>JAFHKQ010000001.1:0-2999918 GCA_017163955.1 Apiospora koreana
TAAAAGAAATAAATAATATAAATAAGAAATAAGAAAGAAAAATAAAAAGCAGAAGACTAAGAAGAAAGCAGAAGAAGAAGAAAGAAGAAAGAAGAAAGAAGTAAGAAGAAAGAAGAAAGAAGAAAGAAGAAGAAGAAAGAATAAAGAAGAAAGAAGGATAAGAAGAAAGAAGAAAGAATAAAGTAAGAAAGAATAAAGAAGAAAGGAAGAAAGAAGAAAGACGAATAAGAAGGAAGAAGAGAATAAGAAGAAGAATAAAGATATGAAATGAAGAACTAATAAATAATGACAATAAGAAAGAAGAAAGAATAAAGACGAAATACATAGAATAAGAAAGAAGAAAGAAGAAGAAGGAAAGAAGAAATAAGAAAGAAAAAAAGGTAATTGGAGTTAAATTTAAAACTTTATAATATTATTAATTTATTAATATTTAATTTGAAATATTTTAAAATAATATAAATTATTATCTTATATTAATAAATATTAATTAGATATAATATTAATAATTAAATTAATTTATATTTATTTATATTTATTTATAATTTATAAAGTTTTTATATTAATTTACTTTCTTTATTATTTTATTTTACCTTTTTCTAATTATTTTAAATTAAATTTAAAATATTATTTTTAAAAATTTATATTTAATATATTAAGAATATCTTTTTATAATCTTTCTTTTATATATAAGGTTATTATTATTAAAAATTAAAGATAATTAAATTTAATTTATTATTTAAATAAAGTAATAAAGATAGAATTTTAATAATTTAAATAAAATTATTTAAATATATTTAAAGACTTTCTTATTAATCTTTTAAAAAATAAGATATATAAGGGTCTTATTTTATATAAATCGTCTTCTTTTAGAAGTTAGCAGTGACAGTGTATTTCCTTAAAGTTTGTAAGGAACTCTCCTAGAAACGGACAGGGCTTTCGCCTGCTCAACAAGACGATGATATCGAGTCATGTTTTGCTCGATTGGACACTGTGGAGGATGCGTTGGCTGTCGGGGTAAAACGGAATGCTGTTCGTACCACAGGGCTGAATCTGGTTCAATGCAGCATTGGGCGTCTGGCCCTGCATTAGTAATCAATACGGGATCTTGTTGAGGTGGAAGGTGAGGTTGAGTTGGCCTTTGATCAGGCACTAGGTGATGCTGTGTGGAATTTGTGAGACATGCTGTGGGGTGTCGGTCGACATTGAATTGGCGTTACCTCAGCGCTAGCTTGGGAACAGTTGACAGCGCACTACCAGCCCTACCAATGGGGGTTAACCATGGTCATACAATTAGGGTCTCAACTAGGAGAGAACTATTGGTCACTACGCTGTGGCCTCCAGTTTTTGCTAGTCACAGCAGGACTGCCCCGCCCCCTGTACTTGGTTGGCCTGCTTAGCTGCTACATTCCACCTCACCTTTCTTTGTCCCTTTTCATACATCCCTTCGCGAGTCAGCCGCCCAAAGTAAGGATTGTCGCATTTAACTTGCCAAGTATACCAACCATCCCACACCTCCTCTAAGACCTGCTTACGAGTATGGCTTCTACGCCAGCACCGAGCTTCAGCGGCAAGGAAGATTAAGGTCATCTGCGACGCGCCACCCAGAAACAAGAGCCGCAGGCGTCGCCACACTCGATATAGCCCTCGCCCCAGCCATCCGATCCGACATTGACACCACCACCAGTCCCCACATCGCTGTGGCCGATTTCAACCAAGATGAACATATCGAGAGGAGGCGGTCGAGCAAGCCTTTGAGGCGAGCTGAGGAAGAACAAGAATATGGTTACGGGCTAGCTGGTTATGCGATTGATGTCACCCACCTTCGTCCATGGCGTGTTCAGGTCTATGAACACCGTGACTGGTGAGAAGAGAGCAAGGCGCCGAGCAATGTCTGGGCCTGCTCGACCTCTGCGGCAGCACCGGCCGGGTCACAGATTAGTCTTTGGGCAATTGTCGTCGATTTCCTCCATCCTCGGCAGAGCGATGTTGTTCGCGTACAGAGCCCAGCGCCCATCGGGACGCGCGTAAGTGCTTTCGACTCCACGCAGCTGCGCTTTCGATCACGACACGAAGGCCAAGCACGACACCAAGCCGACGCCAAGCCGACGCACGCGACTGACGCGGCCGCGACCCATTCTCCCCCAGCGACGCAGCGAACAGCGATTTATTTTTATGAGCCACGGGTCATCCATCCCCCGCGACCTGGCAGTCATGTCCGCGACAAGAAGGAGTACCCGGCTCCAGGCCAAGACAGCAGCTTCTGTCCAGCCGACTGGTCTTGATTTGGTTCCTCTAACGAGATCCTGGAGATGATGCTAGACAACAGTGGGAAAGAACAACCACTATGCTCATCGTGTTGGACCTGCCGGCGTCGTTGCTTGATTCGGATGCCTCGGCAGCACAAGCGCGCTGTTCACGTCGCCACATCCGAGAGGCGCCCCATATCCTTGGTCTTCGCACCGGACCACCACCCGGAAGAAACAGCTCTGCACCAAGGGCGAGCGGGTCCATTGCTCTGCATCTGACGGAACGATCGGACCTCACTGTACCCATTGTACGAGACTCTGCTATATGCATGTACGATAGTGGATATATTGACAGAAATACCCAGGCACGGTATATGGACGAGACCCTCAAGAAGCAACCTGGAAGAAGGTCCGCTGGCCTGAGACCAGGTGTTCCTACATCGCTCACAGTCACGGCAAGCCCGTTGCGCGTAGCATTGCGTCCTTGTCATGCTCGAATCTCTCAAGATTTGGATTCGTCGCCCTGGCTGAAAGGGCCGCCATGTCGCTACGTGTCATGAAGGGTCTGGAGCACGTGTGGTTGGAGAAAGATGGATTGGCCCTTCGATCGCGCTGTGGTGCAATCCATGATCCGTAACTCGACCTCAACGCTGCGCAGCCTAGGCCTAGACCTAACGACTCAGACCCACGTCGCCACACTCGCAAGATACGTCTGGCCAACTTGCGATCCCTGGGCTTCGTGAGCGAGGCTGCTCGGAGCCGATATCGAGGAAATCCTCGCTTCCGTTGACTTTCTCCAACAGACCAACCTTTTCACCTCCGCGCAGCACAGCCCACTTGTCGCACGACTCGAGAGCCTATGTGGTGGGGCTATCCCGTGACTGTGGGCCCTGCATGCCAGCCTATTCGATGAGGTGGCCCGCGTCGTCGCCTGGTTCGATTCCTTAAGAAGTCTCATCCTGGATCCTGAATCATACAAAGCATCGGACCCTGAGGGCGACGTGCCCGCTCGTGCCTCTGTGGAAGGTGCCACACCTCTCGGACGGCCCGAGCCATCGTGGATGGGCTGCCCGAGCTACGCGGCTTCGAGTTTGCGCCCGCAGTTGGGCACATCGTACACATTCGCCCCTGGCCACTGACGAAGCCCCCTCAGCAAGCCCAAGCGGTTTATGTAGGTGTCTATCGTGCGACGGCTAATGCATGCGAAGAACCTCACCTCCGTCGCCTGCGTTTGCCCTGTCGCGAACGATGATGGATATTCCTGGCCAAGCTTCCAACATGGTCGAAAGATTTTATATGCCTATCTGGACAACGCAGGCGACGGCTTCGTCGACGAACCTTGCGATAGCCTCCGCCGACTCTCGCGGGTTTCTGAGACTGTCATTTTAGCCTAGGACATTGCCTCGAAAGGCAACGATGGCATGTGGGGGCGGCCCGTAAGTGGTTCCGTTGTATAGGCCAACTGCGGTACGAGCTACATCGTCACCCAAGAAAGCAGCGTTCTCGACGGCAAGGCCGAACCCCTCGAAGATGTCGCCTTGGAGCTGGGCTATACGACCCGCTCCAACGAGGCCACCGAGGAAACCACCAAGCTTGCCCAAGAGAAGACCGAGGGACAAGAAGGTGGCAAGTCCAAAGAAGGCGGTGTCCTCGATGGCGCCCTAGGAGATGTCGGCAGTGCCTCAGGTACCATCGACACCGCGGGTGGCACTGCCGAGGGCGCTACTGGAGCCGTCAGCGACACTGCTGACGATACTACTGGTGACACCACCGGCAAGGTTGGCGAGACCATCGGCGAGGCCAGCGAGACCGCTGGTAATGCCGACATGACTGCCGAGGGTGCTACAGACAAGGTCGGCGAAACCGTGAATGACGCCAAGGAGAGCGTCGCCGAGAAGGCTGGTGATGCTACCAACAAGGGTGGCGAGACTGCCGAAGGCGCAAAATACAAGGTTGATGAAGCTGGTGATGAGGTTGAAGCACCCGAGAGTGGCGAAGGCGCTGTCGACGTTGCCGAAGAATTTGGCGAGAAGGTTTCCGTCGAACTCCCCGAGCTCCCCCCTGCTGTCACAGTCAAGGTTGTCGACATGTTCGAAGGCCCCTTAACCGTCTCCGACAATGTCCAAGTCAAGGACCAGAATGATAACATCCTCGGCACGCTGGCCCAGAGCCAGGACTTAATCGGCAACCCTCTCGACCGCCTCAAGTTCGGCGACCTTGAGAAGATAATCGGCAAGCAGCCCGACGCCCGGCCCAGGGCAAGATTTGGGACTCCCGAGATAATGTTCTTGGCGAGGTCGAGGGTTTGCCCGACGCCGTCGAGAACACCTCGGGTCCTTTCGAGTACTTCCCCAACGCCACCGTCGACAGGTACGATAGGGTTATCTTCAATGGCTGCCAGGTCGGTGTGCTTGTTGCCGATGACTTACAAAACCTCACCGGCAAGAAGGCTGATGCCGATGGTGGCATCATCAACAAGAAAGGTAACGTCATCGGCAGGGCAGAACGCTAGAAGCAGACCCCGAGGTCGACCGCTCGGCCCTCACCGACAAGCGCATCAACAAGACCGGCAACGCCGTTGACAGCCACGGCGACATCTACGGTCGCATAGTTAAGACCTCAAGCGCCTCATCGGTAAAATGTGCGATAAGAGCGGCGCCATCCGTAACGAGGGCAGCGATATCATCAGCCGCGCCGAGCTCATTCCCGAGACTGAGCGCGACAGAATGAAGGAAGGCCCCTTCACCGAGCTGCCCTGCTGCACCGTCAATAAGGAGGGCCATTGTGGCCACCAGTGGTGATATCGTCGGTCGCCTCGATTATGGTGGCACCACGGCCCTCTTCGGCCGCGCCGTCGGCAACGATGGCGACATCCTCGACAAGAAGAGCAACGTTCTGGGCCACACCCAGCGCTGGGAGCCCGATGAGCAGCCCAAAGTCATTATCCCCATGGCCGTCCGTATGGTTAACAAAGAGGGCAAACGTCGTGGATGAGAACGGCGAGGTTGCACAGGTGAATCAGCGGCAGTTCGAAAAGCTCCAAGCCCTCAAGCATACCTACTGGACTCGCGATACGTTCAAGTGGCAGAAGATGAAGCATCCACTCCTGAGTCGTAAGGCCATTCGAAAAGCCGTTGGGCCCGATGGCCATCAGCCCCTCTCGGCTCTGGACGATCACCGGTTCGACCAATGTGTGGAGCTTAAGAAGGGCATGTTGGTGGTGTTGCTCACCAATCTCAGCCTGCGTCTTGGGCTCTGTAACGGCAGCCAGGGCATCGTCTGTGGTTTTGTGCCGTACAAGAAAGACAAACTGCCCGCCGTTCACGGTGAACACGCCCATGTGAAGGAAAGCGAAATCAAGTCCTACATCGAAGGTCCCGGTGTTGAATTCAAAGTGTGGCCCGTTGTTCAGTTCCACAACGGTATCAAGCGTGTCATCCACGCAGAATGCCCCGTCAACGAGCTGGGGGACGAAAAGCCGTATTCGCTGCTGTCGCGGACGCAGATTCCCCTAGCGCCTGCGTGGGCCATGGCCATTCATAAAAGCCAGGGCCTAACCCTTGACCGCGTCATCGTCAACCTATCGAAAGCGTTCGAGGTTGGTCAGGTCTACATGGCGCTGTCCCGAGCCACCGGGCTCGAGGGGCTGAATATCGAGGGGGACGTCGCAGGGCTGGAGGCGGGGATAGGAGGGGATAGGAGGGTGCAGCGGTTCCTGAGGGAGAATTTTGGCCCCTTGAATGGTTGATTGAGTTGGTTGTTTCTGCTACGAAGACGTTATTGCCCATGACTACTATCCTGCAGACCGGGAGGTTGCGGAGCAGTGGATGGGTGCTGAAGTGAGTAATGAGGTCAGGAATCCAGTCAGATATGGCATACTAAACGGCGTAAAGTATAATGTCTTTCCTCCACAAAACGACACATTACAGGAGAAAACAGCTTGTGCAAATGGACAGCCAAACGGGACCAAGGACGACCGCCAGAAGAAAGTCAACTCGCCGAGATCACACGTTGCTGTCAGGGTACTACGCTCGAAGACGAGAGGCAAATCCACGCGAGGATCCAAGTTCATCTTCCTCCCAGCGCCACATTCGAGGTCGGTGTTTGGATGGATCACAATCGGTTTAACGATTAGATTTTTGATATGAAAAAGCTGGAAGCATGCGACAGCTTTGTCGGCCGTGACACACTGACGCTTGGAGAGAGCGTGTTCGTCGACAGTGAAGCGATGAATGAGAAGCCCTCGAAGAGGGTAGAGGATATTACCGAGCGGCGACACGAATGATCAAATCAGTAAGGAGTTGACGTGAAGCTGGACAGGCGATCCCGAGAACTTTTACTTCATCCTCATTCCTTGCTCACTTGATCCCTTTGCGCTATACATTTGGTATGGACCGTCGTAATCGACTCTCACTTCTGGGAGAGTGAGAGTCTACTTACATGTGCACGAATCCAATAAGCCCAGGCTACTGCAAATGTTCCAGGGCCGTGCTTCCGTCGCCTGCGGCCGTTTGGCTTTGCCAGTGACTCCGTGCCGAGCACGAGCTGGAGTCGGCTTGCTTCTGTGGTTATAAGAGATCCTCCATACTGACTAGATCGTACGAATTAGATTACTGGGGTCGAATTTGTACTTACACCAACCCAGGCGAATTCTTGACCCCGCAGCCAGTGATTGCTCAGTAGATTGTTTGCTTAATTGCCCAGGCAGCTGGTTTGGCAGGGAGAGCGGTATGTGCGTATTGCCTCGATGAATACGTCCAGCCCTTGCCTACGTAGCGTGCTCCAGAGTTGAATGTTGATGAATTCATCGCCTCTTAGGGGCATCCATTTCATAGTGCTGGGAATAGGGATGTGGGCTCAGCGTGCATGCAACAAGGTAGCCTAGAATACCGAAGCGAGATCGCGGTGCAACAAAAGTTTATCTTAGCGCCCTCAGCTCAATCTAAGATCAGACCCACGGGTCTCGGCCAGCACGCCTACGGCGCGCTTTCTACAGTGCCTGTCTTTTTCCGCGCAACAGACAGTACAGCAGACGTTTGGCGCGTTGGTACCTCTCAGAGGCACACGATAAACCCTTAGGAATCATCATGCAGGCTGCTGGATCGCTGTCCTCCAGTCGCGCCGTGATTCCACGACGCGTCAAGAGCAGCGACCAGTGGAGCAGCTAGGGACAGCTTGCAGGGCTGTCTGGCCCGCCGCGGCAGCCGATCGAGCGTACGTGGGGTAATCGCGCTAGGCTCACAGCCCTACCATTGGCACCAGTGACGCTTGGGCCTGACAGATCGCGGTCCCTGGCCCTCCTTCTACTTTGGGTAGCCAGGGAAAACGACGGCTCAGGGTTGGCGGAAACGGAAGGTCCGTGAGCAATCTCGTAAAAGCGCAAACAAATAAAGTCACCACAAAAAGCTTCTGGTGTAGTCTCTTACGCAAAGGCTCAATTGAATAAGGCACCAACCACGGCACCAGTGTTCATTCGATACAAGAAGCAGCTACAGTACATGATGGGTATCTGTTGCGAAGGGGCCGTAACCATGTAGGTACCCTGCCCGGACTGCACAATCGCATTGGCTAGTATCACGACGCAGCCGGCCCACCTTAGTTCCAAAGGCACCCAGCCATTCCAAGGGATGGAGTCGACGTAGACCTGTGGGATGTGGACGATAAAAAACGCAATCTGGCAAAGGGTACGCTTCGTCCGCTTTTATGCTTCTCTGCGCGCATTCATGCCCTCATCGAGCATCGGGTGGCCCTAGCAAACTTGCCATCCATCCCTTTCTATGGACGCAATCGCAAGGGGTGAAACGGTGGGGCCAGAGGCACTATTTGCTCGCCATGGAGTGTGGGGGAGTCTAAGGGACAACTTACGGAAAACAGCCTGGCTTGCTGGGAACTTAACCATCCTTCTTACTTCACACACCTCCCTTAATTGATTTGACCTCCAACACCACCAACTAGGATTGCAATAAATTTACGACGCCGGCTCTCCTCACTCCAAGCTCTCCATCCCTAACGACGCCGACAAATATATCATCGTCATCGGCTTGAGACACGCAGCCCGCTCACTCCGGCTTTACCTCCTCCAACACCTGTACCAATACTGCAAGTAGTTTGCGACACCACCCTATTACCCAATCGCGAATTTGTACCCCACGCCTATAATATCCTGCGTTATAACGGACTCTACGAGAGCATTCTTCATTATAGATAACCCGGCCCTATAAGGATACCGACCGCGTCGTGCTGGAGCTCTACTTATTAAAGGATTACCAAACGGTATCGATAAGAAAATTTATAAAGTAAAAGCTATAGGAAGCCTCCTCATTAATTATATTGTAAACGAGGATACGAGAAAAGTACTTTACGATACACTAGGTATTAGGGACGTCGAGTATTACCTTATATACGCCAACGAGTGTTTATTTACCAGAAGATCAATCATCTACGAACCCGTAGTGTAAGGCAGCTGAGCGCCCAAGTCCGAAGCGACAGGTAGACTTTAACCGTTCCGACAACAGGCGCTCGAAGATCGAGTTATACCCATCCGGTCCGCCGGTACCTTCAGCTAGCCCACAGGCAGCTCCGAGGAGCCTTCCCGCGCGGAACCCCAGGTCGGCGACAATAATGACGAAGACGTAGACGATGGGGCCGATCACCGTGGTACGCACAACAGTCAACCCGTCTCACCTCCTACAGCTACCACCAAGGCCAACTCCTATCGACGCATATTTAGGCCAACTCGACGCCATTACTTAAATCGCTCTTTACTCGGTCAGTCCAGCGTGCGCGCCCGACTAACATTTCTCCAGCCTCCAGTGTTACCTCTAACATCGTGCACTCCATATATGCGGCGGATGTTATTGACCTGTCGCAAGATGGTACGAATAGCCCCTATACATTCAGATATCTACCTCTGCTAACCCCTTTCGCAGACGACGAGATTTTCGAAGACTCCGCCAAAGACTCTGCCGAAGAACTTGTTGAAGACCCTGCTAAGGAACCCGAGGTCGAGGAAAAGGACGCCTAAGACGCTGCCGACAAGGACCTCCCCAACTACACCGACTTTACTAACGCCCGCAACGGCTGGTGCGAGAAGTTATAGGCTGGTACCAAGGTTAACATCGCTGGCATCTAGACGTCGCTGGGCCACTACCAGGTTATGGGCGTGTTCATCCTGCTAACGCAAAAGGATTGCCGGAGGATTATTAGTAGACGATATAGGGATGGGTAAGACTTTGCAGATGCTCGCCCTTATGGTGATCCGTGGACCCCTGGTCCAGATGTAAAACCATATATACTAGAACCGGGACGATTACCTCCTCGCGTTTAAGTATTAAAAGCTAGGCGATAAGTGTCCTCGACAGGATATATCTAGCGGGTTGCAGTGCCCTTGTGAAAGGACGGTTAGGCCCGTAGAGTCGCAGCGACGATATGCTGCTGGCCGATGATCGTCTTTATGCCACGCGACGTTATTAAAAACTGGGTTGCCGAAATTAAGAAATACATCGATATCGGCCCTGCTAGTCCGGCTAACAACTTCGAGTTCCAAGTGAACCACGATAAGTAGTCTGGCTATGCCAAAGACCCGGCGAACCAACTCTTATTCTACTAACGGTTTCCACGGACACGGCCATACGCAAACTGACAGCTCTGCCACTAACTTCCCCGGTCATGTTACTCCGTTCCGCCACGAGATGCCCCCCAACCACGATGAATGATAAGTAATAGCTAGATATAAAAAAGAGAAGAGAGTCCACGTCTATATTTAGTCGATCTGTGCTACTATTAGATTACATAAGATAAAACTTATATATATTATTATTTTCCTTTTTATTTAAAATCCCTATTTATTATTATATTTAAAAATATTATTAATAAGGATATAATATTAATTATATTAATAAAATATATTTCTATTAATATTAAAAATAATATTATTATTATAATTTTAAATTAATTAATTATTAAATAATATCTTTTCTTTAATAATAAATAATTTATTAAAAATTCTTATAAAGAAATAATATAATTATATTTTAAAATTATTAAAGTTATAATTAATAATATATTATTTATAATAAAGAAAAAGTAATAATTTATATATATTATTTTTATTTTATTAATAAAGATTAAAAATTAAAAGATAATAATAAATATTAATTTAAAATTAAATATAATAAAGTTAATTATATTTTTATAATTTTAAAATATAGAAAGTTATTAAAAATAAAGTTATATTATTATATAATATTTTTTAAATATAATTTATATAATTATTTTATAAAGAATAATAAAAAATAAAATAATAAAGAAATATTAATAATAAATAAAATTAAAAAGAATTAAAATAAATAAAATAATTTTTATTAAATATATTATTATTAATTTATTATTAATTAATTATTATTAAATTAATTAAATTAAATAAATTTATTTAAATTATTAAAGTTATTTTTAATAATAAAAATAAATTTATTTATTATTCTCCTTAAGATAAAAGATTTATATATTAAAATTCTTAAAATTAAATTATATAAATATTAACTTTATATAAATTTTAAAAGAAATCTTTAAAAATAAATATAAAGTTTTTTAAAATAATTATTTATTTATTAAATTTATAACTTTTTTTATTTATTATATATATATTATTATTTTCCCTTTTATTTAAAATCTATATTTATTATTATATTTAAAAATATTATTAATAAGAATATAATATTAATTATATTAATAAAGTATATTTTTATTAATATTAAAAATAATATTATTATTATAATTTTAAATTAATTAATTATTAAATAATATCCTTTCTTTAATAATAAATACTTTATTAAAAATTCTTATAAAGAAATAAAGAAATTATATTTTAAAAGTATTAAATTTATAATTAATAATATATTATTTATAATAAAAGAAAAAATAATAATTTATATATATTATTTTTATTTTATTAATAAAATTAAATTTAAAATTAAATATAATAAAATTAATTATATTTTTATAATTTTAAAAAAATATAAAGTTATTAAAAATAAGGTTATATTTATTATATATTATTTTTTAAATATAATTTATATAGTTATTTTATACGGAATAATAAAGAATATAATAATAAAGAAATATTAATAATAAATAGAATTAAAAATAGAATAAATAAAAAAACTTTTATTAAATATATTTATTATTAATAATTTAAAATAAATATATAGTTTTATATATATAATTAATATAAATAATAAAGATTAAATAAAGATTATATAAATTAATAATATCTTTATATTAAAATAAAAGAAAAGGGATATTACAATAATTTATTAATAAAATATAATAAATATTAAACCTCCTATTTATTATAATTAAACCTTAATTTATTAACCTTATAGTATAAGATTTAATATAAATTTAGGATTAATAATAATTTTATATCTAATTATTAAAAAAATTAAATTATTTTAATTAAATTATTAAAGAGAATAAAATTTATATATTAAAATTCTTAAAATTAAGCTATATAATACCGGCTTTATATAAATTTTAAAAAAAACCTTTAAAAATAAGTATAAATTTCTTAAAATAATTAATTATTTATTAAATTTATAATTCTTCTTATTTATTATATATATATTATTATTTTCCTTTAAAACCCTTAATTATTATTATATTTAAAAATATTATTAATAAAAATATAACTTTAATTATATTAATAAAGTATATCTCTATTAATATTAAAAATAATATAATTATTATAATTTTAAATTAATTAATTATTATATAATATTATCCCTTAAAATTATAAATTTTATTAAAAAAGCCTATATAAATATAACGTTATTATATTCTAAAATTATTAAAGTTATTATTAAAAATATATCGCTTATAATAAAGGAATAATAATAATTTATATATATTATTTTTATATTATTAATAAACGCTAGAATATAGAAAGTAATAATAAAATTTAATTTAAAATTAAATATTATAAAGCTAATTATATCTTTATAATTTTTAAAAAAATAAAACATTATTAAAAATAAAGCTATATTTATTATATATTATTTTTTAAATATAACTTATATAATTACTTTATAAATAATAATAAATAATAAAATAATAAAGAAATATTAATAATAAATAGAATTAGAAATAAAATAAATAAAGGAATCTTTATTAAATATATTATTATTAATTTATTATTAATTAATTATTATATTTTATTAAATAAGAATTAAATAATTTATATAAATTTTTAAAGTTACCTTTAATAATAAAAATAAATATATTTATTATCCTCTTTAAAATAATATAAATAATATATTATTAATTATAACTTTAATAATTTTAAAATATAATTATATTATATTTTATAAATATTTATAATAAAATATATATTATTAAAAAGAGGATATTAATTAATAATTAATTAATTTAAAATTATAATAATAATATTATTTTTAATATTAATAAAGATATATTTTATTAATATAATTAAAGCTATATCCTTATTAATAATATTTTTAAATATAATAATAATTAAAGGTTTTAAAAGAAAATATATATATATATATCTAATAATTAAAAAGAATTATAAATATAATAATAAATTATTTTAAAAACATTTATATTTATTTTTAAAGATTTTCTTTAAAATTTATATAAAGTTAATATTTATATAATTTAATTTTAAAAACTTTAATATATAAATTTTATTCTTTAATAATTTAATAAAAATAATTTATATTTTTTAATAATTAAATATAAAATTATTATTAATTTTAAATTTATATTAAACTTTATATTATAAGGTTAATAAATAATTAAAGTTTAATTATAATAAATAAAAAGTTCAATATTTATTATATTTTATTAATAAATTATTTTAATATCCCTTTTCTTTTCTTTTAATATAAGGATATTATTAATTTATATAATTTTTATTTAATCCTTATTATTTATATTAGCTATATATATAAAAAAGAATAGTTATTTTAAATTATTAATAATAAAAATTAATTTAAAATTAAATATAATAAAGTTAATTATACTTTTATAATTTAAAAAAATAGAACGTTATTAAAAATAAAGTTATATTTATTATATATTATTTTTTAAATATAATTTATATAATTACTTTATAAAAGATAATAAAGAATAATATAATAAAGAAATATTAATAATAAATAAAATTAAAAGTAAAATAAATAAAAGAACTTTTCTTAAATATATAATTTATAATTTATTATTAATTAATTATTATAAAATTAATTAAATTAAATAATTATTATATTTTATTAAATAAAAATTAAATAATTTTATATAATTTATTAAGGTTACCTTTAATAATAAAAATAAATATATTTATTATCCTCTTTAAGACGGGATTAAATATATAATAATAAACGTTTTTTACATATTTATATAAATATTCGTTACTTTAATAATTAATTTAAATATTAATTTCAACTTATTAATAACTTTATAATAAATACCCTTAAATTTATATACTTTAATTACCTTTATTCTTATCGTTATTATATATTATATTAATAGAAATAAACTTTTATTATATATTTAAATACTTTCTTATATTATTAAATATAAACCCTTAATAATATTCATTATACTTTATTAAATACATTATTAACGATTTATTTTTAATTAATTATTATATTCTATTAAATAAGAATTAAATAATTTTATATAAATTATTAAGGTTATTCTTAATAATAAAAATAAGTATATTTACTATCCTCCTTAAGATAGATTATAAAATTATTAATTATTAAAAATATTTATTTATAATTTATATACTTTAAAGAGCTCTTTTTATTATTTATATTAATAATAATACTCTTAAAATATACGTTATAATGTAATTTAATATATTTTATATATATATAATAAAAGATTTATTATAATTCTTTAATTTATTTATTTAAAGATAACTTTCTATAACTTATTTATAATAGTATAATAAAAGTTATATTTATTAATTAAGCTATATAATTTATTAAAAAGAGGGGTAAGTTTTATATTTTCTATTTTTTTAAAATCTTTATTATATTAATTTTAATTTTATTAATTTATATTAACTTTAAAAACTAAATTTCTTATAATTACTTTTAAAATAATATATATTATATTATTATTAAAGGCGTTAAACCTTTTAAAACTTAATTCTATTATTCTTAATAAATAAATCTATTTATAAAACAAATTAGAAATAAATTAATATTATTATTAAATATAATATTCTATTAATAAATAACTAGCTAGGGCTTAATAATTTAAACTATAAACTTTTAATTTATTTTTATAAGTTAATTAAATAAAAAGTAAGTAATAGGCAAAGGATTATTTAAATTTATCTTATTAATAAATAGGGTATTAATTAAATGGCTATATTTATTTAATTAATTTAAGCTTTCTAAAGTAAGGTTATATATTTAATATATAAGAGTAATTATTATTTACTTTATTATTTTATTATTATATTATTATAAAATAGGATTTTATATTTATTAAATTTAAGCTTTAAAATAATATTTTCTCTTTATAGCTTATATTTTATTAATATTCTCTATATAGCTTTAACTGCCTAGTTCTAGTTTAAGTAGCTATTATATATTATTAATTATATTTTAAAGTTTTTAAAATAATTTACTATTAGTAACTTCACTTTTATAGAAGTCTAAACCTCTAGAGCTGAGTTAACGCGAAAGAAGAAGGGGAACGACTACTGTGTTAGTATGCACACTATGCCTTCGGTCCAAGTCAGCCCCGCCGTGTTCTTAGTTATAGATCTCATCGCCGAAGTGCATACAAAGCAGTTTGTCATTCACCCCTGACAGTTACTTTAAAGAATACCTGCTAGCTTATATGGAATGCTATAGAAGGCAACCTATCATGGCCCATCACCCTTATCATGTTGATTTGCATAGGATCCTGGTTTTAAAATGAAGCATATGTCGTAAGTTCTATATTGGAAGGTTTATGTGAAATAGAACTGCATTCTCCCTGGTTGACCAATTAGAGCCTATGTAATCTACCACGCATGTAAAATATTATAAAAGGAAATCATTGCAGCCTTGTTAAATTGGAAAAAAGAAAAAAGAAAAAAGAAACCTAGGAAGAATGGACACTATACTTGTAATGAAACCCCCGTCATTATTTTTCAACCATTAGTTACAGAAGAGCCTATTTACTCAAAATATCATCGGGCTCATTACCGACCGAGTCCTTGTTATAACTATCATTGCGCCAATTGTGAGCCTTTGCACGTTCAACCTTGGTTCGATCCTTGATGCTGTCGAGGTACTGCCGGAACTCCTCATTTAGGTTCATGACCTCTTTGAAGTGATGGATCTCAACATAAATGCGTTCCGGGTCGTAATCACCCATGTTCTTGGCCTCGTACTCCGCCAAGGCAATGGCCGTCTGCAGCGCGTTGCGGATCTGCCGCCCGTTCCAGTCGATTTCCAGCACCTTGGGCTCCTTCAGGAACTTCTTGGCCCCGTTGCTGATGGTGATGGAGCCCTTGCGCTCATCGGACAGCTTCCTCAGCAGGTTGTCCCACATGGTGGCGCGTCTGGTGGCGTCGAATCGCCCGAACCCGATGATGGCGTGGATGCGAGAGACGAAGGCGTCATCGATGTGCCCGACTCTGTTGGTGGTTAGGAAGAGCAGGCCTCTGAAGTATTCCATCTTCCTTAAGAAGGCTAGAAGAAATTAGTTAGTTTATCATGTTAGTTCACAAACTGTAAACTTGTAGCTGCGGTATTAAATAAAGCAATTACCTGAGACCACGCCGTTTCTGGACATATCTTTATGCTCACGGCGCTCGAGAAATATGTCACATTCGTCGATGAGGATGATAGCACGCTGTCCAAGTGAACAGGTGCTGTGCGACAGAAAAATTAACACATTTCAAATGTCTCAAGTCGGTGTGCACCACTTACCCCATTTTTGTGATGGAAGAAGAAACCCTTCAAACTGGGGACTGCAGATGAACAAATGGTCTGTAGATAACATGCCACGATCATCTTTCTTCACATTCAGCCACAACTTCTGCGGTACTCTTGGCGAATTCGCAGGTTTCTTCGTATCATCTGACGGTTCTCCAATGGATTCGAAAACCCAATCCTCATTATATACGCCTGAACGTTCACGTTCACTATCATTGACACTGACAACTATTCGACCTTCGTACTGGATTAGGTGTTAGAAGTCAAGGCAATAAAATTAAAGTGATTAACAGCTTACCACTTTTCTTGTGTCGTTTAATAGCGGCCCGCTGTAGTTGGCGTATTTGTAGCCGTTCCACATTGTGTCGCGAAACAGCCCTCCTCGGCTTTCGAACCTTTGCGCTCTTTTGCCCCCGTCGAGAATATCATGATACACTCGTGGAAATATGGCGAGGCTTGTGACTTTCTGTTCACCATCGAAAAACGGAATTTCGGTGATCTTTCTCGAAGGCCCTATTCTCTGACCATCAGCCGAAAAGTCCAGAAGCCATACCTCGACCTCCCATCCCTTGGGTTCATCCTTTTCTTCTGCATATTGCTTTACTCCTTCGATGACGCAACCAATCCAGTAGTTATCGTGTTTGTCATAGGCAATGGACCCAGGACGCATAAGATACCAAATGTCCTTCCAAGCGACCGTAGGGGTCTCCTGGTCCAATAGCCTTTGTGTTGGTATGATAGAACTGTTGAAAGTAGGTCTCAGGTACTGCAAGAGTACATCCAGATGCTCGCATTTGACAAAATCCTCCTCAGAACTCGAAGAATCCTGCAGCCGGGAGTGTAAATCAGTGAGCTCCTCCCAGTAATGGAACACAGGCCCATACGGCTCGCGGATGACAATATTTTCGCCGTCCAAGTTCTGGCTCGGGTAATAGTCGATGGTTTCACGGAGTATACCAGCCACATGAGAGGAATGGATTTTGATGTGTGAGCCTTCTATATATTGTATAGTTTTGCCTTCGAGAAACCTGTTCGTCTTCTGGGCTTGTTTGTTATCTTCTGTTGCGTCGGAATTAACGACGAACAATGCAGTGATCACTTCGATAACAGTCGTCGCATCTGTATTGTCTTGAAGCGCCCCAGGGACGATCAGATCGTCGAATGGCTGGTTTTGGGAGAAAGAAAAGGGATTCCCCCTTTCAAGTGACAATCCATGGTGTATCGAACTGCAGAGAGCTTCTCATGCGCCTCGGAGTCTGGAAGTGTCGGCTGCGTAACGCCATCGTTCAAGGGCATCGAGCCAGTGTGCGGCTCGGAGTCTGGAAGTGTCGTCTGCGTAACGTCATCATTCAAGGGCATCGAGCCAGCGGACAAGGGCATCGAGCCAGCGGAACTGTTATCAGAAGCCATCTTTCACAAGATGTCGTACTCGAGGATGTACTTCTGGTGTTTGACTGACAGTGAAGCTAAAGCATACAAAATGCGATTCTTTTCGATGACCAAAGATTGATTTAGTTCTCGACGTGGAGGGAATTTACTTTAAGGAGTCATCGGAATCAGCCTGCTGCCAGAGAATCAAACCAGTGGAATTGTCGGCACCTTTATGTATTAACGTGAGCTCTTTACGCGTATCACGTTGGCGTCGGAGGTCGCGACCCAGGGGCCCAATACTCCCGAGCGGGAAGAAACGATAGTGGCGTAACATCCTCAGTCATAGTTACATGTCACCCCTACCTAAATGCAGAGATAGAATAATGAGGCGAGCAGAATTGGAGTTGTATGCTGCCGCCATCAGGCTGCAGCTTCAGATACTGAAGAAGGTTGCAACCATTACGCGCCTGATCATCAAATTAATCCAGCAACTAGCCTATCAGTGTCTCGATATCAATATCCGTACCATCTAAAAATGAGGTGACACAGCATCTGCAGTCACTTTCACGGAATGCAATATTTTGCGAGCTGATAACGAAGCACATCAGGCTACAGCCTGCTTCTCTTCCCAATAGCCGTGATACCTAAGTTGCTCACTGGTCTCTGCCGGCTGTTTTGTTGTTGAGTACAGGTCGAAGAAGAACACGGTGGCTGCTTAATCAAATGAACCAACCATTTTTTCAACTCCAGTAACTCGGTAAATCCAGAACTATTGATATGGTCCTGCTACTTGAGTAGGCTCTGGTAGTTCCCACACATCCTACCCAACAAGTTTCCGCTACAATGCCAGCAAGCGCGGGAAAGCCAGCCCTTGAAATGGTGCGCCAGTATGCGAAAGAGAACACGAAAGGAGAAGAAGGCACACTCAAGTAAGTGGATTATTGTCTTGAGACTTTCTGGAGCTAGCTGATCAAAATATTAGACGAGCACTTACTGCCAAGGTGAACCAAGATGTTCAGAAAGAAAGACAAGGCACACAGTTGTTCGGCCAGAGCGCCCAAGAAGCCTGGGACACATATGAGGGCAAGACAAATTGCCAGTATGTTCGTGCGAGTGACAATATAAGACGAATCATGATATAGCTGATCAATACAGAGAAACCAATGCATTTCGCGAGATTATCGAGCTGGATGAAGTTTGCGACAGCCTGCAGCAAGATTGGAACAAGGTCGTCAAGCTCATACCAGAGGGGGAGCGAGAAGACGTGCCGAGCAAGCCCGACATCAGGTCCCTGATTGAGATGTTTGAGAGAGCGAGACAGAAGCTTGAAGACAAACAACGATCCAAGTCGGGCAAGATGCGAGGGTGGTTTCGGGATGTGGCGCACGCCATGCACCGACACGAATACCTGCTCAAGATTCTTCCAGATGGAGACAAGTACACATCGGTACTGGTCGGGGCTTTCACTACCCTAATCCAGGTGTCTGTGACGTATGATAAAACGGCAGAGCAGATATCCGACAGCCTGGAGCAGATATCTGACCAAGTCTACCATCTGCAAAACGCTCTACAGACCGCACCTGGTGAGCCCTACGTGAAGCAGCAGGTTGCCAAGTTTTACTGCCACATGTTCAGATTCTTGGCGTTCATCCTCACAGAGTGGCTATCAAGCTCGGGCAAGCGGTTCTCCAACAGCCTTGGGGAAACCATTCTCGGCGCTTGTAATACTGCGATGGTCAAAATGAACCGATGCAGGCAGAACGCCAAAGAACACCTATATAACATGGGGTTGTTTCAGCTATTCAAACTCGGGGCATTTGTTCAAGCAGGGCTCGTCGGGGGTATCGTAGACCGACGAAAGCCTCATGATTCGACACATGACAGCCAAAGAGCCTTCGCCCTCAACGCGCTTCCTGATTCGCAGCTCGGAGGCCCTAACGCCGATCCCCCGAGGCTTCTGGCCGATATCCAGGAGGGGCCCGAATCAATGAAACTGTCTTCGGCAGATGAAACAAACGGAGAAGACCACGACTATGATGATGAGCTTTGGGATAAACCTAAGATACGAGAGGCGCTCCAGAGCCTGGGGAAATACGTCAAACACAAAGACATATCGGAATTGCTGCCCCAAGCAAAAGGTTTATTGGTATCTGACATTGTGCGATCTGACATACTCCGGATGATCAACTCAACAGAGTCATCGGGGATATGGCTCGAAGACCAACGTAAGTATTGGACAGCTGAACCATCAAGTCTGAGTAACCCCTGAGCTGACAAACCCACTACTCGGCCGGCAATGGCAGCCGATAGCGACGAACCCTCATCAAGCACGCTAGCTTGCACCTATATCCTTGCGGCCCTACGCCAGATGCACATACCCATCGTGGTGCACTTCATCGCGTACCAGCGCCGCAAGACGGGCCAGCGACTCGACCGCGAGCAAGAGCTCCTCGAGCTCTGCTGCTCCCTAGTCCATCAGCTCGCCGACGTCCTGCCCGAGCACGTGTACGTCTCCGAGGACTTGCGCGCCCACCTGGAAGCCATGCAGCACTGTGCCGAGCGCGGGGCCGTGGCAGTCATCGACGCCGCGGTCGACCTGATCGAGGATTTGCTCAACATGAGCCCGCCGCTGCTCTTCTGCCTCGTGGATGGGATCCAGCTGCTCGAGGGGGACTCAAACTCCTCGCAGATGAATCGGGTCCTGCGGCGTTTCGTGGCGGCCTTGTGCACGCCCATCAAGCGCGGAAGGGGGTCGTTGGAGAGGGATGGAGCGCACAGGATTTTCAAGGTGCTCGTCTCGACCAATGGGCACTGTGATCTGCTCCAAAAGGGCGTTAATGCAGATTTACTACAATATCGGAACTTTGATGAGGATGATATGGATGGGCCTTTAGATATCCAGAAGAAAGACTTTGTCGCATAAGACAATTCAGGGAATGCAGCCCCGGTCTAGTCTAATGCGTAATGCTATGGAACATCCCATCCTCCTCATGCCCGCTATTGTTTTTCTTTTCTTTTCTTTTGTGTGTTTTTCTCCGGTCCAATACCTTAGAAGAAACCAAGATTATGCCCGCTATAGTTCAGTATACGGGGTAATGCTCAAAGGTCGCGTCTTCAACAAAAGCATCCCATATTGCCTGGTCTTGTTAGTCGTCGATCTTCCTGGTAAATCCTGGCCATAAGCCTTCATAAGCACCACCAAGACCACGAGGCTTCTATCGTGTATCCACATGGAAAAAGGTTGGAAAGCTCGGCGGTGTCCGCATTAAGAATGCCAATAAGCCGAGTGGAATTCATCAAAGTTCTTCTAATGGAAAGAAGTACAAGGCAAGATGGCCGAGCGGTCTAAGGCGCTACGTTCAGGAGAGATCGTCCCGATCCATCTACATCGTAGTCAGGAAACTGGCGTGGGTTCGAATCCCACTCTTGTCACAAAATTTGCACTCATTCAGTGCTTTCTTTTTGCAGTTTTGCCTCTCTTGAAATATGAATCGCAATATGTAATAAATAACTACTTACTCATTCCTTACTCTTATGGTTGGCTTATGTGGTGACGAGGGTGACGAGCATCTCTTGCCGCTTTCTTTTGCCTCCTTTTTCACGGGGGAGAGTAGTTGAAACAGGCCTTCCAAAGGACAAATGAATGCAACTCCTACTGCCTGTGGTTCCAGCATGATTCACAAGTGAAGTGCATTGATTGGTCTATGGAAGAAGTGGTATAGAACGCGAACGGGTATCTCTTATTGTTTTCGGCCCCCCGCGGCCAGATGCCTTTTGTTTTCGGCATCTACTAACTATGCGTGTGTTCAGCTGCTCTAATGAGTCATCAAGTCATGTCTATCTAGGTATCATCAAAATTCATTTCCCTCCCCTTCACATCTCCTCCTCATCATTGTTGCTGTCCGACTCGCTGCTAGCGACGACGCGGCCCTCCTGTCGGAGCATGCCCTTGCCCTTCTTGGCCTTGCCCTTGCCGCCCTTGCCGCGCAGGTACTCCGGGACCTCTTTGCGGACCTCGCCGTCCTCGAGGAGAAGACCGACATCCTGGCGACGGCCGACGACCTGCTTCCAGAGGCTCTTGGGCACCGCCTCGGACGTCACGAGGGCGCCCGTCGTGGTGAACTGCCAGGTGATCTCGGGCGCCCGCTCCAGGGCGGTGGGCAGGTGCACCCAGATGCTCACGTCGGCGCGGCTGCTGACCTCGATGCCGTCCTTGGCGGAGAAGGGGGAGTGGGTGGCGCCCTCGGCGCGCTTGATGCTGCCGAAGGCCAGGATGAGGGGGTAGGCTTGGTAGGTCGTCTCGTAGACGGCGTACTCGGGCAGGTTGGCCGAGTCCTTGGTCAGGGGGGTGCCCTCAAGCACGGGGGCTTGTAAGCTGGTCCTCTTGCCGCTCTGACGGACTTGGTAGCTGTCGGCTCGCTCGGTGTCGGTGTCGGGTTTTTGACGGAGGGTGAAGCGTGCCCTTATGGAAGCCGCAGCCTGCTGGACGCCTCCAAGGTCAACTCTGAGCTCTGTCAGGTTGGGGTGTTGAAGCTATGGCAGGTAGTATTGTCAGTATGAGTGTTCTCTCGAAACAGTGTTGAGTGTAGTGATGCACTCACGAGGTCAGCGACCGAGACCCAGCCCTCGGCGTCCGCTATCAAGTAGTCGTTCTCATCATTCTCCTCATCGGCCTCGGCGACCTCGTCGGCCTTGACGGCACGTTTGAGGAGGAAGGAGACGGCCTTGGCGACGGTGACGTCTGAGTCCTCGACGATGCTGTAGCTTCGCCCCTTGGCACTCTTGCCCTTCATGCTCATGCCTCGGCTGCGGCCATGGCGGGGGACGTGCTGGGTCAGAGCACTGGCAGGAAGGATACCGCCGTTCTGGTTGATGGTGGAAAGAGGGATGAGGACTGCGGCGGCCATTGTGAAATGGTGGCTTAAGGACAAGCAAGGTATATAAAGATATACAAGCTTGGTATGAGGATCTGAAGATCCTGGAAAGTGTTGGACGATTGTTGGATTGCTTTGTGAACTGTGTTGATGTGGAAGGATGAGAGAAAGGGGAAACTGAGAGGCCGTCTCCTCGCCAACTTATAATAACAGCAGAAGCAGCCTAGAACCGTGTGGTGGCCCATGCCAGTCTTTCCAAACATGGAAGCATATCACATCCAATTGCTGGCCGAGTATCCCGAATCTGCCATGTTTGCCCAGACCGCTGTCCAGGCGGTCAAGCGGGTATGCCCCTTGGGCAGGCAGTGTTGGCGCGGAGTTGTGCAGTTGGAAACGCTGGGAGAGGACATGCAAGCAGGCAAGGTGCTTACCTGCCTATCCTACCTATCCTGCCTATCCCGTGTGGGAGGTGGGGACTTTCCCGGATCTGACCCGCCGGGGTATATCTAGATGCGGGATTGTGAGTGGTTGCAGTTCCCCACCGCCTCCAGGGCCGCGCTGGGCTGGGCAGATGGCAGCGCATATCGGCCAGCGACCCCAAATCCCCCAAATCCCATGAAGCTCCACTCCCCTCAGGTACGTTCGCCTTGAAACCAGAAGCACACCCGCCAAGCCTCGTCTCGGACACCGCGCCAGACCGCTATCTTGGTTGAGGATGGGCTGATCGATTATCATTGGATCGAGCTTGGGATCGCCAGGGTCGCATCATGTTGCACCACGAATGGCGCACATGTCTTTCCTCCTTTCCAGCTTGCAGCCCGACCTTGGTGGCCATTATCGGAAGCGTACTAAGCGCAGGGGCATTCTAGCGGTCTGTTCCCACCTCTTCCTTCTCTTATCAATCTCGGTCCATATATATCCATCGTAAATATAGCAGCAGCTGATTGCCTATATGGGCCGAGGCGTCATTCCCCAAGAAGAGAAACCTGCATTGCTGCCGTAGAAATGGAGCCTAGTACCTGTTTCGAGAACATGTTAGTGCCAGCACGCCTCACGATCGCGCGGGGCACCCTGTCAACTGACGATGCCACGAGGCCCCGCATCACATAGCATACTGAGTGTACGCTGTCCAGCGCACGCGTCTCAGCCAAGTTCTACACGCGCAGCTTCGTATTCCGAGCTCTCCGAGAGTCGAGCACTGAGCGATGAGTAACAACAAACAACATTACATCATATTCCATACGGGTGGAGAGAGTCTGGACCTGACGAGTCTGCAGCACTATCGCGCTGTCGCTAGCCGGCTCTTCTGGCTCCTCTATGCCTTTGAATGGACGGGATAGCAGCTGGTGACCGCAGGCTCAGGAGAGATAGAGAGAAGCACACGTAGATGGATACTTCAGCCTTGACAGTCATGAGCCCTGTGCCAACGTCGAGAGAAGGACCGAACTCCCATTACCACGTGCCACGCTTTCGCGACCAAAGGGATGAGTTACGGGTTCTCAAGTTGGGCATACTTGACGCCTCTTGACTGCCCAATAATTGGGGATGCACGGAAAGTCAACATTGACCTAGATACATACGACTACACACTAGTGCATCGAGTTGCATATCGAACGTTTGCGTTGCGGAATGTTGACGATGAATGTTTCGGGTGTTGATGTCGCATGCCGCTGGCTTCTCCGATTACGGATGGCTATCTTATCTCGCTTTAGGTAGGAGCTAACCTTAGGTATGTATTGTGACGACGCATAGACGCAGCTGGCGAGCAGCTGAGCTGGTCTCAGGCTTGTAATAGTGGCAGCACCACACTGCCACAGTCAACAGTGCTTTACCCCGCCTGTGCCTGTCTCCATCGGCCTTCTGGTCTCGGGTCAGTCGCAGGAAACTGCGCACAATCTATCACCACGAACATCTCAGAACAGACAGCAGGCACGCAATCAACGAAACCTTGCAACTGGACGGCTGCATCCACATTACGTGAGCGTGCACCCAGGGGCTTTGCGATTATACCACATTTCTCAGAAAGTAAGTGTGCATGCACCTTGGGTATTGATTGATTCAAGTCATTTGTTTCGACGACAGACCAGCAAAGAAGTGGCCTGTCTAGGATGAGCAACTTATCGGGATACACATCAGAAAAGATGGTAGTAAACTTGAGTCAGCCCACTGGGCCTTTCCCTTGTTGCTGTTGTTGTTGCTACTGTAGAAGCCCCTCGAGATGAGATACGTGCTACTCTTGCTGACCCAGACTTCCAGTCTCGTTGACTTGGTTGGCTCTGGCGCGGCCGAAAGACTTACACGATGCCGGCCATGTTGGATGACCCGGATAGCCCGACCATACATCGAGTCTCTGGCGCTCTCCCCTACCCCGATCCGAACAATCCCGCCCTTCCTGCCGATGTTCGCCCTCGTCAAGTGACACTGCGAGATCGCCAGACCGTGGCTACGATCGTGCCTTTCGTTTCCAAGGACCAAGTGCCGCAGACCTTGCTCAAGTATCTGTCGGACCAATTGGCCAAGGAAGTTGAAGGTGGCGATACCTATCCCATGATTGACCCTATGCCCACAGAGAAGTTTTCTTCCTATTGGTTCCAGAACTTCGCCGCCATCATGCTCCTCGGCGACATCAGCAGCCCCGACGATGTCACCGAAGGCAAGGATTGGTCCAAGGAATGCCTGGGGAGCTTCTACATCAAGCCCAACTACCCCGGGCGGAGCAGCCACGTGTGCAACGCCGGCTTCCTGGTGACCGACGCCTCGCGCAACCGGGGTGCCGGCCGGCTGATGGGCGAGAGCTACATCGACTGGGCGCCGAAGCTGGGGTACACGTACTCGGTCTTCAACCTGGTGTACGAGACCAACGTGGCGTCGTGCAAGATCTGGGACGCGCTGGGCTTCAAGCGCATCGGGCGGGTCAAGGGCTGCGGGCGGCTGCGGTCGTACCCGGACCGGCTGGTGGACGCCATCATCTACGGGCGCGATCTCGTCGGGGACGAGGCCGCCGACGTGGGGCCGGTGAGTGAAGACCGCTTCGACAAGATCAAGTTCTACCTCAAGCACGGGCGCTACCCGGACGGCTCTAACCGCGCCGACAAGAGCAGGCTGCGCAGCGCCGCCACCCACTATAAGCTGCTCGACGGCGACGTCCTCATGCTCAAGGGCAAGGAGGTCATCAGCAACCCGGCCCTGCAGATGGACATCGCCAAGCGCCTGCACGAGGGCGGTAGCCACGCCGGTATCAACAAGACCACGGCCACCATCGCCGAGCGGTACCACTGGAGCCGCATCAAAGAGACGGTATCCGATGTAATTAGACTCTGCCCCGAATGCAAGGAATCATGCAAAGTGTCGGCGTCGGCCTCAGTACTAGAGAGGAGGGGCTTACCAGGGGCGAACCTAGATGATCTCAATATGACTCCCGACTCAGTCGGCTTCTCGCCACTCCCGACGCCGAATGAGGCGGTTGGCCTTGGTGCCATCGGACAGCACTCAATGACAGCACTCCATCCCAATGCAAGCCCGTACGCGAATCCCGGTGACATCGCTTCGCTGCTGAATCCTGTGCACCCGTTGGAAGCTCATGACAACTCTGTCCTGCAGTCTCATAGCCCGATGTTGCAAGACCAGACCCATGACCACATGACTCAAGTCCATCGTGCCGCCCAGGCTGCTTCGGCATTGATAGGGCTGCACGACGATGCCCACGCTTTATACCAACCGATAGATCCTCAAATCATTTCTCAAGCGCCCCATCAGCATAACCAGCATCATCATTTTCATACGTTCGAACCGCAACATATCATCCCGTCACATCACAGCCCACATGTAGCGCACTCCTCACTCTCCGACGGCTCTTACGATCCCCATCTACAAGTACACCACGCCCACCATCACGAGCAGGAGACAGAGTCCTTTCAAGCTTTGCTCGATGATCCAGATCCACTGGGATCTACCGGTGGACACCATGACCATGGCAATAGCTTACAGGCAAACTCGAACCCCGACGATCAAGACCAAGACCAAGCGGCCGTCGACCGCGATTTAGATATGTTGCTAGACCCAGACGACGACGCCGACGACCTTGATGATCTGGGGTTCTGTAGCCCCGCCAGTGATGGTGGCGGCGGCGACACGGACAAGCATGGCTCAGGGGCGAGTCCAAGTCCAGAGAAGCGGGATCGGCATGATACGATTGAGACCGACAGATCTACAAAGCGGCGGAATTGGGACTCGGTCGTGTTCGACGACGATCCGTAATACACGATGATTAAAAGGCCGTGACGCGCCTTCAAACACAGCCATGTTTATCAACCAGCATGTCTCGCCCAAGAGTTGCCCGACTTGCTTATATAAAGTTGATCACATTCCTCTGGTTAGCATAAGCGTTTTCCTTTGAACGACAGCATCGCAAAACTCGCCTGTTGCCCACGCAACTTCTTCTGCCCTACGTATGGCGATAGATAAACAATCATGGGCAACAGTATTAGGTAGCGTAATACTGTCGATGTGATTTCACGGTGTCTTCATCCGATGTTGTCATTCGAACCTTGCACTCCTCACCTTTTCCCCGGGTCGGGCTGCGGGGCATGGCGTTAATAGAATGGACTGTGAGATCTGGGCGGTTTGATCTGACTGCCTCGGCGCACCACGTCGCGAATCATGGATATTGTGATCACAAGTTCGCATGATTTACGAAGATGGACATAATACCCTATCGCGATAGAAATCGCGATCGCAGAATAGTATTTGTTACTGTGCTGGTGTCGCGAATCTAAGGCATTGTTGGTACTACCTAACGAGACTTTATAGGGCTGTGGTGCGCTACAGTTCATCACTTGCTGGCCCCAGCGTCCAGGTAGGGGTCACTTTTAGCATGACAGCGGTTCTCAAACGCGACGCGTTGCAATCAGCCCAGGCTTATGACGTCGTGGGGGTCAACAGAAGCAAATCCGATAAAGAGCATTGGAGAGTCCCTCAATTCATTACAACAAACCTCATCCAGTACATATACCGCTCACTATATTCCATCGGAAGCGCGCCTAAATTCCATCAGAAGACCATCGAGATGCCTCCTAAGAAGCACACGGGCGGAATCGGACGCTAACGAAGCCTCGACGAGTAGCGAGAAGCGGCAAAAGCCTAACGAGAGCACTGAAACACCGCCAGAGAGCGGAGACGAGGTACATCCACCCAATTGATTCCTATTGTCTTATGTCAGTTACCAGTAGTTACGGGTAATTGACATAAATCTAGGGGGCTGCCAACAAGCCCGAAAAGGAGCTCTTCGGGTGGTACTGCATCGCCCGGCCGCGATTCGACTTCGAGAACGAGGCAAGGGCGGATGAAGACGGAGAAGACGACGAGAACGAGGTCGAGGAGCGCTACCTGGCGCAGCGCGACCAGAACCTCTTGGGCGAGCCCGTCGAGAAGCACCCCGAGCACAAATGGTTCGCGTTCTGGCAGACGTGGAAGCTGTTTGTTGAATGGCACGACGGGGCGCTGTGGTGCGACCCGGACTCATTCGGCATGTACATATACAACGACTTTCAGGGGTATGGGCTGCAGGAAGTCGTTGAGAGAATGGTACGTTATTTCAATTATTACTCAGTCAATGGGTATTGGATGTTGGTTCCTAATGGTTCATGTGTCTATCGCGTTCAGTTGGTCGCATTCAACAACCAGTTCAAGAAGAAGGAGCGGGATGAGGAGACGATCAACCACATGTGGGCCGTGGTCGCCGCCGCCGTGCAATGGCTGACCACCGAGGAACTTGGCTCCTGGATTGGTAAGACCCTCCAGCAACATAATTCGTCATCACATCTTGTTGTCAAGCCGAGTAAGTAGACAGACAGACAGAAATGAGCTTACGCCTCCTTCTTCACCCCCCATCTAGGCTGCGAAGACGGCGAGCGCATCCAAGACGCCGTCGGGTGCATCGGCATCATGCTCCTGACCATGCTGCACGAGCTGGAGCGCGCCGGCGAGCTAACGCCCGGCTCGCGCATCAAGGACCTGCCGCTGGTCATGGCCTGGTACCTCGAGTGGTCCAAGGACCTGGACGACTACGGCCTCGCGGACGGCGGCGGCGGGCTGGACTGGCGGCCCCAGGTCCTCGCGTACGCCCAAAAGGCCGGCATCGACCTCGCGGCATCCTCGGGCCTGCACGGCGCCGCCGCGCTGGTCGAGGCCTTGGACCGGGACGGCGGCCTGACGCTGCTGCGCGGGGCCCCGGTCGACCGCTGGGGCTGGAAGGGGGCCTACACGTCGTTGAGGAGCGGGAGGCCCAAGTTCGGCGGCCGGGAGTTCGACATCACCCAGTTCTCGCGCGCGGAGCGGGCGAGGCATGCGTTCAACAAGAAAGACCCGTTGGCTGCGATTCCGGAGAAGGAGATCAAGGCTGGAAACATCGGGCTCGCTTAGTATTCACTGCTTGCTCTGCGTTTGTTTTCTTTGCCCGCGGTCTTGGGCCTTTTGTTTATTCATTTGCTTCGTCTGAAAAGGCGACGAAAGAAAACATTCATCCTCCTGATTGAATGCAACCCCTTTTCTCATCACGGCTAACGGCCGAACTGGAGTCGGTGTGCCGCAGGAAGTTCGAGCTGTCCATCATCTCACCACTGTCGCTACTTATTGAATTATGGTCGCACTCTACTCCAATAATGAAATCCAATTGTATTGAGAAGATTACAAATGATTAAGTATAGTATTAAAAGCGTAGTCAAATGCTTTCCCCCCTATCCACCTCGCACTCCTTCCTTTCAACAGCCCCCCCAAAATAAAAAGGGGACTGCATGATTAAGTAAGTATTAATAGTCCTAATTGATTATTGGTTGATCGTCATGAAGTCGTCAGAAGAAGTAATAAGTAAGGTCGTAAATGAGCGACAAAGAAAAAGAAGAGCATCTCCTAAACGAAGACGCCATCATTGCAGGCCCGGACGAAGTAGGCGCTCATGTCGCCGTCGTCAACGAAGGTGCCGTCGGGCAGACGGATGCTCAGGTAGCTGCGCGCGGCCTCGCCGCCGTTGCCCCACAGCCACGTCAGCGGCAGGGCGTCGCCCTCGGTCAACGTCAGCGTCGTGGTCCCGCTCACCGGGTCGGCCGACGAGGTGCGCTTGGCGAAGAAGGCGGCGTTGGCGTCGTCCCAGTCGCAGTAGGCGGGCTCGCCGAGCCAGAGCATGCCCCTGTTTTATTCTTGTTAGCCACCGATACCATACGGAGCCCCTTTCATCGGAAAAAGGGGGCAGGGGGTGAGAAGCGGGCTGAACGTACCAGTTGTCGATCTTATCGCCGGGCGTGGAGAAGGTGTACTCGCCCGTCACCGTGGCGAGGAAAAAGGCCTGGATCATGAACGCCGTGTCGAGCGTGTTCTCAATATCGCCTGCGATTCCCGGAATCGAGAGCCGGCCGCCAGTGGCCGGGAACCCCTCGGTGGAGGGCCAGTCGGCCGTGAGGAACGAGAGGCCGCTGCAGGTGCCCTGCGCGACGGGCGTGCGCTTCCGGAAGAAGCTCGAGGTGAACTTGTCGTTGGCCGGGTCGGTGGCCACGAACGGGTGCGTGAAGCTCTTGTAGTCCAGGCCGTTGGGCACGATGCTCGTCGCCGTCGCGTACGCCGTCTCCACCTTGGTCGCCGTCGACACGCTCGTCACCGTCACCGTGTTGGTCGCCGTCGCCGTTGACATCACGGTCGAGCACCGCTCGTCGTCGTCGCCGGTGATTCGCCGCAGGATCCCGCCCAGCACGCCGCTGACGGCACCCAGACCGCCCAGAGGACCGCCCTTGTTGCCCCCCACGCCACTGGCAAGACCGGCGGCGCCGCCGGCAACGCCAGCAACTGGGAGTTTGGGCGCAGCGGTCGCGCGGGTGAGGTCCACCGCCGTAACGGTCGTCGTGCACGAGGGTGGAGGCAGCGCGAGGCACTTGCAGGCCTCCTGGATCTCCGTCTCGCTCCAGATGTCCGGGAGGCAGACGGGCTTGACACCGTACTGGGGGTCGCTGGCCCGCTTGCCGACGCCGAAGGGGAATCCAGTCGGGACCGGCGGGAGTCCGACCGACAGCGCTGCTCCTCCAGCACTACCAGCTCCAGCGGTGGCCTTGGCCTTGCCGCTGATGGCGGTGCTGAGGCAGGTGAGGAGGTTCTGAGACGTAATGGTGGTCGTCGTGGTCTCGGTCTGGAGGATGAGAGGATCGTGGTCAGCATGGGCATGGCAACTGGATGGAAGTGAATGGATAATGGGCTTAGTTTCGACTTACCTGAACAATTGGAACGGTGACGGTCACATCGACGTTGACGGTCTGCATCATTGTCTTGGTGCTCGTGATGAGCTTCTCCGGTGCCGAGGTTGGATTGGGTGCAACCGCAATTGAGCTCGTCGCTGGGGCAGCGGCGTTAGGGCTCGTCTTTGGGTCCTCCGCCGGTGTGGGAGCAACAATTGGATCGACCGCCTTGGTGGTCGAAACTGGGGTAATCGGCGCCGCCGGGCCCGTCACCGCAGGCTGTACTCCCGCAGGCACAGCCGATGGTGTGACATAGACAGTGGCCGTGGTCGTTCTGATGGTTTCCATATAGTCAGTCACTTTGTTCAGCCCTCTTCCACCATCAACGAAAGATACTTACTGCGTTGTGGCCGCCACATTCAAGACCTTGGAACAGTAGTTCGTGCCACCTGGCTCATTGAGGAGGGCCTTGACGACGGCCACGTTGGCCTTGCAGAACGGCTCGTCCTTCTTGAGGAACATGCCGTCTTGGAGCTTCTTGAACCACTCGGGGCTTCCGACGTCCATGACCCCAGGGTTAACCGGTACGGCGATGGCGGAAAGGGGCAGCAGCCCCAGGAGTGCGAGAAGAGTGTACATAGTGTATTAGGTGAGTCGGCAATTATTGGATTCAGGGGCTATCAGTTGGAAAAGAGTGACTGTAGAGGTAGAGAGCGTTGGAAAGGAAAGTGGAATGAGTGTTGATGGTTGATGCATATCGAGATCTATAACTTGGTGACATGATGCAACCTACTTATAGCTTTGACGATCATACTGGTTCTAGGTCGACGATATGGTGTTGCGGTGGTGACGGCTGGGAATCTCCTCTGATCTCTGCAGCAACCTGTCCTGGCATCAGGAACTGTAGATAGTGTATCGCCGAGTTTTGAAACTGAATGCACATGGGTTTACCGGCAGCTTGGCTCTCCGGGTCGGCGGTATTTCTGCATGCCATCTGGTCCGCTAGAGCGGATGTTTCCCAGAAAGGGCCGAATTGGCCAATTCTCCCGCAGTGTGACTGCAAGAGATAGAATGCGGAATCTTAGTAATGCCTTATGACGACCAGCTGGATTAGGCTAGGATAGGTTCTAGACTTTCGTCTCTGTACTGTGGTCAATTCTCCTGCCTCTAAATAAACATCCTGTTCTGGTATGGTGCTTTGCTAGTTACCCCTGAATAAGGCCGAGACACCAGATCTGATGTCTCACCTCCGCGTGGGAACGACGACCCTGAAAGTTCTTTAGTCATTTCCAGATAGAAAACGTATTTCGGCTTTGGTGCCTGTTATTTTCAGCCTACAGTCTTTTCTTCCGCTCAGCAATCAACGACCAACCTTACCCCCATATGTCGTTTTCTGACAACTCTTCCTACCAGCACAGCAAGCTACCGGCATAGTTGTTTGGGTCAAGCCTCAGGAAAACATGAGAAATCCATCATGTGTGTAAGCATATAATGCAGTACGAATGTCCGACGTGCAAATCGAATGCTTGCTATTTCACCCAAATAACACAAAGCGATGACTTCAAAATTACACCATCAAGTCACAATCATTGAAAACATAATTATCTATAGTTTGCTATTTCGGTAACATACTAAGCGTGCCTCTGTTCTCACATCATTCATAAGTCAGTATATATCATATATTCTCGACCGTTATCAATAGGCGTGTTCAATGTTCTATAGCTGACAGCTATTTGACACAGAAATTGAAGCAAGTGGTCTTCGTACATAGTCTCGGCAGAGCATGTTATAGTCAGTGCTGCCTACCTTTGGGTAGTGTTCCCAATATTGATTCGAGCAGTAATAATAGAGACCACGTGTATTACTATCTGCGGTTCGCTTCGCGTCGGGTCCCAAGAGAGTATCAAGGAGACCTGACTCGTGAAGTCGTTATTCAACTTCCGACCTGTTTCTGAAAAGTTCTCAAGCACTTTCAGTTGAACACCTCTTCGCTCCAATAACTTCCCACCCAAATGTTTGTTGTCTTCGTAAGATTTAGCTGAAGATAATCACTACCGGGGATTGCTTTTTCCTTTGCTCGTACCTCTGGTCAACATGTCGAACACTACTAGCACGGTGCCCCAGCCTGTGTATCCCGTTGTGCCCGTCCAACTTGGGGCAAGGTGAAACGAGATCAAACGCAACGCCTGGGTCGTATTTGGTTGCCCTTTGAACATGTGTGAGCAGTATTTCTCGTTCCGTATTTGAGTCTAATTGACACTTACATACAGCAAGAGACACCAAATAGTTGAAGGAAGGGCGCAAAGTCGGACTCCTTGGGAAGTAACAAACACGACAGCCGGCTATGCTGCTTAACTGGTTCGACCCCGAAATTCCGATCTTACACACGCCCACGACTACAGATCGTACGTAACCGAATCCACATAAGGTGAAGGTATCAAGTCAACAAGGAAAGGGCCAAGAATGAAAACTCAGACACTTTGTTCGGTGATCTACTCACTGCCTTACATCTGACGTGGCTGTTTACATTTTGACTGGGAACAGCAACTTAAACTACTGTACTACTGTAGCTTGTTATTACAAGCAGAGGAATGTCAGGATGGTTTATATATATATATTCATGGTAATTATCAAGCTACTAACTAACATAGTGGTTTAAGGCCAGCGTCAGTTAAACATAAGAGAGTCGTCACATGTGCATGCATGCTATGCAGTACTTACCATCCGTTGCTCAAACTGGTTGCTATTATTAAGATGGTGCAAATCAGTAGGCACAAATAACACCATTAAGACACATGAGAAAACACGGTAAGCCCAAGTTTGTTATTTGGGCAATACACTACGTGTAGCTGTGTTCCTAAGTCATTAGTCAGTCATTATAAGTAATGGATACTGGACTACTTTGAATTAGGGTGCTCTACACTATAGCTGGACGCCAATAAATGCAATTACTATAGCATATAACTAGCAATCGTATCCCAAGAAAGGCACTGCATACTAATGCTGCCCACATCTGGGTACTGGTTGTAAAAGTGGTTCGAGCAATGATAGGTTGGTGGCCTATAACAATGCTACAGGCTTAGGTAACCACCTCTATAGTGCCTATAGGTGAGCTTGGCTTCTGCTCACATATGATCAACCACCTTGCATTGAATGCTATAGGCAGATCCACTTCTACAGGCTCAGGGTCGTTTTTTCGCTGCTTCTAGGGAGCCCTAGCACACTCCCAACATTTCCTTCTTCTGAAAACTCTTTACACACTTTCAGTTGCGCAACTCTTCAATCCAATCGCTTCTCAAGCAAACCTTTGCTGTTCTCGCTAGAGTGGTTGAAGATCTCACTATTATAAATTGCTCTCTCTACTTGTTCATCTCTTTTGACTAAATGTCACAAGTCGCCAAAATGTTGCCTCCTGGTGTACCGTTGCGCCCTTCTGACTTGGGACAAGCTGTGAACAGCAATGTTCACATACGATCATGCTCGACGCCCGAGCGAGGCCTCGGCCTCTTTGCAACACAGCGTATCTCCAAGGGTCTGAAGATCCTGTCTGAGGAGGCGCTGCTCATTAAGGAATCCCGTGAGGACCTGATCGATGACATCGGTCAAGATTTTGCCACCCTGCCGGGCGCTTCGCAGGCCATGGTCACTCGTTTCTACGCTGGCCGATTCGATATGGTGCCCCTCATGACTGTCGACAATTTTCGCTACCAGCAGTCAACAACAACAGCCCGACTTCAATTCATCGCGATGCTGAATGGCGTCGAAGGAGCTGGCATTGGCTGCATTATGGCGCCCGCACTCGCCGCTACCAACCATGGGTAAGTCACCGTCATCACCAGAAACCACTGCAACATTTTCATCTGACCTTTTGTTTTCTTAGGTGTGTCCCAAATGCATTTGCCTACTGCAACTATGAGACAGGCTTGATCGCACTTCATGCTTTGCGTGAAATCCAGCCTGGCGAGGAGGTGACTATTAGTTACCTTCAAGATAACGTCTACCTGAGCGCGGGCGAGCGTGGCCAGCGGCTCGTAAACTAGCAGTTTACATGCCACTGCGCCATTTGCTCGTCAAGCAGCGAGCTCCGTGGGGCCTCTGACACGCGACGCGACCGGATGAAAGCCCTTCGACAACAGGTTACACGCCATTACGGGATCGCCTCACCCACCGAAGAGGACACCATGGGTGCTATCGCTAAGCTGAGAGAACTTGGTGGATTGATGGAGGAAGAGGGTCTCTTGGGTCTCGAGTTGTCGCTCTGTATTGCAGAGCAGGCTCGTCTTCAGGGAGCCATTGGCGACGCGGAGGGTAGTGATATTACCCGCCGCCGTGCCATGGTTGTTAGACGCTTGTGTATTGGGGCAGAGCACCCTTCATGCCGCTAGGCTGTTACAAGATGCACAGGCTCATAGTCAGATACTGGACATTTGACACTTCTATTGACGCTGGATGTATACGCTATTTTGTAGTTATAATAAAGACAGCAGTCACAACCCAAATATGAATTTTCATCATGTTTCTCGTCTCAATGATCAGTACTTAAATGATTTTGAATCTACTGTGAGAATTCAGCCTGTCAAATAGCTGTGTTGTCTTTTCCGAGCTTGCTCATTATTCTATAAGGTCGATGTGTGCCGAGTGCAAAGTCGACATTGAATACAATCATTCTCTGCCCTCAACCATAACAGCAACTCATTGCATAACCCTAACAGCTCTAGAATTTTCTACATAGGTAATGCTGAAATTTTCCCTTCCACCTTTTTCCCACAACTCTTAGAGGCTTCCAGTCATCCTTTAGCAAAGTTGACAGCAACCTCTCAAGCAACCAACACACATTGCTTGCCTCACTACTTTGCTTTCTTTCCATACTGCACATTAATTCGACTTGAGGAGAACAATTCCTCTTTTTCGCTATGGCCTACCGAATTAATTACAACGTCGAGATTCGGGCTTGCGCCGAGGCCCACAAGGGACTCGGTCTCTTTGCTGTACACCGGCTGACAAAGGGACTGAGGATCGTCGCCGAGGCACCCCTCCTGGCCCAAGAGACGCGCGATGATATGGCTCGCGTCATCGCCCAGGAGTTCCCAACACTCTCCGCCGACGGACGTGCTATCGTTACCCGCATGTACGCGGGCCCCCGCGACATCAACCCCCTCCTGCCGGCCGGTGCCGTTCGTGATGCACATGCCATCCGACGCACTCGTCTCCAAACCATTGCCCAGCTCAACAGCTACGAGGGGGTCGGAATCGGATGCGTGATTTCCCCCGCAACTGCTGCCATTAACCATGAGTGAGTAATTGACCAGCTGTATACCTTATCGATAGACTAAACTAACCAACCATGCTTCATCGTTAGCTGCGTACCCAACGCTTTCATGTACTACAACCCCTACGGCAACACCGTCAACCTCCATGCTGTTCGGGACATTCAGCCGGGAGAAGAAATCTCCGTTAGCTACTTCCAGGAGTCAGTCAATCTGACCAAGGCCGAGAGACACGGCCGACTGGTGAACTAGGACTTCACCTGCCGTTGTGCCTCTTGTATGACGGAAACCCACCATGGCCGCGAATCCGAGGATCGTCGTGCAAAGATGAAGGAGCTGCGCGACACTTTGAACACATACAACCAAGTCGAGTCGCCTTCGCCTGATGAGACGCGAGAGGCAATCTCTGTCTCACGCCAGCTCATCCAGACACTTGAGGAGGAAGGTCTTCCCGGGCTGGAGATGTCGCTCTGCCTTGCAGAGCAAGCTCGATTCTTTGGCACACTCGGCGATACTGATAGCCAAGAGCGGCTCACTCGCCAGTCCATGATCGTTCGCCGTCTGTGTCTCGGCTTCGACCACCCGTCATGCCATACCTGGTGATCTAGCGAGACAAAAGAGAAAGCGAGGTAGTGATGGATGATTCTATGCAGTCTTATGGGAGTTGGCTGTGATTATTGGCTGTGATTATTGGCTGTGATTCAATAATATACTGCTTGCATTGCCAAGGAAGGGTAAAAGTCAGGGCAGTTTGCTTCATAGGCGTCTTCATAATAAACGACGTTTAGTCAACTTCTGTCTCATCAGTTGCCACTCTTCAACACCTCATGTGGAACCAAGTGTGCACCCAGACCATGACTGTTTGTGATTACTTAAGGCATACAACGACTGATCAACTTACTTATTTCGCTTTGTCACCATAGTAAGCAAATCTATCCAATTCATCTTCATTGCCGTGAGCATCTTTGAATTTCCACCACCAGCGTCAGCACTCATTCCTAGTGAACCTCCTACTTCCCGTATTCCTAGCCCACTTGATCCTTATGTGCAGATACTTCCCACCGAACGAGCCGCAAAGCATCACCTTAGCCTCAAATATGGCCATCTAACCTGCGCTGTTCGTCCCGAGCAGTTGGCCCAATATATCTCAAAGTGGGACGCGGACAGCCCGAACACACAGGACCGAGCTCATCAGACAATCCCCTTCTTCATCACCATTCTCGAGACCTTTGTTGTGCTCTTCTGGAATTGCACCCAAAACCACGATTCAAGGCATACTTGCTTCCTTGTTGAAAGGGTACCAGCCTCACCTTCTCGACTCACGCCCAAGCAAAGTATGGAAAAGCTCACATTATTCAAATTCGATTTCGAGTCCCTCTTTTTCAGATTACTTTATTTCTCTACCTTCTCTTGTTGCAACTATATTATTCTCTTCGACGCGAATGTTACTATTTAATTCACGCTTCCTCGCCCGAGCGATACTTTCGGCTCTTCACCATCCACCAGATCTTATCAGAGAAACTACTTGCCGATGAGAGTCAGGAAGATATTAAAAATGAAACCAACAACAAGGGACGACCCCTTCCTCAACCCCACCACTCTCCTCTGCACTACCGCCGTGTCCCTGCGCCACCCCGGTATCAGTGCCATCTGGATTCACCATAACATTGCCAGCCTGCTCGCCCGCATGATCCGCCCTGCCGAGAACGCCCGTCTCATAAGCTCCGGTCCCCTCGCCCACCTCACGTACGGACTACTCTTCGAAGGCGTGGACAGCCCGCAGAAGACTGCCGCCCTGACGGTCTTCTACGCTCAGTTCCCCAACGAGGGCTTTACCTATCGCTGTGCTTCATGCATGTCGGAGAACAACCGCGATTCGGAGGATCGCCGTACCAAGATGACGGAGCTTCGCAATGAGCTCACCCAATACCACCGAGTCGAATCCCCGTCGCTTGAAGAGACCCGCACTGCCATTGCTGTCTCGCGCGAGCTTGTACATACCCTGGAGGAGGAGTCTCTTGTCGGCCTTGAGCTGGCTCTCTGCCTGGCTGAACAAGCCCGCTTGTTCGAGCTTCTCGGCGATGATAAGAGCAAGGAGCGGGTCCAAGATACTCAGAAGCCCCTCTGCACGCTAGTAATAAGGGATCTCACTTCTCTTCGTCCATCATCCACCCTTGCTACACCATACAACTATCGTCACGCCTTTGCTTGCTAGGGAATACAGGCCTCATTTGCCCATCGATCCTTTGTTCGAGTACTGTGACTGTCTGGCATTACAAAGGGTATGAGGAGTTTTTTAAGAAGAGCCACTGTTTGTCAATGAAACCCGACAAGATATGATCGATGGCATCAATTAGGGTTTCACTGTCGACTTCACAGGCACGATGGTCCCTCTATTCCCTACAACCTGTCCCGACAGACCAAAAGCATCTGTACCCGACGCACAACGTAGCGAGGTCGGAATAGTCCCCAAGTCGAAGCCAGTTCACGACTTCGCACCCGGCTCATACGCCACTGGCCTTGGAGGTGTTGGCGTTGATGACGACGCCCCTTGCAGACCTGGTAAGCTCGCCCGAGAGCATGAGCAATACCTGAGGGCGGAGAAATTAGAGGAAACGAGACATTAGAAGTATGTCTGGTATGAATAGAACAGAACATAGCAATCGTACACTGTTAGGCAAATGGGCAGTCTCTCAAAGGCAACATGGTAATAATCATAGAACTGAAGGAATCTGGTTTCTGGTTAGAAGTCCTACTTGTTTTATGCACTCGCGTTTCTCAAATGTGACCGAAATGTATTGAATGATCTAGAATGTTTTTTGATGATTGACCTCCATAGAGCTCCTAATAAAATTTCCCCAGCCATGAGCATTCAATTCTAGACTTTTCCTCTCCCATCGCAACAGTCTGGATTTCGTTCCTGCAACAGGTTGTCTAGAAGTTCCACTGCAAAATATCTTCTCGATAACCATTTGTGCATCCACTTGAGTCGAATTCCCAACGAAGCCTGCTTTTCTTTGAAGGCAACCTCAAGCTTTTGCGAGTCTCTCTCACTCGCATCATCATTTCCGACCCATTCTCTTGCACCATAACGCGTCTCACTTCCTCCAATATCTAAATCATCTAATGATGTCCTCACCCTTGAACAACCCGACGTCTCCCAGCATGGAAGCCGTAAGCCTCCCTGTCGCTCCTCATACTACCCATCGCCAGCAGCCTTCCCAAATCGACGAGGCCTCTGCTGAGGCCGCCGATGATGCCCTGATTGAGAAGATAATCGGCGGATATATTGATAAATGCGTATACAAGACCGTCCGCAAGGCCATGAAGAACAGTGCCAATGACCATAGCATCCTGTATGTATAATGTTCTCCAATCTACTGCGACGTTCACTAATTCCCATATGCAGCCGTCGAAGAAGAAGGCGGCGAGACTCGACGCCGGAATACGCCCCAGCCGATGACTCCTCCGTAAGTTATCTATCCATGGGTGGGGCAGCTTCTAACCACCGTCACTGACAAACTCGTAGGATTATGACGATCCTCCCAAGCCCGTCTTGCCTTTGAACCGAGGTTATAGATGTATCGACAACGACATCAAGAGGGAGAACAAGCGGATGGTTCCTGATGACTGGATAACGAGCACTGAGGCAAAGAAGAGAAAGGTGTCTAAGAGTCCGCCCCCAAGCACGCTCGTGGCTGAACAGATCCCCAACGCCGCCGATACCATAAACCAGGAGAGCAACAACGACGAAGAAGACGCGAAGCCCGAGTTAGAGGAGCGACCCAGTCCTCGGGATCAGCACGGCATGAAACGACGAGGCTTTGTATCTTACTACAGGGGAATACAGCGAACACTGGAGCAGAGAGATGGTGCGTCACTCCCTCCACAGAGTCATACCGTCGAGCCGCAGCAAGAAGAGCTCACTCGGCCGTCGTTGTTCGCTCCCCTGAACTTGCCAATAGCACTCCGTGCTGCCCACGAATACAGCTGGGAGCAAGACCCCGACCCTCGCCCTAGTTCTCCTTGGTAGGAAGCTCGAGTCCCATGAGCCCATGCCCCAGTTGCCCTGCGTATTGTGGACGAGAATACTTCAACCTGGCCCATAAGAGAAGGACTCTCTCAAGGTCCGGTTTGGAGCCCGTCGTTTGAACCTCGTAAAAGTAACATATTGACCTTCACCCCAAAATTGGTTTGGAATCCATGTGGTTTGAATCCCTAAAAGTACCACCCTATCCCCCCTCCCTCTTTCTATTGGTTGGGAGGACGAGCAGAAGGAGGGCGAGGAGGAGAACGAGGAGGAGAACGAGGAGGAGAACGGGGAGGAGTCTATGTTTCCTTAGACCATAACACGGTAGCCGACATCAAAGGCTTGGTTCACCGAGATAGCTGGTGCTGTGCGATATTTGCTGGTGATGATGATGAGAATGGCCATGAATAGTTTAGTATATTAATTAATTTATCTGAACGGGGTCATCGACCTCAATGGGTTGGTTCACCAAGACAAGATGATGCTGTGCGATACTCGATGCTGTGCGATACTCGACGGTGAGGTGATAATGAGAATGGTCATGAGGAGTTCAATGTATTTAAATGCCTGCGGTATAGGACCAGGTCTAATTTAACCGGACTGAAGTGTATGAATGGCCTGGAACCCCTGTTGGATGATTGTCATCTGTGAATATGAAATCACAATCGCCAATGTTTCTCAACCATCGGAGCAGAAGTGAATATAGAACAATGCATTTCCACCACCGAAGAATAGCACATTGATGTATTCAATTGTCTAGGCAAATCTCCCAACAGCATCCCCTTCCTTTTCTCCTACCTAATCCATTCCATCAACCCAATCTCTCTCTTCTGACAACATCATCCCTCTACAGCCCCAAACCCCAGCATACCCCTGATTCCCTCCCCACCAGCCTTCAACATGTCGTCTGATCGCAACCACGTAAGTATTATTTGATACTCACCTACCATGACATGGGACTATTACTGACAGCTCCATAGGCTCCCAACGCCGCCGCCAGGCCTTTCCCAAGACTGAGAAAGATCGACAACGACATCAAGAGAGAGAACAAGCGGAAGTGGAGCGACATCTCAGACGTCGCGGACGAGGAAGCCAAACCAAAAAGAATCAAATATGTCAGATATTCGTCCTCCCGCGTGCCCGTAGCCAAGCTGCCGCCCCCCGGAGCTCAAAGCGGCACAGCTAAGACCACCAACCATAAACAAGAGTCAGGAACCAAGAAGAAGGAGCAGCCCGAGAAGTGCCAGCAGACCTCCAAGAGACGGCGTCATGGACCTCTGTTTTACTACGAGCGGTTGCGGGAGCGACTGGCGCTGAGGGATGGCATACCATATACGCCTCGGTATGCCATCAAGAATGATTGCGGAAATCAAGACTAGCTAGCCTGCTGGTATGATCAGGGAAGGGGTCATTCTAGGCGATCAAGGATGGAAGCACTTCCCGGCATAACAAACGCTACACGAATTAGATGATTCGATTTGGGAACAGGCACCTACCTAGCATACAATTGACAATGGAATCAACGCCCAAACCTATTGTCAATATGATCATTCAATGGCTGGTTGCACATGTTTACTCATCGTTGTTTCAATGTTTATACAATTTGAATCATCCGGATATCTATTTTCCATGACATAAACTGCTTGCTACCCGCTCAACAAGTACCTACCTACCTCTAACTCATCTCCGTATCCTCCGTCTCCGCCTCAGCCTTAGCCTCAGCCGCCCCTCTCTTTCTCTTCTTAACTCCTGCCTCGATATTGACCGTGTTCGGGTTATCCGCATCGTCGCCCTTGCCGAGCTTCTTCGGCCGGCGTGCCCCCTTGGAGGGAGCTCCCTTCTCCTTCTCCGCCGCCGCCTTGCGCTTCCAGATGGGCTCCGCCGCGGGCCCGGACTGGTCGTCCACCTCCTTGGCCCACGCGATCCAGTCGACCCGCCGCGTCTTGTACATGTCGCCCTGCCACGCCCGCCACACCTTGCGGCCCTCGAATGTCTCACGCAGCTCGGGCTCGTGCTCGCCCAGCCGCGTCATCATCTGCTCCTTGAGGTGGAACGGCAGCATGATGCCCTCGCTCTTCGACGGCATGTAGATGATGGAGCTGAGCACCTTGCTGCCGTGCTGCGACTGCGCCAGTTCCAGAGTGTGGGGCAGCAGAGCCGCGACGAGCGCCTTGTGGAAGACCTTGTCTGGCGAGGGGCTGGTGAAGGCCGCTAACAGGACGTGGGCTGTCGGCGCAGACGTCGTAGCAAGGCTCAAAAGTACCTCGTGCGGTAGACTGTGTAGCGACTTTTGTATCGATGTTGCTGGCAAACCGGGAATCGAGAGTAGTGTCGTGGTAAGATGGCATCCATGGGAGGCAATCACCGATTGGGCTTTCGAGATGGAAGGCTGACCCTTCTTGCCATCGTTCTCATCGGGTGTGGGAATGCAGAGCTTCGGTACAAGCTCCTTCTTATCCCGACCCAAGGCGCTGATGAGGGCCTTCATAAGCGACTCTGTCTCAGCCTTGGCCTCGCGAACCTGACAACGCTCGAACAGCGTCTTGAGGACATTGAAGCGAGACAAGGAGACGAGCTTGGGTACTTCCGGAATTATCTGATTCATAGCAGCCACGAGCTCATCCTTGCCCACGCGGTTCAACATGCGGATCGCAGGGTATGAAGCAATATCGTTGCGAACAAGACTCTGGATACGGGGACCCAAGTTAGTCCTCCACATGGCCTTGAAGACCTTTCCAGGGCAGTGGGTGACCAGGGTCTCGAGGAGGCGAGATCCGACCGGATCGTAAAGCATAGCGTTTACGAAGTCATTGGCTGGCGACTTCTCTTCCTTCAGGGAATTCGGCGCGTCGGGGAGGAGTCGCCAGAGGAGTGTCATCCCGCCGCCTTCCGTGTCGTTTTTGGGGTTGAGGGCAATATCAAGCTCCAGTAACAGCTGAAGGACTGGGTTGCCTGTCGGGTGTGTCGCAAGAACTCGCAACGCTGTTGAATCCATACCGGCAGTAGAGTCGCCGATGATCTTCTTCGCCGCCAATGTAAATACCGACGGGACGGGTCGAGCTTGCGCATTGGTGGCGTCCTTGTTGTCAACCGTGTTGCTCGACATCCATGGCACCGATATCTTCTCTTTACGTCTGCTATGGATAAGGGTCTTCGTAGAGGAATCTTCCAAAGGTCGGCCGGATAAGATCATCAGCAAAACACGTACGCTGTGGGAGGCGAATCGGTCGGTTAGGAGGTAGCTGAAGTGGCCTTCGAGTTCGTCCAGAGAGAGAAGGAATAATTCCTCCATCAAAGGCAGTGGCTGGTCCTCTGTTTCTACGGGCGCATCGTCTCGTTCGCCGGTAAGTTCGCGTGTGACTATGGGCGCAGACTGTAGAAAGAGCGTCTCGCAGCAGTGACTGGCGAATCTGTGTTGCAGGAGGTTGAGGAAATGGGTCGCGAATTGCTCGAAGAGCTTCTTCTTCTGCCGGGTATTGGACATGAGAATCAGGCGCTCCAGCAGGCGCGAACAAGATTGACTGCATGCCAGCTTCAGTTCCTTGCCCTGGGCCTCGATAAAGACGTTGTTTAGGTAGATATCTCGGTCTTCTTGGGATGGGAATTCGTCGACGTCGAGCACTTCGTCTACGGAGCGGAAGTATTCCTGTTCTTCGTCGGTGAGCATGCCAAAGAACTCCTTCTCGGGCTGCTCGTGGCCGCCCTGCTCAAATCCTTGGTTGGCGCCATTCTCTCCGGATTCTTGGAAGGCGGCGTTGGCGTTGCCTTCTTCGTCTATTCTTTGGCGCTTGGCAGCCTGGCGCTCTTCGGCTTCGACATTATCCTCGTGCTTCTCTTGACGCTTCGACTTCCGCTCCTCTCGGATGGCTTGGCGCTTCGAGCGTGGCTTCGGCATCTTGATTGTGTTTGGGTGTAATTGACCAGGAAGTGGATGAGAGACGCAGCCAATTGGTGTTGATTGACGACGCTATTCCCATGTCCCAGAACTTTTTTTGACAATCTAATCTTATCGCTTGCTTATCGTTACTAACTAAACTTGGGCCCCGCCATCATCCCGGAACGAACCTACCTGCCAAGGTCTCTTTACTGACCACCAACAGTACTCGTCTAAATGGAGGAAGAGTTGTGATAGACATTATGCAATTCAATTTTACCCTCCTAGAATATATCAAGGGACAGTTTATCAAAAGGACATTTGTCCGTGGTCCCTCATTGGTAAGCGTTTCGCGCAATACTGAACACTGACTGCCAGTAACAAGCCCTATTTCCAGGCTGTTAGCTGCAGTTAGTAGGCCCCTATTTAACCAACCTTTTAAAGACCTAGGTAAGTAGTAGAGAAGAGATAAGCGAAGGAGAGATTGAAGTATATGTAACGACTTTCCGACACATATCTGTATAGCAAAAGCCGACAACTGAAGTCAAGTCATTGCTGAGATGAAGTATGAGATGATTTGCAGAAATGGTTGCATACTTCTGATCAAATGCAATAAATTCAAGGCATCGCGCGTGCCTACTCTATGGTATCATCCATTCGTTCCCAATCCCCATAACGCCGTCCAATGCTCAAACACGTAAAATATCCTACTCCCTTATCTAGTCCCTCTCCGATATCCCCATTTTCGCCTTGCGCAGAACGGCCGCATGGCGTCGCGCATGTAGTTTGACATCCTTCTCGTGCAGCGAGTTGTACAGCATATTACACTCCTGGCACTCGACGAATCCCGTCTCGTTCAGGGACAAGACCAGCGTCGTCTGTACCGTGGCTGGCTTGGGCTTTGCTGTCTTCTTCTTCGCGCCGCGCTTCCCGGCTTCGGATCGTGACTCCTCGCTCTTCTCTCGTTGGTTGAATGTCCGGGCGCCGGCTTCGCTGAGAACCACGGTCTTTGGTCTCGTCTCGGGCCCATCTTCTGCTGCTGACTCTGATGCGTCCCTCTCGCTATCACCCTCGGGATCGGGCGTGGTTTGGTAGGAAGGCTTCGTAGTCAACCTCCGCCGCTTCTTTCGGGCATCTAATATAGGAGGCGGCGACGATGGGGGTGTGGACGGAGGACACGGCGCATCAGATGTCATCTCGCAGGGCGTCGCGTTTCCAGATGACGGAGAGGTGACTTTGAAGTAGCTCATGATGGTGCCCTTCTTGGCCGGTTCTACGGTCTGCTGCGTCGGCAGCGCAGGCTGTTTCGATTTTAGGCTCTTCACGCATGCTGCTGCCACCGGCTTCTCTGTCGCGATCTTCGTCGTCGGCGGCGCGCTGCTTCTTGCTGGTTTTGCGACCTCGCTCGTTCTCTGCTTCTTGGCCGGGGGTTCGCTATCTTCTCTTGGCGTCGTGCGCTTGCTGTAGGTGCGTAGCTGAGGCCTATGGCGGGTTTTGTTAGCCCATTGTACTCTCGACTACATGACTGCAAGCTGCGTCCGTCACATACGCGTGGCTTCGTGTTGCATCGGGTGGAAGAAAAACGTACCTGCTGGCTACCCGACTGCTGGGCGCGTCGCGATCCATTCTGTAGAAATGACTGGGGGTATTTGGATTCGGTGGCCACGTAAATGATGTTACGCATGTCTAGTAGAAAAACACAGCGAAACAGTATTAGAAAAACATTATGACATCAAGACCCCGAAATGTTGCCAACTCGAGACGTGTTGCTGTCCGTGGTGGACCGATCACAAAGAAAGTGGTGGTGTTTGGAGCTTGACGCGTATGGGAGAGCGGGAGCGCGTCGAGCGCGTCGCTGGCCAACTTTTGAGTGGGGCGTCAATTAAGTCTCACTCTGCCAGTTGCCAGTTGAGCAGATTAGCGGTCGAGGTGCGAGGGGTTCTGTTCTTTTGCCCGCAACACACACGCCAGATCACGTTACGATCGCGCAGTATATTCATGTCATGGATCCTTGTACTTGGAGCAGCAAATTGTGCTAGAAATAGGTAAATATTCTTGAGTTTGTTTAGTATTAAATAATTCATAGTCACCTGGTGTTGATACTTGCTCCGTCCTTTTTCCACCTTGACGGATCGCGGGGCAATATCCAGTATGATGGTTGGTTGGTCTCCGACAAAAAGCAGGACTATATCTGACTTTACTATTTAATGACCCTTCAAGATATTAACTGGAACAAATGGCATTACAAATCAGAAATCACAAGTGCATTATATGTCAAAAACCGCAGCTCTGGATGTCGTAATTTCATTCCTGTAATGTGATATGCGAAAAGACGCAATAGAGCCCTGAACTACCATACAATGCAATATGATCGAGAAATCCCGTCTAACGAAACCCCCCATGCTGTTCGTGCCAGCCATCTTTAAGCCTGCGCCGGCTTTGGTATGAAGCCCAGAAAGCGCCATCATCCATCATCCTTGTTCTCTCAGGAAAAAAGGAAACCACTTACTACAACCACACCCATAGTCAGCACACTCCATCCCAATATTCAAATGACTTTGCACGCTCGCCCGCTTGATGGTGATGATTCTAAAACCATGACAACAAAGACGAAGCAATCATACCAAATCAATCAAATTCACAACCGGGATCCACCTACGTTGGCCTCGTAAGGCTTGACCTCGACCAGCAGCTTGCCGGTGTTCTTGCCCTCGAAGAGGTGGCTGAAGGCGCGCTCGGCCTCCTGCAGGCCGCCCTTGACGATGGTGGCCTTGCGCTTGAGCGAGCCGTCGGCGAGCCACTTGGCGAGGTCCTTGCGGCCCTCGGCGTACTCGGCGATGAAGTCGAAGACGATGAAGCCCTCCATGTGGATGCGCTGGGCGATGACGTTGGTCAGGTTCTTGATGCCGACGGCGGCCTCCTTGCTGGCGTTGTTGTAGCCCGAGATGGCGCCGCAGATGACGAAGCGGGCGCGGAACGCGGCGCGCTCCAGCGCCATGTCGAGGATCTCGCCGCCCACGTTGTCGTAGTAGACGTTGATGAAGTCGGGGGTGGCCTTCTTGAAGTCCTCCTTGAACGTCGGCGACTTGTAGTTCAGCGCCTCGTCCACGCCCAGGTCCGACTTGAGCCACGCGCACTTGTCGTCCGTGCCCGCGATGGCCACGACGCGGCAGCCCTTGAGCTTGGCGATCTGGGCCACGACGGAACCGGTGGCGCCGGCGGCGCCCGAGACGACGACGGTCTCACCCTTGACGGGCTTGCCGATGCGGAGAAGGCCGAAGTAGGCTGTGAGACCGGTCATGCCTGTTGTAGGAAAGAAAAGGTAAAATGGTCAGTACGTGAAGCCATTATTTCCAAAAACATGCTCGCGAGTAAGCATGGTGCCGGAGAGGAAGACGACTTACCCAGAACACCGACGGCATCTGTGACCTCTGCGCCCTTGGGGAGCTCAACGACCTCGAACGACTTGGCGTCGAGGATAGCAACCTCGGTCCAGCCGGTGAAGCCGGTGACGAGGCCACCCTCCTTGACCTTGTCGTTCTTGCTGGCCAGGACCTTGGCGACGGAAGCGCCACGCATCTTCTCGCCGATGGCGACGGGGGGGAGGTAGGATCGAACATCTATTTTGGGTGGGAAATTTCATGGTCAGCAACAAACTCAAAAACACAGGCACATGCGGGGGAGATCTCGGGCTTGGCAGAGGAAGAGAGAGAGGACGAGGGACGAGGGACGGTATGGGATGGGGCAGAATAACAACATACCGTTCAACCAGCCGCGCATGGCGGGGTCCAGGGACAGGTACAGCGCCTCGACGAGGATCTCGCCGTCCTTGAGCTGGTCGGCGGTAGGGGCGGGGCCCTTCTGGAGCTTGAAGGTCTTGCCGACCTGGACGTTGCCGACCGGCCTCTCGGCGAGGGTGAAGGTCTGGATCTCGCGGGCAGCCATGTTGAAGTTCGGTTTACTATGGGATCGGTTTTGTGGTGGTGTTGTTGTGTTTGTTCGTGGGGGGAGGTTCCTAGACGATGTGTAGGAAGAGGAGAGTCGAGAAATGGAGGAATAAGTAATAGAGTTCAAAACAACAAAGCAGGAACGAACGGGAGAGAGGGGAGGGGGGTTATCGAGGTCTATTTGAATCAACTCTTTTGCCTTTCCCGCTATCAAGTCTATACGTGTCGTCTGATGATCGCATACATAGTACTTACGACCCTGGGAGCAACGGGTCCCTGGAAGCAGAATCCAAATCGTCGCCCCTGGAAGAAAATATGGGCTGGTGTCCATCCACACACACCCATTGACACCCCATCAGTCCGACGTCACATCCACATTTTCTTTCTACTCGTGGCCATTCCTAGCCAGCACCAGCCATTGAGCGTTGGCTGGCTGGCTGGATGGCTGGCGCCGGTGACTTAGTTGTAAATACGGAGACGGCAGTTGGAGGGGTTTGGCGGGAACGCCGGCCGGAGGGGATCCCCCAAAGCAGTAGCGGACTCCACACGCTTGCCAGGAAGGAGCTTCTAGAAGGAGGGACACATCAATGCCGACAGAGAGCCAATTGCCAATAGCGTCGGGGTTTCAGGTGTGTAGCCTATGTGCTATCTGCTGCTTTGAAATGCATACATCTATGCTGCGGTAGACAGACAGACACTGATCATGTTACGTAGGTTACACAAGATCAAGCCTGCGTCCACGGCACGTTCAATCATGACTACAGCCCGTTGTGCTGTGCATATTACATCCTCCGTGTCTCACCGTCCTTCCTTCGTATGTATGTATGTGTGTATGTACATCACGACAATAGATGGCGTCATCCACTTTCTCTTTCCCCTCCATAAATAAAAATAATAAAAAATACAACAGAAGAACCCGCCCCTCCATTGTCATGTCGACGGACGGCATTCCAGAAGAGGGAAACGAAAGCCGGTCCAGGAAACCTACATGTCTAATCCCGCACCTGGTTCCGCTTTCCGTACCGACCGATCCCCAAGAGATGCGAAACAGAAAAAGTCTCTTGAGCCCCTGACTCTTGTTGGCTCCTGTTGGCGGTCAATTGGCCAATGGGGACGGAGGTGCACGCCGGATTGAGTAGGCGGAGACCGAGTCTACAGGCGTAGAAACTTCCCGGGGGGGTTTGGCGGGTTTTGGCGGGCAGTTTGCTTGGCTCTGCGTTGTCGACCTAAGCTCCTTAGCTGGTGGGCTAGGAATTGGTTGTAGTACTTGTAGTACGTAGTAGGATGCCGGCTTGCGCGTTCTGCTAGTCTTTATTTACTCTGCTTGGAGAAATCTTGTATGCCAAAATAAGCACCTTAACCCGACAAGGAGACGGCAATCTGGACAGAGGCAGGTATTCCACCGCTCGCTTCTTCGGAGACGGACGCACGATGTGCATATGCAATGCCACTGTAGCAGTAGCAGTAGCAGTAGCATACTATGCATCTGCAATGGAGGGTAAGGATGGGCTAACTGGCCGGCCCTAAGAAATTTCCCGAGGGGTTCTTCCGACTATCGTCCAGCCACCACCAATCTAGTAGGTATCCCCGACTCCTGAGTAAGGTCTCTGGATGGCTTGTTCAACGTTTTTGCCCTTTGATTCTCCTGTCTTGCTACCTTCTTGAAGGACAGAGTGAAGCGACACCCGACTCCCGACCGACCGCCTTCACGACACGACAGCCGAGGCACACAAACATAGTGGGGCAAGATCGTCAACCACCTCGGTCCATGCATTTGTAAGCCTCTTGATTATTAATGCTTGATTCCCCACGAGGCTATGTGGTGTCTGTCTTTGACACTCCAGCTAGTCAGTAGCAGTAGTTAGTTGGTTGTCTATGTGTCGTGTTGTCTAGCGCTAGCATTGTGGACTGGTGATATATTTACACCAGCACTAGTATTAGTGACCCCTTACTCGTTCACGTTGAGAACAGACCGTCTTGATGCCTGAATCATGGAATAGGGGATTCGGATGTCGACTGGTTGCTATAGAGCGCCAGCTATACCGGATGTCAATTGTGCTGTCGCCAGTCACCAAGCATCAAGCACCAAGGTAACGATGAAAGCACACTTTCAGGTTTACTCCACTGGCATTGTGGATGTCAGGACAAGAAACAAGATCACAACTGGCAAACAACGCCTCATCTTATAGCAGCAATACCGCCTATTGAATTGCCTTAAGTAGACTACTTGTACACTCCAGTGGTCCTTCCTGACCCCTAAGAACACTGTATATACGCTACAAACTAATGAGAGAGATGCCAATCGTCCTCTTTCTCTCGCAAAAAGGCATCCTGATGAACATGATCAATGAAGTTTTGCCATGTTGCCGATCTAACGCTCTCTTCTTCTTCCCTTTTTCAACTGTGATTATCGACGCCCGCCCAGAACGAGACTGAGAAATGCAATAAAGGAAGTAAACAGAAACTCTGAAATCGCTGCAAGCACTTCCGCCGCCCCTTCATTCATGCAGGTAGCACCAGTATTAGCACTGAATACCTTTCGCCGATGCTATCCCAATCGCCGACAATATTATAGTCGCTGAAGGGGTTTTAGTCGCTAAAGGGTTGCAGTCGCCGATGATTAAATAATGTATATCATTGCCGACTCACCCAAGATGCGCAAAGGTATCGTCACCAGCTCAATAACGACGAGCAGGGATGTCTTCAACATCCTCAGCGTCAGTGTCACTGCTCTGCTCATCCTCCTCAAGGACTATGCTCTGGCTCCGCACCACCTTAGCCTTTCCTTTGCCCTTAATCTTGGGCGCCTTCTTGAGTGCCTTGGCACTGGCGGATTGCTGGCGGGTGGCTTTGGCAGACGCCTTCTCCTTGCCCTTGCCTTTGTCCTTTTTGGCGCTGCCCTTGGCTTTCTTAGTACTGGTGGTGGGAGGGGCTTCCTCCTCCAGCTCGGACTCCTCGATCTCGCGGTCATTGGGAATCTTCGCGGTGGACGACGGGCCGACGCTGATATCCGCATCGGAAGCCTGCGCCTCGGCCTCGGACTCCGAAGCGTCAGCGGCAGTAGCAGCTTGTTCTTGGTCCTCCTCGTCCTGCTGCTCCTCTTCCCCATCATTGTTCTCGTCGTTCTCAGTGCTGTTGTTCTTGGGAGCGAGGTGAGATGACTTTGACTTGCGCCGAGACTGAGCTCTGGTCTTGCGGTTGATGAGCAGGCCGATCATGTGCTCCAGCCCCAAATACTCCTGCTCCAAGTTCAAGTCCGTCGGCAGCTCCAAGTGCTTTTCCACTCGGTACTTTGATCGTAGAGTTGCCGCAATGTCTGAGGGGGTGATATCCTCCCATTCGGGCACCAAACGACGCAGGCGAGACCATGCTACTATCATGGCCGGCCGTGAGTACTTCGTTCCGACGCCTTCGGCATGGACCTTGGACCAAGGAATCCGATTGTGGCTGCTGGCCTTCGTATCCTTGATGCGTTTGACAATTCTGGAGAGGTCTTGGGCAGGGATCCCCATCGCCTCCTCCCGGGCCTTTTCGATTATTTGCTCCATTGGTTGATTGAGGTCCACGTCGCCGTCCTCCTTGGCTTCCATGGCGGCCTTTATCTTCTTCCATTTTGTCTGGCACTGCAAGCGACTGCGGGTTCGTTCCATGCCTTCGCTTACACCTTGCCAGTCAATCAGGTCCTCCTCCTTCTTGCCGCCATTATCGTTGGCACGAATCAGTTCCAGCGAGGATTCAATGATCTGGGTGAGTTTGAGCTCTTCCTCAGCATCCCATGAAGAGGTTTTCTGGGCATCACCACACACCACATAATTCCGGATGCGGTCACGAACGTCTTCCGCAAATCGACCAATTGTATCGGCGATCAAGCGGTACTTGTTACCGTGCTCATTGTACAGCTCAACAAGTTCTTCGTGCTGCTCGGGAGTCCAAGCACCACGGGCGGAGAAGTTGTGATACTTCCGGCGGCACTGGCTGATAATCTTTTGGCGTTTGCGACCCGGTACAACAGATTGAATGGCGTCCCACATTTCACTGCAGTAGGCCGCCCTTGCAGCAGCATGTTGTGGGTTCTTGTGAATGAGTTCATTCCGGTCGAAATCTGTGAGGTCGTGATCCTCTTGCCACTGCTTTAAAGCGACGTCGATATTGCGAAGCTCAAAGTCACTGAAAACCCCGGTGATCTCTTCTCCCTTGGCCGGATCATGCACTTTCCTAGGTGCCTTTGATCCACCGCCTTTCTTGTTGCCTCTGGCGTTTGCGGTACCCGAGGGGCCTGCGGCGGCATTGTCGTCCTCTTGTACGTGTCGGCGCTTAGTTGCCTTCACAGTGGGAGAAGCAACGGGCAGTTCCTCAAAAGCTCGGCGATTGTTTTCCTCGCCGTGCTCACCTTCGCTGAATGGAACCTTTGCATGACGTTTGCGTCCGGTGCTGGGTTTAGCTCCGTGTTTGCGCAACGCGGAGCCATTCGCTGAACCAGAAGCGGTTTTCTTCGAGGCGGGAGTAGGCGCGACGTCTGCGTTCGAGCCATTATCAGAAGCATCCTGGTCAATCTCCATTGGCTCTGCCACACCCAAGTCATCGGAGCCGAGATGGTTCTGATTGTCGTTGTCGGGCGCATCTTCTGCTGCCTCTGACTCAGCGTCATGGTTGTTGGCAGGTAAGTCCTCGTCGTTGTCCTCATCGACGTCCATGGTCTGCGGTACGACCTCCTCTTCGGCGCTTTCAGAACCCTGATCAGGCTGCATGCGCTCTGCCATGTCTTCGTCAGACTGTTCGGCATCGGGTGAGTTGGCTCGTGATTGTGATCGGCGCTGGAGACGGGCGGCGCTGGGGGAAGACTGGGCTTCGTTGTACCGCTCTGCATAGATATCCTGAGCAGCATCGGCGAACGGAACCGACATTTCTGCAGGGCCTTCGTCTTCCTCCTCGACATTCTCCATCTGCTGCTTTTGCTTCTTACGCTGTTTTTTGTCAGACGAACTCCGACCTTTGCGTTTCAGCGGCGACGATGCAGGGATAACAGAGTCGGTGGCACTGCTTGTAAGAAGGGCTAAGTTGCCAACCTCTCCGTTCTCGTCATCCTGAATCGCCCCTTCGGCGACAGGGCTAGCGGCAGGTAGACGCTTGCGTCTCTTTGAAGGCTTTGATGTCTCTACTGCTTCTGGGCTGGCCGGGACTTCATGGTTGACAGCAATAAAGCCATTCGTTCTGTGGACTTGGGGGGAAACACCGTTGGCCTGTGATGCGTCGTACGAATCCTCTTCGTCCATGGCTTCAGGGTCTGCCTTAAGCTGTGAGAGGCGCATCTTCTCTGCCTTCCGAGCCTTCTTCAGCTCCTTACGCTCTCGGCGTTCACGCTTGGCCTTTTCCAGGATTTCGGCGCCGAATTCCTCATCCTCTATAACCGGACCGGGCTCGTCCTCGGCACCAGGATCACCTTTGATCTGAGTGATGGTGTCCTCGTCTTCCTCTTCGTCCTCGTCAATTCCGTTCGGTTCGTGCTTAACGAAGGGCGGTTCAAAGTCTTGGGAAGAAGGGGGGGGCAACTCTTCGCTGGCGTCGGGAGATCGGCGGGAGCGACGCTTCTTAGACTTGGATGAATTCATTTTGGCGAGTTCACGGTCGCGACGCGCGGATGCCGGGATCTGACTGGAAAAGACGGGCTTTTCTGGTTGGGACGAGTCGATGTCGAGGGTGTTGTGATTATCGTCGCGATCGGAATGGTCGTCGCCGAGTGAAAATGGGGATTGGTCTCGTTTGCTAGATATGTCGTCTTCTTCGTTCACCATCTGACTCTGTTGCGCTCCCATTGCTCAAAGATACATTGCACGGTGCTGCGACGGGCGCGCACCAGGAGTCGGTAAGGAATTTTTTTTCTTCTGAAAAGTTCGGCAGCTGCGATAGTGGTGTACTGTATGAATGTGACCGGGTTGGCTAAGCAATGCCTGCTAGAGCTTCTGGCTTCTGGCTTTGCGCACCCAATTGAAATGTAGTGGGGAGGTCGTGATGGAGAAAACGCGATCAATTCACGCGGTTGGGCGGTAGAGACACGCCGATTTAGTGGAGAAACGAAGGTTGCTTCAGGGTAGTGGTGGGTAGCAGGTTAGGTAGTTCACGGCGGACCTGGCCTGCTGGCTGCAAGAGTGCAAGACTGCAAGACTGAAAGAATGAACGAATGAAAGAATGAAAGGGAAAAAAAAAGTAAATGTGGAGACAAGCTCGAGTCGGTCGGTCGCAGACTGAATATTGAATTCAGGTCCCAAGTCCCCTAACGGCTGCGACCCCTTCGGCGCATTAGTGAAAGTTCAAGCATTAATAACTTGAATGATTGATCGATGCTGGTTGCAATTGGTATGTGTGAAGAATGATCTGGATGGGAATAATGCAGGGAATGTTATAGCCAATCATTGGCCGAGGCAGGTTATGAACAATCGCATTGGAAGACTTACCCGAGAATGTGATCTTGAATCAACAGGCACATCCGATACTGAACTTGCCTGGGGTTGCTGGTTGCTGGTTGCTAGTTGCTAGTTGTTGGTTGTTGCTGGCAGGTACTGTAGGTTAGCGGTAGGATGTAGGATGTGGGTAGTAGGTTAGCGTACTTTAGGTTAGCGTGGCTTTGTGTGTCCCGTTGGTTGTACATAAGTAAGAGGTAGGCACGCCCAAAGACACTCCTTCCCATCGCAACATCGACTCTTTTCGGCTCTTCAAGCTCGGAATCGGTTGATAATATTATTATCAAGATCGCCCACAGCGAAAATGGAGTTATCACGTCTCCTGTGCGGCTAGATATTAATGGTCAAAGTTGGCCCAGCTTACAGGTAATTCAGAACCAGTAAGGTAAAGGCCATATGCCATGCATCGACTCTTTTCGGCTCTTCGAGCTCGGGATCGGTCGATAATATCAATACCAAGATCGCCCACAGCGAAAATGGAGTTATCACGTCTCCTGTGCGGCTAGATATTCATGGTCAAAGTTGGCCCAGCTCACAGGTGATTCAGAACCAGCAAGAAGGCCATATGCCATGTATAATCCGCGAGTTGATAGCTGGCTTTGAGGTGCCCAAGCAGCAATGCAGTCAAGGGATTGAACATGGATGTGCCATGTAGGAAGGAAGGGTGTTCTGCTTCTTGTCTTTGCCAGAGGTTCAACGAGGAATGAAGGCCATTCCGAGGCTAAGATTAGTCTGGTTCAGCTCTCTACAGGGCTGCTGGCGACTTCCCAAAGCCCTTGCAAGGTAGGTTAAGTACAGGTGGTGAGAGTAACAACCTACCTAATACCAAGTAGCTGCAGGGCGATTGAATTCCACAAACACGGCACTGGTCAACTACAAGGTTCTCACCATCTTCATACTACACCACTCAGCTCTGTGTGCTATGGGCCTCTATCCTATTTTCCAAACCATCTACCTCTACCAATGGCATCCCTTGGTTCTGGAGATCAATAGACTAGTTACCTATTAGGTATAATCCATAGCATAGCATATTGCACTATCTACTTAAGTACCTTGCCTTGCTACTTTCTATCACGCTGCTGCCCTTGTAAAACGACCATCCCCCAGGCTCTGCTATTACCTACTACTGCATGGTTTCTAGCGGAGTCACCTCCGTCGTGCCGCCGTTCCTCTTGTCGTTGCTTTTGCTATCCCGCTCTGCATCCAACTTCCAAGCTGACTCGGTCTAACAAACAAAGGTGTCGTAGTCGCGAGCGCTATTCTATTCGTCCCGCAGCCACACTATGCCCACAGACGGGATGATACGCCACCGTTGACGACTTGTCGCCTACTTGCCACATGGTGGGAAAATGTCGAACGTATGACTGACTATTCCTATTGGTATGCGATGAACGTGAGCTATCGGCATCATTCGTTCTGATAGGCAATGGAGACTCTGAATGAAATAGTGCCAATCTCTTGGGTCTAGGTAATCAGGCGCACTTGAGGGCAGTCAGGCTCTAGATGGAAGATAACGAAGCAGACAACATGTCCTAGCAATGGTCGGGTTTTGACCAGAGTTGTTCTCAATTCCCTCGTCAGAAGGAAATTGCATCAGTGTCCAACTATATTCCTCAAATGTTTGCGATGTGATGTGTGACTTGGCCATTCCAGGCAGGCCACTGGCCAAAACGCAGCAAAAATATGAAGTCGGACGGGTAGGAGCATACAGGCTGAATCGGGGTTTATAAACAACGGGCGGCTACAGTGCAATGCCATGTGCAATACAAGCCTTCGTCGTTGGTCGTACACGTACGATGGGCATGGGCCGAGCCACAGCTTGGCAAGCTGGACGACACCGCATGCGCCGTCCGAGGTCCCGTTGCAACGGTCGACGGGCTCCCTGAGACGCCAAGGAGTCCTTCTTTTCAAGCTTGATTGATTGGGTTGGAATCGGTGACTTGAATTGCATAGCTGACTCGCATAGCCTCAAGCGATGAGGTGAAGCGAGTAGCTTGCTACTGCAGGACCTGCAAAATATTAGTATGTCGTGATAATACTAGGAACTTGGCATGAGATCAAGATTTGATCTCACCCATCATCCATAGTTTTCAGGATATGATTCCATCAACTCGAAGATCTACCGGCACCATTGCCCTATGCCGCTTAGAGGAAGTGCGGCACTCGGGACTAGTGGCCCACCCTCGCCAGAGACCCGGGTCTCGAATATAGTGCCCGCTCGGGTATGACAGTTGACAGTAAATGAACACCCCCATACTTTCCTGGCCCCCGAACTTCCCACCAATAGGCCACGATGTTGGCAAAAGAGATTAGCTGAGGATCAATAGGTGAACGACAAGACGACCAGCATCATCCCTCATCCGATCACCATGGTCTGGTCTTTATCTCGTCCCAGCTTTCGCCAGCATCGACACTAGGTTCTTTCTCGACTGCTGGGAACAACATGAAGAAGTGGGGCAGGGGGGTTAAACTTGCCCGTCGGCTCATGTCAATATGTTCGTCCCACCGACAGTGGCAGCTAACTGGGATCACGAAACAGCTCCGTGTAAAGTCTGGCCCAATTCGGTAGACGGCTCTGCCCCCTTCAACCCAGATCCTAGACGCCCCATCAACTGGGAAGGGGAGGACGAGAGTATAATAAGAGCTGCTCTCCCGTCCGTTCTTGGAGATCTGCTCTGACTGCCAAGACGAAACGCTGCTGTGTAGTACATTCATTCTTCGACAAATTCCCTTCATTTCTCACCACATATTTTCTAACTATTTCCCGCGCTCGGTCGCTCGTTTAAATCTATCGTCCTTTTTTTGCAACAACTACAACGACAACAAATCACTCAGTAAATCCCATCCATCTATCCATCACCATGAAGACCGTCGCTGTTCTCCCCATCCTCGCCGCCGGCCTGGCCGCCGCCTCGCCCATCGAGCAGCTCGAGGCCCGCCAGAGCGCCAACTGCCCTAACATCTTCGTCTTCGGCGCGCGCGAGACGACGGCGCCCAAGGGCTTCGGCACCGCGGGCGGCCTGGTCCAGCAGGTCCAGAGCGCCTTCCCCGGCACCCAGACCCAGGCCATCGACTACCCGGCCTGCGGCGGCCAGGCGTCGTGCGGCGGCGTCCAGTACGACGCCTCGGCCCAGCAGGGCACCGCCGCCGTCATCTCGGCCGTCAACGGCCTCAACCAGCGCTGCCCCAACACCCAGATCGTCATGGTCGGCTACTCCCAGGGCGGCCAGATCATGGACAACGCCCTCTGCGGCGGCGCCGGCCAGACCCTGACCGGCACCGCCCTCGCCGCCGTCAAGGTCGCCATCTTCATGGGCGACCCCCACAACCAGAATGGCCTCCCCTTCAACGTGGGCACCTGCAAGGCTGGTGGTGTAAGTCTTCCTTTATTGCCATCCCCCCTTTTTAGAAGTTCGTTCAACTGACTCACATTGCTATAGTTTGCTGCCCGCCCCGCTGGCTTCCAGTGCGCTCCCTACGACACCAAACTCATCCAGTCCTACTGCGATGCCGCAGATCCCTTCTGCTGCAACGGCAGCGACGGCGCCACCCACAACCAGTACGTCACCAAGTACGGTTCGCAGGCTCTGACCTTCATCAAGAGCAAGGTGTCGGCGTCCGGTGGCGGTGCCGCTGCTGGCGGTGCTGCGGCTGGCGGAAACCAAGGCGGTGCTGCCGCCGGAGGCAACCAAGCTGGCGCTGGCAACCAAGGCGGTGCTGCCGCTGGTGGCAACCAGGCCGGTGCTGGCAACACTTTCGGAGGTGGTAACCAGCAGGCCGGAGCTGGTGCCGCTGCTGGTGGAAACCAGGCTGGTGCCGGCAACACCTTCGGAGGAAACCCCTTCGGTGGCAACAACCAGTTCGGCGGCTTCAACGGAGGCCGTGCCTAAGCGTTGGTCGGAGCATTTCCGACATCAAACCAGAAAGGACAAGCCAACTACCAGGAGGGACTTTTATGAATTGTACATAGCCTCTTTTTCTTCAGAAACCCAGCAAACCTTGCGGCGCCAGTTGCTGCGATGTAGATAACGCCCCTTCTTGAATATGGATACCTCAGCCTGATGATCTGTTATGGCTGCAAAACTTACCTCCTGCTGTTTATATCAACGTGAAATGAAACTCGATCAAGCCTAGTGGGATGGTTGGCATCGAGCATTGTGCGCTCACCGGCTGGCTCACGTTTCTCACTGTCTGCTTGACAAGATCCCTGAGATGATCACAGGACGGCGGGTTCGGTAGTCGGCTGTCATGAGCTGATCCTGAAGCACATCAGCGGCAAAGTGGAGTAAGCACACCTTGCTGAAACGTGCGACCGAACTTCTACTTTGGGCGCTTCGAGAAGGCTTGGATGCAACCTTCTTAAGTACCTAATACCAACGAAAGTCCACTTGATGGACGATGCTGGCACTCAGCTCCTTCTGAGCTCAGCTCAATCCGTATTGGAGATGTTTTCCGTACTTTTCGTTTTCCGAGTCGCCTCAACCATTTATTCATAATCGCTCTACGACCAACCACGGGCAGATGGCGCAGCATCAATGAGTGCGCTCTGCCAAGGTATGATATGCGGGGATGGAGGTATTGTATCGGCCGACACCTTCGCTGGCGGCGCTCCTTCGTAGCTCCGATACTTGCTGGCCGAGCAGGCTGTGCCTGCGCTCTGCAGCGCGGTTCAATTTACGTCTGCTTGGAGCGTCCTCCTTCCAGATATGGCTTTAGTCATGCGTCAAATACACTTTCCGATACTCCATCTTGGGTTGCAAAGTCACGGTTGCCTTGCAGGAAGCATATTACTAGAGCGGGGTGACTTCCGCTACGGGGCTTTTGGCTGGCTGAGCAGCCTGCATGCATTGTATGTGCCTTCACGCGGGAAGAATTGGGCCGCTATATTATAGTGAGTCGCAACAAGCGTGGTAGTTCCAAACTGTACGTTGCCCAACTTAGGTTGCCTTGGAGGCCGCAGCAATAATGCACATCTACTCCTTTAAATCAGATTGATTGGTCTTCACGTAGAACATCATTGCCACCTTCGCAGGTCTGAAAGCCTTTCTTACGTCGAGAGATGCTCCGCGCGCCACCGTTCGAATGCCTTTCCAGCCGGGTTGGCCGTCAGGCTGTACCATAAGACAAGGTGTTCGACCCTCCGTTAGATGGGGGCGCCGGAGGTTTATAAGACGACTTCCATTCCCACACAAACGGAGGATATCAAGGTTCGAAGCAACATCTAAGAGTAAATGCGTGATCTTAAAACATATTGATGCTTTACATCGTAATGGCAGACGACGAGATCAACTCGATAGGCCTCACAACATTGTATCAGCCTGAAAATGAAGCTGATGTAACCGTCGAGTATGTACCCTTCGCCCTACAACACGCTTCACGCTGACAAACCAAAGCATCATATTCGTTCACGGTCTGGGAGGCCATGCTCACGAAACATGGACAGAATTGGAACCCCTTTCGCAAGAACTAGTATGCTGGCCTAGAGATCTGGTGCCAACGGTTTGTCATACGGCCCGTGTTCTAACTTGGGGCTACGATACCACCATCGCCAAAGGGTATTTTCAAAACTCGAAACAACACGTCGTATCTCAACATGGAAGGAACTTGTTGTTTGACCTCGTGCTAGAGAGAGTGAGTTGTGTCAGGAGGCCTATCATATGGGTTGCTCATTCTCTGGGTGGCATCATCCTGCAGCAGGTAAGTCGGCCACTTTTGAATATCACCCCTATAGCTCAGACACAACTAACAGTCCTACTAGGCGTTGGTCATAGCCGGTGCTTCTGATGTCACTAGGCCAATAGTCCGTTCCACTGCTGCTGTTATGTTCTTTGGTACACCTCAAAAAGGAAGCACGACCCCTGTAAAGGCGATTTGCAAAGCATTGGGACTTCAAGTGAACGACGGCATATTAGACGCATTAGGTTACAGCGAGTCTGATCTTGGACATTACCGATCCAGTTTTGCCAAAGCCTGGGATAAGCATGAGTTCAAGATCAAGGTTTTCTACGAGGTAACACAGCATCAAGGTGCATTTGTAAGTTAACCTTCTGTGTATTCCGGACGGACGTCAAGCTTGTTGATTAACACGTTTCGCAGCTCGTTCCTTTCCAGTCGTCCATTTTCGGAGACCCTAGGGAAGAGACTCGAGCACTCGAGGGGAATCATTTCCAAATTTGCCGCTTGACGGAAAGGAGTTACAGCTGGATGGCTATCGCCAAGGACCTGAAATATTTCCACGTACTTGCTCAGGCCTTGCGCGGTGGAGCCGGTGTCAATGTTCGGGGGGCTTCTGGGCAAACGGCCCTGCATATGGCAACTACGCGCGGGGACCTCGCGAGCGCTAAGATGCTCATGACCGAGCTGCGTGCCGATGTTAACGTCAGGGACGACGAAGACCGGACACCGCTACACGAGGCTTCGAAACACGGCTTCGTTAGAATCGCCTCTACACTCATACAGCACGGCGCTGGAGTTATGGTCAAAGACAAAAAGGGCCGGACGCCATTACATGATGCTTCACAGCATGATCGTCCAGAAATGGTTGTGCTATTGATCGAACAAGGCGCCGACATCGAAATCTCAGACAACCATGGCATAACGCCATTGCTCTACGCCATGGAGAAAGGGCATGCGTCTATCGTACAACTACTCGAGAAGGTGAAAGATGGAGAGGAGCCTGCAAAGGCAGAGAGACGATCAAACGACGGATACAATGACATGGACGATGATCTATACAGCGATCTGGACAATAAGCTGGACAGCACAAGTGAAACCGAAAACTTCCCATCAACTGTATCTTCTGGTCCCTCGGATATGTATACTGGGGGAAATCCGGAAACATTGGCAGATACTGGCACCGAACATGATGAAAACCGCAACGACAACCCCGAAAGCGTTCCTAGTGAGCAATCAAGTCATTCAATATTGGAAGAGTCGGACCAAGATAGGGAATATGACGAAAGAGACTTGTTATTGGAACTACTTCCAAACGACATCGCAGACATAGTGTCGGTACTCCCTACGACCAATATCTGGGTTTCACGCGACCAAGACGTCTCTTTGAGTAACAGAGCCAAGACTTGGGTTGAGACAAGGACACAAAAGACATGGATCTGGTGGCCTCTAGCCCGACCAAAACGACCACTTCAAGAGGAGGAAGTTCGCATATTTTGGCGATGTGTAGGTCTCAATGATCACTCAGGGGTACACCATGCTGATATACGCAACAGGTCTGTGGTACAACATTATGGCGAGAAGTCTCAGATGTGCAAGGCGAATTGGTGAGCACCATTATAAATATGCCTAATGATAGCCATAAGACGCCCCAGTGTGCCACAGGGGCGAAACACGCTGGCTGGAGTGTCTACTTAGGCAGGGCTATCCAATCATTTCATGGTGTGGTTTGGAATAATACAAGTTCCTCGACAGGCCAAAGCTATGCACCACCCATAAACTCACAGGCCACAGCATCCGCTTCATCTCAAGCGTCTCCAGCTCCAACTACTCATGCTCAAGGGTCAGCTCAGCCCAGCCCAGCATCACCAGCGAATGCGCTGCAAAACCTCAATCCCCAGTCGGCCTCGGTCCAACAAACAGCCTCGAGACGCACCTGGATACTTTTAGGAATCCAAGGGGAAAAGAGAACCATGGAACCGGCAGAAATACTGGTCGACGAATGGACTACCGACTACCATTTCTTCAAAGCGTTGAGACTTTGCTATCGCAAACACCGCGGAAGGCTCAGGTTGTGGTTTTCCATCTGGCGGCTGCACTACTGCGAAGTTGTAAAGGTAATGTCGAGCAAACTAGAGACTGCATACTAAACACCTCTATTTACTAACAGGCTTGTATTTATGAAGTTTCATCGGCTGACTATTACACGCATGGTCCGCGATCACTGCGACCTCCCTACCCATGATGAATACAAGTACAAGCCAAAAGGCCACGAGGCCACGAACCCGCCCATCTCGGAACACATGTGGGACGTCATGTTCAACTCCTGCGATATTGGCTGTAATCGTATGCTACCCCACGACTGCTTCCAGCCCCCAGGGGGTATGGACCAACTCGAGCGTATACCTAAGCGGGTCCGCTCCTTCCAGCACGACATGACTGTAGATATATGGGGGCTCAGTACAGTCCATCATGTCTCGTTCGCTTACGTTTCGTTCTATCACTGCCTCATGGTACTGGGGCCTCTGATTTTCTTTGTATACTGGGTGGAGACATTCCCTCAGGACTTGCAGAATGCCTCGGTCCCCATGTCGCTGATTTTGGGTGCTCTTTCATTGTTTTGGAGTAGTTGTGGGATTCTGACAAGTAAGAAAATGGATTAATAGGTGGATGCAGAGGTGTGCTGGAATTTTCATTAGCAGGCATGATTCAGGGGCTTGTTTTGATCGACCGTCATTTGCTAGGTGAAGCTGGAAACTACAGCTTTTTCAGTAACTAACAACTGGGTGGCTTTTCAATGGCTATTTGTCTGTTGAGTTCGATAGTCCCTGGTGTGACTCCAAGCTTATGCACTTTTATCAGACATCAGTTGCCCAGTCAATGCGGGTGCCTAGGTAAAACGCGTACCATATCGCGTCAACCAGAACTATCAGGGACCCTAACATCCCTCAACAATAGAAGTTGATGCCGGGGGAGAAATGCCATCAATAACACCCATTCTTTCTACTCATACTAAGAACCTCCCCGAACCTTCGCAAACATCAACAGAATATTAGAGACACAGAGAAGTTTTGTGCATATCACGTATACCACATACAGACTACTTCCACTCTGTCAGTCTTGAATCATTCCCTCTGAACGAGTAAAAGATATGGCAAGTCAGGGTAAGAAGGGAGGCGAGGCAGCCCAAGCATCGTCATCGCGAGGTCCTCCCGCCAAGAAACAAAACCGCCACGCCGTCAAAAAGGAAACCATTAAAACGGCCCGTCAGTATGCGCAAAACGACTACCTGGCGGCGTACCAACCGTACCAGCCAATACCAGAAAGGTCTCCCCCGCGCCGGCGTCGACCGCCGCCGCCCCCTAAACCCCCTTCATTCTGCGACATGACGTTGGCGGCCTGCCTCTGCTTGCCATTTCCTATTATCGCTCGGGTTCCCTCCTCCCCTTCTGATTCTCCAGATCAACCTACCCGCCTCCATAGTCCCCAAGGTGTTCGTGGTCATGATGAGTCAGGCCCATCAACAAACACCTCAGCGCCGACGAAGAAACCACCGACAATCCCGAAAACTAAATCATCAAAGAAATCAGCAACGGAGCCAGAGACCACCGAGCTAGAGACCGAGCCAGAGACCGAGCCAGAGTCAGAGTCGGGACCGGAACCGGAGTCGGAGCCAGAGTCAACTCAGAACCAGCCTCAACACAAGAGCAAAAACAACAAGGGAAAGGCGGTTATGAATGGCACCAATTGCAACGGTAACGCTGAGACCGACGGCGAACCCATGATGATGGGAGCAACCCAATCGTCCACAGAAGTACCAGAAGGAGAAGAAGCACCAGCACCAGCAAATAGGGAAACAAAAGCGCCTATCGACAGCCCTGACGCTGGACAACCACCTACTATTTCTGCTGTCGCTCCTGCTCCTGCTGATACAGTCGCCGCTGCCCCGAGCGACTCTGATGGAGCCATGTCGAGTGTCCCCAGTTTCGTGAGTGCTCGCCAAGACGGCCAAAGCCTCACCAAGCCAGCATCAGCATCAGTATTATTAGCCAACAACGACAGTGAGACCGGCGCTTTTCTCCCTCCTCCTATTCCGCAAAGACACCATGCCCGAAACTACGCTGCACGCGCTCCTTACGGATTGGACGATGGACCATGCCTCCCAGGACGATTGGACGATATTCTTCCCACCCGCGTCCTCCCGAGGAAGATGAGAAGAGCATTGCCACCACCACCAGTCGCCACCACCTATAACCGCTATGAACCTACTCTTGTCCGACGCAGCCATGTTGATAACAGAGACACCAACGACGAGACGGAAAGTACCGCTCTGCTGGGTGCCCGTAGCATCCAACCTTCTTTCGCATTGAGTAGCTGTGACGCCGCGTCCTCGTCCTCTTCCGATGAGGATATTGATGACCCGTTCACGGAGCCGGGTAGCGTCGCCCGCAACACCCCAGACCCAATGTGGCATTGAGCGACGACACGAGCATACTGTACGAAAGAGATATGAGAACAAAGGTCATTACATATTGATTGCTTTTGGGTCGGAGGACTCCCTATTTGACACCTGGTCAAGCCTCCTCCCTCCGACCACGCTGATGACTTATATATACGACGTGGGTGGTACTAGTTAACGCAGGCGCGTTGATTATGGTGTCCGGGTATATGATTGTTTAACTGGGGGTACGAAGATTACCGGCACTAGATCTTATCGCTACAGAGCTTGCAGAGTCTCCCCCTTGCCAGGTAATTTAGCTTCAGCGAGAGCAGAATGGAGGGAACAAACTTGGCAATCAGTTGGGTCTAGTTGGCCCAGACGAACACATAATTCCTAGACTCATAGCAGATGAATAAAAAGCGATGCTTCCATTCTAGCTTCGCCCCTGGTTCATTTAATGAACGAGAAACGATGTTCTCTCTTGGCTCCATACTAGCGATAGACGGAGCGATAGCTATAGCAGCAAAAAGATCTTTCATCTAGATAGCCTCTCTGATTTCTGTCTAAACAGCCCTCTGCCGCTCTCTGAAGCCGACCAGCTTAGCCTGCCTTTCTCCGTCGTCAGCTGGCCGGCTTTGATGCCGAGCCGAAAGCCGAGCCCCGTTTATCAGCACCGGACCCGGTTTGTCACAACGCGATCAGTCGGACCAGCTACACAGGGTTTCCTCCATCCTCTACAACTTTATTTCAACCTACGAGATAACAATTTGGTCAAAAGCTCACGAACGAAATGGAAATCCTGAACCAAAAAGGGGTCACACAGGTAATACAAGTCACGTGACATTCCGCGATGGTTCTTTGCTTCTGTGGTCCGTCAAGCGCCACATGAGTCACGCAAACAATCCTTGTAATTTTCTCATGAATCATGAAGGGCGTATCCAAGACTCATCCCGATACCAACATGACAAGACACAACTCAAATTAATCTATATAAGCCCCAAATCCCTTCTTCAAAGCAAATCTCTTGGCGCTAATACTATAGTTTCTTGGTCCTTCTATAGTCATCCCTCCCTGAATTCGCTGATATGGAGCCATCCGGCGCTACTATCCTAACCCCTGACGTGACGGGCACCGCCGCCAAAGTGAACGGCGCGCTGTCGGCCGGTGGGAAACCGGCCATTATCCTCGTGCCGTGGGACCCCGAGTCCACGGACCACATCGAGCGCATGCGGCTGCAGCGCATCGCGTGCGGCTGGAAGCAGGACGGTGCCGAAGGCTGGCGACCGCTGCAGCGGGAGGGGAAGATCGGCATACACTGGATCGTGAGTGCGGTTGACTTGATTGCGCCTTTTCTCTCTGCATTTCCCGTTTCCAAGAACTAATATCCAACCCCTCTATCCAGGTCCTCTCGCCTTCCCACCCAGAAACCGCCCCCCGCCTCGCAGCCCACAAGTCCCAGTTCCCAGCCGAAGCGGCGCCGCTTCGGGACACGAGCCGCCGCATCCTCGGCCGCGGACACACGGTACACCCGTACGTTGCGGCCGACGGGGGCATGTTTGTCCCCGTCGGCCACATCTCGCTCGACGGCTGGCACGCCGACCCGTCGCTCCAGACGTGCGCCGCCGACGGCGTGTACTCCCTCACGACCTTTTACGTGTCCAAGGCGATGCAGGGGGTGGGGATTGGCGGGGCGGCTGTGGCTGCGTGTGAACGGTGAGTCTTGAGTTTTCATCTTCATGCTTTCAGGGATCGGACTTGCTCTGTATCCTACCATATTCCCTTGCATCTAATTTGCGAAGACACCTTTATGATCATGTTGTTTTGTTGTTGCCAAGAGTACCCCTGAATCGATACTGGGGCGTCACACGACACGACTTCAGGGGGACACGGGGGTCATAAAGCACAATGTTGGCAGTGAAGTGGCTGACCAATCTTCCCCTCGTTTCTTGCTCAATTATACTGACAAGTGCCTGCATTTCCTTCCGGGCCGCACAGAATGGCAGTGGATGACTTCGGCGCTAAGGCCATGACGCTCGACACCATCTCCAACGAGGACGTCGCGGTCGACAACCCGCGCCGCATCGCCCTGAACCGCCCCATACTCAAGGTCAGTTACACAGCAACAGTTAATACGGCCTCTTGTTCTTATTACTTCTGCTTTGTTAGTTACTTACAAGTCATAGGTAACGAACCAAGACTGGTACATGAGGCGCGGGTACGAGGTGTACCAGAGGCGTCCCAACGCCTGGTTCGACACGGACGCCGCGGGCAAGGAGTGGTGGTGCACGGCGGTGTGTCTCCGCAAGAACCTCGTCTGATTCGAAAGTCTTTTTCAAGGGGCCATTATCTTGCTTTTTTACCATCTCCCTCTCTATTTCCTGCCTCCGTCACCTTACCTAGGTGGTGAGTGGCAACTCCCTTACGTGGGCGTTGGTGAGCAAATATTGAAAAAGGGGTTATGAGGTCAAGGTGGCACACATCGGCTCCCATCCCGTATCATCCGTCGAACAGCCAGCCTGCAGGATCTCTTGTCTGTTTAGACTGAAGCCTATTATTTGGACCTGTTTGCCAGAGTGCTGCTGGCATGTACCTCCTAAGGGGGCGTGGGCTAACTTAAGGCAGGGGGCGCAATATGGGGAGCTCGACGAGGAAGGGAATAGAGCCGTATGGGCACGCGTCAGCTGCGGCGCTCGCGGTGCTTCCAATAAAATCCAATAAATACACATGATCCCAGCCTGCTGCATTACTACCTACTCACATCCCGAACGCTTGGCTCCCTATCTACATCCGCTCGTTCTCCGCGCTAACCTTGAAAGGAGGTCGGGAAATAAGAAAAATAAAAGGGGAGGGTTTAGTTGGCGTGACCCCGGATTCCTTCGTTTCCGCGGGCCACACACTCCTACCAATAGTACCCTTTTCGACAACAGTTGTTGTTGTTGCCGTATTCCCAATACGGTCCTTCCATACGTGTTGTTCTGTCTCGGCCTGCGTCGGAGAGAGCCCGAGGTCAGCGTAAGCATCAGCTTCGGGCGTACGTCCCCAGCCTTGTCGCCTCACTGGCGGAGTTACAACGCGGAGTTTTGTGTGGATTTCATGTATGTGTTACCAAAAAGGGCCACCGAGTCTCACAGCCTTATTATGATTAACACGCATAACTAAATGAGCTCTTCAGGTGGAATAGGTCAAAGTGGTATCCCGAGTAGATAGTTCTCGCTTAGGCATATATTTGTCCTATTTTTTATATCAGTAAAACCCCCCACATTGGCCTTTGGTAATCGCAATTTGCCTAACTTACCTTTCCCATCACACCGGCTTCTCCAAGACAACCATCACGATCTCTGATTCGCGGGTAGATCTTTCTTCACCCCTTGAGCGTTTCTCGTATTATTTTCTTTTAAGCTTTTTTTGTTCTCTTACTTAATCAGCAAAGTGAAGTGAGACATCGGAGCACGCCCTATAGGGCGAAAGAGTAACGTTGCACACAAACGCAACGAGCTGGAGTGAGTACAAGATCGGCCGTACAGGGCTTAGTTCGCCATGGGGGGATGGGGGGTGTTTGTTTCTTTGACTATCCTGTGCGTCCACGGCAGCATGTCTGAGAGTCGTTGCTGCTGTAAACCCAGTAATAGATACATGTAGTCGGTTCACTGGTCGGCTGGTGTGCGTCTAGTAAGCAAGACAATGCCGTAATCGTTCCCCTTTCATGTCTTAGGCGTCTGACTGCCACGCACCAATAGTGGAGCGCGGAGCTGTCTCGCCGTACCTGTTAAGCTTTCTTCACGTTTTGATATCGCCGACGGATCAACAGGCCCCCTTACCCAGCGCAGGAGATGGTGGACAGTCAGGTGTGCTGAGGGGGGGGGTTTTCTAAAGGGCCAGACTAAGATATCCGCCTCCCTTGGAGGTCATTCGGGTAATGAGCCGCAACTTCATGCCGTGTCACCATCGCCCCTGGCGGTCGGTTTGGTTTGCCGTTACTCCATCGGCATGTTGTTAAACTTGTCAGCCGAGACGAGACAACGCACACAGCGCCACCACGAGGAATGACGCGAGCAGAGTCAGAGTCAGATCAAAGAGGATATGACGACACAAGTATTGTTTCCAGACAATTCTCTTCAGCACACGTGAGGGCTTTCTTGTCTCGCCTTGGATATGTTTGTGGAAACGCTCACCCCAAAGCAGGCAGGTTTTGCCTTTCTCATCCCAAAGTACACATCAGTCACTGAACCAAAGGAGAAAAAAGCAATCTTAGCCTTCCGCGAATGACAACTCCCGATATCGCACCCCTGTCTCCCCGGATCGCAACGGGAATTGTGATTGGGTTGCTTCGAAAGCGTAGATGCATGTGCCCCCTTTCACCTTAAAACGACGAGGAACCAGTGGGAAAGGCTGGAATAATCTCCGATGCAGCTACCACCACCATCTTCTATCACCTCCTTCGGCTCTTCGGTGACTTCTCTTATGAACCCCGCAATCTTGATATAGCAACACACGAGAAACAGGCCCAGGGGCAATGAATGAATTGGCTTGCTGCCGGACGACCAATTAGGCAATCGCCCTCAAGCCTGCTACCGCATGTGGCGGCCACCTGAAACGGTTGGCTTCTGTCGTCATACTGAGGTAAAGCCGTGTGCCTGACAGCGAAACAGAATGCTGGCAACGTATCTCTGGCGCCGATACACGGCCAAGTGGCTGATCTGTCAATATGCCAATATTTGGATTGACTTTCTGCATTTCATTTTATCGAGCTTAGATGTTTGTTGCTTGCGATTTGTTTTCTTCTTTACGGGAGAGAGAGGTAGGCTAATCAGGGCGCGTCGTCGGGCTTTGCCCACGAACTGCCGGCGGCGCGCACTCTGCGGTTATTGTGCTCTTGTCATATGATCTCCTCCTTGCGCATAGTTGGGCATGATATTGCAGGGCGTAGCGACGTTCCCTTTGGTCACGCCGTGCCCGTCGGATCTGTACAGGAGAATCGGCAATGGAACCAGGCTCGGATGAAACCCTTGGGAAGCGTTAAGCATATCATGATGGGCTTTCTTGTCTCCACGTAGCTCTGTACCGTGAAACTTGCAGGAGGGCTATTCGCGGGAAATCGGGTGGCGTTCGTCCCATCCCATTGGGACCGGCAAAGAGAGTAGTTTGCTGTACATGGCATGGCGCACACCCAATTCAGAAAAAGCCGAAGGCTGACAGACCGAGACTTTGTGTGATTTTCAAGCTTAGGGAACGACGTGACCGTTATAGACTTGGAATTAGCTTCAAAACTTCCATAGCACGAATTTGGGGGTCAGACTGGTGATCAAGGTGTCATGCAGTATCAGCATTGAACTGAAGCAATGACCTCGTAATTGGCTTGTACATCGAAGTCACTCGATACATCAAGGTCAAATTTGAGTTGCCCGCCTTGTGCTAATTGCAGATTGGGCAGGTTGATCTTCGATAGAGTTCGAAGCTAGATAGCGTGGGGCTGGCACAGCAACGTGCAGCCAAAAGACACGACCAGGCGGTAGGCTACGACGCAGTGCAGTACCACTGACAAGTACGGAGCCAGAGAACATTCCTTGGACAAACTCTGACTCTAGCAAGTCCCTGGCCGAAAGCATCAGTCCACCCGACACGCAGAAAAGGGTTTCCCAGGTCAAGGGCGTGGTTGACCGCGCATGACTACTGTACCTGGCAGTTGCTTCAGATCGCGATTAACTCTGCAGATCTGGGGTTCCCAAGTGTGAAGTGTGAATAAGCAGGGAAGCAAGCAGCTAGCTTCACGAGGCGGGGAATATGCCAAAGCTTCTAGTCGTATCGTCCCATTCATGTGCACTGTTGGCCCGTGTTAATGGATGTGGGAAGCTATTTGGACAGTCCACAAACCTATCCGACGGTTGGCATTGGTCGACAGCCTTAACCGTTGGAAAACTTCCTAAAGCGGTGAAGGGATCGCGGGGATGAACCCTGTCGATAAGCGTGATAGAGGGTAGATAGTAGATACCGCAAGGATAGAAACTTGGTAGTAGCTCACGTCATCAGTTTTTAGCGAAGTCAGGGTCCCTCAACGATATTCTTAGCACTCTAGCACTCAGTGTCATAAGAGTCACCGGGTAAAAGACGAGCCCAACCAAGATCAGGACAACCCAGCGATGCAGCCCTTACCAGACGGGAGATCAGCAAGGACGCGAAACATCCTGGTGTCGGCAACCGGGCTCGCGGCGACATTGCCACGATGTCGATTCGGACAGGTGTATGGTCCGGTCAGAAGTCCGGGTCCGCCAGCAGACGCGGACAAGTCGTGCGCGTACAGACAAGTGTCGTAACTTACAAAGAGGACGATCAGCACGGCGGCTCCGGTATTTCACGAAGATTCGTAATCGCTGCGACGGTATTCACAATAATCAATCACATGGGCAAATGTAGTCGCAACCTCGTTGGTCATCTTGCCCAATAGTGGACACCAAGCTCATCCTTTCCATATCGTATCTTCACCTGCCAGTCCGTTTTGGGAAGTAGGAAGCGCCTGGAGAGATGTTATACGGGTCTAAGATGGGCAGTTGGTGCTGAGTGCTGAGTGTTGAAAGCCTAGAACCGGATTCCCGTCTGAACTAAAGAAAGCAGCGCGGTGGGCTAGAGATTAGACCAGTGCACGCGAAGCCCGACGGAGAGAGGCTGGATGTTGGGTCGGTGGTCAAGCTGGGCGGGCTGGGTCTTGACGATGCTGACGTTAGTCAACTGGTGTCGGAATCCACAGCGGGAGCTCTAAAGGGTATCTTTGGAGTCAATCGCACAGACGCGGTGAGTGATCAAGGATCAACCCCGAACAAGATCGCGTCAAGCTGTCCGCCGCCGCGATCCAATGCAACGGGACGCACACCACTGAGAGAAGCAGATGCAAGACAATACTGTGCGTGTAGAGATGCTGCTGCTTGCATCTCATTTCGAGATGCTGTAAATGGTGTTGCAAGGATTCAATCGACATATTCAGCTCAGGTGTACGCACGGGCTTGTTGCGGCGAGGCAGTGCCCTAAGTGAGCTGAGCTGAGGATATGGACTCCTCCTCCTCTGCACCGTTCAGATTCGGCGACGCTGGTTAACCAATATGGCTAGATTGATCCGCTCCACCCTCCAACGAAAGTGACATGAGCTAATCTGAGATATTGCTGACGAAAGATCCCAGCGGTGAGGCTAAGTTTTCGGTGGGTTAGCTGCCGTTCATGTGTTTAGGTAAGTTAGGTGTGCTATTAGGCGCATACCTATATGTATGTTGGTACAGTACGCAGTGTGCGGCCATGGCCTGCGAAGGGCATTGGCCCAGCACACGAACTTTGTTGGCGAGCATAATGCAGTCGCGAGCCAACTTGGAAAGGGCGCGGCGATCTCCAGAGGATGTGTTCGCCAATGTTGATCTCTAGGTGAAACCCTCTTCCCACTGATGCGTGGCCGGCAGAGAGGAAGAGAAAAAAAAGAAAAAAAATCTTCGACGCGTCTGTGAGGTAGGTGGGTAGGGTAAGGGTAGTGTGGGCGAAAAAGGAATATTACTAGGTTAAAGCATGCATCGATATCTCCAAGTGAAGAGGAGGCATTCATGGAAGAGTCTGACATGATGCATACTACCCGACTTCAGCATCTTGACTGGCTGTGACATGACCCTGGGTGCCGCATCGGTTTTGGCACTGCAGTATCGAGGTCTAAGGTCTAAGGTCCGACTCTTGACTGAGGGAGGCAGGCAGACAGGCAGGCAGGCAGGAGGAGTGAGGTTCGTTCGGCCAACTGAAAGCGGGTCGGTGGACGTCCAAGACGTCCAAGAAGTCCAAGAAGCCCAAGAAGTCCAAGACGTCTTAGACAGCCGAAGGCAGTGACCTCGAATAGTGGAGTTTTTTTTCTTCCACTTTTCACCCACTTACACTTACAGCCGGAAGTCGCGTATCGCATATCGACAAACGTGACACAACCATACAAAGTCCAACAGTCCCAGCCGCTCTAACAAGTATATGCAATTTCATTCAAGTCTATGCCTTACCTTGTCTATGGTATAGCTGGCAAGATATTCCATCACCTGGCCGCATTTCATCCAGGTTCTTTCAATTTCAAATAAACAGGACTTCAAGACATGGCAACCATTGTTTGAACATCATCGGTTCCGTGATGGAGAAAAATCGAGAGAGGAGGGGTATAGAGGGGCAGCCACTTGGTACTGTCAAGTACTGCCTTAGCTCGACCACTACTTTGCATGTACTGCAAGTACCTACCATCGAATTGGAATTCCCCATCTGCCCGCCTACCTACTTTAGGTAGTCGACGACTAGGATATCGTCTAGAGCTAGACTGCCATCTTATTCACTGTACTATATGTAGCAGCATATGTAGACCAGTGGATGCGCCGCTTAAGTTATGCGATATCAAAAAAGCAGACAAGCCAGCTATTACTATTATACCGACTTCATCTAGTAGTATCAACTTCATTGGATGCCGCTGATCCAAATCCTCAGTTCGGCCGAGTGCTAAGGGCAGCCCGTCAGCTCTCCGTCATCTAATGCGCAGTCATCTACCCATCTACCCTATTAGCCCATTCGCATACATTCAGCGATGTAAAAGCCGTGAAACATGATCCTGCAGGCGAGTTATGAGCGTGACAGCACTGCGGAAGCCAATAGGAGCTGGTCCTACCACGGGATGTAGTCTCAGATAATACCCTGAAATACACACGCATACACCACACACACTTCCTTACATACTTACGACATCGCCCGGGCCTGTGCCGTGTTTGATCAAGGGAAAAAAAGGGCTTTGATGAAGAACCGATGTTTTCTGATGCCGAGCGTTGGTGGCTGGAGCTGATCTTCAACCCTCACTTCTCCGACCCATGCACCATCTGCATAGGCCGGCATGATACAGGTGGATCTTCGTGGATCATCGCGAGAAGTCCCCCTCCCACTACTATACGACATGAGGAGGGATCGGTGATTCGGCGCCGTGCTGGTATGTAGTTGGGCTCCTCTGCTGTTGACATGTCTGTACAGTATGCGTATCTGCGCGGCGCATGTAGGCACGTCGTGTCGGAGATGGAGGTTTGCGGGTCGACTTGGAGGTATTGTGAAGCTTAAAGTGTGTCGTACCCGCATTATGCCCATGTGTCAAGCACACACTGAACGAAGGGAACCTTTTTTGGTACAGGAGGATTCTTTCCTTGCACTTTTTTTTTATTCTTTCTTTTCGGTGAAGTGGGAAAACCAGCTCGATATCGACCTCTGACGTCGCACGAATATCTGTCATCTCGTCGTACGGGCGAGTGGCCCTGTGACTTGGAGCATGCCCTTTGTGGAATCTTCAACTGTCAGTATCCGCGGTGTTGCACACGAAATCCCCAGATTCTTCTCTTTCGAATGGTGGCTTTCCTGATTGGGCAACCCGGTCATTTCTGCCGAGCCACCCCAACGCAAATCCATCAATCAAGGTCGCCTCCTCGCTGCTCGCTAGCCGGGTTAAGAGGTCAGTCTTAGACATACATATTTTTGCTGTTTCGAATACTGTACTGCAGATTATGTAGCCTGGTGGTGGTAGGCCTGCCTGTAACTGGTCCGATTTGCCGTCCGGGCTAGCGAGCCAGAAGGGAGGGGTTCCTTTACGGGGGTGATTGGCTCGCTGTTTCCAGCAATGACGGCATTGCGCAGAGCAAGTCGTACGGTTTGGCCTCGTATGTGACTTCTTTATACGGAGTATGCCATAAGTGACTGTAGACTGCTACAGACAGACTGGAAAGACTAGAAGACAGACAGAGAGAGAGTACAGAGTGCGGAGATGATGGTCGGTGTTTGGCCGATTCTGTAGCCGGCCTTTGGACACTAGCGCACGCCCTAAGAAATGCGCTGCTAGGGTTACACACCTTGTCCCAGGTGGTGCAGAGGTGCATTGGCATCCCTCAACCATCCCTCGACGTATGCCCACTGAGCCACCCTGGATGACTCACTGATTGATCAATCATGCTTTCTATTGATAAGATAGCCGGCACTAGCTGCTATGTTTTGCAGTAGTCTTCAATTTTTTTTCTTCTCTCTCTTCATATCTGCTTCGATATACACATACTGTGCTGCCCCCAAGAACATTCAGCATCATCGAATCTGTGTTTACATCCGGTCCAGTTTAAGACTGGTAGTGCGAAATGAAAGCTCCTTGGAGGTGGGGAGCCGAAATGGGCTCTCAAACCTCCATCCCGAATATGCTCGGCTAAGCCCCTCGCAAATTCTGGGGTCTGTCATTACAGGCCCTGGGAAAGCTCCGAGAGCCGTGTGTTGGTATTTTCCTTGCGCATATCTCATTTCCGTACATTGAACCAGGGAAGTTCGGTTGAGCAACCGTAGCATTGCAAGATGGAGAGAAAGAGAGGAAGATGGGTGCTATTGTAACGTGCCCTCTGCATCTTCCCTTACCTGGCACCTGGCCTGGTCTTTCATCTCTCTCTCTCCTTAGCCTTGCATGCCGAGAGTGTCTGCCCCAAGTTGAGCGTGTTTTCATTGGCCCAGGTCCATCAACACACTGTTGGCTGCCTACCGAGCAGCGTCGCACTGTGAGAGCAACGTCTAGAAAAGAAAGTGTGTATCACCCGGAAGATTGTCGAGATCTATCTCCTCTACTGGCGATGCTACATCATACGCACCGGCGACGTGGGGGTTCCATTACGTGTTGGCGTAAAGGAGCAAAACAGAAGCCGCCACACGGCTCCTGGCCCCTTGGTAAGCCAGCAACACGACCACTGAGGGCATCTTCAACTCCATCCATGGCTTGTTGGGGAATCCTTCATTTCTGTTGACTTCGGAAGTAAGTCGGAGTCAATAGCAAAAACAAGGTCAAGTCGGATAACGTGCCTGGTTGTCTTGGAGCGAGGCCAGCCCCCATGACGGCGATCTCCAGGGGTTTGGGCTCCTATTTGTACGTGAACGATATCAAGTTGAGTCAAGCCACGCATACAGCTTTGCGGCACAGTCCACTCACCCCGTTTGATAGGCTGGCAGTGTGAAACACTCGCGATGTGTCTGTTCTGTTGGTTAGCTAGGACTTTCCCATGTCGGCCGTCGGGTACCGGGTGAATCTGCATCCGATATTGGCAGGCAGGTATGTATGGAGGTACTTCACGAACCCATGTTTTTGGGTGCCAGCAATTCAACATTCGAGATATCTGCACAGTCCTACCTACGTGGCGCGCCAGGCACCCCGTCGTAATGAGTCGTTTTCCTCGCGGTCAACAGTCACAGTGGCCTGCTGCTCATGCATCTCTACCCTACTTCGTTTTTCTGTGCTGGGTTCGGTTTTCTCATTTTCCACCTACATCCACACACACAATTGATGGTGCTGGAGATCTGGTGTTACGTGTACACGATAATGCAGGAATATGTAAGCCGATAAGGCATGGATTTCTAGCATCGACATCTTGTTTTTAGCACCGAGAAAATAGAATAGCGCCCCCGCCTTGTGATGCGATGCGATGCGATGCGATGTGATGTGATGGCGAGCGTGTCGTCTGCGTGTTGCTATCGCCCGCTACCTACTTTGGTTTGGTGTTGATATGTAAGTAAGTAGTTAGGTACTGTAATACAGCACTGTACATCTGCCAGACCTATCAGAAACGGGTGACGGCGGGAAGATTAGCGCAGGGTCCATGTTCCATCCCATTTGCAGCCCCCCGTTTAGGCCCCCGTTGTTATTGAACAGGGAAGCGACCGCGCCCGCAAGGCCAGAGCCAGCCCTGTAAAGAAACGGGCGCCTGTGTAGAACGAAAGAAGCCTGTGCTCAAGCTTGCTGGTGCTGGTGCCGCCGGTGCTGGTATGTACTGTACTGGTGCTGGTGCTGGTGCTTCAAAACCTCCCACCAGCTCGAGCCTAATTTGGTTCCCGTCTTACATATTGTCGTCCTAGGTTGAGGTTCCTTGCTTTTTCTACCCATCACTGATCAAATCCGTCCCCCCCCAAGATGGAATGCCTGCAGCACACCCAATATTGGAATTCGGAAAAGACATAATACCCTAAATCAGACGCATGGGGGTGGCACGGCACAGAAACAAACCCTCCCAATACCTTCAACATCAATATTGGGTGGTTACTTTCTTTAATGACAATGGCGTTTGGGCGCTCCGCGCCATCGAGAAACCATTCGGCATCGGCCCTGCTGCCCATCTTAGCCGCAGACACTTGCCAGCACTCCCCGCACTCTGGACAGATCAATCCATCAATCCATCGTAACGAACTACTAATTAACTACATAAACCCGGAGGCACATGCACGGACGCAGACGCGCACAGCAAAGCATAGCACAGCTAACAGACGAGACCTTCTCAACCTCTAAATATAGGGTTGACTCTCGCAATATTGAAATGACAGATAATGATGATCAATGCGTATTCACGCCGCGCCGCGCCGCGCGGTACTGTGCTGTGTGCAGCGTGGCTGGCAACGGCCATAGCCAACCGCATATGTCTATCGTGGTCGTGGAAAGTCCCGTTTCCCACTGCCTGCCTGCCTGCCTGCCTGCCTGCCTGCATGCTTGCCCGTCGCTTGCTAGGGTTGGTTAATGGGGGCACAACAACCTTGAGGATGCAGACCATGCAGGATATTTCCTAGCAAACTGCAGGACCGGATTTTCATGCTACCTACTTGCCTAACCAAGGCATCGACGAGAGAGTCGCATCTATCATCTGCTTTGGGCACCCCCTGATAACTATCCGATAAGCACCCTGAGCTTAACCTCGGCGGCGCAGGCTTATTCGCCCATTCGACTTGTCGGGTCTGCATTGTCGTTTGCTTACGGGCTCGGGCCGAGACCTCTGGAGACATGTACAAGCAGGTATGGGATTGGAACTGTGATTTGTTCCGCATCAGCCTTCATTACTTAATCTCGTTCTGAGCATCCCTGGCTTTAGGACGCCACAAAGTGACAAGATACGAGCCTACATGGTCGCACGGCAGCCACCACAAAGGCCTGCAGTCGACCAGTGAAAAGATTGGCAGGGTACGAAGGACCAGCATCTGGCGGCGCAGTGACATCAGTTCAGCCACGCGGGGAAATAGAGCACAACCACCACCAACACTCCTAGGCATGCATAGCATGTAAATGACCCCTCCGGTGCGATTCCGACTTGGTATTGTACTACCACATCGCTGCAGCCATTAGAACGGCTCGAATTTAGGCTTGACCCGTATTCAACTGGGCGGGCGTTGCCAAATATGCATCACTCAAGCCATCCCACCATCACCATTTTTATTTTTTTTATTCTTTTCCGTTCCAGACAAGCGAGAAAAAAGGGCTGGCAACACAAAATGCAATGCACACAACCCCTCTGCTAGGGTCGGGGCAGCGGGGCCTTTGTCCGATCAAATCAACGGCTGCAGACAACCACATACGCTCATCTCCCATGAGCCCAATGTCTTAAAAAAGATTAATGGGCATTGCCGGAGTTGTCCATCCAGATTGTTGTTGTTTGCCGGAGGCAAAAATACGATTATGATTAGGATTAAATTATGATATGATACTCTGCGCCTGCAGCGACAAGGACGAGGATGGACAGGAAACCGGCGGGTGGCGTATGATACCCGACTGATAGATCTGATAGAAGCTCGTTTGTCGTTTGCTTGCACCTCCCTCACTCGCCCGCCGAATGGTCCGAAACCGCCATACACTCACCGAGAACTCGGCGACTTGGAGCGAGTCCAAAGTGGCTCATGCCAAATCCGAAGCCATGTCGTCGATCGATAGTTTTTTTTCGGGCTCTCTCTTTCAAGATTCATGAGCTATTGCTTACTACTTAAGACACCACTCACACAGCATTTGCAGAGGAAGCGCACACACCTCCAGTGGCGGCCATCAGCAAAACCATTGCGTTGGGGTTGGTGGTTGTTTTCCTAAAGTAGCTCAGCAGCCTCATCAGATAGTATCTGTTGTGGCAGGACGATGCTAGGCTAACGCAGGTTGCCTTTCCCTTTCTCCATCTCTACCTCAATCTGCCCAACGCATGTCATACATCATCTAAATCAAAACTATGTCAATGTGGTCCGACAAGATTTAATTGCCTCCTCGCCTCTCTCCATTTCCGCTCCAGATTTGCGATGGCGTCAACATGGAATTTTGGATGAATAGCATGCGCAATCGTATGCAATCATGTGGACGACCAGGCGTTGGCTAAGGTTGAAAGTAATAGAGAGACAGTCTGTCGCGTCGTCGGACAAAATGGCCCATGGTGTCTTGGAATTGGAAAGGGGAGAACGAAGAGAGGACTAAAAAAAACAGAAAGTACCTCGAGGCTCTTGTCGACCCGCAGTATGGCTTGGGCAAGTATCACGATGTACCACAGGGTATCTTGAAGGGTCGCGCTAGTGGAGGCTAAGAGCAGTAAGTGGTTGGAAGCGCTTAAGATGGACCGACGATGGCTGCAAGGGTAGCGACATGGATTGATAGGTGCCAAGCTCAGACCCCATCCATCCACCTACCTACCTATCCACCGCCGACGCAGGTATTCCAGTCTTCCAGCTACCTACTGCCCATCTGTACATGCCACTAGCCCATACCTACCATCCTCTTACCCATACCTCCTACCGTGCCCAGCCAGCCAGTCGACTCTTCGCTTTCCTTCTCCGGCAGGTAGCTTAGGTACTGTACTCCAGACCTGTACCTCAGGTAGCCAAATGTCTCCCAGCTCACTCACTCACACTCTGCTCGACTCGTGTCTCTTTTTTTGGCTCGCAGCCAGCCCAGCAGCAAGCAAGCAAGCGCAAGCAGCACAGCAAAGAGAACAAACATGATGGGGTGCGCGAACGATAGAGAGGGACCAGGGTGGGCGAGAGGGAGAGGAGAGGAACGATATCCATTCCATCCTCCTACATCCGCCCCCATCGCCCACTCTCCTGCTCTATCTTGCCCTGTCCTCGCGCACACAGACAAACATCCCAATATGTAACTGACTGCCAGCACGTCCATCATAGACAGGCAGGCGTTTTTCCGCCCCATCAAATACCTTCGGGCTACGGCACGTTGGAGCCATGATAGTAGTACCATCTTCCTCCGTCCAGCCCTCCTCCACCTCCACTTCCTCTTGTCTAAAGTATCATCATACCTTGCTTTAGTCTGCCACCTCTCTGCCATGTACCAGGACCCAGTCTGCCAGTCCCAGTAGGACCTAGGGGACTCGGGGTGGAGAAGTCGCTTCCATCATCTCTTAAGCCTTTTCCTGTCCTTGCCCAAACGGACCAACCCTGTCCCCTCGAACACACCCTTGTCGCCAGTAGATGGGGCAGAGATGTGCATCTCCCGTCGATATCTCTACTGTTTCCGCTAGCGGACCCATGGTATCAGACATTCATACATACATCCATCGCCCGAGAATAAGACCCTCTTCCCATCACCACTACTACCCTGATCTTGAACCCCTCTGCTCGCCCGAACCATTTCTGTATCCGTTCACATCGCCGCTACATCGAGTCTCTCGAGCTGCTGTCTCGAAGCACCCTCCTTTTCCTTGCTTCTGTCGTGTCTGGCGGCGGAACCGGGCAGCGCTACGACTTGTTGTTCGATTTGGATCATCGGCCCCCCATAAGTTGATCATCTCCAGCCATCCCCACCCTTTCCTGCATGACCTCTCGTCTAGTGGGCCTATGACCTTGGCTAGGAATATCTGATCTTCACTTCATAACGCCACGCTCCCTCGAAGGAGCTCTTCCGGTTCTCTGTTTCACTTCCTTCCTCATATTCACCGCAAGGACCTGAACTTCTGCTTACGACTTGGGTCGAGGCTGACCTGCCGCCGTCTACATACTAAAAGCCATGGACTGTTCATCAATACCTATGGTGCGGAACGCATCGGGCCTGTCATGGACAGACAGCCAGAGCTCAACTTCAGAAGACAGCTCTTCCATGTTGTACCAATCATCATCCCTTTGGTCGACGACTACCGCCACGGCGACACGAATAGACACTGGACAGCTGTCACCAATCAGCACGGAGCTGGACATGCCCCTGGTCGACACGACACATTGTGGCCTGCCCAACATGGTTCATTCAGCAACTTCGTCTTGCACGAATGACTCCTGGGGCACAGGCTACAGCGAGGGGCCGGAACAAGGTGATGCCGGGGACGACGTGCATTGGGACCAGGATTCTGACGATGTATTGACGGTCCCCAAGATGGAGCCTGTCGAGGACGAGGATTTCCACATGAACGACGTCAAGGAAGCACCGAGGACACCAAGGCCCTCTTCAAGTACGGGAGCGACGGTGGCCAAAGCCAAGAGACCCAGAGGCCGGCCAAGAAAGCACCCCTTAACACCACAGGTCTCGGCCAATAATAAGATCGCCAAGGGCAGGTCGAAGACAGGCTGCATAACCTGCCGAAAGAGGAAGAAGAAGTGTGATGAGGCGAAGCCTAGATGTAAGGATGCTGAAGCACCTCGTTGGTCGTTTGCTGGCTAACTCAAAACCTCAAGGTATGAACTGCGAAAAGAACGCCGTCGTGTGCGAGGGCTACAACGAGAAGACGATTTGGAAGAGTGGAAGAGAGAAGGCCGAAGAAGGTACGTTAATCCCTGCCATTTGGCCAAAGCAATCCCATCAGCATCCTAACATCCGCATTGCAGAGCGTCGCAGGAGTCTCCCTCTCATCACTCTGCAGCCAATCTTCAAGGGAGTAGAGACACCCGAAGACATGATATTCCTCCATCACTACATCAACCACCTCAGCGGCGTCCTGACTGTCGAGAGTCAACACAAGAATGCGTTCAAGGACATGCTACTCCAGATGGCCGTTGAGCACCGCGGTCTGATGCACTCCATCTTGTCTCTGGCCAGCGAGCACATCGACTATGAGACGCCATACGGGGCCAAGATCCTCGAGTCAAATGACCGGGTCACAAAGAGCAGCCTCCAGGCAAGGTCTGAGTTCCACCACAACCAGGCCATGCACACATTCTATGAGGACATCGGTCGGGAGCAGAGCAGGAAGGCCGAGGACGGGACAGTGAACTTGTCGGTTCGGTACGGCCAGATGCTGTGTCTGCTGCTCAAGTCCATTGCCAATGGTAGCCACAATGGCGAGCATCGCCTGCATCTCCAGGCCTACAAGAACCTCATTCAAGATTCGCCTCCCGACGACTCGGCTTTCCTTATTTTCATCACCGAGTTCTTCCAATTCTACGTGTTCGCCGACGAGTTGATCCGCTACCCTCAGGTCCAAGTACCCCGCCTGGCCCTCGAGACGTGGGAGCCGTGGATGACTATTCAACCCGCCCGACTGATTGGCGTTTCCGATGGGCTCTTCAAGTACCTCACCCAGATTACGACGATTCGGAATACGATCCGAACCAATATTCTGGGCCGGATTGACCCCGTGGTCGATTATACGTCGCTCTACCGGGCGGCCGAAATCGACGCGGCCATTCGGGACTGGACTCCACATTGGCCCCCTGGCGATAGTCGCGAACGCGTGGGACTGCTGTATAAGCAGATGATGTGGGTCTACCTGTTCAGGACCATCTACCCCCCGTCGTCATCATCGCCGCTGCCGGTCATGGTAGGCCAATCATTCGGCGCTACCACCTGTTCAGGACACTCGCCGCCTTTATCTCCCACGTCGCCTGTCTATCAACACAACGAACCGTCCAATCCCGACAAGGCGTCCAGCTCGAACCAGGCATCCTCGTCGCACCGAGCCGACTCACCACAGCCAATTCGATATCCGCCTCATCACGACAGTCGTATTACTGTGGCGGTAGATGAGTCCCTGGCCATTCTGGAGTCTTTCAAGCCTAGTGACCCCGTTCAGACCCTGCTGTTGATACCTTGCCTCATTATCGGCTGTGCCAGCTTCGCGCCGTCTCAGCGATCAAAGGTCCAGGACGCCGTGCGTGCTGTCCGGGGCTACACTGGGCTGCGCAATTGCGACCTGCTCTTGGAGGTGTTAACCGCGGTCTGGCAACTCATGGACCAGGGCGAGTGGACTCAAGTCTGGGATTGGCAAGGTGTCGCCCAGACCATGGGTCTTGACTTTGCCTGTGCTTAACGGCGCCACCATCTCTCTCATTGCCAGCCAAAGCGACCCCACACGCACACAGCTTTGGTGGCATTCAAACAACTCCTCATTTTCCGTACATGCATTTGATCCTCGACATCCTTCGCATATACTCAACACATACACCATTGTTCTTTTTTTTCTTATACCCCACTCATTTTATGTACTTTCCATTTCAGCGTCCATTGGCGGGTCAGACTTCTTGCATTATTACTACACGGCGGCAATATTATGTGCTTTTGAGCGATTGGCAGGCAATTGTGGGCTCATCATCTGCTATTTTGATGATGAGCTTCAGTGATACCCTTCAGCATGTGGTAACGCGGCGATGATTGTATGAAAACGAAAGCAGTCATCCGCGGGCTCGGGGAGCGAACCGACGAGAAGAAGAGGAAGATGAAGATGAAGAAGGACTGTTTCTTACATAGTGATGATATAAGAGTCCCGGACAGGCGGCGTTTTATTCTTTTGATATAGGTCGGTTTGGCGGCGGGGATCATCGGGAAGGGAGACCGGGATGCACGGAACCAGTCGGCTCGTTTGCCTCTTTGCTATTTCTTCGGCGTGACCCCTGGATGGATCTTGGATGGATGGATGGATCGGTCGGTCGGTCGGTATGGTCAGGGGCGGGAACTTTTCGCATATTATGAATTGCATGCATCATCGCGTCCTCGGCTGCGTTTTTGGGGCGTTAGATTACAAGCACCAACCGTAGAGCACAGTATCTACGGTCGGGCTAGGCGGCCATTCTCCTTTTGTTATGTTCAAGTATCTATTCTTTTTTTCATCATGGCCTTTGCATTTGCATCATCATCATCATCATCATCATCAATACAGCGTTGGCTTACTGCGTTTTTTTGCTAATTACTCCGATTAATGTTGCACTGAAGTAGAGAAGGCTTTCGTTTCGACCCTTGAAGCTGGACTTTCTTCCGTTTATGGTACATGAAGTTGCCCTCTCATGACACATGTATGATTTCCGTTGTTTTACGAATGTTATGTAGATGTGAAATACTATGGCATTCTATTATCCAAGGAGAGATGTTGTTCAGTGGCCCCTGTGAAGCAAAGAAATGGCCAGGCGCGTTTCTTTAGGTATTGCCCCTTTGCACCCTGCCAAACACTTTTCATTTACAACTTCCATTTTGCATTCACGTCGTATTGCGCGTGCCTGCCTTTACTGAGGGTGGATTTCTGGGACGATTGGGTCCAAACCTGAAGATATCATCAATAGATTTGGCAGGTGCGTCGCAAGGGGAGAGAAGATTGTACGGCAAGCACGAACCCGAAAGTACTGCTAGCTGAGTCACAGGGACGGAAAGCCTTGGAGGATGAAAAGAGCGTTCTGTTCTCTTTCCATCTCTTCTCAATTCTCAACAAGAGCTACTCCGAGATTTTCCAAAGCACTGGCTCTCCTCTGTCCGCCTACCCATCACCCAAACGACCAAACACCGTACCCAAGTTTCATCATCATCATTGCAGCCACAGCTACAACCCCACAGATTGCCGCAGCACCTACTCCTCATCACGCAATGGTTACCTTCAGTCTTCCTTCGGCCGATCAACTTGCCAATGCATTTCACAACATGGGAACTGAGGTCCTGATCCTGCTGGCGTGGAATACTCTCCTTCCTATCGCACTGATGATCGTACTACTGGATGCCGTGACACGAAAATTCACGCTGGTTATACTAGAGATCAGGAAGATGCTGTTGGAGGTTGAAGTTATGGCATTAGAGGTTAAGGTTATGGCATTAGAGGTTAAGAGCATGGCATTGAGTCAAGCGGGACTTGACGCAGCATACGAATCACAGAAGAAGGAGTACACTGTCACAGTAGTGCCCAAGCTCAAGCAGCAATAGAGGAATTGGCAGCGCAGAGGCACCGGGGAGGGAAAGGGTTTACTACGGTCATCAGGGTCTGATTGAGCTGGGATCAGATAGCCTCACATTGGAACGAAGCTCTATTCAACAATAGTAAACGTTGCTTTTCCGCCTTCCGTGACGTCTTCCCAGTCAATGTGCATGGGATCTTCTCCCAGCACCCAGCTCTCATCCACCTGGGGCTTCTCTTCGCCGTAGTATCCTTCGTGCTCGTGCCAGATGTGCAGCTTCTTCCCCTTCAGGTCCCCCTCGAGGTCGCCCCAACACCACCAATCCGTGCCGATGGACCTCGAGCCCAGTTGGATCTCGAACGTCTCCCCCGGGACCAGGTCTTCTTTGGTGCGCTTTTCTTCGTACCGGAAAATGCGCGCCCAGTCCAACTCGTGCGTGACGGTGGCCGTAGTAGCCGCCGCGTGCTCCTGCTGCTGCTGCCTCGGCGGCGACGGCGGCACGGTCAGGAAGGCGTACCCGCGCTCCCGCATGTCATCCGAGTCATTGATCGAGTGCATCTGCATGCGGAAGGCCCCCAGCGAGATGTGTCCCTTAGTGGCACGCTCGCCGCCGCCGGCGGTGCATAGCGGGGTGAAGCCTCCGCGCGCAAAGACGTCGACGCCGCCACTGCCCGGTTCCACCTTCTCGAGGACGCCCTCCTTGGCGCAGAGGGTCAGGGGCGTCTGTCTGCGGTCCGCGTCCCGCGTAGACGCGATCGACACGGCCACGGTGAGGCGGAGGACGGCGTCGGGGTCGCTGAGGGACAGGTTGGGGGATGCGGACAGGCGCACGCTGAGCTTGACCTGGTTCTTCTCGGGGTCGGTGTTGTATCTGAAGAAGCCCATATTGCGTGGAGTCGTCCGCTAGGCGGTCTATAGTTGTGGTATTTGGAATGGTCTTCAGCAAGATGGATTGGTGTAGTGGGTGGCCTGTAGAAGGGTTAACTGTTTCTGGCCTTCCATATCACACATCCAAGAGATCAAGGCAGGGTGGTGGACTTTGATATAGGAGGAAGCGAATCGACCATGCTCTTGGGGTTACGCTTTGTATTATTAATATAGATCAGGCTCCAGCCAGCAGGTCGTCAAATCCCTGCATTCGGAATGACGTCACAAAACAACCGGGTTACGTTCGGTCAACTTCATGAGCTGGGCGTGAAACAATTAGTGTTGTGCCCTACGCCTTGCAACTAACAGAAGGCTGTGATAGTCTGTAGCCTGGAAATGTTGCGGCCAGGCTCGCCGAAGTGTGTATATCGGATATGTGACTCACCCGCTTATATCAAGCTTCGCAGTGCATCAACCCGCTGACGGTTGACATGTCTTCGTCGCCGAAGAGGAACAAGGCCAGATTGTCGCCGAAAACCATGGCTATGGCCATTTCGGCCAGTTGGTCGTACTTCATGAGCTCTCTAGGAGCCATGGATCTCGTGAGCGCCTCGCTATAAGCTGATTAGCCAAATGCTGTTTACATATTGGACGGAGGAAACATTATCATGTACCATTTGGATGGGTCAATACTCACATTTGCACGCGCAGCTCAGCATCGACCGCGCGTAGGATCGTGGCTCGTCCGCCGTCGTCCAGCAGTGTGTAGGCCGTGGTTTGGAGCCTGGCCCGGGCGCTGGCGATCGCTTTGCGGCGCTTCGCATATAGCCGCTGCGAGTAGAACGGCAGTTCTGCGCTCGTGTGAGGGCGGTCCTCCTGCGCGTTGCCTCCGTTTCCTTACGAGGACATTTCTGCTCGACTAGCTAAAAAAGAGATGAAGCTATCGTCAGTCATGGAATATGGCGTATCGGGGTACGCTGCGGGAATTTTAATGTGTGTGTAGTTGTCACGATAGGGTCTTTTGTGACGGGAGTATTAGCAGTTCTGGTGATGAGGAACTGATGAGATGTCACGCAAGAGGATGGCGAGGCTGGATTCTCCAGTCATAATAAAAGCGAGAAACAATGTGTTGTAAGGGGACAATGAGTTTATTAACAATCGGGCCACTCAATACTCACGCCCAAGTTACATATATGCTCTCTTGCTGCACTATTCTGCCAACCTATATTACAGTGTACATGACTTCTATATGGATTTCGTATTCTTTAGTATAATGGATGAAGGGGACATAATGTATACAGTACGGGTCGGAAATTATATAGCTAAAGCCATTGTCTTGAACGCTTGCACATAGGGGAGCCACACGTATGATTGAGCCATATGCGACTCACAGGTCAAACTCATTTACGAGCAACAGAACCCTTCCACCTAATAAGTGTCACGCATACAGCTAACAGGAACCTACTTCATATTACATCATAAGAGTGGACAAAACGACCGATCAACACTCAGTTCCGTTAACACCCCTTTCCAGTGGTGGTCATCCTTTGGCGTAAGTGCTCTCTCTATCTTGGTACCATGTTCAAGAGTGAAGTGCGAATCTGAAACACGCTAAGCGACCAGAAAGCCCTCAAGCTATGTCGTGGGCATGTGGGTGATTCGGGCAAAAAGAGAGGATGGATCGCAGTCGGATATCATCCCTGTTGCTGAAATTCATTGATTCAGTGATATAACGAGCGATACAAGATAAGACTCGCCATTCTGAAGGGCGTCATGAAATATCCAGGCAAAGTGCTCACTACTACACTCCAAAGGACCGCTCATCGACATACCCGTTGCCACCAACCATCGCCTTAACCTCATGTCGCAGTAGTTGTGGCAGAGGTAAGCCCCTTGGGTAAATTAGCATGCTACGCTAGCTACCATACATATAAGACGCACTGTAGCAGTGCTTTCCTTTGTTCTTCCTCCCTTCTTTTTGCTAGCACTTTATGAGACTTTATATGATCGATACATTCTATCTCCTTCTGCTCCGTGTGATGCGAAACCTCCAATAAAGTAAAGACCCCGAATCCAACAGAAAATGAAACACCATACGCTTAGACGTCCATCTCGTCATAATTGTAATTATTTATTGTCCAGAACTCTACTATATCCAGCAGTTATCAGTGGAAATTCAGATCAGACAAGGCCATCCCGAATAGAGACCATGCTTCTGAACTGCGTATTCTTCTTGTGTTTACCTAGTTGTTCTTTTATACCGTCATGATGAAAACTATTAATATGTCCCATCCACAGCTGAGATTTTCTGTCGATCGCATAAGCGGGTGTTGGGGGGTGGCATTGCATTATAATGTCCGTGGTTTCACAGGCATGTACTTGATAAGCCGCCGCCGCTCTGGTGGTGCCTGTCGTCGGTGATACCCGAGCCAGCCCCCCTTGCACAGCATCTTGCCCAAACTGGCTAGCGGCGTGGGATGATTCATAGTGAATCCGGCATGATTGTTCTCCAACTTTCCAGGAGTAGTGAGCGACACAGTCGAAGCGTATAAAAAGCACCAGAACACCACTCACCTGAAATGGCCATCGGCAATCTGAGAAACTCAATGAGCCGCCTAAACACGTACACACACTCGAAGGATGCCGTTCCCTTTAATTCTCAAGTCCAAACCGGACTACGCCGACCTAGATGCCGACTTCAAGCCCTTGCCCAAGTACGGCCACCTTACGCAGCACCATGAAGAGTATGCACTCGTCCAGCCTGCCATCGACGCCATTCACGACCAATTGTGGGCTCTCCCTGACTTCGATGAGTTTCGCCGAATCGGTCGTGGCATCGACGCCCCCATTCCGCCGGGCGGGCCGGACCGGGCCCGCGACGTCGTGACGGAGCTCCTGCATTTCCCAGCGCGGGACGGTTATATGATCGAGCTCAAGGTGTACAGATCACCCAGCGTACAGAATGGGGCTGTACTGATGCTACGCATGCACGGCGGAGGTGAGCTACAATTTGCCTGTATTTGCCCCTGGATCTGAGAGTCGACTAATGCTTTAGCTGCAGGCTGGTGCGTTGGGGGCCATGAAGCGGACGGGGCAGAAAATGTCTATGCCGCTGTTCACCCGAATATTATCATTGTTAGTGTCGACTACCGGTTGTATGCTCTGATTAACAAAAAGACCTGAACGGTAACTACGGCTAACACAGTGACAGGGCACCCGAACATCCGGCCCCTCAAGCACTACATGATAGCTTTGATGCACTCTTGTGGGTAAGATATGCGACGAACTTTCACTTCTTTAGGGTCCTGTTTCACAGGAAGTTTAACTGATAGAACACCACAGTGCAAAGACAACTCTGCAAAGCTGGGAGTTAACCCCGAGAAGATCATTGTAGCAGGCAGCAGTGCCGGCGCCAATCTCGTAAGCCCATGACCCTCCGGGGGGTGGTGCAGTCCGCTTTGATAAGTTTACTGACACAGGAATCGATCAGGCTGCGGCACTGGCCATCGAGGCCAGGGATCGGGGCATCACTGGCATCATGGCTCAAGTGTTACACTTTCCTCAGATGTGCCATCCCAAGTTGTTCCCGAAAGACCGCTATGAGTTCGGGAGCTACATCCAGAACGCCGACGCTAGTGTCTTCAACCTCATCCGAGACGAATGCTTCCTCGACGCCTACGTTCCAGACCCAAGTTCGCCGGATGCCAAGAAACACTGGCCGTTGCTAGTAGAATCACACCAGGAGCTCCCTCCAGCACGTATGTTATGCCCTGTCCTCATATCCATTTTACTTCTTAGTAATAACAAACTTGCAGTTATACAATGTGGTGGAAACGACGTGCTTCGCGACGACGCCCTGGCATACGCGGAAGCGCTCGGAGCGGCGGGCGTGGACGTCGAAGTTCATGCGTACCCGGGCCTGCCGCACTGCTTCGCTTCGGTCGTTCCGGCCTTGTCGGACACGAAGGAGTTCTACAAAAGATACGATTCCTTTCTGGATAGATATGCAGGCTAGGTTGGACGGACGATTCTTCAAGGTGTCTTTGTCGAAGTTGCTCTCAAACCGTACCTCAAGCAAGTAACATGATATTGAAAAGGCAGTCTGTGACTCTAAGTGGACGTCTCGTTATACATGGCTTGAGCGTAACCCTTCAGCGGTGTGATTATCACTATGTTCCCGTTTTCTCTGGATAGTACTTTGACTCTTAAATTCCCCTGAAGAATAAATCTACCTTCTTTTCAAACGCTAGCCATGGTGGTGATCATGCGGCAAGAACACGCCCAGTTATTCCGTGACGGTATTTCAATCCAGCGAGTTCCCTCAAATTCTTTCTAAAACAGTCGAGGGAAATGGCCTCCTACCAAAGAAGAACAACGATGCTGGCGTAAGCCCCTCTAACACGCAGGACGACGGCTATTTTTCGACAAGCGCAGAACTGCCATACCTCTCGCAGCGGCTGTACGCCAAGCGCTTGAAGGCGCCAAGGCCAGACTCCAAGCGACGGCCTACACGGCACTGGACGACACCGGACAGCTCTTGGTGCTACTGATAACTCATGGGGTTTCCTGAGAGCACCTGGAGTTGCCAGACAAGACCCTCGATCAGGACCTGCTCTTCCCGTTGGGGCTCGGGGGTGGGCAGGGAAGGGGATGGAGGGTTGGATTTCACCTTTCTCGAAAGGGGACGGTTGGCAAGAGTAGGATGACATCATCGTCGTCGCCGTCGTCGATGGTCTCAACCACCTTCTTGCGATAGTAGTGGCAGCAGGAGCTACGCTAGACTCGGCGGGCTTTCTTTTAAATTTTTTGTTTTTGCGATTCTCTACAATTCAATGCCTGAGCAGACAGAAACCGAGACTCACAGCGCAATATACCCTCAAATATTAACTCAAAAGAAACCATTATACCCAATACCTTCCAGACTCTCAAACTTGGCGGGCTTGGCGTCGTCCTCTTTGCTGCTTGCATAGACTCTTGTGAATAGAGCGAGCGTGTAGTAACTCGACTTCGTCTATGGCAACAATCTTCATCAAAGGTAAGTAGGCAGATGAAGTACAGAGAGTACCCAGCCAAATCAGTGTGACAGGGAGATTTAGACATGATTTTTGATTGAGTACCCGTTCTCTACACCTTGCAAGTCATCTTCATATTATGTGGTTTCCCAGAATGCACCACTGGTGGAAGATACGTATATAGAAAGAAACAGACCTCCTTTTCCTCGGTGCACAGGAGCTAGACAGACAGTCAAAGCGGTATGGCAGGAAGGACATGGGTCTGCGAGCTCTGGTGACGCAAACTGCGGGAGGGGTTGCTGCCGTCACGATATTGGCTTGGCAGTTGGTTGGAAGTGCAAATTAATATTATCCCTGCATGCACTGGCCGAGATGCAGGTCGCGGCCATGGTTTTCAACCTGCCCCCTCTCTTCAGCACAACACGGATTTTACTAATTTGTGATGCGCACAGCCTCCCCCAATGGGCTCCCTGCCACCTCATATACAGATCCTCTAGTGGTTCTACTAATCTTCTGTTCTTGAAAAGATAGCATCAAGCTTCAAAAACGCAGTCGTCATGTCTGGGGGACCGGGAGGTGGTATTCCTGAATGCAACGTCAGCGGACCCCCTAAATTGCAGAAGCCACCGCCAAAATCGCAATGCCGAGCGGGTGAAATGGTCACGATAGGCTAGAACGGGGGCAAGGTCAACGCGGAGAAAGACAGCGTAGCGATTTGGTGAGGCTATCTGATAGGCGGTGGCGATGTTAATCATCTCAATACAACGATATTCGGTAAGTTGGGCACGTTCTAATTCTGTCCCTTTCGTGTATTGTATCGTTTTCATATATAAAGTATGAATACTCCAGCGGCAGTTCGCAGAGCTTACCAGTGGCCCAAAACCAGATTCTGAGCAGTTTTACTACGGAGACGTCAACTGGTACGGAACATATCAGTGCGACAGCACGCAGATGGAATACAACTGGACGATACCCGCAAATCTCACGGCTAGCCCGGGCGAGTTCCGCTACGTCATGTTGAAGTTGAGGTCCGGAGTATTGGACCCCCAGCCAACAGCCATGTCGTCAACAGACACATGATTAACATCTCCAAACGCGTACACAACTCCAATTTCGAAGGCATACGGTAGCGTCTTCACGGTCTTGCCAGCAACGACTGTTGGTAGCAGTAGCAGTACCACCATAGTGGAGGCAAGCCACACCTCAACCAGCTTAGCAGCAATGCCAACACCGACATCTCGCGAATCCACAGGCAGCCCTGCGCCCCAGTCCACAGGCGACCGCACGCCCCAGTCCATCGCTACAGGACTGTCAACAGGGGAAAAGGCGGGAATTGGCGTGGGAGTGTCACTTGGTGCTATCTTATTCTTTGCGGCAATTCTTGTCCTATGGCTCCGGCGACGTGCTAAACGGCGCATGAATGCAGAAAGCCCCACGGCAACTGATGGCCAAATACGGTACGACAAGGCAGAGTTGGATTCGGAAGAGCTGCGGAAGAAAATGCATGAGCAGCAGCAGCAGCAGCAGTTCGTCGAGGCAGATAGCAGACCTCTCTCGGAACTAATGGCAGAGCCCATCCACATGAAATTTCCGCCGGAGGAGCCCCCTAAGTGGTCTGCTAGGGAGCGAGGTTTGTAGTTTAGCCGTGCTTTCAGTGGTATATGAGATAGTCTTCAACGTTATTTCTTAATTCATTCCCATCATTTTCTATTTGATACCAACTTGGCTTGGCGAGGTGAAAGACTTAAAGGAAAGAGCCGGTTAATTAACTAGCTATAAATTGACAAGAAAGTTATCAAAACGGCTTTTCTGTGGCGTCTGAAGATGACGCCGGTCTGGGAGATGGAGGTGGGAAAATAAGTGACCCCTGTCTTTGTATCATGTACCACGGTTACTCTCCCAACAGGCGCAGGACTTATAACCAAAATTGCGGTGGCAACTCCGCCTCTCCCGGGCATTTGCATCGTCAAATCGGATTGACACACCGCCCGGTGATATGCAGGGTTTCCGGTAGCTGCTCGGGAAGCTCACCCTCAGTAGCTCGGAATAGGGTAGGGACGACGCACAGGGAGGCTGGAATTTCCACCAAGCCGCCGCGCTGCCTCTGCCATTCTGCCTCGTTTGCCGCGAATTGACAACGCCGAGGCCTGGGATGGAAGGTACCATGGAAGCTGCAGCGACGGCTGCCAAATGGTGATGGCAGATGTTGACGCCAAGGACATATCTCGAACTCAGCTCGTCTAGGCGTTTGATTGATGGCGCAACCGACTTCACATCATTGGTCAAGGTATCATGCCCAATCGCCACCACCACCAGTAACACTCTATGGAAGTGCATTTTGTATGCCAACACCCTTACCCCTGACATCCTTGGCAGTGTAGCGTGTTCAGCTGATATATATATTCACCAAGGTCTTAATCAGGCACGGCTCCGACATTTTCGTTCTTGTATCCTCTCTTCATCATTAACCAAAGGCACAGCAGGAAGTTTCGCCCCATATTACGAAGTCCACTACAATCATCATCCATAATGCCTATGGGAATGGTGCCCGACTGCGTCAACAAGGATGTATCACGGTATGTGAAACCACCAGCCGGTACAAAATGCCAAGCTGGTGAGATTTGTACGATAGGGTGGAATGGCGGCAGTACCGACGACGGCCACAGGAACAGCCAAGCCGTTTGGAAGGCGTACCTGGTCGACACCGATTACTATTTCCTATTATATAAGAATACAACAATATTCGGTAAGTTAGTATGTATTTCTAGAGATATCAGTACAGAGTCTAACGAAGATCGTAGATCGTAAGACGATTTATTATGGTGACCCCGAGTGGACTGAAGCAAATAGTTGCGGTCAGAGCAAGATGGAGTACAACTGGATTATACCCGCGAACCTGACCTCCAGTGCGGCTAATTACCGCTACATCCTAGTTCAAGTCGAATCTACCGTGGTTGGTAAAGTCGAGACCACAAGCCGGACCAAGACTTTTCCCTCGACATTGACCGGTCCCTTTTTCCTGGTTATGCCAGCGACAACCACGACATCGACGAACCCATCCGCCGCCTCAATAACACCAACAGTAGGGACGACGATTTCTCCCGATCCCACGCCCGAGCCTCGTGTCGCAGAAGTACTTTCAACGGGAGCGAAAGCGGGTATAGGCATCGGCGCGTCACTGGGTGCCATATGCCCCGCGGTAGGGTGTTTCTGTGGCTGCGGCGACGTTCTCAGGGTCCAGCCAAGAAGTCCGTGGCAGCAGAGGATCAAGAGAGGTACAACAAGACAGAACTGGACTCGGAGGTGGTGCGGGAGAAGTAACATCAGCAGCAACTCGTCCTTGAGGCAGATGGCAGGCCGCTATCCGAGCTCACGGCACAGCCCGTCCCGGAAAGATATGTACCACAGTAGCCCGTTGAGCTGCCTGGCGAGGGTAGAGGGGTGTAGGTCGTACTTTTTGGCAAGAGTTCTTCACATGAGTGTGTTGGTAATGATAATAATAAATGGGAAGATTTGGATAATATTGCCGTAATGCACTGGCTATGTCATGGATGCTGAATCTTCCATAGGCTATACTTTAAGCCCTCCTAGCCTTACTTGTATAACTGCTTCAATTCGGTATGTGTAGAATTGAATTTATTGCTATAGAGAAAGACTTGTACCGATCACACCCTTAAAGACTGTACCTCTCATCGGAGTTATCTTTAATGGAAAGTTTTTAAGAGTCTAGAAGGTATTAGGTATAATGCCTTCTTTTAAGTTAGTATTTAAGAGTATACCACGCTGTCAGTCCTAGTTTCTGCTCAGGCATCGAATTGGAGAAAATCACAAAAAAGAAAAAGATGCTGTAGCTCCCATCCGTCTCTACCAGCTATCTCGCCATCATCCCAAGCTCTTCTACCACCCAAATCCGTCATCAGCTTCTCGCCCACGCTTTATTACTGACCACCGACAATGGAGATCCCGAGTCTTACTAGAGAAACTGAGCTATTTGCTACATCATGAATACTCCCTTTTTTCTTCTACTCTGGGAGTTACGTCATCAGTATGCCCGTGAATTATATTAAGCCAAGTTAGAATCCGTATAAAGAAAAAGAGGCCCATATCATTCCGCGTTAGCTGAAAGTAATACTCCATCACAGAACCAACACCGTTGACGAAGTTCGCCTGCAGAAATCAAGACAACACCCCAAACAGGCCGACTGGCGAAGGACAATAGGTACCTGGGCGTGCCCACAAGCAAGAGAGATGAAACGCAGGTCGCTTTGGCCGTCCACAGCAACGACACCGATCTTCATAGGCGCTCCCTTCTTCGACGTCGAGGCTGGGTATGTCGGGTTGGCAGGGCTTGTAAAACAAGAATATATGTCCGCTGTTGCCAACCGGGCGTCGGGTGGGTGTTTGCAATCTGGTACAATCAGAGCCGAGGCGTAATTGGCGATAATGTAGGCCGGAAATACCGGGGCCACGGGAAACCACCCGTCCATGCCCTTCAAGCAGAGGCCTGCCCTGAGAACACCGTCGCCTCGGTTCACCTCCCAAGAGACGCTGAGATCTTTCATCAGATTCAACGGGGCCTCGACAAGGTCAGAGAACGCGTCCTTTATCGAACTGAAGATGTGGAACGGTGTCCCTTTCTTAGAGCTTTCAACCAGACTGTAAAGCTCATCTCGGTACCGGAGTTCGCCACGAAGCCACGTCAAACCCAGGAAGCCGTACTGGTCGATTGTTTTGGTGTCGTAAATTGCGGGCCAGACAACTTGGCCGCTTGCCGAGGACATGACCCAATTGAACTCCTTGACCTGGGTGGACACGTTATGTCCGGCCAGAGACAATGCCCAGTCCAGCAAGGCTGTGTAATTCACATCAACCGACTCTCCGGATCTGAGTATACGTTGAACTGCCCCCATCAATTTGTTGCTCCTGTCTGAATGCTGGGGTATCGGAATCCGGACATGGAGGTCTTCGTGGCAATGAAAGAGTGAAAGGGCAATGATATCACAGATCACCGTGGCGAGACGAAGAAACACACTTTCTTTGTCGCAAACGTCAACTGGGTCTGATGACATAGGTGACTCAGGGTTACCACGGCCACGACCACATCTACTACACATGCAATCCTCCGACGTCTGGTTCAGATAAATCTTCATCATCGGGCTGTACTCGATCAGGACCCCCCAGACATCACGAGATAGCTTCGGTAGCCTTAGACCGGTCATTGTGTTGAGCGTCCTTCCCAAGGAGCTAAAGCTGGGGAATGGGTGAGCTCGGAATTTTTCCATCTTCTTCTCAAGAGCAGGGTGATGCGGGTCATCCTTCTCAGAGAACCGCCGCCGCTCGTGTGGCTGTCTATGGTCGTATCTGAGTAATTCGATGACCTGGTGTAGCGCGATGGGAAGAGCTTCGCGCATTGCCTTCGTTGCCAAATCTTCTTCAAACTCAAAGTCAAAATGCTGAGACAGGTACACACCGTACTGTTGTATATTGGCCATTCCAGTCCACGGCCCTTCGTAGTGAGATCTGACAAGTTGCTGGGGACCATCCACCTGGTGGTGGATTATCACCTCGAAGTCTTCCGAAACACGTCCGTCCTGTCGCAGACCACCCCCGATGATTAGGTTTACCGCCGAGTTTGGCGCATCAAAAACCTTCCTCCCGTCATCAAGGGAAATGGAGGCCTGTTCATTGAGGCACCACTGAGTAAATGCCGCCACCCAAGATGTGCAAGCACTCCTTGTGTTGATTTCGATCCTGGTGATAGACGCCGAACCAACGCGTCGCAACTGGCGAAACGCGTTGACCAATTGCTCGAGGCCATCGGGCGCTGGGTACATACTCATTTGTTCCAGGGGGTAAGCCGCCATATTGTTCGCTTTCATCCAGTCTCGAAGGACAGTCTGCCAATACTGCGCTTGTTCCATGAAGCGCGTCCGCTTGCATCTCGGCTCGAGACGGGCGAGGAGATCCTTTACCTGGCCCAGGTTCGGAATCATGGCTTTGTCGCTCGCCGAGGACTCCAGTAAGACCCAGACCCTCTTTGCGCTGTCGAAGACCTCCATAGTAGACAGAAGAGCAGTAGCGAGTGCAAGGAACTGTGTGCCAGCTTGGCTGCGGCCCAGCTCGACTACAGAGTCCTTGCTCGAATACCCAACCAAGGCCTGGATAAAGTGGACAGGAGCATAGCCAGGCGTCGGGAGGATAACTTTCGTAACATGGTCGCAAGCATCAGGGCCCATAGCGAGGGTGTTTCCGAAACTCTCGCAAGCTATAATCGCAAGAGGCTGGACATTGTCGCTTGTTGCTACTATAAAAACACTTCGAGCAACAGAATAGACGCCGCTTGCAATAGCAACCAAGTCCCACACGGCTTGGGGTTTGCTAAGCGACGACATTCTGGAATGTATTGATGATGTTATGTTTCTTGGGAACAACTAAGAGCATTCAGTCAGACCATTTATGTCTCTGGTGAGACCATGCCTCTAGCATTTGGAAACTCAGTTAAGTATTTATGATACCAGGATAACAGGAGAGCCTGCCATAACAGATCATCAGGCTGGTTTGAAGAGTCAGCCATGAGAGCGGGGTAATGGCGCAGATTGCATGGCATATGCATCTTTGATTGGAAGAAAAAGATATCTTGACGCCCGAGTAGATAGGCTATGGGGGTTCTCCTTTCTTAATGGACGGATAAGGTCGGGAGATGTTGAGGGATACAGAGGTAACCTAGGGCGTTTCTCTTCGAGGAAGGATTGGCAAGGCAGGCTGTAAGGCAATCAATCGCCTTATGAGATGTTGCATAAAATCTAATCTGGACCCGAGGTGGTAGTTGTGGTCTTGGTGGGTTGCAAGCGTCTAATAAGCTCTTGTGTTGCTAGCATCCTGTTCATTCACTAGACTTCAGTTCCCTATTTTAGTTAATGTTGAGAATAATATAATACATTAATAGCTTATATACTTCCACCGAACTGCCGTCTGATAATTAACCAAACAAATATGTTCTCCATCCGTCGCTTACTGATTGATACCAAGGCCAGGTTGTTGCTGCTGCTACTGCGAATGATACCGCTGCCCGTACCGATGAAACCCCCACCCCGCCCCGTCGGTCGGCGCCTCCATGACCTGGGTCCCCGCCAGCTCCGAAACGGGCTGCTCCGAGATGGGCTGGAAGTACTGGTGGTTGCTGCTTACCGGCATATCACCACCAGCGACGCCGTACTCGGAGCCCATGGACGATTGCGACGAGACGTGCCGGCTGTGGCGCGTCGTCGACGACGGCGGCGGGCCCCAGTAGCTGCTCCTGCTGCTCCCGTTGTGCGGCGGCGACTGCGGCGGTCCCGAGTACGTCCGCGCCGAGCGCGCGTCGTAGAAGGAGTCTGGATGTCGCGGCGCGCTGTGTGTGGGGCTGTTGACTAGAGTGGTTGGTGTGGCTCCGCCAGTGTTATGGAAGGGGTCTATGTGCGAGTTAGCATTCCGAGGTTAGGTATTGGCGGGAGGGAAAGGGCGAATTGGTCGGGGAAAACTAGGATGAGTTACCTTTGTAGGGGCTGTACATAGCAGAAGGGTGGCGCGAATATTGTTGGCCTTCGTTCGGCGACTGGACCATCGGCGGTTGTTGCGTGTGGTGGAATACCTTCTTCTGCCGCTTCAACCGCCATAGTAAGTAGGCAATTATGGCAATGGCTAGGATGCCGCCGATAGCGATGCCGACGATGGCGCCGACAGGGAAGTCGTTGGACTTGTTAGGGTCAGGGAGCTGCGGAGATACGGTGGACGTGGTGGAGGAGGAGCTCGTCGAGGACGATTCGGAGGTGGGAGACGCTGTAGAAGGAGATGACGAGGGAGTTGAAGAGGAGTGGATGGAAGAGGTGGAAGCGGGTAGGCCCTTCGTGAACACCGCGGCCCGGGTTGAGTTGCTAGACAGCTTGGCGGCCCTGAGGTTCGCACATCCACGACTCTTACAAGGGTTCTCGACGCAGCAGCCCATGAAGGGCGGCAGTGGTTCAATTAATGCGCACGTATACCATTGCTGGCCATCGGCGTCATCAACACATGCTTCCGGAAGAAAGTCATCGTACCTTGCCGCGGAGAAACTCGAGCTGTACAGGGAGGTGCATATGCCCCTATTCTGACACGCATCCATGCCGCAGCAGCCCACGAACTGTATCGGGCTGTCTTTGCAGATATAAAACTCGCCACCTTTAGGGCAAGATAGCCCGAGTCGCGACCGCGGGTCGTTGCCAATAGAGCCCATGACCTGATCTTGTGATGATACGGTTGAAAGGTGGAGGTTGGTCGATAGATTGGCACCTTTTTAGTGATGTTCATATACTAAACTATCTGTAGGTATTGAAATATCATTGGCGCAGGCAGAAGGTTGAAAACACAACATTAGGATGGAAGGAGGGGAATCAGAGAATCAGAGACCAGCGGCAGCAGCAGCAGCAACCGGGACACTATGGATAGGCAGTCTGTTTGGTTTTCCAGCCTGGGCGCCTCACCCCAGTCCTTCGAAATACCTTACCACGGTGGTCGGTGGCGTGATAGGAGGGCTACGATTGCGCCTCTCTTGATCCATGTGTGGGTTGCATGCCGTCTCTTATGCGGGTGTTTCTCAGCCTTCTCATAAAACACGAGCTTGTATGCGTCTTATGTCGATCTTAGAAAGGGGCGAGGCGAGGCTCTGGTCTATCCTAGCTACTTATTCATGGAAAGCTCATCAAGTGTACTGTCTCGTTGACCGATTACTTACCCTTTGAAGCTGACATTAATCGCAATACGAGGAGACAGGCGGAGGCTCACTATCGCGACCTCCAGGTTTGACCTCAACTTGAATGAAAATCAATCGCAGGACCACAACCTTACCATCAGCCATCAGACCCTTTCACGACTCGATCCCCGACACCGAGGACTATTGACACGGGCGTCGGCTAGCGCAGCCAATACCGGAATCCTCCTATTTGAGAGGCCAGCCACTTTTCTCGAGAGGATATTGCACTGATTCTGCAACACCGAGAACATTCTTTTCCAGAGTGCCGGCGCAGTCCATACCCAGCGAACGGAGTAAGTGTCTCTCCAAAACAAGAGGTTGCTCAAAGCAAAACAAGGCCCCAGCAAGAGCTGTTGCTGAGATGCTAGACCGGCCGTGACGGCCTTTTGTCATACCGCGAAAGGCTGTGAAGAAAATCATCATGCAACACATAGCCTGCAAACATAACGCCATTACTTTCAGCTGACAGGGAATCCGGCGCTGGCTTTTGTCAACCCCGCGCTAAGCTGATCGCTAGCTACACGCACATTGGACCTCGACCGGAACGACATGCCCGCCAGCAAGTTCCTTTGCTTTGCTGTCGCATATGGCCCGAGTTGCGGACGTTTTGTTGAAGAAAGTCTCAATGTCCAAGTTGAGGGAATATTCTGCGTTTGTTGTTATATAGAGGTCAATTGAGCTTGCGCTTGTGGTTAGGGCTGTGTTGTTTGCTAGAGTCCTGGGATTCAACAGTCCTGGCATTGTCAACCAACTGGTAGCGCCGGCAGAAGTGCCGGCGCTGTCGCATCGCCGACGCCAACGCGCACGCAGGTCTGCCGATACTTGTATAGAGACAGCGTCGGCAGGAGCGCTGGTGTTACCGGTTTGTTAAAGAATCAGTTGAGAGGAACCTTTTTACATCTGGTGCTGGTGAATCACAGGCCCCTTAACCCCCACAAAGTCCATCGGTGCCTGGCGCGTTGGCGAGGACTAGTCGTACATTATTTGGCCGGAATAGATCGGTCGTGGAGGACGTCGCCTCATGCAATATTGGTTTAATACCGTTATAAATAATTACATTCCTCCCAACTAACTGTTTTCATATCTGTTACCTACCACCCCATGACACATTCACCATGGCGGCCTTCCCATCATTCCACCAACGCCGCGAGACGGACCAGGCCGCCCGTCTCACCCCCGAGGCCATGCGGCTCTACTGGACCCTGCAAGACCCCCTGCAAGACCCCCTGCAAGACCCCGTGTCCGTGATGCAGCCGGACTGGTGCGAGGTGGGCTGCGCCGAACGCGAGCCATACGTCGCCATCCCAGAAGGAAGAGGGCAAAGCAGCCCATTGACCAACCACGCCTTGCACCCGATCGCCGCGGCGCCCCTGACCGAGCCCAAGATCGGCTCCATCACCGTCAAAGTCTCCGAGCTGGACCTGTGTGAGGAGAACTGGTGCGAGTGGCACGAGCAAGGCCTGAGCTACTACCAGGTCCACGGGCCGCCACCGCCGGGCTACGAGCCCAAGAACCCGGAATGGTTCGGAAAGCGCAGCGACGAGGACCAGATACTCCTGCTGCACTGCTGCGGCGAGGACCGGCCGCGGGCTTCGTCACCGTCCACGACTACATGTCGGCGGTACACCGCTGGCTGATGAGCATGCGCGATACCATCGCCCGCGCCGCCAACTTTTTCGAGTCCAAAGCGCCCGGGTACTACGACAAGATGATGGTCAATTACTTGGGACCGCAGAGCATCATGACGGACGACGAGCGCCACTACATTGGCCTGCTGCGTCTGGACATTGAAAGCCGGACCGAGTACCCGCCCGGCGAGTCGCAACAGTCGCAGCTGGTCGCGCGGGCCGAGGCGAGCGACCTGGACGCCGCGCAGGACGCCATCAATTTCGCCTCGTTCCGGGTCGAGGACCCCGGCCTCAGCCCGCTGGTCCTCCGGGCCCTCCGGGACCGCGACGACCGGGTCGAGGGGGAAGAGATCGAGAGGCAGGTCCGGCGCGCCATGGCGCTGTGGAGGCTGTCTAACATCAACGCGTCCCCGGCCGCGTATTTCAGGGCACCGTACCTGGCCAGTCGGGAAGAACGGCGACGAAATGAAGGGAGGGGTTGGGCGAGCGGTGTTGTTCGGCTAAGCTACGCACCAGGAAGACGACCGAGTGGCCGAGCCTACCTGTGGGCCTACCACTGTGTCAGACGGCGTACGTACAATCTGGTCTTCAAATCAGGTAGATATGACCACCTTGCGCACGATACCCCACGGCTTCGTACCGCTATTCTAATCACTGGGCGTATTGCAGGCAGAGCTCTTGACGTCGGTCGTTACCTCTACCGCACCACCACTCCGCCCACAAGCCCCGATCAGCGAGGCGGCCTTCTCCTCCGACGTAGCGGAGTTGACGCCCCCCATCGATAGTGCGCGCAAGGTCGCGGTACAGCACCGACGACTTGACCCCGCAGTCGACGTGCTTGCCGCGTGGCAAGGGGGTTTAAGGGGGCGAGGGGCCGAAGGCACCCTCTTTTCCGACCTACACTCGAACCGGTAGGTACTATCAACAGCAATACGTTTCGCATAGACCCCCCATCCCCCCCTCATCGCTCGCTCGCTCGCTCGCGTCCTTGAGGTTATCCCCAATGTGCCAAGAGCGCAGAACCCCGTCCCTGACTCTCTTCGGCAAATGTAAATTGGTAATCTCCTGAAGTTGAGATAGTCTCTCCCAATAATACATCAGATGATCTCGGACTAGAAAAAAGGGGAGAGAAGACGAAAAATAGGCGAAGAGAGAGTTCACACATGCATAACTTTGCCCCCCCTCACTCTATGCTGCCACTAAGCTTAAAGTGCTTACCCCCCTCCCCCTTTTTACCCCAGATTCCAGACCCCTGAACACGTGTGCGTGTGTCCTCGTTTCGGCTTAGGCGAATCTCGCAAATCGCATGGGACTGCTGGGTTGAGCTTGCTGCCTTCCGGGTTGTTTGATAACACATCTCCGCAACCTCATTTTGATATCGTACATGGGACGGACGAGAGCGACCCGACCAACGAATAACGTACGTACCTCCGTTCTCCGCTCTACGCTCTCCTCGCCTTCCATACCACAATCCAGCCCCCGCAGTTCAAGGTTTGAGACTGACCATGTAGAGTTTCCAAACGTACAGCTCTCGCAGGCTTGTTTTTGAGAAGGGAGGGGGTTCGCCGTCTCGTTCCAAGTTTCGAATGAGCGAGAGAAGAAGAGGGTACTGAGAATAGGAAGAGGATTAGGAAGGAGATGAAAAGAAGACGGAAAAGATAAGTGCAAGGAGGGCCGAGGGGAATGCTAGAGTAGTAAACGTAGCACATAATAAGCGGGTGAACTACCCGTTAGAGCTTATATTCGTGGATACAGGGGCAACTATGTGGCAAGTCGCTCGCGCCAAAGAGTTCATGATTGGGCAGTTTGAAACACATGTCTGCACTTAGGCGCCATTACCAAGGGCACCTTCGGCAAACAGTCAGGCTTCGTTACATAGGTATTAGAATATGGCTTCATAGTGGATGGTAGAGGTGAAAGACTTGCTGTGATGAACCAACCCTATGGAAGTTGTCAGCCGTTGGCAGAAGCCTTGGTAGCAATGTCATGTGAAATTTGGGCCAGCACATAGCTTCTTCATTCGGGACACTCACTGGAAGACTAAGTTAAGCAAGCACCGAATTTTCGTCATAAGAAGAAGACCATCAAAATTTTGCCACTTTAGTGTATTTTACTAATTTTTTACCTGCCAGAATACAATTGTTCCTTGCAGTCTGAAAACCATTGGCAGTCTGAGAGCCCTGGTAACGAGCAGCAAATCGCAAACCATCCAGGTATGCCTGTAGCAAGTGTCCTCAATTGGATTGCGATAAAGAGTCATTTCAAATTCCAAATCGCATTTGACAAGAGAGCGTCAAACCCCATCTGCCCAGCCCATGCATAGTGACAAGCCTTATGCTGGGGTCGTACACCCAGCGCGGCTGCCTAATCAACCCCTCTTCCACAGCCCGCCGAAAGCCATGCAGCCATATTTCAGGTGTCTGCAGGCAACTGAACAAGGGTGGTGGCCCCTTGTGTGCTGGCGACTAAAATCGCCAGACTTGTGTGAGAGGATCTCCGAGCTTCATAAAAACATCTCGTGAGTATTCCTCTCTATCCGATCGCTGATGCATGTCTAATAACATTCAAGCGTATCTCAAAATAATCGAGCATCGTGGGTGTTGAGTGGTGTGGTGATAGTGTGATGATACGCTTCGACGGCATCGTCCAAGTCGAGTAATTGGAAACATTAGGCAAAGTGCCGCAAGTAAGAAAACGGCAGGCAATGTATGTGCGTGCGTGCCAGGTGCAACCAACAATAAGTGCACTGAGAACAGGTAAAGAAAAACGCAGGACTCTTTCAGAGCAAACGAGGACTCGCGCTGGGCGAGAAGACGGAGCTCGCAAGTCGGTATCGTATGTCGTAAAGAGTTAAAAATAATAAAATCCAAATGTGCCGTACGCCGTGCCATTTCACCTCAGGTGCTACGCGATTGCAACCTGGTCGGCCCATGCCGGGTTGGTTCATACAACGAAATCAAACCATAATAGGTCGCTATGCGTGGTATCATAAAACAAAAAGACGAAGAAAAAAAAAAAGGCTTTTGAAAGAAGTCGAAAAGGGCATCACTCGATAGTGTGCGTGTTGGTGGATGTTCCGAGTTGAAGATGGTTCGTTGTAGCTGGCGCGTGCATTCATTACTGCTCCGACCCGAAGTCCACAAAGCTTTCCCAGACACCGTCGTTCATGCCAGCACCGGGTGTGCCCATGCGACTGAAGTCAAAATCGCCATCAAGGCCATTGAAAGGATCCATGGGGGAGTATAACGCCGAATCGGGACCGTAGTTGAGCGACTGCTGAGGAGACCCAGGCCCACTCTGAACATCGCTCAGCTGGGCAGCGTTCAAAGTGTCAAGCTTGATATCATCGCCGGGATGCTGCCCGAAAAGCTGGAAAGCTGACGGGTTCTGACCACCGAAGAAGTGGGACGCCATCGGGTCACTCATGTCGACGTTGGCCATCATCTTCACCTCATTGGGAAGCTCCGAAGTGAAAATGGATGAGCTAGATTGCTGCAGCTGAGGATCGAGCGGCGGGAAAGCCTGAGCAGGTGTCTGGAACGGGGTGCTTCGAGACTCGGAAGTGCCCGTGGGCCCAGAAGCAGGCGACAGTGCGGGAGGCGACGAGACAGCATTGGACACCGATGCGTGGGTGCTTGCAGTTGAGATGCGCCGAGTCATGTTCCCATACTGATCGGCAGGGCTTGCCGGAGTAGGGGCTTGGGTAGGTGATGTAGGCGAGAACTGGGCACCCCCATTGTTCATGAGCGGGCTCATGTACATGGACTGGTTGAGCTGCTGCTGGTACGCGTTGGCACTGGGGAAAGACTCGCTGAACAGCTTGTTCACTTCGTTGTAGCGGGCCATGGTGGCCATGGCAGCCTGCGTCGTGATGTAGGCGTTGACTCGGTGGTTCATAGCCGGTGAGTTCGTCTGGAGATGGGCAGTCAAGTACTTGTACTGGCGGGGCAGGTCATCCTCTTCCTCTTCGTACATCTCCTCTTTGATGACGATCTCCTCGGTGACCTTCAGCCCTCGACCGGTCCGGCGGCGATGGATCTCGGACGCCATGCGTGCGGATTGCACGCGAGCCTCCAGGCTGCGGTCTGCACGTCTCGAAGCGGCAATATAAGCTCGCTCCTGGTTCTCCTCGTGAGATCGCTCAGTCTGTAGCCATCAACGGTTAGCAATTTGGGCTGGAAGAGTGATTGGACTGAGCAGAAGCTTGCCTTCAAGACCTTGGCAGGCGGCACGCGCTCGCCAGAAGGTGTGGTGCTTGCAGCAGCCGAGCTGTCATAAGATCGCTTAGGCATTTGGTCGAATGGTGTCGAAAGTGACGCCTTGAGTGCAGGTTGGTATTAGGTATGGTAGGTCGGTTCACACGGCACGATCAATGGCAGTGGAAGAAACAGGTAGAGTCGATATGTCGCTCTCGTGTGGACGTGCTTGCGGCGATTGGTTCGCTTCAAGGAGGCGGGGTACAGAAAGTAAGACTTGGAGACACCGCACCACAAGATAGCAGGAAGTATATTTCTATTTGGATATACTGCCGGGTTGTTTAAGGAGTAGAAGATATTATACTTCGATCTTGGCAGCTTGGTCGATAGGAAGTGGTGGTGTTTGGCCGCGTCGATTGCTCAAGTTAACAGAACGGTAGGCCTTGGTTGATTTGAGCGGCGAGGCGACGATGGCAGTGTATATGCGGGTTGTTGTGAATTGTCGATTGGGCTCTCAGAACGGCTGGTTTGGCATTGATGACAGAGACTTCTAGTAAAGTTCTGGTATTGGCGAGGTAATGCTGAGAGAGTAGAAGGATATTCTGTAAGAAGAAAGGGATCAAAGAAGGTACGAAAGGGTGGGCTGGCTCAAGGGACGAAATCTATATATGCAAAAAGAGGAACTGGGAATTCCCCATCTCATTCACAGGCCGCAGCTCTCAGTTGGCAGGCAAACTTGCGAGGGCAGAGGTACGGTGGGCGTAGCAGCGTTCCTCGCCTGAAAGCATGTCGCTTGTAAGTACTCAGCGACCAGAGAGCCCGATCAACCGCAACGGCAGGGATCTCAAAGACTTTGATGCGGGAGCTCCACGAGGGTGCGATCGATCGAGAGAAAAGCCAGTCCGGGACCAATGGTAGGGCCTGGCAGAGCACGCTGGGTCTGAGACGTTGCAAGGATTCCGGTCGCAGAGAGCCCAGCGAGCCCAGCAGTAGAGCCAGCCTGCCTGCCAGCCAGCAGCAGAGGTGGCAGAGGGCCCCAAAAGGCACCCGCAAAGCAAGCGCAGAGGTGGCAGACTCCAGAGGCACATCTGATAGAACTCCAAGTATCACCCACTTGGGATTAGCGCGCTATGTGGCACTGAACCTAATGTCCCTTCTCCAATCTTTTTTGTTGCAGCAGTATTCTTTCTTTCCTGGTACTAGTAGTAGTAGTAGTACATAAGTACATGTAGAGACGTTCGTTTTGCTCCGGCTGGACCGTCTCCCCCTCTCTTTCATTGATTGGAGTTTAATCTGCAGTAATGGAGCACTCGAACTTCTTTTGTTTCCTTGCTAATGTTATGTAAGGATGAATTCATACCTTTCTTTGACTAATAAGGTATGCATGACAGCCTGCTTGGAGGCTACTTGTCGGTATGGAAAGGCCAAGTACATAATTGTAGGTAACGCGCTAGGTCACGCAGCTACAGGTAAGGATTGCCGTGACGACAATCCCGATGGTAGGTATATGGGCAGTAAGTAATTAACCTGAGGCTGATGAGGAACCATATCGTGAACTATGAGTCTGTCGTAGTCTCGCAAGAGACAATGGTAGCTGCCGTCGATGAAGAGCCCGTTCCTGTTCCTATCATTCGAATCCCACCATCGAGACATGCCATGGCCGTCTCGAAAAGGTCTACCGTAATGTGGTAGTGAAGTCTAATGGCCCGAGGGTTTCCCTTCCTCCAAAGGCCAAACGATCGGATGAGAGCGAGTGTTCAGTGTTTTGCGTTCAATTCTCTACCCTGCTTTGATCAATGCACAACATGACAACAACTCCGAGGGGATAGCGATAGCAGCAACGACGATATTGCTCAATTGTGACCTAACTGATCATTTAGAGGTTTCCATTCGGTCCACGGTTTGGAAGAAGATTGACGGCTTTAGAGGGGCGGGGGCAGCATTGATCACTAAACCAGGCAGGAAACATGAACAATCCACTGCCAGCTGCGGTATGTGTGAAGTTCAATGTTGTCTGCAGGGTCAATAGACATTGGTTAACCAAGCAAGTTTTAACATACTGCATGCCCCACAGCCCATCCGGCGTCCATCCGAGCTGCAAGCTGCGATAGAAACAAGAGACACTTTTGATATGTAAAAAATGTTGTGGTCTGAACTGAGCATACCAGTCATTTCCTTGGCATCAATATTGACATGTTACCTGAATGAGGGGTGGTGCCTGGCTCCACGGCTCCTGGCAATATACCCCACAGTATGATACAGGTTCGTTTTGTATTAAAAACTTGTCTCTATCCTCCATCTCCATAACTGATATTCGTTGAACGACTCGCGATCAGTTGCTCGAAACTTGGAATTGGTTCAATTGAATGAATTCAGTCCTACACAATCAGTAGACAGACTGAATTGTCGATTACGCGATTCCTTCCCCATCATTTTGAGCCGCCCAGAGCCGATGCCGTCTATCACCTAGGCAGCTGGGCAGGAGCTACCGCCGACGCTTGGTACACCCACTGCCACCAAAAAGGCACAGTGATGGGCCAAGTACAAGTACTGTAACCGAGCAGCGGCTATTGATGGGGACCTGCTAGGAGGTACGGAGCACTTCGAACCTGCCTTTTTACTGTAGATCTTCTCCAGTTGTCCAGCATCCACGCATCTCACCAACTACCACAAGTTTGGGCGTTAGCAGGGCAATAGATCGCCGGAAGCTCGCTTTTTTTCATTTATAAGGGTTCTTACTCCTCCTTATTAGGGGTTCGCATGATTGTCTGGCCTGGAGAAAACTCAAAATTGCTAGTCAAGAAGTTTGCGTGGGTTTTTCTTCGCGAGAGTGGTCAGAGGTCGGCCTCCAGGAGGGCGCAGTGGCAGTAGCGGAGTGCCCGCATCGTCCGCACCTGAATATTGAATAGCCGATGGGATGTGGTAGAAACTAGATTTATCGGATATGTAGCCTAGCACACTGTGTAACGAACGATTAGGATGCGACATAAAGGACCTGTCGTATTTGAGTGATCGTACTTGTGTCGTGTCACACGCGCATGGCTCCAAGGTGTTGCTCACGCGACAAGAGCAAAAACGTTTATATCATCAAACCATCGACCTACCATCAATACAATAGCTATGTTCCACGACTCTTGCCCACATCCTGCTGTCACGGTAAATGTACCATAGAAGCTGTTCGTCTCTATGGCTGATCCTTACCACTTGTACTCAAGTGTTTCGTCGGCAATCTCATTATCTGCACAGCTCAGCCCATCCTTGGTTGCATGGGTTCATGGATGATAGGCGGAGAACTTGAAAACCCGATGTCCGAGCATCGTGGCATATACCTACACCAACACGCATGACACATGCGATGTGTTCTCGGCCACGACGGCCGTTCAGGCTTTCCATGTATTTAATATGGAGAATACCCTTAGCTGTAGGATCTATACGAAAGGGTGGAAGACAGGGCGCCAAGTTGAAGCTATCGCCGACTCTGCGTACGGGCTGACATACTTGACCCCTGTTTCTCGGCCAGCGATAAGAGGAAGGATGCTCGGATTCGGGTCCAGAAGAAAAGGAACAACCCTTTGATAAACATTCAAGGGCCTAGCTAGCCAACCAGAGGAGCGTGTGCAGACATGATTAGGCTGCAAGTCTTGGTCGTGAGATAGATCCTGCTCCCCCACCCCTGGATCACGAAGCTATTGCCGGATGAGGTCTAAGTAGCAGAAGTGAAGATATATTATTGTTACTCGCTTTCCACGATCAGCCTCTCAAATCTCGATTCTGACGTAGTTCGCGTAGGTCCCCCCAGGACGCGCGCGGTATGGGGGGCTTGCGACAACTGATGGGGCCGTGAAACATAGGCGAGCCGCAAAGCGCCCAAGCAGCCCAAGTCCCAGCTCGGTTCACAAAGTAGGTAATGAATGGCATTCTGGAGAAAGCAGTCCCGTGTTTCCACCTGTGGATGACATTGTGGGCGGGTGCCACTCTGCCACGTCCTGGTTTCTTCAGCCCTGTTACAGGAATGAAATAATTGAAATCAGCAAGAGTTGACTCAAGTTGAGGGGTTGAAGTGCCGGAGCGAACTGTCCGGACCAAACCGTCCGGGCCACGACAAAAACAAGATGAAGTCAAAAGATACAAGCTGCTCTAACAATTTATCCAAACCCGTGCCCGTACAACCCATTTCAATTCCACTCGCCAACGCTGAAGCCTGTTGGAAGCCATTCGCCAATCAAAGTTCGACACAGCCACGTTACCCCTCAAAATGCAGAGTCACAGAGTATTCCCGTGGGTTTGTAAGCACTCGCCACAGCATTGTCGGCATTCTCTGCAGCTGAGATGTCCGATAAATTGCTCAGTTCAAGTGTCAGGCACCACCACTGGCACCACCACCTCAGCACTCGATAATAACAAGGAACTACTGTTATGACTAGCAGCCAGCCCAGTAACCGACCTACCACAACCACCACAGCACTGCAAGTACATGGCCATCCTTGCGACCTGCCGTCAATCCCTACCCGAAACGACCAGATCGCCACTTTCTCTGGACCTTTTCGTCCCTCCCAGAAGAATCCCATGTTTTTGCTGATGGCATTTTCGACTTGGGTTGCTCGGTTCCGCATCCGGATCTCCATAAAATTGAACTGCGGACTGCGCTTTTCCACGCTTGGGCTGTCAGGCTGTCTCATGGCGACGTAATTACCCGCAGCATCGCATACTTGACGTGGTAACCACCCAATACATATTGACATGAATGCGTTGAGATCTCCGAACTATCTGCGGATTGAGTTGAACAGCCCGCCGACGGCGTCCCGCTCCGACTGCTCTCGCCAAATCAGAGGCGTTCCCATCTGGCGGATCACTCCGGGATACATTGGCGAGAAAGGTACGCTACGAAAGCGTTTCCTCATGGGCAAAACTAATGCCTGTCACTGCAGATGCAAATGATATGCGTCTCAGCATGCTACCGACCTGTTTTCGGCAGTACATAACCTAGGTTGAAACCGCAAACAGACGTTTTCGTATAGGTACTGACCAACCCGTGACACAAGGGCTTTGAGAGGATGCCGGGGCACCATCAATTTGGCAGCAATTGGGTATGATATTCTCGTCTAAACATAGACGTCGGATAATATCTCCGTTTTCCCTTTTCAGCCTCTTCTGATACCCACGAAACCATTTGTGAAACTATGGGGAAAGGTCCTGCTATCTACCTGCCAAGTGGTCATTACCTAGTGCTCTTCGCGTCAAAGGGATCTGCCTCGCATCTCTTGCAAATCGTCCACAAAAAATATAGTGAAGATTTGCACTTACAATATCTCCCCTTGGATCGCAGTCCAGTCGTCGTGCCATTGCCGAACCAGCGCCGCGCCGTCACGCCCGCTTCTCGACGAGTTTCGCGAAAGCACCATCGGCATATCTGCAGCAGATCTCGATTTCGAGAAAACGGGTCGAGGCTAGGTATAGGTAGAACGCCCGACGGCGTCTGGCGCTTGGAATCTTAGCGCTCCGGTCACAGCTGCCCGCAGAGCCCGTCGTCTCAAACGACCCGCCGCACCATTCAAGTTTTTAGTTGATAATCCACACCCACCCACGCCTTTGGTAGACGTATGGGTGATCTCCCGGCAATCAAAATGCTACTGTGCAAGGGCTTGTGGCCACTGGCCACGTTCCTGGGTGAGAGGACCTAAGAGACGCCTATCCTGGGGACCTCCACCTAATAGCGAACCCGGTGACATGGGAACTCCAACGATCTGTGCCACAACGGCCGGGCTGCCACTCCGAGAGGAGATGGCGCACGAATGCCATCACGACCACTCTGGAGCCCCAACCCAGTAGCCTCACCACGCATTTGTTGTCCTACATCGTGAGAAGGTTTGCTACCGTTGGTTGACTACCGTCAAGCGCGGATGGGGGCCGCTTCCGCAGCCTTATCGTTGATCCGGACAGGCCCCCGCCAGTCAGCTCTCTACACCACCCACCACCACATGGCTCATCGGTCATGGGCGTATCTTTACCGCGTTGATCCTGACACGCAAGGTTTGCTGAAGTTGGAATACCGCGCGTTACGCCTATGTATTCCTGGATAGGGACTTCGGGGCACTATCCTGTGGCCAAGGCGGAGGGCCAATGCTCTCCCCCTTTCTCTTTCTTTTTTGCCTACTATCGTCTTCGAAGAAGAACGTCAGTCTCTACAAGCCGCACTACTGGCTTCTGTCTCATCGTCGTTCCCCAATAGCGCTGAGCGGTATGATGTCAAGCCTGGCACGCCGCCGACGATTCTGCGAGGCACCCGGCATATTGCGTTTTAGTGGCTTGAAAGATTGACTCCCTCCGAATAAGGTGTGATGTATGGAAATTCTCGTCGTATGGCATGGCTACTTTGCCAAGACTACGTCAGTAGGTTGACAGAACTAAAGTTCTGGGCTGTTGTGTGGCTGAAGCCTGGAGGCGCCAACGGCATCTCGCAACGCCAGGGCTGACAGGATGGGGCTCGATGCCACATTAATATCTGATTGTTGAAAGCCCATGCAAGCCACGCCCATCAAATTAGGTTGCTTGCTTTTTTCTCCCCCGTCCGTTCCATCTCTTGTCCAAGCCAAGACCTGTATATGTACTCCGTACGCTGCCTCCTTCCCGCGCACGCATCCGAGACAATCACCCAATGTCCCGTAATCTGGATCATGTGGGGTGACGCCAGATCGTCGGGTCGAATCCTCAGCTTTCCAACCGTTCGCCCATATTTTGATTAGTTGATTCTGTGCGTGAGCGAATGTGTCTTCTGCATACCGTAGTGACGTAATTTCGCATCTGCCGCCTGCAATATATTTGCTTGGTCCGTTCGATAGAAATATCGGTTTCTGTTTCAGTCGTCCCGCTCCTCATGCGTCAGGACCGGGCCTGCTTCACGGTGGGTGTCTGGAAATCATGCAAATTACTTCTCTGCATCTACAAGAAACGGTATGGAACCAGATGGGCGGTGCATCTTCCTTTCCCGTAGGTCATCTCCTTCGGATCGTTCTACAGATCTTCGATCCTTTGACATGTACGCACCCACGCGCACGCCCACTTGGTCTCTGGTCCGCGCCCATGTACGCAGCTGCTGGCCCAGGCACCTGGGTGCGCCAAGCCGCCCCTTATCCATTGGCGTTAGGCGCCCGTGAATAGCGGCAGAGGCTAAAGTCGGCGGGCAACTGGAGGGGCAATACTGTGTGTTTATAGCCTGACCTAATCTAGGAAGGCATAGAAACAGGAGAGAGAGGAAAGAAACAACAATGAGGCGCCATGTGTACGTGAAGTGGTTTTGCATTTTCTCGTTGCAGGCATGTACTTGTTCGCTCATTTGGTTTGGCCTTTAGTCTCACCGTAGCGTGGGAAATAGTCTCAATCCAAAATGAGACGGTTAAGGACGACGACATCCTTGGGCAGATGAAATAAGAATCACGATTTCATCCTCTAGAAAATGCCCATCGACCGAACATCGCTTATAGAGTTGCCTTCAACATCCCAGCACCTGCCGTGATCCCGGTATGGATCGTTTGGCATTCTGTAGGTTTCATTTGGCAAATCATCTTGAAATCGATTTTGTCTTGGCCCATTTGTGTCAGGTTCCCGATCAATCGTGGAGCTTTAGTGAACAAGTTCTTATCGCAGACGTCGAATGGAGTGCCGCTCATTACCTCCTCCATCACCATTGTCTCTGTGTTGCTTGTCTTGAGTAAGTGTCATGGATCACTTCTTAGAAGAGAAGAGGATTCATCTTCCCATCGATCGCGGATTTGGTGAACCAGCCCCCGCGCAAGCGAGCCTTATCATCGATCAGGATACTCATTCTCCATTGCTGGACCAAATGGGCTGCGATGGCACATCCCGTGGGCACCATAGGAGATTTCTGTCGGGTAATCTTCATCGGGATGCGTCGTATGTGGGTAGAATCTCTACTTTCCGAGGAATTTATTGAAAGTTACCTGATCTTATTGCACCTCACCATGAAGAACGAGTAAGTGGAGGAGAAAGCACATGTTCCCTCGCAATGGGAGTCCTACTACTTTCGACCGTTGCCCCTTGGTCAGCTGATCCTGTGTTTCTGTATCACGCAGGTCATTTCTCCAGATCGCAGTGGACGATAGCAGGGCCCGCTGTCGCGCCGCAGAAGCGAAAAGCTTGTGCGAAATCAGCCGTTTCTCAGGCGTAATATCAAACCCATTACCAGGGATAGCGGTGCGGAGGCTGGGACTTGCCCGCATCTCGTGCCCCTAGCCACGCTGTAGGACCATTGCACGGCCCGGGTCACGGCAGACAGACTTCAGACGGGACATCTCAATGCTCGGTTGCTGTGGATAGAGTGAAGTGGCTATGGATGAGGCTGAGTTAGGGCCCATCCGTGAAAGGGGCTTGACAACGACAGCAAATAGCCGAACTCCAGAATAGAGAGAGTCGACAACGCAAGCAGAAGTGAGGCATGAAAGCTGCAAGCAAGGGGGGCTAGCACACAAGGGCGCGACCTTGAGAAGGAGCTGGTCACTGATGAATATGGACGTGGGGGGCCGAGACGACTGCCGAGACAAACACCATGTTTGCTGCAAGCCAAGCGGTGCGAGACGCTTGTGTCACAAGGTGCTCGCTCTGTGAAGGGTCGGATGATATTATGGAAGGGGGTCACAAAGGGTCCGTCTGAATGATTTCCAGTGCTATCTTGTGAGATTTGAGGACGTCTCTGAGTAAATAAGGATGGCCCATTATGCACTTCACCGAACCCTTTCTCGGGTAGCGGTCTGGTCCAGAACGAGGAGAGCTTATGGGCCATAACCACAATATGCCGGCCGACGTCACCACCGGGTGTAAATGAGCCCGTCATACAAGACTGTTTGCGCAGCTGCAGCAGGCCTATCACGATACTCACTCCGGTCAGGTTGGGCTGCAACTGTGCAACCGGGATGCGGTTTGTTGTCACGCAAGTCCGTTGGGTACGACATCACAAGCTTCTCGCGGGGTTGGTTGTGAGACGAGCAACAAAAAGGGGAGACACCAAACCACGACGGCCATACTCCATAAAGATGTTCAACTGCAGCCGCCGGGAATTTCTCTTGTCACTCTTCCTTCTGGTCAACTTCTACTGGAACGGTTTCTTCACTGTGTCCTTCTTGAACAAGTCAACCACCAATGTATTTGCCTCCGGAAAGAGACCAAATCTAACAACATGTTAACTTACGTGGCTCTTGGTTTACGTGCTGTCATGGCAAGTCTCGAACCTCGCAATGTTTTTGAGGCTCACTGTACTGACTTCTCGGCTCAGCTTATATGCAGTGCAGTCGTGCTTGGCTTATCTATCACCCTAGCGAAACAGCAGATCGTGGGCCCCGTGCCTCCGGAGATAGGGTTCAGCAGCCTTGGGGGTGGCTTCGCCCTAGTCACCTGTCTAGTCGGGGTGGTAGGCCTTTGGGTCGATGCCATCCCCGGTAAGGTCACATTGGCCCTGGACGGCATTGCCGCGGTACTTTACCTCGTGGGTGGTATCGTATGTATTCTCTTCCTCTAGTCATCTATACGCCCTTTGGCCTTGTAGAGAGTCGCTTCGGTTGGTTGATGGGGAGAACAGCTTTAACTGACAGCATAGCGGCGTCAATTAGATCCTTACCACCGCACTAAAGTCAGTTACGAACTGCAACTCGACCAATACCGAAGCAGAAACTAACAGGGGTTCTAACCACGTCCTGAATTTCGGTTGTACCGCCGCGAATCTTCAGAATAATCAGGGCTGTGTGGATTTAGAGAATACGGACTCCAAAGCCGACCCATCCATAACAAGATGCCAGCGCGCTGTCACGGATTACTCTTTCGACTACTTCGGCTTTACGCTGTGCGCCATCATGGTCTTCGTGGGATACGTCTTGGCCCGTCGTGGGGGGAGCAGGACACCTACCGTCGCCGCCCAAGCCTGAGTCTCGGTGCCCTCCGGACAGCCCTGGTCCAACATCTTGGCTGGAGGCTTAATTCGGCGTTCTGGTCAGTACAGAAGTGAGCATGTCACCCATACATGCTTACGTCTGAAACGTCCTGTGAAGGCGATGCTTTTGACGTGTAGAAGATCACAGTTTGGAGATAAGATAGTTCTGTTGTAATATACGAAACTCAGGTAAATACAACGTGATTCATATCCTCGTGTTTCATTGTACTATCTCCTTAATGTGCCCGCGCGACAATATCCTGGCCTTTTGATATCAGGGCATCACGGGCCTCTTCCCATGATCATCATTACAGCTTCGTTGTTGAAGCTGTTTATTTGATCCATCCAGTGCGCTCAATATCGTCGCCAGGGGCGCTTTCAGGCCTCGTAACTGAGGAGCTCATCCACAGTTGAATCGTCCTCGCTCTCAATGCGGAACAGCGGGAGGTTTTAGCCGAAAACCTTGGTGATGGCAGCCTCGATTGCATCCTCGTACGGGAATTTCTCGCGTGCGGCGAGGCGCTGCATGATGATTGGACTGTATACCGATACGTGATTAGCCTCATATTCTTCGGTGTGTATACTCGTAGTAGTAGTAAGGGAAACAAACTTACACCTAAGAACGGAGCTCGAGGTTCACAGCCGACTGGATCGTCAGCTGGTTGGCGGCATCCAGGAGCGTATAAGCGGTCGACCGAAGCCGAACCGCGGCTCTGGCCAGAGCGCGCAGGCGGCACTGATATACCCGCTGGGGGAAATACCCAAGATCTGCGCTCAGGAGAGGTCGTGAAGACATGCTGATCTGATGACCATATATTAGCCACCAACGCTGTCAGATACATGACTGGGAAACTCTGTCCGCGACAGGCTGAATTGCGACAGCTCACGACACTAAAAGGCATTTTGCCTCCCCTATCTTGAAACAGCGCCTCAAGAGGGATCCGTCTGTACTGAACTTACTGGGCTTTGGTTGCTGGATTGGTTTATTTCAAGAAAATTGGCGATTATTGGCGATTTCAGATGGAACGTTGATCAGATGGAAGTCGAAATTCAGTGTGAAGTGAACAGAATCTCGGTCAGCTAGGAAATGGGGAAGAAAATAATATTGCTAATTATTATGAAATAAAGGTGAGCCGAAGCACATTCAGTTCACCTTCCGGTCACAGGCAGCCCACGATCCCCTGAAGCAAGAGGGGCCCCGCGACTTCTTCCAGAGATGGATCTATCTCGAATACATCCAACACGGGACCCTGGCCGAGTTTACGCGCAAGTGCGCAAAACATGGGATTCCCCACCTCCCCAACCGGCTGCTATGGCGGATATTCCTGTGCCTGATTCGAGCGTGCGTCGCCATGGCCTACGTACCCGATGTACCGGTCGACCGCTACGATGAGAATGAGGAGTTGTGCGCTTTGAATACGACAAGTGTCAGCTATAGCTACAACGACATGCATAGTGATAACAGTGAGTTTTCTCTTAGCCAGTAAACAGATCTAGAATCTTTCGTTGCCGAGGACGAATGATCACTAATTCTCCCTTTTTAGTTATGATTGGCGATATGCTGAATGACCCGGATGACGTGGAGTATTTCATAAGTCCAGTTATCAAATTCATCGATCTAGAAAATTGTTCTCAATAGTAAGTACGCCCTCCTTCTCCCCTCTAGCAGCCTACCATTCACCCACTTTGGCAAATGCAGGTTCCCCCATTCGCCTTTTTACTTGCAGTTCAGACGCTAACGATGCACTGATACTTATAGTGCCGGAGGAGAAGGCAAAGGCGTCGAGCGAAACCTGGAGAAAGTCGCAGAAAACATGATGGAGCTCATTTCTTTTGAGAGCACGTATGACCTCGACCTAGGCGACGACGAAGGGGGCGGCACCGAGATGGACTACTCGGCCGGGTTCGAGCCGGGCGGGTACCGTGACGGCTTCGCGACGGCTTCGCGACGGCCGCCAAGCCGCTGCTCCCGAACCCCGACACTATGATACAGCGCATGCCGGCCCCCTGGCTGGACCCGGACCTGCGGCGGCTCATGTGCCAGTGCGCGGCCATCGACGTCCGGCAGCGGCCCCGCCTGCGCAACGACCTGCTGCCCGAGGTCCTCAAGGCCGTGCAGGAGCGCGACGCAGACTACTACCGCGAGAGGGACTACTGCGTCGACGCGGACGCCGAGGAAGACGTGGCAATCCTCCGTTTGGTGCAGCGCGTCCTGGGGGCGGCGCCCCCGCCCCCGCCCCCGGCCGGCGAGGAGGAAGGAGAAGCAGAGGGACCCGAGTCCATGGAGATCGATGAACCAGCAGCAGCAGGGTCGAGTCGACGTAGAGATAGGGATGGGCGGTCGGCAAGTCCGGAAAGCTCAGGGGAACGATTTCGACGGTTCAACTTTCGCGCTAGATGATTTATTGTTGCTTTGGATACCAAAAGCTGGTCTGACGTAGGGTATCACTACACGGGAGACTTTAGCCGAGGGATTGTGTACACAGGTGGCTATATATATTACGGAATGTATATACGGATGCTGTCGCAGTGAGAACAGGGGTAGGAGCACCCTAGCAGGGGTAGACTGCTTAGTAACAGTCTCTTTTGTCTATATGTAGCACCGTACGGTATTTCTTCTTTGTTAGACTTCCTCCTTCTTCTAGTAGCACTTTATTACTCTCTATTTGCTCATACCATCTACCCCATCTGCTTTCTGCTGCTCTCTGTGATGCAACAGATGCATATACAGTAAAGTGTGTACAGTCAGTCTTCCTATCGTGCTGGTTTGTGATTGTGTGCATGTGTCAATGAAACACCATGGCCCAAATATCCCACGCAACGTTCGGTTCGATAGACTTTTGGATCAGCTCTTCTTGCCACCAGTATCATCTGCCGGTACACCGAGCTGGTTGTTTTATATATTTTCGCCGAGAGTGCATCACGCAGTACCAGGCTGGCAAATGTTCGGCCTCCACTTCGCACGATCATCATGCATTGATTGAGTAACCTCGCACGGCCTCCCCGACCCCAATATATTGGACACCGATGTTGTATTGAACCAATTTGGCCCCAAGGGGGGGTGCTCTTGGCTTTAGCAAGCTAATAGAACCTGACGCCCGCGACCTACAGCAATGTGCTTTCGAAGCCCTTGCTAAAAGTACCCCCTGAAACATGCATGGCCAACGTATCTCCTATATAAATATAGCCTGTGGAAACCTGAGGTAAAGTAAGGAAAGGTGTTCATCCATGTGCAAAAGTTTCGGGGATGAACTTGCATGTGACTAGCAGGTTCCACCACCGCTTCACCGAAAGAAGCAGGCTGCCAAGGTCCACATTCTCTCGGATAATTCGAAATCAGGTTACGATTTGGAGCAACAGGTTGAAGGCAAGCTCAGTCCGAACTTATACAATGACTGTAGAATGAGTCAGCAGGGAATGTGGCATGCCATTGGCTAGCAATGGCTCCTAGGCAAATTCATCTTTTCGATTATTGTTGCACAATAAATACCGGTAGTTGTCTAGAAGGATGTATAAGTACATAGGGTAAGTATTACATAAACAAGGCAACGGAGATGATCCAACATCAGATGCTGTATTTGAAGACACCACCACAATTTCACTACATTTACGTCATATATTGGCAAATGCAATGTATATTTTTATAAGGCTGTGAAATATCGTGCTTGGTACCGCTGCTGATTGGATATCTTGTCCATTGCGACGTTTCGCACTCTATTGCCCGTAATCGATGGGGACAAGCCTCACCGAGGGCGGTGCTCCTGTGTCCGAGATATTCAAATTAACAACTGAGTGATGGGCCGCATAATAACGGATTGTGAAGTAAGGCTTTGCTTAGGCAACTCTACATTTGCTCTTTCGTTCTTTTCGATTCATAATATGCCAGTCCAGCAGACACGAAGGACCATGTACTTAATGTAAATACATGCCCTTCCAAAGTCCACAGGTGGTATTACCGAATCATATTTATCGCGAGCTGTGGTATCACTGATGCACTTGGGTCGTTACTGCACATGATATGCAAAATGGCAGATCCCTTCTCAGAGGCTGCATCTATAGCCGGACTCGTCTCACTTGGCTTGACCGTGGTCGGCGGTATCGCGAGATACGCTGACGCCCTAAAATGCCGGACTGATGAGCTGGAGGCCATTAGAGGACGAAACGAATTGCTGAAGCGAACAATTGTGTTCATCAACGGCGTCCAGTCGCGCATGCAGCCCCCGCACCAACAGGCGATATCTCTGGGCACAGTTGACGAGACCATCAAATCTTGTGAGGCAGAGCTCGTCAATCTTGAAAGACTCGTTGTCGAGCTTGCCGGTTGTCACACTACATCTTCCTGGAGATCAATACTCAGGGACACAAGGAAGAAGCTGACCTATGCGTTCGACCGACCTAGAGTTGAGCAGTTGGCCATGAAACTTGACCATACCATTCAAATCATGCAACTATTAATGCTGGGACTTGGACTGTGGGTTCCGATTCTGTTCCTTAAACAAATTTGCGCCACTAAATAACAATGGATGGCAACTAATTTTCTTCAACCCAACAGAGACTCTTCGCGACTTCAACTATACAAGCTTGATACAATCGAGGCCACAAGTCGCAGGACTGCTTCTGATATCAAGAAGGTCCTTCCCAGCATGCAAGAAGGCCTTCGCCAAATGGAAGGGCGCTTGACGGCCTCCATGGAGTCTGTCATGTCAGAAGGGCTCCAAAGAAATCCGGATATCCAGCAGGATATCAAGGGAGCTCTTGCTGGTTTTGAGTCAAGGATAACGGGCGAATTGGCGGAATGCTTGATGAATGTAAGTAAGCTCTGATCCCTGGGCAAATAGCTATCTTCTAGAATAATGGTTAACGAAAATGTCCTTAGACGGACTCGCCACATGCTGTCAGCTGGCTGGCCTCGAAGCCAGCAGCCTTGAGGGAGCTCTTTGACGAAACTTTGAGGTCCCGGAACGTCGACCCAGTAGCTAGGAACTGCAAAGCCGAATTCAAGAGGCTAAGTCCTACAAGGGGAAAGCGGGGTTGTGTGTGTGGCCACCGACAGAGAGTCCAGAGAAGCGATACTCGTTTTGGCCCATTCCACATCTATGGAGAGACTTGTGCGCGAACTCACGAGTCATATTGTCCTCTATCCAAAGCCAAATTCACTGAAGAACGGAGCACAAAATTCGGGTTTCGTTTCTTTGGCCTCGTCACTCTCATGAATGTCGTACTGGTCATGTCTTTTCAGGTCACCTCTGGTGCCGGGGGACATAGTATGGCCCCGACGTTCATGTATTATCCGACCGTGGATCGGAGAAGCGACCCTGCCTTTCAGATCATCGATAGCTTTCCATCAGAATTCATGACACACAAAATACGCTGTCGCAGCCGCTGCTCCTCCTGTCTGGGCACATCCTTGAAGGTGACCCTAAAGAAGATTGAGGGTCTGGTTTTTGAAGGGAAATCATCTCCAAAAGCGGTCGACGCACAAAATAAGTCATGGCTACATGTTATGCTGAGCGTGGTGAGGGCGTCCTTTTGAATCTATTTAGGGGTAAGCAGCTGACAATAAAGAAGTTTAGCGGTTTCACAGTAGCGTACGATGACGAAGCAGAAGTCTTGACGGCTGGACTATTGAAGCTGGGTGTGCCACCCAACTCGTATGATATTTTCGGGAAGTAAGCCATGCAATAGAGTCCACCCCTTCCGCCACGTATATGTATCATCGTCGTTGATACCAATATGATGATTTCAACATTAACTGATCAAATTTAGTTCATCACTAGGAATCATCGCCAAACATTTGGATGAACACACCCTTTGGGCCGCTCAGTTCCTTTTAGATGCGCAGACTGAAGTCGCTCCAGTGTCACTGAAAGAGAATTTCTCGATAAATGATCATCAGAAGTTTGCTACATTGCTGGATAAATTTGACAGACTAGCCGAAGGTGAATGCTAATATTCTTTGTAACCCCTTCCTTTCAAATATCTGCTAAGTCTTCACCGAGCAGCTTATGAATGCGGTCCCCTTACCATGGCTATACTCGCTGATGGAGTCTCACAAGTTGATGATCTGATCACCAAATACCCAACCTCCATGCAAGAAGAAAACCTCCTCAAGCAAACACCGTTACATGTCGCAGTGAGCAAGCCACATATGCTCTTCCTCCTATTACCAACAGCCGATTTCATGGCACTGAACAAACAAGACTCTGCTGGCCTTTCGCCTTTGGATTATGCAATATGGGAAAGCGACAATTTCAAACACCACAATCCATATGAGAATCCGGAAGGTGCCTGTCAACCAAATTGTAGTTGGACCCGGAGCTTGGAATTGATACTGGAGGCGGCTCTTAGGTTTCCTCAAATTCTAGAGCCACATTGTGAGTGGGACGATGGCACAGGTTTAAAGAGAGCATATCCTACATATGCCAAGTACATGAGGAAATGCTTCGATCGCCTTCTACAGGAAACACTGAAGGCCCTTGCAGAAGTAGGACTAGAACCCTCGACAATGGAGCTGACACCATTCCCTGGAGCTTACGAGGGAGGGCTTATAGAGACAATTCGAGAGCCCAAGACTGACGGCTCCTCTCTGACTGACCGGTGGCGGGCTTTCCAGTCATTCTATCTGCGGGATGAAAAGCTCAAACTAGCCGAGGCGTCCCTCCATCAGGGATTCATTCGGACCGGTCCCGTTACTGATGCCAATCTGGTCCCGCTTGCTTTCGACCGCAGCACCCGGTACGGAAGTCGACTGCTAGATCTGGGGGAAGACTTACACCGCTACCTGTATAAGATTCCGGCACCAGCTGACACCGGCGCAAGGATGGGGCTTGTAACGTCTCATCACGCCTCGTTCGAGTTAGGCAGGAAGCTGGGCTTAGATACACTGTATGTTGTCACACTTGACGACGAGTTCTATCACCGGCACATCGAAACGCTTCAGGCAAGGAATGTCGCAGACCACTGCTTTTGCGCGTGCTCCGAAAGCGGATGTACACCGTTTGTGTATTTTCTGAAAGGGGTGTTGACCTTCCTCAAATCCCCGAGGGGGGACCAAGACGACGTGCGGTTGCGCCTGCTGGCGTGGTGCGAAACCATGGCGCGGATCGGCTCGCGGATCCCCCATCAAGACCATCGGGCCGCTATCCGGTTCTTCACCTTCGAGATCTTGGGTCTGACGCACATGTGTTGTGATGCCTCTCACATTTGCGGATCCAAAGGGCCGTGGGAATCGTTTCGTGGCGACCTCGACGGCATACGGGAGGAAGAGGAAGCCAAATTGCGCGAACTCGAGCTTCACGTGGAAGAGTACGAGAACGAGTTCCGCAGAATGTTCGCGGCTGCTGGATCGAACTCGGCTCCGTTCCATCAGTTCTGGGTGGAATACTGGCAATTGTGGATGATGGAGATCTTAACGTAATTTGTCATGGAGGAAAGGTACGCCCGAGAAACGGTTAGTATGATATATGGACGATAAACAGCCAGTATCACCACATTCATTTCAACAATTCAGGATAGACCACATCTCTTTTTCCATTTTCACTTATTAATAGATATTAATATCTAAACAATTTATTTCATTATTCTTTATTATTATAGCTATAGTAGTATTATACGTTATAGAAATCCGTCAGCGGATAGTATACTGCAATTCTAAGGAGCTATTATTAAAAGCTTGTTTGTAACATGACATATATTTTATTGTACCCCACATGTTCCCCGGCTTTGAGATTTTTCGGTGTCGGATTACCGGAATAGACTCCCACACTGCCCTGCTCTCAGCAGCTACCCCTTGCCTCCTCACTTGGGGCAGTGGCTTGGGGGCCCTTTCCTTCACTGTAACTGCAATATTACCTCGTAATGGATGGCGGGCTTAGCCCTTTGGCAGGTAAGTTAGTCATGTACCTCCTAGCTATTTTCTCGCCCAGCTCCCATCATCCTTCAGACTCCAGTTCACCTCCATCAAGAAGCAGGCAGCACCGTCGTTTCCAGAGCCATGCAGCAAATGGCAGACATGTCTATCATCTTCCACTTGTTGACTGTTGTTGGTCTGTTTACCATCCTCATACTGCTTACTAAGTTTCTGAACTTGGTTATTGTTTACTTGCGACCGTCGCGATTGATTCGCTATGCACATCCATCAGTCAATGGTGACGCTTCCTGGGCTTTAGTTACAGGCGCATCTGACGGGATTGGCCGCGCATTTGCTCGCCAGTTGGCGGCTGCCGGCTTCAATGTAGTCCTTCATGGCCGGAATCATGACAAGCTGTTTGGAGCCATGGCGCAGCTTCAGCTCGAATTTCCCCGGCGCGAGTTTATGATCATCATCGCCGACGCGAGCTGCGTATCCTGCGCAAATTGCCTGCATCATGGCTCCCAGAATCAGAACAATCATAACAAGAAGTTGGATTCATCGCCGCCAGACTTCGCAGCCATTCAACAGAAGTTGGGTAGTATGCACCTCACCGTCCTGATCAACAACGCAGGCGGTGGCCCAGTTGAGGCCAAATTTGAGCCCGTGAGCGCGTCGCCCGAGATTACTGTAACCGAAAACATCAGTCTGAATGCACTCTTCCCCCTGCACTTGACACGTGCGCTGCTCCCGACCCTGGTGCGCAACGGGCCGTCGCTAGTGATGAACCTGAGCACCATGGCCGACCAGGGGTTCCCTCTGATTGCCTACTACAGCGCCAGCAAGGCCTTTCTTATGGCTACCACCCGCGCGTTGCGCCTGGAGATGCAGATGGAGGATTTGGGTGGCGGCAGCGACGTCGAGATACTGGGGATCAGGGTTGGTAGGGTCACGGACACGACATTCTGCAGGGAACTCCCATCGCTCTTCTTGCCGAGCGCCGAAACCCTGGCCAGCGCCGCGTTGGCGAGGGCAGGTTATGGAAATGGTATCGTGGAAGGGTACTGGGCTCACGCATTGCAGCAACTGAGCGCAAGACTGTTTGCGATTCTGCCAAAGTGGGTGGAAGACAAGGCATGGGTGCATACCATGCGCAAACAGAGAGAAAGTGTGCGACAAGACCGCAAAAAGGAATAGCCGTCAGATTCAAAAGGCAACATTATTACAGTGCCTTGGAACTTGTCAATACTTATCGACCGAGCAGTCGCAGTAGCTAGAATGCACCTACCAGGGAAAGGTCCCCCGACGGAGACATGGGACAAAAGGCCGCCATGCTACTTGGTCTTTATGAAGTGCTTGGCACACAAGTGGGCGATGCCGTAATACGAGGTATCAGCGGGGGCGAGAAACGACGCCTAAGTATTACCGAAGCTCACTTGGGCGGTGCGCAGTTCCAATGTTGGGATAATAGCACACGCGGTCTGGACAGCTCAACCGCGAATCGCCTTGTCCGATTCCTGAGAGCGGTAACGCGCAATCGAAAGTCCACCGTAGCTATGAGTCTGTATCAGGCTTCAGAGAGCATGTATCAGGTCCGTTGGTGTTACCCCCGAGCCCTCTGATACAATAATACTAATAGCCGTCTTCAGACGTTTGACAGTGTGATGCTGTTATACGAAGGGCGCCAGATATTCTACGGCCCAGTCTCATCCGCTCCCGACTACTTCGCCGGGTTGGGGTTTACCAGGCCAGCCCGGGTCACTACTGCTGACTTCTTGACGTCGCTGACAAGCCCGGCCGAGCACATTGTAAGAGCTGGATACGAGGGTCGGGTGCCGCGGTCACCCGATGATTTCAGGGTTTGGAAAGCCAGCCAGGAGGCCACACTTGTTGGTTCGCAGATCGAAAACTTCAATGCCGCTTATCCTATCTACTCCGAGAAGTCACTGACAGAAAGCAAGATCACGGATCAGTATAAATCTCTGCGGTGCGATATTTGAAACATTGTCTGTTATTGCTTGGCCTCCGCTAAATACCCAAACAGAAACTTGAGAACTGCGACATATCCGCTATCGCTATACCAGCAAGCCTTGGTCTGTGTATATAGGACCTTCCAAAGAATGCAGAAAATTTTGCCACCGACATATCTGCTGTCATCGCTAACGCCATCCTCGGTATCATTGTCGGGAGTGTATTCTACTACCTGAAAGAAACCACAGACAGCTTGCAGCAACGGTCTTTACTTATTTTCCTTGCCTTGATGATCAACGGCTTGGCCCCTGCCTTTGAGGTATTCCCCCATCCTCTCCCATCTGCATCTTTCGACGTTGAAGGCCATGCTAACCGGTGGTTACAGGTCGTCGCTATGTGGGCACAGCGTCCCATCGTCGAGAAACATCGCAGATACGCCTTTTACCACCCCTTTACTAAACGGCTGGCTACCGTGGTGTGCGATTTACCGTGGAAGGTTGCAGTCTGTGCGAGCATCCACCTCCCTGTCTATTTTCTGGCCAATTTGCAGAGAACCTCAGCTGCATTCTTCGTGTATTTCGTCTTCATGCTGGCTAACATTGTCACTATGTCGATGTTATTTCGTATGGTCGGGTCCATCTCTAAAACCAGAGAGCAGACTATGACACCGGTTGTAATGACTATTTCCCTTTGTATCATATATACCGGCTTCATAGTACCGCCAGCGTATATGAAACCGTGGTTTGGATGGTTTTGGCGCATTAATCCTCTCTCATATACATGAGAGTTTGATGGTCAACGAGGTCAGTTGGACACTTTGATATACAGCTACTTGGATAGTGCAGCTGACGCGCGTATAGCTTCACGGGCGGACATTCCCTTGTTCAATGATGATCCCCGTGGGACCAGCTTATAATCAAATAGAACCAAGTGAAAGGTCTTGAATGGTTGTGGGAAGAGAGGTCGGCCGTGACTCTGTTTCCGGTACGACGTATCTTGCATTGAAGTACGAGTACACGTCCGAACACGTGTGGCGGTAAGACGAGAAGATACATTAACTGGCCGCGGGCTAGGCTAACAGACAACGAAAGCAACTTTGGAATCATCATTTCCATGATGATCGCATTCTGCATAGCCCATCTTCTCGCATTTCAGTATATCGCGTCGCAGAAGTCACGAGGAGAAATACTCCAATTTTTACACGGGGCACCGCCGAAGGAGATCCAGTTTGCCCACCACATTTTCTCCAAAGGACTTCCAGGGACAAACTCTTCGTGCAGGCCCGGAACATGGTGACGGTCGCTCATCTACCAAGTCGAACAACCCCCGTGAGACTTCGGTCCTGTGTTGGGCAAATATCTCATAGGATGTTAAACTTCAGAAGCACCGCATGGAGTCCTCCACAATATAAACGGATGGGTGAAGCCGGGGAGCTATTGCATAATGTCTGCAAACAGCTATTCGGTGCTTTTCCATAGAAGGCTGTGAGCCCAGTGGAGTAAGAAACAGGAGAGACTCAGGTTCCAATGGGCGAATGAGGCGAATTGAGAAGGCAGGACGATTGATATATGTGACCAAAAGAGCAGCAGCCACCGTCTTTGACGGAACACACTAGAAAAGTAGAAGGCGTTTTTTCCTGGCTAATTCCTTTAGATATGATCAGTATACTTTGGAAAGGGATGCAGGTGAGATCTGGACTTGGGATGCGTTCCGTCCTTTTCCGAAGTTGAAGACAAGCAGACTAGAACTCAAAATCGAAAATGGCAGGCGCGACCGGTCGCAATTGTTGGTCAACCTAGATACCAATAAGCCGGACATCTCTCAACAAGCAATAAACGCTCCGGCCTGGTTAGCTCAATCGGTAGAGCGTGAGACTCTTAATCTCAAGGCTGCGGGTTCGACCCCCGCATCGGGCTCAATTCCCGATGCATCCTACCTAGTAGGATACTTCGACCGTTGATTTTTTATCTTTTTATTAAATTTTATCCTTAATAAAAGCTCCTTTCTTAAATATAATATTTATATTTCTTTATTTTATTAATAAATAAAGCTTTATTTTAAATATGTAAGGTATATTTTTATTTTAAGGTAAAGAACAGGTTTTACTTCCTACTAGCATATCAAATTATGCTGTCCTGCTTAAGCTTTTCCAATCTCCTTCCCTAATTCACCCAATGCCTTCACCAACCCCTCCACCGTACCGTCCAGCGTCTGGCAGTTGACCACGACCCGGAAGAAGCTGCCCTTGGGCCCCGGCGCGTAGTCGACCATGAACCCCCGCCCGATCAGCAGGCCCACCATCTCCCGCGTGCGCCGCGTGTTCTCCTCCTTGCTCTCGGCCAGCTTCCCGCCCGGCGCGTAGTAGAAGCACACCTGCAGGCACGGCGGCGGGTTGGAGGACGCGAGCTCGAAGTCGGCCGCGGCGTCGATGAGGCCGGCCAGGCGCGCCGCCATGGCGAAGGCGTGGTCGATCATCCTCTCGAACCCGGCCGTGCCGTAGTAGATCCACGCCAGCGCCAGCTTCAGGCTGTCGGCGCGCCGCCCGCACTGCAGCGTCAGGTCCGCCAGGTCGTAGACCTCGCCGTCGTCGCCCGCGCCGTGGAACAGATAGCCCGCGGGCAAGGTGTTGGCGCGGTGGAAGACGGACAGGTCGTTGGTGAGCAGGAAGGAGCAGGTCACGGGCACGTTCATCATCTTGTGGGGGTTGACGGTGATGGAGTCGGCCAGCTCGCTGCCGGCGAGCTTGTGCTTTTGCCGGGCGGAGAAGACGCACGGCCCGCCCCAGGACCCGTCGATGTGCAGCCAGACGCCGAACTCGCGGCACACGGCACTCAGGGCCCGGAAGTCGTCGAAGGACCCCAGCACCGTCGTGCCCGCCGTCGCATTGACGTACAGCGGCGTCCGCCCCTGCCCGTCTTCGTCGTCCAGCACGCGCAGGATCGCCGCCCGCAGCGCCAGCGGGTCCATGCACCCCGTCGCCACGTCCACGGCCACGGGCACCACGGCCTCGGCGCCCATGCCGCACGTCACGGCCGCCTTCTCCACGCTGTAGTGCCCGTGCGCGCTCGTGAAGAGCACGAACCGCTTCGCGCCGTTGCCGCCGCGCTTGCACTCCGGGTACAGCGCGTTGCGCGCGATGGCGATGGACGTCAGGTTTGACGCGCTCCCGCCCTGGCAGCTGACGCCGCCGGCGCGGGGGCCGGTGAACCCGAAGAGGTTGGCCAGCTGGCGGGCCGTCTTCTTCTCGATCAGGGTCAAGACTGGCGAGACTTGGTAGACGTGGACCTGGATGGATAATGATAAGTATGGATATCAGGTAGGCAGTCATACGTGATGGGGTGCGGGAAGTACAGCGCCAAGGGTTTCAGGGGCAATGACAGGAGGACTACTAACATTTGTGTTCAGGACCGACAGCAAAAGCTCTGATACTACGCCAACCTGTGATCTTTGTTAATTGCCCTCCTCTCCCATTTTTTCTTCTTTGGTTTGAATAAACTTACAGCATTCGTACTTGCGTACAGCTTGTCGAGAAACCCCTGGTCCCAGGTGTTCACACTGTACTGGAGTACATCCTGGATTGTCGCCAGAAGTCCATCCTTTCCTCTGCCTTCCCCCTCGGGGAGCGACAGCTTCAGTTTCTCGATCAGCTCTGCCGGGCTCTTCAGGTCGACCAAGGTGTTTTGCGGTTGACCATGAGCGTCTTTCGACACTTGCCCCGTCGTTTTCGCCGAAGCCGCCTCATCCGCCGACCTGACATATGGTATTATGAGCGATTTGACCGCATCAATCAGCTACAAATTTCCATGTTAGTGTATGTAAGCATGTGTATAGGTTATTTCAATCGGCGTAAGGAAGAGTGTAGCATACATCCTCCAACTCATCGGCACGTTGGAGGGGCTGCCCAGTAGCAGTAGTGCCATTGAGTTCTTTAGCAATTGATCCCATCTTGACGGCGTGTAAAAAGGGTTCTAAATCAATATCACAACAAACCAACGTCCAAATAAAGCAGTAATCGGTATAAAAAGTATAGTCTATATTTCCAATCTATAAGCAATTCGAGTCACAAAACGAAAACAAGAAGTCCCTCTCTTGAGGACGTTGTCACCATAGCCCAATTTTTCTCCCCCATGATTCATCTCGCCGAGACTTTGCCGGATGGGGCAAGTAAGCTAGCTGGCGTAATAACTGAAAACAATGGGGTGATTTTTCCAAGGCGGATGCCTACAAACTGGATCGCAATAGGAGGTAAAGAGGGTTTTCGCAACTGTAGAATCGCTAACAGCTTTCATGTTACTAAGCATCTTTGGGTGGCTCTGCGATGACAGCATCCAGGATGTTCAGAGCTACATGTACGTCAAAGTGTAGTGCAGCAGGATGTCTCAGATCAGCTGGTGATCCTCTGTCTACACGTATCCTTGCACCGGTGGACCCCCATTCTCCATCGCCTATCACAGATGAGATCCAACTTGTACGACATAAATCATTATATCTTTCTTCGTCTCCCAATTTCGCACCAAACTCGTTATCCGAGTGGGACCAGCGAGGATCTGGCCGAACTACTGCAGGGTATCGACCGCTCGGGCAGCTTTGTGAGCTTCATGCACATAAGTCCAGGGGTAGTAAGGATGCTGGGAGATTGTGGATTGCTCCTCTACCACCAATCCTTCCTTTACCAAATTGTCGCGACGGGAATTATAGGTTTGCTAGTAGCAAAAGATAGCATCGTCGGTGCTGCTGTAGTGAAACGATCATCTTGTTCTCATTGAAATCATCTAAACTCGTCCATGTGGTGTGACCGACGTGAAGACCGAATTGACCGGAAAGAAGTGACCCAAATCGCCCATACGCCAGAGAAAGGTATCATAAGGTAAGTAACCATGCATTCGTGTTCAGCTGCCCGCGCCTTTTCTTGTTCTCCATCCCCCTGTGCCTCCTCTCCTCAGGTTTGGCGGCTTTGTGGTTTAGTCGAGTCGCTTTTTCGCATCGACGCCGTCTACGCTGCTGGGGTGTTCGGGTTCTTTCCCCTTGGGCTTGGGGATGGTGCCGATGTCGCCATCGTCCTCCTCGTCCCAGTTGTCCACGGCGTTCTCGTCCCACGTATCGACCTCCTCTTCCAGCGTCTTGCCAGTTGCCGCACGTACGCTGTCCACCGGGGCATCGGCCGACATTATCCCCTCTTCCTGGCCGTCGTGGTCGGCCGTCAGCGCTGCGCTCTCGCCCAGCTCGACGTCCTCGACATCCTCGCCGGGGACGGCATTGTAGACGCGGCGGGAGCGCTTGCGCTCGAGCATGCGCTTGTGGTACCAGTTGCAGAGGGCGAGCCCGGCGAGGCTGCCGACGACGTTGGCAACGATATCGTAGAGGTCGAAGACGCGGCCGTTGGGCAGGAAGCTTTGCAGAAACTCGGAGCCCACGCCCAGGACGGCGGTGCAGACGACTAGGGTGAAGTGCAAGGTGCGCCGTCGGTTCGTGTCGACGATCCAGTAGAAGACCACGGTCAGCAGGAAGAAGGTGAGGAGGTGCAGGACCTTGTCGTTGACGTAGGTGTTGAGCTGTAGCGACGAGAGGCCGACATAGCCGGCGAGCAGGCAGAGCAGGAAGAAGACGCCTGTGGGAGCAGAAAAACAGTTAGCACGGAGATGCGCAAAGCCTTTTAAATTCGAGGCGATGATGATGATGATGAAGCTCGCATGCTACGCATGTAGCTAGCTACATAGATAGCTGTAGCAAGCAACCTAGGAGCTTGACTGTACTGACCTGCGAAAGGTAGTCGGATGTGCATGGTTGTGTTTGTGATGCAATAGTTGGGAATATACGTTGGTTGGAGCTGGGATTAGGCTAGAGTCGAGAGGAGTTCGTTCGTATAATGCATCATTAGATATATTTAGAGAATACGGAGTGCTCGGAGGAAATGCTTCGGAGACGACGAAGAGGGTCGGAAGGCTTCGAAGTTTGCTATATGGGTATGCGTATGAGGATTATGAGTGTGTAAGGTAAACCTGGTTGATGGTCATCTATTCTTTTCTCGATGTTGGGTCAGTCCCAAATCCCAAAGCTGGAGGGAGACATGGAACTGAAGAGCTTCCACTTCCCGACTTCTTGCCTACGATTCCGCCGCATCAGAGCCCCACCTTTTCTAGGTATCATAGCTAGTAGCTGGCCTGCCTGCCTGCTGAAGGTGGTCGGTGATCGGGAACACGGCAAGGGCACCTGGGCAGTGCTTCTTGGGTTTCTGGGCTTCTAGGCACTGATGCTAGCTGATGCTGATGCTGATGCTAATGCACTGATGGCAGAGAGGCCCAATTCACCCTCCAGCAATCGAGCTTTATTCTGTAGCGAGCCGTGTGGCTGGATATTACTGCCACGTTCAGCGACCACCCAAGCAGTGATCAGTGGGGGGCTCATTCATTTCATCGACTCCCCCAAAGAACGCTATGCTTCATTGGACATGGGGTTTCAAGGTTCCTTCACGTTCATGCGGGACGCGGGTGTGGAGAGAGGGAGAGCGTAGAGCGATGTTTGAGAGTCGCGCGATTCACATGTTCGTATCAAATCTCAATATCTGGCAACTTCAAGATATCAATCCGTCTTAAGACGAAGCGGCGCATTCGATCGCTAACTCATTGGCAAAGTGCAGTGAGCGACTCGAGACTCTCTGCCAAATAACCAACTCCACCCCATCGCGCTGGACACACGTGATGACTAGCCCAGCCTGTGAGCCTCACTCAGGTCATCAGCATTGATGCAACATTCGATTATGATGATGGGTTGCGGTAAGACGGAGAAAATGCCGATGCGCTCAGCTTTGGTGAAGATTGAATCAAGCACAGAAGGAGAAGAAGCCTGGGCCAAGCTGGGCTCAATTGGCCGGATGCGGCTGTAGGGGGGTGTTGAGGTACAGAGCCGGCCCAGCGACCGGAGCTCAATTGCAGGTCGAGAGAATGGGACAAAGTTGCGAAAAGTAGATAGAAGGCTTCGGAGAGAGCCAGCGATCAGATTAGACGACAATGCACATCTTTTTGACCGTTGCGCGGTAGTGATTGTTCGGTTGTGAATAATTACTTCCCATGTACCATCAGCCAGTCAACCAGTCTAGATGCGGTCATATCTCAAGGGAATCAAGAACCAAAAAAACGGCCGTCTCTAACACTCACCCGCCAAAAAAGCGTGATTCTGGAGGTACTACCCTTTTCGGCCCAGTAATTGTTAACCTCCTCTCTCGACATACGCGAAAACGCCCTCGACTTCCAACCATCGAGGCATCACCATTCTTATCGGTATCGACCTCAATTTCTGTCATTCCATCTATTTCGATGTCGCTTGTTCTGCTGGTGCTCTTTTAGGCGCGCGATTCCCCCCGTGGCCATCTCCAGAACGCGCCATTTGCATACGCATGGCGCCCATCCGGAGCCCATCCCTATAACACGCCAAAGGCCATCATGTCCATCATGAACGGCCACCACAGCTGGCCACCCTCATCCGGCACTACCATCAATGGTAATCGTAGCTTTCATCAATCTGATGATGGCCAACAGCGCACACAGACTCCCACCGCCGATGGCGCCATTCAGTTGATGCCTGAGGCATCTCTTGATCAGGAGGAAGATCACCGACGCGCTTATTTCGCCGACAGTTATCGCCGCACCGCATCAAAAATTGCGCTTTTGTTCGATGACGAGGGCGAATACAACAGGCCCGGTATCGAGTCTCTCCGTAATCCTGTTACCCTCTCTGCGCCCCTGCTGCCCCCGACAACCGACCATGCCGACGCCGAAGAGCCGCCCGCGAAACGGGTGAAGCGAACCATCGACGAAGACGACTATGGCGATGACGAAGAAGATGATGAAGACGACGAGGATGAGGCGACCGCCGCCTCCAATGCCTCACCGCTAAAATCCAAGACTGCACAAGCCGTCGGCGCCTTGCCGTCGCCCTCCAAATCCGGAAGCTCTCCCATCCAAGCGCCACAGTCGCCTGGAAGGCATCTTGACAAGACAAAGGAAGATTCATCGCAAAGCTCATCGATATTACAAGGCCAGGCAAAAACCTCAGAAGATGCGCGGAAGCTGCTGGAAGAGGCGCGCACTGCCACGGAGGAAGCAGCCAAGCGCAGCTTTCATACCTTATTCTACACTCTGCAGGATGACAGGGCTGCTATGATAGAGCAGCAGCAGCTCGAGGAGTCCGAGAAGCAGCTGCAAGCCGAGATGGACAAGAACAACAACTCCGGCGCCACCAGTGGTCCTACCGGCGAGAACTACGGCTCGCTCAGCAGCGCCAACCTCGGCGCATCGAGTCTGACTCTCAAGCATCTCATTGCGCGAATCGATATGAAGCGTGACCTAGTGCGCGCGTCCGATGCCGAACTCCGCTCCCTTATGAATGAAGTCAGGAAGAATCGTAGCAGGTGGGCAAGCGAAGAGAACGTTAACCAGGAAGAACTGTACGAGGCTCTGGAAAAGGTCTTGACTGAGTTGAAGGCGCATACAGAGTATTCAACGCCCTTCTTGCAAAGGGTGAATAAGAGGGATGCGCCGGACTACTACAACCGTGAGTCAAACCTGTGCCCATCGACTACTTACACAAGCCATATTAATCCCTAATAGTCATCACCAAGCCTATGGACCTGGGAAGTATGACTAAAAAGCTCAAATCGCTTGCGTACAAATCCAAGGCCGATTTCGTCATCGATCTTAACTTGATTTGGGACAATTGCCTGAGGTACAACCAAGATATGAATCATCCGTTGCGCCGCATGGCAAACGGCATGCGCAAGGAGGCGGAGAAACTTATCCCACTAATCCCGGACCTCGTGATTCGGCCACGCGCTGAAGTCGAGGCTGAGGAGCGAAGGAAGCAAAACGGTGGGGATGACGATGCTGGCGACGATTCTGACGATGAACCCATCATGTCGTCCCGAGGTCGCATTACTGGTGGAGCCAAGGGTACGAAGTCCAGGAAGGCCCCTTCGGACCAGAAAGAAGACACACCGAATGGCGACCAGAAGCCCGTCCTCCAGCTCAATGGTCTTTTGGGAAAAGTGCAACGGGAGGGGTCCGAAGCTGACGGTAGCAATGGCTTCGCAACACCCCCTATTGGCGGCTCCAGCACTCCCAGTGGTCTGAATGGACAATCCGGTATAGGCAGCAATGCTGACGCTATGGACATCGATGGCCCGTCCTTGAACGGCTTGGCTCTCAACCAGGCCTTAAACGAAGCACAAGAGCAGGTTTACGAGGATGATGAGTACAAGCATTACAAACAGATCACCAAGACGGGCCGTGCGAAAATTGCAAAGCGTAGGCTTCAGCTTTTCGAAGGGCGGAAGTTGAACATGGACGAGCCAGCATTGTTACGCACCAAGCCGGGGATGCGCAGGTTTCTTCGTCATAGGGAACAGGCAGAAGCGAGTGGGGGATTTAGCCCAACGGCCGACGACGCAGCTGCAGGTGCCAAGGACATCAAAGCTTCCGAGACCTTGGCCGAGGGCATGGAGGAAGACGTTGAGCTTGTGGTACCTGACTGGTACGAGCCTCAGTGTATGATCCCTGACATCCCACCCCAACTCCAGTGGCACGTCGACAACGAAGGCCAAGTCATCAACCAGCATGAGGAGTACCTTAGAGCCATTCCTGCTGGGTACTTTACCGCTCCACGAGCTCCCCTTGCGGAGAGGTTTGATGCCAATCTCCGACAGATGCAAGAGACCAGGAAGTTGTGCTCCAAGATAGGCGTCGTCAAGCAGATGCAGATCCAGCAACAGGTAAGGAACGTTGGCTCCAATTGCCCGGATTATCACTAACGCCTACTAGGTCTATCAAAATCAGTTCCCTAAGTACAACCCTGAACCATTCCAGGAGCAAGACGTCGAGCCCCAAGTCACTTGTGGTGATGACCTGGTCATGGCACCCGAACTTTGCAGGGCAACCCTACAGCGATCTGTCGCCAAGATCTTCTACCACGCCGGATTCGAAGAAATGCAGCCCTCGGCCTTGGACACTGTCACGGACCTCACCGCGGATTATTTCGGCAAGCTTGTTAGCACGTTCAAGATGTACAGCGAAGCCGAGCGAAAGGATCCCACGCCCCAATATGCCCAGCGCGGTGCTCGTGTACAGCCGCGGTATACAGATGAAGAGATTCTGCTTCATACTCTACATGAAAATGGTTATAATGTCGATCACTTGGAAAGCTACGCCAAGGACGAAGTGGAACGACTTGGTAATAAGCTGACCTCGATCCACGAACGTATGAAGAACCACCTGGCGGAGATTCTACGCCCTGCTCTGAACGATCAAGGAACCACCGATGGTGGTGCTGCGTCCTTCAACGATGGAAGTGAACAGTTCGTTGGTGGTGACTTTGCTGAAGAGCTGGGCGAGGACTTCTTTGGTTTCAAGGAGCTGGGTCTTGCCGGAGAGTTGGGTGGCATGTTGTCTGTTCCCCTGCATCTCCTCCAATCAAGAGTACACAACCAGTACCAAAGCCAGAACCCGACAACCGATTCTGTCGATACTGTCCTCTTTGACGATCTTCCACTCCAAGACTCCGTCAACAAGGAGAGCATCCAGGACCAAATTGGCCTCGTCAAGAACTTCTTCTTGGCTAAGTTGCACGCTAATGGGGATGCGCCTTTGGTTGAAGACGAGGATCTTCCGGTGAAGCAGCGACGTCCACGACCTCGACTTGGCGCGACAGGCAAGATTGTTTCGCCCCAAAAGCGGCCGCCCAAGGAGCAAAACGCCATCAACAAGAAGAAAAAGAAGATGGAGGCCGCTGCCGCCGCCGCTGCCGCCGCCCAAAAGGCCAATGGTGGCGTCAATGTGAGCCCCAGCAAAGGCGATGCGAAGAAGCCGCCACTCAAGGCCGATGCATCTGCGTCGGTAGATGGTTCTTTGTCGCTGCCTGCAGCACCATCCGAGATGACCCATATGGAAAGCCAGGGCGGCAATAGCCAAACGGACAAAGACGACACAGGCATACCGAGCCCCGAGAGCATGGAGCACTAGAAAGGTGTCCGTAGTTCTTCGGTGGTCTCGGATGCCACTCTGGGGAGCGAGCCAATGGACCTGGATTCGGAGTAGCGGTCCACCAAACAAACCCCATCGTCTCACTTTGCCCTGAACGGCAACTTTCTTTCCCTTTTACCGTCCTGTATCACGCACGAGGGTCTTTTTTCTTGTTCTTTTCCATTTTCTTTCCTTCCTGTTATCGTCTGGCCACCTATACTCTATACCCCGTCTGGTGGCCATATTTGCGTTTTTGGGATAGGCTGGGAGGGGGGCTCTTATCGATTCGCGTCTTCCGAATTGATTGTCTTGGTCAATTCGTTCCTCGGAGGCACCCCCACCAGCGAACTAGTCACAATCCGATATTTTGTGACTCCTCAACTGTTTTGCGGTACATCAGGTTATCTTTTCTGCATCTGGGCGTCTGAAGCAAGTTGAAAAAAAAGAGAGAGCACATGGCACGTTGACACAATACTGGCGTTTCTTGGAGTTGTTGGTTCTGCTCTTTCTAACCGCGCTTGGCGTCTTCTCGCGCTCTGCTGTTTGTTCGCCATAGACCAACACGACGACGACGCATCTAATGGTGTGTCTTGGACGACACTTGCATATATTGAAGGCGGCTTGTCTTTTTTTTCTCCTTTTTTGACAGGGCAACGAATCTACTGAGCTAGATGAATCTTATTTTCCCGGTCTACGGAGGGAAGAGGAGGGAAGGCGTCACGGTTGGAGGAGCCAGCTTTTTCATGTCTAGCGCTTCTTTTTCCATCGATGCCTACCTCCTCGTCATTGTTGCCATCGCCCTACAGCATCGGGGACCCCGAAACAGCACACACAAAGCAAGCAGCCACATCACGAGCTGGCGGAACGAGGAAGAGCCGGGATTGATGTATTTCTGGGGTGCAGACGAACCAATATGGAACCTCGTCACTGGCTGGCTGGCGCGCTCGGATGGAAACGATGAAAGCAGGAGGTGACGAATGCATGGTTGGCGGCAGATGGTGGATGGTTTTGACACGATGACGGCCTGGCTAGATAAACATTGAACAACGAAGCGATCCAAAGAAGAAGACGAGGACGGGGAAAGCGGTCTTGGTTTTTTCGTGGCTGGATGGTGGTCGTCACTCCCCCCGTGATGATGGATGGATGGATGGCTGGATCGGCTTTTGTACATATACCCACCCCCCGAAGAACCTACAAGAATACAGACCAGTGATATGACTGTCAACTGCTTACTTGCTCGCTTGCTTGTATAAAGATAGATTAATTATGTACCATATTGTATGATGCTTACTTGCCTTTGGTTCCGTTTTGCTACGTGTCTTAATTGCTTTCTTTGGTCATGATGCTACCACGGGGTCTTTTTGGTTCCTGGGGATAGGGTCTTCTTCGCCTTCGGGTGAACGCTGCCTTGGTGCTACCTCGGCCGACGACTTGGTCAATTGCGATACCATGATCCTACTAGGTAGGCAACAGCAGTACTTCAATTGACCCGGACGTCCATGTCGATCAGCACCGCACCATGGGCGGGACAATGAAACCAAGGTGCCGCCTCCGTGGTCTCCGCCCCGGCCAGTGCCTTTCTGGCCGGGTCCAGATCGACCCCTCCGGCATACCGGCTACCCTGTAGCCGGCCAGCCCATCATCTTCGTCTTCGCGAAGTATCCCTTTGATGTCGGTGACCGTATCACACAGTCTATGGTAACACGGGTGCCATGGAAACCGGTGACGACTATAACGTGACGGAAGCCAACCCCCTGATGTGCATTGAGTTCAAGAATGGTCGCTCCTCCTTTCGATGCCTTCTGACTCGCCTGCTCTCCAGTCCTATGTACTATATTGCAAGATCAATGTCATCGGCGACGATTACACTGTTCTTTGCAAGCTGGTCACCTTTTACGGGCCCGCTGCTGGGCATCTTACAAGGTCCTGCCGGCAGTATTTCACCATTGACGATGATGAAGTGGTGGGCGACTTTGCGAACTTCAGGCCTTCTTCGTCACTTGCTTTACAGACATGTTGCTAACTTTTCTATCTGCAATTGCACTCTCTCCGCCTCTTACTTCCTTCATTTCCGCCTATCTTGCATGCTCTATCTCTCTCACTGTTTAAGTGCACACATGTTCCTGTGTGTGCCAGTTCGTCGAAGCTGTGGCCCCAGGTTCTTATGGATAATCAAAGAATAGTAGCTAGTATACTCCTCAATCTATATCGACTTGTCAACCCATTGTTGCCTTCTGTTATCTCAATGGCTTTACCTGTTGTACTGTAGGATAATTGCAGTGTGCCTTATGCTAATATGCATCTTATCCTTCCATACCTGCCCCTTTCCACTCGTTATTCCACTGGAACAACTCTTACCCCACCGATATAACTGATGCTATATCGGCGACATAGCTGTGGCTAATGTTATATCGGCGATGTACGTGGGGCTTTGTTCTTCTTGCCTTAACTATTCCAGTAACTGTCCTATCTGCTTTTATTATTCAACGGTTACTGCCTTTCCCACCACATCATCAACCACCCCATCATTCCGTCCCATCGTTTATCCCAACACCCAACAAAAATTGATGGACGCAATGGAAGTCAGCATTTCTCGTGACGACCTCGACCGTCACGAGTCACCGGCGGCTATCACAGATGTCCAGCATCTGTCGTCTTACAACTGGATCCAGGCTCCCAAACATACGCCTACCATTTCCGTCCCCGGCATCCCGGCCCGATGGAGCCCTCCCGCAACCCCGTCCCATCGTCTGGACCAAGACGTTGGCTTGAAGTTGATCGACCAGAACGCGTACCGAAACCCCGAAAGCCCCATGGAGCCGCTCTTTCGTGCCCTGTTTACGACTAACCCCACGTACGATCTGCGCCAGGTCGACGTCGTCACGGACCGCAACAGCCTTCGCAAGCTGAATGCTTTCTTGGACCGACCTTTCCACAATAAACGTGTTCACCAGGATGGTGTTAATGGGGCCTTCACCATCCGCGCCGAGGTGGCCGGCGGATCTACCGTCATACTCTCTCGCGTTGAGCACAAGACGTATGAGATCATCGGACCAGACCGGTTCGTGGGGTATGGCCAGCAGTTCGAAATGGCATACACTACCCATGAGATCAACGGCAGTACTGGCCATCATCGGATCACCAGTTACCGATTTGGAGGGCTCAGTTACCTCGTGCGCTACGAGACTGACGCGTATGTTCCTGTTCCCGATGACCAGTCGGATAACCATAGAATCCAGTCGGAGAACCGTGGCATCCAGTCGCCTAACCATGTAACTCAGTCGGATAACCATGGAATTCAGTCAGCTGCCCATGGACTACAGTTGCATGATCCTATCGCAAGCTTGACTAACACCGCTGGTCACCAACCCCTGGCTCTGACCCCGACTTCCAATCTTCTGGTCAGAAAGGAAGGCCGCAATGTCCCCACGGACTCCATCCTGGAAATCAAGACACGCGTTGCGCACAAACGGTTGACCATGGGCGACGTCGCGACGCAGCTTTGGTTCTCCCAGACGCCCAAGCTGGTTCGTGCCCACCATCGTTGGGGGCAGTTCGAGGAACCTTTCGTAGAGGACATGGAGGAAACGATGGCATCATGGGAACGGCTCAACCAGGAGAGCCTGAAGAAGCTGGCCGCCTTGATGGGGCAGGTCATCCAACAGGTGAAGAGCTTTGGGGGACAGTCTGTCATCACCTTTGGCTTCGATGGCACGGACAAGCTGGTCGTCCAGAAGGTGGAGGGGGGCACGCCGGCACTCCCGTCGGATCTGTACAGCAAGTGGGATGACGCCTAGACGGGATGGATCAGCGCTCACTCCCTATGCTACTAGCTACAGCGCACATACCCCGGGGCCGCCGCTACAGGGTAGCTGCCTTGGGCCCCCCGGGAAAACGCACCCCCCTATAGTAATGGTCTCGTAGCATAGCAACACCTGACCAATGAAATAAATCAACACAAACCCCTTTCTTACTGTGAATTCGTGATTATCCCACAACTATCGTGTAAATCGTTTATGCGACTTTACTACGTACCGCATAGCTGTTGATTCCAGCTATGCGAGAGTCATGTTGGCGTACTTTCCATTAGGGTAATATATATTAGGGAAGCAAAGGTGAACAGGCAACCAGGAGCGAGAACCAGAGACGCGGATAGTAGACCTGGAGTCGGCGGACCAGTGAGCCCGCGAAACTAGTCGTTGGGGGCGCTTGATGGTACACCCTCTTTGGCGAAGCTGGGCACAAAAGGGCGGGCGTCGAACTCAACCCACCAGGCCCGCATGCTGGCGTTGAAATCCTTCTTTGCCTCCTTCCATGCGATGCATCCATGACGTAAACATTTAAGTATTCAGAGGAACGATGGCAAGATGTAAAGAGTAACCAGTAGTATAAACTAATGTTCAGCTGGAAGTCATTCTAGAAAAGGGGACACTTTCCACTAAACTTGAGATAAATGGCAAGTTTTCTCTAGCTATAGGCGAGCTATCATTAGAAGAAGAAAAAACTACTTGAACGTCGTTCCATCCGGTTACCGGGGGCTATTTGGTGTGCCTAGTCTGTCTCGGTGGGAGCTTCTATTGGTGCGAAGCTATGATGACATCTATGGAGCCAGCGAGCGACATGCGCTACATTTCGCAGGCCTTATTGCTAAGTTGTCTGATGGGTACATGTAGTGAGCACCACGAACTAGAACGACATATCTGACTGGAAGTCATCAAGATCGATTCAATTGAACATAGAGATTCAAAGTGGCAAGAGTAGAAATTGATAGATAAACCGTACCAAAAGATAGAATAGAATGGCCGCTGCTCTCTGCTTCCTGGGGCCGATCTCGCCGCACCCACAATTGATTTCCAGTGCTAGCTCTTTGCTCTAGACCCCCAATTCTGCCCCGATTCTGCCCCCAAGACCAGTAAAGACCCCTCCCTGCCTCCCTCAAGCCTCCCTCAAGCCTCCTTCAAGCCTCCTTCACTCTTTAGACTCGCTAGCTCGGACCCCATTGACCCCGCGATTGGTTCCTGTCCTGTCAACTCACCCCACTAAGGAAAAGTCCATCCCGCCTCCTACATACCAAGGGACTCATATTAAGTTTTTTTCTTCCCATCCTATCCCTCTCCTTCCTTTTTTAATCTTCGCTGCTATCTTCTTCTCTCCTCAATCATCTCGCAAGAAACAACAGCTTCCTTTCACCCATCACCCGAAAAGAAGACATACACACAAGATGGCTGCCGAATCTACATACGCGCTCTCGAGCGCCCACAAGGATGTAAGCATCTTCTTGCCCCGCGCCCATCTACAACCGAATGCTGACAGATTACTACCAGATGCTCGAGAAGTCCCTTCTCGAGACCGATCCCGAGGTCGCTGAGATCATGGTAAGTCTTGACAAGGAACCCCCCAATTGCTCTGTTCGAGCTCGAAACTGACATGCAACGTCCTACAGAGAAAAGAGATCCAGCGTCAGAAGGAGTCCATTGTTCTGATTGCCTCCGAGAACATCACCTCGCGCGCCGTCTTCGATGCTCTCGGTTCGCCCATGTCCAACAAGTACTCCGAGGGTCAGCCCGGTGCCCGCTACTACGGTGGTAACCAACACATTGATGCCATTGAGATCCTCTGCCAGCAGCGTGCCCTCAAGGCTTTCGGCCTCGATGCCGACAAGTGGGGTGTCAACGTCCAGTGCCTCAGTGGCAGCCCTGCCAACCTGCAGGTCTACCAGGCTCTCATGCCCGTCCACGGCCGCTTGATGGGTCTGGATCTCCCCCACGGTGGCCATCTTAGCCACGGTTACCAGACCCCCGCCAAGAAGATCTCGGCTGTCTCTACCTACTTCGAGACCATGCCCTACCGTGTCAACATCGACACTGGTATCATTGACTACGACACCCTCGAGGCCAACGCCCAGGTCTACCGCCCCAAGATCCTCGTTGCTGGTACCTCTGCCTACTGCCGCGAGATCGACTATGCCCGCATGCGCAAGATTGCCGACTCGGTCGGTGCCTACCTGGTTGTCGACATGGCCCACATCTCGGGTCTGATCGCCGCCGGTGTCATCCAGTCTCCCTTCCCCCACGCTGATGTCGTCACCACCACCACCCACAAGTCCCTTCGTGGCCCTCGTGGTGCCATGATCTTCTTCCGCAAGGGTGTCCGCAGCGTTGACGCCAAGTCTGGCAAGGAGGTTATGTACGACCTCGAGAACCCCATCAACTTCTCTGTCTTCCCCGGTCACCAGGGTGGACCCCACAACCACACCATCACTGCTCTCTCAGTTGCCCTGAAGCAGGCCCAGTCCCCCGAGTTCAAGGCCTACCAGCAGCAGGTCGTTGACAACGCCAAGACTCTCGAGAACAAGTTCACGGAGCTCGGCTACAACCTGGTTTCCGGCGGTACCGACTCTCACATGGTCCTGCTCGACCTCCGGGCCCAGGCCCTGGACGGTGCTCGCGTCGAGGCCATCCTTGAGCAGATCAACATCGCTTGCAACAAGAACAGCATTCCCGGTGACCGCTCTGCTCTTACCCCCTGCGGTATCCGTATCGGTACCCCCGCCATGACCTCGCGTGGCTTCGGCACCAAGGACTTCGAGCGTGTCGCCCAGTACATTGACCAGAGCATCAAGCTTTGCAAGGAGATCCAGGGCGAGCTTCCCAAGGAGGCCAACAAGCTGAAGGACTTCAAGGCCAAGGTTGCCAGCGGCGAGGTCGCCAAGATCAACGACATCAAGAAGGAGATCTCTCAGTGGTGCTCCACCTTCCCCCTCCCGGTTGAGGGCTGGAGAGCCGAGGCTGGCTTCTAAATGTTTTTGGACGAAGGGTGTTTTATTATGAGCGGAGTCAGCGGTGCAGGAAAATTCAACCTTTAGTAGACAAAGGGATACGACTGAGCAATCAACTTTAACAAGCTCGGGGGGGTTCATGAAACTGGTTTAACACTAGAGTTGGCGGCAAAAAGGGTCAACAAAGCTGCATATCTCGGCGTTTGTATTTGCGCGAGACCAGCCGGAGTCTGGGAGAGCCAATATGGGTCTGATTTCACTGCTTCAACGCAGTCTGGTATACCACGCACCACATGGGTGTTTTGCAATTTAGAAATGTGGAAGTAAATATGTATAATGAGAAATTGGATTCATAGCGAATCGCAGTTGGAACCAAGGAAACATCTCCAACTTTACCTGTTATTGCTCATGCTTGATTTGGCTTGCCTGGCATGTTGTCCCGCACGGGAATCGCATCATCATCTAGCGTAGTATATGAGCTTCATCGCGTCGCTCCACGTTGGACATATCATTAATCATGATAATACTAAAAAGAGAATGCTTCCTCATCAATAATTCTCAAAGCTTTTCATCCTTATAATGAAATACCTGATACATTATTGGTACATGGCTGGTCTGGTAAAATGCCAGTTTCGCAACCCCCTGATCACACGCACCAAGCCCATGCCAGACGCTGATTTGCACCCTATTAGTACAAGGCCTGCCAATGAGACTGTCAGTATACCCTATATTCAGCTTTCGATCCCATTATAAGTCGATATGTCGTCGTCCTCGCCAAGATTCGTCTTTGCTTTGTCGCCACAGCTCTTATAACCGCGTCAGCTCAACAACCGTCCAGAAAGAACCGAATCTATACCCGCGTAGTTTATTTCCTCAATCCCCAGAACCGTGGATTGGAAATGAAAAAGAAGGTGATTACGCCAAAAAAGCCAAAATGTTACCGACCCGGGAAGCCTGGGAACCCAGAAAGTTAGCACCTGTATTCACTCCAGCCTGGTGGGACCGGCAATGCTTCGGTGTACGCGCAATAGACTATATAATTCCTAATAATTGAAAGGTATAGTATCGCAGTAAAACCCCCTCGGGTTTTCGTAGGCCTGTTTGAAGCCCCGCGAGCCGACCAGTTCGAGCCTCGGTCTGGGCGCTCCAGGCTGAGCTTTTTGCTTCCTTTTTTCACCTTCGCTTTTCTTCCAAAACGGAACTCAAGAGACGCGGAGTACATTTTTCATGCCCACGTACGTTGGGTTGTGTCTGATCCCATCAAGAAGCCGGCAAGCCCATTGCTCACATTGGACCATGCTGGAAACATGCGGCAGAACAGCCCCTCGAGCTCTTTGCTGGCTGGTTCTTTCCCTTCGCCCAGCGCGTCTGGCTCACGCTCGAGGAAAAGGGGATCCCGTATCGGTACATTGAAGTATCGCACATACGGTTGATCCATGTTCGTATCGTCGCAGATTGACTTCCGGTAACGCACACAGTCAACCCCTACCATAGAGGCGAGCAGCTCACAAAGGCCAACCCGCGCGGCCTTGTCCCCGCCCTCGAGATCGCGCCGGGCAAGGCCCTCTACGAGCCCACGGTCCTGCTGCAGCACCTCGAGGACGCGTACCCGAACCACGCACCCCAACGTCTTCCCCCCTGTCAATGTCAATGGCAGCAGCGATGACGAAGATCTAGATTCGATGTTCTGGCGCGCTCGCGCTCGCATCTGGATGGACTTTGCGACATCGCGCATCATCATCCCGACCTGGCACCGGTTCTTGCAGTTCCGATCGCATTCCACTTCATCTGGAAAATCTGGCGAAAGCGACAGGAGAAAGATGCTCGGAGAGCAGCCAGGGCGATTGGGACAAGATCCGCAGTGGCAGGCCGCCATCGAGGGCCGGGACAGCGTGAAGCGGACCGAGAGCGAGAGGGAGTATTACTTGCCCATCTATCAGCGGTATGCGGATGATGTGGCGCAGAGCGAGTTGGCTAGGGCTACTAGGTCGGGGAGGGGGGTACCTTGATAAGGCGTAGGGGCGTAGGGCTGTTGTTACAAGAGGCGGACAACCGCAGCGCTCAATGGCCGGCCCCTATTGCGTCAACCAACATTGATTGCATCGACCAAATTTGCTCTAACAGGGTCACCGATGAATCTAACTTAATTGTATTTCGGCACGACTTGCCATTAACAGTTACTTGACTCAAAGTAATAATCATTCCAAATGCGTATGACTGACAAGATAAGGCTATCGCGCCAAGAAATCACGCAATTGGGCTTATTGATGGCAGATGTGGAGGTTCGTCATGGCAGCTAACCCTTCTCAGTTACCATTCAAGCAATGATCCATGTTGAAGCATTACCATCGCCCTGGGACTATGGCATGATCCGAGACTCGAGAAAAGTCTGATCAATAGCTTGTCTAATTACTTATATATCAGGGTCCTCGAGTCCAGGGGATGACGATGATCATGGCCAAGGATCCCGAGTAAGTCTCCAACTTTACCCACCCGCCCATTCGATCACCATGGCTTTCTACCGAAGCGTCTTGGCGCAGATGATCATCTGCGGCGTCATCGCCCTGCTCGGCCCGGGCCTCTGGAACGCCAACAACTCGCTCGGCGCCGGCGGCGCCCTGCTGCCCTACCTGGTCAACGGGGGCAACTCGTTGGTGTTCGGGCTCATGGGCCTGTTCTGCATCCTGTCGCCCGTCTTCGTCAACTGGATCGGCGTCAAGTGGACGCTGGTGGCGGGCACCCTAGGCTGGTCCGTTTACAGTGCGGCCCTGTACCAGAACAACCGCTTCGGCACTGAGTGGTTCGTCATGTTGGGTGCCGCCGTCTGCGGCGTCAGCGCCGGTCTCTACTGGGCCGCTGAGGGCGCCATCGTCCTGTCGTATCCGGAGCACGCCAAGCGCGGCCGCTACCTGGCCCTGTGGCTCGGCTTCAAGAACAGCGGGCAGCTGCTGGGCGGCGCCATCAATTTGGGCTTGAACGCCAACACGGCCACAAACGGCAAGGTGTCGTGGGTGACGCTGCTCGTCTTCGTCGTCCTGCAGGCCTTCTCCCTGCCCCTGGCCTTCCTCCTCTCGCCGCCCGAGAAGACGCGCCGCGCCGACGGCTCGCGCATCGTCGTCGAGGCCCGCACCACGGCGCGCGAGCAGCTGCGCCAGCTCTGGCGCACGGCGACCACCAAGCAGATCGGCCTGCTGCTGCCCGTCTTCTTCTCGTGCTGGTTCTACTGGGGCTACGCCTCGACCTACCTGACGCTCTACTTCTCGGTGCGCGCCCGCGCGCTGGCCTCGTTCCTGTCCGCCGTGACGGGCACCGCCGCCTGCGCCCTCTTCGGCCTGTTCCTCGACTCGCCGCGCCTGACGATCCGGACGCGCATCCGCGCCGGCTTCGTCTTCTCCTGCGGCGCCTTCACGCTGCTGTGGATCTGGGTCCTCGTCGTCCAGCACGAGTACGAGGCGCGGCCGCCCAAGGGCCTGGACTGGACCTCGCCCGGGTTCGGGCGCGGCTTCGGCGTCTACGTCCTGCTCCAGACCGTCGGCAACGTGGTCCAGAACTACCTGTACTTCCTCGTCGGCACCGTCGGCGACGGCACGGCGGAGCTGAGCCGCGGCACCGGCCTACTGCGCGGCGTCGAGAGCTGGGGCCAGTGCGCGTCGTTCGGCATCAGCAGCAGCCGCTTCTCGCCCTTCTACACGGCCGTCATCAATGTCGTGATTTGGACGCTGAGTCTGGTGCCGGCGTTTTTCGCCATTTGGGAGGTGCAGGATAGGAAGATCACGACGCAGGATGTTGGTAGTGAAAATGGGGGAAATGACAATAATGAAGTCGAGGCTGGGGTGATCAAAAAGTCACATCATATTGTTTCTGATGATGAGAAGAATGGTGTCAAATAATTGACTGACCAACCATGGAAAAGGGGGTTGAAGAGGCTATAAATCCATTTCAACTGGTTGGCATGCTTTTTGGCCACCAACTCCGACCAACTAAAACAATACAATGATACCCAAATAAGAAGATTCCAGAGTATCATAGATCTGCTCATTTACTAGATGTAATTTTTGAAGGGTTTTATTCGACCATGTGTATTTTGCTCCCATGCCAAAGTCCGCAGCCAAAGTTGTAGCATCTGCAAAGCTAGCAGTGAGACATTCGACCCGAGGGGCAGCGAGCACCTTCCTTGTGCCCGGCTATTTATAGGTATATCAACTCACATTTTTCATGCTTCCTATGGGTAAGGGGACAGGTCCGACAGGCAAGGGCATTCTGATATGATAGGCCAAGTTACGGCGCCCGGGTCTCGAAGGGTACAGGCACAGGTTGACCCTACAGACGCACAGCAAAGAGAAGAAAAGTATGTATGATAGACAGTGTGTGTGTGGTTCAAGGATTCTGCAAGTTGTCTCAGCCGGGACCCAGCCACCGCGACACGCACATGCGCCCTGAGCTGCGGCTCCAAGACGCGACAGGGGGTCCTTCAAGGTGTTTCCTTTTCACGAGCCCGCACAATTCCCATCTCACTAAGAAATTGTCTGCATGCTGCTGAGCTGAATCCATCTAGAAGCGGTTTGCTGATTTCATGCTCCAGATACATTTAGGGTTGTCGACGTTTCCCTGAGCAGATAGTTGCGTTGACGAATACTGGGGAGCCAGACGTAATCGGTTACGAATACTGACTATTGAAAGTGCCAGTAAGGTGCTCGTTTCACACTTAACCATCCGACCGGTGTTTCAACAGTTAGTGCTTGAGAAGAACGATGTCGTTAGCATCGCAATTGCAGAAGCCATCTACGACATGATGCTGTTTCTTTCCGGGGACCACCTACTCTACGGTTAGGCGCCACAATTGGCCGAAAAGCCCGGCAGACGCAGCCAACGGTTTTCTTGAGTCCAGCTGACAAAGGTTGCGTGTTATCGCAAATGGAATTTATGTATACGCATAATGGGTATTCCATTCTCAGCTTCACTGATTTGTACAGCCAATTGGGCCCAGATCGGGCTACTTCCCATGTCTTCTTGCCTGTAGAGCCTAACAATACCAACCAATACCGGGGCAAAGTCCTTCCCTGCTTCCGCGCGAAAGTCCACAGCAGTCTAGCCCTACGATCACATCAGTAAGAAACCGCCATCCGGGGTATGGGGTTGGTGTAGATAAGCTTATGCCCAGCTCGGTGGCGTCAAATCAGGGGCGCTACTACGGCTACTACGCACAAGTTGCATGCAGTCTTGTTTCTTATCAAGCTTTTACCATTCGCGGGCCGTCAGATCATAATCTTGAGGAGTATATCTGCGAAGGCCTATTATCTCCCTGTTGAATCCAGATCCGTGGGTGGGTTGCCACGTCTGATGTGATAAGGCCTGCCTGCCCGCTTCAATGTCTCACTACACGCTCTCTGCATATCAGCTGGAGAACGGGAATTTCAGCTTGTGAAAAATAGAACGACCCTATCGGCCGCCTACATTTTTATAAAGTCGCCAAGGCCCCCTATACACTTAATGGCCCGTCCTGGCAAGCTCAATACTCCATATTTCGCATAGTATCCACTCCACGTTGCTTAACGACAACGGCGACACAATGGATGAGAAGACACAGAATGCCACCAGCATCTTAGCCACCAAGGGCGACGAGACGCCGTCGGAGGGAGCAATGATGCACGTCTCAGAAGTGCCCATGTTTGACCAGAAGGCGACCAAGAGGCTCCTAAGGAAGCTAGATTGGCATCTCCTCCCCTTCATGAGTCTGATCTACCTGTGAGTCCCTCGCATCGCACCAGCAACAGAAGGAAACGGGGCTCTGTCTGTCTGCCTCACATGCATAAACATGTAGCAATATCGGTAACTGATGCCAATCTGCCCCCTTCCCCTATTAGGCTCTGCTTCCTCGACCGCACCAACATCGGCAACGCGCGCCTCGACAGCCTGGAGCAGGACCTGCACCTCCGGGGCTTGCAGTACAACGACTGCCTCGCCATCCTCTTCCCCTTCTACATCGCTGCCGAGATCCCCTCCAACATGATGATGAAGCGCCTGCGGCCCTCGGTCTGGCTGACCTTCATCATGGTCGCCTGGTCGGCCTGCATGATCGCCCAGGGGTTCGTCAAGAACTACTCGGGACTCATGGCGACGCGCGTCTTCCTCGGCGTCTTCGAGGGCGGCTTGTTCCCCGGCGTCAATTACTATGGTGAGTGAGACAAGCCACAATGCTAGCAGATCGCGATGAACCAGGATGTAGTGCTGACCAGAATTGCAGTAAGTGGGTTATTGCTGAAAACTCCGACATGGCTCCCTGTGCTGGGAAGGAATTGATCAGCACTGACTTGTTTATTACGACTCTAGATCACTCAGTGGTATTGCAGACATGAATGCGGTTTCCGCATGGCTCTGTTCTTCTCCGCTGCGACGCTAGCTGGTGCCTTTGGCGGCATACTGGCGAGAGGAATTGCTGAGATGAGGTAAGGCCGTCTAACCCACAAATCTCACCCCTCCCTGATCAATTGCTAATCGCGACGCGCAGTGGTGTGGGTGGCCTCTCCGCTTGGTCCTGGATCTTCATTCTGGAAGGCCTCCTCAGTATCCTGGTATCGTTTACGGCCTACTGGGCCATCTACGACTACCCCTCCACGTAAGCCCCCCCACCTTATCACCATGCGATCACATAGTGTTTTGCTAACTCACACATGACTATCAGAGCCAACTTCCTCACCGAGAAAGAGCGCGACGAAGTCGAACGCCGCCTCGCCGTGGACCACGGCCAGCTCTCCAACGACTTTGACGTCAAGTACGTGTGGCAGGCCATCGGCGACTGGAAGATCTACGTCTTCATGCTCATCTTCATGGCGGGCTTCGCACCCATCTACTCGCTCGCCCTGTTCCTGCCCACCATCATCAAGGGCATGGGCTACTCGGCCAACAACGCGCAGCTCATGAGCGTGCCGCCGTACGTCTTCGCGTGCGTCTTCACCATCGGTGCCAGCTGGTACGCCGACCGCGCCCGCCAGCGCGGCGTCTTCCTGCTGGGGTTCCAGCTCGTTGCCATCCTGGGCTTCGCGCTTCTCGCGGCCAGCGCGGACGCGACGGTGCAGTACACGGGCACCGTCCTCGCCGCCGTCGGCATCTACCCCCAGATCCCCCTGTCCTTGGCCTGGAACGGCGCCAACATCGGCGGCAGCCTGAAGCGCGGCACGGGCATCGCCATGCAGGTCATGGGCGGAAACTGCGGCGGCATCGTTGCGAGCTACGTCTACCTGACGCGCGACGGTCCGCGTTACATTACGGGACACAGTATCTTGATCGGAATCGTGGGGTATGTGTTGTTCACGCCATCTGTTGTTGTTGTTGTTGTTGGGGATCGGCTAACTAACATCTGGAAACAGTATGGCCTTCTTCTTGACCCTCTTCATGACTATCTGGTGTCGCCGCGAGAATGCCAGACGGGACGCCATGGCGCAGCGAGTCGGCAACCGGGCGTTGACGGACGAGGAGAAAATGCTGGAGCGCGAGTTGGCGGACGACGTCCCCTGGTTCCGATACACGATCTAGGATATCAGTGCATCTAAATGTAGCATAGACTAGATGGACTAGACGATCACCAGACTAGAATCGAATGACGTAACCATTGATAAGACATTCCCTTGGAATCTCATATCAGAACCTTGGTCATGGCGTCACCCAGCCCCCTCTCGGTCAGCCACGCCTCCAACAACCGCATATCGTTGCGGTTCGCGCGCTCGCCCCGCCGCTCGCCCAGCGTGTCGGTGATCTCCTGCATGTCGGGAAAGGCGCGCGCCGCGGGCGTGCCGTCGGCGCTCGGGGCGAGCGTCTCGCGGTACCGCTCGCTGACCTTCTTGTGGTGGGCGGGGATGTCGCCCCAGCTCTCCGTCTTGATGAAGCGCATGTAGTCGTCGACGGCCTGGGCCGACCCGCCCTCGACGCACAGGATCCCCGGCTTGCCGGCCAGCAGGAAGCCCGTGAGGCCGTAGCGCGGCGCGTGCGTCACGAGGTCGTCGCGCTTGGCCCGCGTGCTGATGGAGGGGAAGTAGAACCATACGCGGAGGAGGGTGCTGGTGTTGGTTGGGTATTCCTCCTCCTCTGGAGGGGCATTAGCGGAGTTGGAAGACTGCTGTAGGTGGTGGGAGGCGGCATCTTTGATCTGCTCTATGGTGGTGAACATGTCGTTGCCGCTCTCGTCTTGCGGGATGTTGGCCATCAACTGTGCGGCTTCGGCTTTGCTCATCCAGGTCGGTTGCTGCAGCCGGAACTTGACGGGCGGTGGCTCGTCCATTCCTGTAACGTCTTGAGAACTTTCCACGGACAGTGGTATCGATATGTCCAGCTTTAAAGAGCTGGCTGATGATGGCAGTTCATCATCCGTTTGGATCTGTAGCATAAGCAACATTGTGATGCTCGGGCGAATCTTGCCCCCGAATCTTGTGCCATCGTCACTCGAGCACCAATCTTTCAGCTCCTCGACGTAATTGCGTACATCCTCTTCAACAAATAGCTCTTCCTCCGCGGCATACATTGCCAAGAGTAGATCAATTTGTCCCAGCTGGATCTCCAGGAGCTCTTTGGGCAGGAGCTTCATCGCCCCATTTGTGGCGTCTCTGCTGCTATCCATGACTGTGTTCTGCGACAGAAGAGCCGGGCTGGTTGCTAGACTGAGGTTAGCTCATTGTTTCTCCGAGTCAATGCCACCGGCAATCCCCACTTACTTCCTAAGTACTGACCCCTGAACTCGGTTCGCAATCTCATTGAGCAAGGGAAAGGGTTTGGAGGGTCAGAATAAGAATATGGAGAAAATTGCGGACGATCACGTGAGCTGCCCCATCCTCCTATCGTCAGGACTCTGATTGGACAGACTATTCTATAGTCGCCGTGAGTTCTTCTAATTGGCTACAGTAGAGGGATGTTGAAACAGGAATTCATTATCTTTAGTGGCCAGGGAAGGCGGCATACTATTCCATCGTCAACTTTCTGTCGCCGTTGTCAATTTGATCAAGGTACTTCCTTGCATACAAGGAGGGCAAACCTGCTACTTCGACTTATTCCATATTGTTTTCCCATGTTCTCCTTCTCCTATCCATGTAGCATGTTCCCTCTGTGAGCTTGTTTGTAATATGAGGCCGTTATCGTGTAGCTTTAGTTTGCCACAGGAGTCAGTCAATACTAGTATAGCTCCGGACAAGGACAATAATACTTAACGTTTGTCCCCAAGTTGCTAAGCAACTGCAGTGCCCACCCACGCCCTGCAGTGATTCCCGAGGCTCGAGTGTCAGGCTCACGTTGCGTTTGGCCCCCTTTCTTTTCCCCCATTGCGGCGGCGAAATAGACTTGAGGCGTTGTCCGGCATCGCTTGGCAGTAGTGACCAGCCACCGTTACCGAGCGGAGAATGACGCCTAGCTCAACGCATAATCATCTGGGGGCTTTTTCTACATGGACCGTGAGAATGGCCTGGGCCCAATCGCACAAACCTCAAGTGGGCTGCAGTGGCGAACCTGTGCAAGTGGCGTTGAGGCTTTCATCGGAAGAAACCACGATAACCGCCCCTTTCCCATGTTTAGTAAGACGCCTCTAGGGGGTAGCACTTGTGCCTTAAACATTTGGGAAACTCTGCGTCGCAATATGGTGTCTAGAATATGACTGCCAAGGAACGTGGTCGTTGTACCCCTATTCAATTAAACCCTATTGACATTCTCCCAGAGTCGTTGAGGGCGAGAGTAACAGTGGGCATCACCGTGAGCGGCGTCTTGGCATGCATCGAGTCGCAGCCCCATGCCCCTTACCCCTATGACGAAATCATAGAGTATCGAATTGCTATGGGAACATTGTCCTATAATAATCCTGCCGCATCCCAACATCTAACGTCTCTTTCCCTCCTCTTCATCACGCACACAAACATCTACACACTGCAACAGTCCAACAGCTCATCAGCCTAATCCCAAACCACTCTCTTTCAATATCAAAACCAACAAACCCCGAGCCCACTCGCTACTAATTCAAGATGCACTTCAACGCTGCTTTCATCACCCTCCTGGCCGCCGTCGCCAGCGTCACCGCCGCCGGCGACCTCGAGGACCGCAACCTCCTCAAGCTCAAGAACGGCGCACCCCTCTGCGCTGAGCTCTGCTTCCAGAAGGCCATCAAGTTCTCGAAGTGCGGCAACCAGAAGAACTACCTCCGCAACCTCCACAAGAACTACGACTGGGGGTGCCTCTGCAAGTGAGTAATCAACAAGGAATACCGTCGCTTTCGAGGAGGGCATACACCTTACAGATTAGGTATACTAACTCGCATCTTCTTGTCTCTCATCTTAGGGATCAGGGCTTCCACGACGCCGTTGCGCCTTGCATCAAGCAGAAGTGCGACAAGCCTCAGGAGATGTAAGACACCCTCCCATGCACACGCAGTCTTTCCCGTGTCTACTTACCGATGGTGTGCTAATTCGGCTTCTTCACCTCTGATAGCCAACAGATTAGCGCCTTCTATCAGAAGACCTGCGGTATTTCAGTCCAGGACCAGCAGCCGCAGCAGCAGCCTTCCCCGGAGCCATACCAGCAGCAACAGCAACAGCAACAGCAGGGGGGTTCTAAGAAGCAGTACCGCCGTAACTATGGGTCGGAGAAGCAATCCGAATACAAGCCCAAGCAGCAGAAGCAGCCCGAGTACAAACCCCAGCAGCAGAAGCAACCCGAGTACAAGCCCCAACAGCAGAAGCAACCTGAGTACAAACCTCAACAGCAGAAGCAGCCCGAGTACAAACCCCAGCAGCAGAAGCAACCCGAGTACAAGCCCCAACAGCAGAAGCAACCTGAGTACAAACCTCAACAGCAGAAGCAGCCCGAGTACAAACCCCAGCAGCAGAAGCAACCCGAGTACAAGCCCAAGCAGCAGCAGCAGCCCCAGAAGCAGCAGAACGAGTACAAGCAGAAGGAGCCCGAGAAGAAGCCTACCTCATACCAACAGAAGCAGCCCAAGCAGCAGAGCAGCTACTAAGCTAGTGCTCAGAGCAAATACTCTCGTACGCAAAGTGGACCACCGCGTTGCTTTCTTTGGTGCTTAGTATCGTGTGAAGGGGCAGATCAGATCGGGCTTGGAGCGGTAATAATGGCAGACTTTCAAGGGGTTTATTTTCTTGGGACCGACTCGGCAGAGCGTGTTCCGGTATCTAGGGTGTCACTCGTTTTGCACGCCGCTTTTTCCCCTATTTACTGTTGACAGTTAGTTTGTAATGTAGTAATTGACAATCATGATTCATGATAACACATATCATCAATCGTTCACAGCTTCGGCTGGTTTTCTCGCTGTTTCGCAGTGCATCGTGGTGCAAACTGGTGTTCGTTTAATAATCGCCTGGTTATTTCATCCCTTTCGCAGGCAGTGGCTGCAGGTGGCTTCCAGGCAGCTGCAACCGGATTTCCGAGACACACAATACTGAAAGGACCCCTGCTGCCTTGTTGGCGACATTCATCCCTTGGCGGGCACAACCCCCTCCTACGCCCCCCAATCACCTGCATTAGCGTCGATGTGACCATCCGGGGGCACCCCGCAACCAACCCGGTATAAAGCTAACCGCAAGGTGCCCGTTTGTTTCCTCCCCTCGGCGGCTGTCCCAACGACAAGCAAACCAAGCAAATAAATACCTGTTGAATCCTACCGAATACCAACTGAACTTTCCAATCTTTTCCCTCTCTCTCTCTCTCTACTTTATTGCATTACTTACTTCCGTCCCCAACACGAACCAGAACGTCTCATTACGGGTGGGAGTGCCTCTATCTCTTGCCAGCTACTTCTTGAGGGGCGGCAATGGTAATCCACAAATCCACTTCCATCTCCCCGCCCAGTCCGGTTCATCTATACCGGGGTATGAAAAATGTTTTAAAGGACTCGTCAGGAGGGAGACACACTACTATACCGTATATTGCACTTCGCATCCTCTGCAACTTGAAGTGGGCAAGCAAGAAGCCCGGGCTGCACGCCGTGCTCCGCGAGACCGTCGTGGTCCGAGTCAAGAGCACCCCAAGCGCCGGCGACATGAAGGAAGAGACGCGCATTATTGTTGCCAAGGTGAGTGAGAGAGAGAATGAGAAACCCAAAAGATCGAGATGCCCAGAGTCCAGGCAGAAGGCAAGCACCCTAAATAGGCTGACTTAACGATGAAACCGCGAGCCCGAAAGGCTCTAGAGACCCCAAAGTCACAAGTGAACATCTTGTTAACGTCGAAGAAAAACACGAAAAACTCCGGCAGGGATGTAGTACTAGAATACATACCCAGTAGTGGGACATCCTTTCTAGGAGATCGGCCGGAGGGCTGGGTATCCTATACTATAAAGAAATTAGAAGAGCAAGTCTCAAAGGACTAGAAAGGGGTTCGAGGAACGGTATCACCTACTATAACCTTAAGGGTCGATGTACCTCCTCGGAGCTGTACCGGAGCACAGCAGGATGTCATGCAGTGTAGTATACCTTCAGGGCTGCTGTCCCCGGATATCTCAGTGTACATCATATGCTATAGGATAAGGGTAAGGGAGATAGATAAGTCAACAAGCCAAGAGCAAGTAACACAGTTTCAACAGCATGGCGTGGGCTTCGTCTGGACAAATAGAGAATGAATAATATCTACCTCGTGTCATCGCCACATGAGCTCAATGAGTTAATTCAAGCCAATGAGCTTGTATTGGTTGTACCTGGCCATGTTTGAGAATCTAATGGTTCTATTTGCCCGTCCCCAAGTATCAGATTGTATGGCCGGCTGGTATCAAGCCCTTATTTGGTAGACTTTGGTGGATCAGTGAGTGAGGAAGAGCTTCAGCATTCTGGCTTTGTCTTGTTTGTATGAGTATACGACTAGGAACACCCTTGGGTATGTCCAAAAAAAATGGAAGATTGATAAAGGGGTGGAAGGTAGCGCGCCCAGTCCTATTATTGTAGTTATTCTTGGTATAAAGTACCCCTGATAGGGAAGATCTATCATATACAGCCACATCCTGCTAAATACTAAGGATCCTGTCCGCTCTCCTATATATAAGCAGTAGGTCTAGATACTGAACCGCAAGACGAGTAAGTTACTTACGTAGACTCATAGCGGGATAACTATAAAACTAACAATAGCATTAGAACGCTACAAAGACGGGAAAGATCTCGAATTCCTACTATAGGCTAGGATATAGTTACAATACCTCTATTACGCGTAATTCGAATAGGCGAGGGAATATATAATATTAGATTAGTATTATTATATCGAAGAGAATAGAGAATAATAAGATAAGATTTAGTAGTATATATCTTTAAAGGGTTATATTATTAATAAGATTCTTTAAATATATTATATAGAAAGGGCTATAGCTATAAATACTTAAGCATATTCTTTAAATAATCTCTTTATTTATATATATATCTTAAATACCTTCCCTTATTAATGGTTATCTCGAGAAGCTATAAATTAGGCTAGGTATATATATATTATCTTTTTAAAGGCTTACGGTTTTTAGAGAAGAACTTTAGTAGATTATTTTATAATATCGCAAGGTTAAATAAACGCTAATGCTATATAATAGAGATGCCTTCACCTAGCTTAACCTAAGCTTAAACCTCGAACATACTAAAGATAAAGAGTATATATTAAGTTTCTTAAACTTAATTAATTAATTTAACTAAAAACAGCGGACTATTTATACTATTAATATTACCTATTATTTTAACCCTATATCTTATACTTTATACTTAATAGTTAAAGGGATTAATTAAGGTATTTATTTAAAATAATATATATATAATTGTATTAATTATTATACTAGCTAATATTAATAAATATAGCTGTCATATACTCTTAATAAATTAAATATTATAATGTAAACTCTTAATCGATAATAATTAATATCTTATTAAGCTACACTATAATATTCTTCTATTAAAAATCGTTATAAGTTAAAATAAGGGTATCGTTATTATAAAAGTAAGTAAAGAGGATATATTAATAATAGTAAAGCTTATAAGCAGTCCGCTCACTTATTTTAAAGGAATATATTCAAGTAATAACATTAATAAATTTATCCTTAATTATAAATAATATCTTAATAACTTTACTAGTATTTATAATAGCTAAGAACATATTATTAAGTAGTAGTTTATTTATAATATTATTAAAATAACCTAGGTGTAATAATTACCGGAGTTAATTAAAATAAGTTTAAAGGGTTATAGTAATAGTTATTTTATAAGCTTAATTTAAACTACCTTATAGATTTATAAATGTCTCACTTAATATATATTATATAAGGATATATATAATAACCTTTTACCCTTTTAAACGTTAATAAATAATATAAACCTTAAAGATTAATATTATAATAAACTTTATTATATATTATATATTATAAGCCTTAATAAGGTTAATATAAATATTATACTTTATAATAAACTTTTCTTAAACCCTTATAAAGAGAATATTAATAAAATTATTAAATAAAGCTTTAAACTTATTAAAATTATTTAAAATTAATAAAGGATTAAGATAATTATAAGATTAATCCTTAAATAAAACCTTATATAATGCTATTATTATAACCCGACCTAATTATATAGCTAAGATCCTTATAACTAATAATACGGAATTATAATACCTTAATTAAGTTATAATATTATAGTTATAAATTATATTATTAATTATATTAATATAAATTTAATCTAATAATTAATAATAATTATATTAATAATACTTTATTTAATAATAAAGAGAATATATTTAGAAATAATAAAGGATAATATTAAATTATATAATATAATAAACTACTTAATAAAGAAAAATTAAAATATTTAAGAATATTTATATAAAATATATTAAATATTATTAAATAAAATTAAATTAATAGAATTAATAAAGGAGGGATTAAATATATAATAATAGATATTCTTTATATATTTTATATAAATACTCTTTATTTTAATAATTAATTTAAATATTAATTTTAATTTATTAATAAAGTATATTACCTTAATAACTTTATTATAAATATCTTTAAGCTTATACCTTTATATTATATTTATTTCTATAAATATTATTTATTATATTAATAGAAATAAACCTTTATTATATATTTAAATATTCTCTTATATTATTAAATATAAATCCTTTAATATATTTTATTAAATTTCCCTTTAAACCTTTAATAGTATTTATTATATTTTAATTATTTTTATTCTTATAAGTTATTATTTAAACCTTTAAGTAATATTATTATAAGAGTATTATAATATTTTAAATCCCTATTAATAATAGAATCCTTTATTAAAGTAGTATAAATAACTTTATAGAAGGCCCTAACGTTTTTATTATAATTTAATACCTTTAGGAGTAAATTAATAAATTTATTATTAATAATAAATAGTTTATAGATTAAGTTATAGTTATATCCCTATATAGTGTTTAATATCCTAGATATAAGTTAGTACCTCCTTAGACTTATAATGGGAAGGAAGGAACCGTTTATAGATTTTTAATTTAGATAAAGGCGTACTTATAATATTATATTAAGGAATTTAAGTCCGAATTTAATTAAATTCTATTTACTTCCGGATACCTTAAAGGAGATACCTTTATATAATTTAAATTTATTATATAAAACTTCTTTAATAATCTTTTAAAGGATAAATAAAATAATATTATATATATTATTTTTAAATATTATATTAATTTTAAAGATAAGTTGAAAGCTATTTTTAGAAATCCTAATAAGGTTTAAATTATAGAGAGATATTTAATATAATTTAAATAGAAGAGCTTTACTTTAATATATATAGCTAAATTTAAATAAATCTCTTTATATATAGAATAATATAACAATAACGCCTTAATAATACTCTTTTATATAAGATTATAAAAAGATATAAAGAATAAAGTAAATTAAAAGGATTACCCCAATAATTTTAATAAATATATAAAGAAGGTAATTAAAATTAATAACCATTTATATAAATAATACTTTAAGAAGTAGGGTAATTATATCCCGTAAATAGATAATAAACCTTAAATTAATAATAAATATCCTATTTAATATATATAGAAGAAGATATCCTATAAAGCTTATAATAGATTAATAAATTTCAATATTATTTAATAAGATAATAAGAATAACTATAGGAAGGTTACCTATTATAATTGCGGTAAGGAAGGGTACTTCGCTTAAAACTATAGAAGCTTAAAGAAGGTATTCTATTATATCCTAGATAAATACTATATTAATACTATTAATAGAGAGCTAATTATAGTAGTTATTAAAGATAGTAGTGCTAATAATACTATTAAAGTATTATATAGTAATTTATCTTAAATAACCTATTATAATAATAAATATACCTTATATTTAATAAATAAAGAGGGAATCGGTTAATTCTTTAAAGCCTTAAAAAAGAAAAAAAGCTTTAATTAAAATATTATTATAATAAGTAAGGAACTTACTTTAATATATAATTAAATTTTAAATAGCTTTAATAATAATAATAAAATTATTAATTAATAAAAATAACTTGTAAATTATAAATAATTAATTGAAATATTTATAAATAAATTTATAAATAAGATTACTAGGTTTAAAGATTTTAAGGATAATAAATAATTAACTATCCTAAGTATTCCTTACTTAAATTTAAAATACCTATAATAAATACTCCTTATAATAGGATTTAATTAAAGAATCTATAATAATTATATAATAAGTAATAACCCTTAAATTTCCCTTATATATAAGATATACTTTATATTTTTATAAATCTCCTATATATATAATACCTATATAAAATACTTTATAGAGAAATTTAAAAATAAATAATTTTCTTAATAAATTAATAAATAAGCTATTATATATTTATACCTTAATTATATAATTAAAAAGATTAAAATATTAATCCCTAATAAATAATATATATACTTATTAATATAAAAAAACCTAAAATAATTATAAAAATATTATTTAAAAGAATAGAATTAAAAGGAGTATTTTAAGGATTAATACCTTAAATATATTTAAAAAAAATTATAAATTTATAGATATTTAAAGGAAAGTACTTAATACTTTTAAAATATATAAATATATATTTAATAAAAGAACCCCTTTAATATATAAAGGAATTTATAAAGTACCTATAAATTATTATAAATTTAATAAACCTTTAATTTATTTAAAGAATTTAAATTTTAAATATTAAGGATAATATTTTATATAAAAAAGGATTTAGAAATACCTTTATTAATATATTAAGAAATACTTTATAAAGAATAAAGGGAATAATAATAATAATATAAAAATTAATTATAAGAAATTATTAATAATTTATAAAGGTAGTATTTAGAAAATAGATACCGTTTATTATAAAAGGATAATAATAAGTAAATTAAGATAAATCTTTATATTAAATAACGAATAATTAAGTTATTTATAAATATATTATATTAATAATAAATATAAAAAGAATTTATATTAAAGTATTATTTAATAATAGAGTATAAAATAATTATATTTTATTATAAATTATTAATTACTTTAAACTTAAATAATAAGAGAAAGATATTTTATATTAATTTAAAATTATTAATAAAGAATTTATAATTTATAATAATAAAGAAATATAAAAAGAAATTATAAACTTTTTAATTAATATTAAAGGATATTATAAATAAATTATATATAATATTATAAATATTATAAAATATAATATAATTTTAAGAATATTTTAATTATAGGTAAATAATTTTAAAGTTAATTAAAGAATAGGTTAATTTTAGTAGAATATATTAAAAAAAGGTTTAATTAATAAATAATAATTTAGAAAGTAACCCCTTAATAAATCTAAAGTATTTAAAATATATATTATTATTAAAGAATTTAAATTAAATATTATAATAATTATATTAAAAGAATACTAATAATTTAAAACTCTTTTTAATAGGAAATTAAAAATAGGCTTATTATTTTATATATAATAAAATTATAAGATATCCTTTAAGAATAGGAAGGAATCTTTATTTATATTTATATATAAATTTAATTAAAAGTATAAATAAACCTTAAAAGAATATATTATAGAGAACCTTAAAAAAGGAGTTATATAATTATTTATATTATTAATAAATTTCCCTATCCTCTTTATTTTAAAAAAGAGTAGGGATAGGAAATCTAAATAATATATATATATTAATTATTAAAAGCTTAATAAAATAATTATTAAGAATCGATATCCTTTACCTTTAATTAGTAATTTATAGGATAAATTATTATATATTAAAATCTTTATAGTATTTAACCTTCTTAATATATATAATTTAATCTATATTAAAAAAAAAGAAAAGTAAAAAATTATATTTTAAATTAAGTATAGCTATTTTAAATATTAAACTATATTATTTAACTTAATTAATATATTAGCTAGCTTCTAATTAATAATTAATTATATCTTATAAAAATACCTTAATAAATTTATTATAATTTATTTTAATAATATCCTTATTTATTCTAAAAATAAAGAATAATATAAAGAGTATATAAAATTAATATTCTAAAAGTTATAAAATATTAACTTATTAATAAATTTAAAAAAAAGCGAATTCTATTAATAAATAATTATATTTATAAGATATATAATATTCCTTAAAGAAATTTAAATAGAATAGTTTAAAATTATAATAATAAAAGAATAGCTTATATTTATAAATATTATAAAAATTAAATCCTTCTTAAAATTAATTAATTATTATTAAATCTTTATCCTTAAATTTAATAGATTAATAATACCCTTTATAAATTTAATAAAGAAAGATAAATTATTTAAATAAATAAAAATAAAAAAAATTGTTTTTTAAATAATAAAGGAGTAAATCCTTAATAAATTAATACTTTATATAATAAATTCTATAAAGTTATTTAAAGTTAAAACCGATATATTGAATTATATAATTAATAAACAATTAAATTAAGTAGATAAAAATGGGAAATTATACCTTATTATATTCTTTTTTAAAAAATTAAATAAATTAAAGTTTAATTATTAAATTTATAATAAAGAGTTAATAATTATTATTAAAATATTTAAAGAATAAAGATATTATTTTAATAAAACGTTAGAATTAATAAAGGTTTATATTAATTATAAAAACCTTATAATATTTATTATTATAAAAGAATTTAATAAATAATAAATATAATAGTTTAAGTTCCTTTTTAAATTTAATTTCATTATTATCTATTAAAAGGGTAGCGAGAACGGTTACGCTAACGTATTAAGTAAATAACTTAATTATTAAAAGGAAATTCTACTTAAAACTAGGACTATCTTTAAATAAAATTAAAATAATAACCTTATACCGTCATAATACTTAAATATCATAAACTATATTTAATATAATAATAAATAAATAACCAAGTTTAAATAACTTAACCGGACCCTTAACTTTATTAATTATATTAAAGATTACCTTAAAAACTATAATAGCCTTATCTTCTATTAAAATAAAATCTATATCCTTAAGTAACACTAAGAAGATTTTATTAAGGATCTTTATAAATACCGTATATATAGACATTAAGGAGTATTTAAAATTTAAAAGCGAATTATTAAGTAATTTAACTATAAAAACCTTAAACTAACTATAATTAAGGTTATTAATAAATACGATTTATATAATAAGGTTAAATCTATAAAATATTAATTATATAAAGAATTATAGCTAATTTTACCACCGGATAAAGTATAGAAGATAATCGTACTTAACTTTATAGTTAAATTATCCCTATTAAAAGAACCATTAACTAAAGTTAGTTATAATAATATCTTAATAATTATAAATAAATTTATAAAATATATCTACTTCTTACTATATAAAGAATTTAATAATATTAATAATCTAATATATATCTTCTTTTATATTATTATTAATTAATATAAGCTATTAAAAATAATTATTTCTAATTAAAATAAGCTATTTATAATTAAATTTTAGAAATTACTTATAATATAATTTAATATTAAATATAAATTATTTATAGCCTATTACCTTTAAATAAATAAGTAAACTAAAAAGATAAATTAAACTTTAAAATAATATCTATACTATTATATTAATTATAAATAAAATAATTAAATAATATTATTACTTATAATATAATTTATTTATAATAATATTAATAATAAAACTATATATATTTTACTATTTTAAATAAATTATAAATATAATTTAATAATTATAAAAATATTTTTAAAAAGAGAGTTAATATTTATTATAATTATATAAATTAAAAAATTAAAAGAATTATAAATAATATTATAATAAGACTTTATTTTCTTTTAAAAATAAATAAAGAAATATATTAATTAAATAAAATTAAAGGAATTAACCTTTAAAAAGGGAGAAAAAGTTTACCTTTTTTAATAAAATATTAAAATAAAGTAACTTAATATAAAATTTAATTTTAAAAAATTAAATTATTTAAAATTAAAGAAATTATTTTAAAAATTAATTATTAATTATTATTATTTAAAATAATATAGATATACTTTATATTTTATATTTTATTATTTAAATTAATAATTAAAGAAACTTTAATTAATATATAATTAAAAATTAATATAAATTAATATAAATATAAAATTAAAAAAATTATTAATAAAAAAAAAAGGATAAAATTTTTAATACTTTATTTAATAAAAAGGGTACTTATTAAAAAATAATACTTAGGAATTTAAAAGATACTTAGCGAATACTATTAAGGAATTATAGGTATTTAAATAACGACCTTTAATATTAATATAAAAGAGAAGTTAATTATATTCTAATTAATAACCTTAAAATTATTATTAATTTAAACGGCTATAGTAACCTTAGACTTTTAGCGTTCCTATTCTTTTAACTTATTTAAAGAATAAAGGTTACGCTATACTAATTTAATCCCTTAAGAACGAGCTATCTCCTTTTATTTATAAAGATAAATAAGTTAAATAATAGCCTTATTTATTTTATCCTAATAGTATCGCTATAACTTTAAGAAATGCTCTTTAATAATTACTTCCTTATAGGATAAGTATTAATATTCCTCCTAAATATATTAAAAAGATTATAAAGGGATCCCTATATTATTATAAATATAAATAGCCTAAATATACTTTTAATATTTTAATAAATCCTTAATTATTATATATTTCTACCTCTTAAAAATATAATAGGAATATAGTATAACTTTAAAATTAAAATTATTAAAAGTAATAACGAAATTATAATAATAAGTAATAGAATTTTTTAAAATTTTAAATATATAACGTTTTTTAATATAATTATTTATAATAAATATATATTATAATAAAAATAATAAAAAAAGAAATTTATTATAATTAAATATTATAAATAATTAGGATACTTATAAAGTTAATACTTTAAAGATAAAATAATTAAAAAAAGGAGGATAATATTATAATTTAATTTAATTATATAATTAAAATCCTTATAATTAATAATATAAAATTATAATACCTTAATTAAGTTATAATATTATAATTATAAATTATATTATTAATTATATTAATATAAATTTAATTTAATAACTAATAATAATTATATTAATAATATTTTATTTAATAATAAAGAAAATATATTTAAAAATAATAAAGATAATATTAAGTTATATAATATAATAAACTATTTAATAGAGAATAATTAAAGTATTTAAAAATATTTATATAAAATATATTAAGTATTATTAATAAGATTAAATTAATAAGATTAATAAAGGAGGGATTAAATATATAATAATAGATATTCCTATATATTTTATATAAATATTCTTTATTTTAATAATTAATTTAAATATTAATCTTAATTTATTAATAAGTATATTACTTTAATAACTTTATTATAAATACCTTTAAGCTTATACCTTTATATTATATCTATTCCTATAAATATTATTTATTATATTAATAGAAATAAATCTCTATTATATATTTAAATACTCTTTTATATTATTAAATATAAACCCTTTAGTATATCTTATTAAGTTTCCCTTTAAATCCTTAATAGCGTTCATTATAGTTATATTTATATTAAATATTATAGAATTTATATAAAATAAGAATTTATTATTAAGAATTAAGAAAGTTCCTATTATTTATAAGTTATAGGGGGAATAAAGGAAATAAGAAAGAGGAAAGTTAAAATATAATACTCGCTTAAAATATTAGGATATTAGCGCTATTAAGCGCCGAAGTAGGCCAGTTTAAAAATTAAGTATATATAGCATTAGTGGATATAGTATAATAGTACTTATATATTTTTAAACTTTTAGTTTTTTATAGACCCCTTTTTGGGTAGGCGCCTGGGACTCGGTCGACGGCCTCCAAACGGGGCTGCGATCAACTCGGTAAACCGTACTCCTCGCGTGCAGGACAGAGCATGACCCTAAATGCTATTCGTCAAGATCTGAGAACTCATTGGCTGCCGGACTCGGCTTCACATTTCCTGGCAAACCCGCCTCACTGGTGGGGATGGCCTTCCTTTTCCCATTTCCTTTCGGCTGGGTTTCATGGACAGGGGTAGTAGGTAAATCTGCCGGATCTTTCTTAGTGATTGTCCATTGGCCGGTGAGAGGGTTGTACTCGAGCAGATACAACGCGAGCGACCCATCCGCAGCGTCGTACACATGGCTCAACTCCAGATTTGGCTCTCCGTAGTGTCCCATGAACTCCAGAACAAGGTTGAGCTGCATTCCGGTCTCGAGCTCGTCGCGCAGATTGATGGCGAATGGCTCAGCGCGCACCACACGCCGGTTATTCTCAAGCTTGACCGATTGTAAGAAAGTGGCTGGCGTGCCGTCGACGTCGACGCCTTCAATCTTCACCGAGGGACGTTCTGTCGCAGAGGCGATTCTGATAACAAGAAGACGACGGACCATGAAGGTAGGAATGGGGATCGCGAGCTTCTCCATAACGAGCTCCATCAAGTCATCGGTTTTCCCGAAAACCCTGAGGCTCGACGACTTGTCGAAAGGCGTCTCTTGGAGGTTGCAGATGACGAGTTTCGCAGCTTTACGCTTCCCAACCGTCTCGGGGATTTCGTTAGCTGGTGTCACAGTCAAGGAAGAGCCGAGGGCAATGCACAGATCGGCCTTCCCGGCATGGTCCTTGGCGAGCTGTAACGACTCAGCGGGTAACGGTTCGCCAAAGTTGATGATGGTATCGATCAGAACACCACCGCATAGAGCACATCTTCGCCCGGTGCGGTGGTCGTGGATGCTCTTTTCGTACGTAGACACTGCGCGAAAGTCTGATTGGATTCATCTTAACAGTCTGCATGGCTGTGGGATTGAAAGGAAGGACTGTACAAGGACTCACCCCGTATATAATCTTTACCACAGTCCTTACAGTACTCTCGGTTACTGTTTCCATGGAGTTCCGAGATTCGATCCTGGTGCAATAAGTCAATACCGCGCTGGACACCAGCAGTGGCTCAGCCGGGAGCTCACAGGCAAAATACCGCTCTTGCGGTGCAGCCCGTCGCAGTTTTGACTGACGACGTACTTCAGGATGCCTCGATTCTGCAGCTCGACAAGGGCCATATGGGTTGGCGAGGGAATGGCCTGCAGCGTAGTGGCGGTCTTGGATGTTCGTAGTCTCCCCTGCTTCCTCAACGTCCACACCCCTTCCGGTCCACGGAAGTCGGGAATGCCTGGCTCGCCGATCAGCAAAGTCCTTCCTCCCTACTGCGACACGCGGGACCGTAACTTGCCCGTAGATGTCGATATGCCGGCGCCCGTGAACACGATGATATGTTTGCTCTTGTTGATGTAGTTCACAAGAGTTTGGGCTTTTTGTTCCATGACGCCCGGCACTTCCTGGCGCTCCTCCGGGGCGACCATGGGAGCGGAATCCGCCATGGCGCAAGTCGGGATGCGGGATTATAGCAGTCGAGGCCTTCGAGATACGGTAGATTCGAACCAATGGAGCTCTCGGCGCCACCTCAACACTCACTGTAGGCAACGACGGGACAACTCAGGAGTAGAATGACACTTCAATTGAAAATTATGTTGACTTTGACGTCCAAAGACCGCTCTTATATGTGTGTGTGCACATACTTGGACCATTGCAACACATTGTGTTGATTTAGAGGAATTGATTCGCTGCGGGCTGTCCAATACCCCATGGTTGCCTAAAGCTCCCCCACGGTCCACTGTCCTTCACGACTACCCTGTCACCTACAATCCACCTCCAAATACTTAAGCGGTCAATTCTTGGTGAAAGATCCCACCTTCGCAGAGCAATTCGCCTTCGCAGCAAGTCGAGCTCCGGAGTGACGCCGGCCTCCAGTAGCGTTTGGGGCATCGGCGGCCGTGTTCTGGTGGAAGCGATGCCGGATTTGGCGGCATTCTGCGAGACTCTGGCCAGGCCTTGTGCCCACCTGGGCCCCCTTGTCCATCCAAGAGGGGGTGGTCGATGTCGGTAAATCTTCGTATAACGTGGGTTTGGGGCTTGAAGACTCCCGTCGAGATCGATCCCAGGCGCTGATTCATAAGATGCTCGCATGTTGCAATCCTTTTCTTCGACATCTCGGAGGACCAGTGACATCCGGTACCTCGATTTCGATGATGCGCCTGGGCATTCACGGGTGGCCTTAGGGATGGCACATCACGTCGGTCTACTCACGCCTTCCTTGAGGCGGGAGACTCTGTCTATTGACGAGAGGCTCCCTTGATATCGCCCGAGCATGATGGCGGTACGCCCTTTCGAGTCTGTAGGTCACCCGCCCGCCACAATTGCGACTTTCTCTTCTGGAACCGAAGATCTCATTCGTGTAGGAGCTTGTATCTCTTAACAGAGTCGAATTGCTGCCAAAATCCTTTAATTGTATGAACAGATTCAGGCCCGAGTAGGGAATTAGACTTCGTCCAAACCCAGGGTGTCAAAACACCAAAACACCAACAACCACCAAGGGTAAATTCTCGCTCCCACCTGCCCGTGCTTTATAAATCAAAATAATACGTTCTTCCCTTGACCGGGTCGGTACAGCCTAGCGGTAGTATCATTAGTTATATCTCTAAAGGCAAGAGGTGTTCAACTCCCTCTGCGGTCACTTTTTCAATTCCGCCTACAGGCTCGTCTTTTTTCGACGCTTTTCTTTTTGGTCTGCTCTATATCTCAATGTCCCTTTCCCACTATATAAACGTAGCAGCTGATATAACACTATCTCAAGTCCCAACAGCCGTTAGGCCATCATATTTTTCCTTTCCTTTCACTTCTGACGCCAGTGCGTACGTACCATCGTTGCCAGGGTTCAAAAGAATGCAGGTTGTTTAAGTACACGAGACATGCATCATACAATCTCCGTGCATGCGTTCGCGCGCTTTAGCAACAACCACAAGAGAAGCCGGTATGCGAATCTAGGCGCACCTAGGCCTGTAGTTGCTGCAGATGCCTACTTCCTGGGTACTTAGTAATGTAATAGCACAATAGCGTATTTCTGGTATCATCACATACGACGACGGCCCCAGCGGACACCAATCGAGGCCATAATGTCCTTAGCGTTCACGTCAGACGGTGACTACCCCGTCCTTTTGACAAGTTACCGGAAGCAACTTGGCACCAATCGTTCTCCAGCTATATCATGATCGAAGGCAATAATACCAGACACATGCGTTCATTCCGAAGTTCTCCATGTACGAGCGAGACCAACGTGCAGCTATAAATATGGTCTGGCAACTCCGGATCCAGCTGTGGATTCCCGTCACCCCCATCTGCTTCCCATATCCATCTCGTACTGGTCTGATCAACTACTACTAATAAGACAGATGATTCAACAACTGCCGCAATGACTTCTGATAGCACGTTCCCGCCTTCCAGCTTCGTCGACTTGCTCGAGGCCGAAGCAAAGGACGTCCCGGACAGCCTCTACTGCCAGGTGCTCGAGCCGGACTGGCGCGAGAAAGGACCTCGCGATGTCACCTACGCCCAAGTCGCGCGGGCCGTCGATGCGCTGAGCTGGTGGCTAGACGAGCGTCTCGGTCCATCCAAGGACTTCGCCGCGTTCGCCTACCACGGCGAGAGCGACTTCCGATATGCTCTCCTCATCATGGCCGCTCAGAAGACTCAGCGAAAGGTATGATGTTTGCGGACATTACCAACTACATACCCATATACCTGGTTGCTGGGTCATAATGCATTATTCCTTCCACAGTGATACGGCGCTGACTCTGAACGCTAACAGATAGTTATTCCTCAAGTCGGCCGCCTGACGCACGAAGCACTCCTGAGCATCCTTGACAACACATCTTGCAATCACTGGATCAGCGGCTCGCCGGCCAGCGTACAAGCCGCCGCCACTCTTTCGTCAGAGCGACCGGGCTTGCGGTGCGAGCAGCTAGCGCCCTTGGATCATTGGCTGAGGGTCGACGCCGCCATGACGTCTCGTTACCCTTACAGCAAGACGTGGGAGGCGGCCATGCGCGACCCATTGTTCGTGATTCACTCGTCCGGCACCACGGGTAAGTAGTAGAAACGAAATATGGCAGACCTCGAGCGTGCCAGGCAGGTACTAATCGGTGCGTTCGCTTTCTTTCAGGGCCCCCTAAGCACTTCATCTGGACCCTCGCCATGTTCAGCCACTTCAACGCCTGCCGCGACCTCCCCGACGGCGCCGTCGAGAACCCGCACTTCCAACTCGCGGCCGGTCGGCACAAGCGGGTGCTGTGGGTGCCGCCGCCGACCTGGCTGGGCGGCATGATGGGCCACCTGGCGATGCCGTTGTTCTACCACGCCGTGCCCGTCCTCCCGCCCGCGGACGAGCCGGTGCCGCTGCCGAGCGCCGTCGTCCTCGAGCTGCTGGGGCTGGGGCAGTGGCCTGAGGAGTCGCCGCCCCTGCCCCTCACGGGCACCATCCTGACCCCGTCGCACGTCCGGGACGTCTGCCGCGCCCCCGGCGGGCTCGCGCGCCTCCAGCGGCTCGGCCTGGTCCTCGCGGGCGGCGCCGTCATCGACCCCTGGTCCGGCGACAAGATGTGCCGCGAGGCCGGCGTCACGCTCTCCATCGTCTACGGCTCGACCGAGATGGGCGCCCTGATGATGCACGCCTACGCCGACCCGTCCGACTGGCGGTACTACCAGTTCGACGCGCGCACGGGGTACCGGATGGTGCCGCACGGCGGCGCGGACAGCGGGCTGTTCGAGCTGGTGCTCGACAAGAGGCCCGAGTACGCGCGCTGGCAGCCCGTGTTCGAGCTGTTCCCGGACAAGACTATACACCACACGGAGGACTTGTTCGAGGCCCACCCGACCAAGGAGGGCTTGTGGCTTCACCGCGGCCGCGCTGACGACTTGGTCAAGCTCCAGTGGCTGCAGAAGATCAAGGCGGCGGACATTGAGAGCGGGCTTGAGAGGCACCCGCTCGTGGCCACGGCATTGGTTGGCGGCGAGGGGCGGCCTGTACCCTTCGTCATCTTGGAACTGGTCAACAACAGCGAAGAGGGGAAGGAGAATAATGAGACGCTTGAACATATGATTGGAAATTTAATTGATGAGGTCAACGAGCAGGTAGTGGGCCAAGTCCGGATTCCGCGAGACAAGACCATCGTGGCGGACCCTGTTCGGCCGTTCAAACGGCTGGGCAAGGGGACGCTGGACCGGATAGGAGTGTTGGCTGACTATAAGGATGACATCGAGAAACTTTACAGCACATGATCTGGCTTAAATGAGATCGAGCTTATCATATTATGATTATATTTATGGAAGCTGTTGCTTACCGGCTCGTGAAATTTGCCAGTTCTGCGCCCCTGAGCAATAACAATGCCATGCCACCCTGTTCCCTACCACATGATAGTTGGGCACAACAGCACCACGACAAACGCCGGCGCTAATAACCAATCCATCCGTATGTCGAAATGCCACTACAGGCTTCTTCAGAAAACAGCCGTAGTCGTCAAGGCTAGGGGTGGGTGCCATAGGCCATCGTCTTCTTTCCTTCCTTCCTTCCTCTAACCAATCCCAATGGATTAGTTATAGCAATGTCATCATGTAGGTATCCCTCGATACCCCTTAAGACACTCGATGTGCCTCATTCTCACAACCCCACCGGTCTGTAGGCGCACAAACATCCTGATATGCCAAGCGGACTGGCGACGCATATCGGGTAGAGAAAGCCCAACATGTAGGCGAGCAATAGTATGCAGAGCAAGTAAAGCTCGTATTGGCTCGGGCGCCGGGCCCGGAGCCCGGATGCGCACATCGTCATGGTCATGCTGAATAAGGTTAGGGAGATAGTCATGACTTCGTATTATTCGATCCGGAGGGATTTTCTCCAGAATATGTCGTTCCTCGAGGATGCGTATATATGTTGCTGCTCCGGGGACCGCCTAGAAGTGATTACCCGATCACTCCGTTGCTTGAATGTAGGGATTCTGCAAGTTTGCGGAAGTTCGAAGATCCCTCCTTGGTGCACGAGGACAATTGAATGGGTGGACTTGCGAATTGTAACGACACGCAATATCTAGTGTGCATTTCGAGAAGCTTTAGGTCCATGAATGCCATGATATACATATAGGCAGTCATACCACCCTATCTCCGAAAGAGTTACCTGAGTCTCTTTCTCGATACTGGCAATGGAGACATTTTGCTATTAATCACATAAGCTTTTGAATCTCATATCAAGGTGATCTGGCTCTCCAGAGGGGTAGTAAAGCCAACGAGACGTTTGAAATTCAAGACTGATTAATCGAACGCCCATGGATACATTTTCATGATTGTATCCCATCTGTATTTGATGGTTTTAGATCCATTGAGATCAGCATAGCCCAGGGTGAATTGATTGCCCCAAGCTAGCATATGGCTAATGATGTTGGTCAATACGATTCGAAATACCGTATGTAGCGGCGAAATCCCAAGAACCCGGGGGCTTTCGATTCGTTCGCTTCATACAACCAACACCACATGCGTCGCGCATGCAGTGAGGTGTTGCCAGCAGCTCCAATAGTAACTGGTTTTTGTTATTGTTGTTGCTGTTGGTCTTTGGTTGGCTGGGTTAAGGTGAGGGTGGTGCATGAAACAAAAGGGGCCATGCTTGACGTCAGACCACTCTTTGTCCGGCAATGCAGCAGGTGGGTGGATGGTGGTGGCGGTGCACTTGGGGCACCCCCCTTGACGCGTACCATCGAACGTTCCTTGCTGGATTCCAGCAACGACCGGACGAAGCGGTCATTGATTTGGTTTCTCTAATTCAACATCCAAAAACAAATCAAGTCATTTTGCTGGTTTTCAAAAGACTTCTTCCTATTTCTGATTTTAAGATTGAATCTGGCAAACACTCGTCCACAAATTCCATTAGCGTAAACAACCTACACGAAGCAACGAAGCAATATGGGTCGCTGGTCGCAGTACGACACGGACGAGGAGCGGCTGCCGGAGGGCATGGTGCGGATCGGGTACGACGCCGACGACCAGACCTACACGTTCAGAGACACCAACGACGGCAGCATCTGGGAGAGCGCCCCGGGCAACCAATACGGGCGCCTGACGCGCATCTCGGGCCCTTCGTCATCGTCGGGCGGCCGCCACCCTAACGAAACCTACAGCGATGTAGACGCGGCCGCCGCCCCACCCCCGCCCTACGACGCCGGCGAACCCGACGACAGCTGGAGCGGCAACCAGAAGGTCTCGTGGCGCGCCGACATGATGCCCCTGCTCAACTTCTTCATGATCATCGGACTTTTCCTCATCGGCGTCTTCTGGTTCCTGCACAAGACCGTCGGCACCGGGAGCGGCAACGATGAGGGAAACGGCGGCGGCGATGTGGTGCTGAAGTGTGGTGTGGGCGCCCGCACGTACCGCATCGAGCAGGGCGACACGTGTTGGGATATTGCGCAGCGCCGCGGTCTGGAGGTCGACGATATCCTGGGGGAGAACCAGGGCCTTGACTGCGACAGCCTGGATATTGGCAACCTGATTTGTGTACCGACGACTTCTTAAAGATTCTATTGGCTGGCTACAAAGCTTGCTGGAAGTCTGGTTGGCGGGTGAGGTGAGATGAAGCATGAGCCCTCCCGACACTCTGAGATGCGGTCGTTGGAGATTGGATGGGGCCACCTTGATAGGAGGGCTGGGTAGAGTTGTGAACACAAAGGCACTAGTCATGGCCGCAAAGGTAGCATAGTGAGCGCAAAGACAAGTCTGCAGGAATCCGCCCTGGTCACCACGCCCTCTTCCTGTTTAAGCGATCCATCCATTTAATGGTATCGACGACGCGTTTGACTCCAACCAAAGAAAAAGGAGCGTATTGGCTGATATGCCCCGCCGCAGGACTAGTTGTTAGACATGTCGACGCTGTCACGGAGCGCAGCTCCAGAAACGACTCGTGATTAACTCACTCTGCCCATAGCTATTTTGAGCAAACTAAAAAAAACTGTCAATAGAAGCCGTCGGGGTGTCACAGAATATATTTATGCTATTGATATATCAATTATGCCCATGACGGGCCATGAGTACCTGTAAGAGGGTTCGAGGCAAATAGGGGTAGACTCACCTGAGCTCAATCAACTACAACTTCTCAAAAACTCTCTTGCGAGACCACCAAATCACAAACATGCCAATAAAGCGGATAGATTTGGCTCATGATATGTATACTTGAGATGATAACTCTTTTGGCCAAGGCGATGGGAGATATCGTCAGTGTGAGTGGTTTCTTCCCCCGAATCAGTGCCAAAATTGATTATAAAAAGGCAGTGATCCCGCTGCTATCTCATCAACTACTTACACATCTTTCACCATACACACTCAGTATACTCAAAGCACCCTACTAGCTTTATACTGCTCTCACATCCTCATTAACACCAACAAACATATCAACAACATGACTTTGTCACCTGTCGCCTTGTTGGCTCTGCTGGCCAGCTTCTCTGCCACGCCTACGCAAGCTGCGCCTCGCAATCTACAAGGGGTCGCTTTCAAGAACGACACAGCCGAGATCACCGCCTGAGGTCGAAAGCATGCCATTGTCAACGCCGCCACGCATTGCTATCCCGACCTGCGCAGCCAGTCGTACGCCCACTCGGACGTGAACGACTTCGACGTCGAGTGGGCCGCCACCATGTTCTGCTCCGACCTCGAGAAATTGAATTGGCTCTCGGAGGAGGGGCACTACAACGCAACGTGGCCGGTCGTCCGCGTCGACGGGGTCAACACGCTGCACCCGCGGTGGACGTTCTGGAGCCACCTTAGTGGCGAGTGCCCATGGATACCGCACAAGCCCTTGTCATCTCGGTCATCTCAATCATCCCAGGCATCTCCGCCGCGCAAGTCGGACTGCGTGGCCCTGGTGAAGAACATCTGGCACGGCTGCGACAACGGCGGCCGCGGAGCCGAGGCCACCCTCAACAACTGTACCAAGGTCGCCGTCCACGCCGTCCCCTTCGAGGCCAGAGGGCTTCCGGGCCGCGCTTCGCAGGTGTGCAAGGTCGATCCGTATGAGGGGGCGTTTTGGGACCAACCCAACGGTCGTGGCAAACATTCGTGATCTAGTCGGGGCGGCCATGTAAGAAGGGATCTTCCTGGATTTGGAAACGAGGAAACTCGGAGGGACGTAAGCTCAGACTAATGAAGCGTTTACTTCTACTTGTAACTAGAGACATGATGAGAACTCGTGCCGGGTGTACGCAATACTTGAATTTGACACCAGACTGCTTCAGACATTGTCATAGACCCTCCCTTTGTAACGGAATTTGGTACGGCTCTCTTGCTGACATTAGGGAAAAGGGTGGTCTGATATAAGATGTAAGGTATTGAGCAGGTTGCTAGAGATATGTCGAGGCATAGATATGAATGATGTGTGTGAGTATATGTTTTGGAGGCTGTGTATAATTTTATTCACCCGACTATCGACTATCTATTGTCACAGCATCGGAATTCATAATTACCCCTCCATGGCGGCTGCGCTGGTGTAGAAAGTGTAGAAAGAACCCCGCCGATCTCCGGCACAAGCGCGCACTTTACTTGTAGTTTCAGCAGTCATAGCAGCCGTAGCAGCCGTAACAGCAGCACCTCCCAGCTAATTGATCAATCAGCCTTGCATTGGTTCGGACGTAACTCCCTGTAATTCGACCCGCTTGACTCACAGGTTTCAATTTTTGCAGAGGGGCATAGGTCAGAATTAAGAAAAAAAAGAGGGAAGAAAGGAAAGGTCGACTGCGGGGCTTATCAGCTGTCCTGCCCGAACACTCATACCCTCACTTTATGAATGCCTCCCCTACTTCGACGCGTCCTCAGGCCAGCCACGAGACCCCCACGACAATTAGTTACTACTTTGTCGCATCGCACAGTCCCTCTTCCTCTGCAGCGGCTACAGCTACTGCTTGCGACCCAGTCCACCGCTCTCAGCAGTCGAGCTGCGAAGGCTGTCACTACCCAGCGAGCCTACAGTGTCACAGTCCACGACCACGACCACGACCACGACCACGACCACGACAACGACAACGAACTCATCACCATGGCGCCCAAACAGAAGTTCGATCTCAAGACCCCTAAGGGCACCAAGGACTGTAAGAACTGGGAACTATAATACACCACCGGGCAAGCTCGGGTTGCTGCGACAGTACAGCAAGCTGATATATAATCTCTAGGGCAGGGTACTGATATGGTCATCCGCGACCACATCTTCAACACCATCACCAAAGTTTTCAAGCGCCACGGCGGCGTCACCATCGACACCCCCGTCTTCGAGCTGCGCGAGATCCTGTCGGGCAAGTATGGCGAGGACAGCAAGCTCATCTACGACCTGGCCGACCAGGGCGGCGAGATCACGTCGCTGCGCTACGACCTGACGGTGCCCTTTGCCCGCTGGCTCGCCATGAACAAGGACGTACAGTCCATCAAGCGCTACCACATCGCCAAGGTCTACCGCCGCGACCAGCCCGCCATGACCAAGGGCCGCATGCGCGAGTTCTACCAGTGCGACTTCGACATCGCCGGCGAGTACGACGCCATGCTGCCCGACGCCGAGGTCCTGCGCATCGTGTCTGAGGTCTTCGACGCCCTCGGCTGGCGCGACACGTACACCATCAAGCTCAACCACCGCAAGATCCTCGACGGCATCTTCCAGGTCTGCGGCGTGCCCGCGGACAAGATCCGCACCATCTCCTCGGCCGTCGACAAGCTCGACAAGCTGCCCTGGGCCGACGTGCGCAAGGAGATGGTCGAGGAGAAGGGCCTCGCCGAGGACGTCGCCGACAAGATCGGCAAGTGGGTCGTCAAGAAGGGTGGCAAGGACCTCATCGCCGAGCTGCGCGCCGATCCCGACCTGGCCGCCAACGAGCTCATGAAGAAGGGCATGGACGAGCTCGACCTGCTGTTCGAGTACCTCGACGCCTTCAACGCCGCCGCCGCCGTCTCCTTCGACTTGAGCCTGGCCCGCGGCCTCGACTACTACACCGGCCTCATCTACGAGGTGGTCACGGAGGGCTCCGCGCCCTCGTCAACGCCCGCCGCCGGCGAGGTCGTCGCTGCCCCCAAGAAGAAGGGCAAGAAGGGCACCACAGACGCCGACGAGGACCGCTCGTCGGATCCATCGGTCGGCGTCGGCAGTGTCGCCGCCGGTGGTCGCTACGACAACCTGGTGGGCATGTTCTCCGGCAAGGGCCAGATCCCCTGTGTGGGCATCTCGTTCGGCGTAGACCGGATATTCTCTATCACAAAGGCGCGCATGGAGGCCGACAAGACCTCTGCTCAGGTCCGGAAAAACGAAGTCGATGTCTACGTGATGGCATTTGGTGGCAAGGGATTCGAGGGTCTTCTTAAGGAGCGCATGTCCGTGTGCAATACCTTGTGGGAGGCGGGCATCAATGTAAGTCTATTCTATCCGGCAGCTGGGCTCTGATGCATTCATACTGGCGAAGTGATTTGCAACATTTGAAAGCTAACCATATGACAGGCCGAATTCCTTTACAAGAAGAAGCCTAAGCTGCAGAACCAGTTCAAGGCCGCCGAGGGCAACGGTGTTCCCTTTGCCATTGTCCTAGGCGAGGAAGAACTGGCGGCAGGTCAAGTCAAGATCAAGGAGATGGGTCTGAGGGACGGTCACCCCGAGAAGGAAGGCGTGCTGGTGGAGCTGGCCAACGTCGCCGATGAGGTGAAGCAGCGCCTCCAGCGGAAACAAAAGCTCGACGAGATGACGACGCGAGCCGAGGGGCTGCGCGTTATCCACGGTATTCGAGGCGAGGAAATCAAATCAGCGGTGGGCAGTGAAACGGGGGCCGCACCTGCTGCTGCTGCTGCTCCTGCTACTGATGCTGCTGCGGAGGAAAAACCTGCCGCCGCGGAGCCTGTTGATGGCACTCCTTCCGCTTAGAGCGGCAAAACATATTACAGATGAAATACAAAATAAACAGAAACAATCTGAACTACTCTATATCGAATGATACCCAATATGGATCTACTTTGCGGTGTATGATGCGATTTGCCACCAATTGTAAAGAGAGCTTCGTTATAAGAAATAGCGGTGTTCAGAAAACCGGAACATCACGAGGGGAAACCAACCTCACCGATGATGATCATGAAACACTCCGCCGCTGTTTCGATAGTCAAACTAGTACCTCGCCGACGAGAAGTTCGGGTCGACTACTGCAACCAGCTGCAGTCGGTAGTCCACCTGCATACCGGTCTGCCTCTGTAAGGACGGGGCGGGCGAGCGGCGCGCAAAGTCTCTCTCTGATCGTCGGTCGAGTTTCGAGTTCCAAGTCTAAGTCCAAGCGAGAAGAACCCAAGAAGTGAGTGAGAGCAGCGCAAAGCAAAGCGACGGCAGAAACAGCCATTGGTGTGGTTGGTGTGGTGGTTGGTGGCTGATTTGCAATGCGATGCGCCGATGCGATGCGAGGGTGTCCGGTTCACTCCCTGATCAACGGACGGATGTATGTCGATCAGTCCCTAAAATTCTCCGACGGACGAACTGTACTGTCGCTTCACTTGGACCAAATCGCACGATTGTTCCTCCGCCCCAAAAAACACCCATGCTGTGAATCCTGCGAAAAAAGAGTCCGGCCATCCGATCCTTCATGCAGCGTGCCGACAAGCTTGATTGCATACGGTATGGTTTGTACTATATCTCTATCTCATGGTGTTTATTCTCCGGTGTGCACAGTTTATGTACATGTGCTGCATAGCCGAACGACCGACCACCTGCAGACATGCAATGTAGGTATCTTCTTCCTCCCCGGGCTGCTACTACATGACATGAGACGAAAAGGTTCAGAATACCAATAGGTAGATGGGATTGCTATCATCCCATCCACCCTGCCTCGAGTGTGAAGCAGGGCGAACGTACATGCCGCTTATGCGACCTATCAGATTGTGATAATGAGGCACATGGTATCGGTGTGTTCATTTGTTCGTTTGTATACACACGCGATAACTAATGCAGCCATATCGAATACAGACCCACGGACGTTCAAAGAGTCAACCTCGACCATGGTTCCGCAACCTGGTAAAGTCGCATCTAGCAAAAGGCCAAGCAACTAAGCAAGCAGTTTTGGTCACATGTCGTCACATAAGTCACAAAATATGTCTCTACCTAGTCACAAGACTTTTCTTGTTCGTCTTGCGTCTTGTCCACCTTGAAGGAAAGAAAGCAATTGATTCGATTGAACGACGAGAAGAAAGACCACGAAGACCGAAGAAAAGACCGTAAACCGTTGACCGCTCTGTCGGTTTCGCTGACCGATTCTCTATCTAATATGTATCTAGATGGAGAGATGATGGAGAGATGGAGATAGATCAATGCATAGAACTATTGGAGAGGTAACAAATAACCACTCTCGCGAACCCACCATCTCAACCTACATACATACCTCCCCCGTTTCCATCTCGGCCGTAAATCTGGTACGCCCTAGGCAGCTAGGTCAATTCCTACCACCTACCACATACGGAATTCGAGGATCAAAACAGGACCAACGAGGAACCCCGCCGTCTTTCGTCGCCGTCGCAAGTGCGGGGGGAGCAGCATTGTGCGTACTGTGGACAGTGGCCGGCGCGCGCAGGGCACAGGGTGGGAGGGATCATGGATTGGGTCGGGACGAGAGAGATCGAACCAAACTGCGAACCGATTTCCCTCTTGGGAAGAAAGGTCGGGGGACATGTGGGTTTCCTCCCTCTCTGAGCAGATCTAGATTCTGGTCGAGATTGGTAAACTCGGCCAGTTTGTGTTCTTATTGTCCACTTTGCATACAGTATGTAGACGGTCCGGACGCTTTGTCAATCAAGTGGGAAACATTACCCTGTAGTCTGGGATCCTCGTGTGGACTCGCGATGATCTGTGGTGTTCCGTGTGCCGGGCCCGCCTGCCTACCTCATTCCGCCGAGTCCCGAATTGTCCCCAGCAGCAGGTTTGCGAAATTCAATGCGAATGTTCAAAGCGGCACACATGGTGAGGGGCTGTGTATTACGTACGTACGGTCAACTGGATCCCGTGACGGTTAATTCCTAGCTCACGTATGCCTAGAGAAGATTAATAACTGTCCCGCTGTCAAAGCGATACGTTCTATAGTTTAAACCCGGCTCTGCTATAGGTGTGACTTACCAAGCAGTCCTGGTGCCTTATGTGATTGACGATGCAGCAGAGTAGCATTGCATCTTCATCTTGTTTGAGAACGCTTGGACTTGACGAAATTCTCCTATAAGCCACACCCAGTATGCATTGCGTGACCCCACCGTTGTCGCTGTGTTTTATTTTCCCAGTGTACTCGTGATCTGATGAGCCAAGTGTGTCGTGGTTTGCTTTGAAGAGCCACAGTCCTTACTCGCAATCCGCCGACAGACGAACAGGTCGGCTGTCTGGGATATGCCTCTGAGGAACCGCACCGACGGGCCGTCGAAAAGGGATGGAACAAGAGTCATGAAGAGGTCGGCTCCGACGGGAGTAGATAGAAGTGGCGTATCCAATACTTCCAGACCCCGAATCGTCTGGATCTTTTCTCAAACGTGCGTGGTAGTTGTCTTAGAGTTGACGCACGACGATGCTTCCGGAGCGCGCGATGTACGGCGTTGCATCATGCCTTGTGCTCCGGCGGGCGTGGGCTGCAGATGTGCAACAGCCTGGCCGCTGCAGTCTCTGCTGCGGTGCAATCTCCGGCGTCCAATGAGCTGAGTCTTCACAGGTCAAGTTTCATCGAGTAAGGGAAAGGGGGCAGCTATAGAAGGAGCAGAAGACGGAAGTATTGGCGAGAGCGGGGGATCTCCTCTTCCGCCGGTCATATACTACTAGTGGACATGATATCGGTCCAAGCGACGGCCTCAATCGTGATGGCACCGCACCAAGGATGCTTCCCAGTTCGTCCCTGACTAGTCAAGAGATTATGGTAGTATTGAGATGATCTCTCTATTTTTCTCTTTCTCATCCGAAATAGGCCATCGTACCCAAGTCGACAAATTTTCAAGTCTCGAAACCTGTCAAAAACTTGGCAACGTGGAATACGGTTCTGTCATAACGCTTTGACAGACGGACAGGTCGGTCGTACAGGCATCTTTAGTCGGGCCATGAACCCCTGAATCCGCGGCCAGGTCACAGCTCCGACTAAAATGTTTTAGGCCCCGAGTATGTTTCAGCTGCAACCTCGAAGGGATGAAGAAAGACTATACTTCGTGGTTGGTGTGGCAGACGTATGCGGGAACCTGCAGATAATCTCCTCGGGACGACTCCGAGAGACGACTCGGCCTTTTTTTGGCCTAGGTTACGGCTTCTTCCCATGCTGCCATGCTGGCTGACAGGCAGGCAGGATGGCCGATGCAACCGCCGCTGCTTCCGCGAGGCTATCTCTGGGTGATAGACACTCGCGATGACCACAGCAAGCGAACGACGTGTTCCCACATCCCCGAGGGGTAGTCTTGGCGACCTGGTGTCTCAGCTACGGTGCCATTTCAGACGAAGTTTTTCTTTGAAAAAGAACAGACGGTAGGTAGTAACTCTGGGGTCAAGGCTGGGGTGAGACCTTCGCATCAAGCATAAAGTCAAGATGCGATTTTCGTGTACCTGCCTAAGTAGTAATACGGAGAGCAACTCAACACCACATGGCAAAGGCGGGCCCTCGACAACTCGCTTGCCTCACCGAGCACAAATACAGAGTAATATCGGTTCGACTCCAGAAGGATCTGGCGTAATGGGGACTTTCATTAACCAACTTCAGAGCGTTGGACTTGTTCGTGAAAGGAATGCCCAAACCCCCACTGCGAACGGACCTTGGAGGGACATCTGATGTAACGGTTTCTGGGTGGGCGAAGGGAAATAGCGTCGCAATCATTAGTCGACAGCAGCAGGCTAGACTCGACTGGGGAAACTCCGGAGTTACGAAGAGTATCCTACAGTATGTAAAATGTGATATGTAATAAGTGAAAACAGAGAGGAGTAGGTAAACGACCAGACGTTCATTACGGTGATTTACTGGGGTCGCATCGATCGGTACTTGGCCGCCTGAAGTTGTGATGTCCACCACGAGAGGTATGGATTCCGAGAAGTTGGGAACATGAAAGTAACTGGGCTCCAGTTGTGTGATTTGGTAGCTTGGTGGCATACGATTTGGTAGCATAAGATATTAAAACCCCGTTTCGATGCGCCGTCAGTGGTGCGACTTTGAGGAAAGGGCGAGCGCCTTATTTCCTAAAACGACCAATGACGGCAAACACGAGGGCTGCACAGATGAAGCGCAATCTGTGCGAATTCTTTTTTTGTTCTTTTTTAACCAGCAATGCCAGGCGCCAGGTGCCAGGAATCCACGCCTACGGAATACGCGAACAGCAACAATATCCACGACTACTACATACTACGACTGGTGGCCGGGGGCGGGCGGTTTGGGACGCGTGTATGGAGTACGTTGATCATGAATGAGTGAATACTACAAAAATCGCGTCGGTGAGTGAAAGAGTCTCCAGCTTCTTGCACAGTAAGTCTGTCTGTCTGCGGGTTGGTATATCCGCTTCTCGAGATGCGCCAAGTGGTTTGTGGCAGTTGTAGGGCAAGAATGGCCTCAACTGCCAGCTAGCCCCGTGTGTGCCCCGGCACTTGTGTGTGTATGCACATACTGTAAGCACACCTAAAGTAGCAGAGTTTGGAGGAAAACAGGGCAGCCTAATGCACCTAAAAGAGGCCCTTGAAGCCATATGATACTAGGCAAGTCTGAATCGCGGAAACTCTCGAGATAGTGCCAACGGCTCTTTTAAATCTCTCGTTATCCTTATTCTTTTAGGCGGGTTGGCGGGACTGGGTGAGGTAGCTCGCGTATGCGATTGGGCCCGGACGAAGTCTATTACCTGCATGCTGTGTAGATCACCAGAAACAGAGACCGCATCAAGCCTGAGAGTGGGTTCGTGGGTTCACTCTCTCAACGCAACTTGGTCTCGGCTCCATAAGTAAGAGGTAGCTATGGAAAGATCGGTGTTCGTGTTCGTAAATAATATAGTAATAATAATAACAATAATAACAATAATACATAGTGGTGTTTGTCGAGTAATGCAGGGCAACGAAAGGAAGGAGATTCCCGCACTTTGCTATGTTGCTTAATATCGCCTGCTATCGCCATTACTGCTCTCTGTGTCGATACTGTGCTGATGGCTCAGCTTGTAACCTACGTACTTATCAATCGGTGCGGACTAGGCCGGGCTTTTGCGCAGGGGTAAAGGAGACGACTCTCGATTTAGTCAGGATCATCTGCAGGGGTTTCCCTACGACACGCTACAGCATCATCCTGGCTGCTCGGTAAGGTTGCGGGAAAAAAGGGGGGGTTCGTGCCCTGCCCTCACAAGCCCGCATACCCCAAAGAGGCCAATCAGCTCTCGCGGCTCAGCTCTGCCAGGTCCTGCTCAATCTCCAGCCTCTCTCACTGGGTTTTGCTTTCGTATGTACCGGCTTACGTAGTTGGTGTGGGCTTGCGACTTCTTGCAAGAGGAACAGGATGAGGGCGTCATAGCGACAGGCACGCAGTTGTTACGTACATACATGCAGTATACTGTACAGTACGCTACGGTTGGAAAATCCGACTTGGGCGCAACGCCGTCTCCAGGGCTGGCTTGCGAGCTTGGTTAAGGATCCTGCTAACTTGTTAAGTAAAGCCATTGCGAGCTAGACAAGTACATAGTGAGGTGGCTTGTGGTAATGGAGGTCGTGTACTGTGTAAGAGAAACAGCTGGCAATATGGAAATTGCATCTCATGTATGGGCATCACTCCGAACTCGGTCATTGATCTATTTCTGCCGTTCCGGAGAGATTAGACGCGGCTGAAGCATTGATTACTACTACGTGCACTCCGTACAATGCAAAGCAGCGAATGTTAGATGTACGGAGTAATGAAGCATGAAGGACGGTGGGTGGGCCGTCGCACCGTCCGTCTCTCTGGGTCTTTGCGACTATGTATGGTGAGCACAGGCCCTAATGATACCCGTAACGCATACTGCAAGGCAAGCAGCAGCAGCAGCAACAGGGCGAGGGAAGATCGTCTCAGCATGGCTGGCTGGGTTGGGCGGGCAAGACAAGACAGGTAGACAGGGTAGTGGCCGATTGGGTCATCAGCCGGCAGGGGCTGCACAAGCACAAGGCACAGCTGGGCATGGATGTCGTTTTCCCCCCTTCTCTCTCTCTCTCTTTTTCGCGTCTTTCTGCAGTTCAGAACCAGATATGCAGGTAGGCCGATACCTGGCATTGGCATACAGGGACAACCCAGTCGCATCTTTTTGGCTCGAGTCTAAGCAGCTAAGGTCGATGCCGGTACTTAGGGAAGCAGAATCCGCTTCGCTCAAGGGGGGGATTGCAGGTGCAGTTGCAGTTGCAGTTGCAGTCTAGCAGTACCCAGAACAGTACCGTTCAAGACTGCCAGGCTACTTGTAGAATTGATACTTGATCAATCCACCTTGTATTAGCTGGACTGACAGACATCCATATCCATCTTTTCTGTCGTCTTGTTTCTTGTGTTCTTGATACTTCCAACTGGGTGTTCCATCATTTCTTATTATTCTACAACCTGCATCTTGCATGTATGAGTTTTCCTCCTCTTTCTCCCTTCCATGCTTGCTTGCTTGCTGCTCCGCTCTCTTCTCTTTTCCAGGGAGCGCCGTGCCTTTCATTTTTTAGTTGCTTTTGTGTGTGATTTGTAACTTGGGTCTGCTTTGCTTGCTTCTTCACAGACTTTTATCCCGTCCAAACCAGCCATCACCTTCAACCACCCAGACCCCCCAGACCCTCGCCCGTCCGTTTCCCACTTTAAGGTTTAGACTGCTGTTACCGCATGTAGTCGTAGCTGCCGGGAAGACGGGAAGACAGGAAGACAGGACCCGACAACCTCTTTTGCAACCGAACTTTTTCTTTCCCCCTGGATTTCTACCAAAAGATTCTCAGCTCGGATTCTCCAGAAAAACTATTCTCGTTAGAACCATACCATACCTGTTGGAAATATATCGTGTGTTGGAACAAGTGGTTTCTTTCCTGTCGTTGATCAAGGAAATAAGGCAGATCTGCAACTGCAACTGCAATTGGCCAACGCAAATCTACATCTACAACGGATTTGACCAGTCGCTTGCCACTTACACTTACATGCGCACCCGCAACCCGCACCACTCTCAAACCACCCAACCAACGCCCGGATCTTTCAAAATCTCAACCTAAACAGCAACTGCACGCTTTCCCAGGGATTGAGATCGGGTCTATGCGAAACCACACTTCAGACGACGCAAGGAAACCGAACAAGTTTGCATACTTGACCCTTTTTCCGCCTTCACTCTGCACACGTTATCTGTCGGGGTCGGCTTAAGCCTTACCGGCCTGTGCTCCAGGTGTCTGAAACCCCGTGGTTTCTGAATAGTCTGGGTTGCCCCGGCTTCAACTACGACATCATCCCCATTCCAGTCCCTACTTGACACCCGCGGACCATTGGCCCTGCACAAAACGCATTGAGTGCCTGACACACCCACAGCCTCTGTCGAGTGTCAGCAACTCGGACGCCAGACTTCTCTTTTGATCTGAACTCACATATACTGTTCATCTCTTCAGCTCCTGACGCAGTCTGAACATCCCAAGTCTATTTTCAGACGGACTACATACATACATACATGCCCTACTAATCCGAAAAGTACTCTTACACACCAGAGCAGCTTGTACGATCCATCATCTTTGCGTATACTACCAGACGAACATTGGGTTCGCTCTAGTCTCGCTATTGATCCCACATCAGGACAGACCCCCAACCTCTCTGACTCGGGCGGCGTCCCGTGAGCGGACCACATTCAGGAATCGCTTTTGGAGAGTTCGTCCGTTGCCACTTGGACCCTTTTCGGACCGGCCATCCCCCAGACATCCCTTAAGATGGGTGGACTTATACCCCTCCTCCTGCCGTCTGTCGGCGGCTCTCGAGTCCTCCCCTCGGATGGTTATGAGTCGAGGAGGCGAGCTTCAGTACAGGAACCCTCGAATCCATTACCCCCGTCGCATCGTCGGCAGCACTCTTTACCAGTCGTAACATTAAGGAATCCGAGACGTCCTTCGATATCAGCTACGGTCCAGCAAATCACTGTACTACCTTACACCGCCGACGAATGGAAGAAAACGCTCAACGAAGTGAAGCAAAAATATATTAATCGCAAATATCGCACTTGCTCAGCAAAGTGCTGTGAAATACTCGATAATCTCAAAGACACCTCCAAGATTGAGCCCCTCCACCTGGTCTACTTACACTTTTACGCCGCTTCGTCATTTGAGATGTGTGCCCGGCCGTTGTCTCAGTCTTCCAGCTACCGCACCAAACTGCTGCGGGATGCACGGGAGCATTACGAAGATGCGGCCATGCTAATTGAAAAGGCCGAGGAGGCGACCACTCAGAAATCCCGATCAGGGTCCGTGTCCTCTATCGCGTCTCAGTCGCCTTCCCTGCCGTCGTGTCTCAACGTCTCGGGGCTTTCCCCGAGGTCCTCGATATCTTCGGGCGACGAGGCGCCCGGCAAGCGCACCAAGAAGAAGAAGAAGGTCTCGTTTTCCGGCCTGCCGGACCTCGATGAAGTTTCCAAGCCCTCGCTGCAACCGGAGCCCTACCTTCGACCGGACAGTCCCACCCTGGGATGGGAGGAGAGCTACTACCTGTTCGGCGCGCCCGAGCCTGCGCAGCAGCAACAACCTGCGGTTCCGGTATCTTCCCCGCTTGCTTCAGTTGCTGAGACGGAATTGGAACCGGAATCGCCAGCGCCGTCACCGCGAGTAGAGATGACCTTCCCAGAGCGGTCATCAACGCCAGCGCCGCCCGCGGATGATGATGGCCATACGTTTAATCTCGAGCAGTTCCTCCAGACGCGGTCCATGAACCGCCTCGTATTGCAGCTCTCCGCCCTACGTTCGCAGATTTCCTACCACCGCGAAGCTATCGAGGGCCTCCTCGTGTCGTCCGAAGAAGCCGACGAGGTTCCCTCGGTACCCGAGGTGCCACCGGTGCCATCCATTCCCGGTCTGACGCGCAATATCTCGCCTTTCTCTGCTTCCTCTTCCTCCGCCGAGGATTCGGACGGACCGCCAACGCCCACGTCCACGACGGTCGCCATGTTCGAGCAACACGACTACTCGCCCAAGACACGGGCCTCGCCCGGATTCTTCGACCTCGAAGCACACATGCGCAGGATGGAGGAGCAGCAGCAGCAGCAGTTGAAGCAGCGCCAGCACCCTACCTACTTCACAATGCCGGATTGGAGCCAGGGCAGCACCAGCCCGACCACAGCTACCCACCACGGCCGGTCGCAGTCCAGCGTTGGACCCTACTACATTCCCTCCAGGCCGACAACGTCGGAGTCAATGGCACGCCCTCGCAGCAGCGACAGTAATTCGTCCGAGGCGACCATGACGCCGTCCATCAATGCGCGACAGATGGGCCACCAGATCCAGCGACCCGCGTCCGCCGCCGCCATCCAGCGACCCGCGTCGACGACGCCCTCGTTCTCGTCGACCACGACGGCTTCGGACGAGGCGCTGCGGGACCGCATCGAGCGGCTCCGGGCCGGCGGCTGGCAGAGGAAGCGCTTCGACAGCCGACGCTACGAGGCGTTGCGCGAACAAGTCCTCGGCGAGCTTGGTGCCTAATAACCAAATGATGGCGCTACGAATATACTTAACAACTTAATCCTCACCCACCGGGCCATCATGACACGGGTGGCCCCCAAATCTGTACAAACTTGACCTACTATGGTCAGACCACCATTTATCACTTACGATTTCTTACCTCTCTTCCCGGACCAGACCAGAGTTCGGGGAGAAGGAAGAACGAAAAATGTTTCCAAAAGGGAAAGGCGTTTCGGCATAATACCATCATAGAAGTCCACGTTGCTGTTGCTGTTGTCGTTTTTCGAGGAGGGCATCGACATCTCTTCGCCTTATTTTGTTTCCTTATTCTTTAATGTGTGTGCTATCTTTGTATAAAAAGTAGTGTGTACATGTATGACTCGAGACGTTTTTTTCTTTATATCTTTCTATCATTTTCCTTTCTATTTATCCCCTTTTTCGAAACGTGTACCAAGAGTGGAAGGAGCATTTGCATATGATACCTGGAGGATGCTGGTTGGCTAGTGCTTAACGATTAAAGAAGCAATACGAAGATCAAAACTTTTATCTCACTTGAGAGCCTTCCTATACGTGATTCATTGATTAATTCTCTGAAGTGAAATATGTTCTGTAATCGAGATCGTGCTTTAGGCTAGATCCTACACGAAAACAGATGCTGTTTGTCCAGGAACCCTTCACAGACACCGACCGGCCAATCGTGGCTATATCAACAGTTTCCGCCGCGCGCAACGATCTCTTCTTCCTCGTACATCACGATTGTCTCGCCGTCGCCCATGATGTGGGGGATACTCTTGAGGTCGGGAAAGATACATGGGCCGCGGCACTGAGAGGACAGCTTGAAAATGGCGGCCGAGTCGGTCGATGAGAATCAAGACGCAGTCGGCAAACGAGGGCCATTCTCACGTATACGTTGAGAAAACGAGACGCGGCAAACGAGACGGCTATGCAAGTACGTATCACGAGTGCATGTGATTGGGGAGGTCACAATCCTACTCATCAAAGTCGTCACAACTCATGCTGATGGATAAGCAAAGCACATGAAAATAGCGATATTGGATATTGTGAAGAAAAAAAAGGAATGGCCTTTGTCCCCCTTTGGTACCTCGATGGACTCCGCGTATGAAAAGCCCAGTTTTTTCCAAGCAAACCTTGATTCGGTCGACTCTATGTAGTAGTCTCACCTATCCTCAAAAAGGGTATCTCCTTAATCGACGTCCCCCCGTCCCCCCGTAAGCTAAGCAGGTTACACTCTTCTCTAGCCGTTGAAGCTCTTACGCCGGGCCTCCTTTTCCACCTCCTCCTTGACCTTGAGCGTCTGTTCCTGGTCCTTCATCTCGCGGACCTTGGCCATGACCACCTCGCGGAAGATGGCGCCCTTGACCGCCTTGTTGAGCTTGTCCTTACCGCTCGCGGCGGCGGCGGACGCGGCGGCCGCCGGGTTCGACGGCAGATCCGGGTTCTCGGGGTCGTCCTCCTGCATCTTGAGCGCCTCGATACGGTTGGCTAACTTAACCATCTCGATACCTCGCTTGAGGCGCGCCTTGGCCATGTACGCCTTGATCTCGGGCAGCAAGTTGTGGTCGGTAGCGTTCTTGCCGCTGAGCCAGATGTGGTCAAGCGCTTGCTGCATGGGGTGTTAGTAAGTGTCGCCTGTTTATTATGTTGGCTATAGAGTGGGCGTCAACGTACCTGACTTGTCCAGCGGTTCTCGGCTTCCGGTTGCAGCAAGTGCATGATGAAATCTTTCGCGTCTTGGGAGACGTCCTTCCAGTACCGCTCGTGGAAGACCACCTGGGCGCTGCTGCACTCGTCGATCAAATCTTGGAGGTTCTCCGAGCGGAACGGGGAGTAACCGCAGAGGAGTGTATATGTGATGACACCCATGGACCACATGTCGACGGGCTTTCCGTGGCCCTTCTTCAGCATGACTTCGGGGGCGGCGTAGCCGAACGACCCGGCCATTGTGGTGAGGACCTCGTCCTTGGTGTCGAGCATCTTCGCAATGCCGAAATCAGCCAGGACCAGGTCGGAGTCGGCAGACTTGCTGAGGTAGAGGAGGTTCTCGGGCTTGAGATCTGGATTTTGATTTCGTTAGCAAACCGTACCTTCCGCAGCCGCACGAACTATACATATATATAGCTGGGAGGAGGATCGTATTTACCTCTGTGGACGACGTTGTTGCGGTGGAGATAGTCGACGGCACCGAGGACCTGCTTGATGGTCTGGGAGGCGTCCTTCTCGGTGAACTTGCCCTGCTCGCAGATGCGGTCGAAGAGCTCGCCGCCGGTGGCGAGCTCGGTGACGATGTAGTACTTGTCGCGCGACTCGAACCAGTCGACGAAGCGCACGATGGAGTGGTGCTTGAGACGCTGCAGCATGTCGAGCTCATCGTAGACCATCTTCTCGTTGCCCTTGACGTTCTTCTTCAGGATGATCTTGATGGCCACCTTGCCCGTCGGGCCGTCGGCCTCGCGGACGATGCCATAGGTACCGGCGCCGAGCGTCTTGCCGAAGCGGTACTTGGCCTTCTTGTCGTAACTTTCGGGCTGGCCTTGGAGGCGGCTGAGCATCCCCGAGACTGCAGAGGAGCAAACAGAGAACCGATTAGCGCCTAGCCCCCGCAACACAAACACACATACGCACGCACGCCAAAAGCGATTACGTGTAAAGAAAATCTTGGTAACTCACAACTCATTGTTCCTGCGGCTTCGGGTATTTGCAGGTCGCAGTCGTCGCGGACTGGCGAAAAGGGTTGTACTTGGAAATAAGTATGTAGGAGAAATGCGACTAAGGACCTCAGCTAAGGAGGAGGGAGGATGATGAGAATAGAACTAGGAGGCCCAAGGTGGGGTAATGATGCTGGTTGGTGGTTTCTCGAAGGAGAGGAAGAAAGAGAGAGAGAAGAGAGCAAGCCAGCCCGTCCTGCACGTAGACGAAGCGGTGCTGCCGTGTATTTGATTTGATTTGATTTTGATTGACACCGACCGACGTGTAAAGGGATCCGACAGGAAAAATGGATAGTCTTTCTTTCTGCCAGGCCAAGCGTGAGTGTTTACTTGGAAACCAACCGTCTCAAGCCCAGACAGAGGTCACTTCTCGTAATTCGAAGATCAGTCAAGTCAGGGTGGGCTTCAGCTGTACGTAAATATAACTTGGCTTGGCGTCCACCGTTAGAGCCCAGCACTGGCGTAAAGGAGGGTCTTTTTGGGGAGGGGCTGAGCCGCGGGGGTCCCGATATAAGTCAATCCGAGGCAGGGGTAAGGTTGGAAGTGCGATATGTACAGACAGGAAACTTTCAAAGGGTGAGAAAAATATAGGTAGATAGTAGTAGATATCAACTGGTTTTGGGTTGTCGAAATAAGGGGTTCAGGGAAATGCGTTGGGTTGATAGTGTTTCGACAGTCGGGCGTGGAAGTGTTGCGACCTGTTGACGTCTAATGATCGACGGACGAGCTGTTTACTTGTACCTGTAGCCGTTTTATGTTGGCTCCCCCGGCAAGATGCGACTGGTAAAGTATGGTAGTTGTTGGCAGCTTTCCTCCCGTTCCATGCGACGGACGAGAGGCCGCACGCGATGACACAAGACAAGTCCCTAGACTTTCCTACTTCGTCATATTTTGGCAAACAAGGCTGTGTGTGTGCCTGGCTTGTACGAATGAAACAACGCGATGCGATGATGCTAGGATGCCAGTCGCTGCCCACCACACAGCCCACCTGCACCTACCCAGCTCTTGTAGGTGGGCTTACGGCAGAGAAAGCCTTGCTCCAAATCCAAAAGGCATGGTGCATGGAGCCCATATACAGTCCTCCATGTGGCTGCTCAGCCGCAGCGACGCGAGACAGCCCAACCATTCATCTCAGCCCTCTTAGGCGTAATACTTATCAGGTAGTTCGTTGGGGTGCTTGCCCTTGCCCAGCGACACGTCCGTCGTGGAAATTGCCTTGAGGTGCAGCCAACCTTTCCGACTTACTTGATAAGAACAAACATCTCCAACGACGGGACGAAGCGAACAGGGGGCCTGGCCCGCGGAGTTAGGTGGCCTGGAGAATGCCATTGTGGCTAAGCCGGGAAGCCGGCAACAACTATATGCCTTAGGCTGGTTTCCAGCTTGACGTCGACAGCAGTAAGTAAGTTACACCAGGATCCGACTATGTGGTTCGTCTTCGTAAGCGCGCTATCCACAAACATGACGGTCAATAACGGGCAGCAACAGAGATAGTACCCCGTACATATTAATATTACTTCACTCAAGCTTGGCGAGCTGTTCTCGTATAGGCATACAACCAACTGGACTGGTTACTCTTGATTTTATGTGCCTCTCTTCAAATCGGTGAATAGAGTGTTTGCATACTGCTTTTACTCAGTCCGAGAGTCTGGGACTTAGGGTCCTCTTGGACAGGTTACTAGCCGGGAGTGGATACTGTAGTGCATGCCTCCAAGTTCTGCTAGTGGCCGCATGTTCGTCTGGACTCACAACTCCAGGTCCGTTGATGTTTTGACATAATGTACGGTCAATGCCATTCGATGATATAGCCAGATGGTATATACATGTGTATAGTCTTCTATATTTCTACCTCATGCTAACTTGTTCCGAATATTTTAATACGGACGCCGAGCTGCTCATATGTCTATATATTTGGTGATCTCCCCCATCTGCGAGGTGCGATGTGATGCCATGTAAGATACCGTAAATGAATGATACTCCTACGTAGCTTACAGCTTAGGTGGCCATCGATCGACGGTCAGACCAGCCTTTTCAACTTGCCCACTGTGATATTTCTTACATAGGTGCATCAGATGATTTCCCGATTCAGGTTGTCTGACATGCACAGATTGTTTGACTAGTTGACATGTAGACGCCTGTGTTTGTTTGACATCTCAAGAAACGCCTGGGAGATCCCAAACCCATCCGGAGTTGTGACCTCTAGTCACGGTTGGCTTGCATCGATCCCCATTGCACAGCATGCAGCTAATCAATGGCTGAGGTGGTTCTTGAACTCTCTTCGCTTGCAAACAGTTGACCCCGGTGCCATCTTCTCACTACTTATAACTAAGTAGGTAGGCATTGGCGGTCAAGAAACACCGAAACCGTCCATTCCTGGCTGACTGGTGCTGTTGATCTATTGCCCGGCTCTCCATTCAACTTGACGCCACTACCTACGGCGCTAGGTTGTCCATAACTGGGGGGTTGCATCGCATCTGTCTGCACGCCGGCCGCAATTCCAACATTCCTCCCGTGCCGCATGACACTCCCCAAAGCAGCCGGTTTATTTTTACAGCAAAGAATCCATACCCGACCGGACAAAAATCGAATCACCTCTCGCTCCAATATCCAGTAGATATCGGGAATACCAGCTGGTGGTTTGTTTTCGTATACGTGGTTGACCAGACGTACAGCCAGGCGTTGATCTTCATATTTCTGCCATCGACTCATGAGCAGTTCAGCGCTTCCGTCACATCACGTACAAGTAGCCGCCAACAACCATCACACACCCCCACCATCGAAACTTGCACCTAGAGAGGAGAGAGTCACCCCCCAACCCAAACTTGCGCCGCAGACAGCGACAACAACTACAAACATGTCTTTGGGTACTAAACGACTGGGCAAGGAGCTCGCAAAGGTAAGGCATAGAGCAATATGCGACTCCCTTCGTTGAGTTTGGACAAACACTGATCCAATCCCGCGCGAGCAGATTTCCAAAAGTTTACCGCCCGGCATAACGCTGGTCAAGGCCGACGACTTGCAGGAATGGCTGTTGGACATAGAGGTCCTCGACCAAAACCCCATCTACGCCGGCGAGACCTACCGACTGAAGTTCCGGTTCGGCAAGCAATACCCAATTGGTATGTAATGCATGCAGTGCTTATTGCGATTTCTTCCTTGTGTCCCGGGATCTGCAATGGGGAGGAGGAGCATCCTGAACTTACAGTGTTAACCTAATTCTCCGCCACAGAACCCCCCGAGGTCGTCTTCACGAAGCAGGAGAGCCGGCCGATACCCATGCACCCGCACATCTACTCGAACGGCATCATCTGCCTCGATCTCCTCGGTAGTTCGGGCTGGAGTCCCGTACAGAATGTCGAGAGCGTGTGCATGAGCATCCAAAGCATGCTGACGGGCAACACCAAGAACCAACGGCCTGAGGGCGACGCCGATTTCGTCAGTACCAATAAAGCACGGCCGAAAGACATTGAGTTTTACTATCACGATAATGAAGTATAGGCCGCGCACATTTTCTCTACATTCCATAGTGGACTGCCTGGTTTTGGCCGGGCGATGGTGGATCGACCTGGGAAGGGACTGGATCAGAGGCGATAAAATTTCAAGATCTCGTACTTGACAGTATGACTAAGAGCGACTGCGCTTAGGGAAAGAAATATTGGATGCGGTTGCATACTGAGGAGTAGGTATTTGGCGAAACCGTACAGGAGTTTGGCGAACTGGACTGTGTATCCGTTCTGCATTCACATTTACCCTACCCCCCAGGCTATTATTCGCAGCAGACCTGAGCGGACGTAGCCATTAGGTTCCGCGGACCTGTCGCCCAAAAGCGACCAGGCTGTTTACGATCTATTTCGGTAGGAAAACATCACCATTCTACAACACAGAAAGTGGCATGGGGAAGATTGGTGAGAGATAGCGTGCTATAGCCTGCTGCAGTCGAAGCCGGTACAACAACATCAAAAGTGCCGCCACTCATCTTTGTACTATGTAGTTCTGGGCTGCGCTGCCATCAGAGCAACGCGTCGTTTATACTTATCGACGGGGAGTAATTCCGAGAAGTCAAGATTTTGTTTATTATGTTGGTTGCGGCAATTCAAATAGACATTTGTACCTGAGGCAACATGGAAATAATTTCTGAATCCTCCCGCGGCCATACCTCAACTTCAGTTAAGTAGAGGGAGGGGCGGTTTGGTTTGGTGGGATGTCAGGTAGTAAGTAGTAGTGGGGTTCTAGCACATGATACTGTACAAACGATACGGTACTAATTTTAGCGTTGTTGCTCCCTCTGACGTCGACACGGGCCTAGAGCTCGCCCAAACCCCAGAATCCACCGCCGGTCGCGCATGGCTGACGCTGAAGCTCGGGAAGCTCCAATACTCTCACTCGCGCTTTTGGGATTCACACACTCTCATCTAGCTGCCTTCACTTGACGAGCTCACGCTTTCATTCCCTCCCCCTCTCGAGCTTCCACCCCCATGAAGAGAGCTCACACATAATGGCTCCTCATGTGGGGTTCGACACCGAACAAGTCAAAGACAAGGCCCGGAAAGACCTGCTCTACCTCCTCGAATCTGTAAGTAAGGCTACCTACCTCCCCCACCGCTCACCCGATAGCTCCCCATACATGAACATCCGAAACCTAATGACCGACCTTCCTGCTCTCCCTCTAGGTTCGCGGTAAGAAGAATCTCGTCATCGAACGAAGTCTCGCCGGCCCCATCGGTACCGTGGTCAAGGTCTCGACGCTCCAGGATTACGGCGTCGACAAGTTCTTCTTCATCGAAAACAATAATGCCGACACAAGCCAGCGCAATGTGGTGTTCATGGCGCGGGGCGAATGCGCCCGCCATGCGGCGGCGATTGCTGGTGAGTGCCCGTCTTCACTGTCCCTTGACTCCAAGCTGCTGGTATGCGCGTGGTGTATACCTTGTTGCTTCACCGTAATTAGTTGCGGAATGAGCAGAGTCCATAACGCCTCTATCGCGCGTTGGAGGTGTGAGATCCCATGTGGTTGGCTGACAATATGCGATATAGAGCACGTGAAGCGATTGCAACGTGAGAGCCAGACCGGTCACGAATTCCACATCTTCTGGGTGCCCCGCCGAACACTGGTTGCCGACAAATTACTGGAAGAGAGCGGTGTCTTGGGCGACGTCAACATCCATGAGCTACCACTATACTTTTTCCCTCTCGAACGAGATGTGCTATCCCTGGAGCTTGAGGACTCTTTTCGGGATCTCTACCTTTCCAAAGACACCACACCAGCCTTTCTCATGGCCAAAGCGCTCATGGAGATCCAGTCCAAACATGGCCTCTTCCCCAGGGTCATCGGCAAGGGCGACAACGCCAAGCGGGTCTCGACGCTTCTTGCGCGCATGCGGCAGGAGATATTAGCCGGAGACGACACATCTGAGATCAGCAGGACCGGACTCACGCCCAGTAATACGATGGAGAGTGTCATTATAATTGACCGTGAAGTCGACATGGTCACTCCTTTGCTCAAGCAGCTAACCTACGAGGGTCTTATTGATGAGGTTTTCAAGATCCAAAACAACCAGACGGACGTTGACTCGACCATTGTGGGAGCCGTGGCGCAACAATCATCTTCCAGTGCATCTGCTACACCGCCAACAGCGAGCCCAGTCTCGAGGAAGCGGAAGATCCAGCTTGACTCCTCCGACAAGCTGTACGATGGCTTACGCGACACCAATTTTGCCATTGTCGGTGTCCTCCTTCACAAAGTTGCAAGGCGACTTCAAAGCGACTACGATAGCCGGCATACGTCCAGAACCACGGCTGAGCTCAAGGAGTTTGTGAAAAAGCTACCTGGGTACCAAGCTGAACAACAAAGTCTCAAAATCCACACAGGCCTTGCGGAAGAAATCAAGAAGTATACCGAGACAGATGAGTTCAGTCGGATGCTCGAGGTCCAACAGAACTTGGCTGCCGGCGCTGACCCCAGCTCCCAATTTGATGCGATTGAAGAGCTCATTGCGAGGGACATGCCTCTTGCGGAAATGCTGCGTCTTATCAGTATTTACTCTTGCATCTCGGGCGGGATTAAGTCGAAAGAATATGACCAGTTCCGAAGGCTGGTTCTGGAGGGGTACGGGTACCAACACCTGCTCACCCTCAATAACTTGGAGAAGCTGCAACTGTTCCTTTCCCGAGCATCGCCGATGGCAAGCATGATACCGATGGCGGGGTCTGGGACGGCGACAGCGACGGGCACAAAGACCAATTATACATACCTCCGGAAACAATTGCGTCTCATTGTCGACGAAGTCAACGAACACGATCCCAACGACATCGCATATGTCTACAGTGGCTACGCGCCGCTCTCGATCCGACTTGTACAGTGTATACTGCAGAAACAATACCTACTGTCTATTACACGCGGCAATGGTGTAACTTCAACAGGCACTACTACGGGTGGGGGCGCACAGGGTTGGCGAGGCTTCGATGAAGCAGTGAAGCATGCAAGGGGCCAAACTTTTGATGACTTACAGAAGGGCGAGGATAAGGCAGTCAAAGCACGGGCTCTCCTGTCTGGTGGCGGCGAGAAAAAGACAGTATTTGTTGTCTTCGTCGGAGGCATTACGTTTACAGAAATTGCCGCGCTACGATTTATAGCCAAGAAAGAAGAAGGTCGGTATTCCCCTTTCTTGCCAACGCAATATTGCTCCCCTGCTAATGTGTATTTCCCCCCTTTATCAGCCCGAAGAAACATCGTTATCTGCACGACCTCGATCATCAGCGGAAACAAGATGATGGAAGCGGCGATCGAGAAGGAATCGTTTGCGAAAGAACAGCCGAAGGTTCCTGCGACAGGCACTGCGTAGTTGGGATTGCGGTCGGCCATTGACACCGGGTGGTGGTGGTGGTGGTGTTGGTAGTTGTATACGCTGCACATGCTACCTATATACCCAGATCTTGCAATACGCTGAAATACAATGCCGAAGACTGTCAGACTGGCCACTATACTGAGATTGGATCAATGCCAGCAGCTCCCTAAGAGTGGCCTGGGAGTAGTTGCAAGAGTATTGGTAAGCGACACGGCCAACTCAATGCATCGCCTGGCTTATTGTGTCGAATACAATGATTGATACGGGTCGATCGCGTTGTTGCATTGGCCGTCTTTGGTGTGATCTTCAGCTGCGTGCCCCTTTGAGGTAATAAGGGTATTCCAGTATCAGATCAATATCCATATTACACATCTCTAGTATGCATGATACAGGAAAACTAATCGCTGACGCGTGTATCGAGAATCCTGATGGGGATGGATTTGTGTGTAAGTCGTCAGCATCTTTTACCTATGCGGATGCCATGATGCACGAAGAAGGCCCCGAAGGTTGGCCTAGCTGGGACACGTGACGTGCCGGGCGCAACAAGAAGTGCTTCGGAAGGTGGAAAGGTGGAAAGGTGGAGCCACTGTAGCGTTCACTGCATCGAATTTACTTACTTGCCTGCTATACCATCTCCCTCTCCCTCTCACTTCATATCTTTTGAGTCGGCGCATACAATTAAACGCATGTCCGAGTCGGCCAATGACAATTGAGTCCTCGAGAATAGAGACCTCTATACCTTCGCCTCCGTCGAATTGCCCTCGTCGAAACCGACTGGCAAGCCAATTGCCACACTGGAGCAGCAGCAGCCATACATACTGCATACTGTATGTACTCGGGCAGTCTAGAGAGGTACAGTGCCCACTTGCCAAGTCTTCTTACTGTGATCGGTCCCTACCCGTCTCTCACATGACGGGCTATCAATGTAAAAAGCCTCTTCAGATGAGGATATCCTGTTCGGTATGGGCTAATAAGACCGAATAGTTCGAAATAGCCTTTTCATGATATGATTGTACGGTAGCACCTTCCGTGGCATAGGGGCGTCGAGCGAGGGGTGTGCTAGAAAAGACTCGCATGGGCACACCCTCCATATCATCATACACACAGCAGTCGCCTAGTTGCGGATATCCCAATTTATCAACCCCAGTCCATCCAAAATCATTATATACCTACAAAGCCAACAAGAGAACGCCCCCCCGAACAAATTCCACAACAGGCGGCAATAACCGAGTACGGAACTATGAGTGGCACTCAGGGGACGACGCTGGTGGAGGGTGAGAAAAGCTTGGGTCCCCGGCCGGTCGTCGACTTGGACGAACTGGACCTACATCTGTCCGTTTTGGCCTCTCCCAAGGGCGAGGGCGACCACCACCGCCGCCGCCACCATCACCTGTCCGAGTCCGAGCCCGTGTCTGCTGCTACTTCACCTCCCGGGTCGGATACCCACCATTCCGTCCACACCGGCCCGCCCACCTCCAAAGGCACGCCGAGGACCGAGTCTGAGATCATTGTACGAATAGACGACATGGATTCAGATATGAATAGTCCTATGTCAGGCTCCGCATTGCACGACGACACAGAGTAAGTATTTTCCCGCATAGTGCATTTATGTTTTTTCTGTGATTTCATTCGCAAAGTTCGTTCCGTACTTGCTCCATCCATTTTTCATCCCAATTGTCCATGTGTGTGCCCCAATCTTGACCAGTCACATAGGTCGCATCCAGACCAGGAACAGGTCGTCGATGCAAGCTTGCTAGGTTTCCAAGAGAGCTTGAGGAAATCCACCACCTCCACCACCTCGGCGTTGTCAGATAATTCGGAGCTCTCATCGGTTCCGCCGTCGCCGCCATCGAGCAAAGCCACCACCCCCGTCAACGCCGCGGAAGCGATACCTGCCGTTACGGAAACAAAGATTGCGGAAGCGGTAGCCATGCCTACACCCATCAACAAGGTCAAGGCCAGGCCGCGACAGGTGTTCGATGTGCGCCCCAAGGTGTCGATACCTAATGACATTGCGCCCTACGACTACGCGCACCAGTGCATCGAGGCCGCCGAGCGTTCGCGGCTAAACCCCTACGCCCTCCACCAGGATGAGTACCTAATGCTGAGGGATCACATCAGCCACGGACAGGTTACGACATACCTTAACATACGGAACGGCATTCTACGATTGTGGCTCAACAACCCCCGGATAGGGGTTGCACGTGACGAGGCCATCGGTTGTGCCAAAGATGCTAGATGGTTTGATGTGGCTAATGTATGCTACGAGTGGCTACTACGACGCGGTTACATCAATTACGGCTGCTGTGAAGTCTTGTCGTCAAAAAAGCGATCGAAAAAGGCCTCCCAAAAGAGGAAAGGCAAAACGATAGTGGTGATAGGCGCAGGTATGTCCGGTCTCGGCTGTGCCCGGCAGCTTGAAGCTTTGTCGAAACAATATGCACGACAGTTTCAAGAGTTGGGAGAAGAACCCCCGAGGGTTGTTGTTCTCGAAGGCAGGAGTCGCTTGGGCGGCCGTGTCTACTCGCGAGCGGTCGATGGAAGCCGGAGCCAGCGTTTGTTCGACTTCAAGGGCAAGCGTCACAGCGTGGAGGCCGGAGGAATGATCATCACTGGCTTCGACCGCGGCAACCCACTCAATGTCCTGGTGAGAGGACAGATGGCGCTGCCCTACTACGCGTTGCGACCGGATGCGACACTGTACGATGCTAACGGCAAGGAGGTCGACTCGCACCGCGACTCGCTTGTAGAGAAGCTGTACAATGATTGCCTTGAACGAGTCAGTGATTACAAGTTTAAGAACCAACCCACCAAGTTCATTGAAGGCAGCAGGGTCCTGATGGATGAGGGTAAGGACAGCAATTCTGAAGGAACTAAAACTATTGCACAAATGGAAGAAGCAACGGCAGCTTTGCCACAGGCTCCTCCTGTGTCCGAGCAGAGTTTGGGACCTCGAGTAGACCTTGTGCCCGTATCCACCGACCGAGCAACAGGCAGGACACATGTTGAGCCTGGAACACCAGCCGCTCATAAGGCTGCCTTCAAGGCCAAGGAAATTGGCTGGGCTCTGAAGGAGGGCGTGACCGTGGACCAAGACTTGGATCTCGAGACCGCGGCAAGTGATCCTTCGACCACGCTCGGGTCCTTAATGGATGAGGCCATTTCACAATATCGAGACATCGTCGATCTTACACCACAAGACTACCGACTAATGAACTGGCACATTGCCAACCTGGAATACAGCAATGCTATCAACTACAACCAGCTGAGTCTAGGCGGCTGGGACATTGATGCCGGCAACGAGTGGGAAGGTAAGCACACCATGGTCGTTGGAGGTTATCAAAGTGTTCCCTGGGGCCTGTCTCAGTCTCCTTCGCCCTTGAACATACGCAAAGAATCTGCTGTCAAGAAAATTACCTACCATCCCGATGGCAAGGGCGCAGCTAGAGTCGAATGTGACGATGGGTTCTCCGTCGAGGCGGATTACGTTGTGTCGACAATCCCGTTGGGTGTGTTGAAGCACGGAAGCGTGGAATTCGATCCACCGCTACCCCCGTGGAAAACAGACGTTATTGGGAGGCTTGGATTCGGCATCCTGAACAAGGTCATCCTCGTGTACCAAGAAGCTTTCTGGGATTCTAATCGCGACATCTTCGGCGTGCTACGAAACCCCCTTTCTCGCCATAGCTTACGACAGAGCGAGTACACGTCACAGCGCGGTCGCTTCTTCCAGTGGTTCAACGTATCCAACATGAGCGGCATACCGGTGCTTCTCGCCCTCATGGCCGGCGATGCCGGGTTCGATACCGAGCATACTAAGAATGACGAGTTGGTGGCCGAGGCTACAGAAGTCCTGCGCGGCGTATACGGCGCCAAGGTGCCAACCCCTATGCATGCGATCGTCACTCGCTGGGGCTCGGATAAGTTTGCGCGCGGTTCTTACTCGTCGGCGGGGCCTGGGATGAAGCCTGATGACTACGAAACGATGCAGCGCTCGGTAGGCAATCTCCATTTTGCTGGAGAGCACACCATCGGAACGCATCCAGCCACAGTTCATGGTGCCTACCTGTCAGGTCTCCGTGCAGCGTCCGAGGTCACGGATGCCATGCTTGGCCCCATCGAGATCCCAACGCCTCTCATCATCCCCAAAGAGTCGAGTACTGCCACCATGACCTCCAGCGGTGGTGTTAAGCGCAAGTCGTCCTCGGACGCGACGGCCCCCGTCTCGCTCCGAGCCGCCAAGCAGGCGAAGCTCGAGGCGCACGAGAACGCGGCCTGGGCGCACATCTACGCGCAGATGGGCGACCGGCCGTGGCGCCCGCAGAAGGTGGCGGGCAACGCGTACCTGCTCTACAGCAAGGCCAACTTCGAGGCGGCCCGCCAGCGCTGCGAGCAGGGCCGGCGGCCGGGCAAGGGCAAACCGAGCCCGAACGAGGTGCGCGTCATGACTAGCAAGATGTGGAAGGAGGCCGCGGCGGACGAGAAGCGGCCGTTCGAGGAGCAGGTTGCGGAGCAGAAGAGGGTCTACGCCGAGAAACTCAAGGAGTGGGAGGCTGCGGCTAAGGACTGGGACGTCCGGTCCCTCGAGGTCCGGCGCGCGTGGGAGGAGGCTGGCAACAAGCTGGTCGCCGCGGAGGAGAATGGAGATGGAGATGTGGCGGCGGCGGCGGCGGCGGCTGGCGGTAGTGGCTCGGATGGGCTCTCGGGGTGGGAGAGGAAACGTGATCAGAAGGGCGGCGCGTATGTGGAGAGTGACGACGTGAGCGATGTCGAGATGACGAAATAAAACCCGAGGATCGCCACGTATAGTGGGATACAACTACGGCAGCTCTTTTTGCTACAGGGCAGGTCGCACATATTCACCCACCGCCGCCCCAACTCCACGCATCACATAGCGATCTCATGATGAGATGAGCTTGCTTCTCTTTTTTGCACATATTGGTTGGCTCATTTGGCGCTCATGCAGTAAGAGGACAGGGGCGTCTTTTGGTTCTCTTTTGCACAAATGGGGAAAAGGATGGGCATGGCATGGTATGGCACATCTACATAGCTTGCTTGCTTGCTGCTGCTGGTTCGGAGTTCAACGGCTCGGACGAACGGACGGACGGGCTCCCCCCCTTCTTCGCCTCATTGCATTGGTGGTCGGTTTCGGAACTGATGGGGATGACGGCTTGACTACCAGCTCATTCACTTCATGGGACGGGGGCGTTAAGCGGAGATTACTTTCTCGGTGCTAGTAGTATAATAATACATGTTGCGAATTCTTGTTGTGTTTGTGCTTCTATGTGTTATGCAACTGTGGTTTACGTTACGTTGGTGATTATGAGTATGGTGTTTATGAGGGGTGGCGAGGTTGACTATATCTGCCCATACCGTGTCAAGGCTACGTATGTCTTTGTCATACATGGGATCAGAAGCGATATAGGAAAGATGGAGGATTTGCAAGTGGGTATGTGGATTCAGGGGGGTTGAGTTATCGTCGTAACTGGAAGGGTGGAGATCTAGACTATGATAAAGAGAAAGACTTTTATTCCAGTGTTTCTTCTGACGAACAGGTTTATTGGCTATGGTACGAACAAGATGCCCAAAGAGGAGCTCACGTTCAAGACCGGGGACAAGCCGCAAACGGCCACGATCAGTACTAGTGACAAGCGCGTCACTCGAGATGCTCGAAGATGAATACCACACCCTAAACCAGGACCGAGCGAGACGGGACTGAATAACCAGTACCCAGGTTCTTGGCGCACATGATTCTGGCGTTGAAGGGTAAGTATTCACCAGGAGGGCCAGCGTCTCTCCTATCTCCCCTATCTACCTAGCTAAGATATTCGTCCTGGGGCTTCCAATCGTCGTCAACTTGGTGGTAGGCTTCTCGAATATCCATGCCTTCCAGTTGTACATTATTCTCCTGGCGAGGGTATAGTGCTGGCTTAGATCGTCAATATCTTCGATAAGAGTTATTAGGTCAGAGATAGGAGGTCAGTCCATCGACGATCTTCCTCCCCGTTACTTTGACTTTCTGACAGCTTTGGCCGGAACTTTCTTGATGTGAATATGCACATTGTCTGAATGGTTCATGCCAGTACGTGAACAAGAGTAAGAGTGTGTTTGCGGCTATGGCCAGGCTATATGGGAATGGATCCCGTTTTTCTCAAGCGTCAAAAGTCGACGGCAGTCCGCAACTCACCAACTATCACATAGTTAAAGCCCTACGCTGCCGAACGGGGCCTTGGTCCGGGGGTCTCAAAGCCTTGGTCGCTTATTTGAATGACGAGGATGACAAGCTGGTGTAAAATCACTCGCCGTGAAGACCAACGATGGTTGTTGGCTGGAAACTCTTTCCGTATCCGCGGTCGTTTCCTTTTTCTTCTTCTTTTGGTTGATCTTGATGTCTACAGTCCATCATTGTAGGGTATCAGGGTATGGTAGGGTAGGGTAGGGCACACCTTCCAAGTGTTCATGTGTGTCACTTATCTCGATTTACGTAGGCATACTTCCAAACCCCTGAGGGAAAGTTTCTCGGGGACCTGGGTAACTTCATTTCGTGATCCTTAACTCTGACTAATAAAGGACCCTGTTTCTCGATTTGCTCATCACTTGGGAAGTCACATTTGGTCACTGGTTGCGTCGTAGGTGAATGACTGCAGGCATAGACAGAATTCGATGCGAAGTACTTGCTATCGTACGGAGTAGTAGGTGGAGGCGTCATGAAGCTGGACAAGTCAGAGTCAGACATGTAGATACTGGTATGATAAGATGGAAACCTACCACAAACATCTTTGGCCTAATCACTCTCCTGGCAAGTCCACCTTTCCACCTTCCCACCTTTCCACTTTCCCACCTTCCCACCTTCCCAGGTCCAACCTGTGGTTGTGATTGTACAAAGGCAAAACCTAATCGCTCAAATACCATTCAGTGCCCAAGGCTTCATCAAAGTTCTGCACAAGACAGACGGCAGACCGAAATATTAAATAAATGAACTCCTCCCTTTTCTCATCCATCTATCTCTTCTTCTTCTTCTTCTTATTTCCATCTTCTAACATCACGAACGGAGATGTTTCGCTTGTGAGGCTCAACATGGCGGACAAAGGCTCAGGATCAGGCGATGGTGATCGTGAGGGGGAGAGAGAGGGTGATTACAACATCACGAGTTTCGTCGGGGAGCCGAACGCAGCGCAACGGCAAGCAGGCCAACCGCAGCAGGCCAACCGCCCGGGCACAGCCCAGCAGCAGCTTTACAGGGAGCCAGGTCCGTTCGCAGGATTCCATCCAGCAACGACCTCTGCTCTTGGCCGATCTGCACTGGCAGCTGCGAATGATGCAGACCGGGGCGCTGGCGTCGTCGGCAACGCCGCCGCCACTTCGGAAGGCGACGGTGGCGACAGTGATGTCGAGATGGAGCCTGGCACCCGTTTCCCTCAAATAGCAACCTTCGAAGGGGACGTACCACGAGATGGGATTCACCTCCCTGAGTCACTAGAGGGGATTCCAGATGAGTGGGCAGCCGCACCGACTTACTGGTCCCCGAGTATCCGGCGCGACAGTTCATACGTGGAGCTCCCCACGAGGGAAGCGTGGCCACATCATCGGTTGGGGGCGACGTTTCAGGACGGAAGACCGGTACCCCAACCCGGGGACGTCTTGCCTGTCCCCGAGCGGAGCCGTGCGCTGCGGGAGCCGAGGAATCCCGACGTCGCGCGCCTGGCTACCGTAACAGAGAACGAGCGGGAAAACGCGTAAGTGACAGCTTATTTGGCTCTTCTGATCATGTTCCCTTGCCCCGTCCATGGTTCGTCTCGATTCAAGATGGCCGTTGTTGAAGTCGTCGATTCAATATCGCGGCTCTTCCCTTTGCTACACCACACATGAGCTTTTGAAACTGTTTGATAAGGGGGCTAACGAAGTATACCAACGCCCAGCACGGATTACATCTTAAACAACTACCCTGAGTACGCAATGGACCTCTCCGGTTCTCACGCGCCGCCTCGTTATTCCTACCAACGCCGCCAACACGCTCGATTCCCTCATCAGCCCTCTCAACCTTTCGCCGAAAACGTCAGCAGCTATTACCATCACCACCACAGCTACAGTATCACAAATAGCTATAGCAACTACAACAGCCCTAATTTCGCCTCTTCTTCTTCCGCCACAGCAAGACCCGCTGACTACCAGGAGGGCTACCCGCTCTTGCAGCGTAGCAACGACAGCGACGGCTTCCAGAGACCTAGTTACGGCTCACCCTCTCGGGCGCCACCACAGGTACCACAGCTGAGAGGAGCAGAGGCACAGCGGATGAGACACGCTGTAGAGCTCCCCCTGCGCCCACGACAGCACGATAGCTTCCGCGACTACGGACACCCCGCGAATCAGAGCCCCTACCAATTCAGTAGCTACAATAGCAGCGGAAATCACGATATCGCCGTCTCCCAAGCCGAGCAGCAGCGGCAGCACGCCTACCAGCAAGCCACCCAAGCCCACATCAACGCCCGCCGACACGACGAACGCTACGGCGGCCACGGCTATCACCGCGCCGACGAAAGCCGTCCGTGGCCGCCGTTGGCGAGACGTACTGGAGCGGACGCGGCTGCTGCTTTGGTAACACCGCCAGACTCGTCCCCGCTTGCATCACCGACATTGCCGCCGCTGGGCGCCGCTACCGCGGCCCCTGACCACTTCATCCCCCCTCAGCTACCGCGACTGCCGTACCTGGGCCGCCGGAGATCCCATCGTGACTCGACTCCTATCGCTTCCTCGTCTCCCCTTGGCGCTCCTCGCGATGTTGCGGAGGACGAGGAGATGGCGGACCCCGTCCCGCAGCACACGGGCGAAACGACCGAGGACGAGGAGGAGGCCGCGGAGAGGACAAGACAGCTGCAGCAGCGCGAAGTCGACCCCGAGGCTCCCAAGGAGAAAGGACGACGAAAGCGACCGCTGAAGCGAGGCCGACGAGGACGTGAGGGGAAGGGCAGCAGCGAGTACCCGCCGCCGCCGCCGGAGGAGCCCGAAAAGCCCGCCGACGATGGTTCGAAGGATGCGTAGAGGCGTCCTTGCCGCAAGCGGCCGTGGTGCATTAAAGGATGAGCAGGGAACCTCCTAGGCCGAAAGTTGTGGTGTTGACAACTGGGTGCGAGAGAGAGGGCAAGCGTTTTTTTTCTTTCTTTTTTTCTTTGGGACTATTCGTTAACTGGATCGGATTGCTACTAGGAAGTTTGACTTTGCTTGATTTGAGAAACCCCCCTCCCCGTCCCCCCTCTCTCTCACTGGCAATGTTGGACACAGGAAGGCTCCTAGCGATTGGTGGATTGGTTGGCCACTTGGTATTCTGTAAGCGCTGTACACAGAGGCATCCCCTTAGGATGACCCGAGTCAGCGCGTCTGATACTGGGTTTGCTACCTTCATATCATTCGTTAACAAAAAGGGGCTTCTGACAATGCAGCGAAGGGGAGGAGGAACATACAGTAAATTTCATAATTAGGATACTACAGGAATCATTGACAAATATGCACCGTCTTCTAGTGCAACTTATTACACATGCAAAAACGCTATAATACGTATCATGACACCATAGGCCTATGGGGAAAAGGTGCACTCATATGAGCATATTCTCATGATGACAAGGTCAAATGTCTAGAAATAGAACATCATAGAAATATCCGCAGGGGCCGGCTGCCCCGCAAGAACCGCCGCCTTCAAGGCTCTCATCTATAGCATCAGCATGCATATATCGTAGGTATATCGTAGATAAATCAGAAGAAGAAAAGGGATTCAGAAGTCAGAAATAGTTTATTGAGGCTTTGATACACGGAGGGCCTAGGGTACTTGTTACAAAGGGAATTATGCGTGTGAACCGCTCCCCTCCCGTCTCTCTATCTTGTCGCTTCAAGCAGCAATTTACATCTCTGCGGAGGCCATGGCACCAGTGATAATCTCGACCAGCTCTCCGGTAATGACGGCTTGACGGGTACGGTTGAAGAGAATCTGGTACTTGTTGATCATCTCACCAGCGTTCTTGGAGGCGTTCTGCACGAAATTGGTCAATATCTTATCTACTCTAAAAGGGATATAACCCGGAATATCACTTACATCCATGGCGTTGCGACGGGCAGAAATCTCGCAAGCGTGACCCTCAGCCAAAGCCCAGAAAAGAGAGTTGGCAAGAGCGTACTCGCGCATGTTGGGGATCAGCTCCTCGTCGACCTCGAAGGCGGAGAAGTTGGGCGAGGCAGCAATGGCCTCCTCCGAGAAGGCCTCGATGATGGTGGGCTCGTAGCTGGTGGCGTTGAGGAACTTGTTGTAGAGAATCTTGATGCCGGAGTACTGGCCCTCGAGCTGGACGATCTGGTCGGCGATGGCCTGGGCGTCGGCGAAGGTGGGGACGCTCTTGCCAACACCGGCGAAGTTCAGGACGATGTCCTGGTTGTTGGTGCGGCCCAGCTGGGAACGGGACTTCTCGCCGATGACGACGAGGTCGGCCTGGCCGCGGGGGACGTTGCGGCGGACCCATCGCGACAGACCCGAGTGCACACCACCGCAGAGACCCTTGTCGGAGCTGCAGATGATGTACAGCGGCTTCTTGTCCTCGGCCTCGAGGGGCTTGGTCTCGGCGGCGTCGTAGACCTCGTTGGAGGCGGCACCGTACTTCTTGGCGTCGTTCATGGCTCGCTGGGCGCGGGTGAGCTTGGTGGAGGCGACAATCTTCATGGTCTTGGTGATCTTCTCGATGTTGCGAATCGACTTGAGGCGACCCTCGATCTCACGCAGGGTGGCGTAGGTGGCCGCATTGTTGGCAGCGCTGCGGGAGCGAAATAGTGTCAGCTTTCAGATGCCCTTTTCGATATGTAACTCAACCCACAAGCCAGCTCCATAACCAAAGTGTCTTTCCATCTTCAACCCCGGACCGGACCCAATTGGTCACTGAGGTCCATCTCTGGATTTTTTGGCCCTTTTGGAAATGACTGGTTTTCTTCCCCAAACTCTTCCTCTCTGGATTGGCAACCCGCCAGGAAATATCCGACGTACCGAGCAGGAATAGCCGCAGCTACAGCTCCAGCGCGCAACGCCGGTCTTGCCGCCCTGGAAAGCATTGTGGAGGAGATTTGAAGGTAATTGGTGTCCCGGGATCGGTATTCAGCGGTGACACGGTTGACCACGGATGCTCCTCGCGATCAATTGGTCTTGGACGAAGGGGGGGGTGGTTGAGATGGATTGATTTACTTGGAGTCGGTTCAATTCGGTCTCAACCTGTCTGCTATTGTCTCTCGCTACTACCAAGCAAAGCTCCATTTTCCCTCTCGTCAATTTTCGGCACGGGCCTAACTCTTTCCGACCAAGCTTCCGTAAGTACCCATGATGCAGCCCGAGTGAGTGCAGTGTCCCAGCCACAACCATAGTCCCAGCCACAGTCAGCAGCAGCCGCAGCAAAGCCACATCCAAATGTTTATCCGATCGGTCTCCACTCTCGACCGCGATCTTGCCACCTGTTCGCAGATTATGTGACGGCTGGTGGTTCCCTTTTAATTTTTCTGTTACTCTCACGCCCTCCTCCCTTTTCCGTGCCTCCATTGTTCTGCTTCTGCTTTCTTGTTGCAAGGGTTGGCTGCTCTCGGCGTTTAACGTAAGCGGAAAGAGACCACCCATTCCTTCCCATGTCCTGTGTGTTCGGCCTGCATCCTTATGCTCACGCTCGCTCATTCTGCGCTCACTTGCATCGAAAGTAGCCCATTAGGGGCCCATTAGGGGAACCCACTTTGTTCAGCCCAGCCATTCCTTCTTCTTCAGACTTCTGCAGCCAGAAGAGGTAGCGAGGCAGAGAGGCAGGCAGACACTAACAATCTTTTTTTTCTTCTTCCCTGGCTCCTCTGACCGGCGGAGTACAGTAGGTGCCGCTCCCTATGTCATGACACACTAACCTAATCACAATTCTTCAATCGTACTGGAGTAGGCAGGCAGGCAATAGGCAGTGGGTAGATGAACAGCCACATTCAACATTCTGACATCCTTCCTCTCCAAGCAGCAGCCGAGCCTCCTTTGATTGATTGGCCTGGAGTTGCCGACTCGCGTTTCTAGAACCTCAGAATCTCAATACACATGCCATGTTGCCGTCAATGATTGTGTCTATCTCAACCATTTACAGATGGAACCTTGTCTAATACTGAACAAACCTTAACAATCATTTATTCAATTTGCATCTATCTCCAATCTCCTACAGTGATTGAGTGAGCAGCAGTCACGATTGAAGGTAAGCACAGTAGGTATGAGATTGTTAGCCACAAAGTGGACCTCACAATCGCGACGCTCGACGCCGAACGCTGAATGAACAGCGCGGAGCCGATAGCCTTTCTCTTTTCTGTTGCAGTATTCCATCTGCATCAGCCATCCACCCGCTAACTCCACCACTGGGGCGAATCTAACACCAACTGTCTCTCGCAAGTCCAGACTTGGGTAAGGCTTCTTCTCTTCTTCTTCTTTTCTCCCCCCGGTAGTCGCAGTGAGCCGTACTTTTTTCTCTTCCCTTTCTCTCTCTCTTTCGGTTCTACTGTCCATTCTTCTATAGACTCTGCTAGCTTTCGCTGCAAGAAACCCCATTTTGAATGGACAATCGATCAACAATTCACACCCCCATCTAGCCTGACCACTCGATTTCACCTCTCACTCTACATTCGACTTTGCAATACCCGGTGGATGTTTACTCAACGAGCACTCTGGAAAACCCGCTGGCTCCAGTGTCTGTGTTGAAAATACCCAGCCTGGCCTCCTACGGTTACTACCTTGGACGCCACCCTCTCAACATTAACAAAGTCTCCTTGGGGCTTTCGAGGACTAACACACCAGCTTCCCAGAGGAATCAGCACCTTTGTTACGCAGAGACCCCCAGAACAACCACGATTTCGCACGACGCGCCAAACCCGCCCAACCACCATCATCATGTCTTCCGATCTATCTGACGACGACATGCCCTTGGCACGCCCCAATGGCAAGCGTAAGTATTTTCCCGATTTTTTCTGGATTCATTCCAGATCGCGTAATGCGACTGCCCACGATGCGGTAACCCGCGGCTCCAACCACTTCACCTCGCACCCTTCGAACCGACCCGGTCTACGCGCCCTTTACCTTGGCTGGCCCTTGTTCGATTCGATTTATTCTGGTCCCTCGCGAATCAAACTAATTCTCTTTCATTTTAGTCTCGGCAGATACCATCTCAAAGTCGGAAGACAAGGCTATGGACAAAGGCGATTCGGCAGGAACTCCCTTGGCTGCTCCGGTCTCCATTCGCAACGGCCCTGTTAAGGATGGCGATGCGATGGATGTGGACAGCCCTTCAGTCAACGGTCACAAGCGGAAATCACGAGCATCACTCAACACAAAGCCCACTTACAAGGACGATTCCGACAGCGATGACCAGCCTATGGTATGCACCTGCCCTTTGTTCATCCACGCGCCTGCACTGAACAACAAGAAACTGACACATTCTCTCTTTTAGCTCAAGCGCCAAAAAAAGAAGACGGTCGTCTCGGACGATTCTGATGATGATGTGCCCTTGACTAAGCGAAACTCGAGATTGCCGCCCAAGGCTACCAAGAGCGATATAATGGATCTGGACTCGGATGACGACGACAAGCCTCTGCATGTGCAACTTGCCCAGAAGAAGAAGGCCATTGCGAAGTCCGCAATAAAAGATGCCAAGAAGCCTACACCGAAAAAGAAGGCTGTCAAGGACGAATCTGACTCAGATGCCCCTCTTGCCAGTGCCAAGGGCAAGGGCCGACAGTCAAACGGTGCCGTTAAGAAAACGAATGGCGTCAAGAAAGAAGAGTCCGATTCGGATGCGCCCATTCGGAAGAACGTGAAACCCGCACCTGCCAAGGGCAAAGCTGCTGCTCCGGCCAAGGGCAAAGCCGCTGCTCCGGCCAAGGGCAAGGCTGCTGCTCCTGCTACGAAGAAGGGTGCTAAGGCCAAGAAGGAGGAAAGCGAGGAGCCCGCGGAAGGCGAGGAAGAGGAGTTCGAATGGTGGAATGCGCCTAAGAAGGAGGACGATTCAACCAAGTGGGAGACCCTCGAACACAACGGAGTCATGTTTCCTCCGTTGTATGAGCCTTTGCCCAAGAATATCAAACTGATCTACGATGGCACTCCCCTCATCCTCCACCCAGACGCCGAAGAGGTCGCAACTTTCTATGGTGGTATGCTCCATCAGCCTCACCACGTGGAAAACCCTACATTCCAGAGCAATTTCTTCACCGACTTTAAGAAAGTGGTTGAGGAGACCGGCGGTGCCAAGGACAAGCAAGGACACAAGGTTGCCATCAAAAGTTTCGATAAGCTCGACTTCAAGCCTATCTTTGAATATTTGCAAGCCCAGAGCGATATGAAAAAGAACCGGAGCAAGGAGGAGAAGAAGGCCGAAAGCGAGACCAAGAAAGAGCTCGAAAAGCCTTACAATTTCTGCAAGTGGGATGGAAGGACCCAGAAGGTTGGCAACTTCCGAGTCGAACCCCCGAGTCTGTTCCGCGGCCGTGGCGAGCATCCCAAAACCGGTAGGCTCAAGTTGCGTGTATCGCCTGAACAGATCACCATCAATATTGGCAAAGAGGCCAAGGTACCTGCGCCTCCGCCTGGTCACAAGTGGAAGGCAGTCCAGCACGATAAGACGGCTACTTGGTTGGCTATGTGGCAGGAGAACATCAACGGTGCTTACAAGTATGTCATGCTTGCCGCAAACAGTGATGTCAAGGGACAGGCCGATTTCAACAAGTTTGAAAAGGCACGTGAGCTCAAGAAGCACATCAACAAGATCCGCAAAGACTACACCCGGGATCTCCGCGCAGAAGTCATGGCCGATCGACAACGAGCTACAGCCATCTACTTGATTGACATGCTTGCTCTGAGAGCTGGTAACGAGAAGGACACGGAAAATGAAGCCGAGACTGTCGGTTGCTGTTCTCTCAAATACGAGCACATCACGTTACGGGAACCCGACACAGTCATTTTCGACTTCTTGGGCAAGGACAGTATTCGTTACTACGATGAGGTGAAGGTCGAGCGTCAGGTCTTCAAAAACTTGAAGATGTTCAAGAAGCCGCCCAAGAACGAGGGCGACGACGTCTTTGACCGACTCACAACTTCGTCCCTGAACAAGCATCTGTCCACGTATATGAAGGGCTTGACTGCCAAGGTGTTCCGTACCTACAACGCCTCATATACCATGAGCAAGCTGCTTGGTGAAATGAAGGCAAACACGCATCTGACCATGGCCGAGAAGATCGCCGTCTACAACAAAGCCAACCGTGAAGTTGCCATCCTGTGTAACCACAAGAGAACCGTCGGTGCCAATCACGAGGCGCAGATGGAGAAGATGAGCGACCGTATCAAGGGTCTCAAGTATCAGAAGTGGCGCACCAAAGCCATGATGTTAGCTGTGGACCCTAAGCAGAAGAAGAAGAAGGGTGCCGATTACTTTGCCCTTGACGAAGAGCTTGATGAGCAATGGATCCAGGACCACATCAAGTTCTTGGTGGAGGAGCAACGGACCAAGACGACGAAGAAGTTTGAGAAGGACAACGAAAAACGCAAGGCCGATGGTGAGAAGGTGCTTCCCGAGAAAGAGCTCAAGGCTAGACTGAAGGAAGCCGATGACCTGGAGAAGCAGCTGAAGAAGGAGGCCAAGACCAAGAAGGTGGAGCCCGAGGGCAAGTCCCCGTCGGTTGAGAAGTACGAGACGGCGGCCAAGAAGATCGATGAGCGTATCCACACTCAGGAGATCGCTGCCGCCGACCGTGAGGGTAACAAGGAGGTTGCCTTGGGTACCTCCAAGATCGTAAGTTGACCTCTACTGACTGACCCCCCAATGATGAAGCAATTGTACTGACTTTCCCTTCACAGAACTACATTGATCCCCGCCTGACCGTTGTCTTCTGCAAGAAGTTCGACGTCCCCATCGAGAAGTTCTTCTCCAAGACGCTGAGGGAGAAGTTCAACTGGGCCATCAAGTCCATTCAGGACGACGAATGGGAGTTCTAAGCATCGTACTTAGATCTATGGCTTTTCGCTCCCCATCTCACCCGAACCCACCACCACCTACCCAACCCATACTTACACCACCATGTTATATTTGTATATCTGTACTATCATGCATATCCTACGGTCCACGGCGTTGACGAGACCTGAAGATAGTTTAGCTGGATTCAGCAGATCCAGCAGATCTAGCAGATTCTAGGCTTACTACAGTCTTTTTGGCTTGTGTGCCAACTCAGCATCAGTACCAAGGGAACACACTCCTCTAACTGGCAGGTCACACGCACTGCTTGTGTCGTGGCCTTGTCCGACGAGAGGGTGTCTTGGTCAGCTGCAGTGTGCCTTCACTTGGCCTATCTGCCACTATGATTCATCGAAGCGTTTGCATTGCGTTGCATCAGGGGAGTTTTTTCGTCTAGGAGGTGTGGCTGCTTATTTTGACCTTCAACCCGTCAATCGCATCGGCCCGGTCCTCTTCTCCCGCCTTGCATATAGAAGCAATGAAAAGACGTAAATTATCTTAATCACCTTGTCTCTTCGTATTAATTGTGCTCTTGTCTTGGTGTCTGTGATGTTTTGTCGTAACTTGACTACCTACTGTTGATATCGGGACATGGGGGTTCGTATCCCCTTCCCACCACGCGCCTATAGTACTGTCTGTCCCCTGACCGACGTCTTTCTTATGTCTTTATTGTTGTTACAAGTGACACTACCGATTGCGGCTTCGGAAGCTTGTTTCGTGCGAAGTTCATATGGCGTGGGACAGATCTTGAACATCATTCTCGGGACTTGAGGACCTAGTCTCCGCGCCGCCAGGACACTAGTGGAAGAGACTGAAGATGACCATGCATGACAGGACCTTCCTGGCACGAAGAGCGACTGACATGCCTCAAGGCTATACGTCAGAGATGTGGCTTATCCGCCCACAGTCCAGTCCGGCCAGTCTTATGCTGCCATCGTAGCAAGAAACACGGGGAGCAAGGGACATCCCAGCAGATAGACAGGCAGGCCACACCGCCGACGAGGCCGGGCGAGTAGACAGACAGACAGACGAATATATCCGGCGAACGATTCCCGCAGATCAATCCCGAACACTCGTATAACGTTTAACTGCGAAAGCAAGCTAATTCAATCAATGACCATTCCCGCCTATTCGTTATTCGACAAAGTATCACTCACAATGACTCCCCTCTTGGACGGTCAGTCATTACTTACTCAGCGTACTACATATCATCGAACGTCTTCGCGGGTAAGTCGGCATCCCAAGTACAATATAACATTCAGCGTGACCAACACCCGAGGAGGAAAAATACTGACTCATACCCGCGCCAACAACACCTTTGGTATGAAAATAATAAAACAGTTGTTTCCGAGGAACCGACCACCCGACCGGCCAACCCCTGACCGCGTATTCCCTCCCTCCCCCCTTGGGTTCGGTTCGTTTCGTTCTATCAGATTCCGTCACGTCACACTAAATAATCAACCCGGGCAAAGTATTTCCTCATGCCCCGGCGGCCCGGTGCTTGTGATACAGTACATACGATACATACATACATACATACATAAATACATACATACATACATACACACTCGCTTGCCCGATCTTCCCATCTCCAAAGGCGATGTCATAGGTGGTAATGTGTTATTATGATCAATTTAATTCATTTACCCGAGTAACTACTAGATTATTTGTATATGTCTAAGTTCGCGTATGTGTGCGTCGTGTTTTCCCGTGCCCGTCCGTTTCGCCTAATGATGAATGTTGTGTATCAATGTATGCCCCAACACCCCCATGCGACGCCCACCCAGACCGATGTAAATGAAATAAGGGTTCTGAGCGAATTGCTTGCTATACAGTCTGTTGTGTTACCGTCCTTCGTTCCCCTTTGTGCTCGCACGAAGAAGGAATGCAATATTCGTAGCCAAAAAGTGCGTACTTGGTGCTATTAGGTGCATGTATAGTATGTCCCTTGGGGGCAGATATGTTGATGTCCTGCTTCTCCGAGCCCAGCAACGCCCCCCACGGCCAGTCACGCCACAATATTAACTATGTGTAACACCACACAGCAGAGATTAATGAGGGGTCGTGAAAAGAAGAGAAGAGCTTATTGGTAATTTTCTTTCTCTTGTTTACACGATTTTGTAAACCCTCTTGGCGATGAAGAAGCAACTCAGCCCGAATAGGAGGAGACCCGCCGTGATGCACCAGAACCAGACGAGGTCGCCCTCGTACTCCTGCCCGGGGACCCAGACGTTCATGCCCCAGAGGCCGGTGATGATGTTCATGGGCAGCACGATGGTTCCCAGCACCGTGAGCTTGCCGAGCGTGTCGGCCGTCTGCTCGGACCGCTCGTTCATGCGGATGTTGATCTGCGCCAGGTAGTTTCCGTGCGACCGCGCCAGAATCACTTCGTAATGGCTCAGGTTGGACGTCATGGTCACAATATGGTCCTGGATGTCGCCCAGATACAAGCCGATCTCGCTCCGCGGCGCCACCTCCCAGTGCTCGTTGCAGCGCTTCGCGAATCCCTTGATGACGTCGGCCTTGTTGCCCAGCAGCCGGTAGAGACCCATGACCTTCTTGCGGCAGCTGCCGACACGCTTGAGCATGTCGCCATCCGATGGCATCTCAGCCACCGTATCGCCTGCGACGCTCTTCTTCTCACTGGCATCTTTGTCCTTTCGGCCATCCCTCAGTCGGTTGTCCTCGCCATCTGGTGTACCGCCCCTATGTGACATCAAGATCGCGTCATCAATATCGTCGACCTCTTCCTCGATCTTTTGGATGAGCGGCACAAAGACATCGGTGATGTCGTCAATGATAGCGTACGAGATCCAGTCGGCACTCAGGACCATGTAGTCTTTCAATTGACGGACACGTCGCCGCACATTGGCAGGATGTGGCGTTTGCTGGAAGTGGAAGGAGATGACGCCCTCGCGGAACACAACAAGGTACAAGTTCACCGGTTCCAGGTGGGTAGTCGAGTCGGCGTCCTGATCGAAAGAGCGGTAGTTGACGAAGTAGTAGTGGCGGAAGAGCTCAACCTTTTCGCGCTGCTCCTGCAACATGATATCCTCTGAAGTAAGGGGATGGATGCCGAACGTCTTTTGAATGACTTTCATCTCAGCCTCCGTCGGAGACAAGACGTCAAGCCACCATACAGGTCGATCGCCATATCGGATGGGTTTCTCAAACCTGGGGCTGGGTGACTTGGTGGCTGGTGATTTGAAACCCGGTGGGAAGCCCATCGGCGTGGCATCGCCAGATTGATGCCGCGATGGCATAGACGAAGGCACATGCTCGGAAAGCCGAGTAGTATCGGTAGATTCGTGACGAGTGTCGCGATTAGAGAAGGACATAGAAGGTGCCTTTGACAAGGTTTCTCCGTTCTTGAGGGAAGAAGTTATATGCGAATTCATTATGGTCGGCATCTGCTCCAACTCGTCGTCATCGTCGGACTCCGACGAATCGGATAGTATGGGCCGCTCCGGGAGAAACAGCTCCTTGAAGCCGGCATCGGGCTGCACCAGCTCCGAAATGGTCTGGCTGTGGATGGTGCTTTGGAACTCTTCGTTGAAGTAGGTGAAGCGGTAGGGGGCATCCTCTTCGGCCCTGAACCATCCTTTGTGTATCGGCCGCAGTCTGCCGTTGATGAGCTGGGGCTCTGTGATCTTCTTGATGCGCCGCTCGTCACTCTGGCTTGCTTTCTCTAGTCTGCTCCACTCCTCTAGAATGGCCAGATCGGGCCATTTCTCGCGACGGCGTCTGCGGCGCATATTGTTTCGCTGATCCCGCGCTTGGTTCAGCTCGTCGTCCGCAATCTCAGACATACCCTCCTGCGGGAAACACACATCCTCCTCGGCCTCGAGCGCAATGGTATGGCGGCGTTGGAAGCTAGGTGACCCATGCAGGTGACCGCCCGTATCCTCGTCCCCGAGGCTATTCACGTCATCTTTGGAAGCTGACGCCAACTGGTCCAGCATGAGCTCGTCTCCAAAGTTGACATCCATGCGGTCCATCCCACCCAACCGCGGCGACCCAGGCATGGATGGCGGGTAGTTCACATTGTAGCGTTCACCCCCCGGGGTTGAGGGACCCAGCAGACCTGAATTGCCGCGCCAACTTGATTTACTAGACCCACGATGCAAGCTCTCCCTGCGTTGTCGGGCACCCCAGCTACCCATACCATCGTTCGAGCCATAGAGCTTGGATGATGAATCGGCTTTGGAGGCGCCCGGAAGGAGTGGTGCGCTCTCGCTCATGCGCGCAACCTCGTCTGGGTCCTCCTCGACATGGACGTCTTCCATTGGGTTGGTATTATTATAGGCAGTACGGGGTCTGGGGGTCTGCTGGTTTTCCCCTGACCGAGAGAGCTGGAACGAGGCGGCTAGGATCGTGGAAGGTCGTCGTGGCCTCGAGCCCCAAGGGTGCTCGCGGTGATCTAACAGGGCTTCGCTCTCGATGCTGGTGTTGCTTAGGTTGCGCCCGCGCATGTAGAAGTCGTTGGGGCGGGTAGGTGGGGACTCGTCGCCATTCCTGCACGGCGATGATGGGCCGCCCTCTTCATCAGTGGGTGCCGCAAAGGACTTGCGCCGCGGTCGTCGGTGCTTTCGGCCGCCTCTGTGCTTCTTCTTCTTGGGAATTTGGGAGCCTGGCGAGACGTTGGAGGATGCGGCCGGTGTTGACTGCGACGGACCAGCGACTGATGGTTTCGGCTGGTTCAGCGGTGCAAAGGGGTTGCCGGTGGAAGCCATTGCGCCGCCCTTCTCCTCGGATCTATCTTATCAATTGCTGGTGGACTGTCCCTAGGCGCAAATTGACAATGGCATTGACATTGACAATGTGGCGGGATGAGATTAGGAATATGCGGACAAAGAATACCAGGCAAGAAAATAGCCGTTCTGAAGATGCAGAATGAGACTTTTCGGAGAGATGACAAGGTTAGCTGCAAGCATGCGCTGGACGTATGGCAGTAGCAGCCAGAATCGAGATTCGAGAAAGCAATGTTCCGTTCCAATCCAGGACCTGTAAGCCACTGATAGGTTTTATGGGAAAATGGATATGTACCGTTAGTACTGTACTGCTCATCGGCCCAGGTACAATACCTTGAGATTACGGTGGTCTATCCCATTCTAGGTCTAGCGTTCGTTCCTGGCTGTAGAGATCCTGCATCAATGATGGGCTTGGGGAACACAAGACATGCGCTGGCGATCAATGACCTTGTTAGTGGGATTGGTGAAAGTGTAGGTAGCAGGGTAGGTAGAGAAGAAGAAGAAGATGGGAAGAGGGAAGATGTTTCAAGTCACTAAAAAAAAGTGAGTCGGTAAAACAGAGCAAGGCCTTATGATATTTCTCTTTTTTTTTATTACCGCGTTTACATGATTAGTTTGAACTCTATTTGGGGAGTGCGTCTTCCGGAGACTGAGGTCAGCTCTCTTCTCAGTATGTAGACTTTCATCCGATAATACTGTAAATGCACGTAGTAAGGAGTAGTCCCGTTGGTTGTAATGTACAGTACTGGATCCTCGGCATGATACTGTTGACTGTTGACTGCAAGTACCTTATCATACCTAGGAGGTGGGACTGGACAAAATACGTCATCGTTCGGTTTTCACGCTACCCTGCCGTCCAAATAGGAGACTTGTGAGTGGTAGTACGGTTGGAAGGGCCTTCAATAACATACACTGCACTCCACACTCCAATCACCTATACCAGCGCAATACTTTATTTAGATCAAGCTGACTGAATCGACTGGACATGTAGATATATTATCATTTCTGTTTCTGATATTACCCCAAAAATTTGGAACTTCTCTAAAGGCCTCTGGATCGTCCGGTGTGAGGTGGTAGAAAGGACTGGTAGCTGAGCCTGGTGTGTGCAACGTATTATTGAACCTTGGAAGACCTAGTAGTGTTCTGGCGACCCAGTAGTCAGTCACCCACGGCCCGCTTAGCTGGTGTTGGCTGTACGAGGTTCGGTTCTACCCCCTTCAACAGCTGTCATTCTTCATGCCAAGAATGATCGAGTTACCGAGTGTAAATCTCACGAGAACGTATCATGATTTCCACAATTCTTGTGTTTGCAATTCACTTTCCGCTACCAATACTCCAACCCAGGCGCCAAGTATCACTTGCATGTTGAGAGTATGCGTACTTTGGATGACACTGCTAGTGCTGTGCTGGCTGCAGCAAGCTGCATGTCAAAGTCATTACCATACCGAGAGATCACATCCTCGTCGAGAAGCAGTATGTAGGTTTGGATCTGCCATTGGCAATGTTGATACTTCAGATGATTTTTTCTTTTGGTTCCATTTCCCCAAAACTACGATGCGAGCCTTGATCTTCGGCTCATGTGGTATCAAAGTAGACCCCTTTTGACCCCTGCCAAGATTGCCACACGTCCAACTGAATACGCCTAAAACGCCATGTTTTCCTTTCGGTAGCCCTCTTGCTTGCTATTTACTAGTACAAGCCCTCATGTAAGACCGGCCAATGTTGCCGGAATAGACATTTCCATGCTACCTATCGCTGGGGCATGAACTGGGCACGCAAGCCCATGATGGTCTGCCGCTCCGCCTCGGGAAGTTGATCGATCGTAGCTTGAGGCAGCTCCATAACCATCTTCATGAGCTGCTCCGGATCTTGCGTCGGTGGCAGCCCTGATACCGCGGGTGCCGGGGCGTAGCTCGGCTGAGGCGCCGCCACAGGGGGCGCAAACGGAGCGCCAACCGGCGGAGTCGATGTAGCCACACCAGGGAAGCCAGCCATGACCGACGGCGGATAGCCAGCAGGTGGCGCTTGAACCGGAGGAGGCGCGTTCTGATCGACTACCGAGTGAATCGTCTCAGGAGACACCAGTCCCATAAGCAAGAGGGCCTGGAAGATGGCATAGGAAAGCTGCGGGGCCTGGTTGAGGAGCTCGGTGGCGCGTGCAGGGTCGGTCGTAGCCAGAGACTTCATCTGTGTGAGGATGTCCAAAAGCTGGGCCGGAGGTAGGGTGTGTAGAGTTCGCGAGATGGCATCGTGGAAGCTCACGCCAGGGGGCAGCTCCTTTCCCGGGGGCAAAGGAGGCAGCGAGCCAGCAGGTGCAGACTGAGGTGCGGCATTGGCGACACCATTCGAGTGTTGACCGTACGACCCGGTATTGGCGGTATTGCTCGGTCCAGACTTGTCCTCGTCCTGGTCGACGCGACCCTCTGTACTGTAGTCGACGCGCAATTTGCGATTCATGACTTCGTGGTCGTTCAGGTTTCTGACCGCCGAAGCTGCCGAGTCTAGGACGTGATGGAGTCAGTACGGTGGGATGGCAAGTAGGAGCCTCTTCTGCTAGAAAAACCTACCTGCGTCTGGGTATTCTGCAAAGCCAAAGCCCTTGGGTCGGCCGGTTTCTCTGTCGTATACGAGTCGGAAGTTGAGTACCTTGCCTGCGGTGCCGAAGATGTCGGTGATCTGTTCCTCAGAAAGACCTGTTTGGAAAGAAGAGTGTCAGTGGTTGCTGTTTGGAAATGAGCGACAAGGACAAGGCGATGCGCAAGTGTTTAGGCAGGTGTGAGGCAGGTGTGAGGCAGGTGTGAAATTGGCGGTGGACTCACCATAGGGAATATTTCCCACAAAGACGACTCGCGAGGGAGGTTTGGTAGACATGATGTTGATAGACAGACACACTATGGAGATCGGCGAGAGTCTAATGCAGCAAAGGGAGGGAGAGAGAAGGAAGCGATTGTGTATGCGCACGGCGACTTCGACTTCACGCGCAGCTCACTCGTAGGCTAAGGTCGGGATCACACGTCCAAAGTCAAATACAGCGAGCTACAGAGGAGTATCGTCACTGTATTATGATAAAGGTGTTCTTTCAGGTGAATAACTCAGGAGTAATATGCCCCAATCCCCAAGCCCGAGCTGGTTTGCTTTCTGCTTTTTTTTCCTGGACCAAAAATCTGCAGTTGGTCACAAATGGTTGCTAGCAAGATGGAATGGATCGCAAACATGCAGCTTTGCAGCAATTCGCTGATGGACGGATGGATGGACTTTCAATACATACTTGGTAGGCACTCTAAAATGATTGGCCCCACTTACCCTTAGGTACGCAAACGCCCGCCGCTCTGCACCCCCCCCCCCCCTGCTCCGGAAAAAGATTAGGCCCTTTGGCCATGTAGTTGCCTGTTTGGGCTTAGCTCCCTGGAGGTTGAGAAGCTCCTACCCTTGCAGGATGGAGGATGGGCAGAAGATTGGACCACCTCCGACCAGGCAGCTTGAAGAGCTCCAATCAAGTGCACGGATCATTGGACCGTAGTGGGCTTGACCTTCTTGCCGAGATCATCACTTTTCGACTTCAAGCTCATCAGTGCTCCGGTCAGACCAATCGCCTCACTAAGGCCAATCCGACTGAAGCAGCCCGACAAGCCTCCCCCAGGCACTATTCAGACCTGACGGTCCAGCTTGTCAACATGTCTCAGAACCCTTTCCAGGACCAGCTCAACCGGCTGCAGGCCATTGCCCGCCGTACCCGCATGCCCGGAGGTGGAGGTGCCCCCAACCCTCGCGGTGCCGCAGGCATGGCCGTCCTTGCCGTCGCCGGTATTGGTGGTGCCATGCTCCTGCAGAACTCCCTTTTCAACGTCGATGGTGGCCACAGAGCTATCAAGTACAAGAGGATAAGTGGTGTCAGCAAGGAGATCTACAGCGAAGGTTTGTCCCGCCCTCCGGCCTCCACTTCTTGACTTGATATAGCCTGCTAACAGCGTCGTCCGCTACTACAGGAACACATTTGAGAATCCCCTGGTTCGAGACGTCGATCGACTATGATGTGCGCGCCAAGCCGAGAAATGTGTCATCACTTACCGGCACCAAGGACTTGCAGATGGTGAACATCACCTGCCGTGTGCTGTCTAGGCCAGAGATTGCCGCTCTGCCGCAAATCTACCGGACGCTGGGACAGGACTACGACGAGCGTGTCCTGCCCTCGATCGTCAACGAAGTCTTGAAGAGTGTGGTTGCGCAGTTCAACGCCAGCCAGCTGATTACACAACGTGAGATGGTGGCTAGACTGGTGCGAGAGAACCTGTCGCGCCGAGCGGCAAGATTCAACATCCTGCTGGATGATGTTTCGCTCACGGTAAGTCCCTTGGTGATGTTGGACTATGATCTTTCGAGATACTAACAGTGTCATATAGCATCTTGCTTTCTCTCCCGAATTCACAGCAGCTGTAGAGGCCAAGCAAGTGGCGCAACAGGAGGCGCAACGGGCCGCTTTCATCGTCGACAAGGCACGCCAAGAGAAGCAGGCCATGGTTGTCCGTGCCCAGGGTGAGGCTCGCTCCGCGCAGCTTATTGGTGATGCCGTTCAGAAGAGCAAGTCTTATCTGGAACTGAAGAAGATCGAGAACGCGCGCCTTATTGCCACGGCGCTCCAGGAGGCCGGCGGCCGCAACAGACTCATGCTTGACTCGGAAGGTCTTGGCCTGAACGTGTTCGGCGATGACAACAACAAGAAATAAGTCGTTAGTCATGAGTTGGGATTGCAAAAGGGCGTCAGGCATCTCCCCTGTATTCTAGGAATTTAATATATTGTAAAGTAGGTCTTCAATGACCATGTCAACTCCAACCAAACCTCCAATACGCTACGGATCCTATCGGTATCGTTCAAGACTTGACTAGTATCCTGTACTGTTTACCGCGGATGTGCGAGTTTTACAGGCAGGAAGTTTTCCCGCAATACGTGAACAGACTTTGGCCAAAGGCAGCAATGCCTGGTCGGTAAATAAATAATGAATAATAACCACTATCAGTGTATTTCATGCCTGGAGTAGGTATGCCCAATACTCTAGTCCATGTATTATTCAATTAACATTGAGTAGTAGTATATAAGCGACCCCACACCGCAGTCACTAAACCCCACCATGACCAGGCCGCAGCCAGTGCTCTGTCTCTTCCGCCGTTTCGATCATCAAGCAAACCAAACGAACTCGTAACTCAAGACCTTCTCTTATTTCTTCATAAACTTGGGGCGGCACAACCATTTCCTTGAGCGCCAAAGTCGTCACTTCTTCTTTTTCATCTACATAACTTTTACACTCGTCGGCCCTTCACAGCAAGCAGTCAACCGCCACCATGCTTATCAAGTAAGTCAAGAGAGAAAGCTACCCCGCCAACATCGAATCCGACGACTACCTGCCTGCCCAGAGCGCATGAACCTGTACTGACACTGCCCGAACCCAAAAGAGTTCGTACCCTGACGGGCAAGGAGATCGAGCTCGACATCGAGGCCGACTACAAGGTCTCGCAGATCAAGGAGAAGGTGGAAGAGAAGGAGGGCATTCCGCCTGTCCAGCAGCGCCTCATCTTCGGAGGCAAGCAAATGTAAGCCGCGAATTACCGTTCCCCGGCCTGCATAATACGTCTCGTTGCCCATGTCTCCTCGCGCTCCTTGCGATTCTCTTCGCTCTTGCATTGCCGCGCTGTGCGTGACTGACCGACCTTTTCCGTTTCCAGGACCGACGACAAGTCGGCGGCCGAGTACCAACTCGAGGGCGGTGCGACGCTACATCTGGTCTTGGCTCTCCGAGGAGGACAATAAACCACTACTTCCAGCACGTAAAGCGCCTCCCGAAACCCCGAAGCCACGACGCAGCAAACAGATTCGACTGGAAAGCCATATGCGCCTACGGACATGGGAAGCTATGGTTATCACACAAATGCCACCTGCGTCACAGCCTCTACTTCCTGCTGGGGCATGTGAAGTAACGCGCAAGGAGTTGGTATCACGAACTGTCGGAAGGTCGGAAAAGGGGGGGGCTCCCTGCTTCTGCGGGAGCAGGATTTCCCAGGCACACGATGGAGGACTAGCAAAATAAATCATTTACTTCTCCGGGCGTTACAGGCGTCACTTTCAGGTTTCCCTTCGAATAGAAGAAATGTATGCGGTGTTGCCGGCTTCAATGAAAGCGGCACTACAGTCAAATTGTCTCCACTGCGACTCGCCAGATGAATCCCGAAGTCAGGGAGAGCCAAGTGAAATCGGTTGCGCAAGCGGCATTCTGCAGAGCAAACCTTGTGGTAGTGCCGAAACAAGACAAGTGGCTCTGTGTGGGTTGATTGTATCACTTCGAGGCTGTTTGCGCTCTCCGGTATCTCGATGACTACCCATAAGGCATGCTATGGATCCCGTAACGCCCAATAAGTAATACGAGGCTCATGAGGATGTACGAGAGTGCCCTCAACCAAAACCCATCCACCGAAGCAGGATTATCGTTGCGGTCGTCAGACAGACATGTATCATGCTTACATTGTTATTGTTTGATCTAGGGGCAAGGGTGTCAGTATGCTGTAAGCGTTATAGATCCTACTATTTGGCCGGTGCCCTTTTGCTCCCCTGACCGTTCTTGATGTATGTACGACCATCGCAAATTGGTAAACGCAGATAATTTACATGAAAGTTGTTCCATGTTTATAGCACCTCCGTCTCCCGTACTTGCGAGATCACGACAGGTTTCTTTTAGTTCGTAGTAGCAGAAAAAAGAGAAGACGATTCGGGACATTGAATAGATATAAAACATGCACATCATTGTACGTTGGCTTGCAGTAGAAAAATAGAGACTTGAAACATGAACTGGTGTAACGCGGTTTAGTAATTGCTGGATGTATGGTGTGGAGAGCGTCGTGTTGACGCCCCCTTTTCTTCTACCCAGATACCAGTGAACTTCCTGGCCGCTACGAACGCAGACGAATCATGTGCGGGCTTTTCGTGTCTTTCTCGGCGAGTACCCATATGTAACCCAAAGAAGAGACGTCGGCCAGAAACCATGAGTGATTTTTGCGACCGTCAAACGCAGGAAAGAGGTCTAACAAACTCCATAATGACTGGCATGTCTGCAAGAGTTCGCATATCTTGATGGGGTGAAAACGAAAAGAGACTGGGTTTGTCTTAACAACAGAAACACATACAAGTCTCTGCATGGGCAGAACAAAGTCAGTAGATCCATGGTATACATAAACAATTGGGTAGTAGTAGTAGGCAACCGGGGCGCCTACTATACATTTCAAGGGCACACCCAAGCAGCAAAGGTACAGATGGTTATGAGGTAGTCCACGCGAGAGTCACCAAGTATGTAATAAAGTAGCCGTTTAAAGACGTGTGTATCACCCCTGAAATTTGTAATATCGCTGTAACCCAGGCCGCATGCTATGCTGATCTCTCGTGTATTATACAAACAAATTTATCGGGTATATCTCTCAAGATGCCAGACCCTAGACGACTCACTCCCTGCTTGGTTTATATTTTGAGTCCTCTTTCTCTTTCTCGCCGTGTAATGCAAATCACTGAAACGATGCCCTTGAGCGCCTGCCTTATTGACCACTATCTCCGAGTGACTGGGCGAAACAAAATGACTAGTAAAACTACAAACAAACGCATCTCCCCTGCACCCTGCTCGTTACTGCTGAAAAGTGTTGTATCTACGAGCGAGGAATAGGCGGATGGCAAGATAGACTCGCAGCAAAGACCCTTACCTGGGCCGAGGAGCTTTGGCCTTGGGCTTCATGAAGACGTCGGCGGTCTTTCTCTTCCTTTGCATCATGGGCTTGAGAGGCGGGCTCGCGGCCGAAGCCGTCGGAGGGCTATCAGGCGGAGATTTGGCAGGTGCTTGGCGAGCTTGTGTCTCTACGCGGCGCACAGTGGACGACAACGCAGCACTGCCGCGTTTTCCGGGCAGAAGGGGCCGCGAGGAGGAGGATCTGCTCGGCTCCGGCCTGCTGGGTTCGTCGTCGAACATGGCTTCCAAGTCGTCTTCGTCCAGTCCACCACCTCCGTCCCCAAACACACCGTCATCGTCGTCGTCCAAGTCCGAATCGGACACCACGGTAGGCCCCTTGCCGGATTTGATGCTCCGGAGCCGCGCTTCGGCTTCTTCCAGACTCTTGCCTCCGAAATCGCGGTCCGGGAAGTTACGTCGGCTTAGCGTCGGAGGTTGTATCTTCATGGACGGCTGCGACTTGATGCGCGCCTCGTTCACCATGCCCTGGGGCGCATGCGTGATCTGCCCTTTGTTGACCCGGAGTGCGTTCATCGGGGTTGCAATCTTGTTCCGGTTGTGTATCTCCTTGGCCTCGCGCTTGACCTTACGCATTAGGCCCTGCGCTGTGGACGCCTTGGTCCGCGTGCCCCCCGTGAAGCGCAGCTCGCCCGTGTCGTTGCTACCGCCCCGGCGCCCGGTGGACCCCTTCTTGCTGTCGCCCGTGAACCGCGAGTCCTTGGGCGGCTGCGGCAACTTGCGGCGGTCGAAGGTGACGATCTGGCTTGTGTTGCCCTCCCTCTTCGTATTGATCTTGGCGAAGGCGCTGCGAAGCTTCTCAGCGGCCTCGGCCTTGTTCTTCGCGTCCATGCGGGCGTACTTGGCGTACACCTTGTGCCAGAGCTCGGGCCGCGAGGGGACGAGGTTCTCCTTCTTGTGCATGGCCGGGAAGGCTTTGTTGATCAGCCGCAGCCATACTTCTTCGGTGTGTTCCTCGAGGTGCGGCGAGGCTTCTTCGAGGGCGCGCAGCTGCGTGGCCGAGTCGATTCGGATAATGATGGGGCGAATCAGCTCGTAAGGTGCATTGCCAATATCTCTAATATCTTGGAGCTTGTTAGCAAGGGTGCGGTGGACAGGACTGTCGTCCTGCATCTTGGGCTTGTTGTAAGACATGGCGGGAAATTGGTGGTAGAGTGCTGGAACGTTTCGCAAAAGGTTCCAACTCGCACTGAGGGAAGGAAGGAAGGGGACAACTCGTTGAATGTACGTGGAGTTATGGAGATAAGAACAATGAATGAGGTTCGAGATAGAGACAGTAGTATGATATCTCGGGTAGTCGCTCGGAAGGAGGCGGCGAACAAGAGCGTTGAATAGAAGTACATACCTCGAACATTTTTGATACACACTGCAGTGCATAATCCCACAAGAGATTTGACCATTTTGTCCCGATAATGCCTCAAATCGCAGGATCTCGGCGTTGAAATATCCTAACTTGAATGTCGAGGTGCTTGGCCACCCAGGCGCAAGACTGATGGGACCCTTTGGGCGGTTGTAGCATAAACAGCTCTTGGACTCCAGCGTGGATTCGTATATAGATTAGTAAATCAGGGTTTAATGACTGTAAGCATTGGAGAGCAGCAAACTATAGAGCAAAAAGCAAAAATGGGTGGCATGGCCTTTGGTTGTCTGACATGGCTCACAAGAAAGCCTTAACGGAGATGACAGAGTGAAGTTGCTTTGGACGTCCATGTTTAGAATGGGAGTTGATTGTTCCCCATTATTAGCCGCCCCTCCACTAACCTACAGGTGGGCTCCCTTCTGGGCTCCCCCCCAAATTGTGGCATTGTCTGACGCAAAGGGCTAGGCTTTGAGCAATCAATGTACAGCCCCCTACATCTTACCTTCCAGTGAGCTACAAGTAGTAGGTAGTATACAGCAATATACAGCAAAGACAACCTATCATTAATATGAGATATAGGAGCTGGTTGAGAACAAATGATCAAGAATTCGCATTCTACTATGGAAGTTATGCCCCTTAAAGACACTGACAGCTTCAGTCAGATGTTCCGCTGTATAGAAGAAGAACACTATTCTACTAATCATCCTAAAATGGACACTTCGCCAAAGGCCGCCCCTTATGAATATCCACACAATGAATCCATCTCAAGAATGATTTTGATGACCAGAAGACCCCCAGCAGTTTGTTGGTATCTCCCCGTCTTCCCAAACTCCACAAACGCCGCCCAGCCGTGGTGCGATGATATAACCTTAAGGAATATCGCAATAAAGTGCCAATAAGTAATGTGTACATGAACCATCAAGCTCGTCGAATCACCCGCTACAATGCCGTACGCCTCGCATAGTCGTAATGATAACCATCAAACGCCTGCTTATGCTGCCGCCGCCACTGCTCGAGATGATCCCGCTATCGCTGGCTCCGGATGTATCACCTGTTCCTCTTCTTGGCTTGCGATCTCCCCTCCGGCCTCCCGTTCCGCCCACGCTCCCCACAGTCCACGCTTTCCGCGCACCCGGATTGGCCCGCCCAGAACGCCTTCCTTCTGCTCCACCTTGATGGCGTCCTTTGTTGCAAGGACCAAGCACTCAAAGAACATCTTGGTCGCATCTGCCTTGGTCGTCCGGTTTTCGGGCAAGAGTTCTTGGAACACGACCGAAGTCTTTGTCCGCTGCTCCTCGCTCTCGGCAGCATCCGCTCCAAATAGCTCGCGAAGGACGTGGACAGCGTGTTTCGTTCCCATAGATACGGGGCCGCTGTCAGCTGGGTGGACGATGGGCGCCATGGTTTCGTCGAAAGCACGCATAGTACTTTCGTCGCGGGCGTCGTCTTCTTCGTGCATAGCCATCCCATCGTCGGCTGGGATTTCCAAAATGGTACCTTCGGGGCCAATACTGGGCTCGCCGAATCCTCCTTCAGGCATAGCTAGGCCGTCATCATCTTCCAGCTCCAGGCGAGGGGACTTCGATGCGCCCTGTTCGTCCTCGCCCATGTCGGCTATGCCACTGTCACGCTTTCGCTTGAGGTCGTTGGCGGGACGAATGGCTTCAATAGAAAGCAGTCCTCTCAGCTCCGGTGCCCAGGGCTTGCTACGAGCATCACCCATGATGTTCGAAACGAAGCTTCCGGTGCTCTTCATCTCCAGGAGAGCCAGGAAATAAGGATCACGAGGGATAAAGCTCGGTGCCTTAAGGATATTTGATCTGTCTTGCTGTTGCTCCTTGATGTGGGCACTCGTGAGCTGGGTTGCAGTGTCAAGACCGAAAACCTTGCGCTTCTTCGCCGACTTTCGTTGCTGCTGGGGCTCCTGTACTTCGGTCTCTTGTCCAGGTTCGTATATGCTGGTATTGTTGATTCGGGTCCACTCTTCAACATCTCTTGCAATGTTCTCGTCGATGTCCGAAAGAGGGGATTCGGAGATACGAGCGCGGGCGGGAAGACCAGCGCCACCAACCTCTGGCATTGCCGACTCGTCGCCAATGTTAAATTGGAAGTCACCCTCCATAGGAATATCGCCGTCGTCGTCAGCGATTCGGATACCATCATCTCCAAGATCCATTGCTGTAGAGGCATCGCCCTTCTGAAGGCCAAAATCGGCTTCGCTAAAGACGTCATCCTCGATTGAACGAGCAGCGGGCGCGTCTCGACCCATTTCGATGCTCATGTCCTTGCGGGGCTGTTCATCATCGTCTCCGAAGTCCAGTACCAAGTCGAGATCGTCGTTGTCGATGATGGCAGGACCATCGTCGATATTCATATCGTCTGCTTCAAGAAACTGGCTATTGTTGAATTCTTCTTGCAGGTTGATATTTTGGTTGCTCGGACGCCCGCGACCTCGCCCCTGTCCCTGTGAGCTGCTCTGTGTTGCCTCGACGTCCATTTGCGCCAACAACCAGTCGGCGTTCGGAGGGGGCAGAATTCCCAGGTTGTCGGCAGGTGTGATGCGATCAGGAAGCATCAATGCTTCACGGTTAGGTAGAGGGAGGTTCTCGGGGATATCATTATTGCCAGTAGAGCGAAAAGCCTCAAGTCAAAGTTAGTCGGACAGTCAGCTGTGGGAGTGTGGGTATTACGCACCATCTTGATTTTCAGGAGGGCCTCGTTACAGTCGTCAAGGAGATAACGCGCCTTGCGACTGTAGATTCGAACTACACCCAGCAGCAAGTGGCCACTGAGTCGCAGAGCCATAGGGGCCTGGTTCGGGTCGATGATGTCTTCGACATTCTTTTGAAGGTTGGTCTGGAGAATACTGGACTTGTTGAGTCTACGTTCCAAGTTGGCTGACAGCCAGACACGGGCGAGAGGCCCGGTCTTCTGCAGCAACGTCTCGGAATAGAACATTGCGACCGCGACAGAGACGGCGATGGGCTATTCAAAACAGGAGGGTGAGAGGGCAGATTAGATAAATGATTTCAACATGAAAGGCAACAAGCAATGACGACAGAGTGCGACAGCGCGTCGAGCGGTCAATGGAGGGGTGAAGGTCGTGGCGGTGATGAATGTTGGAAGGTCAGGTGGAGTGTGTAAACAAGTAGGTACTCAGGCGCGTTGCAAGCTGTTGACTGGGGGAGTGGAAAAATCGCGTAGGGGCGACGGATCAACGGTTGCTTCCTCGCTTTTCGGGGACCGGTCAGGCGCAAGCTTGCGGGATGGGAAAAACAGCGCGATTTAGTTGGCTTTCAGAGGATACGAAAAACCGGGCAGAGGATAATGCAATTGTAGACGCGATCGCGACGAGAGTAAATTAGGCGATCAACGGGTAACAGTGTGTAGAGCGATGAAATGGGCAGGAGTTTTAGAATTGGGAGAGAGAGGACGGAGAGCAAGCAGGTAGATGGACTGATGGAGGGGGACGGGGGACGGGGGACCTGGGCGTGCGCGGTGGTTCAGTGTGGCTGCAGACCAAAACCAAGACCAAAAAGACCTTGACACCACCAAAAAATGAGCGCAGGCAGACGGGGGCAGACGGGGGCAGACGGTGAATGAGAGTGAGTTCAAGAAAAAAACCCAGTGGCTGGACAATTGGGACTCCATCCCGATCCCCAGTCGCACGAGCCACATTATGGGGAGATTGTGCAATTTTGAGATATCTGATTGGCCCGGGTCACTCGATAGCGGAGCATGATTTCATCAAGGGTAGCTCAATCCCCTGCATCTAGACTAGCTTCGTAGCAAGTATCATGACGGTTACGAATAATTGTGTGGCTGGTAAAAAGCTCCAGGTCCCGAATTACTGCATTACTGCAGTAACAGACAGGACAGGCAGGCATTGGTATCTGTTCGCATCATACCCGACATGCAGCTTTACGTTCCAACATTCTAATACTCCATACTCTCCAGGAACCAGATGTCTGGATTGATTGTTTTAATAAAACACCAAATATTTACTGGCCCTGTAAAACAAGAGATGCTCGGTTCGAATTACCCCATGCGCACACACATCATGATCTTGCTGGCTACAGACATTGATATATCATATATTTGATGTTGAGGCTGTACTCAGACATTACCTACATACTACATAACCTACTTGTCATTGTTGAAGTGCCTACCTACTACTGACCACTTACCTTATCTCCCCAATGGTAATGCTAGAGCTTAATTCAACCACGCGTTGACTTACACCCTGATTAAACATTCCGTTATAGGTGGACGAGACATATACCGTCCACTTTCTGCACACAGTTATGTACATGGGGATCAATTGAACCATCATGACTAAAGTACTTAAGCATGCAGCTGGCAGGCACATATCATATGTTGCAACTCTCGAATGATCCGATGTTCTCAGCTGACCAATTGGTATGAGTCGTGGTCAGTCAGTGTATGCAAATACATTCCACCAGTCAACTACTTCCGTCTCCTGCCCTCTGGCAAACTTGGAAATAGCTGCATGCGATTAATTACCTACTCTCGGTGCTCCAAACTGCTGTATATAACGATGCAAGTCTCCAGATATTACGTGGCCTTTGAGATTAGATAGCTACTTTATATAAGATGTATCTGCATACATGTATGCACACATTGATATCTGTCAATGTGTATAGGGTGTATACCTGGTAGTATATTTACTAATGCACAACACTGTTTCCAAGTGAGGTCTGCTGCTTTTTACTGGCGGCATGAATACAATGTCCCATCAAACTGTCCTGCACGGAGACGCACGCAGCACGTACTACTATGCATCGGTGAATGATACTTTGCAAGGTTCTCCTTTCAGCCTCATTGGCGTTCCGATGTGCAAGGGTTAGGGGGGCAGTTTTAGCGTCAATCTCCCGAGCCAAGGAGCCAAATTGAGACGTACCTAGGTGGCGTCAGAAATCCGGGACCTTAACCAGACCCAAGCCCAAGGAACGCCCAGAAGCCAGACAGTACGTAGACAGCCGCCTGCCGCCCAGAAGGCGCTGCACACACGCTGCAGCTTAATAACCTCCGGTCTGGAGGTAACACGTCCACGCTTCACAAAAAGTCATCCCCATTTGGGCCGAGTACAAACCAACGCTTAATCGATCGGCTACATACCTTCTTGTCTGTCTGTTTCTTCAGTCTCGAGAGACTACCTAATACTTTCATTATTGACGTAGCCACTATGATGTGAATAACGAACAACACATTTCCTCCTTCTTTCCAAATCCCCTGCATTGGCTTACTTGCCTTCAACCGTCTCTGTCAGTGGAGCCAGCAACCACCCAGCTTCGCTCGCTGCATCATCGCCATCACCTTTTCCGATTGCATCTTTCGCCCCATGAAGTTTTGCGCTGCGACGAGTTCGCGGTCTTTCACCATTGGCCAAGATGCCTCCCTGGCCGTTTAACAAAACCGATGAAGGCGGCATCCCGCTTCTGCCTGTCTCAGTCCCCAGCATTACCGGCGGCGACCGAAGCTATGATGATAATGAAGACGACCATGTCGGAAGGTCACAAACAAGAAGACCAGGGCATGCAAGGACAACCTCGGCTCAGTCGCGGGTAAGTGGTTAAGCTATCTTTCCATGCTCCCTCCGAAGGGACTTGCCGTTAACAAATCATGTTTGTAGACAGTAGCAGACCAGTACTCTGCTATGACCGCGAGCGAGACCGCATCACGACTACAGACCTCCCTCACGCATGGCTTAACCCCCGTCGAGGCTCTATCCAGATTACGTGACTTTGGGCCGAACGAAATCCCACACGAGCCCCCGGAACCTTTGTGGTTACGATTTATCAAACAATTTCAAGAGCCGCTCATTATCCTGCTTCTGGTATCTGCTCTGGCGTCGGTGGTAGTAGGGAATACGGACGACGCCGTCAGCATCACTGTGGCAGTCACTATCGTCGTCACTGTTGGATTTGTCCAGGAATACCGCTCTGAAAAGTCCATCGAAGCTTTGAACCATCTCGTCCCGAACCATGCTCATCTGGTACGATCCCATGTCACAAAATCTGGCTCCAATGGCAAGACCTCCGTTTGGCCCGCGGCCGCTAGCGACGATGTCCCCCGGGAAGATGGAGACCTCGGCGCATCGACCCCTATGGAGGAAGTATCCGAAGCAGCTTCGCAGAAAGTCATGGCCGGGACATTGGTGCCTGGAGACTTGGTATTGTTCACCACTGGCGATCGCATCCCTGCGGATATACGAGTTACCAATGCCTCGGACCTGACCATTGACGAATCGAATCTTACGGGCGAAAATGAGCCTGTGAAGGTTACGGCCCAGTCACGACTCAAGAATGGTCAATCACCACAGTTTGGTGATTACAGTAACCAGCGTCTACCTAGCCCCGCAGCACTGTCGCCCTCGTTTTACAATGATGCATCCAAGGCAGAGCCCGCAAAGGAGGGTGTACACAACATTGCGCATATGGGAACTTTGGTCAAATCTGGACACGGACAAGGCATCGTTTTTGCGACTGGAGGTGACACTCATTTTGGCACTATTGCTGCGAGTGTGTCGGGCACCGAAAGCCCACGATCACCGCTTCAGCTCTCTATGGACGAACTCGGTTCTCAACTCAGCAAGATCTCGTTTGTTATTATCGGCTTGATTTCCATTGTTGGCTGGTTGCAAGGGAAGAAGATTCTTGAAATCTTCACGATTTCTATATCCCTTGCTGTGGCCGCCATCCCGGAAGGCTTGCCGATTATCGTGACTGTCACTCTGGCACTCGGTGTCCACAGGATGGCCAAATACAATGCGATTGTGCGGAAGATGCCCAGTGTCGAGACTCTTGGATCAGTCAATGTTGTCTGTTCAGATAAGACGGGCACTTTGACCATGAATCACATGACGAGCGCAAAGATGTGGTATTTTGGAAAGAAAGAGGCGATTGATGTCGAATCGGATGACGAATTAACTGAAAAGAGCCCTGATGCAGCGGCGCTGACGATCCTTCGAATTGGAAATATCGCCAACAATGCCCGCCTATCTCATCATGGGGGTCCCAAGACAGCATTTGCCGACAGCCAGAACAAGGACCCGACGCATTCGCGGTGGGTCGGCCAACCTACCGATGTTGCCATGCTTGATCTCCTGGACAGGTTCAAGGAGCACGATGCCAGGGAGTCTACAGGTCCGCGCACTGCCGAAACACCGTTCAGTTCGGAGAGGAAGTGGATGGGCGTTGTCATTGGGGCAGAAAATGCGCACCACGATAAGGAATACGCTTACATGAAGGGCTCCATTGACCGGATCCTCGACGCCTGTGACTCGTACATGGCAGCCGACGGGCGCGAGTTCGTCTTGGACGCGGCCCGTCGTCGTGAGGCGACCGAGGCAGTCGAACGTATGGCCGAAAAGGGTCTGCGCGTTCTGGCCTTCGCTGGTGGTCCGGTCTCGTCAAAGTCACACAGATCAAAGTCTAGCAAAAGTGCGAACTCACGAAGCAATACACCTGCCAGCCATGAAAGAACCGAGAGTCCTGCTGTACCCAGCGGCGAGGAGCTGTTCAAGGGTCTTACGTTCGCCGGTCTCGTAGGAATGAGTGACCCACCCAGACCCGGCGTTGCTAAATCGATCCGCCGATTGATGCGCGGTGGTGTCAAGGTCATCATGATCACCGGAGACTCGAGCACCACCGCTCTGGCCATTGGAAGACAGCTAGGAATGCACATTGCTACCGAAAGAGAAGCCACCGCTGGTCAATCGGCCATCAAGCCAGTACTTTCAGGAGACGAAGTCGATGCCATGTCCGAGCACGAGCTCGCAATGGCCATGCATACGACCACCATCTTCGCTCGCACCAACCCCGAACACAAGCTCAAGATTATTCAGGCGCTCCAGTCGCGTGGCGATATTGTTGCGATGACGGGCGACGGTGTCAACGACGCGCCTGCGCTCAAGAAGGCCGATATTGGTATTTCAATGGGTATGCATGGCACCGACGTCGCCAAAGAAGCTTCGGATATGATTCTTACCGACGACGATTTCTCCACCATTCTGCATGCCATTGAACAGGGTAAAGGCATCTTCAGCAACATTCAAAACTTCATCACTTTCCAGCTCAGTACCTCGGTTGCCGGCCTTTCGCTGGTCTTCCTCTGCACGTGCCTGGGGTTCAGGTCACCACTGAACGCCATGCAGATTCTTTGGATCAGTAGGTCGACCCATTAACATAACTTTGATGAAACAACAGCCCGATGCTAACTTGGTGACAGATATTATTATGGACGGCCCGCCCGCTCAGTCGCTCGGTGTCGAGAAAGTCGATAGGGACGTCATGTCTCGACCGCCACGGTCTCGGAGCGAGCCGGTGCTGACGCGGAACCTGCTGGTGCGCGTCATGACGCAGGCGGCCATCATCATGGTCGGCACCATGATCATCTACACGCGCGAGATGCTGGCGGACGGCGAAATCACGCGCCGCGACACTACTATGACATTTACCTGCTTCGTCCTGTTCGACATGTTCAACGCGCTCAGCTGCCGCTCCGAGAGCAAGTCGCTGCTCCGGGGCGAGGTGGGCCTGTTTTCAAACACCCTCTTCAACTGGGCCGTCGCGCTGAGCATCGCCGGCCAGCTGCTCGTCATCTACTTCCCCTGGCTCCAGGAGGTCTTCCAGACCGAGGCCCTCGGCTTCTGGGACCTCATGCGGCTCGTCGTGCTCTGCAGCACCGTCTTCTGGGCCGACGAGGCGCGGAAGTGGGTAAAATACGGGAAGAGGCGGCTCGGGGTGGGCTACAGCCAGGCCGTGTGATTGATTCATTACGATTTCTTATAGTTAGATTACAAAATAGGGGAAACAGCCTTCCCGCCTAGGTAGAGAGGATCAAAAGGGTTGTGGCCTGCTTGCATTATCGTGCGTCATGTATAGCGCTGTATTATTTAGGCATTGTATACAATAACGATGGGAAGACTGGCTCAAATGTCGCTCAAACTGTACATACTTACATATAGAGACGAACGAACGAGCCTTCTTTGCAGTTGGAAATATCATAAGGTTGTTATTCGGCAGCCAGGTTCATAAGATATTGACTGGACATAACCCATCACTTGATAGTTCGCCAGATCCCCCTCAAGGCCATGTCTTGATTGGTATTGCGAATAATCTTTCTAGTGTCCTCATCTGGCTGTGTAGCTACAATACCCTTTTGAATTCATTTCAGCTCGACTTCGGTGCAAATCGTCATCGGATATCCCTTCCAAGCTACCTCAGGTTTCGGCGCCCAGTGCTCCCAACCGGACCGGCAGTTACTGCATTAGGTTGTCGACTCGCGCCCGCGCCTCCTTCTCTCCTCGCATAAGCGGACTGTTGCCCGCTTGGGCTTGGTCGGCCATGGCGATTCCCTCCTGGCATTGCTGGAGTCTCTCCGCGTAGACGGAACTGATGGCGAGCTGGAAAGCTTCCGTCTCCTGCTTCACAGAGGCGACTACTTGCATCATGGCTTCCTCGCAGGCAGCCTTCTTCTTGATCGCTCGGTCAAGCCGTTCGAGTAGCGCTCGGACACGATGCTCTCTGCCAGAGAGTACACGAACGGTTAGCCAGCCCGCTAGACGCAACCGACTTACGGCCAGTGCCTGGGGTTTTTGACGTGGGGAAGGGGAGGTGTGAATTGGTTATGGGAATAGGGAATTGTAACTCACTGTTCATGCAGCTCCTCATCCATGCGCTGGTCGAAATTCTCATTTATGCCGGCCAGCTTCTCGGCATACTCCTGTTTCTTTTCCCTGCCGAATTCCATGAAACTTTGTCTCGCCCCTGCCTGCAACGCAACAAATCAACCAACCATTGCCATCCAGTCTTCTCACCCATTCGGACGAAGCAGAAGGGGGGAAATGGAAAGAGAACTTGGAAGGGACGTACCATTTTGCCCATGACACCCAATGACAATGGGTTTACCTGTGGAGGCCGAAGATGGGGGGCGTCGGCTACGATAGCATCTAGGTCGGCATCGCCAGTGGAGGCCAAAGGGGGTTCCGCTGCAGGTTTCTTGCGAGGCATGGCGAAGACTTCAAGGTGGCTGTTGCAGTCAACTTGAATCAATCAGAGGACGGTTGCTTGGGTACTTGAAGTGGTCTTGTTGGAAGACGAGAGTGTCAATGGTGATATGTATCAGTTTTGAGATAATATCGCTCGTTGATGGACAGGTTGGTCCTTCACTTGGGCCATGCCAGTAGAAAACGTTGCAAATGTTAGAATTTCAAATCTACTTCTCCTAACTTTGACTGATTTGAGGTATTGCCCAGCAGAGACAGCCAACACTTCTTGCAACTTCGAACAAGGCAAGCGCATGGGAGTCGAGGGTACTGCCCCACTTGCATATTGGGCATGTCGTGCCTTCCATCTACAGGACCCGAAAGGTCTTCGTAAGTGACCTCAGATTTTGAAGCTGTAGGTTCATTTTTCTTTTTGATTTCGTATAGCATCGCATGAGTCACTGGGAGCGAGCAATGGCAATCGATAATACCGCAATCCAAGATATACCGAAACCTTCGCCCTAGACTACAGGCCTTATAAGCCCCAATAGTTGGATAGTATAATATCTCTCGTCCCAGCAATCAACTCAGTCCCCATGGCTGAGTTGCTTAGAGTCCGCGCTGCAAACTTCGAAAGAAGTACCCCCTGAGCAAAACCCTCTGGGTTTTCGTAGGCCTGTTCGAGCCCCCATGTGAGCGGCTCCAGGCTGAGCTTTTTGCATTTTTAACAGAATAGTGTTCCCATGCCAGATACTTAGCTGAGCTTTTCTTTCTTTTCTTTTTTTTACAATAGAATAGTGTTCTTATACCAGATAGTCAAAGATACCTATATTTTACAATCCCATCGACGCTTGCTCGCCGCCAATAGAAGTACCTAAAAAGTACACTTACCTACCATCCATGCCAGACTGCTCATATCGGGGCTCATCAGAGATATTGAGTAGAGATGTGCACTGGAAGGAGTTATCACACTTGGTCTCCAAAAACCCCGACCCATTTACACATGCTCGGTTGAGGCTATCCAGACTCGCTATGGTTATCTGTGATTGGCTTAGATTCAAATTCAGGAGAGCACTCGCAAGGATGCAGGGGTACCTGAGAATCTACAGGGATGTCAAGGTACAGGTGGGTTCCGATAAGCGGACAATCGTGAACCCGCTATTTGATAACGCTCTTATCAGTCCCCCGTCCAGACTAGATTCCCAAAAATTTCCCAAAGTCCAACGGCAAAAACGAGCCCCACCAAAGTCTACAGCAGGTACTTATCGCTTTTCAAGACTCGAGATACGAAAGCAGTCGTCTGCTACTCATCGATCGCAATGGGTCTCGCCGGTGTAAAAACGTAAGATGATGTACTGATTGAATGCGAAGAAGAATACGAAGAAGCTGACACTACTATCCAAAGGCGCCGGAAGTTGGCCTTCGACCCCAACAACACGAAATGGAGTCGCGATGAGACGACCTTCGGCCAGAAGATCCTGCGATCCCACGGCTGGGAGCCCGGCCAATTCCTGGGTGCCCAGGACTCGTCGCACTCCGACCTGCACAGCGCCGCCAGCGCCGCCCCCATTAGAGTCGTCATGAAGGACGACACCATGGGGCTCGGCGCCAAAGTCCGCCAGAAGCAGGCCGACGAGTGCACCGGTCTCGACGTCTTCAAGGACCTCTTAGGTCGCCTCAACGGCAAGTCCGACGACACCATCAAGAAGGAGCAGACCCTCCGCTCCGAGATCAAGACCAGCACGTACGTCGAGCGCAAGTTTGGTCTCATGCGCTTCGTCAAGGGCGGACTGCTCGTGGGTGACCATATGACGGATTTGTTGAAGAAGGAGGAACAGGCCAAGAAGGAGGAGGATGTGAAGGAGGAATCCAAGGATCAAATCTCGCTGGCCGACGTACCGACGCAAGAGGACGACGGATCCTCCAAATCAAAGAAGGAGAAGAAATCCAAGAAGCGGAAGGCAGGAGAATCCGAAAGCACAGAAGAGGCCGAAGTCAAGAAGGAGAAGAAGAAGAAGAAGCGTTCCAAGGACGAGGCTTCCGAAGAAACCGCCGCCAGTAGCTCGACTAGCGAGGAGGAGCGCAGAGCAAAGAAGGAGAAGAAGAAGGCCAAGAAGCTCAAGGCTGCGGAGGCGCTCGAAGAAGATGGCGACGTAAAGAGCAAGAGCAAGAAGAGCAAGAAGCGGAAGAACGAGTCAGGTGACGAGTCTGAAGACGCCAGCGACTCCAAGAAGAAGCAAAAGAAGGAGAAGAAGCGGAAACAGCGGGAAGCCTCTGCCGCTTCGAGCGAGGAGGCCCCCGCCACAGTCGTTGCGGTGATTTCCACCCCTGTGGAAAGTGGCACTGCAACTCCCGTCGCATCAGGAACTTCAACGCCTCAGATGCTTTCGAACCGTCATTTCGTGCGCTCGCGGAACATCGCATCCAAGAGAAAGGCATTGGATGCGGCTGCCTTGGCCCAGGTAAGAGCATCATCACCCGCCCACTTAATGGTGTTCATAGCGCATACTAACATCCTTGCAGATTTTTATGGTGAAGCCCGTGTAGAAGTGGTAATAGATAGCCTAGATTTAGACACAAGATACCCGAATGAGAACGGTGTTATACACATAATTTTATTACAGTGTGACTGCTATCTTTGAAACTGGACAGGAGATCTTGTACCATCTCTTAGACAAGAAGCCAAGATGGTAGGCTAAAATCGTAGGCCCCCCTTTTAATACTATGTATTTACTCCAAGTGGTTGATGAGGAAATGGCACGAGCTGTTACCATCATGTGTATGTTTTTCGTCCTTTCAGGATCAATAATGTCGACCCTTGCAATGTGTTATTAGGTTACCTATGTATTAATATCCCGAAGTAGTAGAATAATTGATTACCTGTCTCGAACTATCTGGAAACAGAATCCAGACCGTCTGTCTGGTGCCTGTCGATCAGCTCGTGCCTCTCCATACCACAAAAACGCGTTTGGGTTTTGGGTAGTTGACGGGCCTGGGCCCGAGAGGCAGGTAGCCTGAAGCATCTAAGACGATATAGATCCATAGAGTATGGAATGGTTTCAGAGTGTTGTTTGTTTGGATTATAGAAAGAGGAGTGATTCAGAAGAAAAATCGACAAAAAAAGATGATCGATATGGGAGTCGAACCCATAGCCCTAAGTAAACATACTGTGTAGCGTAGACTTCAGGTGAAGAATGTACTGATGCAACTCAATAGGCCGCTCCAGCTTGATCTTAAGGGAATTAGGCGTCATTGCAATTTATAAACCCTTTGATCTTGACCCGACGACCTGCCACGTCCTGGGTGAGGCTGAACTCAAATCCGAGGATGACTGGTCGTCGTCGGGTCCGTGGGCCGGGCCTGTTATCTCAGGTTGTAGGATAAACAGACGGCTTAAGGCGGGCTGTCATTGCCGCAGAAGCGCTGGAAACATGCCTACAGGTTTTGGAAAGGGGGCAATCGTCGCCTCCACACTTGGCCTTCTGTCCTCGTGATGAAACCCTTTTTGCGCGCGGGGAGAAAGCGCAGTGGGCGGTTTATAGTAGGGATGGCTAGTCAACGGAAATATAAGATTATTAGTCTGTTGGAAGAAAGTGTGCTTCGATTCTATCGTTATGGCGATTTGTTAAAACATATGTCTGTCCGCGGACGCGTCGATAGTCTTAGCTATCTCTTTTGTCGACTTCGTCCTCTTTCCTCAAACTTCTTTACACATATGGATTTTAAGACTACTCAATGTTTGCAGTTGATCATGGCTTGGTCGAAACGGCCCTCGAGGTATGCTGTAGTCATAGCAGTTGTCGTCAACGAGTGGGAAAACGGGATAACCAGTAGGGACTTCAATAATATATTGCACATCTAGCTCAATTACTCGGACAGCATCCTTTCTACTAGCGGACAACTCCCAAAGTCTTTTAAGGGGAAAGATACTTTCCCCAGTCGGGGTATCGCCACTGGGCAAAGTTCGTGCTCCATCCGCTTTGAGCCCAAGTGATTATTGGAGTCGTGGGCTTGTTCCAACAGTCGGCCTGTCATTTTCTTCGGTATTCACAATTGTTTTGATCCATCTGTGTCCTTCAATTATAGCAAACCTTCATCCAAATGGCTGGTTAGCAACATCGCGAATCGATCAAGTCAGAGCGCTGCTTCATCGACTAAGTCGAAAGAACGATCGTTGATGCTGCGCTCGCACTTGCGGCGTAATCAGATTGCTCTTACATCTAAGATAATCAAGCCATATGCGAATTGCTGTAAGTAGCCGCTGTCATTTTTGTACTACGACTCAAGCAGAGGCTTTCGCCACTGCTTAAATGCTGCCCTCGTGAAAGCAGTTTTCCAGAACATGAATATCAATTTCATGGAAACAAATTGAACAAGCCAAAAAAGATGGTATAAGTACTACTATTGAATAAGTCTTTGGAATAACTAGTAATAACTCCAACCAAAAGGCTTACCCCCTATGAAGTCGTAAAGAGTCTAGAATTGAAGGAGGCAACGGAGCACCTAGGAAACCAATTTACCACTCGTTTTTGTGCCAACCAACCGCTTGCATAACATGTATTTCCGGCTTTCAATTATCCTAGACTGATTGACTGTCGTTCAATCCTCCCTCAGCCTTTTTACCTCCCGCATATCCAAGTCAAGCTCTTCGGGGTACGGGATACGTTTACCTTTTCTTACCGCGCCTGAATCGCACTTCACAGTCGCCCCTTGCTCTAAAGCATCCTCGATCATTTGAATGTCCACATGATGTGGGAGGACCTCTCTTAACCTGGGCAACAAAACGTCCCAGAGAAGGGTGCCCAAGCCCGCGTACTGCGCGAGCTTGGTCAGCACACGCACCTGAAGCCTTTCATTGCCGCCGCTTTCGAGTGTTAGTTTGCTGAAAAGGACCCATGGGATGACAGCCATCTTGGTCGAGTCTTTCCCGTAGGATACGTCAATCATTACCGACCTGATGTCAGCCCCGTTTCCGAGTAGGCTGGTGAGCACCTCCATGTATTCATCTTCAACTTTGTCAAGCACAACTTCGTTCGTGAATGGAGCGAACAGAATGTTCAGCCATGTTGGCAGGGATCTAGAATGATAGTCCAAGGTCATAATGGTGGACTCTGCGCCAAAGCATATTAGCTCTTGAACGACACCTAGAGTCAACGCTTGGGGGAGCTGCCTGCTCCTGGTGACGTATGTGACGAAAGCTGCCCATGGTGTGGTTACACTCCCCAACTCCTTGTCGAAATAGATTTCATTCGGATCCGCACCGGAATTAAGAAGCACTCGTAGAGCGGGGAGTGCCCTTTGAGCCAACATATCGTATATGTCATTGAAGTCGTCCTCAATGCAATTTAGTAGAAACGACATCAGAGGTGGAATGGTAGAGTCCTTGAAATATTTGGGCGGCGACGCAAGTTTATGCGAGAGATAGGGGATCGGGCCGTATAAGAGTATACACTGACGGAACAGAAGCCTTGGGGATTGAGCTTCGCAGCTCAAAGAAAACTCAGCCTGGCCTGCAGAGATTACTGAGATCGTTGCCAACTCCATTTCGTCGAGCAGAAAGCTAATTTGGTCCATTTGCGTAGTTTCCTCTCTCACGTACCTTAAAGCCTCTTGAATGGCGTATATGAATCCTCCTTCGTACTTCCCCGAGCCACTAATTTCGATACAACCGGTGAACTTCACCTGCTTCATCAAGGATATATATGCCTTGAGAATTGACAGACAAGGCTCCAGTCGAGTCTGACTCTTGCTGCGAAGGAAGTCGTTCATTGCTTTTGTACGAAGGAAATCTCGTACTGTTCGATGTAGAAAGGTGACGTGAAAACGAGGACTAATCTCAAGCAACCCTTTACATCGACCATCGAGCCTGCGAGCAAACATTTTCTCTCTAGCGAGTCTCTTCTCGCGGTCTACAACCATCACGGGTTGATTGATAGCATAGTTGCTGTCGTCGTACTCGTCCTCGATTAAGGCGTATACCTTTACGTGCAGGGGGGTTGCTACCGCAAGTGCCATGGCGAGCGTGCCCGCCATCTTGTCGTGGTAGAATGGATCTACAGAATCCAGTATCTGTCGAAAGAAAGATTCTAGATCAGATGGGATCGCATCGAGCCTCCTGCGGAGATCCCGCAGACTGTCGTCGTTCGTCATTCCTTCCCGAAGACGCTTCGTCACTAAGAAGACCCAAAGGAAAACCCCATGGGATTTGTCGCTGATTTCTGTGATGAGAGACTCCGCTTCATTGTTTCTGGTGATTAATGCGTTCCATCGGGGATGTTCTTTCAGGCGCGCCTCCGCGTAAACTTTGATGTCGTTCCAGGTTAGACCATGGATGGCGATCATTGATTCCTCGCCTTTGCCAAAGTGGTCTTGGAAGACGTTCCACGGACGACTTGCGATACAAAGCTTGATCTTAGGCGACTCAGCTAAATGCACGAGTGTCTTACACATATCCAAATGGTCCCCTTCATATTCGTCGAGCCCATCGATGAAGATTCCAAATACAACTGAGCTCTCTTCATTAGAAGCCACAGTTTCCAGGGCAGCACGAAGCTGATCTAGAGTCCAAGTCTCGCTTGAAAGTTCTTTGGTACTCTTTCCCTCCAGGTCACGAAGCGCATGCGTCAGCTCTGGGATCGCCGCGAGTATTTGTAGGAGAATAGAGCGGTACAACCCCTCCTGCGATCTTTGCATCGAAGTCCCTGCACTCCAAAAGTAGTGATGGACCAGAACGGCCCTGCAAGGAGGCACGGCCTTCTCCAAGGTACTCAACAGCGTATCGCTACGACTGATGATGTACCTCATCAGGGTTGACTTTCCCGACCCTGGCTTGCCTGTCACCCAGAAGGGGCCTTGCTTATGTCCTAGCCACTTCATGAAACCTGGGCATATCCTATTGGTCTGTTCTTCTCCGAAAATCCATTGAAACGTATTCCTATACGCCATTGGAATTGACTCATGGCGGGCGGTTCTTGCGCTATAGTCCAAACTTCGAAGCACAGCACTTTCCTTCTCGAAATTACGTGTGGTAAGAGAGATATTCTGGATTGTCGAGGTCAACAGTGTGATCTCCCTCTCTTGCAGTATCACATCCCCACTGGAGCTTCGCGACTTTAGCCCCTCAACGGACTGCCGCACGTCTCGTACAGCTTCGGAGAGCCTTTCTAGCTGTTCGCTTCTCTCCTTGTGAATCCCCATGTTCTCCCTTCTGAGAACCACTGTGTCTTGTGCGATCCTCTCTATGGCCTCCCTATATTTCGATTAGTATGATCAAATCGAACACATAGGAGCTGACCTTACCCAGAAGTAGTACAAAGGTATAGTACCATGGCCTGTTGCAAGTTGTCAATCCTGCTTTCCAACTCCATGACCTCGTCTAGCTTCCGAGCTTCGCGTATCGCCTTCCCTAAGCTTTTCCACCACTTTCCTGATGTGGTATTCTTTGCTTTCAGCTCGTTAATCATGTCAAGTAGCTGCTGGCCGACTTCTCTACTCCTTGCAGCCATCTCTACTAACGGAGCGAACCGCTCGCCTGAGAAGCCCTGTTGGTTGCCGATCCTGGCGTAGTGAGCCATGAGGCTGTTGTGAACATGATCAAGGTGTTCCGTCCGGGCTGATGCACCACTTGCAGAGGCATATATTTGCTTTGAGCTGTGAATCGAACCATACGCGAATTGAACGAATTGGAGGATGTTGCCGGCAAACGAGACAGCGGCCAAAGCCTCCATTGTGGAATAGTCTTGTCGTGGATATAGATAGTCGAAATTGTGAGCAAAAGTTTACGTTGATGCGGAATTTATGAGGCTCAACTGGAATCATCCAATCGTTGGCAAATGACTTCTGCCTGATGGAAAATCGGCCTTGAACGTTGCTAGCCAATAGAATGGTCCTTGGCCAGGGCTGTGTGTAGAGGGCAGTGACGCCCGAGCATGGAGTTGACAGTTTTAATCCCTTTTCATTCACCATTTCGCCTTATACACTCACACTGGAGCAGCATTCTACGCCTTGTTCTAACACACCAATCGCCGTACCTTGGTTCGATGCACGCCCATTTTGACATCCTCGACTTTCATTTTGGATCAGAGTCCCTAGTGGTTGATGGTCTAGTTGGTCACAAGAAACGTGTTACTGATACCCCAATTGGTTGGTTTTTGTTTTTTACCTCAATATCGCAACTCATCTATCGCCCCATTACGCTTCCTCGACACAGGCCAGACAGTTGAAGATATAGTGTTCTACCCAAAAAGAAAAACCTCAATGTGTATGGCTTAGATCCGGGGTAAGTCTTTCATGCGTACCCTGATATCGCCGTTTGTCCAGTCACGAAAGCGATAATTTAGCTGGTTAACTGACTGCCATAGTCGAGTTTCCCTGGGTACTTTGTATCGGCGTTATGACTGAAGGATGTTCCTATTCTCGTCCGGACTACGAGACGTCATTTATAAATAACCATCCATGGTTCACGGATTGAACCGTACTGTATGTCAATTGGTTTCCGGCTCTTTGGTAAATGGCGTTGTTGGCTTTCGCCCACAAGTCCAGGATCCCTGTCGATCAGCCATCCAACAAACAACTTGATGAGATGGGGAGGGAGGAGACGGTATGGCGACCTTGAGGAAGAGAAAACAAGTCTTTTCTTTTCTCCTTGTTAGAAAATGGCAATGTCGATGATGATAATGTCAGCCCATCGTGACACTACCCGGCACCACCACCGGCAAATCGAGTCTGCGGACACGATCCGGGGTCGCTTCCAGAGGCTGATCACCCATGACCAGTCTAGGAGAGCCGGGCTATTGTGGGATAGCGCACCCAGCCCACCGGATCTTCTCCGTCCGCGAGATTTTGACGACTCAGACCGCTACAATGACCGCAGCAACATCAGTAGCTACTATTACTGCCCATCAGACATTGCCGTGTCGCATGGCGCGCCAAGTATTGCGGCGACTGCGGGACCACTACCGTCGTCATCAAAGCCGCCAAGAAACGAGCCAGAGGGTTTCCCATCCTTCTTCTGGACCGCCGAGGAGGACCGCCAGCTGCTTGAACTCCGCGACCAATCAAAGCTGGAATGGGAGGAGATCGCGGAGCGCCTCATGGGCCGGCGCTCGGCTTCGGCCTGCTGTAGCAGGTATAACCGTACCCTGTTCAACAAGCATCTCGAGAAGATGGCGAGCAAATGGAGTAGCAGCAGCAACAACCACAATGTCAAACAGCTCTCAACAGTGGCTGAAGAGAGAGAGGAGGAACCCCGTCAGGGTGTTCCGGCGTCACTACCACCAGAGGCCTCGCCCTGCTCACCTCACCCTCAACCTCCGATTGTGATCTCACCAACATCTCCGTCATCGTCCAATTCACATGAGCACCTTCAGGGCTACTATGGGTTGAGCACTCCGAATCTAGATGAAGAGGGCGACTACCAGAGCTTTTACCAACCGCGACCCCCTCCTCTTGAGCCCCTCGAGCCCAGTGTTGCGGACACCTGCTCGGAGGTGTTGACGAAGGCACGGTTTTGCCTCTCATTAAGTCTTTGATGATTTCTTGTGATTTCGGGCTGGCAACTTGACGCCCGTGGATTCTTACGGACTAGTTCGAGCTGTAACGAAGAAACTCGAGGAAATGATGATGAATGGGGTCAATGGAAAGGGGGTCGATTTTGAGGAACGGAGTTGGTTGCTTTAGAAAGAACGGCGAGACCACTCTCGGTTATTTGGCTGGGTTTTCTATGGATCGTTTTTTATTACATCTTGCAGTTGTAACTTGGCTCCTTTCTTGACAGAAAATCATTATCAACGAAGCTCATGAGGGAGTTGAAGTGGCAGCAACTCAATGTGTCATTCATTGAATCTTATCATGAGTTGGACTGACAGCTGTGGACGGGCCGTCAGCAAGCACGGTCTGCAGGGTAGTAAATGTACTGACGACATTGATCAAGATCCCGACGCCGAGTATTTGAATCTTTTGCCTCAACACAACTCGTAAATAAAAAGGAAAAAATCGCGACTGAAGGATACACACGGATCTCTTTAGTCGAGTATGCGGTTGTCGGGGTTGCAGAGAGACGTCCTCTCACTTTATCGGCAATGTCTCCGTGCGGCTCGTACAAAGCCAGAGGTAGTCATTCCACTCCAATTAAAACCCGGCTCAAGAACTCCAAGCTAACCTGCGTACAAGGCAACGCGCCCTCACTTTGAGACTTTTGCTAGGTAACAATCGTCTCTCGCCTGGATGGGGTTGGGTGCTGACCTAAGACAGGTCGGAAATGAATAAACACATCCAAATCGATAAGAGGGACTTTGCGGCCATTGAGTTCTTATTACGCAAAGGTCGTCGCCAACTGGAAGTGTATTCTGCTCCTGGCATCACCGACATCCATTGATCGCCTTGGTTATTAATGGAGGTAAAACTTCCGGACCTAGTGGCACTGTCCATGCCGGGTACGACACCGACACCGCAATGTAGGCCCGATGTTGGGGATGCTTCCGATGGTTCTGTCCCACCCACAATGGAATGAACAGGATGAGAATTGGAAGGCACGATGTGGACTCGTGCCAAATACGCACCAGACCATCAAACCCAGTGTTAAGCGACATTAACAGCGTGTACCTCACTGTCAGCGGCCATCTATTTCAAATTACAACCTCAAATAAACGTTCAAACATATGTTTTGGTCTCTTTTTCTCTTCTTGGATTACAAAAGATGCCTCAACTTGACCTACCCTAGAAAGGAAGCCCTAGTCGTCGTCGCCCGAGATTCAACCGTCCGCGTTCCTCACACACGGCCCCGTATTGGGGTACCCTTCCGCCTGTCGATCGAGATCGATATCGAGATAGAGGTCGGGAGAAGCGATTCGGTATCTCGGACCCGGCAACTTGGGCTGCCATACAACGCGCACTTGCTCAGCAAAGACGACTGTCATCGCTAATATCGTCTGGCCAGCTTCTCCAGGAAAAACTCGACTCACCAAGCATACCGTCGCGTACATCGAGCCAACGCAAGGCTCTCAGGCACTTCACGAGAGAGTTGGAGAAGTACGCAAAGGCGGCCGCCGCAACAGGCAAACTTCCGGTCACCACGCCCACTGAGTCTGACTCCAAACCATCGATTCATACTGTCAAACCTCTGCTCCCCTATCAAAAGGAATTCCAGGCTGCTGGTCTCGCCGTCACCTCTGAGGAGCAAAGGGGACAGCTTCCTACCGAGGGCAAGGCAAATTCTGCAGGTCCCATCCCATGGAAGGACAAGAGACGCCGAAGCTCACTTCCCCTCGTGGCCGAACTTGATGGCCAAGCCGAGCATAGGACCGCGTCATCTACATACAGCGACGACACCTACATCCGCTTTACTCCAGAAGATGGCTTTTCGACGACTATGATAGACACAGTGCGAGAGAAGAAGGAGCACAATCTTCAAAGAAGACCGCTTCCATGGCTCAGGAAGAAAGAAGCTGCTGGGCAACCACCAAGCCCCGAGCCGAATTCGCCCCGCAGGTTCAAACTTATTTCTAACGGCCGAGTCCAAATCAGCAAGGAAGAAACAACTGTCCCTGACAACAGCCAAGTCAACGGCCAGCAACACCCGCCTACTGGCCGCGGTGGTTCACAACCGCCCTTGATAACCATGGTGCCCCCAACCCCTCCCCAAGAGCTGCGCCGCGATCCCGATAAATGCGATCCAAAATTGGTGCTTGCCAATCTAGACCGCCCTGATGAACAGGGACCATCTAAGATACTGAGAAAGCGTCTGCCAGGTTTCAAACGAGAAAACGCGTTGGCTTCCCTTCCTCGACTAGGACCGGAAGATTCCTCCCCCATAGAGAACAAGTCCAAGCCGCACAGCCATCCGAAGGCCGCAAAAGAAGACCACATCAATATACCTCTCCAATCCCGCAAGGAACCAGTGCTTCATCCCCAGGAACAATCACTAGCACCGGAGCTTCCGCGGACATGGAAACACGCCATCAGCACCACATCGTCCCTAGAGCGTGCATTAGATGCTGTTTCTGGCAAGAAGGATGAGAATCAGCGTCTTGAATCATGCCATGATCAGCCCAATTATGCTGATAAATCCACCAAAAGGCCGAAAACCCGACGAGCTGAACGCGGTATGATTAGCAAGAATCACTCAAGACATCATCCGTTGTCAGCCATCGGGGATGATAAGAATCGTCGTGAGACGCACAGTAGGGCCACTCAGCCTTCTTTAAACCATTTGCCTGTCGAATTAGCAGTGCAGGCTTCGCCAGGGGTTGCGTCTTCGAAAAAGCCCTACAACCCTCCACAAGGCAACCAGTTTCAGAAGAGGAGTGCCGTCGAAGAAGCCCTCAGTGACTTGGACGTCTTCTTCGATTACGATGACAGCGATATAAATGATCGAGAGGTACTCAGAGGCCTGCAGATAGCCGTCCATGCAGCGGCCGACGACACGTTCGATGCACTGGTCCGGCACAGAACAGGACTGCGAATCCGACGCTTCCTCGCAGACCTGAACTCTGTCGAAGCATTGGGAGATGGAAAGATCACGGAGGAACAGCCTGCGAGATAGAAACGCGCAGAAGAGCGACGGCGAGAGAGGGTGAGTGAAAGGGCAAAGGGGAGGGAGCATAGGAGTAGGAGCAGGCGCTGAAGATAGTCAGCCAGTACTACCTGTCAATGCTAAGCAGCATGCATAGCAACTTTGGACATGCAAGCTAGGTATTGTGTACCTATTAGTATTGTCTCCTCTAAATCCTACACCAACTTGTTTTCGTCATGATTGGGTGGCTATTCGGGCATGCAAGGATGACAGGCCGGCAATGCGGGGAGAGTACAACATGTATTTGACGCGACACTTCACCGTGGCATCATAGTCCCATAGCTTTCGAAACATTGGCATCGATAACGACACGACCAACACGTGGATGCCTGTGTTTTGTAGTTCGATTGTTCTCAGCTTACGGGGTGTATTATGCTGAATTCTGGGGGGTGTGCGTATCACATCCAGTCAGCTACGCTTACGAATCGACCAATCCTTCCCCCACTAGCAGTAACGACAGCCTGTTGTGCCCTCGAGACTTTGAACCACCGGCAAAGCAGCCAGATTTTCCGTCTGAACACGTATAAGCACTCATAGAATGACCATTGTTGTTCGAACTCGTTTCCATACCCCTTAATTCCCTAAGAAAGAGTGGCAATCTGGTATATGAAAGGTGAAAATGACGTCCGCCAATGTTAGGATGGACGAGTTAAACTCGGCTCCGAAGCATCGGGCCTGTGACGAATGCCGTAAGTCGCTTCTCTCTTGCTTTCTCTCAATGGGTCCCCAGAGACCCCCCACTGACACGATGATTTCTTCTCTGCGTCTGCATAGGCTCTCGAAAGCTAGCATGCTCAAAAGATGCCGACGGATGCGCCCGATGCATACGCGAGGGCATCGTGTGCCATTACTCGCCCCAGAAACAGATGGGCCGACCCCGGAAACGACCCCGCGAGGAGCAAGAGGCTAGCAAGGACGCCTCCGCCGGTCCCACTACTACTTCGGAGGAGTCCCCGAACAAGAACCCCATGTTCAGCGTCCCGCCCGATACCGAGGACCCGGGCCTCGCCTTTCTGAGTTTCCTGAGCGGCGGGGATACCATGTTCGACACGTCGCTGCCCTCGGGCCTCCTCGACGATATGACCCTGCTGCCACCACACGAAGATATCAACATAATCGATAACAACGACAGCAGCAGCAAGGGGCCATCCGGCATGGGTCAGTTTGGTTACATGGAAATGAATTTCGGACAGGTGGATTTTGGCGACGCAGGCGTCGAGCAAACAACATCCTTGTCGTATTCGTCCAATCTAGACCCTGCATTGGCCAACATGGCAGATACCCCGCCGGGGAGCGTTCCGAACATGTCCTCAGGCTCCTCGGCGTCTGCCGAGAGCAGCCTCGACCATCACTCGCCTCCCACAGCGACTGCCGACGGTGGTGGCGGCGCCGACCCGCACACAGTCGCGTGCGCCTGCACCGCGAACCTGTATCTGGCGCTGGACTCGATGCAGAAGCTGTCCAACAGCGTGACCGAGGGGATCCGGCAGGCGCGCGTCGCGGCCAAGACGGCGTACCAGGTCATCAACTGCCCCGTGTGCTGCGGGGCGTCGGACCGCATGCTGCATTCGGAGCGGGCAATGATGGCGGGCGACTCAACAGCTGCGGCGTCGCACAGCGCACCGCGCGCCATGCAGCACTTCCAGGCCCTCATGATGCTCGGCACGTTGATCCCCAGCATCGCGCACGCTTACGAGCGGATCCTGGGCCTCGTGGACCGCGAGGCGGCGCGCGCGCAGGCGGAGCGCCGCGAGATCCCCTTCCGCATGGAGGGCTACGGCGGGCTCTGGGGCCAGCTGGCCGCGGACGAGTGCTGCGGCGCCCAGCGCCTCCTGGAGCACCGCATGATGGAGCCGAGCATCTGGCGGCTGACGGTGCGGGCGCTGCTGCGCGTCGACGTCTACGGCATCTCGGAGCCGGCCTCGGCGGACACGACGCTAAATCCCGACAGCGTCTCGCTCGACCTCTTCCACCTCGGCCTCAAGGACCTCGTCATCCAGATGGAGACCCGGTCCAAGGCGCGCCACGCCGTCATGGACCCCCTGCTCGAGTCGGGCAAGTGCGGCAACTACAGCGCCGTGCTCACGCTCCACCAGCCGGGCGAGACGCCGACGTGCCAGCGCATTATCGCGCTGGCCCGGCAGGCGATCGACAATCTGGTCATTGCTTAACGAACAAACTCACCATGTGATGAAGATAACGATGATAATGGTTTATGCTCGTGATGTTGTCTATATGCTGTATAATGCTATGGACTGATGGGTTAGGCGTTCAAAAGCAACTGTATCACTGAACCACATTACTATTACACATGTATACTCTCCAGCGCCGCCACGACGCTCTCCATCAGCTGTCCCGCCTCCTCGCCGCCAACGTCGTCGTCCCCGCCCACGGTCAGGCAGCGCTCGACCACCTCTCGGTACACACGCCCGGTCCGGTTGCCGAGCCCTGGGACGAGGACGGGCAGGACGACGCGGTCCCGCCACCGCTCGGCCGAGTAGTGCGGCCGGTAGTAGGCCTGCAGCGGCTTCCACAGCCCGATCTCGAGCAGCACCAGCCCCAGGCTGTAGACGTCGTAGCTCTTGCAGTACGACCGCCGCGACAGCCCGCTCAGCGACTGGGGGTGGCGGTGCAGGTCCAGGATGGACGGGTTCTTGGACGCCACCGACATATCCGTGTCCAGGTCGGGCCGCGAGGCGTCGAAGCCTACGAGGTAGGGGGACGATATGTCCGGGATCAGCGCAGCGGCGGTCGTGTTTTCGGCGATCGAGGAGGATGGGGGGAAGAAGAGGATGTTGTTGGAGCAGAGCGACTTGTGCAGCCAGTCGAGGCTGTGCAGCGACCAGAGGGCCACGGCCAGGGTCTGGGCCAGGCGGATTCGCTCGTTCAGGTCGGGCGTCTTGAGGTCGTTGCTGGAGATGAGCGCGTGCAGCGTCGTCGCGCGGCCGCAACTCGCTTCTCCTGCTAGTAGCCTTTCGGGCGCGGGCGCTTTGTACACGAGGCCGTACCGGCTGTTAGCCGTGTCGTCGGTGTAGCCCAGGCAGTCGATGGTGTGCAGGTCCGGGTGCCGGTCCGTGGCCGAGTTCATCATGCGCGCCAGCTGGTCGAGCCGGCGCAGGTGGACGAACTTCTCATCGAGGTCCTCGCGGTCGTAGTCGACCCACTCGATTAGGACGTGGCGGCTGGACTTGGTGTTGTCGTTGCCCTGGTAGAGCGCCTCGCTCCGCTTGGAGTCCCGGCCCGACACGGTCAGCGTTGGGCGGGCTACCTTGAACGCGAAGGTCGGCTTGAAGGCCGATTTCCCGTGAGGTTCGTTGTCTAGATTGATGCGCAGGCGCTTCAGGCCCGCCGAGGCGTTGAGCTTGGGATACACCTCGTCGCTGGCGTTCTCGAGCAGGCTGAGCTGCTCGACGTCGCGCTTCGCGGACTGCAGGAGCTCGGCTACCCACGTCCGCTGGATGGCGGGGATGCGGGATGCTGGGAATAGCTGCTCCAGGCCGTCGTTGTAATCTGATGAATGGATCGAAATTCTAGTATCAGCACTCGGCGGACTTTCGGCTTGTTGGGGGCTGATTAAGTAAAAAGGGGTAATTTAGTCACCTTTTAAATCTTGAAGTAGAGATGTGAACTTGTCCTTGTCTTTTGCCATTTGAGATCAGTATCTTCTATTTCTATCATAACTGCGATTTTGGAATCAAGAGTGTCGCAAAACTTACCGGCTACCACCCATCTCGCACGTATCGAGAACTCCTTTCGCCAACTCCACTCGCCGCCACCGGTCCCTTCTCCGTGCTTCCCGTGGTCGCTTGGCCGCTTGACCAGCGTATCTTTGCCTCCTGCCTCTTTTTTGCTATTGGTGGTGTTACCATCACTTTCTTTTCCCGCCTCCTGATCCTCCAGCCCGTACCGCTCCCGCAGTTTCTGCCCGTCCGTGATGGTGCGGTGCAGCTCGCTCAGGATCTGCACGGCCAGGGACCGCATCATCACCCCACCGGGACCTTCTCCCCCCAAGAGTCCTGGCCCTACCGCTGATGTCCTCGTAGTAGCAGCAGCAGTGGTAGGACTGGTTCCCCCGTAGGCGTCCATGAGGTGCGCCTCGAGTTTCCCCTCGGTCACGCCCCAGGCCCGGCCCCAGACCACCAGCCGCATCTCCTCGATCCGCAGCTTGCACGCCAGGCCCCGCGACTGCTCGGCGAACTGCGCCGCCGTCGTGAAGTGACCGTACGCTTTCACGCAGCCGTCGAAGATCTGGCCCAGCACGCCCACCACGGCGAGGGCCGTGCCTACGGCTTCGGCCATGGCACTCTGTATAGGTTAGGTGGTGTGAGACAGGAAGTGTAAATGGTAGGGGTGGGGGCGATGGAGGAGAATAGGAAATGGCTCGGTGATTTTATGATTGGAGAAATGTCATCAATGGCATGGCATGGTCGGTGGAAGAACAAGCAAAAAGCAACGCGGATCTATATATCCAGTAAGCAGCGGCAATTAATGTGGTGATCGCCGGAGGCACTGCATGCAGCATTACGGAGCCCAGATTTCCACGCGATCGAAGGGGCGGTGCGGTGTAGAACGGGCGGGGGTTGGTGGATTATAGCACCAATTATAGCCTGGCAGGGCTGGCGTCAACTGGCGCGCCCAATACGCCCAATAAGAGGTAGGGGGCTACAGAGAAGGGGGCAACTAGTAGTAAGTAGCTTAGTTCGCGATTGTGATGGTAGTTTATCAACGCAGAACTTTGGAGTCGCGAAACTACTTGACAATTTGGCAACATGATCATATCTTCAGCGTTTGAGGCTTTATTGTTGTCACTACCAATCGACTGGCAGTTGGTGAGTGGAATAGGGGCTTCGAGCTCCCCTCAAAAGAAGCAATACGAAACAGAGGTTTTTGATTACGAAACACTTGTACTAATTACTTCCAGATAACTTCCAGTGAAACTGTGACCTTGAATATATAGTCTCAAACGATACAGTCTGAATTGATTAAGCTTGAGGTCTCAATGCCCACATTCCGGTCGGGAATATAGCTATCGCTGCTGTGTCGATACCGAGCAGTCGATCCAAGTTGTTGCTTGAGGTAGCAAAGAACATATGGCTCTGACCGAGATCAATAGTTGGGACTTCAAGTCCGTGTTCCTGTACCTATATCCGCCTACTATGTTGCCCGACCCGAGATGGCCTCCGAACAAGGATTACCCTAGAACGCCCTCATGCCGCAATAGTACTGGAATCTCAGTTATGCCAATTACACTACCCTTAAAGATTCACAACCTCATGCACGTGTCCCAACACCAAGTAAAACGTGTATCCCGGCATCTTGGATATGGCTGCAGCATTCTCGCCATCTACGAACCATCGATTTCGCAATATCTGTTACGTGCCAGACCTAAGCCCCTGATCCAAGCACTCTGTTTCCGGTTCGGTATGTGCTAAATTGGCATCAAGTTGCTAGTCTGTGTGCAAGTTCATTTGTACCCGCAACCAACCTCCCTTCGGGTGACTTTTGCTATCGGGAAAGGGTAGGTTGTGCTGTCGTCTCTGAGGCTAAAGGGGAAACACAGCTACACCAGCCGAGCATCACGAGATATAAGCTCGTGCTGGTTCACACACAAGACTCCCTAATTTCTCACCTGCTCGATGGTGTTATTTCGTTGCCTTTTACAAACTACATGCCTTCGTGGTGTCAGTTTCCAACTTCGTGTTGGCTATGGTAGTTAAGGGCTTTGGTCGCACACTAGACGATGCTTGATTCAGCTTACGAACTCGATGGAAATTTTCCATTATAAATAGAACTCGGTGTTCACCTGCCATCTGGGTCGTATCCTCCATCGAGCTCCTCCCCTCACATCGACCACTACTGCTTAACTGAAAGATAATCCTATTTCTGCTGAAGCAAAAGGAAAAAATAATAAGCCGTCCAACATGGTATCCTCACGGGCATCCGAGTCTGTAGTATCTGATCTGTTCCAGTCTGACTTATCAGAGGATCTGCGCGATGTTCGATTTGAACTCGTAGACGATCTGAGGAACTGGATCATCGATTCCGAGGCCAACAACCAGCCGACCATAGATGACATAAATGCAGTCATCAATCTCGAAGCCAGGTTCGAAGGTATAAACCCACAGGAGACTATGCGGATTCGTGTCCCCCATGTCCCACATTTGCTAGTCCTGTGTTCTACCCCTCTACGGAAAACTAATTCACTGGCGATGATATGCCAACTAGATCATCTATTTGGTTCTGATATGACAAGTAGGCTTTGCTTTTGGCAAGATCAGCGATCCGATGGACCACTAGAGAGACATTCAAGGAAATACTATCCACGGTCTCGGTTCTGGAGGTAAAGCGGTACATTGACGTCTTGCTCTACTTCAAGGAAAAGAAATGGATCGATCACCGGCCTGTGGCGGATACTCTGTACTTGTTCTGGGGTAAGCAGAAATCCTCTTTCTGGTCCGGATTCGGACACGATTTCTTTCTACCTGTCCGTTGTGCTATCTCTGTTAACTTCAGGGTTGCTCGCCTAAATTAGAGGGCAAGGACATGGAAAACAGCAGCCAAGAGTCCGCGAAGGAAGAGCGCCTGAAGTGGACAGACCTGCGAGACACCACCGACCTGGCCGACTACGGTCGCTACCTCCTCCTGCACGACAATTTGGCTCAGGCCATGGGTGCGGGCCTTCTGGAAGACCTGAAGCACCCTCTCACTGTGTTCCGCGACGCCCTCGAGCAGGGGCGGGACCGGCGGGATCCCACATGCATCGCCTCGCACAACGCGGCCTTCGGACATATGTACCACGCCAAGGAGGCGCTGTACCGCATCGCCTTGATGGGCCAGTCGGGCCCGGAGCACTACCCCGGCCTGCTCGTGTCCGACTTCATCAAGGAGGACTTCACGGGCGTTGCCGATTTCGGCATAGCTCGCTTCTATTGGTCGATGGATCAGTTTGCGAAGCTGTTCGACAAGGACGATACGCCTAAATTCCCCGTCGATGATTAGACAGGAAGGCGATCCTTCCCTGCTATTTTATTCTGGGGTTTCTTTTTGTTTGGTAATCTGTTCGTGGGACTTGTCGTGTTAGTGAGACACCTAGGAGATGGTTGGCTTACACCAGTCTCCAAATAAGGGGTATGGAGTCCGTCTTATGCGGCTCTGGAAAGATCCGGTGCGCTCATTTACTTTTTCTCCTTGTAGAAGAGGACCACTGCCATTCGTTTATAAGAAGCTGGAGCGTTCTAAAGCTCTTCACTATCTAACTATTTGGTTCCTATAAATGCGCGTAGCAATGCAGTGCAATGCGAGTCGCTGCCGATGAACTGGTAGCTAGTTCATGAGTGATGCATGTCGCGAACTAGAAGGCTTCAAAGCGCCGATTCGAAAAGAGAGAGAGAGGAAGAAGTGAAGGCCGATGCTGATATTGTGGTCAGTAGTGTAGTCGTCCTGATCCCATCAATGTTGGAAGCTGTCGGCCACATTCACTTCCAGACGGAAATGTTTGCTGCACCGTGTCCCCGTCATCAATTTGGTGATCTGTGTGGTGTCTGCCGCATTCCAGCCAGCCCTAAGGTTCTGGTCTGTTACGTTAGCCAATCAGCTGGAGAGGAAAGCATATATTCATCCGGGCATAATGTGAACTGCAACATACCATCAGGTTTTCGCTGATCGTCAAATGAAGTTCCATTGCGACAAGTTCAGTGTAAGTGCCTCAATGTAGGAGCCACACCGTATCAACCCCCCTTGTGAATGAAAGGATATGTCTAGATAAGCGCGGGATTACGCCTTACAAAGGCGTCCCATCCACGCAACAGCATCTGACTGATTCGTAGAAGTCGTGGCCTCGAATGACCAGCAAGCCAACCGCGGGATCTCTTTGTCTCTGGCTTCGAATTTCATGTTGGTTGGTATCATGATTTTGTTGGTCATGTTTGACCAGTGCCTGAAAGAAACCCTTTGGCAACAACAACTACAAATTTGGGCCAAGATGCCACGAGCCAGCTTGTTTTCTACGGCTGTTCCTCGAGTTGGTATATCTTCCGAATCGAAGAAGACATAGAACAGTGAGCAGAAAAAATGGAGTCATCAGACATACCAGTTGGCTTGCCAGACCTTGAGCCCGTAATGAAAGGCCTCGCACGGCATCTCAGAGACTGGATTCTTCAACCACAGCCAGGGTGCACGAGTATGAGTGATTTGGACAGGGCCGAAGGACTTGAAGCCAAATTGAAATGCAAGGGGACTCTCGAATATGTGAAGGTTTGTCCACCACCCACGCCATGTGTATTGTCAGAGTAGCGCCCCTGGTGAGCTAACCGAAACACTTATATAAAAAATTACATAGCGGAGGGAGCGATTTCAATGGTCACAATTTTTACCTTCAATACCATACCAAAAGCCAGCTCAACCCGAGAACCGCCGCGATATATTGAAGTTGTGAACTACTTCATCCAGAAGCGTTGGGTGGATAAGATGGTTGTCGAGGAGCCGCTATTTATGTTATGGAGTGTGAATCTATCTCTCTCTCTCTCTCCGTGTTTGGTTGGGTCTAGATTTGTTCTTGGCTGATATCCTGTTTGTTTGCTTATAGAACGAGGATCTTGGCATCGTCGATATCACGGGCAGCGGCGACCGTGAAGCCGATCGCAACGACAAGGACGCTGAAGAAGGCTACGACGAGAGCATACTGGCGAAACGCTAAGCTTGGAAAGACCTCAAGGACCCCGAGAGTGTGACGAAGAATTCCGTCACAGCAAGGACGTACTTGACGTATACGAAAAGAATCGTGCTGGCATGGCGTACAGCAGCCCTAGCCTCTGGGCGTGGATGCAAATCTTTAGCGACATAGCATCGGTTGTTTGATTGGTAAAAGTGGTTTTATGTTTGTCCCAAGCTGTCTTAACATGGTCAATGGAGAGATTCACCAAGGTTACATTAAAGTCACTCACCACATATTTGCATACGTCTTTATCCACCACCTTTTTTGTCGGCATATGTGATCGGCGTTTACAGGTTGAGTCAACATACACATTCACTTCCGCCCGCATTTGGAAATATAGGGTCCTTGATATAGGTAGATAATGCAAAATAGTAAATGCTGCCATACGCCTTCATTCATCCTTAAACTGTAACACTTTTTACAAACAATACTGAAGGCAGAACAGAGGGCCAGGCTGCGCCGTTTCGACCCGTCTGTTACTCTTTTGAGGTAGCTAGATCCGTCTCAAAGCCCCTTGGACGCCAAGTGATGCGCGCTAGATCCACCTCAACCAAAGCTCAGGAGCCAGTCGCCGGAATAACCTCCCCCTAAGCTAAGCCCCCGTAAATTCTTTTGAACCAAACCGCCCACGCATATTGGTGGTGATGGTATATAGCTCGTTTCGCTCTAGTAGACCTTCTTCTTCTCGTCAATGCTGAACTGACCGGGGCCGCTGTTAACGAGCAGGAGGAGTCCGCCGACGATAGACAGGATCTGGAAGAAGTCGTACTTGGCGAAATCCTTGTGGGGGTGGTGCTCGTGAAGCTGTTACGTAATTGATCAGCATGCAGTTCAATGAAAGAAGAGCGCGCAAAGGGGGAAAAGCTACTTACAGTCCAGAAGTTGTTGACCAGGAGGTTGAAGATGCTGAGAATGACAACCAGCATGATGGCGCTGAACTTGGCCTTGAAACCAACAACAACCATGACGCAGGCGACGAGACCAATAAGAGAGACAGCGACTCTCCAGAGAGACCACTCGCCGCTCCAGACGAAGCCGATGAAGAGGAAGATCAGGAGGACGCGACCAGCAAGCTGGAAGTACATCTTTCGGTCCTTCTCGTCGAGTGAAGGCAAGCCAGCGAAAGCCTTGGATTTCCTAACCCAGGAATCGGAGAGCACCATCAGGAGACCGCCAATGACGGACAGGTTGCGAAGGAAGAAGTTGAGGTCGAAGATCAAGCCGTAGCCGAAAGCCTGGACCACCACGACGCCCATGAGGCCGGCAACCGCGTAGTCGGAGTGCTTGCGGATGATGACCATGGTGGCACACGCGACCATGGTCACGACGTTGATCAGGAGGAAGATGTGGTTAAGACCGCTCGGGACTGTTGTTTCATGTTAGCATTCCGCGGATGCGCAAATTAGAGTAGGCACGAGTTTGGGGGTTCACATACAATGCCTGTAGTCGTGGAGGTATAGCAATTGGTCGTTCCATTGCGTCAGGATTCGGAGAGCGTCCTCGAGGAAAGTCACGACAATCAAGAAACGTCCAATGACGGGGAGGTACCTATTAGGGAATTATCAGCTCTACTGCTCTTCATTCTCGAGCTCGGTCCCACGCAGCCCAAGCGCGTGGGAAAGAGAGATGGTTCCGGGGTAGCTTACGGCTTGATGGGTTCACTAAACGTATCCAGCATGTCCTCGATCTTGGAGGTTTGTTCGCGAATGGCGTCGAGCGGGCTGGGGTCCGCGGGACCGTCCCTTTGTGCACCCCCGAAAGGGTTCTGGTTGCCCAGGGAGTACCCGGCGGTGCCTCTGATTTGTGCCATGGTTTCTCGAGGGAAAAAGCGAGATGTACTCGGTATAGAGCTGCGTTGTTCGGCGAGCGTCGGGGGGGGAGAGGCAAGGACGATCAAGTTTCCCGTGGAGACTTTCACGTCGAGGGTGAGTAGGAGAAAGGTGGTTGGTTGGCTGAGTCGGATCGCCAAGCTGGGTTGCTTCTTTCCTGCCAAGAATTCAATGGCAGAGAGGTCGGTCTGGACACCTTTTGTAAAAATAAATATCAATGATGTAGTAGACGGCTGGCGTGGAAGCTGTCAAAAGATGAGAGAAAGTAACGGCAGCCAGCGACGTGAGTGGGAATGACGGTAAGTTATGGTGATGTGGTGGGACACAAAAGGGAAATGGTTTTGAAGGCGAGGGTCGCGCGTCGTGGTGATGTGATGCCGAGTCTTTCACACTGTAAGTGGTAAGCTTCAAGTTTCCCGTTGTACTTAGGCACAACCGTGTCCTTTTACTTCTGTCTGTTCCGATTGACTTGTAGTAGTATTGAGCAAAAGCAATGGGCAAGGGTAAGTAAGGGTGGCTGTTCCCTAGTGGTCGGATCTTATACCTGTACTTTGGAAACTGCTGGAGATAGCACTCTGAGCTTAAGTACTCCCAGGTTCGCGCTAGGGGATTTCAAGACACGGGAGATACCACCTTTACCACCTTTTACCACTGCTTCAGGCCATTGAGGGCCCTCAATTGGTTTGGTCTAGTGGTTTTCAGTGGGTAACAGCCGAGTAAAGAGGGCTGATGCTGAGAGTAAGGAGCTACATGTTCTTACTATCCATGTATTCACTGAACAGTAATCCCTCAGCCTTCTACCTATGTTGTAGTAGACATCTATCTCCATTGTGTGTTTTTGATAACTTAATAATTGTTACTGCTTGTTCCAAGCTGGGACAGACATGGAATGGTTGAAGAACACCTGCAACTGGGTGGTGTCCTCTTTTTTTTCCCTTGCCAAAATCACAAGCCACAAGGCTAGGTAAGTAGGTTAGGGGACGATGATGCTACACGACAAGCCACCTCCGCACCTCCCGACTAACTGGGGGGAGTGACTGAATGCAAGGTGCCGTGCCGCTCCCAAAATAGAACAAAGAACACCTAATGGACTTTTTTATACACTTACCTTAGGTAAGATACTAGCATGTACTTTCTTCCCTTACAGTAATCGAGTAGGTAATCGATCAGCATCTCCCCAGCTCGCGGCTTCGTGTGTGGATGTCGTCCTCTGAGCTTCATCCTCCTTCCCGTCGTTCTAGTATATACATCTTCTCAACGTCATTTCATTATTCAATGTATGTGGGTAGTTAGTTACTTGCTCCTGATGGATTGCTGTGCCCTGTCCTGCCGCTCAGCCGCCTGGGAGGAACCCCGCAGTCCATAAATAGTTTGCTATTGCCGCATAGACTCTCTATTGCCCTCGGAGCGAAGACGAGATCGCCAACATTGAACAGTTACGAGGAATAATAACTGGGGATGCCCATGTCCAGTTTCTATCTGCGCTATTGGTTTGGTTTTCTCCTTTTGAAGCCTGCTATCACCACCACGAACCACCACCCAACCCAACCATTGATCCAAAAGTCTATATAGGTTACTTAGATCAAACCGTGTAGTGGAAAGCGGCATTACCAAATCATATGCGAAAAGCAGAAGAAAAAGAAGGGCCAACAGACGCCACGCGAGTATGAAGCACTTCCCGACACGATTACGTTGCCAAAGCACCCTAAGCATATAATTACTCCAGTCTGACTGAACTCAAACATCACGAACCCCTGGTTTCCCATGTGCCTAACACTGAAAACGATTTCCTTTCCCCTTTTACCTTTTTGCCCATATATCCGTCTACCCTAGGTAATGAATAAGTATGTCTCTTTTCGCTGCCAACCCAAACACGCACCACCATGTGCATCAGAGTTCCGGATAGTTAGTAATACAGAAGTATAATATTGTTACAAGTTGCAATCCAACCACGCAACCATCCAAAACGCCTCCCCTAGCAAGATGGATGACTAAGTAAGTTTCCCCCATATAAGCACAGAATAGATATATAATGACGTTTCGCGAGAGTGAGGGGTTTCGACTGAGAAGATGCCCCGCGATGTGGTTGTGGTTGTCGTTTGAGTATTATCGTTGATTATTTTCCGTTCCCTCCTCAGATCATGTTATTGCCGCTGCCGCCGCCTGCTTTGTCGTCCGGCCGATAATCATAGTCGACGCCCCTGCGCCAGCTGAACGGCCGGCTCCAGTTGTGATTATATCGCGGAAGTGGCGAGTTCCCTGGGTCCGCACTGGCGGGCAGCTCGACGGGTGCCGCCTGTGTCTGCCGCGGGGTGTTGGTGGTGTTGGTGGAGGCCGCCGGCATGATGGGCGCGCTCGGGTGGTACTGGTTGTTGCTGATGCTGTGGTACGGATCAGGAACTATTGCTTTGGTCGCAATGTCTTCTTCCCCTTCGCGCAACAAGAAGATGAGGGTGATAATGAGAGAGGCAGGAGCGGAAAACTTACGAGTAAGCAGCACCACGTTGAGCTTGTTGCTGTTGTTGTTCTTGGCGGTGGTATTGGTGGTAGTAATCCATCTTTTCGCGCAGCGGGCTAATGATTCCGTAGTACGGAGCTTCGAGACTCGAGTACGCCAATGCTGCCTCGTCATGTTCCTGCGCCGTCGGGCTTGTGCGACGACCGCCATGCCGAGGTGTCCCGGACCTAGACGATAGCTGCTCCCGCTCCCCCTGGCAGGCGAAAAGGAGTCCCTCCGACCGCCTCTGCTGTTTCGGGCTCCTCGGCGGTCGAGGGGGCGGCATCGCCGTCGTGGCCAGGAACGGGGACGACGACGCCGCCGGCGACGAGGTGGACCGCAATGCGATGTGGCGGCCACCGCCCTGCTGTTGACGGCGTCGACTCTGACCCCGTCGTCGTTTCCGGTAACACAAGAATAAAAGTCCGGCGACCAATCCGAGCAGGGCTGCACCGCCCACGGCGATTCCGGCAACAACGGCCCCTGACATGGACGACGAATCATGGTCGCCCCCAGGATGCGCCCCTGCCGTCGTTGCGTTGTTTGCTGCGGGTGGCATGTACCCGCCAGGTACCTTCGGGTCGGGTCGGGGCATTTCGGTAGGGAAGGGCTGGCCTGGAGCAAACTCGAAGCTCGAGTTCGAGACATACTGCTTTTGGATATCGAGGGTGAAAGTCCCATTCTATTGGGCGAATTGAACAATAATTAGTCTTATACTTTCGCGACATAGGATCGCAACTATGCGACTTCGATAATAATCAGAATAGTAAAAGAAAGAAAAGGCATACTGGGTTGATGACCCCGACCATGGAGTTCTGAAGACATGATCCAGGGACAGTGCTGTAAGAACGAAAGTATGGTAAGAAAATATGAACACGAGATATATATATAGGGTCAAAACGAGTGAGTGAGACTCAGGTCGCCGTCATACCAATAGAAGAAGATCGGCTCGGTATCGTTGATCTTGACGTCGAAATGGGGAGGCTCATTCAAGATGGCCTGCACCGGCACGAGGTCGCTGTAGAAGCCCCGTCGCCCGATCTCCACGGTCTCATACGGTATGCACGGATACCTGAACTCGGCCCGGGCGACCGAATGATTCGTGGGGTAGAAGTTGAAGCCTGTTGACACGGTATCCATGAATGAGAAAGCCCATCCGCTTTTACCTGGTGCTCCCTCGGAGTGAGGCAGGAAGAACTTACGAACGATATCTCCCACATTCGCCGTGACCGAGTCTGGACGGAACTGAAACCCTGCCTTCCAGTTGCATAGATTAGCTAGAGATCAAGTAGATGGGTATGATGTTGACGTACTGCCCCCACGCTGATTGTGTGTATCGCCGGCGTGGCTGTGGTCTGCGATGCCGGCGAGCCTGGCTGATCCGCTGGTGTAACATCATGAGACAGACTCGTCGAAACTCCGGCCAGGATGGCCAATACTCCAAGAAGCAGTCTCATATTCGTGAACAAATAACAATACAAACGCCAGAAACCCCAGCTCACATGTTGTCAAAAAAGGAGAAGAAAGTAGTAAAATCCAAAGGAAGACAGGGAGACGAAGAGGAAGAGCATGGAATGTGAAGGCATATCATATCATTCTAGGACTGATCGAGGTGAACCTCAAGGATAAAAAAAGAGGTAGCCAAACATCATCATCATCATCATCATACCACTGCATCTCACAGGAGGCTGACAAGACCCGATACGGTTCTGGGAAAAAGTAACATCCACCATCGCGTAAAGGTCTGGAGCAATAAAGCTGACGATCTTCTCCTTGGCTCACAGGAACCTACCGAGACGCACACCAACCGATGCGGTTCTGGCTGGGGGAGACCAGCTGTCGTTGCATTACCGATGCCTTGGTAAGCTGGTGATTATGTCCCAAGAACCGTCAAAGTCGTAAGTAGGTCGGAGTGTTTACGCACCCCAGCGCAGAAGAATTGGGGTTATTTTCTGCAGGACACGATGGCAGGCCAATGATCGACGGTGTATAAATAGCGATGCGGAGGAGGGGCACGAGGTTGCATCGGCAAAAATATCCGGTTTGTTGGTTCTCGAACGGCGCGGAGCGCATCTAAGATTAGACGCTTAAGCGCCGGCTAGAAGTTGCCCAGAATGGATTACGGTTCCAAATCTGGCAACACACGGCTTATATAATAATATAAGCCCAAGAACCAGTGAGGATGAGAGCCTGTTTGCCGGATTCGAACCGTGTCGGGCTTCGACGCATTTGTCTATTTGGGAAGAGAAAGACATCGTACGCTGCAATCCGTTATTTTTAGTCATTGTGGGTATAATTTATGGCTGTTCTATAGAGGAGGGAGTCCATGGATGACTGCAACACCATTGTGTGATATCTTCATCCGGTCCTGAGACTTGTATCTGCGAGCTCTTCCAACATCTTCCATCTATCAGTATATTTCGAGTCGATGTATCAAGCGGCCAGTTGTGAATCACAACTCCGCAAAAATTCGCAGTTTGGGGGATCAAATTCTGCCCGGTTCATAGAAGAGGCAAGACCCCGTTGATATCTCCTGTAGAGTGGCGCTGCTTATTGGGTTTTTGGCTTCTCATCGGCACTTTGCCCAGCTTTCCTGGTAAGTATACCGCTTTCTTGGACCAGTTTACCGAGGCACCAGAAGTAGCACAGCATGAAGCCAGCTGCACCAACCCCGACATTCGCGACGACCCATAGGTCTGGCTTATTTGGAGGGGGTAGGACGAACTGCTCAAGACCGTGCCACACCAGCATGAGAGTATAGAAAGCGCCGTGGATAAGAGCGGTAATCCATTGGACCCACGCGCTCTGGCCTTCCTGGAAATAGGCACCCGTAGACGTCGGCGGAAGTCCTAGCAAATAGGCCCATAGGAAAGTCAAGACGGCATAGGGGACCCTGAGCTCCACGCGCTGGAGTAAGGGGAACATAGTCCATGCACCAAGAAGGTTGGCAAATCCAACCCACGACCTGACTTCTTTCCCGAGGCCCTGCTTCCCGGCTAAGAGTATCGTCATGGGGAGAAGGGGCAGCAGAGCACTCTTCTCGTGTACTTGGTAGCTGAACATGAAGAAGCCCCAGGCCGTGGCAGCGAACGCGTATGGCAGAAGTTCTTTGCGAGGCTTGAAGAAAAGTATGAGATTTGGCGGCGCAATCGCCGCTAGGGTAGCTGCAAGTGATACGCGCTGGAGAAGAGCCGTGGGGTAGTCTCGCAACTTGAAAACCACGTTGGCCGCACACCAGAAGTTGGCAACCTTGTCTTCAAAGAGGCCTCTTGCGAAGGGGAAAACCCTGTGAACCATCTGCACTAGCTGCTCAACAACAGGATAATAAACGGCGCTCGTATCAAGGTAATCCGCAAGCTGCGGGAAGATTGGAAGTGCCGGGTGCTCGCCTTCTAGGCCTGGCTGAGAATCGATACCGCGATTAGCATCATACAGGGCACCGAGAACGATGGGCAGAATCAGTATCGCAAACGAGATTATCGTAGCTATAGCGATTACGACGAATCTGCCAACGTTGATTCGGGGGAATATGCAGCTTCCTAGCAAAAAGGAGAACACGGCTGGGGCGTAGTAGAGGGCCATCTGCTTGAAGCCGAGGGCGGCAACAAAGAATACTGCTGCCCACAGATGACGGCCAGCCAGCATGCTGGACATGCTCGAAAGTACGAATCCAAGCATCACAGTGTTATACTGGAAGTGAACATGATCAATGAGTATGGTTGCTGGCTGCATCAGAATCGCAACCAAGGCCACCCAAGCTGTCCACGGGGCTACACCAAAGAGCCTGCTATATCTTCGGACAAAGATGACGGCCGCGGGGATGTAGATCAGGTATTCGGAAACGATGACCGTCGCCCTCATGAATATCTTCAACGTCGGGTCGTCGGAGCCGCGAGAAGTCAGGAGCGCAAACCAGGTCGGATCAATGATGGCGCCAATCTTGCCCAGCAGCCAGCTGTGGTAGGCCGTCAGGGGCGGGTAGTCGAGACCCCACCACTGGAGGTCGTGGAAGTACCATTGCGAGATGGGAAGCTGTGTCGTGACCTCCATCCAGTGCCTCTGGGCTTCGTAGTCGCCGAACATGGGGGGTTTCTGGAAGCCTGCGCGCAGCTATTAGTACAACTTGCCGAGCAGAACCGTATACCGAAAACCAGCCGGGTGTGTGCGCCTACCAGAGTAACCCCAAAGACCTGCTGCCCATCTAAACAGGCCGACGACCATGAGAATCAGAGGCAGGACCTCCCATTGTGATACGGAGCCGCGGGCGGGCCAGAGAAAGGCGGCGAGCGGGAACGAGGGTGTTCGAACGAGGGCTTCGGGCTTCGCGATGGCATCGAAGGTCGCGGTCTTGTTGATCTTGCGACGGGGTTTGTGGGCCGGCGCGGCCATGGTTCACCGTTGTATAGAGAAGGTCGTAGAAAGAGTCGTCATCTGGCTCGAAGGTCGTGTAAAATTGGCCGAGTACGAGGCAGACTTCAAGTCTTGAACAAAAAAAAAAAAGAGGGAAACAAGGCAACGCTGTACTTTTAATTACGTAGACCGGGTTTCTGGTGTAGTCTGTCTCCTGAGGAAGCTAGGTACTTGCGGAAGCGCAACATTGAACCCCAGCACCCAATTCAATATCCCCAGCGCACCGTGGCCTGGAAGCTGCGGGTCATTCCGCAATGTCAGCCAGCAATGTACCACTGATTTAGGGTAATCGCATATGTTGACAGGTGGTACTTCCATGCATCTGGCGCGCCAGCTTCACAATTCTTAGCGGGACTATCAGCGAAGCTACATCAAGTATCACTTGAACAGCTCTATCTGAAAAGAAACATGCTCCTCGCTGTTCAATTGAGTTGGCCTTATGCAACTGTCTACACGTAGACTGCATGTTCGAATGAACTTATTCTATTCGGTACCGTATCTCAGCGCCGTAACATTTGACGGGGGCCAAACTGCGGCACGAGCTTGCTTGGCTGATTAGCTTCGATCAATTGGCACTGACAGGTTCAAGTCAAGTGCCAAGCTGGGCTATACAATCACGATGAGGTCTTTGAGCGATATGGCATTTCCATCATAAGGCAAATCCTACTGCAACTTCTTTCTACTTCTTTTGTGAATATTCCATGATAGCAACTTGAGACCTATATACCTAATCTCTCATTTGGCGATATCAACTCAACCATGCCTTTTCCCTTTGTGCTCCCGACCACTTCCTCATTCTCGTATTCCGCCAGCTTCAGCTGCGAAACCCACCCCTCACTGCCCCTCAATGCTAGCACCCATCGCGGGGTGGTAAGGGACGCCCTGAAGAAGCACAAGCGCCTGCCGCCGTCCTCGCAAGCCTCTAACCTGCCGTCCCTGGTCAACAGCCTCGACAACTACGTCCCCTATCTGCTGGCCGTGGATGCCGGTCTCAGCCAGCAACAACAGCAACATGGTCTGGCGGGCTCAGGAGCCATCATCGGGGTGACCATGGCCTCCACCCCCAGCATCGAGTGGAGACCCACCGTCTCCGAGAGTGCCGTGCCCGGCCGCCGCGAGTCGGCCCGCGTCAAGATCCAGTCGCTCGAGTACGAGCTCTTCTTCGCCCTGTCGACGCTGGGCTACGCCCACAGTCTGCAGGCGCGCGCGGCCCTGCACCCGCTGTACGTGACGACGGGCGCGCACGTGGGGGCCACGGAGCGTACGACGGCGATCCAGAACGCGGCCAAGCACTTGTTAGATGCGGCGTCGGTGCACGACTTTCTCGCGCGCCGCGCCGAGGCCCACGTCACCAGCCCGCCCTGCGCCGACATCGCCGCGGGCACGACGCGGGCCCTGGCCTCGCTGGCGCTGGCCGAGGCCACACTGCTCGCCGTCCTCAAGGACGACCCTTACCCGGCCGTCGTTGCCCAGAACCGCAACAAGAACGACACCGAGTGGATGTACAAGGCGCCCGACATCCCCAAGGTAAGGGCTCATTTGTTCGCACGGTTGTGCCTCGCCGCCGCCGACCACGCGGCCCAGGCGTCGGCGCTGGCCAAGGCCACGACCAAGGGGACTTCGAAACTCACCGAGGGTCTGATCCGCTACATCGAGGACTTGCGCATGGCGAGTCGGGCGCGGGCCTGTCGCTTCTTCGGCATCGACGCGGAGCTGTCGGGCCAGACTGGGACGGCTTTAGGGTGGCTGCAGTGCGGTCTTCAGGAGCTGGGCCACGAGCCCAAGGAGGCCAAGAAAGGGGGGTTGAGTCTCAGCCGCATGAAGAAGGAGTGGTCGGACAAGCGGGAAGATAAGAAGGTTGAAAAGGGTTCTGGGTGGGGAGCTGATGCTGGCAAGCTAGAGGAGACACGGGTGATCGAGATGCTGGAGGAGAAATGGACCAAGATGAACGATACGGTGAGAAAATATCCCCCTTTCTGCGTACGGACAAGCCTTTGCTAACAAGTAACTTTCAGATTATGACCCAAGCCATACCGTCTCCGGCATCCCTGTTGTCAGGGTTACCGTCTGGCAGAGAGATTCACAGCATTAAGCCCTACGAGGCGCCAAAGTTGAGTGCACAGTCTCTGGAGGCCATGAGGGCGCCCCCTGACAGGATTGATGACTACGGCGAAGAGCCCCTGAGTTCGGATGAGGATGAGAAGGCGGCCAAGATTCCTCCCCCAGGAGCTTTTCCGGGTACGCAAGAGGCATATAGAAGCGAGAGTACTCGGTCATACTACTAAAAGATCCAAGTCATCATTATGGCCATGTTTTTGAGTCTTCACAAAAGAACTTGATAATGATGATATCGCTGCTACATATCTCTATCTGATCATCTTCCCGCCACCATGTTGTATCGTCGGCTGCTCCGAGGCGCGATCTCCGGGGCTATACCCGATCCTGTCCGGAGGGTCCTCCTCATCGGCTTCCTCACGGGGTTTTCCAGAGGAACTGGTATCGCAGGCGGAGCCCGAGTGGGCTCGATAACATCAGTAGAAGTCTGAGCAGACCGAGCAGACTGAGAAGAAAGCGAAGACGGTGATTCGGGAGTAGGAGGGGTCAAGTCCTCGCTGTTCGCAGCCGCAATCGCCTCCTGCTCGGCGAGCCATGCGGCGAGATTCTCGGCGCCGCTGTCCCTCTCGGCCGTCTCCAACTCGTCCAAAATCTTGTTCCGCTCCTCAAAGACGATGTTGACCCATTTCATCTGGCCTCTTCGTTCTTCCCGGAACGCCTCGCGCTTCGCCTCCGACTCCGCGGTCAGCCGCGTCTCGGCGATGTCGAGCAGCTCGAGCCGGATGTCCCGATACTCGGTCACTTGGAAGTGATAGACCTCCCACTCGACGCGCATCGCCTTCATCCACTCTGTGAAGTGTGCGTCGTGTCTGCGGAGGAACGGCGCCATCTGCTTCTCGATCTCGCGCTGCGTCCACTGTTCTAATTCCAACGTTACTGACGCAGTGTCCTCTTCTAGCTCTGGCGTATTGGTCGCTCCTGTAGTCGTTCCTTCTCTCATCTTGCCTTTCCGTATGCTGTCACTTAATACTTTTTGATTGAGCTTCCCGTCGTAATACGCTTGAAGCTCCGCACGGTACTTCTCCTCAATTCGTCGCTCTCCCCGAATGCGTGCGCAGAGCTCTACCTGACAAGCCTCTTCGCGAGTGATTAGCTTCGCCGTCGCGTCGGTGCAAAGCTTGTTGCGCGCCTCGCTGTTCTCCACGACGAGGGTGTTCTTGGCCACGAGGGCTTCTTCAAGCAGCACGGCGCCGCGGCGGTTGAGCTCCTGCATAACCGCGTCTCGCTGCAGGTCGTGCAGGGTCCCAAGAGCTTCGCGCAGCTCGGCGAAGTTGCGCTCGATAGCGGTGCGGCGGGCCTCCTCGCAGGAGATGCGCTTCTCGAGCTCCTTGCGCCGTTTCTCGGCAGCGATGCGTTCCCGTTCGCGCCGCAGTAACTCGGCCTTCCGCGCCTCCTCGCGCTCGAACTCGGCGACTTGGCGGATGGCCTCGGCGGCCTCGGACTCCTCCCGGGCCTGGCGCAGCGTGCGCTCCTCCTGCCGGCTACGGGCCGCGTCTTTCACCTGGGCCAGCTGCTCCATGCCGCAGCTGCAGGTGCGCCAGCGGGAGCCGCAGACGTAGCAGAATTGGGCGCCGCAGCGGCACGTCATGTGCTGGCAGGCGTCGCTGTGCTCGACCCAGGCGTGGCAGCCGATGCACTGTTTCCAACCGGCCTCCTCGGCCAGCTCCGCCGTTCGCTGGATTTCGCGGTCCTGCGGGCAGGCGCCGTGATTTTCCGTCTGGGCGTGCTGCGCGGCCCGGCACAGCACGCAGGTTGCGTGCCCTTCGGCGCATGTTCCCACGTTGAGGGCACGGTCGATCTGCGCCGGCCGCAGCATGGCGCTGCAGCTGGGCTCATGGCAATACACACGCTCCGAAACGGGGATGCTCCATTCTTCGGCCCGGGCGCGGTACTGCTTTTGGAGATCCTCGTCCGCGTGGGCTAGGATGAACAGCTCGGGGATTATGTTGAGACAGCACTTGGGCGGCCAGTGCTGTTCGTGCTCGCACGCCGAGGTGATGAGGCGCTTGAAGCAGTCGTGGCAGTAGTTGTGGCAGGGTGCTTTCACCGTTTCGTAGACATCGAAGTCTTCGAGACAAGACACACATTCCCTGGAGATGCGGTTAAGGCGAGAGCTTGGCATGGAATTCATGAGGTAACGTACACTTGCGCACTGTGGGTAGAGGAGCCAGAATCAGTGCTGCTGGCTGGGGTTGCAATCTTTATGGAACCTGGCTTTGAGGATGCCGGACTGTAGTCCTTTCCAGCTAGTATTGCGTTTAAACGCGCATCCAAATCCAAGGTTTTCGATGCAGTCCTCTCTCGATTGCGCGAGGTAGAAACACTGCCAAATTCAGGTTTATCAAAGTTGTTAAGACGGCGCAAAAGCCCCAAGAACGAGCGTCTGATCGATTTCGGAGGAATAGGGGCTGGCCGCAATAGGCCGTGCTCGTCTATTGTCAGTCTTGTCCCGGCAAAGTTGACAGAGGTAGGGCCTGGAAGACGATGGTTGGTCTCAGGTGTTGAAGTTGTTGCATCTGGTTGTGGGCAATCAGTGTCTGGTTCCTGAGGAGCGGCCTCTGAGGTAGTGTCTTTGGTTTGCTCCGTCTCGGCGGCCTTTCCTTTTTCCTCGTCTTCCCTGAGCTCCAAGGCTTCTGCCTCGGCTTTGAGTACCGCTTCCTTGACTATACGAGCTTTGACATTATCGATAGATTCTTTCAGGAGGTTCAGAATGATATCAGATTCAACATCATGAGCATCATATAGCCCCTCTGGAGGCTCATACTGGGTCCAGTTTATCGGGTCCCCGGTCTCCTCGCTATCATCTTCAGTGACGGTTGTTGTTGTTATTTTTGGGACTGGTTTCCGAGTTATCTCCTTTCCCTTTCCTTTCCCAAGTGACTCCCTTCCCAGAGAAGCCTGGGTTATTGTGATCGCTGGCACATCTTGGTTGTCATCCGTGGGTGGAACCAGCAACATAGCAAGTAACTGATAAACGAAGAGTGTAATGGCGATTGCAGCAAGATCGCACACAAGATGAGGCAACCTGGGGCTCATATGTGATGGCTGCCCATACCTTATATGGAGGTCGACAGGATGAATGTGCCCTTGCGTTCCGTGCGCTTGCGTTTGCTGGATGCCGACCTGAACTTGTCCTTCCTAGTAATTTATCTTGAAGGTCGATCCCATCTCATACCTGAGAATCATACTGGAAACAAAGGGGTATATTAAGCGAATGGGCGAAAAAACAAGTGGTGTAAGGTAAGACAATTCAGGGCGCTTTAATATATATCTTGGAGAGTATTAAGAATTGATGTATATCCGGTACCGCCACAATCCATCAAATGACAATTGAGCCGGTTTGCACCCAATCCTCGATTTCTGCCAGCCAGGGAGCCTTATTGCTCTCAGCCGCACCCGGGTAGATCTTGGCTCTCTCTCAAGGCAGGATCGAGTCTGGAGCTAGGACATGCTTGCGCTGCGTGTCGGTCGCCAAATGCAGCAATCAGGGACACTCATACTTAGCCCCTGATTAAGCCTTGCCTAGAAGGGTCACCGGGTAGGAGGGGCATCGGTCCCCTTGTGCCACGCCTAGGGCTGATTGGAGGGTAATGCATGTCGGGGCTGATGGCGGGGGAGGTAGCTTCCAAGTATGCACAGCGTGATACAATGTGCGTTCAATGATCCGTGGCTCCATATGAGTTTAAGACAAACTGCCTAGCACAGATAAGAGGCAGTGATTGTACACAAGTCGTGTCGTGGTAGCCGTTTTGTTTGTCGTGGTGGGCTGTGCAAGACACACCTAACCACCACCAAATTTGGCTGTGCCCACCCACATGGCAAACAACATTGAAACCATGGGCGCGTCTAACCTAGGTTAGCGTGATTCCCCAGCCTGTCAGCTGCTCCCACGAACATATCCACAACGGAACACAACCGCAGTCCTATCGAGAGATATCGAAGGTAATACTTTCAGAAAAGAAGCCTTGCAATTGCCGACTTTGCCGCCGATGCTGGCTTCCATCATCAGGTATGAAAGCATACCAATATGGGTACATGTAGCTAATGTACTTTTGGAGTTGGGTGGCTCAATCTTTTTTATGTGACGTCAAATTACGTCCATATATCAGTTGGGTTATCTATATTATTCTTGCTTTGACTAACCAGCTCATTGGCCTTCTAGAACAAGGCATAGAGTCATTATGGGCTTCTAGTTCTTCCCAGCAGATCGGCTGCTCCGGTCGTCGTTATCCTAGAGTTTAGCCGCCTCCTTAGCGAACTCGACCGCATTAGTGCAGGTTCCTACAGACTCAAGTTCCACCTCAACCACGTCGCCATCCTTGAGCCAGAGCTTCGGTTCCCGGCCCATACCGACGCCAGATGGTGTGCCTGTGAAGATCAAGTCTCCAGGCAACAGCGTGTGGCCCTTGCTAAGGAAGGAAATAGTCTGCTTCACGTTGAAGATCATGTCCGCCGTGTTCTCCTCCTGTAACGATCTGGTCAGCCATGCTTCGTTCCGTGATTTGGCTTTTTAAGGAAAGGGAAATGCTTTACCTGGACAGTTTGACCATTGACTCGGGTAGAAATCTTCAGGGTTTGCGGGTCCTTGATCAGGTTGCTCGAGACGATGCCCGGCCCATACGGAGCCCAGCCGTCAAAACCCTTGCCGAGGGACCACTGACCGCCACCCCTCTTGATCTGCCAGTCTCGGTGTGAGACATCATTACCGATGGCATAGCCGAGTACATAGTTGAGAGCATCGGCCTCTGACACGTCGGAGCAACGCTTGCCGATAACGGCGACGAGCTCGCACTCGTAGTCCAAGCCGGCTTCCTCCTGGGCGATCTGGTGCACGGGGATGGGATCTGTCGGTCCGGCCAGAGATGTCACCGGCTTGTAGAACAGTACCGGGTACTTTGGGATGGCCATATTCGCCTAAATCCCCGATGTTTCAGCAAATGGCGCACAATGCGATGATCGATCGAGTCACTCCAGTGGGGAGCTGGATGGGCAATGTTACCTCGTTGGCATGCTTTTCGTAGTTCAATCCAAGACACCGAACCGTCTTCACATCCTCCAGGGCAAGGGGTGCCAACAAGAGACGCACGTCGGCGACTTGGTCAGTTACCTCGTGCTTGCCGAAGATATCGCCCGTGACGATGCGGGCCTGCCGGGTCTTGGCGATATCTGTGACGCCGCGGGGCAGGATGGCATCACCGTAGTAAACCCTGCCGTCCCTGGCGAGGAACCGGACGAGACGCTATCAGGAAGCCGTACGTATTAATATGCAATCTCTATGACGGTGCCATGATCACGGGGGTTCCCCAACGCCTTCGGCGACAGATGAGCCGAGGAGAGGCACTTACTGAGAAAGAAGCCATGGCGTCAAAGAGAACAGGCAAATAAGTAGAAAAGAGAGCAAGCAGTCAAAACACGATCCTTTTTCCTAGAGAAGCCGAAGATGCAGCCTCTTTTCCACTGGACTATATAGTATCAATACAGGATCAAAAGAACAGCTATCTCGGACATGCGTCGCAATCTCTCCTCCAATCTCCAAATGTAGTTGTTTTAGTCGTAGCGGGCCTACTACTACTACGACTTCGGATACCCCACTCCAAACCCCGGCACTTTATTATTAACCGTCTTGCGTGCTCTGAGCCGTGCCTTACACCTCAGCAATCGAGATGATCAGTATCGCCGGTCTCGCTTTAGTTGATTGAGACAATGATTATGGGTGATCATTAAGTAAACAGTCAACTATTTCCATCTGTGGCTATAATGATGAGCATGTGGTTTCTCGTCTTCTAAAGTGGTCAAAGTAGCCTACATCCTATCAGTAATAGTGTGAAAGGGTGTAATACCCACGCCCGCTTCTTGTCATTAAGTCCTACCTGTGCACAGCCTTCATACCAGGGCGCAACTCAATGTGATAAGGCATATATCCTCTAGAGCATGACATCTGCCTCAACAGGCTCGGTGACTCCTTTCAATGATAGCGCATACTAACCTAACCTAGGTTAGATGCTCTGTCCGCAGCTCCATACGGGATCCGGCAAGTAGTTCCGCAAGCCTACTGGTTGAGATACCCCCAACTCCTGTTGATATGAGCCTTCTGCGCTGCCTCTTTTTTCAAATGCTAAGTGTATCATGAAATTTGCTAATGACCAAAGCTCTTCTAGAAAATATGATGAGGTTCTCGTGATAATTTTGATCTGTGGCGGAGCACAAGGCATAATCACAGGTAGAAGCGTTTCGATGTAGCTGTACACCTGGCCGATCCCCTCGCAAGACATATTCCAGCGAGGAAGTCTTCCTCACGTCTCAGTGATGTAGATGCCAACAATCTATGCAATCCAAACGGGCTTCATCATTTGAAGCATTTAGCAGCCGGTCACCGGCAGAGGCAGGTTTACTGTCACAAAACAATAGAGATGTGGTATGGACTTACCTACCCTGCTGCGTGCTACCCTGTCAAAGTGGTCGCCCGCTTTTTCAAGATCGCAACCTAACCTTATACCATCTAGATCACCCCGCAAAGGGATGCTCAATACTCTGGAAGGATTACCAATCATATACACGAACTTCGCTGTGCGCCGCGTTTTAACGTGGCATATTATTTGGCCAAGACTCCCGCTCTTTACCAACTTGCCTTGAGTTGACTATGATTTGCGATGACAAATGAAGGCCGGACTTTTCGGTTCTGGTAATACTGCGAAGTAAACGCGAATATTGCGAAACCGCGTGGGGTGACAAATTACCACGGGCTAGATACTGGCAGCCATCACCACGGACACTACTATACTCTAATGTGACATAAGTGTATCGCTATTGGCATTCGCTGTGTGTTGTAATCGGTTTTCTATAAAGGCTCATTAATCCGACTGTAGGTACTGTAAGTGTAGGGAACTATCAGACTCTCACGACTCAACGAACTCGATACTTCAAAAGGTATCAATCTCCAACAGCTCAAAGAACCCGATACTCTAGAAGACATCAGTCTCTTACCAGCAGCAATGGAGACCGTACTAGTAGTCGGAGCCACCGGCAATATTGGCACTTCTGCCATCACTGCCGCCTTGCGATCGAAGCGACATGTCCTCGCAGTTGTGCGGAACCAGAAATCGGGCGAGAAGCTCGTCAAGAACGTGGGCACATCCGAGGGAATCACCTTCGTCGAGGCCGATGTGGTCTCGGACTCAGGGATAAGGGGCGTTGTCGAGCAGGTTCGTGCGGGAAAGTTACCGGCTTTTCAACACGTATTCACCTGTGGTGAGTTGCTATGGCCCCAGCGACCTGGCGAGTCGACGAGCTTATACTGACAAACATCATCGTCATAAAGTTGGTTCCGACTATATCCCGGTTGCCCTGAAGGACATCACTACCGCTCAACTTCGCGACAACATGTCAAGGGCCTTCGAGTCCAACTTCTGTAAGCCGGGAGATTTCCCTGCCCCTTTGGCAAGATCTCATCCCATTGACCACACAAATGTCGCAGTTGCCTATCGGGAGACCATCAACTACCTGCTTGAACAGGGCAAGCCCACCACGTACACCATCTGTACCGGGTCCCAGGGCGACCTGGCCATCCTCCCATTGCCGGCCCTGACGCAAGGTCCCCTTTTCTCCATGGCCACCGCCGCCAGCCGCGAAAATGCCGAAACCAACGTGCGCTTCAACGAGATTTACCTCGGATTTCGGGTGGAAGTCGACGAGGATGCGAAGCAGCATGGAGTCACAAGTGCTACCGAGTTCTCGGCCGTGTATGAGGGCGTCTTGTCCCGATCCGAAATCCGCAGCTCGCGTGTCCGAGTTATGGACATTGGCGACATCAAGGATCTCAAGTACGAGAAGAAGTTCTAGCTTTGTAGAACACCGATGCCATTTTAGTCGGTGTGACCGCCAATGTTAGGCCAATAAAGTTCGCTATGTTCCAATACACGGGGCAAGTGTTTGCCAGATGTACAAGATACTAGACGTGAGCAAAATCTAAGTGATGATATAGCAATCATACTGCAGGTAAATATCCTACCTAGTAAAGACCAACTAAAAAAATGAGAAAAAAGAAAATCCGTGGAGCTACTGGTGATCGAAACCAGGGCCTCTCGCAATTTTGCGAGAATGCAAAGCGAGCGCTCTACCACTGAGCTATAGCCCCAATGATGCTCGAAAATTCTCTTATTTGACTTATTGACACAGAGTGAAATGGATGTTGAGCGAGAGCATAGGCGGTCAATTGCTCCCAGTAGCATTATCGGAGACACTCCAATCCAAGGGGAAGGCGGTCAGAAGCCAAAAAGTTGGCGGAGCGGCAGAAAATGTTAGGGACCCCACTTGCCTCGAAAAAAGTTACTGGCAAGCACCCAGGCCCAATTAGAAGGGCGTGCAAGTGCAGTAAAAGTCGACCTGCGCAACGACTTTTGTTCCAAACACGCAACCGAGGATCAACATGGCTCCCCGGACGCAATTAAAGCGCAAGGCTTCTGTCGCTGCGGCAGAGGCCGAGGCTGCTGCCTTTTCCGACGATGAGTTCGGCGATGGCGTTCTCGAAGGCGTACTCTCCGACGACTCGGAGGACGAAGAGAACAGCGACGACGAGGCCGAGGACCTCGAGGGTCAAGATGAGGACCTCGATAGCGACGAGGTCCCCTCCGAAGAAGATCCCGACGAGAAGGAGGCCGATGAGCACGACGGGCCTCGGTACCGCGTCGAAAAGGACGCCTATGGCGGCGAGCGCTACGTTTACGAAGAGATCGACCCTGTGTACGATTCCGACGATAGCGATGCGCAAGCTCCGGAAAACACAATAGGAGATATCCCGCTGAAGTTCTACGGTAAGACTACCTCCTTTTTGAGGGCGATTGGCATTTGCGTCTTGACAACGCCCAGCGCAACTACCAACAACCCTCTGCCAATACCGCTGTTCATGTTGGCTAACTTATGATTACAGATCAATATCCTCATATCGGTTACAACATCGATGGTAAAAAGATTATGAGGCCCGCTACTGGCAAAGCCCTTGATGCTCTCCTGGACAGGTAAGTCGCTTCGAGGAGGTATAATATGGTTTTTGGTACGATTCTAACAAATACCCTAGTATCGAGATTCCCAAGGGCTGGACCGGTCTTACCGACCCTGCTACTGGAAAGCCCCTGAACCTGAGCCGCGACGAACTTGAGCTTCTGCGCCGCGTCCAGATGCAGGAAATACCGGAAGAGGGCTACGACCCATACCCCGAGTATGTTCCATGGTTTACTCATGAAGAGGAGCTCATGCCTATCTCGGCGGCCCCCGAACCGAAGCGTCGATTCTTGCCGAGTAAACATGAACAAAAACGAATCATGAAGATTGTTCAGGCAATCCGTGAAGGTCGCATACAGCCGTACAAGTCTCCGGAGGAACGGGCGCAGGAGGAAGATGAGGAGGAAGAAGAGATGTACGACTTATGGGCAAATGAGCAAGCACAACCACCACATGTGATGCACATTCCAGCCCCGAAGGTGGCGCCGCCAGGATTTGACCTGTCATACAAGTATGCACTCCTCTTTCGGCCAATTGCCTTTACACACGCAACTAACGATGATTGACAGTCCTCCCCCTGAGTACCTCCCCAACAAGGATGAGAAGAAGAAGTGGGAAGAGACAGACCCTGATGAGAGGGAAAAGAAATACTTGCCTGCAGGGTACGATGCTTTGCGCAAAGTACCTGCTTACGATACATTTGTGAAGGAGACCTTCGAGCGGTATGTACTACCCCCCTTCTGGAACAAGGACCATTACTCATTCACTTCTGCAGCTGTCTCGATCTCTACCTCGCGCCTCGTGTCAGGAGAACACGTCTGAATATCGATCCCAACTCGCTACTTCCCAAACTTCCCCGCGCTGAAGAATTAAGGCCGTTCCCCACGGTTGGTGCTGTCGAGTACAACCATGGTACCAGAGTTCGCTCTGTTGCGGTCGATCCCACTGGCGAATGGGTGGCCAGTGGAGGCGATGACGGTGCTGTAAAGTTCTGGGAACTTCGCAGCGGCAAACTGATGGCCACCATACGTCTCAGCGTCGATGAGCCTGTCAACGCGGTAAAATGGCGCCCTGGAAGTGCTATTCTTTCTGCCGCCGCCGGCCAAGACGTATTCTTCATCGTCCCGCCTATGCTGGACCAAGAGGTACAGCAAGCAAACCGGGCCGTACTTGACACAGGTTTCGGATACGCGACCAACGGAAAGACGGCCACTCTGACCAGCAACGGGGCTCGCAAAGACCCACCCGGCACTTGGGCCCGTCCGGGAGCCCGACTTGAGGACCAAGGAGTACTTCTGAAGGTCACAGTCCGTTCCGACGTAAAGGTCATCAACTGGCACAGACGCGGCGAATTCTTCTGTACTGTGTCGCCTGGTGGTCAGCGTTCCGCTGTCGCAATCCACACCCTGTCCAAGCACCTCACACAAACCCCCTTCCGTAAGGTTTTGGGCCTGGCGCAGACAGCTCAGTTCCATCCTTCGAGGGCGCTCCTATTTGTCGCCTTTCAGCGCACGATCAGAGTCTACGATCTGCAAAAGCAGGAGCTGGTCAAGGCCATTCAGCCTGGCGCTCGCTGGATCTCTTCGTTCGATATCCACCCCGCTTCTGGTGACCATCTGATTGTTGGTTCCTACGATCGTCGTCTGCTCTGGCACGACCTCGAGTTGTCTGCCCGACCGTACAAGACCATGCGATTCCATCCCAACGCCATCAGACAGGTCAAGTACTCGCGTAATTTCCCATTGTTTGCGGATGCCAGTGATGACGGTACCATCCAGTTGTTCCACGGCCGCGTCCACAACGATCTGATGACGGATCCTACCCTGGTGCCTTTGAAACAGTTAAAGGGCCACAAGGTGATCAATAGCCTCGGTGTTATGGATATTGACTGGCACCCAACCAACCCATGGCTGGTCTCAGCCGGCGCTGACGGTATGTGCCGCTTATGGGCATAAAGGATGGTCAGACTGTCCGTCGTACCTTGTGTGCTGCCTAGAGAAATAGGGTGTAGCCAATAGAAAAAGGGGTAAAACGGAGTCATAGCGCTTGGCGTTCATTTTGAGAAGAAAGCCTTCGAGCTTCATGTAATTCAGGAATCTTCCCATTAAAACAGTTTACGATTTGATTTGATACGACCTTTTGGATTCAGTCTGCTATGCTTTTGCCTATGGCTTGGGTGGTGCCAACGCGGTGATCTTGACCCTTGTTTCATATTAATGCCCAACGTTCATGGGCTATCCTGGCCATCACATCTGATTTGCCACGTAATAGTCATTTTCGTGTCAGCCCTGGTTTAGTCTGTGTATATAATCTAGCGTCAGGCTCAAGTCGCCCCTTACAGGTATTGTTATTGTCTAGTGCTTGGGACCATTGTATTGCTTACTACCTCTCTTCGCCAGCTTCTGCCCTCTCTCCCTCGTCCTTGTCCTCAGATGATCTTCACCCGACTGACTTTCATACCATACGATCCACTCCGTCCGCAAACTTATCGAAGAGCTTCAAGTCGACCGCGCCGCCCATCGCCTTGTACCCCGCTGGGTTCAAGTGTAGGTAGTCACCCGTATTGTACGCGTCGCTCAGCTCATCGGGCCGCGTCGCGTTGCGCACGAGCTTGTCAAAGTCGACGACGGCATCGAAACGGCCGCTGTCGCGGATCCACGCGTTGACCCGCTGCCGCGTCCGCTCCCTCTCGGGATCCGAGTACGGCTGCAGGCCGGGCGCGCCGCCGCAGAATGGCGTGATGGTGGCGCCGAACACGGGCAGCCGCGCCGCGTGCAGACGGGTCGCGATCTGGTCGTACGCGGCGATGAGCCGGGTCCCGATCTCTTGCTGGGTGGCGGCGTCGGCGGCGGCGCCGCCGATGTCGTTCACGCCCTCGAACAGCAGGACGTACCGCACGCCGGACTGGCCCAGGACGTCGCGGTCGAGGCGCGAGAGCGCGTTGGGGCCCAGGCCGTCCTGCAGGACGCGGTTGCCGCCCGCCGCTTGGTTCAGGACCGCAATGCCCGAGTTTGTCGAATGGAGGCGCGCTTGCAGCTGGTCCGGCCACCGGTCGTTGCGGTTCGTCGTGCTGCCCCGGCCGTCGGTGATGCTGTCGCCGACGATGGCGAGGGCACGGGTCTGCTCGCGGGGCAGCCAGGCCTCGATGCCGGAGATGAAATACCAGTGGTCCGCGCTCTTGACTGCTGATTCTGAAGAAACGGCCATATCGGCGGCGTCCACGGCGTTGCCCGGCGCGAAAAACGACGTCGTCCGGCTGCCCGGGTGCGACGTGATGAGGTTGGTCGTCTGGCCCGCGGCCAGGTACAGCGAGATGGTGACGACGTCCCCGCCCTTGACGGGGAACTCGACCGGGTCCGTGACCGCGAGGGCACCCATGGGGACCCTGTAACCGGCGCTGCCGCCGCCCGAGAAGGTCAGACGCTTGACCGTCGACGGGTCGATGGCCGACAGCCCCGTCGAGCCGTTGCGGTTCGCAGGCAGCGCGATCGTCGCCGCCGTGATGGGCAGGTCGGAGCCGCCGAAGGCGTTGGAGAAGCGCAGGCGGAGCGTCGTGGCGTCCAGGGCGACTTTGACGGTTTGGCGGAGGGTGGCGTTTTGGAAGACTACGCCAGTTGTGTTCTGGGGAAAGAAAGGCAGGTGAGTTAGTCTAAGTGCTTCTTTTCGATCTTGGGACGAACCCCTTTTTTCTATTGTCCAATGATCATTTCAGTCACTCACGTATGGCGCTGGTGGAAGATTGGCTGGCTCAGTGAGTTGTGGCATCGTTGCCCATATTCCCGTCCAATGCTTTTTGCCGCCCTCGTGGCCGCCATGGCCGTCGGTGGCGGCGAGTGCCCCGGCAGCGTTGAGGAGCGCCGCCAGGAGCGTTGAACATCTCGAGATATACATTATGATTATCTCCTGTCTGTGTATTGATTGTCGTAATCTGAGGTGGACTACGAAGTCTCAATGTCGACACACGGTAGCCAGTGTCCACGGCGAATGACAGACTTGTGCGTACCAACAACTGGCTTCGGTCAATCCATTGGGCAATTGCTTCTTCATATATTCATATCCCAGTCTTTCTACCCCTGCCATGAACTCCTCCATAAGCGAGCCGGCGATCTGGAGAAACAGTCATTTGCAAAGGCGTGTTAGTGACCGCTTGACCGATTATAACGGATAATGTTGTACCGAGCAGTTGGCGTCGCTGGGGTACCTACAGTATAATGGCCCCCTGTCTTTCCCCAAGTTGTGGGGAAGTTGGGGATATCCCTAGAGCCGTTCCAATATTTAGGCCAGAATGGCCCCCTGTCAACGTTCCAACTGTCTGCTGGCGCTGGGTTAAGCTTGTCTATTAGCCTAAATGGCGGCTGGGATGTTTTCCGTTGCTACTCCATGAATCGCATCACAGGAGTGGGGAACAGAGACGGAGAAATTACTTAAGGCATTGAAGATGGACGCTAGAATTGGGGAGAAGTGGGAGTTGGAGAAAGATCCAGTTGTGGTACATTTCTTCTTCTTCCTTTGCTTCTTCCTTCTTCTACTACCCCGGACTTTCTATCTTCGGATGGGCTTCTGTATGCACATGTAGTTGTTTGCTTTTCCGGCTACTGCCAGGCCACCAACGCTCCACTGTGGAGAAGAACTTGCATACCCAGATCCAATACTTAACTCATTGCTTTCGGGGATGCAGTGCATGTCAAGAAAAATCCCATGAAGCCATGGCGTTGTTGTAGATGGATGGAGACAAGTCAACGTGGTACAGAAAACGTTATATTGGTTACGCCTTCGAAGTGAAGTTGGTTTCTCGTGTGAAAACTACATAATACCAAGTACAGATTCCGAAGCTGAAGAGACCCCTCGGTCGTCATTCCCGACCCTGTAACGTCACTCAAGATTGGTTTGACTCCCGAGTTGCCAAGATGGCCAAGATTAAAAAGCCGAAGTAACACAAAAGGTGAAGAGGAAAAAGCGAATAAAACTCTGTACACGTCCGACCCTCCCAGTTATAGTTAGAGGCTGGTTTCTCTAATCAAGCAACTCCGTTCTCACGAGTTGCTTTTCTGTCGTTGGTTTGTCGTTGTTGGGTATTCGTACACATTATCATACATCATCAGGTCCTCATCCCACTCGGTCTCGGTGGGTTCGTCATGGAAAATTGCACCGGTTCCCCATATGGTCTCGTCTATGCTGTCTAGTCTTGTTGGTTCCGGGGCCGGTACTGGGACCATGATATAGGATGAATCCGTTGCCTGACTCCGCGACCGTCGAGGCATATGCATGCTGTCACTCGGGTTGGGGGCGGCGGAGCCGACGGGGACAGGTGTACGACCACTGGGGCTGTACGAACTGGCGAACCAGTTGGGGTGGGTTTCGGGGTAGGGTTCGTAGCTGCCGCCGTCATGCTGAAGGTTGTGGGCCCACAGTGTTTCACTGGTGAGAGGGAACTTGGTTGGGTCTTCGGGCTGCGTAAGGCAAGCGATAGCCACGTCCCGCCGGTAGGCATAAGGGGCGACGTTGGAGGTGCCGGCGTGGGCCGCACTGGGGTAGCTCATCGTGGGATCATAAGCCGCGCCGTCGTGTCTCTGGCCGGAAACTTCCATGTCTTCGAGCTCTCGAGCAAGCTCATCAGTGGGCTCGTTGGATGGTCCAGCGGTCAGCCCAGACGGGGTGTTCTCGTAGTTGTGTTGCGGTGGGCGGTATCGAGTCCACTGGTACTCCTCTTGGACAGGGTGCTGTGAGCCTCGACTTGAAGGCAACCCTGCGGAATATGTGCTGTGTGCAGGCATCTTGGGTGTTGTGAAGACGGAGGCGAAGGCGAAGTACCTCGACAGTGATGGTAGGTGGACGACAGTGTAGGAGGCTGAACGGGTACCGATGGTGGTACCAAGTGAGATGTTCTCGAAGTTCAAGGGGGTAGTTTATATGTTCCAAGTTTGCAGAAAGACGCTTTGCTACACTTCGAGGTGTTCCGAGTTGTTGTACAGATCTCTGAAAGGGGTTGCAGCAGACTGAGATGGTGAATCGGTTCTGGGAGTGGCAAGAAGAGGGTTCTTATAGAACTTTCGAGGTGGGTGAGTTGCCGTTTGGCGGACCAGTCCGTTGAACATTTCATGGTTTGGTAGGACTTTTCCATGTTCATGGCTGTTAAATGTTAGTCGAGTACCGGATCCCTTCTTTTTCTTTTCTTTTTTCTATTCCAGAGTCTGGTCCGAATTCCCTTTGGCAAGTAACTACATTTGGCATAGCTACCTAGCTGTATTCACGTTACACAAACCTTGGCAGTCTAAACCTGTCCAGCATTGGGAGTACAAGTGGTTCTGTGTATTTCGAAGCGACCTCTTGGGCAGTGTTGTTGTTCGCCTCACTCGCCAGTTGCGTTATTTTCCCCTGCCTGATAAGTCTATCGGCATTGGTACGGAAAGCTCCCCGCCCAGGTCTGCTGACAATGATTTATGGATAGGAAGCTGGGCCATTGATACTACCTGAAAGGTATAGGGTACAGCATGTACTCCAGACATGTTTCCCTGCGGCATATACATACCTATAAGATATTCTGTATATGTGCCTGCAGAGAGAATGCAAGGAGAATGGGAAAGGTGTGGCTGACTCCCCAGTAAACTACTTACTCTAGTGACGGGTCAAATCAGCTCGTCGTCATCCACTTGTTGTGATAGGACTGATGGGTGTTAATCAGAAATGCCCCCGGCAATTGGCCTCCTGCTGGAGACAACTTAGCAAGTTAGGTGTTGTCTCAAATCATACGTACGCGGAACGTCAATTCCAGGCCCGCGGGCATTAACACTGACTAAAAATAATCATGATCGCCAGTTCGGTCTTCGCCGCTCAGTACTTGGCTTTTTCCAGCCTTGAATTCCGTCTGGAATTGGCGAAACACCGAGACGGCACATGATTGATCGAGGGCTGATAGGTTGCAGTAATGGAGGGGAGCGCGTCCCAGTAGCGACATCCATGGGGGTTTCTGCGTCCCAAAAGGGATCTGGTCAACAACAAAAGTCCTTTGCCGAGCCAGGTCCAGGTTCAGGTCCAGGTCCGGTGCCTAACATGTCGATGATGTTACAATAGCACTTAACGCGAGAAAGATGGGCGACGCTAGTAGATGCAAAAGACCTTGTGCCATCAAAAGCCCTTCCTGATGGAAATAATTCTGATGTTGTGTCTGGTGGGTTGATAGCGAATGATTGGATGCTGGCAAGGGGGGAAATATAACAAGGTCAATTGCAGCAAGTACGTACATAAATGATTGCTCGTCGGTCTGCAATAACTTGCCCAGTATGCCGCGTGTGTCAAACGCACCCTGCAAGGGTTAAAGACGCCATCGAGCGGTCACAAGAAAGTATGCATATTTTGCCAGGTCATATCGACTTCGACCAAAACCCATGCGGGTGTTCAAGAGACGCTGATGCCGTGTTTGTTTGTTGGGTGTGTTGCCTCGACCAAACGGGAAGTCCATCCCGATGTAAGTAAGTAAACTCATGCCCTCTTCCAGAACCATGTATGCTGCAGATATGGGTTAATGGTTAATGGATTGACGACGATCGGGATTCCTGAATGCGGCGTCGGTAGCCCAGAGAGCAACCCTCCTTGTATGGATAGCCACATTGCACACACCTAAGGTATTTACCTTGGGTCTCTCTGCCCAACATCCATGATCGGCAGTGAGACTGCGCAGTCAAGATTAAATCACTTGTTGAATAGCGTAGATAAATAGAAAATGTTTCTTTTAATCCTGGAATGTTCGTATTTGACGTGTTTGAGAGATCAACTTGTTTCAAATTTCAAGCTGTGTTTCACATCCAAGAATTGATGATTGGACCATTTCCTTTCGATTGGCGGTTAGCTAAGGAAGGTTGGAAGGTCAAGATGCAAGTAAGCTCATCCCTACCTGGACCAAATGGATCAGCCCAGGGTCACTCCCTGCTCCTTCCTAGTGTAATAGCCAGCCCTATTGCCTATCGTCGGTACGTAGGCGGAGTTTACTAACTACATACCTACATACACCATGGCCTTGGATGTTTCTTTTTTCTTCTCTCGACGATTTCTAGATTATTAGCTCGGCCTGTCTCTTCATCGTCAAATGTGCCCCGGTGCAATAGCTCCCAGTGAGTTGGTCCTGATGTAATGTATGTGGGAACACGATATGCAGCATGCTTACTATCGCAACTGAACTTGCAGCACCCCAATCTTTGGAATCATCATACCTAAAAAGAGCACATCGTTGTTGTTTCACAACTGCACCTGCCGATCGGCCGACCTTCCTGTGGCTTTCCATCGCTTGCTCCAAACCCCAAAATATTCGATACTCGGAAATCGGGAATACAGCCCTTTTGCCCTGAGCACCTACCTCAGGTATGTAGGAGCTTCCCCCCTGTCAGCCTGATTTTTGAACTGTCAAATAGGAAGGCTTCCGCCGAGGTCAAATGAGCTGAATCCTTGAAGACGTTGACGTCGGGCAATTATACTTGCAGCTGGTGGGCTTGGAGCAGATGACTCGAACAATTTTCCACAGCGGCACAGCGGCACAGCAGCTCAGCAATGCAGACGCTGTTTGACTCTTTCTACTGATCTGCTTGGCGAAGGAGTTGATCTGTCGTATTGATGTGCATGAGTGGCAGCAAGGTCGCTACCACCCATGCTGGAAGCGTACCACAGGCAGCCAGAGTAGCAGAGATATGAAAAGACTCGCGAATTGGCTGGATTGATGCTCAATTGAGGCACCCACCAGTCTTCTCTTTGCCCACACCACCCACCCACCAACTAGGCGATGATCTTACACACAGCAACCCACGTGGTGGCTCAGCCAGTGCAAACAAGAGAAGCGGTAAGTAAGCCTGTGCCTGCAGAACTACTTCGAAATTTGCTAATTGTGCCAACTTATCTCGCAACCCCCCAAAACTCTACAACTTGAGGGGCTTGGTTTACGGGTTTACAGCTTTGACAAGGCAACTTCAGTCCAATAACCATATGGCGTCTCCCCATAGAACCAACTTGCTGTCGCTAGGGGTAGGTACATCATATGGCCCAGCAGGCTGGCTATGCTAGGTAGCGCCCACAACAGATCTACCTGCAAATACCTGCAAGCGCACCTCTATACGCAGGTACTACAAAGGTTTCAGACTTAATGCGGTTGTGGCTAGCCTTTTCTCAACTGCTGCAGGTTACGCCTTTACCGAAATCCAATTTGCGTCGCCCACACCCTTGTTCCTTCCTTTATGGGCCACGGCCCGATGATTCTCACATGATTTACACCATCACTGACCAAATGGATGATCATGAGAGAATATTGATCAAATGTTGCTTCATTACTTACCTTCACCGCTACACAAACCCTGGGTATGCTCGTATGTCACAAGTCGCCCCTGATTTGTCAGGGGAATTATTAATCTCCTTCAAGATCCGGGTCCTCCCCTGCTGGATTAGTCTTGAGATCGGGCATCCAGGAATTTAAGGTACGGTAAGGCTGACTGGCTGTCGTTAATCACGGCTGTGAATTTATATTGGTGCTTGGGAGTTTGGTCTAACGCAGGTCTTTGCTGCCCATCATCCGACCAGCCGGAAGTATCGGCATCTTACTTGCCGTTCGTTGGCCTCCAAGTGAAGGCCGAAGTACTTTCTTTCCAAGGAGGGAGCCGACTACAAACCATCCATACACAGAACCAGACTTACCTTTCCTATGAGGCTCTGCAAAGCAATACGAAAACAAGAAGACAAGAAATATGGTGGTTAACAGGTACCAGACCGGGAGAAATCACCCGATCCCCATTCTCTTTCGGCGGTCTCGGTCTTCGTTGTCGGTCTTCGTGCCCCATCCACACATTCGCTCAGCCGTCTTCCAAGCTTTTTCATCTGCACTTTATCTCCGGGTTCATTGAGCGATTCTGATTTGCCCTGTCCACCCTTTTTATTAAGTACTGCCGTTGGAGTGGTTGCAAAATCTACTCTATGGGCGAGCTTTCTGGATGGATTATTATCCAATACCACTCCCAGATGAACCCTTGTCTTCTGTGGATGTCCCTACCCAGCCCAGCCTTCCTTCTCTTGCTCTTGTCAGAACCTTTCACATCGTGTATCTTGCCCGCTCGCCATTTGTCATACTCCCTAATGCTTTATTTTCATTGGCTGCCAGGGAGTCCCGGCCGTTATTATTCGCCCACTATATCTTTGTGGTACACTATCTGCCGGCCTAGTCAGCATACCCATGACTTGTGTGACTACTTGCAGATCTATCAACGGCGAGTGAAAGATCAAAAACCAACATTGGATGAACGGATTTCAATGCAATATTTGCTGCCGCATAATCTCCATGACAAAATCCAGGATCTACTGGTACTGCAATAGCAATTGACGAAGTACCACATGTAGTATGCTACAACTTAATATCATGGATCATAACACAGTGGAACTGGGCAAGGAGCAAGGTCAAGCCCTCCCGGTTTCCATCCACAGCCGCCTCATGAGCAGCTTGGCAAGGATACTTGCGCAAGCTTACGGGGAATCCTTGCTGAAAGGCCACGTCAGGAAACCTTCTGGAATAAGACCGCCAAGGCTTCTATGCATATGCATGGCAAATTGCTGTCTTATCTCGTCCCCGACTTCCAACAATCACCTCGTACACCGTCCATCAGTCTCAGCTGCCCCAGGGTTGTTGTGCGTCATCATCATATCACTTCGTGGTAGTCACTACCAATAGCCACAGTTTCAGGTCGACGAATCGTCTAGGTCGTGTGGGCGGCTAGACGATCAGCGGTGAGGCCGTGTTTACTGGTAAGTCCGGGTCTGGATCAGCCCATGCCGCGGCGTTGTGATTAACGAGGAGCGAGGCAGCCTCTCCGTACGTATCTGTGGTGAGGCGCCGCCGGGTCGTAGGTGACGCGATACCTGTGCATATACCCCCATATACCCAGCCCAGTCACTAACGCCCAGTTTTGACGGGGTTACTTCTCCGCTGCGGCATATGCAACCTGATCGTTAGGAACCAACGCTAATATTCAGCCACCATATATTGAATGGGTATTACATGCATACGTCAACCTCAGCAGGAAGAGACTCCACTAATACATTCATCCGCATATGGTCTGTTCCGGATCCCTCAACACCGCATCGCAACTACCCATCCTGCCGTGTCGGTGTACCGTAAGGCTACACAAGAGCGGTGGGAGTGCAATTATGCGTTACATACTTAGAGCCAAGTCCAGAAATCTTGCCAACTCGGTATTTGATTAGGCACCCAAGGGCGATCATTTCCAAACCCATGCAGGTACATAGCCATACGACGACTAGGAAGCGAGACACGCATATGCACACGGAATCCTGCTATGCATGGCATGACTCCGTTACACTCACCCACATGTTCTCCTCGACCCACACTGCGTAGCTCTTGCTGTCCCAAGGTTTGGTTGGGTAGGCCAGCTGAAAGTCGAAAGCACGAAGTAGCTGGAACAAGAAAGGCACATCGTCAGCGGGACACCCTTGGATCGAACCGGTCAAGAAACGATCTAAGAAAAAAAAGAAACCAGTACTCACCTCAAAATAGACTTTGTTGAGCTCCATGAAAGCAACAGGCTTTCCAGCGCACATGGTTCGGCCATATCCGAAGACCAACTCGGTCAGGCGCTCCAACTCGGTACGAGCTTCCTCGTCGATCTCTTCGAAGCGCTCTGGTCGGAAGAGGTCCGCGTCGTCCCCAAAGAGGGCCTTGGAACGAGTCAAGGCAGCCGCGTTCATGCCCACAGCCGTCCCTGCTGGGATGAACTTCCCGAGGAGCCAGTCGCCCCCGGCCGGTACGAGCTTTGGGTAGAGTCCCGGTGCTGGGGCGCGCATGCGAAGGCCCTCGTAGATGACGGCTTGGAGGTAGGAAATCGCCTTGGCCTCTTCGAACGTGACCGGGCTGGACGCCCGCCCTTCGTCCACCGCTTTGCGGATCTCGCGCTTCAGCTTGTTGTACACCCTCGGACTCGCCATCAGGTGGAGCATGGTGCTCCTGACGACGGACGCTGTCGTGTCGCTGCCCGCGATCACCATGAAGAGCCCTTCGGTCTCACACTCCTTCTGCGTCAAACCATGGGCCATAAATGCGCCCTGTTCAGAGTACGGTTAGTTGCAAGTTCAGTCCATATTGGAATCAGGAGGAGATACGTACCAGCATATCCTTCTGGGCCTTTGCGTCGGGACGAAACCGGTCTCCTACAACTTTCTCGGCTACTCTTCACGGCGAAGTAACATCAGTTATTGTTCACTGCTGCCAGACGGGCGCTCTTGAGCTCTCGACTTACGCCATGACTTTCCCCATACCGACCTTATCCGTTGTTCGAGGTCCAAACCACCGCAGAAACCATGTCGAATACAGCACGTTTCTTATCCAAGGCACGTCGAGGGTAACGGCAATCACGGACCAGTTTTCTCTCACGCTACGCAGAAAACCGTGCAGGTCCTCGTCGGCTTTCAGGTAGCCAAATTCTTGGCCAAATCCGGCGCGAGTGATGACATCCATGGTGAAAAAGCTGATGATCTTCGAGAAGTCGAGCAAGCGGTTCGGTTCTCGGTTGCCGGCACCACCAGATTTGATCTCCTTATTGAGGTACTTCCTCCGGATTAGGGCGATCAACTCGTTCATTTGCTCATCCACACCATCTTCCAGTGCTGTCGTTCCACGGCCCGAGTATGCATATGCGGTCTTGGCTTTTTGCTTGTCATGCGCAGCGGTGTCCAAGGTGGTGAACATGGTGTCTTCAAACGGGTTGAATCTCGATCCCATATACCTGTAACCAGAAATATCAGCAGCCATGTTCACGCCTGTGTTCTTCTTTTTCATTCACAACACAAACGTGACAGAACGCCATACCATGAGTCCTTGCCGTAAGGGCTGCGAACGGCCGAAACCTTCCGGATGATTTCCGGGTCGTCGGTGCTGATCTCGTTGGGCCCGACTCGCACAAGGGGGCCGTACTGCTTCGGCAGCTCGCGGTAGATGTGCCACTGTCTGGTGCTACGAGTCACCTTGCCGAGCCACAGGTAGGAAAAGGAAGCTAGGAACGGCCCGGGGATGTGACGCAGCCGGTGCCTGGTCACCGCAGCTTGTATGCCGTAGCACAGCACGAGGCCCGCAAGTGCGACGAGGGCCATGCCCGTCTTGCCAATCTCGAGGTCCAAGAGAGCCATGATATTTTCGATCAAATGGGAATAACTATCCTTGGGATGAGAGAAAATAGTCGACACGTCGAATGGGATGGGCACACCCTATTTATTGAATGGTGAAGAACAAGCATTTAAGGTCATGATTAACTCGAAAGCAGCAGGTTGCCGCGATCTCCATGCGGCTAAAGAGCAGACGGAAACCTTGTTACACGATGCAGAAAACCGTTGGAGAATGTAAATGCACCTCCAAATCAAATTGGCAAAAGCCTCCGTTCGTTCAATTTTCCCACACCCCTCACCCTCTGTCCATCCATCATTGGCGTAAGCATAGACAGACGAATCAACGATACGGTTTCAAATCAGACGGAAACCATTGCCGCAGTTATCGAGCAACGTCTACTCGAGATGGAGATTTCGTCCTATAGATCGTCGAACCCGTGCGGGGTTGCTGGTTATTGCCATCGTTTGATTGATGGCTGGGGTTCGGGGTGGTACGTAAGTCAAGATCTTGGGTTAGGTTGTATGCAGGTCGGGTTGCAATGCCATGCATGCAGAAAGTAAGATGCGGCGCTTGCAGGGCACAGTCACAGTCACTCGATCGTCACTATGCGAAGTGGTGGCGATTACATTTGGGTAAGAACATTGTCAATATTCACCGCAATAGCTGTAGCAACCATGTTGTGCCCATGCTACCAAATGCCGCGTTCCTTCGCTGCCATTACCAAACGCCGTGGTCTTCTATCATCGCTACCAAACGCTGTGTCCTTTTGCCTCCATTACCAGATGTTGCGTTTCTTCACAATCAGAGGTTGTTAACAGATCAACGGACTCCCATGACATTCTTCGACACGAGCCTACTCGCACGGGTCTCGGCCACAGTAAAACTTCATCTTCTTCCAGTCCTCCACATTCTTCTAAGGTGTGAAAGAACCTGGTCCAAGAACCATCAGGCACTGCAAGGCCTTCATGGCGTTCTCACTCTGGCATCGAGTGGATGAAAAGTGATGCTCGACAACGCGCCAGTCAGGGGTATCGAGTGTCGTAATAGACCGGTCCACCTCAGAATAGAAGTACTGGCCGAAGAATGCATCAAGGGTCTCGAGCGAGACGACCGAGGGGGGACCTTCGATAACAACGACTCGGGTTCGAATGTCGTTGGGGGGCTGGGCTCAATCCTTGTGCCTGTGTAACTTGGTCTATTCCAATGTTAGGTTCTGGACGCAGTCGGCAGATATCAAGGGGCCCACTCACGTTGCTGTCCAATGAAGCTCGGGGTTTCGGGATTCCGACCAATGGCGTCGGGAACTGGAGGTCCTTGGCCGACGGCATCGTCTGTTGCAGAACGTACTTGTCCGGCGCTGCTTGCCTCGCTGGCGACGGGCTCATGACGGTGTTGGCGTTGACTGCCACTGGTCACAGCAGCGTTGCCAAGAGCCGACGGGTCGATAAGGACCTGCCAAATGTTTGGGTTGAGCACCAAGGGTTCTTAAAGGCTCTCCTCTGCGGTGGCGGCTTGGTTGGATTGTGCAGGCATCTTAAGTGATTGCGATCTTGAACGACGGCTTAATGGAATGGAAACAGGATTGAGATGCTGTGGAAAGTGTAGAGAAGGATTTGGGTTGAACAACAAGGACTCTTCAAGGCTCTCCTCTCCGTCGTCAATCCGAGCCTACCGAATCGAGTCTAGCTCCAGACCTCATACCCCTGAATTGTGAAGGCTTCCGGTACCTGCATTAACAGGCGTTCGTTCAGGGGCTGGGATCTCATTCTTGCTAAGATATCATGTGTACTTGATGTGAAACTGAATCACACACCTATTCGAAGATGATGCTCAAAACCTTCAGTATCCTATAGATAAACCACGTATATACTATACTAAAGCTCCGTTCTTCCGTAGCTCTCGAGGTCGTCGTTGATTATAGTCTCTAGCAGTGCTCGCTATCGTGTAGTGATTTCCCACACTAAAATACTTAACAAACTTGCGAGGCTCTCTACAAGATCAGTTATCCAAAATGATATTATGTAAATTAAATAGTAAGGGTGACACGATCAAGTATTTAGCATGCGCCACTGGGAACGATCTGGGGATACTTACTTCTTCTAGGTACTCGTGGTTCTCGGGGCGCAGCCATTTCCCAACAAGACCTGGCGAAACCATATCCAGCTTGGTGGGAAAGAATATGTCAAGGTCGACGATTAATGTAAACCACTCCCGTAAGAACGCAGCGATAAACGTCGTGTGGCGATACTGCCTATGTAGCTAATTTCGTCGCCAGATGTTACTACTATTCGCGTTCTCTCCTTGGCAACGGGCGGAGAAGAAGTGAATTTGCATCAAATTTCAGTCCTCTCTCGCGCGGTGATCGTAGATGCAATCAATCTCAAAGCATTGTAGCAGATCCCTAGTGATTCTCGGAAAATCTGAAGTTTGAATCCACAGAGAACTCGATTCCGCCTTCTTGACGACATCGTCCATTCCGATGCTGCTATCCAAAGCGGCCCCAGCTGGCCTGCCACTCGTCTCGGGCCGGCGGGAAGGCACTTCGCGGGTCGATGGGCCGCGACAAGTACTGGGTATTATTTTTGGATCGTTACGCCCACCCTCGAAGCTAGGTGCCCGAGGGTTCAGGCCAACGGCACTGTTCTCCAGGGGCGGTGCGAGACACGTAAGTCGTGCTGTCTCGTGTTGATGGCTGTTGAATGTTGGCCGAGCGGTTCTATCGGCTTGTTCTGGACCCTTGGTAATTGTCGGAAAACTCGAAGTTGGGGTCATATGGCAGCATAGCTGCGTGGCTTGTGCTTGCTAGCACAGGTACTGCGGGCGGTGGATATGCGGATCGGGGGTATGTGGGAAGGTGGTAGGCAGCCTGGTGGTCGTGATGAAGACGCCGGTTGAAGTTGCTCATGTCCCGGGGATATCCAGCGGCTGTCCTCGCGGTCCATGTTGTGATTGCCAATGCCGTCTCCCATGAAAATATCACCCAACCCAGGTGGGTTCGGTAGAGCAGCGGGACACCAGGGTTTCGTTGCGTGACAAGGTTATGATATCTACTAGATGGGTTGAGCCAGATACGCTAGAAAGACAATACGCTGAAATGAGATCTTACTGAGATGGAAGGTGCTTCCAAGATCGGTCAGTATAGAGGTGCAAAAGAAAATGGAACCTTGATAGTAAGACCTAGTAGGAGGTGAAATATCATACTATTATGGCATGTGGCCATACTTGACTCTCTTGGTTTTGGAAGTCGGGTAATGCCAATGCCTGGTCAATATGGCGTTCAAGGGTCCAGGGGGCTTAGCCAGAAGTCGCTTGGCCACCTGCTCTCCTGGCCTTGATGTTGGTTACGAGTCGATCCCAACGCTCGGTCATGTCCGACACCTTGGTCTGCGTAGCTATTGATATCATGCTGCGACAGGTCGATCTCGCCGTTCGCTTGAGCGTGGGAGAGGATGTTGTTTTGATGCTCTATGGTGTACCTTTTATAGACTGGTATGAACTGGTCAGAATGCGATGATACCGAAGGTAGTCTAAATAAGATCACTCACAGGGAAACAATACTGAGTATACCAGGATGTGTGTTACCTGAGTCATTATATCAATAGAAACATTATGAAGTTGACTCACCCGCCTCTACCTAGTTTGGTAGCACAAAGAGGCGTGTCACACAATCAAGTCGGTGCCCTCAAACATCCGAACACCATGGTCTGACTATCACTCACATAAGGAAATCACAAGTAAGGGGGCTCAAGCAGAGTGTGTATTGAATATCTTGGTGATGTGTCAAACGGTTCGGGTGATGCCAATTCTATCAAGTGGAATTGGATATTATCGCCTTGTACTGCTGTGGTGTGGCGGTTGACTCAGCTTTCAGTTCCCGGTCGTTCGTTCGTTCTTGGTCACCCGATCCACCTCCATTGCTATTGCATCTCTCACCAAACACTCTCCCCCTTTCTTCCCAGCTCATTTGCAGGGATCAACTCCATAACCAAACTCAACCTTCTTCCAATCCTCTGCAAGCTCCTATGCAGCAAAGGATCCGGCCGGGCGGGTAGTCTGGTGATTAAGGACCTGAATAGCGTTCTCTCCCTGGCATCTGGCCGATGAGAAGTGAAACTGCATCACACGCCAGTCCTCGCTTGCTTGATGCTCAAGAATACAGTCAATCTGGAAGCGGAAATCCGCCTGAAACAGGTCGTTGAGTGTCTGGCTGTTAATGACAGCGGGTGGGCCGGCGACGATGACGACGCGCGAGCGCTCATCATCTAAAGGTAAGGCGGCAGAACGGACTCTGTTGTAACAGGCATTGGGTTGGTAGAGAACGCCGTCCTCGATCATGTCGAAACGGCCAGCCCGGATCTCGGCAAACAGCCAGTCCACTCCGCACCGCTGGAAGAACACCAGCTTGGCAGCGCAATGGTGGGGGTTCCAGTAATCAGGTGCGTTGATAGATAGGGCGTATACCTTTGAGCCACATCCGCGGATCTTCTGCAGGAGCATCTGGGTGTCGCAGTGTGGGGGCAAGCGCCGCAAAAAGACGCTGCAGCTCTGGTCCTCTGAGACGTTGGCAGAGTAATTGGCAAGGGCGCGGTGATTGCCATAGTAATTGGGGGAGAACACGAAGTTCGGGTCGACCATGTCAGCCCCTGGGGGGTTCTGTCCTCGACCCTGGGCATTGGTTCGTGGGCCGTTCTGCGGCAGAAGACGGCGCGGAGGAAAGGCAGAAGTCTCGGCGTCGGAAGCATTACTGATCTGAGGCCAGCGGCGGTGGTTTGTGTTGTTGGCAGGACGAGTAACGTGGTCCTGGACGACCGGAGGATGACTTCTCAGTGGGTGATCAATGAAGGAATTGTTAACGGGTCGGTGACCTCCGACAGATTGATTAACCTGGCGGTTAGCTTGATTGCCAACAGAATGATGGCCAAAGGCAAAGGGAGGGGCAACATGGTGATGGCCTTCATCTGCAATAGCGGCCACATTGGCTAGGCCAGCAGGATTGACCTGCGGTCCCCAGATGCCTTGATTGAACTGCAACGAGGCATCTTCATCGCCCTGGTTGGTGGTGTTTGTGTTGGAAGAGTCCATGTTCTTCAATGAACTGTGAAAGAATTGACGGAGATTCAAGATTGGTTAGGTGTGTTTAGATGTTGAAAATATCCGCGAGGCCAGTCACATCTGATGATGCCCTAGTCGTGAGACTCGGATGGTACCTGAAGCGGAGGAGGATTTCGATGTGGTTGCGAGAGGGACAAAACGCAACGACCAAGAGAATCTGACGAAAGATACGTAATTGTGGGAAAGACCTCTATTTTAAGCCTTGACAACACCCAGCTTGCTTTTAAATCGTGGGCGTGGGAGGAATAATGGTTAGATAGAGGAATTTTGTAGACGTTGTGTAAGTTGTAGAAGTCGGAGTGGTTGCAGGTTGCAAGAGACTTGAAACCTGAACCGCAGAAATGGTTGGCCAGGTGTGCCTAAATACCTGGTTATAACCCGAAATTTAAATAATCTTTTTGAATGGAAACCGACCTGTAGACCGCGAAAGTAGAGGATATGAGATGGCAATTATAACAATCAACAGACGAGGGACTCCCCAGCTCAATGCCGCGATGTTGACACTTACGTCGAATCGACGAGCTTTTCGAACGTTATATTGCAAATTCGTCACGAGTGCTACTGCTGCTAGGGTCATAATTTAATTTTGATGATTGCCTTATAATAAATCATAATAGTGTAAGGATATTAAGATTGGGCAAATTCGCATCCTTCGTATCGTGGTTATGCCACTACCAAAAGCCTTAATCCGATGGTGTGTCCTGTTCTATCATAGCTTGCATCAACACCATCGTTCTTGTTGCCCAACCTCTCCAGTGTCCCGTCCAAGCCATATCCAGCACCTATGGACCACCATTTTTACCCTACTCACAGGGATCTTTACCGTACCAGACCGTGACCTTGGACCACTCCTCTGCAGGCTCCTAGGCTGCAAGGGACTGCACATGGGCCTTCTGTGCCTCTATAACCTGATAAACGTTTTCTCCTTGGCAACGTGCCGACCCGAAGTGTATCTCCAGGAAACATTGATCCGGGCGGTTGATCACAATATTGACTGTGTCAGTGTCGAAATAAAAGTACATGCGAAAGAGCGAGTGCAGGTATTCGATGTTGACGATGGACGGCGGGCCTGAGACGCAGACGACGCGGGATCGGCGGTCGCTGTCGGGCAACGCGTCCGACTTGATCTTGTTCAGCACTGCGTTGGGCCGGTATCCGCCGACGACGAACTGGCCGTTTCGGATCTGATCGAACAGCCAGTCGACACCGCAGCGCTTATAAAAGACCAGCTTGGCGGCGCAGTTAAAGGGGTTGGCAGCGTCCGGGGCGTTGATGTGGAGTGCCCAGATCTTACTTCCGCAACCTCGGATGAGCGACAGCAATAACCGGTGGCTGCATCTCGGAGGCAGACCACGGATGAAAACCGAGCAGTTGAGGCTGTTAGGGACGTTGGCCGAGTAGTTGGAGTAGGCCATGCGGTTTCCACTGTAGGTCGCAGCGAACTGGAAGTTCGGGTCCACGGCAGGATTGTCGGCGGGAAGCGGGCGGCGGCTGGCCTGCTGTGTGGCAGGGCGAGGTGGGTAGGCGGCATCCTGGTTAGCGGTCGGCTGGCCAGCAGTAGCATTGTCTGCCCGAGGTCTTGGTCGCCAGATAGGTGCGTCGGGGCGCAGTCGCCAGGCGGGTATCTCGTAATGAACGGGTTGCGGGTTATCGTTGGTGGCTCGGCCTGATGTGTTGTACGTGGCCAGGTATGGCAGGTTGGCAGTGGTCAAAGGGAGGAGGCCATCATCGCCCGTGGGGCGGAAGACATCATCGGCAACCAGAGGATTCGCAGCTTGGTTGCTCTCCCAACTGGAGTCACGATGACGTGCGTCACCAAAGACGATGGCATCAGCCAAGCCAGGAGGACGGTTAGTGAAAGGCGGCCGCGACCAGATTCCCGGGTTGAAGGAGATGGCGACGCCAGGGCTTCTCTCATTGGGAGCGGTAGCAGGGTTATTGTAATCAGCCATGATGCTGGATAGAAAATGAAAGACTGAATTGAGGCTGACGAGATGTTGAAATGTGATTTCAAGTGTGATGGATGTGGATGTGCAAGTTGGTTTGTGTAGAGAGGGGGAAAAAAGGTTGAGAAAATGATCTTTGGAGAATCGAGACAGAGGGTGCTTAAATAACTTTTGGGTGGTTGTAGGCAGTAGTGAAGCGGTCTTTGCATTCAATGTGGTTGAGACGCGTTTGGTCGTCCATGACAATCCACGGGTGGTGTTAACACCTGAGGGGCCTGGGAACAATAGGCCACCATAGGGAATCAAAACTCGGTTTGACATATCTGGTAGAGCAAATAGTTGTATTCTCTTCACATATAAAGCAGCCTCCAGAATAGCCTGTATGGCTAAGATATTGAATAGGGGTAACAGGCAGCTGCCCAGTTGCTGAATCATCATGCCTCAGCGCAATGGCTCTCGAAGCAACAACCACTACTGTAAAACCAGAGTAGTATCTAGTAAATGAAAGCCAGCTTTATCTACTCGCAAGCAACAACAATGTAATGTCCGTGACTCGAACGCATAGTACTATAATGTCGTGAGTACACACCATCACAGCATACTTGTTAGCTGAGTACATAATGATGTGACTAATTGAAAAGAGCAAACATCGGGTGCCACTGGCATTGACAGAGCTGGCCTATTGAATAATCTGCCTATAACATACAAGAGTGACCATCAGGGTAAATGTGTATCTATGCTATAGAAAAGGGGTTCGCTTGAGTGGTTGTTCAAATAAAGCTATGCCGTTGGGCAAGACATTTGGCAATCCCTCCATGTCGCCTCGCTCGAGCATAATGTCATATGTTCCTAGTAAATATTCCGACTTGTAATTCTAAGACAAGCTTTATCTTTTGACCCTGCGGATGTAGCTCAACTTGCTTGAGCTGGTAAAAGTGCAAAGGACGAGCCAGTTGGCTCTGGCGGTACCTAAAAGTAGATGATATCTATGTAGTATTTATAGAGTAGTTAACATTTCTCCCAGAACACTGATGGCGCTTCATGGTACGTGTGCTGCCTTTTATAATCCAATGGAGTGTTGTGCCTGTTAAAGGCGGATTGGAGTATTCAGGAGAGCCCATTGGTAATCACCACATGGGGATGATTCATTGGGCTTAACGAATAATTGTGAAGCACGTAAGATGGGTAAACGACAGTGAGGGTCCTTGAATAGATAAAGCATACTGTGATACATGAGCCCAGTGCTATCGAAGGGGAAAATGATAGATGAACAATGTTTCTACTACTCACCCACTCATATCCACCAAACCGAGATCCATGTTGTAGTACGATACCGACATCATTCCGACGTGACCGTATCAGTCTTGTTGTCGCTGGTCATATCCCATTTGGATCCGGCCTGACAGAGACACTAACAGCTAGGTAGCTGACTACGTCCGCCTAACAGGGCGAGGTTTCGTCTGATAGTCTTGACAGCGGGTCAAACATCCATAGCAGCCATGCCTGACTCATCCTGGGATATGCACATAACATCTATTGAATCAAGCGTGTTGAATAGCGTAGACCTCTTTGGCCGTCTGGGCTGTATCATCCTAACTCAGGTTCTTGAACGCAGAAGCAACCTTCTGCATCAAGGTGATCTACGTCGCATTATTCCATCTATTTTACTAAAGTTCGTACCTCCCAACTCAAGAAAGTTCCAAAGGTCGGAGAAGAAATGGCCGTGGAGAGCTTTCGGATGACATTTAAGCATAGACTTCCACCTTGACTCGCGTAACAGCTGACGAGGAATTCACTCCGATACGTAGCTTGAGTTGGCAAGTAAATGATATACAGATAGTGTTCATACATAAAGTGCATTGCTTCTAGTGTCTCGAAGCTGGCATAAGAAACCCATCTGTACAATACCAGTAAGCTCTGAAGCAAGACATTGGGGCTTTGCTCCAGATCTCCCGGCTCACGTCTGGGGGAAACGAGGGGCCAAGCATGCCTGTATGTACATGATCTGACTTACGAACCAAAGATGAGCATAGACGAGTCGGAGAAGGGCATTGGCAGAAGTCCGGGTTCCTTGAGGCTTCTAGACTCCTCAAGACCCTCCAGGAACTCTTCTGATGTTGTCCGATCCAAGAAGATTGGCGTCGGAAGTGTAAACGCCTCATGTGCGATCTGGGATCTGCTGAAACATCAGATCGCATACTGAAGGGCTTCACATCGGGATATCATCCCTGTAACATAAACAAAACTCTGGGCACATATAAGAAGGAGAGCACCGACGTATACAAATAAGACCTGTCGATCATACTTTACCAAGCCCAAAAACACACCCAGAAGAAGAAAAATACAGCCACACGCTATTATTATATAGTCAACAAACCCATCTGACATTACGTCTGAAGATCATGTCGACCAACAACAATAGCAATCACTACCGCTTCGGATTGTTCTGCGTACGCCTGCTCCTCGCGACCTCTCTCGTGATAACCCCTATCAACGCAAGCCCTCTGCCGCCACCAGCCGGACTGGAGGCCAGATCCCCAACCACCCAAGAAGAAACCCCCACGGTCAAGCGAACGACCGTCAGCGGACACGGCGTCATCCTCGGCGACGGGACCATCAGCGGCGGGGTCGGCGAGGTCGTGACAGCGTCGGGTGGCCTGCAGACGGCCGACGAGATCAACAGCGAGTCCATCATCGTCAACGGGAAGCCACTAGAGCTCACGGGCGGCGGGCTGACGGTCATCGACGGGCAGAATGACGGGAGCATCGATGGAGTTAAGAAGAACCCGGATGGCAGCACCTCGGTCGACATCTCGGGCAGCGACGTCACGCGGGGTGGAGTTGCAATCGTTCAATGAGGTCCTGGTCCAGGAGTTCTGGCGGCGATGGAGGCTGTTGACCACCACCAAGCCGGCACGACTCAAGAAGAAGAAGACCAAGGAGAAGAAGGAGGCGCGGCGGGAACCGGATGTGGAGCTCGAGAAGTTGCCGTTGCTATGAATATATACCCACTGTCCTGTCTTCATCCGTCGATGTGAATAGTCGAGACGACTTGTCAACACAGTTGACTCCTCGCTGTCAGCGTAGATGCGTTCTTGTTTAGATGTACGTCTCAGAATAAGACATACTGATACAATTTCCTATTTCCACCTAGAAGGTTCAATTGATTAGCGCACGACATCGTCATTAATCATTCGCCCGATTGTCGTCTGATATTGCCCCTTAATCGTCCAAATCCGAAAACTGATTCATTCGATCGAAAGAGTATATGTCATCATGCTGAATATACAATCGCCAATTCTCATGTCTGCTGCGATGGGAAATTTCCAAGTGACTGCGCCTTCTGAAAGGAGTCGAATGCATCGGCATGGTGTGGCTATGAGACGACACCCACCCAGTCCTAAATCAGGGGCTCATTTGTTGCCAGAAAAACACCATTTGACCACATTGTCGCATATCGCCGTCCAAGCTTCCAGCAATACCACTCGCCAAAACCTTGTACTTCGTGTCGAAGAAGTCCGACCAGAGCCGTGGTAGCGTTTGGTAGTGGTCGATTTTCAATACAAGTGTAGACGTATAGGCGCCGGCGTCTATGGAAAGCGTCAAAATGTAACCTGGGCACACAAAGGCTAGTGGTCGATTAGTGGTAGTGGCCGACTGGGGGCGATGCAAGCGTCTCGCTCGCGGGGCTCGGGGGGTTCGGGGGGCTGCGGCTCAGCCACAATACGACAATACTGCCCTTACCACTTACAGTACTGCCCTGCCCCTCTTCTCTTGCATTGGCTCCTCCCTGGAATGACAGGCGGGGTTCGCGGGATGAAGGGATGAAGGGATGGGATAAACGACCAACTTCCAGGCGCTTTATGCAGGAGCTGAAAATGACTTCACACAGGGACAAGGCGAAGTCAGGAACGCGCCGTCTCCTGCTTTTTAGCTAAAAGTAAGTCCGTCCATTATATGCAAAGCGGGAACTACTACCAACAACTCGGCTCAATGCATCCTCCTCCTTAGTGTGTACTTTATATTTAATATACGGTAGTCTTGCCTCATTCCAGTACCGGTCCGTCGGTATATATAACATATATTCGTCGTCGTCTCTCGTCTCACTCGTTTTCGCGCGCGCCCACGACAACGCATCAATTGGCCCCCTTAAGACTAGGACCCGGGACGGAACTAGGACTGTTCTCTGAACAACCGCCGTCTTACATACATCCCTCTTTCTTTCTGCCTTTGTCTCTCTCTCTCAATCTACTTTCTCGTTCGCGCGCGCGCCCCCAGAAACCCAAACCGTTTCCCGAAACAAACTCTCTCGGCAGCGCAGAGCCAAGAACTCAAACATGGGGCTCCGTGACATGCTAAAGAAGAAGGATCGGCTGACCGAAGGTTATTCGGCCGATGGATCCGACGCCGTGAACAGGCTCGCCGCGCCCGAGTTTACCTTCATCCGATCCGACACCCACACCGAGGAGCGCATCTTCCCGCCCGCCCCCGAAGACGAATATCAGACGGCGAAAGACTCGTCCGCCCTGAACGCGGCCCCCGCCGCCAAGCCGCGACGCAGCCTCGACGTCTTCAAGAGCCGGTCGCGCGGCAGCAGCACGAGCTCGGTCGGCGGCGGCAACCACAACCACAACACGAACGAAGAAGGAGGGGCTGTGGCTTCACCATCCCCCCCACTCCCCCAACAACAACCCAGTCAAAATCCGAGTCAGAGTCAGAGCGGTGGTGAAAGTAACAACCAGTTGCGGCCCAAGGAGACAATGGGGCGCCGGCTGTCGCAACGGCTGCACATCGGCACCTCGTCGTCGCGCCGGACCAGCGGCACCACCTCCGAGTTCGTGCCCGAGAACCTGCCGACCATCAACCTGCCGCCCGACGCCGCCGAGCCCGAGTGGGAGGCCCGCGCCACCATCCTTGCCCACCAGACGGAGCAGGCGCGCAGCCGCTCCGGGTCCGTGACGCCCAGCCCGCTTGCCGAGAAGGAGAACCCCTACGAGCTGCCGCCGCTGAACCTGCGTAACGACAGGGGGTCGGTAGGGATGGGAGGCTTCGGCGCATCCGCCACCACGGCCGCCGCGGGGAACGAGCCGAGGCCCAACACTACGCGCAAGGTCTCGTCCCAGCAGATCGACGCCGACATCCAGGAGGCCATCCGTTTGCACGAGGACGAGCAGCTAGAGCAGTCTACGATCAAGTTCGGCATCTTGGCGGATCCCAATGGGGCGAACAACCCCCTGAGTCAAGTGTTATACGGGCTTGCATTAAGGTCAGTAGTCCCTCGGGGAGTACACCCAGGCCGGACGTTCCGCATCAAGTCATGATGTCAAGTTGTAGCAGACGTAACCCGTCGGGCGATGCTGGCGGTTGCTGTTGTGCTGCCTATTCTATCTATTGGGCTGGGATGACCTATCATCATGATCATCATTATGCGCGCCTTCGGGCTTGACCAAGATTGCTAACATCCTGTTTTTGGCGGTCACATCAGGCACGGCTGGGGATGCACGCCGGACCCTGCACGAGCCATCACCTATCTCTCGGCCGCGGCATCCAACGCCGCCCTGGTCGAGGACCTGGCCCTGAAAGCCGGCATGAAGAAAGGGGGCGCTGCCAAGGGCGAGCTCGTCCTGGCCATCTTCGAGCTGGCCAACTGCTTCCGTCATGGATGGGGTATCCCTAAAGATTCGGTCGCAGCGAAACAGGTGAGTGGGCAGCACATCGATCATCATCATCACAAACTTCCTTGTCTTGCCCGCAGCCGATGATGGGCAATACCTGCCGAAAAGGGGAATGTGAGGTCTCAGCTCGCTAACGTGCGTTGGGTCGCAAACGATTAGTACTACGAGACGGCCGCGAATCTTGGAGACACTGGTGAGTTTCTGGCATGACATGCACAGTGAAAGATCATCGATCGATCCTTGATTACGAGTTCCCGGGTCGGCTGACAATTGCATGTCCGGTTTTCCAGACGCCATGAACGAGGTTGCCTGGTGTTATGTTGAGGGCTTCGGCTGCAAGAAGGACAAGGTACGTTCGTTGGGCATGAAAAACAAAAACTGCATCATTATCACCCAATCTCGCATCACGCAACGCCGACGCGGATTGTCGAGTCATCCATCCATCCAGCGACGACCCCTCCTAGACGAGCATGTCATTCATTGTCATTGGAAGGCGGCTCCGTTCCAGTGGACGGATGAGGCTCGATCCCACCGGGGTCTCTGTGGCTTGGGATATTCTCTCCCGTATGGCACGGGGCCCGAGGGGGGCTGAGCCTGTAGGCTGCCGGGGATCGCGGGTGTCCATGTTTGTCGTTTATCACGGCGACGTTGGGCATCAATGGAAAGCCTCATGGGGTCGTTCCTCCCCCCCTGGCAGCCTGCCTGGCGTTCCAGATCCGTCGGCGCAAGCCATGATCCCCACGCCCATAAGGCGCCCGCATCCAACGACTAGGTTTGATATCATCACATGAGGCTGACAACTCTTTTTGCTTTTTTGCGTACAGTATTCTGCCGCAAAGTACTACCGGCTAGCCGAGAAAAACGGCAATAAGACGCTAGGGAATACATGGTAAGTCTGCAATTTTCGTCAACCTCTCGCTTCGTTTCTATTTATTTTTGTTATTGTTTTTCTCGTACCAAAGCGTTTCGTCATTGTTATTGGCGCGGCCCGAGGCCTGCAGAACGGCCGTCGCAGATGACACCTGCCAGAGGGCGTTGATAGGCTGTCAATTGGCCCAGCCCTCGTCTTGGCCCGTCCGCCTTGTTTTCCCACCCCTTTTTGGGCCTCCTTGGGGGGTCACCCTTTCGTCTTTCCATCACCATCTGTGGTCGCTGGTTGGCTCTGCGGGCGAGTGCACATCACCTACCCAGGCCGGGCCTGATTGGTGGCCCAAATATACCTACACACACACAAGCAAGCAAGCAGTCCCGGAACGGAAGCACGTTTGGGGAGAAACGGAACGCACACTCACTTACACTGCTTACACTGCCCTCTCCTCTCCTCTCCTCCCCCCGGGTTATCTTGGTCATCTCACAATAGCCGATGCCTATCTGCCTTGGGGGAGCAAACGCATGCGCGCGATCTTACACATCTGACCACCCTCTTTTTCCTCTCTCTCTCTCTTTCTCCATCCCTTGATTTAATGCCTCATACGATTCGACGTTGAGGCTATGTTTATCTGCACCATCTGTTCCCCCGCTTCATGATGTTTGCTTGCCTCGTGTCTTTTATTGTCGTAGTCGTCGGCCTTACTTAACTTACTTTCTTTGCCTACTGTACTAAAATCGGGGTACTGCCACACAGGATATGGAAGGACAAGTACAATCCACCCGACGCCAATGGGAATGGTGGTAAGCACAGCAAGAAAAAGTAATACAGACCCCAAAACGGTTTCCAACGGCTGGCGCTAGGATCTTACGGTTTTGGAGATGCGAAACGGGGGGGACTTTCTTTTTGATTATTGCATACAGCCTTTTTGAAAAGAAAAGAAATAAAGATATAATCACGTCATTGGATAGATACGTCTTTCCACTGCCGATTCTTTTCAATATCACATTACTACCACAACTCCACTCCACCTGCTTACTCCTGCAGTAGCAGTCTGCGGTGCCGGCAATTCGATTTGAGACTGCGCGCAATATATGTAGACTCGGCGAGACATTTCATCGTGATCGAGGTTGCCTTGGGCATGCTGCTGCTGCGTAAGGGGGCAGGCGGTGGTGGGTTGCTCGCGACCCGAACTTTGGATACATACATACATACATCGAGGCAGACGGGTTAGGGGAATGTTACCTACCAAGGCCTACGGGGAAACGAAACTCACTGTGCCGAAGGCGGGTTACACGGTCAAGTAGTAAGCAGCAGCAGCAGGTGAGCGTAGTTGGTGTAGTGTAGTGTGTGCATATATGCATGCACACACACACACACACACACACATGCCCTATTTGCGGGGGGAGGAACGTAACATTCTAGTAGGATAGGGTACAGAAAAAAAGAGAAGGCAAACAGGAAAGGGCCGGTTGGTTGGTTGGTTGGATAAGGAACCGGATGGCATTCCTGTTCGATTTTCTCTGGTGGGATGGATTGCATACAACCCTAAGCAAGTACTCGTCCCCCAGTTGGTGTCATCGACACACCAGGCGGCACACAGGTACACACACATGCGCATGCACGCATACACTACATACTGATGGTGGCTAGTGGTGGTAGACTCGGAGGTGGACGGTGAGGGAACTCGGCGCGTTTCTTCGTAGGACTCCTCCCTTTCCAGAGTAATGTATGTATGTACGTGGGTGTGAGGTCAATATATTGCTCTATGCAGGCTTACACACTCTCACTCACACGATGCTTCCCGCTTATACCCGCAAGAGGTTGTCGGTCGGTCGGTTCGAAGGGAATGTCTAGTCAGCGAGGCGAATCAATCCATCACGCTCATGATCCCATGACGGAAATCCAATCTATCTTGATATAGCGAGGAGGGAGTAAGTTTCAGCCCCGTCCCGCTGGGGCGGGCTTCCGTCGAGGCGGGCCAGGGGCCGGTTTGCTTTCTTCTAGAACAAGTTTCGTCGTCTTTTCCACTGTTCTCCTGTCATATCATACTCATCTTAACTCATCTACTCCCGGCAAGGCTGTCTCATCCTTCAAGAAGTTGACGCTGCCAGACGTATAGTGTTTGTTCCTATTCTTCTGGAGGCCCAGACTACGTAATTACGTCGTATTTTCCTACACTAACCCGAGTTCTAGGTACTTGCTGGGCATGGACCGATTCGATAGTCTATCGATAGGGTCACCGTCGTCTATGTTTGTAATGACAAGAGCATGCGTGTAATATGGGAACGGTGACTGCGTTTTCGTCCGAGTTTAGGGGAGGGGGCGTCGTCCGTCCGTCCCGGATGGCACCCGATTCGAGAAAAAGGGTAGGGTGGTAAGAAATGCGAGAAATGCGTATCACCAAGGCAGGCACACAAAGATAGATAGGCAGTTTCGGAAGTCTTACAGCCTCAGCATCAGCAGTAACCTGTGGGCGGATGACCGCCAAAGGGTAAGGCAAAGAGGAGAGAGACGAGTGAGAGGACGAAGGATGAGGGAATATTTAGAGTGCTGACAGTGTCTTACTTACACATTCACCTTCCTATCTCTATCTCCAAATATGCAATGCACTGCTGAGTAAGAATGGTAATCATGTCGGCACTTCTTTCCGTAACTTGTTTCATATTATCTTCGGGAGATAGGCTCCCTCCGAAAGCAACAAGAAGATCACCGATCGTGGTCTTGTGCTTCAAGTACCACCGCAACCTTATGCCATTGCTTTCTTTCTTTTCTTGTGCTCGTTGAGATTGCACATGCATGAGGGAAATAGAGAGAGAGAGGCCTTGGCCGGGCGAAGAGTCCGACGGGTATCCGACGGGAAAAGGAGATCACGGCGCACAGCAGTGGGCGGGACAGCGCGACTCGGATCAGAAAACGAGATATGGGAGCAAGCAAGGTAACGAAATATCTACCAGTGACTACATCTACATACTGTACCTACCGTGACTCCAAGGAACGGGCTGGGGAAGAGAACGCCTGGTGCATTTTCTTTGTCCGTCCATCTAGGCATCTAGATGCTAGATGTGGTTGCGCAGCTTCCCTAGCGTTCGTCGTACATCATACTACACACGCATACAGTACGCAGCACACGAAGCAGGCGCAGGCGCAGGAGGCAGCGCAGTCCGCAAGCAGGTCCTTTCGCGCAGGGCTCGTCCTCTCCTCTCTCGTAAGACGTTGCTTCGCGTTAGCTTTGATTCCAAACCCACGAGCCACACAAGAGGAGGACGAAGACGGCCCGTTGCTTCGAGACGATAAGATCCCGGATTCCCGGGGTATGTGAGCTGGGGTCAGCCGGCCGGGGAAGGAAAGAAACAAGAAAGCAAACGACACGCGTTGCTGAGACAATGGGGACAGGGACAGGGACAGGGACAGGGGAGCGGGCAAGGGAGCAACGTGAAGAGCATGGAATATGTTTTTGTCTGTACTGTATGTCTGACAAGACGGAATATAATCTCTGTGTCGTTTTCCTTCTTCCCCACATGTAAGTAAGCATTGATATCCAGTCTGCCAGTAGGTCTGGATACTACTAGATGGTGCATAACCCGAGGAACGAAAGAACGCTGTGGATCTCAGTCATTCTGAAACGCGGGTCAATTGACAGCGGCGCCTCGGGAAGCGCTGCTGCTGAATAGAGTCAGGATGGAGCCAAGAGAAGAAGAAACGTACTTTTGGTGGTTCGTTCCTAGTAGGCTAAGGTTATCAATAGAAGAACCAATTGACGCCAGAGCCAGTGAGAGGGCGGGAGAAAACGTAAGATGTGCTATTCTCGGTGTAAGTGACGCTGATTAGGAGCCCTCGGCATGGCGGGGTAAGTTGGGAGTTGGGTAGCAAATATCTGCGGCCTCGCAACTCCGTTCATCCACTCTGGTCGTGTCGTTCTTTCCTCGGCCCCAGTCCGGTCGGTGACTAGTGGTTTTTATATAAGCAGCTGAGTGGAGTGCGATAGAGGAGAGCGACGCGAGATACGTAGGATCGTGACCTCGAGCGACGAAAGATTACTCGCTGCTCCCTGAGGCAGTCATGATGACCACCGGTAAGCTTTCGGAAAACCAAGGAAATACGGGCTCCTGAGGATTCTTTCGGAGGTCCAATGACCAGACGGAGCTGTATGTAAGTGGCTACATATTGTATCGGCTTACTGCGGCCTGCCTACTCTCTGCCAAAGGGGGGCGAGGTGAGGGCGAGGGTACGAAGGATTAGAATGCATGTCGTCCGTAGCCAGAAGTTGGAAGAGAAGCCAAGTTGAGACCACAGGAGGATCGATCATTCCAACTTAACTTCGGGAATGATGACAACTCGTGGGCGGCATTCTACATTCTACGCCTACATCTCAAGATGTTATAGTGTTTTGTTTTCCTGCGATATGACTTCACCGAGGGGGGCTGCTTGCTGGTTGCTGGTTGCTGGTTGCCTTGCATATGGATTCCCGGTCAAGTGGTAGAGGCAATGAAGATCATCAAAATCATCTAGTCGTCGATCACTTTGGGTGGTGGTGTGGCTGCTGGCTGGGGTGTGTGTTCCTCGTGAACCCACTAGGCATATCCAATATCCAATACCTCCTCCTTTGGGATACTGCATCGTGATGGGGTATCACGAATTCGGACACACGATAGCTGATGTCCCTTTTTCGAAAACTCTCTTTTTGTGGTGTCTACCTTTTATCTCCAATAGTAAAAATGCACAGCCAAAACCAAGATTCCCGTCTAGTTGGTCACCACACCACCAACTAAACGTATTCGACCATGTTCTTCCACCCCTCCTCCTCCTCCTCCGTGTTGCGTTGCTCATGAGGGCAACCCCAGACCACCGGTGGCTTGGCTGCAGTGTGCGCACCATAACGGGGCAATCGACACATATTGTCCTGCTGGTGGTCGATCATTCATTCCATCCCTCTCTTCCCCCACACATTCATTGCCTGCCTGAACCTGAAGGGAAGCACTACACAATACACACACACAATAACACACACACACCAAATATCACAGCGCATACAGTACACACCCTCTTAGGGGGGCGGGCTGCTGCTTGCGGTTCACGGACTTCTTCTTCGCTATCCCTCACTCCCTCACTCAACCCACCCACCACTTCCACCTCGCTTGGTTAATGTAGGTAACTAGATCGAGACCATCAGAGGTTGCATGCCAGTGTCTTGTGTGCGTTCGTTCCTCTTTTGGGGGTCTGCGCCGGGGAATATTGATCAGCAGGTAACGACAACAGCAACATCCAAAGACTTTCTCTACTTAGGTGTCGTTGCTGCACTTCAATTCAAAGAAATCAGATGGCTGGGAAAGAGGCGGAGGCAACAGTCTCTCCCTTGACTGCCCTTCTACATATCTATAATTATCTAGACCCAACGTACTACAATATTACTATAGTAGGCAAGTTGGGAAACAAGTGCAGGCAGGCTAGCTAGCAGACGGAACGGCTATATTTGGGTAAAGAAATACGACGACGATATAGCCATTTCGTGCTCGCTCAGCCCAACCCTTTTGCACACGAGATCTCGTCACAGGTCACGCACGCCGCATCATAATGCTATATCCTCTATTCCTTTTCTGCCCCCACTCATCCGTCCATCCCACCAGTCGCGTACATAGGTCCCCTTTTGCATCTCGAACCGTTTGACCAAGCAAGACCTGTTGATTTTATTCATTTTCTCACTCTTTTTTCTTTCTTTTGTGCGCCAATCATGTATGTAGGTCATCTTGTATCCACCACCACTTACACAGAACCGCCTGGGCGTTCCACCGGCACCACTACCACCACCACCATCAGAAGGGGAGCTTCCACCCCCCCCCCCCCTTGCATGTCTCAAGGCGAAAGAAAGAAACAAAGAAAGAAAAGTAAATAAGGTGTGGCATCACCACGAGCATGTCTCAGCACACATGGCGAACTAGGTAGGTCGAACTATGTAGACTTGCGTGGGACCACCCTGCAACTGGCATCTTCTTCTCTTTGTTACGTCCTTGGTTTTTCTTTCGCCCTTCCACCGGTTACTTTACCGTCTTGTGTCTGTTGCTGGGATATGGTCACAAGTCCCGGAGAATTATTTTGACTATTTTTCCTTTTTTCTTTTTGACCGCATGTTTCCTCTCTCGAGTTATGTTACCCGTACGCAAACATGGTACGATGATAAGTCAACCAGGGAGGTTTCGAGTATATACTTACGCAAAAGCGGCTGGCTGGTCGGCTGGCGGCTGTTTCTATTCTTGAGCTCGAGCGTGCATATGATTCCCCACAGAAGGATGAGAGACAGAGTAAAGAGAGAATATAAGGTTCCCAGTTATAAAGTTCCTGTGGGGGGTTAGAAGATAGTGTATACACACAATCGCGTCTCGTAGGATTAGAGCTGCGTCAGATTACGAGTTTAGTCGCAGTACCCCGACCTTGCTCTATGGCTGGCTATCTATACTGGTTCAGATCACGAGGTGGGATGGCGTAAGAGCTGTCTCGAAACAGACCAGGCGGTTTTCACAAGCATATTGAGTTCAAGCAGCAAAGTCATGTGCGCAGCATAGTATGTAGTAAATGTGATAAATATTTATGGCTGAAGAATAGAAGCTTCGTAGTTCGTTATCATTGACTGGGTTTCACATTGTGGTAGCCACAAGATGGTAGTATATGAGGGGGAAAAGGAGGGTTCGATATGCGAACTGACACAGAGGGCCCTTCAATTGTCGCCATACTGTTGCGCGCTGATTGCGGTTGCTGTCGATGTTTTCGCTGCTGCTGCTGCTGTGGCTCATTCTCGAATGCCAATAACCAAGAAAAAACAATAACAAAGGAGCCAATCGTTGAGGGCTTCAAATCTCAGAAGAAATCGTCTGATTCATGCCTCGTAGACTGTTCCATCGCGTCGGCCCGGTCGCTTCTCTGCCCCTCCCCTCCTCTCTCTCTCTTGTCCTCCGTGAGATCCATCCATCTGTCGTGAGACATTACTCATCATATCCAAAGAAAAAATGCCCCTCCCAGCCTCCCCGCCTGTGCGCATATGCTATTCATAGATCTTCTGGTTTTCGATCCTGAATGCAGAGCGGCGCACCCGGCGCATCCCGATATTCCCAATTTCCTTTCCCTCGCCCTCCCCCTCCCCCAGAAGGCTGCAGTGAAACCGTTCCCTGATGCAGCCCCCTGTGTCCCTATGCCCTGCCTGACCTCCAGGATCGTTATACAGAAGTAATAAGCTGGTGACCAGAAACATTCCTGGCCCCGCCCTATGTGTTCCCTCAACCGCCCGTTTTCGCCATGCTAAGCCAAAGAGTAGGAGATGGTGTTGCCAATATACTGGCTATTGGACACATCACAAGGAAAATGGAAATTCCAAATCAAAATCAAAATGCTGGACTCGCTTGCTAATTCTCGACACATAAACATGAAAAGAGACGGGACAACCGCAAACAAGAAAGTTAGACAAGAGCTGATTTCGTTGCTGTGCGTGAGCACACATTTGGTCTGAGAGTTGTTGTGGGTTGCGCTGTGAGCGTTGTGGACTGTATTACCAGATACCAAAAAAAAAAAGGAATAAGGAAACTATCGAATAAAAAAATCCGCTGCGTTGATCGAAAGAGGGCTTTCGATTTTCTGTCGTCGTCGTTCATTTTGTCATAAATCGTCATGAAGTTGCTTCGTTACTTGCGTGTTGATCGTTGTGAGGATTCGCCTCGGCCACCATCCGGGCGAAGTTGCGCACAACGTCTCTAGGGATCTGGTCCCACAGGAGGGAGCGTGTGTAGACATCAGCAGCGGACTGCTTGTCGTTGTTGCGCATGGCGGCAAGGGACTCGGCAAGGTTGCGCCGGCCCTGGCTCGTCGAGCGCACGGGGGTGTTTTGCATAAAGTCTTGAGAGGTGGCACCGTTGTACTGGGCAGATGTCATGGAGAAGATCTGCTCGGTGGTTTGTTCTTGGGTAGGTTGTGTAAGAGAGTCGCTGAGCTCGCCCAGCATGGACGGTGCGACACCCTCCATGCCAGTCTGAAGCTCCATGGGTGTCGCCCAGCTGCTACCCGAGGGCTGAGGCGCAACGGCAGCGGTGACGACGTCAGCGGAATGCGAGATACCAGCATCCTTGAGCACGTTCTCCAAGACGGCCGCCGAGGCCTCCCGCATGTCTTCCGACACTCGTGGGATGCTGGGGGCGGACCGGTTGGACATGACAAAGGCGCCAACAAGGAACAGCATGAAGAGCAGGCCGTTCTGGGTAGAAGGCTTCTCAACCTCGGCGGGCAAGGTGACCTCGGGCTTCTTCGCCTGGACGATCTGGACGTCTTGCTTGACATCCTGTTCCATGGCGAAGTCTCCCATGAAGTTCATGTTATCCCACTGGCCATCCATCGTCATGCTGTCCATGCTGTTGAAGGCGTTGGCGAAGCCGTTGTTGTTGCTGCTGTTGCCGTTGTTGATGGTTGCGGCACCCTCGAGTCTGTGGACGTGGTCGGTGAGGACGCTGACCTTCTTGCGCAGCTCACCACTCTCAATGGTGTGGTTCTGGATGAGCTCTTCCTTCTCCATCTGGAGGTTCTCGATGTGGTTCTGGGTGAACTCGCGGTCACGCATGAGCTGATCGAGTCTCAGGTTGAGTTGGGCGACCTCGTCCTCCAAGTTGCTGATGACCACCGTGTACTGTTTCTTCTCGTCCTCGAGCCTCTCGGTGTGCATCTTTTTCCGTTGCCTGGAGTCAAGAGCTGCCTGTCGGTTCCTCAAGAGACGCTTCTGCTGCTTCAGCTCCTTGATTTCCTGCTCATCTGTCGATTGGGAGATCAAGTAGTCGATGTTGCTCAGGTTGCGCTCAGCGGGGATGTCGAATCTGGCGTTCTTTTTCCGGATGCCGTCACCTCGGCGAAGGTCGTTGTGCGACCGAATCATGGGGCTCTCGGGGCGCATGCGCTGGATCATGGCCTGCTGGTTCTTGACGTCCTTGCCCATCCACTCCTTCTGCGGGGAAGTTGGTATCGAGTGGCTGTTGGGGCCGACAGTCTGGAAGAGCGGGACCTGAGCACCAGGGTTGCTGAAGGGCGTTTGCATGGACATGGGACGTTGTGAGAAGAGAGAGGCGCTGCCATCGTAGTCGGTGGGCATGCCGTCGAAGGCCTGGAGCGGAGTGCATGTGCCCGACGCCTGGCCGAGAGACCATTGATTTTGGTTGCCGTATCCTTGGGACTGGTCCACGTTCATGAAGGGGTTGTTGGGAGGGAGGAAAGGGTTGTTTGACGGCACGGACTGCATGTCTACGGACTGCCAGTCTTCTGTCTTGGGGGAGAATAATGAGGATGAGACAGCGAATGAATCTCTGCGGCTGCCCGCCATGGGAGGGGACATTTCCAGTCCCGAGTCTATCGCGCTGTGATCCATAATAGAGTCCTCAAAGATGGCATGGTCGTCGTCGTCGAAGCACTTTTGCGCATGCGCTGTGTCGACTGAGAGCGGGTTAGGCTTGAAGTAAGCCGGGACCTGGTAATTGGAGACCATTGCAAGGTGTGTGTGTGTGAGTGTGTGTGAGAGAGAGAGAGAATGGTGAATGTGAGGGTGAAGGTTCGAGATGTGAAGATGACACTCGAACGGCGTGTATTTACGCTTTTTGCTGTGTAGCGAAGAAGAGTATAAGAGGCTGTTGTCTTTCCGTATTAGTGCACTGTTGCGGTCTAAAGCTAGGTCGTGGTTTGGGGGCGTTTTGGGCAACAACCCAAATAGAGAAAACGCGATTATAGTGTAAAAGGGTAGAAAACAAGACAACTCGTCCCGTGGCTCTAGCAACTGACGCCCCAATAGTTCGTTCGTGAGCTCTCTTTTTTATCTTTATGAGTGCAAGCAGGCAAGCAGAAGGAATGGTGGTTCCTTAAGACTATGCAAGTCTTGCTCTCACTCTCACTAAAATGTGTGCGAACTATGAGGGGGGATGGTGGTCTCAGAGCGTCGAGACAGGATAAGATGCAGTGATAAGAGGTTGGTGGAAGTAACTTTTGGTGGGGAGGGCGGGAAGCCGGGAAGGGTTTTAAACAAGAAAACAGTGTATGGGATGAGGGAACGGACGGGATCGACTCACACACTCTTCGTTCGGATGAAATGGAGGAGGGGGGATGTTGGTCTCCAAGTATTTCACCTTTATGAACTCTAACAAGGCGAAGAGAAATAAAACAGACTTGAGAAAGAAAGAGGATCTCAGACACAAAAGTTGTTGTAGTAGGTAGGTGGTGGGAGAGAAAAGTGAGCAAGTGAGTGAGTGATGTGATGGGTAATAAGGATAATGTAGTATGTAATGTATGTATGGTAGTATGGTAGTAAGTAGTATGTTAGAGATGGACTCAAGTATGTCGAGGAGGAGTTGAGAGTTGAGTAGCAACAATAATGTTCGCTACCCTTCTTTTTTTCAGATGGGGGCAGATTCTCTTGATGGACGGGATGGAGCAGCACTTCTTGTACTTAAAGAATGACCCAAGCACAAGGCCGGGTTGCGAGTTGCGAGTTGCAGGCTTGCAGCAGTCAGTCAGGTTTCTTGGATGCGCAGGGTCACCCCTTCCAGACTAAGGTACATTTAATGTATGGGTATGGGTAATGGATAATGGGAAGCAAATGGGAATGGGATGGCTACTACCGGGGGGTGGGTTGGAGGGGAGGTACTCCGTACCGAAATCCTACGTCTCGTCTCGTACTTTACTACTTGCCCATTTCACTTTGCACTTTGTAATGTCATGGCTGCTACTGCTGCTACTGCTACTGAGTGGGGAGCATAGAGAGAAGAGAGGTCCCGCGAGACCACTGACCGACGAACAGGAGCTTTTCGTCTTAGTATCGCGGGTGGGTAAGGGCCTGGCTTGGGTGCTTGGTAGGTTAGATGGGATGGTGTGGGAGGGGCCTGGGTATGCAACACCACTCGAACGACCGTATCTAGCTATGCTATGCGCGCGAGAAATTTTGATTTTACTTCACACTGCTCTGGCCAGTCAGCCAGTAGTCAGTCAGTCAGTCAGTCAATGGCAGACTGAACATACGGACTGACTGACTGTCCACCCAGAACTGTACTGGTCCGTCTTGGACTCTTCTCTTTTCTTGCTGTCTCCGCGGTCGCATTCCCTCTACCTACAAGTATGACTAACCTCATCGAGGCCCCAGATTGAGAGAAAGGTGAGACCCCTGCCTCTCTCTAGACTCTACGTAGGAGGAGATGCCCAGTTGTTTTCCCAGATGACCCCATCTACAGACGAGTAGGAAGATAGTTCGGATCGATCCTCCTCCCCCAATCCCCCCCATCACAGTGTTTGTTTCCTCGTCGGTTTTCTGTCTGTAACGGTAGGGCGAGCTAAAAATTCAAGCTTACCCATTATTGCCATATTACCTACCTATTTCCTACTTCTTTTTATTCCCGTCGTCCGTAACGCATAAGGCGAAGAGAAATAGCGAGGAACTGGTAAAACGGGCAGGTAAATCGATGCCGGCCCCCTTACGACAGACAGTCAGTAAACAACTAGAACTGGGACTTATTACACGCCCGGCCCAGGCCAGTATCATCATCATGCTGCTATGCGCCAGGAAGAATACCATTGAAAGGGAAACCTGGGCCAGTCGAGAAATGAAACGGGCGCTAGACGAACGGTTCGGAGTCTACGTAAACAGGCTTTCCCAAAACGGCCAAAACCTAGAAGGAAAAGATGGGGGGTGGAGAGCTCGTCCTCCAGCCAGGGAGGAGCCTAAGGAGCGACAGCCCTGCCGGGAGAGCGAGCCAGACGACCCAGACGACCCAGGAGCACCAGAGCTCGCGCGCCATGGCACGTTGGGCATCAATCCTGCCAAAAGATACCGCGATACTTTACTCTTTTTGGGGGGGGTGGTGCCAATTGCTACCTAAATAGTATCATGCACCGTGTGTCGCCATGCAACCCTTTTTCGCACTGGACGACTGGACGACCGACGACTAACAGCCACTAGAAGCCGTCGCCGGCTTCCCATTTGTTCCAGTCCCTCCGTGGGGTCATCATGACCGCTGACAAGCCTCATAGACTGGCTCTCAACCCTGGTGCGCCGCATTTGGTGCGCTGAAGGAGAGCAGAGATAACCGCAAGCCTCTCAGCAATCCTCTTCGCATGAGTGGTCACTTGTTAGGCCTTAAGGGGGGGTTCACTTGGAGAGTTTGAGAATAACGACTTTGGGTCGCGATGTGACGAGACTCGGCCGGCGATAGGCCATGAATGCCACTGAGAGTGTAGTTTTGGGATGAAATAGTGAATGAGTAATCATAATCGTCACAGGCCCGCCGGCCTGCGCATCCGGGCCACTACCCGGGGCTGGCTGGCTGGCTGTGGCAGAAATGACTGACTGACCGCACATAGTAGTATCAGTCAATCAACATTCCGATGCGCGCATTACAAACATCAGATCAACTCAACCCAAAGCCCAGCTGATGTCACATGATACCTGGTAGCTGCCAAATGACTCTATGGAGTATTGGTTGTTTCAGAGCCTGATGACGGTCAACGGGCTCGCTCTCAACATTGAGTGTGTGAGTGTGAGAGCCGATTTGATTTGATCGGTCAGTCAGAGTGAGTGAGCTCTCATTCAACTTTTACGAGATGATGCGCGTCATCCCACCTCGTCACACCTGATGGTCCCCGGGGGATGGTATATCGGTTAGTTGTATGGAATCGACACACACCTGCGGCAGCAGGTTGCCATTCTCCTCCAGATGTAGAAAGGCATTGGGCAGGTATACCTTTCATTGACCTGACCTGACCTTTTACCTGGGATCTCGGGAAGGATGGACGGGAACATCACACACTGTTTTTTTTCTCTCGCATCAGTCAGGTCAGATCAATGATGCGAGACCAGGAGCCCGGCAGGCGATCTCTGGACCCCTGCCATAGCTATTAGATCCCGATCTCCGACCATTGCATACTGTACACACTGTAGCTATCAATTATCGCATTGCAACCTTCTCCAGCTCCTCTTCTTTTTTTCCCCCGACCTTGCTAATGGTCGAGTCGTCGAGCCAAGACCCAAGTGGCTGAAAATCCAGCCAAGGACATAAAAAAAATAAAAAGCCTGCCGTCTCACTCACCGTCTCCGTCATAAACGGTCGATATGCGACTACTGCCAACGCTGGGAAAGCAGATCCCAGCACGAGCTTCCGGTTTCTGTTGCGCTCTCTCCCCTCTCCCTAGATGGGGAAGGCTGGAATCGAATCCGGAAACAAGCTGAGCACAGACTATGGGGCGTGAATGCCCACTAGTCGTGTAGCTCTTGTTTGACATGGTTGATGGAAGGAAAAATAAAGGCCCCGCCACAGCTATGATACATACTCGCACATACAGACAGGGCACTGGCGCTATGTAGCCGGGAGCTGCAGGGATAGCTACAGTTTTGTTTGACCGACTGTTCAATGGAAGAAAGAAGCGAAAGAAGGAATAGAAGAAGAAGAACTTCCGGGTACCAAGGCTATCCCAACCAGGATGACTCTATTTACACTTCCGACAGAGGAGGAGGGGCAGTTACGCAGATACGCGTCCAGGGAGTAGTAAGCAGACGCTCATCGTTCTCCAGCCTCCGCGTCTCGAACTCAATGCTGTAAAACCACGGTGCGGCTTCAGAACACAACACTACGCGCATTGACTCCATGCGCATATGCCGCGCTGGGCTGAGGCTGGTGGAGAGTCGTCGTCCCATATAGAGTCTAGACATCAGACCAAACATTTCGAGCTTGTGCCAAACCGTAGCGGAGAGACCGAACGGCCAGAATCCATGGCCGTGATCTTACTTGAACCAGGCGACGGATTGCTATGCGCCCTTGCGAGGGCATCCAGAGAATAATTTTCACTCTAGCAGTAGACCTCTTTCTCGCTTCTTTCCGGGTCTCTAGTTCCCATTGGGTTTAGGGAGTAGTTGATCAACAAAGGCCGACATTCAGACCGCGTATCAAATGCCATCAAGGTGGGGGGCCGCAGCTCATGCCATGCCGGCGACGCGGCGCATCTGATCCTGAGAGGCATACTGTGAATGCAAACCTGAAAAGTATACTGTAGATAGATGCTGCATCGGGCAAATGGACCGCAAAAGCAGCAGCAAGAGCAGCAGCAGTAGCAGCAGCAGCGCAAGCCTCTATTCCTTCCGAGGTCAACTGACAGGACAAGATGCGAACGAAAGCTGGTACGGTACCCTCGAACCATGATGGGAGGTTCCGCTTCAAACCAAGGTACGAGGTAGGCGATGATGTGATAGACATCCAACTCCATCTCCAACCAGGTCGCCCAGAAAGAAACGCGTCTCGTTCACGTATATCTCCTACCCATGGAGGAAAAAGTCCCGGTTGGATCGAGCGAGACTCGTGGGCGTGGAGTCCGCCCTGGGGCTCACGATTGGCCATTTCCTGGCGAAGATCCTTGGCGACAGGTTCTTTCACGATGGTGGCCGGGCCATTGCCTGAATGACGGTATTCAGATGCCGGCGGGTTGGGTTAGTCAGTGGTTAGCATTGTGTAGGTGAGCGCTATGGCCGGACAACGGTCTCTGTGTCTCTCACTTGCGAAATCTCAAATCAAAACAAGGAGGTGAGGGTAAGGCTTGAGCGAAACAGACCAGGCCCAGTACAGTGCGCGCTTTCGATGACGCACCCAAGATATTCCCACTCGACCACTGAACGGGGAACTCGAGGAGCGGCTCCCGTTTGGACGGAAGCTGGGCGGTCGGTGGATTTCTGCCCGTCCAAGTCTGCCAGTCTCTGCGCTTCTCGCATCTCCCACTCACCGACAACTGCTGGAAGGACGGGGTGGTCGTTTGCAAGTACCAAAACGAGAAGGACTGAACAAATGAGTGAGACCGACTGGTTGTGCAGCGAAGCATTGGGCACGAACTACCAAAATGTGTGACAACGGGTCGCATAAAAGGCCGGCCCGTCACATTTTGGGAAACGACGCCCCGTTCGTTAGGAAGAGCGAGGAGCCGTTTTGCCTCTTGACTGGCCGGCCCTGCCCATTCTGGTGGCCCAGGACAGGACAGGACAGGACAGGACAGGACAACGGAAGTGAGGAACCGTAATCGACGATTCCATTTTTTCCTCCCTTCCCAGGCCTAGCAAGCTGCATTCCTTTTCTTTTTCTTCCGTCGCGCGCTTGACCCGAATGAAATCTGAAATGGTCGTAGTAGGATATGCACATACAACATTGGACGAGAGATTGGGCGCTGAACATGGGGCGGTGAGTGATCAGTGAGTCGTCTATTGGCACCCAAAGCGAGGGGATTCGCTCGTTCGCTCGGCCAAGCAATCTATCTTGGTCTAGGATGAGATGCCCTCAGCTCACTTTTTTGCACCAGCCCGCACGGCTTGCTGCGGCGGTGTTTCTTTTCCGCCAAGGATAGACTGGCTGGTAGGAGACTTTGACAGAGAGAGCGAGGAGAAGAAGAGAGAAAATTAGAGTCGTTCTTTAGTCTTGGCTCGATGCACCCTGTGGCTTGAGCTCTCCTACTTTCTCACTGAAGCTCTCTCTAAGCCCTAATACCTAAGCTCTCAGAAGCTCTCCCGGTGCTAAGCTGGGCTAGCTGACAGTAGGCTGCTCGCTATTACGAAGCCTCTCAACCTCAGCCCTTTTCTCATCAAAGACTTTCCATGCACTGTGTATCCAACGGTGTGCCTTGCATGGTCAGCTAACGGCTTAGGCGATTTACTAAGCAGAGATAGTCCTTCCTCTCTCCCGGTAGCATGTGCTCGAGCGATCGTCTATCCCGGCATATCCATATCAGACGACACACGACGGACGAGCTTCAAGGCATGAGCGTCTCGTTACTATTTCCGTCCTGTTCCCTTAATGGTTATTTCCTAGCCGGTTACAAGTAGTGAATGATCGTTCTTTCGGAAACTCCTGATGAAGAGAGAGTGAGAGAGAGAAACACCGAATGCAATCAAGCCAGTGTGGGGAGTGTAGGAGATAGTGTTTTCCCCTGGCCAAAGAGACGAGAGGTGCGTACGTAAGTTATGCCCTCCTGTTTAGAAAGCATTGGATAGATGTAGGGACGGTTTATTGGATTGCTGCATTTGTTGGCCACTGCGTCTCTGCAACTTGGACCCTGTAGATTTTCCCCGTTTGCAGCGGGAGACCCAAGATCGCTCTTTGGTGTATATCGCAGTGGCCAACGGGCGATATCGCGACCGCCCACTCCAGGTCATCGTGACTCGTTCCTAGCGGGCACGACATGCCCAATTGAGGAATCAGCGAGCGAGGAATACCGGCGGGGTGGTACCCATCGTGGGAAAGAGAAAAAAAAAACGCGGACGCGTACCGGCGAGTCGGTAGCCCTGCCGTGCTCCGCCGGCCATCTGTCATTGGATCTGGAGAGGTCCTTGATCCTCTCCCACGAGCTTGCGGTGAAGGACACGGACGGGCACGATGGCTTCCTACTACACTCCTGCTACTACATACTTCTCCAAGTCAAGATCGGGTTTGCCCCTCGGGCCCGTGCCAGGTACTCACTACTTCTTCCAGACTCGCGATACTTGTGACACGAGATTTGACCGAGAAGAGAATGAGGGGTATGCACATGATAAAATGGGGAAAAAAGAGTCTAGAAGCTTCACCTGCGACTTTCCCCCCCGGTGAGGCCCAATAGAACCATACGAGAGATACATTCACCGCCAAGCAGATATCCCAAGCTGAAACACCATCGACCGAATTTGGAGATGCTAGGCGCAAGTCAAGACGCGAACTCTGACCGCGCGGGCACTCAGCCTCCTGTGCCAAAGTAATCACCAGGATGGGTGAAGTCAGACGAGAGAGAGCCGCCCTAAACCTAAGGCTACGCTGCCGTAGGAGCACGGGAGAGAAGAAACCACGCCTTGGGAGGGGAAAAAGATACGATAGCTTCGTTCGGTTATCTGACCACACAGCTACGCGTTATTCTAGAATCCTGTGCTCCCCGAACGCCCGCAGGCTTAGTATGGGAGTTAAGCAAGGTACCCGGGGCAACGAGAAGAGCGTGCCGGGCGGGTGTGTGACATCACGCAAAGTATAGCCCTAGGCATCCAGGTATCGGAAGCTATTCTTGTATAACCGTCGATTTAGACTCATCGCCACTTGATAACAGAAGTATTATATGGGTTATCTACGGAAGGATTGTGCTTAGAAGACGTCAAGACACCCCAGCCTTGCCGAAAAAACCGGGGTTGGGAGCTTTGATTGCTTCCAAAAATTCCAGACCGGCCGCAAACCCATATGGCGGTGTAGGACAAGAAGTCACCAGAATCTGTATCGAGCACCATCCTCCCACGAAACAGGTAATGATCCCGAAAAGTCACCTATGGATCGTCATGATGGGAGGAGTTTCTGCTTTTGTTCTGGTCCAGTCATTACAATATGAACATCGATTCTGAAACAGTAGAATAGTTGCCCAGCATGAACCCGAATTCGTGTCACAGTCTGGTATCTTGATGCTTCAATTAAAATGGCGTGGGCTATTGATAGATCTGATTTCATGGTGTGTGTCGTGCCTTGCGTCCCGTAACACGTTGCCGCTAAATTCTTTTGCCGGCTGGGAATGCTGTTGGGTGGCACAACCAACTGACCGTTGTGTAATCAACCTATCCCGGAACCCGTCCTCCAAATGTGCAATGATACGAGGGACATAGTTGAGTCATGAGGATGTACGTCACTCTAGGCACACAACGCATCATCCAACTGGTTGCAAGAGGGATCATGGCCACAATGCATGTGTTCATGCCTGACATGTTTGAACAGTTCCAAGTAGCTGCTCTCTTACTTCCAGCTCACGGTCCGGGGTGCCACAATCAACTCGCCATCCATTGCGCGTCTGCCAGCCGCAATGTTCTAGCTGGTCGCGAAGGTCTAGCTCGCCGGACAATAGCAGCTGCACAAGAAGACTCCAGCCCGTACGAGGGATGTCTGGTCTTCGATGCCGGCCCAAAAGACCCTAGCCGCAATATGGGACACCTGGTTCCTCAAGGCATGTCCAAAACACCATCTTGGGCGTCTTTGGCAAGGTTATTGTTTATTCAAACCCCCATATTTTGGTAAGGAGGTTGTCCTCGACACCAGAAGCTGAATCTTGGGGGAGGAAAATCCTCTTGGGTATCATAAATTCAACGACAGGTGGTTTCCGAACCTGCTTTGAGAACTCTGCTTCGAGAAACTGAGGGATGAAGATTGTCAGTAATACCGCAAAGTGTAAAAGGGGTTAGGGTAGGGGGTACCCACGCTGGCGTATGAGTGATCCAGGAAGTCTAAAAACAAAGGGGCGTTAGTGGTTGTTCTACAAAGAGATCTTGTACATGTTCATGCACTGGTCGATCAAGCATACCTTCTTGGTTATAGTTCTGCTTAGTAAATTGTTCTGAAATGATCTTGCATATCACAGAGACGTTGGGATGGTAGTGGCTCTGAAGATGAAGTATCTCCCATCTGTAAATATGTGTTAGTATAAGTGTGGTGATGGTGGAAAGATGAGACAAAAGGGGAAAGGGTCTACTAACATGCAGGAGTCAATGGCTCCCGTTTTCATAGGATCTGGCTCATCGGCATTAAACTCGTCATTGAATCCTCCATTCTCGATCAAGGCCTTCTCCTCCTTGGTTCTCGGCACATGGTGCATAAGAAATGTACACGACCTGTGTGAAAGGAAGGCATTGTACATCCATGGTATGATGGCCACGATAGCAGCTGGAGGAGCGTTGAGCGCCAACCGAGCCATTCGTTTGATGAAGCTCGCAACCAGAGCTGCAGGCAAATGAGTAGAGGAGAGGAAAGTGTCCAGCAGCCTCAAGAAACGAGATCGATGCTTTGAGTGGAGGATGTCACTATCCAACAACGAGTAAAGCTTGGTATAGAACGACGGGTAGTCAAGGTTGCGGTGCTGAATCAGGTAGTAGATGCCGGACAGCGCGAGAATCGAGATCGTCCCCCCTGAATTATACGAATCTGTAAGGAAGTCGGCCAGAAACTCGGGGGCAGTAAACCAGGGCGCTATCGACCGCGTCATGATCCGCAGAACTTCCTTTCGTTGGTCTCTATTTGGGCCGAGCCGAAGCGCTGCCAGCCACGCCACCTGACCAAGTCTCTTCTGCTGGGAGAGTATTGTGACTGGGTGCTTCTTTGGTGCCTTCTCGATGTAGAACTCGCCCATGTCCTCCATAGTGGCTGGTACTTCTTCGAAAAAGGACAGCATCTCGAAAGCATTGTTGAACAGAGATTCCCGTACGGCTTGTGACCGCTCTTCGTCGACACTAAGGACATCGGACATGGCTTTGAAAGCGTAATACCGTACATCTGCATATTCACCCAGGAACTTCTCGCAGAACTCCTGTCGAAGATCCTCAGAGCCGTCGTAGATGATGGCGCGGACGATGTCTTTCAAGAATGGCTCGGGGAAACTGTATTCCTCCTTGTTGTCTCGGTATTGTCCCTCAGCCTTCAAAACGCGCATGGCAAGCGTAAGTGCAGTTGAAGCTGTATCCTCCTCGGCCAGAGCATCAATCAGAACGCTCTCGAAATCTACCAGCCGGTCATGAAGCCACTGTAAAACGACGAGCTCCTTCGCCGACTGATCGGGCTTTTTCGCCATGGCGCCCTGGGCGAGGAGTCGCAGGAACACACGACACAGGGCCACGGTCGCGACAAGGTAGGATTCGCCATCTCGCTTGTTCCGCGCCAAATCCAGCAACTTCGAAATGTTATTGTACTGCCTCTTTCCCTCCAGAATTCCGGTCTCGAGACTCAGGATCTGGGCCTGCGCATCGTCTTCCGCATCACTGCCGCTCTCGGACCTCGCCTTCTTCCTCGGCTTCTCTGTGCCCTTTTGGCGTTTTCGCTTTGCGTCTGGCATCTTCAGATCGTCGGCGTGTTGTCTGACTTAGTCGGCGAATTCTGCCTCGGATTGTATGCGAGTGCTGGCTTGCGAGTGTGGCCTCAAATCTTTAATTGATGAAGGTTGCGCTACGGACTTTTTTGCAGGGTTGTTTTATCGATTGGCTTAACTCAATCTCAATCCAGCAGTTGTAGCTGTGGCTAAGTTGTGAGCTGTGGCTAAGCTGTGGCAAGATCTGACGGGCAGACGGACGGACTCTGGCCTCTTCCTTCTGAAAGTGCCTGCAGTTAGTTGTACCTTGAATTGGCAATTATTGAACTGAATTGAGCAATTTATTTGTCCTATTCCCATATTTTCATTCTATCGCATTCTTATACTTCAAAGCTTTCGCTTTCTTCCCCAGTGCAATAAATTGGAATCTGGAGTGACGTGTTGGAGCGGACGAGCAGACTTTCGCAACTTCCAAGGAAGGCCTCGGAAGAAAAGGTTGCCGACCTGATCCGAATCGCAGCGCAGAGCTTCCCAAGCGGACCCACAAGCAATCCTGAGAAAAGAACCTCACTTTCCAAGCAACACCAATCGCCTCGCCTCTCGCCAGTACCACCTCCGCATCACCTCTCCATCTCACAATGGCCTCCCGCTTGGCAAGAACCGCCTTCGGTAAGTCAATTCGTCTCGAGGCTCATCACGAGACCCTTCAATTGCCTCATATCTCGGATCCGCGCGGGCCAAGCTGACTTTTGCTCTTCTCCCAAATGTAGGGGCTGCCCGCCTCCGACCCGTTGTCTCCTCGCGAGCACTCCCGGCCCTGGCCTCTTCCGCCGTCCACGGCAACCGATACGCCTCCAATGTCCCGTCCACCAGCTCGGAGGACCCCAAGACCAAGGCCGCGTCCATCCTGGATTCGCTGCCCGGCAACTCCCTGCTGTCCAAGTCGGCCATCCTGTCGTCCGCGGCCGGTCTGTCCATCTACGCCATCAGCAGCGAGTACTACGTCGTCAACGAGGAGTCGGTAGTGGCCTTCTGCCTGCTGAGCGTCTGGGGCGCCCTGATCAAGTACGGTGGCCCCATGTACAAGGAGTGGGCCGAGGCGCAGAACGCCAAGATCAAGGGCATCCTCAACGCTGCCCGCGCCGACCACACCCAGGCCGTCCAGGACCGCATCGACAACGTCCAGCAGATGGGTGGTGTCATTGACACCACCAAGGCTCTCTTCGAGGTCTCCAAGGAGACCGCCCAGCTCGAAGCCAAGGCTTACGAGCTCGAGCAGACCACCGCCCTCGCCGCCGAGGCCAAGACCGTCCTCGACTCGTGGGTGCGCTACGAAGGCCAAGTCAAGCAGCGCCAGCAGCGCGAGCTGGCCGAGAACGTCATTGCCAAGGTGAAGAAGGAGCTCGAGAACCCCAAGGTCCTCCAGCAGATTCTTCAGCAGAGCGTTGCCGACGTCGAGCGTAAGTTGCTATAAAATCTGATAGAAGCAGCCACGTTCTCCAGTCACTAATTATTTTCGTATAGGAATCGTCTCCTCCAAGGCCCAATAGACGGTGGACTAGATAATACCATGATCAGAGCAAGGATTCCATTTGTTACCACCACCCGTGTTCATATACACCCTGTGCATTAGTCAAAAGAAGAACCACCATAAAAACCAATTGTGCCATATTTCGTGATATAATTGAGTAGCCGTATCGATTATCATTTATATAGGCTTTCTCTATTAATGTGGCGTAACGTAACGTCTGGAACAGGGCTGAATCGTCCAGTATTTGTGTACTGTTAAACGTTTAAGCAGCTTGTTGCTGGACTAATTGTGATTTCCCTTCCACTTTTCCAGCAAGCCTATTCTCCACTGGGCAAAGTTTCGCATCGGCTTGGGCAGATAGCCGTTACTCTTCTCCAGTTCCTCCCGGAGCTGTGTAGCGGCGGCCGCAGGCAATGTAATATCTTGCACGTCCGAGATCATAGACTCGACCAGCTTATCAGCCTCGGCTTGGTTGACGAAGCGGTAGAACACCTTGACGGCGGACACGGGCCTCTGTTCCGGTTGCTGTTTGGTCGAGGTGAAGGTGATGTCCTGGTTGAAGAGCCAGATGTGAAGGAATTGTTGCTGTTCTTCCCCTGTCTGTGAAGGAGTACCGGCAACTGCCGAGGGGATGATGATGGTTTTGGAGCACGCGGAGCGTAAGAGGGTCGTCATGAGCATGGCACTAACGCACTGCGAGAGGCTGGGCTGGGAGGATAGAGGCGCTGTGCTGCTACTGTCGCTACTGGCAGGGCTCCGGATCGATATAGCCCATTTGAAGAGTGCTGCGGACGTCTGGTCTTGGTGGGAGACGCCTATCTCGCAGTGGCAGTTATCACAAGACAGAGGCGTCCCTTGGTTTGCTAAGCGGGTTGAGCCGTTGCTGGGTCCGGGTTCGGTTTTCTCTAGTTCAAGACTGTCACTCGAAGTAGGCATTGTTGAAGGCTGTCCATGACATAGTTAGCATATGCAGAGATGATGGGCTTCTATGGGAGCAGAGACGGACGATTCATAATGAACCAGATATATTCCTATTAATTGAAGAGCTCGAGTTGTGCTAGAATACATGAGGATATGTGTACAGAATCGGTATGTAAATGTGCCTCAGGTAAATCCCAAGATTTCCACGTCCAAAGAAAATCTCGGTAAAATACAAAGGCGACTCCTGGCATAGAGCAGAAGCTGATCCCATAGATCCGAAGAGCCTAGGGTTCGGCAACCGCAAGCCAAAAAATGGAGCCAATATGTTCAATCTAGGGTATGAGTATCGGTGACCACGCCACTGAAAATGCGTATGAAGCTGATTTGGCCACCTTCTATACACCCATGAGGCAATACATAAGAAACATCACGACACGGGTAATGGTACTTACGGTAATGTTAGAGCAGTCGCTTTGGGAAAATAAAAGGGAGGTCAAGTCCACGAGACCGACTCCATCTTGCCCCGAGAGTCTCGAGTTGGCACCGTAGCCCCTAGATGCCAGGCCTTGGTCGTCGTGGTGCTCATGGTCATGAGGTTTGTGGCAATGCCAAAACTCCATCATTTCGGCCCAATTCTCGCTCGGTAGATCCTTCCATGTCTCAATCTTACCCTCTGTGACAAGGGTAGTCTGGCAACCCCGGCAGTAAATTGAAGAGCCTGGGATCAGGTCTTGGGCTGTCCAAGGCGTTGCTGCTGCCTGGGCCTCTGGTGCTGCACGACGTGGGGAATCACGCGTGGCGCGTCCACTTGGAGTCGCAAGAGGAAGGCTCCATTCATGACACCGTAAGGACTTGTTCTGTACTCTCAAGAACTGTGCTGCATCTTCAGCTGCTACCACGCGGTCGGGAAGCTGCAACGTGTTTTCAATTTCTTGGTTCCGGACAGTCAGGCTCAGGCTGTCTGCCGAAACAGATGCAGAAGCTGTGTTTGCTCCATATAGTGGGCCATCACAAGCTACCGATACCCGCTTGACGTTGGAAAGTAGCTCAGCATAGATGAGTATATCGTCCGGTTGAGCCATGTTGGTGGAAAATATGTTGTTGATGTTGTTGAGGATCTATGGGTTGATGTTTTGTAACGCGACCAATGGAAAGTTAATACAGGGCAAGGTTTGGATCGGATTTAGGCGGCTTCCGGGTTGAGCTTAGTGGCTAAACCGCCCAACACGCAACCCCCAATCTCGGATTCATCGGTGCTAGAAGAAGGTGCTTGCTTACCCAACCCAACGAACGTGCCAATCGTCGACCCCTCCAAACAAGATGTAAGTTAGCTCTCTCCTCATCCCACACTTGCATCATAGCGAAGTCAAGATAGTACGATTCCCCGACGACCGATTTTATATATCTTCATCAGATGACCCGCCTGGCCTTGAATGCGATTGGCCATCGTTTTGTTCATCCTACTTACACCGCTAGGATATGAGATGCGAATGGCCTGAGAACAGTCTTGCTTTGAGAGCTGTTTACATACACTACATGCTCCTATTGGTTGATTTGAACCTCGTCACTTAACTCAGAATGGCTTCTCTACTCTCCTATGTCCCGATTGTTAACCGGTTCGTCGGCAGCAGCACCACCACTCCCAATGGTGGGGCTGTCCAGTCTATTGACCTTCCACCCGTGAAGGTCCATGAACTGGAGTCGTCGCTAGAGAAGAGGACCAGAACGCTCAAGCACTTGCTCAAGGCCAATCATATAAACCACTCCGTCATATATGGCCCCAACAACTTCCACAACCACACCCCTCACATTCTGGGCTCGGCCTACATACTAGGCGCCAACGAGAACCAGCTGCATAAGATCTACGAGGAGGAGATCAAGGAGTTGGACCCCTGGAAGCCGTCGCCCGCCGAAGTCACCGAGGGCGACTGGCGCGACTTCCTGGGTGATATCCGATACCAACGGGGCTTCTTGGATTTCTACGAAGATAACCTGGCCAACAAGGACGGTTACGAATGGAAGAAAGTAGTGCAGCGGTTCATGTTCGAGGGCGAGGAGCCGCTGGTGAACTGTCTTGTCAGTGGCCGTAAGTTCTTCTTGACGCCTTATTTAGAGTTCTGATTAGCTGATGTGTAGTTGCAGTCGGCCACCCCTTAATTCACTTGGGCTATTCCTTCGAGCTGGACAGCCGGCAAATAGGCATGGAAGCTCTTGTCATGACTTCGGTCTCATATAGTTTCTTGCACAAGTATCTTGACGACCCGTCTTATACCAAGCCTTCGGCCAGCGGCACTACGTCTCCCCGTGGGCTGCTCGAGAGGATGAGGAACGACAAGAGGCTGGACGGCATGTTCGAGACCCCCGGGCTCGACAATTTTGACACCCTGTTCGAGAAGCACGAGGACATTTTCCTCGAGTACTGGAACGCCTGGACGTTTGAGGATCCCGTAAAGCAGTTTCAGGACTCTCAGGAGGCCGCCGTGGCCTTCCTGGTCGGTTCCGTGCCGCCGGGGGCTCACTCGTATAATTTTTTCATCTGTCACATTCTAACTACGAGCCATGCCGTGCGCATTCTGCTGCCAGTCATCCCGAAGAAGTTTCACATCAGCGTGGTGCGGCAGTGGTGGCTCCTGACGGTGGCCCTCTACATGATCCTCGACAGGCCAAAAATCGATTTCGACGACTACGTGCGTCCTGGGGACTTGAAAGGAAAGAAGTGGAATTATGCCGTGGACAAGGCTCTCAATGGGCCCTATAGCACGGATGCCCATCTGGTGAAAGGTAAGATATCCCCGCCACCCGCACTCCGCTGTAGTAGCACACATATGATGCAAGAGACTAATTGAAAACCCACCACAGCCGTGAGAGCGATGAAGGAGGCAGCAGAGACATGGGGAGATGACAACGAGAGGTATTTGGCGGCAGCTGTAAAGTTCGTGGATGAGTTCAGGGGATGGGAGTTTGAATAAATTAACAGGTGGTCGGATGGCAGTAAGTCTTTCGTATTGGTTGGCACACGACAGTTTGGTACTGTGTGGTTTCGTAATACCGGACAGTCACTACTTTGTCCATAATACGTCGGTCGGATATTTGGATACATACGGCTTTAGTGTACATAGTTATATGTATCTTCACGGGCTGGATTGTATCAACGGGAAGGTTTAGTTGGACGCAAAAGTCCTCAAAATGAATTGATAGCGAGTTAGCCATGCTTCCACACATCGCAACCCCCTTTTCCGAAGCAGGTCCAGTGAGAAGCCCAGTTCTGCAATTCTGCAGCCTTTCCCTCCTTTTATTACAGAGACATATCCACTTTCGTTTCTAAAACATTTGCATTTGTGACTTTTCATCGTATCATCCTGAGCTTTTTGTTTTAAAATATTATTAGCTTGTAAACTACATATCCAAAACCTCCCCTTTCCGCTTACTCCAGGTCTATCCAACAGTCAGTCTGTCGCGGGTATATGTCTGAGCAAACTCCCATATCTGAGATATCCAGGATCTGGTCTAACCTAGATCCTGTTTTGCATTATCTGCCGAGTTTTTACCCCTTTCTCTTTTTCTTGCATGTGCCCATCCCATCTATCCCAAGTCATCAGTTGTCATTAAACAGTTTGTTCCACAATATTACATCGCTAGTCCAGTATCCCACCAATGCCTCCCCCAATGCCAGGTAGGCATCATCCACGCACCCCACCTCCACCAGTCAGCCCCGGGCGAGCCCAGGCCGAGCATGCGCGCAAAGGAGAAGGGCACGGGCTCCCAGAGCCAGAGGCCGGAGCGGCCAAAGTCGTCGAGGAGAAACGAGCTGATCAGATGCATCCACGCGAATGTAAAAGCCAAGTTGCCGGTGCGGCGCAGCCAGCGGGGCGCGTGCGCTTGGATGGGCGCCCGGAAGACGTGGCGGGCCAGCGTGCGCTGGATCTGCGCGCCCAGGCCCGCGAGCACGAAGAATATGGGCGGGTCCCACCAGCGCGTCGCGAGGACGGTCGAGTAGCTGCCCATGGCGTGGATGAAGCCGGACAAACCAAAGGCGACGATGGCGCCGACGAAGGCGTGGCCGGGCGAGCCCCTCCTAAGGTGGGCCCGGCGCACAAGCCAGTTGGTCGGGGCCGCGAAGCCGAAGCGGAACGTCTGGTGCCACCACTGGCCCCAGAAGCCCTCTAGGCCCTTGTCCAGCACGCCAGCGGTGAAGGAGCCGTTGGCGGTGGGGAGGTGCCAGGGGTCGGCGCGGAAGCCGATGAGGGGTTGGCCGAAGCAGGCCAGCGCGAGTGCGCCGGCGCTGAAGGCCAGGTCGATGGCGAAGAGGACGGCGGGGAAGCAGATGACGGTGCGCCGGAGGGCAAGCGCGGCCGGGGGCAGCGCGGCGAGGTTCGCGGGCAGGGGCTCGTTGTGCTCGGGGCCCATGATAAAATACGGGTCTTGCGTCATCAATGCGGCGCAGAGGTCGACGATGAGATAGCACGGTAGGGTGCGCTTAAAGAGACACTGCACAAGAAATTCGTTGCGTGTCCGGTAGCGTGTGTACCCCTCCGGGGTGCTATTTGGAACGACATCGAGTGGCGCCTGGGATTTGCCGTCGGTCTCCATAGGAGGGGGGTAGTAGGGTGGTATAACACGGATCGCCCAGTTCCAGCCTGAAATATTGTCATGTCAGGAGGGGAATCTTATAACCTCAGTAGTACGGTATATTGCTTGCTTACCTGTCATGCGCATTTGGCTGGCCATATCGAATGCCCAACTGTAACGAGTAGCGAAGGGGGCATCTTCTGGGTATTCCTGCCACTTGTAAACGAAGTCTTGTTGGCCTGGCTTACTGCCCTCATGAGATTCAGCCCCAGACTCAAGAGAGTGTCGATGAAGCTTCTCTGGGACTGCCGGGTGTCTTTCCCTTAACCCATTAAACATATGGCCATTCAAGACATGCCCGTTGGACGTTGTCGCAACGGACTGTGGTGTGCCTGCCTCTGTGCTTGTCTGCGATGCATAGCCGTTGGCTTGGCCGTTCATGTGCTCCACGCCGTTGCCATTGGTCTCCAGGGCCTGCTTTGCGTGGCCGTTGCTGACCCCGTTGCTCTGCGGCACCCCAGCTATCTCGGACGGCGTCCTCCGGTATCTCTCCACCCTTTTGGCGTCCCATTGAGGTCTTGTCCATACGAAGATGCTGAAGTTATGGATGGTGCTCCAAGCTGCGATCAAACCGGCGCAATAACCCATGGCCGGGTTCCCGCTCGCGGTGTACAAGACCATTCGCGCATTACAGTAGATGCAGAATGCCAGGACTAGCCAGCGAGCGTGATAAAGCCATGGGCGCTGCTTATGAGGGAGAGCTAGATATAGCGGCGGGATGACCAGCGTGGACAGGAAGTGAAAAGTGAATACGAAGGGGATCTTATTCCCGGCGGCGATCTCATGCTGGGCCCTGTCGCGGTAGAGTTGACGGTACGTGTCTGCTAAGTCAGCACCGCCGATGAGGGGAGTCATCCTTTGTTTTTAGAGGGCTGCCACCATGCAATGCCCGCACGGCCAGGGGGGTATAATCGCTAGAATCTCCAAAGGTCTTAAAATTCCAAAGTCGAGATGGCTGCAACCTTAATTCGTCTATAAAGTCATGCTCAGGCACAGCAACGATTCGATTTGCAAAGAAGGCAGGGTAATAAATAAAACAGAGGCAGAGTGGTAGGACAAGCTGATAGGGCTAGATTGAAGAAGAAGCAAATATACCTAAGTAAGCAAGCACATGCAACTAAGTAAATAAGGAGGTATGTAGGAACACGCGACTCTCGAAAGACGAGAGGCTTCCAGTATGTTAACGGGCAGGCAACCTGAAATCGGCACGCACTTCGCAATCGATGATGATGTCGCTTTCGTACCCGGCGCAGGTATGGAGCACGACTCGTCTAGGTCCCTGTGATTGTGATCCCGTGTTTGTTCCACAGCGGCAAAAACCCACTAGGGACCCGGCTTCCAGCTACCTAGCCCTTTACTTCTGCCGCCTTACAGTGGGTGTCTATGTCTGCTTGTACCTTGGAATTCTGAAGATTGATCTCTATCATGTCTCCGGTAGGCAAAATATGTAGATCCATCCTTAGATCTATGTGAATACACAGAGTCAGTTTTATCTTGATCAGTTCAGTATCTTCAATCCACATGAATTCAGACGGGCTTCTTGGCTGGGACAGCTGGAAATGTCTCTGTGCGGCTACGGGGTTTGAGATATCGTCCAAAGTCCTGCAGCCCAGCAAAGTATCCACCGAAACGGGGGTTCTTGACGTCAAACCCTCCGTATGGTGTCGTATGCACCGCCAACTTGTGCGAGTACTTTCGGGTGCTTTAGATCACAGCATGCTGCACTCTGTATTCAGTCGCGAAGCCGTGAAATTGAATCGTTTGGGAGCCTCAAATTTGATAGCACTGCGCAATGCTCTTCACCCTTGTCCCGTCCATGCAGCTTTCCAGTGGGCTGGCACCACTATCATACGCCACAAGTCGATCGACCAGCATCTAGCCTCGGGTTGCAACCCTCTACAATACTACACGTACCTACAATAAGAATATGCCGAGCATGCCTAGGCTCTCCGAGTCAACCATCGCATGCGCTTCGAATCATGAGACTTACCGCACCACCAATCCGCAACGCTCTACCGTACAGACAATTGTCTCGGATACCGAAGCCGTGTTGGAACGGTATCTGGCTTTCCTCGAGTCAATCTCGAAGCGGGATCACTGCCGAGGCACTATGTATATCCTAGCACTATACACCAAAGGAGGTTCAAGACACCATCGAAGTACACCAATCTGGAATCTGGACCTTATAGTAGTAACCTTAACCCTTGTACATATCAACCCGAGGTCATACCATCACATCTATAAGGTTCCCCACGTATAATCTTGTGTTCGAAAAAGCACCCCACGTTTTGAACCTCCCCCACGGTGATTACTACGTAGTGATAGATATCACAGCTTTTTTGCAGAACCTCATCACGATATACAATCGTCAGGTCAAGTTAGAAGGATGCCCTCGGACACCGCCGTACTTGACCAGTACAAAAGTGAGTGCGACCGCCCCATCAAACCGGGGATAGACAGACAGCCAGATAAAATTACTCCGCCACCAGCCACGCCACCAAGCTCCGAGTCATCCACGACGTCGCCCAGAACACAAACAGGGCGACCACCGCCATCCCGATAATGACGCGGTTGCGCAGCCGCAGCGCCTCGGATGCCTCCATGCGCATCAGTTTCTTCTGCTTGGTGTGGTAGTAGAACCGGTCCTCGTTTTGTTTGCGGACCGGCGTCGGACCGGCGCCCCCCACCCAGTCGTAGGGTTGCTGGCGCCGCGGCTTCCAGAGCCACGCCGGTGCGAACCAGGAGGAAGAGGAGGTTCCAGGATATGAGCGGTGAGAGTGACCGCGCTCCCGCTGGCACCGGTACTTCAGGTCGACGAGCCACAGCCCGAGGATGAAGGAAATGAGGTTTATGGGTGTCATGACCATCTATGTAGTAGGTATGTATTTAGCATACAGAGTCACGTCCCGTCCGTTCGGACCAAAGTCGTACGATACGGATCAACATAGGTAGGTAACGGTGCCTCGATTACGAAGCGATGTTACATGAGGGGGGGGACAAACACGGTGATTTCATGTGACTTATCCCCGGGGTGAGAGGAAAATAAGTGGTGACTTACTCGGTACAGCTTCGATTGCTGTTGACCCTTGTCTACCGCTTCATTTCCGTCATCCTTCCCGGCTTCCGGGCGATCCGGAGCGGCAGTTGCCTTTTTCTTCGGTGTTTCGGATGATGGCATAATAGTAGGATGTAGTCTCGAGACAACGACGATTCATAAGTCCAGTCCGCGGGGAACTACAACAGTTACTTTGGAGTTGAATTGAAAACGGAGGGTCGTGATCCTGCCACTGGGTGCAAAAAAGGACACGAATGGGGTCAATTGGAAGATTGCTTCGAAAGAAAAGATAACTCGGGACTTGCATCACCCAATCAATCAATTGTTTCTGGACCCTATTCGGGGGGTTTCTCGAATCCTTCCTGTGCAGATCCCCTCCAGGAACGAACCCGTCACATTGATAAATGTGACGTCGTCTCAGCCTAAATCGACGATTAGTGCCTCCCAACGGGCCGGGTCGTTTTTCCAAAAACCCGTCATGCCCGTAAATATAGTAACTTTTGCCAATGTGCCTACATATAACCCCCGTTCATCTTACCTAAAACGGGATTTCCCAGCTTCGTGTTTGGATTCGACGGCTTAGCTAGCAGAAGATTACGTAGGCGGACTGTGCCACACTAGACCAGCATGCAGTTTTTAACGAGCTTACCCCTCGCTAAATCACAGCCTCAAAGCTTGACATCGTATGAGGCGGGCATCCAGGAGTAACGTTATATCCAACCTAATAACTGCTTTATCGAAGTGGCTGGCATATGTTCTCACTCATCTATGCATGAATCGTCTGGAAGAATGCCCATGTGGCCCGATTCACAGGTCAGCTAGCTGCAGTGATGTGCTGCGAACATCTGCACTTCTCTCGCGTCTTAACGGGATTGCGTATATTACTCTATATTCTACTAGATTTCAGGCGAGTTTTCCATGCGCATTTAGGTTTAGTCGCTTCGCGTGTTCGCGATGCTGAGGACCAGAATGTCCGTCGCACCAACCTTGGTGAGCTCATCCATGACGGTGGCAATCTTCTTCTTCTCGACCATGACGGAAACGGCCACCCATCCCTCCTCATCCAACGTGGTAATGGTAGGGGCACGCTTTCCGGGTGCAATCTGCGACGCCGAGGCCAGTGATGATCTCTCGATGTTGTACTGACACAGGACGAACTTTTGGGCGGTGATAACACCGCGTATACGGGATGCGATCAGGTCGACCATTTCCGTGCTCCGCGGTGACTTCGACTTGATCAGAATGGCGCTCGAGTCGACGACCGTATCGATGGGCATCAGACCAGCAGCCTTCATGGTCTCACCCGACTCTGAATCCCGAATAATCAGTATTATTGCCCCCAGGTTTAGTTACGGATAGGAGTCTTTTGTGTCACTTACCGACAAGATCGACAATACCATCTGCGACACCAAGAGCGCAGGCTGCTTCGACACTACCGCTCAGCTCGATGATCTGAGTTCGCAGCTTGCCATTTGGTGTGTCCCGAGGATCGAAACCGGCCTCGAGCTCCAGGTTGGCGAAGTACTTCTCGGAAAGCTTAACAAAGCTAGTACCAATGTTCTTTCCGATCAAGTCTTTAGGCGACTTATAGGGCCCCTTCACCGGGACCTGTACCTGGAGCTTGCAAGCTCCGAAGCCGAGCTCCAAGACGGTTTCGCAACCGGAAGTCGCGGTCTTGGCACTCTCCTCCTCTGGCGTGATCTCACCAGAGAACCTCCTTTGGCGGTAGATGGCGCGTACACCAGCATCGTGCTCCTGGACCTGGTCGAAGCCAGTGATGCCGAGATCGACTGAGCCCTCTCCGACGAATGTGGGGATATCGGCAGCTGGAAGGAAAATCAGGGCGATGGGAAGGTTCTTGACGAGAGCAATGTCGAGGCGGTTCTCTCTCCTGAACTGGATGTCGGCTCCTTCGAGCAGGTTGAGCGCAGCGCCATTCAGCCGTCCCTCTGGAGTGGTGTCCGTTAGCAAAAGACAGTCATTGCCGACGATCCCGAATAGACTCACTCTTGGGCACGGCGAAGAGCAGGCGACCTTCCAAGCTGTTTTCGAGGGTAATGATGTTAGCCATGGCGCCGGATCGAGGTTGGTTTTGGTATAAGGGATAGTTTGTGGTGTTGGGCGGTAAGAGGGTATACTGACTGATTGACCAAGTCCATCTTGCTGGTGGTTCTCGACTGGATCCCGAGGAGACTACTGCAACAGGCTGAGGGGATGCAGGCTTTGAAACGCTGGTCCTTTTGCTCCGATTATTATGGCGACTTCTGGTGATCGAACTTGCGCGCTGGCAATGGGAGGTGGGGGCCTGGGATTGGGTCGTCGTCGCGAACACACAGCGAGCTGCAGATATATTGTTGGTGTAATGGGTCAGTTATCCTCTTGGAAATATAGCGAGAGCAATTCTATATTCGGAAACCTTTTGCGACGCGATTGGGTAGCAATTGGCGGTAATTGGCTCTTCACGATGACTGTTTGGAGGGGTCACAAATTTTGTCCTAGTGTTCTAGTGACGATGGTGCGAGTCTCTAAGTGAATTAGGACCCCACGTTCCTAAATCGGAGCCAACCATTGCTGAACTTGCGAGCTGGTGTGTGAGGCGCGGCGGGGCAGGCAGCAGGCACAGCGCACACAGCAAGCAAGCATACTTCCTACTCCCCTAGCAACTTCAGTAGGTCCCGCAAAAGAGCTTATGGAACCCGGGCCGTTAATCTGCTCCATTAGCTGTGTCGTATCGTATCCTTATTTGTCCAATCCAGCATGTGGTATTCTGCGACAGTTGATAGGCTAGGTCTCCGATGGGAATCGAAATCCCATCCCATACGCCAGAGCCCAGATGTTGGAACCGCAAGATCTCAAACGGAACTTTGAACGTGTATGTATGCAAGCATGCATCGCACATAACGCGGCATCTTTAGTATGCGATCCGGTTACGCGGCAGGCACCAAGAGCCAAGACGCCGACTTCTACCTTCTTACGACATGCCAATATCTTGTTTGAAATGTGATTACGTGTACTCAGTTCCCGTTACTCAAGACTAATCACACAAACTCATGTCGTTTGCGGTGCTGTAATATGATTATTTGACTGAAGTTGCACTCAGGAAACTGATGATATATACTCTTACTTACATACTCTACCCAGGTAAGTAGGACGACATCAATTGGCACAAACACACTAAGCTGTTAGGCGCAGATGTATTGATGTTTGATCCAGTGAACAAAGCTAACCATGTATCAACACCAGCGGTCATGTCCGACGTCATGATCGCCATGGAGTGCAGAGAGCTGATCTGGGGTAGGGCATCTACGACGCTCTAGAAAGGGCAAGAGGTACCTCTTAGACAGAGCTTAAGGTTCGCGGTATTGCACTTTCCCCCTGCTTTAGAAGCTCCCACTATCCATCCGACGCGACGGATACGATGAGACTATCGACATGTAAACTGCCCTCCTCCAGAATCCTGTATCATCTATCCTCATTTTAAATCACCGTCTGCTCATTGCGATAAGCCTTGTCCAGATGTCTCACTGATGCGAACACTGTATCACCTGTCTCCCTTTTCGTCCCACCCCAGACCCCGGGCCCCCAAGACACGCCCAAGGAGTGACGGTGGATCTCGCAATTACGTACCAATACGTGCCAATCCCTGTATTCAATGTCAGCGGCCAGCTCATCTCACCATAACTTGCCGCATTCCGGGGCCCGATTATGGCCACGACACTGCCAGATGGCCTGAAAGTCGAACAGTCGAGCCCAGAGGCCAACAACCTGCCCGATACAACTTCTGTCCCTCGACCGAGCCACGACGAAAACGACTTCGATAGCGAGGCCTGGGAGCCATTCGACTACGCCGACACCGTACCCACCGATCACCCACGAGCTGCATCTCGAATTACAGAAGGTCGACGAGAGGATCGGCACGACGACGACGACGACGACGAAGGTTGGGTGCGCAACCCGAGCAATCCTGCAGAGATGTCAAGATGGTCGGGGCAACCCTCAATTAAGGGCAGCTCGGACACGGTGCGCATGCTGTTGTTGAACTTCTGCACTCTGGGCATCGTGTAAGTCGGCCAGATCCTCAGGGGCTCTTGTCACGAGGTCACCTAGACTGACCGCGCCTGTTGTATACAGGTTCACTTGGGGAGTAGAAATGACATACGGCAATCCCTACTTATTATCCCTGGGCTTGTCCAAGTCGCACACCTCGTTAGTATGGATCGCGGGTCCATTATCCGGACTCCTCGTGCAGCCCATTGTCGGTGCGATTGCAGACGAGTCCAAGTCGAAATGGGGCCGCCGGCGCCCCTTCATTGCTGTTGGGTCGGTCATTGTAGCTCTCGGGCTGCTAGTCCTCGGATTTACTAAGGAGATCATAACGGCGTTGTTCGGCGAAGGAGATGGTGCGAAAAACATCACTGTATTCGTTGCGGTTCTCTCAATCTACGTCGTAGATTTCTCGATCAATGCTGGTATGTCTCCACCATGAAGTCAGGTTGTGTGAATACGAGCACTAATTTGTTGGCAGTCATGTCCGCAGGACGGAGTCTGGTCGTCGATACGCTACCCATATCTAAGCAGCAAGATGGCGCTGCCTGGGGTAGGATAATCCCCATCTCTAAGCCAATGGCTTTACTGACCTTCATTCAGGAGGTAGGATTTCTTCCATTGGCCATATGATTGGTTACATTGCCGGCGCAGTTGACCTTGAAAAGATCATGGGCAGCTTCCTTGGTGATACGCAGTTCAAGAAGCTGACAGTCATTGCTGCTGTGAGCATTCTGAGTACGTCCGCTGTCACGTGTTGGGCCGTCACTGAGCGTGTCCTGGTGGAAGTGAGGCACGACCCGAACAAGCCGGGAGGAAGATTTAAAGTGATTCACCAGATCTGGTCTACGATCCTCCATCTCCCGCCGCGTATAAGAGCAATTTGCATGGTGCAGTTGTGGGCCTGGATTGGCTGGTTCCCTTTCTTGTTCTACGGTACTACCTGGGTGGGCGAAACCTACTTCCGCTACGATGTCCCGGAAGATGCCAAAAGTGGTGATGCTCTCGGTGACATAGGACGTATCGGGAGCACTGCTTTGGTCATATACTCGAGCATTACGGCGGTTGGTTCCTGGGTATTGCCGTTGTTGATCCGGAGTCCCGAGGATGACCAGTTTACACATAGACCTCCCCAAAGTATTGCTTCTTACCTTGAAAAGCTCAACAAGTATAAGCCGACACTGCTGACGGCATGGATGTACGGCAATGGGTTGTTGGCATTCGCTCTTTCCATGGCTCCCTTCGCCACGAGCTTCCGATTTGCGACGGTCATCATGTGCCTCTGCGGACTGCCTTGGACGATCACGATGTGGGCACCTCCCACGTTCCTCGGAGTCGAGGTCAACAAGCTCAGCGGCGGGTCCGAGTCCAATGCCTCGTACCAGCGGGTCTCTAACGGCGCTGTGGAGATGACGAGCATGGGTAGTCCTGGCAGCCCGACGGATCGGCATCTGGAGAACGGCCAAGGCGACAACCTGGACAAGGCCAGCGGCTCCGGCGAACTCTCGGGCGTCTACTTTGGCATCCTCAACATCTACATGACGATCCCCCAGTTTATCGGTACCTTTATCAGCACCATCGTCTTCGCCATCCTCGAGCCCGGAAAGAGCCCCGAGCTCGCTAACGACGCTCACCCTGGCGAGCAACATTCGACGGATGGGCCGAACGCCATTGCGGTCTGCATGTTCATCGGGGCGATCAGCGCGACCATGTCCGTCTTTGCGACTCGGAAACTGAAGTACTTGTAGGACACCAGTTCTTTGAAAAGAAATAAAACCAATAAATCACCGGTGTACCAAGAAGAGCAGATGGGTTTTTACATTCGAAGTCAAGGCACAGGGGTTATCCAGGTTCGTTATTATATGTTGTTTTCGATTCAAATTGGTTCAGCCTAAACAATGGAAGGGGGTGGATGGTCTTTGCATTTGGCGTGGCGTTAAGGGAGGATTGTCTATAACCTAAGGAAGATACCTGTTGTGGTTTTGTATTGTATGGAATAGAGTCGTATGGTTCTTATTGCGTATCTCTTATAGAGCATAATTACGTCTCCGGCCTTTGACGAAGAGTTACCAGGTTAATTGCGTTCGTGAGATAGGATTACTGGTCTTGGCGCCCATCCCTGAAAACTCTCACCCCTATGGACAAGACGAACATGCTGACTGTTACCCATTATGGGTTTATCAGTATTCAGTTATCAAGTGGAATCATGAATCTTGAGTATATATATATTCTGGATTGTATGCTGGGGAACCAATTTGAGCAGGCAGAGTGTTCCAGGTATTGTGAGACGAGCACCCAGGAGTTATATGTGAGCATAGGCGTCTCTTCATAACATATCCCCAGGAAGGACAACTGACGAAGGCCTACTCAATGTAGTTGACCACGGATAGTCTAGAAGGGAAACTGGTGTGGTCTGACCCAGTGTAATAGCTATAGTGAGGTAGTCTCGTTGGCGGTGATGTTCTTGTCCCTTTCCGGCTTACCGAGTGCTGCCATCACATGATTCCGTCGGGCAGGTTGAGGTTACGTACGACAACTGACAGCGTCTCATTACATCACCGATGCAGCACACACACACACACACACGGGTTAACGCATCTCGGGAATAACGAAGGTACGCATATATATGTCACCCAGGTGAATATCAGAACGCGTATGGCTGATCCTGTTGTAACAATGTGGGGATCGAGGAATAATGGAAGAATAATAAGTTTTGACAATTGTTACTACCCCGGTCGATGCAGTCATCATGTAGGTATGCAGGTATTCCCCTAGGAGTATCTTGCAGCATCCCCGGAGTATCGGTTGACAGGCATATGTAGGGCGGAGGATCTGTATACTTGAAAACGCGTATTCGAGTGTGAGGAGTCCTGCTGAAGGCTGATTGGGTTACTTTCGAATCGGATCACAAGGTTAGGGTAGACAAGAGCAAGTGGAGAGAGTCCCGATCTGTCACTATAGCACCTGCTTCGACTCCCCCGCTTGCCATGCGGCGTGAGAATCTTAAGTTGATATCACCTTTGATAGCTCGACGAGCACAGAGAAAGATGCTAACAACCAGCAGATATACTGGAGGGGTAACATATAACCAACCATAATACGCAGAAATTATAGATAGATGTGAAACATTGCGGTTGTCAAAACCAAGCGTTGGGCAGTTGGGAAGTTTCTGGGCATGTGATTTCTGGCAACTGTCAATGTCAATCAATGTAAGCCGCAAACGAAAAGAAACCATGGCGCTTGCAACTTGCAGTAGAGACTCCAGGCTCTCCTCGCCACTGGAGCTGGGCCGGCCTCCTCCACACTTGCATGGATGCGACTTACCATGCCGCCATTTTCGGTATCCGAAAAGGTATCGGTCACCCGACCCCTGGTCCATCCAACCTCAAACCTTCCACGCAGGCATCTTTGGTTAAGAAGTAACTTTCAAGAACTCCCAAGGTCTTGTGACGGGTGATCGACCACAAGAGTATAGATAGATAGGCTCATACCGATGGCAAGGTAGGTCGCGCCATCGCGCCACACTCCTTCTAACAACACCCATCTATAGCGACGAACGTATTTGCATACCGAGGCAACTCACATGCGGACGCCGGGCGGACTGGAGTCTTTTTTCCTTACCATCCCGTGTCAGGCCGAACCAAGCCCTGATGGAAATTTCGTAATAGGTATAGTGTTTACGGCAGGTAGCAAGAAGACAACCCCCACGCAAGGGGCTGAAAGGGCCTGGCGACTCTTCCAGAACCTGGCTGCGGATCATAGTGCGCAATGCAATCGGCCGCTTTAGGGGGCGCGAAACCGAAAGAAGGGAGGGGTCCTGTTTTACTTTTCAGTTTTTTCTTCTTCTTTCCCTTCAAGGCCCGTCCCCGTTCTCTCCCACAGCGATGGTACGTCGTCGTCGGATCTCAAGGCATTGCCATCGTTTGGGATCGAGGCTCATGTCATGTTCGTCAAGCATCACCTCCAGGAAGCGAGGACCTTAAGCACTAAGAGAAGAGGCGTTCGGCGGCGCCACAAGAACCACAGTCAGGCATACGCTCTGTCCATTCCGTCTCTCCCCGCTCCGAGAATGCCCACACTGCTGCTTTTGTCCGCCATGATATGCGGCAAAGCAAGCGCGATTCTTTATGTTTGCTGTGCTTGGTTGGCCTGCAGGTGGGTAAATAGGTAGAACCAGCATAGTAGTAAAAGATCGTGGGCAATAGAAGCGCAGGAGACCGAAGGAGGGAGGGAGGTTGAGGTTCCATTGAGAGATGCAGGCAATCTCGCTCGGTTCCAGAAGTGGGAACTGGGAACCCGCAACAACTTCATATGGCTGTCGATCCTGATTGGGTCCTTGGTGAGATTCGACTCGGGAGGGGCGACGATTGTTCAATATCCTGACTCTTTTCGGTCAGCCATGTCAGAGAACAGGTGAATAAATCCAATCATTCTCCGAGGACTTTGCTCTGCTATGCCCAACCCAGCCTGCCAGCCAGCCAGCCATGCCATCCCTTGCCATCAACCTGGTAGTCAATGCAATGCAAACCAGAGGTCATAGTTCCTTTTACCACTAGGTTGGGTTGACAAGTTGGCAAGTTGGCAAGTGTGTATTAGTAAGGCTACTTAGTCGGCCTATCTATCTATAGCACCCAGCTGAATAGCGACTCGCTCAAACCTTAAAAACTCTTCTTTTTTCAGTCCGTTGTCGGCTTGCGTTATCACCACATTGTTCATGCTGCTACCTACTGACCTACGCAAGGGAGACGGGCTGGCTGATAAGTCAGAATCTCACACACGCGTTGCGCCAACACCAGATCTCGCAAACATCGAGCACTGCTGGACGGGGCTTCTGGACAGACAGACAGACCAGGGGATTGGCCTAGAATTTGAGGGAGCTTTAACCGACTGGGGTCTTGTACGATTAATGAGATCAAAAGTCCAAGCTTTCTGCTGCCAAACGGTCGGAGATGGGCTCCATATATCGCGTACCCTTTGCAGGTCGGGCAGGGGCCGGCGACCAGACCGAATAGGAACCGAGGGGCCCCCACTGTCGGATTCATTCTCAAAACCGCTTCGAGGACGAACGGGACCGGCGCACCGCTGCCGCCAGACGCGCCTGAGAGGATTCTCAAGGGGTGGTGTTACTCCTGGCCTCTGATCTTCATAGCGTACGCAAGCGAGCAAATAAAGAAAAATTTGCTGGACAGGAACCCCCTGGTTCTGTAGGCAGTAAAATGGAAGAAACCGTCGAGAGACGGGCGATCCCACGAGAAACAGCCTCTGCACAGAGGACCCTGAAGTTGAGCTACCCACCCACCGCACTTTAGGTCCATGATGTTTCTAGGATATGCTAGAACAGACGACAGGCGGGAGAACTTGGATGGTCCTGGTTTGATTTTTATTAATCTCTTCGAGTTCTCTTCGAGTATACGAGCACACGGTCTTGCCGTCTTGAGGTCTTTTTTTCAATATCGTGGCCGGTGAGGTTGATGAGCTAAGACGTTGATACATACATGTATACTACCAGTACCCTAGAGCTGGGCTAGGAGAACGCTTAATTAAAGCTGCAGCGAAAAGAAGCCTCTTACCACATGCATAGACAGACAAATACATGTATGGAACGAACCATGACGAGTGGAGGGGGGGAGGCTGGCTGGCTGGCTCTAAGTCAGAAGAAGTCAGTCGGAGTATGTAAGCCTGCTGTTGCAGTGGTTTGAGTGGGTTTGATGTCAGTCCCCAATCCCCTGCAGAGACCCAGTGGGACGTCCTTAGCTCCTTAGCTTCGGCGCATAGAACAGTAACGGGCCCAAGCCCCCTGTGCTGCAGGTGATGGGATGTGGTGGTGACGGTGGTGGGTGTGGCCCATTCAGCCATGTATTCTCAAGAAGTCCGCCTGACATTTGGTGAATCTGAAGTCTGTCGTCGGGTAAGTACTTTTCTTATTACCGTTCATCCATGGTGGGGGGGGGTTCGTGTCTAGGACATCGACATAAGGATAAGGGCTTGAGGAAACATGCATCCATGAAAGACAATTCGATCTACCACCAGGCATATACTCGTGTGTTCATAGACTGATCGGGATAGCAATTGATATATTTTTAAAGCTACTACTTCCTACCTCACTTATTATTAGATTCTGACACACTGAGCCTGTTCTATCTAGCCATTGCCATCTGTCGCAACTTGCTCCAGTCACCGCTCCGGTTTCCCCTCAACCCCCCCCCCCCCCCCCGCCCCTCTGCAACTTGTACCCAATGTATATCGGTCGGGGTAGTTAGCTCGCTGTACTTGTAGCTCAGGTAGGCAGTCTCTCTCCTTCTTACCCCCCGGTTCACACACCTCATTCCTACTACTAGTGCACATGAAGATGCGACGCGGGATCCATCCACACCACACCCACAACCTCGACCGGTAGGACTGTCGCCTTTTTTTATTCCAAGATGGCCACCGGTTGCTTTGAACTGTCTTTTCTCCCCCCTTCGCTCTGAAGTCGCTTGTCTGACCAATAGTTGATCCTCCCAGTTGATCCTATCCAAACCTAGCTGTCTACAAATCCGCCATTCCATCCCCCGCTGCCTATCCAACGACTGCTTACCTGCCACTCACATTCTTGGGCCTCGCATCTTCGCCGAGAGCGAGCGCATTGCTCTCGCCTTTGCAAAGCCGCTCTAACCTATCCCTCCCGGCCCGCGGATGCTTACTCATTGCCTTGGGACCCAAGAAAGGCAACCCGATCAACTATTCCCGACAACGGAACCACTACGACCCGACCCGAAGCTGTTGCTGGACGGGTTTCTTATTCTTTCTTTTTAGCATTTGTTGGTGCTCGATTGCGTGGGGGCAAAGTTTACCGCGAACTTTGTTCTCCGACTTTGTGAAAAAAAGGTCAAGGCAAAGAGCACTTGGACTTGGCGCGCAAGTGTGGGAAAGTGTTGCCTGTACAAGGCTTCTGCCGTGACTGACGAGCAACGCGACCGATCGCTGTTGTCTGCAACAGCCAGAACGAGATATATACCAACTTGCCTATCGCAAAGTTTGGTGCCGAGCGCGAGACCGATGTCGATCCGGGACATGGTCATGATGGACCCGAACAACTGGAATGGGCAGGATCACACCATGACCCCAACGGGCGAAGATGACTTCCAACAGTTCCTCGAGTTGGGTGGAATGTCGAACATGGGCGATGGACTACAGTTCGACTTTCAGGACTTTGGCGCCGCGACGAACCCTCCTTCCATGATGCACCCCCACCAGGGCCATCACGACCATATGGATACTGCTATGAGTGGCACCGACACTGCTGGCATCATCGCCAGCAGCAGTATGCCAATGCCGACCCAGATGATTCCGACCACCTCGGGGGCAATCGTGCCTACAGTTCCCTCGCAGATGCTTGGTTCGCAGCACAACAACCCGGGCGATGCGCTCTCCGATCTGGACGCTCAGATCCAATTTCTGCAGCATCAACGGATGCAAGAGCAGCACAGGCAACACCTTCAGGAGCAAAGCATACAGTTCGAGGAGCAGCAAATCAACTTCTTTGCCCAGCAGCAGCGGAACATGATCCCTCCTACTCCTCAAAGTCTCGAGATGCATCCTTCGAATCACTACTACACGCAACAACAGCGGTCGCAACAGCAGCAACAGCACCGGCCAGGCGACCAAACCCCCCAGCATTCGCATGGAATGTTTGATCGCTACCCTAGGCTGAAGGACCAGACAGATGTATGCTGAATAGCCCCTTTACAATGATAAGAAACGCTACTAACCCTTGGACAGATGGCGTTCACGCCGCTTGTCTCTCCGGCTGTTACACCGCTAGACACCCAGTTCTCTGTAGAAACACAGTTCACAGTTCCTGGGGCCTACTTCAGCCCTCTCACCTCGCCCGCTCTGCACGCTCAAAATCCGGAGTCGATACCGAACTTCGATCCAACCCATCATGGCTCCACCGCCACAAATTCCCCCGTGGAAATGGACCTGGAGTCTAATACGCCACCTCCTAGTGCAGTCGACCTCTCGAAGAAGGTACGACAAAAGAGCGTGAATAAGGCTAGGAAGTCCGGCGTGAGACAGTCTCCTATAGTGAAGCCACATCGAAAGAAGACGGCTTCGACCCCAATCATGAACGCACAGGTTCTGAGCGAATTGACGGAAACACTTACAGAGCGGACGACTATCAAGCCCGCTCCTATGTCCACAGCTTTAACAGAGGACTCCGAGAACGCTTCGGTATCACCGGAGGCTTTGTCAGATATGCCACCTCCACCAGTTCCTCAGCCAAGATCCGCTCGGCAATCGCCTTACATCCAACCTCAGAATAGCAACAACGCTGGTCCCCACGCAGCGCCTGCCGCATTGAATGGTGGTGCTTCGCCTGCAACGCCAGCCTCGCTCTTCCGGATATCACCCAGAAACAAGTCAGCCGACTCTAGCAATCCCGGACAGATGGCTTCGGAACATATCGAGAGTTTCGAATTGCCTGAATCCGCCAATTTCCCGAAACCGCAACTTCCGCAAATCAACACGCAACCAGACTTGGCATCGCCTGGCCCGGATTCCAGTAGGAGCTCGACTCTGCAGCCGTTGCCATCGCCCATCTTCACTCGTCCCTCGCAACCTTCCTCGGCCACTGCGAGTCCGCAGTTAACCCCGAAGCTGTCGGCTACCAACTCGCGCAAAACACCACTCCTCGCCGCCAGGACGAGCCGGAAGCGATCAAGCGTCAGCTCGGTACAAGTCTCACCTGCACTTCTGCCCAGGATATCACCCAACATCAAACCACTGCTGCCCGGCACCCCGGGGCTTTCAGCCGAAGACTCGGCATCACGCCTATTGACATCGAAGTCGAATTACCAGAATATTCTCGAGGGTAACACAGTACCTGGCGTGTCGTATCCAAGCGAACTTTCCACCAATCTCACGTCGAAACGAACATCACACAAGATTGCCGAGCAAGGCCGGCGCAACCGTATCAACTCGGCGCTGCAGGAAATTGCGACTCTTCTTCCGAAGAGCGTCATCGCGGCGAAGGCCGAGGAGGAAGGAGAGAGTCCCGGCAGCGACAAGATGGACAAGAAGGAGTCCAAATCGGCCACCAATACGCCGGGCAGCAAGGCGAGCACAGTGGAGATGGCGATCGTGTACATCAAACAGCTACAACAGGAAGTAGCTGAGGCCAACAAGCGGGCCGATGAGGCCGAGCAGAGGTTGGCCGAGGCAGTATGATTAAATGAGTTTTATTCCATGACTCTGCTTATACTGGCTATATGGGCTTTTCAGAGGTAAAAAGGCCGGTAATGATAGGGTGCGGAAGACTATGCGTGAACATACACGTCGGGGTTTGGGCGTTTAGTGGGCATATTGATGGAGAAGCTCTGATCGCATTTATATATCTGGAGGCAATGGTATATATCGCCGTTCCATGGCGAAGTAGGCGGGAGACGGACGGACGGGCGGAACTGACTGCATTTTCGGACGGGCATGTGTACATAAAAAGACGACCACGTATGACCAATTTCGGTGATGTCCTCCGCGGGATATAGGATACGGAGGGAGATGATCCATACTATATAAACGAAAGCTTAATGTATTATAAAAGACCAAGTGTGCGTCTGTTGAGACCCCTTTAGAAGACCAAGATAACTTAATAATCTGTATATTAGAGAATTCGATACGTTGCTTTTAAAACCCCGTTCTTTTATCATTGCTCAATTATATCAAACGTGTCAGTCAGTGTCTATGTGACAAGTGGTAAGATGAGTCTACATTGACGCGGCTTTTCCTCCCGTCAGTAGCACTTGAAAACGCGGGCATTGGAGACATGTTATATGCCTCTTTAATTGAAAGGGGGAAGGTGAATGAATAGCCCCCTTTTATCTTGGCTATTAGTATTAGAGGGCCAGCCTGTAGCAGACAAGTATACACGACGGGGAGAAACCAATTACCCCTTACCCCTGGCAGTACCCCTCTCATCCCAAACTCCCACTTTCTATCAATCTCGTTTTACAAAGCACGACTTGGCGCTTGGCGCGTCAACTAGGTATTCATTCATTTGTACATGCGATCAGGAAGTAACAACATGCCGAACGCGCCCCGTCCGGATACCCTTCCTGACGCGCAGCTTGCCGACCTCGGCGCGCAGCCAGGCCAGCACCGCGCCGTAGCCGGCCTGCTTGCGGCCCAGGACCTGCAAGAAGGCGTGGTAGGCGAGCCAGGCGACCTCGTCGCGGCGCACGTCGCAGACGTAGCCCGGGTGGCGGGCGCGGCGGGACTTGCTCTGCGCCAGGAGGAAGGCGACGTCGACGAGCTTGGCGACGGCGCGGATCATGATTCTGGCGGCGGCGGGGGCTGGTGTCCGACTCTTCTTCTTCTTGTTGTTGTCTTTGCTGCTGTTCGTAGACGTAGAAGAAGAGGAGGAAGAGTTGGAGTTAGAGGAAAGACAACGCGCGTAGGCCCACGCCTTGGACGCCGTCTCGACAAAGGCTGAGAACAGGTTCGACAGCACCGTCGCCGCGGCGTTGTGCGATGTGTCGAGGAACATGAGGTGGCTCTGGATCTTGAAGGCGTTGAGGAGTTTGCGCTCGAACGTCTGGCCCGGGACGCGCGTGAACTCGACCGTGAGGGAGTTGTAGACGGCGTTGCCGGTTTCGCTGTCGTTCTTGCGGCGCTTTCTGGGGGCGAGCGCCCCCTCCCCTTCCTCGCCGTCTTCGACCCCGGGTGCGGCGCGCTTCACGGCGGTGGTGCTTCCTCCACGGTCTCGGTCTTTGGTGATGTCCAACGTCTTGATGTTGATGAGGGTGCCGCAGTAGGGGAAGCCGTAGCTGTCGCCCTCTAGCTTCGAGACCGGGGCTTCGTTGACTTCGAGGTCGAAGTTCACCAGGGTCTTCGCCGGGCTGACCTCGACGCCGTACTCGGGCACGCCCCGGTGCATCGTCTCGACGAAGCGGGCGGCCTTGCTCCGGTCCGTCGTGATGAGGAGGAAGTCATCGATGAGGCGAAGCAGCAGGCAGTCGTCAGCGTCGAGGAACTGGAGGACGTGTATTTCGAGGTCGGCGTAGAAGTAGTTGCACAGGATGGACGACAGGACGGAGCCCTGCGGAATGCCCTTCTTCTGCCGGTAGAACTTCTTGCCGATCTTGACGAGGTTTTGCTGGATGTGGGCCGCCACGAGTCGCAGCAGGTCGCTCGTCTCATATTTCTTCTTGACGACACTGTCGATGAAAATGGTATTCCGCTTCTGCGTTGTTTGTTTCTCCGGAACCTCTAGCTGCTGGAGGAATGTGGTGTTGTCGCGATCTCGGAGGGCGGTTGACAGCCACTTCCGTGAGGGCTTCGACTTGACTGCCTTGTTGGGGTCTACAGAGCCGACCATCTTGTCACTGGAGATCTCTGCGTGCTTGACGACACGGTAGCTGCGTTGCTGTGGAATAGAGTCCAGTAAACCAACAATCGCCGACTGGGGAATAGTGTCGAAAGCTGCCTGGACATCTACCTTAGCAAAGTATAGGGGTTTGGCCGGTCGATGTAGATTTGACTTAAACCCCTTTACTCTCTTGTAGATATCACCTACAGAGAACATAGTAGCGCCTAGCTTCGCAGGGTTCATAGACTGGAACGCAGGTCGGTTAGTTGTGCTGTTCGATAGGTCAACGTTCCCGGGGTCAAACAAACCTTTTCCAACTGCAACATGGTGTGGACAGGGCCGAGGATGGTATTGATACTGAGACCTAGAACTTTGCTGTTGCCCTTTGTGTTCGTTCTCCTCCGCAAGTTCATGATGGGACGGATGGTGGTTTTCTTGGGCAACAGTCGCACCTGGCTGAAACCAAGACTGCGAGAATCCAGGATCTTCAGAGCTGCATCTATGCTCACCTCCTCGAACATCTTCGATTTCACTGCCGCCATGGCAGGCTCAGCGACGTATTTCCAGACATCGTGACGGAAGAAGAACAGTTGGTATTTGTGCGTGTTCGACTCGGTGACGTAAAAATTGCTGCGTATCAGGGGTATCAGGAGAGAATCAAAAACATAATACAAAAATTCGTGGAAGAGTTCCAGCCTCTTCTGGATATCAGTTTGCGACGTCTTGTGAGCCATCAGTCGCTGGGGTGCCAACCACCCAATGTCAGTGACCTGCAGACTGTCAGTTCTTTCGTATTTTTTGTAGCTCGATGGAACTGAACTGCTGTACCTTCATTCCCTGCACCACTTCATGCAGATACATGCCCTCAAATCGTCTCAGATGGATGAACTGGTCAACCTTTTTCATCGCTACCTTTTTGTTGTGCTCCGTACCCCAAAACTCGTCAGGTACGAGCTTGGACAAAACAGACCGGCAAAAGGCAGATACTTGCGACACAGGAGTTGAGAGCTCGATGAGCATCTGCGCAGATGACAAAGGGGGCTGCGGCTGGAGATTTCTTCTCAAAGGCTTGCCCTCAGCCACTTTAGACGATTTAGGGGTCTTGTCATGACGAACGTGGTCGACCTCCTTATGGTCAAGACCGTCATTCAACTATATGTCAAATTGTGAGTATTCTTCACGAGAAGCATTGGAAAAGGACATACTGGACAGTAGTGCTGAAGTAGCTTGCTATAAGAGCAGCGAGAGTGTAGGATTTGTAGTTTTCGTACGAGCTCTCTCACTTTGCCCCTCAAGCGCTTCGGATTCGGCTTCTTGAGTCCCTTCTTGGTACTAGCGAGATCGCCAAACCTGTCTTGGATCTCCTGCTCCCGAAGAGTGTAGTCTTTCAATCTCTGGGTAGTTTCTTGAAAATTGACCTTTGAGTTGAAGGCATTGTGTAATCCGAATTGCCGGGGGAAAATGTACATCATGATGCGTAACGTATTGGCTTCATTCTTACTCGCCAGTGTGTTCAAATCGTTGGCAGATTCCGAGTCAGGATTAACATACGGCGAGCGGTTCAGAACGTCTACAGTTCGTTAGAATAACTCATTTAGACGGCAAATATCTACTCACGAATGTGTCTCAGCCCGAAATGTACGAGGCCGCGGGCATTCAAGGCAGGTCTGGCATATAGCATCCTACTGCGGACAAAGTTGATGTCCATAGTCGAGCGCTGGAAACCAGTCGTGGCCTTTTTGGAGTCTTCATGGCTTTTCGCCAAAAGCTCGGTATCATACAGTGGTTGCCCTATTACATACTTAGCAATGCCGAAGGACAGGGGGTTTACAAGAGCTGACCGCTGATCTGGTAATAGTTCCCCTGAGACGATCCTACGGATAGGAATACCGGAGAATCTAGGAGCAAGTCCATCATTACACGGTCACCCGAGTCACCCAAAAGCTTCAGGATCTCAGGCCAGGGGCTTTGTTTCAACCGCTCGACCCTCTGGTTTGGGTAGATGGAGAATATGCCAGGTATGTTAGCAGTATGGTTCGCAGATGGCCCCTGTAACCGAGAGCTGTGATCTCTCCTGAAGCCATCACAAAGCAGGTGCTTTGGCCATGTGCCCGTGTTCTTGGCTTTGGAGAACAGCATCCAGATGACAAAATCCACGATCTATTCACGTTATCAGCTTACAGGCTTCAAGGCATGTTACGCTTGTCAGGAGACGGACGCACCTCAGGCTGCGAGTAGCGTGCCCCTGCAAGTCCATCGGATAAGGTCACGTATGATTCATCGCCCCTTTGAGAGAAGGTCTCCCATTGCTCCCGTCGTTTATCTGGGATGCATTTTGTCTGTTGGGTCACACCAACTAGGGTGGTGTCGAGCACTTGCCCTACAACCCGCTCTATGTCGGTGGTCTCGCCATTGGAAACCCTTGTACTCGCTCCGGTCAACGCAATCTTCTTCCTTCTGATGCGCGATGTGGGTGGGAGCTTCAACAGAACATAGTCGCGGAGTGTGAGCAGCTGTGTATAGTATTGGTCCAGTACAGCATGCTTGACAGATGTCAGCGGTGTTGGCTCGTCCGAGCCCTTTGCTTGTCTCTGTTTTCTTTTCTTGGCCAGAGGCTCTGGGGCAGCAGCATGTTGGTGGGTGACTTGACCCTGCTTTCGCTTCCTGGATGAAGGCATGCTATGCTGTCTGTTCTATTGTTGCACTTGCATCGCAATCATCACCATCCATTGGTAGGGGGCTTGGGCGTGCGACAGAACATGCAACCAGCCAGTCCTGTTTACATGGCAACCGATTACTCCACGAACAGATGTGTCTCAACCGCCGCGATGCTGGAGGTTGCTGGTTGCTGGTTGCTGGTTGCTCGTTGACGACGGTAACGTGGCAGCTCGGCCTTTCTTTTCCAGTCAAAATAAAGATAGAGCCGTGAATCAATGATTGTTTGAAGAGACGCAATTGCAGCTACAAATCAATAGCGTCGAATCGCATTGAAGGTTTGAAACGCGGGTTGAGATCCTGAGCGCGTTTCCTCCACTAGTGGGATGGGGGGGTCCCACTGATGAGCAGCTATTTGGCCTAGCGGCTGTCGAGGTACTGTATCTTGGGTTGGAAACCAGGGATCGTACGGCCTGCTGATCCGGGACCCAAGATTCATTTAATTCATTGTGATAAATGGATTTTCTACTGTGACAATGCGGACAGTACCTAATAACTGTGTCGCACACATCTAAGGTTATAGTCTCGACTATATTTCTGCCACGAGGTTCGTCTCAAATAAGAAGACATGAATTCATTTGCTCATGGCTTCGAAGCTGAGAGCCGTAGCTGCTGAAGCTGTAGCAGCTTGTCTTTCCTCGCAGTTGAGCCCAGACGAAACTTTGTTTGTCCATCTGTACTCACCATAAGGTTGAGGGAAAGACATTCGACGCTTTAGGCCTTGTTGGGAACTTTGAAAATTTGTTTATTTTCTATTCCACTTCTCGCGCACACCACATATCACTTCTGCATAATCTCAAATTGCTCAGGCAAGGAATAGTAAAAGAGTGAGCTTTGATTCTCCCCATGCTTCCGGTATGTGGTATGGCGACATTGAAACAATTACTACACCCGCCAGTGGTGAGTGGGCAGCTAAAAATGTCAAAGGGCCCTGCAGACAGCTGTCACATATGACCTGGGACTAATGAACAGAGAATACAGTCGCTGCTTCAGGTAAAACGGTCCATGGCAAAAATGGCATCTTGCTCCGCGCCCTAAAGATCTTGGCTCAGAGGGCGCAGTCCTGGTTCATCCTTGCTCTGGAATGTCTAGCGCACAAGTGCTCCTCTCGCCAGCTCGCCCTCCTAGCCTCTGAGATTTGTACAGCTGTACAGAGGTGAGTAATAGCACCTGTGATATAAGGTACATAGCTTGGCGAATGTTGATCAGCCGCACTATCGATATACCAAAGTGCAAAATATAATAGAGTCCTTCACAATTGCAGTTGACTATCATCTGCTATCTGTGGATATACAGAATCGAGAATCTGTTCGATAGTGGCATACAGAGGGCCTGGTGAGGCCCAGGCGCCCAACCAGGCTCATCCAGTCGGCTGTATGGACCATTGACGCTATCGTCTTCGTGTATGTAGATACATGTGGACGCTGGTGATAGGCAGCTTGCAGATCCGGCCGTCAGCATGGGCCTGCCCGCCTTTTAAGGTTGGGCGCTCTTCCTGCTTCACTCGTCTCCAGCCAGACCACGAGATATGGGAAGTAGGAGGTAGGTACATACGGTACTCACGCGAAGGAGACTGACTCTCCATACTTCAGTGTACGCTAACAAAACGACCGTCGCAGACGGACACACAGACGGTCGGGTGTCTTTCCCCCTTACGCGAAATCTAAGTCGGAGGAGAGACATGTCCAAGTTGCTCATACACAGAATTGCATACTGATTGGGTTAGCTAAGCATCCCAAGTGGCTGAAATCATGACGTTTGGGGCGCTCGAGCGAGGCTCGTAGGCTCGACGACACCCATTCGATTCGTCTGAAGACACCGGAACAGATACGGGTGGGCGTGCGCAGGCGCATGCGAAATGGACAAGCGCAAAAGGGGACGGTCGAATAGAAGACTCCAAGGAGAAACAACCGCCTGGCTCGGAAATCCAGCGTAATCACACCACCCGAGTAGATAAAAATAACAAGAAAACTAAAAGTCGAAAGGGCAACGAAATAAGATTGCCCAGGAACACTTATCACAAGTCCTCTTACAGCGGTTGAAAGGCTCGATGGAAGCAGGAGGTAGGATTGGGATGCTTGGCTCACTATCAACCTTGCCATCGCACCGAGGAACCGGTAGGCTAGTCCGTCCGAAGAGCCCGCCTACTCTGGACGGATTGGACAAACGAACGAAGGATCTGGGTGAAGCTTTCTGGCGGATTTTAGGTCGACGTTGCGCCCAGGTGCACGGTTGTCGAAAACTTTCGGTACGCCAGGCCACACACCCCTAGTCCCAGTACCTATCAATACATGGTTCGATGTGTGGTCGAGACGCATCTGGCTCCAACGTCGTGAATCGTGAATATACGTGACGGTCCAGGCACGCCAAGCCACCAACTCCAGAGCGGCGTGCTCTGGAAGACTTCGCCCGGCTTCACTAACAACAAAACCAGCACAACCAGCAGCAACGAACCCGACCGTTCCAGGCACCCTCTGAGCAACCAGTCAGTACCTACATGCCGTTGATTGATTAAGGATTTCGACGCAGGCCTCCTTCTGTACACATAACACACGCTTATGTACGCTGCCGGGCAATTGCCAGCATTGGTGGTCCTGCTGCACAACGAGAAGGACTTGGCTAACTCTTGACGGATTTTGCCTATAAACGCCAATTCGCGCATGTTGCGTGCGCATATGCATGCAGGCATTATTCCATTTAAGTACTCCGTACATCGAAATTGACGAGTTGGACTAACTATAGTTTAAATCTGGAAGCTGGTGATGGGCTGGCTTGAACGAAGGGGTCATGGATGATGCGCTCCCGCCAATTTCCAGTTTCCCAGTGCTTGCGGTTGCGGGGGAGAAGGAAAAACGGACGACAATCTACATGTATCCCGCGGTCAAACTTGCTTCAGGACTCCATACCTAATTGACCAGGTCCAACATGAAAAGAAAGAAGCAAGGGAGGAGAAAATATATTACACATCTACGTACACACATATCTATACCAATTTGAAGTAGAGAGCGCTCTCCTCCCTGCTGGAAAGATCCCATGAGAGTGAAATACTTTTCCCCTTTCTTACAGGAGGAGCTGCTTGTTTCTTCTATTGCTGGCAGCTAGCTACAGGAGGAGTTTGGAGCAAGGAGCTTCTATCCATGCCAGCTCAGTTCTCAACGGTTGGTTCCGGTGAACGGTCCACGAACCGTTCAAAAGTATTGAGAAACATTTCCCATGGTCTCTGCTACGGTACATTAGGTATTGATTGATTGATTGATTGATTGATTGTACATACCTCAGATCGAACCCCGGCCAATTTTTTCTCAATCAATCTCACTCACTCCAGTTTCCTCATACGTTGTTGTACCCTCCTACCTGTACCTACCTGGCCCTGACCCTTGACAGGCTCCTGCGTGCCAGCAAATCATTGCTTTTGCGAACTGGGACTGGGATATCTCTTGCCCAATTATCAATTGCTCACACCACCCTTTTCGCAAGTCTTCCAATTCTTGGTTACATACGCAGTGCATATACCGCGAGAGTGCTTTCTCCATACCCAAGGATACCTACCTGCTTCACGCATACCATACATGTACAGTAGGAGGGAGGAGCCAATCCAAACGTGGGTGTCCAAACGAAACGAAATTGGAGATTGAGAAAGCAAAGAACCGAACTTGTTCATCGCTTCCGTTTTCCCTCTCCCACTCACTCACTCACGCCCACCACCCACGACCACGCCCCCCACTGCCGACGAAAAAGCCTCCACCAGTCGCAGTAGCTCGCCGCTTCTTCTCAACCTAACCAACTAGCCTCGAAACGAGAAAGGCGCCGTCCCCCAGTTTGTGCGTCTTGACACACGTGCAACACCGCAGCTTGGACGCTCTTGTATGGATGCGAGCATAGTAGAGGGCGTGTGAAGGCCTAAAAGTCGAATTTATCTTTCCTGAAACACCATTCCAGAGGTTAGCGAATCAGCCTTACACCAGACAGACGCAGAGCCAACGAGCTACGAGGGCATTTACGCTGTTCCCTGCCTGCCTTCCGTGCCCAATCCAACTTGCGAACCCTGCCTGCCACTCGCCAGACGCCAGACGCCAGCCAGCCAGTCAGTCAGTCAGTCCCTGCAGCCATCTTGCGTCGGCCACCAAAGCGAAAAAGAGACTTTATGTTTCCCTTGGAACTTGAAAGCCCAGGGTGATGACACCACTAGAGAATGGAGGCCGGCAACCGTGACGAGGAGGACCGATTCTTTGGACCGTCCCACCCACTGAACTCGGCAGACCGTCCCTTCGAACCTCAATCGCCAAATCGAAGGCACGACCCCTACTCCCATCACTACCCCCAGCACCATTTCGACGACAACCACCACTACGACTACGGCTACGACCAGGACCACCGGCATCGCTTGGACCAGCACCACTATTCTGACCTGGATGCCGCAGGAGAGGGCTCTAATATAGACATTGATGCCGCCCTTGCATCCTATGCTGCAAACAATCACCAAGCCGCGCTTGCCAATGCGAACCTTACCGACAACGACCCCCTGAATCCTCATGGCGCCGCTGAGCCTGACGATTTCTACAAGAACTTTCATGCAGACTCCGGCAATTTGATGGCGTCGACGATGCTGCCATCTCAGAGGCACCACCCAGGTGCTGCCTCGACTTCTTCACGACCACGATCGCCCACGTCAAAACGCACCATGACTGGCAATACCACTTCCATCCCCTCGCCTGCTACTGCACGAGCTGGAGCGGGCAGCAGAAATGGAGGCCGATCTTCATTACGCTCTTTCTCTGCGCCAGTGGACGAGCCGCATGCCAGTACAAAAACCGGCTCGAAACCTTCAGCATCGTTCGGTGGGAAGCAACCGAGCGTCAAGGACCTGAAGAAGCGTTTTGATCAGAACAACTCTGCGCATACAAGTAATAACAGCAACAATACCAGCGCCCCTCGAAAGACCGGCATTCCACGTATTCCTGGCCGTGAGGGAGGTTCATCGCCATCATCGCCATCATCGCCATCGAGCTACCGTGGCGTGGGCGGCCCATCTCTCACGAATGGCGTTTCGTCCTCCTCAACATCACGTTCCACTACATCGCGTCCACCAGCTCACGGGAGCTCGCAATCGACTTCTGCAGCGCGCACGACGCAGAGGAGCAAATATGTTGCCGAGGACCACATGTCGAGCAATTCACAGTCGTTCGCAAGTCGCATAGCAAAACCTCGAAGTTCAAACACCTCCCACCATATGTCGTCCAAGTCAATGAACAACTTGTCACCGACATCGCCGAAACTCCCCGCCGAAACTCCTCCTGTGCCTACACTTGACCGAACCAACAGCAGCTCAAGTAGGCCCTTATTATTTGGTGAGCTGCCGCCTGGTGAGAGTGACGTAGCAGCAGCCGGGTTCGGTATCGAAGGTGTACGGCAAAGGCGCACATCGGAGTCCAACATGCGTCGGAGTTTGTCTCAATCTAGGATCGAGTCCAATTCCCCGACAGATTGGTACAGAAATGGCCACGGAGCCAAGGCGGGAAGCAAATCACCTACAAAGCTTACGAAACCCAACCATACTCGAGCTCACAGCGACCTTGTAGGTAAAAGGCCAAGCCACTCATCTTCACGAACACCTCAAGCCTCCAAGACTCAGCAACAGCCAACTCCGACTTCAAACTTGCCGCAACCCACCTCAGCTACATCGAAATTGCCGACGTCAAGACGAAAGCAGGACAGCCCTGCTTCTTCCACTACCACTAGCCCTCCATTTTCTAGATCCAACTCTCCCAGCACGCACAAGAGGCCACCTACAAGGACGCAAGGCAGTCTTGTCAAAACGGCAGCAACCGGAGCGGCAGCGTCGACTGCGAGAGCGAAAACACCAACAACCCAAACGAGAGCGAAAACGCCCACGACACAAACAACAAGCAAGAGGGCGCCAGCCCCGTCTACTTCCAATGGCAACACGAGGCTGAACGCCTATATTTCAGCACCGCCGCCAAAGCTATCTCCACCCCTGCGAAGTTCCCGGCCCCGGCAGCCAGTATCTGCTGCAACTACGACCAGCTCACGCATGAGAGCTGCAGAAAGGGGGCGTTCGCCAGGTAAAGTCGACCCCAGGACAAGTTCCAGGCAAGCCAATGAGCCTACTACGCGCAGGAGGAAGCTGTCGATAGGGCCCATCGACTTCGCATCTCGTCGGGAACAGATCAAGTTATCGTATACGAAGAGCATACGAGAAACTGAAGCGAAAGCAGCAGCTAGGAGAGAGGCAGCAGCCGAAAGAGAGAAGAAGAAAAAGGAAGCTGAGGCTAAAGCACGTGCTGAAGCTGAAGCGGAGGCCGAAGCTCGTGCGCAAGCGCAAGCACAAGCGGATGCCGAAGCTGCCGCCGAAGCAGACGCACTTGCTGAAGCAGAAGCTCTCGCTGAAGTAGACCGGGCAGCTCATGCGGAAAAAGCAAGGGCAGACGAGGAGGCAGAGGTAGCTGCTGCGATTGCAGCTGTGAAAGAACAACAGGATCGGGATCGGGAACAGGAACAGGATCAACTGGCTCTGGCCTTGGCATTGAGTGAGATCCAAAAGGAAGAAGAGGAAGAGGCGCGGGTCGAAAGGCCAGCAGGTAATACCCCTAGGACTGTAACCGATGTTGTGTCTGAACAGCCGGCACTTGTTATCACCACAACCTTCGACGATGCTCGGAGGGAGAAGGCGGTGCAGGAGGTTGGACTTGCGAGGGACTCTCCAACCTTGGGGATTCCTGGCAGTTTTCCCATGGGCTCTCCCCAGTTCCAGGACGAGGCACCCCAGTCTGCGGTGTCGAACACGACCGAGTTTGACGGCGAACAACAGACAGAGCCGCCTCTTCGACAGACGCCACTATCTCCAGAGGCACCGGTTGTTGACAACCTTGGGATTTCAACGCCTCAAGCCTACTCGTCCGAGACACCGAGTTATAGGTCGCCTTTCGAGGATCTACCGCCAGACGACGACGCTGTGTCCTTCCAGATCTCGTTGGATCCGGCATCGCCTACCAAGACAGCCGAACCAACGCCAACCAACAGCGATTTCAGTACAGATCCAGATATCCCAGGATCGTATAGGGACGATGAGTACATGCCTCAGCCTTATACTGCGCCATCCTACGAAACTAGGGTCACTATTATTGGTAGAGACTCCGAGTTTCAGTCAAGGCCAAAGGAGACTACTCCTGCTCCGGTCGCACCCGAATTCTCCAACCAGGCCAATCAGCAAGCAGTGGCAGGACCGTCAGATTCGACAGTCTTCACGCAGAAATCGCCCCCCATTGGCGGTTATGAGGCCCCATCGAGTGCAGGCTCCGGTGACCTGGAGAGCCCGCTCACCAAGCTCGAAGAATTCTATGTCGGTCCTAACGTTGCTGACTCGGCCGCTCAACTGCGTAACTCCACATCAGGGACATCGGCTCGAAGTCACACCCGGACTTGGTCGATGGAGGAACCACTTCCTGAGCCACGATTCTCGGTCGAGACGCGGAGGACTTTGGAAACAAGACCGAGTCTCACGGTACCTCGAAACTCCGGATCTACCAAACGCGCGAGCCAGAATACCGTTTGGACGGACTATTCTATTGAGAGCAGGGGCGACTATCCTTCGTTTTCTTCCCAAAATCCCAACCGCGATTCTGTTTCGGAGACCGAATCGCAGTCGCATATGGTACAATTCGACCGGGACTCGAGGACATACCCCTCGAGCCGGGGAACTTCACCGCATGAAAGCTATCGCGGTCCCATTTATGACGACCAACCGCAGCTCCCTGAGCTTGATACTGGAGATGGTTTCCTTGTGGACTATATCACTCGCAAGAACAGTGCCGCTCAGCCAGTGCCTGTCTTGCCAGATCACTCTCCTCCCCCGCCACCTGAGCAGGCCACCTTTCCAGATATCCTGAGCTCGGCACCTCCAAGTGACTATTTCAATAATGACACCCGGCCCAGCAGCTATTTGCATGGCGCTCGGGATGATCAAAGCTCATTCTCGGTGTCAAGGCCGCAGAGCGAGAATTTCGATCTCCCTGTTTCTACGCCTCGCTCGGTGGATCAAGGCTCGTTCGAGACCACTGAGGGGAGACTCCGCCTAGACAGCCAGACAACTCTTGCAGAGAGCATCGAACAGAGCGAAGCCACTGCTGGGCTTTCACCCAAGGAGAAGAAGAGGCTGTTCACACGCCTCGAGACTATCAAGGAGTTGGTGGATACCGAAGCCTTTTTCATCCGCGATATGAACATTGTCGAGGAAATTTACAAGGGAACTGCTGAAGCGTGCCCAAGGCTGGACGACCAAACCATCAAGCTCATATTCCGAAACACGGATCAGATCATCGCCTTTCATTCAACTTTCCTGGCCGAACTCAAAGAGGGCGTATCTAGCGTATATGTCCCGAAGAGTCACAGGGCAAAAGACATTTCGTTACTCTCCGATGGCTCGACGTCTAGCGGAACGGGGTCCACCAAGGCAACAAGCCACCTTAACGACTCTAAAGATCGAGAGACAACGCTTGGCCCCATATTCTCGCGCAACATGGAGAAAATGAAGACTGCCCATGAATCTTTCCTCAAGAACAGCGATCATGCTGCAAAACGTCTAATCCAGATCCAGGAAGATCCCACTGTAAAGGTGTGGCTGAACGAATGCAACGAGGTCGCAAGAGACCTGACGAAAGCCTGGAACCTGGACTCTTTGTTGATAAAGCCGATGCAGAGAATCACAAAATACCCCAACCTTCTGATTCAAATACTCCATGAAACGCCACCGGACCATCCAGACCGGCCTGCTTTAGAAGCCGCCAAAGTGTCGCTTGAAGATGCGATAGAGGAGATAAACAAGACAAAGAAGAACTTTGAGCTTGTCGGCCAGATTGTCGGACGGAAACGTAAGGAGTCTGATGTCCGTGCTGGATTTGCGAAGGCATTTGGCAAACGCGTCGACAAGCTTCAAACAACAAACCGACCACCAGAAGATCCCGACTACCTCAAGCTCCATGAGAAGTTTGGCGATGACTATCTTCGGCTACAAGTAGTACTTCGAGATGTCGAGTTTTACACGCGCCAAACAGCTACATATGTCCACGAGTTCCTCCAATATCTCTCGTCCATGGAGCTCGTCATGCGCCTCCAGCCCTCGCCGCATCCTGAGATAGAGAGTAAATGGGTTCGTTTCAATGTGTCCATGAGAGATATCGAAAAGGTTGCCTTAGAGCAACATGTACGTATCCGCCTCCCCCAAACCGATGAATTGCTCGAAATCCTTGCTAACTGTCAAACAGCTCTCGCAAGTGCGGAAACAAGTCATTGAGCCTTTCGAGCTCGTCATCAAAGCCTATGGTAACCCCTCGCTGGCTATGAAGAAGCGAGGAAAGCGACGTCTCGACTACGAGAAGTCCATCCAGCTCAAGAAGGCGGGCAAGAAAATGGACAAGCAGCTTACGGAATGTGTCGAGCAGTACGAGGCTCTCAACGAAGCCTTGAAGAAGGAACTACCAAAACTTTCGGCATTGACAGAAAAGGTCGGGAATATCTGCCTCGGCAATTTTGTCAACATCCAGACACACTGGTACTCGATTTGGAAAGAAAAGGTTAAGGTGGTGCTTGATGGTCAACAGGTACCGGAGCTTTCCGAGGTCGTCACAACGTTCCAGCGAGATTTCAAGTTCCAGGAAGACCAAATGGGCCAGCTTGCTATCGCGAACCCGACCTCGCGAGGTCGCACGTCCAACGTTGGTAGCACAGATGGCTCCGTTTCCGTGCCAAAGTTGCGGTCAAGGCCATCCGAGCTTTCGTCTGCTTCTACCCGTGGTCGGGGTCTATCGATCAACAGTGATATAGCCCCGAGCATACCCACACCTGACTTTGCTCGGCGTCACAGCGGCCAGCTCACAATGTCGCCCACTCAAGCTTCCATCCCGAGTCCACAATCATTCTACTACAAGGACTATTACGCAGGCATCAACGGCCACAGCCGTGGCAATTCGGGGTCGCCACATACTGCAGAGGGGGCCACCAGTCATCCTCGACCGCCTGCCCCTGGCGTAACAAGGCCAGGCACTGGACAAAGCTACGAATCCAGCGTGGCACCAAGGCAAAGTTCAGAATCGAACTTCCATGCGCGACCCTACACTAATACTGCACACACATCCCAAGCCCCATCGGTATCAGAGACTCAACGGTACTCGGGTTTATTCCACTCGGCGCTTCCTTTGCCAGACGGGCCGGAGAAGGCCGTGCGGGCCTCGCGGGCGTCGTCACGGGCTTCTTCACGAGAGAGAGCGCCTATCAATGGCTACAATGTACTATGGCTAGCCGCGTCCCTTTTCGAATTTAACATCGAAACAACCAAGCACGAAGCAGGGTACCCTTACCTCACATACCAAGCTGGCGAAGTAAGTCTGATCCCATACTTGTCTGCTTGAGACCAAAACTAATAGACGGCAGATCTTTGATGTTATTGCCGAGAAGGGTGAGCTATGGCTTGCCAAGAATCAAGATGACCCTAATAATCTGGTGGGCTGGCTCTGGTCTAAACACTTTGCCAAGCTGGCAGATGACTAACCCTGCCGTACAACACACGAACAATGTTCGACATATTTTTCTTTGCACGCCCTGTCAGCACTATACCCACCTTGTCACTGGATAACTTGTAGTTTCCTGCGAGATGGGAGTTCACACCATTCTACTTTCGATACCACAGCCTTTGGGTGGCAGGTTCTTCTTTTTCTTCAGACCTGTCACCCGTGTACAAGATCATACCAAGACGGCCAACAGCACCGGCGCTCATACATTTCTTTTATTTTATCATAATTCTTTTCCATGTTTTCGCAAGGCGTGGGGAGAACATAGGCGTTTTCGGGTCTGCTTCTACCTGACCGACACGGCACATGACTGTACGAACAACGTCTGACGGGGTTTACGAGTACTACCAATCCATTCTGGCGGACGCAAAAGCACACTCGAGGCAGGAAACAGAACGACCCAAAGAGCAAAATAACGACTTTCGGCAACAAAAAAACAGGTTGATTGATCAATGAACGGTTCTTGTTTGGGGAATGGGCATGGGTTCTACACTTTGCTTTCGTTTTCAAATACCCCCTACCTACGTTTTAGGAGCGAAGGCCAGGGCCTCTTGAAAGACTTTTTTTATCGACTTGACAGAGCACGCCTGAGTTGTCAATCTTGCAGCCAACTTGGAGCGGTGTCTTCTTGTATTTCTCTGCTTCTCTCTGAAGGACCAACGTCCTTTCTTGTTGCACAACCAACCTGCTTATTTCAAGGAAAAACGAATTACCTTGGCTTCTTTTTTTCTCAAGAGGTATTTCCAAGCTGTGGGATAGGGGATAGGCGGGATTCTGGGATGGGATGGCAAGAGAGATGGGAGACGCACTATGAAAGCTGTTCGGCATTGCGGTATTACTTTGGGCAGCTAGGTTTTAGCAGATTCCCCCGAAGACGAGGACGTGTGTGGGTGTGTGCGTGTATGAAGCAGAGAATCCTCAGACAACCTCGCAGCAGAGATGCAGAAACAGAGAGAGTTAGTTATAGTACATAATTATAGCCCGATGTTACTTTTATTAGTGATTAATCTTTAATGTGCAACATGCCACCTCGTGCCGATTCTATGTGACCATCTAGCTTTACACAAAACCTCGAATGCAGCATATTTACTCACATTGCTAGATCTTGGCGAAGACGTTGCAAATCACTGTCCACCCTCGCCGTGTAGCCCAATATACAACAAAAGGCTGAAGGTCAAAAAAGGGGGTGGGTGGAAAAGGATCACCAAGCATGACGATAGATGAAGAAGGACCAACTAAAAAAGCACCGAGAAGCGAGTTGGAAGATATAAGAAGGGTCAAAAAGGGTCAAAAAGACACTCCGATGCGGGGAATCGAACCCCGGGCTACACGGTACTACTTAATGAGAGCGTGTAATGTTAGCCACTACACCACATCGGACTTAGGGACTGAATTCAATCAGGATTGAGATTTTTTGTCACAATGCAAGGCTATGGCTAGTCTACCACGATAGAGTAGCCAAATGATATGAGTTTTTGATGCTGGCTTATTGAGCGTAGTGGGAGGTGGGTAGCAAATGACGAAGGATTTAAGATGTGGTCGGCAACGATGTGGCTATTGTGGCTCACTAACCTAGTGGCTGTCTGTTTGACGTCGCGTTGACACTTGAACAGGGATACTATCCGAAATCATGCAGCATCAGCATTCTTCTTTCTATTCTGGTTCCGACGCAGGGGTGGTGGTCGCCGCGAAAGCTGGCAAGAGACACAGCCGCCAACAGCAATCAATCTAATAAGTGAATGCCGTGTATTAAATTGTACACAAGGATCGTTGACAAATCGGGGATACTCTGGGCGGCAGGGCGGTCTATCTGCACCCGAGCTATCTCAGGGGTTGGTTGTGCTTGCTGGGGGGCGGATGTGGGAAGCGAGCGTCGCGTAGATATATTTATATCACTTGGTAGGTAAGGGAGGGAAGTAAAGGGACCGGATGCCGTTTTTGACTGTCCGTTGCCCTGTTGCCTCTTACAGGTGGAACGTTCTATTTTCTCTGTGACTTGTCTCTTCTAGGGGCCGTCCATAGAAGAATGGAGTAATACTTAGGCATATATGTGCATTGGCAGCTTGAGGTTACATCCAACTTTCCCATCAAGGTTGCAATCAAGCAGAGCCATTATCGATCTCTCTCCAGGGAGAACGTGGGTCGGCAATCCCTTTCCGTTACACTGCAGCAAACGAAGGCGTTTCTGGGGCGCGTTTTCTATGTGACCCTCGCGCAGTGAGTGGTGCTCGTCCATGTTGGAGATGGAGAGTGTCCGGCTTCGCTGAGAGCATTTTACATACACACATAGACGCAGATATCGTATATCGTTCATTTGAATTGGGACAAGAAGGGCTGGAGCCTCGGGGAAAGAAACTGTCCCCAGGGGCGTCTTTGACACGCCGCCACAGCAAGCAGAGCTGAATGGAGGCTGGACATGGCGTTCCTGTCACTCAGGCTAGTTTCTCTGGCGCCTCCGGCCCGAGTGCTCCCGGGCATCACTTCTTTCTTCATGGAAGCTTCTGAAATCAATGGGACGTATGAATAGACACAGCAGCAGTACATAGGTGGGCGCAGATACTATCTCAGCTGTTGTGTAGCGCAGTGTCCAACATGCATGTATCTCTTATTATGTTACCACTTCCTCCATGCTTGCGGTTCTTCTGGACTTACTGCGCCATAGCATCACGGAGATAACTGGCGGCGTCGTATGGGATTGGCTTTCCCCTTTGAAGTAGAAGAACAAGACCGAGATCAGGGATGGGTTATGTCTTTTTTGGTCACAACATTCTTGCTCCGGGGTTGGCTTACCGATAGGTCCAGGAGAGGCATGCAGTAAGTGAGGAACATGCTGCTATATAATAAGTGAATGATATGCTACATGCGTAAGTCAGTTGACCGGTATGGTGGGGGCGGAGGTGTGATAAGCTCAAGACGCAATAAGGGATACATATATTTGTGTTAAGTCGAAAAAGAAAGAAAAAACCATTCGACACGCCATGGCCAAGGATGCCAGACTAGGGAATCTCATCATCTCATCGCCTTTGGTGTGGTGCCATGGATAAGGCAGCAGATGGCGATAAACAGTAGCAGTGATTCGCGCCTAATGCAAATCCTTGCCCACATCCCGGCCAGGGGTGCTAGCTACTGTGCTACGATAGCTGTGGGATATGTGGGATAGCTTGAAGGATGGCTATCCTGGTCTGGGATCCTGTCCTGGGCAGCGCTGGACCAGGGGCTAGCCTGGCCTTGGAAGGAATCCCGCGCGCGTAGCAGCTCGCCAAGTCGAGTCAAGTGCCAACCTCGGATGCCGCCAGCTAGTTCCCCCGCAATTCTACCATCGTGAGGATGGATGTCCATGTACTACTATTGATGGTTTCTGTCCCATCGCGACTACTCTATGCAGGCAGGACTATTCTTGTCGCGTCGCAGGAACAACACAACTAGCAACAAAGACAGGTGCCTCTCTCCTGGACAGGGACAGTGGGGCGCGACTCGAGCTTTTTCATTCGATTCCACTGGCCCTGGGACATGGCATCCATGGGTGCTGCCAGTGCAGATGTGGGTTGCAGTTGACCACCGGTATTGGTACTGGTATTGGGCCCCGTACCAAACTTCGCGGTTCGGCGTCGCGGCCTGTGATAGGATTTGCCAGACCCGCACGCGGGTTCGCAGATGAGCTTTTGGGGGGCAGATCAATCTCTTTTTTTTCTTTCTGTCTTGTCGGATCGGATATTGAACTACTACCAGTGGGAAATGACAAGATTTGGCTATATTACTACTGGGTATGGGACTACGTGACGTGGGGAGAAAAACTTGATTCAGCTGCTCTGCCCTGCCTGCCGCCTGTCTGTGTGCCTCGCTTCCGTAGCAAATAGTAGGTAAAGTCATATAGCACGTTAGTCAAGTATACCCACCTGTTCATTCAGAAGGTAGGTATATGAAGCCGTCAGTATATAGGTCCTGGTTTCCTCGATCCGGTATAACGAACAGCCACGGCACTGCAGGTGCAGGCGCATGATTCGTGTAGCCGAGGGTAAGTATGACGGAGAGTTGTGTCTCGAGTCTTGAGTCTTGAGCCGTCACTGCCAGTGCACTACTACTACTACTCTAGTACTATGTACACGGTCTATCCTTGTACGGGCTGTGTTATTATGTTCAATTACATATTCCACTACGAGAGTTGATTCCGATGGGTGATTTTGATTGTTCGATGCTACCTCAGTAATATCATCCAGATGTTCATCATCTTCCAAAATAGCGGCGATACAACTACATAACCACAACGGCCTTTTTTAAGTGGGAGGCACCGAACGATTTTGGTGCTGTCAAAAGTCCCCTGTTCCCTGTCAAGCCCGTCCATTGCCCCTCGTCCCCCGTCTACTACTGCATCTCCATTCTAACGGTAACCACAGGCAGACAGGCCTGTTATGTAATGTCCTTGGAGCTTGCCCATCGACTGTACCTACCTAATGTATGGTTCTGGCAAAGTAATACTTACATATATTATACTTAATGAAACTTGCTCGTACCTGCGTTCCTTTTCCTAGTCCTCTCTCTCACTCCCGCGAAATACCACTTTCATCCACTCACTCACTCACTGCACGGCTCTGTATTGCGTTACGTTGCGTCGCGTTGTTGTTGTTGTTGTTGTTGTTGTGCGCAGAAGAAGGAGAAGAGGAAGAACAAATAAAGTTACGCCTCTTCCCCAGCCTCACATCATCATCAACCCCCCCATATGCACCCTACCTGCCTGCATCCATCCATCCAGTCAAAACTGTGTTGTCTTACTCCAAGCTTTGAAAATTTGACGGCTCTCTCTCTTACTTGGCTTGCCCTTGCCTAGTCGGTGTCTGTGGTCCCATATAATACGCTTTGCGGAACCCTGAGAGTCAGCTCAAGCTCTTGCAAGCTCAAGTGCTCTTTCTCCGATAGGGAAGTCGAGAGCTCTTATCGTCCAACTTTCCGCCGCATCGCTCAACTCTCGCCCTCTTTAAGCATCTCCGATTCAGAAGCCACCACAACCCAAGTCTAAGGTTAAGTAGTACTCAAGGTAAGCTTCCCTCATATTTTTTGGTTCAACATTTCGTCTCTTTTGGTATTCCCAGAAGTCTTCCAAGGCATCAATCATCACGCTTACCAACCTTACCCAGCAGTATCTCAACCTGACTTGAAGCTAGCGAGGCTGCTGCATTTGTTGTAATAGTTCGCCAACAACCGAGGCCCCCATGCGCTCCTGCGAGTTACTCTAGCCACACCGAAGGTTCGCCGCAGGAAACACCACCGACAGCTTCCCATCCAGGCGAAGAACCAGGCGAAAGGGTAGACTATACGCAGCATAACATTCTGTGCCGTCACCATCCGCAACATCACCTCCTGTATCAGCCGCAACAAACACCCCCGACAGCTTCCCCTCAGTATCTTGCCCCCTGGATCGATCCAGGCGAAAGACCAGGCGAAAGACCAGGCGAAAGAGTAGACTATCCGCAGCATAACATTCTGTGCCGTCACCATCCGCAGCATCACCTCCTGCATCAGCCGCAGCAAACACCTCCGACAGCTTCCCCTCAGTATTTTGCCCCCCGGATCGATCCAGGCGAAAGACCAGGCGAAAGAGTAGACCATCCGCATCATCACCATCACTTCCTGTATCAGCCGCAGCAAACACCTCCGGCAGCTTCCCCTCAGTATCTTGCCCCCCGGATCGATCCAGGCGAAAGACCAGGTGAAAGAGTAGGCCGTCCGCATCATCATCATCACCGCCCGCATCATCACCATCCGCGCCCGCATCATCACCATCCGCATCGTTACCATCCGTATCATTTCCTACCTTCTTAGTTCCCAGGGAGCCACCAAATCAATATGAGCAGCGGTCAACCGTATCCCGCGCCCAACCACGGGGGCCATCACCCACCTTCACACCACATGGCAGGCCAGGCACCGCCGCCGGGCCCCGGTCAATATCCTCAACATGCCCCTCACCATCATCCGCATGAGTCAATGCAACCCGGCCTACCAGGCCCCCATCACGCCTACCCCCAGTACTACGCCGGCCCTCCGCGTCCACACACACACCTGCCTCCTACCCGTCCCGACTATGGGCAAGGACCAATGCCTAGCGTTCTCGACCGCCCCCAAAACGGCAACGGTCCTATACCCGAGGGACCCAGAATCACATTGCGCGCCTTGTCCGAGGGCACCAAGACCATCAACGAAGATATACAGACCTTGGCCGATCATGCGTGCCCCTTGTCGACGGAGAAGGAAGATTCAAAATGGAGGTATAAACTGGTCTGCGTCCAGCAACCTCAGCGCGCCCGTATGTGTGGTTTCGGCGATAAGGACAGGAGGCCAATAACGCCGCCACCCTGCATTCGTCTTCAGGTTATTGATAAGGCGACCGGCAAGGATGTCAACGACAAGTGAGTATCCACCCCCCCTCTCTCTCTGCGCCGTGGATTACTACGCTTTGGGACGCATACTAAACGTAATACCAATATGACAGTGACGTGGAGCACCAAATGTTTATCCTCTCGGTGGACTTATGGTCATGGAATGGCCTCAAGGAGGTCAACGTGGTCAAGCACTCCCAAAACTCGCCCTCTATATCCTCAACAACGCAACAGTCGTTCAGGGAGCTGCAGGAAGGAGGGCCATCTTACGAAGGCTACCCAGGGCTGGCCCGGCAAGGATACGCGGCGCCATCACAGCCACCCTCCAACTATGGGGGTGAGCAATATGGTCACGGCTATGGACAAGCACCAAGTAAACAAGCTCCTCTTGGCACATGGGCAAACATATATGCTAACCACGATAACCTTCTAGATGGTTACACGTACCAAGGGCACGTGGGTCAGTATCCTGTCCCATCTAACGTGCAATCTGTGCCGTCGCAGAACGGCTATTCAGGCCGTTATCCTCAGGACTTGACGCCCCAACGGGCGAACTCTCTCGCCACACCCCCCAATGGGATGTATACGAGAAATCTGATTGGAAGCTTGGTGACTAGTGCGAACAGGCTGACAGACCCTGATGATAAGTTTGGGATTTGGTTTATTCTGCAAGATCTCAGTGTGAGGACAGAGGGCTACTTCCGGTAAGCTTAAGCAATCCCAGCGCCCGCCCTTCTGTACAATTTCTGACAAAGCACACAGTCTGCGGTTCTCATTTACTAGCGTGGGAATCCCCGGCACGGTAGGCGATGCCTCGACTAGTGATCCCCTGCGCGTCAACCAAGGAAAAGCGCCCGTCCTCGCCCAGTGTTTCAGCGACCCTTTCCAAGTCTACAGCGCCAAGAAGTTCCCCGGAGTGTGCGAGAGCACGGCTTTGAGCAAATGCTTTGCGACGCAGGGTATCAAAATCCCCATCCGTAAGGAGGGTGCCGATGGCAAACCCAAGAAAGGCAGAGGCTCTGAGGAGGAGGAGGATGACTGAGGGCTGGTTAGCTGGCTCCGAGGGTGGAAAGGATTCTGTGCTGTCTTATGCTTGACTTGTATAAACCCAGCCAAGCTGCTCCCAGCGTAGCGGAGAGTTACTAGACTAATCCCAACGCATGTACATACTTACTCAAAGAAGCAATGAATATATTGGAATCAACCATGGCATTTCGCATCCCCTTACGAAAAGCAGCGCCTTCACTATCCACGGGGCACCAGACAAGACTTACACATATACAGATCTTGAGACAGGTGAATGACTAAGACCGTATATACTTCAAACCACAATTGGCTGGACAAAGACAGCTACGAAGGTGCAGTATTCCAAAGTCTTCGAGAGTCGAGAGCAAGTTGAATGACACCATCGATGAGCCCCCATTGGGAATATTTCCTTTTCCCTGGAGGGGGGGGGTGATTCAGGTTAAGTAGCATGCATAGTCTTGGTCATCCTAAAACTGGCTGGCCCAGAGCGTTTTCATTACGTCTTCGTAACTCGTATGCCGGTCCGTCGCCCTACGCTGGCTGGCGGGGTCGTTGCCCGTCCCTACCCTTCGCTTCCGCGGCCAGAAGAGGGCCAGAGAGGGGATTGAAAGAGGGCGAGAGACAAGAGAGTGAGCCTTCTTTTAGCATATGGGAAAGGGTCCCCCGTCAGTACAAATAAGTTGGGCGGGCGATGGGCGATGGGGTTACGAGATGTAGTCTGTAGCTGGTCGCGAGGACTGTGACTTCAAGTGCAAGCTTTGAGCGCTGGGTATGTAGTACACAATATACGAACTGGGCGACGACAGCGATACGCTAAGTACATAATTTTGCCTCGCCAATATGACGGAGGACCGTATGATGTCAACGCCCTGTTTGCCCAGGTTTGCAGAACGTCAATGGCCGGGCGACACAAACTGTAGCCATGTAGTTACTACTAGTATGCGGTGACGGAGGGGAGGAGGGGAGGAGGGGAGGAGGGGAGGAGGGGATCGCCAAGTTGGTGTTGCGACAGCAAGCAGCAACTCGGGGTATTTATTTATTCATCTTTCATTTCCTGCATCCGCTCCTCCTCCTGCCTGATCCAAACCTTAAAATGCCTAAATCAACTTGTTTACATTGATACTCGATCTACACAGACATAACGACATCATACTTGACCCTTAAACCCCCCCGCTATTCCGGCCCCAAAACCAGGGTCGGGTCACAAGCTACCAAATCTTCGTGTGACGTGATTGCATTATCCACCTCTGGACAGCAGACACGGCTCTATCTATCCTCCTAGATTTATATCTACACCCCGGCTAGCAGAGTAGTAGATCTAGACTAGCTAGACTACATTCTTGCCTACATACTTACCTTCTCTCACCACTTCACAATTTCTTTTATTTGGTTTTTGTGTAGCTAGCTAGACAGACTCGTCGCGAGACAACATAGCAGAAGAGGTCGGAGCAACGACGACGACGAAAGACAGACAAACACTCACTCCTTCATCAAAGTACTTACACCGAGAAGGGGAACCGGGGCAAAAAACCATGTCGCAACCGCACCATTTCACCTCCACCGGCCGTGGCGGCGCGGGCAACATCAGCGACGCCTCCAACTCGCCCAAGATCCAGCCCAAGGACCTCGAGACGCCCACGCTCAAGCACACCGTCGTCACCACCGGCCGCGGCGGCTCGGGCAACATGCGCACCAACAAGGACCCCGTCGAGACCCGCGCTCTCCAGGACGTCGAGCCGTGAGTGTTTCCCCTCTATCCCTCTCCCCCCCCCCCCCCCTCTCTCTTTCTTACGCGCGCACGCGACATGGCTGGCACTCCCCCCTCCTCTTGCGCGGCCAGTTGCGACTTTGCGCACGCGCATTGACAGTATACGACGACGAGTACGTATGGCTAAAATCCCGTTCCAGAGTCGTTGAGCGACAGAACAGCGAGGGCGTAGCGCGCGTCGGCCGTGGAGGCGCCGCCAACTTCGTCAAGCTGGGCAGCCCCGATATCCCAGAGGCCAAGAAGACCGAGGGCGGCGAGGAGGCGGCGAAGCGCACCAAGAGTCCCGACAACAGCCTGGCCGCCAAGGGCAAGGAGTGGCTTTTCGGCAAGAAGGCTTGAATACCTGACGTATCTGAGAAGACTGGGTAGACTTTGCAGCTGCCAAAGTTCAGAAAGAGAGAGAGAAGGGGAGAGTAGAGGGCAGGGCGCACGTGGTGCGACAAGATGCGACACGGACATCCTACCTTTTCCCCGATCCAATCAGGGGCGGGAGGAAGGGGTTTTCATTTTCTTCTACATTAAGTCATATACCATATACCACATTTCGATAAAGAGATGACGAAAGGGTACGGGTGTTGGATGCTGGTTTTCTGGGTTTCCGAGGTTGAGAAATGTTCCTCTGGGCATGGAATGGAGTTGGAGTCTTTTTCTTTTTTGAACGCATGTTGGTAAGAGCTTTGTCGAAAGCCAAATCTTGTCGACAAGGCGGCTCGGTTTCTAATTGGATGAATCGAATGAGATAATGCCATTTGCCAATGACGACCGGGAAAACGACTTGTCATATCTTGCACGAGATTCCCGTGCTACTACTATCCATTGCTAAGGCTGACTGGCCCATGTTCCCTCGTCCCACCTGTTCGGGCAGCTAATAAGTTGGTACGTTTTGCTGGATTGGAAAAAGATTCATGTTTGACCTCCGTGTATCAGGAGCCGATATGTCGGGCGACATCGGGCGACATCGGGCGGCGACTGACTCTCGATTGGGGTCTGTATATGGGATCATCATGCATGCAATTGACACAATTGCTTGAAACATGACAAACATATAGATTCGCCTCACTCTCTCCATCTGTCGTGCGCTTGCTCCCCTTTTCGCTATCAAAAAGAGAGAGAGAGAAAAGTAAAGACATAAAGTCTAGAAAAGACACTGATCTGGAAAGACTGAATCTTGATATATCTACTTACCATCAACCACACACAGGCATCTAGATAGATATTGAGCCAGTATTTTTTAACCATGTCTGAATCCCGCGACGAAGGAGGCGTGCAGATCTACACGCACCAAGCCCCAGCGGCCCTCCTCCGGCTGCTGTCCGCACACCTCCCGCACTCCCTGTCCCTGCTGCGCCGGCTGCAGTTCACCAAGTTCCCCGGCGGCATTACCGAGCACGCCCGCATCCTCTACGCGTCCGACGTGGCGCTTCCCCCGTCCTGCTCCTCCTCCTCCTCCGCCGCCGCCGCCAATCCTCCTCCTCCGAGTCCCGGGCCAACCGCAGATGATGCGCGGGTCGAGGACGACGACAACCACCCTTTCACCGCGGCGTACCTGGACTTCTCCCGCGGGCCCGAGACCCAGATGTGGATCTACTCGACCCTGGAACGCCAGGGCGACAGCGATGGCGACGTTGGCGAGAAGGACAGACGAGCAGCGCTCCGCCACGCGGTCTCCGTCCTCGGCGCCGCGCGCCGCGTCCGCGACGACTCCGTCGCGGCCGCGGGGCGGTCCGCGTCCCCGCTGGGCCCCTGCGTCCTGGCCGGGACGATGAGCGAGGCGTTGCGCGCGTCGCTGGGGGAGCGGTTCGGGATCGAGTTCCCGCAGGTGGGCCTGTACGACAAGTGGCTCCTCGATGCGCGGGAGATGCCACCGCCGCTGCTCCCTACTGACGATGATGCCGGCAAGGGGGGGCGGCGGCTGGATCCCGGGATGTGGTTGGGGGCGGTGCGGAAGGAGGATATACCGTTTGTGTTGAGCCGGTCCAATGTGCCGCGGAAGGAGTAAGTAGAATGCCTCTCCCATCCCCCTTCCCCCGGTTTTTGGCGACGTTTCCCCCAAAAGAGGAGGGAGAAAGAAGAAGAAGAGCGGGAAAGGGATGATGAAGAAGAAAAACAAGTATGCTTATTTACTCACCCCCTTTCTTTCAAAATATTTAGAAGAACAGTCAAGTTGCTGCCCAGCGCGGCGATCATGCTGGAGGACGGCACCCCTATTGCTTGGTGCTTCCTAGGTGAGATGGCCTCTATCCCACCCCCCACCCCCCACACCCCATCCCCGTCTGATTTGGTACTCTTATCTACCCCTTGGGCTTCAATTTCCACTCTCTCAGGAACTGCATAATCATGATAGCAATAGGTCCCGAGGCCTCCCTGAGCAGTATGCACTGCGAGGAGCCCTACCGCGGAAGGGGGTTTGCCAAAGCGGTTGTGGCCAAGCTCCTGAGGGATCATCTGGCAGACTTCGGCGGAGGCGATAGCACGCTTTGCTGCGCAGAGGTTGCCTCAGATAACCTCGGCAGTCAAGGGGTCTGCAAGAGCCTGGGGGCCAAGATTGGCTGGACCGTCTCCTGGTAAGCAAAGCGACAACTTTATTTCTTTTTATATTTTGGCTTATTTACATTTTCCCCCTCCGATTCTATGCAAAGTATGCAGGGCAGAGAAGACACTCTCTAATAAGTCTAATAACATTACAGGAGCACCATCGATTTAGACACTGTCCCAGTGAAGTGAGATCTCCCAGCTACAATAGCCTTGCGCTTGCGAATCAGCCACCTCGTTGATAGGGGGGTCTGCTGACCGTCACCGCTTAGAAACGCGCTGCACCTCTGATAGATAGAACTTCAAGTCGTCAGGTTTGACGAACGGTGTAACGCCTGCAATATGAAGTGTTAGCAATTTTCATGTCTTCGTAGTGGGGCGAAAACCCTTGCTTACCGTGACCCAGGTTTGCGATCCAACCCTTCTTGCCACCTCCGAAACCCTTAACCATGTGCTCAACCGTCTCCGTGATGTTTTCGTGGGAACCGTAGAGAATGCCGGGATCGGCGTTGCCCTGGAAGACAATCTTTCGGTCTCCCCTGATCTTCACAGCCTCGGCGGGATCGATGACCCAATCCAGACCGATGACGTTGTAGCCAATGTTGCACACCGAATCGATTGCGTGGTTGGCGCCCTTGGGGAAGACGATCATGGGGACCTTGTCCAAGCCCATCTCCTGGAGGCGCTTGGGCAGGTGCTCGGCGATGTAGGCCAGGTAGGGCTCGCTGAAGGTCTTGAAGGTGTAGGGCGACAGCTCGCCCGAGTTGGAGTCGAAGACCTGGACCAGCTGGGCGCCGGCCTGGACCTGCAGGGCCAGGTACTCGACGCAGACCTCGGAGATCTTCTGGAGCAGGGCCTTGGCGGCCTCGGGGTACTTGTAGATCCACGTCTTGCTCTCCTTGTGCGTCTTGGAGCCGCCGCCCTCGGTCATGTAGCAGAGCAGGGTCCAGGGGGCGCCGCAGAAGCCGATGAGGGGGACGCGGCCCTGCAGCTTCTTGCGGGTCATGGTGATGGCCTTGTAGACGTAGTCGAGCTCGGTGGCGACGTCGACCTTCTTCTGCATGACCTTTTCGTACTGGCCGTCGTCGGGCGAGACCAGGGGCGCCGGGAAGTGCGGGCCGACCTTGTCGAGCATCTCGACCACCATGCCCATGGCCTGCGGGATGACGAGGATGTCGGAGAAGATGATGGCGGCGTCGATCAGGCCGGCGAAGCGCTCAATGGGCTGCAGGGTCAGGGTGGAGGCGACCTCGGGGTCGCGGCAGCACTCGAAGAAGTCGCGGCCGGCCTTGGCTTCGTGGTATTCGGGCAGGTAGCGGCCGGCTGTGTCGTAGGGAAGACAAATGAAGGATCAGCCATATGGACCGGCAATGGAAGTCATGGCTTGAGGATGGATGGAATCTAACTGACCTTGGCGCATGATCCAAATGGGGGCTCGTTCAACATCTTGACCTGCGGATTAAATCTGTATCAGCTATAAATCGATGCCTGCCATTCATTCATACATTGTCACAAGGGAGCTGTACCCCAGGCGGTTCTCAGAATGAGATCATTCTTCAATGGTTCGAATTGGTGCGCCATGTTGGTGTTGTGTGGCGTGTTTATATCACAGCCAGAGTCAAATATAAGTTAAAGTATGAGAGGATCATCAACCAAAAAAAGACCCCTCCATTCCATTTCCATCAATTGTCCAGTTCTAGCGGCGCTCCAGCCATTCAGCCAGCGCAGCAGCGCAGGTCACCATCTAGCACGGTAACTAGTAAGCTTCAACATTGAGTGCTGATGGCGGGGTATTAAGGTACTTTGTTTATGTACTTATTTTACTTACAGCTGATGCAAGGGTAGCTCCGCCCCCGCACCGTGACACCTAACATGACCTTAGCAAGTACCTAAGGTTACTTACTTCAATAATATTCCGTCTTTCCGCTTTCTGCCAATTGCCTGTCCGCCCATCAAGCTCCAAGCTCCAGGCTCCAGCTACCACTCACTCACTGCCAGACTGCATCCATCTCCATTAGATGTCATGAATAGATTGATCCAACTTTCAGCCTTAAGAAAAGGCACGAAACAGTTCACGAAAATAGGGGTTTGGTAGGACCTCGTCGCCTATTCGTGGCACATTTATTGGCGTGTCACTTACTTCTTCTTACTTGCAATCCCCATTGCCTTGATCTCCGCCCTTTCTACCCTCAACCGGCACATCATTAATTGCATCGTCAATCGCCTACTGCCCATCCAATACATCGTCGATCCCCTCCTTCCAAGCATCAACATGGACCAGGCCCTTGCCACCTGTCTGGCCTTCCCCCCCGAGCAACCTCTGAGGGACGATGCCACATACGACAAAGCCATTCAGACGCACCTTCTGAAGCTGACCAAGCTGATCAAGGAACCCCCGGTGCCCTTGGATCAGTATGGTGTTCAGATACTAGAGGTAAGTCACTCGTGCGCTTCCTCGCCTCAACTGTCGCCAGTCTAACTAACCTCTTTGTCTAGCTTGTCGATCCCGAAGTCAACTCGTTATCCTACATCGCCGTCCTTCACACCCTGCTCTTTCCCAACCCAGTAGGTCCGCGCGAGATCGTCTTGGAAAAGCTGGTCAAATTCCTCTTGGGCTTCGACCCTCAACAGCTCAGATACGCCGGATCTCATTTATTAGAAATCCTGACCCTTGTCTGTGCTGGCTCGCTATTGCCTCCTTCCGTAGCAGCCGAGCTCGTCGCCACCGCCATCCTCAAGATCGATCCGACCGGAAGCATGTTCACATCAACACATCTTCAACTCGTGAAGCTTGCCTACAGCACCAACAACATCGAGCCGGCTCTGAAGGTTGTGGAGAAGGATATCGTCTTTTACCCCGGTATGGCCAACTGGAAGAGACCGTCAATGCTCTGCGACATGACACTTTCGCCTTCCGCCTACATACACAGGGAGACTGGTCTTACCAACCCGGTCAAGGCGGCTGCTGTACTAGAGTACGATATGCTGGCTGGTCTGATGTTCTGCTCCAAGCGAGACTGGACGAAAGCGCATGCTGCGTTTGAGCGCATTGTCACCTACCCGACTCGCGATGGCGGCTGCAGTAAGATAATGGCCGAGGCATACAAGAAGTGGGTGCTAGTCAGTCTCTTGTTCAAGGGGAAGCTTGTGCCCTTGCCACTCTATACCGGCCCCGCAGCTGCCAAGAACTATCAGACCCTCGGCAAGCCCTACAAAGACATCGCATCACTGTTCGACACGACCAATGCAGAGGAGCTACGAAGCGAGGCGGAGAAGTCAAGCCAGATTTGGCAAGAAGACAATAACGTGGGCCTCATAAAGGAGGTCCTCTCTGCGTACCAAGAGTGGCAGATCAAGAACCTGCAGAATGTCTTCTCAAAGGTTTCGATAGCCGAAATCCGACAGCAAACCAAGAGCGCCCAGACGGGTAGCATTCTTAACAGCGATGACGACATCGAGGCGCTGATCCAGAATATGATCATCTCGAACAGCCTGAAAGGTGTTATGGAGAAGAATGACGACGGCACCGTGTTCTTGACGTTCCTGCCAGCTTCCGCGGCCCTGTCAGAAACAGAATATGCCCAAGAGCTCGCCAAGACGGCGGTGCAGCTCAAAGCCCTCGAGCCTATATTCAAGGCCACTAACGAGCGTCTTGGAACCAGCAGAGACTACATCAAGCATCTGATCAAGGAACAGAAGCGCGCTGCTGACAAAAGCGAGTTGGATCCCACTATGGGCTTCGAGAGCCACGTGGACGACGAAGACTTGATGGGAGGAGTTACGTCTACGGCATAAAAATCCATCATCTACGGCTTGAAGCCCATACTGGTAAATCCCATGTCGATTAAGTTCGTCGGGTTCCACAGCGTAGCGGCTTGAATCAGATGTGAAAGCAGCAGCAGCAGAGAGCGAATAGAAGTTAGAGAAATCCCGGCCTTAGCTGCGCAGGTGTTGGGGAGTTGGAATCCTTATTTGCATCGTGGCGGCTACGTGAGGCACATTTTGCCCACCCATAGTTAGGGCCCAGAGAGATCGATGATAGGGTCTCGATACGGCGCGAGTTTGACGAGAAATGTGCCATGAATGAATAGAAAGACAGATATGTATAATCCTGCGTCAATTGGTACGAGGCAAATACATGATAATTACCAATCCTTGAATGACTTGCTCTTGCCAAATTGAACCATCTTCCCCTTTAATCCCTGTGAGATCTCTGGGTTGTGGAATATGCATCGAGGAGTGAACAGGAGCAGAGGCGTAGTGTATCATTTTATTTCTTAGTTGATATACGTTGGATACGCATAGATGAATGTGCTTGCTTGTACGAAGCCATCCCAGATCGTTCGTACCTCATCCTGTCCAAATCTTCTTAACCCCTTACTTCATCTTCCTTGCTTAAGCCTGCAGCGCCAGCTCCTCCCGGGCAGCATGACTACCCTTCCTCCACGCCTCGGTATGATCCCTCTGGGACGAAGCCGTCTTCTCATTACCCACCTTGCCCCAGCCACCGCCGCCGGGCGTGTTGATGATGATGCGGTCACCTGGCTTCATCGGCGCGCTGTTTTTGGCGCCGAGATTAATGTAGCGCTCCTCGAACTCCGTAGCAGTCTCTCCTTCTTCTTCTTCCTGTTCCACGTGGCCCTGCTGCCTCGCGAGGTCCTTCTCGGGATCCGTCTTGGCCACGCGACGCACCCAGACATTGAGACCGCACTGCGCGTCCTCGCCGCCGGCGAGGCCGTAGGGCCGGTAGACGCGGCGCTCCGACAGGATCGAGACTTGGACGGGGATGAGGAACTCGATGTCGCGGACGACGCCGTCGCCGCCGCGGTGCTGGCCACGGCCGCCCGAGCCGGCGCGCAGCGAGAACTGGCGGAGCAGGACGGGGTAGCGGCGCTCGAAGACCTCGGAGTCGGTGATGCGCGTGTTGGTCATGTGGGTGTGGACGCCGCTGGTGCCCTCCCAGTCCGGGCCCGCGCCCGAGCCGCCCGCGATGGTCTCGTAGTAGCCGAATCCTTTCACCTCTTCGCGGCCCGAAAGGTTGCCGCCGAAGCCGAACGTCAGGTTGTTGCAGTCGCCTTGCGACGCGGCGCAGGCCTGGAAGGCGCGGAAGATGACGTCCGTCACGCGTTGTGACGTCAGCACGTTGCCGCCCACGACGGCGGCGCCCGTCGAGGGTGAAAGCAGCGAGCGCGGCGGGATTCGCACGTGGATCGGCTTGAGGCAGCCTTGGTTAAGGGGGATGTCCTCGGAGATAAGGCACCGCAGACAGTAGATGATGGCACTGAAGGTAACGGCCTCGGGCGCATTGATGTTGCCGTAGACTTCCGGACCGGTACCCTCGAAGTCGAAGATGGCCTCTCCCTTGTCTGGGTCAATTGTGACGCGCAGCCGGATCGGGCTACCATCGTCCATGAAATCCACGGCTGAAAGGTCTTGACCTTCAAACCTCTTGTAGACTTTCTTGAGGAGTTCACGCACACAGTTCTCCGCGTTCTGCTGGATGTTCACCATGTAGAATTGGACAGTGTCCTCGCCGTACTCGTCGATGAGAGCCTCAATGAGCGAGATACCCTTCTGGTTAGCCGACACTTGCGCTCGCAAGTCGTTCAAATTGTCTGCTAGACAACGGGTTCCGCTGCATCCTGGATACTTGGCAGGCTCGCTGTACAGCAGCTCAGTGATGCGCTCTTCGTTGAACTTGCCTTCACTGACAATCTTCTCGCTCTTGATTGCCGCGCCCTCCTGGTACAACTCTCTTGAGTGTGGGGGCATGCTACCAGCTGTGATGCCTCCAATATCTGCGTGGTGAGCACGAGACGCTGCGTAGAAGAGGATCTTGTCTCCTTTCTCGTTAAACGCCGGCATCAGTAGAGTGATATCAGGCAGGTGAGTGCCTCCATATGATGGGTGATTGGAGATGATAACATCCCCCTTTTTCAGCTTGCCCTCCCAAATTTTAGCTTGCGTCCGCACACATGTCGACATAGAGCCCAAGTGGACAGGCAAATGGGGCGCATTGGCAACGAGACCTCCAGTTGCGTCAAATATGGCACAAGAGAAATCTAGTCGCTCCTTCACGTTTGTGCTGACACTAGTTTTTTGCAAAGCCCTGCCCATCTGCTCAGCAATGGCCATGAAGCGGTGACCGAAGATGCTGAGCAAAATTGGGTCAACCTCCCTTTCGGAAGTATCTTTCTGGGATCTGAGAAATGTTAGTAATTTTCAACTCCGCCAAAGAAAAATCTTCATAATACTTACTCTTCCTTGGCATCCCTCTCGAGATCAATGATGACATGTGTCTCCAGAATTAGCGCCTTTGCTTTCGGGGTCACGACAATGGTTTGTGTTCCATCCGCTAGCATAGCCGGTCCTTGAATCTCGTCACCCACTGAAAGGTCTTTCAGCTTGTAGATTGGTGTTTCTCTTCGGCCCCCATCAAAATAGACTTGCGACTTTCCGTAAGGCTGCTTGCCACTCGCATCTTGTCGTTTAACCTCCTTAAGTTGTTGGTCCACCGTCTTCTCTTGGTAGCTAAAGCTTTTGCCGATACCGCGAACGCGCACATCATCTATAATGATATCTCGGTCGTCTAGCGTGAAGCCGAACTCATATCGATGGTGCCTCACAAACGCCTCACCAAAGTCCCAATCCTTGTCAGCGGGTTTGACGATCATGAGTGCTGACTCGGTACCTCGATACCTCATGTTGAGATATTCCTCAAAGACGACCTCGCCATCATTGAAACCTTGATCGACCAAAGCTTGTCGTGACTTATCCTTGAGCTTTTCCATCTTCGTCCGCAACTCGTCGATTACAGATTTCTCTTGTTTCCAGACCTTTGACTCGGGCTCCTGACGCTCGTCGACGACATCAGCCAAAGCCATACCGTAAGCCGATAACACTGATGAGTATCGGTGGACGAGAATCTGCCGGATGCCCAAAGCTTCGGCGATAGCAACGGCATGCTGGCCACCTGCACCGCCGAATGTTGCCAATCTGTGTTTGGAAGAGTCATGGCCCTTGGCTTCGGTAATTGAACGGATGGGTCTTGTCATAGCTTCGTTGGCAATAGTTAAGAACCCGTAAGCAACTTCGTCGAGGCTCATGTCCTTGCCCGTTTCGTTCTTTATCTGATCAGCAAGCTCCTGGATAGCACGCCTACTAGCCTCGGGGTCCAAGGCCTCATCTTCATTCTTGCCGAAAATTTTGGGGAAGAAATCAGGCAAGAGACGTCCAAGAAAAAGGTTGGCGTCTGTAACGGCTGCTGGACCCCCTTTTCGATAACAGGCCGGGCCCGGGTGGGCACCAGCGGATTCGGGGCCAACCACAAAAAGACCGTTCTTGAAGAACAGCCGGCTTCCACCACCGGCAGCCACCGTATTGATATCTAATTGCGGCGACTGTATAGTCACACCGGCAGTTGTCGTCTCAAATACGTGCTCGTATCGGCCATCTCCATATCTAGAAACATCCGTGCTGGTACCTTGCATGACGTTAGCGCGAACAGTTGTTAATATCTTGGTTCAAATCTTACCTCCCATGTCGAATCCAATGACAGGTATCTTTGTTTCTTCGTCGTAACTTGTAATGGCGTAACCAACAACTCCACCCGCAGGACCAGATAGGATGGCCTTCAACCCGGTGAACTTATCAACATCAACTAAGCCACCGTCACTTTGCATAAATTCGCATCTGGCACCTTGGTTTCCTGCCTCGTTCAGGACGCTTTGAGTGCCAAGACCGCCTGCGAAGCCTTTCTGGAATCCGGCGATGTATTTTTTGATAGCGGGTGTGAGGTATGCGTCGGCGCATACACTTGTGGCTCTTGAAACAAGCTTGATCATGGGCATCAACTCGTGACTGAGGGAGATATGCTGGAAGCCAATCTCCCTGGCGACCTTGCCGACCATAGCTTCGTGGTTGGGAAATGTGTAGCCGTGCATTAGACAAACTGCTATACTCCTGATACCTTTGTCAAATATTTTCTGAAGCTTGTCTCGGATTCCCTGTTCCTCTGGCCGGCGCAAGATGCGGACCGCCTCTCCTGACAGGCCCATGACCAGATCGGCCGTGTTTGCGTCCTCGCTGCTGGCTTGTACGTCGGCTTTTGTAACGTTTCTAGTCGGGTCTTCTGCGTAATCCTCGAGTGTGACTCTCTCGTCGATCTCGACTACTTCCTCATATAGTACATCGGGCTTCCGTATCGCCAAGTCAAAGATCTTGGGCCGACTCTGGTTGCCGATTTCTAAGCAGTCCTTGAAGCCTTCCGTGACTACTAGCGCAATCTTCTCGCCCTTTCTCTCTAGCAGGGCGTTCGTAGCGACTGTGGTACCCATGCGAATCGAGTCGATCTGGGAGGTGTCGAGGGGCTCGCCTCGGGGGATATCGCGCTTGGTGAAATGGCTCATGATGCGACGGATGCCCTCCAGCGGCGCATCGTCATAGTTGGCCGGGTCTTCGGACAGCAGCTTGATCACCAGGTCTTCTCCATTCAGAGTGCCGACACAGTCCGTGAAGGTGCCGCCGCGGTCTATTGCAATGCGGATACCGCGTACTTTCTGTGCCTCGGCCATGGCGGTAGTGAGCGTTTGGGATAACAGCGCTGTTGGTTTCGTGGAACTCGGGTGGAACGAATTGATAAATAGTCAAATGGGATATCGGATATGTAAATCAAATTGCGCTCTTGAAGGGAGTGTTTGTTTGGTTGGGATTAACAAGCCAATGGCGGGCGGTAAAGCAATGATTCGCGCAAGTCTATATGTAGAAGGAAACTAGGTGAAGATAGCTTCCATTACCAAGCATTGAACAGTTGTATTATTAAACATGTCACCCGAGCCGCGGGGATCCAAAGCCGACGATGGCCAGGTCCTCAGCAAATGACGAGCAACTCCGATGCCCAGAAAGCGAGTCCCTGGTGTTGCTCCGATGTCGTAGTTCGGCATCAGTAAAGCCAATCCCGCCATGTGGTAATAGGAATCGCAAGATCGAGGGTCGATAAGAGCTCGCCGCTTGATAAGGTAGGGTGATCCCAGAAGCCCAGAAGGAGCCCCCCTATGAACCCCACCATCCCACTATCGTACATGCCTATTGTGCGACAGTAACGGTACGGCTAAGCTATTAGTTATCTAATACCCCGCACTATAATCACGCCTTCCGAACTACGTACTGCTAACCCTTACCTAATGGGGCTGGAAGAGAGACATTTTTAGAAATTTAGAGGTCGACTCGCTCCAATGATTGGAGTCGACTGCTGGTAGCAGGGCAGGGTAGGTTAATACACTTGTTCCAGCGGTGGTGGAAGTCCGTCACTTGGGGAATGGAGACAATGCCATGAGAGTTGGAGCACCATATATTTTGTTTTGTAAGTCTTTTGAAGTGAGCCAACTCGATCTGTAGACCTGCAGATGCATACTTTAGGCAGTGCAGTGTAAGTGAACATGTCATTGAATGAACAGTGATCCTCCAGACTCGCTTCCGAGGCATCTGCCTCATTCCATACCTGTGTCGCCAACTGCCAGGGTTTTAACCATGGCCAGTCCAACTCGGCGACTTCAGCTTGGGGCATCTAGAAGCAGCAATAGAGTAATCATATTGTTTATCCCTTCATATTTTTCTGATGCTTGGGTATTCTATCATGCCACTTTGACGAATAGAGTAGTCGTTGCTGCTATTCGACATTACTGGCTAATAATGGTCTAAATCCGGGAGCGCTAATGCTTTGTGCACGCTGCCTTTGGTATTGATCTCGCCTGTTGGAAGTCGAAAGTACGTTGTTGTTCTGGTTCTTGAATCGATTATACTAGCAGGGGACATGGGTTAAACAAGGGCGGAAATTAGGACAGGCCAGGATGGGAGTTCCCGTTCCTGTCTTTCGAGGCGGCTCAGAATATACGACGTACTGCCTTGCCTCTAAGAGCCTCGGGATCGACGTTTGAAAAAGGGTTTCTTCACCATATAATACCACAAGAAGCGCATGTGATGCGCCGTTCTTCATGGCGACGAGCGGCCGCAGGTTTGTTCGTCTCAGCTTCTAGAAGGTATCTTTTGGTCTAGTGCCCTTGGCTGCAGTCAACGGGATATTAACATATTCGCCCGGCGCGGAATACGGTGACCAATCGTCTTACGTGAGGGCAGAGCATGACGTCCTTGGTCGTCAGGATTTTCGAATATCAAAATACAGTATAAGGATTTAACCTACCGTCCGAGCTCACCCGTCTTTTTGCCCCTTGTTTTTGAGTTGTAACCTTCCGCATTCAGTAATCAGACACCCCCGGGAGCCGGCAAGCATGCCTGATTACCCCGGTAGGCGTGGTAACATGGGCAACCTTCAGCTCATCGACCACCCCCCCTGATGGGAACTTGGCATAGTATCGCTTCCAGAGACCGGTTTTATAGGACCGAGCTGTGTAACCAAGATTAAGGACCTCCAGCCACGATTGCGATGAGGCTCATTAGTGGCTGTTGAATATTTGGGGGCCGGGGAGAAGATGGATGGTCACATTCGTGGGCCCGCGTTGGGATTAGGTTTCATAGTTTCATCTTCGCCTTGTCCGAAGTCCCATCACCAACAGCGCTGCTGTCGGACTTCCTACGCGCCTACACCACCCTCTAGCTACACCTGAAGGGGCCGCATACAGTCAGCCCCAGGCGATTGGCTCTCACCGGCGAGTCAGTAGTTACACACACACACACTGTCATCTCCGTGCAACCAGGCCGGGGATGGGGCATTACAGGTGTCTGAACTGGCAAGGTGGTATTGACCAGTTCCTCGGCCGAGTGCCTATCTAAGGTTGGATAGGGGGCTTTGGCGTAAGCCATGCAGGCTGTGATGTGAGGAAACATCGCGGTACTCCTACAATGGCCATCGTTGTTCGAACGTGGTTGTGGGCTCTCTGCTGTATTTGATGTAAGTGACTCAGTATTGGCACTATATGGAACTGTTGGGGGCACGAGGTCTAATATCGTTTTGCAGAAAGTAAAAGCACTGCCTTTTCTGCAGCTCTGGTGCAATGGGAGAACGCTTGATGCTATGCACGATAGCAGTCACCTGTCTTGGGAGCACCCCGCAGTGACTGCATACATGTGTGTTTTCTCCACGATGGACTGCCAGGCCTGGCCGTATGGACTCGGTCAACCAACCGTACATGATTGAGGAATGTAAAGGGTCTAACTCGGGAAGTATATCACATACATCACAAGTGCACTTGGTCCTATCACCAAATACATACATCCGTGGCATATACTGCATTCAACAACATTAGAGTCGAGTCGAGTCTGCTGTCTCTGGAGTTCGCCTTGTCTGTGGGGACTAGATGGGGTCAGTTGATATGTGCCGTCCAGTAGGTACATCGTTCTTTCCACCTCCCACTCCTCTTTCCTCTCTCTCTCTCTCCCTCTCCCGATCTTTCTCCAACGGTTTGCTATTTAAATGAAGGCAGGCACGCTCACTCCAACAGATTCGGCCCCCACATGGCTCGACTGCCATCTTCAACCTTCAACACGACTCATGTTGCCCAGACAAAGAAAAATCATAGGTAATATTTTTGTCACCCTCGCCTGCTACTGGCTGAGAATTCACAATGCAGCCTATTTCCACATGCACGAGGAAACCCGTTTTCTCGCCAATCAGGGGCCAGAGCCAAGTCCATCTCATGGGCCGTCCGGGAATGCTCTGCAACTCCAGCCTAGTCTTCCCATGACCGTTGTACTTTGATTCCCCATCGACCCTTGCTGGCCTAATTTATCCTCGAGTCTGCTATGTACCACCAGCTTCCTACTGGCTGGATCACGAACGACGGTGCTATCCCTTGTTGGTCAGCCTGCGTCTCTTCGGTGAGAGATTATGATGGTACTGGGAAGGGACTGGGAACCTACCTGTACTCCTGATGTGTGCTGACGCCCCGTCATGCGAGTCTTGCCGCCATCAGATGGACACCGAAATTTGCCAGAGTTGAGTAGTCCATGGCGATCCGCCTGGGCTGTCTTTGGCCGTCCCGTTGTGGTCTTGCGTTTGTACCAGACAAGTCCCTTGGTATGTTCCTGAGATGCATCGTCTTTCACATGCAAGTCGGACATTAGCCTGCACCGTCGCCATGGTCCTGGAACTTGACGACAATGTGATGTTCCTTCCCACGCCATGCTGCTGGGTAATTAATTACCACCAGCTTGTCATACTTTCTGGGGGGACTGTTGCCGGGGTGTCAACCGTGATCACGCATTCCCCCACACCCATATCTGAGACAAACGGCTGTGCCTGAGAGTCGAACATGGGTGGAGGTGTGAGTATACTGGCAGGTACTGTGGCCCTCGGAACTACGGGGGTGTTGCTTAACTCGCGGCCTATTACTCATGATTCTTTCGGGCTACGCCGAACGAATGTCACTGTACAAGACGCTCGATGCAGAATCGACTACCAGAGCTGCTAGGCAGAACTGGTCACGAACCTCAGTTTCAACAGACTACGGTGTGAAGTCGAAGACACGACAGCCATTCAGGGCTAGAGTGTCTAGTTTATGAGTGGGAACTAGAAGTCCCTGCGAAGGCATTGGTTGCTTATGGGTATGAATCTGTCGCGAAGTGCCGATGGTGTCTCGGGTGGCTTCAAGGGACGACTGATGGTGGGCTCGTGCCAGCATTGACTCAAAGTGGCCCAGAGATATTCCCGCGTAGGATTACTTACCCGTGGAATTCTTTGCCGCAACCTTATATCAAGTACCTTACTTGTTCTAGGGGGTTACATCCACATCCACATCCACGCTTGCGGCGTTACTTCCCAGGATCTTGTCTTGGAGAATCTCGCTTCCATATCCCTTTGAGGCATCTGCTCAGCTGTTCATACCAGCTGTATAATCATTTCTGGACACCGGCGCTGGACTGTTTCGAGAACCTCAGTATCGCGTGCGGCCGGCCCCGACAGCCACTCAGAAGAACAGCGAAATCGTGACTCGTCGAGGCCGATCACTCGCCATCTTCATTGGCGTATAAGATCTGCTAGAACCGGAGGCTTGTGAACCGGTTTCTCATCGCTGTGACAACCTATGATAACGTTGGACCTGTCTACAAGGGGTACTGCAACTATATAAAGCTTTCACATCGCTCAGCTATATTCCAACATGCCGCAAAGGTCAGCAACAACAACCATGATGCGGATCGCTATCGCCGGAGGAGGCGGCTTTGCCAGTATCCTCGTCCGTATGCTCTCGGAAAGCGCCCATGCCCTTATCGTGCTTTCCACTCAAGTAAGCCCCTGACGCTGCGTCGTATCCTACCAAATCTAACGGGGTGACACCTCACAGGAGCATCCCGAGTTCGATGAATACGACTGCCAAGTCGCTGTTGTTGACTATGACAACATGGAAAACCTCAGGTTCATCCTTCAAGGTGTTGACCTGGTGATTTCAACAATCTGCGGCACACCACAAGTCAACCTCATAGACGCCGCGAGACGAGCTCGAGTACGCTGCTTTGTCCCCTCGGAGTTCGAAGGCGCCTTGAGCCACCGGCCCAGCGACAACGATCCCTTAGATCGAGGCTCCTCGACAGCTCTGGACTATCTTCGTCGTTGGTCCACATCACGATCCCACCCGATGAAATTTACCGTATTCTCCTGCGGTCTCTTCTACGAAAGACTGGCCCCCGGGGGTCTTGCTGCATACGGGATGGGCTACAGCTCGAATGTACAGGACGAAGGTGGCTACCTAGTCAACCTTCGTACTGGTACCGCCGAGATCCCTGAGGTCAATGCTCAGGGCCGTTCGGTTCACATCGCCATGACCTCAGTCTACGATGTAGCCAGATTTGTGGCCGCGGCAGTTGAGCTAGGGCTCGACAATTGGCCTAGAGAGTTCAAGATGCGCGGCGCCTCTATGACGACGAAGCATCTGGTAGAGGTCTGCGAAGAGGTTCGAGGAGGTATGCCATTTATATGATACCATCTACTGTTCTGCTACTTTACTGATCAGACAAAGTCACGTTCAACAAAATCGCCAGGCCTTATAATGAACTCCAATCTTGGCTCCAGTACTACGAGGATCACCAAGACTGGGTACACTGGCACCACATGCAGCAACTCGTCCAGACTGCGAACGGTCGATTCCACTTCAGCGACCCAAATCTCAACGAGATGGTCCCGATTCAACCAGTTTCCTTTCGAGCTTGGCTCCAGGAAATCTGGGGATCGGGCGTCTGAAAACCCGTTGCTGTTCCAGTTCTCACCTCAAGCCTGGGCATTTGCCTTCTCTCACTTTCATATGCACACACCTTTTTCATACCCCTTTTGGCCAAGTTCATCTTTGTCGAATCTTATTGGCGTCCAGACAACTCCATCAATGTCTATACCAACCATACATTCTGTCAGACAATTTCGAATGCCATTGTTTTCCTGGGGGTCAGGTCACACTTTTCGAGGCAAAGACTATCATCTCGATCACTCCCGGTTCTTTCTCAGAGCATCGATCACTGCCAATACATTTTCAAAACACGTTAGAAGCGAGCAATCGCTACCACGGGCAATTGTTGCTGTCTTCTCCTGTACCCTTATCATTCTTGTACCACAGACTAGAACCAAAGATTTACTTCCTCACATATACGAACGGAGAAAGTAAATTAATAGACTTCCAATGAAGAGAGACATTGTCAAGTCGTACTTGAGATTCCAGACTACAGGCTGCTTCGCATAAGTATTTAAGAAATAGGCTACCATGTCTACCTGGGCCTGAAAAGTATGCTTTCTCGTAATGCCTTATCTCGTACGAGCCTGCATCGTCCAGCATCCACCAATGGCTCCTCAAGTCCCTACCCCCCACGTTGTAACCCGCATTGCTGCATTGACTAGACTACTGCAGGGAATGAAATGTAGCCCTATGACCCTCGACCCACACACTCTCTCCATCTCGACCGTCTATTCTTCTTCTCCGGGCTGGGCTGGCTCCAATTGAACCGTAAGTCACGCTATACATATGTATATGTATGCTTAACACACACACATACACACACACACACCCCGAAAACATCCATATATGTATCCATAGTGCTACCTACATTATTGGGTCCCCGGTTACGGTTGATGCAAGAAGGGTCACGGGGCCTGGCGCGCGCCCCGAAGCTCAAAGCTCGCTGCCTACCATACTCTACACCCAATCCGTCTGATGAAACAAGACTTCGCGAAGAGCCTCATTGATGGATGAGAATACGATGTTTCTCCCTCCCCCCCCCCCCTCTCTTGGCGTCGCGCTCTCTCCACATGCCGACCTTCCTTGGCATCCACACAGACACACGCACGGCACAGCCACTACCTCCTGCAAGACCAATGACTGGTATGTAGCTAAGCTATATTCTTACATTATAGTGCGTCTTCCCTAGACCTGTTCCCCAGGTTTCACCACCCCTTCCCCAACCTTTCTGCCTATTGCGTCTCGCATGGAATCGGGCAGTGAACGGGAGGACCAGGTTGCTGCCTGGAAGTTAAGGGAGTGAGTTGTTGCCTTGCCTATACCAACGTTTTCCAATATCGCTCGCAGTTTACCACTTAGTCTACGCCAAGTCAATCAGTGCTGAATGAACAAATTGTGTTATTGATGAAGCACGATGCAAATGCAAATGCAATGGAAATGTCAAAAATGTCAAGAACTGATAACGCCACCCTTCCACCCTTTACTCCTCTTGCTATGTTTCCCACATCTTCCCCGTCCCGTTCCCTTCTTTGCGCATGTGTCTTTCTTTCTCTTTCTTTCTCTATATGCCTCCCGCCCTCGGACCGAGCAGACTTTTGTGTTGAAAAGGGGTATGCTGCTCTGTTCTACCTTTTGTACGCATACGCCTCCCTCGCTCGCCTATGTAGTAGTAGCCAGTAAATAAAACGGTTTCCCTTTTGCCGTTGTTGAACAACATTCATTCTTTCTATGCCGGCTGACACCAAAACAGAAAGCAGCCCTTGGTTCCATCACCCCACCCTATCCTGCAGATGACATGGATCTAAGCCGCCAGCCAAGCGTAGGGCTGAAAAGAAGAAAGAAGGGAAGATTTGTGTGAAACCATCACTGCTCCTGAAATCCGTAGACCGAGAAATAATGATGCCTTCTTTCTGTCCCACCAACCCTTAAGCCGTGAACAGTGGCAAGTTTCGTCCATCGCCTTGGTGCCTAAATTGGGTGTCGTATTCCCTTTTATCTTTTTAATCTAATTTTTATTTTATTTTATTTCGTCGTAGCAGGCGCAGGAGCTGCGACAGATGATGATGCTGGTACAGCAGCACCGTTTTCGTTTTCGTTACCGCCCTCCTCCTCCTCCTCCTCCTCCTCCCCCTCACCGAACTCGGTGACGACCCAGAGGCAGAACTTCTCCCAGTCGACGGCCCACTCCTGCAGGCGCTTCGCCTTGAGGCCGGCGCCGACCGAGGCCTCCTTGACGTCGCGGGTCCACTCCTCGGCCGTCTGGTCCTCGAAGGCGGACCAGCGGATGCTGTTCTCGGCGAGCGAGCCCAGACCCGCGAGCCCCAGGTTCTCCCAGCCCTGGAGCGCCTGCCAGAAGTCGTGGGTGCAGCCGGCCGTGTCCTGCCCCAGCATGGCCGGGTCGTCGTTGCACAGGCAGCAGGGCACGCCGCGGGCCAGCAGCGCCGGCAGCGGGTGGCTCATGACGGAGCCGCAGAGGCGGAGGACCTCGTTGCTGATGGGGCAGCTCTCGATGAGGATGCGCTTCTCTTTCACCAGGTCGATGAGGAGCGGGTGCTTGTACAGGCTGAAGCCGTGGCCGATGCGCCGCGTGCCCAGCAGCACGGCGTCGTACAGGTTGTGGTCCGTCTCGCTGCCCGAGCCCAGGCACTCGCCCGCGTGGAAGAAGAAGGGGATGTTGACGCCCTCGTCGGCGCACTGCTTGCGGAACCAGAACAGCTCCGGCAACAGATCGCGCAGCGGGCGGCCGCCATCCTCCTGCCCGACCAGGTCGTAGCCGGCGATGAGGTGCGGGTGCGTAATCTTGGTCGTGATGCACTGGTCCATGTTGTGGATAATGTCGCGCGTGGGCAGCCAGCGGACGCAGCACCAGATGATGCGGAACCCCCAGAACCCCTTGCCCTCGGGCGTCTGCCGGAACTTGTCGACCTCCTCGTCCAGCACGTCCATCATGTGCACGTAGTCGGTGTCGGGCGTCTCGCTCCCCTGCCGGAAGTAGTCCAGACCCCAGGCGAACCGCAGCTCGGCGTACATGATGCCGTCGTCCTTGAGCAGGCGCATGAGCCGCTGCAGGAACTGCCGGTAGATGTTCTCGTGGTGCAGGAACGAGTTGACGACGCGGAAGCACTTGTAGAACTTGGTCCAGATCTCGTCGACGCCGTGGTGCTGCGCCACCGCGTCGGTCCGCGAGAGCGTGCAGCGGCTGTAGACCCACTTGAGGAACCCGTCCCGGCCCCCGTCGGGGAACGCGTCGGCGGCCTGGGTGATCCGGACGAAGGTGCCGGGCGTGTAGTCCTTACTCCAGAGGCTGTCTTCCGTCCGCTCCGTCTTAAAGTAGCGGAACAGGAGGACGGCGTTCTCCAGTGCCTGAGGCGAAGTCAGCGGGGCGTCGGCTGAGATGTGCATGCCGGGCTCCTTCATGAGGATGTCCAGTAGGAACTTGAAGTCGACCATGGCGTCGATGTGGGCGTGCAGCAAGGAGCCCTTGGGCATGCGGCGGACGATCTGCCACAGCTTGGTCTGCTCCATGCGGTCCTTGGACAGGGAGAACATCATGCCCGGGTGGACGGTGATGTTCTCGGACTTCTGGGCCAGGGTGTCCTCGAGCTGGGGCGTCCAGATGGTGCGCTGCTCACGGTCGCGGATGCGCTCGACGAGCTCGCAGGCGCGGCGGGCGATGGGCGACAGGCTCTGGCGGAATGAGGCATCGCTGCGCTGGGTGGCCTCTTGGGCGATGAGGCGCTCGCGGCCCTCGACGTATTTCTGGATGAAGTCATCGCTCTGGCTGGGGACTTCTGGGGATATCTCGTCCCACTCCTGGTCTGTGAATGGCATCTTGCTTGTCTGTTTGCTTGTTTGTCTGTCTTCCTTGGATGGGCGCGCGGCTGTAAATGTTTGTGAGAGAAGACGCCGCCGTAGCCGTAGTAGCCGTAGTAGTTAGTAGTCGGGTCAATTTTGCGGATGGATGCGGATGCGGATGCGTCTGCCTGTGTGTCTCCTGACACTAACCAGTTGCAGCTATGAAATAAGTCCTTGGCAATCAATCTCCTTCTATCTTTGGGGAATGTACTTAATGTATGGTATGAAGGAAAAAAAGAGACCCGGGGTACTGGCGCCGGCTTGAAGTATTTATTTCAGTTGGTTTGAGATGATAAGCTTCACCTCTTTTCACTGTCGATGTTGATTCATCCTATATCATCAATATAGCTAATGCGTTGTCCGTCTCAAGTTGTCTAGCGGGACGGTTCAAAGTGTTACAATATCGCATGGCGGATGGATGACAAACCCCGCTATTGCAACCCACTAAAAACCCATTGTTGGGACCGAAATGCTGCACTTTCATGCACTATGCCTGCCATGATGCTTGCCGCCGCTAGCGGTCCAGTTGGGACTTGTCAGTACCAAACATCTGTTATCCGTAGTGGAAGACAGACGAAATACTCTTCTGTCAAGTCGCAAGATGCCTGAACCCTATAACCAAGATCTGTACGAGACGTCGTCGGCACGTCGCCGATGGCGGCCAATTGCCGTCACCTGCTGCTACTCAGCGTCAAACCTTGACTCATCCTGAACGGCGTCACGGCGTCACCCAGCACTTAGGAACCGGCGGACTACGGCGGCTACGCTGACCGTGCTGGCTGTCTTACATATATCAAGTCGCTGTTGTCGGCTTTACACTTTGATAGCATCACCAGGTGCTACATTTTTGGTCTTATATACTTATGCATACTAGCACTCACATGTTGTGATATCGACGATGAAGAAGGGAAAAAGGAATAGATCGCATGAGAACGAACACCTAAGTACCCCCAAGTCATCGTCAGCACACTCTCACCCCCAAATATGTTACACAGAACCCGACTTAGGCAATGGTCTCTACTGTTCATTGGCCGGCTATGCAGAATCTGTGCAAAATCGGTTCCCATAATTTACTGCCATGTAACCAAAACCCTTTACCGAGGCCGACGAGGTTTTGTGTTGCCATAATCTTCAATTTCTTGGGACAATTGGCAATGCGGGGAATAGCGGGAATGCTCACGATTCCTGCAAGTAGACGTGAGCAACATGATGTGATAGCTAGGCAGCTTCAATAAGCGCCGCCCATATGCACATGCTTTGCTTGCTGTTCGTCGACTGAAGGAAGAAAGAAGGGTGGCGGCGAAATACCTAATCTTAACCACGCATCATCGTCATCTCACTCTCACACACGCACACACCATGTCCAACACACCACCACCACCACCACCGCACAGAGCAGCTTCGTGCCTTTGCGGCGCCATCAGGATCGACGTCGCCGGCGCGCCCTTGTCGACATACCTGTGCCACTGCAGCGCGTGCCAGAAGGCATGCGGCGTCATATTCTCCAGCAATGCCGTTTACAAGTCTGATGTACGTACCTAGTTACATAGTGGTAAGCCCCTGTCTAGGTGCTTGCCTAGGTATCTGTCTTAACATGGCTGATCTATCTGACGATAACCAACCGCTCATCACGAAACGAGCAGCAAATCCAAATCACCTTTCCGAAAGGCGACGACCCTTCTTCGGTCTTCAGGACGTTCGAAGATGACAAGTCGTCAGACTCCGGAACGGTGATCCTGCGTACCTTCTGCGCCACCTGCGGGTCGCGCCTGACGACGCAGCGCCGGGGAAGCCCGGACCGCTTGGTTCTGGCAATAGGTCTCTTCGATAGCGATGAGGGCCTGAAGGTGGATTTGAAGCCTACCTCGGAGTACTTCTGTGTCAATCGCACAGTTTGGCTGGGCGAGATCGAGGGGGGGGCTAAGCGGCTGGCCAAGATGTCGTAAGCTCACAGGCGCCGCGATAAACGGAAGGAAAAGGGGGTTGTGTCAGTCACTCGGTAATTTGATTCCAGTTCATCAAAAGCGAGGAGCTTACACTGTTGGTTCCGGGGGCAAGTTCGGGCGAGGCATAAGCATGTTGGGTCGATCGATGGTCGATGGTCGATGGTCTACTAGTAGAAACAAAATCAAATTCTCACGGGTTGCTTCTGAAGAGACCCGACCCGCGTCGGGATAGGGATGCAGAGTGATTTGATCGGATATTGCTTTATTTGACGTTTGTATATCACATGTATCTTGTCTTCAGTTCGAATGTACACAGCCCTGTAGCCTTGATATGTTACACATTGTCCCTGATGCAGGTGACTGCATACGCCGCTTACCTGCCGTCGGATGACCATTCAATGTTTTCCCCGTAGAGATAGATGTATGTTGCATCGCAGCTCTTCTTCGGTAGGGCTGAAATGACTCCGCGGCACAGCATGGGGGTGGAGGATGGAGGGAGGAAGAAGAGGTTGGGGGGCTGCAATCAAAGCAACTCTCGCCGGTCGACGTCACACATGATATTATATGCGTCGACGAGTAAGGAAATGACTGGGTACCGGCCGTGGGACATATCCCGGGAGCTGAAAATGATAGGCCCACTCCCAGTGGCCGCCTTGTTCAGTTGGGTGTTACATTACTTGAAGCCATCCTGCGGCCGGCCGGCCGGCCAGCCCGGCAAGGCAATCAATCAATCGTATGTCAACTGCAGCTCAGAAATTGCATGGAAGGTTAGGTAGCACTGCAGAAACTGGGTGGCATCAGCTTCACTGGAAACGGCGGATGTATTCCATTGCTTCCCATTAGTTATTCATCGATTTGCCGACATACTTTTGAAACCACATCCCCTTTCCGTCTTCGGTCACTGCTTATGATATGGTTGCAAATGGCATCTGGGATTTGCCCCTACATGTAGACTGAGTAAGTGAAACCCATGCTGATGGAAGACGGAACCGACGGTGACCGACCAACCATAAGACCAACTGGCACGCTCGAAGTGATGTTGAAGAAACGAGCTCCATGGCTTATGTGTCAGATCCCTATCCAGCGGATGTAGGTATCGGCTCAGATTAGTCAGACTGTGTTAGAACATTGACCAGAATATGACCCGTAGCCGAAAAGGGGCTCAGAGATGATACTGGCATAAGCAAGACATCAGTATCAACCGTGATGTGCTGCTCATCCAACAAAGGTCATGGTTTGTAATGTTCTGATATGTCCTAAACAATTTTGATATTGAGCTATTGAGATTGTTTGGTGAAGGGGTAATGTTCAGATCTGCTGTTATTGGTAGAATGTTGTTAACTACTTAGATAGTTGTAATCTTGACCACGGGCTCCTCCTTCACCTTCGCTATCGACGAAGAGAGGGTGGACTCTCAAGTAATTCAAAATCTGACGGACTAGCATGGTGTCGCCGTTTCGTCCAGGATGTGAAGTTCTTTGACCCTGGATTATATACGTTCTCGCCCAGGACATGTAGACTTGATAGCAAGTAGTTCAGCTGACCGAGTAGGTCTGGAGTATATACTTAGATAATGTTATGTTAACTCCAGCTTTAACTCCCGTCGATGGTTTCTAAACTGGAATACACGTGCGTCGAATATCATTAATCCTTAAAGTTTCGTAATCGCTTGGAGCCCAACTTATTGAATTCGCCAGTATCTGCGCAAATGCTCATCGGAGTCGTGGGGTGTCAGGCACACACACAAACGCCCGTAAAGATAAAGAGGACGCCCCAGACCACCTGGAGGCAAATGTCCTTGGCGACATCTAGGGGTATTTCGGATAGGTGATCACGGAAAGTACAAGGTGGGTATGGGTGGTGACGACGCCGTCAGGGTCACCCACTCACCTCGGTTCTGAGGCTCTCTTTCTCGGGCTCATATTTAAGGTCTTCTCATCGTTGGTCTTCAATTTGCCCAATTTGCGTCTGTCTGTGGGCCGGCTTACTATTAAAGGGGGTTAGAACTCGTCCACTGAGGGTGCTGGTGCTTTTCCCCCGTTGTAGTCCTTCTTGACCATGTTGAGCATTGCCTGTTTCCAAATATAGATCGCATCCTATGACTTCTATAGGTCATCGCCGTATAAAGAGAGCTTATTCGAGAAGTGGCGGGCATGTTGATACGGTTGATCGCGAATCAGATAATACCGGTGTACTGCCCGGGCAGAGTGTTGTTACGATAACAATCCATACCTTCCACGTAACATGTGCCTGGCGGCAAAGAGAGCGGAACTGAGCTATGTAGAAGATCTGAAAAAATAATCTCAATAACTATAGCCACTAGTGTATATTGGCTTCTCCATACCATGTCATATGTCCCATAAAATATGATCCCTCTGATGAGGACACATCCTGATGAGACTAGAGATGGATTTCGGATGAACCTAGTAATGATTTACCCTGCGTATAAACGTAGGGTTATATACCAAATAGTTAAAAGTGCAGGTTGTTCTGCGAGGACCCATATTGTCTCTCTGTGGCACTCCACGTATTCTCTGCCTCTCAAGTACTTCATCAGAGACTGCACAAAGCCGTGAACCGCCACCCTCATATGCTCTAGTTAGTCAAGTATCTTGACGGTGGAAATGTGGTCCAGCCTTGCATGGCCTACAGGCTTCGTTTCGTTCCGTCTTTTCCCTTCCCCTTTCCGGTCATCACACATCCAACGCATCAATAATTTTGGCTGAGGCGGAGCTTTTACCTGCTCACACACCTTCTTGTGTCCAGGTTATGTATATTGTCGTCTCCTTTCTGGCCTACGGTCATGCATGATCAGACCCCTTGGTTCCTTCAGGGGATGTGAATTCGCCTATGATATGAGATATCCCATGCCAACCCCTACCCCCGATGCCCAGCAGTCAGTGGGCCTTGACCATATCGAGCCCAAGGGAACCTAGTGGGATTTAATCCTTGCGATATGCGTATGTATGATTGGATAAAGAACAGGTGTTTGCCATGCTAGACTAGCTAACGGTCGAGCAACACATCCGCAACAATGCTGGCAAACACCTCGATCACAATGATAAGAGCGCGAGCAAGGTATCTTTGCGCACACTATATCCTGAGCAACCATAAGAACTACGTAGGTCGATACTCAATCGCTTGCTCTGTCAGGGGTATCATGGACAGATACAGCAACTTGAACAACAAACCGCAGTTCCATTGCAGCACCTGGCTTTCGATGGTCGGGATGACGACAAACCATAAATAAATAAAAATTTGAAGAACCACATGCCTATCGAACCCCTTTGCGACTACTACTCTACGATTTTCCCGAGTACGAGGTCTAGACAGATCAATGCATTGGGGGACCGTTCCAGGAAGAGAAAACGCAGACTCCTTGATCAACGCCGGAGCCACCCCCTTCGCCTGGTGAAGAGTCAATCGAAGACGGCGACCAGCCTCGGATCATAAGCAAGAAGCGCCTGCCAGATGTGCCACGGGTGATGTATGGAAACGATGATGACAAAAGGCGCCAGCCCACAGCCAGTCACCATCCTCGCCCGCCGCGTCTTTCTAGTTCCTCGTCACCAACGTAGCACGGAGGAAGGCAAGCCGGGAGAGCATAAAGAGCCTCGAGTGCTGAGCCGTTGGGATATATAAAGAGCTGGGCTCCAACTGGCACTGGTTGCTTGAAGGTTCTTTTAATCGAGAGACAGCGAGTATGCCGGTATTCCGATCGGCCTCCGGTTCGAATGAATCATCAGCTTGCCTGGGCTTCTTGCACTCTTAGGACGAGACGATACGGGGCCAAGGTTTGCCCACAAATGCTATCAGTCTCTCCCTTTAACTATCGGATAGTTTCCTAAGGGCTCATCATGAATATGGTACGAACTTAGTCGATGTAGAATGAGTCTTTTCACTTGAAGGGCTTCACTCTGCTCCATGGACCGGTTCTACGTGAGGGGGCACAAGGCAACGTGGATAGATAGATGACCGCACATTCATTATGCGCGATATGATGGGTAATACCAGGTCATGGATTTCATCCAAGCCCTCCTTCTGGGCACGAATCACAGAGAGACTCATCGGGCCAAGGAAGGGTACGATTCCGAACGACTGGCATCACGGGCTGCTACTGGGTCTAAATTTGCTTGGCTTCATAGCCAGTACATCTATCTCGTAGTCATATCATCGACCCTGTCGCAACTCTCTCGCGGCTTCTGGCCGGCGCGTCTATCCATTCGGTCCCCTTTTCTCACTACATTCCCGAAATTCCTGTCTCTTTCACCAGCTGATTCTTTGAAGAACCTCCCTACGAAGTCCCCTTCCATCCAGAGAGCAACGAGCCCGGTGCGCCGGTGCGCACAAGCCAAGCCCATACTACTCGTTCGTGACGCCAGCACCCTAGGGTTTTGCCACATTCTTGACGTCTTTCCATATAGGGCTGGAGATCCATCATATCTCATCCCATGCCATAGCCTCCCTAACTTCAACTCCAAGGTGCAAATTGGTCATGTATCCAAGGACCAATCAACCCCCGCTGACTAAGTAGCCCATATCCAGCACAGGTAGATAGATAGTATTGACAAGTCATTGCTATCGTTCGTATCTCGGGTTGGTCGCCTGGTCAGCTCGGCCTATGCCCTTGGCCGAGCAACTTCGCAAAGTATTACCCTGTAGACCCTTCGATCTTGGCGTCTGACCGCGTATCTCCCTGCTTCCATGCATCATCTACATATGATACATATAAAAACTCAACTCGATAAAGAGAAAGAAAGTGAAAAAGGAATACAGCACAAGCAAAAAAAAAACGTGTGCAATCACATGAGCCCCCCTTCTCCAGCCACCTCCTTCAAGAGAGAGAGAGACGAGACATTGCGTTCCGCCAATGGCTTACCCACCACCGGGCGCGATTCTCCACTCCCCCAGCGACGAAATCGCAGGCATGACGAAAGATGACTACATATCTATTATATGTACATATATACAACACTCGCAAGACCATCCCGAATCTATATGTGAGGGCAGGGGTCCGTCTGCTATAGGTGCGCATCGCCCGCAAGGTGGCAGGTCCGTGGTGGATCGGTCACTCAAATCATGCATGAAACGTGAAGAGAGGTCTGGCTGACCTGGCTGGCTTATGTACATACAATAACGATGGCCAGCACCTGATGGTGGCATAGATAAGCAAAAGAAAAGAAAAGAAAAGAGGGAATCCTAACACATACGATGGGCGCATATTCAAGTGGTCGGCCTTTTATACCCACCACCATTGACCGCCCGCTGGTTACACAAAAGTATTTGCCGACATTCTAATTACCGAGGAGGAGAAAATGCGTGTGCATGCCAGGTGCGTTAGGACACACATGGGTTTTACCGTCGTGTGGCCGAACGGACGAACGAGGTGAGAGACCCAAGACGGAGCCGTTTGCCACATGAGGCCGCGGAGGCGGGAGGTGTGTGGCTGCACGGGCTTCCAGGGGTGGAGTTTGCGTGGTGCCCGATTTGGACGCCGAAGATCTTCAAGGCAGAACTTGCTGGTGCCGCTTCTCTCTGAGTATAAAAACACTGCTGCAGACCCTGAGCATCTCCCGTGGATGCAAGGACCTTTTACCGCACAAAGCTAAAGCCGTGAAAACAGACCTACCCTGGAGAAATATTGGCTGGCCCTGGCAGTCGTCGTCCGGCCGAGTAATGAGGGTAATGAGTGCGAAGTAGCGGGCGGTAGTGTTGGTTCATCTCGGGACAACAGGGGGGCCCTATCTAGCTGCAGATCTAGCTTGTGACACCAAACTGAACAGGTCGTCGATGGCATCAATTATCGGTTCAGCCAGCCTGCCGGGTTTTGAAGGCTTCTTATAGGTCGAATTTCTGATTCACCGGATGCTTGGGAAGCCTCTCATTGGCCAGTCAGGGTACGGTAATGCTTCCGAACTAACCCCATCGCAGAGAGCTGACCCGGGTTTTCCAGCTGGGAGCGGCTATGATTGGACTGCTTGGCCGTTCGGAGCGTTCTGCAGCAACTCTGTCTTACCCAGTACAGTAATATATACCAGAAGGTGGGAGCATTCGGTTATTGCTTTTCCTTGCATAAAAGCACCGGCGGAGAAATGTTTTCTTTAGTGACCGTTGAATCGTCATTTTAACCTCATCAGTGGCTCTCAAGGCGGCATAAGCAATTCTGCCATCTGTCCAGAACCTCCACTAGGAGGCTCTCCAGATCCAGACTGCCAGCCAGTTAGCACGTGCTTTGAAAGAAGAAATCAAATGGGATACACGGCAGATGCGCTCCAATATTAATAAGCGAGGTCGCCCAATTGATTATAGTCCCTGTCTCCTTGGAGAAAAAGCCTGCAATACGCAATATGCACGGTAGATCGGTGTACCGTAGACTTCGATTCTCGATAGATACCAGATCTGGCACGGAGGGATAATCGCAATCATATGCACTTCCCATTGGGACGATTTCCCGCTCCTGTCAAAATCTGAGTAGTTATCAGTCATTGATGAGATGCCGTCTCTTCGGTTTCCCCTCTTCTGGAAGAGGCTGTAGTACCCAATGATCAACAATAACCAATCGTTGTGCAGGTAGACACGCAGTACTGCGCTTATAGTCGCTAAATGCGACGGCCCCGGCCTATCCCGACGGCCTGTGTTCTTGAAGAACGAATATACCGTCACTATAGTTATAGTAAGGTAGGGCATATAGCGGTTGCTGAATATTGCCTATCGCTGCGGACGCCGAGGCACGCCACTGTGTTACAATATACCATACCCATCCCTTGCGTGCATAGAGGTATCGTGATGCTAGGCTACGGGGCATGGGTGCGGTGCATAGTCTCTTCCTGCTTTCTTCACCCAGGTATGCCATGCGGTTTCAGCCTTCGAACTCAGACATAACACTCATATGATCGACATCAAACGGAGATTTCGTTTGCTTGTTGAGCGGCAATAACGAAGAGAAGTGGTGTAACGTGATCGAACCTTCGATAAGAGAAATATCCTTGGGGGGGGATCCTTCTCCCCACAATAATGCCCCATACCACACTTGGCCAGAGATGTGAGGTCGAAGAATCAATGCGAATAGGAATTTGTATTGTCTCAGGGAGGCATGTTGTGCCGGTTTCCCATACAGTCAGACACGATGACAAGTGCAAAGATCCGCTGCCAGCCCAGTAGATTCGGTGTAGTTGAAGCACCTGTAACACGAGTTATTCCAAATGGCTAACTCATAAAAATCATCCATCAACAGAAGGCATGGGTGAACATGTTGAAGCCGTGAGACGGTATTTGATTGGAGAACGGCTGGAATGCCGCCCCCAGGCTCCCTTTTGGAGGATGTGCTGCAGGGAATGTAAATCCGGATTTGGGGTACACTAGTTCGTGGGAGGGACGCTGTGCTAAACTGCCGCCTGTCAGCGCACTCCAAGAAGCAGAGACATGGCTATGGTTTTCTGTTCTATAGGCATGTTCTTTTGGGTCGCCTGCGGGGGGCTTGCCGTCCTTCAACGAACTCGCTAGTTGCAGATCGCGATCCTTTCTCACCGCAAGGCACAACTTGGCACACGGCGTCCGTGAGATGCCAACAGAAGATGGGCGGGCTGGTAGTATGATAAGTCATACTCATGTATGAGTACACTGTAAGTCTGCCACATATTTGCCGAGCTACCTTCGCTGTTGACGGTGACAGACAAGGGCCAGGCATCGTGTCGTTAAGGGCGCATGCACGACAAGACTACTTCTGATCTTCTTGCATGTCGCTGAGACATCGATGGAGAGTTTGACACAACGACTAGCGTCGGAGAATAATTGTGCAAGAGGGTGTGTCTCAGCTGTACGATGTTGCTTATTTCCATTGCAGCTCCCGACCCCCCAAACCTAGTAGCCACCGAAGTAAGACATGTCAACACATCAGCCCTTGTTTGTGACGCCTTCCCGTCTCGAACTACTGTTTGAAGGGGAACCAGCAGTGAAAAAATGTCATGTGACTAAGAGTCGAAGATCGAATATTCCTCAGCCTCGTTTCTTTTGGCCTCGTATGCATTCCTTAGACCAAAGTCTATGCCATGCACATGCCACGTTCGCTAGGCTAGGTAAAGGTGATCTTCTTGCCCATCAAACTCTGGAAGACGTCGTTCAGCACTTTCCGCTTCTTGGATCGGCCTTCAGCCATTTTCGCGGTTTCGTCGGCCTCGGCCTCGTCATCTAGACCGTCGAGTTGCGGAACCCAAGCTCTGATATGCCCGTCCAAATGCGCACTAAATATAGCCCCTGCCATGTTATTGCCGCCCATGACCACCCCACTTGACTCACCACCTCCGCCTGCTCCACGCCAGGCGAGAGCGGTGACCCTGTTCTTGACGGTCCTCTCCGCGCCACTGCCAGAGCGGACACCGGCCATGGCTGGACCTGTATTTCGTAGTCTGGTGATAACCCCACCGTCATGAAGATCCAGGACAAGGATCTCCGTCTCATTGGGCCAGAACAGTACTTCTTTTGTCGGATGAGTCAGTCCAACCGGCGAGGTAAACATTGTCACCGAAGCGAGTTGGCTATTCTTGATGCTTGGGCCGAAGCTGGCCAGAGTATTCGCGCCTGTGGCGGCATCCCAGACCCGAATGCGGCGATCCTGCGCAGCCGAGATGATGTAATTTCCGTCATCCGTCCATGTGAGGCCATTGACGGGACCGGAATGTGCTTTTGCGGAAACGCGGGCGCGAAGCTTGCCGTCTGAGCCGAGCAACCCGTTGCGGTAAAGTCCCAGGCTATCCTCTTGATCAAGCATCGCTATTGAGCTACCGGACTTGCGAACATCCCAAATCCTAACGGTACCATCAACACTCCCTGTAGCCAAGGCATGTCCATGCCGCGGAGACCAAGAGGTTGCGAGAACAGCGCCGCTGTGACCTACAAGCGACTGCACGCTAGAACCTGAACGCAGATCCACTAGTCGTACCGTGGGGTACTGGGTCCCACAAGCGACAAGCAAATGTTCGGCAATGGGAGATATAGCATGTGTGTAGATCTTCGATCCGAGGTTGAACGAACCTGAGATGGCCGCCGTCTCTGTGGACCAGAGTTTCAGAGTGTGGTCGAACGATGCCGAAAGAAACGCAGCCGGGTCAAATGGATAGAATGACAAATGTGTGATCCCGAACTTATGCCCCTTTTCCCCACGAGGTATCTTTTCAATGGGTGTATAAGTGTGCCCAGTGGTGACGGGGTTTGCGCATGTATCCAGATCCCAAATCTTCAATGAGGCATCGGAGCCGCCGGAGATCATCAACCGGCCATCGAACCTCTCAACTGCTAAAGCGTTAATCCCAGACTGATGTGCCCATATGGCTCTCTTCTCGCCATCAATGGCGGAGGGACCAGCCTGGTCATCCTGAATTACAGTGCCGCGCTCACCCCCATCGAACCTGACTGATGGGGCGGCTTGGAATGAATTCAGGAATTGGGTAGTCTGCAGTCGGGCAAATACATTGGGGCCGATGTTCCCAGTGGAACGTTCAAACAGAAGGTGATTCATGCATCTAAATGTATATATATATATGATCGAGATATTCGATCACATAAATCAAGAAATGCAGCTTTCTTGAACCGGAGGATGACTGTGATGGAAGATGGGAGTTCAAAGAAGCATGTAGTGCTGAGTTGTAGTGCTGAGTGCTGAGTGCATCATTCCCCCAATACTTATCCGAGCTGGAGGTCCAAGGTGAAAAGCTCATTTGTCATTGGCTGAAAGCCAGAAAGTGTAGGTAAGAGCGACCCCACATTCTTTCTCATGCACATTCCAATTCCAGGAGCTCGGGAAAGCATATCTTCAGGCATTGGTAATATCAATCGACCTCTTCCAACCACAAAACGAGGTCAAGTATGGCATAGACAGTGTCTCATATCTGATATGGCATGCCCGTGAGATTACCCAACAGTATCTCATCGTATTCTGCTGTGTGGCGTGCACTGCAATAAGAATCACATTTTACTTGGACCTGGTTGAGCCACCAGCCACATACACATTCGCAGTAATTGGACAAACGATGATGGCCTCGTCAAATCCCAAAAGAAGCCGATCCAGGGCGCAATCGACATTCCTCTCCGATACGGAGAACTCTTCAGGCCCGGGTATTGCCGAGAAGAAGCAAAAGCGTCGCAAGCGAGATGCAAATGTCTATGATGCGGTAGCGGGTAAGCTGTCATTGGGCGGGAACGAAAACTGCCAAGCTATCACACTATTCCTTACCAGAGGTGCTGACGCTTGCAACAATAAATAGGCCGAGTCACGACGACCCTTCCACTAGAGGATGCGTCAGACTCGGATGATGAAGCGACAACGGCGACGCCTTATCGGCGCGACCATTCCGGCAGGCTCCGTGATCCGACGCTTGCCCCTGAGGAGGTCCTTTTCCGACGAATCAAGGCCCCGATCCGCTTCGCGGAAAAGGACGTATATCACTCCCATGAGGCTCTGCCCCGCGGAGGCAGAGACGTGCTTCCTGATAGCGATATGCTTAAGGCGGTCCACGGCTACGCCAGCCACTTCTACGCTGCCCTGGGCGCGGCGACACGGGGTCCCGCTGCTGCTGAGGGTAGCAGTAACAACCACCGCAACATTGACGAGCAGAGCATGGACGAGACGGCCCTGATCGCATTCGGCATCCTGCTCGAGGAGGCTGCGCGGGACACCCTGGGGAAGAGGGGGGATCTGGTCTTCACTGAAGGGCAGAAGACGACGGTTGGCCAGGAGTTATCCCGAGATGTGACTGTCGGATTGCTGGACGCTGATTCGCTGCCGCGGTCGAAACAGACAACGAACACGGCGGCCAACAGCAGCGGCAGGGGGCGAGTCAAGTAGCAGAGCTCTTTTTTTTGCTTCAGAGATAACGAAACAAAAACGTTATTGTATCGGCAACATATACCACCTAGCTAGCTGGCCTGCCTACCTACGTGCCTAGCGAGACTGATGCAAATGCAGTGTCTCAAAAACGAGTGGCGCGATGTGCCTATCGCTTCCTCCTCCAGTTCTCCCCCCAACCGAATTTTGTTGATTGTTACTTTCGCATCGTATTCGTCTAACAATTGCATGCTACCAACGAGCGAGTCTGCTGTCTGCTTCACGGCACCGCCTTATAACCAAACCAGCAGATCGCCGTATGACAGCCTTCCGAATTGTACATGTACATTGCCGATCTGCACAAGAGGTGCTTTCCTTATTTGGATAGTCTACTCGACATTTCTTTTTCTCACACCCAATCAATCACCAGTGGCTCTCGGCTATTGCACCCCACCAACGGACCTCCCCCTTGTCCTACCATCCATTGCTACAGTCTCGCTGCAGCAACTGTTTGTTAAGTGACACAACAAGCATCTCACATCCAGTCAGCAGCCAGTCGCCTTCTGCAGCCTTAGATACGTTGGTGGTGGTGGTGGTAGGTGGTAGTCTTCCCTCGGGTGGTGGAATGGGTGTGTGTGTCTGTACGTGCGTGCGTGCGTGAGTGTGACACATTTTCCCCATGCTACATTACGATAATTTATGATATGTCGAAAACCCTCCCCAAAAATAAGGGGTGGGGAGGAGGGGCCCGGGAACCTAGACATGGACATTATGTTCTGTTTGCGATCTCCAGCGTGCCTTGATGCGGCCGCGATCGCGAGCGAGGCGTTCTCGGGACTGGCTGGTTTGGCATTTCCTTTCCAGGGTGGCCACCGACCTCCCTGGAGGGAGAGGGGGGCGGCTTCCTCATGCTATCCGGCCTCTCGGGCGAGCCAGTCATCAGTCGACGGAAGCGTGGCTGCTCGCAGTGAGGCTGCTGCCCGTCTGTGCCGCAATGCCGCAGTATGAGAACGAACTTTCGAGGGTTTTCGTACAGGCGGCCATTTTGTGTCCGTATTCATTCCATATGACCAATTAGTAATGTCGACGTTCCGCTGCATTGTCATCTCTTCATCTCATTGGGCAGCTTGTTCTGCGTGTTTCATTGCCTCGGTTCGTCATCCTCGCTCTCGTTGCTTTTCGCTTCAAAAGGCTGCTCACTCGACGATGACGGGTTGGGGTTCAGACTACGGTACACTGGGAGATCGTTTCATCGAAGTGGCATGTATAGACCAACTTCTAATACCGTATTGCTGGGATTCCCATATTTCATTGTAAATATGACTTGTCACATAAAGCAACCTGTCACCTGCAGTTGGCATGGCATGTTCCCTTTTTAGGGAGGGGGCGACTTGAACCTGGTAGTGCTGTCGATTGACAATCGGAGTTTTTTTTGCATATGCTGTGAATTGGATACTTGGATAGTTGTGGTCGTCGTTTCGCCAGATGCCTTACAGTAGACAGGTATATACATATGACGTTGACTGAGAGTCATATACAACGGACGCATTTTCTACAAGCTCCTTGGCTCTTGTCAATCATACCGATTTCGGTGTTACCTGCGGGATGTCTAACTACGGTCCGCTCCGGAGACGGAGTCGGATTGTGTAACAATGAGGAGGTATATACATAACATGCATCTGGTCAACGCCCGGACATCAGGAGTCGTAATGGTCGACGAGGCTTGAGATGCATATCACATCCACTCCCTAGCATACTAGCCCACACTAGTAACGGATTGCTGACATATCCTTCCTAACCAGGTTCAATCCAATGCTGAATCACAACTCAAAATATATTTGATAAAATGAGATTGTGATACTGCAGACCAGAAGACCTTGCAGAATTGTCGATATTCTACTTATCTCAGACCCATAAGTAGCTTGGACGGCCGAGAGGTAATTGTGTTTCGAAAGAAAAGGCTCGTTCGCTTTTCTGCAATCCCAGCGACGTTGAACACCGCGAAAGCCATGTATGTCAGTCAGCCTGTCAACAGGCGAAAGTGGCTTTGACGTTGAGCCAACCCCCTGCCAGCATTACACCGGTGCAACTTGAAGCGAAACCGACAGCCTTAAATATCCGTTTTCACAGTCATAACCGACGCGGTCCTTCATGTTCACTGCTGTGAGCGTGTGTATGTAGTTAGATACAGATACACGTACGCGTGTAAAACGAAGTCACCCCGACCAGAGGTGGCGATGGAGTACTGTCTTGATGGGCAATACTCCGTACCCCATGGAGAGATATTCGCATCAACCGTGCACCAAGAGTCCCCAATTTGGCAGGAGATGCAAGGGCTCGAGGCCGAAAACGGCTGCCATGACAGGTATGGCAATTGGCCATTTCCCGCCTCACTCGATAGGCGACCTAGCACACTGGGACGTAGTCATGAAATTGTGGTAGGTCATGAGCTGAACATCCAATATCCCGTATGTGCATGCCCCGAAGGACACCATTACATAGCTTGGGGGAGCGATGTGGCGCTGCAAGTGTATCGCGTGCAATTTCCGACTATAGTCTGGGTCTGGTGGTGGGTGACTCCATGTGGTACTGCGTGGTCTGAAACATAAAAAAAAAGTAATGGACTATCGTTGAGGGGAAAAAACGAGGCTGGCTCACCTTCGTATTTGCACACAATGCATCCAATGGAGATAGGCAACAGGTATAGCCGCCACGGTCCTATCCACCGACGGCGCGACAATGGGACCGCATTCCTTCGTGTCTGGACGTGCCTCGTCCCACGGACGCTGCCATGAACCAAACAATGCCAAAGTTTGGATTCGAATCGGTCATATGGATCCATCAATTGATACAAACCATCGGCATTTGGATCTCGCACGCAAGCAAGCCTTGCTCGCCCATCAGTTGAGAAGCGTCAACAGAGAAGAGACCCCTCATCACTCGCATGATTGCAAATCCTGATAGAGATACCTAGCCTACACAACCAACCCAATGGTAGCAGGTAGCAAAGCGGCATCAGCACCGGCATCAGCTTACTACTTCACCCTAAACCGGACATAAGCAAAGTCGAGTGGTCAGTCTCTGAACTGAAATGAAAGTTGATGTCTTAGTGAAGAGGGGCAGCAGACACAGCCCATTTAGGCAAACCGAGTGAGTTCCTCTCGGACTAAGTCAAGGCGCATCTGACAGGCTGTCAGTCATCATGGTCATTCGGAAGTAGGCGCTTTGCTTTGCTTTCGGAAGATGATTCGTGAGGTTTATTTGATTGGATTGCAGCCAAAACGGTTATGTTCTGCCAAAACAAGATCGGCGTCGGCACTGCCGGCTCTAAAGAACCTTTGCCTGGCCCACTTCTTCAGGTTGATCAATTTGGCTCTCATTGGTATCACATTGATGGATGCCTCTCTAAAAGGGTCTTTCCACTTACCTCACGAGAGTGCAACTGGAGGAGGGGAGTATGTAGCATTCTGCGGAGATACGCTGAAGTAACTTTTACATACAAAGAGGGCAGAGAGGAAAAGAGAGCTCCACGCTTTAAACTCTGACAAGGGCAGGCTGCAATGTCAAATCATCTTATTAGCACCACCAGTCTGCCAGAATGGGCAGCGGGCTGGAAGGAAACCCTCCCTAGCCCACGGCCTAGCCTAGCCCGACCTTTGACGTCGTTATCGGATGAGGAAAAGCTTCTAGTGCCTTTCTAGCAGACTGCCTAGGGGTCTCGGATCAAGGCACTAGATTGATGCCCAGCCGGCCTAATCAATCAGTTTTGATACGAGAGAGTCCATCTTCAGACGACGGTGTAGTTCCTGTAGCAGTAGGGAGGGGGAATGAGTCGCGCACGTTGGGTTGGGTTGGGATTACTGTATGTATATTCAGCTGCCCGTCGGTCTCGAGGTAGCATCATCAAAGTCCGTCGCAACTTGCTGGGATAGATTTTCAACCCGGCATCCATCTGTTTCTAGCCAAGATGGAAAGTACCTGGATGAAACTTTCGCCGGTACGAATCAGGTAACCTGGCACACCTAGGATTTGGCTTTAACAGGGGTGAACAGACGCGCTTCACCAGGAAGCAGGACAATTCTTCAAAGGTTCCAACCTGCTGGAATTCGCCGGGGCATGTTATTGGTTACATACCCCAGCTCAGCATCGAATTTCATTTTTGACCCCTTGCTGTTCGGTTGCGATCGGCCAACGGTGAATGCGTTGAGGTTACAGCAAACTAAGGTGAGCTGAGGTGTACGGATGGTTCAAAACAGTTCACACAAGTCATCAGGGTAGCGTTGTTCATCGGAGTGGTGGTGGTGACACACCTGTGCCGCAACCGGTTTGATGTGATGGGGAAGAACAATTTCGCAAGCTCTTGTCGGGCTTGATAAGTTGACGGGATGGCTCAGAGTCGTTATTGGTTCTTGGAGCTCTCTGCATGGCGTAGACGCCCAGGATGTGTGAGATCAGGGGTCTCAGAGTTTGCCTTTCACCACCACGTGGCTCCGTTGCTAGGTCCGGTATAATGACGGCGTTCTTCGTATATTATGTTGTAAGAGGGTATAACCGGTCATACATAGAGGCGGCATCCACCGGCTTGTTTTTCATGCGCTTCGACTGCCCTCCAAAAAAAAAACCCGGCAGTGTAAGATATCAAGTCACTCTTTCTCACCGCCATCTAGTCATCCATACTTGATACATATGTGCCAGTATGTAAGTACATATAGTCCATAGTATGTCAAGACCGACTATCCGCAGCAGCAGGTGCCAATGCGTTCGTGGTGTCTACTGCAGTGTGCAGGTGGGTGTGGTTTGTGTGGCCCAGCTAGCCAGTGCAGTAGCCAGTGCAGTGCGCGACCCGCTTGGCTGCTCGACATCACTTATGGGGTCCTTTTGTTGGTGCTCGAGACGACGATCGGCGCAATGTTCAAACTAAGGTTATTAGCTATTCGCGAAGCAGGTTGTCGCACCCCCAGTTATGTCATTGGCCTTTTCGTGTAATTCGTTCCTGTTCTCACAGCCTGGGAGCCTGCTAGCCTGGTCCATGATTGCCCCTCTTTGGCACGGTTTCACCGCCATGGTGCATTGATTCGCTCCAACCGCTCCTCTTCGGGCAGTGGCCGACAGAAGCAGAAGGGAGAGATGGAGATATTGGCAATTGGTTTTGTGCTGTATTGCCTTATCCAGAGTAGCGGCCGGCGAATATATCTGCGCTAGTTGCCCAAAAGTGCCAATGTACATCTAAATAAAGCCGCAAAAAGCGAAACCTAAAGAGATTATCGGACTGAAGGGCGAGTTCACGGACATAATAATGCCTGATATAGTGGTGCTGGACCTTCTGGAACACAAGCAATTGGCAGTAGTCACTCGGGCCGCGAGTGCGTCGTCGTTCAAGATATTGTAGGTTATTGTCCAACGAACACGGCGCTTTTCGCGCACCCTGTCCATCGAACAGCCATCTCCCATCTCACGTTATGCAAGTCAATGAGGGAACCCATGCTGCTGCAGCTTCCCTCGCGTCGAAAAGAAGATCATGTGTCCCACTCTACTCTACCACTTCCACTTTTAGAACTTGCATGAAGCCATGGCCATGCCGTTGAGCCTTGCAGCAGCAGCAGCAGCAGCAAAGCCAGCACCGGCCGAAGCGCCAGCCCAGAGCCGCCCGCCCTGCCGTTCCTCGGTTGCAAATCGCCAGCTAGGCAATCTACCGTACCCATCTATCCATCTACCCATCTTGCATTTGCCCATACAACCGGTTGGCATTATGATGATGTAACCAATATGACAGTCTCCAGATGATCAATTGCATATCACACCTTACATCGCCTCCTCTTAGCACAGCTGACGGAGTCGATTTGGCGGTGTCGTCTGCTATGTAGAGGTTCACCGCCAGGATGGCACTAGGTTAATCTCGGGCCTCTGAAATATTCTAGAACCGAAGCTTGCGACCCCAGTTGAACTGCCTAGGACATCAGCTCGGGTTCAGCTTTAGCGAGGACGCCTGGACGGCACCAGCGATGATGCGCCGAAGCATCTAGGAAAATTTGGTACCTAGTTGACAGGTTGACAGCTGGGGAGACAGCCTCACGAATGACTACATACGCGTAAGCATCGCCCCAATCGTACCCAGAAGGCCGAAAATACGACACATACGACACAATGATTGCATTATCATCGAAGTAAAATACCTTGGCTGGGCTTACTGGCGAGATGTGATCTTCATCACTCAAGCACAGCACAAATAACAAGTATGCCTGAATGAGGGGCAATTGCCTTCATGTTTGAACCTACCCGCCCGAGCTACATCTCACTTAACAACTCGAATTGAGTTTGGCATTCGGAGCTCTGGGCTGATGGGCTAGACATCTTACGTAGTAATACACGAAGGCGTTAACCTACCCCAAGGTTCCAAAAGGAGAAATGTCTCATGATGGCACGAGGTATGCCGATCAAGGCAACGACAACGACTACGGCTGTACGGAGGAGTACTCAATGGCTGGTGGTCTGACGGCCTGTCCAGTCTAGAAGCTACCTAACCTTAGCACTTGGCTTTTATTAGGCCGCCAGCCACAGAGATTGCCAACGATGTGACGGATCGTGTAACCGAAGCATGCAAACTGGTGTGCTGGGGGCCCTGCTTCTGCCCTGCCTGTCTCCAACACTAATCCTACTGTATCCCAATACCGATCTCGTTCTGTTTTTGTGGCTTGGTACCTACATGGGAGATGGCACTTCTCAGACTGATGGGATGGATTGATTGATTGCCAAAAGCAAGGCTGCTGACCAGACAGATGGTACATTTCTCAGCGAGGCAGGTCAGCCGGGCTTAAAGGGAGGTACTTGGGCCGATAGGATGGAGAAGATCCCGAAGACCCAAAGAGGTCTGACGGCGTTGGCATGGCGCAGCATCTGTTGCATCGCATTCAAGCGAGCGAACGTAGAATCACATACACATATCCCCCTCCCCTCATGCTGAGTACTGAGGGTTTCAACGTCTGAGCGTCATCCGTCCGCATCACTGGGGGGCCGAGGAGGAGGAGGAGGAGCAAGAGGAGGCTTCTTCAAAGATTGTGATACAACCTGGGAGTGGTTGTGCAATGTAGTGGTGGTAGCAGGGGAGGGGTGATTGATACATGGCTGTAGGAACGAACGGTCAACAACGGTTGTCGGCCAGTCTTGTCGCCTCATGGGTGCTGGAGTGTGTGTGTGCGTGGCCATTTTTTGTTCTTTTCTTTTTCTTGTTCTTGGATCTGCCTTTCAAATCAGCATTTACCCCACTTTCTTCATTACCAGGTTTGGACAGCTACCTAGGTAGTTGCTGACAGATTTGCAGTTGACATTGATGAATTGGACTTGTGCCATGGAATTAAGTGTCGTGAGAGAATGTACCCGCAGGTAGAGTAACCTGGCGTTCGTGCCCCAACTCGGTGCAAAGAAGCGTCCAAGTAATACCGCATGCACCTATACTGTACATACATATATAGTAGATCTGGCTGCATATGTATGTACCATACCATACCATACATTGATCCTTCTCCACTGGCTTACATACATGTACTAGTAGCTTCTCGATGGAGGTTGAGTCCTTCTGCTGCGACAGCATCTCCGTTCTTGATGCTCTCCATGACTCTTGGTCGCATTGGCAATTGCCATGTCTCTTTTCATTTTCATGTTTCCTTTTCTCCCGAAGAACGAAACCTTGGGCTTCGGAAAATATTGTTATAACATCACACCCCGCTCCGTACCACTACTGCCGTGCAAGCACCGTTGTCGCCTGAGATGCAGTGGAAGTGTGGAAGTTGAATTGGAGAGAGGGCAAAAGGAAGCAGAAGAAGAGATGATGGCACAGGAACGAATGCGGGGACTCTGCTTGTTTAGGCTTGGGCTAGCAGCGTACCTGTGCAGTAGATCCCATCTACCAGCCAGACCCATGTCAGCAGCTCCAGTAGTGACTTTTCAACTCGTTCGAGGCAAACAGGAAAGCCCGTCTCTGCGTCTCTGCGTCTGGTACTGGAGGTTAAGCAAACGGCGACCAGGCGACCAGAGAAACCCAGAAGCCCGACTAGAAGACCAGACCAGAAACCAGACCAGAAACCAGACCAGAAACCAGACACCAGAATACCTCAGCCAGCATCCGTACTCCGTACTAGCTCTCATCTCACTCCTCCCCTCTTCCCTCTCACTTTTTTTCTCTCATTATCTTAGAGCAATCCACAATTTGTTTCACGAAAAGGTCACCGTCACTTTGATCCGTTTGAGTTACCTCTCACGAGTCGTGTGAACTGTTCATAACTCTTACTCCGTACTACCTAGCCTGACTATACACTATTTTATACATACCCATACCTAACCACCCAGTTGAGATCCGGTCTCAGTACACGGCGTTTGCCTGTATCCTCGCTGCTGAACGGGAGTGGCCGCAGGCTATTTGCCTTTCTACCCTAGGCTACCGGCCTTCTCCATTGGTTTCTGACATTCTGACATCTCGTCTTGTACCTGAGTGTACCGAGGAAGCAGAGGGAAAAGAAGCGGAAGAAGAGCATAGTCGCGCGGAGTGTGACCGGGCCATACATAGGGCCATACACACCAACTACCACCGCCATCACCACCACCACCCACTATACTACTATCAACCAGACCCTCCCAACGACAACGACAAAACTTGTATAGGTTAGTATATTGGTCAATTGCAGCGAGAGAGGTGTGGAGAGGAGTCTCGCCAAGCGTGTATCGATGTACTGGCGGTCGTCTATCGCGACGGGACAGTAGAAAGGTACTTTCGGTACCTAGCTTGGCTTACCCACCTCTTGCTCCCCTGGTCAGCCGATCCCTGCTCGCTCATTACTGCTAGCTCTTTCGGTTTTTATTTTTTTTAATCATTTCTTTCTCGAGACAACTCGGCAGAGCTGCAGGGTCGTCGGTACGGTACCCTGTCTGTCCACCGGTGTTTCTGGCCGATAGTTCTTGTCGTGCTTGTCCTCCAGGCAAAGCAACACCTCGAGCTACCTACCAGCTACATACTAGTTGTAAAGTGTTATTGACCTTGACCCTCTCTCCCTTTGCTTGATTTCCGAACCTCCTGTTGCATTTCGAGGGATACTCGGCATCTCCTTGAGCTTCACATCGTACCGAACGCCAGTTCCTCTCCACCCACCCCCAAGCACGTTCCTTTCCTGAGGATCGAAGCCCCGGCCGTCGTCTCTGCCCAACTGCAGATCCTCTTGCCTTGGGTTTTTTTTTCTCTCGCTGTGGCTTTGAAAGCTTGCACCCGAGAACCTGGCACGTCGATTTTCGCCGCAGCGCGCCTCACATCAAGGGGTGACAAGCTTCTCGAATACTCCTCCCACGAAAGACAAGTCCAAGTCCTCCTATGTCATCGTAACCAATTAGAATCGTCGGACGTACCACTATAGGGTCCCTACGCCTTTTGCATTTGCCTGGCTTCCCGGCGAGGTACCTTGCCGGCAACATCCTATGCCAGCCGGCTCTGCAGTGTCTCACTGATGGCCTTTCCTCTCCTTTAACTGGTTTTTAATTCAAAGCGGCCTATGTCACTACATATATCAACCTAAACATGGAATCTGGACCCCCCGAGGCCAAACGACCTCGTCTCACAGCTGTCGGACCGTCGCACTGGCAGCATCTTCCTCAACCTCAGCCAACCAATCCACAACCACCGCATTCTGCTGGCCCTCATCACCCCCAATTGCCTCCACCGCAACAATACCAGCCGCCGCCGCCTCCTCACCATCATCATCCTTTCTCTCGTCCTGGAGAGCTGCCTCCCAACCCGGTGCAAGCCCAGCTTGACGAGCGCCGGCATCATGAGCAAGATCGATTTGCGCCACCTCCAATACAGGACCACCATCGACATCCTCCTTCGCCAGCGCATGTCCCGCCACCATATCATCAGTACACCAGAGACCCTCTTGTGAAACCTGACCCTGCCCAAGAAGACATGACACTACCTCAGCTGCGCCGACCCAACTCGACCGGCAATGCGCCAGATGGTCTGCCGCCCACCACTCACCCAATGGCTCATCCCAACCACCAGCAAGACGATCACCGAAGGCCCCCGAGTTTTGATAATGGCCCGCAATACCCTCAGTCACCTGCCATGTACCGGCCGCCGGGGAACTACACGCCTGCCCCTCCAACGCCGGTCCAGCTTCCTGGCCACTACGAGCCTCCCCATGGATATGGACACGCCCCGAGCCCAGAGATGCCATATCCTGCGCCGGTGGCCATTGCGACGGCCAAGAGAAAGGCGCAACGCGCTTCGCAGGTAGGCATCAAGCCAAAGCGCCTACGCACTTCCTCTTACTGACTCTTCTTGTAGGCTTGTGATAGTTGCCGGCAGCTCAAAGCTAAATGCGACGAGTTGAAACCGTGCAAAAACTGCAAGGAGAAGGGTATCCAATGTAACTACCGAGAACCTCCCGCAAAACAGTAAGTTTCTCATAGCCGGTCCGGTTCGTGTTGTTGCTGACAGAAAGGCAGACCCGATAAAGTGAGCGCGGATATCTTGGAAATCATGCAAAGCCTCAAGGCGCAAATGACCTCGCTTGATGATCGCATGATAAGGATGGACAAGCAAATGAACCACAACCTCAAGCGATTGGACAACAAAATCGACAAGGCTTTAACAACTGGGGGTTCACTCGAGAACGTCAAGGTGGAATCGGTCGAGGACAACCATGACTTGGCGCAGTCGCCTGCAGACCTCGACTTATCTCAAGACGAGGGTGATGGCGAGGATGAGATGCAATCCGACAGAGAGACGAATGGAGAGCCGGCAATGACCAAGGAAGCTGCGGATCAGGTCTTCCAGCAAGCTAACGAGATCGAAATCGAACAAGAGCCAGAACCACCCGTCGATCCAGGGAAGCCGTCAATGCCTGCCAATCACACAACCCTCGCCGGCCTGCTTTTGGGATGGCCCTCCATCGCTAGATTGGTGGAATCTACCCTTGAGACAGAAAAGATTCAGCACGTCAATGAGTTTCCGATCCGACAAGAGCAACAGCGAGGGTTGCTACGCGTTCATGGCAAGGGCGAAGGTACCGATATGGAGGTCAAGAGTGTTCTTAAGGAACCTCACTACAACGACCTGATGACCGATGTGAACGACATGGATGGACAAGGTTCTGATGCTCCAACGCCACCGCCGGGCGAGAATTGGGGACAGTGTGCGCCCTTGAATGACCCCAACCTAAGCTTATACAAGGGCGGTCCCTTGAACGTTGACGGCACCCCGGACTTTGATCATTCGAAGGTTAGAAAGTACGTTCAGAGCTTCAAAGACAACATTCTCTGCATGCATCCTATCATTGTACCGAAAGAGCTGGATGCCCTCGTGGCAAGGTTCCTGTATAGTCTGCCAAGAGAAAAGGACAAGCAGAACACCAGTGCCCCGCCATCCGCGAAATTCGTAGGATCTGGCAGCGCCTCGAGCGCCACCATGCCAGAAGCGGGTACAAAACGGAAGCGCTCCCCTGCAGTTGACGAAGCAAACCAACCAGTATCACTCCAGAAGGCGAATCTGCCGTTCCGGAGTATTCACAGCGCGCTTGTGCTCTCTGTGCTCGCCCTCGGCAAGGTTTGCCTCCACAAGGGCAAGCTTCCAGACGTCGTCAACGAGCACGACAATGCCAACACCCAGTCCCCATCTGTGCGGAACGGGGTTCCAGTCTCGCCTGTTCAAGGATCCCAGGGCTCGCCACCGGGCGCTCCGCTCCATCCTCCTCAGCTATCAGGACTTCCATCCCCGAAGGAGAACGAGCGGATGCTCGGCAGTCGCCGTTCTTCACTTCAAGGGGGTACTTCAATGCCAAAGGGAGCGCATACGTTGAGGCGCAACCTCGACGTTATACCTGGACTCGAGTACTTCGCGTTAGCTACTGACATTGTGGGAAGCCATATCGGAGGCGCGAATTTGAAGCATGTATACACCTGGATATTCCTCGGCTTGTACCACGGCCAACTGGGACGGGTGATGGAGAGTTGGGCCTACATTGCTCTTGCAGGTCGGACACTCCTGGTTTGTCTGCGCCCGTACGTTACCCTACCCGTTTGAAATGCAATATATATACTGACTTTCCACAGGAGCATGTCACGACTTAGTCGATACGCCATTCTTGGCGAGAAGATCGGGAAGACGAGAGATAACCAGCTTGCATTTGCATTCTGGACTTGTCTTCAACTCGAGAGCGACATTCTCGCTGAGCTCCGGGTTCCGCAAACAGGAATCCTGCATTACGAGGAGCAGATGCCATATCCGAACATCAACCTAGCTCTTCAAGGATACAGTAACGCGATCATGTCGAGCTACTCGGCACAACTCTACCTCCGAAAACAGCTCAACCTGATACATGAACTCTTCTACAACCCGAGCTCGAGGAACGATAGAACGACCGAGGAGAAGATGGAATACTTACAGACATCTTTGGAGAGGAGCAGACATCAGTGGGTGCCCGCCGAGTTCACTTTCACGGATCGAGACCCTCCTGCCGGAGACATTCTCTCGGCACGACTGCGAGCAAAGTACTGGGGATCCCAAACCATTCTATACCGACCATTTATAGACGCCATCCTGCACCCGGAAAGATCTACGGATGGCCTCTTCTCCGAGGCCCCGCGCGCTCTGTCGGATGTGGTCGATACCTCGATGTATGAGCTTCCTCCGAATATGACGGTCGAGACCTTCCCGAGAGCGTTAACATATGCTGCCCGCGGCATCAATGCGCTTATCGAGAGCACTCGCGCCTTCCACGGGCTGGATTCTAAGCATCGTCTTCTGGTGACCAACGTGTTCACCACAGCTCACGCGTAAGTTCTCGCTGGTACTGGGGGTTTTCTGCTGGCAATACTGACAAAACTCACTAGGCAATGGGGCAATCTTCTCTGCTTGGCTGCCTGCTACCAGCACGAGGTTCTCTCCAAGTCCATCCCTCGCGAATTACTGGCCGAACTGCTATCGCGAACCGTCGAATTTTTCAAATTGACATCATCGCCGTCCAGCCCACTTCAAGCCGACCTCAACATGTTGATAGCAATATCCGAGAAACTCGGACTGACCAGGGAGGAGTTGGATCCGGGGACGAATTCGAGCTTCTCAAGCATGACAAGCACCGGGCCGCAGCAGATGGGGCCACCCTATGGCGACTACTACTCTCCCGGCAACGGCCCGCAGTCGATGCCGCCTCCCCATCCGGTCCAATGAGCTTAGTCCGAGGCCGATGGTATTATGTGTTACGACTCCCCGGTACGGTAAAGAAGCAGGCACTCGCCAGGACAAGGCGACTGCGTTGGCACTTTCCGGACCTTGTACAAAAACAAAACAGATGTAGGGTTCGCCCGCAAGACGCTTGGTATATATTCTCAGCAAAGCATGACAGACCATTTATTGTTGGTATAGCACTGAACCTTTTTTTCAATTTGCTCTTCGCATTTGGAGACCATTATTCATTGGCGGCGTTGGTATGGCGAGTCTTTTCTATTGTTATTTTTATTTTTCATTTACAACAGGCTTTCTGGTTAGAAATGGGCAGCATGCATACTTCCGCCTTCTAGGGCGTGGATAAGTACACAATGGCATTGGTGCATTTACTGGCAATACCCCACGAGGAGGATCTGACGCCATTCATTTGATTCGGGACGTTGGATGCGAGCGATTTGGTATGGCCTTGGATCAAAGTTGCCCCATACAGGAAGTCGAAGACTCTGGAAATTTCATGGCGCAAGCCAGTAAGGGGGTGGATAAATAGCTAAATAGCTAGTCTCGGCTGCGAAGGGACTTGGGAACACGGCTTGATGCATTGGAGATTGGAATAGGGGGGTGGGAATGGGTGGCAGCAGTGTCCACTTGATGGATGGACATGATGTGATGGGATGGGGCACGATGGCAGACACGCATGCAAAGAGCAAAGCAGCAAAGCAGCAAGCGGTGATGTCTGTCGGTACAATAGGGTGGGAGAGAGACTAGGGGGCTGCAGCTGCTACTGCTACTGCTACTGCGACTGCGACTGCAGGGTCATAATGTGGCTTGGACTACCAAGGCTCCAGGAGAGACGTGAGCATGAGTCAGCGAACGGTTTACTGTGTAGTAGTGAGTCTGAAAGACATTCAATACATGAATGGGTATATAGTAAAACATGTGTCTATCCCCAATGCGAGTCTCAGCCCTGTATGTTCTGATGGTATTCGTAAGATGAGAGCAAGGCTTGATATTTTAGGACTTGGGTATATCTACAGAGTATATGATATGCACAGCTGTGCCTCAGGCTGTCAGGGGGTGGCGGTCAAGTGCTGGAGGTGAATAGCTTTTTTTGCTCAGACAACCAGTCAGCCCCTGTGTTATCAATGAGCAAGTACATGATTGTCTGCGTCTGTCTCGGAATATAACTCGAGACATGCTGTCTGTGTGCGTGTGCGTGTGCGTTGTCAACGCACATACGTGCGCGTGCGTGCATGCGTCTCTGTTTACTAAGTGGCACTTTTGAGAATATAGCTGGACCTGGGTAAACCTAGGCCGCTGGATCCTTGAATCCTTGGATCCCCGAATCCCTGAATCCCTGGATCGGAGATAGGACCTAACAAGATGAATCTGGTGGTTTCAGATGAGCTGAGGGGTTTTGACAGACAGGACCCCTTGATCCTGGCCCTGAGTCAACAAGCCAAGTCAAATTGATGTCAATTGATTGAGGAAGATGGCCGGGTTTCCTCTTTTGGCTGCTAGAGACCAAGCAACCTGGCAACCTGGCAACTGGCAACCTGGCACCTGAAAAGCTGCAAGAGAAAGAGAGGAAAGTTCCAGCCCCGCAATCCATGCAATCCATGGTCCAGCCTCAGCAGCCTCAGGCTTCCAATCGATCTTCCATTATTGCCCCGCATTCAGTGCTTCCAGGCAGGCTGCCAATGCATATCAATATGGCAGACATCCATGTTATGTATGTGCTACAGTACTGTATGTTGGTTGGTGCTTGCCCGCATACTTAGCTTTTGGAGGAAACATTAGGTACCTATGTTTTCCACCAGTGCTGCCAATTCAACTGCTGCTTAAGGCAAGCAGTTCATCCAAAGTACCGATACCTACAGGGCAAGCTCCGGTACATGGGATGCTAGGATGGACCAGCTGGATCAAGCCTCTCATCTCTAGCTGCTGATTTGATGAATCAGCTTCCCCATATTCACCTCAACGTCTACCTTACCTAAGATCATGTACATTCAATAATATGTACTATGCGCACTTGACGTCCATCAATTACGCGCACGCACGCTCCATTCATCCACCACTGAAACAAACGTCGCAGGCAGCTATTTCAGCTGGTTTTTAGGTGAAAGGAAGAGGAATACATGCATGATTTGCAGAGACGGAAGAGCCAAGAAGATGCTTCCCTAGCGGCCCGAGGTTGGACCAGATTTTATCTCCGAGAAATAATACTCTGTTCCAGTTGAGACAGATCGGACCGACCGCAGCAGTAACAGACAGGGTGTGTGCGTGCCCCCCCTTCTCCCCTTATTGTGAATGGACAGCAACGACGAACCGAACCGGGGACCCGCAGTCGCAGTCGCAGTCGTCCGCCATGTCGTCGTCGCCAGCGCCTTCCACGCCCACGTCCGCGTCCATCCCGCAGGCCCTCTGGGACCTGCAGATCCCCGTCTACATCACCCACGCCGCCGCCCCCAACAGCCCCTTCGTGACGGCCGTGCCGCGCTTCGGCTACTTGTCGCTGCTGCTGCCGCGCCTCGCCGCCTACTTCGGCCTGCCCTGCTCTAGCTTCCACTACGAGGACGTGCTGCTGCGCAACCTCGCCACCGGCCTGCTCATCGACCTCTACCAGCCCACCCTGCCCTGGCGCCTGACGGTGGGCGATGGCCTGAGCTGGGACATCGGGGATACCTTCCTCAACAGTGCCAAAGAGGTTTGTTCTCCATCTGTCTCCTTACCAGGTTCATTTCTATTTTGTAATACACAACAGAAAATGCTAAATGGGGTATGTATGTGCGTGTGTAGGCCGACTTTGTACGAAATGGCAATGCGAAACAGATCATGTCACTTTCCAAGGATAAAACGACAGCCCTTTGGAATGCTATTCAGGACAGTACGTTGCTGTTGGAAGTCATCCAACTAACCTCCAACCTCCAACTTGATGATGGCAGTTTGCTGATGTCCCGTGTCTCGTGCATAACAATAGACGACTACAAAGCGTTTCAGAGAGTGACCAAAAACCTCCTGGACACTGCGCGGAATTTGAAGAATGTGCCCATTCGGCTGTACATTCCGCAGTCTCCCCCCGGCGGCAACGCGGCGGCGGCGGCCGAGAGCAGCAACAATGGTGCCGCAGGCTCTTTCAAGGTCGTGCAGTCGCTAGTTTCGCCGGGTACCAACGAGCGTAAGTTTAATTTCTCATCCCCCAATAGACCAGCTTACCCCTTTCTTCTTACCTCGCATCGTGGACTGACTGGTATCTAATAGGGGCTCCGCAAACACTAGGAGCCGCCCTCCGGAGCCTCTTGCCCAAACTGTTCCCCAGCAGTCGGGACCCCGTGTTGGCCAATGTCATCCTTCATGGCTCACATGTCCCGTTCACGGCGCCGCTGGTGGAGCTGATGCAGGAGGCGGCTTACCCAGATGGTTGGCTGTGCTTCGTCGTCGTGCCACTCGATGCGTAGAGTGGGACTGAAATGGGTTTCTGTCTTTCCTCACTTCAATCAGTCTTGCAAGACTGGCGTTGTGGCGTTTGTTCGGGAATTCGGGGCTCTTAGGGGGTCCGAATAGGGGCGATAGGGACACCGAGGCGGTTGAACAGAAACCGGTTTTCGGGGACTCACATATCACATAATGTGACGGGCTCGGCATATATCAAAGTGATGCAGATTCAGGCAGTCGAAGGCAGCGGCAATGCCTCCATTATTTGTTATGAGAAGGGGGGCCATGCAATAGAGAATGAGTGTATCCGGAGTTCGGCCCCAAAGAAACCAATATTTGGTTCGATCGGCGCGATCAAGTGGGCATTGGGCTTGGTCTACCTGCGGCTGCTGCCGAAAGTAGGAGGGATGTCATACGAGGATTGCATAATCCGGCCCTCGGTTGTCTGTTTAGCAAAACGCAAAAACAATGCTGCTGCTACTTCCCGGTATTGCTGTGTATGCGCCTGGCATTGTGCGTTTTCACGGAAGCCCCCTTCGAGGTTTCATGTAGACGAATTGATAGCGGCTTACCAGGTTCACATGTGATGGGCTTACTTGAAGGCTATATTAATTTGGCTAAACCATTGTGATTGGATATTTGATACGCTCACTCCTAAATCAAGTTACACTTTGCATAAGGATGTCTATGTTCCGTTGTTATGGTTGTTATTGTTATGATGATGGTGGTGTTGTTGTCCTCAACCTAGACCCATCAGAACATGCCCACGTAGCAGCGTAATCCAAACAGATCATCTGAACAGCGGCGTATGGATGGATGTCAGTTCCCGGGACAACAACAACAATAATAAATACCCATCCATCCCATTGGGCATCAACCAAGAAAAACATGATGGATGGATGTCTCGGGAGAAGTTGCTGTTGATGGCCATCTCCTTTGCCTGGGGTCGCGGTAGCCGCTTAAACTCCCAATGCGAATCCGCTCATTCGAGGAGGAAGCATGCCAAGTGTCTATCTCCTGCCCTTCACGAAACCCTTTTCGAATGGAGAAGAGAATGCTCATTCCTAACCGGGCGTTGCACTGGGGGGCGATGGGCGAAAATGCACTCGGGGTCCTCGGCCGGTAAGGACCAAGAACTCGCCTTTCGCCAGCATATCTTCTCGGGCCTCATCGGTTTGGGCCTGACTTGAAGTGTGTGTGTGTCGGTAGGCGCACATTGGCGCCTCGCTTTCTCTTCATTGAAGAGGACCGAATATGCGAGAGGGAGAGAGAGATTGCCGACGCAGTCATGACCTGTTGTTGCTGGTGTTGTCCAAACATCTCCGTTGGAACCGAGTGGTGGAGTAATGATGACTCAACGCCAATATGATGGTAGGTAGGTACTCATATAGATAGGTAAGTAATGAGTGTGATATTGGAAGCCATTGGCTTCATGAGCAGGGTTTCCTATTTGATCATAGCCTCCCATTTTGGTGTGGCGTGTTGTGAGCTGAATAGTATTGGGCCTGAACCATTCACAACCCAGGTATAAGTGATGCTGTTGCTGCTGACTGTGGGTAGTTTACCGCTTCAGGAAATGCAGACTACCAGAAGCAGCCATCAACGACCCTCACCTTACCCACGAACTACTGATTAGCTTTGCTCCCCCCCCCGGTCAAGCATTTATACCGGGACGAGCCGCAACTCACGTCACGCCCGTCGCGGTTGTCAGTCAGTATAAATTATCAGAAAGTGACTGAGATCTCGTAATGATGGAATCGTTCCACGGCACCTTCATAAATTGGTGGCGCTGTCGCATAGATCAAGAAACCGAGGTTAAGATCTTTTTCTATTGTCCAATGAAAAGAAGTCGGAACGCTCCCAAAAGGCGGTATGGCGATGTTGTGAAGCTTGTGGGAGTCTGCTTGTAGGAGCGAACGGAGCTGGTGGTTGCTATTCGTCTTGGCTAAAATGGGGCGGCGTAAGTGAGGCGGACAAAGCAGATAATGCAGTTACGTTACCGTACATGCGCTTACCAGATCAGGGGGCGTCGCAGTATACCCCGGGTACACCCTTCATATCCAACCTGACTGCATGCAGATAATCCATGCCCGCGGTTGTAGGTGGTAGTAGCCCAGAGAGCATGTTGCCGTGGAAGCGTGTGGACTGCATATACGGCTCAGGCTGCGGAAGTCTGTCTCTTTGTTGACTCGTGTGTCCGAGAGAGAAAATATATAATAGATGGCCAAGCCGCTGTTAGACCTCCCTTAATCAGTTCCCCGCCGATTCTCTTGCTGGGCCCGTCCGTCAGCGATTCTGGCAGGAGTGAACATGTCGGGTTCCGTGATCAACAAGTATTGGATCCCGCGGCATGATATCCACAAGAAGGTGATCACCCAAGAGTTGCAGTATTATCTGGGGCCCGATGCGACCGTCAGGACATACACCCGAGAAGTACGCTGATCGACAGACGATCTTGACACGGTCGGTTCCCGCTGCTTACACATTTTCAGGGTGAAGATGGATTCCTCATCACGACCGCAGGAAATTGCCTGACCGATGTGAGCCTCCCCAGCTGATAATGTCCTTGCGCACCAATCTCATTGACGTCTTGCACAGGAACAAATTGATGATATCTGCGTCAAGTCGAGAGAGATCTGGGAGAAGCAGGCTGCAGCCAAGCTGGACCCGGACAAACCGCTGAAACGGCCGTTGCACCAACCCGTCCTGATATCCCAGGGCCCCGCCGAAGGGTCCAAATGGAGAGGCGGCGATCGAAAGACTCACGATACACTAAAGCCCTACACCGACAGACGGAGGGGCGACGGATCTCGCAGATAGGTGCAGGGTACCCTGAAGCAGCGCCCTATCATAAAGCGAACAGAGACGGCACCCCAAGCCACTGGATAGGTTGCAAGACATGGCGCCCTGGGCCGAACAATAGAAAGTGTCCGGGATTTGTCGAGACGGGTAATACCTCGAGGAGTGTGTAATTTCGCAACGGAAACCGACCGTCCAGCGACGAGCTGCCATCTGGCAGTGCTGATACCCTGGTGGATACCTCACATAGATGCGGCGAGGTCAATGGCTGGATTGCACAAGTGCTGGACTCTGTAAAGCAATGGCGACTAAGCAGTTTTGGGGTGACACCTAATCCTCATTGGGCTTGCAGGCATAGATATCGCATAATCCCTTGTCTTTGCACTGCGTAGCTCTTCAATTGGACTCGATGCTCCGAAAACGGACATATTTGGTTAGGGCATCGCGTATTGAGCCAAGATTTCGACCCGATCGTCCTTGCATGTACAGCTAAGCAGCCCAAAAGGATTCTAATCCGTGTAAGTAAGAAGTGCCAGTAACGCACCCCATAGAGAAGCAAGCTCCTACTTGTCACCATCCATCCGTAATATTCACAGGCCAAAGAGACATCCCCAGAGCGTTTAGATTCCTGAGGGGCGGTCGACATTAGAGACCGTAGCCCATGGTGTGCCGCTCTCGCTAATAATCTCGTATCCATGTTAATGCAGCTATAGGCTCGGAAGCCTTCTGGAAACTCTCGCCCGGCGGTTGACAACCAGCAGCCACTTCCAATGACAGTGCATAATCAAGATGATTGCCGCTTAGATTCGGCCCAATCCCCCGAGATATCGAATATACATTGCTCTTCTGCATTCGAGTGTGCAGATAGAACCCCATTGATGCCGAGTTATGACATGGTTGATGAACATTTGCGATGAGATGTATGGGCCGCCCCTTTGCTGAAGACCGTTGACAGTTCGAGCAGTGGTGCCACCGATGCATCCGGAAGAGGGGCCCGGCACAAGACGCGCCTATAGCAGGGGACCTGTGAGATCCTGCTCTTGTAGATAGCATCTCAGAAGGATGCCTCGTACAACGCAATATCCAAGTCTTCCGCTTTCCATAACACGAGAGCTTGAACATCAACCCTCGAATTCTTGAGGTCCGGAGCTTTGCTGGACGGCCTTTGGATAAGAGAGATATAGCCAATCACGTTGACCCATTGGCCAACATCTGTCTGTTCGTGGTTGAGGCTTTGAAGAAGGAGCTTTACGTCCAAGTGCACTTTCACGTGACTGTCCTGGGGGTATGCGTGCTCTAGAATGAGGATACCAGAAGCCGTTGCATATGAAGTAACGCTTTTGATAGGTCAGTGGAAATGTTCGGGTAGACCGAGGGCGTGTTTTGATATCATTGAGCGCCGGTGTGTAGAGCAAATTAGTGAAATCCGATCTACTCACCAACCTAAGAACCGAACCTTGTCTCTGACCTCATGTTGTGGCAGTTGGGAAAGGAGACATCTTCGTGAAGGCACAGGGCCATACGACATAATTAAAACGATTAATCAAGCGAATGTTGGGGTCCTTGACCTTTCTTGGTGAATGTTGCTCTGGTGGAGAGTGCGTGCGAGCCTACACACAGCGGCGGAGCGACAAGTTCTTGGTCCACACAAAAGTCACGACATCCATACCGCCGACTAAAGGGGTCCTGAGCTAGATCAGCATCAACCCCTCGAGGCATGGTGAACAGCAGCATGACTATGCTTACCTTGATACGTTCTCATGACCTGGTCCCAGGTCTCTGGTGAAATGACCTGCCAGGTCCAATCGGGGAAACGCCGGATGTACTGGAAAGATAGCCTCGCGCTCCTTCCTCAAGACGCCATGCACGTCACCTGATGCACTATGCAGACACGATCCTCCAAAACTTTAGAGTATCTGAACTCTATAGCATTGCTGTCGGGTTCAAACTTGTCAGTTTCCTTTCTTTATAGAACTGAAATGATTTGCTATGGATTTAGACAGTAATTGAACCAACTCAAAGTAAGAGCACTCAGCAATGGGAATAAGGGTCGCCTGCTGATAAGGTGGCCGGATAAGGCCGATAAGAGACTCACTTAGTCAGCTGGCTTCTTTGGTCACGCAGCTGTCCGATAAGGCGGCGACTTAGCTTGGCACCTGCTGTTGCATCATACCGAAACGGACTGCGAATCTGGGGCGCCAGGCTTCTATTCTTTGACCCTTGATCGTAAAGATTGACGGGGTAATTTGCGCGCGCCCATTACGAATCCTCAAATCCATCTTCCAGAATCTTGTAACCTAATCCCCCTATCTCTCAGCAGCGACCTTCATTTACACTTTTAATCCAGGCCTGATATTGCCTTGTCCTTTCTACCCCGCCATCGTCATCGTGCGACCCAACCCTCAGTTGCGCCAAAAACCGAAGCACACGACAGCTAGGCCACCGAATCGGTCTTTTCGCCGATAGCCCGATTTTCATTTCTCCTTCATCTCCCCCGTACTCGCTTCATCGAAAACCATTACAATGTCGGGCGTTTGGGGCTGGTTTGGCGGTGGAGCGGCCCAGAAGAAGAAGGACAGTCCCAAGAATGCCATCCTCGGCCTACGACAGCAGCTTGATATGCTGCAGAAGCGCGAGAAGCACTTGATGACACAGATGGACGAGCAAGATGCCATCGCCCGGAAAAACGTCAACACAAATAAGAACGGTGGGTGGTCCAGTTGCTTATCTGTATTGGGCACGCAGTTACTGATACTATATTTCAAACAGCGGCCAAGGCTGCCCTGAAGCGGAAAAAGGCACACGAGAACAGCCTCGACCAAACGTCAGCGCAGATCGGAACGTTAGAGCAGCAAATCAACGCTATCGAGTCGGCCAACATCAACAGAGAGACCCTGGCGGCGATGCAGAAGGCGGGCGAAGCCATGAAGCAAATCCATGGCAAGCTCACGCCAGAGAAAGTGGACGAGACCATGTGCGTCATTTTTGCTTTGATTCACTTTGGGCATCTTACTAATAGTGTATTTCAGGGAGGAGATCAGGGTACAGAACGACCTCAGCAAAGAGATTGTCGACGCCATCACCGGGAACCAAATCGGAGACCCTATCGACGACGAGGAGCTGGAGCAAGAGCTCGAAAACATGCAGCAAGAGCAACTGGATGAGCAGATGCTCAAGTCTGGAACGGTCCCCGTTGCGGACGAAATACACAGAATGCCTAATGCACCAAAGAGTAAGATACCAAACCACCCGGCTTCGGAGAACATGACTAATAGATTGCCCGCAGCTGAGAAGAAGCCGGCAGTCGCCGAGGACGACGAAGAGGAGGAGCTCAGGAAGTTGCAGGCCGAGATGGCAATGTAGAGGCATCCCCACGCATGTACTCTCGTTCTTTAGTGTGGACCACGACATAGAATGGTCGGCTGAGGAGGCAAGACGTCGATACATAAGGATGGCATGTGAATATCACGGCGGTTTTCTGACCCAAGCACGCTTCTGGGCGGCTGTCAGGGCTTATAGATGGGCTGGTATCTTGGGAACCGAGCCTGCCGCTTAGCCCTTCTTTCGTTGCTTTGGTCTTATTTGGTTTTCCTCCGGGGCGTAGGAGTTTGCGTATACGTCTGTTTTCGGAAGCAACTCAGTTTCAGGTGAGACTTCTTGTGATCTATGGACGGTTACTGTCTAGCCTAGACGTTAGGCCGATGGGCTCACCGACAATTCTATTGCTTAGTAAACTATGTAGTCTCCCAGGGAGGTGGTTGGGGGCTATAGTCTGAGACTCCCTCTCCTCCCATCTACTTAAGATGATGTTGATTTTCCACTTCCGGCTCCATTAAATCATGTACATATTGAAGACTGCGTTACACCGCTGCGATGAGAGTGGAGTCCCGGGCAGTATCATTCTCGAAACAACCCTTCTTGAATCAAGGAATTCAGGTCAATGAACGCAGCTATCCCAGTAGAAAACACCCAAGAAAGCTAAAAACAAATACAGAATCTTCGATGTTTAGGCAGCCTTTGGAATAGAGTAGAATATACTCCGTACGTGATACAGTCCTCTTTAGGAAATGAAGGTTGGTCTTAGCGTCCATGCGGGATAGCCGGACCCCGAAGACCCCTTATATCTCCTAAGAAACTAGAATCTATCGAGAATCTATCGTGACCAAAAGCTAACAGAACAAAATTTGGCGAGGAAACAATAGAGCAGGCCATTAACAAGCATGCATGTGGATTACAGAAAGGGTGGCATCTTCTAGGTCTTGCCGTGAGAGACGACGGCTCGAGACGGCAACGGCGCGTATTGGCTACCTCGGTGAAATGACTCGTCAATGGGTTATATCCTGGAGGCCCAAGAGGTATTTGTAAGGCGAGCTACACCTGTGTTACATCGCCAAAGTAAACAACTTTCGTTAACCCCAGGGATCGACTTCCGGAACGGAATATACCCTGCGGTGGTGGCATCATCAATATGTGATGGCTTCGATGATGGAGATGGAAGGTGGCACGTGAAGTATTGAAGCGGCCCTATGAGCGGAGTTACTACGTACAAACCTTCAGGCAATCTGGTCGATCGTATCGATACATCCGGGCACGTGCCAGACTCCACGATCTGACCAACTGATGATACTGTATCAAACCCCCGAGCGCTGGGCATACCTATCTGATTTGTGTCAAATGTCCAAGATAGGTAGGTATGGATGGATGGCAAGTTTCGACGAGATTGAGCCATCATCACTGGCTGCCGGCTGTACATTCACTGCCCAGCTTGTCGGCCGACCATTGTTCTCCCAACCTGGCATTAACGAAGCCGTCCTATGATAATGTCATATAACAAACGACAAGACAGGCTTCCAAGTATAGTAGTATGAAAATCTTTGCACGATGTACTACATTGAGAGCCGACCATCTCCATATCCAGCTAGCCGTCTGGACATTGGCGGCGCTAGATTGCGAGGCAGTCCAATTTGAGCCCTCAAGCCCCGGTCACTCCCGCCACTGCCGGCCCACTTCATCATGCAGTCACAGGCAGTCAGGCATGTGGGTGGCTGGCATTTCAAGGTTGCAAGGATGCATCTTGTCGTCAAGCGGGGGAAACAAACACGACCACGTAGCAATTCGACAGCACAAGCACAAGCAACGCAACTCTTTGCTCTTCTGCTTGCCTTCTTGCGTCTTGCGTCTTTTATGTACTCGAATATGCCGATCTCCAGGTCCGGCTAGCGGTACCCAAGCCCGGTCCAGCCCGGTCCAATCCACTGTCTGCGCATGACTGTCGTTCCTCCTATCTTGCCCTTCGGCTGGTCCTTCATGCGCATTGGTTTGCGGCCTCACCCGGAACCGCCCAATTCAGGAACCATTGGCCTGGATTGCTATTTCTGTCCTGATGGCTCTGCTGGCCCAAAACTCGCTTCTATGCGCATACGGTATAATCAGTCCTCTGAAACAAAGATGGAGGGCACATTGAGGCCCGATTATCCCCCAACTTTGTCTTGCGTGGTTCCCGTCCTTACTCGTCCAAGTATTGTCCCCTTCCCTCCCGGAGGGGCAGGATAGAGGGGCTCGCTATCCAACGAACTGCATGATTAGCCAGCATATCCGTATCCTCATCGACCATTTCGTCCAACCGATTCACTGTCAGCCCTCCATTTGCAGCGCTTCGATGCGCGTGGGGCCCAGGCAGGGGACCCATAATGTTTTGATCTGATTGCAGGGCAGGGCTTACACAGACAGGTATGTATCTATTCACCGGCAAGAAAGAATATTGGGCCGCCATCCCATCCCATCCCATCCCACTGCTCCATCCCACATGCACTACGGCTGCTGCTGCTGCTGCTTGTTGCTTGCTACATGCTGCTTGTCTCTTATCCAAGTAGCCAAGTAGCCAAGTAATAGGTAGTCCCCGTCTCGTCTGGAAAAGCTACCGAACGGCGCTTCCCCCCCGTTTTGCGTTTGCGACGTGGCGCCAGTCCTGCCCGTCCCGGCCAATAATTCCCGCGCACGATACTGATCACAAGAACCGCTCCCAATTCGCGGGAAACTGACTTGGCCCAAGCCATGGGGCATCAAGGAAAAGACTAGTAGTAGACAGACTACTGCTGCAAGGTAGGCTGATCTGTTTACGTAGAGAAGATCGGACAGTGTGGAGTATAGACGTCCAAAGTCCAAACAAAGCCGGCTTACAGATCCCAACCGCTGCTCACTCATGCCTTGTGTCATACCTACATATGGGAACCCTACCTTTTCACTGGGTGGAGGTACTGTGATACTTATTTTCTCCATATTGCCAATGATTTTCCAGTCAATCGGAATCTTTTCTTTATACAACTTTCCGCGAGTCTCCAAGCGATCCATTGGTTGAAGCCGCGTGCCCATTCTTCCTCGTATACCCTTTTTGTGCTTTGATTGTCAGGCAAACACACATACTTTTATTTTTTGCAACGTCCCACGCGACCGCAACCTTGATACCCATATCGTGAGACCATCCCACACCCAAGGGAACCAATAGTCTTGCGAGGCTACTGCACCCTTCCGCACGCCCTAATCAGTCATCTTGCATATGGCAAAGAAGAATAAGAACAAGGGCCGAGGCGCTTCTTCTCAGGACCCCTCTTGGGAGGAAGAGCCCACGGTCCACGACCAGCAACCGGAGCAGGTCGTCGAAGAACCTCAGAAAGTATGAACAGCTCCGACGGAATCACCTACTGTCCCGCGCGGGTCGACCCTTACTCACATGTCCAGGTGGCCGACTTTTCCCAAGTCCAGTTTCTCGAGGTCAATAACTCGGATGACGAGGCCGAGAATGGTATGTCCCCGCTCTTATATATATTTATATTTATATATGCGTATATATGGAAACAACGCACAGTTCTGCAAGAAAACGTATGATATGCTGACCCTAGTTCTAGCCAACGAGTCACAGCCCGCCGGCGGGGAGGCCGTAGAGCCTCAGGCGGCGGAGCCAGAACCAGAACAACCACTGAGCCCCTCAAAGAAGAGCAAAAAGAGTAAGAAGGGGAAGAAGGACAAGGCGCCCTCTGAGCCCACTTCTCCTGCACCCGTGGCAGCTCCGCCCATGGTTGCCTCGCCTGTGGTCGAGCCAGAAACCCCTACTTCACCAAAAGCTGGGGAAGAGGCCCACGCCGAGGCCGAAGAGGACGGGCCCAAAGACTCCAAGAAGAAGCGGAAAGATAAGCAAAAGTCCAAAAAGAAGGCCGACAAGGAAAAGGACAAGGGTAAGGATGCCGCCCCGGAGAAATCGTCATCATCCAGTAAATCAGTAAAGGAGGAGACGCCAGTCGCCCCGCCAGTGGTTGCGGCGGCGGCGGACGTGCCAGCTCCCCTACCGTCAGCAGAAGAGGAGGCGGCTCCTCCTCCGGCGGAACCCTCAGAGACGAAGGAGCCAGAGCCGGAAACTGCTTCTGAGCAGCCAGCTGAACAACCAGCTGAGCCTACACCTGCTGCTGCTGCGGCTGAGCCAGAGACGAAAGCTGAGCCCGCGGTTGAGGTAGAAAGTGCCGACACGTCAGCTCCTGCTGAAACAACAACAGAAGTAGCACCAGAAGCTGCACCAGAAGCTGCACCACAGACGGCGTCCGAGGCGGCACCGGAAACTTCGCCGGAAACTGCGCCGGAAACTGCTCCAGAAGCTGTCCCACAGATGGCGTCCGAGGCGGCACCGGCACCGGAAGTTGCACCAGCAACTACACCAGAAGCAGCACCGGAAGCGGCACCGGAAGCAACTTCGGAAGCAGTTTTAGAAGAGGCGCCAGTAGTCTCAAAAGATGCGCAAACATCAGAAGAACCGAGCGCTCCTCCTGCTCCGGAAACGAAGGAGGACGAACCAGCAGCCAAAGTCGAGGCAGACACTCCCTCTGACGCTCCAGCAGATGCCCCAGCGCCTGAGCCCCACCCTGATGCTGTAGAAAGTGCAGCTGAGGCTCAAGATCCACCAATAACCGAGACAACGAGCGAGAGTGCTCCGGCAGAGACTGTAGCGGAAACACCAGCCGAAGCAGCCGCAGAATCCCCTGAGGTGGCAGAGCCAACAGCTGTCGCAGATGAGGTCGCCGCAAAAGAAGCCCCTGTAGAGGAAAGCGCGGAAGCGCCTCAAGAAACCGCCCCTGCAGAGGCGACCCCTCAAGAAGCGGGCCCAGCAGAAGATGCACCAGCGGAGGCAGCTCCCCAGGAAGAGACCGCCCCTGAAACATCAGCGCCTGAACCAGTAGAGCAAGATGCTGGTGCCACTCCGGAAGCTGCTGAATCATCTGAAAAGCCGGCTACGGAGGGCGTGTCTGAGAAAGAGGCCGAGGTTGTAGAGGAAGCGGCCAAGGACTCCGTCGAGGAGCCGGCAGCCGAGCCCAATGAGGAGCCCAAGGAAGATGCCAAAGACTCCACTGCGGATACAGAGGATCCTTCCGCTGCTCCCGTTGTCTCGAGCGAGGCCGCAGAGGCTGTTGCCAAAGAACCCGAGGCTCCGTCAAAAGAGCCCGAATCTGCTCCTATAGAGGCCAAGGCCGAAGAACCCACTGCCGAGCCAGCTGCGCCGGAAGTTTCGGAAGCCACAGAACCAACGAAAGAACCCGAAGAGGCCGCACCTACATCAGCTGACGCGGAACCGAAGGCCGAGGAGGCCACGCCCGTCGAGTCAAAGCCCGTCGAGGAGTCAAATACCTCCGAGGAGCTCAAGCCCGTGGAGGAGTCCAAACTTGTCGAGGAGTCCAACCCCGTCGAAGATTCCACGCCCGTCGAGGAATCACCGAAGGAAGTTGCCGCTGAGGATACACCGGTACCTTCTGATGCTCAACCTGCTGATGCTACAGCCGATATCCCCGCTTCTATTGTTGAGCCCGTCGAGGCTATTGCAGCCCCAGCCGAGGCCAAGGAAGAGGCAGTGTCGGATACAGCTACGAAATCAGACGAAGAAGAGACTGTTGCAGCAGTTGAGCCGAGCCAGGCCCCTGACACCAAGGAAAGCGATCCCGCGCCGGCTACCGGGGAAAGCAGCAGCAATGCTGATCCCACCGACGATGTCAAAGTCGAAGAGGCGGTACCGGTCGACACAACGCCTGCTCTTGAGCCAGTCGAAGAGAAGGCTGCCGAAGAGACTGCGCCAGTAGCTACCGAGGAATCGACACCAGAGGCTGCGACTGAGGAAAAAGCTCCTGAAGCACCGCAGGAAGAGCCAGCAGCCGAGAGCGCGCCCAAGGCCGAGGAGCCTGCAACAGACAACTCAAGTCCAACTGAGGAAGCTGCAGCCCCGACTGTTGATAAGAGCGTTGTCGCTGAACCGCCAGCGGCAGTTGAAGAGGCGCCCGCTGTCGATGATAAGACTGTTGCTGAACCTGCCACTGAACCTGCCGCTGAACCAGTTACTGAGGCGCCTGCTGCACCTGTTGCCGAGCCGGTCGCTGAGACGGTGCCTGAGCCCGCCGCTGAGCCTACCACCGAATCAGCTACTGAGCCAGCGGCTGAGGAGCCGGTTTCTCCTGTTACCGAAGAGCCTGTCGCCGTTGTTGTCGAAGAGCCTGCTGCACCTGTCTCTGCTCCTGCCGAGGCACCAGCTGCTGCCGCGGAGCCTGTCGCCGAGGAGTCCAAAGCCGAGGAAGCCGCAGCCGAGGTATCGAAATCCGAGGAGCCTGTAGCTGAAGAGAAGCCTGTAGTAGCTGATGATCCACCCGCTGCGGAAGAGACGCCAGTTGTAGAGGAGAAATCAGCTGTCGAAGACACCGTTGCTGATGAGCCTGCTGCCAAGGAAGCCCCTGTCGACGAGGCATCCTCTGGTGAGGTTGCCGCCGTTGTCGAGGAACCTCAAGTCGAAGAGCCCGCCGCCAAGGAAGCTGCTGCGGAAGCCCCTGTTGTGGAGGCCCCCGCTGCCGAAGAGGCTCCCGCTGCCGAAGAGGCAACTGTTGAAGAGGCACCTGCTGCTGCTCCTTCGGCTGTTGAGGTTGTATCCGAGAAAGCTCCCGCTGAGGAATTGGTTGCCGAAGAGAAGCCTGTTGTCGAGGACACCCCCGCTGTTGAAGAGAAGTCTGCCGAAGCTACGGAAAGTCCCGAGACTAGTGAAGATTCCTCGGTGCCCGTGCAGACTTCCGAAGAGGTTGTTGCATCACCACCCGAGGAACAACAACCTACAACGGTCGAAGATGCCCCAGCAGCTGCGGATACTGTAACGGATAGCGAGGCTCAGGCCAGTGACGACAAGCCTAGCGAAGAAACACAGGCGGCTCCAGAGACTACTGCCGATTCGCAAGAGGCTGAGACAACTGAATCCCCTGAGACTACGGAGACGGTTGTTGAGGCTGCCCCTGCAGAGTCAACCGATACAGCCGAACCCAAACCAGCGGAGGAAGTGGCCGCACCTGTCGAGGCTGTCTCAGAGGAACCTCAAGCCCCTACCGACGAGGCAAAAGAAGAACCTCCTAAGGAAGTCGCAAGTGAGGCGGTTGAGCCTGAAGTAGTTCCTGATGCCCCCGAACAGGCCAAGGAAGTAGCTCCGGCTGACAATGTGGCCCCGGCCACTGAGGCTGCCACAGCGGAAGAGGCTGATGCACCTAAGGAGATGGACGTTGCTGCCGAAGAGCCTGCTGCTGCCCCTGCTGAGGAAGTCGCCGCTGCTACTGAGGAACCCGCTGCAGTAGAAGAGCCTGCTACTACCGAAAAGGCTGCTGCTCCTGCTACCGAAGATCCCGTCACCAACGAGGAACCTGCAGCTCCTGAGCAAACTGCTGCGGCCGAAGAGCCCAGTGCTCCTGCTACCGAAGAGCCTGCTCCTGAGGAGCCTGCCGCTGTTGCCAAAAATGCTGCTGCTCCTGGAATCGAGGAGGCTGCTGTCGTCGAAGAGCCTGCCGCCGCTGTTACCGAAGAGCCTGCAGCCCTTGCAGCTAAAGACTCTGCTCCCGCCAAGGAACCTACCGCAGATAAAGAGCCTGATATCCTTGAAGAGCCAGCTGCCGCTATTGTAGAAGAGCCAGCTGCCGCTGCCGTCGAGGAGGCTGCTCCCGCCGACGAACCTACTGCCGCTCCTGCCGAGGAACCTACTGCCGCTCCTGCCGAGGAACCTACTGCCGCTCCTGCTGAGGAGCCTGCTGCTCCTGTTACTGAGGAGCCTGCTGCCGCTACTGTTGAAGAATCAGTCGCTCCAACAGAGTCCGCGGCCGTTGAGGAGCCTGCTGCAGCAGAACCTGCCGTAGAGAAAGAAATCCCCGCCGCCGAAGAGCCCGCTGCTAAAGAAGAGCCTGATCCTGTCGCAGTCGAGGAAGCTGTCGCACCTAAGGAGGCTGTTGTCGCAGAGGAGGCTATCGCCCCAGCTGAAGAACCTGCCGTAACTGAGGAGCCCGCTGCCGCAGAGGCACCGGCAGCAACAGAGGAACCTCCAGCCCCTAAGGAAGCCGAAGTAGTCGAAGAACCTGCGGCCACTGTTGTTGAGGAGCCTACTGCCCCTGCCCCTGAGGAGCCTGCTGCCGCCGTTGTCGAGGAGCCTGCGGCGCTTAGCACGGCCGAAGAACCAGCAGCGCCTGCTGCTGAGGAACCTGCCACACCAAAGGAGGCCGTTGTTGACGAGCCTGCTACGGTAGAAGAACCATCAGCACCTAAGGAGGCCGAAGTTGTACAGGAACCTGCGGCCGCTGAAGAGCCTGCTCCCGTTGTCGAAGAACCCGCCGCTGCTGTCGTCGAGGAGCCTGCTGCCGCTGCTGCCGAGGAGCCTACTCCTGCCGCTGCTGAGGAACCTGCCGCACCAAAGGAGGCAGTTGCCGAAGAACCTATTTCGGTAGAGGAGCCTGCAGCACCTAAGGAAGTCGAAGTAGTAGAGGAGTCTACTGCCACTGAAGAGCCTGCTCCCCCTGCTGTTGTCGAGGAGCCTGCCGTCCCTGCTGCCGAGGAGCCTGCTCCTGTCGTCGCTGAAGAGTCTGTCGCACCAAAGGAGATTGTTGTTGAAGAGCCTGTCGCGGTAGAGGAACCTGCAGCCAAGCCCGAAGCAGCCCAGGAGCCAGAGGCACCTGCTGTGGCTGAGGCGGAAACTGCCAGGGAGGCCGTAGTTGTTGGTGCTACCGAAACAATTCCTGTCGAGGGGTCCACGAAATCTACCGAGCCTGTAGTTGAGAAGGCACAAGAAGAGGAAGAGAGCAAAGACAGAGTCGGCCCGATTTCTGAATCAAAGGCCAAAGATCTCAAAGGTAAGTCCCCTCCCCCTAGTAGCCCTTCAGCCACCCCTGGTGCATTGGCTCTTGATATTGGTGGGAGCAGCCCTGAGATTGGTTTAGAGGAGGAAGCCACCCCGGAAGATAGTGTAGTTCAAGAGGATAAGGATCGTGTGGTGGATATTATTGGGACCCAGGAGGATAAGAAGTTGGAGCGGACCACCGCCGTGGCTGCTGAGCCCCCGGCCAGCGTGGCCCCTGAAGAGACCGTTCCCGCAGTCGACGACGTATCTGCCCCCCAACCCGATGATACCAAGGATGATAAGCCGGATAAATCTTTGTCTGGTGTGCAGCGGGCTTCTTTAGCTACCGTGGGTGCCGGGTCTGTGGCTGCAGCTGTTGCCGCACTCAATCAGAAGAGCCGCCGCAAGTCGAAACGCAATCCGGAAACATCCATCGCCGAACGGCTGCAGCCTTCTGCGGTTGAGACTAAAGCGACTGCGTCGCTTGTCGTGGGAAACCCCGCCTCCAAGCCCGAGGAAGCTGCCGCGCCAGAGGTTGAGCCCCAGAACGTTTCCGAAACGCCTGTCTCGATACCTGCAGCCGAAGAGGCAAATATACACACCCGAGAGCTCCAGAACGACAAAGATGAAGTGGTTACAAAGCAGCCAGATGTCATCGAAGAACCTGCTGCTATCAAGGGGTCTATTGCCATCGAAGAGCCCGTCACCGTCACAGAGCCTGCTGTCGTCGAAGAACCTATCGCCGTCGAAGAGCCTGTTGTTTCCGAGGAAGCTGCTGTCACTAAAGAGTCTGCTACAGTCCAAGAAGCTATTCCAGCTGAAGCAACTACACCAGTAGAAGCGGCTATTCCCATCGAGGCTGTTACTGAAGAGCCTATCGTTCCTGAGGACCCAGCTTTCGTCGAAGAGCCAGTGATGGTCAAAGAGCCTGCCCCAGTCGAAGAGCCTACCCCGGCTACAGAACCTACTGTCACTGCAGCCGAAAAGCCTATTGCCACGGAAAATGCCGAAGTACCGCAAGTCATTGAAGAGCAACAGGCTACCCGCGATATCCCAGATGGGGCTAGAAACTCGGCCCTCATCGCTGGTGCAGCTGGGTTAACAGGGGTCGCCGCTAGCGGCGCTGCGCTTTCTCACAGACCTTCATCAAGCAATATGCAATCCCTCCGACACCAAGCTTCACGACACTCTCTCCGACATCAGTCCTCGAAGAGCACACTTCGCCAGCAGTCATCAAGGAATCTTCTTCGCACCGTTGCACACCAAAATTCAAGACAAGCTTTACGCAACTCTGTGTATAATACTGAGGGCGATTCCTCTTACACCTCCTCCAAGTCTGCAGACTCGGGTGAAGAAGGCTTGGCAGGGCCATCAGACTACGGCAGACCTTCGTGGCCTTCCAGGGACCGTCTCCAAAAGAGCTTACGACGAGATAAGCTCTCCACCGAGAGTGTTTTCGAACGAGCTAAACGCGATTTCCTCAGTGAGTTGACCCAAGAACCGCAACCTCGATTGGTCAGTCGGAGCGACTTGACATTGACAGAGCCTATCACTAACAATGAGCAGAATCACGTAGCCAAGACAAACGCAGGATCTACCAATCCAACTTCGGGTCCTTCTGGCAGTCCAATAGAGGACGGCTTGTCAGCGGATCGACTCCTGAACAAGATTGATGTCACTTCTCTATTGGATGCACGAGCGGGTTCCCCTGACGTGGTCCTCCCGGATTTATTGGACCCAAGGGCTAGGGCACTGGGTCGTGCGCGAAGCCTGAGAAAACAACACAGGACAAGGACCAAGAGGGCGGAGGAGGAATTGGCTGCCGCAGTAGTCATATATGCCGCGGCGCGCGAGCTTGATCCGCGTCGTGAGACCGAGCCGGGTAGTTCCCGTATCGCGATCGCACTGCACCACCACCACCAGCCCATATCAGCGTCTGAGAGTGTCACGGCACCCGTGGTGGCAGGGAATCACACCGTTGATTTTTCAAACGTTTCGGTGCCTGTTACTGACCTCCTCTCCACAGACGACGAAGGCAAGTCCCCTCGCAGTAGTGAACGTCGAAGACACCACCACCACTACAGCAGCAGCAGCCACCATTCTTCTTCCCGTTCGATGGAGGGCAAAAACGCCGAGAGTGGCTCTCGAGAGCATCGCCATCGGCGAAGCCGGGCTGACAGCGGCGGCTCTGTCCCGTCGACGTCTGAGCTCGTCGCTGAACGCGCGACGCGGAAGAGACAAGACAGCGGTGTTTCCATGGATAACACCCGGGAGCACCACTCCAGCAGCAGTCACAAAAAGCCGCGTACCCCTGAGGAGCAGGCCGCGCATGACAAGCGGAAAGAGGAACGACGGGCTAGAGACGCCGCCGCCGCCCAACTGGTCGCTGATGACCAAGCCGCTCACGAGCGACGCAAGGAAGAGCGACGAGCTAGGGACAAAGAACCTGTGAAGCGGACCCCCGAGGAGCGAGCGGACCACGAAAGACGCAAAGAGGAACGTCGCGCCCGGGATCGCGATTCCAAGAGCAACAACGACCCCGAAACTACTCCTCCCACGAGCGAACGGCATCATTCCCACCGCTCCAGACGTCACAGCCAATCCTCGAAATCTGACCGACCACCCACCCGGGACGAGATTCCCGTTGCGGCTCCTCCCGCTACTCCCACCAAGAGGTGGTCCTTGTTCGGCAAAGGAGAGAGCAACGTGACTCCCGCTTTGGTGTCACGCTCAACCGAGCCCCCACCACTATCACGCTCCTCGAAGGAAAAGGACTCGCCCCGGACCGAACATCATTCCAAGCGGTCGAGCACGGCTAGGGAGAGTGGCGCACCATCTCCGAAGACGGACGGCGGTGTTACCCGCTCGCGATCCCACCGCCAACGCGAGGAGCCCTCCTCAGGCTCGCCACCTAGAAGGTCCCATCATCGCCGCAAGTCAGAGCCGCCTCAGCCCGAGGAGGAGACGGCGGCTCCACCACCGCCGCCGCCCGAGAACTCGAAGCCTGAGAGGTCTGATAGACATGAAAGGCATGAAAGATCCGAGAGGTCTGAGAGGCCCGAGAGATCCGAGAGGCATGAGAGATCCGAGAGATCCGAAAGGTCTGAGAGGTCTGAGAGGTCTGACAGACCCGAGAAACATTCACGGCGTGAGGAGCGGCAGAGAACCCGAGATGCTGAGGCGAAGAAGAAGCAGGCCCCGCCTGCAAAGGGTCTTCGGGGTCTTTTCAAGAAGATTCTAGCATGATGAACGAAAGGGTGGTAGTAGACCGACCGATCGAGCTTCTGGGAAATTGATGAGATAGTCACGACGCGATGATGAGGATTCTTTGGTTGGATTTTTATGATGATATGTGATGAGGTTTCATGGATGGATGGATGGATGAACGGTTCAACATGGAGGATGGCGATGATGTCTTGTACGAACTTATGTCATATTATGATGAGATTATGTAACATTTTGCGACTCAAATGAAATTGAATATTGTGTTCGCTTTCCTCTTTCACGCTGCCTGGAGTGATGTACGAGCTCGAACTCGAGGATCTGGGAAGGGGTAGGGTAGGGTCAAGTAGCTAGATTATCGGTGGTTTTCCCTCGAGTGCATCGAAAACATTGGGTGTAGTGTGATCGACGACAAGCTCACCAACCTGCTTCTTTTTTCTTCTTTTTGGTAGCCCTATAGGCCAGTAGGATGTTCAGATCCAGGCGAGAAAAGCATCACCAATAAAGGTGAGCTCGAAGCATAACCAGAAAATGATTGGTTTCAAGCTTAGTGGCTTCAGTCTACATTCTTGATCTCACTGACGACTCACTGAGAGCCGGCCTTGAGACTTGGAGCACTGCTACGATTCCAGGGCAGAAAACCCAGAGAGACCGACTTTGGCTGCCTAACAGGCCTTGATGACACACAGGGGACTTCTTTCTACACTCCAGTTCGTGGGCTAGCTTATGCCATTCATTATATTAGGTCTCTTTCAGAGTCAGGTTCCCCTTTGTACAGCCAACATTGACCACTTGGATCAATGAACATTGTTGAGGCACAGATAGAAACAACGGTATTATTATAACGACACTGTTGGATCTATCTAATAAATATCCTCCTCCTGGAAACCCCGTGCAGAAAACCATCATCACATCAACTTCTTCTGTCTGCTTCACCTACTAAAAGTATTCACCACTAACAACCCTTTGACGCTGTACTGCTGCTAGCCATGGCGTCTTCCTCTTCCATCTCCGCCTTCAAAGCCGCCGGCGCCGGCCTGCTCGCGGACTGCATAGACTTCGAGTCCTGCCACCACCAGTTCGGCTACCTCTCCGACCGCACCCTCCCTCTCACGGGCGCCGCTCGCGTTTGCCCCCATTGCGCTGAGGGAGACCAAGGTAAGTGTATCGTCTGCCTCAAGCCCTGGGATGCCAAGGTCACGGAGAGCTGTCCCCACTGCGACATGTTCTTCGCCTACCACCTGAGGGAGGAGCGGGTCGCGAAGCTCGAGGCCAAGGGGGTGAAGGTGTCCCCCTTCTCGATCAGATTCACAGTGGAGAGGCGCAGGGAGCTGCAGCAGAAGGCCATCCGGAAGGAGCGGTTGCTTGCTTTGAGAAAGGATGCTGGTAATAGCGACAAGCAAGAGGAATAGTAAGTATGCCAAGGTAAGTAGGTCAGGAGGCCTGCAGGCCAACTGGTAGGTAAGTGGGTAAGTACGACGGTTTAATATGAAATGTTATAGGTGGAATTCAAGTAGATAAGACTAGTGGTGGCATACTGAAGATCATACATAATCCTGGTCTTATTCTTTCACTGCATATCATCGTGCCAAGACAGAAACTCGTGTTGCCATTTCCTCTTCATTCAGTCATACCCATCCGTCTCCTCGATATCTTACATCTCCGTCTTAAATCCATACCTAGGTGCACTAAACCACATGATGACGATGGCCTTTTGCACTTCCGGGCTCAAATGGCTAGAAGCTAGCCCTGTGAATAGCAACATGCAATCTCCCAAGACGTTTTCCTCTGTCCAATATATATATCCAGGTTTACCGTTTCTTCCATCGACATAACGTGATGGTTATCCAGCTCACCACCCCAAGCGGCCCAACAGGGAGTCAGGACAAGTTATTTTACATGTGGGTGCCCAACGTTTTATCGTCTGTTTCGGTATCAACAGCGCCGCTGCCGCCGTCGACGCAGTGACGGAACGCGGCGACGAGCCTCTCCAACCAGAGCACGTTATTCTTTGGCATGTCGAGGCCATGCCGACCGGCGTGCGGTGCCAGCTTGTGCACCAGCTCCCGCAATATGAGCACCCAGCCCGTGGCCGGCGGCCGGTGCTGTTGATCCTTGTCATCTTCTTGGTGGTTCGGCATCGTTTTCATGATAAAGCAAGCCGCGAGGAATTTGCCCACGTCTTCGGCATCAAGATTCCTCGAGAATGCGTGTTCGTGTCCAGCCTCCTCCTTCAAGGCCTCCTTGACGACGGTCTCCTCCATCAACTCCCAGGTCAGGCCCGTTTCCGGTGCGTTGGCGCGGGCGTCAAACAGTAGCTCCAGGGGCAGATGCCCGTACCACAGCTCGTCGGGCACGGTGCAGCTGTACTCCCAGTCCAGGATGGCCTTGACCTTGACGGCTGTGTCTGGGTTCCCGGTGTCCGGATTCTGCTGCACAATGGCGTTGGCGTTGTGGAGATCGCGGTGGGCTAGGTACGTGTACGCGCATGGAGGCGAGGTTTGGGAGGAAGGGGGGGAAGACAATGATCCGTAGGTGGACTCCAGATGATCGACGAGCTGGCCGAGACTCTCCCAGATAGCGAGAATACGGCGGTTACCGTCATCGTTGGGGTCAGGTGGTGGGGTGTTGGAGTTGTTGCTAAGTCTGTGGGTGCATGTACTGGTGCTGTTTCTACTACTGGTTCTACTACTGCTGCTACCACCATTGCTACCGTTTCTGTCGCGTTGGGAAGTATCCTCGTTACTTTCTTCCGATGAAGAAGAGCTAAATGGTTCGTGGTCTTCGACTTCTTCCGTAATGGGGGGATCAGTATGGTTAAGGCAGGTGCCGTCTTCGAGGTGATAGGTGGTCATGTGCTTCCAGAACCGCAAGAGGCCCCGGGCCAAGTCGAATGTGTCTTTGAAGGGCCCGGGAGGGTGACACGTCCAAGCCGGGCAGCTTCCGAAAAAGGGCAAGCTCAGAGGGCCGACCGAGTACTTATGGTGGATACGGGTATCGGCGTTTTGACTCTGATTCTGATCTTGATGGTCCAGATAGAGGCTCCCAATGCCCTCGAAAGCGACGTTGCGCAGGCTCCGGGTATGACCGGCTATCTCGTCGCCCAAGTCCAGCCACGAGTCGCGGAAATCGTAAGGGATGAAGGTGTGCCACTCGGGGGTTCCCCAGAGGGGGCGGTTGCGACGTTCGTGGAGCTCGAGTTGGTCTTGGTAGTGCTCAAGACTGCAGCTACCAGTAATGCGTTCGTAGATGATCCAGTCGAGGCCCAACGTGTTCTAGCCCGAGGAGTCGTAGTAGTAGACTCGAGGGACTGGGACGCCCTAGTCTTGGGCAAAGCAGATCGAGGCCACTTCACTTTCGACCTTGAAAAATGGCAGGATGGGTTTCGAGACACGTAGAAGGACATCCGCCAGGGATGTTTCGGTGCGGTGGGAATCGTGCGCCTGTTGGCCCTGGCCCTGTTTGCGTTCATCTTGGTGTAAGTCGAGAGCGTACAGCTCGTTGTAGCAACCGCCAGAGAAGTAGGTAACGCGAGCGTTCTGGAAGGAAGTAGGAAGAAGGCCTCGGGTAACGCAATCGGTAAGCATGTGAGAGATCTCCTCGGTGGAAGGGTCATCATCATTCAACTCTTTGTCTTTGTCCTCTTCCTTGTCTTCTTGTCCCTCTTCTGAATGTGTGTTCGCGTTTGAACTGACGGGTCGTTGGTCTCTTGGTCTGCTTTTCCACTCCCAGGACACCAGATCTCACACTTCCGGCTCAGGATCCGGCACACACGAGATCCAGGCGGACTGCTGGACTAGGCTGACGGCCAGGGTGCGGGGCATGGCTGGCTGGATTCGGCGTGGGAAGGGCTGGGACTGGGGAGCGGTTGTTTTGGCGACCAGGTCGGGAGAGGCTGGGGGCGTCAGCGGCAACGGCTTCCAGGTGGCGGCGGCCTGACCCGGCGTCGCCATCGTCACGTAGATAAGTAGTGGTCAGCGATGTAGTAGTGATAGTAAATGAGGTTAGAGGTCGGCGAGATGATGAGGTGACTACAAGATGGTGAGATGTCGGCGAGATGGTAAGGTGTCGGCGAAGTAGCAAACATGCGTGACCGAGAATAATGGTAATAGTATTCAATTGATTCCATAAAGGGCCCATCGAAGAGGTGCATTCAATGCCATCTGAACAACCAGCTAGAGCACAAGCATTCCCTTTCAATAAGCTCTTATACTCACTGCCCGGTGATTCTTCTTTTACACAGTCACTTCCCGCACAAGTCATACTGGTAATTAAAGAATTGTTTCACAATGAATGATCCGGCTTCAAATATACAAGCATCTTCCATTAGGCCGTCACTGTTTGATAGCGGATGACTAGGCAGAGAGCCCTTTGGGAGAGCCGGCCGTCTGCGTTCGTCCTCCTGTTCAGGTTGGAGCGCCTTTTGGGTTGCTTTATCCACCTTATCGAATATTTCAATGTTGGCTTGTCATCATCTCTTCCGGCTTTCTCTGGTGTATAGCTCGGTGGGATTCGCTACATACATTATGGAAGGTTGGTTTCTGGATGTGATCGATATGTTGGAAATGTCCATCAAGAGTGAACGGAGATTTATCAGCATTTGAGTACGCCACTGTAATTCTCCTCTTGTCTGACTACCTGTCTATCTCTATTTGTGTGTGCCAGTATGTGTGTTTATATTATGAGTAAACACCTACTCATCGATAGAAAATGGCATACAAGACTCCCCCCTATTTCAGGTCGACGTCGACCAGGAGCTCGCCCGTAACTAGGTAGCGGCGTTGTGGAGCAATTCGGTCAGGGAGCGTGAAGCCCGGTCTTGCACGGGTTTCGGCGCAGGTATATTAATTGTCAGGCGACGGCAGCGGGGAAGATAGCTGTAGGTATGGGCGTGAGTAGAAACCAATTGTTGGAAGGTAGGATTGGCGTCCAATGCGTTAAAGGCGTCGGGGTCGAGGTCAAACGTCTGCAAGTCTTGGACTTAGACCTAGCGCGGCGGCTTGTTAAGGTCGCGTTAGTCAAGGCCGCAGAGAAATCGAAGGATAGGACGGGCGGCCGGGTAAAGTGTGTGGCACTCGGTGTGCAATGCGGGCGATATAGCAGCATCATGAAGTCCACCAGATCTGGTTTAGCCCATAGGCTGCTACTGGTGAGAACGCGGATGGAAGGAATCGGTCGACGGCATGTTGCTGTTTACTGCGCAGGTGCACAACACTCGTCGCGGGCGATGATGAGACTTTTTGTGTTGCGTTATCTGGCTAGGCGAAGTAGGAGGATGAGGTGAAGTCAGGATCCAAGCCGGCAATGAAAACGAATTTAAATTAAGGGGATAATTCAAAGGAAATTTAATTATTTATCTTTTACGACAGATGTAATCGCTTCCAGTCTCTGGGTCAGATGAGTCCTTCGAGGTTCGTAGTGTTGGAGGTTTGCTCTTAGGATGGCAGACTCTGCCGTTTCCAACTCGGGCTTTTCGTCTCGGGACGGAGGCGTGAGCCCCTGCACTTCGAGTTCGGCACAAAGCGCTTCCCACTCAAGGTCGTGTTGCGCAAGTTGAGACCTGAAGATTCTCTTTAGACCCGGGATCTGTGTCTTGCTCTTGTTGATCCTGGCGGGCAAAACTTTCCCCCAGCTCTGGGCTGTGCTATTGACCCAGTCTTCCACTTCCCTTTCCCTCTGACTTAAATTCTTACGTCTTTCCTCTCGCCGTTCTTGCTGCTCCTCTTCACTGATCGGGGCTGCTGCCGTGACTTCCTTCGCTGCGGGTTCAGAAGCGTCTCCCTGCTTTCCCTCCGTCTTCTTCTCAAATTGAGCAAACCTATCCGCCTCAGGCCACGCGGGAAGAGCCCAGCCACTGAGGTCTTTCTCCCGGAGAGGCATGCCGTCGAAGGAGTACTTGACGGACCCGCTCCACAGGTCTTCGATCATGGCGAAGACCTCGTCCTGGTCGTAATCGTCGCCCAAACGGGGGTCAATGTAGATAATGCGCTTCTGCTCGCCGCAAACCGACGATGGCATTGGAACCCGCTGCTTGATGCAGTACTCGGCGCCGGCGCGGACGCAGCGCGCGCACCTGGGGGCGGCTGCCTCCTCGCCGACATGGAACTTGGTGAAGTCGCACCTCAAGCCCTTGGATTCGCAGCGGAGGCAGGCGAAGTCCGGTACGAAGTTGAGACCATGCTTTTGCAGCTTTGGGGCAGGCTGCGGCTGCGGCTGCTCTGTTCGAGCTGAGTCGGGCACCTCAGTGGAAGAAGATGACACAGTCGACATCCTTTATTCGGGGCAAGGGGTTCTTCTAGAAATTATATACCTTGTTCGATATAAATCTCGGTTGAGATTGATAGTAGTGTTGGAACTCGCCATCATCGTATGTGAATACAATGCGTACTGGCATGTATTCGATATATGCGCAAGCCGGAAGCAGTCCCAGTGGCCAGGCATCAAAGGGGCACTGCTCACAAAGGAAGCCATATCGACCATGCCACTAACCGCTTTCGAATTTCTTCAAACGTGGCGGCATTGACAAAGAAGGCAACAATGCCCCTTTCCACAATGGCTTTGAAGTTTGGCAAAGCCATGGTCCATTGGTCGACACCACCAACTTGAAACCGGTACGCTCCCAACTTGACTTCTTCAAGTATGGTGAAGGTGAGGTATTATATGCAATTGATCTCCTGGAGAATTTTCTATTAGTTGCATCATCGTAATACCTAGGTACATACCGGTGATAATTCGATCTTGGGCAAGGGCAATGTCATACTGATAAATTGATGCGATAATTGCCTTGATGTGGGAACAAGATGACCGAGCATCCCCCTCCCCTAAAAGCATCCTAGGCGGCTTTGATAGACTGACGGGCGTCAGCCATTGAGATGCCACAGAAGATCCCGAATATGCATTCAATGGGGTAATAAATCAGTCCCGTTAAGGTAGAGTTGCCCTCTCATGCATGGTGTTGGAATTGGGCCATGGGACACATGGACGGTTTGATTTTGAGCAATTGCCTCGCGAAGTAAGCATGCGGGACTGTATATTATTTGAGCTAGGGACCTGGTATCCTTGATGAGTTATGACCATTGCGATTGAGGAGAAACCCCTATTGATCGAAATAATTGATGCATTTGAGGCTGGTGAGATGTTCGTCTCAGTGACTGGCAAGGGCGAGCTAGAGCTCCTAAACTAGGAAGGGCAAGGACGAGCAATGACGCGAGTCGGTGACGCTTGGCTAGGTACGTTTGCAGCTTGGAATTGATGCTCGGCGACAACATCACCTCCAATTGACTTACTTGGGTTCAACGTGATACGACGTAAGTATGGAAGGCAGGTGACGAGCAACCTCGTATGCTGAACTGGCCATTTATCCGACGATGTCCCGTTTTTGCATGAAACTCTGTGGTAGCTCAGGTGGTCAGGTGGTGGTGTTTGACGTTTCGGCAGGCAGGTACGTACGTAATGGGCAGTACCTCTCCCCTAAGGTTGAGGTCATTGGGGGCACTGGGGGTAGCTAAGCAGGGAAGGAGCTCCTGCTTTCTCCTGCATCTGCACAACAGCCCCGCACGAAGTCCAGATTCCCAACCCTACCTCAAGCCGGCCAAAACTTTTGCCGGACCCCACCACCCACGAAAGCCCGGCGCATTTTGGACCTACCACTACATAGGTAATTCTTGCCCGCCGCTCCAAGCTGGAATTTCGTTTCTTCACTCACCATCAACCTTCATCGTAAACTACAGTAAGTGTTTTCCCGACCCTGGCCTACTTGGCCTACAATCAACCAATGCCCTCGACGTGTCACCCTGCGTTGCCTGCCTTCACCATGGAAGCTGGATGAAACCCCAATTCCTGTGTGATTGCGACTCGCACCACTCCAACCGCCAATCCCACAACGCAAAAATTCCTACGTCATCTATGTCCCGCCTACAGCTCCGCTAACCACCACCACCCTCTACAGTCAAGTCGTTCACGATGAGAGCCAAGTGGAGAAAGAAGCGTGTTAGACGCCTCAAGCGCAAGAGAAGAAAGATGAGAGCCAGATCGTAAGTTGCCATTGTCCACATGACCGTCCCTCGATGCGAAGCAGGTCGCTAACACAGGATTTTCCACCTCTACAGCAAGTAAACGCCTCGTCTCTCCTCGATCACAGTCGTCTCTCCATCAGCAAATGAGCGGCATCCATGATTCAACCATATCTCCCACACTCTCTCGACGAGGCGTCGGCCAGTCCACCAGTCAACAAAAGTGACGTCATTTCTACGCACTCAGAACGATGCAACACTTGGAAGGAAGATTACTCAGGGTTCGCTGAGAGGAGGAATTTGGGGTCTATCATGGATAGAACTTGCACATATGGAAAGCCAGTCTGGTCAAGAAACCATCGGGCAGACACCAGGGTCGTGTTTACACAACACAACCATTCTCAGAAGCAATTATCTGCTGAGATTTCACGACCATCACGGATCCGGAAAACGGAATGGGTTTTTTGCTAAGCAGTCAAATAGACAATGCTTGCTTCTGATGACAAACAAAACAACCATACTTGTGTTCTTAATGATGCTCTCGTGAATTCTTTTGGTATTGTGGTTGTGACCGTTTGGTGGTGTTCGCGACGGTTGTGCGCCCCACAACGCCCAAGCCGCCCGATCCAAAGCTTATCTCGACGACATCGTGATACCATATCTGAAGACACAGCCATAATCATGAGTTGCTGGCCAATGGGCTCGCTCTAAGCTCTTCTCGTATGCCCGCTGGATTGCGTCCATCATATCTATGCTCCATTGAAAGACTTGGGAATCGTGGATATTGATCTTCACCTCAGCAGAGCCGCTTGCGATGCCAGCAAGTCCGAGACAATTGGCGACAAAATATCCCACAACTTTGTGTGTCAAGCTCTCCACCCTGCCCCTCCGTGGAGCATGGCCGATTATACGTTGTACAATGCATTGATATTATGCAAATGGGCATTCCCAACTTCAATGTTGGTTTAGAGCATGTCAAGTCGCGCACATCAGGGCAGGCCATCAAACACAGAGAAAGAGCATCGAGTCATGGTCAGTTGCTCGAGGTCAGATGGTACTACCCCACTATCACCTATTGCTATCACCGAATATGTCGAGTTATGATCAATTTATTGAACCCGCCGAGCTGGTGAAGAGTACGAGAAGATGGTACAGGCGGACGAGTTTTCCATTAGTAGTATCCGCTGTACCAAGGAGGGATAGATAAGCAACACTGCAAGCAGTCTATTATTATTTTATGGCCTTGATCACACTATGTTGAGATGGGCTATTTAATATCATACCCCGATACTAGAAGCCGAGTCGCATGAGCTGTACCGCAAACGACGGGACTGCTCTGGGCCGGTACTTACAGACAATCAAGAATCGCATTTCACGCGATATATGTTTCCGGTCTCCCGTGCAAACAAGGCCTATCGGCTGTTACGCAGTCTGTAATACAATGGCCATTGATGGGACTAGGATAGCCTGTCAATTGGACAGTTGATCTTAGGTGATATAACCCGCGAAGAAGTTGCTGTCAAGCTTGGGGGCATATTTCACGGGAACAGCCAAGAGGTTTCATCACTGTCACAAGCTCGCATCATTTTGGTCGTAATCAAGATTTGTTATATATCAATTGATGAATAAACAGTACGCCTATGGAAAGCTAGTAACGATTTCCACCATGTGGCTTTTGACCCCATCAAGAAGGGTATCATTCCCTTGGACACTTAAATTGTTATTAAAAAGAAGAAGAAGAAGAAGAAGAAGAAGAAGAAGAAGAAAAAACCTAGCCAAGCCCATGCTAAAAACCCCTGGAAATGCTGAGAAGATATGCGCTTGGAAAGAGTGTGCGAGATGAAGTGAATGAATAGGACGAAAAGTGTTCGTCAGATGGTAATTTGGCATGGAGCAGCCTCTGTGGAGTGGAAGAAAGGACGCTTCCATGCGTGTCGTGGTATAGAAGAAGTGAATGGATGACGTTTTGAAAGTAGGTACGTCGTTCCTGGTAGGGATTTCTCCCGTCGAAGGAGATTAGGGAGCCGGAAGCCTAAGCTCCAAGGCACCCGTAAAAGAGTGTGTGTGGTGTGGCATAATATTTTCCAACCCGAGTCAAGGCGGGAGAAGCTTGGGTAGTGAATGTGTGGGTGATTCCCCATGAATGAATGTCGATGTTGATCTGAAGGCTGAAGAGTGTGGTTATTGCCAGAAGAGAAGGCAAGAAAGAGTGTATGAGACTGAAGTGCCAGTCTCAGAGCTGTGTCGAGAAGCGCCGCCATGTACCTGGCGGCATGAGAAACGAAAAGAAGCCTAGGAACCGGGAGAATTCCCAGCGGCTTATAGTACACCGTGTGCCCGTTTTGAGCGAGCGATGGTCAAATGAGAGAAATGACCCCTTAGGGGACGCAAGAGATTGTAATATCCCCAAGTGGAGATATATTTTAGACGAATGTGATCTGGAAGGAGCGGAGAGCCTCGGAAACTGGCAATGTGAGAAAGAGAACGTGGATGCCTTTTCTTGGGGGCAGTAAAGAATTTGGTGATCTGAGTCAGATGAGATCAAAGGAGCCAACCCATATGGATGGCGTAGGAAGTGAATGTGGTGATAGGTTCCGAAACATATCTGGTTGGTTGGTAGAGAACGTTGTCTGGTAGAAAGTGAATATGGTGGAACGCCCTTGATAGGGGCTAGAAAATGAATGAGGGAGCTGGTGTGTTGCCGGAAAAGAGAAAGCAAGCTACCATCCCTATGTAATAGCAACAGAATGAGTGAGCCTGGGCATGAAGAACTTTTTATATAACGAGAGTAGTAAGAATTGAAAGAATGACGTTCCGTTACGAAGAAAGCGAGTGTCGTTGAAGCAACGTTGAAGCAACTGTAACGTAGAAATGAGTGTCAGAAGCGAGTGAAGCCCATAGAAAGATCAATTGTGTTGTATAAACGAGTGTTATTGAACGAAAGTGGTGTAGAAATGAGTGATGTAGAAGTAAGTGCCTTGAAGCGAATGTGGTAAAAAGTGAATGATGTAAAGAGTGAATGTTGAAGAAGTAGACCGTATAAGTGAGTGTATTGGTAAGTAAATGCCAAAGGAGCGAGTGTGATGTGGCAATAAGTGTTGAAGAAACGAATGTTGAGATAGCGAGCATCAGAGCAGTGAATGTGGTCTACAAGCAAGTGCGTTGTATAAGCGAGTGTGTCGTTGTAGTGAGCGTCGTTGAAGTGAGCGTGGAAGAAGCGAGTGTTAGGCAAGCGAGTGTTTCGCAAAAGTGCGTGTCGTTGAAGCGAGCGTGTAGTAGAAAAGAGTATCGTAGACTGAGCGAGTGTTGTCAAAAATGGGGTTGTAGAAGCGAATATCGCAAGAAGAAACTGATTTGAAGCGAGTGTTGTTGAAGAGAGTGTTATAATATCAAGTACGCCTTTGAAGTGAGTGTGTGTGGCCTTAGTGAATGTTTTACATGAGCAAAAGTGTTTAATAAGCGAATGTGTTAAGTTTGCGACTATGTCGTTATGTGAGCGGGTGTGTTCTTGAACGAGTGTTGATGAAGCGAGCGTGGTATTGAGTTGAGTGTGTAGTTAAAGCGAATGTTGACGTGGAAGCGAGCGATGTTGTTGTTGGAACGAGCGTAGTATCCCTAGTGAGTGTATGGGTTGCTGAAGCGAATGTAGATATCGAAGCGAGTGCTGTTGCTTGAAGCGATTGAATGTTGTTGGAGCGAGTGTTGCCGTCCTTCTTGAAGTGAGTGTGTTCTGGAAACGACTGTCGTGATGCCGATGGGCGTAGTGGGAGAATGACCTCCGAGTTTGGGTTTGAGGCGAGTGAGAGTGCTTGAATTTTGCCCAGGGTTTGAGAGACGTGAAGCTTGTTAGACAGGTGAGCGTCTTATTGCGCAGGGCGGGGAGACGAGTAATGCATCGCTGTGTTCAGAGACTGTAAACGAGAGACCTGAACAAACTGCGTGCGCTGATTCGTATCAGGGAGTGTGGGGAGCCATGATGTTTATGGCCAACGGGGATGTAGATATCCAAAATGAAAAGTCAATACGCGAAAGTGAGTGTGGGAAACGAATGGTATCCGACATGGCGTCGTGACGATGTGACGAGAGAATTGGATCTCATCGTGAGCAAGACGACAGGACTCAGAGCTATTGTGTCTCGGCGTTTGGCTCCAGTGCTTTCCCGGGATGATTCGGAGACTTGAGGTACGTTCCGGATTCGATTCAACCCCCGAAGGAGCGGACCGAGAAACGGCACATGTTTAGATGAGCCCGGCTGAAGGAGCTCGACGGGCAAGAATGTGTCGGATCCGTAAATGTTTGGAGATTGGACAGTATGATTCTTCTCATGGTGGTTTTTCGAGAGGCCCGGTGTCTTGGTAAGGTACTGGTCGACTGACGAAATGGCCGCCAACCGCCCCTGGATAAACCAATGAAACCATATTCAGCAAGATGAGGCTTGCATATGACGGTGGATGCCGGCATACACCGTCAGATATGGCTTTTTGTTTGGAGTACATCTTTGAAGAGCTGGCCTCGAAGTCGACTGAGGCGTGGATGAATCTTAAGAGATCTTGAGATACTGTTTGTTTAACCCTGTGTGGTTTATAAGACAAGGTTGTGGATGTGATGGATCGAGTGAGTGTGATGATGAGCAGAGAAATGTTTACTTGACGACTGACTTTCCTACGCATATATACACGAGTGTTGTCAAGCGACATCACAGCTGAGCTTCGAGAGCCCTATCGAGTGATGCCATTCTGCAGCACTAGAAGGAATCATCGGATGCCGAGCCACCGTGAAGCAACAGTGAACCAATGTTCTGAGTAGCTGGACCAACCAGAAACCGTTCACTTTCCTATCTGGTAGGCCCGCTTCGCCAATTGGAATACTTTCAAACAGGCTTGGTGTTGCCGTTGACTAGTATTTCTTGCCAAGAGCGGCTTTGTGGACTTCATCGCCCTGGCATAACATCGTACCGACGACACAGCTCCGCGATTAACGTTGTCGTAGCCACCAATAGGTTTTCGGATGATCCAAGCTCCTTCCCATGTCATGGAATAAGATGAACGTGGGCGCACTGCGCAGCCTCACCAGCAAGCCCAGAGAGTTCAGTGAGGCTCCAGCCAATCACAGCAGCATAAGAGTGTTTGATCCGTGTCTAGGGACGACAAATAACCTCGCATGGTGTGACTCGTGCGAGACGAACCTGGTCTGAGAGCCTGATCTTCGTTCTCTGGAGCTGTGGGGAGCAGTCAACCGTCCAAACCATTCGAAACCATCAGCCGGTGCTGGGCGGTGGCTATGACGACTGTTCGGTTTTCCGCCTTGGTAAAGCGCAGAGCGAGGCGAAAGCATGGGACGAGTTTGACATCATCTAGTGCTGATTCTCCTTATTCTCTGAATCTATCGAGCATCACTACGGCAGCAGGCCAGTATGAGCGATGTGGTGCGGGCATTGCGCAACAGCTATCGGATATTCACGCACGTGGGTGGTCGTCCATAACCATGTAGCCAGTGGACATGTATCTACATACCTAACGATAGGTAGATACAGAAAAGGGGGCTGACCCGAGCAAGCCCGATTGCTAACGGGGTATCTTGTGGCTTCTTCTGTCGAAGACTAGTAGAAAGGACAGCCACGGCACTACGTCACGTGAATTTATCTGCCGTCAGCATAGACGTAGAAGGCATCCAGCCCTGCAATATTGTACTTGCACTCCTTTCTCATATGGCGATGTGGGTGGCCAGTGGCTGGAGGGATTTTGGACCCGCGACTCACACGGGAGGTAGAATGAAGTGAGGACTCCAAGGACCGAATCAGATGCGTATCAGGTGCAGATTGGAACGGTAAGAATCATATGTCGGCGTTTTTCAGAAGTCAATATATTGTGTTTCCCCAACGACACACTTGAGAACTAGAGCAACTAGAGCAACTGTCACACGGTAGTGAACTTAACAACTTATCTCGGACTATACTAACAGACAGCACATCCCGAGCTCACTAGACCACCCGTTAACAGATCCAAGAAGATAATTCAGATTGGTCCAACGATCGGAAGGAAGAGGTGATCTCAAGATATCGGAGAATCAATTCCGTTTCGACGGGATACTACCTCGATTGCGGAGTACAGCTCATACATATTATGGGGAAACCCAGATATACTTGCCTCTTCACTAAAAAGTCGTGCAGAATCAGTGTTCTTCTCCGTGGAAACCAATGCAAACTTTCACCATCCGAAGGCCCGATCAATGCAAACAGCACTGCCGCTTTGCGAGCTGTAGTCTGCAATCAAAGGGATACCCCTATTTTCCCAAGTCCAACGCTGTTTTGTACTGTTCGGCGCCGAACTTGGGACTTAAGGGGGGGGGGGGTCGCCAAGGAAGTCGACTACTGCTACCAACAATAGATCTTGGTTTTGTCATCCGAAAACCTCCGAACATTGTGTAGGTTTGATGGTTTACGCCGTTCATCGTAGAACATGTGAGGAAAACCCTTTAGCAACAACGCAGATGCATTGGTGGAAACGGCCGAACGACGACGACGATGCCGTACGTAATACTAGCACCACCACAACGCGATTCTCGTCACGCCAGCCAGCTCGGCTCTAGAAACTGCTCGGCCCCTCGCTAGCATCGACGCCACGAACCTTTGACTCTGAGTGGCTGTTTTGTAAACAGCTGACCGTAAGCGGACGGGGAAAGAGTCGGTTCTGTACGATTCGCCCCGAACAGACACCCACTGGGACTACTGCACCACCATTGCACCGGGGTCTGATAGCCGCTGATAGGGTGACGCCATCGTGCATGACTGTGACCAAACCCCCGTAAACCTTCCCCGCGACCTACGTAGGACCGACCCATACACACTGGAAGTATGCCATGACCGCTGGCTCCCATGCGAGGGGGCACATCTGGCATATGTCACTTCATATTGCTGCTGGGGAACAAACTTAACTTCCTTCATTCTCCTTATTTCGGTATTTCAATGTCTTCAGCCTACACTCGCCGGTTGAGGCGTGCATCAGGTCGCAAACAGATACCCCCAGAGAACGCGTCGTCCGATTAATAAAACGACAAGACATACTCAAGTCGTACTCATTTGGAATCCAGTTTCAGACCAATCCCCATTACTCGGTCGTTTTTCGTCTCATTTTCGCCGCCTTGCCCTATTGTATCATGGCCAAGAGCAGATGGTGGAGCCACGGGCGGAAACCGTCCACGAGTTCCGGCGAGAATGAAACAGCAGGCACAGGCACCGTCACCCCCGACAGCAGCGTGGGCGGCCAAGAGCCCGGCTCCAAGTCGCCGTCGCGCTTCATACGAACCCTAACGGGATTCCGGCCCACCAGGTCCAAGAAGGACAAGAGGTCGACAAACAACGATGACTTCTCCCACCTGGACCGCCCCTTTACGGAGCAAAACTTGGAGCACCAGAAGATCCTGAACGCCTTCGCCTTCAGTTTCGGCAAGAAGCAGCAGCAGCAGCAGCGCCGGACGAGCCACGGCGCCCACAGCTACGCGAGCGGCATCAGCCCCTGTGCGTCGCGCAACACCAGCGTCGACGGCGCCTCTTTATCTATTACCCGCTCTCACGGCAGTGACCGGCGGGAAACGCATCCGCGGTTCAGCAGCTCCCTGGCCCACGACGCACCGCAGGAGGTGCCCGGGGAGGAGTCGGATCAGGAGCGAGGTCCCGTGCAGGCACTCCCGGATGCCCCGAGAGTCTCCCGAGTGGTTTCGAACCAATCATGATGAAAACGTCTTCTCTGATCTAGCATCTGAGAAGCTGTTGAACGAAATGAACAAAAAACAATGATATTGACTTGGCGATTGCATGGCGTTGGGGAATATTGTTTTAGCTGATTCCCATGAATTCTTATCGGCTGCTCAACTAAGCCGGAGAACCACTGCACAGGAGAATCGGGGTCGGGTGTCTCAAATCATATGTATTGGGAGCAAACCCATTTGTACGGGTGGCATATGGCTTGTGATGTGACAAACATTGCTATCTGTGTATTTATAATGAAGAACAAGTGTATGAGGGACAGCCATAGGCTATCTTCTTGGTGGAAGATAGAAAAAAATATATACATACTTACTTACATATGCATCGCTGTGTGAAGGCTATCCTCTTATCTCATTAACCATCCCAAGAAAGACCTACGCGATAGAACAATGGCTACACAACTTCAACTACACGATTTGAGTGAAACCAGTCCCAGTTTGGACTGTTCCAACCTTCCACTCTCTAATGGCTGGTGTTTCATTTGTCCCACGTCGACTCAATCCTGAACATTCGGTAGGGCAGGTGACCATTCGAGTGCCAATATGTACATTAAATATAGCAACCGTTAGGTAATTCATCTGCATATCTAGCTTGAGGTATTGTCTTTCACGTCAATCGTTACAGTTGCTACCATTAAACGTGAATAACCGTTCGTTGCTGGTCAGGGTCTTATAGCGCCCCACTCAGTGCACTGCACCCCTGTTGGCGGTGAGTTAAGCTTGTCAATCAATTGAAGGTGGCCTGGCGGCAGAATTTGTTCCCAAAAATTATTTTTTGAAGTCAACATACGTGCATATGTCGACTCGGCGATTTTGCAAATAAATACGCGAAACAGACTTCAGCCAACCGCCGACATGGGGAGCAAGCGAAAAAACGACGACGGATCTTCCGGCTCTAGCAAGAAGAAGAGGGTCCGGCAAGCAGCACCCCAATCGCAAACCATCAAAATCGCCTCAGTACGAAGTGCCCGCGAATGCGCACCCGCCATCGCATCCACCCCAGGCCTCTGCGTGCCCTCCTCCCTGAACTTCCAGGCCTACAGCAAACCGGCATCGACCCAGAAGAAGAGCAAGAAGGCTGCCCTGCCCGAGTTATTGCTACATGCAAGCACCGACCGAGTCGATTATACAGCCAAGGAAGATGGAGATGGTGGGGTTGCGACGCATCTCAAGCATTACATCGGCGTATTCGATCCTGCTACGGGCAAGCTCGATGTGATCGAAGCGAAGAAGATGACGGTGCGCGGAGTCCCTCGGGCGCAGAAGGCACCAGAGGACAAGTCTGCCGAGGCCTACCAGGTATGCTTCCTCCAGCCCAGACCTCCCTCCTGGTCGCTGATACTAATCGCTTTCTAGACTATGACCGAACAACGAAACACCCTTGGTATGGAATTCGGTACCAAGAAGGCGAAGAAGGCTATTGCGTCTATTACAGAAAACGCTATTGGTCCGGCCAGATCGAATGTGGAAGGTGCTACTAAGCTCGACTCTTCTTCCCTGGCCATCATGGATTCGATATCGGAGGCCGCACGAAGCGTCGCGTCGAGGGATCAACTCCAGGCCGCCGCCGATCAAGCCAAACCAATCCCCCCCGGACACTTCGACGCCACCGAGGTGCAAGAAGTCTACCTGCCCGAAGAATTGATTGGCGCCGATCTTCTGTCTTCAATCCCTATCAAGGATTGGCAAGATATCGCCAAGAAGCAGAGCCCCCTGACCAGCCCAAACAAATACGTCACAGAGAACTTCTGGGAGATTGCCAGAAGTCTACACCCCGTTCGCGATCTGCGTATATTACGCTACCTAAACTGCCTCCTCAGCATTGCGAAGAACATGAAAAAGGGCAAAGACCGAGGCTCTTTCAGGCTGCCCGACCGCAAGAAGCTGCAGGAACTCCTGGACCCGGCTCCGGTGCAACTTATCGACAGCATCCGGCGGAAGTTCTCCGAGGGCGGCGACGTACGAAAGTTCCACATGGATTTGCTGAAGACATACTGCTGCGCTCTGGTCTCCATCCTCCACAACTACGAATTCGATACCGAGTCCCTGCGCTACGATCTCAGCCTGACGGAAAAGGAGTTTGCGCAGTATTACCGCACGATAGGCGGCAAGGTGCTCGTCAGGGCAGGACCGAAAGATGGACCGAAGGGCGTCAAGACGCAGATCGCCAAGCTGGCGATTCCGTTGGAATTCCCCCAGATGCGCTTTGCCAGGCGTCGATAAGCGGATGGATTATCAAGGATATGGGGCGACTGCTTTATGCATAAGAACCCGCTTGACTGACGACGAGACATTGATATTGGCTTCAAAAGGATCATTGCTTAGGCGTTTATGAGGATATACATAGCCATCAACCCAAAGTTATGGCAGTAGGGCATAATGAAATTTACATGCAATAGAAGAATATTGCTGATATTGTCCCCCTGGCTATCCTGCCCGCTATGGATTGGTATATGCGGTTTCCCGTTCCAGTCATCCGCCTGCCTTACTAGATGTCTTTCGCCAGGTATCCAGCACTTCACTTGCCCATCATCTATGTAGCCACCCTGCCATTATACTACTACTATAGATATGATCGCCAACTGCAATGCCACTCCACAACAGTTTGGCGCCATACCAGGCCACTTTGAGTTGCTGATGATACACAGATAGCCTTGCGAGCAAAGAATGCCCAACAGCATCGACTAAATACAATGTTGAATGACCCCTTAAATAAATACTAGTCAGCCACTTGAAAGCAAGTTTTGCTAGTCAATCCACAGCTTTCTCACCCCTGAGCCAAGGCACAAGTTCCTAGACAAGTCCAACCTGATGGAGGGTTTACCCAACGTAAAATTGCATCTGCACGCTTAACGACAACGAAGTGAACATAGACTATAAACAATTTGGACGAAGTCTAATTGCGTAAGATTGATTGGCTTTATTATGTGCTATTTGACTAGTATGGCAGGTTGAGCAAATGCTCTTAACACCCTTGGTATTCTGACAGGCCTCAGAATTTTCAGTGTATGAATCTCACATAGAATATAATCTAATCGAGAGTTTTGATTTCTTTCATCATAGGCCGCCTGCAGTTTTGTTTCAGGTTTCCAAGAACTTTCTTGGACAGGGAACTGCTGAGTAAGGAAAAAGGAGAAGGGGGAGGAGGGGGCCGGCCATCAGGGGGCCGACACCATCATCAATTGATACGCAAGCCAGGTAGGTGGTGAGGCCCAAATGACACCAGACCCTGTGGCGAGGCACATCGACATGCGAACAGCGACGAGTACCTGGGCAGCAAACTGCTATGCAAGCGAGTCCATGTAGCCCAGTGTAGTGAGATGCTTCACTGATAGTATAGATTCGTAGTAGAGATGGTGCAGCATATTCAGCGGCTTGCGACGGGCGGTAACCCATCAGCCGAGACACCCATAACTCTCCGAATCGTAGTGAATGCAGTAGGAAGTTCTTGATTGTAGGAAAGGTAGGAGCAAGTTTACAGGTGACAGAGCTTTTTTAGTAGCCGACCCTAGAAATCTTTTAGGTGGAGCCAGGCGCTAGTCCCACCAACCTGCCTTTTGGGCGCAAAATCCGCAAAGGGTTTTTCCGGCAGCCGGGGCACCGCACCACACTTTCTTTGCGAATTACGAAAATTAGACCCAGTCCGGATTTTAACACACCTTTTCTGTGACTTGTTTGATTCTCTCGACAGTCAAGAATCAAAGGCAACTCACCACCAACAGTTGCCCATCATGTCGCTCGTCTCGGGAGAGAAGACGAACTTCCAGTTCGTAAGTCTAGCCTCCTATCAATTGCCCGCAATGGGCTTTCCCACCAGCGCGCCCTCGCGGCGTTTTGGCGCGCTGGCGAATTCCCGATGGAACTTTTTTCCACACACGACACACAAAATTCCCAATCACTTTACGCGGTCGAACACATCGAGATATCATCATGGGAGCAGAAGAAGTGGATTGGCTAACCAGAACACCCCATAGATCTTACGTCTCCTCAACACCAATGTCAAGGGTGAAGAGAAGGTCATGTACGCCTTGACCCGCATCAAGGGTGTCGGCCGTCGTTACTCCAACTTGGTCTGCAAGAAGGCCGATGTCGATCTGAACAAGCGGTACGAATAATCCAGTCCAGCCAACATCAGTGGATTGTGGAATGCAGGGACTAATATAATTACTACTACAGCGCCGGTGAGCTCACCTCCGAAGAGCTTGAGCGTATCGTCACCATCATCCAGAACCCCACTCAGTACAAGATCCCCAGCTGGTTCCTCAACAGACAGCGCGATATCGTCGATGGCAAGGACTCTCAGGTCCTCGCCAACGGTGTCGACTCCAAGCTCCGTGACGATCTCGAGCGCCTCAAGAAGATCCGCGCTCACCGTGGTCTCCGTCACTACTGGGGTCTCCGTGTCCGTGGTCAGCACACCAAGACGACCGGTCGTCGCGGCCGGACTGTCGGTGTCTCCAAGAAGAAGAGTGGTTAAACGTTTACGAATGCTATGGCAAAAAGGGTGGTTTCATAGTCTCTGGTCATTCATTGCGATGGGTTTGGCGTGAAGGCTGGACTGAAATTACACGTGCATCATTGGTGTCGTATGGTCATGAAATCGTACGACTTTGCTTTACGGAAGGGTTCGGTCAGTGATGGATGTACTCTACAAAAGAATAAGAGACATCGTCTTCCCCAAAGTCATGATAACGATGCGCGTATGTGATGTTTGATAATTCATGAAACTGGATGGTGGTATCTAGGCCCTATGCCAAATAAATTCGTTATGATCAAATAGTGTGTGCCATGAAGTCATCAACGCCCGAGCTATGCTATGTATACCCAAGAAGAGAATCAGCTCTAGTCATCTTCGTGTGTAACTGCCATGTCTAGCACCTCGACTCGCCCTTGTCCCCTCGTCTCGTTGCCCAGGAAGTCTGAGAGCGCCTTGAAGGCACCCGGCTCCACGAAGCCAACTACTTCCCACTCTGATCCCATGACGTCTTGAGATTCGACCTGTTCCACGTAACCCAAAATTTTATCCTTGACTGTCCCAGGTGCCACCTTCTGCTCACCCTCGGCAGCCTCTGTCGCCTTGGGTGCCTTGATAGCCTGTTTTAAGACATTGGTGGCACATGTGATTCGGAGTCGCATGCGAGCCCTCGACACGGGGATGGGCTGGTTCGCAATAAGCGCCTTCATGGCTTCCAGGGCTTGGCTCTTTGCGCTCTTGGTCGTGACAACGCCGGTCCACACGTGCTCCTTAGGCCGCGGTTTCGCCTCGGCATCGTCGCCGGTCGCCGGGGTGCCCGTCCCGCTGGCGGTGGCGCTCTTATCGCCGCCGGTGCCCCCTCCCTGGCCGTGATGCGCCTGCGAGCTGAGCATGTCGAGGGCCTTGTCGATCATGCCGGTGGTGTAGACGCGTTTCGTGCGGGGGTCGACGAGCTTGCTGGCGACGATGCTGATGACCTCGGTGTGGACGCGGTCGAGCTGCGCGGCGCGCTCCTTCTCGCCCACCTGCAGCTCGCCCTTGTTGAGGATCTCGAGGATGATGTCGTCGACCGACTTGTCCTTGAAGGACTTGGCCAGGTCCTCCTTGGGCGCCGTCTGCCCCTTGGACACGTTTAGGAAGACGTTGGGGATCTGCAGCACCTCGTCCAGGTCCGTCTCGATGCCCTGCCGCCACTCGAGCACCTTGTTCTTGTAGCACGCGATCTCGAAGCGCTTCTTGCCCTTCTTGAGGCGCACCAGGCTCACGTTGGTGAGCTTGATTTGGTTGCTGGGCTGGTTTATTTGGCGCGACATGGTTGCTGTGGTCGCGGATGTGATTACAGTTGTCTTGTCCTGCTGTCTTGGTTGCTGACAGGCTAGTAAATGGGTAGAATGGCAAAGTCAGGCAAGTATCGCTCGCTCTTTCTTTCTCTTTTTTTTCTTGGGTCGCAAAGATAATGGGATGGGATATCCGGGTTTTGTATGGCGGGGCAGGCAGACAGATTATGGAGGGGTCTATCTGATCTGAGATTACACTAGACTTCGGGTCGGGTTGTTCAACCATCGCATATTTTTATCCAAGGCAATGGGTTACCTCATAGCGGGGCGGGTCAAGAAAGCCGTCTATAGCCACGGTGGCTTGACTTATACAAGCCTGAGCCACAGCCGACCGGCATAAAGAGGGAAGCAGATATCACGAAAGCTCGACAGGCCATCGACGCCACTTCTCAAGGCCATTCTGACTGTACTGGAAGGTTGAATGTTCTGGAAATTGTACTTGTGAATAAGAAGATACAACATGACAGTATAGATGGCTGATCTCAAAGCGTCTTACGAAGCCTTTACCGTAGCTTTCATCCAAGGAACTACCCGAGACCTTCTCTCATCTCGGTTATTATACTGAACACCGCCTCGCTGTCCCGGATGCTCACTATACTAGTACTATGAACAATATCCACTTTCCGGTGCGCATACCCAACTCAAGATGCTGTACTATGTCTCCGATCCGATGCCGGGTCGACCACCCGGCAGAAACGGACGACCCAGCACTCTCCGAGCCCCGCTTCGCTTATCGTAATCCTATCATCCACCCATAGCATCCATCGAGACGCCTTCCCCATTCACTCCGTTGCGAACTAATCATACCAGCTTTGGATGTAGCTAGAAGTGGGCTGGATGTGTGGGTATCGTTCTTTTGGGATAACCAGGCTGGCGACTCCAGCATCTTGTATATACAATACGTGAGCATCATGTTGCGGGGTCATGAATCCAAGTGCACCTATACGTAGACGCGACACCTACCTACTGGGCTTGCTCTTGCTTGTAGGAGATAATTCCAGTACTGTCAAACCTCACTCAGGATGGAGTCAAGTACTCATGCACCCGATGCCCAATGCCCTGGGTCATCCGAGATCTGCAGCTTCTGCCAAGCTTTAAAGAAGAGATTCACACCTGAGGGGGAAAAGGCCATGCATTCCTATCATGGAACACTAGGAGAGATGGTGAATAAGCCATGCCATCATCATATTTTACAATGGCTACTTGATTCGCCTGATTTACGGGAGGCCTTCCAGGAGGCGCTAGACCATCAAATCTTTCTGAACAACGAAAATGAAGACGTATGCATTGTAGTGCAAAAGGAGGGGGCAACGACACAAATTCACACAACATCGGTGCTTCTCGCCGAATCCTCTGACAATACGGCCGGTGTGAACGGGAGGCTTCTCGATAGAGATTGGGTTGACCTAGATGTACTTCGAGAATGGAAAACCAAGTGTCTGACGGAGCACGGCCAGGACTGCTGCGACCCTTTCCAAATATCTCAAGTACATCCAGCGTGGCTCATTGATATATTCGATAATTGTCTCGTTCCAGGGGATGGTATTCCCGACTTTGTTGCGCTGAGTTACGTCTGGGGCACCCCTACACGTCCGTGGCTTCGTAATGAGCATGCCATTTTAGACGAGCTTCGAAGGCCCGGCGCCTTATCTGACGATCGGTTCCCCGCGAGAGTATCGCCAATGATTCAGCACGCAATGGGGTTGGCGCAGGCGCTGGGGGAGCGTTACCTCTGGGCCGATGCACTTTGCATCGTACAGGACGACGGGGAGCAAGCAACACAGCAGTTGCTGCTGATGGCCAAAATATACGCATCCGCAAAGCTCACCATCGTCCGCGCAGATGGAGATGCGAGCGAAGGCATCCCTGGCCTGCCGGGAATCTCTCATCAACGAGACTTCAACCAGACTGTTTTGCCGTTTGGAGAGGGTGAGAACTTGATCGTTAGAACATACAAAGTTCGGACGCTAAAACAGTTTTCTCACGGATTCGGTTTCTATTTCCGCCGTGCTTGGACCTTCCAGGAGTATGCCGTATCGCGGAGGCTTCTAGTCCTTGAGGACAAACAGTTCCACTGGATATGCTCTGCAGCTGCGTACTGTGAAGATATGGAAGGCGCTGAGAAGAAGCCGTTGACTCGTTTGCGAATAACCAATATTTTGTCTGGAATTCCAGATATGCAGGAGCTGGAATCTGTGATCCTTGGCTACAATAAGAGGCAACTTCGATTTCAAGAGGACGCTTTAGCAGGTGTTATAGGCGTACTTGAGGTTCTAAGCCAGTCATTTGAGGGCGGATTCATCTATGGCCTGCCAGTCATGTACTTCCATGCCGCGTTAATGTGGACGACTGGACCAGAGACAGAGAGGCGCGTACACTCGGGGCAGGAGCATTCCATCCTCCCAGGTTCCCGTTTGCCTTCTTGGTCGTGGTTAGGCTGGACTAATGCCTCCGGCAGTTTCGGAGAGAACATTGGATTTCTAACTTACATGAACCAAGGTGCTATTACCTATGGCATCACCCAATGGTACAATCTTGAATCGCCTGCATCGCACAATAAGCAAGGAATCGGACCCTGTTTTCTGGCCGATACTGTTCACCTCGGGGATGAGAGACTTGATAGTCGCTTGTCTCGAGGTTGGACGGCAGAGAAGTTCGATACCCGAATTCATGACCGCCGCAGATCAAGCACGCACGGGGATCTCATTTATCGGCATTCCTCTATGCCAAACCGACTTTGCTGGCGCTGGTTCCCGGTTAAGAACCCCCGAGATGACTTGGATCCACCTTCACGGCCGCAACACGCCTTTATATCGTGCAGCACGAGACACGGATGGTTCGGTGCGCGGCATGGTCAGCGGGAGAAGAAAGATCACATATCCTATCCGGGGAATGTCGTCGTCTTGGACAAGGATGACGAATGTTGCGGGTGGCTTGAATGTCCCGCGGAAATGGTGACAAAGTTACCAGATGCGGAGTCGGGCGCATCCCATACTATACAGCTTGTTGCCATCTGTCTGCGCAAACATGTTCGGCCACGTAATTATACGCCTGAACAGACTCCTCGATATCGCGAGGTGTACGGCGTTCTATGGGTCAAGTGGGCTGGCGGCGTCGCTTACCGCCAGGCAGCTGGGGAAATCGACAAGGAGGCCTGGGAGAGCCATGGCCTGAAGGATGTTGATCTCCTGCTTGGATGATCTGCGGGGAGCATATTGATCACTTTTAGGGGTTCCGGAGGTTAAGGTTCGACGCATCTTGGATGTGGTCGACGGCGGTGTGATGGGTGTGGCTGGTGTGCAGTGGCTGCCTGTTTTGTTCGCTTATCGTGTCTGAGGTCAAATTGGCCTGGCCATCAAGGTACCCCCGCTACTGCACGCACTCTGGACATAGTACTGCGTGTATGCCCCAGATCAGGTTTGCCATGATACCCCTAGGCCACGGCATCCGTGAAATGCTGATATTGTTTCTCTATGTAGTATCGTATTTCTCTGTTAATGAAGGTGCTGTGTAATTCCAAAGTGTACACGGGCAAAAAGAATTCTCTAGCCATCTAGTGTTGTTCCTGAGCTAGAATCCCAATAAATCGCGTATATAACACTCGTATACTTTATACACTTTAAGCACCCTGGCCTAATGAAGTTTATACCCAGTGGATGGTATTAAACTTGCAGGTCCAGCTGCTAGTCGTTGTTGGTTATCTGCTCATGCGATTGGGGTTGCTAGGCGAAACGAATGATGATGACATGGTCGTAGTAGCCAGGTCCAACCCGAACCAGAGTGAAACGTAAGAGGGCAGGACTCTGAACTATTGGTGGGACTCAACCGCTAGCCACGTTGGACGGGTGACGAGGCCAGGCAGGTAGGCAGGCAAAAGCTCGGTGTGAGTGGTGTGGCACAGTTTCAATGATTGCTGCCCATGCTGCCATGCCCATGAAGAGTTGAATGATGGGGGAGGGATCAATGTACCTGACTTATGTATCTATGCGAGTTGTCCCTGGTCCCTGGTCCCTGGTCAATAGTTGGAGCTTTCTCTCCTAAAGGCTTCATTCATTCCATTCGGTTTGTCTTTTGGTATGTCGGATAGCTTCTGGATTGTAAAAGCATTGAAGTAAGTATACTATGTATTAGCTTTGACATGTATTTCAAGCTTCTTGAATCAATTTGAGTCAGATTCGTCCAACGTAGCTGCTGTCTTCAATAAATGGATGATCGGTAGATGGAAAGCAACTAGGCGCCTCTCCGGATTTGTGATCCGCCCCCAGTGGTCCGGGTAGTACGGGTCTTGGCTGTTGTCACAAGATCCATCTCCTGGGCTTATCTCCAGGAACCTAGACCACTAGAGCTTAAGCAGCAGCAGCAGAAGCAGCAGCTAACGAAGGTAGGAGCTCCAGCCTCCAGCACCCTCCCCTCCGAAACGCGCAACCTAGGCACCTTAGTCAAGCATTCATCATTTCATTGATAAAACCCGCATTCCCAATCCCATCCATCTCGTCCAAGTACTTCCGACTTACATACTACTTATCACATCTATCTACCTACCCATCGACGACTTTCATCAGTATTCTAGTCGTCGTTTGTAACCCTCATTCCACTACGTCACGCGGCACAACATGGGGTTGTCCAAGACCTTAGCCGCGGTGCTCGCCTCGTCGGCAGCACTGTCGTCGGTAGCCGCCCAGGAGCAGCAAGTTCTCGGAGGTCTCCAAGACACCATCTACCAGGTTGTTGAGGATGTCCTCGATATTCCCACCGAGGCCAAGGGTCTCTGGGACGAGCTGAGCCTGCTGGTTCCGGGCTTCATGGAGAAGGCCCAGACCCTCATTACCGCCCAGCAGAAGCCCAAGGCGCACAAGCGCAAGCCCGACAGCGAGTGGGATCACGTCGTGAAGGGCGCTGACATCCAGAGCATGTGGGTCGAGAGAGATGGCGTCAACCAGCGCAAGGTTGATGGCAGCCTCGAGGCCTACAACCTCCGTGCCAAGAAGGTCGACCCTTCGGCTCTGGGCGTCGACAAGGTCAAGCAGTACAGTGGATACCTCGATGACGAGGCTAACGACAAGCACTTGTTCTACTGTAAGCTATTCCTTCCGACGATGCCGTATTTTCTGGCAGTTTACTAATATGTATTTGGCAAACAGGGTTCTTCGAGTCCCGAAACGATCCCAAGAACGACCCCGTCGTTCTCTGGCTGAACGGCGGCCCCGGCTGCTCCTCCATGATGGGTCTCTTCATGGAGCTTGGCCCCTCCAGCGTCGACTCTAAGCTTAAGCTGGTGTACAACGACTACTCGTGGAACAGCAACGCCTCGGTCATCTTCATTGATCAGCCCGTCAACACTGGCTACTCGTACAGTGGCGGCTCCGTCAGCAGCACCGTCGCTGCCAGCAAGGACATCTACGCCCTGCTGACCCTCTTCTTCCACAACTTCCCCGAGTATTCCGAGCAGCCATTCCACATCACTGGTGAATCGTACGCTGGCCACTATATCCCTGTCTTCGCATCTGAGATTCTGTCTCACAAGAACCGTAACATCAACCTCAAGAGCATTGCCATTGGCAACGGCTTGACCGACCCCAAGACTCAATACGCCGAGTACCGTCCCATGGCATGTGGTGACGATGGCAGCAACTACGGCCCCGTCCTCGATGAGAGCGAGTGCCAGTCCATGGACAACGCTCTCCCTAGATGCCAGTCTCTTATTCAGGGCTGCTACGATTCCCAGAGCGTGTGGAACTGCGTTCCCAGTGCCATTTACTGCAACAACGCTCTGATTGGCCCCTTCCAGCGCTCCGGCTACAACGTCTACGACATCCGTGAGAAGTGCAAGGACCCCGAGAACCTTTGCTACAGCCAATCGGCTTGGATCGCCTCGTACCTGAACCAGCCCGAGGTCATGAAGGCTCTCGGTGCCGAGGTCTCTGACTACGAGAGCTGCAACAGCGAGCTTAACCGCAACTTCCTCTTCAACGGAGACTGGTCCAAGCCATTCCACCTGCTCGTGCCCGATCTGCTCAAGCAAATCCCTGTCCTCATCTACGCTGGTGATGCCGATTACATCTGCAACTGGCTCGGCAACAAGGCCTGGAGCGAGGCCCTTGTCTGGGGCGGCAAGAAGGACTTCAACTCTGCCAAGTTGAAGGATCTCTCTGTTGACGACAAGGCCTACGGCCAGGTCAAGACCAGCGGCAACTTCACCTTCATGCGCATTTATGAAGCTGGACACATGGTGCCTTTCAACCAGCCCAAGGGATCTCTGGATTTCTTCAACCGATGGATCGGTGGTGAGTGGTACGCTTAAGTGCATCACCAAGATAACATGATGTTTCCACACACGTGTTGGAAACTCTTTGTATGGTAGAAGGGACTCGAATCCCTGTTTTGATAGAACCTAACTAACGCCATTCGAAATTATTGAAATTGGTATACTATATGATATTGGACTCTCCAGGTGTGAAGATGTGAAATGTGACAACAGAATAATTGCGAATGCCTCGACGCTGGTAGCCAGGAGGTTCCGCACTCAAAGAACGTTGTACGAGTTTGCTCTTGTCTTATACACTCGAGATGAGGTATCCAGCTCAAGATCAGAAGTGGAAAGCTAGCGCTGACCGAGCATGGCAAAAGACGGGGTTTCATATCACAGTGTCACAGGCAATAGCTTCGAAGAGAAGCTGAGGACACGGGAGCGGGAATAAATCGCCACTACTCTTCCTGGTCGAATTTGGTGCCTACCTCTTCTCAGTAGTCGATCGCATTCAGCGACTCAAGGATAGGGATCATGGGATCCCTTTCCATCGCCAGCAGGAGACTGTGGTTTGCAAAAAACTGGTTGCCTTCATCTGAGGGGTTTGTCTGCATGTGTCTGCCACTGTTGGTGAAGATACAGCAGGCCGTTTCGGTTATGTTGCGCAAGGAAAGAGGAAGGAATTAAGTTGGGCGGCGGAAGAGAGAAAATTCAGCGTGAGAAACCCAAGTTGTGGCTTAGCGGACCACTCTGCCAGCCACTCAACTAATTCCAGAAAGGCGGTCCACTATATGAGGTCGCCTGTTACCCATCTCAGAACCCACCTTTCTGCACCTTAAGTACCATCTTTGGGGGCTGTCTTTCGCAGCAGCTGCAATCACAAAGTCCACCGTCCATGTATCTGGAAGCATGTTTATCACATGTTGCGACTGTTCGGTCCGGTAGTATGGAAGTTGGCAGCAGTACTCCTACTGTACATACTCCTATCTACCAAATCGACCACCCTTTTGAAGCTCACATGCTGTAAGACCATGAGTGAAGGCGTACTTAGTTGCTCAAGGGAACCTCCAGGCCATGTCGCAGCCTATTAGGCAATCTTTAGTCAAGACTACGCCCTCGAATTCTTAGGGGCTTCCTACTCTACCTTATATAGGTAATACTTGCCTGGTATACTCAATTGAGACCTTGCAGCACCCTGAAGATTTACACATACGACCTCATGTGGTAAATCCAATAGAACAATTTGCTATACGTTCTCTGGGTTGTGTGACAAATCATCCGCGGGTGTTAATGGCGTGATATGCTGCGAAGATGAGCCAGAGTGGGAGTAACGGCCCTTCCGAGAGGTGTGGTCTGTATTGGCCGCGTCTAGGTCGTTGTCAGGGTCTTCCAGCGGAGTATGCAAGTATGTATTAGTCTTTAGCGCCCGAATTTCATAACCACGTTTTTTTCTACCAAGAGCAAATGGGTGGGCGATAATTATGCACGTGTTGTGAGGAAACTTGACTTTCTTTCGGAGAAGATACTATTGCCAATTGAAAGACAGATGTAATCTATCTCTTTCCATCACTCTAGGTAAGTAGTCAGCAGTGTCAGCTCTGTCTACTTTATGTAAGCCTTAACACCGGATTTGATCGGTTCCTGACACAACAAACACATCGGCTATTCAGGAAGCATACGGGCTGGAGGCGACAGGGATGACCCACCAAGTGGCATGTGTATAGGCACCCTTCTCGCCTTTCAGATCTGCATACCCAACTCCTCGCATAAAGTCGGCTTTGGCGGGGCAAAAAACAAAAAGTCGACTGATTCTCGCTTTCTTTCTTTCTTTCCTTTGCTCCTCAGCCCTGCTCACATCATCCTGAGAATATCACTACTGCCTGCTTGCCTTTATCTCTTACTTGAATACTCTGACCTTTATTCTACTCTTTTGGAACAAAAAAGCAGTAAACAATTGTCAACAGACTGCCCGCTCTCAACATGGCCACCACCAACGGCGCCAACGGCGCAACCTCGCTCCCCCACCGCCCTCCTCCCCCTGCCACCGCTCTGTCGGCCACCGAACTGATTGGCAACACGCCGCTCGTCCGCCTCAACAAGATCCCCCAGTCGTTGGGCATCGAATGCGAGGTCTACGCCAAGGTGGAGCTCTTCAACGCCGGCGGCTCCGTCAAGGACCGCATCGCCCTGCGCATGATTGAGGAGGCCGAGCGCTCCGGCCGCATCAAGCCCGGCGACACCCTCATCGAGCCCACCAGCGGCAACACGGGTATTGGGCTGGCCCTCGTCGGCGCCATCAAGGGCTACAAGACCATCATCACCCTGCCCGAGAAGATGAGCGCCGAGAAGGTCAGCGTCCTGCGCGCCCTCGGCGCCACCATCATCCGCACCCCGACCCAGGCCGCCTGGGACGCCCCCGAGAGCCACATCGGCGTTGCCCGCCGCCTCGTCAAGGAGCTCCCCAACGCCCACATCCTCGACCAGTACTCCAACCCGGACAACCCGCTCGCCCACGAGTTCGGCACCGCCGAGGAGATCTGGCACCAGACCGGCGGCCGCGTTACCTGCCTGGTCGCTGGCGCCGGCACGGGAGGCACCATCACTGGTTTGTCCAGGGGTCTGAAGAAGCACAAGGCCGACGTCAAGATCGTGGCCGCCGATCCCCAGGGCAGTATCCTGGCCCTGCCCGAGAGCTTGAACGAGGAGCACCGCGATCTGCCTTACAAGGTCGAGGGTATCGGCTACGATTTCCTGCCCGAGGTCCTCGTGCGCGAGGCCGTGGACAAGTGGTACAAGACCGAGGACGTAGAGAGCTTCAAGCTGGCCCGTAGGCTCATTGCCGAGGAAGGCCTCCTGGTTGGCGGCAGCTCCGGTAGCGCCATGTCGGCCATGATCCAAGCCGTCAAGGACCTGAAGCTTACCAAGGACGATGTCGTTGTCGTGGTCATGCCCGACAGCATCCGGAGTTACCTCAGCAAGTTTGCCGACGACGACTGGCTGTCGGCCAACGACCTTCTCTCGGAGCAAGACAAGGCCGCCAAGGAGACCGTGGCCAAGGAGAGCGTCACGGACCAGAAGGACCCGTACGCCGGCGCGACGGTCAGCGCGCTCCGCCTCAAGCCCGTGACGTCGGTGCTCTCGACGCAGCTGTGCTCTGACGCCATCGAGACGATGCGCGAGAAGGGCTTCGACCAGTTGCCCGTGCTCAACGGGCCCGGCGGCAAGCTCGTCGGCCTCGTCACCCTGGGCAACCTGCTCAGCTACATCTCGCGCGGCCGCGCCACGGGCCAGACCGCGGTCAAGGAGGTCATGTTCGACTTTGGCCGCATGGACGAGGTCGTGACGGACCTGCGCGAGGGCAAGGGCGGCAAGCGCCGCAAGTTTGTCGAGATCACCATGGACACCCCCATGACGGAGCTCAGCAAGTTCTTCGAGTGGAACAGCGCCGCCGTCGTGACGGAACCCGCCACCGGCTCCGGCGAGAATGCCCTCAGCAAGCCCCTGGCCGTCGTCACCAAGGTCGATCTGCTTACCTGGATGGTGAAGCAAGTCAAGGCTTAATTAAATTGACGAAAACTCGATAAAGAAAAGGAAATTAAAATCGAAAAGATTGATGAGGACTACAAACATGAAGTATGTATATACACGCATATGGTTCAAGGCGTTTTGGGGGGGGCGGTGGTGGTGATATCATGCCAGCTATTTTACGTAGATTAGATCAACTCGCGTATCTAGACGAGGAGAGGGACTTTATGAACTGAACAACAGAGTGAAGATGGACTCAACGTCATCAGGGGGTTATGTTAATGATGGTTATGGGTCAGCTAACACGCTGTAATGCATTTATTTGGATACCTGACATGTATCGAAACCCCTATCTCGAGCCGTTACGTGAAATGGCTGTAATCAATCACCACGGACAAGTCCGGACCATCAAACATCGTGGCAACTCTTCATCCTTGTTTTCGAAAGCCATCCCTTCTACTACTTCATATTCATTCCTCCGAGGCCTTACCACAGACGAGCAAAGTCCGGACCCAACGACTTGACTTGCTGGACAGTCTAAGCATGCAACTATTGGATCGTGGGCGTCGAGCGAACCCGCCTCCACGTAAGAAAGTTGCCTATTTCTACCGAAAATCTAGTATGATAGTGGACTTGTCCCATTATCATCACGAAATCGTTTCCTACTTCAATACATATTGCTTCGTAAATCGAATCTGACAAAGGAAGTTTCGAGCAACATTTTGTATTGGGCGATATAATAGAAGGTATGCTAGGTAAGCCCTTGGGAGAGCAGGGACTGGGAAGAGGTTTCTACTTCAAAACCAAAGCCAAACTCCACTAGCCCTCATTGTATTCTTGAGAGAATGTTTACTGCCTTCTCGGATCAGACGAATCAACGCTGCAACTGTTTTCATGTCGTGCATTTCCTGGCCACTCTTTTCTCAATAATATCCCCCATTCACTCATAGGGCTTATCGGGCAGATGCGGTATTCGGCAAAGCTGACTATTTGCTCAGTCCTGATCACTTGATACCATTCACAATGCAAATATCGTATACTGTCACACCAAATAGGCTATTGGCCAATAGGATCACCTTGTGACAAGCTCAGGGATATATGTCAATAAGCAATAGTCCAGAATGCCATTCCATGTGGCGTTGAACGACTGTTCTGATTGCACAACTTCAAAGGTTATATCCCGCGTAGGACTGGACCACTGCCACAACCATGTATGCAATTGATGCTTTCCTGTGGACTGGAACCTTTCCGACTTTCCTCAAGGAGAGGGAAATCGAGAGTCGGTGTGAGAGTCAGTTTACTGTTCGTGGGCAACTCATCTGAGTAACATGGAGCAGAAAGCACTGCTCGTTGCTGTATAAAAAGGCAAGGTGTTCCCAGCGGTTGATCAGCATTCGCCATAACCATCGCAATCCCAGAACTGCCCCAAAATCAACAACCACTGTTCCCAAACAAAAGATGCACTTCTCTATTATTTCGACGATCTTGGTGGGCTTCATAGTTGGCCAGTCTGCCGCTTGCACGCCTGGGAAGTACCAGTGTGCACGATGTGGCTGGCAAGACGACGACAACTGGTACTGCTCCGACCTGGTAAGCCTCTCTTCGAATACCCCCATGGGAAGCCGGCGACTAAGCAAGGGACATAGGAGGTATGCAATACCGGTGGAAACTGGCAGAGACTGTACGACTGCCGCAGTCAGGGGTTTAATATTTGGTGTCATCAGTCGGGCGATAGCTTTTGGTGTGGTTGAAGACTGATGTTCGGCCTGTTTCATGGTCGGATCATGCTGGCTATAGAAATCGAATAACCTAGGCCGTCTTTAACACTCGTCATCTTTGGGTCTTAACAGTAGTTGAGCATAGTGTATCGTGAAATCATAGTTGAACCAAGTATCTCGTCGTACAACGTCCCAAAACAGGGCAGCCAAAAGCTGATAGTCAACTGGATCCAGAAGTCACCGAAGAAACATGTACGAAGAAGCAATGGGTGGCGGTACTGATGCCGGGCCGACAGTCCAATGCATTATGTATTAGTGTATATATCGTGGTCGAGCCGACTGCGGAGCAACGGTGGGAACCCTGGGATTTCAGTCGTCCGTCTAGAGCTTATAGGCGCTCGGAGACCCAATGCCACCATTTGTCGACCTTGGCTTCGCTGACGCTGCCGCCGACAATGTCCACCTCCAGGTTGAACTCCTGCATCTGGGCGAACGTGAACTTCTCCGACCCGTATTCGCCCAGCCAATCGTCGTTCTCCTCGTTGTCCACGTCGTCGATGCCGACGCCGGACGCGAGCAGCCCCTTGCTCCGGCTCTTGCGTATCCGCCCCAGCTCGGCCTCCAGGTTGCTCTTGACCAGGGTGGCGGGCAGGGCCGTGAACAGGTCCGACTTGTTGGCGGCGACGAGGACGTTGATGACGCTGGCCGCCTTGGACGTCTTGGTCGAGCTCACGCGCTTCTGCAGGGCCAGCAGGACTTCGTAGAGGTAGTTGGCCGTGGCGGCGAGGTTCTCGTCCAGCGTGGCGGCGTCGAGCATGAAGACGATGCCCTTCAGACCGTCCTTGGCCACGAGACTGTCCATGGCGAAGGTGCGCAGCTTGCCGTGGCCCGGGGTGTCGACAAGCAGGAACTTCTTGTGCTCGCCGGGCGCATCGTCCTTGACGGCCTCGCGGAACGACAGGTGTTGGTCGACCGAGGCGGTCAATTCGATCGACTGTGGGACTTGCGAGCTGTGGGTGGATGGCGCCACATCTCCGCGCTCGAGCAGGGTCTGTAGGGACGTCTTGCCAGCACCCGGGGGTCCGACGAGGACGATGGAGGGGAGGTTCGTGTACGGTGTCGACCGGGTCACAAAGATGTGGACGATAATGGGTACGAGGAAGACGATGAGGGTTCCGACGATAAAGACGGGGGACGACGGCGTCAGGATGTACTCGATGTACTCGATCAATTGCTCCATGGGGGTCGGCATCTTGAATGTTGCAAGTTGGATGCTTCGTGTGGGAGAATCGAGAATCGAGAATCGGTGGCCGCTACCAGAATTGGTAGGAAGCAGTGCAGTGCTTGCTTGCTTGCTTCTGTTGGCGATTTTGATTTTATAATGCGACAGGACCCCCAAAAGTTTAGGGGGAAGTTTCTCGAAAGATTGTGGCCTTATTATATCCGGAGCCTTGCTGGCACTATGCGATCCTTTAGCACCAATGACGGCAACACCTAGTTGATAGTCTAATAAGTACCTAGGTTAGGTGGTTGTTGCCAAGCTCGAGGCTCGAATCTGACAACTAGACCAGATTAATCAAGACCCTTGTCTGCTTGTATGCCGGGGTGTTTTGAGCCAATGGCGGGTCGCTATGTAGATTGTCGATGGTTGCACTAGCCGTGGCTCAGACGCCCTGGATTCGTGGATTAAGCTTGCTTGAACTTTTGAAAGCTGACCAACTCTCACGTCTGAGAAGAGAAGGGAAGAGGGAGTGATTGGATATTATTGTATTGTATTGTATCCTGCAAACTCTTCAAAGTCTTTCGTCAAAGCAAACACCATCGGCGTGGAAACATCTATCATAATCTCTCCATTCTTCTTCTTCTTCTCCTTCTTCTGTCTTCCGCCGCACCACAGATTAAGCTCACTCAAAGTGGGTGTAGTGTCATCCCATCTTGCCGTGCTTGCCTGCCTGTGTCGCAGCAGCCACGCGACAGAGACTCCGTTTCGAGCCCGGTTGGGACGGCTATCCCTAACTCTCTCTACCTTTCCTGCCAACACTTTTCTTCCCCCTATCCAAGGGAAACTCGCGATCAATTTCACCCACACAACAAACCGAGGCACCGACCAACTGACTGGACGCCGCTGATGTCGCAATCCAACGGCAATTCGACCGGCGGCATGCCGATACAGCCGGCCTCCAAGGCCACTGCCGCCGCTCCGAAGGTCAACGCAGAAGACGTCGAGATGGGGAACATGCCGGGGAATACTCCCCCAGCAGAGTCGCAAATCATGCAAATAGCAAGAGTCGGCGATATACCTGCCATGGAGAAGCTGTTTGAGAATAGCGACTACGATGCCACCTATACCGATGACGAGGGTATCACGCCCTTACATGTGAGCGGTCAGAGTTTTCGAAACTATGTGACACAGCATGCTGATTATGACGTGTAGTGGGCTGCCATTAACAACCAGTATGGAATGGTGAAGTTCCTACTCGACAAGGGCGCCGACATCAACAAGAAGGGCGGCGATTCGGTCGCGACACCTCTCCAATGGGCCGCGCAACGCTCCAACTACTACACCGTGAACCTTCTTCTGCAGCACGGCGCCGACCCTCTCATCACCGATTCGCAAGGCTACAATACCCTCCATATCTCGACCTTTGGTGGAAACATACTCTTGATCACGCTGCTGCTCCACCAAGGCATCCCTGTCGATGTCGCCGATAGCTTTGGTCACACGGCGCTCATGTGGGCGGCGTATAAGGGCTTCCCCATGTGTGTGGATTTATTCCTCCGCTGGGGCGCGAGCGTCCACGCCAAAGACGAGCAGGGGTTCACGGCACTGCACTGGGCGTTGGTCAAGGGGTCGCCGCCCTGCATCCTGAAGGTCATCGAGTACGGCGCCGATCGCTTTGCTAAGACGGACACGGGCAAGACGCCCGCGATTACGGCTCAAGACCTCAACACCGTCAACGCCTGGCATCGCGCCCTTAAGGAGTGCGGTTACACCGAAGATGCCCACGCCGCGATTCCCTGGTGGCCCGGTGCATCCTACTTCCTCCAGGACAAGCGCACCTTTATGAACCGATTCCTCTTCGTCTTACCAGTCGCTATGCTCTGGGTCGAGTTGCTGGTCCTAGCCTACCTGCCAATCATCCTGTCTATACCGATCGCGATTGCAGCTGGCTTTGGATTCCAATGGGTTACTAACCAGGTCATCGAATATGGCCCACCTGATATGAGACATCTTCACAAGACCGTATGTGCTATCCCCATTGCAGAGTCAGAAATCAGCATTGCTAACCCGTCGTGCAGCCATGGCTTACGGGCATCTTTGCCGCGTCACTCTTCCTGGTCGGTCTGGGTTGGTTGTGGTCTGTACTACCAGGCACCTTCTCCGACCACTTCTTCCTCAACCTCGTCTTCGCTGTTTTATTCAGCTTCATTGTGTACTTCTACGCTTCGTGCATGGTGTTCGATCCAGGTTATGTCCCGAAGCTGAATGGCATCGCCGAGCAAAAGGCTGTAATTGACGACCTCCTGAGCTTGTGGAAGTTCGATGAAGCCAACTTCTGTGTGTCTTGCATGATCAGGACGCCTCTGCGAAGCAAGCACTGCAAGAAGTGCCAGCGCTGTGTCGCAAAGCACGACCACCACTGCCCTTGGGTTAACAACTGTGTTGGCGTCAACAACCACCGGCACTTCTTCCTCTACCTCGTGACTCTGACCTTTGGTATCCTGGCCTTTGACTGGCTGCTTTACGGCTACTTCTCCACGTTGACATCGTCTGCCTCGGACAAGTGCACGTTCTTCTCGGAGAGCGTGTGCAAAGTGCTCAATTCCGATCCGTATACTGTCTTGCTGGGCATCTGGGCGTCTCTGCAGCTGACGTGGGTCGGCATGCTCCTTTTCGTGCAGTTCGTGCAAGTCGCCCGCGCCATGACGACCTACGAGAACATGTACGGCATCAGCGACGGCGCCTCGGCCAACATGACCCAGGGCTTCACGTCGACGGGCGCCCCGCTCGACCCCAACCACCCCGACGCCGGCGCGCCGCCTAGCGCGGCCGACGACCCGCTCGGCAACCGTCCCCACGGTACCCCGGGCCACCGCCACAAGCAAGGGTTCCTGAAACAGTGGAGCCGCATCCTCGGCGTCGACACCTTCATCGAGACGGCCACGGGTCGTGGCGCCGCGACCAACGGCAAGAACAAGCGCAAGAAGAAGAACCCCTACTCCAAGGGCTACGTGCAGAACTGCAAGGACTTCTGGTGCGACCCGGCGCCCGTGTTCGGGCGCCGCGAGACGGGCGAGGCCATGATCGGCGGCCGCAAGATCAACTGGACCGACGTCTACGAGAGCCCGGCGCTGATGGACGCGGGGCTGGCTGCTTCCGGGGGCAGGAGGCGGGGCGGGTACGAGTCGGTGGCTGGGGATGACCGGGTTTAATGAAATTGATGATTCTTCGGGTGCGTATGTGAACTTTCGTAGAAGAAGAGGAACAAGAAACGCTTGGGGGTTTTCATTGTTCGACGATGAGATTTCGATAGAAGGTGATGGGAAGGAAGACCCCATGTTATGAGTAAGCAACGGCATCAGAGTTTTTTCACGGGCGAACAGACGATGAGACGAAAGCGGGCTTTAAGTAAAGGGGGGGTAAACTGATGACTCCAAAGAGTATGACAACAGCGCTTCTTTATTTTTGCTTTTCGAAGATAGCGGGCATGGCAAGAGTGCGTCGACTGGACTGAACTGGTGGTGTTTTCAAAGTGACAGCAGTCGTGTGTTTTGGGAAGGCGAAATTTGAATTACGCTTGTATTTGATACTTTTACACTGACCTGTACGTATGTATTCATGTGAAGGGAGGGGGTAATTAAGGATTCAGGGGGTATGATGAAAACACAAACCTTCACCTTTCCACCCTGTGCTTATCATGTCTTTATTCTGGGGGACTATTTATCTTGTTTACGAGAAGCTGACTTGATCGGTCGGGAATTCGTGTCTGCATTCTTCGGAATCCGAAAACCTGACAGGTGTGACGGAAGATTCACCAAAACTTGGACCGGATGATCCTCATAGTGAGTGAGCTAGATGAGATGTGTCTGGTTACGACCTCCTTATTTAGTATGTGACTCGGGCATTTCTAAGACGTCGTAAACAAAGCATTGGGAGCAAATACAGTTGTTGAGCATTGCTATTCACGTCTAAGATAAAAGGTCCCTCTGCCCCATATCATGATTGGACTCTCCTTCATCGACGAGATCACCGTCCACTGTGGTATACAAGCCAAAATCACCTGCCCCGGCCGCGACCTCTACCACCGCCCCGGCCGCCTCGGCCACCTCCTTGACGGTCCTTGCCTTGCGGCGTCCGGATGGTGATCCCTTCTGGAAGATCGGCGACCTTCTCGCCGTCCTTCCACAGCAGCCCGACATCCTGTCTCCGTCCGCGCACCTCCTTGAAGTACTTGAGCGGCACGCAGCCGTTCTCGTCTCCCTCGGTCAGCACGACGCCGTTGGAGCTCAGCCACCACTTCATGTCTCCGTTGCGCAGACTAGCCTCAATGTCGATAAACATCAAGATCTCGGCGTCGGCGCGCATGCCGCTGATGACCTTGGGCTTGCCGCCTCTCTCTTCCTTCTCGGGGGCAGCCGCAGCCGCAGCCTCGTCGCCGGCCTCGTGAACCTGCGCCGGCTGCTGCGCCTCTTTGCTGCTGCTACTAGTTGAAGGGTTGCCATCCTCGGGCAGGCCGGTGCCAAAGTGGACGTGGGTGCGGCTCATCTTCTTCAGGCCGCCGCTCTCGACGATGGCGGGCCAGAAGGCGAAGTAGGTGCCGTGGACGACGACGGCGGGCACGTTGGCGGCCTCGAGCGTGATGGGCGCGTGCAGGGCCTCGCTGGCCAGCTCGATGCTGTGGCCCTGGTTGGCGCGGATGAGCCAGTCCTTGGGGTCCGTCGAGTCCACGTCGTTCTCCGAGGCCGGTTTGAGGGTGAAGCGCTTCTTGGCGTTGTCCCGCTCGACCTTCTGGATCTCCGCCAGGGTCGGCTTGAGGGACCGGATGCGTGGCCATTGGAACTAGAGAGGTGCTATGGGTCAGTCATGATGAAGAAAAGAAATAGTATGTTTGGACTTGAGGCTCAAAAAGGCTCCGAGAGACTTACAACTTGGTCCAACCGGGCGTAGCCCTCGCCGTTCATCTCGATACCGGCATCACTGGCTTTGTGTCTCAGCAGGGCCGAGAGCGCCTTGCTGAGCAAGAAATCGCGATCCGGAGCCCCGCCGCCGGAGCCCCCGCCGCCCCCTCCTCGCTTGCCCCGTTTGCCTCCTCTGCCACCGTCACCACCGCCGCCGCCTCGTCGACCCCCTTGCAGGGCGAGGTCCTCCAACCTCTCGGTAGTAGCATCGTCGAAGGCACCGTCAGCCATGGTCTGTGTTTTTCTACAGCTGCTGCTGCTGCTGCTTCTTGTGCCTGACGACAAGTTGTGAAATGACGATATTCTAGTGTTATTAGAAAGGCCACACAGCTGGGGCCGTGGTCTTTGGTTGTTGTTGTTGTTGTTGTTGTTGTTGTAGCGGCTCCCACTTCTGATGAAGATGCTGCGTCCAGTGGTGGCGATGTTCTTACTGGACGGGATCAAATCAGGCAAGAATGCAACAGTACTGGCACGATTGATGAGCGCCAGCTTCTTGACTTTGAGTATTAAATTGGTATTGGTATGAAACCTGAGTTCGTGAAGATGAGACAGCGTGAAAACAGCAGGTCAAGTTATACACAAGTTGAGGATCACTCGTGTGTTTGCTCCAAACTGGTGGGGTACTGACACTGGACTGGACTTCTGGAAGGTTGAATTTCTAGCTGACGTGCGGCCTGAGTCACTCACTCTCTCAAGGCCCGCTAAGTTAGGTACTTACCTCATAAACAGAAGCATAGCAGCCCAAGGAAGGAGCCACAAACATAGGTTGACCGATTTACATTCAGTAGAGATATACAGGTACATATGGATGGAGTAGCTGTCGATTTCCCCAGCATTCACTCATTATGAATCATCTTTCATCATAAGCCAAAAAAGATTATAGTGTCGTCTGTCCACACAAAAACCCAAAATATTGATACATTATTGTCGGTCTTGATAGACCCATATCTACATGGTACAGCCTCATAAACGCCCTTCCCTCCCCAGCTTTCCTGCCGAGGACCTCATATCCAGAGACGGACGTGTGCTTCTTTTGGACCCCCTCCCCCTCCAGTAACTCCTTTTTGATGTGCATAACTGGTTGTTGACAAGTCATGGCTAATGTTTTTTCCATACCAACCCCTCCCCCTCCTGATGAATCGAAAATATCTCCTATGCCCTCGCTAAAATGGTATACAAGTGAAATCATATGGTGGTGCAGGCCAAAAAAAAAAAACCGCTTCGGCAAGTTCCTGTACTGAAAAGACAGGATAATAACGCTCCCGGGGAGATAATGTATGGGGGTATTATGAAGTGTAATAACTTGGTTTTGAGAAAACCACCTGACCATGCCATGTTCGTGCGTAGAGCAAACGCAATCATCAGAAGAATTCAAATGGCAGGTCTATAGGTTACAAAGATCATGAGCGTAACATATCGTAGCATTCGTCTCATCGGAAGCCCCCGTTCTGTGTCGTCGTGGGGCTGTTCGCCATCATACTATCGCGCGTGCGGCTCCTCGTGTGCAGGCTCCTAGCTCGGCCCATCTGCGTGATGGGTCCCATAGAGTAGGGCCGTTGTTGTCCGCGGTCTTCCGCCAATTTGTCGACCACGCTGTTCGTCTCACGCTCACCACGCTCGCGTTCAGGTGTTATTCTCTCGTTGACATAGCGCCGGGTGGTCAATCCGCTCAATGCCGACGGCTGCGTGAGCCGCGTATTAAGTGTCGATGGAGTCAATCGTTTCCTGGGCAACGCCGAGGAGGAAACCGATGGGCTCATCTCGGCTGTGGACATAGGCACATTGGAGCTAAAATTTGTCTCGATGGATGGTAGCGGAACGTTGGACCGGTATTCTCGGCCACTTCTGCTCACAGCGACCTCGGTGATGGCACGAGACGGCGCTCTCATCCGTGGCGATTCGTCCTCGTACTCCACATTACGTCGTGTCCGAAGGAGAGAGGTGGAACGGAGTGGTGCCTCCTCCGGCTCTTCCGTTCCTGATCGACGCGTTCGTAGTAGCGTTGACTTGCGTCCAGCCTGCTCCTCTGGTTCTTCCGTCAACGCTCTACGGGTTCGGGGAACCAGAAGCGAGGTTCTGCGACCGCTCGCGTCAACCGGTGTAGGTGGCAGGTTCGAGGAATACCTGCTGGGGCTTGACATATTGCTCGCTTGCATTATGCTGTTGCGTCTCTCTTCGAGGCGAGACATGGCTCTCGGGCTCGTGACGAGGGAATGCGGACTGCGGTCATTAATGGCCGCACTCGGTCGACGCTGGGCCGCGACTCCGGTGAATTTGGGGACGGCTGGGCTCGCCATGCCAGTAAATCTAATTGTCGGGCTCGCAGGGGTCTCAGGTTCCGCAGGTGGCGTTGTTGTAGGCTGCTGCGGTTGCTGCTTGAATTGTGCTTGCCCTTCGCTAAGCGCCAGACACAGTTCTGTAAGGCTCCGGCAGATGCTGTCCGCTTTCCGTCTCAATTGACGGTTGGTGACAGCCGTGCTAGAGCCTGTGTTGGATGTGCCACTGGATATGGGACCCGGCTGACCGGCGGCACCGATCATGGTCGATAGGGCTTGCGCATCAGTGGCCGCAGTCTCGAGGGCGCTGAAGACATCAAAAGCTAGGAACGGCTTCGATTTGCCCAAGGCCGACTGAAGCAGCGGGTGGCCCTCCCTTTGTGATGTAGAAACATTGCTGGATGCATCATTTTGTTGCCCTCCATTGTTCGAGCCACGCTTGGGCGACGCGGACATCGTGGTCGCATTGGTGGTAGCCGTCGGTGGCCTATCGTCCGAGGCACGCGACATGGCGGCCCCGGATGTTGGGGGGATCTTGCCTGTCAGCTCGAGACGGTGGATGCGGGATTTAAGCTCGTCAAGCTCGTCCCATACAGTAGACGGCGCTGCTGTTGATGTCGACGATTCAGTCTGGATATCACCAGGTTGAGCTTCTTGCTTCTGGGGTACAAGTGGTGATGAGTTGTATGCACGGCCACTGCTGTAGGAGGATAAAGCGGGTTGTTTGAGGGAGGATATGCGTGCGGGAGCACCAGCAGCCGACTCTGTTACCGACTGCCTCCTACGACCATACGCAGAACCGGTTTCCGAGACGAGGTCTTGGGTTGGTATTGTTCGTGGCGTTAGAGGCGGCCGCGACGTAGCGCCGCTCACTCTAGATTTGGTATCGCTCGAACTCTGGTCCTGACGGTATGTCAAGATCCGCTTTGGTGAAGCCGCCCGCTCCATCATTTGATCCAAGCCATAAGCCCGATTTCTTGAACTTTCCTGGTCTGACATTCGCCTAGAGAACTGAGGGGGAGACAGAGGTATATAGGAAGGAACAGCAGCTGATAGTGGCCGACGATGGGACTTAACCACGCGCGACTAAGTAACAGTTAGTGGTGTGTACTAGATAGCATACACAGGCCCTTCATGCCGAATCCACATGATGCATATGCGCGAAAAGGCAGTGGGAGATATGCACTTACCACCGCATTTGACTCTGGTTCCTCCCGTGCCATCTTAAGGAAGACGTCGCCGCTATCGTCGTCTGCGTCTGGCCGATCTGTGTTGGAACGTTGTGGCGCCCAGCGAACCGTATCGTCGTCTTGCCTTCCCTCCAAAGCCCTAAGTGTTCTGTCGCGGTGATTGGAATCGCCGCCTCGGGCCTCGTCGTAACGAGGTGATGTGAAATTCATGTCGATGCCAAAACTCCGCCTTGAACCGGATGATCTAAATGAACGAATTGGCGGGATGGACGTTGAGCCTCCCGCAGGTGGGTTGGCAGGTTTGGTAGGTTTGACAGGTTTGGCAGCTGAGGCCGGTGGTTTGTAGGATACAGGCGGTCGTCTAGTGACCGATGTCCTCCTGCCCTCAGACGTCGATGTCTTTTGGACAGTCTTGGGGAGTATGAGCTCCCGCTGGCCTTGCGCCCAGTCCTGTGAGACGTCGCCCACAGCACTCCGAGTGCTGCCCTCTGCTGAATTAAATCGTTGATGCGCACCCAGCGCCTGGCGCGAACTAGATACAGATTCTAGGGCGCTGGTAGAGGTTGGCGCGCGACGTTTCTGCGGTCGGGAAGCCACGACAGTATCGGTAGAGTCAGTAGTGATAGTTAATGGTGATTTATTGCCGTCAGTAGTTGGCGGCTGCGACGTGGTGGTGGTGGTGTTCAATTGGTTCGCATTTGCTGATTCAGGTTCAGTCGAAGAGACCGGATCCGGCACTTGGCTGTGTCGCGCGTCAATTGTGGTTGTCGCGCCCTGCCCTTGCACAGTGGAGTTGGTCGACGTCGTCTGGAATGTTGAAGTCTGGAAATCTTCGGGGTCCGCGTCTGGGGAAGCGGGCAATTGTTCGGGTGAGACAGGAGTAGTAACAGAAGGATCGTCTCGTACTCTGTCAAACGCGTTGGAAGTCGATTGAATCTGAGTCTCTGTCTCGGTATCGCCCGGAGTGACAGGTGACGGGATGCCGTGTAACAATGACGGATGTCCCAAGCTTTCTTTTTTCAGGTCGGTGAAACGAAATGCTGGCAACTTGGATGGGTTGTGGCTTTGCCGATGATCATGATAATTATTGCGGTTATTTGGCGCGTCCGACGAGGGTGTTGGCGATGTGGCCGATGTGGTCGATGTGGTAGCGTTGGCTGCGTTGGCTGCGTTTGTGGTGGTAGTGGTAGTCAGTGATGAAAACGGGGGCTCTTCGCTGTCTGCCGACGGGTTGCTAGGAGTGGTATTGCTGGTCAAGACCGCTGAAGCTGAGGCTTTAGCGGTATCAGATGTCTCACTGGTCTCTGCCATGATTCTGCACTGTTCCCAATTGGCGCTCCAGTCTCAGTGCACCCCCGGTCCTCTTTTTTCTCTCTGGCCTTATGCCTTTTGGCCTCTGCTTTTCATTCATCCAAACTCTCAAATGAGTTCGAATTTACCGTCGTGGATTCCTAATATCTGCTCCTAGGATTCTTCTTATTATTCGGGCTAATTAGTGGAGTTTCCGGTTCTCTGTCAATGCTCGAGCTTTCGGGTTTGTGTGGTTGAGGCCAGGACATCCATGGAGAATGGGGGGGCTCAGGCCTGCCTCGGTGGTAAGTGCTTCGGCGGATAGGTAATATAGGCGTCGTCCGTGTGGGTATGCACCCTGAGAAGGAGCGACGAGATTTTCTTTAAGAGGGAAAAAGAATAAGAAAAGTGTCGAGGCTGTCACCACTTCGTCACCCGCTAGCCATGCACGGGTCGGTCGGAGGAGTTGATGAGGGAGAAAGTTATGTCGAGACGGTTCACGCACGTCGAGAGTAACAAGCAAAAAAGGGATATATCATCCAAGTGTTTCTAGTCGGCACCGGTGAGATAGGGGATGGGTTTTGACCTGGTTGACCAGACTGACCAGACTGACCCGAAGCGAGCCTGGTTAAATTATCCCATTCGACAGGAAACCCCCGAACATGCAGCCAGCAGTTGCGGGATTAGGTAGGTATGATCGGGGTCTGTTCGTTGACAAGGTGCAGTCAAAGGGACAATGTCATGACAAGGGGACGGACTGCAGCGCAACGGAGACGGTTTCTCTCTCTCTCTCTCTCTCTCTCTCTAACTGCGCTCGGGTCGTTCGATCGAAGGGAAGAAGTTTCTGAGGGTTGATCTCTTTCTCTCCTCCCCCTTCTGTGATCTAGGTATGATGTATGTAGGTGGACTGACCGAGTGAGGGAGGGGTTGTCCTCTTACAGCGGTGGTCGCCTTTTCCCTCTCGGCTTCTCCTTTGGACTAAAACTCTTAAGCTTCACCTTCAATAGGTAAGGGCTATCTAGCTACCGAGATGGTTAGGCAGTGGTACGTTCAGCGTATGAGATGTCACTATTTTTCTATGTACCTTGCTGCTTCTGCTTGATTGTGAGTATGCAAGGTTGGGTTTCCGACTCATGGTGAGAGTTGACTGGACATCTCTTAATCTCCCCCGGTCGACGACTGCCACTCAGCACCTGCCAGCCTGGGTGCTATGGGGGTGGTACCACTTAACTTCGAAGATGGCGGGCAGCTACTCGCAGAAAATGAGCCTAAGAGATCACTAAAAGAGCCTGGTCTCGAATCTCTGATGCATTTGGATGAATATGTCACTGTCCCACTCCGCTAGGCATCGGGACTGGGGAGTTATGGCGTGGCCATATGGAGACTTTATGCGCAGCCGATGCATGGCAGCATAGCTTTGCGACGTCGTTGTGGTATTACATGTACGTGATGCGGAAGTTTTTTTTTCTCTCTTGTCACTTGTCCACCAGCCTTCTGTTTATTGACCTTTAATTGTGATGATGACAAGTTCTCATCCATTGAGAGCTCTGTATCCCCCCCTGTCGGCGGCTGCTTGCGTTATATCGGGCTTCTCGGGCAGTGCGCCGGACACACTCGTGCAGAAGTCGGCCCAAGCCAAACGCAGAAGCCTCGTCCAAGGCACATCCTGCCCAGCTCTTACTGGCCCGTCGGAAAAGCAACGCGTGCTGTGTTGCGTGGGGTTGAGCTCGGATATCGTGCTGCACACTGTCATATGCACAGCATTGGCCAACCAGAAAGCCGCCTACATACAGTATGAGTTATCGTATCACCACTACTCCTCACTCATCAACCCTCAGGAGGGGGCTGGCCGATTGGCTTTCCTGATGGGGATCTTGGAGAGGACGATCAAGTTTCAAATCCACTTCTTCCAACTAGGCACAATGGCTTACAAACAAGATGCAAAAAAGATTTGCCAGAGTTGCGACTTAGCCGACAACCATGGTGCACTCCGAAAATATATATCGTCATGTATGTGACAGAATATCAAGCAGAATGTGAAAACTTCCAGGATGTAGATCCACTAATCAGAGATGAAACCGCATCCTTAACCGAGACGGCATGGAGTCCATGGCAGCAAAACCCGGGTATGAGCTGTCTCTTCCTATTCAACATCAAGACAAAACTCAAATCGCTTCGCGAGCTTTCTTAAATACATGCCGTACCCGCAGGTCAAAGAGGCCACGATGTAAGGCGTGAAAAGGCAAGTGGACAGACACATTAGGGCTGTACACATGCATAGTCTATCCCTGGCCAACTTCATACCGGCAGACCGGCTCTCTGGCTGGGAATCAGTCTTCGAGATCCGATAAGACCCCATGTTGCAAAGTCCGTTACCATGTCGAGATAATAGCAGAACCGCCGTGCCGGTATTGGCCCTCCATGCAAGCATCAACCAGAAAGTGTTAGCGCATTGCACACCAACCAAGTCCCCAAAGTCCCCAAAGTCCCTGAAGCTCCGCAATCTTGGGTATTTGGTGTTTACGACGTTTTCCCCTTTATTTAGATCAACGCAAACATTTCACGTTTATATTTACCAGCCGCGCCGGCTGCAGGGAGGAGCCTCTTCAGCTTTAGTGCTTCCTACTGCCGCAAAGGAGTGATATTCCTATCTATTCCCTTTGGAGCTGCACGGCCTCAAGCACGGCCTCGGGCCTGGGGCCTGGTTGGCGATGATCAAACGCCATCACCATGCCGTTGGGAGGCTAAGGATCCCTTCTAATATAAAGTCCGCAGGACCCCTGGAGTGAGCAAATTCATGATTGGCTGAATCAGGATTGAATACGGCTAGACATGTGCGCAACGTTTGAATGTTTCGAAGAAAGAACGGGATATTTTTGGGAGGTATCATCGCCTTCTTCGGATCGATTCAATTCTCAAGTAAACATTGCGGGCGGCGAGTGGGCTCATCGTCGGGCTACTGCAATCCACATAGACCGAAATTTTCTGCACAGCTAAGCAACAAAGAACAAGCCTGCGATACGTGCCGGTTCCGATCAGTCTCAAGCCCCTTCAGACTGAATAATGCGCATTGCTCGTACGTTTGCGTGTTATTGTCGATAATAATATGTCGGGCTTCAGTGATCGGAGAATCCGGTCGATGAGTCTGAAAGTTGGAACGGAAGGGGATGTGATATTTCAGGACGAAAACGGCTTAGACAAACTCGTCTCGATTGTCGTCGCCTTACTCTTTATTATATTGGTGTTTTACAAAAAAATAAGCCGGTATTGCCCCTTTTGTGTGAACAAGTCTCATAGTTTTATACCTATTAACCAACGTACCCGACTATCGACGGACCAGCAGGCGGTAATTAAAAGTCAACACGGTGCTTGGAAGACACCTTGTACATCAGGATCCGGGGCGGCGCGACAGCGGAGTATCGCAACTTGCAGTGCATTCAAAAATAGAGTTATCGTATCCAACACCACGGAATAAGCACCACCGAAGAAGAATTGTGGTCGCGATCGTCCAAAAAGCTCGTCATCGCTGTCCGTGTTAATGTTGCAGGTGGCTCGCGATCAAGTATTTAATACTGGACCACGGTAGAAGGACCGAAGCAATTACTACTGCATATCTTGATATCCAGATATCGTGGACATTCCGCCACGATTTAGTGAGGGCACGGGCGAGCTGGTATTGCGATTGCCATGGCTCGCGTACGCCGAAACAGGGCATTGGTCATGAACACGATGTGACCTTCGTGTACGATGCTGCTACCCCGGAACCGGCGGACCACTGCTAGTTCAACAAGGAGGTCTTGCCAGCAACAGCGGCCCAGGTGGACCCGGACTACCAGATGGCAGTGGGAACCCAACCCGCCGTGCACGGAGCTCCGTCCGTTTGCTCGCTCGAGACTCTGAGCGCCCGAGTCTCGATCCACGTATACTAACGAAGTCGTTTCCTACTACTGCTTCGTCGGATTTCACAATCCGATTTTGGCTGCAACTTTTAATTTCCCTTCTTCTTTCACTTCAAAATCAAGATCCGGGTCAAAGTCTTTGTGAGTTGCGGGGTGAATCATGTAGATAGAGCAAACTGAAATAGTTAGGCAGCAGATGTCAAGCACTAACCTGGGAGCTACGCGACATTCAAAAATACATATTTGGACAACTTTCGGGTTCCAACAGCATGGCTATATTTAAGTGCCGGTTATGGGAAACACCAATGATGACCCGGTCACAGAAGATCGCAAGCTTACCTAGGTTTGATCAGCCCTAGTGTATATGTGCTGCTGGACATACATAGTTAATAGTCAACTCGACCCGATCGACGGGCAACCTCTGGTCTTGATTTGCTGGAGGGCTCGTTTGCGGTGAATGCTAAAAAGGGCCATTGGACCGGCTACTGGCGATCGGTGATCAGCTCGCATAATCGAAGTAGATCCATCCTTGATCAACGGAACACGCGAAAACGAGCCCCCAGCAATACACATCATGCAAATGGGTAACTATTATGTGCGGATGGTGGGCAGATCATCTGGGCCGGTGGTCGCATGAGCATGTCGTTTTGGAGCATCGTCCACACCTGTTGTGATGCACGAGTATTCCATCACACGCATATTTGCTCTGTGGGTGTTTAGCTTATCTCCTTTGCCGAGCATGGATGGACGTTGGAGCCATGTTGCGGTCAAGGCCGGAGGTGGGAGGGGAAAGAGGAGGTCGAATTGTGTGTGCTGAGTGCTGAATTCCCCAGAGGCTAGCTGGCTAGAGTGCTGAGTGCTAAGTGCTGAGTGCTGCGCGCTGCAGCAGCTGCAAGCCAGGGGAGGGGATGGATGATGAGCAACCAACTCCGTGTTTCAGAATCCGCCAAGCACCGGCGCCAGAATTAGCCTATGACCCACATCCAAACGACCATGCCATTTTGGATGTGACCGTACAGCCGAAGTACAAACTTCAAATCTCCACCTCGGAGGGAATCGTCGTGTGGATATTGTAGTGGTGGTCGGTGTTGAGTCTGTAGCAAGCCAACGAGGCTTAGCACCGAGCAAGTTCGAGAAATGCTCAATGCTCAAAAAGCCGTTGTTTCCCCATGGCAGAGAGGAGGCGGGTTGACGTACAACTGACAGTGCATGGCAGATGGCTGTGTACGCATGTGCCAAAACTTCAAAAGAGGAGAAGTGATTGTCAGGAGGAGGTTGACGTGGATTTGATGAAAGGACTTGACGGGAAGCTGAAACATTACGCACGCTGGAATTGCTCTATTAGGCAACAACCGACGGGCAGCGACGAAATGCTGATGAGATGCGTTTGGTTTCTCGTGCAGTTGGTTTAGTTGCGGATACTGTGATGAATTGCATATCGCTGCGCTGATGGTTTGTGGTCGCTCAACTCAACAGGATATCAACGTAGTTTTGGGGGCAGGGGTTAGTTGGAATGCGGCTCCTACAATCTGAATTTGAGACACGACTGCCATGAAGGTAAAACAACCCAGTCTACCTGACGATGTCACTTGAGCGACCAAGCGGATCTCCACGTGAGCCTCGTCCACGGGGCAACAACATCACTTTCGGAAGCAGCTAGAATCTGACGATGACAGTCGCCACAATTAGACGCGGAAGACGAGTGAGAGATCGTGTACCTAGCTGCTGGGAGGGTGGCTGGCGTCTATCAGGCTTGTAGGAGTTCCTAGGGGTTCCTTGCCCTCGTGGTGGTCGAGCAGCGAGGCCCTCGCGGTTCATTGGAGAAACTGACTAGCGACCGTTTCAAACAACCCGCGCCGGTGGTAAAATAGCAATGGAACAATGAGGCTGAAAGGAAACGGAAGAGGGTACGATAGCCCGCCTAACCCGGTTGACCAAAAGGTTTGATTCCTTGGACTTGCAGATGGGATCCTGTTTGGTTTCATCCCGTAGGCAGAGTCTAGAGAGTGTGCCCAGAAAGCAACGAGTCGTGCGATCAGAGAAGCGCGGGTATGTGGTCGCTTGCGACCGTCCCCGGGGTCCCTGGCTCGGCGCGGACGAGAATTGGGCAGCGAGGAAGTAATAGGCTTGAGCTGACATGAACATGCTTTCGAAAATAAGGTAATAACATGATGGATATAGACAGCCGCCAAACAAACAAATACCAATTGGCCGGGTGAAGCGGGATAGGTAAGGAGTCAACATGCAAATTAGCGATGCGGAATATGGACAACCATCTGGTTGCTATTGCTATATGTAGCAGAAGACGACTATATCAGCGCACAGGGCGAATAGCGACACCCAACTGATACTGTTGACAAGTGTGAGGCCGGCCGCACGTTAAAAGGCTCCCAATTGCGACTATTTAATATCTAGCACGCAAGGAAGCTAGACAGACACACTGGCACAGCCTGCAACGGCGGCGATGGGCTCAGCCATACAGTAATCTAGATAGCGTGGGATTGGTGAGTGCGTAGATGCCGGAACTTGTCAGGTGGGATTCCATACATAGTACCTACATAACTTACCTGTGAAGGTTATTGGGTATGCCACTTAAGTAGGTACCAACTACTGGGCTTTTCTGGATCGTAAGTTGAGGCTCATTCGAAAAGATTGCCACCAGCCTGAGAGTCCATATCCATATTCGCATCCATCCCAATGCATCCAGTTCGCCGCCTGCCCACGCTGCCGTACGAATACCAAGCCGGCGCATCCACGGCGGCGGCGAAGATGATTGGCATTTGCGAAATTATCAGCTGCAGAGTCCAAATTTGGGTGACGGGCTGTGATTCGTCAGCGGTAGCGCCGTCCTTTTTAAAAATAGAAACTTGCAGGTTTCGCAAAACGCAACCTGGACTAGCGGACAGGGGGGCGGGGTGGGGAGGGTTTATTCTTGCTTGCTGGGTGCCATCTGTCTGTACTTGCCGCCCGCTAATTTGGCCTGGGTTGCAGCAGTACAGTTCATGTATCTAAATGAACGGCGACGGCCAAAATTAGGCCTCCTCCAGTCTAGAGTCCTTGGGTGATTCCTCGCCAGGCCTTGTGCCTGCTGGCTGGCCGGCCGGCTTTGTAGGGGAGAGGAGCATTTCCCCGTAGGGGCAAGACCTGCGTAATTGCAATTATTGCTAATGGTACGGCAGAAGCCCTTGTACCTCGAGGGTATGTCTCAAAGACTCCCAGCTGTTTAACGCCCACGCTCTCTTCATCAGTCTCGTAGTACATAGGTGTATAGATATAGGATTGTATGGACGTAATAATACGCTCATTGTTGAGTAGTACATGTAGAAAGGTCATGTGGTTGAATGAAAGAAACCACCACCACTACCACCTAAGCAGAGAGCACTCATGAGCCAAGAAGCCCATACCCTGAAACCAGAGCAGCCGTAGGTACCGTACCGTTCGCAGGTCAAGTCTGGCCAAACGGCTGGTCTCTGTCTCTCTCTGCTAATAACCTTGAATTCTGACTGAACCTTCTCGTCTTGCCTTTGGGGCTGATAGAGTTGGGAGGAGGGCTTCAAGTTCATCATCACAGGAATGGGTAGACGGTCGAAACTCGAGAATCTAATAATACCTCTCGCCGTCAGTAGAAGGAATCCTTGGGTTGTCTTGCCAAAATGATTCAATACCTCCAGGGCTCTCACAGCCGTCAGTCCAAATCCAACGGTGGGTGGGTGGCTGTACTCGAGGGGTACCTGAGACCCGCCATTGTCGCTAAGACGACCCTTGTACTTCTCCTTCTTACAAAGTGGTAGTGATGGGCCTAAATTCAATCCCATTCTTCTAGTTCCCTCGGTCTTTCATTGGAATACTACTAAAAGTGACTTGACTTCTTGAAGCGCAGGACAATTGGTTGGATTGGATTGGATATCGTTGAATCGGTACCGCGACACCAAACTGGAAAAGCCGCCCGCCCGCTTTCCCTTCCTTGTTCCTCTCCCGCGCTGTTGTCTGTTGTCAGTTGTCTTCTTTTTCCCACACTCTACTTGCTTGACTTTTACCTTCCAGTCCTTACCCAGACCCAGACACAGACACAGACACACAACGCAGATACACACTTCGCACAGAGATTGCCCTGTGTCAGGCCTGTACTGCCGTACTGTCACTGTTCTGTCCGTCCGTCTGTTCTGTTTTTTTGTTTCTCTACCGCCCTCCTACTACAATCCTCCTCTTCTTCCTGTCAAACCTGTCATAACCCAAACGATCTTCCTTTCAACCCGCCCGCATTTTACTTACTTGTAAGCGACCAAGACTCGGGCCTCTCGTCTCGTCTACAAACGCCCGCACCCCCCTCCTCTCCCTTCCCTGAATCTCCCATTGCCTGTATTGTATCTATTATGGTACTTGCGGTTTCTGCTTCAAGGTGCTGACAGCCAATTGCTGCCATGCGATAGCGGTTGCGTGGAAACGACACAGACACCCCCGTCACCATCCGACTTCGCCCCCCCCAACTTACAACAACCATCCATTTTCACTTTTATTGCCGCCAACTTTTCTTCCCTCTTCTCTTTCCTCCGCTTCTAGTAATATCCATCAACGCCTGAGCCGAACGGGAACGGGACATCTCGAGAGGAAGAAGACGGGCAAGCGAAGTACGACAATCACAGGATTCAGCAGCGCTGTCCATAGTCAGGCACATCGCCCTCGTCTATCCACCACTACGTTCATTGGATAGTTTTCCTTTACAACACATTTAATCCAGGTCGTGACGACCTGCGCGCTTCGTTTGCCAGACAACGCCGACTATCACTCAAGGTTTAACCAAAAAGAAGCGATTCAGCATTCACCCGAGTGTGCAATCCCAGCGACCAACTGAGACCACTAATAGAGACCCAAACATGCCGTCGGCTGCGGCTCGCAGAGTATACGAGGACCAAATTCCCTCTTTCATGTCCATTCTGGACCCCGAAGCCGAAGAATACGACGAGAGTAGCCGAGGAATGGTTACGATGGTGGACACGAAGATGATGGACATGGAGCCGACTTGTGCACCCCAGATTCCGACACAGCTTCAACAGCAACAGCAGCATTTGCGACCGCTCGCAGATCACTTGCATCGTCACAATGAGAGCACCTCTTTACACAACTCGGAATCGGCAGACTCCTCGCCCACAACCACGCTGACCACGGATACTTCTTCTCTTTCTGACCCGTCACCATCGTCCTCACCCGACTCGCCTGTCAACCTAATCCCTCTCAACTCCTTCCCGGCGACCACGTTTGGCGGGCTTTCTGGCTTGTCATCAGACTTGTCATCTAACATGACTACCCTCACGGTCAACAACGGCGCATCCGAGCTACCGCGACCAATGACATCTCCGTCTCCTAGAAGAGGGCGCAACATGAAGGGCCTGTCAATCCAGCCACCGTTCCAGACGTCTTTATTGTCGAGTCTGGTTTCCGAGCCCTCTTCGCCTTCATTCATAAAGCCCGCCATCCCCGCCATGAAGCGCAAGCCAAGTCAACTTAGTCTCAAGACGGACTCGAAAGGTCTCAATGTTGGGCTCAGCATACCTCCTACCCTGCTCGATGTACCGAGCTCTCCTGCATTGGTGCCCATGCTGCAAAGACGTTCACTTAAGCATTCGATGTCTTCACCGCACATGCTCTCCGGCATGAAATCTGCTACCTTTGGTCCCGCTGGCGGTATGACTTTTCCTACGGTTTTGGAGCGAGGAGAATCGGGTCTGTCCGAGTTGCTGCGTCCGTCCACAAAGCACTCCATCGCCAAACCCACCTTTGACGATCCGATTATGGAGGAGGACTCTTCCTCTCCCATTAGATCTCAAGTTGCCAATCGTATGGAAATGGAGCCATTCCGCGATGAGAGCGAAGGGAATGAGGACCAGAAATCACCCGGCTACCCCGATGGTCCAATCGCCATCTACGAGGACAACGTTTATCTCTACCTAGAGCCAACTGCAGACGAGGCAGCCAAGTTCGACGTTGTGATCAATGTGGCTCGAGAGGTTACCAACCCCTTCTCAGAATCGTTCTGTGCCAAACCATCACAGAAGGAAGAGCCGGTGCCCGAGTCGCCTATCCCCGATACGGCTGTGTCAACCGCTAGCTTCGCGACAGCATTCGAATATCCGATGGAGGATCGTGTGGAGACACCCACAACTCCCAAAGCAACGGACATGGCCAAAGAGCCCGAGTACGTCCATATGCCATGGGATCATCACACAGATATCGCAACCGATCTTATGACGCTCTGCGAAATGATCGAGAAACGGACAAAGGAAGGCAAGAAAGTGCTCGTTCACTGCCAGCAGGGTGCCAGTCGTTCTGCCAGTCTCATCATTGCATATGGTCTCTACCAGAACCCTGGCATGAGCGTCAATGACGCCTATTATGCCGCGCAGTCTAAAAGCCGATGGATCAGCCCCAACATGCGTCTCATGTACTGCCTACAGGACTTCCAGAAGGAGATTGCTAAGAAGAGGCTCCCTCTCCGATCTGCAGCCGGGCTTAAGAGCGGGCGGAGTCCGACTAAACACAGACTCACGCTCTCGGCTGACGCTATCGACATTACCCCCAAAGAGCCCCTCAGTGCGCCTCTTCCAGATGAAAGCCAGGAGACGGGGCGTACCAAGAGCCCAGAGAAGAGCCCGGTTAATGGTCGGCCAAAATCCACACCGAACTTGGAAGCCATATCGCCTGGGCCATCATCTGCGCCATCCAGTTTTTCCTGGTCTGAGAAAGAAGATGAAAAGGACTTAGGAAAGTTTGGGCGTTTTAATTTGGATTTGGATCACGACAACGGACTACAGCTACCGAAGCTATATGAGCCGGAACCCGACTGTTCTTTCCCACCACGAAACTCGTCCTTTTTCCACCCACCGCCTTCACCAGGCTTCCCACCTTCGCATTCGCACAACGCCTTCAAGCCCCCACCTTCACCTGGTTTCCCTCCTCCTCGTGACGCCTTCAAGCCTCCACCTTCACCCGGGTTCCCTCCTCCTCGTGACGAATACAAGCCTCCACCATCTCCGGGTTTCGGGATGCACCGATTTGGGCAGGGGATTCAAAGCCTCGGATTCACCAGCCTACACTTTCCCGGCAGCCAGGAGCCTGTGTCGCTCAACCGACCGGCTGAAGCACCGGTTGATCAAGATATGCACATGGCACGGACATTTCCCGACGACGATGCCCTGTTGTCACCCAGAGCTGAAACCATGACGAACAATCCATTACACGACTCTCTGGGTGAGATGGGAGGGATGAAGTTTGTAGAAGTGCCGCCCACCCCCAAGGAGCCCAGCGACGGTTTCTTCTCACCTAGAACGACAATGTTTCCACGCGATCCTTTCAACCCGTTTGTGCGGCCTACTCAAGTGGCCGACCCTAGAAGCCCTCCCACGAAGGGGGAAACGCCGATCGTGCGATCTATTGATGAGGTGTTATAGAGCAAGCCAATGGCTCAGCACCCAAACACCCAAGATCTGTATTCTATGTGGTACACATAATGATCGACGACTTACGACTCATACGTCCCGATATAACCGCGAGACGTGTAACTGCTCCATACATTTCAGTGCAACTAGCCAATTTGATGTATTTCGTTTTTGCGAAGCGTCTGTTGTACAGCATACACGGGCGTTCTTGACTGCACCCTTGGCTTTCGGGCTTATGAATTGGCAACACCTAGTTCATGGGACTTTCTTGGACATGGCTTGCTTGACCTAGCAGAACGACGACTTTTTCTATTTTTATAAACAGCATTGCTACCGGAAACCTTTTCCCAGCAAGCCAAAATCTTCTTTGTCACAATTCACACTTCAACAAAACCAGCCATACGTTCGTTCTTACAGCAGAATCAGGAGTTCTCTTATTATTCTTCCGTCATGCAAAAGGAACGGCATAGCGCAGCAAAGTGGCGGTCATGGGCGAACCCCGGAGACATATACCCGGAAACGCGTTTCATTTTGTTTTGTTGTTGACTGCCAAAAACGGCCGTGGGAGGCGTCTTTGGTTGGGTTAAGAGACCTCTGTAGAGTCATATCTCTACCGAATGTCCGTTTTCTGAACGACAACGGTCTAACCCAGGAGTTTTGATGGATAGTGCTAGCATGGAACGGCCGGAAGGAAAGGAATTCGGTCAAGGCGAAATACGCTTGGGGAAACAACGCGTGTGCCGCCGAAGGAGGGGGTTCGTGATGGATTTACACAGCCCACCCCCATCCACAACCCGCACACGCTGGCCGGGAGGGACAAGGGGATAGCTCACAACGAGAGAAAACAAACGCACGTACACAAGGATGGGGTTGTCAAGGGGGTCGGTCTACCTACCCATCTCTTCTTCTTCTTTCCCTGTGGGCTTAGTTGCGTCTCAGGTGCTTGCTTATATTCCCTTGAGCCACATAACGCCATTAAGTAATTGTATATAGTCTCCTCGTAGGACAAACCAAATCTACGAAAAAAATCCAAACACATATCAAAAACATTGCATGCCCCTCCTACATTACGTGACGAGACTGCCAGCCTAGCGAGAGCAAAGTGGTGCTTCCATTTCTTCCATGTCATTTCACAAGCTTACTCTCCTCGCAAGTGTGATCGCATTTTCCCTCCCAAATCTAAAACATATTTTGAAGACTGCGAGGGGTAAACACACCCGTCCGCTGCAAGTAGACAGTTGCATAACCGAAGTTTCTATTTCTATGTACTGGCCGGTTATCATCGTTGACCTCTTTCAAAGCTATGTTGCTGTAGTGACAATTCTCTCAAGGGTATCCATCGTTCAATATCAAAAGCCCTCCCATGCTTCTGACCTGTGTCTCGGTTTAAGGTAAACTGACTTGATAAGAGTATCTTCGCATTCTCGCGCAACCAAAGATTAAAAAAAATACGCGCGCATGCCGTCTCTCTATGCCGTCTTCATGTCTGTCTTCGTCTCCTTGTCTCGAATATCATATCAAGGAAGTATGAGAAAACTGGTCTTTCCCTCTATTGCGCCTTGGCCAACTTCGCCTGGCGCTTGGCCTCCTCCTTGGCCATCTTCTCCTGGCGCGCGATGGCGGCCTCGACGCCGATGCCGCCAAAGACAAGACCGACGCCCAGGACCTGCATCTGGGTCAGGCGGTGGCCGAAGGCGACGACAGACAGGATCATGGTGAACATCTTGCGCGTGACGGTGACGGTGACGAGCAGGACCGACGAGAAGGTGGAGAGCGTGTAGACTGTGTGGCAAACAAGTATTAGTATACAGTTGCGAGTAGTAGCGAGAAACGAGGGAAGGAAAGGGGGGAAAGGACGTACAGATAAACACTTGTCCCACCGCGCCGCAGGCCGCGAAGCCCAGCACGTCGGCCCATACGGACGGGTTGCGCGCCATGAACTGGAGGGCCTCGCCGAGCTCGCCGGCGCTGCCGGCGACGTCCATGCCGAGCCACTCGCCGATGCCGGTCTGGACGAGCCAGGGGCTGAGGAGGAGGTAGGCGGCGGTGACGGCGGTGCTCATGAGGTTGTTGGCGCACATCATCTGGGGGCCGGTGTAGGGCTGGAAGGCGCTGAAGATATAATCCTGGGTGCTGTTGGTGAGGCCGTCAAACAGCAGGTTGATGGACAGCAGCAGCAGGCCCCAGGGCATGTTGCGCTCCAGATCGTCGGCCGAGGCATGTTTCTTGGAGCCGCCCTTCTTGCCCGAGTGCAGCGTGAAGACGGCGACGCCCGCCGTCACGGCCGCGACCACCAGGTACTTGTACAGCGGGTAGCGCTTGCGGAAGACGGTGATGTGCAGGAACATGACGGGCAGCAGCTTGCACGACTTGGCCAGCAGGAAGGTGATATAGTCGATGTGGGCGAGGCTGGCGTAGCCGAAGGGCGAGGCAAGGGAGCTGGTGAGGGCGACGAGCAGCAGCGGCCACACGATGCGCTGCGACGGGAAGATGGCGGGCAGCGGCGCGCCCCGCGGCGTGCTGAAGTAGAGGTAGATGGCACCCGTCGTCGCGGCGAACAGGGACTGGATCGTGTTGAGGAAGACGGGGTACTTGAAGACCTCGGTCGCGCCCGGCGGCCCGTGGGGTGTCGTCGTGAGCTTCTCCTGCAGGTAGGCCCATGTCAAGCTGGAGGCGGGCGCAAAGGAACATGGTCAGTTCTACAACACGCTCTATTTTTGTATAATGAGGTTGGGGAGGAAGGAACAAATCACGTACAAGGAACCGTAGATGCCTGCGACGGCAATCACCAGTTGCAGCACACCGGCATCTGCTTTCTCGAAGGGCTCGACGACGGCAGCCTTGGTGGATTGGCTCAATGCGCCGTTGGACTTTTCGGAATGCGCCATGACGGGATCGACATGCCGCTTGCTCGGAGTCGCAGTCTGCCCGCCTACGTATTCGGAGGAGGGCTGGCGTTCAATGGGCTTGACTTGCTTGGTACGCGCCATGGTCGGTAAGTTGGGCGGCTCACCACCAAGAAGCCGAGTATTTGGTGGATAAGTAAATAAAGAACGAACGACAAGGATCAAGACAAGTCGATTGAACGATTGGTCTAGTCGCTTTGCACTCGTCTCGTGGGAACAGAGAGGGAAGGAAGAAATAGAAAAGAATAAGACACGGTTTAGAATGAAATCATAAAGACAAGCAAGCAGTTAACGAGAGAAAACGAGTCTGGACCCTGAAATTGGACAGGACTTTTTAATAGAATATCAGTCTCATCATGGAGTTAGTTGATGACAGATTGGCAGAATTTAAGGGACCCGTGAGTGAGATAGCCAAGAGTGCATATTTTTAGCACCACTAAGAGAGCTTGAACCGTGGGGTGCATACATACTTACTACTAGGAGGTACAGGCACAGGTACAGCGCCTAGTGGAGGGGCAAAGGGGTCCCCGTCGTCCAGTGGAGGCTCGGTCCGTCCATGGCGGTATGGCATCCAGTCGTATTGCATCACACCGCATCGCATTGTATCGTATTGTATCGCATCATCACTGCACTGGAGAGAATCAAGATATCAGGGAACCATTCGACATCACGGCTGATCACTTCAATTGATTTTGGGCCGCCCCAGGGGCTTTTTGATTTTTGGCCTACTTGACATCACCAATTTCCCACCTCATCGCAGGCTTAGTCCTAGAGTGTTATGCCCGTGCCTCCAAGAAAGTGAACATAATATGCAACCCAGTCCGTCGTCATGGGACCGACACAAGGTCCACCGATTTGTTGTTGATGATGATGATCCTTCTCTGCTTGTAAAGGGGACGGCAGCTTTGGAAGTGCGCATGAGTGGGGAAAAGGAAATAGAGATAGCGAGGGAGGAATCATGATGAAGCCAAGTACGCGATATGACGAGATTGGGGCGATTCTCATCCAGACAAACGGGAATCTTGATACATGAGAGTGAGGTCGATTACGTACGCGCCTGCTCCCCGTCATCCATAAAACTCGACCGGCGTCCTGTCCGTAGCTGCCCCCCCATCCATAGAGATAAGAGAGCGGCCAGGTCCGTGTCGAAGACGTCCTATGGATGACCAAGAACTGCGCAAAGGAAAGTCGGGGAAAGTAGTGTTTATGTGAGACTCTCTCTGTGTGGGGTGTTATGTGTGGATATCTGAAATAAGAAGCAAGGAAAACAGACTTGAAGAATCCAGCCGATCACGCTGGCCGTCTTCGTCGGAGGGTGGAAAAGAAATGGTGAGAGTAGTCGTCGTTACGTCGTTTCGTTTGACCCGCCAGCATTTGGTAGAGGTCATCAGCCTTGCGGCAAGTCAGATCTGGAATCGCCCCGCCTTACAACCAGGGTTCCTTTCGCCAAATCCAACCAACATTAGAAATACTCCAGACAAAATATATCAATCCGTGTCCTTGGTAAAAGCAGGCGTGCAAGGCACCCGCCAGTGAGCCTTAACCAGCGCCAGTGCTAGGCTTGATGTACAAGAACATGGGAAATCGCAACAGTAAAGCGAGAGGGAATCAGGCCTCACAGAGGTCTCCATCCTTCCCACTTTGCTTGGCTTTGGAGAAATCTACCATCCACAAAGCCTTTTCTTTATTCCTGCGCCTGAGTCTGGCTGCGGCGCATCTTCTCCGCCTCCAGGTTCTCGTAGAGCAAGAACAACGCTGTCTCGTTGGCCTTGGCCGAGCCCATGATGGTAAACATTCTCTCGCCCGTCTCGTCGTGAGGCGCCTATTCCACACCGTTAGCACATCGTTCCCCATACAGCAAGCATGTGTATATAACTGCTAAGTCATCATCATCATCATCATCATCGTACCTTGGCAATAGAAATGCGGGCGCCAGACGTCTTCCGGATCTCGCTGATCTTGGTGCCAGCGCGGCCAATGATACAGCCCACCATGTCTGCGGGGATGCTGATGTTCTGGGTCTGGATCTCCTCGCCGTTCTCGTCGTGCGTAGGAGGGCCTTGGCGATCCCGGGTTCCTGCATCAGAATCGGAGCGGCGGTACGGGCGTCCTCCGCCGTTGCTGAAATCGGCTCCATTTCCTGTTCGCGTGACACGGGGACCTCCATAGTCTCGGCTGGGAGCAGCGCCATAGCTACCAGCCCCGCTAACAGGTGCGCCAGTAGCATTGGGCAGAGACCCCGCACCGCCCGGTTGGGTACGGACCACAGGGTTATACAGTACGGTGCCGGTGCCACGCTGCCAATCATCGATCAGACACTTGCAGATTTCCCAGATGGCTTGCTGGATTCCCTCGGGAGTTCCCTGGACCTCCACAATTCTCTCGGTCGACTGTGGCAGCATCTCCTTCTGTGCCACCATGCGGACGCCTGACACATCCTGAATGTGTTTGATCTTCAGGCCCTGTCTACCGATGATGGTGCCCATCTGGTTGTGTGAAATGAGCAACTTGATGGCTGGGTTATGTCAGTAAAGTCCAGTAAAGCAACATGGGGTTCGGGTATTGGTCACATACGATGTGTGCCGTTGTTCTGTACAACGCCGCCCATGCCCATCGCTGGTGCCCCCTCAAGCAGCGCGCGCGCGACTATCGAGTAGGCTCTGGAGATTGCATCGCAGCCTCCAGTTATGGTCAAAACGCGATCATGCACGCCCTGTACCACTTTGCTGACACCGGCTTTGACGCCCGTCTCATCACGTAGGTCCGCTACGTTCTTGCCACCTTTGCCAATGATGACGCCAGCCTCCTTGGAAGAGACAATGGCGCGCAGCGTAAGGCTAGTAGCGGCGTATTCCTCGTCATTCTTGGGGGCGGGTTGGCCATCTGGGCCAAGATCTCCGTCGAGCTTCAAGTTGTCCATTCCTTGTTCAAGGATGTCGCCATTGGGCGAGATGGCATCTTGAGAGACAGACATGGTTGGAAAAAGGGCAAGTAACAAGAATGAAAACTGCCTAGGTTGGAAGCGGAAGAAAAAGCCTCGAGCTTCCTGTGTAGCGCACGATGCAGGTATACAGCAGCAAGGCACTATGCGAAAGGGTGATGCTGGTGCCGATGCTGATTTGCGCAAACAAGCTGCCCTTTTTACTGTTGGCGAATGGTGGGCGAAAACAGAGAGCTCTGGGCCTAGCTAGTTGAGTCGCGGCGTTAGCTAGCTCTGATAAGCTCGCACTTTGCAGTAGACAAGATGCAGATCAGGTCGAGTGGTGGAGATGGTGATATGGGAAATGGGATATTTCATGTGACATTAACAAATATGGAGGAGCGGGTGTCAGGACAGGCTATGACCAAGATCGCTATATTTGAACGGTGGTGGGCTTTCTGTGCATCTGCGCTGCACGATCCAGCATGTGGTAGTAGAAAATAGAAACCGTAACAACAGCGGGCAGTGGAGATGGAGAGGGGAAGGGAAAGGCAGGGTAAGTGGTGAGTGAGTGAGTGAGTGAGTGAGCGGGCGAGTGAGCGGGCGAGTGAGAGAGGGAGCGAGACCAAAGCGGGGCATCGCTGGCCATTCCACCAACTTACCTTGGAGTAAATCACGGGAGTTTTGGGTCCTGGTCTTGTTTCTTTTGTTTCCCTTGGGGGGAGAGAGAGAAGAGAGAGTGGGATGGATTAGATTGACAGTGGGGTGGACGATTGCTGCGTCTGGTTGGTCGCAAAAGAAAAACGAACCGAGCTCAAGCTGTCTGTCTGTCGCTCTCTCTTGGCCGTATTGTTGTTTTACGTACGTCCAGTAGGATGTAGTACGTGGGTGTGTGGTGTGGTTACTGGTACCTGGAGGCAAGGTAGAGAGAATATGGGGACTAGTAAGAAGAACCTGGGAGGTCTGTACTTGTAGATGCAGACCACTAGCTAACTAACCGCGTGGGCAAGCTTGCTTGATCAGGGGACTGGGGGATTGGGCCGTTGGAGAACAGTGGGATGGTCTGTCTGTCTCTGCTAGATGTTCAGCGAGAATAAATCTTCCAATGCAGCCTTGAAATTGGAAAGTTTGGAGTTAGGTGTGCGGCCGTATGTGCGATCAAGCGGGCAATGATGGCATCCAGCGTTGTAAGACGGTAGGAATGAAACCGATATGCCAGTAACAAGAAAGGCCGGATGCGGGAGAGAAGTGCGGGTCAAGGTGACAGGGGAGGTCTGAGTCTTGGTGGCGGGCTGGGGGAGGGGTAGAGGACAAGAGTACAAGAGTAGGTAGGTAGGGTGAGGTGGGAGAGAAGATGGCGAGGAGGAGGAGAGTAAAAAAGGGGGGAGAGAGAGGGGTGGTTATTGGCAAAGAGTGAGAGAGAAAAGGTCGGTCGGTAGCGGCGGTGATGGAGGTGGTGAGGAGGAGAGAGGAAATAGAGGAGGTTGATGTGGCTCCCGCTTGTTTCTTTGTATTGTTGTGTGTGTTGTGTTCTTGTGTTTCTTGTGTTCAAGTTCTCAAGCTCAATTGTGAGAGTCGAAGAATTGTGGGGGCAGAGAAGGCGTAAGTCGTAGGCGTCTCTGCGTCTGCGTCTGCATCTGCGTCTCTGCGTCTCTGCGACTCTGCGTCTGCGTCTGGCTGGCTGTGGTTGCAGTTGATGGGAAACGTCGATCACTCGCTTGCTCGTTCGTTCATTCGTTCGTTTCGTTTCGTTGCGTTTCAATGGGCAATTGTTTGTTTGTTCATTCGTTCGTTCGTTCGTTCCAGCCTTTGGGGGGGGAAACAAGAACACCTGCTGCTTGCTATGTTGCATACATGGATTACATACGCCGCATGTGCTTGTAGACAGAGTCCGATTGGAGAAAGAAGGTTGAAATGACAATTGCTTGTACCTCATGGGCAGTATTTGTAGGGTTTGCCAGAGACCCGGGCCCGGAAGTAGGAAGGTGTAAGGTACGATCAATATGTCTTTGGATAGCTCACGGTGCATCAATCGTTTTCAAGAGACGAAGCAGAGCACTTACCATGTTGGACTACTAATCAGAACCCAGTCAATATGACTTTCCTTGCTTGCTCAACATGCTGAATGACTTCCGCATGAGGCAGGAGTGCCCTTGCATCTATGAGTACATACTTACCTACCTTACATGCAGTCAACCAGTCTGGGAGTCGTAGCAGTTGGGACTCATCATGACTAAATTGTAACATCGCACAGGCAAGAAACCCCGACAAGTTTTACATCGATTTGTGAATAGATGAATGAGACCGGCAGCGTGAACGGATCTACCTTCAATTAATACACATTAAACATGATATATGTATAGTCCTTTGGCGAAATGCCGGTGCTGTATTCAATGCTATGTGCGTGTTGCTTCCTCTTACATCATACGGGTCTCAGCTGCACTTTGCTTTAGGTGCGCAGGTAAGTAAAACCCACACACTAGGTATGTATGCTGCATCTATACACATCCACCAGACTGCTTTGGTGTCCATCAAGTCTTGATCCAACTGGTTCAACTACAGCGATGCCGCAATTTCCTCATGGGCTTGCTGTCCTTGATGATGAACCAATAGTGAGCCTCCTACATGGACCGTCTTGGTCTGTGGTTGTCTCCCGGCGAGATGGGATGAAAGAACATAATGAGATAACGACTGATTCGGGGCCGACGGTGCCCGGACCACAGCACGGTGCCGGGTCCGAAAAGTTTCGGAGGTGGGCCGGCCGGCCCGCAGCTAGCAATACCGAAGCCCGGGATAGAGATCCGGTCTGTCGAAAGGGCGAGGGTGATATCTGTGTTTTTGTGAAAGGGTTAATTTCCTAATGACCTGCGTAAAGTCTTGCTGGATGCGAGGAACTTTTGTTGGTTGGAAATTGTGGAAGACTTGCCCGTTTAAGCTGACCCGCGACCAGGTAGGCGCTCGATACCCGCGAGCCCCGGTAGCCGGTGTTGTGCGAGTACTGCCAGTGTGCCATTCGAGCATTAGAAGAAGGTGACGCTTGAAGATCCCCGCCCAATATCCATCCTTTATCTGCTCTGCTATAGGCACATGATATCTATCTTCTTATCACGCAGGCGTGTAGAGGCGTGTAGGTGCCTCTCGCCCCTTTCGTCCCCCCGTCTGCGTAGTAATAGTTCCTTAGAATCTAGATCCCGTAATCTCGGAGGGGGAATTGTCGAACGCCTTCTGCACGAGGGGTCAATCTGACCTGTTGTTGTCTGATACGGGGCTCATGTCCCATACCTTCTACAGGTAATGAATGTGTGACTTATGCGTTCAAATACGGGGCATCACGCCGACATGCTTGAGAAGTAAACAAACCCCCACCGTCCAGTTGTGTACAATACCTTCACTTCACTCTGTGGTATTAGTGACAACAAGTTTTGTTCACAGGGTTAGTTATTGCTCCTCCTGGATACAATTCTTCATTGTGTATATGGCCACTTCCGATATGCACTGCCTCTTCCAGTTTTCACTGCACCTTTCGGTATGTATTGTCTCGTCTTGTGTACACAGTTCCTTCATATACGCAAAATCTGACCACCTTCACAGGATCTTACTGCCCGTACACGGTTCCCTTCTTCCGCACAAGACACTTCACTCGCTTGTGTACAATATCTCTTCCCCGTATACGATCCCATCACCGACCCAGCCACAAATCCGACCCACACCTAGCAACATGCCGCCGAAAAGACGCCCTAAAGTCGCCAGACGTGAGCTGGAATCTCTGGGCATCCCGGTGGATGGTTCGGGACAGCCTACGGCCCAACATTTGATGAGCCTGGAAGCCAGGGTTCGTCGCCAGGACGGAAAGAAGGCGACCCGGGCCTTGGTCCTCCGACCACGGACGACGTTGGCTTCTTTGCCGGCCGAGCTTTTGACTATGGTGGTGGAGGACCTTGATCCGACATCCCGGCTGAATGCTGTATGGGTACTTGGCTCCGCATTCCACTCAGACAAGTTCTCTGTTCTGCGAATGGACGCGGAATACCAGCGAGCTTACCAACAAGATCCAACACTTGGAGTGCGCCTCCCGTTGTTGCCAATGGCTGTCCTTCGGCTTGCTCCGGCAAAGCTAGTGCGAGCGCTGACGCAGGTATACAAGGCCTATCAGCTTACCATCTGTGGGACGATAGGCAGGATGCCTATCCCGACAGCGAGAACACTTTGGGTGACGGCGTTGACAAACGGACGGCTAGATATTGTCAAAGCACTTGTCGACAATAACGACGATAGACTGGATGAAACAGTGAAAGGGCTATTGAGCCAGTGGGCAGATCTCGATGTGGTACATCGACAGGAGTTGGTAGACACGCTTTGTGCTTTGGTTCACGAGAGATCAGAGCCCATATCTTCAAGCCTGTACCCAAGACGAATTAAGGAGTAAATACCTTGATTGGTTGGATTTCTGTCAACTGGCTATCTGGTTCACAGTACTTTTTAGTTTGCAATCTTCAAAGTATTCAAACAAAAAGGGGGTATGTCGTGCATGACGGTGATATTCTACAAGGACACCATGCAGGAAAGAGGAGCTCTCCATGCAGTAGTTCGGTTTTCGACACATCGAATGCGGCCATTGGATGAACCAAGAACCCATCCATTGTTAGCAAGAGCTGCAATTAATTGACGTGCAAGCTGTCCATGTGCTCAAATGGGACAGGTGGATTGGCGCAGTGGTGTCAAGCCATAAGGACTACATCGTTACCGAGTAGTGCCATCAGCCAATGGCACATCTCCCACTTCGTTACGAGCTCATGGGTCAGGAGTCAAGGAGACTGGCTATGGTCCATCTCGAGATACAGTCCGTAGGCAATGCACTTGATGGTAGCACTTGATGGTAGCGCTCAAGATGGCTTTCTCACCGTTGACGTAACGCATTCTCATGCTTCAGCCAAAACCGTTTACAAGCCAGATGGCCCCAATGCTCTGCCCACCATTCGCCGAAGCTGTCCTCAACTTCAAAGTCAACTCTTGCCACGCGTTCGTCTCGTCTAAGACCACAGATGATGCAGGCTTTTGTGGATGTAGGAACGCCTTTGGCAGCTTGAACTTGCATATTGTCTCGCAACTCGGGTATCTTGAGAGGCTGATCCTTCAGTGTCGAATTTGCAGCGGCGATGGCTGAACGGAGACGGCCAACATGCTCCTTCCAGACGTCCAAAACATCACCTGCTTCGCGATCGTCGCGCGCAGCTTGAGTCTTGTCAACGCCCGCAAGCTTCATCCCCTTGCTGCCAGCCGCGGAAATAGACATTGACTGTGCTAGGAACTTGTCTCGATGCCAGCGTTGTTTCCGGCCAGCTATGATACGAGCTGCAACCGTAGCGAGTGATATGTAGCCCTTTAGGAATTCCAATGTCCTTGGGTCGGACATTATACGGTTCTTGGTAGAAAACGGTTGCCCGCTCACGGGCTTGTAGAGTGATGTGTTGGCCATTGCAAGGAGCTGGGGGAATATAGATAACAGAACGGATGGAGGGGGGATATTACTAGGAGGAACTTGGTGACCATCGTCCTTGGTATCATCGGTAGTTGGATCGGCAGCCTCCCAATCCCAGCCTGCACCGGTATCCTGTGAAACTGCGCTGGCTTTCTCGGGCTTCGTGGAGACAGGTTTTGCATGGACAGTCTTTGTAGGGACGGACTTCGCAGAAACAGGCTTCGTAGAGGCAGGCTTGCTCGAGTCGAAAGCATCCCAATCTCCCCAATCGTCATCCGCCGCTTTGCTGTCTTTGGAGGTCTTGGGCTTGCTGGTGAGTTCTGGGGTGCCCCATCCGTTGTCCATCGCATTGCTGCCCGCGGAATCATTCCGGTCCAAAGACGGCCACGCAGTGATGGGCGACGTCCTGGGGTTGTCCTCGGACGCGACGGGGGGTGGCGTAGGCCGTTGGAGAGCGAGCCCGGGAAAGGGGTTCCTCTCCTGGAAAGACGGAGATTTGGGGGCCTGGGGGTAGTTTGAGTCATGCCCTTGCAGATTTAGCGTACCTAGCATCTGGGAAGCAGGCTTCTTGGACCGTGCATCTGTTGTCGCCGGGGCTGAGGCGAGTAGGTCGTTAGAGATGAGGCTTCCGGGTTCTTGTACAGGCGAAGCAACAGTCTCGAAATCTCCAAAATCATCATCGTCATCCATGTTATCACCGTCAAAATCATCGGCATCGAACAGAACATTGGGATCTGGATTAGACGGCTTGCTCATGACCTTCTGACTGATTGCCTTGAGCATCGGTGTTGGCTTCTGGGCTACCGGAGCTCTTCCTGCTGGGCGGCTTGTACCTGGGATATCGATGAGGCTGTTGGACAACAGATCCATCGTATCTGCCCGTACTATCCTCGTCCTAGCAGGAATGTCTTGCGACGGCCTGCCCATGTTGCCTGCCGGAATAGGGGGTGTTGGACTTGGCGCGGGTTTTGTGGTCTGCGCCACCTCGAAATCGCCCCAGCCTTCATCGTCGTCATCGTTGTTATGGCCCTGTGGTATCGGTGATGCGGTCGTTGTGGTGGTCGCGGATGCAGCCCAAGGATCCGGGGTGGACTGGAAGGTCGGCCATGGATGGCTCTGTTGTTGGGGTGGCGGAGGCGCCGGGGCAGGCAGCTTGTTGGCGTCGTAGCTGGAGAAGTCGAAAGGATCCGAGGAGGTGTTCGCAGCTTTGGAGGTTTGCGAGGCCGGAGGCGACTCGAATTCGGCGAAGAGATCGGCAGACATTATGGCCGGTCGAGCCCGATTCTACCACCCCCAAGCCAAACTCTGTCCGTCCTGACAAGTGTGCTTTTCACTTTGGGCGCCAACCTGCGCACAACATGCGCACAAAGGCTTTTGGCAACTGACAATATCTGACCCCCAAAGAAGGTCAACAATCGTGCTTGTATCACGAACAAAGGCAAAGAAGGTAGCGTTAACGCCGACGATCATACAGTCCAAAGTAACCTAATCCCGGAAAGGGGCCACATGCGGATGTCGTGACGTTGGCAGTTGGGGTGTATGTTGGTTGGTTGGAGCGGCGGCTGAAATGGACAGGGGCTTGGCAATGGATTTCCGAGCGAGTGGCAAGCAGCAGGACATCAGAAAGCTTAGTGCATAGGTGCTTAGGTTAGCACCTAACCCAGCCAGCATGGGGGCCAACTGTGCACTAACACTAGCCCCTCACAGCCTAGAGCTCCCTCTACAATTGGCTGTCCCCCCGCAAAACAGAAAACTGGCTGCTGCTATTTAGCGCGTCATCACTTGGCACGTGGAACTGCAGTGGTCCCTGCTGAGTCCCGCTGCGTCTGAGTTACGCGATGAAAACTGTGGATGAAATTCCCAGTCAGAAAAATGCCATGGTCAATGACTGACTACCGTTTCTCATATTCTTCATAGCTACCTCATATTTTGCCTTCACTCGTTATCGAGAATTGGAACGGATATATTGTCTTCAGATTATAATTTAACAATATATTTGCCTGCAGATTGTGCGCTAGGTTTCACATTGTCTATCGTCGCTCAGTGTCCGACACACTTACCTCTGGTGGCCATCTTGTGCTATATCTGACATCACCCGCCCACCCAGCACCACCATGGCCCCTCCTACCGGGCCGTTGAATTTGGACGTCGAAGCAATTTCGGGCATCTGCGGGTAAGTCACTCTGTCAAACCCAAGTACCACAGCAGCTCTGAGCCTGTTTCTTCCATAAAATCGATAATCCAAGATGGATCTTCCCAAGTCGCAAAAGTTTCGGCCACAGTCATTGCTGCTAAGAGCCCACCAGCTAACATACCTACCTCCAAAGGTCCATATCCATAGCAGCATGGATAGTCGTCTTCAGCCCGCAGATTGCGGAGAACTTCAGACGCGGCTCTGCCGAAGGTCTTTCGATGCAGTTTATCATCCTATGGTTGGTCGGTGATGTCTTCAACATCCTCGGCGCCATCTTCCAGGGCGTCTTGCCCACCATGCTTATCCTTGCCATATACTACACCATTGCGGATATGGTCTTGCTGGGCCAATGTTTCTACTACAGGGGTTTTACTTGGAAAGACGAAGTCGCCCCGCCCAAGCCGAAGGCAGCCCCTCGCGTGCGGGAGAACGGGGCGCCGAATGAGAGGACAGGCTTACTCGACGCCACCCTGAGCAACAGGGAGCGCAGAGGCAGCAACCAGAGCTGGCACAGCTGGGAGCATCTCTCCCCCGCCGTCCCCATGATCACAGGCGCCCCGTCCACTCCCCCGCCGCCGCCCACGAAGCTGCGCGTCCTCTTTACCCACTCGACGGCCATCCTCATGGTCTGCGTCGCCGGTATGGCGGGTTGGTACCTGAGCCGTAACGCTTCGAGCGGCCACGCGTCTGAACCCACCGATGGAGGTCCCGAATTCAATTTCTGGGGCCAAATCTTCGGTTGGTTGTGCGCACTATTGTATCTGGGATCCCGCCTGCCGCAGCTCCTGCTCAACTGGAGGCGCAAGTCGGTTGAAGGCATTTCCATGCTTTTCTTCTTGTTCTCCTGCCTGGGTAACCTGACCTATGTGCTCTCCATTTTCGCCTACGAGCCGACTTGCGCGCAACCTGGACACTGCCACCCCGGCGAGGGCAGCCAGATCTATGGGCGATACATCCTCGTCAACCTTTCGTGGATTGCAGGCAGCCTGGGCACTTTGTTCCTAGATTTGGGCGTATTCGTCCAGTTCTTCATCTACAGCGACGTCGATACGGTCGAAGACGACGACACGTACGTCGAGGAGGCCGAGTCCAGCAGCATCGAAGAAGAGCGCTGGGACCAGAGACCCATCTTGGAGCGGGTCGGATCGGGGGCAACTTAACTTTTAATAATACTGTATTTCTATACTGGAAAGGGAAGGAAAGGAAAGGACATACTGGCAACAAAAGAGAGTTGACTTTGGGTATATAACCCGCAAGGGTGGCAAGAACAAGTACATATAGTTGATCTATTTTGATTTTAGTCGGAGTTTTGGGAAACCGGAAAATAAAAATATTGGTTTGATTTTTGATTAAATAGGATAGTTGTACCAAGTGTTCTGCAGTTTCCTATGAGATGTACAACTGTTGCTTCTGTCAAGATTCCCTGTGTTCACTGCTGGTTGTTACTTCCCGCCTCTCTACTTGTCCAGAGGAGAAGTCGTGGGGTCCCAAGCGCAAGGCGCGTACTCCTTCGTTTCCAGCTTCGCCATATCCTCCTCGCTGATCTCGAAGTCATACACCCCGGCGTTCTCCTTGATACGCGAAGGCGTCACGCTCTTGGGCAGCGGCACGTGGCCCTTCTGCAGGCTCCACCGGACCAGGACCTGCGCCCACGTCTTGCCGTACTTGGCCGCCAGCTCCTGCAGCACCGCCTCGCCGGCACGCTCGCCGCGCACGACGGGGCAGTACGCCTCGACGGCGACCCCCCGGGCGCGGCACCAGTCCACGATGTCGTCGCGCGGCAGCCAGGGGTGCACCTCCCACTGGCCCACGGAAATAACACCGCCCTTGCCCTTCGCGCCGCCGCGCTCGGCTTCGAGCTCCTGGATGTACGCTTCCAGCTCGTCCAGGTGGTGCACGCCGTAGTTGCTGACGCCGATGGACCGGACCTTGCCCGCGTCCACGGCCTCGACCAGCGCCTTCCAGGCGCCCTTGCGCGCCGACGGTCCGCCGTAGGGGGCGTGGATCAGCATCAGGTCGATGTACCCTAATCCGGTCTCGGAGAGAGTGGCGTCGACCTGCGTCTTGGCGCTCTCGTACGACAGGTTCAGGGGCCGGACCTTGGAGGTGAAGAAGATCTGCTCCCGGGGCGTCTTGGCGTCGCTGCTGCCCTTGCCGGAGGAGAAATCCAGGATCGCCTTGCCGCAGGGCGCTTCGTTCCGGTACCCCACGGCCGAGTCGACGTGCCGGTAGCCCGCGGCAAGGGCCTCGCGCACGCAGGACTCAGCTTGCTCGATGGGGCTGGTGAAGGGGGTTGTTAGCGGGCTGCTTCTCTTGATTGCGGTCTGTTTTCCCACCCCGCCGTGGCGACAAATCAGCTTGTGGACAAAGAAAAGTCGAAAGACTTACACCTGGTAGACCTGATATGTTCAAGCCGGAATTAGCGGGTTGAAGACCCTACATATACAGTATGCCGCAAGTGGGTGGTGGAACTTACGCCGAAGCCAAGGCGGGGAATTTCATAGCCGCTGTTGAGCTTGATTGTGGACTGGATTGTCAAGTTGGACGACATCTTGGCAGCTGTTCTGAGTATCTTCTGCATCTAGAGATCGTGGTGTCTTTGAGATTGCAGATTGAGTTGCCCAGACAGAAGTGAAGAGGGCAGTCTTTTTGTATTGAACGCTGTGTTGATGGGAACGAAGCGACGTCACAGTTGTAGCTGGACGTATCTTAAAACCGAACGGAGTCCGAGGACGGTGTGGACCCACCAAGGATGCCGGTTCGCAAGCCGTCGGCGACCTGTGGAACCGAACAACATCGACTTCTGACTTCTTGTGAGTGCAACCTGTACTGTTACCAATGGAGGGGACAAGTGTTTTGGCTATGCTCAGTGAGGCAACATGAGGGCAGTTCCCGAACTACTTAGTCGGCGCGCCATCGGATGGTGCCTGTACACCCTTGATTTCTTCTCAAGGGTATTAGTCGTAATAAACAAATATTATAATTGGTTGTCGAATTTATATAAAACCTTCAGGCTCTCCCAAATATAATATAACTAACTAGAACTGATGTAAAATCGATTTGGTATACTTATCGATACTCTTAATAGTAGGGGTGTATTGGAAGCTTAAACCAGTAAAACCAAACAATTGTAGAATTTCTCTGATGATCGTCTGGAAGCACATATCGCATATTTCCCTATGTCAAGAGGTTCCAGAGGTCCTTAGGGTGGTATGTGTTGCGCGGAATACATAATCACCCAGGCAAGATGCATTTTCAGAGTATCCCTAAACTCTTCCAAAGGAAACTCGTGCCGCTCAGAAACCCAGTCACGCCAGTGTAGACGATCAAGCCGCCGTAGCCACTACCGTAGCCCGCACCCGCCAGCCCCTGCCAAGGCATCCCCTGGAGCAGGGATTCGCTGAGCGGGCCTGAGATGACGTTGCCGACGCCGCGGCCGACGCAGAGCCAGCCAAAGACCATGACGGGGTCGATATGGCCCTGCCCCTGACCCTCAATTTCACCTTCAGCAGCCGCCCTCTGTGCCACCTCGCGCATGATCCCGGGCCACATGGACGTCCACCCGCCCGCGAACAGGCCGTACACGACGCAGAAGAAGTAAAGCACCGACAGCGACGAAGAGAGGCCCCAGATGAGCAAGACAGCCGTCGTGCCCCCCAGCGCCGAGATGATGACACACGTCGTCACGTGCAGCCTGTCCGACAGCGACCCCATCAGCACCGACCCGACGGTGGCCGCAATGTTGACCAACAAGACCGTCAGGGCCGAGAGGAACCCCGAGGCCCCGAACGTGGCGCGTGCGTACACGGGTAAGTAGATTCCCGGCAAGAAGTAGCCCGTGGCCTGGATGACGTTGGCGACCTGGTGCAAGGCGAAAAGCCTTGACTTGATGTAAGTCATGTTGAAGGGCTGCAAGCGCGAGATGGGCGAGTAAGGGAGTCTCGGTTTGATAAATAATGACAAGGGCGCCGAAGCCGCGAACAGGATCCCGGACCAGATGCGCATGGCGGTCGCGAACCCAAAACGGTTCAGCAGGGACTCGAGGAGCAAGGGGAGGACGACGCCGCCGAAGCCGCCGGCGCTCCACATGATGCCGTAGGCCATGCCCTTGCGCCGCATGAACCACTCGTCGATGTACAGGACGCAAGGGACGTAGGCGAAGCATCCCGCCGTGCCAAAGAGAAGGCCCTGGGTCCCGATCAGCTGCGGCACCGTCGTACAGAAGGAGCTTAGGGCCATCGCGAGCGAGGCGGCGAAGAGGCCCGACAGCGTGAACCACCGAGCCCGGCGCGGGAAGAGCCGGCAGAGCACGATGACAGCAGGGGTACCGATGTACATGACGCCCTAAGTAAATTCAGTAAGTAAGTAAGGGGTTGGCCAAGATTTCATCCGTAAACGCCCTCCTGGGAAAACCGAGGTTTGGTAGTAAGTATGGTTTTCAGACTTACCACAGTGGATGTTCCGATGGAGGCGATATTCCCAGAGCCACCAAACGGCTCGTGGGTGCTATAGTAGTCCTGGAAGACGCCAAAGGAAAACCCGAAACCTGCATATTCATTTGTTCATTTGTAAGCTGGCTGAACCAAGAGTGTAAAACGCCCAATCGCGGGAACTGACCCCAGACAAGTGCCTCAACGGCCCAACAGGCTGCGAGGAACAACCACGCATCTTTGCCCGTATCTACCGGAGGCAGTGAGAACTCTTGCCTATTATTTCTGGTTTCCGAACGACCAGACTGGATCTGTTGCAATGGTATATCGACTGGCAATCCTCGGTTGGCGTCATTGAAATCCCGTGACGTTTCACTCATGGCTTCAACGTCTGATTCTGATAGTGATCATGGTTTCTCAAGTATTAACTCTTATCGTCATCACAGATATGTTTTATATGTCTGATCGAGGTCTCCGGTTTCAGGAACTCGATCCACCACACACTGACTGCAGCCGGTCTTCGGAGTTATCAGTCATCCTTGATACGTACGCTTTCCGACCGACGGCGCGTAAATAGTTCTTGCTAGGACCTTAGGGGATGTATTTGCAGTATATCGGAATCTGTGCGTATGATGGCTTGAGTGAGTCGTGTTGACTCCTGAATATACCATAACCAGAGACTCTAACGCCCTTCTCTCTACAAATACAAAGGGTCCACGCGCTACAGAGGCTGGATTCTTGGCATGGGGTTCTCCACAAGCGGCGGCTCTCGACCCCAGGTTTCCGGGATCAAACAAGCATCCGGGTGACTGAGGCGTCAAGGATATAATTTGTCAAAGTGCCACGTTTTCGTTCCCTGATTTTCCCATTATTGAGGAGGCCCAGCCGCTCTAGCCATGCTCGCGATCATAGGCCGGAACGGCTCATCATCGGGTTACCCGGGTCATCACCGGACTTTTGAGGACTTGGCAGACGCAACTATTTGGTCGTTTCTGTTGCGCGTCAAGCATTTGATTGGCCAGGAGCGGGGGCGGGGTTGTTCTATATACCAGTGAGGAATACGGCGTAGTTCAGCCTGAAGCAATGGTGCCATTTGGAATTCTGTGACTAATACCAAACAATGGACAGATGAACCAGATAGGCTTCTCGACGTCAACTTTACTGTATAAAATCTAGCTGGTGCTTTGCTCTGGAGTTGGTGAATTTCTTGTGTGATCTTTAGTCCTTACAGCACCTTCAACCCTTAACGACAGACCTCACTTTTCACGTAACAGCATGGACACTACCAAAGAATCCTTCGTCCTGGAAGCTGGCCCAGATACTGATATCTGGAGGAAGCCTCCGACCAAGGACGTCTGGAACGGTACGCATAGACTTCTATACCCCAAGCTTGGCAACCTAGGGATCACTAGCTAACCGGGCTGGGACGAAAAGCCCCCATCACGCGCACCTCGTCGGGCCAGCTCCAGAAGTTCCAGTCCGCCCGGGTGACGTTCTGGGCCGACTGGACGGAGCGCTACGACCAGGGCGGCCTGCTGCTGGCGCTGAAGCGCGTGTCGGCGCCCCCTGCGTCGCCCGACCAGTCGAGCGAGAAGTGGATTAAGACGGGCGTCGAGTTCTACCAGGGCCAGCCGATGCTGAGCACCGTGGCCACGGACCGGTGGGCGGACTGGAGCGTCGGCCCCCTGGGCGCCGCCGTCGACCCGGCCAAGGGTGTGACCTTGGAGATCATCCGCGAGGGCGACGAGAACGGCAAGAGCGCCTGGGTCTACCGGCTCCTGCTGGACGAGGCCGGCAACGTCAAGGAGAAGGTCCCACTGCGCGAGATTTGCTGGATCTTCGCCGATGAGAACGACAAGGACGGCGAGGAGTGGCTGTTGGATGTCAGTCCGCTGGTGGCGAGGCCTGCGAAGACGAATGCGGAATCATTGAAGGTCAGCTTCTTTGAGTTCGAGGTCAAGTGGTCGTCATAGCTATAAAAGCCTACCATTGAGATTCACTTCAATATACTGGGTGGAATGGTATCAAACTAGTTGTATTAGCTGGACTGGGAAGTCGCCTGTGATGCCGGGTGATAGAGGACAAATTAACAGGCGAGCAGACGTCGAATAACTTGGATACTTAAGCAAAAATCTATCAAAGGGCAAAATTGAACATTCGAAGTTGATTGCCTCTGTCTTGAATGATGATGAAAATGATTTCGTCTGTACGTGACATGCGAGGAATTGGTTATGTGTAACTGCATGTTCTCCTTTAGTAAATAAAACTGTACCCGCTAGCCGTCAGTGCTGCCACATGTTATCTCCAAATTAGCAGCAATCCGCCAACAACCCATTCAACCAAAGCAGTTAAACTGCTGTAATTGCATAAGTAATTCCACGTCGTCGCAAAGACCCGACTAGAGATGTGTTTGCTCCGTTGAAGCGTTTATTTTCTCATTTTTCTTCTGTTCTCTCTCCCCGTTGAAGAATCCCACCCATCCATTGGGGAGATAATCGACGAGCAGCCACCGCAGCCATGGCGACCCCCGACACCTCGACCCTGACCTCGTCGACCCAGGTCTTCACCACGTACACGCTGCCGCAGATCCGCCAGGTCCACAAGAGCCTCCATGCACAGATCGACGAGAAGGCCGCGCGCCTGCGCACCCAGGTCGGCAGCAGCTACCGCGAGCTGCTGGGCACCGCCGACACCATCGTGCAGATGCGCCAGGACATGACGCGCACCCAGGACATCCTAGGCGCCATGGGCGGGCGCTGCGGCCGCACCGTCGTTGGGAACAAAATCACCGGGCTCGCGCGCTTCCAAGGCCTCGACGACGCCGAGGCCGAGATGGGCTGCGTCGCGCGCGTCAAGTTGCTCGAGGCGTGCGGGCTCGCCGTCGGCAAGCTCTTGCGAACGATCGGAGGAGCACAAGGGGCCGCGACAACAGGGCGGGGCGAGAATTTGGTGCTTGCGGCCAAGGTGCTCGTGCTGAGCCGTCTGCTTATCTCCAGCTTCGGCGACATGAGCGAGTTGAACGAGGAGCTCCGTGCTGCCGTCGAGGCCGCGAAGAAGAACCTGGGCAGCTTGCGGAGGAGGCTCCTGCGCGGGGTCGAGAAGGTACTGGGCAGAGCCAGCGACGGCCTCGAACACGCGGACATCCTCAAAGCGCTGTGCGCGTACAGTCTTGCATCCAGCTCGGGTGCACGAGACGCCTTGCGCCACTTCCTCAATGTCCGCGGCGAGGCGATGGCCTTCGAGTTCGACGTGGAGGAGTACGAGAAGACAAGAGGGACCGAAAACGTCCTCCAGGGGCTGGATCTGTACACCCGAACGTTGCTGGACGTGCAGTCCATTGTCCCGACGAAGCTCTCCGATGCCTTGGCCAGCTTGAAGAAGAAGCCTCTTCTTGCCGACGAATCACTGCGAACTCTGGAGGGCCTGAAGCTCGACATCTACGAGAGGTGGTGTGGCGATGAGGTCCAGTACTTCACGCCCTTCATTCGACACGACGATCTAGATGGCAAGCAGGCCAAGGATATGTTGACCGGCTGGGCCAAAAAAGGGGGCGAGGCTTTGTTGGAAGGTATGAAGAAGATCTTAGAGCACATGAACGAGTTCAAGGCTATCGTCGATCTGCGGACCAACGTGCTGCAGCATTGGATCAAGGACGGCGGCAAAGCGAGAGGATTCGACCCTTCCATCATGCTGGATGGCCTTCGAGACACCATCAACAACCGGCTCTTGGGCGTCCTGGACGTCAAGGTCTCCAAACTCCGTCTTGTGGGATCCGAAGTCGGCGCCACGCTCGATGGATGGCGGGCAGGCACCTCCGATCAGTACAATAGCCTCTGGAGCGACGAGATGTTGGAATTGGACATGAGCATTGGATCCGCCCAAGTCACCCACGAGATCCTCTCGCGCTTACATGGCAAGAACTACACGGTCGCGAAGGCGGTCACGGGCTACGAGACCTGGTATCGCCTGATTGATGACGTCAACGAGGTCGTGGGCCAGCTGCAGCGCCAACGCTGGGACAATGACGTCGAAGAGATCGAGGACGAGGAGACGATCGAGGTCCGCCAGAAACTGCTGAGCAAGGACGACCCCGACAAGATCAACAAGCGTTTGAACACGGCACTTGAGCAATCGTTCAAACAACTCGACGAAGAACTAAACACGCTGTGGAAGAAGCACATGGGCAGCGCCGACAGTGGCCACATCGCCATGTATCTGCTCCGCGTCCTGCGCGCCATCCGCAGCCGCCTACCGAAGCTGGACAGCACCAAGTCTTTCGGCCTGGAGATTGTCCCCTCTCTGCAAGAGAAGCTCGCTGGAGAGATCGGGCTCGCACCGCTCGAGGAATTCTCCTCGGACGCCCTGGCGAGAAGCCGGGTCACCGGCCGAAGTCTGTGGGAGGGCGAGCTTGCTCTGCCCACCTTGCCTTCGCCTGGCGTCTTCAAGCTGCTACGAGACCTAGTCAAGTCAATGGGAGACGCTGGGCTGGACCTTTGGAGCCCTGCGGCTGTACGCCTGCTGAAGAAGACGTTTGGAAAGCAGCTTGGCGATGCCTGGCGAGCAGCGCTGGAAGCAGAAGAGGTCAGTGTCAAGGCAGCGAAGGTCGAGAAGGTTAAGGAGGTCACAAAAGCCAGGAAGGATACAAAGAGTACGAAAGCTAAGAAGGATGAGAAGGCCACGGAAGACAAGGAGGATGAGGAGGAAGAAGAGGAGAAGAGCGAAGATGACAAACCCGCAGAGGATGAGAAGGAGGAGGAGTCTGATGAGTCTCTTGGCGTCGTTACCAAGGACGCATCCAGCGAAGACCAGCGGCGAGATCTCCTTATTCAGTGGCTGTATGACATGCATCTCCTCAAGGTCTACCTTGGCACCGGCGAGACCCCGAACGACGAGCTGAAGAAGCTCGCAGACGAGGTGTGCAAGAAGACCAGTCTAGGAGATGGGGCCACAGAAAGACTGCGGAAGTCGGCACAGGAGTATTGGAGAAGGACAAGCCTGCTGTTTGGGCTTCTCGTGTGATATGATATACCCAAGAGAGCCGATTTAAATTTAAATTCATTCACATTCGCACGCTTGCGGTTTATGCTGCTATATTGTACAAAGAAGAACCCCATGGTGACATTCATCTCCAATTTTCCAGCCCACTCGCTCACTTACAGCTTATGACGCTTCTCGCCGGACGCAAGCTTCGCGAACTCGGCCTGCGGGATTCCCGTGATGAAGCGATCCAAGCCGGCAAAGACCTCGGCCACGTTCTGGGCATCCAGGATCTCCTTCTCGGGCTTCCGGATGAGGGCCTTGATGCCGGTCAAGCTGTCGCCGACGAGATGGGCGCCGAGGCGCTCGTCGATCTCGTGGAGGACAGCGGCGCGGAACTTGTCCGAGTCGGCGGCGACGGCGGGGTCGTCGAAGACCTTGTTGACGAAGCCCGTCTGCAGCAGCTCGGCGCTGGAGATGCGGCGGCTCATGATGAGGGCCTCGTTGGCCTTGCTGACGCCGAGGCGCTGGACCAGGGCGCGCGACGCGCCGCCCTCGGCGACCAACCCCAGCGACGAGAAGGGCGTCAGCAGGAAGGTCGAGGGCACGCAGTAGACGAAGTCGGCAAAGGCGACCAGGGCCGCCGACAGCCCCACGACGGGCCCGTTCAGCCCCACGACCAGGATCTTGGGGTGCGTGTAGAAGGCCTGGGTCGTGTTCAGGTTGTTGGCGGCGAAGCTGCGCAGCCACTGCTGGTAGACGTCGGAAGAGCCGTCCTCGGGCTTGGCGCGCGAGATGGAGACGTCGGCGCCACTTTGTTGCTGTGTTAGTATAAAGTCTAGCTGGATGGATGGCTTGTAGGTGGGTAGGTAGGTCATTTATCAAAAAAATGAAAAGCTTACGCGGAGAAGAAACGCCCCTTGGCGGTGAGGAGAGTGATAAAGACTTCGTCGTGGGTGGCGATCTCGCGCAGGATCTGGGAGAGCTCGTAGTATTGGCTCTGGTTCATGGCATTGAGCTTCTTCTCGTTGCAAATGGTCACGACGGCGACGCGGCCGGTGTATTCGACCGTGAAGAAGCCTGAACGTTCCGTCATGATTGCAGGTGTTTATCTTTTACTTTTTTGAGGGGAATGTCTATACAAATGCAACTGAAGTCGTCTGGATGGCGAATTGGTATGAATGGGCGGGACTGGAGTTCGATCTCGGGGATTTCTATTTCATTGATTCAATGACAACTGAAGGGAGCGGACAAGAGCCCGCCCTCGGTGAGATACGATCGGTAACCAAACATCTCCAGTGCCCCAGTTCCAGTTCCAGTTGTGCCTCGGCCCCTCGATAGTGGATAGTGGGTAGTGGATAGTGGGGGCAATTGCGGGAGTCCCTGCACCCCGCGTTCTGATCTCTGATCTACCGAACTTGAACTCCAGTCACCTAGACTCCTAAACTAATATAATACTGCTTCTCGATTACGTCTCTTTTGGCAGATGCGTACACGACTTGACACCTCGAGCTCTGTCACTCAGCAAGGATGTCTCTGGCCTCGTTGAATCCTTGCTCATGTATGCGAAGGGTCAAGCTTCGTCCACGGCTAGTCAGTCCTGCAGTATTGATAAGGCGCGCAGTTCTTCAACATGCTATTAGATTACAGATACATGCCGCCATCTTTGTCGGTTCCTTTCGCCTGCGGCGGTTTGACAGATGCGGTCATCTTCTCGGCTTTTGCACAATAGATACATCAATCCGTCGCCTGTGGTTGCCCTATTCACTGCGAGTACTACAGTGTGTACTGCTGCTGCATGACACTGACGTTGCAAGCTGAAGGAAAGCGATTGGCTCTCCTCATGGCGTATGTCTCTACTAGCCATGTAGGTAAGAAAGTCCTTGAAGTTCTCGAAGACAAAGATTCGAGCCGACTGGTCGAATAGGATGCATGAAAGAGGCGCAGCCTGCTCTCTATATTTATAGAAATGCACCTAACTACACCCTCTATCTCACATGTCTGTACCTAAGCAGTCAGCAGTGGTCTTTGGAGGCGTTCAAGGCCGTCCTACCTTTGAAGCCCGAGCCCGGAGATCCGCTAGCTTTCTTCTGTTTTTGTTTTTCTCCCACGCAGACTTGCGCCCCGAACTGACTGTGCAGCTTTTTGATTGGTGTTTGTCTAAGCCCCCTCATATGTCACTCCCGACGAGGTGATGAGAGGAAGGGAGGGATCGACGCCACCTATCACGGCTAAGAAGTAGAACCAAAAATTAAGGCTCTGGACTGGCCCAACGACTCGGTAAGTGTTCCAGTGGCATGGAAAACCTACGACGGAGATTAATCCTACCACGCAGCCGCAGTCCCTGAGGACCAAACCAAATACACCTGGCAGAACCCAATCTGTTAACGTCTAATATCGTTAGATTATTCGCCGTCGCCTAGTGAACAAGTGAATATACACCCAGGGCAGATAGACCCCTCGCCTGGCGCTCCAGTTTGTCATGAAGTCATGGAGCCAGGAGTCATGAAATATTGTTGCCTTATCGGCGTGCATGCATACGAGTTGGTTCTTCGCTGTTGGCAGGAAAGGCTGAATCAAATCTACCCACCACACACCCGGACTGTTCCAATAGAACCCTCGACCCTCCAACTCACTGCATGCAGCAGCGTCGATTTTTCCTGTTCTAGAAAAAGGTTCGACCAACCACAGGGCCTCGCAGCATGGTTGGTGTAGTGGCTTGGCAGTTGGTAGAGGTGATAACGGCAGTAAGTAGTAAGGGCCTAGACCCCGGTCATGATGATCCAGCCGATATCTCTATGTATATGAGCCTCATGGGCGCCAAAGTGCTTGCTCGCCGAGTGCTTTCATCTCGTCTTCATCTCCAAGCTCGAGACAAGTATCTCGGTGTCTGCGTTCATCCTATTTATAGGAGTCTCCCGTTATGGCTTACGCCCCTATCCAGGAATATGGCTATGATAGCCAGGTGGCCCCAGCTAACAACGCCGCCCCTACTCACTATCCCCAGCAAGAGTATCCCGGAGATGTGGGCGACACATCAGTGCCCCATCCATCGTCAGTGGCCAACGGAGGCAACGGCCAGACAGATCCAGTGAGCGTCGAACTTCAAGAAGTTGAACGCTCTTGGAACGATACAGCCTCTTACCAGACCTCTAAAGCGCCGCGGATTCATAGCGGCGGGAGCGAGACTCTGGTGAAAGGGGCCTATACCTCCGTCGCCGTCAACCCGTTACAACGGGCGCCACCAGCATTCTCTCTCTCGTCAAGTGATGGCGGGCCCTCTCGGCCGTGGAACAAGGATGGCACGTGGACCATTGAGATCATCACCATGTTCGTCTCCCTCGCAGCACTGGCCGCCATCATCGGCCTCATCGCCCGCTACGACAGGCGGGCTCTGACCGAATGGCCGTACCGCATTACCCTTAACACGGCTATAGCCGTGCTGGCCACCATGTCGGTGACGACTCTGAGTATATCGCTCCAGAACGGCCTGTCACAGATGAAGTGGATCAGATTCAAGTCGTCCAAGACACCTTTGTCTGATATGGAGACATTTGATGAAGCCAGTCGGGGCGCCGTAGGTGCCATCAAGTTGCTGGCGTCCAGACGTGGAGGGTTCGTATCCCGTTATTTACCTCAGCCTGCTTACACTTTTCACGTATAAAGAGCTAACATGCTTCCAGACTACTTGGCTCTGTCGGCGCTCTTATCGCCGTCCTTACTCTGGCTTTCAGTCCCTTCTCGCAGCAGATCGTAACATATGAGATGAGGGCCGTCAACCATCCCCAAAACGCGACTATTCCTCGAGCTCTCAACTTCACTGGCGCTTTGCCTGGGACAACATCGCCGAGTAAGCTTTACCCACTGAGGACCTACCCATTTGAACCATCATAGATATACTAACATGATGTCCTTTCCCTTGTTGCCAGCTGGTTATGTCCCTGTTCTGCCCCTCAAGTCTGCCGTCTACAACGGCCTCTTTGCTGAGAACGGCCGCCCGGGTGCCTCGCTCAAGTTCGACTGCCAGACGGGCAACTGCACGTGGCCTGAGTTCGACACCTTGGGTGTGTGCTACGAGTGCTTACCCCTGACCTCGTTAATGACTCAGTACTGCGGCGGCAGCCCCACGGGCAACGCCAGCGACTGCGGCTGGCAGGTGCCGCAGGGCGCCAAGCTCAACGACAGCCACCAGGTCTTCAGCATGACCCCTTACATCCCCTCGGCGACGGGCAACATGCCGCACTCGACCATCCTGCGCCTCATCTTTATGGGCACCGAGGCTGCCGACGGGCCCCCGGGCAACAGAAACCCCTGGGCCCAGCAGTGCTCGCTGTCGGCCTGCGTGCAGACCATCAACGCCACCGTGACCATCGGCGCCCTGAGCGAGAACGTGACGCACAGCTTCGTCAACCAGACGGTCATCGACACGACCACCCAGCCCGCGGACGCCGACCTGGGCGTCTACGTGACCGACAAGAACGACACCTCTTCCCATTCCACCGTCTACCTGCTGGGCCAAGAGTCCATGCTCAGCCTGCGGGGCTGGTTCACCTCGGTCTTCGCGGCGGGCGGCGCCATGCGCACGACCGACAACTCGACCATGACCATCAACGACCGCACCGTGGCCGTGAACCTGACGGTGGGCATCTCGAGCGGCACGACCTTCTTCGATTCGGACATCGTGACGGCCTTCTACTGGAACTACTACGAGTACTCGGCGCGGCCGGGCCGGGACGGCGTCGCCATGCTCATGGCCGACGTGGCCACGTCGGTGACGGTGGCGTTCCGGTCGCTCTGGGGCGCCGAGCCCGTCCACGGGCCCGCCGTCTCGACCGAGTCCTACATCCACGTGCGCTGGGGGTTCCTGGTGCTGCCCGTGCTCGTCGTGCTGGGCGCGGATCTGTTCCTGGTCGGCGCCATCTACCAGACCCAGAAGACGCACACCCGGGCGCTCAAGAGCAGCGCCCTCGCCATGCTCTTCCACGGGCTCGAGGACGACACCCGCGCCCGCTTCGGCAGCACCGACAGCCTGCAGGAGAAGAAGAAGCAGGCCAGGACGATCCGGGTACAGCTGGACGAGAGTCACGATCGGGGGAGCGTGCTCAGGGGATGATGGTGATGATGATGACATGTGATTGATGGTTGTTGAGAAAAGGGGAAGTGGGGTGGTGAAACAGGAGAAATAACTCGCTTCCTTTCCCCTTTTGTATATCCTGGTATGGATTCAATACATAACCGTAGTTTGCCATGTGACTTCGTAATGTAATCATGTTTTCCCCCTCGTCATAATCTCTTCCTTTCTAGTCCCCGGGCTCGTTCTTGCTTGTCCTAGTTTTGTTGTAACCCATCTAGTACAATCCTGGCATCCTGACCGGTTGATCTACCCTCTTACTGCCTGCCTCGCTCCCAACTCCTGTCGGCGCCCCTGTGTTCTTGATGTGTCCTCTATCGGTGTACTAGTACCCCGAAAATGGCCATTCGCCTGTAAGCTCCGTTCCAAGGCGTGGCACTTGGCAGGCCGTTACTGGCGAAAGGTTTGATCGTCACAACCCCCCGAGAAGTTGTCATCTGAAGCGAAAACCCCGTGGTTGGATTGATGTCTAGTTCGGCTGGAACAATAACGAAAGGAAAAGACGAAACTTAAAATGAAAAAAGGAAGAAGCCAGTTATCACAAAAGACACTGGAGAGAAACGAGAACTCGGCCATATTTTACCGCATATCGTCTTAGTCTTCGCCTTCGTTGTTGTTGGTGCTGGTCTTTTCAGTGTGTCAGTGGGATCGTAAAGTACCAGCGAGTGACTCTCCTGCTACCAACTGCAGGCGGAGGCGGCGGCAAGGTCTTCTCCCATCGGGCCTGAGTGGCCGTATGGAGTTTGCCACGGTCATGCTCAAGGGAAAGGTGGAATGTATCAGGGTTTTGGGGGGATCTCGAAGGCCGGGCAGGCCCATGCCCTCATTATCATCGCCATCGCCGTTGCCGTCGTTGTTGTTGTGGTTGTTGTTGTGGTTGTTTGTTGGTGTTGCTGCTGGTACTGCTCTGATCTGGTCAGGTCAGTATGTTAGTGTGCCCTTAAAGAACCGAGAAGACTCTTCTGGCTTCAGGCTTCAGCGAACATAGCCAAGAACATGAACCCAGTTAGAGGGAAACGAACCTGGCCATCGAGCTTGGTTATTCCATTTTCCTGTTAGCTTCGATTTTTCAAGCACCACTTCGTAAAATGGAAGGGGGTCTAAAAAAGAAAAAGAAAAAAGAGAAGTGACCGCAGAAGGAGTTGAACCCTCTTGCCTCTAAGTATAATAGGAATAAGACTCCTACCGCTAGGCTATCCCGACCCGGTCAAGGGAGAAAAGCTTCATTTAAATATATAAACCCTTCAGTATCAGGTAATATTTTGCTACCGCGAGTGATCAAGGTTTAGGAGTACCCTATCAAGGTTTGGGAGCGGCCTGGATAGAATAGGAGGCCACAAACCCGGTGGGCTGAATGAATGTTTGGCACGACTGGTACAGCAATATCAATATCAAAAGCATATTCCAGTATGTAGTTGGATTAAGTGGCCAGTTGACCATTCTGCGGAAACTATGATTCAAGGAATCAGCGCTTTCGCCATCAAGGGGCTAGATAGGAGAAAGACCACAGCCTCAAATTCATTAATGAAAGAACACCGCCAAGCCACGAGATTTGGATAATTGCAATTGTATTTCCTATTGAATAGGGCTGCTTGCAGCAGGGAACATCCCCCGTCCTAATCCTACACCCTGGGTTCACTCATCACGCCGGGGCAGTTGTCGTTGGCTGAATACCACGAACATCCGTGGCCGATGAGTGGTGAGGGCACTCATTGATTGACTCTCCCTCAACCTCCCAACTTAAATAGACCCTTCAAACTCCCAAAATTGCCGTCTTGTCCTATGAAATTAGACCCCGTATTTGGAAGTCTCCCGGTATTGTAAAACTCCAATGCAAATCGCTTCTGAATACTTGCTGGGGATTGTTGATGAAACCATCCATCCACCTATCGCCCCTATCACAGCTTCACGCCCCGGGAAGTGACCTCCCCTCGCCCGCCAATGTTCAGCGCTACCCGGCATTCCGGGCAATACCATTTCGTCGTGCGGGCCGGGATGCCGCTGAGTCCCACGCAATCTAGATGGAACCACTCTTGCTTGCAGTTCTGTGCACGCGAACCTGTCAGTTTTTTGTGACCATCATCATCATCATGCATGACTTTGCGACGCTTGTTGCTGCGAGTGCTGCGGGTGTTGTGATGTGCTGGGGTTGCAGTGGGGATTGGAGTAGTGGTAGTAATAGCAGTAGTAATATCAGAGGGTTCACTTGAAGGAGTGCTTTCGGTGCGGCTCACATCTGCGTTATCGCAACATATCATAGTGCCAAAGCTGACCCTGTTGCACAAGCAGTACCTTGGCTCATCCGGGTCGATGACATTGCCATCTTCGTCCAGCTCCACTTCGACTTCGGGGTCAGCTTGTTTGTTGGAAGTGGTTTTGTTCGCTCCACGAGGCCGCTTCTTCGGCGGCACTTTCCGGCTACCGACGGCGCTCTTACCGCCTGACGCTGAAGTGACGATACCCGGGGCCGGGCGTTTGGTGCGCTTGGAAGGTTGACGAGGCTCCGGAGGCACCGGGGTATTGCGAGCGGTACTAGCGCGTCGTGGTCGCTCAACCGCAAGAATAGCAGGCGGCTCTTGACTGCTTGCTTTTCCACGGGACACCGGTCGACGGCTGCTCGCCGACTGTGGCTCAGGGACGGGGGTAGTAGCCGGAGTGTTGCCTCGAGATGAAGGCTGCTTCGGGGTAGGGTTAGTTGCGATAGGCTGTAGGCTCTTGTGATCCTTTCTCGTCTCTCGCTTGCCCAGGTCCCGAGTAGGTGGTAGGATGGGCGTAGTTGATGTCTTGGCGGGCGTTGGCACAGGGGTCTCCGCCGGTGGCTTGGTGGGCACAGTAGTAGTAGTGGCGGCATTGTTGTTAGCTGGGGTAGGGACTGGCGTGGCCGCACGCACTGGCATAGATACTGGTGCCGGACTGGTTCCCGGAATCGGCGAAGCGGCGGGCTTCACAGCTGAAGCAGTTGGCGATGGCTGGACTGGAAGAGGCACAGGCGTTGTAGACACGACTGTGGTAGGCTGCAACACCTGCGGTGGAGGCACCGGCGTCTCGACCGGAGGTGGCAGTGAATTAGGCCTAGGTATCTGAGGCAGCGGAACTGGTGTTTCCGTCTTTGTGCGCTTCACCTGGGGCTTGATAGACTGTTGGACGCCGTTGCCATTCTCAATGGTCTCGGCCTTGACCTTGGTGGGGACCTCGGATTCAGAGTCTCGCTTCCGCTTCTTTTCTCTAGGCTTCTTGGGTGCTTTGCTTTGTGACTGGGAGGATGATTGAGATGGGCCAGCTTCGGAGGCCTTTTCTTGCACGCTTCCAGCAACCGAGGGGCTAGCCTCATCGTCAAGGAGCCGGCGTGCCTTTTCAATCATCTGTCTTGTCGATTCTTCAGCATCATCGCCAGCCAGCTTGGACATTGCTTCCCTCTTAAGTTTCTTAGCCTCGTTAAGCTTCATGCCACGGTTGCTTAGTTGAACCTCCTCAGCACCCAGAGCCTCGGCACTGATGGCACCTTCAGGGGGGTGTTGGACGCCCGAATCGGCATCTACAACAGGTGCGGGAAGCGAAGGCTCAAACGGCTTGCCCTCATCCTTGGCCTTCCTCTCAGCAGATCTGTATGCCTCAATACCACGGCCCAGGTTCTTCAATTCTCGCGCAATCATAGTGTCGCTCGGTACCCAGACGGCGTTCTTCTTCATACGTTTCCTGAGCCTAGCAAGTTCGTACGCAGTCAGTTGAAGCCATGGGGCGTCATGGGAGCCCAGGACAGCATTCTCCGGGGGCGGCTGCAGCTTTGCCAAGGCCGTGCTCGTAGATAGCATTGGCATACCCGGTGCCGCCTGCTGTCGTGGTTGACGGGGTGCTTTAGGGACCTTATCCTTGGGCACCTTGGGGGTCTTGACCAGCTTGATGCGAGGCGGGGGGCTTGGTCTAGCTGGCGACACCGAAATCTCATCCTCATCGGAGCTCTCCTCGTTGGAGGAACTGTAGGCATTGAAGTCCACATCATATGGTGCAAGAACCTCGCCGGGGACTGTTATTCTAGGCGGGCCGCGCACCTTCTGGCCATCCTTATCTAGCCGGAGCGTAACCTTAGGCGTCCGACTCATCTGAGGGGATCTAGTCTGCACAGGACTTCTCTGCTCATCGGTGGGGTAGTTTTCTCGCATCGTCTGGAGCTTAGCCAGGATGGTCTTTGCACGGTTGACATGTCGATTAACATAGTCAGACATGCGACAAGCTTCTGCGTATGACGACGTGCGAGAGCTGACAGCACGGTTGAGGTTCTCCGAGATCTCGGCGCGAAGCTGCGCAGGCAGGGGCCGCTGGTCTGCAGGCAGCGTGGGGAGCTTGCTCCATGTCGAAGTAAGCCTATCGACGTTGATGGAGGAGTCGGCATAGGTCTGATCGAGCTTTCCGATCAGGGTCAAAGAGCGACGAATGTCGGAAGGTAGATGGTCGACAAAATCGATGTAGTCGGAAACGGTTGCTTGCGCATCCGGGTCGGCGCGGTCGGCGCGCATGTTGAAAGAATCGAGGGGATTATTCGTAGTGGCGGTTTCGATGGGCTGAGCAGGCATGGCTGTCTCTGTTTTGGTTGTGGGCGACATAGGTTCTTCGTCGACAATGTCCATCTCGTCGCTATTGCCCTCAGCGACAGCAACAGGCGCAGGATCGACCATGGAAGGACTGCTGGCCTCTACTGCGGATGCCATGTTTGCGATGCGGCAGAAAAGTCAAGTTCTTGCGACAAATCTTATCAGGAATGAACTACCATGATTAAATAGAAATGAGTGCGATCAAACGCGCGCGAAAAGAATGGAGTGAACAGTGGGTGATGGTTCACAGAGTCGGCGACGACATGGAGATGGTTGAAGTGGGCAGTATTGTAGGCGTCGCAGTTCGTCAGTCGAATTAGGGAAGCTGTAACGCGAAGCCCCCCGTCATTCAATCGCGTAACTCGTGCCTGCAGCTGATAATCCTAGCTCAACAACCATCCGCCGGAAAAATATCGGGACTGGCGTGCACCTGCCAGTACGTTTTGGAGCTAGCTTTGGAGCCCCAAGCTTTCCTGGGGGTGGGGGGGAAGGGCCAAGACTTTGAGCTTTAGCTTGAATGGAAAGAGATCATTTATCCCAGAGACATGTGAACTTTTATTTATCGTACAAATTCTAGAAATATTACTCGAAGCAGAATTAGGAAGATTATAGTACTATATATAGTAATATCTATAGTTTTTATTAAAGTATAGTGGATGGGGTTAGATGACTTAAAAGCCATTTAATACTGTATAAGGTCGGCATCTGCTAATTGTCAAGCTTTCACAGGTGCAAACAGAAGGCCATCGGAGAAAAGACTGCATATACTACTTGTACGCAATTACGATGGTGGGTACGAACTAACTGCCTGCCATAATCTTTTCAAATCACGGCAGAGGAACCGAGTGGGTAGACTTCGCAGAATTTCCATCTTGACGTCGTTGTCGGTCAAATGGTCAGTGCTTCCTGACTTGATATCAAGGCTTTCCCCGTTAGAAAGCCTCGTTCTGGGATCTCTGGGAGAAAACTTGAAGATGCAATTGAAGACGATGCTTCATTGGAAGCACCTCTCTCTGGCAGCTTACTCTGATGCCTATATGCGCCAATGTCTTGGGCAAGGAAGTACTCTATTCAGTCCTTGAATGATATCAGATGTGATATTACCTACCCCGGATTATGCGAAGTGCATAGGCATGCAGCTATCCTCCCGCCAAGGCCCACAAGCTATATTAAGAGAGATAGCTTGGAGGTGGAGCTTATATATGTCATTGTTGAGCTCACGCCATAGGGCTGAAAGGTGGGCTGGATGGGGAATGGGTATGTAGCATGGAATGTGATGGTGCGTAGAGAGTCCAGTTAACTTCCATGTTCAATAGGTAATTCTCAATTCTCATCCTATCGCTCAACGCCTCGATCAGAAACACAGATCGTATATCATCATCTCTGAACTGGTATCAGTCAAACTAAACTAGTATTACGAACCAACTATAAGGGACTTCCAAGTAGGCCCCCTAGTCTTAAGTCCACCCTGGGGTTCGTTCATCAAGCTGCCACTGCCCTCTTAAGAAATCGAAAATCTGCTCGACAACCATCTCGGAGTTGGAAAGTTGTTCAGACCAGGGGCGGGAATCATACGCCAAACACACCGCGACCTCCATTATCTTCGCCGCGATACGGAAACTATGGTGCATATTCCGCTCATACTCCTCTTGGGCGTCTGTAATGCCATTATTGAACAACGGCATCGTCATACCAGCCAAGAGGTTATCTCATGCTCCCATGCCCGAAGGGATTAACATCAGAACTCTCCTGTTGACTCCCCGACCAAAGTTCACAAGGGAGAAGAGCACACGTCTTCCACGTTGTCTCTATTCGCTTCCAACAGCACCCAAGGCCAGACCAGTGACGGCTGAAGCAACAACCCAGACCGATGCCCAGGCAAGCGCGCCCGGCACCTCGGCGCCTTCGATAGTGAGGGCGGTTTGGAGTGTGGTGTTGATTCCAGTCATAACCATCAGCAGAGCTGTCCTCTTCATCACCATCTTGGTTCTGTTGCTCCATCCCCACAGGTTCCAGCGGACTGTCTCCTTCAGCGACGCCTCCGCGGGGTCGAAATTTCCATTGACAGGCACCTTGGGCTCCTCCTCGGCCTCGGCAGGAGTGAAGATGAACGAGGTGGCGGCGAATCCGAGCGGCAAGGTCACGGGGAGAAGGTTGAGGTAGTAGACCTCATGCGCAGCAGTAATGGACGGCAGGTTGTTCAAGTACACGACCATGAACTGAGGCAGGTAGGTCGCGTAAGCCGAAAACAAGCTGATGGTGAAGATGGCACCCGACAGCAGGCTGGTCAGCACCGCGATGGGCTTATCGGTAAGCAGCTCGGCGTTGTGCACCTTCGAGGGGTCGGCGTGCATAGGCGCCAACGAGCGCAGAAGACGGAATGGGAGATACGTCGCAAGCGTCTCGATGCCGAGCGCGAGAAGAAGCGCCTGGGCGGGCGTGTTGTAGAATGCCGAGAGGAGGTACAGCTATAGGGATCCAGTCAGCCAAAAGGCCCATTGGGTACTTTGCCATTCATTGCTTACCGGAGGTCCATGGGACAGAAGAGTCAGGGATACCAGGTCGTTGCTATCGTAGTTTCCGTACCAGCCCAACGCGAGTTCGAAGCTAAGTCGCGTGACGGTTAGCATTGTTGAGCTCTCGGCATGATATATGCGCGCGCGCAATTGGGGAAAACTTACATTCTCCAGCCGGTCAGAAGCGCGACCTCACCCCACGAATCCAGGACTCGCGCATGATCTGCCAGCACGCCCTTGGTCCACGGGTAGACGAGCGAATAGCCCACCGACGAGAAAGCGAGGCTCAGGATGACGACGAGAGGGAACTGAAGCGGTCCTGGCAGCTTGGACTTGCGACCCTTCGTCATCTCGGTCGTCGGGGCCTTCGTAGGGCTGTCCATTTTGGCAATAGTAGATACAGCAGCGGGCGAAATGGGCGAAGCGGGCTCGGGTGAAATTTCTCGCTCCTCAGAGTGCTGCTCCGCAGTTGCGGTGGACATGTTGCTTTGTGCCTGTCGTCGCGTGCGCATGATTGGTGAACTTGTTTCCCTTGCTAGGTAGAGACGGGGTGCTGATTCCGATGGAGAGAAGAAGGAAACGATGGACGCTGGATCGGATCAAGCGATATTGACTTGACTGGTTAGAAAAGGGAAGTAGACGAGAAAGGGCAAAGCCAGGCGATCGTTAGATTTGCAAGTTGAGAGCATCGAGATGTGAAATTGTGGAGAGAAGAAGGATAGCTCGCCAGGTCGTTGGATGACGTCGCGCCAGAGACAGCTTAGCTTTCTTTCTTCTCCCTCTCACTTCCATCTGGTGCTGCCTTCGCCAATTTCGGTCGCTGCGCCAACTAGCAATTTAATTGACCCAACCACCAGGGCTAAAAAAAAATTTGGTTTGCGATCCCGTCAAGGTAAGGAAAAGGAAATCTTCAACCTCAGGCCTCAGGGTCCACTGGCTGTGTTCTGGGATCGCCAACTCTTACTACCACAAAAAGAAGGTCGTTTAATGATGTGCAACGCACTCTAGCCCTTTCTTCCAGCATGTCAGCTACCTACTTCTTGCATACCTACTTATATACTTCGATGACCTCCCCTAACATTGGTCCTCCGAGCTTGTTTGCTGTGAGGTCTTTGCTATTCTCTCCATCTACCTGGTCTGCCGCCTGCCGCCTGCTGCCTATAACAGCAGCAAGAGACTCGCAGATATATCAATCATTCCGGTCCTAACCTTACTTCTCGACGCTTCCCATCTTGCATTGCATTATTCTATCTTATCTGCCCACTAAGCATTTACCAGTGGTGAGTGTCAAATGTCAAGCCATTAGAGGGCCAAGCGGCTGCAGGTGGCGCAGATGAGCAAGTATGATGGCTCACCCCAACGACGCCATATCAACAGACTACAAGTGTAGTGCATATCCAGCAGCCAGTCCCCTCAAGGTCGGCCTGGATCCATGCTCTGACTCAACTTATCCTTTCCAATAAGCTTGTGAATCGCGGCACCAAATTGCATATAGTCCCTATCCTCTCGCCGTGGAAAAAACAATAGAACATGACATCCCGTCATCAGCTTACATCGTAGGTCTCATGGATCTCGCGTATCTAGATATCCGATCATCTGGCGTTCGCAAGTATCCTGCTCCCTTCCCCAGTCGTACTCTACCTGCATCTCTTCCATCTTCCATATCCTCAATCCCGGTTGGTCCCATTATATTTCACGTGGTTCAGGTGTAAGTCGGATGCTTTCATTTATTTGACTTTATTTGGTTCATACAGAGAACAGTCGAGTTTGTCTTAGTCCTCATATTAGACATTCTACTCTTTGCCTCGAGATCCTTGCAGGATCTATATCGAATATTTTATTCGGTGTTCACTCGACGCACCTCCCGATCCTCACTTTAACCTCGTGGAGCGTGCCGTCGAGGGCCCTCCACTCCTTGGTGCTGAGGTTCGGTGGCGGAGCGAACCACCACTTTCACAACATGTGGTGAATATACGTTTAAGTGGTACACAAAGGAAACAACAAATGCCATAATGGTGTCATGTCATCCCCACGGGAGTCAGCGTACTGCGCTGGTTTCTCCGGGGTGCCGCATTTGCAGCCTTTCCTTTCTTATTCCTCCATCTCCTCCATGTGTCCGAAGACTCCCTCGTCGTCCTCTTCGCTGTTGCGAGCCCTGGAGCGGCGGTCGTCCTCATCATCCATGCTGCCATCGCTGTCTTCCATCTTCACATCCTCGTCGTGACGAGTGAAGCGAGACTCGCCCCGCGTGAAGCTCTCGGGCATCTGGCGAGCAGAATAGCTGTTGGCAAATGGGGAGAAGCTGTTCAGGAAGCTGGAGCTCGTAGCCGCCTGGTCGAGGTACTGGGCTGGCAACGGTGGTACTGGGGGAGCATCGCTGGGTAGTCTGCTATCCCGGCCTCCATTGCTGTTGAAGCTACAACTCAGGAGCTCCACGGCCGCAGCGAGGTCGCGGTCTTCTTGGCCAGTGTTGTTCATACCCGATGACGGAGGGCGACGGTCCGCGCTACCTTGGCGGTTATGTCCAAACCCGGATCCAGTGGGGATACTTCCAGAGAGGAATCCGTTCGATGTGGCCGATTGGTACGACCGTGCATACCCGCTGCCACTGCTGTACCTCTTGGACATGCTTCGGAATGGGTCGGCTTGGGGCGGTGGCGTGGTGTCGGCTGAGCTGCGGCCGTCGTGTTGCTCGGAATAGCCAGAGGCGGTTGGGGATGCTGACCCTGCCTCGCTGGCAAAGTCTCTGGCCGAGTCGGGTGGAGTGGTTGCGCTCGCATCATTGCCCATGACGGTGTTCATCTGCACCAGCACCGAGGCGGCCTCGAGAAGCTGGACTTGCTGATGTTTGGAAATGAGAAGCTTGGATGTGTATGACCACTCGGGAGTGTGCTCCCACCTAGCCAGGGAAACAGTCAACACGTTTGTCCATCAATCATAGGCCGGGTCGGGGAGGGAGGGCATATCCGGTAGCGGGTCCTTGACCTCAACATTACTGACACGACTCTAGCCGGCAACCGTAACAAGGGACTGCGGGGAGGAGAATATGGGCAAGAAAATGGGCACGAACAAATGCTTGGTCAGGCAACTGCTATGCTTGTATCCTTTGCCGCACTTTTCGCAGCGGAGGTCAGGGCGGTTGCTCTTCTTGCCATCTTTAGACAGTGGCTGGCCGTCACTAGCACGCCGAACCTTGGCCGTCTGCATTCCGTTCTCTCCGAGGTCCTCGCCTGACAGGTCGTTGGAGTCATCGTCGATGGCACTCTCTTGACCCTCGGGCTTTCCGGATATCATGAATTTGTGGGTTGGAAGGCTACCGGGCGGAGAAGGGAGGCTGCTGGGAATGGTCGACCGGACAATGGTGGGCTTCGAAACGGTGCCGCGGCGGGAGTTGGTGGTAATGGGAAGAGCAGTCATCATGTCCCCGGCCTCGCTGAGAGCGGCTGCTACGGCCGCCACGTTGGCCCCTGAACTGGTCATACTCTTGCGGCGTGTCACACGACTGGCATTGAGAGCCCCGGAGAGGGCTGAGTGGGCGTGGGTGTGGGAGTTGTTGCGAGAGTGGGAGGATAATCGAGTATTGGCTAGGGGGTTCGTAGAGCTTGACAGCGACTGACGGTGCTGGTTCAATGGCCTCGTGACTGTTGTTGTCGACATTTCCTGTTGTGGCACACAGAAGTGATCAGCATCGGGTCCTCGGTTTTGGGAGTCCAACTCCCCCTTTGAATAAGTGGGAATGTGTGTATACATACCTTAGAGGAGGCCATTGCCGTGTAATAGGAGTAGTTCTGGCTTCAGATCGACGAGAGAAGTAGCATATATGCGAGAGCGTATGCGGTCGTTGTAGAGTGCAAGTGAGCAAAAGCAAAGAAGCAAGGTGAGCAAGCAAGAAGAATAACTTGTGGTAGAATGGTGGTGAGATTCAAGGGCGAGGGTTGGGTGGATGCATTGGTTGGAGAGGGTGGTAGTAGCAGCAGGTGGTCTGGTGCGAGAGTGGTTTGGGTGATTGGATGTATGTAGGTATTGTGTGTGTGGGTGGGAATGGGAAGACAGTCCAGTAAGTCGAAGCCAAGAAGAAGAGGTGGAATAAAGCCAGGCCCGATTTGTCCTTTGCTTGGGAATAGGAACAATTGTAGCAATAAGTAAGTAATAAAATAAAATTATTTTTTTGTCAGTCAGAGAGGGAGAGGGAGACAAAGGTCAGGCTCGAGTGGTAAGTTAGTGGTGGTGGTAGTGTGGTGGTGGTTTAAAGGGCATGGGCATTGACAGTTCCAGGACCGGACTACGCCTTGGTAATAATGGTATGCCTTGGAAGCGTGGAATGGGAATTGAGGGAGAAGAAGGAGTTAGGAGGAGTACTGTATGTACTGAATGTGTACAAAGCGGCAGCTGCCATGCGCCGGGCTTGTTCTTGTTCGCGCTTCTCAAGAGTACATGTAGCGATAGTGCCCGTCTGTCCTTCCAACACACAGATACACGTAGGTATCGATGGGATGGGATGGGATGGGACATGATGTACACCCATGCCGGTACATACATACATAATCAAGCCATTGCTACTTGGATTACTTAGGTATTGTTATTACCCCAAAGCCCAATGCTGGTCCAGGCAGAGGGGAGAAGGGGGGAGGGGGGCGTGTGGTGGGAAGGAGGGCGAGGGAGGGGGGGGGGAACCCACCCGACAGACGGACGTATCAGTCCAGCATCCAGCACTTGATCGGTACGCAACAAGCGCCGCCGTTGTCCGTCTATTTGGCCGGGTACATTGCAGTAATCAACTGTGAGGGTGAGTGTGTGAGTGAACGAAAGAGCCCGTGTCTAGCCTGAGCTAACTTCTACCTGGACTAGGCAGGAAGGTTGCAAGTACCTAACCCCCAACCAACCCAACCCAACCCACACGCTGAAGTAGGCATGGTAGGCGTGGTAGGTCGAGCGAGGTAGGAGGTAGAAGGAGGGTGGAGGAGGGAGGGAGGTTACCGAACACCTGAGCATTCGTAGCAAGCCAGCAGCAGTCGCAGCAGCAGTCGCAGCAGAGAGTGCAGCAACAACGTGCAGCAATACGAAGAGCAGCACAGTGTATGGGGCTAACCTAAGCACTTCTATTTCCGTTTCTGAAGGAGAGTGGGAGAAGGGGGGGTGTGCGGTACATGATTTGCTTGCGTGTCCTTAGCTATCCTGTCCATACCTAGCCCAAACTTTCGGTCCGGGTTCAGTTGTTCACTCACTTCAGGTCCTCAGTCTCTCCCAGTCTCCCAGAGTCCCAGTCTCCCCACCTTTTCCTACAGCCCTCTAGAAAGACCCCACCGGACACTGGGAGGTACTTTAATCTTGTCAGGATTATCTCAGCGCGAGCCTGTAACTGTAGCTCGTGCTCTCCTCAGAATAGAATCAAATGCACATTGAGTAGGATACATACATCTACATGCTTATGGGGGTGCTTGGAAACTCAAATTTGTTCTACGTCTATCCCCATTCTAATGGATCTAAAATGCTTTTTTACAGCACTCGATTCTGCCAAGGTATGGGGAATCTATGGTTGCGTACGTCTTATTAGGAGCGCGAAGTAGGTACTTCTATACGTCCGTATCGTGCCTTGCCAACCGGCCCTGGAATTTGGAAATCATGTTAAGATAGCTCTACGGTACGTGCTCAAAAAAGGAGACAGGAGCGAGCGATAAAGGAGAAAAGTCTTGGAGAGAAAGAACCTCAGTCATTTGTGCCTTGTGTCTTGGATTGTGTGCGTGTGCATATATTATACACATACGCATATGACTACCTTTGCTTATGTCAACTTGTTGTTCCAAGTGTTGTGTGCTGTGCTATATAATATGGTATGCATTGCCGTACGTCCTGGACTTGCTATGGCGAAACCCCTCCACGATTGAAACGGTTCGTCCGCCGGACTCTACTATACGACTTAGGTAGCTAGAGCGGTACTGCTACCTAGACTCCAGCATAGAATTACCGCTCGAGACGCCGAATGTTTTGCACCGGATACGCAAGGAATGGCTCCCGGAAAACAAAACATCGAGATAAGATAGGGTTTGCTCGTTATTTCAAATTTTAATTTTCCCAGGCTGAACCGTTTCGAATGATTTCAAGTTCCAGGGAGGGAGTCAATGTGGATTATATACGGTAGGTACCTCCATAAGGCGGCCGAGATCGTGATTCGATTCGGCCTCTTCGCTATGCGATGCATGGATAAGGTACAGCAGTGATCTCGACCATCCGATTCCATTGGCGCGGCCATGCCTGTGCCTGGCCAAAATCACCAATTACACACCCGTAGAACCTACCGACTGGATTCGGAAAATTATCCAGGTATTACACGTACGTTCGACATTATGATTGGACGGTGGCCCAGCGCTGGCACACGAGGAAGGGCAGGGCATGCCTAACCATAAGCCATGCCACAAGAGACGGCCTTGGACCTCACGTCGTTATTAATGCTCGCGCACACATCTTGTTGCCCAGTTGGATACCAAGACTCCAATTGGAGTCTGGTTGGACGTTGGTCAGGAACGAGCAGTAAAAATAATAATAATAATAATAATAATAAGAGATGAACCGACGGGGCCGGGAAAGGACAAGCTTCATTCGTCCACTGACTATCTAACACGTACATGTCGGCGATTCATACCACCGAGGTTGGCTTTCGTACGAGACGGGACACGGCGAGAGCTACACAGTAGACTTGCGAGTATATTTTTCCTCTGCAGTAGTTTCCTCAAACGCATCATGTACTCAGTCAATGTCGTGATAGGTGAGAAAGAAAGTGCTCTTCCGCTTTTCGGGATGCCAGCTCACCTTTCTCTTCCATCCTGCCAACCTGCCTGCCTGCTGGCCTCCTCCCTCGCGCGGCTTATTGATTTTTGATTCACCTACCTGCACCCATTCCTGTATCTCCTTTTCCTACTTCGACTTCTAGCACTTTCTACATCAGCTGAGTGTCTCGCCTAATCGCGGTTAGCCCAGGTACGTGAGCAACCACGTAATGTCGGGCGCCCATAAGCCAGAGACAATCCGTAGCGAGCGAGTGATGGCGATGAGATGCCGCCAGACCTTGCCAGATGCGAGCAATTGCTTAGGCGATGCCACGCCTTGCTCTAGTGGCTGTGATTGGTGGGCGCTTGAAATAGATACTAGTAAGGGGTCGGGATAGGGGGGAGGCGGGTGTGAAACGAACAATTGGCAAAGCCCCGCCTCTGAGATTCCGGGCACTGTTATTTGATAAGGGCAAGCTTGCTCGGAACAGCAACCTTTTGTTTTACCCAATCTTCCTTGATCGAAATAGGTATTCCCTCGACGGCGAAAGTGCTGCGATTCGTATATATTCTCCGTAAATAAGGAACTGGCCAGTCTCCTCGCTTGGTTCCTTGTCCAGGTGTTTAATTGGTTACCATACCCAGCGGGGTAAATTTTTATAATGTCATTATGCCAGTGATCTATACAACAAGGGAATATGGGCTCTACCTAACTCTCCCATGTTTGATCAGCAAGATAGTGTGAAGAAGATATCTGACAACCTACTCCGGAACCTACTCCGAGGGAGCAATAATCCAGATGAGCCTTATGATATGATCGTGTGAGATGAAAGCTCAGAGATTGCCCACACGAGATTCTTGTGACCGACCGCGAAAGGAACTCCCGATCAAGGCATCGATGATACTGCCATTTCACGATTACTTACTGCCACCAGTACGTACAGGATGGATCCAGAATCCGGCCATGGAAACCCTGTCCATGCCATGCCACGGACAACGCTGATCCTTACCTCGCCAGTCAGCAACTTGGGACAACAAAAAAAAAGTTTCCAAGAATCGGCTGCGCAAAGATTCGACAACAAAATTCCAACCGCTCCGACCAGGGCCTCCCCTTTCACGAAGCGCCAATTCGATTGCGACAGGCGCAACTCGTCAAGTTTCGCGAAGCGCATATACATCTAGTTCCGTATCATCCAGCTTGCTCCCCGACAATGTAATAAGGTAGTGCGGGCGCGGCGCAATCTACGACGGTACATCCGATTCGGGTCAAAAGATCACGACTAGGATAATGCGCACTAGGACTAGGATACTTGAATCTCAAGGAGGGGTAGTGCGGCTTTCAGATGCAACTTCAGGACCTTGGTGCTACGATATCTCTCCACATTTCGGGGGTTGAGTCGTTACGAGCAGTGGAGCGTCCCTCACAGCAATCAGCTTGCCAAATTCCGGGGCCGAGCAAGGCATGGGACCTTGGGACCTGAATGATCGCCCGCTATCGTGACTGAGCTTCTTTCCGAGCTCTGGTAATTTGGAAACACGGAACGGGATGAATGACCAAGAAGGACTGCATGGACTCACATTGACTGGCATTGACCCCCCGAACAACCTTTTCACTGTACTGTACGAGAACCGACAAAAATAAATAAAGGTGATCTAGAACTGCCAGACCAGCGTCGATCATCTCTAATACGTCTGGACAGCCAGCTCCCTCACGGCTGCAGTGCACATGCAACGAGACCAGGGGTGGAAGAGATCAGCGCGCGGATTTGACTCTTTGGGACGCAGGTACTATTTAAACGTGGCCTGGTGCCCTCCCTCACCAAGTGTCCGAACATTTTATCATGCATGGGGAACTAGACCCATGATCCATCCAGCCATCCCCTCCAGTGCTATCGCGGGCCACGGAAGTCCTTTTACTCATTGGCCAACCTTCCATCCCGGAAGCTATCAAACTTCTGCTGGCAATGCTCCAGTTTACAATGCGTGTGCGAGCAGCACCAGCAGCTTCCGCCAGGAACCGTACACGAGCCAGACTAATAAAACGGCGACTCTTCAAACATCATGATTGAGCGGGCTTGCTTACTTCCATGTTATCGGCCACCTTGGCGCATTTCGATTCCGAGGCCGGTCTGACGTTTGAGGAAAAGAAAAGAAGCATAAAGAAAAGAACGCTCCAGGAACCAGGGCTCGTGAATACCAAAAGGAAAGCTTACCTACAAGTGATGACCTGAACTATTGGATCCATGACCTGAAAGGTTGACGGCTAGCGTGGCACGTAAGCTGAATACGGATGACGAATGACCTGTACGACTTCACACACTCTCTCTCTCCGGAGTTCAATAATGGCATCCATCTTTAGACAATAGTCGGTCATGGGGCTTTCCCATAATTATTTCCCTCCTACTCACGATTGACCGGTCTGCAATTGATAAAGAGGGGAGTCGGATTCTAGGCCTCGGTAGGGGTTCTGAGCTGCCCACGGGGTTTCACTGGCGGCACTCGACTTCCATCCCATCGAGTAATAAATACCCTCATCAGCTTCCACGCTAAGCATAGGTCCGTTTTGGAACCGTTAGAAATCTTAGAAATCTTTATTGTATCCTCCGCTGCGAAGTCATGACTTGCCCTGTTTTCTGTCCAGTAATGACAGTGCTGAATAGTGGGATTCGAACAAAAGAAAAGTAACACAAGGTGGTACTGTAATCTCATTGCACAGGAATCCTCTTTAAAATAAATAAAATAAGACCACCCTTCGCTGCCAGAATGTTGACAGTCGGGTCTTCCCGCAGTCTAGGTGCTGATCAGATACTTGGTGCGACTATAGCGATCATGTAACCTCTTGCTATACTATACGCGACTATACTTACCAGAAGACTACAAGATCATGAATGCATGTTATATCTTGATGGACTCATGGGATGTTACGTACAGCTTACAATACCTGCGATACTTGTACGTAGGCATCGGGCTGTGCGTGGCTGCCCTCGCGTATACTGACGATGCTGCGCCATTTCCCACATACCTACTATACCAGTTGTATACTTTTTAGAAATTCAAATGGCGCTTGCAGCCACAAAGACCAGATCGCGATCGTAGATCAGGTTTATTGTGGGCTGAATAAATGGATATTGACAACAGCCTCCAGCCTACAGGCAGACACGAAACATGACCGTTAGTGACGGTGGGAGCTAATTAATAATAGGTTAATGAAGGTGGGAAGTCCGTTCCAAGACTTCCCATGTCCAAGGCAAGGATAATAATATGGAGGTTCAAGTCATAAGATCACCTGCAGTCAAGTCAGTCATCAGTTCGAGGAGGCAAGGCCTAGACTTTGGATCAAGTGACACACACAAACACAACCTCACTCTCACACACACTACGCTCTCCTCTCCACCCAAAACAGCCTGCCAACTGCCTGGAACTTGGACTCGTCACCACACAGTACGTGTGCGGCGAGAAACACCCTCCTACCGTAATTGACCTTGGCACACCTTGGCCAGACAGGTACATCCATCCTTGATCCTTCAGGCAAGTAAGTACTGTAATTTGCAAGTCGAGATAGAAAGCTACTGCTTGATCTTCGAACTGGCCGACCGACACAGCCGGATTGTCACTAAAACCTTCCCGTCCTGATAGTTGACAGGCTGTCATCGACTCCACCGTGGCTTGTCTCATTGGTATCTCGGACAATATTCATTCTCTGAGCAGGTTTCCCAGCATGTAGCTGACTGACACAGTAAGTCTTGCAGTTCCACGACTATTGTACCTACCTACCTACAGTATGGCCTGTCTGTCCAGCCGGTCTGTACCTACCCCTCCTCCTCCTCCGTCGCGCAAAAACGGTCGCATACGTGCGGGATAAGAAGTGAGCTGCTCGGGTTCCTGACAGACCAGAAATAGTTCAAAGGATCAGCGTTGACCCTATCTGCTACCCGCGACAATCCGTTGTATTGTTCGGTCGTTGGTGCCCGGGCGCCATCTTTAGTCTAACCAAGGAGTCGGGAAAAGAAAACCTATGAAACTGCACATACACCTCGGTATGTCATTATATATACATGTTCCGTAGCTGCTTTTTTGTTTTCGATATGTAGAGCAACAAGGCAAGTTGACAGATAGGTTAGTTTAAGCAACTGTGCGGCTGCGTACGCGCTGATGGTGGTGGTGTTGGTGATACGCTGACTGCGTTTACACGCCGGGGCAAGGCGGGCTTAGACTTGGCTCCCACCATCGCAAACTGAGTCGTCGTCCCTTTTGGCTACGTTTTGCCAGTACTACAGTAGATCTTCTCAACCTGCACATCCTGCCTACCACAGATCTATCTATCTCCCCCTTTCTCCTCTCGGAACCTTTTGTTGGGAGATGGATGATGCTGACATGGCTGGCTGACCCGGCCGTCCGGGACCTTCGGAGAGTTCACGTCGTTCGAGATGAAAGCTGCAAGGTACGAGCACGTCTTAGTCGGATCAGAAAAATCGGACGACGACCCCTACTTTCCTCTTCTCCCACCATCGATCGCGAGATTGCCATGCGCGCGCCATACAACTATTGAATGGTAAAGTTGCGCAACCCCCATGCGAGAGAGTCCATCCCACACACATACACACACCCTTATTCTTTCAAGCTTCTCGAAGATGTCCACTATATACGTCTTGCGATCCGAAATCGATCATCCTCTTTCCCGTCTGTCCTACCCGAGATCTGACTTGACCCCTAACCTAGTGACTAGACGTCCAGGCTAAATGAAAGCGTAGTTGTAGTTGTAGTTGCGTTAGTGGTGAACTGAACAATGCTGTTGTTGTGTTGTGCTGTTATCAACACTACGTGACTATCTTTGCGAACGTTTATGCATTAGTGAATAGTCTCTCATGCCCTCTGACTCCCGCTCCGCTCCCGCCATAGTCTTTGCGGATTCCTCAATTTCAATACGATAAGAACTAGAGGGCTTTCGAAGGTGTGAGTCACGAACCAACCACCTCACCGTTATTCCTGAGGTGGATATCCCGCGCAAATAGTCCCAGAACCAATTTCCCCTCAATGACGTCGCTATTCCAGAAGCCGACCAGCCAAAAAAAAAAAAAGTTGACCTGTATTTTTTTGGACTTGCTCCTACACGCTACTCGGCGCTTGCCGAATTACCTACTTGAAATAGTGCGTGAGACTGTCACCCCTCATATACTAACAAGGACAACCTTACCTCTCGGGGGATAGGATAGACAGGTACATTATCTGTTACGTTTCTTGCTCGAGATTACATATTATTGAGGTTGTCTTTCTTTTTTCTCTCTCTCTTTCCGTCTTATGTAAACCGGTGTCGTCATATTGCCTGATAATTTATTGACCTGTTGCAAAAGGAGCTCCATCAGATTGCGCACCCACAATCGAAGGAGGGTCCTCTCCCAAACTCCCCTCCCCCTTTGACGCGGCCGCGTAAAGCCACAACCCATACCCGGTGCCTTGCCTTGCTGCCACGCGTGCGAATCCGTGGGACCCATCCGCGGCATGAACGCTGTTTCGAAATGTGTTCATAGCTTCTAGCTTCCACTCCTCTCCCCAGTCAGGGGGAGGAAACGAATGGTACCAGGAACGAAATAGAAGGCTGGAAAGAAAGAAAAATGGGCGGAAGTCAAGAAAAGTATCCCCGTCGCTCGCTAGAGGGCACACGATGTTTCGTGCTGCAGCAACAGCAAGCCCCGCACATTTACTTGCAGGCTGTAAATTGTGGCAGAGGTATTTTGTTGCTCCGCCTAGGGAACGAACATTCCTTTGCACTTGCGTATTTGGTTGAAACAAACTAATAAAGCAAAATACAACATACTTGCATAGACACAACGTGTAAGGTTATGTATGTAAAGTGTGCATGTATAGTAAGCATGTTGGTTGTTGTTGCGCATACATATCATACATGATATGAATGGAACAACTGGGCCGGACCACTGACTACTGCTATTACCCCTGTAACATTGTGCAGACCCAAGCCATACCATACCGTACATAGAAACGAAAACCAAACCACGGGCGGTCGCTGCGCCCAGGCAAGCAAAGCAAAGCAAATTCAATATAATCCCAACTGCCGAAATAATCCCTACCCACCCATGAGCACACCACCTACCCACAAACATCCCACAATCTTCCGCCTCGGGACAAGTCCGCACCCAACGATTTTTGCGATACGGTTCCGGCTCCCCTTTCCGTCATAGCTCTAGCAGTCTGCGTGTCTGGTCTGGGCCCGGTCTGATAGGACAGGAAAGGGAATAGGAGAAAAAGAAGACGAAAGGCCTGCGCAACCAATCATCCGTCCATCCGAAGCGGAGTATCCTGTCCCAATAGTACATACGATACGAACAACAGATTAAAGAAAGGATACCGTACAAACGAGCGATATAGGGGCAAAAAAAGAAAGGAGAAGGAGACAGAACAGAGAGAGGAACAGGGGCAGAATAAGAAAGAAGCAGAAAAAGGAGAAACAGCAGATAGGGGCAGGCACACCAACCAAACTCCGCAGCAAGCCAACAAGCAAACCAATAATGGATGCCTACAAACGCGCCGGTCGAGGCGGCGCCGGCAACTATTACAGCCAGGAGCAGATCCAGGAGGCGGCGGCCAAAGCGGGCAAGGGAGAGCCTGACCTCGAAGCCCAGAAACCCGCCTACGGCGACGACCCGCCCCCCTCCGATCCTGCCACCGCCACCATGAAGGTCCTGCCCCCCATCCCCTCCTCCAATGGAGGCGGTGGGTATGCGCGCGCGGGCCGGGGCGGCGCCGGGAACTTCGTCAGCGCCGCGGACGCCGAGCAGCACCAGCGCGCCGAGGCCCGGCATACCCACGCTTCCTTAACGCGGGCCTCGTCCTACGGCAACGCCCACGCTCCTCAGCCGTATAACAACAATGGTTCACAACAACAGCCATCATCGTCGTCGACATCATCATCACAACCCCAAAGCCAGCAGCAACAGCAGCAGATAAGGTACTCGGGCCGCGGCGGGGCGGGCAACTGGACGTCCGACCCGGCTCATCAAGACTACGAGCAGGAGCAGCAGCAGCGGCGCAAGGCTGCGCTCGACGCCAAGGTGTTTGATGACGTGAGCGCGGGGCTCGCGGCGCCTAAAAAGGCCTACCAGCTGCACCCGGCGGGCCACGTCGGGAGGGGGCGGGTCGGGGTGGCCGGGCAAGGGGGTGGCGACGACTTGGACGGGACGGATAGATGAGCATGATTAGATACATAGCTATTTAGTTAGAGAGAGCTAGAGAGAAGAACTTGCTTATTTGACTTGGGATTCACCGGCGTTTTTTAGAATGGAGGAAGGGAAGGGACGAAACCTGAGAGGCTGATTGTGCTACACAGCCATGATCCTCTGTATACACACACAAACGAACATATATAAAAATCACGTAGAGCAACGCGTGGGATCCAGGACTATACATACGAGATCTTGCTGGCTGTCAAGGTTTTGTCTGGTAGACTCTGGAAGGTCTGGGAGGAAGATATGGGAAATTGGGTGAGCACGAGGCAGGACCTTTGCACATATGAGCAGAGCAAACGGTGTATTCATAGACCATATATACCCTATTCCTGCTTATTCTTTCTTTTCCCTATGGGGGAAGACACGCGAGCGATATGCCCGCATTTGGCTTACACAACCCACTCTTCACTGGCATTGCTGCTTTGCGACTGGTATCGGGGGTGAGCTGTATGTAGGAGTTGCGTATCCATCTGCAAGAATGCCTCGAGTGCCGTATACATCCGCTTGAGAGGCGAGCGTCTCTAGACCCCTATATGCCACAATCACACCCCCCGATATATGTGCCTTTCACTGCTGGATTTCACTAACCACAAGAGACACTTGAACAAAATTGAGCGAGTTATTCGCTCAGCATGATGTATCATCGCAGGGAAATCAATGTCCATAATATTTTTGGTTCCCACAAGGGTAGCCCACCAACGCCTTGACACATGCCTAGGAAGAAACCGAAAGCAGCAACCGCAGTAACGCCATGGTGTGAATAATACCATTGATCTTTTTCTTCTCGGCCGCCAATCCTCCTCCAATTTTCTGTGCAAGATCATAAGCACCCCCCATTTCTGCGCGGCCAGTAACATCCGGCACATACGCTTCTTCTTTACTCGGAATCGACATCCATCCCGTTGTCGGGGGCCTCCTCGTCGATTCCACCGTCGATGCGGACCTTCTGGCGGATCTTCTCCTTTCCAAAGGGCTTGTTCGTCTTGACGGGCAGGACATTCTCCTCGTCGAGTCTGTTGATCTCCTCTTGTTCGAGACCCTGCTCGATCGCGAGGCGGCGCTTTTCGCTGCCGCGCATGCGGGGCAACAGGTGAGAGTGAGTCTGCACAAGTTTTCTGTCGTTCGCGAGGTCGCGAGCCCGATTCCCACTCATGCGTTTCTTGTAGAATACCCGCTCGCGCTTTGATCTGATCTCGGCTATTCTTCCCATCGCATGCATCGTCTTCTGCCAGAGGTCGCGGTTGTAACGGACCGGGACGTTGCGGCGTGCGGCGAATCTGTGTGTGGACCTGTTAGTTGTATCCCGAAGTCTTGTTGGGTTGGGGTTCGCTGACTGAAGAGTAGAATCGACCGTCATTTCCTTGTTATTGGCCTTCCGGTAAGCCTTCGTCCACTGAAGCTTGCGCGGGTTGCGTTTTAGCTTGAAGTTTTTGTGGCATTTTGCTAGAGGCGTCAGTTAGTATGAGGCTATTCAGAGTGTTGAGCCAGCGACAGCAAGGTCTCCCAGACAAAGGAGAGCCAAGCAGCGCAGCTGAGGTAGGTTTACATCGGCAGAATCTGAAGGCCTTCGCATCATTGCGCACAAAAGTTATTCCCTTGCCTGTGGTCCATGTATGTTAGCAATAGGTTCCTGGATACGCAAGCCGCTTCGAGGCCGTCCGGGACACGCAAGCCGCTTCGAGGCCGTCCGGGACACACAAGCCCTATCGAAGCCGTTCGAGGAGGCGCGTACTTACTTGGATAAGCAGGCCTGCTACAGAAAAAACAGGTATCCACACGCATAGTTAACGATTGACCACGGTCTGTGGGTTTGTCGTGAACTGGTGATAATGTTTGCGATGGAGGTTTGTTGGTGTTGCGATTGTGATTTGAAGTTGCAGTAAAGAAGAAGGGCCCCGCCGGTAACTTTTTTTACTGCCAGCCCATGATAAGAATCCGAGCGGTGTCAGTGCGGAGCCCGCTAATTCTTATCGCTGGCTGTAATTGGTCTGGGGGAAAATCTTTAAGAGGCTGGATTTTTGACAGGGGTCTCTCCCCGGAGGACGGAGCGGCCACGGCTAGTAAAACTTGAGCGGCTAAACTCCGAGCGACGACTTGATGAGCTGCGTTGCGACAGATATCCCCATCACCCGTCTACCTAACCGAAGACCTTTTTTCCCGCTCTGCCAGCTCCCGTCGAGAGTTCACACGAAATCTTCTCCCTCACGCAAATCAGATACCACGAGCCACCATGGCTTCTATGCTTGCCATCGGAGGCGGGGTCGCCGTCGCAGCTTTTTTGGTACGTGCATTGCCCCATACCGTCATCGCTTTTGGACCCGACTTGGAGAGAAAGAGAGATAGAGGGCATCTTGAAACTAACACGTGTGTTTTTATCCAGGGACGCGCAGGACTTGTCGCGTGGAGGCGATCCCGAGGCGGTGTCGGCGCCATGGGCAAGGCTTTCTACAAGGGCGGCTTCGAGTCTCGGATGACGAAGCGGGAGGCATCCTTGATCCTATCTCTCAAGTAAGGCCGATTGATCTCTGCATGAACGGAATCGCCCTTCCCAGCACACAAAAAACTAACTCGACGTAGCGAAAGCGCCGTAACGAAAGACAAGGTCCGCAAAGCCCACCGAACGCTCATGCTGCTCAACCACCCCGATAGAGGAGGCAGTCCCTACCTGGCCACCAAGGTCAACGAAGCTAAGGAGTTCCTCGAGAAGAATCCCTAATGTCGATTGGGGCGACACGTGTATAGAAATAATGTACAAAAATCACCACTGCATTGTACAAAGCGACGGCGTTTGGGAATCGGTTTTGGGGCATTTACGGCAGTCCATAGCATTTGGTTGGTTCGGGGTCTGTATTCTATGGAATATAACCGCGAACGGCCCCTCGAGGGCTTATCTCTCCTCTGATCCGAGTTGACATAGAAAAAGTAAGGGATGCAAAGAACTGATATCTCCTCAATCCCTCCTAGAACATAGTGACGATGCACACACCCATACCCTTTACCACTGCGGTTCCTGTCTCGAGTTCGATGCCAAAGGGGCTTGACGCGACTCTCCAGGTTCCAGTGATCTAGAATATGATCCCCCATCCTCGTCTTCTCCGTCGGTCCACTCTCCTTCGCTTGGAATCTCTCGAGGGTATTCCGTGGTTGAGACGATCTCGGGATATCCGGTCTTTCTCAGCACAGCCATAGTAACCATTGCCCGGAGGGTGTACATCGCATCGTTTCCAGCATTGTGGAAATTGCGGCCCGGGTCCCCGAGTTCGTTGCACATGACTTCCAACTTGCGGTGCTTGGGATCTCTCTGGACTCGCTGGAACATGCCCTGGGTGTCTACTTCGTCGAGGAAGAGCGGGGATCTCCAGAGATTGACACCGAGGCCCTTGAGGTACTTCAAGTCGGAGATCAGATCGTGTCCAACCAGAACAACGGGGCTTGCGTGATCGTTGCCGATGCCGATGATGGCCTCGATTCGCTTGACAATGTTCCTTCCAGGAACAATCTCGCTCTCGCCAAAGTCGAAAAAATCGGGGCAGCCATGGACAAATCGACGGTTGACCAGATGGGCCACCTCTTTGATGCGGAGATGGTGTGCCTGTATCTTGCTGAACCATTTCGACCCGTTCAAGCCCGGGGGCAATCCAACTAAGTCCTGAGTATCAAGTATAGAGATACCAATCTCTGTGATGGTATTGTTGTTGAACTCGTGGGCTTCCACATCGATGCAGACAAACCGAACATCCCACTCGGTCTTGTAGGGCGGCGGCATTGATACATCCCATTTCTCATCTGCTTTGTCGCCGGTATAAGCAGTACGGGTACGCAGACCAAGATAACGCTGCACGCGCTTGGTAGTTTGGCCGAATCTCTTCTGTTTCGCGATCATCTTGGCTCGCCCAGCGGCAGGATCCTTCTTCATATTAGGTCTCTTGACGGACTCGTAGATCTTGTCCATCTCGCTCTTGAAGAATCTCAGAGCCGCAGGCTGCGTGTTGGGGAAATCGGGATTGGACTGGGCGTGGGCGAGCTCGGTCTGCAATGCATAGTACGCATCTGAGCTGTCTATTTTGCCAGCAAACCGCGGGCGCGGGCAACCCTGAAATCCGAGATTGAACTTCTCAGAGGCTTTTCCCTTCGGTATGGTAAGCAGAGTACGGAGTTCTTGGTTCGCGCCATTGAGAAATCCCACGAAGTCGGTCGTTGGCACGAACAAGAGCGGAGGTCGCGTGGAACATGGGTCGTAGATGTAGAACATGTTCCAGCCCTCGCCTTTGAAGAGATTCTCCTCAAAGAAGTCTTGTACCTTCTGTCGATTCATGTTCCCAACATATTTGTGAGGGTACTGTTTGACGAGCCGGAAGGGACAAAAGAGCATGCCCTGTAGAGCAAAACTATCTTTATCCATGCTGGCGGATGCCGAAGATGTTTGAGCCATTGTAGCTGCAGGTTGAGAGGGAACTGCCGCGGTTAGAAGTTGTCATAGTCAAGTGAGATGGGAAGCGAACGCGGCTTACCTGATTGCTGCTGACGATGGTTTCTGGGCCTCTTCTTCTTCTTCGTCTAATGTTGTGATGGGTTAGGAAAGATGCTTCCAGAAGATTGCGTTGCGTTTGAGAAAGAAGGGGATACGACACTGCAGCCGCCTGCATAGAGCACAAGAGGCTCGGGAGAGTCTTGGGTGCGATGTGCCTTCGACATGTCCATGCCTGATAAGCCTCGAAAATGAAACCGAGGCCAGCGTCGTCTCTTGGTGTTGATTGGAATATTGTGGGATGGAGATGGAGTTGATTGCAACTTACAGATAGATGGATACGTTTCTCTTAACTCAAGAGGAGTATGGCATGGGGGTCGTAGTTGCCGTCAATCGAGATGGAAGTTTTGGTGTTCAGCGCGACGCAAACAGGAAGGGAGGGAAGGTGTGACAGAGCAGCATTTGTGCGCTCCGGTCACATTTATTTCAATGATGGAGACGGGTTGACAAATTCGTCGACGAGAGCCCATTCGGACGCGCCAAGTTTTGACGCGTGATGTGCATACGGATTTGAGGTTCTTTGGCGCACATCAAGGAAAGCTGGCTATGACATGTCCGCGTTTGTTGCTGGAACCATCAGACGAGATGATTGTACATTATGTTTGAGTAACAACATTCACCATGTTCAGCCCAAATTAATTGTCAAAGCAGCTGACAGTGAATTCATTTGCACCATATTTGTACTGTCTCTGTAAGGTCTGGTTTGATATATTGACTCGTTGTACTACATACAGCAGCCAAAAATGAAAAAGACAAAAAAAGATGACCGCAGAGGGAATCGAACTCCTCCAGCCTTTAAGCATAATGAAATAACAATACCACCGCTAGGCCACACCAATACGGTCAAGGGAAATTACTGTCATTGCGGTATATAAACCCATTAGCAAGACCGTGTTACTCGAGGTTTAGCCGGCTCCTTCAGGAGAGTCCTGGCTCAGGGTGAACTCAAATCAGGGGATCAGGTCAGGTGAGGTGAGTTAGCATGAGATAGAGAAAGTTGTCGCCACAGCTTGCATTGCGCCACTCATTCAAGAGTCCAGAACTTTTACATGTTATGATCCTTCTGGACCACCGCCATCATGCGTTGCCAAAGAGCCAGTATTGTAAATAATAGTACAAATGGTGGATCGTGAGTGTCAAGCCCCTTTGTGAAGAGGCGCCAGTCTTGCAGTCTAGCCAGCCCTAGCCTCAGAACCACAACCATTGGGTTCTACTCTGTACGCTACTTCTTGTAGAACTGTGAAAAAGTCAGTTTAAAACTAGCATTGTGGGAATCAAGCAGGCATTACTCACCTCAGCAGCCTCTTCAGGGGTAACAGTCGACGATTCCACCGTCGAGTTGTCAATCAACCCAAGCCCCTTTCCTTTCAGCATCCACCACAGCTCGCGCCGGTCACCACCCAGCTCCCCGGAGAGAATCTTCTTCTTGAGGTCGAGCAGATAGGTATTGAAAACAGCCGAAAACTCAAAGTCTACCATACCCTCACGGAACACGCCTAGGTCCTCTATAACACGGTCATAGTTGAGGTCGCCCATGCTATCGCTGATGAGATCGCGTATGATCTGGCCCATCTGCTTCGCAGCGTCCTTGACATCATTCTCGTTGTCACTTGTGTTCAAGATCTGGCGGAACTCTGGGATCGCGTTGTTTGAGTCGATCTTGGCGCGCTTATGCTCTGGCTGTTTTAGGAGCGCATCGATGTCGAGCCCAGAGCGTGGGACGACCTTTTCTCTCTTGTACCTGCTAGTCGCCTTCGGTGGAACTAGTACAAAAAGTTTAGTAAATCGCAGGATCAGGATATGTGAGGGCAACCCACCTTTCTTGACTTCTGCAGTGTCAATTAAATCGTCAAGTCTTGTCTTGGCCGCTTGCTCCAGATCCTCATCCGGCTTTGCATATTTGACAAGGATAGGGGGGATAGGCGGCACAGGCTGATCGGGGTAGATAGCACGATGACGGACAGCCTGATTTATACGGTGCAAGGTCGGGCAGTATAAATCGTCTACGGGGGCATATTCTTGTGTCCGGTTTCTAAATTGTCGTTAGTAATCCAATTACAAGAATATAGTAGTTAGGGCGGAACACATACCCATCATCATCCACTTCGTACGTCGATATATCCATTGCGTCCACATACTCGCTCATGGTCTCTAAAAGATCGTGCGATGGTAGATGTCGATGCTCGTTCAAGACCTTCCCGGTCACAGTAACGATCTTGTCCAAAGGGGGGAATCTATAGCTGCGAACATCTTCTGCAAATGGCAAGGGAACATCGTAAAGACATTCAAACTCTAGATCGATGTGGGGTGCCAGAACGAGGAGGATAGGCTCCTTGCCGTCCTTCATGACCAGCCGCGCAACAGCGTAGGACTCGAGTTCGTGCAAGGAATGGATGAATGAAGATAATTTAATCGCAGCCTCGTCGTTGAACTTTTGAGGGACAATCATGCAGCTGTCACCCATGTTGACGAAGGGCTCAAAATTGTCCTGCGGAATGAAACCGACGATCGCAAAGCCCTTGGTAGTCTCGATTTTGGTGATATTGTGCTCAGACTCGCTGATGTGCACAGCAGTCCGGCCGTATTCATAGCCTCTAGCAAGATCTTCGAGTTTGACTTCCTTCTTGCCTTGTGGACCGTCGGGGTGGTTATAATAATAGGTCCGAGTGGAACTTACTCCCGCAAAGTCCCCGGTCGATTGGACCCCCTGCATTACATCGTCGTCCTCTGATTGTGTTGCGTGGTCCTTTCGGAAGACGACATTGCTTGCCGGCGGGATGGTGGCTTTGTGTGTCTTGAAGTATCTTTCGACATCGATACTCATGGCACCCTGCCGAGGGTCTCCAAGGGTGAGGGGGCCTTCGTATGACTTGTAGGGCTTGACTGGTTTCAGGCGTGGCACGCTGAGCTCTGCGATGGCCTCAGCAATGGTTCCAAACTGACCATCGCATGCATCGGAGAGCTGCTTGAGCAAACCCTCGTTGGCGGCCTTCTGCTCCGTCTTGTCCTCTTCCTTAAAGCCGAACTCGGCGTCATCGAAGTCCACACCCCTGAGTTTTTATTAGCTTTAGTCAAAGAGCGGCAAGGAGGACGTTACCCACAGCACTGTCAATTCAATACCCAGCTCCTTGATCTTTCTGGCGATGTCGGCCATATTCTCCTCATCTTCGTCGATGTGAGACTCCCCGTTTGTGACGAGAATGATCCTGCGGTTGTACTTGAGCTTTTTGGTGAATGTCTCGATCATCTCCATGGCAATAACGACAGCGGATAAGGCATCTCCCACATCTGTCGAGCTGGGTTCTATCTTCTCTTGCAGGCTTCGAAGCCCGGCCATGTACATAGGACCAAGCTCTCTCAAGACAGATATGTTGTCGTAGCCATCTGCCTCGGCCATGGGGTTATCAGTCTCGTCGGTCTTCAGACCAATCACGCCTATATTCCATGTTTTCCGGTTTGCAGCAACAGTGGTGGATATCCTGTCCCAAACATACTGCATGCTCCAGTTCATGTCTGGTTCAAGCCGGCCATTGTGACAGTCAGCCATGGATGACCCGAGGTCAACAATGTAGACTGTAGCTTCCTTGTCCGCCATTTTGTGTCCGATGTGCAATTGCAGGTTCTGAGAGGGGATGAGGTCAGACTTCTACAGAGTTGATAGAAAAGATGCAGGTATTGGGGCAACCCCCAAGTTCTGAGCTGTCTTTTTATTTTGTAAGTGATCTGCCTCAGGAACAGGCAAGGAATGATTAGGCAGTCGCGGCACGGTTCACATTCGCCGCCGGCGCGACTTGACGTCCAGGGAGCAGGGAGAGGTAGCTCGAGTGGGTCCACTTTACGCGAACTACGATCGGAGTCACGGGATTTCCAGGCGTCAGCCAGATTCTCCAGGGCCTTTCTGTAGGAGCCATGCTGTCAGGAAACTGAGGATAGTACATAAAGTCTTCCATAGGCACCCACAAATATCTACACGACAGACAGATACACAGACGTATGGCCACTCTGACAATTGATGTTGGTTGCATACTCTACCATATTCTCGTCTCAATGGGTTTGTAGCTCTTATTAGATATCCGATTCGATCACTGGCAATTGGCACCTATCGTACTCCACTAAAAGTCAGACCACAGCACTTAAAGCTGCATGGAGCTAGTGTCTGGCAACGGATGGGGAAGCTTGGGAGCTGCTTGGGAGGGCACGGAAACGGAAGGGGGGCCCAAGCTCCCTGTGGTTGGCCCATCGTAGCGTCATGGAGATCGAGAGGTTGCCCCGACTTACAGTGCATATCCTGGACTGGTCCCAGTATTGATGTCCCAAGAGGCATATATCAACAGCCAAAAGACCCGCTCCATCCTACTGTCTAATCCAACCTCCTCTTCTCTCTGATTATATATAATCGCAACCATTATCACCTATTCCAGTCAGTGAAGAATCGAAGATGGCGTCTCCCCTGTGGCAGCCCGGCCCGTATCATATCATCTCGTACGTTGTCTCCAACTCACGTCCAGTGCAGTGTAAGGGGGAGTAGTAACTGATCATATCGTCCTACTAGCTATGGAACCCTCCTAGGAACAACAGTATTCCACGTAAGCCACTCACTAACAACGTTCATTATATCGGCGCTTTTCTATTTACATAATATGGCTATACTAATGCACTCGGTTTTGCATTTGAACAGTCCTTCATCAATGCCACAGCTTCGTTCAAGGTCCTCGAGCGCCCGCAGTTTGCCATTCTGCAGCGCGCCCTGTTCCCCGCCTACTTCGGCATTCAGACCATCGCCCCCGTCCTCCTGGCCCTGACGTACCCGGGCAACCGCATCTCCGTGGGCGGTCTGCGTGGCGTGCTGGACGAGTACAATCGCTGGGGTGTACTTGCACCGCTGGCTACTGCCTTTACGACCGGACTGTTGAACTGGGTATACTATCTGCCGGCGACGAACGCGGTGACCGCGAAGCGTAGGGACCAAGGTACGTTTCGAGAAATCGCAAGCTCGCATGAGAATGTACCCTACTTGGCTTTGTCATCAATGGTATATATATCCGGAGAGCGGCTCACTAATAACCATGCCAATTTACAGAGACCAAGGACGGCAAGAGAAGCTGGGATGCCCCGCCCCACTCTCAGGAGATGGACGCCCTGAACAAGAAGTTCGGCCAGTTGCACGGCATCTCCTCACTCTTGAACATGATTACGTTCGGCGCGATTATTGCATACGGCTTCAACCTGGGCTCGAGAATCCAGTAAGGAGCGGAAACAAACGTGTCAACGGTACATACGATGGGCACACTGCAATGGACGGAAGAAGGTAAGAATATGTTTGTCTCAAATTTCTACGAAAGCAAAGAGAGCATAGCAGCAGCGCAAGCTGCATTTGGCCTGGTATTATAAGAAGATACTACCCCAAAGACCAAGTTGAATCAGACAAAGTAAAACGCCATTTCCCCGTCTATGTTTCGACCGGTGCGCTCCCAATAAAATGTCAGTGACAGAAGCCCGATACGCCGTCCACCCTTTTTCTTCTTCCAGTTCGCCCGCTTCCCATGGGTATTGTGCAAATTACTCAAGTTGAGCCTCGCTTTGATGTATGCGCCATGTCCACCCTTTACCTCAGGACTACTACTGCCGCTTATTTAAGGGAGGAGGCATTATATGCTGTCTCCTTCAGTGACGTCCGGCCAATGCCAGCAGCTCCTGCTTGGCCGCCGCGAGCTTCTGGGCCTTGGTCTCGGGGTCATCGACTCGGGGCCACCGGCGCTCTTCCGTGGCGGCGCGGCGCAGCGAGTCGTGGAGGGAGCGCTTGGGAGGCTCGAGGGACAGCTGCGTGGAGATGCAAAGCTCGTCCTTGGGCGGGGGGTAGTCACGTGCCAGCGGAGGGAGAGGGTTGGTGCCCGTGTAAGATCTGGTGAGAGCAGGTGGCTTGGGGGCTCCGGAGGAGAAGGCGGAGTCGGTCGAGGTCGTCGAGATGGACGATCTCCGCGACGATGAGGCGGTTTTGGGAAAGTAGCTCGTGCTCTCCTCGCTGGGCTGTTGCTGCTCAGCACCGGCACCGGTAGAGGGGGTGGTGACGAAGGAGGAGGCGAGGAGGCCGGTTATGTAGGAGAGTGCGTCGCCGATGTAAGACATCTTGTTGTTATGTGTGGTTTCAATGGAATGAGAAAACGTTCCTGACGCTGTCGTGATGAAAGAAGTAGAAATCTTCAAAGTGGTGAAGTTAAGTAGTTGATATATTGAGGACGCAGTACTAGCAATACGTTCGTGTGACTCGAAAACGATTAAACCGCTTCAGTTACTTCAGAGTGGTGTAGGGTAAAATTTAAATAAATAAAAATGTCATGTGTGGTCAGGCAGGGCGCCGTGTTTCGGAGAAAGGATGATGGACGGTCTTCTTCAAGGCTTTTGATCCAATGTTGTCTGAAAGTTAGAACGAAGAGGAGGAGCGAACAAACGGAAAATAGAGTGGAGAAATGATATTAGTTAAGTCGATAAGAGTAAGAGTACGTACGCAAACTCGACGGGAAAAAAGTCTAGAAGGTCGAGGAGCTTTGGAAGGAAATGGAGAAAGAACCAAAAGGGTGGTCGAGAAGGGGGGGGGATTATTTATTAATTTCTCACGATAGCCTCAACGCATTGGTCCCAGGGTGGGACTACACAGAGAGCTAAGGTAGGTACGTAGCGCTTTGGGTTACGAACTGCCGCTATTCACTCAATGGTAATTGCTCCCCGTACTCCACCCAACTGATTACCTGCATGTATGGCAATTCAAGAGGACCAACAATATGCATCTCAGAAGCATCTATCCTACCGAGGGTTGTCGTGATCAAGACGTAATTCAGTGCAAGCAAGGATGCTGCAAGTTACACCCAACGGGTTGCTTTTGCTCTATCTGGCTGCTGCTGTCTGTCAGTTGTTGAGCGAAGCGGCTGTCTTCAATGGTTGTTGAGATGGATGGGCGCAGATGGGCGCAGGCGCAGACAGGACGGGCGAGGCCGCAAGGGTGGGGGTTCATGATCTGCACATGCTACCTAGCATTTTCCTGCAGGTAGGGTCCTGGGTCCCTCAAGTTCTCGTGCCTGTCTAGTGTCTAGTGAGCGGACCCACCGACATCGCATCTCGGTACAGGGAGATTGTGAGATGGCTTTCTCTTACACCAACCGGATATTGGTCACCATTTGGCCTATTCGCCCAAGTCCAAGTCGCCCAAGTCTTAAGGGGCACAACCGCAATTGGAAATTACAGCCAGCAAGCATACTTCATGGCAGACGCCCGCGAGGGCCATAGTTAAACCCCGCGTGCTCACGGCTTCCAACATCATCGTGGCAACTGCCTCGGGTTATATTGCAACAAAGAAAATGTCTAACTGGAGGCGCCCACTTTCATAGTGAGATAGAAAACGACGATCAGTCACTGAGGGGTCATGCAACACACTAGCAAATGACGGATGTCTGCTTTTGACGGCTTCGTTAGTAACAGAAGCCACTGTAAGCCACATGCATAAGCTCTTTACCACTCAAATATGCTCTTGTATGCCGGTAGCGTAGTACAAAATGCTGTGCAGAATCAATTGAGAAAAATTCCTCGTCTCGGATAAGACACCCACCCACACTGTGACTGTTACACCCGGTTGAACGAAACACCGCCTCTTCCGTTATCTATCTACCTATCACCATGTTCCCGGTTCACGTTCCGCCGCCAAACAACCCAACGAGTCCAGACCGTACCAATTCGAGCTTCGAGGCGAATCAACTTAAGCCTCAAGTGGTCCCAGATCGTTATTAGTTCGTATTCTTTGGCTGCGGACCCCGTCTCAATCAGGCAACAGAAATGACCAAATAATCGCCCAAGTTGCCCGCCAGCCAGGTTGGTCAGCTAAGCTCCCTTCGGCAACGGGGCATGCTTCACATGCACGTCTGCGTCATTGCGCATTGCAGATGCGATTTCGGCTGCAAAAGGCACGTTACTGCTTCCACCTCTTGTGAGCATCCCAGCATCCCCGCTTACTTCTGTTTCGCCGCCTGCTTCTTGGCCAACTCGCTGGTGCGTATGACCTTGGGCGGCGGCGTCTTATACGCAGTCAAGCTGGGAATGTGTGCGCCGACTTGTCGCTGGTAGTGTTTGTACTCGGGGTACTTGCCCGACGAGATGAGCTCGGTGAGCCACGTCGATCCTTGGAAAAGCATGACCAAGAACAGGGCACCTGCGCCAGACCAGTTGTAAAGCGTCTTGCTTGCATAGCAGCTCCACTGGTAGAGCATGAACCAAATAGTCTGCTCTGCCGCGAAGTTCGGGTGACGTGAATACGCCCAGAGGCCAGACGTGATGAAGCCTCTGTCGAGCTCTTGCTCTGTGTATCCCTCGGGCACCTCGCCCAGCTCTTTATATTCTTGCTTCGCTGATTGGAAGTCTGGGGTTGTCAGCTTGATTAAAGTTTGTACTACATTGAATTTGTGTAAACTTACCCCATTGTTGTTGATCACTGAACCACTCGGATACTACGAGAAGTAGCTGAATACCGGTGAAGACCAGGTCCGCGGTCGTCAAATGAGGCTCGTGTTGAGTCGTCAACAGGATGGCATAGGTTGGAGCCGCCAGCATAAAGAGTAGGACGCTCTGTATGTAGGAGATGAACGTCGCGTTAAAGATAAAGAACAAGGCAGGGTGGACCTGTTTGCGGATTATCTCCCTATTGCAACAATTAGCTATGCTCATGGTGGAACTGTCATGAAGGGGTTAACCTTACCATCTGTAGTCCTCGGAGCCAACGGTATATCCGCCTTTTCTCCAGTAGTTGAAGGTCAAACGTGCCTTGAACCCGACTTTTAGTAAGCAATCTCTATATATTCCTCACTAGGGCGGGAACAAACTTACGCTCCAGATGGTGCTCCAAAGTAGAATGATGTCGAGGCGCTGGGAAGGCAGGTTGTTCAAATGAGCCCACGCGACGAAGTGGGCGTTGTAGATGGTTGGCAGCAGACTCCACAGACGATCTACCTGGGAGTAGTTCCTGTTGAATTCCGACACGGCCAGGAAGATGGTCCCGAGGAAGATGGAGAATGCAAAGCCCGAAACGAGGGGATTCGTGCCCTTGTAGAGTGCAAACAGTGCATCCGGGTCAGTTATGCTTTTGGCCAGTTTTGCTGGCAACTCATACAGCTGAGGAAGATATGGCTCGACTGTTTTCGAATAGTCGGCGCATTCCTCGAGCGTCTGGACCAGAGGAAGACCCATTGTGACGCCAGTAGCTGGATATTAAGCTCGAGTAGAGTGTGTTCTTTGTGTTGAAGCAGATATCCAGATCCCCTTCGCATACAATGTGTTGTTGTCGTCGTGAGAGTTATATAGCTTGCCGCGCGATCTGTTCTAGCACGTCATTGATACGTTGGACACGGTCGTGTTATTAGGGGACCCTGGGCAGCTGGGCTAAGTCTGGACTAGAAGTAAGCGCACAGGCCCGCTGCCCGCCAAGCCGCGTGTCAATTCAATATTGACTTTACAACGGGCAGGAGCCACTAAAAACAAGTATTTCAGGTGCCTGCCTGCTAAATCAACACCGCTGTGCTCCTTGGTGCAACTATGGAAGATACTTGCGAGCAAATCCCATTTGGACTATCGACGGTGTTTACAAGATTGCCATGAGAATACGGATAGAATCCAATAGAAACCGCTCTTGAACATTTTGTCATGCTCCAAAGCGGATCTTGCCCACTATCAACCCAATTCAGCTCAAAGCTCGGCTTGCCATGACGGGTATGGAGTTGAAGACGTCTTTTCAATCTTGCAGTTCTACACGGCCCTTCAAGCTGAATTTCCGTCAATGCCGAGATTGATCTGTCTTCTATCTCATACGCGAGAGCATGCTACGATAGTTCGGCACATATTGAACACGACCCAGCGGCGTTTCAGTTCCAAGATGAGGATTCTCTGCGTGGCTGAGAAGCCCTCAATCGCCAAAGCCGTTGCTGAACATCTTTCAGGTGGCCGATCAGAAACGGTGAGTTTGTATTCTGAGCCCGCATAGTCCTCAGTCAGAATCACTTGCTGAGAGCCAGCTAGCGTAACACGCGGAACAAATATATAAAAAATTATGTCTTCGACTACGACTTTGGCGGCCAGCCCTGGGGCAATTGCTCCGTCACCATGACCTCGGTCCTTGGGCACATCACTGCAGTCGAGTTTCCTTCCGAGTACAAAGACTGGAGGCACCCGCCTCCAGAACGCCTGTTCGACGCACCTGTCAACACGGTCATCGCCGATGTAAGCTTCTAGTATCACTGCATCGTGTAATCATCTTGACTCACCCGAACCGCCACAGGACAAGAAGGACATCGCCCAAAACATTGAGCAACAAGCCAGATACTCCCAGGGCCTATGCATTTGGACCGATTGCGATAGAGAAGGAGAGCACATCGGACATGAGATCCGCGAGGCCGCCCGAAAGGGGAACGCTGCTCTCACCATCAAGAGAGCCAGGTTCAGCAACATTGAGAGGGCGTGAGTGAGAGATGGGTCTGTACTATGGATCATGCAAACTGATACATCACAGACACATACTACATGCATCTCGACACTTGATCATGCTTGACGACAAACAGGTCAATGCTGTTGCTGCGAGAATTGAGCTAGACCTAAGGATAGGCTATGCTCTGACACGTTTCTTATCTAATAATCTCAAGACACTTGGTGGCCCCTTGGCAAATTTGGTCATCAGCTATGGTAAGTACAAATCACATCCTAGTATTCAAGGCAGAAATCTTACAAATCAGGATCTTGCCAGTTTCCCACCCTGGGCTTTGTGGTTGACCGATACTTCCGAGTAAAGAATTTCAAGCCAGAAACGTTCTGGAGCATTAAGGTGAAGCACAAGAAAGACGGCATTGACGTTAATTTTACCTGGGCACGCAATCGACTTTTTGACAGGGCCTCAGTCATTGTCTTATATGAGCGTTGCCTTGCCGCGAAGACAGCGGTGGTTACCAAGGTACAGGAGAAACCGACGAAAAAATGGAAGCCGCTACCATTGACTACAGTAGAGCTGCAGAAGATGGCAACACGCTTTCTTCGCATGACTGGTCAGCAAGCCATGACTGCGGCCGAAAGTCTATACAACAAGGGATTCATAAGTTATCCTAGAACAGAGACGGACAAGTTCGACAAAGGGATGCCCCTGCGGACATTGGTTCAAAAACAGGCCCAAGATAACCGATGGGGAACGTTCGCGCAGAACTTGGTGAATGGTGGTTTTCAACAGCCAAGGGATGGCCGACACGACGATAAGGCCCATCCTCCCATCCATCCCATCACGTATGCAGGACCATCGGCAGCACTCAACGATTTTGAAAAGAAGATTTACGAATTCGTAGTCCGACGGTTTCTGGCCTGCTGCTCCGAGGACGCGAAAGGAGTAGCCACCGATATTGACATCCTCTACGGCGAAGAGACCTTTCACGCCCATGGCGTCATTGTGCTCGAACGCAACTATCTGGAAGTTTACGTCTACGAAAAGTGGACAGGGACTGCAGAACTGCCAAAGTTCACAATGGGCGAGCGCTTTGAGCCGCACGAGGCCATGATGACGGAAGGGAAGACGGCTCCCCCAAGCTATCTGACCGAAGCCGACCTCATCTCATTGATGGACGCGAACGGTATCGGCACGGACGCTACTATGGCAGAGCATATCCAGAAGATACAAGATCGCGATTACGTACGCACAGTGCCCCGGTCTGGACGGCAGGGTGGCGGAGATGACGACGCAGAGAACTCCGATGAGGCTCCAGCTGCGCGAGGGGGCCGTGGCGGTCGCGGTAGCCGTGGTGGTGCTCGTGGGCGCGGAGGACGTCGAGGGGGTGCAGCACCACAAGCGAGGGGAGGAGGAGGGGTAATGGAGTTCATCCCGACTCGCCTGGGGGTGGCCCTAATCGAAGGCTTCGACAGGATGAACTTCGAGACCAGTCTAGGCAAGCCTTTCCTGAGGAAAGAGATGGAACTGAAGATGAAGGCCATATGTGACGGCCATACCACCAAACAGGTGGTATTGCATGAGAGCATCAGCCAGTACCGACGTGTTTACAACCAATCACAAGAAAACCTCCATGTTCTCAAAGCTGTAAGAGCGCATCCCCATCACAGCCTTCTCCTGCTGTATGACCTACGAGAAATTTACTAACATTTGCTGTAGGCCTGTAGGCAATACATATTCGACAACGCTGCCGGTTGATCCTTAGCCTCGTACGGATCATCTTTTCCGTTTCGAAAGGGTTGTGCAGCAGGGTAGCCACGAGAGATTCCGCGATTGGCAACTCGCGTAAGGGGCGCTGCTTCAAGCCTTGCCGGGCTGGATTCCACCACTGATATTGGATGTGTATGAAAGAGCCACGGCCTCGACCTCATTCTGAGCGGCCACATAGCAGCATCTAACTTGGCAGAGTCCATCACAACATCCTCCAGGGCGTGCACTAGTATGATATGCATTTCATACATACTCTACTTCGCATCCGCTGTGTCGTATGATGGCAGGTTAATGTTCGGGGGCATCCATCTACAACATTAGGGCAAAACCCTCTGGATCGCAATATACATGGCTGGCTACTTTGTGTCACGATAATACTCTGGGGCTCAGAAATTCAAAATCAAGAGTCATCCTGTCGAAGTGAGGGATTAAGTCATCTGCTAGAGTCCAAGCAGGCTGCCACACGGAATGAAACGGAAGCCGTTGAAGGGTCATTGGGTTGGCTATCTTGCGCTATCTTGGTTAGAGGGCGCATGCGGAGCTGCCAATGCCGTGAACATGGCTGGGGGGGCCTTCGGACCAATCGCGATAAATACTACGTACGACGGATGTTATCACATCGCATGGTTGGGCAACGTGGGGGAATCGGTAGGGAGATAATGGTGTCGCCCAGCAGGTAGCAGCAGCAGCGGGGTAGATACTAACAGATAGTCGAGCCGAACGCGCGCCTCGAGGGTGTTCGGTCGTATTAGTCTGTATCTATGTCATGTATGTACGGGAAAAGCTGGGGGGATGGTATGGAGACACGGAAACCCCTCAATGTGGCACCCTCCCAATCGAGCGCACACTTACAGCTTATACTGCTATCATTGGTGACCGGTACAACCACTCGGTACTACAGACATGATGTTCGTGATGGGGCATTCCAAACCCACCCAAATTCAAGGACACAACCACATACACACGCCGAGAGCCCCGGCTGCAGTTTGCTAGAAACACAGTGTTACGTACTGGGGAGACCGATCATATGTCTCGCTCATCGGCCTTCCGTATTGGGCTCCAAGTGTCCGGCGACAACGTAACCAGTAAAGCCACCCAATGGAGTTTCCGGCATTTCAATGGTGGTTTATACCGATCGCAGCAGTCTTTGCAGATGATCTGATATAAAAACAAATTCAGCGTAGTGGACACCTTGTATCGGCCGAATGTATCTGCAACAAGGCTAAGCGACTGAGTATAAGACCGTCTACTTGCCCGAGTATGCCTGGTGTAGGCGCGAGACGATGCTCGTTGCTCTAGGCACCTCGGGGATCGGCACAGATCGGGGAGATCCTTGGCTCCTCGAGGTTCGTTGCCCAGTTGCCCAGGCATATGGATATCGCGAACATGAGCCTGGAGCTCTGTTGTTCGGAATTTCGGATCAGTAACCATTGGCAAAAGGTATTGGCCAGCCCGACTTCTAACTTAGGGCAATGCCCTCCATCTTGGGAAGCGTGTAAGTCAAGGGTAACCTTACACAGTCGGAAATTCGAGATGTGTGCAGCTCGTGGGACTCCATCCCAGTGACCGGCCCCGGGTGGAGCCCAGTGAGTTTGGCAGCCAAACGGTCATCCGCAGATCCGGGTGATCTAGTTAAGCAAGTACATCGTGCTGGAGTCGTCCTGGAGTAGCATATACGCCAAACATGAAATGAGTGGACATATGTTAAAGTGCTTTCAGGGATCCAGCCATTCTATTATTTCCTTGTTGGAATCCTACCTAGTGTTAGAGGATAGGATAGTCACCACTAATACTCTAATCACTGTCAACGACTTTCCATGTAAGTCGTCCGTCGACCTCTACTATTACCCACAAGGTCCAAACAAGGTTGTCTTGTGCCCCCAACCTGGCCGTCGATTGGCTGGTTTGTTGTTCGGTGGCTGCTTGGTCTCTCTCTCTCTCTCTCTCCTATCTGAGTTTCAACGAAACCTGAGACGAGACCGTCTCAATCCACTTGGATGGAAACTCAGCCAGCTGAACTCTATTTCCTGTCCTTTCAGGCGATTTGCCTTGCCCCAAGGATCGAGAGTCAGCCCGCGTGTGCGCGGACTTCTTACGTATTTCGAGGGTTCGAGGGTTCAAGGGGAGGGGCGAAAATAAGAATAGCAAATGCCACCGGATCACCTCCCAGCAAATGGTCCATACCACATGTTCACACCCAACGGCTGGTTTTGCCTTTGCGACGACGCGGGGTATTTGGCTTTTGCATAACAATTAAGGTCTATCTCTCTAGCATCCATAGCACCACCATGATGTTATGTATGTTACCCATTACCACATTGAATCTGAGGCGATTCTACCCGCATGTGCATACGACATTCCTTCACACACAATTTAGTCTTTATTTTTTCTGGATCTGCAGCAGGCCAAATTAAGCGACCAATCAAATCGACACGTTCCCAAAACGTGCAAGTTTGCTTCTTTTTGGACTATCCGAACACGCAGACCAGACACCAGACACCAGACACCAGGACACGCGCGCATCGGCCGAGAAAGCATATCGTAGCTGACAGGTACTTAGCCTACGTCGTACTTACATGGCTAGCCCGCCTAGTCCGACCTAAATGTGTAGGGAGGCCATGCGACGAGAGAGAGAACGATCGGCACGAAGCAAGGTACGAGTAAGTTGCCATACATAGGTACTATCGAAACAAGATATTCTGCAGAGATGCGCAATATCGCATCCGAATTAGGGCTTTTGCTTGCATGTCTAAGTGTTAGTAGGGGGGAAACCTGTGCGACGATATCCAAAAGATAGGTAGATAACGTGTCCCGTGTCCCGCTATCTGATGATCCGATCTACTACAACCATACTATATGCGATGGAATAGGAATGAGTCCGGTTGCTGCGGCATCGGAGTGCCTCCTATACGATATCGTATCGTAGGGTCTGACCAACGCACGTTGGGCCCCCCCGAATCAACCAACAGCCCGCGCTATCTAGAGTTCAGGTTGGTGAGAATGATGTGAGATCATCTTTCTTCTAGCTTACAGTTACTTGACTCTCCTCTAGCCTCGTAATAGAACACACACACACACACACACACACACATAGATGACAGCGATGCCAATAATAATTATACACAATAATAAGGTACGAGCAATAAAACCGTTTTTGTTTTGGTTTGGTGCGGGCCATCCATGGTAAACCCTAGATATCAACGACGGCCTGACGGCGTCGCGTCGTGGGGGCATGCTTCTTTTTTGGCCAAAGCACTAGGTAAATACCAAGAACAACTTCCTTGGATACCTGATATACCCTTACTACACACAAAAGGGGGCAAGGATCGAAATTGGAGGTGGATATTGCACTTTATTTTCATTTCGCACAATGAGTGCCGTAGCAAAAATTCAAAAAGGAATTTTACAAAATTCCCTGATATGTGACAAGTCGGTGTCAAGAAAAGACCCAGCAATGGAGATGTGTCTCGTGGTCAACGACACCGACGATGTGTGAGTCCTTTGTGTTGTTCCAGTTTCCGCTGCCGATGAGCTGTACAGTAATCCAGGTCAGTCGGGGACCCTCCCAATGAAGAATGACTACTGCACCCCCTGTACATGAACGGAGGGTCATGGGATTTTCGCAAGAAACAGTTTCAGTCACACTGTAGTACATAGTAGAGTCCGGTCTAGTTCTAGTCAAGTCAGTCGCTAGGCTGTTAGGCTCACGCCCCTCTCTTCTTTCTAAGCATCCGTTTTAGTCTCTCGCTGGATTGCAAGCTGCTGCTGCTTGCGGCTTGCGGGAATGCTGCGTAGGAGGAGAGGAGGAGGAGGGAGGCCGAAACAAGTCCAACACCTTACATGCCTGCACGTGTAGGATACTCTAGCTCTCAAACAAACCGGCAGCAAGCTGTCTTGTCTCTTAATGCAGCCGACTACAATGCAGATGGAGACGCGCGTACGTCATAACAAGTCCACTTGCCGCAGTTACCATTAGTAGTTACATATTGTACACATACACGCCACACACGCACAATTACACGCACAAGAGTATTGAGGTAAGGTAGGCAGGTACATTGGCATCTAAGTACATTGGTTCATCTTGATAGGTTGCCATAGTCTGGGGAAACATACGATGCCCGAATGAGAGGGGAAACCGAGGAAAGAAAGAGGAGTCAATCCCTCTAGGCCAAACAATTGATGATTGCAATATCCTGCTTATCTAGCAAGCATGACGCAATCGCTGCAAGAGCAATCCGTACAAAACGGACAAGAGAAGGTTGTTAGTTGTTATGTTTGATGATGAATGAGGCTTACGTGCTGGCGGAAGGAAGGAAGGGGGGTGCCACGGAAACAGGATATCAGCACAGCCAAAAAGGTTGACAGCGACATACAGACGCACCACCCAGGCCACCCGCACTCAGTCAGCAGTGGCATGGCGGCATGGTGGCATGGTGGCTCAGGGAATTGTAATTGTCATATGAGCCACGGTATTGGCGAAAGTAAAGTGGCCTGGGTGGCCTTAGCGGACAGCGGACACACTCCCCGGTTTCTCCCTAACCCAAGCAAGCTCCGACCGTCTCGTAGGAACGCGCGAGACGGAGGCAGTCGAGGCGGCTGAGAAGAGGAAGACGAAAGGCCCTGTTCTAATTCACACCTAAGGCCTAAGGGATGGCAGGATGGGAAATGGCACACAGTGCGTACTGCACATACCGCCCCTTCGTTACTGCTGCTGCGCGCTGCTGCGCTGCTATTCCCAGCGCATCAATTAATCCATTTTCCTCCATTTCGTCTCCATCCATCTATCCGGCCCCCCATCCCTCTCACCCGTCGCGCAAAATCGACGAGAATCTGAGGCAGGGGTGGGAGGGCAGTCCGCCAGTCTCTGGCAGTCTCGCCCGCGGGATTGGTCCATGTGCACTCCAACCCAGTCTTTGGCGAGCTTCCAATGCTTCCATAGGCCCATGGCCACGGCCCTTTGCTAGGCCAACGCCCCGGTTTTGTTTGATTGGGAATCTGGTTCCGGCTCCGGTGTGTAAGTGCTTTGCTTCAGACTCTCTCCAGCACTCAGCACCTGCCGCACAGCGACCTTTGCGACCTTTGCGACATTTGCCCAAGGAGACGGAAGGAGGAGGAAGAGACGGGAAAAAAGCCACCGCCCTTTGGCGACAGGAACAACGCACAAGCTTCTCCTTTTTTTTTAAACCCAACAGTGAAAATTCTGACCGATAGTTTTCGAGTGTCTTTGTTCACGATATATGCGACATGTTCGTACTGTGCTTGACAATTGCTATGTACAGTACAGTAGAAGGAATGGTGGTGGTGTGTGGTTGTGTGGTTGGTGGCAGCAGCAGCAACACAAGCAACAAATAACAGGCCAGTCAGTACCCAGTAACCGCACTCACATACTGTACGTATGCAGGTATGTACATGCACCATTTTATGTAAGTAAGTATGTAAGTATATATGTAGATATGTATGTATGTATGTACAGGCAGGCATACCGGGACAAGACACAATTGAGCAGCAAGCAAGGCCCCCCCTTCTGTACCTCTAGCCTCTTAGCTCCCGGGTAGGTACCTAAGTCGCAGTAGCTTTCACAGTGACAATAGCACCACCCCAGGCTATTACTACTCAACACTACCTACCCCAAGTACATCCAGCCATGTACTTGCCTCCCATACCTTACCTACCAATACCAGACCAGACCAGACTTATCTTACACTTGGGCTTGGGTTTGGTTTGGGAGTCAGTCCAGTAGTCAGTCATTCAGCCAGTCAGTCAGTCAGTCAGTCACACATGCAATACATTAAACCCGACTGTCGCTCACTTCCACCTTCGGGCTGATCCCTCTCCCCTTCTCCAAGCACAACCAACAACAACAACTAACATCACGCATTTCATTGCACATCAAGAGTCATCTTCTTGTCACAGTCAAGATAATCGCGCCAGCGCTGAACATCTTGCCATAATCCGTTTCTTGTTTTCCATAACCCGAAAGCAAAGACAAAGCACGACGCTCATCTCCTGTATACTTCCGGACCTGTCGCTTTGTAAGTCGCTATCTCGACCTGCCCTCCCTCTCTGACTCAACCCTGGCCACTCGGCCAACACTGCCCTCCACGCGTCGCACAAAACACCAAACCCCCCTTTGCATCTTCCAAATATGCTAATTCTGTGTCGCGGCACTATCTAGACTCGTCTTGAAGCATTTACACATTCCCAACATGGCGTCCCTGGCATCAGCTGCTGCTCGCGATATCCCCAAGACCTCCGCCCCCCGAGACAACTTCACTGCTGTAGCGGCTGGACGACGGAGTGTCCCTGTGACACGAAACCATCCTCTCCCGACTCCCCCCAACTCCATATCCCCTGCGCTGCCGCCGCATGGGCTCAAAGCCCAGCTGCAGACTTCCCACAGACAACAGGCCCTCGAGCCCATCGACTCAGATCTGGATCTACACGATGGAACCGACTCCGACTCGGTAGGTTCGCCAACCTTTGAGTCGGCCGGTGCCATCTCTCCGGCTCTGCTCTCCAAGTACCACCTGCCCGAGATCGTGCTGAACCACGGCCCTCTGGCCATCCGTCACATCATGGGCTACCTGACAACATCAGTACCCGGCTTTGCTGGCATCCCGCCACCCAAGGCCCGGAGGCTGGTAGTCGCGGCGCTGGAAGGGAAGGGACACGGACACGGACACGGAGCTCAAGGAGGAGGCGGTGGTGGTGTGAACGGTGACGTGATCTTTGAGAAGGTCGGCTGGGGGCGATGGAACGCGAGGCGACGAGGTCAGCCCTGTCGGTCTCGGATGTCTCCTGAAGCCAGCGGCCCGACATCTTACCCTGCTGGAGGAATTCCCATCCACAAGGCACCTGGTCGCAACGATCGCGCCAGGTTGGCCGCTCGTGCCACCAGTGTTGGCAACTCGGCAATCTTCTCGCATGATGATCATGATGCGTCCATGATGGAGAACGAGGCGGACAAGATGTCTCTCGGCTCCTTGGACAGTCCCGCTTCGGCCTCGTGCTCGGAAGCTGGTGACGACGACATGACCATGAATGACGACCCGGAAGATGCCACGGATGACGAGGACTGGGCGGCAGTCGGGGCTGCGGCTTTGCGCGCAGGCTCCTACTCGACCCCAGCTGACGCTCATCGCGACTATTCAACCCGGGCGAACAACAACAACACTGGGGCCTACCGCAGCTTCTCCGGTACTGGCATGCTACGCGAGCCACGACTGGATAACATCGACTTGGCTGCATTGGCGGCCTCGCCTAATACTCAGGAGCGAGAGGCAATTCAAGCCCTCTTGCAACTTGGTTCTTATTAATTTTGCATTGCATCGGCGGCGTTTTATTTATGAGGAGGGGGATGATGACCGGCTTGGACGGTCGGTTTGGGAAATGGTTTCGGTTGGCTGGCTGGCTGGAATGGTTTTGCGTGGCACACGGCATGATCGAGGCGGCGTTCCTCTTGATCGGCATTCGGTTTGGTGTTCGTGTTCTCGTTTGACACAAGGCGTCTTGGGGTTCTAGCGGAAGCCCTTCCCGCGTTATTCTTCGTTGCGGCAACACTCACCCTTCCGACAACACGGCATTTGCATATGCCCACGGCCCTGGATGTTCCTGATTTGAAAACAGTGGCTTCCCGGGGCAGCGGGCCTCTTTGGACTTTTAGCGACGTTTTCTTTTTCTCTCATCACCACACGACATTACGAGGTTGCACGTTAAACGGATCCATACGGGACTCCTGGTATGGACAGAGAGGGTTTTTGGCGACTTTGAGCCGGTAGTGATAATTGCTACTGCATGCGCTCGGTCTCTGGACAGTCTCGACCAGCAGTTTTTCTTTCAACTCTATACCCCCTTTGCAACATACCCCCCAATACAAGCTCTGCAGCAAACCACACACACACACACACTCTGCTGTAGGGTATATCTCCACTTCAACATCCTGGAGGAACTACATTTTTTGCTTTTTCACATGCTACACGCCTAATCGAGACGAGCTCGATAGGGTGTAGCAACCGTTTGGCAACCCCAACCCATATACACAATTTAATAAGCACGTCTTGGACGAAAGAGCTAGGACTTGACAAAGACAAGCAAACAAAGAAAGAAATGACAAGCAAGATTGGCATTCTGAATTACACGTACCTACACTGTGCTGGATATGATAGGTGATAGGTGATAGGCGGCGGCAGACAAGACCCCCACGATGTTCGCATGGTATACTCAGGTTCATAAAGACCAGTAACGGAATGGATCGGCAAGGCACGCATTGATGTCACAGTACATACATGGGCAGCAATGGGGAACGAACAGCTTCACAGCTAGGACAAGCTAGCTGTTGTACTGTACCACACCCACACGAGCAAGATCCACACACCGGCACTGGGGAAAAAAGACAAATAAAAAAGAAACCATCACAACTATTTTTTTTTGGTCGGACATAAGCAGCAGATAGATAGTTTTGTTCTCACTTCGTGTGGTGTTGAGAGTTAGTCTCTTGTACTCACGCTGAGGAATAATATATCACTTGGTTGTTTCCGACTCTACACTCGCCCGTCTGCTTTTGCTTGCTTGCATGAAACGTCTAGCAGGTAACCACTTACCTAACTTACACGACGGCATGTACTTGTTGTAATTTGGATCAAGGACAAGGACGGTGAGGATGCATGTTATACCAGCACATCAAATACCCACCCGACTAACTAGGCGCCATCAATCGGGATGTTTTCCTGCTTTGCTTGGGGATATCCACCATAGCTATAGCTGTCAAAGCAAGGCCCATCCCGGTTGAGCGGTCGAGGATTTCGGGGGCTCCATAAGAGGTAGCTAGTAGTAGCTTACTTAGGTTTTGGTTAGGTAGGAATTTGGACGGACGGGGTTTCTTGACACTGTACAGATTCCCATCTACACAGGTACCCGGATGCTGCCATGGTGGGATTTCCATGTGTTCGTGGACAACCCCTCTATGGGCCTGCTGGGTAAGTTATTGGCGAGCAAAGTAAATAAATATCCATATGGCGTTAGTGTAATTCATTCATTCGGGCTTGAGTAATGGATGAATGTGTGGGTGTGGACAATGTGGATGCGGGCGGGTGGGCGGGCGTTGTAGGGTAGCGAAGCCCTATGTCCGATCGTGTTGCGTCGTTTCCGATCTTGGATGTAACTGTCGAGGTATCGTGAGAGTCAAATCATATCGGAGCGAGGTACGTATGTACTGTGCTTCGTGTTTCGTGTTTCGAAATACGACCGAAGAAGCCCGTGTGCGTGTGCGTTGGCCCTGGTTGTGGCGGCATGTGGACGCGGACATTCCGAGCCCTACTCCACGCCGGGGAGGAGGAGGAGGTGGTGGTGGTGGTGGGCAAGGAAGGAAGACGAGAAGATGGACGCTTTGCGCTTCTTCTGTGTATGTGTGTTGTGTTGTTGCCCCCGTCGAGTCAGGTCCATGGATGTAGACAAACTCCACGGTTGAGGATAAGATATATATATCTCTCTCTCTTCAACCCCGGGTTTACCATCATGCCTGGCCTGGCCTGGCATCCGTTTCGCGTGCGTGCACGGGGGTGCGCCCTCTCCCGACTGACTGGGCGTACAAGATAGTAGGATGAATGGTGGCTCACTGCTAACCCTTGCGAGTGTTGATACCGGGGGAGGGTGGGAGATATACTCTGGCCGCCTTCTCGCGAGCGCTCGCGTGATTCGGGACATACATTCATTCCCTTGGTGACCGGCCATATGTTGAGCAAAGCTTCTGGCCGTAAGACAAGCGAGTTACATAGCCGGCGGGTGAGATCACGACAAGCAGGTGCCCCAGTCAAGACGATACCTACAACCTAGGTTGTTGGTACGGACAGACACAGATATGTTGGGCCAATGGTTTGGAGATTTGCCATGGAGCTAAACGTCCTCTCTGCCCCGTAGGTTGGGGCAGTTAGCAGTGCCTTGGGATGGACGGTTTGGATATATTGTGTGGTCTGTCTCCTGTTCTGATCACAGAAAGGCCACTTGAGCCTGTGAGTGTTTCTTGTGATCCCGTGGCCTGCCAGACAGACAGACATACGGGGAATCCGTCAGTTCTGCGGAACGACACATCGCACCATCAACCGTTGGGTGCCACAGACTTGACTTGCGCAAGAGCCAGGCTGCGTTGATCCTCGCGACAGGCAGGTAGTCACTTGACGATGTAACGCCGCTCGCTCATCATCAGCCTGCATGTGCGTGTTAGTCAGGCTCAAGCACACAATATATCACGTCGCTGCCATGATTTTAGCAGATACACTTTGTTAATATCAACAGGAACTTGGTGAACTAGTAGTAAGTAGTAGTAACTAAGTACATTGACGTATATCCAAACAAAATGTATTACGAATGTCTTGCGCAGCTAATGATGTTCTCTCTATGTGGATGACAAATATGTTTTTGGTTTCGTGCCAGTCGTTCATGAAGGTCGTAATGTGTCGTAAAGATCTCTATCCCCATAGCTCATCTAGCCTCTGGTCGGTCTCTCTCTTCTCCCTCCAGCGTTTCCCCCCAATATTGGCAAGTGAAACCCCTCAATCTGAGGGTTTGGGTCTTTTGTATCTCCTCCTCTGTCCTCACGCGAATCCATTCTTTGGGCTCAAAGTCGAAGCGTTCCCCTGTGGCGCGGCAGCCGCCCTCCGCAAAACACGTCACAGTATCGGAGTCCTCAGACCAACCATTAGGTTTCCCGCCAGACGAGGCAGGCATGCATCGGTTTTGTCTGCCTGCCATATCATCGTCCTCATGACTCCATCTTCTTGACTAGTTGAAGCGCCGGCGTCGACCCGGAATTCCACGTCGTCGCCTTGCTCATCGTCTTCTTGCGCATGACGGCCATGATCTCTGTCTCCATGCGGCCGATGCCCTCCTCGATGTCGACGTCCTCGGCCGCGTACATCTTCTGCCGCCGGCGGTCGAGGTACCACCACGCCCCCACGATGGCCAGCGTCAGCGGGATCGTCACAACAAAGTACAGCCACAGGTACTCGGACACGTTCGCGCCCTTGCCGCTGTAGTCTTCGGGCTCCATGCCCGGGTAAGCAGGCCCCACGTTGAAGTCGAAGAAGGTCATGCTGAAGAGCGACGCCAAGAAGGTGCCGGGAAGGAAGAGGGCACCGAGCAGGGAGAGCGTCTTCATGGCCGTGCTGTCGCGCTTGCTGGCGTGGGCCAGGCGTCGCTGTTGAGCCGCCATTTCTAGGTTCAATTTAGACTCTTTCTGTGCGATAATGTTATACAACTATATCGGGTCAATGTTAGTATATATCCTTAAAGCGCATTGGCATAACAGCCAGTTCACACCCACGCTGTATATCATAGAGAGGCGGTAACGGAAAACAGTTACTTACAGCTTGTCGCTGGATGTTCAATCTCTCCAGAGTCGTATGCACATAATGCTCGATACCCGTCAGCTTGATACGGTAAAAGTCGAGCCGGCTGATGAGACTGTCGTGGAGCGCCGAGATCTCCGGGCGGTTGTGGTCCGTCATCTGCCACCACTTGTCCATGCCCGTCTGGACCTCCTTGATGATCTCCTGGTAGGCCTGCGGGCGGCGCCACAGCACCTGCGAGTGGCACTCGACGAGGTCGCGGTTGATGGCGTCGAGGTCGAAGTCCATGTAACCTTCCTTCTCGTCGATCTCGTTGCGCATGGTGACGGCGTTCTCGAGCCGCCGCAGCCAGGCGCGCGCCTCGCGCTGCTTCTGGTCGGAGCGCGAGGACAGGTCGTGTGACAGGATGATGATAGGCAGGAGGAACGGGTGGGCCGCCTGGGCGGAGCAAGATCTCAGGTGCTCGATGGCATCATTGATGTCCGACGAGGCCGTGCCCTTGACATATCCAGTCGTAATGTTGGTGTTAAAGGAGTGCGAGAGCATGAGCTCCCAGCCACGGGTCTTCCCCTTCTTGCGCACATCCGACTTTCGATGGATGATTTCTGGAGATGGGAGTCAGCCAATGGGGTTCAAATTTTGAAGAGGTGTTTAACAAAGGAGGAACGACATGAGGGGGGTCAAGGGACTGTCTTACGCAGATGAGGATCGTTTGCATCATGATCATAAGAAGCCCAGAAAAAGGGCCCAACCACACTCGTACCCTCTATAGCACGGAAGGGTAGTCGCAAGGTCCTCACCATGGAGGCATATTCGCGTTGCTCCAGCGAGATGTGATGAGGGGAGAACGTTTCAGGGTGCTTGGCATTCTTCTGGAGTCTGTTTTCGTTCGGCTCAGTCAGTCATCTGGTAACATATCTCGTGTCTTACACACACAAATGTAATAGGGGCGGTGACATGACTTGGCATGATAGCTCACTTACATCAAGCGGATGCCGCTGACGGGTTTAGATCCGTGTTTCGGCGGGTCGAAAACGCCCTATACATTAAAGAAAACATATTAATTTCAGAGGTCCTTCATACTACCATGACTCATGCAGTATGTCGAGCATCTCTGGGGTGCTCCGATCGCATGCAGATTTTAGACAGGAACGTGATGAGATGAGATGGAGATGAGACGAGACGAGAGATGAGGTGCGATTAAGGGTACAGGTGTGTAAGGTGAAGAGGGAAGCTCCACCGCCGGCAAACCGGCACCGGTTCGATCGAACAAGAGCCAGCCAACGTCCAAACAAGATTTGGGCCGGTCCCGTAGCGATCGAGAGCCAAGACCGGAAACGATGGGACGGAAGGCACTTACCCGGCGATTTAGGAAGTTGTCGAACTCCAGTGAGTCTAGCGGGTGTTCTTCGTTATAATTCAACGTTGGATCCTATATCAAATTGTTCAGCCAGCCAGTTCAGTTGAGGTAGTAAGTATAACAAACAACCAGCCCCCTTTCTTCCTCGCCATACCAGGACGAGAAGCGGTGTAAGAATGGAAAGAAAAGAAAAAGTACAGTAAATAGCCCGGAGCTTGCAGTAGAGGAAGAAGAAGGCAGTTGCTGCGCCACCGCCATCACCACCACCACCACCACCACCAGATTATAGTAGAACAAGACAAGACAAGGGGCAAAGGAAGGAAAGCGAATGAAGCATACAGCATAGTTGAAGATTTCGAGATAGCTCGTGGCCTCGCTGACAACTTTGGTCTCCCTGACATGGGCGGTGAACATATAGTCATCCATCTTGGGGCAGACTTGGCGTCGTTCGTCGTTGCGTTGGCGATTTCGATTCTTGCCCAATGCAAACGGGAGGCGGCGCAATTGGTATATATAAAAGTATGCTATGCACCCGGCAGCAGCAGCAACAACAACAAATACCAGCAAGCAGTAGGAACCAATTGATTGCCAAGAATGACTTGGGAGGGAAGCACCAAACAAGCAATCAAGCAATCATTCGTCGTAGTACGAACCACCACCACTGCGCTCCGCTTCTTGGGAGATGCAGGTAAATGGTATGTATATGTATATATAGGACCTGGAGGGATATGCAGAGAAATGGGAAAGGAAGAGAAGAAATGGAGAGAAAAACAGTATAGTATAAAAGCTGGACAAATTACAGCCAAACTATTACTACTGCCAGATAGACTTGTCGCTTTTGCTCAAGGTTATGAGAAAGTTGTTGGATGAGGATTTCTTTCTCGACTCCCTGCTCCCTTTCGCTTCTTCCAGTCGTCCCAAGAAAGCAGAATAAGCGGGAAAGCAATAATGGACGAGGCGGGTCGAGGGTCGATGAGCTGGGAAGAAGCGAAGCGAGAAAAAGAGCTATTCCCCAATGGCATGGGTAAGAGTGGAGAAGCCAGAAGGAGAGAGCCGCAGTTTGTATGTACAATATGCAAGCATACAATATACCTAGTAGCAGATATGCACCTACGTTCTTTCTTTATGCTCGGCTCGGTAAGGTGAGAGGTGATTGAGACCGAGAGGGAGAGTGAGAGCGGGGGTGGTCAGGATACGATACGATACGATACATACATGCATGCATCACGGTACATAAGTCGGTGACGGACATGATCGATGGAACTGGTCGAGAACCAGTCACTCTTCACTGTTACTGGTCACTTGGCCCGTTCCCATTCCCATTTCTGTTGTCATTGCCACTGCCATTGCTGTTGACGTGTTTACCTCAATTTCGTTATACTTCCGACCCAGTAAGCCAAGTTGACAACTATCGTACTGTGATATTTAAAACCTCACGCGTCCTCGGGCTCCGTCCCGCCTGTTGGAATTGGCTGTAGCGGCTACCAAACCCGGTACACTCACCAGCCATGTGGGGAAAACAACAGCTTAGCAACTTAGCAACGCAACCCTCCCCTTGCTTACCTGAAGCTTCTTTCAACGGTTCCAGTTTATCCTCGTCGATTCCCTCCCTCCATCAAAGGGGGTTTCGTTTCGTTTCATTAAAACCAATGACATTGTTCTGGTCTGCACCCCTCCCCTACCCCTTCTAGAGCTTTCCTCGGCCCAATCCCCATTGTAATGAACATAGAAGTACGGAGCAGTAGAATAATAATAATTGCCTTCGTTATTTTGTTTGCTATTGGAAAGCTTACAGTTTCAAGGGTAAGCGCTATTCATAGTCGTAGCGTAGCAGCCAAATGCCCTTCGTGCCCAGCCCATCATCATCAACTCCGTCGTGCCATAATAGAGCATAAGAGTATAATGCAGCCCCCGTCAAAACTCACCTTTGATCCTTTTGTATCTGCCTGGTCCAAAAAAAAACTGACCACCTGGAATCTCTAATCCCTAATCCATTGTCTCTTGCGATCGTATATTCCGTCACCCATACACCACACCGCCTCCAATCCACCATAAAAAGGCCACCACCTTTGTACACCAGAATGGCCTTTAGAAGTCGCCAAACAAATGTCCGAATCTGGTCTGCGTTAGTCTAACGTTCCCCTGGAGCGATCGCCATCTTCAAAAACTTACTCGTCCGTTCCGGTCTGGCCGTATTTCTCTTGCTCCTCCGGATACCGATCAAATTGGCTAGCGTCTCCTGCCCCGGCTTTCACGGGCGGTGTGTAGGGAGCGTCGATATCCTTCCTAAGCAACCGATCCCACGTGACTTCGGCAAACCACGGATGGTTCTTGACGTCTTGTGGCCCGCCATACAGGTTGCCGAGGCGCTTCGTCAAGTCCGGCGTGATGAGACTCTGGAGCAGGTTTTGCGCATCCGGGTTGATGTATTGCGGGTACTTAACCTTACCCCTCAAAATGTTCTCGTAAATCTTCATAGGAGATCCACTGTCCCAGAAAGGGGTATAACCACAGAGCATTTCGTAGATGAGAATACCCAAAGACCACCTGCCAGTCCGCTGTTAGCTGCCTGTCATCCATGCATGTTACCAAAAACAACCCCCCCCCCCCCCCCCCCCCCCCCCCCCCCCCCCCGGGGACTTACCAATCGACCGACTTGTTGTACCCCTTGTTGCTAACCACCTCAGGGGCCAAGTAGTCTGGCGTACCACACAATGTCCACGTCTTGTCCGGCACGCGCTTGGCGAATCCGAAATCTGTTATTTTCAGATGTCCGTGGCGGTCCAACAACAAGTTCTCGGGCTTCAGATCTCGGTAGATGATGTTCTTCGCGTGTAGATACTCGAGCGCTAGAGTCACCTCGGCGGCGTAGAACTTGGCCACAGGGTTGGGGAATCGCTTTTGGGAACTCGTCAGCAAAACGGGCACCACAAATTACAGTCAAGGCAAACAAGATGGGGGAAAACTCACGCCAGACTTCCTCAGTAATGAAAATAGTTCGCCACCTTCGACAAAGTCCATGACCATGTAGATATTCTTGCAGTCATGAAATGTGCCCCACAGCGTGATAAGGAATGGGTGTTTAACCTCGCTCAGCATTTTCCGCTCATCGTTGGTGTGTTCGACCTGCTTCATCTTGACAACCTGCGCCTTTTTCAAGACTTTGATGGCGTAGTACCGTTGGTTATGCTTCGATTGCACTAAATGGACGCGCCCAAAACTGCCGGTACCCAATGTCCTCAGCATGTCGAAGTCGCCCAGTGAGTATTTGCCCTTTGTTACTCTGGACTCCGACAGTGTCGACTGGTGATGCGGTTGATTGGGGCCCGGAGCATGGCTTTGATGTTGCGGGACGGGCGGGGCGCCATTGTTATTTCCTGCGCATTTTGGGGTCACTTGTCAGCACGATCGATGCCCGTGTAGTTGGGGAGCCGCGTATACTCATTCGTACCATCTAGCTGCGGCGGGTTTATCAGATTGTTAATGCTTGGAAGATTCTGTGGCGTACCGGCATGGCCAGGGCTCGGGGTGTGTTGAATCCCAAAGGGAGTCTGTTGCTGGTGGCTCGATGTGGGATTCATCTGCGACCCTCCCCCAGCCGAAGCTGGAGCTTGTGTTTCTTTGAGCCCTGAATAGCTCCCGGACGTCGACTTGGAGTGCGTGTTGGAGAGGGAGCTCCTCGTAGTCGTCTGGGTAGAGGTGTGCGAGAGCGAATTGTCGAATGGCCGCGCGGACGTCGGCGTAATGGGGGTGACCGGACTTGTGGGTTGACTGGAAGAGGGATCTGACTTGTCCTCCCTCGTCCGTTTCTTCTTAAGAAATCCTAGGCTCGGCATGTGTTTTGCTTGCAAAGGTAATAGAGGGTCAGAGCCTCGGTGTTAAGTAGTCGGTGGAGACGAGGCCAAGCTAAGCAGCTGCGTACGCCGGAGTGGCCGTGTCGGGGTCAATTGGGAAGCTGCTGGCAGTGTCGTGCGAGGTGAGAGTAAAAGGAGTTGCGAGGTTTCCAGCTTGGCGCCCGTGTCGTGGTAGGAAGCTGACGTCCGCAAGCGACGTGGTGGGTAAGAGCGGTGGGTTCGATTCGAGTAGGAAGTACTACTGCATACGGCGCCAATGTGCCAATGTGACAGATCGTAGCTCCGATCAAGAAGCTGCGCGGGCGGATGCGCTTGGAGCCGAAGACAGGCGCGGAGGTCAGGCAGGCGGGTAACTGTTGCGACTGCGATGTCACACTCTCTCGAGTCTCTGCAGCTTCTATGGGCAGGTCCCGATATACTTGCCGGATACGTCGATATGTGTTTTTGGGGGGGTGGGACGTATGGCAGGCAGGTAGCTTGAAGGTGTGTGTGGAAGCGACGGTAAGAGGCTCAATTGCCCAGATCTTAGAAATTGGCGCAGTTTGTTTTCAGCAGTAAGAGCGATTGTCCAAGAAAGAAAGTCGGACTACAGAGACAAAGAGATGTCGCAGATTCGGTATATAGGTAAGGTAATGTAAGGTAATGTAAGGTAAGGGTAGGTAGATGATTGTGTGGGTTGCTAATGAGGTAGTTCCAAAGGTTGTCTTCCTTGTTCGTTCAAAGCCTTTCCCCGCAGAGTACCTAAGTGGGCGGCGGGCGGTTGTCAATGCAATTGGAAGCCAGACTTTTGTTTTGGAGAACTAAGTGGTAATAAAGAAAAGTCCCAAGATGGAGATTGGGCGATATGGTATATAGCGGTTATTTTCTTCTTGTTTACTTCGTATAGAGAGAAAAGCCCTTCAAAAGAATTATCGTTATGTGTGCTGTGTCTGCAATTGGTTGAATCCGAATGAAGCAGGCAGGACAAGCGACTGGGACTTGAGACTGGGGGAAGGAAGAAGAAGCAAGCAATTGGCAAGGTGTCTTGAAACCCCCCATGCAACTCCCGTCTCTTGACAGGCTTTTCCCTTCTCTGCCGGAGGTATAGGATAGGCAGGCCAATAGGCTTTGACGGTAGAGACTCTTAAGGTTAAAAAGGCAGTAATCAACTAGTCAGCTCAACTGAAATAAGGTTTCATGGTGGAAGAGAAGCCTCAAATACGTCGAGCATGGCCTGCGAAAGTGACGAGATGGTTAGAGAATTGGCTGAGTGGACAGTCAAGGTGGGGTTTTCGCGGGGCGGGGGGAGGAGGGGGGGGAACGAACACCTCCTAGAGAGTCTCAGCTCTGCCAAGTTGAGCTAGCATACAGAATGATCACCACAGCAATTCGTCTTGCCCATTGGCCGCGAAGGAGAGAGACTGAGAAGAAGCAAGCATTGATGCAGAGAAAGGGGGACAGGATGTAAGAAGTGAGCGACAGCCAGCCTTATGGCATAGCAAGTATAAGATAGATATGATAAAGCGAGCGCTCAGAGCGCTCTTCTTCCAACACACACAACCCGAGCCTGCCAGTATCCTTAGGTGTTGTGAATTGGCATACATACAAGCGAGGTAGGATTCGGAAGCAAATGCTTGTTCGATAGGTGCGGGAATACTGACGCTAATGGCAACATGGCAGCACGAATGGATGATCTCGACTCCGAGCCGACCTTCCTCCTCAGACATCGACCTTTTTGTTGGTGAGTGTGACCTCAGGGCCAGTCAGTATCTAGATATGTAAGTACATACATGTAAATATTCATACAAGGCGCACGTCTAAATCTCTATCTACAGTAACAGGGGACGGATAATATCCGCCATACCCTTCGCAATAACTGAACCGGTGACATGGTACATCATCATGGCAATGCTTGGACGTGTTAGGAGATACGCATGAATGATTGACTGAATGGGTGTGTGGGTGAATGTGGGGTACAGTGGAAGATGGATGTAGGTACCATGTAGCAGCAGCAGTAGCTGGAGGCAGTAGTAGTAGCCCTTCTTCCAATCCTCAACCCTGCGTCATTGGAGGTTGGCGGTTGGCGGTTGGGGTTAGCCGATTTGATGTGTTCTATAATAAGTATGGATATCTGCAGGAAATATCGATCCAGGCGGGCCTATAGCCAGCACCCTTGCGCCTAACTCATGGCAGGAATCTGGACATTTGATGCTTTTCTTTCTTGCAAGCCACCTGGGCACCGCAATTGCTATCACACACTTCAATGCGTTGCGTACTTGCACAGGTTTTGTCAATACTCCCAAGTATTGTATGTATGAGCTGAACTATTTCGTTTCATGGTCATCTGGAATCTGCAGAGTGGCACGATGATGGCGCACTCCTTGAGCTGTCCCAAGGAGATATCCAATCCAACTACGAAAATCGAACACTTACATAAGCCGGGTCCTTGAGGAAACCATGTTTCGTATCAGTGACCATTGAAGAACCCAAATCCTGACAGTGGTCAAGGAGCTACATGTGTATGCATTATCAAACTTTCGATTTTGATTCATCTTTGCGATCTGGACCTGAGTACATATAGCTGACTCCGTGTCCAAATGCCCTACAGCACATAAGATACCCTAAGTGTATCCTCACTACACCTGGAGACCCGTGGCTTGGAATGTGGTAGAGTGGTATATACGGTTCGTTTCGTGTAGTAACAACTGAAGAAAAGCCCTCCCCCCTTTTTCGTCGTAACTCGTTTTCGCCTTGGCCCGTCAGATTTAGAAACGGTGAGATCGGTTCTTGGTTCGGTAGGCAGTGTAGCCAACATAGCCGCCTCCAAGCACCACGCCAACCAGGACAATCTTGAACAGGAACCAGCCCCAGCTACCGCTCTCCTTCTCGGGCTTGCTGTGCTGCTTTCCCTTTCGGGCTCCGGGAGAGGACTTGCTGCCGGTTTGTCCACCAGACGTGTACAGGTTCCTTGCGTTGATTGAGATGATGTCGTGGTTGTCGCTGAGCTCGCCGGTCTCGGCGCTGAAGCCAAGGTAGGTAACCGAGGGAATGGCCGGGGGCTCGGCCGTCTCGAAGCACAGGGTCCACTCGTCCTCCGACTTGTACTGCAGCTCCAGCTTCAGCTGCTTGTCCTGGAAGTAGGTCAACTTGAGCTTGGTCGGGACGCTGGCGTGTCGAATGCCACGGGCGGAGCAACCGGCGAATTCCTGCTCCTTTCCATCGTTGTCCTTGTTGTAGCTCGTCTTGCCATCGCCAAACATGGCCATCACGTAGGGGAAGACGACACCGGGGCGGTTGTTCTTGTAGGTATCGACGAAGAGGCCGAGACCCTCGAAGTTGTCGGCGTGCCCAAAGACGGGCCCCATCTTGCCGCGATCTTTTGTAAGCCACATGGCGAATCCATCGCCGTAAAGCTGGTGCTGTCCGTGAATCTTGAACTCGACTTCGATTTCCCAGTTGGTGGCCGTCAGGGGTACGCGGGAGAACAGCCAGCCGTTTTGCGAGGGACGGTCCGAGACCAAGCGAACGTATCTAGCATTGTGTTAGCCTTTCGTGCCGGAGATATGCGGCGTGCATGCGGGGCCGGGCTGCATACGAATCCGTCCTGATGATGGTATCACCTCCGAACTCGTACCACCGACTGGCCATATCCGAGTCGAGGTACGGTTGTACTAATGTGTGCGTTCGCAGCTGCGTTGGAGCGCGCCATGTTAGCTCAATGCTTCGGGTGACCAAATGTGTGGTGTAGTAGATGGGCAATGAAACTGACCGAAATGCTGCGAATGTTTCCATCGTCATCATGGCTTACTGCGGCGCGGGCAGTTGCTGCCAGCCACAAGGCCGACAACCAAGTCTGCCACCTCATTGTGGGCTGAACCGAGGGAGAGAAATAATGTCGAGGAGGAGCTGTAAGTTCGGAGAACCGAGGGCTGGAGAGAAGGGTGTGTGGGAAGGCAAGAGGATAAGAAGAAGGACTGCTGATGAGCGTCTGCCGCACAAGAAGGCCCCTAGAAGAAATGTGCTGTGCGACGATGGCCAGCTAGTTGTCGTGGTCGTGTGAGGCACTGAGGACTGGGAACAAAACCAATTCGAATCAGATCAATTCTATCAACAATCGTTAGCTGGCCTCTTGCCTGAACACCTCCATCGAAGCCCAGTAGGCACAAATAAAATTGGGGCCCGAAGAAGAACGTGCGACTGTCAATGGTCAAAGCCCAAGCTGTCTCAAACTCTCCCCGTGTAGCCCATGTAGCCCCTAATCAGCTAACCAGGTAGCGCATATGTTGTGCAAGGTACGTACATCCATCTTACTTCCCTATTAGCGCCTAAAAGGAGGCACCTAGCCGAAGCTGTTCAGGGACCTTCAGCCACTCACTCATCGCCTGTAGATTACCTAGGTACATGCACATAGCAGCTAGCAAGAAAACAAAGCCACACATTCTATTAATTCCTTTGTTGTTTTGGCTAACAAAGGGGGCAGGGGCTCAGACAGTCTTATTTCTATATTACATATGATATATTCCAAGTACTACTAGCCTCCTATTGTTCGGTCTTTCTGTCCAGTACTATCTTCCACAAGTCCGGCACCTGCTCCCATTCATAGCCTTTGTACGCCATGGTGTCCATAGTCAACTGCACCAACTCCATGTCTGCCACGTCCAGCTCGTGTTCCGGACTGTCGAGCATGTCCTGGGCCACTTTCTGATACGCCAGCTTGTGAGCGCGGTGCTTGATGGTGTTCCGGACTTCGAAGTACATCCAGCTTCGACTGCAGCATGCGGTAAGGTGTCTGATCCGGTCCGCGGTGTTCATCGCGTCAAGCTCGTCCCTTGCGTCGCCCGCCGGTCCGCCGCGCGTCAGCACCCGCTGCTCCATCTCGGACGCCGTCAGCTCGTAAGCCTTGTTCTGCGCGAGCACCGCAAGCTGCTCCGGCGTGATAGGGGCTTCCATCGTGAGCATGGTGCCCGTTGTGCGGTGTCGTAGCGCACGCTGCTGCAGTAGGTAGGCGGTCAACGACTCGGCTAGACTGTCAGTCAGCGAGTTGTAAGTATGCGTCTGCTCGCCCCTGGCAATGGCCTCCACCGCGTCGTCAAATAAGGGGGTCAGCAACTCGCTGAAGATGACGCCATCTGAGCAGGCTGGCTTTGGGTTCGCGGTACTCATTCCAGGGCTTCGTATGAGGGCAATCAGCCGAGGAGGGAGCTCAATCAGGTGCGAGAAATACTTGTTGCCATACAGACTGGGGGACAAGGCGGTAGCCGTATGATGGGCAAAGTCGTGGAGGTCCCACAGGGGCTCCGTCGTTTCGAGCAATCGAGTGTTGTCCCTGGCAATGTCACGAGATCTTACGGCGATATGGTGAAGATCGACGGAAGCAATGGCATAAGGCGGCACCAGCTTGGCCGGGTGGTCTATCTTCCGGTTCTTTGTGATAATCCATCGGTGGACGCCGTAGTTTATAGCGCGAATCGCGTTTCGTTCTGAGCATAGGAACATGTCTATTGCAGCAAATACTTTCTCATTCGCCTCTAGCGTGGGCTTGAAGTCGTTCAGGCAATCAGTCCGACTGCCCAGGTAAACGACGCCAAACTTGTGCATCGATACGACGGCTCGCCAGACAGGCATGTCATGTTCGAACGTTGAAAGCAACTCCACAGCACCGTTGCGTTGGAGTAGGATCTGACATCCTTCAAGGATGCAGTTGAGCAGATCCCCCTTGATGAGTCTCACAAGATGTTGTATTTTCACTGCATTGTTGAAGTGCGGATGCTGTGGTGAGTGTCCATCAAGCCACTGTGTACATGGATCGAAATCGGAGGGCAGTTCTTCGAATACATTCAAAGAGTTGTCCTTGCCAGAATGGCAAACTGAAAACTCGGGTGGCATTTTGCTGTGCGTTGTTGACGACGACATAGTAGTGATCAGAGCAGTAAATGAGTTGATGTTATACCTAAAAGTAGGCTATGGCAAGAACGACTCAACTTATATGGAAGGACCAAGCAGGAGACACTTCGGTTGTTTCTACACATTGGTTGTTCGCATGACCTGTAAGTTATCAAAGAGATCGGGTAACCGCAATAATGACCACGCCAGGATGGCGAGGACCGTACCCCCTTGATTACGAAAGCCTTCCAAAAGTCGGGAACAACTATAGCTCTGTGTTCAAATACAACACGACGATCTCTGCATCCCTGCAGTGTAGTTGATCACTGCGAACTGTTTATGATATCCTCAACCTCCTGCAAGGAATTCACCGTGAAGCCCGGCATTAACTTCTCGCACTCGGGTTTGTCGCCATATCCATACCGACACCAAACTGACTTGGCACCGCCGATGTTGGTCGCAAACTGGATATCCGCCGCCGTATCGCCCACAACCAACACATTCGACGCATCCAAGGACTCATCAACATATCCACGCGCCCTCATCGCGGGGAGCAGCACGTTGACGTAGCTGCCCGGGTCCGGCTTCCGGGTGGCGCCGGGGGTCTTGTCGCCGGCGATGAGGTCCTCCGATACGCTCTCGCCCAGTCCGTTGTTCTTCAGCGCTGTGACGACCGCCGCGACGCCCTTGTTGCTGATGATGGCCGCGGGGATGGCGCGCGCTCGTAGCGAGGCCAGAAGCTCCGCCGCCTCGGGGAACGGCGTGATCAAGGGCTGGCCGTGTTCAGCGTACAGAGAACGGTAGGTGGCCGTCCATTTCTCTTCGTCAAAATCGTGGCTAGTTCCAGCGATGGCGTCGGGATGCAGAGCCTTGAACGTATCCTGCAGGCCCGCTCCGCTCGAGATCAGCCGGTGCACCTCGGCCTCGGACGGAGCCTGGGCTGGCAGCAGCGCGTCGAAGGTCAGTTTGATGCAGTGGGCAATGGAACGATGCGTGTCGAACAGAGTTCCGTCGAAATCGAAAATCACGAGCTTGATTGCCATATTGCTTTTGGGGGTTTGCAAAGAGAAAGACTCAACAAACGGATGTAGGCGGGTTTTCGACAGATGTATCTTCTCCCAGGTGAGTGTGTATAAGCCAAAGGCGTTCTTGCTGCGCTGGCGATTGGCTGGCCTCAGGCTGTCGCACGTATTGTGTGGTGATAAGTTGCTATGTGGCAAAGTGATGTGTGTAGGGCAAGACTACTTACTTTGCTAGCTGGTCTGCGGCAAGTGTGCAAACCTATCGGCGAGCAGGTTTCATCTCGCGAGAGTTTCCTACCCGGCTGGGTCGAAGCCGTTGCCGTACATACTATTATTGAGCAAGAAAAACAATGTATTTAAAGTAATTTGGATACGTTTATAAAACATTAGCAATTACAGGAGTCATAATTACATAGCGATAATGTGGTCCATGTATATCGCAGAGCGATGGCCCTCTCGCCCCTAACAATTTACCTCCTGGTCAGAGTTGTGCAACCTCTGGGAGCAAGGAGTCATGCCGTCTTTCCAACGTGCCACCAGTCATGGGAAGTCAACCAGTCAACTGAAGAGTTGGCCGGTCAGGCCAGTCACAGGATCACAAATTAAGTATTAAGCCCTCATCAATTCCATCCCCGGTTCGATGTTAGTCGCTACGCTTTTACTCAACTTGAAAGAACGATGTCGTCCGACCAAACCAGTGCAGCCCCTATATTGACGCTCCCAACGAGCGAAGTTTCGTTCCTCATGGAGCGCTTCTGCGCCCCTGATACATCGACTTGGCACATGCAATCTACGATTTTCGTTCTCGCCGAGAAGATCGTCGCTGCCGCCCAAGCTCACGACCCGTCCCTGGACGCTGGCTGTCCGACCTTGATCCCCGTCCTGAGGGGTGGATTGCCGATGTACGTGGGTGCGCACTCCGCCATCTTCCCTTCAAGCAGCGTCCTGGTGAAATGCCGCAAGACCAAGGGCGTCTACGAGGATGTGATGGTGGAATGGATGGGCAGAAGGCCGTTTCCTCGCAGAGAGGGCGAGGACGGCACGCTCGTCTTGCTCGACACGGTCATCGCCACCGGCGATACCATCTACCGGCTGTGCGACGAGCTCGAGGTGATGCCTGGGTGTGATCCGAGAAGCGTGGTCATCATGTCTTGCTATGCCGCGCCGGCGGCCCTGCAGCGGTTGGCCATGCACCCGGTCGTCAAGTATATCATTGTGGCACAGGAGGCCGAGAGGTGTGACGAAGATGGTTACCTGGTGCCCTCCACGAATGGAGACATTGGCGACAAGATTTACGGAACCCGAACGTAGAGGGGAAGGAAATAAATGGCTGGTGATATCTCAGATGAGAGGGTGACTTGAAGCTTCAATGCCCAATCGACTTTCGTCCTTGTGTTATTCTTGGCGTGCCTACCTTAAGTACTTGACCCCACGCCCAAAGGCTTGTCCCCGAGAGCTTCAGCCACTCTCCCCAATTGTCACTGAAAAAGGCAAGCCACACTTTAATTGCTGGGCACAGTAAGTACAGTGGAACGGTGCCATTACATTCATTGACGGCTCATCCTGCCCGGGTCGGTCCTGCCTGGCTTTGCGGGATGCGCTAAGCGAATAAATATCTTAGCCCCGAGATGCAGTCATTGATAGCTCGACTCTAACACCACATTTTGAGCCTTGAATTGCATCAATTGTACCAATCGCTGCCTGGCTTTGTTTACGTCGACCAGCACTCCTTTACGGTTCCCTTGGAAATAGACAGACTATACGAGCTCGACCGTCGTCATAGAATATAACAACCCACACCACCGCCACCATGGATTCCGAGAGCGTCAAGCAAGAAGTCATCAAGCAGGTGCAGACGCAATATGCCATGAACAATGCGCGCGAGCTGATCGAGGTATGCGAGATGCCCATTGCCATTGGCCGGCCGGACTCCGTGTGACCGAAGACTGACCATCCACCTCTTGTACAGAAAATCAACGAGCACTGCTTCCAGAAGTGTGTCCCGAAACCCGCGTCTTCCCTATCGAGCGGCGAGCAGGCTTGCTTCACCCAGTGCATGGAAAAGTACATGTCGGCATGGAACCAGGTCAGCACCACATACATCACACGATTAAGGCGAGAGGGCGGACAATAGAGCCGGGCTGGTGAGAAATATAATACCAATTGGGTGCGCCGCGCTACACTGTATATTAAAGCTGCAGTTTTGCAGCGGGAGTTCATTGGCTGGGTTTCAGGGACTTGCCATAGAGCAAGTTTCGGGCTTCGGATTCTCCAAGTATAGATCGCCATGTACTATCACAACACGTCTCAGGCGGCGGCATAAATAATATGGCATTGCCTGGGTATCTTGATGTTTGCACGCTACTCCTTTGCTGCTGCTGCGGCTGCGGCTTTTCGAGCGAGGTATCTCTCCTTTGCGCTCGAGATCTCGCCATCCGTCTTCCTACTCTTGGCCGCACGCTCAACCTTTTCCCTTTCTTCGGCCTCTTCTTCCATAGATCTCTTGAGCGACTGCGCGAGCTGCTCCTCCATCATACGTGACTGCCGTTCGCGCATGCTTTGTTTGCCACCAGCCCCTACGAAACCGGTAGAGGAACGGTCTTGTCTGTGCTCGGGTTCGCGTTGGTCTTTGCGGACTTCGGGCTTCTTCTTCGCGCCCAGGTTGAGTCCGCCTCTAAGCAGCTCTCGCTTGTCGACAACCTGGCCATCGTCATTGACAGCAATCGACCCTCCTTTAGAATTGATGTCCTTCGCCATGTCGGCCTCTGTTTTCGCTTTCGCTTGATTTTGGTCTTGAGTTTGGTCATCGGCGGATTGTGGGCCTGCCTTTGCCTTATCCTCCGCAGCTTTCATGACTTCGGCATGTCGTTGGTCACCTCGGTTCAAGAGATCCTTATAGAATGCCGTCATGCCGCCGCCCTTGTTCTTTTTGGCCTCTTCCTCCTCCCGCACACGCTCCTCGGCTTCTATACGTCGGTTCTCCTCTTGCTGTTTCTTGTAGGCCTCGGTGACGAACTTTTCCTTGTCTGCGTACTCCTCGCCCTCTTCCTCTCGTTCCCGGGCGACCTTCTTCTCCTCCGCAATCAGCGCATCCCTCCGGCGCACGGCGGCCGATTGCAGGAGGCTCTTCATGTATTTGGGCCGTCGGTCGATATCTTCGGGCGCGACCACCTTCTCCGGCTTGAGAGACTCGTATACACCATCGTAGTCGTAAATCGAGGGATCCAGCTCTTCTGCCTTTTCCTGGTGTTTGCGCGACTCTAGGGAGCTCGACAAATCGCCAAACATGGATATCTGCGGCTTCTTCTTGTTTCCTGGTTTGCTCGGTAATTTAGAGCCCTTCTTGTTCAGCGCCGAGGGTTTGGATGAGAAATCGTCATCGTCGAGTTCTGTGATTTTGGTGGCCTGGGGGCCATTGCTGTTGTTGGCGCCATCGTCGTCTGAATCGTCCTCACCTCCAAAGATGGGTTTCCTCTTGGGCGGCGCAGGTTTAGAGTTTGTCGCCTTTTTGAGATTTAAACCATATGATAATCCCGGTTTGCTCATTTTGGCGGGTGCGACTAAATGTGTCGTAGGTTGCTCTGCGACAAGTAGTTGAGATACTATACAAATGAAGAAGATTCAATGCCCGGTTGCTATGCTGTGAAGTGGTGGTGTTTGACCTGGACAGCCGAAAACATTGACCCACATTAATGACCAGCGAGTGACAGGGGTAAAAGCTGATAAAGCTTATCGGAGAAAGCACTAGCAGGGGTCCCGGCATATATGATATATCTAACATCACTTCAAGGTTCACTCTCCCTCTACACTAGCAATCAATAACTTGATTCTGGCTGTCGCATTTCCAGATCAAACCCCGACGAAAACCAAAGGATGAACAAACCGCGATGACCACTGCACCGTCGTCTCCCCGGAGGCGACATATCCTGTCGTCCATCAACCCGGATCTCCCTTGCTTTTCGCCCGAGTTGCGCGAAGAAGACCGCCCCGACAGCCGCCACGCTTCTACGGCCCCGCCAAAAAGTGACCTGCATCTCCCAGATGATGACGGCGGCACTGGCCACGAGAGGGAACGCTCTACAGACCCCGACAGAGATGCCAGCAAAAGAGAGAAGAGCCATCGGAAAACCACGAAATTTCGCTTTAAGTCAAAACACTCCTCCCATTCTTCACATCGCTCGTCGCGCCATCGCGAACGAGACTATGTCGAAAACGATGAGGATCGAGAAGATCGACGACGACGACGCTCGGAGCGGAGTAGGAACTATGTAGACGACGATGGAGAAACACAACCAAACAATGAAGACGACCTAGACCGCGAGTCGAGACGAAGTCATCGCAGAAGCCACCACAGTGACCACGACAAACACAAACGGCGGAGGCATCGGCACCGGCACCGCACGCGCTCCCGCTCACCCACCCCACCAAACCCCCACGATCCGCCGCCCCTGGACCCGGAAGCCGCTTTCCGCGAGTCCCTGTTCGACGCCATGGCGGACGACGAGGGCGCCGCGTACTGGGAGGGCGTCTACGGGCAGCCGATCCACGTGTACGCCAACGTGCGGGCATCCCAAGGGGCCGGCACCGGCGGGGAGCTGGAGCAGATGACGGACGACGAGTACGCGGCGTACGTGCGCCAGAGGATGTGGGAGAAGACGCACCAGGGCCTGCTGGAGGAGCGGGCGCGGCGCGAGGAGGCGAAAAAGGCCAAGGACGACAAGGCGTCCGAGGCCCGCCGCCTTACGCGGCAGATGGAGGAGAGCCTGCGGCGCGGCGAGGAGCGGCGGCGGCGGCGCAGCGGGCGGGAGCGATACGAGGAGTACGCCGCGGCCTGCGCCGACTGGGACGGCACGATTGAGGGCATCAGCTGGCCCGTCGCCGGCAGCAGTGGCGGAGGAGAGCGGACCGAGATCAGCCCCGAGGCCGTGCGGGACTTCTTCGTCCACGGGCTCGACCCTGTCGAGATTGGCGAGTCGGTCTTCCTCGCGAAGCTCAAGGAGGAGCGCTTCCGATGGCACCCGGACAAGATCCAGCAGCGGCTGGGGCCCGGGTTCGACGATGCTGTGCGGCGCGATGTCACGGCCGTCTTCCAGATCATCGACCAGCTCTGGTCAGATATTCGCGCGAAGGCGAAGGCCAATACATGATGATGATGATATACCCCTGAGAATAGACGTCTACCAATATAGAAATTCATATAACGGCGCAAGCTTAATTCGGCTAAATTTTATTCTTCTCAGTAATGAATATATATGTGACTCGTCCTATGCTGAATAATTAGAATGTCGTATAACTCGAGATCCAGCCGCTGTCACAAGGGCATCGCACATACTTAACCGTCTTTTTTGGATGTTTATTTTGCAACACTGATACTAGGGATGTAAACGTAGTCACTCTGTAGATCCCGGTTTAGAAGGAATATATCGTACATGTCTTGTTGACCGGAGACTTCCGCCGGGTATCGCCGACACATGCCTCCAGTAAAACGCATACCCTATCTTGGATTTCATCATTTACATTTCGGAATCTCAAGACCAATTCTTCACAGGCGCATGATAAAGTACCTCATGAGAGTTTCTGGAGTTGAGGCTAGTCTCTCGACTTAGGTTGAGTTCCACGACCAAGCAACATCTTGTTCCCAGGAGTACAACTACTGAGGGCCAAGTGTATATAGCGTCATGTTTGTTTGTTGTTATTGTAACTATCTTTCTTGCTAATGCATTTCTTTCACAGAGATGTTGTTAATATCTGCTGTGTTTCCTGGTGAGACCATCTCGTATATGCCTCTGCTTTTCCAGCGTCACCCGCATATCAAAAAGCCTATGTAAAGATTGGGTATCGTGTACGGAAGGAAATTTGGCTTGGTGTATAAATCGGAACGCTGTCCTCCAAACGCTTTCTCATCGCATCCTTCTTCGCAGGGGCCTGCTGCAGCTGCATCTGCAATAATCGCAAGCGCATTGGCTCGGCAGTCTTGCCGGTGCCGATGCGGCTAGGGGGTGGGTGGGTGAGCAGTGGGTATAGTTTAATGAGAAGCGACTCCATTAGGGACGGGCTCTGCCGCTTCTCTTCTACACCTTGCACACATGCACCAGCCTCCTAGACTACCAGAGGCCCATTCCCTACGTTCGCGAACGGGGAGCGTAACATCGCAGTAGTGATTCAGGATCTCCTCGCCGCACTTGATGCCGCCTGGTCGATCACCGACTACGCGTTGTTCCCTGGCAGAAAGCACCATTCGTCCGCCCCACTCCCAGGTGACGTTTGGGTCGCAATCATGATTGGCTAAACACCAGAACGGGTGCACAGCTGCAACATCCGGTCGGCCATCGCGGGGATTCTTGCGGGCAGACGCGGTTCCACGAGTCTTACTGTAGAGCGTATTTAAAACCCACAGATCGTGTTCCGCTAACGTAGCGTAGATGTCGATGTCCATCTTCTCGAGGATGTGCAGAGGTGTTTCGATGTTGAAGGCAAAGGAAAACGGGAGAGTCCAGTCTGGCGGCGGACCAGCATTTGGGGATAAATCGATTTCGTTCCATTTGGTGGGAACGAAGTCGCCCCATATGTACTTTATTTGACTGACCTCAAGAGGGTGGATTCCTTGATGCGTAGCCATGGCGAGTACCCGAGCAAGGAGTAGCAAGTGGAGAGCTTCATCGGCGTCCTTTGCGTCGGTATCCTTTGCAATGGAGTCTACCTCCTTCTCGCACACGGCGGGATGGTATAGCGCTTGGGCCTGGTCGTAACAGTATTGGCTGCAGAAAACCGTGTCGTAGCATTCGGGGCAGTTTACGGCCTCGGATTCATGGCCAAGCGGAGGGAGTTCCCCACTACACGCATCACAGACACTGTCTTTCAGACGGTTGTTGGCGGTGATGAGGGAGTATTCCTCAAGTACCGTTTCTCCCGCCGCAATGTCCTCTGTAGCGAAGACACCGAGTTGCTTGCAGGTTGGGATCACTTCGTAGCCATCCGTGTTGCTCGCGTTCTCAAGTAGCACGGGAAGTGTCGCCACCCGAACCGCACATTTAGGGGCCATGGCCGATAGTTTTTCATTGAGGAAGCTTAATGAGTCCTGGGAGAAGCGGTCGGGCTCGTAGTAGTTCCAAGGGTACACCTCTCTCCGCACATTGCCCCAGTCCGGCAGGTCGTCCAGGTTGTTGATGTCGCGGCGTATCCTCCGTTTGGCTACAGTTTCTATGTAGCCATGGATGTGGCGGAGCTCCGAATTCGTGGGTGCAGCTTTGAGGCCGCGTTCGCAGAACTTGTAGGCGCTCTGCAAGCTACCACAAAGCAGCAGACCCATCGCTAGGATTTGATAGCTCCGAACTGCGCCCAAGTCGGCCAGCAGCGTCGGGCCGTGTGTAACATCATGGGCCAAATCCAATAGTAGACCATGGTCGAAGACCTCTGGTAGTTTTTCTATGCCATATTTCTGCAGAGACTCCTGAACCTGCTCATGATATTCGAAACTCTCATCCCGCGCCTCATCCGTCAGCATCAATGCTCTGTAAGCATCGCCAGCTGCCAGATCTGGGTAAGCCAAGTTCGTGTAGCAAACCGCGCGTTTGAGGTAGAGGATGAAATCATAGGGTTCTCGCACAAGTTCGTCAGTCAACTGCTGGCGTTCCTCGAGCAGAAGCTCAATTCGAGAATCGCTTTCTTGGTTGCTTTCGCTGTCCATTATGCAGGGATCTGGCTCGGGTGGGTTGGTGCTATGACTGGGGACATCGACCGTATTGGATGGAGCCTTTGCCGTACAGAATGTTCAATTACTTTGGTGGGGGGTGCGAAAACACTCGAGTAAAAAATCTTCCTCCCAACGGTATATTAATGTTGGTTTCGCGGATTTGGAGAAGCTCGGAAAAACCCGACTCGGGCAAGATTTCTTCGTACCGGTGTGGTTTGAGCACCAGCAGACATGAAAACCAAACAAGTGGAAATCCAAAGCGCCTAGAAGCGGACGAGCTCTTGATGTAGCATTCAAGGGGTCCTGTTGTCCTCCCGCAAAAGGAGGGGCTAAAGTATGGCCGGGTGGTGTCGAGCGGCGTTTCGTGGAACAGGCGAACCTGGAACAAAGCGAATAAACACGCCCTGCGCGCGCCGAAGGATTGTCTGATGTTGATCACAGAGGTATGGTTCTATAAGAAAGAGTAAGATAAAATACCATGGCAAAAATAGGGCATCGAGACGGGAGAGAGCGGCTCTCCAAGGGTTGATAAACTAGAGCAGGAGCTAAGAATGTCTAGACCCTATGACGTGCACCCGAGAAAGGGCAATGGTCCGACTAGCAGGTAGTGCAGGTATTGTATGGTATGTAGTATTGGGAGGTGGTAGCAGTGTAGAGTGATCAGGAGGAGAAGGTCTGTGGTAGCAAGCGGCGTTTGGGATGCCCAGGATTCGATTTCAAGGAAGGGGGGCGTGGAAGATATGGGGGGCGACCAAGAAGGGGGGGTTGATGGGATGGGGGATTGCACACCTGGAGCTGCCTATCCTCTCTCTGCCTCTGGACCCCTACTGGAACTAAATTTCCATTTAAAAAATCGATGTTGCGGCCTGCGGGAAAAAAAAAGACCCTTGTGCGGGCAAGCGAGAATCTTTCGATTTCCAGGGACCTCCACGTGACGAGCAGGAGGGGCCCAGAGAAGAGGCTACCAAGTTGACCTACTAGGTACTACTTTGTACCACCTTGACCAGGTCCTGGGTATCGTCAGCCCGCCTTTACTGGGTAGATGCCCTGAACCTCACGACGATGACGTTGTTGTCGTCGCAGACAGCTCTGGTAAATTCCGCTACATTGCAGCCCAAGGCTTTCGCACCTGACCTGTTTTTTTTCTGTTTATAGAATTTCTTTTTGGAATATTTTTTCTTCCTTTTTTCTTCTCCATATGGCCAGGGCACCTAGGTTGTATCGGCGTGTCTCAATAGCTCGCCTTTCAGGTACCTTGGGTAGATATGCATTTCTTGCTTGCGTAGGTACATGTAGGGGGGAAGCAAGGGCACACTAAATCTAGCGCTATCTACCACTATATACCAAAGGCAACTTGTTGATCCCATAGCTATGAGCAAACCCTTACAGGACGGCTTACAGTCAGGTAAGGTAAGAGACGGCAGAGAGCCATGTACCGGCCACATGGTTCCGGATATACCAATAGGAAAGAAAAGCCGACCAAATATCAGCTATGTGTCTGTCTGTCTTGCTAACCTGCTAGCCATTGCGCCAGTCAGCTTCCAGAGGCCTGAAGAGCCAGCCCCTGGGCTGCAATGCTAGAAAGGTCCTAGCCTCCTAGCCTCCCTAGGCTGAGCTGTTGTTGTCCTTGGTACTACTAGGTATGCACACCAGCAGATGGACTACCTAACGGGTGATAGACTGATGCGATGACTCGGCTAGGTTCAGCTGTCGTGTTCTCAGTCCGGCCTTGAAGAATAGAGGATGAAGATCAAAATTGTGGTTTTGCCCGCAGCAAAAGCTCCCATCGAGAATAAAGTTCAACTAATGCAAAGCTTGGCGGTACCGTCTGTGGGCCGATCACAGCCTCTGTCTGAATCCGTATCCACCCTACGCATTGGGACTTGCGAGTTGCGACTGGGATTTTTGGGGGTTTTCTGGGACTTTTCAAACTTCTCGATTCGGTAGCTGCCATCTCTGTTTGCGAATCAGGTGGGATATTGACAAATGGCAGGACCATAGTCGACCCCCCTAGTGACGACATCGTCTGAAGCTGTCATGAACGCCAGACGCACCACGGGGCCACGAGGATGCTGCTTGCTGCATGCGGTGCAGGACCAACATGCGTTACGGTAACCGTACGGGGTCGACAGACAGGCATGTGAAATTTTCAGCCGTTGGTAAGTAAGCCAGTATCGTGCGCGTATCTGGGTAACTTGTCTACGCTTCTTGGCAGCGGGTATCAACCCCGTACCAATACGTAAGTCGTCGCTGCTGAATCTCCAGTCGTACCTGACAGGACAGGTAACCCATGCCATGCGACGATCCAACTTGGTAACGCATCTCGAGACCTGGCCGCAATGAACTTGTATCGGCGTGAACCCCGACTGCGGCAATATCCATTGATGTCCATTGGACAAGCCCTGGATTGCAAAAATTTCCTAATTCGTAACTCATTAAGACCCCTCCCTATCCATCAAAAATACATACTTTGTCTTGGACCCTTGGACCCTTAAAACACGTCGACTAGTCAGCCCCTCAACCGTTAACTGCCCAACAGCAACACCACCAAAGCAGGGTACGGCACGACATTCCCGATTGTCGCGGGGCCACCATGGGGACGTCTATTCCGGTTTCTTGCTCGCCGCGCCCTCTTCTTGCATGCCCTCGCATCCTGTGACCTTGCCCGCCACCTCTTCGACTTTGCCGTAACCTTGCGTGGCATCGCGACCCTCGCTCGCTGCCTTCATTACGCCGACCGCGTGGGCCTTGGCCTGCTCCCCTGAGGCTTGCCAGGCGGTGGACCCGGTCGCACTGCCAATGGTGGACTGTTGTTCGCAATGTCCCGGTCAGCAAACTGAGTTTGGATATCACTTCAGGTCCTGTTTCTTGTGGTTCCCGGGGATGGCGGACTTACTTCGGCAGCGCCTTTGACATACTCGGCATGGCCAGCGACAAGACCGGGTTGCGCGTTGTTGTTCTCGTTGGAAGACATGATGTTTGCTCAATCGGCGAGTGAAGTAGCTGAGTTTGACGATTCAGGTTATTGATCCAGGATCTATGGGCTATACGAGTCGTTTGATGGTCTGATAGTTGTAGGATGCTATACCGCCCATAGCGGCGACGCCGTGTCAAGCTGCGTAGAGACTCCAAAGGTCATGACGTGGGACTATGCGCTGACGTCATAACTCTCAGCTCAGCGACCTTCAACACTATTCTAGTGGAACCTTTTCGAATTCCATATGCCAACGGAGTTTCTCGGCATCCTGTGTACTACATACATGTAGTATTGCATTGACATGCTCCAGCCCATTTCCCTATTTTTATCTATAGCACTGCGATAATGCAACAATGAAGTGTATCTAGAGCAGCGGAGGATTGTTGCTTATGACAATTAATTGGATGTTAGTGCTGCATGGTGTCGTGCGATATTACAGACAAATTCTTTCGCTACAAGCCGATTTTCCACTCAACTATACATAATAACCTACTATTTGCATTACACCAGGAAGATGATATTCTCGAGCTGACACACTCTCAGCCAATGATAAACAACACAGCCCTGGATGAATGTTTGTTGTTTGTGCTGATCACAAAGTCGATCTCGTTCGGAAGCTTGCGTTAGTTTCGTCAATCAATGGACTAGGTTCATCTCGAATAAGGTCCCGAGTTCTGTGGTTTGATCTGTCTAATACGGGTCTCAATGTCATAGCTTAATTCGCAATACAGCTGCGCGGAAGTGTAGATCTTGAATGATGTCAGGACGGGCTCTCTCGTCAGGCGTCGTAACCCAACTGCCAAATTTGTGAGGGAGAGCAAAGAATTACGGAGTAGAAGTCCCCCTCCAATAGCTCATGTGGATTCGTCAATGCTAGTTGCATCATCGCCGCTCTTGACCGTATGATGGATTCATGCCCAAGGCGGGAACAATATTCTGCCGATGGCAGAGGACCACAATTGGAAGCATGGACACCTTTGAGACTCACCGCGTATTCTTGTACAGTAGTCTACCGAGTCTACCACCATAAACAAAGCAACCCTTGACAGATTCCGTGTACGGCTCCAACCTGTACCCATACCTACTCCAAAAAATCTTCATCACATCATGTCTTTCAAATTCGGCCTGAACAACCCGGTGCTGGTGCCGCTCCTGCCAATCACCGGTAGCTTCGCCGTCCCCTTCACGGCCTACTTCAGCTTCCTGAGCGCCCGCGTCGTCCGCCACCGTCTCGAGGGCAAGCAGCCGCTCGGCGACGGCTCCCACCGCGGCTCCAAGAGCAGCTCCTCCTCCTCCTCCTCCTCCTCTTCCTCGGGGGGCAGAGGCTCCACCTCCTCCAGGGGCTCCCGAGGCGAGCAGCTGTCCGACAGCAAGCTCTTCGTCGCGGCCCGGGCCCACCAGAACTTCGCGGAGAACGTCCCGCTGGCCTTTGCCCTCGCCGCCGTCGTCGAGCTCAACGGTGGCAACCGCAAGATCCTCACCGGTGCCCTCGGCGCCCTCTTCGCCTTCCGCGTCCTCCACGCCGAGCTCGGCATGTACCGCGAGGAGGCCCTCGGCCTCGGCCGCCCCGTCGGCTACTACGGCACCATTGCTTCCATGATGGGTCTCGCCGGCTACGCCGCGTTCCTCGTCAAGGGCTTCTGGGGATTCTAAGAAGAAAACGACACGAGAGCAGGCTTGCGCTTGAGACAGCATTCAAAAAAAGCCTCGACGAAATTTATGAAGGAAGGAAAGGAAAAAAAATGAGTTTCAGCAATAGCCAGCCCCAGAGCGACCGGAGTTGCTCGGGTGCATTCCTGAGAGCTATGTCAATTGGAAAGCTGGAAGGGTATTCGGCACCATGGTCCTCTTGTACTGTAATGTGTGTCACCACTTGTACATGTCAATTGTATTGCACAAATATTCCATTGGTCCAACACGTTGCAGCTTCAAACCTCAGCACTGGCAGATCGGAATATTGCATCGGGGAATGACGAAAAGACTATAGACGATAAATGAAAATATTTGCTTTTTTAAAAAGACGTTCCTCCTATTACCTGCTACCGTTGAACTTGATGGTATTATTTGTACATTTCGAGCTTATTTTCGTATATTTACCTCACTGCTGCTTGACAGTCACGCCGTAAGCAGGAATGTTTTTGAGGCTATTGGGCTGCCATTGGGTTTGACTGGGCGACCGTAGCTCGGAGCTTGACTGCCTGCCGATTGAGGTGTTTAATTGCTTATCAGTGTTGCCCCCCGCTGATCCGCTAAGCAGGCAGGCACCTGTAAATTAATCCCTGCAATGACCCGTTTGCCGTCATTCAATGACCCGAACGCCAGCAAAAGTTCGCCAATCAATTTCGTAGACAAACCACCAATCAACATAATTCCAAAGTTATGTCTACAGAGCCACTTTTAGACGAGGAGTATGCCTCCGAGGAGGATTCGGACTTCTCCCCGGACGCTGTGGCGGCGGAAGAGAACGAAGCAGACGAAGCCTCAGAGTCCGAAGACGGCGGCGCGCAACCCAGCGTGAACGCGACAGCCAAGCGGAAGCGCGACGCGGCTGAACCTGACGACGGAGAAGGCGACTACGAAAACTCCGGCGACGAACTCATCATATCGAAGGGCAAGAAACGGCAAAAGAAGCACAAAACAAAAGATGGAGCTGCAAAAGATGATGAAGGGGGCGAGGGCGGCCTCATCAAGACCCGAAGCATGCGAGCGACCGAGAAGGCAGAGCGCAAATCCCTTGCCGTGACAGGGCCGGTTACCGTGGATGTTAATGATATCTGGGCGCAGATGATGGCTGGCCCAGTCGTACCATCCAAGTCTGCCGCCGAAGCTGCCGCCAAGGACAAACTTGCAGGAGAGGGTGCGGACGAGGTCGCTGAACTGGTCGAGGCTTCGAAGGCTTTCACGGACAAGGAAACCACCGAAGCTGAGGCTCCAGCCATGATAAAAATCAAGCGGACGTACAATTTCGCCGGTAAAGTCCACACTGAGGAGAAGATGGTCCCCCGAGATTCGGCAGAAGCCAAGGTCTATCTCGATTCATTAGGGCCGGGTGCCGACGAAGCTCTCGAGACAGACGACGAGCCGTCAAAACGGCAACCACGAAAAGCGTTCCGGTCCATGTTCGAGCCAGTCATTGAAGGCTTGACAGCGCGAGGCGACTTGAATCTTGGAGTGGCCGCTCGGTTGCAGTTGCGCGAGCAGGCAAAGGCCAAGAAGCTCAACGTGGTCGAGAAGAGTCGCATGGACTGGGCAGGCTTCGTCGACAAGGCCGGTATCAAGGACGAGCTCCATCTGGCCGGAAAGTCGAAGCAGTCCTATACTTCGAGGCAAGACTTCTTGGCCAGGGTCGATGCCAAGAGAGACGAGGACGCGCGGAAGGCGCGCATGGCCCAACGTGTGTGAGATAGCCAGAAATGACCGTGTGCTTTTTCTTCTATCTCATATTGAGGCTTTGGGACTGGAAAATATGCATGACCGGCAAACTGGAGACGCCACAGCGCTGAGCATACAGAAGCACGCCAACCATATGGCTTGCTTCGGCCTTCCGACCTTGCAGGGTTGTCTCCGGAACTTCGCAATCTCGGGGACTAGTCTTGCGTGCATCAAGCTGGTCGTAGGCCGCTATACCTTAAACTGCACGTTTAACGTATTAAGCAGGAGATCGCAGCAATGTCTCAAAGGGGATGGTGATACATGCGATCGTCGCCTATAATTATCAACCCGAGGTATAACCTACCCAATTAGCCTGGTTCGCCTTGCTATAATGCATAAGGAAAGGTTCTACGCTCGATCCATCAATGCCAAATATCTCTAGATTCTCATTCTTGCGGAGCCAGGTGTTGGATGTGGTAGCATGGCTTTTGCATTTGCGAACACAACCTAAGTCAAGGAGGACCTTGCAATGACGCAGATGCAGATTCTGAAGGGGGAATATCGAATCAAGGGTCTTGGTAGTGCTGGCCCGTCTGACAACCCTGTCCCAGGCCCTTCGATCCTCGACGCAGTTTCCCCTTAGGTGGCAGAGCAAACCTCAGGCGCACCAACACAACAACAGGCTCGCCAATGAAATATTCAAACGCATCGTGTCTTAATATGGTGCCCAATCGGAGTCAAAGGTATGGTGAAGGTTTTGGCGTATCGTGGGCCTGGATGTGGATCTTGTAAAGTCTATTCTCAGTGCATCGGCAATATCTACACCACACCATGACTGGTAAAACTACTTACTTGATCTTCCAGCAACATGTCGCCGACACTTTCTGAGATGATCATCTATCAAGTGTTCTATCTACTATGATTTTACTCCCACGCGGAAAAAAAGCGTTGGGGTCTATTTGGTAGGGTATTAGTGGAATCAGGTTGAGATCCCCAAAAGGCATCTCCGAGATTATGGCATCCTTCGCTAGATCTCAACGGAGACGACATATACTTTGAATTATATATACTACCCAAGATGTCCCCATTTTACCAATTTTCGACTCAGAACAGTTCGTTCTTTTCTTCTTTTGTTTTCCCGCACTCATTAGATCCGTACGATGACGTGTCATGAGTTTGTGTACGACAACGGTGTATACACCAACAACACCATACCAAATATACAGCGAAAAGGGGGTAGAAAAGCTGGTTTTAGGAAGTCATCTCATTCGAAAAGATTCCCTGGTGGTCGAGGCCAGTCCATAAATTCACAAGGCTCTTTGCGGCACGCATCAGGCGACGAGTTAGGTCCACCGGTCCTGTTGACATCACACACCGAAACCGTCGGCTTGCCGTTGACGCTACAAATCGCCAATCGGCTTGATCATACCGATCCCAATCTGACGCACTGGTGGCAGGGCTTAAGTCAGCTGCCCGATGTGAGAGGTGCGCCATGGCATGATATACGAACACACCTCGAGAAAACCTTCGACGTGCGGCTCCCGCCAGATCCAAGGATTGCTTGGGTTTCAGCTCAAGCCGCCATAGGCCTGAAAGGGATGCGATTCGCGTCCCCCCTTAATTCAGTCGTTCTTGGCAGAACCGACTGTGGCTTGATGTATGAGTTTGATGTTGCCAAGTTGATGAATAAACCCTTTGATGTTTTCTTGTCACCACTGGAGGAGTCGCATCATCTTGCCGTGGATTTTCAAGACATCATCCATCAACTATACGTGCCAGATCCGAAGGGACCGCTACTAGTTTGGCAGCCATTGTTCTGGCCGACCGGCGTTGTGCGCAACATCACGATGAAGAAGCTTTTTACCTTGATTGACGCTAATCGAGAGCTCCTAATAAGAGAGAAGAGGGGGCGGGTTTCAGTACTACCGATGTTGCAATTTATATCAGAGATACTGTGGCGCTGCTGCTACATCATCGAGAGTTATCGAGCAATGGCGCCTGGTCACGGGCTCAAGCTGAACATGCTTAGCGCATCGGTGCAAGATCTGGCCAGGCTTGCGCGGAAAGGGCGCTGCTATTGGCCTTGGCTGGGCCCGAACATCGCATTGGACGTGTTCATATTCGACTGCGGTGTCATGAGCGAGTGGGACAAGTGGCAAAAGTTTAACGTGGAAACCAGCTACCTGGTGCGCATGTACGGCCTGGGCATCCGCGACCTGAAGTTTCTGCAGAGAAACCCCAACGAGCGCGAACGGAAGGAACAGCTCGAAAGTCTCCAGCGATGCCACATCCTGAGGGCCTGGCTCGGCGAGGAGGACTCGGCCGACTTGACGGAACAGCTGGAGTTTTGCTACTTCTCCATGGCGGCTTCGAAGCAGAACACGGACCCCAACAAGCTGTTCCCGCCTGGGATGGAGACACATGCATTGCGAGTCAAGGCCCGCCAACGCGAATTCAAGATCCTCAAGATTATGGTCGACCGGATCTGGGAGGAGACCGAACGAGGCGATGGTCACCGCCCGATTCCCATCTTGCTGCGGCGCAAATACGACGCGTATGGGCAGCTGATACGCGAGGGCGACTGGCATTTGCTCGACCCTGCGGAGCGGCGCGTCCTCCTCGGCGGAAAAACAATATATCATCAGGCACACAAGGATTATAAGCAGTTGTCTCAAAAGTGGCTGCCGCCGTACTACTTCGGCCAGAGCGTCAATATATACCATTTCATCTCGCCCTACCCCAACCATTACCCGGATCCCTACGCCGCGCTCACAAGCAGGAGGCCTGTCCCCGTGGGGATGTCTCACGTTCAGAGTGGGCTTGCTGGTGTAACGGTGTTTGAGCGGCTGGTGTGGTTCACCGAAGGCTTCGCGAGCAATACATACTATGCGCCAGAAAGGCTGGAGGAATTCGTCGAGATCCACGATTACTCGATGCTTGAGAAGCCGCCCATCCTTACAAATAACCTGACGTTCCTTCCGGCTCGCCCACAGGAAACCTACAACCAATGGGTGAAAAGGTGTTCAGAAGGTATGTTGGGGCCGCCATTGGACCAACCACTAAACACTTAAATTGGCCAATGCAAAGACTAAAACAAAAACACACCTTTGGGTAAATGCTGGTAAGCCTTGAGGTTCAGGGCACCAAAGGAGAGGGGAGCTGAAGAGTTTACGGAGCACTAGTCGAGATATTTTCCTTGCCAACTAAACTACCTGGGTAGGTTTAGACGAACAAAATCTAAATAAATAAACAAATCACCACCAACCAATATTCATGTTCCAAGTGAGCTTTTGTGAGCACTTGCTCTAGATATACGCAAATGTGAAGCCAGGTGATGTAAATGTCAATGAAAGCTGGCCTGCGATTTGTGAATGCCAGGCTGTTTACCCGGCCCTCAGGCTATCCCGGTGGCGGCGGGCCGAACCGGTGTGGGTCCCGCCCGGGAAGGGCAAGCTACCCCTCCACCACCTACTCTCCACTGCAGCTCCTTGGAGAGCTCCAGTATCCAACTTCATCCCACTTCCAACTCCTTCTTCTTTGAGCACTGCAGACGACAACAAACAACCAAACAACACCGTTGCTTCCGTCTCACTGCGATCCAATTGCCGAATCACTCAGAATAACTTCAAAAGTCATACCCGAGACAAACTCCCGCAAGGATTACCGTTACCGCCCGCCCGCCCGTCACAATGCCCGACGCCCCCGCCACGACCACCATTCCGGCCACCGGCATGGGCCCGCCGGGCCACGTCACATCGGCCCAGGAGCCGTACCCGAGCCCGGAACACCTGGATGCCGCGACGACGAGCCACACGCAGGGCCACTTTACGGTGACGACGCGCAAGCTGCCCATCTCCAAGTCGGGGCCCATCGCCATGATGGAGCTGCGGCTGGGGATCCCGGTGCCCGAGATGATCTTCGGGGACAACGTCGTCTCCGTGACCCACAACCCCAGCGGCTGGCGCATCGAGTTCAACGCGTACGACGCGCTAGACGCCGTCGATAAGACCGACAAGAACATGTTGCAGGTCGCCTACGCCAAGTCGTGGAGCGCGAGCCGCGAGCAGACGAGCGCGAGCGCGGGCATCAAGGACGTCGTCAAGCCCTACGACTGGTCCTTCAGCACCACGTACCGCGGCACCGCCAACGGCACCACCGCCCAGGTCCTGGCCCCCGTCGGCCCCGACCCCCAGGACTATCGCAAGCCCGCCAAGGAGATCCCGCTCGAGCTGCTCAAGCGCCGGGACCCCATCCTCTTCTTCGACGATGTCGTTTTGTACGAGTCCGAGCTCGACGACAACGGCATCAGCATGCTGAGCGTCAAGACCCGCGTCCACGAGCGCCGCATGCTCTTGCTCTGCCGCCTCTTCATGCGCCTCGACCACGTCGTCGCCCGCGTCCGCGACACGCGCATCTACGTCGACTTTGACGAGGACGAGGTCATCCGCGAGTACACGGTCAAGGAGGGCAACTACGACGATCTGAAGAAGGTGAGTCATAAAAAATTGCACCAGCGCAAAAGTTTACGCCCCACAATGGGTAACATGAAGTATGATGTTGTTTCGAATACTGATGATATGCAGGCCTTCCTCATGACCGGCCTGACGCCCGATGGTGTCACGGTGGCTCTGCGTGATGGAAACAAGGTTGCTGAGCATCTGCCCATCATCCACCAAACCATCGACAGTGTTTCCCTGAAGTCATGAGAACGGGAATTTTAAGTTGCTAAGAAGACACAAACGAGAATTCGAGCTCTGTATGTCAGTGAAACGAGTGGAACGTCTGCCGCGTGCTCCAGAGACCTAGGCCGCCCCAAGTTCTGGTGGTTATTGGTTTTTGTTTCTGGCAGTAAGGGCAGCAGCACCCACATCGTAGCATGTAACTGGCAAAGGACCGCAGGCATAGATCTGCATAGCAAGGGAATAAGCACTTCATGTTGCCATCTACAGCAGGCGATCACGATGCACAAGCACGAGTGTAATATGAGGGAGGAGATATCATTGGGTCGAGGATCAGCAGGATGTCACATTTGAGGGACACTCAGATGTCAAGTCGCCTTTTTGTAGCTTTGAATTTGGCAGCAGAAGAGACGCCAGGCTAAACCAACCATATGAAGGTATGTATGTTTCAACTCCTCAACTCCGTGTCCGCTTCTTATATCCTCTCCTCCGTGCGGTCCTGCGTAATGCATCATGCTAACCAGAGAACAGAAGAAGAGCTAGCTACAGACAGAACCGGGGCATGTATCATACATAATAAACCTCCCCAGAAAACAAGAAAAAAGATGTCATCAAAACTTTGCCCCTAACCCCATCATGGACCCTGACCGATCATGCCGCTGTACTCTTTCCTTTGTGACCCATGTTCGTGTCTTCAGAAGTATAAGAGGGCTGAATGCATCGATCACCGACCACCATGCGGAGAGCTGCTTTGTGTCATCGTCTCGTAAGCCAACTCCCACTTGTCCACCTCGGCAAACTTGCGGGACGCGTCCTTGAGCTCGACGCCCACACGCGCCACCAATTCGTCGCTGTTCTCTGTGGCTTCCTCCTCGCGGAAGGGGTCTGCGTCCTCGTTTCCGTTCTCGTTTTCGTCCGCCTCTTGGTCATCTCCATCGTTCTCCTTGTCCGAGTTCCTTCCGTAGGTCCGTCTCCTCGACTGCTTCTTGCTGGCGGGCGCCGCCGCCGGCTGCTTGCCTTTGCGCTGAGCCGCCGCCGTGGTTTTGGCGGCCGCTGCCCCCTTGGCGTTCTTGTTGCCTGCTTTAGACAGCGGTTGCGCAGCCCGCCGCCGGGTGGACCGACCTTCCAGGTGATACAGCTCGTCATCATCGTTACCCAGCCCCGTGGCATCGACCGCCTCGTTTTCCGAATTGTCGACGGCAAAAGGGTCTGCTCTGTTTGTCCGATGTCGGCGACGCGGTAGTAGCCCCGTGAGGTCGGCCGTCGTAAGCTTGGCTTCCTTCTTTGCTGCTGTGCGCGTCTTCGGCTTCGGCGGTGGGGGAGAGGGCTCATCATAGTTAGGGGAATAGGTGAGAGAAGGCGGAGATGACATGTCGGACAGATTGTCGCCGCCGATATCGCGGACAGGCGTCCTCCGTTGAACGGATGGGGCTCTTCTCGTGCGGCCCTTGGCCAGAGACTTCAACGGTGGCCATATCTCAGCTTCCTCTTCCGAGGAACTGCTCATGGGCGGCGCAACCTCTTCTTCATCTCTCAAGGGCGTCGATGGTCTGGCATCCAGGGACGGCAGACTGGGAGGCTGTGATAGACTCTCAGACTCGGAGTCCTCTGCAGCCAGAGGGTTGTCTGCGAAGGGTGAAGATCGAGGCCGGTGCTCATGCAGCTCAGTAGATTTGCGCTTGCGCGGGTTCACACTCGACGAAACGTGTGATGGGGATTCTTGAGCTTGTTCGACTGCCGCAGAACGTCTCGAAGAGCGTCTCGGGGGTGGCGTAGATTCAGCTTCCGGTGCAAACCCCTCTGCGGTAACTTGCTCATCCACCTCAACATCCACCTCGAGATCCAGCTCAATGTCCAGTTCGTCATCCAGCTCATCCTCGTCATCTGTCTTCTCGCCACTGTCGCTCTCAGGCTCTGGCCTCTGCGGACGTTCCTTCTGAGCTGTGCCCAGAATACTGGGCTCTCTTGCACGTCTCCTGAAGTTGGTAATGTCGAAAGTCGAGCTGAAAGCGGGCGTGTTGGGACCGGCGCGACTGCTGGGCCGGATGGGCCCGTCGTTTCTGCTCAGGAAGCTGTTGCCGCGCGGGCGCCGCTTGAAGTGGCTTGCCGACAGCGTCGACGTGTCCAGCGACCGCTGCGCGCTAGCAGGGCCAGCCGTGTTGATCGTCGTGTTCAGGTCGTCGAACATGCTGTCGTCCAAGTCGAGGCCCGAGAAGTCGGCCGTACGCCGCCCCCCGCCCACGGCACGAGCAGGCGTCGCATCGGCGCGCCGACCCATCTCGATCTCGACCGAACCTTCAGAGTCTCCCTCGACTTCCGTGGTGTTCGTCGTCCCCGTCGCGGTGGACGTGATGTTTTCCAAACGCTGCATGGCGGAGTCGCGGTTCTTTCTTTGGCTGTTGAGGGCCGCAGCTTGGCGCGGATTGCTGGCCGTTGCAGCAGCCCTGCTCTGGGTCGTCGTGGCCGCTGTGCTACGCGTCGACCGCCTTCCTTGTCGCTTCTCGCGATCGCTTACGTCGTAGATGTCGGTGCTCTGGCTGGAGTCCCGCTGCGCGGCAGGGGCAGACACTGGTGCAGGGCTGGGTTCTTCCTGGGCGATTGGTGCTGCGGCGGCGGCATTGCGCGTCGTCGCGCCCCGAGTTCGTTTCGGACGCGGCGGCATTGTGAATGTGTGTGAACGTGTGTTTTGTATATGTGCGCAAGTGGCGGTCGGTGGTGTTTAGGTGTTTCTTCTCAAGAGAGGATAAATCGGAAAATTATTGAACCAGAATGTGCTGCGATGGCGCAGGGCTACTCATGCAATGTAGATTGAAACCGATGGAGTAGTAGCAGGAGTATTATTGTTGCTGCTTGCTTCGTTAAGGGTGGGATGTCGGGCCAAAAAGGTGGGAGAAACACGACAAGGAAGCTCAAAGCTCAAAGTCGCGTCACGCGTGCCAGGCCAGGAACTTACTTTCCAAGCTATTGGGGGGAATTGACGCTACAACACAAGCACCACCACAAGCTACCCCCCTAGGCCTAGCAGCCTAACCTAACCCCCCTCAAGCACCCAAACACCCAAACACCCCACTTTGGCGCTATGATGCCAATCGATGATACCTTCATGTTAGATGAAGTCACCACCCTGTCAAGGCCACAAACCTAATACATATTACAATTACACATGATAAATACTAATCTCTAACATCCCGTAGGAGGAATGAAGATCGTGTAGTTCGTCGTTGGTAGTAACCAGCACTTGTCATAAAGTACAAACATATCTATGCTGGTGGGGTGGTATCTTTATCTCATTTACACAAACGTACAATCGGCATCGCATCGTACTCGTACATACATAAAAGTTAGTACAGGAGAGGTGATATACAGCGTATCTAGCTCCGGAAAGTCTAGCTCTCTTTCTTTTCTTTCTCTAGATCAGCGCCTGTCCCATGTACATGCTCTCTCGGACTTCGGCAACAATGTCCCGTCTATCGTCCTTTCCAACAAGCACCACACCCCGTCCACGTCGGCCCATGCGACCCGCACGTCCCAGTCGGTGGATGAAATCAATCGTGGTGTGAGGCACGTCGTACAAGATGACGTGGCGGACGGCCAAGGTATCGATACCTCGCGACGCCAAGTCTGTGGCGACCATAACCTTGGTGTTGGGCAGAGAGCGCTTCCCTGGAGCGGCTACTGTTTCCGGCTTCGCGTCCGTCTTGAGCGGGTCCTTCGTGGTGAAGGAACCCAGCATCTCGGACTGGCGATGCTCCGAAGTGTCTCGGTGCAGGGCTACCGCATCGATGCCCTTGGAGATCAGGTAGTCGGCGACCTCTTGCGTCTTCTCACGCTCGTTCACGAAGACCATGATGCGCTTGACATCCATCTCCCCGGCGACGGCGCCTTCGTGGCGGGCGGCGTCCTTGCCAATAGACCAGATAGCATCGGCACAGGCGAGGTTCTTGTTGTTCCTGTAGGGGTCCTTGGTCACATCCACAACACCGAGCTGCACACGACGGGGAATGGCATGCAAGTTAGGTGTCGTGATACGGATCATGTCGGGGAACTGGGTTGCCATGTAGTTGTCCAATCGCTTGGGGATCGTAGCAGAGCACAAAATTAGCTGCTTCATAGACGGCAGAGCACGATCCAAGATAGACGTAGTCACCGGCGAAAAGCTTCGGTCGAGAAGAGAATCCGCCTCATCGATGACCAAGTGAGTGACCCGAGACAGGATGTTCGGGTCCGAATCGACCATGGATGACAGCAAGTGCGGTGTCGAAATGATCAAGTCGATGCCTCCGGGAGAATACATGTTCCTTTGAATGATCCTAGCCGCGACGTTTGCCGAGAAGAGATCCGTCTTGAACTTGACCGAGTGTGACAGCTTCTTCGCCACGACGCCGACCTGGTCGACTAACTCGGCCGTAGGCACCAGCACAATAACTCGGGGGCGCGCAGCGGTCGGGTGAGGATCATACTCCCGAGGCCCTGTGTAGTCCGGCTCCTGCATGGCTGCCTTTTGCTTGTCAAAATACGCACGGTATTTCTGAATCGCTGGGTCGGCAATTTCGGCCTCCTTGAGAGCGTTCACAATGGGGACGAGGTATGCCAGGGTCTTGCCGGATCCCGTCTCCGCCGCCAGGAGAAACTCCTCCCGGCCGCCGGTCTTATTCCTCCTCTTGGATCGTCCTATATCCTGTCCGATCAGGGCGGGAATGGCCAGCCGTTGCACTGGCGTGGGCTTGATGTCCACCATGCCCTGGAGGACCTCGTCGGTGATGGCCGTCTTGACGGCCGGGAGGAGATCTAGTTGGTCGAAGGACTCGACCCCGCTGATGTCCTCCTTCATGCGCGTGCGGTGGCCGTAGGAAACCGAGGCCAGCGAGTTCTGCATCTTCATGGCTTTCGTCCTGCGGTCCGGCTTCTTGCCACCACTCCCGCCGTACGATGCTCTGGCCGACGACGGCAGTGCGCCTTCCCTGCTGCCGCGGAAGGTGGTCTGGTTCATGGCGGCCCAGGGCCCGTCGACCTTGCGCCGGGGCTTTTCGGCGTCGCGGCCGCGCCCGAATCGCGAGTTGGGGGATTTCGAGGGGTCGTCGGAAAGGACCATGCGGGACGGGCTCGAGGATCGCCTATTGCTGTTTCGCCCGCCGCCGCTCATGGCTCCGTAGTATCGCGCCGGCGCAAGCCACGGCCGGCCCAGGGCTTGCGCGGGCCTCGTGACGGATGTGAACATGCATAGCGGGCATATTCGCGCCGATGCAATGGACTGCATGTTGATTTGGAAAATGAACGAATGGAAGTTGTTAGAAGACCAAAATATCCTTCCCGCCCATCGCCTGCTGCTGGCCCGCATTATTGCTAAGAAAAAAAAGTTGGGGGACCTTTCCGCTTGAATATGACGTTACGGGGGCGCTTGTGGGGGCCTGTGCAGGGATTACGGCGCCTCTCTTTTGTACATATTAAGTGTAGGTACTTCTGAATATAACACACCACATCGCACTCAGTCTTCGACTTTGTTCCTTGTAGATCGGATTGAGCTCTTCAATATCATGTACGGAATGAGACACGTGCACAGATTTGATCTTCAATGGCATTGCAGTAGCGCCATTGAAGTTCTGACTTATGTCGATACCGAGATTCGGAGTTTACAGCTATCCACATGCACAATTACGATGAAGCACTTACCATGGCGGTAGGGCATATATTTACATTTTTGCAAGTTGATATACTGTCATTTATCTGATCTGTTGAATACGACCCATGAGACCTGACCAAGCAACCCATCTCCAGGTGTCTCGAATGCAGCCGGCAACGAATCCAACAATGTGACCTCAAGCCCGTACTCAGTGATACCATTCTCCATTAACCCATCCTTCACAGCCTCGAAGATTTCCATCAGGGACTGGCGATTACTCAAGGAGGCACCGTGCTCGCTACGTGGTATACTGTCGAAGGCAATACCAATGACCAGCGTGGGTATCTCTGTCTTCGTCGTCACGCTGCTGAATGTCGATATGCGGCGGTGCCGCCAGACCAATCTCGCAACCGCTTTGCAGCCTAGAATCATCAAAACATTGTTGATTCGTAGAAATTGCTGCTGGTAGGAGAAGACTAGTCTCAGCCGTTGTATGTGGACTAGACCTTCGACGGGCTTTAAGCTGTCAGAGGAACCTCGTGTCAGGGGCTTGAGATTTGGCCAGTACACTCGGCAGCGCGAACTGTACACCTTTCGATGGGCAATAGTAAAAGCAAGATCTATGTGGTCATGTTTATCTCGGTGATACCGCCGTTTGAAGACATCGCTCATGTCAGGCTTTTTAAAGGGCATTTTTGAAATAGATTGAGCTTTAAAAAAAATCAGATGTAAGCTGCCTCGTTGCCCAGAAGGACCGTTCTATACTGGCTCCCATGTTTGGAAACGGTCTCACTTTTATATGGGTGTTTTATTTTGTCATATATCAAAGAAGAAGTTAATAAGGGCCAAGTGATTGGACGACGGCGGTCGCCTGCAGTGTTTAGAGAACAAAGAAAATTTGCACTGGATCAGTCTGTATGCTTCCAGGGTAGGACATCTGCCAGAACATGTCAGAACATGCCGCCTCAGATATATGGTGCTGTAAACACACTCCTGAGATTGGAGGCGCCATGCTAAAGAATTGAGGGTAAGGAGGTTAGCTGGTGAAACAAAACTGCGGAGTACATGCTCTGTTGCAGCTATTCTCGGAATAGGGGCAAATTTGGGTACACGTAACATCATCCACCAGCAACTTCAATGGCTGTACGGCTCCTTGAAAGAAATACATGGAATGTTATTCATACTCGGTAAGTCGTGTGCTTTTGTACTAATACAGTGTAGGAGACTAGGTATAGCCGTGCAACACTTTGCCACCGCTGTGACAGAGGATCATCCCTTCCACCTTTCCCGCAACACCCCGAACAGAAAGATACCGAAAAGGAGTGGGTATGTGGGAATTATATCGAATTCTTCAATCGATTCCACCAGGAGCCAGTCATCTTCGTCAGGCGCTCCCTCGATAACGTCCCTACAAGTAGTCCAGCCGTGCCAACAGCCAGCACACTGAGATATTAATGTTAACCACTAGGCGGTCTCGTTTATTGTATGAAAACAGGGGAAAATTAGGGCGGAAAATACGTGTGTGTGGTATTCTTTTGGTTCAGCTTCGCAATGGGCTTTTGCCTTACGTCTGTCCTTTCCTGCCGCGCAGAAATCGGTTCCAGAAGTGGATGAAGAAACCGCCTACCCAATCCACGAAAACCGCGTGGAAGAACGTTTGTAACCTGGGTAATCGCATCGCATCAGTCACGGTCCCGCGCATCATGTGAAAAACTCATCACGTACCAGTTGCCGTTGTCATTGGCTTGGTTCATAGAGTGTACACTAGAAAGCGCCTTAGACCGACTGTCGTTATTGTCGTCGTCGGCGTCGGCGGCGGCGGCGGCGGTGAGAGATGTGGCTTTGCCCCGGTTTCGCAGAGTATTCGTGTCGTTCTCCTTGCGGTTTGACGCCATCGAAATCCCCTCATCGTCGCTGGAGGCAGAATCACGCGATTCAAACGGAGCCACTACTGGCCCCTTGATCGTCTGGGTGTTTCCAGAGCCCGGCGACACTGAGTTGCTGCCGTGACCACGGTCCTGAAGCACGGAGGGGCCAGGGCCACTCTCCGCAATCCTGCTCTGGATAGAGTCACTTGGCTCTTCTTCAATAGTCTCCTCTATTGACTGGAGTGACGCCAGCGAGCGTGGAGAGCGCGGAAGATCCATCGTGTGGTCACTAGGCGGTTCCAACTTAAAGCTCCGTCGTTGACTCTTAGGCGACGTGGACGGGTCCGGCGTCATGGGTGATATTTGCGGAGATAGTGCATGACCGTGAGAGGCCAATTCTTCTGCGATCGAGGCGCCATCCTCTGAAACACTGCCCTCTATCTTCCTCAGAGCGGCAATGATGGAGTTGCGGTTCTCCGAGGGGAAATGCTCAAAGCGTGGGTCATTGCAATCAATCTCGTCGTCTTTCCGCGAGTTGCGCGAACTACCAAAGACTTCCTCATCAGTAGTCGGCAAGCCAATGGGCCATTCCTCAATGTCGTCAGGCTTGTAGCTCTCATGAGGCAGCATGGGCGGTTCTGCGTCATCATCGGCAAAATCATCTAGATCATCGTCAACGTTCCCACCAACGTTTTGAGCAGGGACCGTCATGACATTGTTCAGATTTCCAAGGGCATCGGTTGCTGTGGTAACTGTCAACATCCTGCGGCATCGGGGCTTGAGGGCTTCATGGCTTACCTGTGCCTGCGGTCTCGTCCAGAACCCACCAGTCACCGGGGCCGAGTCTGAACTTATACTCAACCTTGGACCCTTCCGAGGCAGTTGTTTCCAGGTGAAATATGTGGTTACCGTCGTCGTCGACCTTGCACGACATCTCTTGCGCCTTCCATGGAGGGTCGCTGAAGGTACCCGATACGAAGACAGGCGGACTGGTGCCGGGCTTGTGGTACGTGATGGTGACTGGGACTTTCTTTGAGGCCATGGCGGACATCTTGGTTAAATTGCGATTACTACGCAAGCATGACAGATGAAATGGGTGTCTCGACAAGGTTTTCGCCCTGTCAACGTGAAGGAGGCTTCAAGGTTTTGAGCGGTCGGCTGAGTTGGAGAAGATGGCAGCAGCAGTAGTCGTATGTTGGCAGTTGGCCAAAGATTTCATGTAAACCTTTTCTCAAGAACCCCAAGAACAAGTGGGTATGGAATGGCGGAAGGATACAGAGGTGTGGATGAAGAGGAAGACTTTCAGCGGACGAGGCGGGCTCCTCGGGAGTGGTGGTCCTTCGTCCGGAATCTGAAGATGCGACTAACAATAGGCTTCGGGTAGCTTGCTGCCTTCCAGGGCAAATGACGATATGGAATGGAAGAAGCCGAAGAAACCATATGCGAGTTTCAGCAGAGTGTAGGTATTCAAGATATGCAGGTTCACTCTTTCCGCCCGAGGGTATTGGGCAAGTCTGTGTCTATTATTTGGACAGTGTACAGAAGGTATGAGTTTTGGGAAGTAACAGATTAGGATGATAATGGGAGCTTTCCCATTCTTACAAGTATATGTAGTCAGGTAAAGCACGGAACTAAGAGAGACAAATCGAGATTGAGTGAATAAAATGCAGAAATGGTATCTACGAATGGGACAGGGGCTATGGGGACTCTGATAGATATGTCACGGCTGCAGCAGTTCCCCAACTAGCTTACGTGAAGATGCCCAATACATAACGCCACCATGAAACGACAGCGGGGCCCGAGGATGACGGCATGGTGCCATTTCAGTTGAGTATGATCCCGAGCCGTCGAGCCTTTGAGCCTCTTAAACCTGACACCCAACCCAGGTAAATTCGAGTTCGAAAATGTCGTCGAGCTAGGGAGCTCTGCGATCTTCATGTGTCTTACCAGATGCTGCTTTTCTTGACGATCTTCGCCCCTGGTAATTTTCTACAAAGGATCTACCGCAGATTGACGAAGCCCTGGCACCTGGGATCTTCTTGCCCTGCTATGGGCTATGGCCGTCAGCCAAAGTTGAGCATCCCCACAGACAACAGGCTTGCCGCTTATGAAGTTCCGGGCCATCGGCGGTTGGTGAATTGCCAGAAAGAAGTGGTCCAGAGCCCACACACCCCGCGTACTATGCCTGTATTTCAGGCTCCCTGGGTGCTGGGCACGCTCTAGCCAAAGTTAGATGCGAAGATAGTGGAAACGCCCCTCCTGCCAGCTAGCAGCCAGCAGCCGTTGTAGGGAGGCCCAGCAAGTATTTGTTGAACCAGGAGATAGATACCCCTTGATAATCTGGCCTTTTCTGCGTACCTACTTGAATTGTTGAAGCTGAGAAACCAATATAGTATTGATTACCTCTATTGCTGAGCTCGTAGTTACACTGCAGCGGTTCGAATCGGATCTTTGCAGGGAGGACTGTCAGCTCCAGCTCCAACCTCCAACGTTCCCCCGCACGAAGCTTGCTCTACCCCACAGTTAGCCTTTAAAGAAGTAAGTAGGTTAGGTACCCGGCGCACACAACGGCCCAAACACGTTGGGAACTGCGTAAGCCGACAATACCTGGACGACTTTGGATTTGGCTTGTCTTGCTTATTACAGGGCCGAACCTGATACTGTTACAGACTGCTTAAACCATTCAACTATCACTGGAATTTCAAATTCAGACAGAGCTTGGAACTTGAAACTCTCTCTTAAAGTCTTCTTGATCTCCCTAGAAAAACAAATCAATGACATTCATTAGGTAGTACCTACCTTACATTATCCACAGGTCGAACTCCACTGTGAGCCAGGTGGTACTACACGGCAGAATGCTCATCCCTGTTTATTATTCTAATGGGAGCAACGTTTGTAGCACTGGACAGAAATATAGCTCCGGTGAGTCAGTGGAATAGCTAATGAAGGTAGTAATCGAATACTAATTGAAGTTGATTAATCTATCTGGGAGTTTTAATATCAATTCATCGCTCAAATCCATATTGATTCTATACACATATGGAAGGAGTTGGTTAGAAGTTACAGTGGAACAACCATTGGCTCGTGCGTGGGTAGTAGCCGATTGTCACTTTTACTTTATTTCCCATTGCGTCAATCAACAACTTGCAAAAGGCCATACAAACAAACGTGCAGCCAGCCAGCCAGTTACTCACTTAGTTACATCCGCAACGCAACCGCCAACATGTCAGTCCCGCCGCAGACCATCCGTGTAAAGCGCAAAGCTACATCAGAAGACGAGCCGGTCTCGTTTCTGCGCGTGCAAGAAACCAAGCGACACAGGAGCGAAAACTACGTCTACCAGCGCCAGCGCCAGCAGGAGCCAGTGTTTGCCGACATTCCCAAACCCGTCATCCACAGCAGCCCCAGCGCATTCCAGCCAGCATCCGACCAGTCAAACAACAAGCGCAAAAATGGACAGGATGACCTGCCCACGACCGACGTTGGTGCCGCCGCCGCCGCCTCCGGTTCCGAGCCCCGACGCTTCCATATGTCAAAGAAAGACATGATGTTGGCTGCTGCTGCACAATATCCTACTTCGCGCAACAATGGGCTCCCGAAGAAGCGCGCTGCGCCTGCCCTCTTCGTCGAGCGTAAGATTAAGCGGCTGCCTTCCAAGGGCATCGAAAAGATCACCGAGACGACCGTTAGTACAGACCAGGGCTCTGCGGACATCGAGATGGGCGTTGAGGAGGTCGAGCCTCGCAAATACAAGAAGCCCAGCTTGAGGAAGCTCCCAGAAAAGACCAAGACGCCGCCATCCATGCCTGAGCGGGGAAATGTCGAGTTCGACAAGTTCACTGCGGTCATGAACGACTGGACGATGCAGCAAATAGGCTTCAACCTCCAGCAAGTCGAGCTAGAGAAAAAAGCCGAGAAAGAGAGGGCGGTTTCTGTCGCTGCGAAGCGGTCTCAGCAGCTCAAATATAGGCCCAAGGTGCCTGCGAAGCGCTATACGGAACGTCACCCAGAGACACAGAAGGCGGACGAGGACATGACAGACGCCAAGGCCGACGTCAGCGATACAGACGACGATGACTACATTATCGAGACATATATCCGAGTTCCAGTCAGCGCCCTAGAGAAACAGACTCTGGCTCCCGGAAGTATTGGTCTATTGGTATTCGATGAAGAACCTGACTCCGAGTTGTTCTACGGCGATGGTTCCGATAGCGAGAACGAGTGGGCAGAAGACGACGAAGATGAGAATGGTATGTTAAATAGCACCCTGCCCCTGGAATTATGAAATAGAGCCGCTACTGACCTGTTATAGCGGAAAATTATTACACCGCAGATTACCCTGATGACGAGGTGGCATCAGATGACGAATTTGACCGAAATCCATACTCGTTTAGAAATGGTAACGCATCAGATATGGAAGAATACGATTTCGACGATGAAGAGGAGGAAAAGGATGCTTTCAAGGCATTCAGAGGCCCAGACGGCCTGATATCGAAGCATTTGTAGGAGCCAAATTATTACTCTACAAATACGTGGTATTCCACCCCTGAGCAAATATTGCTACTTAATAAATAATCATTAATATCAATGAGTGTATTGATATTGTAGCTACCGGAATGTCGTTTGTCCCATAAGCCAGCTATTTCGTATGCCATGGATGGTAATCCCGCTGCCACCGATCCGGCCATGTCAGTCGTCACCTATCCCGTCCATAACTGTTTCTCATGCCGGTTATTCCGTATGCCAACTATTATATATGCCTTTGATGGTTATTCTATTGCTCGTTGTTTGGCAACGTTTACTGCCAGCTATTCCACTGGCGTTATAGTTAACAATGGTACTTGGGCCGCTGTTCGTCTATCTAGCAAGCCAGGGCGGTAAAAGCGGCATAGGCGAAGACGGCATTTATACAAGTTGTTCACCGATGCTTGGACATGCTGAATTGAGTTTAATATTTCTATTGTTGCCAGCGTTGTGGCCAATATCCTTATGAGCGTACGGATTCCTCACGCGGAGCGTGCTGCAGCTCAATTTTCTCATAACGAGGTAAGCCGCATTTTTGCTTCATATACCATCCGAACGCTTAAGTCTTTCACATACGACCACATCCTGCTGAATACTAGGGATCCCGTCCGCTCTCCCATATATAAGCAGCAGAGAGCCGAATTAGTACTAGGGTCGGTGACGACCTGGGAATCCTCGGTGTTGTATGTTTTTGCATTTTTGCTGTCTGCCACACCCTTTATCCTTTTTGCTCTTTGCACAATCTGTACCATCTCGGTCACGAGTCCCCCCAAAAAGAAGGAAGCTGGAGGCGGCGTAGATCCTGTTGCTGGCTCTGACCGTGGTTCTGTTGCTGTGCTGGATGAGATGCGGTTCCGTATCAAGGCCAACCGCATCGAAACCTCAGGATGGAGTCGAGTTGTCGATGGTTGGTGCCCAGCTGGTCGCCGGGTCTCAAGCGCTTTCCATGATCGTCTGGACAGTCTCTTACTCTGTTCGATCTACCTCGACGCTCTGGCTCTTGAGGAAACGAGAACGAATGGGCTGGAGACGACGAAGATGATAATATCTCACTATTGCCTCTGATGAAAAGACAAGCCTTCTTCTAGTAAGTGCCCTGCCCGTCGATAGGTCGTGCCGGCGCACCTGCTTTTGCGTTGGCTGGATAGAGGTGAGCATTAAGGGGCAACATCTAAAATCTTCTGCGGAGTCCTGTCACTGCGGATACACGCATTCGGTCAACCTTCCAGAATCAGACGACCGTGGAGCGAGACTGCCAGGGACAACACAATTTTGACACCAATTGATACCAATTGATGGTCGGAACCTTGAAACCGAGGACGTGGTCGCTGAGGGAGAGGCTGTTGGCGACGCCGCCGTTCTGGCCCTCCATGTTCCTGACCATGTCGGCCTTGACTCTGAAGCTGGTACCCCAGGTCGCGCGGTCCACGCCGCGCTTGTACAGCCAGAGAGCGGTCTGGGACTTGAGATTGAACAAATTAGATTCAGAGATGGTGTATGCTTTCCCTGAAACCACACCGGCGGGTCACGAACTCCTATCCTGAGGCCGAGGTCCCTCTCGCGCAAGAACGGCAATAGAGACAGGTGGGATGCTTTGATTATGAAGACAGCCATTATGACAGTGCTGGCCCCATGTAGGGTATACCGAGGCCTCTAGCTGCGAAATTATAGAGTATCGCACGATTTTCGTGGTCCTGAGAGCTGCAGCGATGGCGCAGAGAAAAGAAAAGACAACGTCCCAGGGTTTCCTAATCGAACTCGAGATGCATGCCTGTTTCTCCAGAACCCGCCTACTGGCGACGGACAACCAAAGCATACACTGTAGGCACCAAACCATGCAAGGCATTGTCAGCCGCAGATATAGTCAACGACCCAAGGTACAATCATTTGGCATCAAATATGCCGTAAGCCTAGCCGCTGAAGCGGAGGTCTATGGAGAGCCATAATCGCGAAATCCTCATGATCAGAGCACCGTCTTAAACGTTTCCCTATCACTTGTTAATCTAGTGATCCACCAGTAGGCAAAACGATTCTTCACTGGCCTAGGTGAGCTCGGATTCTTTTGCTAAAGCAGGACCGGTTGCGCCTGGAGTACTAGCAACTCTACCACATTTCAACAGACCATGCGTAATAGATGCCGCCGGCAAGCTGACATTCGATAGCTTGGCCCCGAATATGTTGTCATAACGAGGAACACAAGTGGGCTAATGTCTTCTTAATAAGGGGGTGACCTCCTCGCGGTGGAACGTACCAGGCCTCCGTGGTCGAATGCCCCTTTTCCCCTTTCTAAACTTGATTGTATACCAACCTAAGGCTTATGTGACTCATAGGGGTTTTGAGTCTTTCGAAGTGTCTCGAGGTTAAACTTGGAGGTATCCGCACCTGGTTGGTTCTCCTTGCCACCTAGGGCGGAAGAGATGGGGCATGATTGCGCCGTTATTATGTGCTCTCTACTTGACCCGCGGTAGCTTCCTTGCCCCTAACCAGCGTGATGAACGGTGAAGGTGATAAGGGGTCACATGAGACTTTTCTATCCAGGAACAACGATATAACACGTATGGTGAATATCAAGTTAGGCTTGCTGTATCGTGTGCTGCTACTTAGCCGCCTACCCGTAGCAATGGTGGCATAGCTAACGATAGCTACGATACATCTAGCGCATTTCACTACACTTAATCTCGGTGGAGATGGATAACCGACGACGGATCTAGGTTAAGAAGTATGCTATGACCATTCTGGTAGTTATTCCCTCGCGAGGGTCTCGTTAGCAGACCCCCCGGTGATGGCGATGGTGATTATGTGCGTGACTCCCCTTCGGCTCAGGGGCCACCCAAACCGTCGGTAAGAAGGGCACGGGGTCCGGGTCTGCAAAGAATCGGTTGGTTCTTCAGAGACGAGGAAAGCATTTCCAGGGCAAATTTTTCTAACGGTCACGGGGATGGAAGCGTATGCGGTTGGTTCTTGGGGTTTGGGGGAAAATAACCCCATCTATTTCTTGCATGGAACATCTGTCACTCATCCATCATCCTTGGCGGGATGAATGGATGGGGATTTCCATTTATGCATTGGAAAAGCTTCGAGGACAGGGGTGAGTTGGTTGGTTGATGTGTAAAGTGCTTTCCTTGTGCCCCTTACGACTTCGTTTACACATATGGTGGATGATGAGCTTAAAGGTAGCAATGCCATTCTCAGGTTTGCCATTGCTTCACCTGAGAAAAGATCGTGACCAATGGAAAAGTCTGTTGATCCAACAAAGTTCTGACATTCGCCTTAGGTTGGAAGCATGGCCCTCGAGGGGGCTCTGTTCATTCGATACAGGGCTCCGCGAGATTGGAACACGATGGTCGCACCGCGTCTAGTCAACGCACCGAGTAAGTTAGTCTTGCCGGATATTGGTTGGCGAAGAACGGGTCGTTGTCCGCATGCTGAGCCGCCGCGTCTATTTGTGTGGTGGTGTTGTTGTTGTTGTCTTCAACAAGGCTCATTACGTGTACCCGCCCCCTTGCTTCAAACCATTGGGGCGCTTCAAGTTTAGTCGCATGTATGTATGTATTTGCCAGAACCCACGCGTATCCCTTCGTTGCCTGTTCTAATGTCGTCCCACGCCGCTGTTGCTTTCTCTCTATGGTGTTATGGCCTTCATCATTGACTGACTGTCCTTTGCACCTGGCCTACCAGGCTACGGGTGCCATCCCAGAGTGAAACCCTGTAGTTGCCATCTAGGCGTCTCGGCATCACGGGCCGATTTATCATGCACGGTCCGTACTTGTGGAAGTTATGTCTTACTCACCAAGTAGTCAGCTATTAGTCCCGGGACCTGACACATACATAACGCGAATGAAGTGATCTCCAGGGTTTCGGGTGTAGTGGTGGTGATGATGGCAGATGGTGGTGATGAGGGGATCGTCGCCACATGATTGCCTGCCAGTGTGCACAGAGCAACAGGGTTATGGCGAGAAAGCAGAAACAACGAAATGAGATTTTGTTTTTCCTTTCTTTCCCAGCTGACACTTTTTTTGCTTTCCACATTTCAGTACATACAAGTAACGGTCAATCCAACCCCCCTATCCGAGGGGTCACATATAGTACAACAATACACACGCTCTCGCGGCAGGCAGAAACGGGCATGCCCCGGGACTTGGGTACTTATGTATTTATGCTTACCGGTAATTCGAAGATAATATCAAGCCGGTATGTAGGTCTAAGTGGGCTAAGGGCAGCTGTCACCACGTTAGGTGCGACTCTATTTGCGTAGGGGCAACTTGAAGGAACCCTGTCTAGCGTAGGACCGATGGGAAGGAGGACATATGTCACTGAACGGATGAATGCCCTCTTGAAGAGGCAGGACATGTACCGGGCTATACCATGCCGCCTTTGGGAGCTAATGTCTATGTCGAACCATTTCAGCTGCTAACTTGGACGATAGAGTGGGAAGTTGAGGTGCTTTATAGCAGCGACATTATCACAAGTACTTGATGCATATATACATGATATACAACAGGTATAAGTAGTATCCATTGTGCACCAGTGGCTTGGTTGAAGAAGCAATGTGTAGAAAAAGATCGTTTTATATGCCTGCATGACGCTATACGATTCCTGGTCGAGCGTGCAGGATCGTGGCTGTTCGATACATGGACGCAGCAAAAAGCAATCAAATCCCATACATGCTTACCTTTGCTTTTCTTTTCTTTTCTTTTCCGCCAGGAAGCGGACCGCCGACATATAGACTGCAGAAACCCCCGCCCCCGGATTCCAAGACCCCTCCAGAGAAAGACCCTTGACCAGATTTACTACCATTGACACACCTTCCATTCTGCTTTCTTCTTTCGCTCTACTGGTAGTGCTCAGCGGGGCGGAGAGGAGAGGATTTCAGATTGAACCAATGAATAAGTGTTTCCCGCTGGCGGTTTTCCGGATCATGAAAAGCCATCATATGCATGAAGGAAGATGTTATTCGCGAATGGGATTGCAGAGAGTGTCAATGTCACGCAAACATACTTTCATTCCTTCTTCCTCGCCTGATTCTCGTCCAAGTAGACGGCGGCGGCGGCGGCGACGACGGGAACAAAAACAGAGAGGCACTTCTCATTTACAAGTTGCTTCTTCTTCTCTCATCACTGGTAAGTCATGTTATATATTAGTGATCAGACTTAACCCCCATCCAAGCCCCCCAAACCGGATTGTGGGGAGACACCAGGCTGTGAGAGAGTAGGCTTCGCCCCTCTCTTTCTGACCAAAAATAAGATGATATGATTACTCTGCCTGCTGTAGAGAAGAAGCGCCTGTACCTGCGTTGGTTCTCTCCTGCCTGTGGGATATTGCTAGACGGCGGCTGAATGTAGGTTATGTAAGAGGATTAGTTGCTTACTTGAGTTGCTTGTTGTTACTACCAGGCTGTCTGCCCAGGCCATCTGTAGGCTCACCCTCACACACACAGCCAGCCACAGCCTAGACGGTCAAAGACGCCGTTGCTGTTATTTTGGGGGGTGATCTGCGAAAGTCTGCCTGTCATGAACGTGGTAATATCAATGTACGCACTTGCATATACTCTACACACGCAGTACACTGCAGGTGTGTAGGACAACATCCATCATGTCAGATTCTCCAGCCAATACTGGGGATCGAATATATGTCGCGTCGTGTTGGTCATCCTGCGCGCAACCCCCTATTTCGTTTCTCAATCGAAAGCAGGAGGGCAAATTTGCCTGAAGAGGAGGCACCACCGTGAGAGGAATCATGAAGGAAGGGAGAGGCGGCGAAACAAATGACGGAACAAGCGAGCGGATGGGAGAGCGCTTGCGCAAGCAAATGGGAAGCTGGCCATGTTATATGCCTCGGGGAAATCCCTTTTTCACAGGTGGTCAAACGGCCACGATAGCCGGCCTTGCTAATCCACGCATGCTCATCATGTCATGCGGCCCCTTTGGCGACCGAAAGAAGACCGTTTTGCTTCTCCGTAGTAACATAACCGAAAAGGAAGAAGAAAAAATAGCCCACGAAACATGTATGCGCGTGCTCCGGGTTTGTGGTCGAAAATGCGAGGGGGAAGGAGGCCGCATGGTTGGCATGTGGTGGTAAAGTGATAGAGTACATAGCCCCAGCATGGCATCTATTCGCCTGTTGCTGGTGGTGGTGATGTGCCATGTGCGTAAGCTTCGCCTGTGATTTCCATCTAACTTCGCTTCTGGTCGGTTGGATAGATTGGGACATTTGGTTGTTCTGCCTTGAAGCGCAGAGCGCCAGCGCGGGCCGAACATTGCCCAGACGGACGGGCCACCCTCTTTTTCGCGCAGAGGAGTTCGGGGATGGCAAGATGGGCAATGTGCCCCGAGGCTGCCTTGTAGGGTTGCGCCCGGGCGGCCCTATGGGAGTGCCGTGTTGGTTCTGTTCCGAAACCTGTCTTGCAGGAGGTGGTGGGTGCGCGTGTTTTTCTGTTCGCTTATTCATGTATATTCCGGGGGTTGTTTCTCCATCGGGTCAATTCAAAAAGCGATGGCCCTCTCGTGGGTTGGCCTTGGGTTGGTAGCATCGGCCTGTGATAGGTAGGGGTAGGGGGTAGGGGCAGAGGCGTGGTAGGTCAGCAGCGATAGGGCAGCAGGTGAAGAAAAAGGGAGTTCCTCGACCACCACCCTTCCACTCTGTCGGTTGGCCGAAAGTTGAGGTGTGGAAGTTTGCTAGAATGATCGTTCACAAGGATGTCGAAAGTGTCAAGTTGGTTTTTCGTGACGAGGGGCGCGGGCAGACTCGAATCTATTTGCCCTTTCGTTTTCCCTCTCCTCTCGGGGTCTATGCCTATCTGGGCGACGACTTTCAGGCAGGACTTGGCAGTGCTCTATTCGCCTATTGCTTGCTTTATGGGAATAACTCTAGTGGAGAAACTTGGGCTCCCAAAGCCCTCCTTGCTTCAGGGAATGGTCCAACGCTTTGCCTTGCCGTCCACATGTCGGGAATCGTTGTTTGATAGAAGTTTTCCTGGATCGTCATAAGGCTTGAAGACCGGGGCAGGGGTGGTGTTAGGGTAGGGCAGAGCAACCCCGGGCACGAGGGGCTGGTGCTAGACCAAGAGCCAAGAGAGCAGAGAGAGTTGAGTAGTCAGGAGTGAGTCATTGCCACCAACTTTCATGACCGTGCTTGTTTGCTTGCTGACTCTGCCGTTCCCAGACCAGTGCCTTTCTGGGAACAGGTGGGTAGGCTCGACTGGATTGCTAACCGCTGAAGAGGCGTCTGCTGCTGCGGGTGAGATTTTGGTTCTCCTGGCACATACCTTCACAGTGCCGGTCATCTACTGGCTGGGGCTGGGGGGTGTTGAAGCGTTGTTTGCCATGTCTCTGGCAATCTCCTCCACTTTCAATATATCCTTCCGTGGGCGAAGCTTCTGGGATGTTAGGGGGGCGTTGTAGTAGTGTTTGCCGTAAGGAACCATATACCGTTGGCTGTGTTCAGTATTGTATTTGCATGTATTTGGGTGAATATGACAAGTCAACTAACTGTTCCTTCTCACACACAATCACCGTTTTTCCATTTCAACTATTTCGTAAATTTGAAGGGGGCCGTTATCTCCTGTCGTCCCCCTGGGCCAACGACGCCATGCTATAATCCAGAAACGATTACCCATTCCTCCCAGATGTGCTCTCCTCGCGCATTGAGTGAGTCTCGTTTTATAGTGCTTGAACAAAATGAAAGTGAAGAAGTGTACCCGTAAACCCAATAGCCAGCCAAATCAACCAGTATCCAATCCAAGCGCTTGTCCTACCCACCCCGTGATTCTCTAGTAATACAAGAAGTTCATCGTAATCCATGACCAAATAGCTCCAAACTCCTTTCATAAGTTCGGGTTCGACGTTGTGATAAATGCAGTGTTGCGAGAAAAGGCGGCATGGGTGTCCTAAATAGAAGGATGCCGTGGTTGTAGTAATTATATATAGACTCGAAGGCAATGAAGTAGCAGTAGTAGTAGCAGTGAAGAAGAAGAGTATTGAAACGGGCGTGACTTCAAATAGTGAAAATGGCGACCCCTAAAGGCTTTCTCGGCGAGATGGGGGGGTAGAAGGAGTTCGCTGGTTCGGTTCGTCTTTGGACAGCCACTTCATCGGGGCACAGCAAGAACACTCGTCCTTGCCCAAGTTCTCGATGTATGCACCGTTGTCAATGGCCTTCTGCTTGATCACTTCGCGGTCCCGTATCCTTTGGGGCACTGCAGAAAGTCAAGTTAGCTATTGCTGAAAATTCGATGCCAACAAGAAGAGGGAGTACGTACGAAGCCGCATTGCGTCTTGCTTGTGTTCCTCCGCCACCCAAGGGTAAACCGCCGCCCACTCGGGGTACAGGTTTACAAAGGTGAAGAAGCCTTCCCTTCGTTGCTTCTGGTCCCGCTTCTTGACTACCTCCAGCGCGACGTGCCCGCTCGGCATGCCAATTAACCTCTCGGTCTCTTGGTCGAGGTGCGGCAGCATCTTGTTCTGGCGGTAGAAGGAGCCTTGCAGGCCTTGGCGCGTGCGGTCAAAGTCCGGGTCGGGAAACTTTTGGTCGAAGAGTTCTTCGACCAAGGGCCAAGGCTTTTTCAGGTCTTCGAACTGGTATCGAATCCAGCAGGTCTGTTCCCATGGGTACGGTTTGTTGCAGTGGCCCTGGGTCTTCGATTTTCTCCCACTGACGCCGTCGTCCCCACTGCCACGGTGAGGTGGCAGTGGTGGATGCCTCTCCTTTCTGACGTGACCCCCAATCACATGTCGCAAGACGTGGTAGTGAGCATAGTCCGGGCCCGGGCTGCTGTAGCTCTCCCTTTTGATGAAGCGAGGTGGGATCGGGCTGCGGTGGTAGGCTTCCCTTTTGATATAGCGAGATGGCTGGTGTTCTATTGAGCTCCTTAAAGGAGAATGGCGGCGGCCGAGGCCATCACTGTATACACGATGAACAGGCTTGCCATGAAGAGTGCCACTGATGGTAAGCTTCGACAAGGCTTCGGCTGCGATAGGGTCTGCAGATTGTTCCGAGGCGCAGTCGTCCGAGGCTACCGATGTATTGGTCGAGCTGTTACGCCGGCCATACTCGGATTTCACGCCGGGTGACGCACATGGCTGCTGCTCGGAGGGACTCAGCAGTTGAGCGGGTCCAGGCAAAGGCATGCCTCGTTGGTCCGAGGAGACCGGGTATAGTCGTCCGTCTGGTCCGGAGTTCGAAATCATTTGGGTTGGTGGCGGTAGCGACGAAGACTTGTGATGGAATTTGTCTAGCGGGAGAGAATAAAAGTTCAACTCCTGGATTTCCGACCTCCGACGCGGTGTGCGAGGTGAGGAGGGCGCCGTCGATGCGGCGTCAGACTCCGTGTAACAGGACTGTGGGCTTGTGTAGGAGCTGTCCGAGAAGTCGTGCGAGAGCGTGGAATCACGTCTGCACTTCCATTCTTGGACCGCGCTGGACTCATCGACTTTCTGCATAGCCTGGAGAGCCAGCGGACGCAGAGACGAAGCTGAGTTTGGAAGTTCTGTACACATGCTTGCCGAGTTGTTGTGGCGTACAATCACCATGTCGCAGAGATATAGCGAGGAAAAGTTGCAAAGAACACAATTTGAGGATAGGTTCAGACAAGAAAGAGCATCAACAACGACAGTTGAGTTGAAGGATTATGAGGAATCGGGGGATTTATAAATAGTTGGGTGTGGTATGGCACGGAAGAGGGACAGAAGTGGAACATATGGGGTTGGCAGACCCCAGTGTCTAATATAGACTGCCAACAGTGTTACCGACGGGAAGGTTCACTCTATAGAGAGCAGGGTGTGCGGCTTGATTTGGAGGGCATGTACTGTCAAATCTGACCAGGCCAGGTGAAATAAAGTAGGACGCCCGGGGGGGTGCTGTCAGCGCAGTGACAGCGGCAATGTCTCTTCCAGTCTCTCCGCACTCCCATCCCAGGTTCGAGATCGGGGCAGCGAGCGGTACGTACATGAAACTGGACAAGGTGGAAAAAAGGAAAAACGACATAGGGAATATCTGTGGAAATATACCGATGATCCAGAAATGTCGCAGCCTCTTTTTTCTAGTAAGCGTGAGCCACTTTCTGCACCAGGACTTAAAGGTAGGCGATGGCGCTGGAAGTGAGGTCGTCAGTTGTTGCGCGGAGGAATTAGTAGCCCACTCTCGTAGGTACTTGGCACGCCCGCAAGTAGAGAAGTAAGTATTGGATTGGATTATAGGCGAAGCAGGTAAGCATGTGCCAGATGCATGTATCTCCACGCAAGGGGGGGAAGACTTGGGCCGAAGGAGACCCTTGTCTTTGAATGGCACCTCGAGACGATACATCCCACCTCCATGCAAGATATCGATAGCGGGCACAATTTGTCTATGCTTATCAACGCCATTCCCATGTACGTGATAGCCACGGACATCATCATCTGTTATTATTGCTGTCCGTAGTATGCCACTTGCAACGACGATGGGAGCCTCCCCTTCCCCTTTCGCATGACACCCGAGGTTGAAATGGTTGAAATGAAGAGAAGCCCTCACCGACCAGGCCATTTCCATCTCCGCATTTCGAGTGCCAGACAAGAGCAGCTTACACTGTGTAAAGCACATCCCGGTCCCGCGATGTGATGGCGATGGCCTGTAGAACGTCTGTCCGTGTAGACGGTAACCAATGGGGTTGCTTGTACGCAGGGGCGCAGCCCTGGTAAGATATCCCAAAAGGGGAGCAATTGTATGCGGGTTATATGTGTGCGTGTCTTTAATGAGCAACAAAAAAGACGGGCCGGAGTTTCTACTGCGACCTTGCAACTTTGGTTTGCGGTGGGCAAAAATAATATGCAGTTGGTTCGAGCCTGAGGACAGAACAACTCATACACACGATGGATGAGCCTTGCTGCTTCCAGCCCCCGCAAGAAGCGACCCGGGCGGTAATTCACTCAAATCCGGACCGTGGCTCATTTTGCCATTTGCTGGCCGACCGACAAAGCATCTAACTAAGCCCTGGGAATGGGAATGGGAAGACGTACGACCAACACACCGAGCCCCAACGTCAAACAACGACAAAGGCGCGCGGCAAAGATGGCAGTCCTTAAGCGCAGCCGACGGTGAGACTATTGGTCAGCCGAAGTGAGGAGGTCTCTTTTGGTCAGTTCTGGTCTGGACTTGGTCGAGACTCGGCCCGGGCTGACGGATAACGGATACATAGAGCGCGGGAATTGGTACAATTTCGGTTCCTAACCCCCGCCCCCCCCCCCCATGTCCATGACCACCCCCAGCCCACCAGCGTTGTATTGTCCTGTCGTCGCGCGCATCTTTCTTTCTTTTCTTATGCACTCTCCCCTCCCATTCCAATGAAGATAATCTGCAGCCAAGCAGAAATCTGACGAGGCACACTGCATACGTTGCAGGGTGATAGCGCCCTCGCCCTCTGACCCAATATCTGACAAGTCGTAGAATTAATCAACTTCCCCGCCGCTACCAGAGGAAATGTACACCCGCCCACAGGGCCTCTCGTCCGCGTGACAATGGGATCGATCGTCAGATCCCGCCAGCGGCCGCCAGCGGGATAAAAAGCAATGCCTCAAAAATCATGACCACTCGGTCACCGGTGAAGGCATTCCCGCCAAGTCTATGCTCGCCCCTTTTTAGTCCAAGAGCGACGATTTAACCCAAAAAGCCATATATGCATCGTGGCCTTCCATGCCCTTCTTCCACATGGTAAGTATATCTTGCGCGGACTTCTGGAAAAGTGCGAACGAGCTACAGCGTGGCGTGGATTGTAGCCACAAACGTGTAAAAGAAGTGTGGTTAGTGCAGTGTGAACATTCCCCCCAGCCAGCCAGTCAGTCAGTCGGTTGAACGGCAAGGACAGAACGGAACGAAACACAACCCCGTCGAATGAGGAAGAAAAGGAGAGGGGAGGGGGCAAAGGCCCCCAATTTCCAATGCACCTCATCCTCATGGCACCATCGATAGAAGTCGGGGTAACACGCAATTCATCTGACGAGAAACGCTGCTGCACGTTATACAACCAACGTTGCCGCCACTGATAGCTTAGGTCCACCCCGAGCCTCATCCATTTTCTCGATCCTCATTTCCACAAGGACTCGATGTGTATCTTAGAAACCGCAGGCGTCATCAACATCTAAGCTTATTGACGCCCCCTGCTAGTTTTCCTCGGTAGTGTAGTGCTTATCCTCCGTCACACTCGTACGGCCTTGGAGGATCTCAACGGTGTAATCTTGTCGCCACAAGAACTATTGCCCGGTAGGCAGCCAGCCTGCAGAAGATGATCAATACTGTATTCCAAACCGGCAGGAAAGCGCGGGGTACATACTTGCAGTCAGCGGCTTTCTCGTTTGGTTGACTATATGCAGATATGTATGTATATAGACAGCGGCTTTAGCTTCAGTCCTTGTTTTTGAAACTGTATTTACTTTTTCCCAAGATCTCATTTAGATCGAATCCACCCACACCGGAAAGTTGCCTGCCCGGCTCCTACCACTTGGAGCGAGGTAAAGAGCGAGGGCCAAGACAGAGAGAGAGAGAGAGAGAGAGAGAGCTGAAACAAAGTTATCAAGGATGGAGATGGCGTGGAAAGCGCCTCAAAAGAAAAGCCGAGACAAATGTACTACAGCACCCAAGAAGCATAAGAGTAGTACAACATAGATGACCTGCAGCTTGTGTGGGAGGCTGCCAGATCGTCAGCCACAAAAAGCGAGTGCGTCCCATGCAGCCGGGCAACCCGTCTTCTCGCGTCGTACTGAGATGCTAGCGTCGTGCCACGAGAAGCAAAAAAAGGAAAGAAAAAAAAGGAGAACTGACCGACCGACCGCCTTCTTTATGTGTGTATGGCGAAGGGGTGAGGTCGCGAGAAGTGTCGTCGCCAGTGTCGCCGGCGACATACCATCATCGCCGTGGATCGTATGATTTGCTCTACGAGAGAGTGTGAGGGGAAATGATATGGTATGCAACGGCTGTGGTACCCTTTGCAGCATCGGACTTAGTAACATGATGCTGCTTTATCCTTTGCTCCCTACCCTGACTTCTAGTCTTGTCTCAGCTTAGCAAGGCCAGTCATGTAGACAGATGCTGTATGTAGGGGGATGAAGATATCCTACTTCAGCTGAGATGGCGAAAAGGGCTAGTCCCTGATGGCTGCATTTGTCTTGAAAACCCATCTGCGACATGTCATAAAAGGACATAACATGATCGATAAAAGTGGCAAGTCATCGATCGACCACTACTAGGCTTCTTGATCGTACTAGATGCTATCGATCAACTGCTAGGTTCTTGTCCCGGGACCTTTACAGGAAGCAACTCGAGCTGCTCGGGGACATATTGGAAATAAGGGGGCACATTCGTCTATCTACTCTCGAGATCCCGGTATGTGGGCGCAAGTCCGTCACTGAGGCTATGGATGAAATGGGAAATCCGCTCGGAGACTTACTCTCCCTTTGATAGGTGGCGCCACCCAAAGCCCGGGGCAGGCAGGAACCGGAACTCCTCCTCCTCCTTCTCCTCCCATTCCATTCCATCATTTTAGTGCCCTTTTAAAGCTTGGATTTGCCGTTTTCCCCTTCACTATTCTTCTGGTGATGGCTGCTACTATCCCCTTTCTCGACAATGACCCCGAGGCCAGCACGGGCGTCCTCGAGCGTTCCGCTGCCAAGGGCCAAGAAATCCTCGTCTCCGGAAAACCTCCTGGGTGAGTGTGAGTAAAAAGATTCGATGTACGCCAACGATTGGACCGGGGATGCATAATAATAATAAGCAAAAATGTATGAGTAAACATAAATCAGAAAACACTTACCACCCTCGTTCTTCACCCCCTCTGAGGAAAGAGCAGTCCGAATTTGCCTCGCAGTCCCAGCCACCGCATACGCCGGAGCCATCAGCCCAGGTCGCGTTTCGATTGGTGCTCTGAGTCGCCGCGGAAAAGGCTCCGCTGGGAGGAGCGTGAGGTACCTCTGTCGGCGTCTACATAATAGGTAAACAGTCATGTTAGTCAGGATGTTGTTGTTTCCCCAGACGAGATCGGCAGCCCTCAATTTGCAGATGCGTAATTGCCCCTTATGCAAGTCTCCCAGAATAGTAATTGGGTGGATAAATGAAATTCTGATATTAGAGCAGCGTGAGGTTTGCTGTATTGTGCTTTGTGTTTTCTTTTTTGTTTTCTTTCTCTTCTGTATGCGTGTGAGGGAGGGGAATTGTTAGACGTACCCTGGACCGTCGACGACGATAGACGCTGAGCCCGCAGGTGAACGCCTTGAAGTCCTCCTCGTCGACGCTAGACGGCATGCGCCCCGTCAGCACGCGTCCCAGCGCGATCATGACAGCGGCGTGGGTGTTGAGGACGATGGCCCTGGCGCCCTCGCGGTCGCTCTGCTCGACGATGGCCCCCATGACGGCCGCGACCCTGTCGTGCAGCTGCGCTATAGACTCGCCGTGCCGTGGCGGGACCACGCGCGAGGCGTACGACCCGTCGAGGGGGGTGTTGGGGAACAGCGCGGTCAGCCCTGCCAGGGGGGCGGACGTAGGGTGTTCCCACGGGGCGAGCCCGTACCACTCGCTGATGCCTGCCTCTACGCGGATTCCTACACTTTTCCCTCCCCCTCCTTCTTCCCCTGAATTAGAGGAGGAGGAGAGCGATGATCGTTGATGTTGCTGTTGCTGGGGGCGCCGCCCGTCACCTGCAGCAGCTGGATCTGTAGTAGCTGCAGTAGCAGCGGCAGCAACATCCTTACCCTCTTTTAGTCGCAATGCCACAAAGGGGGAAATTGTCTGCAGACAACGATAGTAGGGACTAGAATAGACTTGATCGATTGGCGGATCGACCTGGAGTAGGTGCTGCGCCAGGTCATTGGCCTGATCGACACCATACGACGTTAGGGGAGGATCGGTGGGCAGCCCAGTGGGCGACCGGATCGCCAATGAGTAGGTCCCAGTAGCCGGGTCGACATTGAAGGCCGGACGAAACTGCCAAGAGTAAATAGTCAGCTTCTCCTGTTCGTTCCCAGATCAAGATCAGATCGGCCAAATTATTTGTTGATGGTGCTCGTGTTAGTCTCAGCCCGGGGGCTCTGCCTCTGCTGTGCTGCAGGGTATACCAGTATAAGATCAAGACATGTGGGAATTATGAATGAAGATGTAGGGAGGCAGCCTTTTCTGCGGCTGAACGAACGTGGTACGCCCAAGGATGAATTATAAACCCCCATCGCCATCTAACCTACCCCATGCCGGGTCACGTAGATGACCTCTAAAGACATTCGAGAAGGAGAATGCAGTTGATCTAAGGAAATAGCCCGAAAACACCGCTCAACGAAACCGCTGAAACTTTGTTGCTAATGTCAGTTTCGAGAAGCAAGAGTGGAATGCGGGCAGTAGTAGTGATGGACGGATAAGGCTTGCGGCAAGCCTGGGAAGTCGCTGTGGTTGCGCTATGAACTCGACTAACATCGTCAGGGATAAGTAGTAGATAGGTAGGTGGTGGCACCTTGCTATTCTAAGCAGGCAAAGAAAAACCTTGAATCCTTTCTTTTTGCGTGAACCAGTTGGAAGATTGGCGCCCTCCGATGACGAAGATGGCAGGCAATGGACAGTTTCGAGGACAAGCAAATAATAACGTCCAGTTCGTTCAAGATCAACAACCTGAGCGGAGTGGCCTCCGCATCACGACGACTGAAGGAGTCCATTTAGAAGTGGATCACGTGGATGGATACAAGGAATCGGACCTCGGCTCCGCCCAGCCAATGAAGTTGCATCTCTGAGTCCGTATGTAGTAAGTCATATATGATCCCAATATTCCGAGCCTAAGAGCACATATCAACTGTAGATGACAAGATACGGACATGATATCAAGTGTTAATGGCAATATATGTCGTATAAGAACAATGTAATCCACCAAAGCTACCTGGAATATGTGACCCTGAATCAATGCAAATTGGAGAGAGAGAGAGCGAAAGAAGTAATCCCCGAACCCGCCTCCTATACACGATAACTCCTTGCGTAACGCTCGTCAAAGAAATCCCATAACACCAAAAGCCATCCCACGTATCATGTTGACCCCGTTGCGCCGTAAATGACCGAATGCTCCAATCTACATGATAGCACAAGACGATGCCATCGTCCTTGCGCGCCGTCGTCCAGCACTGGCGCCTTCCTCATCCGCATGCAACTGCTGAGCCTCCCGCGCCCGGCGTCTCCGGCGGCGGACGCCCGCACCACCCAGGCCGGCTTCTTCGCTGGCCTGCATGTAGTCCGCCCACTTTCGCTCTAGCCTGCCGGCAGCGAGGAAATCGCCCCGCAGAACTCTCTGTGTGTGTTGGTCTACAGTCTGTTGCCAGCTGTACAAGCACTTGAGACCGATGATCTCAGTCGGGTAGGTTGGCGTGGTCCCCGAGGGCTGACGGATCTCGGCGTTCCAAGAGAGCACCTCGCGAATGCCAGTCCAGGAGACCAAGGAGCAATCGTAGACAACCAAGCGCAGACCTACAAACGGTCGCGCCTCATAGGTTGACGAGCGGGCAGCACGGGATCGAACCATGGCAGAAGCCTCGGCAAGTACGAGATCACCAATGCGGGTATTGTCCATCTCGATGTTCTTGAGGTTGGTACAACTTTTGATGACTGGAATCATGCCCGTGTCGCTAATGCTCTCGCAGTAGCCGACGGCCAGGTGCTCCAGCTTCGACGCACATGGTGCCTTCGCCAAATGCTTGGAAAGAAATCCGTTCGTAAGCTCTGTCAGATCCTCCAACTCGAGGTGAGTAAGATGCGGGGTGCTGGCCACAATTTGCTCCAGTGGGGAATCGGTTATAGCGTTGCAGCCGCTGAGTCGCAACCCTTCGAGATCGGGCATGAGATGCGCTATTGCCCCAACACCGTGGTCGGTCAAGTTCTTACAGCGGCTCAAATCCAAGTGACGTAGCTTCCTAGCTGGTACAATCGGCCTGTCTGTGAGTATGTCCACGGGAGGTTTGACACCATGAATCATGGTCTGAAGAGTATCGTCGTTCAGTTCCGTACAGCCACTCAAGACTAGACGCTCAAGGCGGTTCGTTTCGAAGATGGCCTTGGCGACTTCTATGTTATCAAAACCCCTGATCTCCCCAGCTCGTAGATCACGAAGCTTGGGGCAGGCAAGAACCACCATCCTGATGCCCTTGGCATCCATTGATTTGCACCAGGACACATTGAAACTCTCCAATTGCGGGCAGTGTTGGGAAATGATCTTGCAGGTGCTGTTGCTCACTGCAGGCAGGCCGGTAAGATTGAGATTTGCGAGTCGTTCGTTGGCCTTGATTAAAGAATGTAAAGTGGCACCTGGAAGGTTGCGGCAGCCTTCGAGAGTTGCGTTGACCAGGTTCCGGCATGCCTTGACAATAACCTCTGTCTTCTTGTCGTGCTCGACTTGTACGCAGCCTCTCAAGTTGAGGTCCTTGACAAACGGACCGGCAGCAGTGATAATCTTGGCCAGAGATGCAGCAGGGATATCCTTATAGAAGTCCGTGGCGTCAAAGTTGGTCCACAGCTGACCATCGAAGCAATATCTATGGAACTCCTTGCTGAGTATAGATATGCGAACAAGCTCTTTCGGGTCCAAAAAGGACAGTATATGTACCCGTATCTCATCAGGCATCTTAGCCCAGAAGTCATAAGGTGGCTTTCGTGTGCGGTTCGTGACGAACTCGGCAGGCAATGCGATCGAGCCTGGTGTTAGACATGGCGAAGATCCATGTGCAAGTTTTCGCACCGCAAGTCGTGTCTCGATGTCCTCAAAATTGGGGAATTCGGTCGTCGGTGTGCCGGGAGATGTATGCACAAGATATCCTGGGGAAGCCGCCCCCGATGGATACTGAGCAAGCGGCGAGTGGTGTCCTGAGAGACTAACACAAGACAAGCTGCCTCGATTGGCGTAGGGCGACCGCGATGAACGGGATGGTTTCAGCTGCTGCAACGAGGAAGACGAAGAAATACGCTGAATCTCTTTCAGTAGCCGCTGACGGCGCTTTCCTTTGATGGGACCCTCAGGCTGAGTTGCACCTGGTGATTCTTCGTTTACCGTCTCTTCAACCAGGCTTGAAGGAGTTGGCGTATCTGCCGAGATATCCGTCATGGCTGCGGGATCGAACGGATATGCGTACAGTGATGGAACCGAAGCAAGGCGCACAAGGCAAAATTCAAGGGCAGGAGCAACCAGACAAGCCTTTTCACAGCAGCATTCCCTCTTGGATCGTCAGCAGCAGATGCTGTTGATGGTAGGACAGACTCAAAGAGGTTTGGGTGGTATGCGGGGCGGACGAGTATTTGGAGAGCGAACGAGTCTAAAAGTGAATGATTGACGTTGACGAAAGAGTTAAAAGCAGTTGGTGTCTCGCAGCGCTGTCCCGGTTAGGTTTCTAGATGCAGGAACATTCCCTGAAATCTCTAGACGGAGGAAGAATGAGTGAGGCGGGTGCTCTGTAAGGGAAGATAGGATGGAGAGTGTCGGGGTGCCTGAGACTCGTATAAACTAGAGGCTGAGAATTCCGACGAGGCGAGGTGCATGTGGAGCGTGGAGCGTGGGAAGACAGCTAGCAGTATATAGCAGGAAATGGATATATAATAGGAGTAGTAGTAGTAGTAGTAGTAGCCCAAACGGTTGTGAAAAGACCTCAAAACAGCTCCACTGATGGGCAGGCGTGAATGGTTGGTTTCTTGGCCAGACCCGGGGAAACGAGCTGTCTGTCTCCTGTTCCGCCTCGTGTTGAGGATCTGGCGTGGCAGCTACTGTGCTCTAGTCTTTGACTCGGTCGGAGAGAACGCGAAAAGTCGGTACGTTTCCAGCTGACTCGCCCGGGTATATGTACGAGAGTGTGTGAGAATGCGAACATGCGAGCAGAAAGGGTTCAAGATAAGCTACAACTACAGCTCGCAACGCACCTTGTTGAAGCTTGGTGGAAGTAAAGCAAAGAAGCGGCCAAGTTGAGGGGCTATCTATCAGTGATGGATTCTGTCAAGACGCAATGGTTTCATCACGAGAAGGATACAATCAACATGGCAATGTTTGGTGGAACACCAGGTAACGGCCCCATTTCTGCCCATCTGACCATACTGTACCATTGCATTGCAATTCGGACGGGAAACATCCAACCATCCAGACGTACGGGCGTTATCGTGGAGAAAACAAACACAAGGGATCCAATAGAGGGGCAGCAACGGAGGGACGCCAATGGTGGGGGAGTGAGCATCCAGAACCGAAGACCCCTGTTTTTCCCGTGAGGGGGGCAGCCAGAAGGTGGACGGTTCTGGACGGGGGCAGGGGGTGAGAGCCCGGAGTGGGAAAGCTAAGTAGGAAAGGAATGTTCTTGTTCCATGCATGGTGTGTCTTGGCACTCCTCCTCCTCCACACCTCCATCCTCTTCGAATGTGATGCGAGATGTGCGCTTGACTTTGCCCAGCGACCCAACTAACTACTCCTAATCCCCTTCTAGCTACTGGATTTGTCCAGCTGAGAGACGGGAGAAAGTTGTCCAGATGGTCAAAAAATGGCTGGGCTGGATCATGCGCATGTGCTGTGTGCCCCGGACGGCATCTCTTGCTCTTATCAAGCTGCTCGCATGCGACCTTGTCATCAGGACATCTAACTACATGCACACGTACCAAGGCAGGCTGCTTCAGACTTTCCTCGTGGACACAAAGTCCATCGTATGCACCTTTCAGATTGACACAAGTTGCGGGTGTGCTACATACTGTAGAATAATCAGTCTGTATTATGTAGTTACCTAAGTAGGAAAAAACGTACGGGCCTGCCATGCCGCTCCGGTGTGAGATTCATGCTGACCTTGCAGGCCCAAGCCCGCAACGCCGGCTTTTTTGTCCCGACTTATAGGACTGTATGATATAGCCACCAAACTATATGAGCCTGGATGGCTGAACGGCCGAGAAGACGGCTCAGCTTAGCTGGGTTCCGGAAGACAACACCCCAAAAAGGCTCGACACCTTCCCATGCTGGCTTGTATAGCCTCAACCATCTTCCCCAACACCAGAGGCTGAAAGCACTGGGCAGCTGGGGATAGTTGATATGTGGGACTTGTATGCAGCAGGCTGCAGAAAGGCCTCAACGGGGTCCCTTCGTACAGATGCGCTACCGTAGGTCAAGGGGTTCGAGCCTATGAGACCTGCCTGCTTTTTGCTTCTTACCTCTTCTCAGGCAAGCCACGTTCGCTGTGCCCTATCTGAGACAAGTCACTTACATTGGGTCATGCTACCCAAACAGACCGATATGGTACGGCTGCAAATCATATGGGACGAGAAGGCCCTACTGATGTTGAAGATAGCAAACAAATCCACTACACACGCGACTTTTCTTTCTGTTCGGTGTTGAGGGTCACTGAGATACTAGACCGAAGTTGGTTTATAGACGGCGTGCAATCAGTGAGGACCGTTGCAGAAAAAGTTGGGGCAACAGAGGCCCCCCACCCTCCTTCTCCAGTTTCTCCAGCTAGCTCATCCCAGCCAACAGGGGGTTCTGATACAGGCATTTTGGGGGGTAGAGAGTACTTAAAGTGTGTGTAGTTCTATACGTACTTATATTCATTTTGAATTATATTGATTTCCGGACTGCTGTCGGATGTAGATATGATAATGTTGTATTGGTCAGTCAACGTGACCAACCTTCGAGACCACTAATGACTATATCGTACAACCGCCTGCCACAATGGTCATTTGCTTTACGCACTCACCGGCGTGAAACCCAAAACACCAGAGTTCTTCCGCTCTGCAACAAATAGAGCACTTGTCTAGTCCAACTCATATGCTCGGGATTGACAAGTTGCATATCAGCGGGCATTCCGCCAACGGGGTCTGCAGAGCAGTGTGTTAAATATGACCAATCGCCGAGCATAGTAAGCTTGTTGTCCATGTTACCTGCTCAAAGACAAGGGCGTGGTGTGTTGAATGACTCGGGCTTAGTATTTGACCACTCGGTGGTGGCTTTTAGTATATGGCGATCTATTGAGGATATTCCAACATGAGGGCTCCATCAACGGGTTTGACCTGGGGGGCTTTATCCCTTGACTCGCCATGAATATGGAGTTCAAAACGGGCACCAAGAAGCTAAAGATTTCCTTGGACTACGGAAGTTCTGTTTGAAAGAGCAAACGGCTACTTCTATGCCCGTAGAAGTCAAATCACCTCGGACTTTGAATAAAGGCCCGTCTTCACAGCTCAAATTGGTAGATATGGGTTTACATTGACTGGTAACATGATAGATATAACAGGACAGTGACACTGGCTACACTAAGTTCTAGTAATGGGCATCTGCTGTAGCATGCCCTAGGTCTTACTATATTACTGAACGATGCTGACCTCGTTATCTAAATAAGTACAGGAGGACGAATCCAATAAACAAGCTCGTCGTTGCAGCACATGGATGGATAGACTAACTGTTCAAAAATGTACGCTATTGACAGGGAATTGCTTTATAACAAGGGAATACTATATCAGGCAAGCCTGTATCTGTTTCCCACTCGCTCGTAGACAAATTTAGCGAGAAGTTGAAGAAAAAGTATGACATAAAGATATGTCGAATTGACTTTTCAGTATCGACACGCCATTCCATCAATCTGCGTTCCATGAAATGTAGCGTACAATTTCAGGCCATTTGACAACAGGCGATCCGGGAGAGACTGGTGCCGGCTATAGATATCGGAAGTGAAGTACCTTTCTTGTTATTCCTATTACCCCTAGGCTTCTTGCTCAACCGTGAAGACATCCGCCACAACAACTACCAAGGCCTTCAAGATAGTCGGGTTGCATCCATTACTCAGTGGCTGTAGTTTCTCCATCTCAATCATGAGACTGGCGAAGATCAATTACTCCAAAACAAGCCATTACCTACATGTATGCACGATACCGACGATACAGACATCGGGACAACCCCGCCAGCCAGTACCAGCGCGGATAAAAGCGCATGATGCGGCGAACTGTCTGTCCTACACCTGGCCCCCCACACTCCTATGATGCTCACTTGCACAACCGATTTCACGGGAATTGGGGCAATTGGAACACTGGATCTTTGTTTAGAAATGTTGCCGCTTATCGAACTGCGTCGGATATACTGCATCTGCGCAAGCAACCTTCCGCGGTCAAATCAGAAGGATTTTGCATTCCCCTAGCACCAAAGGAGCTTAACGTAGACCTCCCTCCCTACCCTACCACGTACTCCATATGCCTACCTTGCTACCCCAAGCCGCCTGTGGCGCGCGGCTTGGCGCGTTTTCGAGAAAGGGTCTCAGTGGAGAATTGAAGGCCGCCGCTCTGCTACCCTTACTTCCTTAGCAGCAAGTTGCGAAGCGGGTCCAGCAGAAGATGATGCCGACGAGAAGAAGACCTCTTGCCTCTAGCCCTTTGCAGCTGTGTCATCCCGCGAAAGACGTGCAGCGTGACATCATAACACACGATGAGTGAGTGCCTTTTGATTCTCGGTTGTGTGTTGCTTGTCGGTGAACCAGCAATACAGACTTGTTGTACAGAGATGGATTGATAGATATATCTACGTGGGTATCTGTTTCGCTTGGTGTCTTGAAACTACTGCAAGCATACAAGAACCTGTTTGGCCTAATAATAAGTATATCTTGGAGCATTTGGCACATACATCATTGCTATCCTACCGGACGATAGGTTGACTGTGCCTGGCTCCTCTATTCCATTCTGGACTGCAAAGCAAAGCCTTTGATTCCACAACTTATTCTTCGTGTTTTTCTCCCAAGCCTCGCTTTCCCCACTGAGACGGGAGGCTAAGTTATGTAGGTACGACAGGCAAGTTTTTTGATCCGAGAGTCCAGCAGAGGCCGATGTCATAATAGAAGAAGTAGTTACTTACACTTGAGTTATCGAATCAGTTACTTGTTTTATCGACCTCTTGTTACAAACATCGCAGAAAACATCTGGCTCAGGGACCGGAAATTATCAGCACAGAAACACGCAGTGGGCTGTCAGTTTCCATGATACAAGGTGCGGCTCTAGCCGTGTTGTTCAACCCGAGATCTTTGGGCAGGTGGACTGATACTGAAAACCCAACACGTGCACAGCAGCCAACAGCTTGTTGGTATTAGACGGGAAAGCCGGCACCTGCAATCTTTTACTTTGCGAAGCAAAGCAAATAACCCTACTACCTACGAGCTACCCCTACTGCTCTCACGCCGTACGGTACCAACAAGCGCCAAAGGGCAGGATCCCCTACCTCAAGTGCTTAGTGCATCTGCTGTTTATTAGGAGGAAAAACCCTGACCTGCTGGGCCTGGCCAGTGAGTTAACTGAGTTTGAGGGATAGGTTCCGCACCTTACCCTACTGTTGGTAAAGCAACAGGCATCGTGAAGCAGCTTTAAACACCCAACAGGACGAGGACCCAATCATAGCTCCGAAAGTAAATCTTTACTCCCCGAGACGGCTCATGAGACGAGGAAAACCAAGCAAAGTCAACAAGTCGACAACCGCTTCGAAAAACATCTTTGTTGCTCCTCGTCGTACTCGTGGACGTACAGTATATTGACGTATAATATATATATGTTTTAAAGGTAACTATATACCCGATTATATACTTGTTTTTCTTCTTTCTTTTTAAGTGATCATCGTCGGGGATTAATCAATTTGCCTTGACGAAGGTCCGTCATTTTCTCGTGTGGTGGTGTGGTGCGAAGCTTGCCTCTCTCTTTCTTGAGTATGAAAAGAGGGCGAGCGCCTTTTCTTCCTCTCATGTTCCATCTCCTGGCTGGACCTCGGACTGACACCATTCCTGGACTACTTTCCATTTAGCTCAAATATACCTAAACTGCTCTTTTGGACTTGTACAACTTACCACCAGCGCATTCCTCAAGGCTTCCGTCGCTGGGTCACCCGACCACTAAAAGGAAGGTTACCTGCCTAATCCCACGAACCTAAGCACCTAACCTCCAGCTACTGGACTTTTTACCCCGCGCGCACCGCGCATTTGACGCCCATCACCCGGTAACCGCCACTCTCATCAGTGCTGCAATCCGCCTGCCTACCTGCCTGCCTGCCTACCTGCCTGTCTCGTAGTGCACTGACTGGCCCCAACTGGCCCCAACCCGCCTGCGCCGCCATTGTCGTTTTCTCGAGGCTTGGATTGGATTGGATCGATTCCTACCTAATCCTCATCGACCATTCCTCCTCCTCGGAAAAGACGACTTGGCCCCCCGCTCGCTCTTTCTTTGAGCTCCCACGCGGCCTCCTTGTACAATTCTCTACTTGCGATCAATTATGAAACATTTTCATGGGGGGAACCAGGGACACGGTGAGTTTTAGAATCATTGCGACTCTAGACCTACAAACTCCCAACACCACCACCACCACCTTCAACCTCCCCCACGGCGACTGCAGATTTCAACACTGGTCCCCAGCACCCCTCCTAAGAAACTTTGCCTTTCTTCGCAGCTTTTAGGAATGGGAACTGATGGACATGGTTCGAATAAAGGCGCCGACTCCGACGACAAGCCTCATGATGGAGAGCCACAACGCGGCCGCGGCCGGAACAAGCTCTCGCCTACCTTGCAGATTCCCAAAAACCGAAGCACCGGAAATCTCGCTGTCGTTTCCGAAGACACAGAGGCCTTCGACCGACAGCAGGAGTCGACATCGAGAGTACGATTTTCCTTCGACGCGGGATCAGGACTTAGTGCAGACTATGACTCGGTCACAAGGTGCGAAAACGTCCCCATTCCCCCTCCAACTTCGTTATTATTGCCGCCCCTCCAAACGACTATACCCCGAGCTTGACTCTCCCCAAAGCCCACCGTACATTGTACATTTGAGCGGCAGACATGTGCCTGTTGGCTCAGCTGTGTTATCCGCCTGTACAATGTCCTCTCACTACCTGGGCTACATCACATGCACCAGATGCTTTGCCTGCACTTGCCTGCGCTGGTCACACTCCGCGTCTTGCACAGCCATTGCCTTACGCACCTGGCCATGCCAATGCCAAATAGACAGAAATAAATATATCTTTTCACGAATGTTGTATTGATGATTTGCGAGTATAGGTCTTCCCTCATAACAGACCACGACCATGGCCTCGGTCTATCCGGTCTGCGACGCATTCGTCAGCACCAGCCCATGCGTACCCCCACCCTACCTTCATCTGCTGCATCATCCCGAAGTCCCTCTGCCGGCATTCCGAGGTCGTCGTCTATGGTCTCGATGATGCCTTCAGGCCTGGCCTCCGGTCCCGCCTCTCCTAGCTTCACCGAGGATCTCTCGCGCTTTCCATCCGAATCGCTGCACTCCTTCTCGTTTGCACACCAGTCCGAAGACTTCATTCACAATCGCCAGAACGTCCTGAAGCGGTCGATAGAGTTCATGAGAGATAAAATGGGCTGGACCGTAGCTTCGAATGCTGCAATGGCGAGCGCGCAGGCTAGGTTAACCGGTGATGTAGAGACACAGAGCATGCTTGATCTGCTTGCAAAAGCACAGCTGGTAGGTGCCGGTAACCCACCGAATCCGGAGTCATCCTTCGCAACCGGAGCTTTGACTGGACCTCCTAATATGTCCGGAGCGAATGTGTTTGAGAAGGAATTCATTCCCAGAACGAGTAGTCCCGACTCATACGCCACTCCCTTGGTCTCCCCTGCAGAGTCACGAGCTCGCGTGGCGGAATCGGCAATGGAAACACTTGCCAAGCCCAAGGACGAACAGACCTCGAAACCGGTGCCCACGGTGAAAGACCAGACAGATTCCGAATCTTCGTCTCGTACTCCTACCAACGAAAGTGCCGCCACTGCGACAACTGCCAAGACTTCGCCGCCATGCTCCAGGAAGCCTAGTCTGAAACGAACCTACACAGACGTTGCTCCCGTCTCAATGCAACAAAAGCTGATGGACGCAATGGCCCAGCCTTTCTTGCAGGGTCAGGCTGGGTCGACGATATCAGCATTTCCCGAGGCATTGCTCTCTCCGACGCTGTCGTCACAGCCTACATTCAACGGTCCTCCAGGTCTTGGCTCTGCGGTACATGGACACTCTACGAGATGGGTTCCTGCTGCGCAGGCCATATTTACTACCGAATCGAAGCCCCCTTGGACTATTGTGGCTGCCAATGACTTAGCTTGCCTGGTGTTCGGTGTCACCAAAGCTGAAGTCCGGAAGATGGGCATCTTGGAAGTCGTGCAAGAGGAGAGGCGGGCTTGGCTAGAGAGCAAACTTACACATGCTGAAGCTGAGATGTGCAATGCCCCGGCCCAAGAAACGCCCACATCACCGCCGCCAACGAGTGGATCGAACCTATTAGGCGGCCGTGGTGGTATCACTGCACAGCTACTGAGTAAGCCCAATTCAAGATCGCAGCCGCCGAAAGCCCCAGTTCGCAGAGCACAAACCGTCCACAGCGGAGACACAACGCCATCTAAACCGCGGGTTGACAACAGTCATGGCTCCTCGAAATCTAGAGGTGTTCTCTTGTGTGGCGATGTGGTGCCAATCCAAAAACGAAACGGCGCAACTGGATCGGCAAGTCTTTGGGTGAAAGAAAAGAGAATCGGGTTGATATGGGTTCTCGAAGAAATCCACGAGGATGTCGCCTTTGTTACTTTGGACGAGGAAGGTACTGTTACCAAGATCAGGGGCGAAACAGGACCTCTATTCGGCGATGAGATGTTGCAACCTGGCATGGACGTGGGAAGGCTTATACCTCGGATACCTCGCCAAGGAATCGACCCCCGCTACGGTGCTATTGACTACGCGCAAATCGCGAAACGTAGATATTTCACTTGCCGCAATAGCGGCATGGCCAACATTCCGGCAACAATCCACCAGACCATGGGTGAGACGGAACTGCGTGTATCAAGTTTTCCTCATATCGCGGGCATAGTGGTTGTTGAGCCGGACGAGATGAAGATCAAGAGTTCTAATTCGGTCTTCTGTGGTGCTCTTTTCGGTTACGAGAAATCGGAAGGTCTTCCCATCAACACATTAATTCCTGATTTCGACAGGATCGTCACAATACTGATCGAGCAAGAGGGCGTCGACTTGCACGATGGTATCGTTATACCTGAGCATAGTTTTCGAAAAGCAGCTGCATTCCATGGTGTTCGAGATGGGCGGCCTGATGCCACAACCAATTTCCTCAACCCCGAAGGACTGCCAGCCAAGCACAGGGATGGTACATCACTCAAGATCGACGTCCAAATGCGAGTTGTCAAAAGCGAGAAACGGTCCGGCCATGACAGTGGCGCGAGCGATGATGAGTCTTCTCCGATTGAGGAAACTATAGCAGAGCACGGTCCGGAGATAGTGTATGCGTTATGGATAACTTATTCCAGACATCTCCATGCGCCGAGGACAACCGCTACTGCAACTGGCTCACCACTTTTGTCGGGTAACGTAACACCACTGCACCAACCATCTCCTGGGCAGACAACAGCGCCAACACCACAAGACGTTGGATCTGATTCTGACGAGCCTCGCAAAGCTTCGACTGCTACAATATTGGCACAACAACTCAAGGAGGTGGCAAAAAGTGCAGCCGCTAAAATCACAGGCACCACGAAACCTGAGCAGCCCGCAATGCCTGTACCACAGCTTGTCGAGCCACACACTGGCAAGAAGTCAATCGAAGACTTTATCATACTCGAGGAAATGGGCCAGGGTGCCTACGGCCAAGTTAAATTGGCTCGCTACAAGTACGGAGACGGCCGAAAAGTGGTCTTGAAATATGTAACCAAGCGACGCATTCTTGTCGACACCTGGACTAGGGATCGACGCCTGGGTACAGTGCCTCTGGAGATCCACGTCTTGGATTACCTTGGCAGGGATGGACTCAAACATCCCAACATTCAGGAGATGGAAGACTTTTTTGAGGACGATACCAACTACTACATAGAGATGGTACCTCACGGGTTGCCAGGCATGGATCTGTTCGACTACATTGAGCTGCGCGCCAACATGGAAGAAGAAGAGTGCCGCAGCATCTTCACCCAGGTGGCCAAAGCTATACATCACCTTCACACCAAGGCCAAGGTTGTGCATCGTGATATCAAGGACGAGAATGTGATATTGGATGGCGAAGGTCATATCAAGCTCATTGACTTCGGCAGTGCAGCGTACATCAAGAGTGGGCCATTCGATGTATTCGTAGGCACCATAGGTATGTCAACTCTGGTTCCCCGATCCTGTTCGTAAGTTGTTTGCTAACCAGATCACAGATTATGCGGCACCCGAAGTCCTCGCAGGCAAACCCTACGGCGGCAAAGAACAAGACGTTTGGGCTCTTGGTATTCTTCTATACACCATTATCTATAAGGAGAACCCGTTTTACAGCATCGATGAGATCATGGACCGTGATCTGCGGGTTCCCTACACAATCAGCGACGAGAGTATTGATCTCATCCGCTGTATGCTCAACCGCGACGTCAAACAGCGTTTCGATATTACGCAAGTACTTGACCACCCTTGGTGTCAAATGGACGAATAGACAATAAGGCACTCGGGCATGGCAAGGCCTATCACGATGACGCAGAGGGGTCTCGGAGGCTGGAGGATACTTGGCAGGAAAGGAGAACAAAGGTGCAAGGGCCTAGGGCGCTCGAGGTGCTTGATTTGACGACGATGATACCCCTGAAAGACCGCTTTTAGGTTTTCAGTGCTTTGGCGCGATGGAAGGCTCTCCAGATTTTGTGAGCTACAGCATATTACACGTGAGTTGGACAATCGACTTGGGAGCGAGCATTTTTATACAACGACACGGATGCTTCGCGAAGAATGAACGGGTCATATAGGTTGGAGCTGCCCAGACCGACACAACGAATTTGCAGGAATCCCCCGGTAGACTAGACTGTTTTGGTTTTCCCTGCTTCTTCTTTTTGCATAAGATTCTGGAGAGCTTGCCGGCAGATGATACATAAGAGGGGGGAGGAGTGGGTGGTGGAATATCCTCGTTGGCAATTGCATGAGATCAGGATTACACGATCATGGCCAGATTCACATCATATCAGAACCAATAGCTTTAATGCTAACATCATCAATCACTTGAGCTGCATCGTGAATGTGTAACACCAAATTTAATGAGTATTTCGTACGAGTTAGCAATTGCTTTTATGTGTGTAGCTGCCTCATGATATTGGAGTAAGTATGTAGTTCCTAGGAATCGCCTTGAAAACGCCCATCCTCCAGGTCATCGAAATCATATCCATCGTTAGCATCGTGAAGCCCGACTGCGCATGTAGAAGGAAAAGGATGAGATTAAAAACAAACAGATAATAACCCCTCCTCGGCAGATTAGGACACGCCGCTGGCGGCGAAGCGTATCCTACTCCTTTTGTAAGCCGCCAATCGTTGGGCCCAGATCCGCCATCAACTCCTGCTTGAGGAGGTCGCGCTCCTGCTTGATTCGGCGCAGCACCGCCAGCACGCGCCTCGCGATCTCCTCCTTGGCGTTGTTCTTGCCGATGACGTTCTCGACGCAGCCCGTGCCGTGCGGGAACTGGCTGGCCTCGATCATCGAGGTGAAGACCGGGTAGCCCGAGAAGTAGTCCGGGTGCTCGGCGTCCGCCGTCACCTCGTACTTGGGCTGGCCCAGGCCCATCGACTTGCAGAGGTCGGCTACTTGCGCCGTGAGACGTCTTCCATCGCCGTTACCGTTGTCATTGCCGTCGTCGCCGTTCTCCTCCTCGGCCTCGGAGGAGGAGACTTTGAGGTGGGTTATGGTGGAGGTTGGTGGTGATGTGCGGGGCTCTGAGGGAGGGACGATGGGGGTTCCGCCGCTGCTGTTGCTGGCACTGCTATTTGGCGACGAGGAGCTGTGCAGGTTTGCCAGGGGTTGTTTCTGGTGGTGTTGTTGAGAGTTCTGGGCGGCGCCGGGGGTATCCAGAAGTGAGGGCTGGCGTTTCATTGGGGTGGTGGATGACGATGTTCCCGTCATATCAGTATCATCCGTCATCGTAGTAGATCTGGCCCTTCCTTGTTCCGCTCTGGTCATCGACGACAAGGACTCCGTTTCCGATGTTGTCATTTTCTGCCTCTTAGCCTCAGGGGATGACGGCCGCGCTGCCGTCGTCGTTGTCGTCGTCGATGATGATGATGATGATGATGCACCAGTAGCAGCAGAAGCAGCAGCCGCCGCCGCCCTGAGGGATGCGGCACCGGGAACCTCGGCAGCGAGTTTCGACGGCATGAGTTCTTGCGCCACGAGCCACTCGACGGCGCACTTGGCGGCATAGTGCTTCGCCGTCTGCTTCTTGGCGAAGGATGGCGCGAGGCCCGTGTCCGGGTCGACGCCGCGCGCCGCGCCCGGGAAGGGCTGCGGGTGCTCGGCGATCAGGCAGTAGCAGTGCCAGCGCAGGGGCGCGGGGTGGTCCTCGACGGGCTCGTCGGTGAATACTATGCCTTGCGGGTTGGACTTGGTTTGACAGTAACCTAGGGTGGCGTAGGATATTAGTACAGGATCATATACGTTTCGTAGACATACACTCTTCACTTACGATTCAACAATCCAATCCAGTCATGCCTTCCCAGCTCGGGCTCCGTCACGGGGCCACGGGGCTTGATGAGCTGGTGCAGGTCTTTGACGGCTTTGCGCTGGGCGGCCGTCATGGTGGAGGGCTGGCCTGAGACCTCGAGCTGCTGCTGCATGTTGACCCATTGCAAGATGTCGCTGTAGACGTTTACACCGATCGACGAAGACATCTTAGATGTATGTTCTTTTTTGTTCTTAATACTTCTCTTACGGCCGACACAGCGTAGAAGATGAGAACCCCATTCAGTTTCTTATAATACTCGGTGAGTTTTCCTGAAGGAAGTAATGATATCGAGGAAAAGCAACGGGGTCTTATATGAAGTTGGTTGGTGGGGTTAACTTAAGTATTTCCTTGAGGTAGTGAGATACAGCGGCCTGGCCTGTTGGTACGGCGCGGTGGTCAGGCTGCATATGTCGTCGCAAAGTACTTAAGTAACCCCAGAACGGGCGAGATTGAGAATGAAATGAACAGAATATGGAAGGCCTGCGAATATAGCAGGTCGATGTTATTTTAAACCCGTATGGACAAGTTGTAGTCGCTATGGAAGAAAATCGTATCCAAATGCAGCTACCAGCTCTTATTATATCTCTACCCTGTTGGGGGAGGCCCACCACTTGTCATCCTCATTTTCATTGTTCAAACGAATAAACGCCAACGAAGACATAAGGCAGATTCTGGTCGCCTCGATCTTGGCCGATTATCGGATAAGGACGCTTTCCGGTTATCCTGCAGCTACGGAAATGTACACCTGTTGGATGACCGCCGTTTACATAGTTGCATTCATTCACCATCCTCGGATGCGAGCGAGTAACGACCTAGGACAACCCGCTTTCAACTAGCATTGCAATCTCCAACATCATGGTATTTGCAAGTAATCGCAAGCATCATTTCATTGGGGTCTAGACGTCGCAGTCGTCATCGCACATCTCCTAGGCCATACTCACAGAATATAGCAAACACAGGCCGCCTCTTTTCGGCGCTTGGGGTATCAATTGATCTTCATGCATACAGGCTTCATTCTGGGGGGCTCCCTTTCCACATTTCTTCACACCCCTTCGAAGAACCCACCATCGCTATCATCGCCACTGTCGTCGTCAGGCTTCGATGTAGAATCCTTGCTCTTTACGTCCTTTTGTTTACCGTCTGTCGAAGAGGAAGCTGTTGCGTCCTGGGCCTTGGCTTTCTTCGGAGCGCGAGTTTCACCCTTGTGTATGTCGCGTTCCCGCAGTGCGATTACTGCCGGTATGCCTTCTTTCACTGCTTTCTCTATCTCGTGCCATATCGGTGGCCGCTCGGTCCTCAGGGCTTGCGCTGCTTTGCTTGCGGTTTCTGGTTGTTCGCCATCTTTTGTCGAGGGGCTTGATGATTTGACGGGGTAGAGACTGATGTAGGGCTCTAGATAGGGGAAGTTCCTGGCGTATTGGCCATCCATTTCTGCAACGTGAAGGTCCTTCTCCAGCTGTTCTCGTTCTTCTTTGTCCTCGCATGCGCGAAGTTGTTTCAGGATCTGCTTGGCAAGCTTGTCGGCCTTCTTGCGCTCTGTGTGTTCCAGGTCAGCATATGCTTTCGTCCAGGCAGCTGGGGGGTTCAGGCTGGGAACCATGGCTTACCAAAAAACCGTACCATGTGGTACTTCGTGATCATCTGCTTCCTTCGCTTCTCACTGCCGGCCTCCTGGATCTTTTGCTTGGAATGGGCGAGTTCGCGCTCGAGTTCACGTCGCTTATCCGCCGGGAGTTTCTGAGCGGACCTGAACTGGCGCTCGATATTTCGAGCTCGCTTCTTCAACCAATTGATGTTGTCTGGCCGGGCTTTGGAAACTTTGCTGTTCAGGGCCTTGCGACGTTTCGGTGCCTGCGAGCCGGCATCGCCATCGGAGTGCTTTCTCTTGACGTCTCCCATGTTTGAAATGCCGATGACGGGTTGTTGTTCGGCCGTGTTTGGCTGTGAGTTCCGTCAAGAGTGCCTACCTAGATAAGGTATGTTTGGTTTGTTGTCTTGGGATTTTACTGCAACTCTATCGCGATAAACTGATAATTTTGGAGGGGCCTCTTTCAGCATGCTGATCTCGCTTGCCCATGGCCATTGAACTTTTTGGCGGACCCGGAGAAAAGTAGCAACTGCTTCCGCTGTGGACCCTTTGCTATGGGCCCTGCTGACCCCAGCTCCACTTGACCAATGAGAGAAGGTAACTTGTATACGTACCTAAGGTACCTGCGATGGTTGATTGATGATCGATAACTCTCATCAAACGTACTGCCAGCCTCCAGCTCAATTAAGTTATTTAATGAGCATATGCGAAAGGCCTCGTTCCTCATAAGGCACATCACCTTGCTTGTAACCAAAGAAACATGCTAATTGACTTCATCGACCACTTTCGGGGCCATATGAGTTGCATCGTATAGGCAATCGAGACGCTGTTGAACGTGTTGGGAATCACAGCTGTTATATCACCCTTTAGACAGGGCCCGGAAGACCAAGACCATGGATCGCCCTGAGCCAGGACTGATCAAATGGTCGCCCAACTCTGCCTACGACAGTTTTCTTCACGTCAACCTGCAACATCGTGTTGTTCAGTTCTATGAAGCCACTGGCCATGCACAGCGCGGCCATTTCGACTTCAAGAAACGCACCAAACACGATGACTTCCCTCCCTTGACCACATATGACTGGTCGCCTTCCATACCAGGCCTGGTCGCCGTCGGCACCTCCTCTGGTGTCGTCAACTTGCTGCGAGTGGATGATGACTCAAACGCTTACATGGAATTGAACCTCCGTGTATCCCGCTTGTGCCATGCGGTAGCCTTTAATACGGGCAGCTTGCTGGCCGTCGGTCTGGAGCGTGTCCGAAATGACCAATGTCTTCATATTTGGGATGTCAGTCGTGCTTCCCCTATTGATGCAAATATCCCTGGCTTCGCCATGGACAACTCCAGCATCCTCGAACCTGTTCATCGACTGGAGCCGAGTGTGGCCGTCTCGAGCGTGAAATTCTTCGAGGATTCGCCTCAGACGCTTGCGGCGGGAATTAAAAACCAAGGCATTCGTATATATGACCTTCGTGGTGCGTAAATCCCCTGACGACTAGACCATCACACAGAAAATTGACAGCCATATAGATCCCCACGGTGCTGTCATCACTTACCCAACCAAGATGAACAACAACTTGTCCATTGACTACAAAGACCCCAATTACTTTGCCTCGACAGCTTTGGACCAACCAAGTGTCGTCATCTGGGATCGGCGGGCGACATCTCGTTCGTCGTCGTCCCCATCATATCTGGACGCTGTGGATTCCGATGACTTGCCTTGGGGTGCTGCTTTGAAGCTAGATCAGGCCATCGACTTTGAGCCAGAACAGTTTGCAGATAAGCACTCGCTAATTCGTTCTTTGCGCTTTTGTCGAGATCAGAGAGGCCTGCTCGGTGTATTGTCTCGCACTGGGCAGCTCAAGGTTCTAGACTTGCATAGGGAGTTCGCAACGCCCAATATGGAACATGAAGGCAGCCCTGAGTTGTTGCAGGTGCGAAGGTCCTACGAGCTTGATTTGGGCTACTCTAGCCATGATAAGCGAAATGATCGAATAGTATCTTTCGACTGGGTGACTGTCGATTCTCCAGCTCTAACGCCGAGGGCTATTGTTTTACGTGCTAACGGTGCTTTCGACATCCTGGAGAAGCCCTCCCACACCACCGACCATGTGTATGATATGGTGCCTTGGCAACCGCCGTACAGAGGCATTGAAGGTTAGTGTCACTATTTCCACTGATGCAAACTTGGATTGCTGATGAATAACAGAGCCTGGCTCGTATCATGATCTCATGCAATTTGAGGCGTCGCAGTTCCCTGAGATGGTTGGGCCGCTGCTCGTCAATGAAGCGCTTTCGGACGTGCCTATATTTGGAGCCACACCAGCAGACGTCGACGCGATAGTAAACCGCACTTTATCATCGCAGCCTTCGGAGTACCACAAAACCCAAGATGCAGAGGCGAGTAACAAGATACCGCCTGAGACGTACACAAATGGTTCATCTACAGAGGAGAAACTGCGCGCCCTGAGACAATTTGCCAAAGAATTTCAGAGAGAAAGCAAGCCTAGCGGGAAGAGTGGGAAGCGGAATGCCAGTCTTGAAGATATAACTCAGGAGATGGATGATCTATCGACAGATCGCCCTGGACCCCCTTCTAATCGACAACTACACGAGCGATTGCTTGGTTCAACGCAGGAAACGGCAGGATTTCCCAAAGATGCCCAGGTTCTCTTGGATCATGTGGCATTGTTCCGAGCGAGCGACAAGTACTTGTTCAACTTCGCCGCGAATAGAGATATAGTGTCAGATGATCCTTGGATCCGAGATGTCTGGGACTGGATCACTGGTGCCGAGCAAGATGCAGAGGACGAAGGTATGGTGGCTATGGGGGTAGATTTAAGTTACATGGGAACTCGTGCCATATGGGCCAATGACCTCGGACAACGGGGCTCGACAAGACTGGCCGAAGGAATGGCCGTCCCTGATAGAGCCGCTTGGGAACGATGCCTACAGTCTATCATCAAGCAGTTTGGCGTCCCGAAATACGAGGGTGCCGAAACTAAGTGGCCAGCCCATCGACAAGCCTGTTTGCGCATCTGCAGCTGGGGCAGATCCAACCAGACGGATTTTACTGATTTTACCAAAACACCTGTATCCGAACGTACCTCCTCGTGGCATACCATGGCGACCGCCCATGCGCTGTTCAGGGGTAATACGAAGGAGGCCGTTCAAATTCTGAAGCGCGCCAGTACGGAGTACCCCGAACTTCTGTTCGTGTCACTTGCCTTACAGCTTATTGGGCGCGGAGACGTGGATTTGGCTAAAGAACAACTCGATTTCGACGATGCTGTTGCTTCCAAAACGGACCCGTACCTGCGGGCTATATCATCCCTCATCGCTACGAATAACTGGGAAACAATTGCCAACCAGGATTCGCTGCCGTTGAGAGAGCGTACGTTCGTGGCCTTCCGACATCTCGACGACGATGTTCTCTCCAAATGGCTCGACAAGCAAGTTGCTAGGGCAGTGCACACTGGCGATGTCGAGGCAATTGTATTGACAGGCATCACGGAGAGGCTTGTGGATATTATGGCCAAGTACGTTGAGAAGTTCAACGATGTCCAAACTGCGACCTTGATTACGTCGATCTGCGCACCTCGCTATATTGATGATTATCGTTGCCACGCATGGCGGAATGCCTACAGGGCGTATCTGCAGCGTCATAAGGCCTTCTACCACCGCACCAAGTTCGAGGTCGAGAGCACCAAGAAGAGCAAGCGCGACGGCGTCCCCACGGTAAAGCCGCCCTCGCGACAGATCGCACTTCGTTGCGTCTACTGCGACGCCGAATACGAACTCTCCAAAACGGGAGCTAGTCAGCCACCGGTCACAGGTCAACGAAACCCTTTGATGACAACCAGCATGAAATCAGGCGTGGCGTGTCCAAATTGCGGTCGTCACCTACCCCGTTGCGTTGTATGTCTCGAGGTCGTCGGCGTTTCTCGTAGTGATAAGCCTGAGGCTGCCACGGATCCCGAAAAGAAGGTTGCGGCTAGGTTCCCGACTTTCTGCCTGAAATGTGAGCACGTACTACATCTGGACCACGCGCGGCAATGGTTCGCGCGTCATGTTGAGTGTCCTGTACCGGAGTGCCGTTGTCGATGCAATCTCAGGGCGAATCCGGAGTTGAACTACCACTGAAGAAATAATGGACGGGTGTGAGTTGTATGGTCATATATTCATCTAGGAAGTGAGATGTGTTCTTGGGTTTGCACCCAGAGCTCATTGCAATATAATCTAATTCTACGCCGATACCCTTGACTCCTCCGGCGCTGTTTCAGTAGCAGGGGTTGGGTCTGTTCCCGATTTTATTGGCTTACGACCAAGCCAGAAGAAAACGACGACAGACCCCGACGCAGCCCACACCGCGAGCGCCCAGGTCATAGTACCCCAACCGGGGCCCGCGTTCACGTAACCCGCGAAGAGGGGACCGATAGTACCGCCCAACGCAAAGGCCATGGTGAACAAGCCGTAGCCGATGCCGTAGGCGCCCTTCTCGCCGAATATGCCCGGGTTCTCGGCCTCCTTCTCGTCGATGACGTAGGTGATCTCGGCCATGAGCGGCGTGTTGGAGAAGACGAGGGCGCTGCCGAGGACGGCGAGGAGCACGCACAGCATCACCTTGTGCGCGAGCGTGTCGTCGGTCACGAAGCGCAGGCAGACGAGCAGTGGCACGCAGGCGACGAAGCCGCCAAAGGACGGCCACTTGGCCCCGTACCGGTCGGCGAGCCAGCCCACTCCGGGGGCGATGAAGCCCGGCAAGAAGATGGCGAGGAACATGAGGCCGGCGGCGGTCGAGTTCCAGCCGAAGGTCTCTTTCACGAAGAGGGCTAGCACGGCGTCGAAGCCCATCATGATGCCGGCTTGGGCGAATAGACCGTAGAGAGCCGCAAGCAGACGGGGCGATTTGACCAGGATTACGATTGGGCGTAGCTTGGATCGCTTGGATTGAGGTGCTGCTTCAGCGGGCTGGGTTTGAGATGCTGATTCCTGGCCTGGTGGCGGCTCCGTCGTCGCTGCTCCTGTGTTGGCTCCTTTCACTTCGGCCATGGTAGGCTCGACATCCGCATTACCGGTTGTTTTCGATTGCTTCTCTATATCGCCGTTGCTCTCGGTTCCCAACGTGAGTTTCTCATCCTTTATCCACTGCCGAGCCACCTTCTTCTCGATCATGAACAATCTCATCAGGATATCAAGTGCTACGATACCGAATGCGATATAGTACACAGCATAATAGCCAGCAGCGTTATAAACAGCGCCTCCCGCAACGGGAGCCACGATTAATCCCACGGACAAGGCAATGCCGACATAACCCATGGCGACCCCTACGGCACTCTCCAAGGTATCAACTAGGAGAGCACAGCCCACGCTCCAGACGATGGCGGCGGCGACGCCCTGCAATAAACGACCCAGCACGAGGAGGCCGATGGTGTGGCTAAAGCAGAGCAGCAGCGTCGAGGCGGCCAGAGCGATGAGGCCGAGGAGCAAGGGCCAGCGCCGCGACGAGGTGTGGTCGGCGTATAGCCCAGCGAAGGGGCTGGTCACGAACAGGGCGCCGCTGTAACAGGCCAGCAGGATTGCCGTCCACTCCTGCACCTGGTCCTCCCCTAACCCGACCTGGACGGTCAACGAAAACGGGACGACGGGCACGATGAGCGCGTAGAAGAAGATGTCGGTGAAAATAGCCAGGCACACGGTCAGGATAATGGTGAAAGAGGAAGACCGCTGCTTCAGTAGGAAGGGAGGCTTGGAGGAGGCGCTGGCGCCGCCTGACGGTGGTGCGCCGGACAGGAACTGCCAGATGGTGGTGAGAGCACGCATCGTAGTATTATCCTGAAACCCCGTATCTTTATTCGTATAAAGTAGTAGTCATTAGAGAGAATAGGGGGGTAGATTGAATTTTACTCTCTCTACTCGTTCTCACATTTACACAGACGAGAAAAAAAACCGGTTGGGGTAGTTGAGATCAACGAAATAGATGATGCGAAGACAATGTTATATCACAGAGCAAAGGTATCCAGCCAACCATATTTCACCTAGGATGAATCATACTCGTCTAAGTGACCATCGGTCCCGCGGGGTCCGCCCGATTTGTGGACAGCCATTCACGGTGTGTGTATGCTTCCCTGCTCGCACGGAATCGGGGTCTTCAGCCTCCTCGACATGCTGGTGCCGGTGGGGTTTGTTCTTACCATCTTACAGCTAGAATGCTAGGTATAGGCTTGGCAGGTGCTCCGTAGTGTTAGTGGCAATTCCCCCAAGCAGGGACAGAGTTTTTGTCGCGTGTTTGAGATGGCAAAGCGCGACGACGGTACGGACTCTGCAGTAACATCGCGAGATCTTGCAGAAGAGTAATACCTTTTGCGTTTCGACGACATGGGATGGGAAGATGCTGATTACGTACAGGTCATCATTCATTGCATAGCATTTGCCGGATATGCATTGATAGGTACATGTAGCCAAAGCTTGATTTGATACCAGACGGACTAGTGCATAAAGTTATGCATAATTACGATTTACAAGAAGCACGGGTCCCTACCTACTTATCTTATCTGGTGCCTCGTGCCCCACCCGGAGCTTCAAAAAAAAGTTTGGCCCATGTCCAACCTTTTTTTTTCTTCCCTCGTTCCAGTTCCAATCGTCTTTTACAACATACACAACATGCCTCAGCTGTTGTGATCGTTGAATCCTCGATCAATCATGGCCGAACAGCCTGCGTCCGCACAGGATGAGTTCCTGACTCTTCCCATCTCGATTCCTCCACTACCCTCGTTCCCCGTTCCTACGACACATCACATCTACCTGCGCCGAAATGCAAAGGTTCTCACCAGGGACGACAAGCGAAGTCTTTTCCTTGTAAATGCACCCGTGGACAGCTCCGAGCAACACTTCCGTTCCCTCTTCACTAGTCTGGTAGGCGCTGGAAAGTTCGAGGCCGTCACCTTCGAGTGCGATGCGAAGGCTGCCAAGTCTTCCATCGAGCCAGCCCAAGCTCTGCGATTAGCTTCGCATCAAAAGAAGAGGAAGCGTGAAGAAGAAGACGAAGCCCAGCGGATAAAGGATGAGGTCGCTGCTGAGATGCCATCTACCTGGAGTCGCCCACTTCACAGAAGCGGCGGCTCCGCCGTCGTCCTGCTCGCCGATGAGCGCAGTGTTGACATCGTGCTGAAGGCAGTCAAGAAGCTGCAGAAGTCAAAGCAATTCCCTGTCTGGGGCGAAGGCGTCGGCGACAAGGCATCGGCGCTCGGCTCCAACTGGCTCAAGGCTCACAACAAGCTTGTGTACCCAGGCAACGCCGCCATGCAAGCTGTCGTGGATGCCTTCTTCACTGTCTACAACAGGAAGGAGGCCGAAGCCGAACGTCTGGCTCGCGAGCTGCGCAACGAGCCCGACGAGGATGGCTTTGTCACAGTCACTCGTGGTGGTCGCGTGGCTCCTGCTCGTATGGACGAGGCTGAGGAGGCCAAGAGGAGGATGCTCGAGAGGCAAGAGAAGAGGAAGGACGAGACCCAGAACTTCTACCGCTGGCAGCTGCGCGAGAAGAAGAAGGCCGAACAGGCTGCCTTCTTGAGGGAGTTCGAGGAAGACAAGGACAAGCTGAGAGTCATGCGAGAAAAGAGACGCAGGATCCAGCCCGATACCTAAGGGTCCATGAATCCTCTACTCCAACCCAACAACCAAAACAACAAACCATCGCGATGGACACACCGTCCTCCAACGCTAGAGAATGCCACTCAAGAAGGTTGAGACTGCTGAAAGGTATGTTTTCTCGTATACCTTGATCCGACTTGCATGATGAAATACGCGGGGGCCAGCCTAGTGCTCTCGGGCACTAGCTTTCATGCTAGTGCCTCGAGTACAGATGCCGATAAAACCCGCATATCAAATAATCTTCTCAACTATCTCTGAAAGCCCGTCATCCTTTCTCAACTTCCAGAAGCCAACCAAGCGAGCCTCCGCTGACCCTGGTAACAGATGGCACTGCTGGGTCACTGTTGCTCTGTGCATCTGCAACCCTGGGGTCAGCGCTGAGAGCGTTGCCGAAGGGTCGAATGTGGCCCAAACAGCACTATGTGCACTGCCCATTGGTGCTCACTACCTAAACCAAGATACCCGGCTTCAGAGCCAATAATAACGACAGATGCATATTCCTGTTGGATATAGCTCGATCCATTATTTGGACGAGGCCAGTAGCTCTTCAGGTAGTATCAAAGGGGACTAGAGTCCCTGAATACTGACAAGCAGTTCCTGCTACCCTTTTGGGCTCCCATTGACTTGGATATTCGTGACGGTGATGATCACCATGTATGTTTCTTGTGTTCTCTGAACACGCCAAACCACGCTTCGGCGTAAAATGGCACTCGCAACCTTTACTCTATGGTGCGAGTGTCCTGGTTCATGGCGAAGATTGATTATTTAGACCCATTGCTGGGCACCTGCATTTGAGAAATCGTTTTGAATTTCTATGAGAATACAGGAATCAGTCGAGGTTACATACTATTACTAGACAATACTGTTTCGTGACTTATCAGTCCAATTCAATATAAATCAATATGTCCATGACAAAACCACAATAATTCTATCTTGCACTTGGTTTCCATTTTTTGACTTATTGCTGCTCGTTTTTGCCGGGCCCCACCGCCACTAAACTTGTCGAGGTTGACGAAATTCTACATCCATCTCAAGTGCAAACTTCTTCAAATTGTAAAAAACGAACTCTCATACGCATGAGTTTGTTTTGCATCTGTTGCAAGGTCTATCTCATCTCCCCACTTCTGACCTCTCAATTTGACAATGGCAAGAGAACACAACAAGGCACCGGACAGGGCGCCAGCGGCCAAAAAGGCCCCGAAGAAACCGCAGAACAAGCCTAAGAAACCCAGCAACAAGGAGTCTAAGCGGGATGAAGAAGAAAACTCGGCATCAGAGGCCCCCGAAGCCGCACCCGCCAAGCTATCCAAGCTCTCGCCCGCCGAGCTGAAGAAGGAGCAAGATCTGCTCAACGTCTTTAGCGACACCTTCGCCGACGTGCTGGGCCTCGACAACTTCACGTCGGTGCTCCAGGAGGTCAAGACGGCGCTCTACAACCGCGACTTCGAAAAGGCCTTTGGCAACGAGCAGTACCTCGAGGTCTACGCCTCGCGCTGGAGCCCCACGCGGGCGCTGTGCTACGCCAAGGTCTTTGACGGCATCCGGGACCAGCTCGAGGATCTCGTCGTCGATGGAGACCATCGCCGGCGTCAGCGTGCTAGGGCGGCCGATGGTGCCGAAGCTGAAGCTAGTGCTACGGCTGCTGAAGAGGCTGGCCGCCGGCCACTTCGCATGCTATCTATCGGCGGTGGCGCGGCCGAGATTGTTGCCTTTGCGTCGTTGTTGAGACACACCGGCAGCGGCGACAACGGAGACGAATCCGAGGAGCCGGTGATCGGAGACCTCCATCTTGTGGACACGGGTCCCTGGGGTACAGTGGTGACGAAACTACAGGAGAGCCTGACCACGGCGCCGCGCCTGTCCAGCCACGCCAGCCCCGAAGCCCACAAGGCGAACCGGGCCCTGATCGAGCCGGCCACCCGTCTTTCCTGCAGCTTTGCGCTGCAGGATGCGCTCAACCTGACAGTGGAGCAGATGACCGAGGCGGTGCAAGGAAAAAACCAGAAGCCCCGACCCGTGCTCGTGACGCTCCTGTTCACGCTCAACGAGCTCTACACGGGCGGCGGCATTGCCCGCACCACGGCGTTCCTACGCATGCTCACGGCCTGCGTGCCCGAGGGTTCGCTACTGCTCGTCGTCGATAGCCCGGGCAGCTACTCCGAGGCCGCCGTAGGCAAGGGAGACGACGCCCAGAAGAAGAAGTACCCTATGCAGTGGCTGATGGACCATACGCTGCTCACGGTCGACAAGAAGCAGCCAGTCGCTAGTTCCACGTCCCCTCGCTGTCGCTGGGAGAAGTTGGAGTCACACGATTCGATCTGGTTCCGCATGGTTCCAGAGTTGCGGTACCCGTTCCAGTTGGAGAACATGCGGTATCAAATGCATCTATACAAGGCTGTTATTACTACTAGTACTTCGAAAGAGGAAAAAGACACCACCACCGGTTGAGCCCAGGTCTCCAAGCGTATCTATGCTTCTTTACCGCTAGTATATGCACGCCGCCCTATGTATGCCATGCCATGTCATGTCTACTTACTTACCCAACGAAGACACGCCCCCTATTTGCCTCCTACCCCCCGCCGTTTTTCAGATCAGCAGTCTACGAGAGAAAGAGGATCCTCACGCCCAGACCAGCTTCTTGATCGTATGGCCCAGCTGCTCCAACAACCCTGTATTCCGCTTCGCCTCCGCCAGCGAAATGATGTCCTTCCTCTCGACAATGCTCTTCCGCTCCGCCTCGCCTTGCATTCTGGCGATCGGCTGATTGACAAAGGCGAGCCTCTCGATCTCGCTCGCGAGCATGTCGACCTGCTGCGCCTCCGTCAACACCTTGGAATCCCGGCTATTGTTGATGTTGGCCTTGGCTCTCGCGTCCGCGAAAGACGACTGGGCGTAAAGGGCCTTGAGTGCGATCCTCTTGGGCGGCTGCTTTGGCTCTTGCTGCTTGCGCCCTGCGCCAAAGATAGGTCCAAAGACTCCTCCACCCCCTCCAGGAGGAGACGTGGGGGAAGTAGCAGCCGGCGTGCTGCTAGCGTCGTCGCCTCCATCCTGTTGCAGCGGTCCGGACACACTGGACAGCGATCGCGTGTTGACGCGGCGGATGTCTTTCTCTCCTGGCTCGTACGTCACCACAAACCCCATGTTCTTCGACTCATCCGCTTGCGCGGGCGAGATGGTGGAGGTGATGTAGGCTCCGACCTGGATGCCCAGGACGTGGGACATATCAACCCTCTCGAAGGAGGAGACCTTGTCGAGCTTCCAGTCGAAGCGGCACAGGTAGAGTGCGGTGCCTGTCAGAAGTAGCACCACTTCTTCGAACGGCAGGCTCTTGATGGTATCCGAGTGGTGAGGGCTCAGTAAGGTCCAGCCCCCGATGAAGTCTTCCTTGTCCTCTTCGACCACGATTTTCCGGGAGGTCTCAATAGCCTGCTCGCGCATCCTGGCCATGGAGACCGCGGGGTCCTTGGTCATCATCGTAGCTTCAAACTCCTCAAATACCAAGGACGTGACATTACCGAGGAAGAAGTCGATTGCGGCCTGGCTGAAATAGTCGTTGACCATACTGCAGGAGAAGAATATATTAGCATCTCATCAAACCAATGACTTCACAAATCAGACCACATGTCTCTTACCCATTGTAGAACCGAGTGAGCGACAGTCCTAGGTCGTTGACCATACCCCTGTAGTCACGTTTCCTCGTCCTCGTGTAGTCTCCCTTCATTGCGGCCGTCGACGCGTACTGCTTCGAGATCGCATCTCCGTTGTCGGCCCAGAGGGTGTTGAACCAGCTTGTCTGCTGGTCGAGTTGGGCCGCCATATCGAACCCTTCCTCTTTAAACTGCTGCTCGAGCATGTACTTGCCAAACGAGCTCTGGCAGACGTTGGTGCGGTCCAAGCAGTCCATGCAGTTTGTCCGCAGCGCCCCCTTTTGCTTCTGTACAAGGGTTGTGGCCTGGTGGTCGTCACCCTTACCCTCCTCCTCAACCGTGCTGCCCCATTCCTCGAGGCGCGGGCCGAGGATGTCGATCAGCAAGCTCACGTTCTCGAACTTCATGCCACGGCAAGCGGCGTGGAAATCGAACCACTCAAAGTCCAGCTCCTGGCCTTCCTTCTTTTCCTTCTTCTCTTGGTTGAACATTCCGACGTTCTTCTCGTAGGCGTTCCCGATCAGGGACTCGACCCCGTGCTTCTCGACGAGGTTCACCAGCTGCATCTTGCCGTACCGGGTGCCGAGCTGCTCAAAGTGCCGGCTGAAGGCCCGGAAGTTGGTCGCCTCGGAGTGCTGCAGCTCCGGCACGGGTTTCAGGCTGTAGGGGGACTGGGTGAAGAACAGCGGGATGCTGCCGCGGATCTGGACGAAACTGTGTACCTTCCCGTCGGCCCAGTTCGCCGTGGACAGGATCTGTTCCGTCTCGACGCCGTTGGCCGTGTTGCCTTCGTCGTCGATGCCGCGCCGCAGGTACCGCAGCCCTGCGCGCTCGGTGCTGCGGCGCGAGATGACGGTGATCAGGAACTTCTTCTCGCTCGACCTCAGGTCCTTGTCCTCGGGCGGGTTGTCCGGGTCCAGCGACGAGTCCTCGCGGGGTTTCCACTCGCTCATCTCGACCGAGGAGTTGGGGGCGGTGTCGCTATCGACCTGGGGAGGGTCGCGGTCCATGACGAACAAGCGCTGGCCTACGAACCCCTGCATCAACGGCAGAAGCAGGGCGCTTTCGTTGGCCTCCTCGAAGGGGTGAAGGAGGTTGCGGTTCCAGAAGAATAGGGGGTCGGCCGTCTGGTGCAGCGGCGCATCGGCCACCCGAGTCCCTTTTTTCTCCAGGCTCCTCGTGATGTCGACATCGTAAGAGAAGTAGAAGCTCTTGCTCTCGCCGAACCAAATGTGCGCCATGCGCAACAGCTTGGGCAGCAAGCTCTCCGCCGTGGACACGGCGGTTGCGACGCCCTTGTCGGCCGTCTCGGCCACGACGGCCTTGCCGAGCTCCTTGTCCAACTCTTGCTCCTTCTCCTCCTTCGTGGAGCGCTCATCCGTCTCGCCGGCGCTCGTAGTCTCCTGTGGTTGCTTTTGCTGCTGCGACCGTCCCTCCGCCGGTGCGGGCGAGGAGGAGGAGGAGGATCGTGCCTTGTCGTCGCTAACGCCCAAGCTGCGCGCCTGCTCCTGCATCCAGCCGCCGTGGCTAAACCACCGCTGAGCGAAGCGGCCGTACGTACCACGCCGCTTGATCACGTCCTCGGCGACAGAGCTCTTGCGCCCGTGGATGTGGCCCTCTGCCGATGCCGCCAGGCCGCCATTGCTGCTGCCGTTCTTGCCCGCCGACTGGTCTTCCCTGTCGCTCTGTACGTCGTCCGCGTCGCCCGTGTCTAGCATGGACGCCGCGTCCGTGTCCGAGTCGTCCGTCGTGCCGTCGCCGTCTTGCCGTCCCTCGCGGGCGCGGTTGGCCCGCCGGATCTGGATGCTGGTGTGGCGGATCGCGGCCTCGGCCTCGGTCTGGGAGGTGCACGGCGTCAGGGCCACGTCGGTGACGACGTAGACGGGGTACCCGCGGATCTGCGCGACCTGTTGGCGGCCGGTGATGGTGATGAGGTAGGAGAGGCGCGAGACCGTAAAGAGCCCTTAACAAATTCCCAAGTCAGCTTTTCTGAATATCTGGCAAAAGAGTAGGGCCACCCGACAAGATATGCCCCCCTTCCTCACTCCCTGCGCACACGCGCCAGAGCTAGAGAGTTATATCTTTCGTGCTGTTTCAACATTGAAACTATTGCTTAACCCACACCTTCCCCGCAAAGAGAGACATGAAGAGGGTGGATCTAGTGCGTACCTATAATACCAAAGGCCTCAAACGAGGAGTTGGGCCGCGAGACATCGGGCAACTGGTCCCGCGGCAGAGACGACAGCGTTGTCGCCTCGCCATACCGGACCTTGACGGGCTGCGAGGGCGCTCTCTGGCCCTTTTGCTGCGCGAGCGGCTGGATGATCAGGCCGTCGACGGCGGCGCAAATCAGCAGCTTTCGCGCCAGAGGAGCGGGCATCTTCCTCGTCTGGCTGTTTTGGGGGGGGGGGGGGGGGGGGGGTCCGAAAGGACTCGGCTCTATCTATACTCTAGACTCGGTTGGGCGAGGACTGGTGTTTCATCTAGCTGACCATGGTATGTTTTCGCAAAAGAGGTGGGTTAGGAAATATAGACCGTAAGCTATACTAAATACGAACTGCACAAAAAGGATATAATCTCGAAGAAAAAGGTTTCAGGGCAGAAGAAGAGGTCGCAGTAGTTTGAACTGTAGTATATATTAAAGACAACCAATTGGAGGTCAGCCGACGGGTTGGGAGTGAACAGGAGGAGGTAGTGTGGTGTCTTGGATGGTGCTATGTTAATTGTCAATACTACGAAGCGCCAGATGACATAACGATTGATCTTTAGCGATGGTGGATGGCGGATGGTGGGGCAGCTGCTCAGCTCGTCGACTTCGTCTCCGTGGCGTGCATGGTGGGGGGTTTGCGACAAGAATCAGGATCCCGGATGCAGCACACCCAAACACCCAATCACATGTAACACATCGACCTTGTGCCCTTACCTACCGATGCTATTATTCTCGGGATTCCCCTTTTACACATATCAGGGAAAAGATCGTCACGGATGTACACAGCTCCAAACAGTTCAGGCAATTTCCTAGTCCATTGTAGCTATCAACTAATGCCTAACGAATGCAAATGGTCATGTGCAACCAGTCCTGTAAAGACTGGTGCCTGACGAATATACATAAGTAACCAAGCCAGTCCTGAACAGACTGTATAGCCAACTCCTCCAAGTCACCCCAATATGCCTATTACCAGTCAGAGGTTGGCGACTTAGATTGCGAGGCGCTCAATCTTGTCCTTCATGGTGCGGATCTGGTTGTTGAGATCGGACGCTTCGTTGGAGGTGATTCTAGTAGCATGTTAGTACTCTGTCCAGGCCAGATTCTCTCGAGTCGGTTGACTTACGAGGCAGCGATGACAGCTCGGGAGACACCGCAGGCACGGCCAAGGGCAATCTTGCTGGGGACATAGACGTAGACAACGTTCTTGTCCTCAGCGAGCAGAGGCAGATGCAGCAGAATGGCCAGAGGGCTAAACACATCGTTAGCTTCAATATCCACCCCAAGAATTCAACGAGGGCTACCAACCTGGTGTCAGCGGCAAGAATCACGATCTCAGCGATACCGCGGTTAAGAGTCTTGGTCACCTCGTTGGCACTATTGTTAGAAGTCAGCTTATTGTTCTCTCGTAAAGATGTATGTCGAGCTTCAGATCGTGAGGGTTGGTGTATATCGATCGAGCTTCAGACTAGATTGGTTGGGTTCAACCGCGTACGTACCCCTTCTTCAGTTGGCGGTAATCTGCGAGGCTATGGTTAGCTTTGGTTCTTGTCTAGTAGGAGGAGGAGCATCATATTCAACTTACGGCTGGCCTGCTGGGTCAGGTCGAGGAGCTCCTGGGCGAGCTGGGGCGAGGCCAAAGGCCAGGCGGCGGAGGTGTTCTGGTCGGCCGACATGTTGATGAAGGTTGGTGTTTAGGTAAGGTGAATAGATTGATGCGCTGGACAAATAGATCGTCAGGGTTCCTTGCGATTGCTCGCCCTGTAGGAATTGCACGGGGAAAGATGGGAAGTAAAAGACGTTAGATTGTTCGTTGGTAGAATCCGGAACTTTTCTCGCGACAGAAAAAAAAAAGATTTACGGCAAATGATAAAAGCTCCCCAGCAATCGGAGTGGGGCTGCCATATCTCAGACGTGGCTGTGTGATTGTGTTTATGTGGCTGATACTCAGAACTGTGATACTCTGCTGAGATGCGATGAATAGTGCAGTGCAGGTGCTGCATAACGTCCACTCGCTTGGACCTTGCAGAGGTCTCCCGCTAAGAACTGCTGCTAGGTCGGCGCTGCATTTCTCCGGACGGCCGAGGTCTCCACGGGCTGACATAATGACTCGAACGAAGGGCCCTGCTGGCCAATCAAAGCTGCAGGCCGTTCCTTGGACAGAGCGAAACGAAGCAGAGACCAGAGAGACTAGAGAGACTAGAGACGTGCAGAGACCAGAGGCCAAAGCCAGAGCCAGCCAGCCCGACCGAGCCAGCAAAGCCAGAGAGACCAAAGCAATTGCCAGAAACCAGAAACCCGAAACCAGACTTGACCTCTGCTCTCCAGCACAAGCCGCAACTCGCCTTCCAGTCGAAGCTACCTACAACAACAAAAATCCACCATCAACCAACCAAACAACTCCTTCAACCACCTCCCCGGTTTACTTGTTGTCGCGAAGCCAGTCCTTTAGCTCTTTTCCCATTTCCTCTTCTTCTATTTCCTCCCCTTTTTTGAACAATCTTCAATCACACACTCACAACTTTCCTCAAGATGTCGTCGGTAACCTTCTCTGAGGCATGGTACGTAATCGATCCGCGCCTTTTTCTCCCCATGGCCTGCCGAGCTTCGAGCTTCGAGCTGCATCCGCTCGAGCTCGCAGCATCGTCATGCAGTCTCGAAATGCCTTCTTCCATCACACTATTCATCATGAAGAGCTTATTCGCTAACATTTACTGTCCTCTAGCCCCGTCTACGCGGTTAGTAACTTGCTCGCCCTTCGCGGTCCCCCGAGTCATCGAAGCTCCATCTCCCGACAACGTCGTCTCATCGATCAGAAAAAGCCTCGGGGGCTCGCGGCAATCAACAAGAATCACAAATGGCTAACATATTCATATAGCCGTTCTTCGGTGCGATGGGTTGCACAGCCGCCATCGTCTTCACCTGCCTGGGTGCCGCCTACGGTACCGCCAAGTCTGGTGTCGGTATTGCCGCCATGGGTGTTCTCCGACCTGACCTGATCGTCAAGAGTACGAATTACCCTCTCTTCGGAATCCATCTTGGTCCGTTCCATCATCGCTGACTTTCTCCTTCCAGACATTGTTCCCGTCATTATGGCTGGTATCATTGGTATTTACGGTCTGGTCGTTTCCGTCCTGATCTCCGACGGCCTGAAGCAGGAGCTTTCTCTCTACACTGGTTTCGTCCAACTCGGTGCCGGTCTCTCCGTCGGTCTGTCCGGTATGGCCGCTGGTTTCGCCATTGGTATCGTCGGTGATGCTGGTGTCCGCGGAACCGCCCAGCAGCCCCGTCTCTTCGTCGGCATGATCTTGATTCTCATTTTCGCCGAAGTCTTGGGTCTTTACGGTCTCATTGTTGCCCTGCTCATGAACTCCAAGGCCACGCTCGACTCCAGCTGCTAAGCGCGCAACGCGCGAATGGCACAACAAATCGGGAGTGTAATCTAAGTTGCACTGCGAAATGCACACGATGTTTCGAGAGGAAAGAAAGAAGCACTTGATCCCGACAAGTTGTATCTACGCCGATAAAAAGCTATCAACGGACCTCGAGAACATCGATGTCAGGCAGCAAAGGAAATCTGGAACTGGACACCATCGATGAACCAGATTTCTGAATATATTACGAATAAAGGGGTGGCGTGGTTACTCGAGCGGTTGTTACGCCGTCTCTTGTGTGTGCGATGCGGTGGGAAAGACAGAGAAGGGGTGTTTGGGTGTGCCGTGGTGATGAGTAAAAGCTCATATGTATTACTGTTGTTGCTGCATATTGTTACCACTTCGGACCGGTTTCTCATCATAGAACGCTTGGATGGGGAAGAGTTTGTACGTTAGGCTGGTAATTGAACTTTTTCCCGGAAAGTTCACCGTGTCTCGGATCTTCTGCTACCTTTGTGATACCATGTTTACGTACCAACTGACAGTTTCCAAGACGCCGGGTCTCTGTTCGAGCTGATGTAACCACTCAATGCCTTGATACTCGTAGAGCTCTTGAGAAGTGATCGGTCAAGTCGTTCACACCTTTGTACAACGTGATAGCCCTAGACGCCTAAGTAGTAGATCATATATCAACCTTGACCACGGAAACTTTCCCACTCAAATGAATATGTACCGACTGTATATGAGTACTCATAGGCGTTAGTTCTGCGAACTAAGACTTTCTGACTGCTCTACGTGCTACATACGTATCTTCTAGATCCGATAATGGATTTGATAGACGGTGTCATTTGAATTTCTTTGTATTATTACGTTCATCGTATGCCGCATCAATGACTACTCAATGGCCGACTCAGCACCTTTTCCAGGACACGAATATATACAAATATACCAATCCGTTCCATGTGCAACACGCGGCGGCGGCGGCCTTTAGTAGCTCCCGCCCCCTCCTGGGTTTTCATTACCACTTCCGCCCTTTTCCTCTTTTCACGCCCTTCCGGGGCCGCCTTGGGAAACTATTAAAAGGGGGATAAGGGTTCGCATACAAAAATATGTGCTGTTTTTTTTCAAAGTATGGACAAAGAATGAGAACTGATGGTTTTTTCAAGGTTGCGGTTTCTCAACCCGCCTTGGGCAAGCAAGTAGCCAAGCTTGCCGATCTGGATGTTGGTTGCTCAGCGAAGAGCAACTGTGTATCCTAAAAGATGATTGTGTTTGAAGCTATCATAGCAACTGCTCAAACAACCCCTCTTGGCGCGTGCCATAGAGTTTAGAAGACGTACTGTGAGATGGTTGTTAGCTGCGGGTAATCTTTGGAAGCAAGTGAGATTCGATTGGGTAGGGCCAAGCTTTAACTTACGGGGATGAACAGGTAGGGGACTTGTCGCTCGTACTCGTCCCAGGCGGCGCCGTACTTTGTGCGGCAGCGCTGGATGTCGCGCATGGCGCGGTGGGCGATCATGCCGCAGAAGAAGGCCGGGTAGAACCAGGGGAAGGGGCTGCTGAAGCCCGTGATGAGGCCCCAGGTGATGGCGAAGTAGGCGTCGCAGGCATAGTGGACCTTGCGGGCGAGGCCGTACCAGCCGTCGCAGAGGAGGCGGTCGCCGCAGTCCGTCTCGATGACGCGCGGGTTCTGGATCTCCTGCCAGGGCAGCTGGGGGAAGGTGCTGCGCTTGACAAAGGTGCCGCGCTCCATCATGCGGAACGAGTTCTTCTGCCCGTTGCACGTGTCCCAGACGTAGTACACGCCCAGGTACGAGACGAACAGAAAGGCCAGCGCGTACTTGTTCCACGCGTACTCGGACGGCGGGTGGTTGGCCAGGTAGAGCGTGCAGTGGCAGTACGACAGCGGCACGCCGGCCATGTTCCAGAAGATCAGCATGAAGCCCCATTTCTCGTAGTACATGTCCCAGGTCGTCACGATCAGGTGCTCGCCCTTGCCGCAGGCGTTGGCGTAGAGGTAGTGGGCCATGACCAGGAACAGGACCTCGCCCGACACGTAGCCGTACTGCTCGTACTGGCGGCCGGCGGCGGCGACGCTGAGGCCGAAGAGGATGAACCAGGGGATGCGGACCTCGTAGAACATCTTGAAGTCGAGGATGCCGAACATGCGGGGGTTCAGCTCGGCGCCCATGAAGAAGTCGTAGATTGGCGACCCGGTCATGCGGTGGGTGGCGCCGCGCCAGATGGCGGAGAAGTAGGCGACGAAGGAGCACAGGAAGCCAGACAGGATGGCCACAGACATGATGGGGCCGAACTCGTCCAAGAAGGTGTAGATGGGGAAGTAGCCCGAAAAGTGCAGACCTCCCATAACCAGGATGGTGAAGTAGAAGCTAGTGTAGGCCGAGCAGTAGTAGGGGAGCTGCTTGCCGCCCTCGAAGGGAAGGGGCTTGCCGTAGGCCCAGAAACCGGGCATCAACAGGTAGCAAGCCGCCTCGAAAACGTAGTATGTCCAGTAGATCTGCCACGCTCGCAAGTGAGGGAAGGCACCGGTGTAGACGAGATTGCCAAAGTGCTTGAAGAAGTCGGAGATGGACTCGCCCTCGGCAGGCAAAGGCAGCTTGCCATCGTAGTAGGTGGCACCAACCCACATGTAGTACATCAGCGTAGGGAAGCCGATCATGAGGCACAGGGTGCCGAGACTGCCGCCGAACTCCTTCTCTCCTGAGTAGTCGACCTTGGGGTCTTGGCCCTCGGCCCAACCGTCGACGACCTTGACACTGGCGTTTCCATTGGGGTGTTGTTTGGTGAAACGGTTGATGTTTCCGTCGATGTTGCCGTTGGTGTGGCCGTTGGTGTGACCGTTGGTGTGGCCGTTCTGAGAAGCCTCCTTGCCGTTGCCATTGCCGTCGCCGTTCACCATGGCTGACAGTCTGTCCTCGGGCACGGGGCTGAACTCTTCCTCCTTCGGGGCGGGCTCATCGTCGTCACTGATATCCTCGGCGAACTTGCTGGTGCCGCGGCGGCGCAGGGCCCTCTTGCTGGTGGTGGGAGCAGCAACGGTGGATGTGGTGGTTTCGGCGGCGGAGCTCGAGTCGCCTTCGTCGGATTCGACGGAGGGAAATTGGGTCTTGCGCCGCGAGACACGACGGGCAGGGGTCTGGACCATGCCTTCGAACAACTCCTTCTTGCTATTCATATTATTTGCCGTCAGCCACTGCAGGTCTTGGGTTGTTTGTGCGACATGAAGCAGGAAAGTACTGCATAGTACCGCCAGGGTTGCCCACGGCTTGGCATGTTCTGTCCATGATGGAACCACATCACCACACCTTCAAGGTTTTGCCGAATCAAGTTTCTGCTGCACCGCAACTTGCCACGGCGACACTTGTCACTGCAATTGGCTTTCGTCGTACACAGTCGAGCATGACTGAGCAGTGCCAAAGCAAAAATGCAAATTTAAGCACGCATGCCAGCTAGGGGAATGTAACATACCGAGGGGTCTCGCGTAAAGAGTATCTACCCGACATCTTTGACTCTTTTTTTCTTTCGTCCCGTATAAGCCAAGTTGCGCGGTGCTAGGGAAGGAAAGGGAAGGAATGGACGACGGGCAATTCAATGCTCGTCTGACGAGGGATGCGCACAGAGAGAGAAAGGAGGTATAGTATGTACAATGGCTTTGGTGAGATGGAGAGGGAGAGAGCGGAAAGCAGATGCTACCTAATAACAATCAATAATAAACAACAAGTATTACAATAATTTCAGCTAAGGCCCGACGTGATAGGCTGTCGATGCCCCAAATTTCTTATAATGGATGGGCCTCCCAGGTCCCCGTCCAGAACCCAGTCCCAGGGGCTGGCCGGGGGAGAGAAAAAAAAAGATTACAGATTACTACTTACTACTTACTACTACTTAATTGATGTACTCTTACTTCTTTGCAGCAATGAGCAGCTGGCAGCACCAACAAGCAACAAGCACCAAGCAAACACTTGCCCTCGGCGCAAGCGGGTGCAGGGATCAGCAGAGATGTTTTTGGTGATTTAGCGTCGGCTCGCTACGCTATCAAGATTGGCTCTGTCCGCTAATTCATCATTGGACGGCTGCCAGCATGAATTGGGTACCTGACAGCACACCAAGTCAGTGCTGGGCCTGTCAGTCCCGTCAGTTCCATCCATTCCCTGGTGATTCATCACCGCCAAAACTTTAAGCATTATTTTAGCATGCATAAAGGGGTAGGTAGTGCATCATCATGGGTTAATGCCGAGTAAAGGCGACGCGCGATCGGACGGATTTGAATTTATACGCCAACGCGTACAACCACTTCACTTCAACCAATAGTCCTCTCGAGCCTCTTGAGGCAATGATCTGTCAATGAATGAAGCAGCCATGACCACCCGTCTTGAATATTTCACCGCCCGATCGAGGGAGCCGCCAATTCACTCACTATCTGACAAATATGAGTCGAAAGAGCTGCCGGACTTGTTTACCCCTGGAGACTGACGCCGTCTTTTTCGAAAGGGCCATTTGCGCAGCCGTGAAGGTCGCTGTCTCGGATCGAGCTTTGCAGCCGATCTGACCGATATCGTCTCCCCCGCGCTGCTGCCCAGAGACGCGTCGGAGGCCAAGGAGCTTGTGGATATCGAAGGCGACCTCGTGACCCGGGGTTTGCGTTGCCTCTTCCTGTTTCGAAACGCGTCCTTCAGTCGGCTACCTAAGCCCGGCCGGCCTTTTGGTTGCTGCCAAGTGCCGCCTTCGTTCACCGAAAACTCGGTAGAACTTGAAGTGCTGGTAGCGGACCCGGCCAAGCTGGGTAGATCTGTTGATTAGATTCAACCTTCATCTGATGAAAGGGGGTGCGATCTGATGCCGGCGACGTACCTCTCTCTACGCCCGCCGTCGCTTCGATAACCCAGTATTCCCTCCTCGCTAGATTCTGCACTGGCCTCTTCCTTTTCGACTTCGTTTGGCGCACCCAGCCAGTTCATGATCCGACCTTGCGTAGATCTCTTTGCTGCCTCGTATTTACTTATTGAATCATGACAGTTGCGCTCAATTCTCGATCCCGATCCCGGTTTATTTTCGGAACTCCTAGGTAAAAGACGCGTCGCCGCAAAGTCGATCCGTAGTTGTGGTTGAGCATCTGGCAAGACTCGCTGCATGGTTCTACCCCCAGGTCAGCGCACAGGGGCTAGAAAGGCTAGGAAGACTGCCTCTCACACTCACAATTGCCGCGGAACTTGATTTGGTTTCAAAAACGGTTGTAAGACAAGCCCGTTCTTGAGGTTCAAGTCGTAATTGAACATGCTAAGGAGCAGTTGCGCGTTCGATTTGGCGTCTTCTAAACTCTTTCTCAGATTTGTCACCTCTGACTTCTTCATATACCATTGTAGCCGTGTCACAAAACCCGTGGAAGCTGGGTTCTCTTCATCGTGTACTGAGTTGAATATCGGGTAGACATTTTCTTTGACCCCCTTCATCACGAACGTGGCTTGCTTGATAACGTGGTCAACCAACTCTCGACGTTTGGCTTCCTCGGCAGAATCTAGGTTGTAACCTGCTTGACTCTTCGTCATATGGATGATATTTTCCAGGGACTTCGAGTACGAAAAGAAACCATCCATGAAATGGTCGACATCTTGGGGAGCAGTGCGCAGTGCTCGAATAAATGCTTTCAGCTCACCGCTTGCTTTCAGTAGCATAAGAGCAATGGGGACGAGGGCCGTCACGCCCGAGAATGGATCCATCGTGCTGAAAATATTGTCAAGTTTAGTTGAAAGCTGTCGGATCCAACGAAACCCCTTTTGTCAAAGGGTTATTTACTAATCTCGGGAGTACTTGCGTTGGTCCCACGCAGTTTATATATCAATGTTCTCCTTACCTTGACGGCCTGACTGGGAAGCATACCGTATTGCGGCCTAAAAGAACGCCTCGCAAAACGCCATGTCGGTGCGATTGGTATCTTCAACTGCTCTCGGCAGCCAAGATACTACATTATCATGCGGCAACAACTAACTGCATATAATATGCAGTTGATACAGTTGTTCATTGGTTACGTTGATGTCGTATTGGGGCAAAGGCACGCTGCAGCATGGAGTGCGGGGGGCCTTCTTGCGGAAGAGGGAAGACAGAAGCTTCGAGTAACATCCTCAATGAGTTGATCTGGTTACGACCAATGGAGATATGGACTGCGACCGAGATCAGTTTGCAAGTGAATGCCAGTGGGAAATATAGTCTGCCGGTTGAGTAAAAGAGTGGCCATCGGAAGCTCTATTTATGGAATTTTTCACAGTGCCTAGTTTGATATAGAATGAAAAGGGGGCTGGCCTACACAATTCACCGTACTCGGGATACAACGAGATTGTAGCTGCATTAATTTAAGCAGATCTCCGCAATATGAATTAGTGTTATGTTTATCAACAGGGCCTTGGTCAATATCTTGGCCGCGCTGGTTCCGTTTGATATCGATATCAGAGAAATGTCCTGCAGTAGTTGACCGGCTCCCTTTATGTCCAGTCTACTCCCGGGGATAATGTCCTTGGCCAATGATGCAAGTCCACCTTCCCAACATTTCTAATATCCGCTCCATCGCCGTTTGACTCTCGGTGATTCTCTCCTTTCTTCTGTCTCTCGCGGCCAGCTCTCTCGTATTCGCGAGGCGACGACAGATTCTTTACCCCCTTTTGGCTTCTCGAACTCCGTGGGCGGCTTTCGTCGGGGATTGGCCTTCGCCTAGTGTCTTCCTGCAGCGAGCTCAAGATCGAGCCCTCTTCCGGGAATTTCTGTAGCCTCTCTTTCGTTCGAGTCTGCTGATACAGCGCCCCCTTATCCCTGGCTTGTCTCATTGACCTCCCCTGCTGCGCCTGCGACTCCTCCGCCAGCTGGGTCTCTGGTTTCGGGACGCCATTCGTTTTGTTCGTAGTATAGTTTCTAGCATCGGTTGGCCTGAAACCTTTCTCCTCGGAGACGACGTGTCGACGCACTCTCTTACGGCGTTTGGGGGCTGCTGGGGGCAATGATTCAGGCGGTCCTCGAGACCTTGCCTCTTTAACCGACTCGTCATGAAGTACGTCATTGGCCGGTGGCGGGAATTCAAGAGGGCTAGAGACAGATATGATGCTTTCTCCATCTTGTTCTACTACATCTGCTCCGATTTCCCCTGGAGGAGGCTCTGGGCCAGGCGATTTAGGCCTTGAAGGCCCGATACCAAGTTCACTGGGGCTATCTGGTGGAGGAGATGGTGGTGGCTTCCCACCGCCTTCTACCTCGCCTGGCCGGCCCTTCATTAAGGTCGGAGGCGACATCATCTGCTCTTCTCGTCGTGCGTGTCTTTTCCGCCGATCCTCGGTCCTGAAGGCTCGGACAGCATGCTTCTCAATTGATTTGGTGCGGACGAGCAGCTCATCCAATTTCTGGTTGTTATCGACGCTGATTTGGATATGTTTTTCGCGGTATTCTCGTAGCTCCCTCCTGGACTGTTTTAGGGATTCGGTTACTTCCCGGACTTGTCTCTCAAGCTCTTGACTATAACCCATCATGAATTACGTCTGATTAGTTTGTTATAGGGGAGAAAAGAGCACGCGCAGGATGATGTAGACGTACATTCTGTCCTCGTTGGTTGGCCGACGCCTCGCCTCCTCCAACATGAGCAAACTGGTCAGCAGTGACACGCTCTGCTTGATACCGTTCATCATGAGCCGCAGCTCCTCCATATCGGGTCTCCTAATTACCCAGAGCACGCGCGCCCATATCGTCATGACCCTTATATTATTGTCCCTGCCACCGTTTGTACCCGTACCATGTGTTTCAATGAACTTTCTGACGAGTTCCCTCACCCCTTTATGGACATAGGTGCACTGCCATTCTACGTCGGACAACAACTTGTCTCGTTTCCTCCGCTCTCTGCGTCGCTCAGGCTCCGGCGCATCTTTGGCGAGTTGGTGAAAAAAGCTGATAAGAGCGCCGAGGAGCGCCGTCTCGTTACAGAAGTACTGAAGCTCCTTGGGGGCCGATTTGGCCTGCTTGATGCTCCACCGCAGTTGCTGGGTGGACGAGATCAGGCTTTGGGCAATCTGAATGATGGCTGACAATGCACCTATCGCCCCTAGCGCCGCTTCTGCCATGGGCTAGTATGATTGACTTTCTAGACTGAAGCAATTCGATGTGACTGGAAACTTGGTATCCAAGCACGCACGCAGGCTGGCGGCGAGAAGCTCACAGAGCTTGAGTGTGGATGTCACCCCCTCTTGGCCTCCCTTCCCATTGCCACATTCTTTCGGAGGTTAGATAAATGAGATGGTGGTGTGCCGCCGCCTCTGATTCGACTCTTGTGTATCCTCCAAAGAACCGAGTCTGTGGTTGCTTCTGTATACCGTTCACTGCAGTCGCCATGCATTTCTCAGCTTCTGATTTGTCTTCGCTGCACGCCCTATGCATGGTTATAATATGTGCCGTCCCACTTCCCCGCACGCGATTTTGCCCATCTTTGATACTCAATAGTAACGTCGTACACAGTTTAAATCTTGAGAAGCAGGCAGATTGATCACCTGTCAGTCTAAGCTACCAATTCCTTAGTCGACAGGTTGAGTTGGGATTGGGACCTGCAGCTGCCCTAGGGGAAATAGGGGCTTCAGCAGCTACACCCAAGACACTACTGCAGTAGGCTTGACGTTATTGGCCTTTCCTACCTCACTTCATGTGTTTATAGACGACCATAACACCCCGACGAAGTCTTTCGGAGCTAATTTGGCATTTGACGCCATTTCCATTTCCCCTTTATCGCTGCTATTCTGATAAGTCTATTGCCAACGAAGAACATCTTACTGCTCTACGATGACATGCGTGCTCTTAGTATGATGATAATAGCACTAGCCATATCAAACTATCGGCGAGTCAATAAATGGAGACACAAACTGATACCAGGGTATACTCAGTTCGCTCAAGCGAAACGTGCCATCTAGTAGAGGCATCCCCTCCCCTTTCTCGGCAGGTCTCCCGTTGTGCCTAATCGCTCATCCATCCATACCCTGTTTTCCAACTACGTAATAAACGTCTCATCGTTCTTCCTTAGTTGAATCACAATGCTATCGCAGCTGGTCACGAGAACAAACAGCCTTATGGCCAACCAGCTGATGATTTGTGGTCAACAACAAGGAGTAGGCAATTCGAGCCGGTTTGCCCATCCGGTATATAATAGCGAAAAGAAAGAAGTCAAGATTTCATCATCGACAAGGGATGGAAACAGACGATTGAATCAAATGATATCACGGGAAACGTATGGTGGCGAGACGAGATGATGGAATAAGAAAAAGAAGGGATGACCACCACAGCCGACAGGAACGGCATTTGCTACGGTATCCCGGCTTTCCCCCAAGTCTAGACTTAATTCATCCCATCCGGGAAGACGAACCCGTCCGTCAAGAGACAGAAAAGTCATTGCATGAATCCGAATCCTTAAAACCATCTTCTGGTTAACACCGACCCTCGTCCGCGAATAGAGGGGGCAAAAAGCAATCAAGCAAGCAACACGGCAAGCAAACAATCAAAGCCGCCTTGCTATTCAAACTAGCAGGTATGGTATAGTTCGACTTTTCGGGGATTAGGATCTTTGATGATTTGATCGCATCGTGAAACAGCTTAGCAGCGCGCTAGAGGCCCGCTGGTCGAGTTTCACACTTTCTTCTCATGGGGCGCAGGCTGGCTGCCCGCACGCACGCAGCACCACGAGGCTTGCATGAACTAGGTAAGACTGAGCAGAAGCAGCATACATCATAGCCGCCTTGGAATGAACTGATCCACGGGACCACAACCGATCAATGCCCAGTTGAACTGACCTAGGCCTGGGTCCTGGGCAAAGTAGCAAGCAGACCGACTGACAAACCAACAGAAAAGAACGAGAGCGAGTTTTTACAGGGAAGTAGAGGTTTGATGAAGACAGAGGTTCAGACAAGGACCAAGAAGTGTGGTGTTTACGAGGATTACTACGGCTTACATGTCACAATTCAAAGTTCAGGTCACGACACACAATGAATGAGCCACGATGTTTTTGTGCATGGGTATCGATAAAATTGATTTCATAAGAGACTCAATACGAGTGGTCGACACCCGATGATGCCTCCCTTTCCCGCATTCCCTGGCCCGCCCCTGGCGTTGCCCCAAATGACTGGACCAGTGTCCTGAGTCCTCCCTTCCCATATGAATATGGCTTGTGTCTGGATTGCTCCCAGTATAATGTACAATGAGCCTAGTTCTCCCGCCATCTTGTGCGTCACCTTTTCTCAATCTCAATCAGAAGAAAGAAAGACCGTGTATGTATAATAAAACAAAACGCCAAAAGGTTTCCCAAAAGTGGGTTCATCAAAGAGAGTCGTGAAAGTGATAAGTGTATCGTAGCGAGCGTGGTTTGGTCTTTCCATTTTCCAGCCCCTCAAGTATATACCGTAGTAGCCCAGTGAGCCCAGAATAATGAAACAATGTGAGATCCAAGATACAAAACAGGAAAAGATACATGGAGTCATGTAGACTCTTTAGGCTCGTGCCGTTCAACTACTCGTCATTCCCGCTTAGGCGGCGTACGCCATGCGGTGGTGGTTGAATGAGCGGCGAGCCATGGGTCGAGGAGGAGCCTTGCCAGGGGCAGGAGGTCCAGAGAGCTTCTCCAGCGCAGCGGAGCCGGGAGTCTCGGGGATACATGTGCATACACCACCTGCGGTAGGGCTGACAGTGACGGTAGAGACAACAGTCTGGCCAGGGGCAGTAACAGTGACGATGCTACCAGCAGCGCCGGAGGCGGTGACGGTAACAACCTTGCCAGCAGCACCGGACTGGGTAACGGTAACGACCTTACCGGCACCAGCAGAGCCACCGGGGGCGGTGACAGTGACAGTAGCACCAGGGCCGCCAGGGGCAGTGACGGTGACAGCCGGGATGGGAGCGCCACCGGGAGCAGTCATGTAGACAGTGGAAGCCACGGCAGCGGGGGGAGCGGGCGCGGTGATGTAGACAGTGGAGGGGGCAGCAGGAGGCTGCACTTGGCCTTGACCACCGCCGTTAGCACCACCGTTGGAGCCGCCGTTGCCAGCAGCAGGAGCGGTAGGAGCAGGGTTCGAGCCAATAGCATCGTTGGCCGAAGTGCTTGCGACGTGACTGGCGGTAACAGTGAGAGTGACCTTCTGGCCCTTGCCGTCGGTAGCGGTGGCAGTGACGACACCAGTGTGGGTCATGACTTCAGTGACAGTGACAACAACTTGGGCACCGCCAGCAACAGTGGTGGTGATGACAGCAGGGGCTCCGGGGGGAACAATTCCACCGTGTCCAGCGCCGGGAGCGCCAGGGGTACCAGCGCCAGGAGCACCGGGGCCCTTAGGGGTGCCAGCACCAGGGGCGCCAGGGCCCTTAGGGGTACCAGCACCAGGGGCGCCAGGGCCCTTAGGGGTACCAGCACCAGGAGCACCGGGGCCCTTAGGGGTACCAGCTCCAGCACCAGGAGCACCGGGAGTACCAGCACCAGCACCGGGGGCGCCAGGAGCAGGAGTGGCAGCAGGCAGACCGGGCATGGCAGGGCCGCCCATACCAGGAGTAACAGTAACAGTGACCGCGGAACCATCCTTAGCAGTGGTGGTAACAACGGGGTGGTTGCTGGCAATGCTGGAGATAACGGCAGACGAAATAGAGGCAGCGTTGGAGACGGGGCAGACGGTGGTGGTCAGGTCGATGACGTTGGTAACGACGACGCTGGAAATGGCACCCTTGGGCAGGCTGGCGAAAGCGCTAGAAACAGCCGCGGTCTGGGTAGCAGCAGGGCAGTTGGTAACGCTAGGCGCGCAGGAGATCACAGTGTGGACTTGAGTGACACCAACAACCATGGTAGTAGTACCAGCGGGCGCGATGGCAGTGGCGTTGGGGAAAGGTGCTGTGCCGTTGGCGAAGGGAGCACCGGCAGCAGGGGCAGGTGTCGGGACTCCAGCAGAGGGCTTAGCAGACAACAGTCCAGAGCTGGTAGCAGCAGGAGAAACCGCGGAAGTCGCATTGGCGGCACCGTTAACAGCTGCCGGGGGAGGCAGAGGAGCAGTGCCATTCTTCGCGGCAGGAGGAGGAGCAGGCTTAGCGGCAGCAGGAGGGGGCGTCACAGTGCCGTTCTTAGCGGCACCCTCGGCGGCTGCGGGAGGAGGAGCGGGCTTCTCGCCGGCCTTGGGAGCCGGGGCGACCGGGTAACCAGGGGCAGTCTCGTTCTTTGCGGCTGCCGGAGGGGGAGCTACAGCTGACTTAGACTGTGTTGTGGCGGCTGCGGCGGCGGATGAGGATGATGCCTTGATGGCGGCCGAAGAAGATGTTGCCTTGATGGCGGCCGAAGAAGACGATGCCTTGATGGCGGCCGAAGAAGATGTTGCCTTGATGGCGGCCGAAGAAGACGATGCCTTGATGGCGGCCGAAGAAGATGTTGCCTTGATGGCGGCCGAAGAGGACGATGCCGCAACGGAGGCGGAGGCTGAAGCGGATGAAGCCTTGACGGAGGCGGAGGCGGAAGCCGCCGCAGAGGTGAGTGCTGCCGCAGAGGATGACAGCGAGGCGGCGGCGGCAGATGTCAGTGCCACTGATGAGAGCGAAGTAGTGGTGGGAGCGCCAGCGTTGGGCACAGGTGCCACCGGGTATCCACCGGCGGGGACGGCAGCCTCGGTCTGGTTCTGCTGTCCAGCAACGACTGCGGCCTGGGCCTGGTGTGAAAGAACGAAAAGGGCAGCGTAAACGCTGCGAGTGTTGAACAACATGGTGAGTGAGAGGTTTGGAAAAAGATCCGAAAAGATCAAGCTAGTTGATGAAGAAGAGAAAGAGAGAAATGGGTGACTTAGCACACCAGATATAAGAAACAAGAAAGAGTGGTGAAGAAACAAGAGGCGATGAGGATGGGAAAGAAAGTGAGCATGATGAGGTCAAGCTGCCATCTTTTAATACTTCTGACCTCATTGTCTGCCATCGACATGTCTCGTGTTGATAGTCGGGTTTGCAGAGAACCTCCATTACCCCTGCAATCACATCTCCATCCCGTACTAGGCGGCTGAGTTGCGCCAGCGCCCTATAGTGGAGCATAGTATATAGTGGTCCGGCTAGTCGCTCGGCCAGGGTGTTTCCCAAAAGGCTCTTACCAGGGGTTCCGATCAGGAGTAGCTGTGTAAGAGATCGCCAGGATCCCAACCATCGATCCAGGCACCAGATGGTGGGGCCACGGCTGCGCCTTCGTCTGACCAGGTTCCTGAGTAAATCACTGCCATCGATAGAGAGGGAACGGCGCGGGGTTGTGGTGGTGGTGGTAGTGGTGCGAGACCGGTAGAGATGTCACGAGCAACCACTGACGGACATGCAGTAATCAGCAGTTGTGCGTCGTCATTTGGCTTCCGTTGACGACTCGACGGCGTCGAGAACGGTCTGAGGGGCTTGGTTTGACATTAGCTGTCATTTACGCCAACCAAGCCCAATGTGTCCCGCTATCCAAACAGTCTCGAATTAAGGTCAGTAAGCTTCGCCAAACCAGATGGGAATCAAGAAACACGGTGGGCGGTTTCCACCTGCTACTGACGATAGCACTACTACATCGAGACGGGTGTGCAGTTGACCGCTGGCGGCCAAAGCGACGATCATACCTGCTTGCAACCGCGCAAGGACAATATCGAGGCTGGAAACCTGGTGTTGCAAGTCTTCTAGAACGCCAGCATAGTGCTTGGTGCTTGTCCCCCCTGCCAAGGATTGATTGGAAGTGGGTAGAGAGGTCCGTCAAGTTACATTGCAGTTGGATGCTGGGAACCGGAGAGGAGAGTCAGAGAGTGAGGAGGCTCTTAACGATCTAGCCAGGTATGGATAGAGGTCCGGAAAAGCTGCCGTGGGTAGATAGATGGACCAGGGTTGGTTTGGACGGATTCATGCGAGACGACTAAAATCCGCGATCTGATCAAGGGTTCCTACTTGGAGCTGGAGGGAGGGAGGAGGGAGGAGGGAGGGGGGTTTAAGTTGCGGCAATTGACGCTGGGCGTTAGCAGGCAAGGCAGGGCGATGGCTTGCAGGCTTGTACCTGGAGGTTTGCAATTGCAGGCACTTGCAGGCCTACAGGCTGGCCCAATACAGCGGGTCTGCACTGGTCTGCCGATACAGCAACAGATGAAGCAGCCAATGGGAACCGACTGGTTCCTCGGAAAGCCAACCCTGAATCAGATCCACCATCGTCCCCACCTCTGCCCCCCTCCTTAGCTTCAGTTCTCGCATTGTAAAACATCGACCATCCAAAGAGTGTCCACACCAGTCTGCCAGTCTTCGTTAACCTAGCCATCTTTTGTGCATGGTCAACTCGCTGTTTGGCCTGTAGTGCTCTTCCCAGCCTGGGGGAAATTAAAGATAATGCTCCAACATGTCAAATCATGAACAACTGCCCAGCCGGACGCGGCACCACCTACCTAACCTACCTAGAGCCGATCACTCACCGGCGCCAGTGGCTATGTGCGTGCACTCTCTCATGATACTGCTCTGCGCTGGTGGATGGAACATGTATTGTGTTCAGTTGCAGCAGCCCTATCGCATCAGCGCCATCGATGCCATCACCGACGGCAACATGTCCCGATCTTGCCACGGCGGCTAGGTACTTGAAGCGTGCGCATCCTCAAAACGGGGCAGCAGGGCAGGTACACAGCGATACGCTAGCCGAATAACTACCTACTACTAGGTATGTAGAGAGCTATCACAGCACGACCGTAGAAGAGCTCCACGCTGATTACTAACTCTTAACCTAGCAGTAGGATTAAGCATCCTGACAGTATTCCTTTTGCGCATCTAGAGTAAGCCGATTCAGCTCTTGGATGGGACTGGATACCCACCATCACCGATTAGAATACTCCCATCTACTGTGCTACAGTAACAGTGGAATCTCTCTATGTCTTGATGGCAGTCGTTGCTGACGACAGAGTCATCCGTTTACAACAGCTCGACGCGCACGCATCAATCCATTCCGAACAAAAGTTTCCCTTCGCAGCAGCTTTTCCGTCTTTCGTCCCATCCCATCCACGGAGAATAGTGTATTCTGTCTGTGCCAACCATGCCTACTCAAGTCGCATCATCTACTACTACTGTACGCGTAGGTTAGTAGGTGGTATCTGGATTCTGATGCCGAATCCCTGTACCCACTTTCTGAGCCTCGTTTCAACCCCTGTCCCCGGCTAGGAGGCGGCTGAGCAACCACTAGGCCCGCAGTACCATCAAGCTCTTGATCCGTCCTGATCCTGTGCGGATATCCCGACCGCTTGCTCTAGCTGGACCTTGGCAAGCCAAACCTGGAGAGAGCATGAATCATGAAAGATTCCTTTCGATCTTTGGGATGAACAGTACAAAAGGTTTACCTACTAACGGCGAAAAGGGGCCGTCATGATTGACGACGACAGGATGTTGCTTGGAGGAGTTTAAAGTAATCGTGGACAGGATGTGCTGCGCTTGACTTTGACAAATCCAAATCCAACCTGCTGGTTGCTTCAGATTGGGTGACATTCCATCTCAGCACTGTCAACCACACGTCGTCGAGGAGGGGTTCATCCTGCTCTGGTTCTCCATATGACATTTCGGCCGATGAAGCCAAGGACTCCGATAAACCAGATCCAGGCGCAATGCAACCACCACTCATGGTCCGTCCCACTGGGAATTCCCGACGATTAAGGAAGTCGTAAACTCAATCCCAGGACCTGATCGGCGCACCTTCTCGAAAAGGCTACCAACTTGGCGCGTCATCATACCATACCACTCATGTCAAGTTTGGAATAGAGACACTCACCGTGGTCCCCCCACCATGCCCGTTACCTGCTTGCTCGTCCAGACTTCCACAATCATTGAATTGCAGAATACCAGAGTCTTGGATGAGTACGCATGTTTACCTCCTTATCTGAAACGCAGACGTACGCTACTCGATGGGGCGGGTCTTCCTGGGCACATAATCTGTCTAAAAGCATCACCATCACCGTCAGTCGACTCAACTCACCGCTTGGGATTGATTGATTCATTTCAATTTAAACAGCGGCGGTTCCTGCGCCAAGCAAGAACGTAAGGCTACACTCTATCCGGGAAATGGCAGTTTTGACCTCATCAACGTCTCATCCAGGTACGACCTCTCTCAGTTCGACTGGATTGGGTGATATGGTTTCATGTAGAACCATTCCAAGGCGCTGGTTCTGTCAATCACTAAGTGCCTCCGCATCAAGTCGATACTGAAGGCAAATTCCCGACTTCGTAATTAGAAGCCGCTGTCATCGGCTGTCAACACAGAACAAGGCCACGCACATACTGCTGTATGCCATACCACGTCGGATAGTCTCACCAAGACCCATTCACGTCGCTCAGTAGTAGCCTATCTCCTCCTGTCGAAACGCTCGGTTTACCTTTGACGTGCGCTTGTGCGGAGAGGTTCTTGCTCCTAGAACCATGATCAATCTATGACTTTACGCGCTATCGTACGGCTATCAAGTCTCGATCACACTCATATTGGCGCTGTTTTCGATAAATTGTGAAGGGTCGAATACTGAAAAGGCGGGACCTTCGTGATGTGCAAAATATGGTATGAGTTCTGCGCTATTGCTAGGTAGATGGAAAACTCATCATCTGTTACGTCTTACAGATTACAACTACTTCTGGGTGTGTGTGTGTTTTGTGGGATTGAGTTCAGACCTCCGGATGCCAACCATTCAGCCGATCAATGATCTCCAATGATCTTCCCAAGGTATGTCGGGGAGGTAAAGTCAGCTTAAGGCGCATCGCAGATGGTGTCGATCTGCAGATCTTGATATCTGAGACAAACATAACAAATGTCAAGATGCCAACCACGCGGTAGCACGGTATTTGGAACTACATGATCATCACCTTCGAGGCCAAACTTCGTCCTTGGCTCGTATTACCCGAAGAACAGCATATGTTCGGTCAACAATTCTACGACTACAACGTTCATGTCACGCTTGGCACTGGTAGCCGTCCGCATACCGTATCCCCATGAGCGCTACAACGGAAGAGCATAGGTAATCTGACCAACCAGATAACGCGTTCCATGGGCTCAGCCATCCATCGCCAGCCAACTGACACAAGACGGTACAGAAGTCCGCCGGGTTGGACTCGTGTGGTTTGGCGGAACAAAGCTAAGGGAAACCGCAACTTGAGGGATGCGAAGTCCCGAGAAGTGCGCGCGGGCATCTTAAATTTCGCACCCTTTCCATTGAAGCTTCCCGTTTGGTGCTGGCTAATATACTGGATCCAAGTATGGTGTCCAATGTGATAGCTGGTTTTGACAGAGTTACCAACATGGAGATCACCAGTCAACAAAACATCACGTTGACTATATATTTCAAAGCTGAGGTTGCCATCTTGGGATGAATGCGAGGTGGGATATGATACTGAGCAGAACCCCTCGGAAACATGGGAAACGAGCTCGCACAAACATCGCGTCCCCCATCTTGCCGGAGATACCGAGCAGCAATCTCGCTACCGAGGCTATGGTCGACATTCGGCAGCCTCTCTCATGTTCATGCCTGTCTCGTGGGCTTATGAATCAGCATGAGTGCGTACGAGTATCGTGGTTACATTATACGACGAAAAGCTAGTAATACCAGGCTACTTACTGCAGTTTCAGTAGAAGCTGGATAGGGCTGCAGGCGAACTCGGTCATCACTTACTCATGACAAAAATGGGTGTGTTAATCTATAGTTGCTGGTCGCGCGACTCGTTGCAAACACGCATGCGGTCAGCTGAGTAGAGTAGGCATTTAGAGTCGTTACCATGTTGGCGTTCGGCGGTGACCCGAGACTCGATGTCGGGTACTTGCTTCACTACCCCAACATCTCCAATAACAGACCCCACGGGGAGGAAGAAGAGGAAGGTCGGGTTACCACGAGGCTGCGGAGAAAATGGGGAAACGTATAGTGGGAATTCCACAAAATTCTTCCTGTCACGTTGGACACAATAGTGTGTATCCAGGTATGCCTCTCGTTGGTCCCCATCACATCGCCCGGACTTCCGGAGCCTGCCAACCACATCCGAGAATATGATCTCTTTAGGCAGAGAAGGGTTCCGGCGTCTTGGGATCTAGTAGGGCTGGCAGGCTGGCATGGATGATCATCCTCCCCCGCAGCAAGCTGCCGCCGACCCAGTGACCACTTACACATACCGCTGACAGCCCAACCGTGCTCGCCTTCCTAATCCGGAAGGCGTCGACAAATGAGAATGCGAGTAGCGGCGGAGCCTTTGTCCTCGGAGTGCACCCACGGGTATCGCTAAGAACTGCCCGATATTTTGACGTCACAGAGACAACCCCGTTACGGCTGGTTTTAGGTAGAGAGCGACTTTCGTTGGGAATATGGAATATTGAATGATCGACAGAAAAACCCGAGTCATCGGGATTAATAACCCCAAGAGATGGATGGGTTAGGATGGAGGCTGGAGGAGGAAATTGCGGTTTGGAGGGTTTCGTGCTCAGACGGCTGTCCCTTCGAGGGCCTTCTTGGCTCACCGTCTTGGATGAAGCTTGTCAGAGTGTTCCCGTCGCTTAGCCCGTCACTTGGCTATTGCTTGATGGGCGCGCGACGGCGGCGGCGGAGGTGCGGCCCTTCTACCTGTTGTCACGGAATTGGGTTCCGCGGGGATTTGGAGCTACGAAAGCGTGCTCGTGACCACAGCTAGCTCCGGCAGATGACCGAATAGACGATGCTTGATAGGGCGGGGACTATATCATATCATTTTTTCGAAGAGAAATCGACGAGAAACCCTTTTGCCCGACCGCTTGCCCTTGGCAAGCTTGGCTCACGAGAAGGTTTGTGGTCGTAGATCAACGAGCGGACGGCTAGCTGGTGATCTTCTTTGCCGATCAAAATTGGTCCGGCGGAAAGCGCTAGGTTACTGGGTACACGAATAGAGAGCCAGCAAGCAAGTAGCCTGGCGAGTTGAGGACGCCATATACCAGGCTCCGACGGAAACGTATCGAAATTGGCGACACATAAACGCATTCTCATGCCAAATATATTCTCATCTCAGGATGCACTGCAGCAACAGAGTCCGTCTCTGCGTTGTCCTATTGCGTGGTTGTGGCTGCGTACATTGCCTGGGGTGACATGGGCTTCGGTCTGTAGCCAATTGCCAATTGCCGAAGCCAGGGCGCTATTTCGTCAACGCCTAACTAGGTTACGCCTCCACCTCCACCAAGATCGTGGGTGAAAGTCCCCCACCCTTCGACCCCACCTAGCTGGGATTCCCCAGGATCTTCAGGCCGCCCCGGCGATGATATTAGGATATCGTGGATATCTACTATCATACACGGCAAGTCTTTGGGATCAGCGTAAATAGCGCCTGGCCATTATCGACGGCCGGTGGGCGTGTCAGTCCAGGGCATGTGCCTCTCCCGTGAAAAACAAAAAGAAGAAGAAGAAAATCAGGAAAGGAGGGAATTACCTCATTCCCCACTACGAACCTTGGGAGACGGCCCGGCACCTGCATGTTTAGGTGCAATTTGTTTCAGTCCAACGACCGATACCTGGCTGAGGTAGTAATGAAGAAGGGGACGAGTTCGGGGCATGACGGGGAGAGAGTCATGCAAAAAAAAGAACCAATACACCGTACTAGAATCGAAACCCCCTTGGGCTGTAAAAAGCCATATCGTGATTACTTAGTATGCTAGGCAGAGCTGCCGGTTTTGATATACCTCATCTAGCAGAGGACAATCCTTTCTTTTCGTCCTTCATGCACCATCTTATTATGCAGCAGCAGTAAACGCCTGGATGCGAATAAGCCACGATGCATGGCTGCCGCTGAAACAGGGAATGCTGACAACGGCACCGTCCTTGAATTACAGGCACAGGGTCAGCGCTTCAAGGCATCGCTCGCTTGTTTTGACATCGGGCTGGGGCTGGATTGGGCTGGCTAGACGGGCTGGACGAATCACAGAGGCGCGGGACCCTTCTTGCTTTTACATACTTACATGTATGTACTACCTTAGGTACGGACTCACGGAGGTCGCGTTGTCAACATTAAAGTGAGTGATCTAGATATGCACCTAATCATGCGCTCATGATTCACGTAGTGCAGGCACATAAAACAGGCGGTCAAATTTGCATGCGAACGTCCTGCAATACTCCATCAGACGAACAGCGCTTGGTACATACATGTAAAATGTGTGTCTGTCTGTCTGTTTGGGTGAAATTAGACATGATCATTGAATGACGCCGTCGAAATTGGAAATGAGTGTACCTAACTTACTTCCAATGATAGAGCTCGTTATTCTTGTGTTCGTCCGGAAAGCGGCCGACACCCGAGCCCGTTTTCGCCGGTTCGTTAGTAAGTAGGGATTGACTTAAGTACCTTGACACTGACTACAATTTCTCGAGCTGAACCACCTCCTCCCGTTGTTCCAATGTTTCACGGCGATGTAAGTTGCTCATTGCATTGGAAGTGGAAACAGGCCGGTCAGGCCCCCCTTTTTTTTTAGCCCGTTTGGCCGATTCAGGAAGCTGATGGTTTGGATATCCGATATATCGGGGTTGGTGGCTGACCTGCTTTCGGAACACATTTGTCGTGTCGAGTGACCCCATCCATCCATGTTTTTATGTTGTCTTTGATTTATGATGCTTACCGTACCGCCCATCTTTTTCCTCCCATGACTGGCAGATCACTTTCCTAACCCGGCACCTATCGAAACTCTACAGCTCTATGGTTGCAGTTGCACGCGTTAGACAGACAGATGCGCGTAGTCTAATTTTCGTTGCACCACTTACAAGGCCCCGTTCGGGATGTTTCTCAGACCTGCAATGTCCACCATCCCGCCCAATCGCATGGCTGGTTGATGAGGGTCTTATTACCGCCTGCCTTCTTTCTTCAAGTCTTCAAGTCTTCAGTTCTTCGGGGTACGGGATGGCTTGTTGACTCTCGTGTCGTCAAATCTCTCTTCCTTGGCGGCCCCCCCGCTAGCCTCTCATACGATGGGTACCGCATGGGCGCGCATCTGGCTGGGAGGTGAATCTACAACCTACCCACCGGCCGGTCTACTGCTACGCCGCGAGTAATCCTTCCTAGCACGCGAGATCATAGCCCTCCTGACATGGAAAAAGAAGTCCACTCCCTTACACAATGACACCTGTGGCCTGGCCGACGAATAGAATCATGTTGTACATTCAAGTAGCAAGTCTCATGATTCTCCTCCCATCCCCAAATTGGATGAGAGATGGCCCCCGACTCGAATATGCAATGGCACCCGACAGTCCACTAGGCAGCCTTCTTCGGCTTCTACACACTCTTTAGCAGCAGGGTCTGGTCTTACTGAGAGGATACTTTCCTCCTAGTCGGCCGACTATACTACGGAAGCCGGCATGGCTGTCCCCCTTCCTGTTGTGAATCAGATTCATATAACTGCTCTTACTCCCTCCCGCCCTTGGTTAAGATCGCCCTAAACTTACTTCTTACGCTCGTCTTGCTTCCCCTTCACCCTCCCTTATATCCCCACAAGACACCATCTTCACCCGACTCTTCTGTTCCCTTCTTCTTCCGGCAATTTTGTTCTTGAAAGTGCACCACCCACAATGAGGCTCAGTATTGCCGCGGTTGCCCAAGTGGCACTGACGGGTGCGCTAGTACATGCCGCCTCGACATTCTCTCCGGCCCGACCGCCAGCCATACCGTTGGCCGTCCGGTCACCGTATGTCAACACTTGGTTACCTGTAGGAAAGGATGGCGGCAATGGTGGTTATCTGGTTGGTGAATGGGCACAGTCCTGGAGGTACGAATTTTGTCCACGATACTACCCCTGATGGTGTTTGATATAGTTTCCGAAGCTAACGAAGTATAACAGTCAGCACACCAACGGCTGGGTTGGTCTAATTCGCGTGGACGGCACTTCTTACACGTGGATGGGTGCCGCGGCCAATGGCCCTGCCGCCGTAGATCAGACGGAGTTCTCTTACACTTCCACCAGAAGCAACTTCATCATGAACGTTGGAGGTAAAGTCGGGATGAACATTACCTTCATGTCCCCGGTAACACCCAGCGACCTAAAAAGGCAGTCCTTGACCTTCTCCTACCTCGATGTGGGGGTACACTCTTTGGATGGATCAACACACGATGTTGAGATCTACACCGATGTCAGCGGTGGTGAGTTCTGAATACATGTATATACCCACCGGACTTTATCGGCTCACTAACCACGTTATAGAGTGGGCCTCGGGCGATGACAGCGCTGTCATTCAGTGGGACTACAACACTTCCAACGGTGTCGCTTATCACACCATCGCTCGGCAGCAGCAAAACGAGATGGCCGAGAATAGAGAGCAAGCCGCTTGGGGCACATGGTACTACTCTACGGCAGATGGTCAAGGCGTAAGTCATCACAAAACACATTAAGCTCGATTTTCGTATCAGCCATTCACTTCGCTGCTAACAACAATGAACAGCTTACATACCAGAGTGGCAGCGATACGGACGTAAGGGGAAGCTTTGCCAAGAATGGAGTCCTTACAAACAGCAAAGACACCAACTTCCGCGCGGTCAGCAACCAATGGCCAGTTTTTGGATTTACCAAGAAGCTTGGATCCGTTGGAAGCGAAAGTGTCTCGACCGTCTTCTCCATTGGGTTGACACAAGACAATGCCATTTCGTTCCTAGGTAAAGGAAGTGGTCTGACGACGGTCCCGTCTCTGTGGAAGAGCTACTTCTCCAACGGCCTTGATGCTGTATGTAAACTACTCACAGCCTATAACGAGAACACTGGACTAAATTTGACTAGATGACCTTCTTCTATAATGATTACGCCACAGCGTCAGGTCTTGCCACAGATCTTGACAACCGAGTTGCCAGCGACTCTACGGCTGCTGCTGGCCATGATTACCTCACCATCACCAGTCTAAGTGTCCGCCAGACATTTGGCGCATTGCAATTCTGTGGCACCGACTCAGCTCCTTTGGTGTTCCTCAAAGAGATCAGCTCCAACAGTGACATCCAGACAGTCGACGTCATGTTCCCGTCAATGCCTCTGATCGTCTACACAAACCCCAAATTGCTCGCTTACTTGATGGATCCCTTGTACATTAACCAGGAGAACGGTCACTATCCTAACAAGAACGCGATCCATGACCTGGGCACTTTCCCCAATGCGAAGGGCTACCCAGCCGGTAACGATGAACTGATGCCTCTTGAGGAGTGCGGCAACATGATCATCATGACTTTGGTTTATGCCCAGCGAACTGGCGACACTGCCTACCTGAACACCCACTATACTTTACTCAAGCAATGGGCTGCATACCTTGTTGAGGACTCCCTCGTCCCCGCGAACCAGATCTCTACCGACGACTTCGCCGGCTCCTTGGCCAACCAGACCAACCTTGCCATCAAGGGCATCATCGGCCTGCGAGCCATGTCGGAGATCGCCAAGTTGACCGGCAACTCGGATGACGAGAAGAGCTTCGGCGACACTGCGTCCTCCTACCTGTCGCAATGGCAGACCCTGGGCACCAACCAGGGTGCCAACCCGCCGCACACCACGCTCTCGTACGGCGACAACGACTCGCACGGCTTGCTGTACAACCTCTACGCCAACAGCCTCCTCGGCTTCGGCACCTCGTTCGTGCCCCAGTCCGTCTACGACATGCAGTCCGCCTTCTACCCGACCGTGGCGCTCGAGTACGGCGTCGCGCTCGACACGCGCCACTCGTGGGTCAAGTCGGACTGGATGCTCTTCGCGGCGGCCATATCGAGCACCGAGACCCGCGACATGTTCATCAAGAAGCTCGCCAACTGGATCAACGTGACGCCCACCAACAGGCCACTCACTGACCTGTACGACGGTAACTCGGGCGACTTCCCCGGCATCACCTTCAATGCGAGACCCGTCGTGGGCGGCCATTTTGCCCTGCTGGCGCTGCCCAACTAAAGTGGCCTCTCGTCACTTTAACTATTGGGCCATCCAGTACATACAGTTTTGAAGGCAACTGTTACCCTCGTCTTCTATTTTCTTCTTTTCTTGGAAACCCGTTGGCTATTCGGTCGGATCAGATGATACCCATTTCTGGAGCTTGAGAGAACAATCGCTAATTCACTATGTTAATGTTTTATCTTATTTTATTCCTGCCTTGTACTGTTTATCTCGGCATCATGCCCCATCTACAAGCACCCCCCAAGCGAGTAGAGGGTAAGCGGGAGCGTTGCATATCAATATATGGAATATACAACATATTAGCAAGCAAAGTACTCTGGGAGTATTTGGTCGGTCGCTAGACGTATATATTTGTTAGTGTCAGTCAAATGGAAAGCCCCCTTTATCTTGTGCCAAATGTACTCGGCTGCATACTCACAATGGATTGCGTGACCCCTTTTCATGTCATTGCTGCCTTTGTTGGCATGTATGTCTCGAGTTTAGGGGGGAGAGCTTGTTCGAAAGCGTCTCCGTGTGGGCCTATCTAGCAATGCGGTCCCCAAGCGAGGGACAAAGAATACCAAATGAGCTACGCGTACGTGCGGTTGAATACTGAAAGTCTATAACGGCAAATGTCTGTTTCATAATGTCTTATTGTGTGGCATGGTTTGTTTTGTTTTAGATATCGTCTATTCTTCCCTTTCTGAGTCTATCTAGTGGTTAGATTGGTCATCATGGGCTGGTCTCAGCTCAGATATGGCGATGACGGAGATGAAATCGCTACAGATATAGGAAGGAACCTTCCGATCAACGCTCGTGCTCCTCCGCACCGAAATAGACCGTACATCCACCCTGGTAGAGTGCCGCCGAAACCGAGTGTTCCGGACAACGCGAGACGTCCGGGTACCTCCTGCTCGCCTGCTCGAGTTCATGGGTCATAGCTCGTTGTAAGATCTAGAACAAACCCCCACGGAAACCGCTTGAGAGGTGATGTATTTCTAGATGATCGAGAAGTAGCAGTAATGGGTAAATGATAGCGTTCAAAATAGTATGGAGGCAAGAGAGAGTAGAAAGGTGGTGGGATCCTCATGTCAAGAAAACGTGTACGATGAATGATTATTTACTGCTCCTGAAACGTTCTAAAGCCATATCTCATGTCCCCATGTTACCAATACAACTGGATCAAGCAACAGTAAACTCCCCACTGACCCCTTCAAAGGGAGTGATACTCCCGCTCAAACTCTTAGAATCACCAGAATACCGTATACGATAGACGCCAGGCTCTGCCCAAGCCTCCGTCTCCCAAGTGATGGTAACCTCGCTCGTCGCGAGCAGCTCGCTGGTCCGGCGCCAGCGGAACACCAGATGCCAATCGTTGTCATCACGGACTGTAAGCCACGTCTTCTCTTCTTCTCCCCCTTTTCTCCTTTGCTTGGCCCGGAGTTCTGCGGTGGCTGCATCGTCATCGACATTGCTCGCAGTCTCATCGGAGGGGGCGACCAGTCTTTCGACCGTGGCATAGCTTTGCTCTAGCCTCAAGTCGTTCCGCGGGTTCGCGCCCACAAAGACAGCAGTGGCATCCGAGCCGCGCTCAACAACGACACGGACGTCGGTGATGACGTCCCCGAAGCTCTTCATCAGACCCGGCGAGTCATATACAACGCCGGGGACAAAGCTGAGGCTGCGGTTGACATTGTTTGGTGGTTCGGGGCCGACTGGAGGGTTCTTGCGCGAAGTAGCATCCAGATACGGCACGAAAGACAGCGTCAAGTTAATATACGCTTGTAGTGTATGCGGGCCATATAGGGTGCTGGCACCTTCGTAGCGTTGGATCCTATGTCACTGGTTAGCGCGAAAGGAATGAGCACGGAAAATGCACAAAACGATGAATATGGCATGGCTTTGCGAGCAAAGTAGATTTGATGACATACCCATATTCTTCCTCGGTCGTAATGTAATGCGTGTAGCTGTTCGCCGGGCCGCCAAGCACTACAACCGGTTCTTGAGGATGAGGTCCTGGCCCAGGCTCAGTATTCTTGGATCTCGCCGCCACCTCGCCGGCAACAGCATTCTTCCACCGCCGACCGGCCATGGTCGTCGCCTCTCCGGGGCTCACGACAATGACCATCTGCCCCACGCGAAAGACCTGGATATCCACCACGTTGGGCGTCCACAGGTACGGTTTGTGGATCTCGCCCACGTCGAGGAGGATGGGCTTGGGGTGGTGGCACGCCTTCTGCTCCTCCGTTGGCGCCTTCAGGAGCCCCGAGACGACGCTCCACACGGGCGAGGTGGTGTTAGGCCCGCCGTCGTGCTGCGTGAAGTCGAACGCGCCCGGCCCGTCCGACGTGCCGGCTGCGAAGGAGTAGCCCAATGCTGCCGGGCACGTGGTGACTTCGGTGCCGTTCGGCAGTGCGAACTTGTAGTCCGACATGTCGTGAAAGGTGTGAAATGATTTGACCCAGGGGCCACGAACCGGCGTCAGCTTGTGCGGCTGGCCGTACAAGGTCCTAGCGGGCTCGAACTGTCGTCTGCCCACCTCATAACAAGATGTGGTCCCGGTATCGTCCGTAGTGAAAAGGGGCCCGCGGGCGTGACATTTCTGCGACTTGCCGTCGCTACATGTGCTATTCTCGAAGCTGCACATTTGCCCCGTGCCATCTTCGCACCAAGCGCCAAGAACGTTGGGACTCGTGTCGCCGACGCTGGCCTGTGAGAACCCGGCGACAAAGCCTTCGGTCGAGCTCTCGTCGCCCCTCACGCTATTCTCGAAAAGCGTGGCGGCCACCCCTTTATTGTCACCAGTGATCAGAGTGTTGTTGCCATACATCGAGGTGCCGTGGGTGGGAAACCACGTCAAGACTCCAATATTCTTCTTATCGGAAGCTCTCTGGAAGTTCAACAGAGTAAGATCTTTTTCCACTGAGCCATCATCTTCAGTACTGGCATTATACTGAGCTCGTTCCGCCTCCGGGTTGGCAAGGTAGGCAAACGGACTTCTGTTGATGTTGGCGCCAAACACCTTGGTAGAGCCCACACTCAAATGGCCGGGGGCAAGGCTCTCGTGTGCCCTCCGGATCGACAGGACAGCACCGCCTACGATGGCACGATAGCTCTGGCGGTCGAAGCCCTTGCTAGTGATTTGCGGAAGAAGATAGTTGAGCCAAGCCCCGGGTCCACTATGCGAGTGCGTCCCCGTTACGGCGATGTTGTTGTGCCCGTAGCCGGCATACTCGGATCCGAGCTCTTGTAGGCCAGACATAATGCCATAGCGCACGGCGGTGTCTCCGGACTGCGTATCCAACACCAAATAAACGAAACGTTCCTCCGGATGTTCCGGATCAGCGACGATGAAGGCGCGCGAATGTAGTCTCTGCCGCAAACCAGTACCTTTCTGGTTCGGGTCGGCGTAGCCCATGAGGTTGATCTCCACGCAAGGGCCGGTGATGTCGGCTTTCCCGACGCCAATCAGATACTCGTCTCCGTGTTCATGCTTTTCTGTGTCCTCGGATTGTATAGAGTCCGTGGCATCCTGTAAGTTTTCGGGTCCTTCCGCGCCATGGCTTTCACCGTATGGTATGGCCCAGGATGGTAGCCTTTGGGAGAAATTCCTGGGAAATAGTGCGACAAGTGTCGCCGCGGAAAGCAGCAACACGGTAACGGTCAAGAGAAGGACATTTTTGCGAGAATATTTCCTGGGGTGCTGTGGTTTCTCCATTTCAAAGGTGGTAAAGGAGGACCAGCCTCGACGAAGTTGCAAGTAGTTGTAGTATCAATTCTTCCCATGAGCCTGTCTTCCGGGCGACATCTATCTTCTTCTAGCTGTAACTGTAGAGGTTGCCTGAGCTAGTACCAACATCGGACATAACCCGGTGTGTGTGCTGGAAACAAGGTCGGAGGTGAATTGATAAGAGGGAGATATGAAGCTGTTTATTGAGAGATACAATAAGTATAAGATGGAATCCTAGAAATCCTTGGGAGGAATATACTAGCAACAGCACAAGTACGTACTTACATGTCCCAACGCTCACTGTCACGGGGCAGCTGCCACACACACTCATGAGTCAAGCCAGCGAATACCTCGTCGTGTAGGATATGAGACATGGCGGGAAGGTCTCCAGTCAGCCAGCCAGCCAGCCAGCTCTCTCCACGATTGATTGACTGACTGACTGAGCTACAACTAACTCTAACTGTAGCAGCAATAACAGCTGGCGCAAACGGTACTACCCCAACTAGTGTCGTCATAAGCACGACTGACCGCGTCGCATTGCAGGCGGCAGGTCGAAAGGGAAAGGCCTAATTCCTGCGCGCCTAAAAAGCTTACCTACAATGTAGTAGAGCTAACAAGCCCCTTGCAGTGGCGGCAAGTTCTTGGGTTTTGGGCCTGTCAATCCCCCCGATAATTCGAGTGGGGCACTTCAGAGCTGCTGGCTGCTGCTGGAAAGTTGTAATCACCGATAAGGGCCTTATCGAACTCCTAGGATAGTAGGAATTGGAGAGTAACTCGCGATGCGCCCAGTAAGAGTGAGTGCCAATTAATTGCAAACATCAATACGACAACAAGGATACACAACCCACGACAGAACACTGCATTCAATACAGCGACTCAATCTAGAAATACACAACTTGAGAAAACCGATACAGCGACTACAGTAGCAAGCAGAACGAGGCGGTTGCCCAGCAGACAGACAACATGTCGATCCGAACGGTCGTCCACGAGTCTCTACCCTGTAAGCCAACAACACCCGACCATCACGTCTCTCGCCCCATCTTCTTCTCTCTACTGTACCCGTGTGGTCCACTAACGGTCAAGAACTACAGACGTAGACAAAGAGCCCACAGCCGACGAGCGCACCCAAGCCCAAAACCTCATAACCGCCGAGCTCGCCTCGATACAACAAGAGCAAGCCGCCGAAAGCGAAGCCGCCGCCGCCGCCGCCGACGACGACAGCACACCATCAACAACAGCGCCGCTACACCCCTCCCTACCACCGCTCCAAGACTCCCCCTTCTACACCGCCGACTCCCTGCTCCACCAAGAACAAGCCCGCCTCCGCGCCAAGCAGCCCCTGACCGCCATCGACCTGTCACGCTACGAGGTCGACGAGGACGACCTGGCCGCCGCCGGCGCCCACCCGGACCAGCTCGAGGCCGCCCTTGGCCGCGCCTACACGGCGCAGGCCTACCTGACGGCCCGGCACGCCCACCTGGGCCTGCTGGACCGCTACGGCAAGAATGCCTGGCTCGTCGGCAACTGGCAGGCCGAGGCCGAGCTCGCCGCCCTCGAGCGCGACCTCGCCGCCGCCAAGCGCGACATCGAGCTCGTCAACCACGCCCGCCGCCAGATGCAGACCGAGGTTGGCGAGGAGCTGCGCGGGCTCGACGCCACCTGGCGCCGCGGCGTCGGCCGCGTCCTCGAGACCGAGGTCGCCGTCCAGGAGTTGCGGAATCAGATCGAGCAGCGGAGGCAGGCGGCGGCGGTAACAAGCGTTGGAGACGGTGCCGAGGAATAGGCAGTTCCAGCGTTCGGAAACATGACTGAGCTGGGCTGGGTTGACTTGCTTAGCGAAAGACAAAATCAAGAATCGGAACACTTCCGCGAACGAGATGTTATTGCAAATGGAGAACTAAAGCCTGTATAGGTAACCGCACCACCAGCATTAGATTGCCATGGGTAGACAGAGCACGAACATCATGTCATAGTATCAAGTTGCGTCGGGTCGCATTGGTAAAGGCGTTAATCTAATTAGAAAGCGAAGGTATCTTTAAACGCCTTCTCAACCGAGTAATGGTAAAAACTGCTACCCATACATGAACATGTGCCGCCAACGGCTTGTTTCTAATTGCCATCTCGTACCCCAGCTCCCCGAAGCAATACGCCATTGACCTATTCGAGTCCCAATTTGATCAACCCAACCGTGTCCCCAACCAAGTCCTAGTCCCTCGCCGCAGCCTGAAGAGGATCTATGTCTTCCACGCCTGACTTCACTCCTTGGTACTTTGTCCGCCTCATAATACCCTCAACCGGGCCCAGCAGTCTCGCGAAAGCACTCTTGCCCAGAGTAGCCACCTTCACATCATCGGTGGTACTAACGACACTTGCGGCCCGGGGCGCGTCGTTAAGCAGCGCCAGCTCGCCGAAGTAGTCGCCCTTCTTGTAATGCTTGACATGGTTCCTTTGTCCGTTCCGGTCAAGGTAGGCGTCACATTCACCCTGTTCCAAAAGGTAGAACGACGTTCCGATGTCACCTTGTTGTATGATCACATGACCAGGGGGGAACTTGAGCGTCTCCAACGCATCGGCAATCTTGGAGCGTTCATACGGTGTCAGGCTCGAGAGGAGCGGCACCTCCTCCAAGAAGTTTTCGTACATTCGGCGGCGCGCAAATGTAGACTCCATTAAGATCCTGCGGAACGTGACGCGGTCAAGCGCCCAGAGGTTGCAGCCGGACTCTGCCGACATGACGGTCGCAGCACGTGGTGCGTTGTACATGAGCGCGAGCTCGCCAAACGAGCCTCCGGACTGAATGGTACCGACTTTGTCCCCCAGGCCATCGGGGCCCGGCTGTAAAGCGCCTAATGCGTTTACGTAAACATCGAAGCTGCCTTTCTCGACAACGTAGAAATAGTCTCCGGCGTCGCCTTGTGTGATGACCTAATAATCAACAATGTTAGCAACCTGATGCAGCCATAGTTAAATATCAGGGAACCAATTGGTTTACTAACCTTAATGTCCTTGGCAGGAATTGGCTTCTCGACGAGCGCACCTAGAATCTGTGCACTCTGCTCGTCGTCCAGATGGTTGAAGAGAAAGTTGCCTGAAATGGCCTTCTTCAGACGCTCTAGTTGGTCGGCCGTTTTGGGGAAGGTGGGAGGCGTCCAGTTGTCATTAACGTCCGCGACCGGCTTGAGCGACTCGGCGGATACTGATGTGCGCCTTCCAAAGTTGTACTGGGGAGGGTACGAGTTCGGGTCCGGAGGGCTTCTCATGGAGTTCGGAGGACCATCTGTCGGGGCATCGCCGCCAAAGAGACCACGCGAATGGCCGCCGCTGGAATTGGAGAGGGAGAAGGAAGGTGTGGTGGGAGATGTGACCGTGTCGTTCTCGTCCTCCTCGATAACATTCAGCAACTCGTTGGGTGCGGGTGTCCCTGATCCAGTCTCCGTCTTTCTGCTATCACCGCCGAACGGATTTGAATTCGCCGCGAAGGGGCTAGTGAAGGTTGCTCCAGACATTTTCAGAGGCTCAGGGGTATGCCCGTTTTTCGCCTTCTTCGACAGGTGGTGTGTGCGCTCGTCCGCAAGGCGTCGGATGAAGTAATCGGAGCAGAACTGTAGTATATCGTTGGGCTTCTCTTGCCGAAGACGTTGCTCAAGCGCCTGCAACTCTCTCTGGTAAGCGGCCGTGTCAGACATGGCGTATGATGTATAAGAATCTGTGGAAGGGAATGGCGCAAGATAGCACAAGACTCTCAGGTAGAGAGATCGAGCGTTGTCGCCGAAAGGGGTACACAGTCCCCGCGTAGACAGAGCTTGTGATCAAACGGGACTGAAGAGTGGGAAGGGAAGATCAAGTGAGGAGCGACAACGACGGACGCAGACGATTAGAGGAAGAAGTGATGCAGTAGTCGCAACTTGTGTAGAGAGAGAAAGAAACAGAGAGTAGAGTAGAGTAGAGTAAGGTAGAGAAAGTGTGAAGGAATAGTTGGGCTAACGGCTCAGGCCTAGTTGCGTTGCTCGAGGCTGGTGGCTCAAGGTAACTTATTATATGACGGTAAAGTAGGGAGAAGAGTAGCAGAGTAGCAGAGTAGCAGAGTAGTGGCTAATTGGAAGTTTGGTTCCAGCTGGGGTATGCCACCTGGTGGACTACCGATTTGTGGAGAGTGCAATTGAGTGGACAGGACGCTAATCGGTGGTGCGTGTGCGCTTCATTTAGAACCGAAAGGCCAAGCGGAGATTGAGACGGGCACTGGAAACGACTGAGGGGATTCAGGGAAGGGCGCAACAGCGTCCAAGTGTTGTTGGTGGTGGTATCTGCTCTGGATATCAAGGTGTGATGTTGGGAGGGAGCAGGGAGTTGAAGCAGCAGAGCAGAAGTGATCCGCATCCAGTTTCAAGATAGTGAACTACACTAGCGACCATCGGCGGAAATGGGGGAAGGTAGCAGGGTAGGGGGGCAAGGAATGAACGAACGAACGGCCGGGACTTGCCAGGAGATTGTGAACTTGCTGCTAGTAGGTAAGGTAGGTAGGTAGTCAAGGTAGCGATAGAAAAAGATGCCCAATAAGGGTGTTGCCAACGTACGTTTCTCAATTTGCTTTTAGAACCGATGAAATATTGTGAATACTGACAGCAACAACTGTGGCGATCCAATGGTTGGAAGAGAGAAATGTGAATCAAGCGAAAGCAGGGGAAAGCTTCAGACAAGACAAGTCAGATACATGTCAATTCGCATAGATCAGACTCAGTCCAGTTGAGCTTCGTTGAAGATGGAGAGAGAGATGCGTCACTTACTCCGCAATCCACAGAGTTTGGCGTAGGCAACAACTAGCTGATGTTTATTTCGAGCAAGAGGCAGAGACACTGATTCGTGCTTTTGCCCTTGTCCCCTACAATGCGTCGGGTTTATGTTGCCAAACGTCGGGAAGCAGCTGATTGAGGGGGATGGCGGCGCGGGAGGGGTAGAGTAGAGTAGAGTAGAGTAGAGAGGATTGACGAGGATCCGTCTTGGTATTTGCAAGTGAGACCTTGGGTGCCGGATGATGGATCGAATATATGATAGGTATAGAAGAATCTGATACCTAGCCAACTTGCAGCAAAGGATAGGTGGTTGGAATGGTGAGATTTGTCTTTTAGGAGATGGGGGGAGGGGAAAGACCGTCAAAGAGAAACCAGATCAATGAATGGCTGCCTTTTTTTTTTTGCTATTGTTTGGTTTGTTCTTTGATGCAATGCAATGCAGGTGGCTCACTCAATCTCACTCACTGCCTGCCTCAACCTATCAAGTATGTACTCAAGTCACATTCTGCCTCCCATCTCCCGTCATCTTTTTGAACCTTGGGGGCTTCAATTCCTATATTTCCCAAAGGCAGCAGGCACCACTGTCGATATCTCACCACACGCCCCTACTTGCCTACCTAGCCTTGGAGATGCAGCCCCCAAGGGGAGCAAGTGCCGTCCTTGAAGGGTCAATGATGGCGACTGGCGGACATGTGCGTGTGTACAACGTAGTGTGTCGTGATGGTGGTGGGGCAGAAGCGACTACCTGCTGTATTGACGTATTTGCAAGCCAATCACTCATCCTCTGGCCGGCCAGCTCTGCATTCAGGACTCACTTCCCCTCCTTCAAATGCCGCTTCCAAGCTTCGATCCGGAATCTAGAGACTTCTTCACGTCTTCTAGAACAAATCCACTGCACCCGTCAAGCCCGTCCACAGGCGCACAGACCAGCAGCCCTGGGTTCCGGCACGATAGGTCGTTCTTACTAAAACAGGAGGACCCCTGGTGGCAAACGTTTGTGCATAACAAAGCCGAGCTGGCAAGCCCCTTTCAAGCTTTGTCGTCGCTCGGTGCGCTCAGACGACTTGGGCTTCGGATTGATTGGCAATGACAACGCAGCAGAAGCAGCAGCGAGGGAGTCCAATTTCGCTAAGTGGAAGAATTATCTGTAATTCACGGAGTCCTCGGTTCCCAGAAGGCATATTGCCCTATTGTCCGGAAGGCAGCCTGTGAATGCCGGTGAACTGCATCCGTGAACCGTGATGAGCTGATCTGTACGCATTTGACTTCCCGTGTTAAGCTGTGCTGCCTGTGTACACGATGGATGGCCCAAGCTCCCTCCAGGGTAGGTAGCACTCGGGAAATGCATTGAGTGCCTGTGAGTCCATGCTTTCGGCCTGGCCTAGCCTGCTAGCTGCAAGTTGACGTTGAGTCTCGGAATCCCTGGAAGCACTCTGCCAGTCTGGCACTGGAAATGATGTAGTTGCATGTGCTGGGTTGAGCCACCGTTCTCTACCTAGCTGCAAGAACTATTTTCTAATATATTGAACAAACAATATCATTCAATTAGAACGGTTCCAAACAACCAAAATAAATGCGTGATGAACTGGCCTTCGACGTCAACATGTGACTTATTTGGAAAGAAATATAGAGGTCATGTGTCGAAGCCCAGTAGAATACCTATTTTGTTCTTCGGGTTCCAAAGTGGATTCCCTCAATCAGATTGCGTAATTTCATCTTTTAAAGTATGCATCCCAACCACGGAGAAGCCGGTAAATGCATCTACTGCATGGTTAAGGGGGACTAGGCAGAAGCCCGGGGTATATTGTTTTTTTCTATTACTGGTTACTGGTTGAAAAGGCTGATCGGATCTAATTTGTATGCCTGCGGCCATGTGCTCCTGTTGAAGGGTCCTCACATCATCGTCGGGGCCTCCGACTGCCACTGCCACTGCCACTGCCATTGTGGTTCACTTTCATCACTTCGTCATCTTCTCTTCCTTGAGGCGCTGCTCCTCCTCCAATATCTCCCGTTGTCTCGCAGCATCCTCGGCCGTGGCCTTCATACCCTTCTTTCTCTGTCGCTCCTCGTACAAGGCGCGACTCTCCATGATGCGCTGGACAATAGTGCCCGCATTCACACCTTGGAAAAGATGTTGGGAGATCTCCTGGAAGATGCCCATCTTCTTGGGAGCTTCGTAAGGGTCATATGATAGCGGCATGAAGGATGTTGGTCCATGGTAAACTGCGTCTGGTGTTCCCCACGGGGATGCAGTAAGGTAGGCCTTGGTAGGCGCAAAAGGAGCGCCATAAATGACCGCATTGACATGCTGAGGTCCATATGTTAGTAATACAGCGGATTTGCCACACAGACCAGATTAAACGTACCCGGCATTGTAGGACACATAAGCTCCGCTCGTAGATGTTCATGATGGGGTAGTTGACCCCTTTCCACTGGTTGATGACCTCGTCATCGTGGACTCCTGCCACCAGAAACACGGGGCCATAGTCGGCGCCCTTTCCTTTGCGTTCATCAACAGCTTGTTGGTCATACCATCCCTGGTTCCGGGCCAGGGTCTCCTCAGCTTCGACAACGAGACGGAGGAACTCGATATGTCCACTGGAGAATAAGTCGAAACCACCGTCAACATACACAACTCGCTGTCCTGGTTGGGGTCCGGCTCCTTTCAGAAATTGGCGGAAGGATCCCTTTTCCTCCTCCCCGGCCTCGGCCTTGGCGGCCTGGGAGGCTGACCAGAACCAGACATCGGCGCCCGGGTTCTTACCCGATGCATCGGTAGCGTACTGCTGGATACGCTTGGACATGGCATCACCTTCGGCCTTCCTCTCGGATTCGGTTCCGTGGCCCTCATCTCCGGAAAGGACCTTCTCCAACGACTTGATGAAATGCGTTCTAGTGCAAAGGAGCATTCGGCCTACCAGGTCGGTGGTGGAGATACTCGGGGTTCTCTTGACGACCTTGAATCGCCCAGCTGTCTTCACAAACCGATAGCAGTCTTCGCCGCTGCTGTCCGACGTGATATCATCGCCGTGGACCACGTATTTGCAGCCGAAATGACTGATGAAGTCCAATTGTGTGACGTAGGGCGCGTGTGAAACAGACCTTGTGACCCAGCGACAAGCATCTACCGCGGCCAGTCTTCAAATCATACAAGTCACGGATCATTAGTAAAATCATTTAGGGGGGGTTGAAAGTGAAGAAAAGCTGCCCTACCGTTCCTGCAAAGTCATGACCGTAGGTCCTTTGTTGTCGAGGATGTCCTCATCCGAGTGTACACCAACATACAGCTCGGTGCCAAGCTGTCGGGCTTGCAGCATAGCACCCGCGTGGCCGTGGTGGAAGAAGTCCCAACAACCATCGACCCATATGCGGTCGTCCAAGATCTCAGGGGCTGGGGGTCCAGCGAGAACCTCTTCGGTTGACGCCATTATGCTTGGTGTCAAGGAATACACGAGCTTTGGGTAGTCGGACTGCCAAAAGATGAATAAAATTACGTTTGGCCGGTAATCAAAACGTTTCTGCAAATTGTCCAAGATATTGAACGAATATAGAAACAGGATCAAACGGCTTGACCGACAACGAAATGAAGCAAGTTGTATTGAGCAAGCAGTGTGGTGTTGCACATGATTGACACTGTGCCACAATACGCAAAGAGGCCTGTCCCGACACAGTTTGGTTCATGTCGCATACGTTGTACAGACAGGAAAGTACAGGGGCAAGAAAGGTACCCCTCAGTGGAGAAACGACCTTGCCTTGTAGTCGACATTGACATCGACATTGACATTAACCGCCTGCCCCGCGCGCAACCGAACCCGAAAGTACGAACATTTGATACCCTAAGGCGCGCAGAATTCGCTCATTTCCTCAGATACCCCTAAACCAATGCAAGACGATCTCCTATTCGGCGGTGTTTCGCGCTTTTCCGACGGGCCTTCCCAAGAAGCAGCACCCTCGGATCCCGTCGCCAGCGCCACCACCAGCACCAACGCCAACATGACGACAGCACCCGCAACCGCAACAGCGACAGCAGTGGAGGATTATCCCCACGGGCCCTACAACGGCCTGAAGCCCTCACAGCTCGAGGCCTTCCACCGCGATGGCTATGTGATCGTGCGGGGCGCGCTGCCGCCAACGACGGTCAAGGCGCTCCTTGACGAGACACACACGCTGCTCGAGGACTTCTCGCTGGCCGACCACCCGATGACCAAGTTCAGCACGGGCGAGCAGAGCGCCCACGTCGGCGACGACTACTTCCTCGACTCGGGCGACAAGGTCCGCTTCTTCTTCGAGGAGGACGCCTTCAGCGCCGAGACGGGCGAGCTCACCAAGCCCAAGGCCCGCGCCATCAACAAGATCGGCCACTACCTCCACGCCCTGTCCCCGCCCTTCGCGGCCCTGCTCGACCCCGTCTACAACCCGGACCTGCTGGGCGCCGGCACCACGGGCGGCTCCGTCGAGGCCGGCCGCAAGGAGTCGCACCCGGCGGCCGCGGCGCGCGCGTTGGGGTTCAAGGACCCCCGCGTGCTGCAGAGCATGGTCATCTGCAAGCAGCCCGAGATCGGCGGCGCCGTGCCGCCGCATCAGGACAGCACCTTCCTCTACACGGACCCGCCGAGCGCCGTGGGCTTCTGGTACGCGCTCGAGGACGCGACGCCCGAGAACGGCTGCCTGAGCTTCCTACCCGGCAGCCACCGCTGGGCGCCGGTGAAGCAGCGCTTCGTGCGAGACGCCGAGGGGAAGGGGACGACCTTCGCGGACAACCAGGGGCCCCAGTTCCCTAACGCGGAGGAGTACGGCGAGGGCCTGCAGGGCGGGGCCAAGGAGACGGACGAGTACGTCATGGGCGAGGTCAAGGCCGGCGACCTGGTGCTGATACACGGCAACCTGCTGCACAAGAGCGAGAAGAACCTGAGCCAGAAGGGCCGCATCATCTACACCTTCCACGTGATAGAGGGCGAGGGCGCCAAATACGACGAGCGGAACTGGCTGCAGCCCCCGGCGGATGGTTTCACGAAGTTATTTAGAGATTGAGTTGTTGAGCTGCTTTGGCCTGCCTATAGTGCTTTAGTTGAACGATGTATATGAAAGTCAATGACGAATTACGATCCCCTTCCAATCAACAGGCGGACAGCAGGATGGAGATAAGAGCACTATGTAATGTGAGCTATGCATTTCTTCTTAGAGAGGGTCTAAAATACCTGGCGCGGAGACGTTTGTGGAAACCTAGTCGGGTGTTCGAACGTATGGGTGCGTAACAGCAGGGAACTTTACAGCTCCTACTCCCTCGGCTGCAGATGTTATTCTACATTCAACGTTATCGGACCTATACACTCTAGCAATTTTCAAAAACTATTATGATTCAGAAGCACACATTGAATGAATTGCATTGCTTCACTGTCAACTCTGGTATGCCTATGGCCCAGCATTCAGGGGTGACAGCACCCTCAGATGTGGATTCGGATAGGGCATGTTGCAGTCTCAAGGAGAAGTCGGTACTAAGCCATATCATCTTCATTGAAAGGCTAGCAGATATTCTGGTAGTAGAGTCAGTATCGTAAGTAGAAATCGAGGACTACGCTGGTTATTGTTGTACTTGGAGGGGCCGGCGAGCCCGTTGTTTCGTCCTGACTTCCACGAGAGCTGATGACGTTTCCAGTAAAGGATTATACAAGCCTGTAAGGTCTATTCTATATTCACCCTGGCCTTGAAGCGAAGCTGGCAGCAATTGCGGGTAGGGCCAATCCATATCAGCTGAGCCGAGTACTTCTCTGTCTGTTTCTATCTGTGTCCTCGCTGGATGCTTTGGAGGTCTGTGAGTATCAACATGGACAGCTTTCGTGACAACAAACGTTTCCTGGTCTTGAGATGCTGCATGGTGTTTACATGGAAGCTGTACATGTCCAATCATGTGTGTTCCTCCAGGCATGTTGGCTTGTCAGGGCTGGAGAAAGCACTGAGAGACAGAGAGGGTGTTCCCGCATGCCTTCACTTCGTAGCATCGTCCTATGTAGTAGTAGAAGAGGGACGGCCACCGTAGAGAACTCCCCATGGGCAGAAGCTACTCCAGCACGCGCTACACGTTGGGTCCCCGAACAATCTCGAAAACAACAATCAACTTTGGTTGGTGGTTGTCAGGGGAGCTGCCTACAGCTACCGTCCCCAACCCGAGAACCCCCCACCTCTTCTAAGAACTGAACCTGTACTCATAAGTCCTAATAGCAAAAAGATTTCCCGCCCGAAGGTCGCTTCGAGATGTATCTGCTGGCTGCTGCCGCCTTTCGGGGGTCTGGTGACTTCAAGCAGGTTTCCACTTAGTGTACTGGGATTATATAGGCTATTGCGACCTAAGCATTCCTTCAAGTCTGTCGGGGCTTTCTGAAGGAGCGGTGGTGCAGAATAGTACCGGGAGTTCTTCCTGAGAAAGACTGTTAAGCTCTAGTCACTATCTTTTTCCTTCTTCGTCTTTGCTCCTGTATCCTAAAAAAACTGCTCCAGGTGGGATTCGAACCCTATGCGGTACCTACAGCTTTTTGCTGGTTCTGGCGGTTTAGCTCAGTGGTATGATGCGTGAGTCTGAATTGTGATGTTATGTTTTTTTCGTTACCAAGCAATCACAATTCATTGACGCGTCAGCAGACCCCGACGCGTCTACTACTACTACTACTTTCTTTACAGACCGCAAGTACCATCTTTAATGATTGATTCTATTCCCGGGTGCTCTTAAGGTGCGTATTCTCCAGCCTTGCCTCTGGAATGGGACCATCCCGGGTTTTGACCTCCCTATGGACATGCGAATCTGAAAATGTTACCCGTCGATGTAGCTCCAGCCATAATAATACCATACATACACATACATGCCTTTTTATGAGAATTCAAACGCACAATTAGATTGAACGTAGTTTAATCCAGCTCATGAGCTGGACTCTGTGATGTATGTACCAATCCTCGAGCCATCGAAAAGGGGGCCCCTATTTTGATAATAGCGCCACCGCCACCGCTCACCACCACCAATCACACCACCCGATAAAAGTGCCTTGATCCAACCACACAACCTGATAATTGTTCAATATTATGCAAGAGTTCATCGGCAAGGAGCAGCGAGTCCCAAGTTACGCGTTGAGCCTAATGGCCGTTCCTCGTGTGTAATTCGGGTTAATTGCATATGCAAGTTACCCCTGGTGGACTGTGAACCAACATGTATATAGCCCCATGAATAGCGAGTTACCAGTCACACCAAAGATGCTCCGGTCACAAATCTGGGGAAATAGTCTGCGAGAGCATACCCAATCTGGCAGCGCAGTCGGGGAATTGAATCCTAAGGCTTCTATGGAACCCAGCGACGTGGGATAGATAGACAGGCAGTTGAACCAACATGAACCAACACTTGAGATGATTCGGATCGCTTGGTCGCAATTCTGAGATATGATAAGGAGGAGCCTTCCTTGGGTACCCTGCGCGCTTCATTTCGGGAGAGGCGCTCGTATTATTTGCTGATCTTCTGCCGGATCAAGAGGCAGATAACTCCTTACATAAAAAGTACTATGCACCGACACTTTGAGCGTGGGATGATAATATGGGAAATAGACCCTGAGTGTATACACTTCTTCTACATACTTGGACCCGACCCCCCAGTCATGTAGATCTCCATCGCGAACCCGGTTCCCTTGAACGTCTTGCCGCATTAGGCAACCAACTTATAATCGACCCCGGCACACGCGACCCAATCAGGGGCTGGCCCCACGTCGGAGCCAAGCCACGCTGTTGAAGAACGGCAACAGTTTGCGATGTCAGGGATCGGACCGCGCTGCCGGGATAACCTGGACCGGTCAACGGCTAGGAAGCATCCATCGTCTTCGCATTTCGGGTAGCGAGCATCTTTAGGCAGTAAGTAGCAACAACAACAACAACAACAACAGCAACATTGACTGACCCAAGGTAGTACACCGAAGACATTGCGTCTTAACTTTGAGGCTTCACCGACATTGTCATCGCTATCTGACGTGATGTAAGCGAGCCCGAGTCATGTGAAGAGAAATTGACGTACTGTCATGTCAGCCTCAAGCAGGATGACCGCGAAAGCATCATCGTGGCACAGGCGGCTCGTAAAGAGGATCAAGTTGGTTCTGGGGATGATGCTATGAGACAAGGGCGAAATTGACTATAGCATTTTTACAACTAAAACCGACACATAGTTACTTGCAATGAAATCTAACACTCACTGCACCTTCTAAATCCAAGTGTAACCATCGCCGTATCACATCATGATCATTCCGAAGCTACCCACCGTCCACTTGGACACGACGCTGGCGGACCTGTACCGCGAGAATGGCATATCTGGGTCCTTCATCGTGACTATGTACTGTGTCTTTGGCCACATGGACTTGCATGCGAGCTTCCCGCGGGAGCCCGTCTGGCCCGAAGACGAAGAGCCGGTGCCCTACTCGGAAGACCCGGCGGAGCAGGACCGTCTGAGAAAGGTCATCCTGGGGCTCAAGCCCTTACGGCGAGCTTGGGGGCTCGGCAACATGGAGGTGCTCTTCTTCGGACCCAACATCACGGCCAAGGGCGTGAAGGCAGCGCTGTCACAGTTGCCCCCGAGCCAGCGGCACATCCCTCGGATGGTGGATCTAAACAAAGGCCCTGTATTTGAACAGCTTCAAGGCATGACTACCACCACAGTAGGAGAAAAGAAGAAACTGCTCTTCTGGAGACCCCAGGGTTGGATGAAAGAGCACGACTGCCTCATCGACCCGCAAGAGGCCTACGACATCAACTCCAAGAAGTACCTTGTGACGTCGAACATGTGCACGCCGTTCTCACTCATCGTGGACCTACAAACGACAGATCTTTCTTCGCCCTCGTCATCATCACTCTTCCACACCCAGCCCATCCCCTTTGTAGTCAAGCTTTGCCGCGCGGGCTGCGGCTTCGGGACCTTCCTGGTGCGGACCGAGGACGAGAGACTCGCAACGCTCTCCGCGCTGGCAACGTACCAGCGCCGCGGCGTCGGGGAGGTCCTCGTGTCGGACTACGTGGACCTAGTCGAGGACCTCGCAGTGCACTTCGTTGTAGGTGCTCCGGGGACGGCCCACGACCGCAACGATCCGCTGATCCTGGGCGTGACGATCCAAACCCTGACCGCGGGAGGGAAATGGGTAGGCGGACATATCAACTACAGCGCCCAGACCAAACTGGCCGACTACGTACGGGAGACGCTACGGGACACGACGCGGAAACTGCCCGAAAGCTTCGTGGGCTGGGCGGGTATCGACATCGTCACCGACAAACGGGGCGAGCAGTTCGTCGTGGACCTCAACGCGCGGTTCACGGGGTCCATGCCCATCTGCTTCATGTCGGGCCACTTCTGGGAGCGGCGCGGGCTCCCCCTGGCCCAGTTCGCTGCGTTCGAGTACGAGGCGGCCCACGCGGATGACATCTACGGGCGGCTGGACTCCCTGGTCCAGAGCGGTGTGATCGTCGTCACCGCCACGGCAACCATTAGCGAAGGGAGCGAGGGCTCGCACATGGCGGACATCGTGTGGGGTGGTCGGGACCAGGGGGACCTGGCTCGAGTCGAGAGGGAAATCCGCGGCAGGCTTGGGAAGAAGCCCCAGATGCCACTTCCCGAGGTGGCCGAATAGGTAGACAGGGACCGAGAGAAGGATCGGTGCATATCGTATGGGTCGGTGAGGTAGTCAGGCAGACTGGCAGGCAGGCAAGGTGCAGGGGGTGATGGGGGCTACGGATGTAACGCTGCCGTGAATATTCTAGACTGTCAATTTGTTAGTAGCAGTAGGTCTTCTTCGTTATCAAATCACATAGACGCGGCAATACAAGGATATGAGCGATCACCAAAACTCTGTTTGACTACGAACCATCCTTCAAGATCCCTTGCATCCATACATATATGTACTCTAGCCCATGTGTCACACGCGCCCAGGTACAGGGAACCTGCCATCCCGATGTGCAGACAGCTGTTTTAGGAAAGTCCCCAATTCGGATTGACCACCCAACGACATGGTCTGAGGAACCCTATTGGACCAGGCCGGCAGCCTTCCTCATGCGCTCACGCTTAGCGCGCGAACGGGCAACGTGAACCTGCTCGTCGAAGACGGCGGTGATGCTGGGATGGTTAGAAACTGCGATCGCCCATTTGTGGAAGTTAGGCGCCTTCTCCTCGATCTGGCGATTCAGGCTCGTGGGATAGACCCCGTGCTTAGACAGTGTGACGGCCCGAATGACGAAGGGACCCGTGATGACCTAGTTGGACGAACAAACAACACCGTCAGCCATAGGTAACCAGTACAAGGCTTAGCTCGTACTTCATGAGCCGGAGTAAACTCGACGGAGGAACTTGGATTAAGGTATGTACGTAAGACGAGCACCCTTGCTCGTGTGGGCGCGCGCGGTTTGGGGGGGTTTCACTCACCTCGGCAAGGGTAAGCCGCTGGCTCTTCCCGAAGAAGGGGGCGGCGTCCCCCAATAGCGGCTCGACCTCCCGGACCAATCCCTGCACCGCCTCGTCTACCACTCTCTCCTCGTCAGCCGGGGTGGGAGACTCGAAGAGCCTGAACAGGAGAGTGTGGAACTTGGCCCAGTAGGCGTCGGTGAAGAAGGACATGCTGGCGCGGCGGAGGGCCCCCTCCGCGGTCGTGGGGGGAGGGCACAGATGCGACGGGTACATGTCCACCAGAAACTGGCAGACGATGGCTGATTCAATAATGATTTCGTCGTTCCAGATCAACACGGGCACCAGGGCTCGGGGATTGATCTCCAAGAACGCCGGGGGTCGCGGCCCATCGACATTGATGATTCTCTCCTCGAAGAAGATCCCCAGCTCGGCCAATGCGACATTGGCGCGGTTCGCCCCTGGTCCATGTCAGGCTACTGCTGCTACGACGGGAACGGGGAGTGTCACGAATGGGGCGGCGACGTACATGTGCATGTGTGGTTGGTATACAGAATGAGCTTATCGGTACCGGTGGTTGATCCCATTGTGACTTGGCGCTGTGTTGGACTTTTGCTATGATTTGTCTGGGTTGTTCAAAATCTGTTGGGGTCAACTCAAATAATCAATATGAACCGTGATGGTGTCCTGGCTTTTCTGCATGTTGGATGGACTTCCAGTGTGTTGGGTTTAAGTATTCTCTTCCATCTGCGGTCATGAGCGAAACCGTCATCCAAGATGACTCAGCTTGGCTTATATGTAACATGTAACCTGAGGATACGAGTTCCGACTCAAGGTGCATTGCATATGCACTTATTCAAACCCCTGCTCTCCCTGCTTCGCATCAGCATGCTCTCAGCCAAACACAGACGCCAAGAGAAACATCCCACTTCCCCTGACCGTGGAAATGTGATATAAAAATATATACACCGAGATGTAACTTAGTCATCCTTGTATACCTAGGGTAAGGTTACTTACTTGAGTATGTATGTAGGACGAGGTACATGTGTGTTTTCGATGGTTGCTGCATCGCGGGCATACAGTTAGCACCGCATTTGCACTGCCCTGGTACATGATATCTGCGGTTGCACACCCACATGCTTGTTACTACTATCATTCAGCCCGGAAAGCTTCATACATCCACAGGAAGCGTCCAATTTGCAAAAGATCCTCCGAGATTACCAAAATCCCGGTATACAAGCGCCACGAGACGACATTATCTGGGCCAAGCCCAGACTGTGCCGCATACTCGCATGCAACAGATGCCTATCATATACAGAAACACCAAAGGGGGGCATAGCAGCATACCCAGCAATATGCTTCTATCCGGTATATTGGAACCCCAACCCGGACTATACGTGCCGCTTTTCAAAGTCATCGCACTCCTCATTGGCGCCCATCGTTGGTCCAGCATGAATCTATTGTCTTGCTTTTGCCCCTCGTTGCGCACCTTCCCTTAGCAGAAATGGCTTCCCCGTTCCTTCCTCGGTAAGAAACTCATCCGGCTCGCGCTCGTGTTGTGCGACAACGAACATGGAGGTGGCAGGACCAACATGGGGGAGGGGAAATATCCAACTCGCCATGTGCCTAACCCATGAAGTAGGTAGATAATAGCCTCTCCTCACCCACTGGCCAAGTAGTTCAGATATGTGCTAGAGACATAACAGCAGCTGGCTCTGGTTCATTAGCTTTTCGCACACTGCATTCCACGAAGATCCCGTAAAAGTTCGACAAGATGGACAAAACTGTATCCAAAGACGCGTTGTTTCCTGTTTTAACTGAGAAGTCGAGTCCGCAATCCAGCGATAATGAACACCAAGGGACTACCTCTGACGAAGAGGCAGCGTCCTCGGGCCAGGATGGTTCGCCCCTTCAGGAGATGCGAGTCTCCAAGACCAAGGGAGTAGGCGTTATCACCACCCTCGCCGGCATCAACTTCCTCAACACAATGGGCTCGGGAATCCTCATCGCGGCGCTCCCCCGTATCGCCAAGGATGTCGGCCTGCCCAGCGGTCTGGTAAGCGACCTTCTTCCTGTCTCGATATGTTCCCTAAAAGAGCAATACTGACGTCGAGAGTCGGCAGATGCTCTGGCCCGCTGCTGTCTATGCGCTCGCAGCAGGATGCCTCCTGCACGTCTTCGGTTCCTTCGCCGACATCCTGGGCCCTAAGCGAGTATGGGTTGTGGGCAGTTTCCTGTTCGTCGTCTTCACCGTCGCCCTGGGTTTCTCCGTCACCGGCATCCAGGTCATCATGTTTCGGACCTGCTTGGGCGTCGCCATGGCCATGTGCCTGCCTACCAGCGTCAGTCTCATCACAAACACGTTTCCCAAGGGCCACTGGCGCAACACGGCGTTCGCCATGAGCGGCATGGCTCAGCCTCTTGGATATGCCCTGGGCCTCGTGCTTGGTGGCATATTCACCGACACTATCGGCTGGCGATGGGCCTACTTCATCATGGCCATGGTCAACTTCGTCATCTCCGTCATCTCTGTCTGGTCCCTCCCCGACGTGCGGCATCCATCCAAGAAGACGTGGGCTCGACGGCTGCGCGAAGACGTCGACTGGATAGGGGTTGTCATCCTCAGCGTTGCTTTGGCACTATTGAGTGAGTGAATCCTGCGAACGAAGAGATGTCACTCTTTGTTTTCTTACACCAGCTCCTCTTGTGGGATCAGAATCCCAGTGAATAGCAGAGCTAATCGAAAATCTGCAGTGTATGTGCTTGCCATGATCACATCGGACTGGCGCAACATAAGAAAGCTTGCCCAAATAGTCCTTCTTGTTGTTTCGATCCTTCTCCTCATAGCTTTTCCTTGCTGGATGCATCGCCAAGTTCAGATTGGAAAGCCGGCACTTATACCCAACAGGCTATGGCGCAAAGCCTCTTTCACCTCGGCTTGCCTATGCGTCTTTTTCTGTTGGTCGTCTCTGAATGGCATCGAGTATTTCACTACTCTATAGTAAGTTTTGCTATCTCTTGTCTGTATGGTTGTGGGCCATGGAACCATCTGCTGACACACCGTCTATCAATCCAGTTTCCAGGAAGTACAGGGCTTGTCGGCTCTTCAGTCTTCTATCCGATACTTCTCGCAGATCGTCATGGGTACATCCGTGAACGTTGTCCTGGTCTATCTCATCTCGCGAGTGAAGGTCATAACGCTTGTCGCTGTGTCCACCTGCATCACCCTGATTTCGCCAGCTCTCATGGCTACCGTGGGTGAGCATGAAAACTACTGGTTCAGACCATTCTGGGCATTGTTTCTCTGCCCAGTCAATCCTTGGGGTAAGAAACGAGAGTTGGAAATTGAGAGAAACATCTCTAACCATGATTCACAGTTTTGTTCAGTGTCTCCAACCTGCTCATTTCCGACGCTTTCCCTGCCGAGATCCAATCGCTTGCTGGCGGTGTGTTCAACGAAGTCGCGCAGTTCGGTAATGCTGTCGGGCTCGCTGTCACTGCTGCAATTGCAGCATCTGTCACAGAGCACTCTCACGCCGAGGGAAAGACAGCAACGATGGATGGGTATCGCGCCGCATTCTGGACCATCTTTGCGAGCACCGCTACCGTGTTGATTATAAGCATTGTAGGGATGAGAAGGGTCGGTACTATCGGAAAGACCGAGAAGGACTAGGTCTGGATGATAAGGTGCAGGTTGTAAGTTGTTATAATGATTTATTGGAGGTTATAGTGGTCTGCGTCATGGGGATTTGAGGAGTTGTTTGTAATATAGTGCTGCTGGTGTTCGGACTTAGTCTCATAGCTGCAACACTAAATTCTCACACACACTCTCAGCACACCCCCATTCTTCGGCACTTCTATGCAAGCTTCGTATATCGTATCTTGATGAAGAATCTTGGCGCGGCGGCTGCGATATCGGTGTGTCACACACAAGGCGTAAGAGTAAGCCCTAGTATCAGATTGATTGACACTTGTACATATTAACGGGGGTTCTCACTTAACCAGGACATTACCTGGTAACTTATCGGTTCCGGAAGAAGCGGCGAACCCTCAACTGCATGCCGATGTGTATGTGCGGTGGTCGGGAGTGGTATAGCTTCGTATGGCAGGCATGGTCATCAGGAGTACTCGCTACATATGATTGCTTTCTGGTGTTGCGTTGACAGATGGATTTGTTCTCGTCAGCAAATACCAACCTGAATTGAGATGCCATTTGGAATGCTGCCCTATGGTAGATGCCGGCCGTAGGACACTACCACCTGCCGTGTCGTCCACAAACGCCACGCCATCGTAGACCACCGTTTGGGTCCGGCTTCGGTGCCACCGGACGACACAACTGAGTTTATGAGTCGGCCGTCGCTCGTCAGTCAGGGTCGTTAGCTCCGTTTGAGGGTAAGCATCCGGTCTCAACTTCGCTAGAAAACCAGCGCTGTTGGTGGTGTTTGTGTTGATTCATTTTTGCCGCGAAGCAACACCTCGGGCCGGAAAGGGGGTTCATGATGATTCCGTTATAAAAGCTGTGGACCGCCCTGCATACACACCAAGTTTAGCACGCTCTCACCGATGGGACTCTCCGCAAGCGGGTCGCCGGTTACCTACCGACTAAGAAGGTCAAATGATCACGACAAGTATCGGCGCGGTCTTGCCGAGGATGACTTTTGTAATCCCGAGTAATGCTTTTGGGCTACACCTGCCGCATCTGTCAATAAGATAATTGCCCGACCCCAAGCCCTCCAATGATCGCCAGGTCGGTCCGGTTTCGCTATGCACCTAAGTTTATCGTGATTGAGGTTTGTATAAGCGAACTATCTTTGAGAGGGAGAGGGATTTATTAGGGAGCCGTCAAGGGAAGACGTGTTTTCGTATAAATAAAGCGGCCATCACAACCCCTATCTAGTCGAGGTCTCAACCAATTTTGTGAGAAATGCCATCACTTCCATGCCAAAAACAGGAGAGAAGAACTTAGAAATGTTTCGTTTCACTACTTTGACGTATCAAGAAAACGTGGTTAACTGGTGATCATACTCACCTTTGGTTGGGGTCTCCTTGTCGTATGATGAAATGGATAGATATCTACACTCATGACGACTCAGGCTCCGCTGCCCAAATAGCGCCTATTAGAAAAGAGGCCTTTTCAACCAGCACCGAATCCCGCTCAAATTGGGTTTCGCCATCGTCCGAGCCAAGAACCCCCAAAGGGGGCGATGACCACCACCTAATAATGTGTCTCAGAGTTGCATTGCCTCATGTCAAAGTTGCTTAATATTTCCCTTAAAAAGTTGCGGCTCAAAAGAATTGCCGATACAGAAATGATAATAGGGTCGGACGGGTGATAACTTTGATGCTATTCTGTTATTGCGGTGACCCCCCATTACTAGGTATACATTACTCGTTGTCTCTTGCTTCAGCCCGGTCTACAAGAAAGCATCTTATGAAAAATGGACATACCAGTAAGACATGCCTACTTATCGAGAAACAGCCGCACTGACTAATCATGACGCCACCACAATCAGAGCGAGAGGGAGGATATCCACGGCCCTCATCATCATCAACACACACATTACTACCCTCCCAGCCGGCGACCATTATACGGCGGCGATGAGTCGCCCTTACGCATAGAGGAAGGCTACGCCAACACACCAGACCCGCCACTATCATCACCATCAGAAGAAGCAGAAGCAGAAGAAAGGAATTGGCCATTAATATGTAGCATCCCGACCCTGTCGCTTGACGACGGCGTGCGGTGCGTGGTGGGTGCCATCGCACTGCTACTACTCGGCTGGATGTGGGTGGGTATCATGTACCCGCCATATGCCTACAAATGAACTCGGCTGGCTGTACGTATTGCTCTACGCACAGCTCTTGGGAGCAAGTAAAAGCATTGCAATCCATAACTCATGTATCATATGTATAAGAAAGAAAGAAGAAAAAAAGAAGAAAAGGAGGTTAGGCGGGGCCAGGGTGCGAAGGGTAACGAATAACCGTCAAGGAAGACGAAGCTCATGACACAAGAATCGAGATGGACGTAGGAGAGAGTTGGATTAGAGCATATACTAAAAGCAATGATACCAGGGCAGAGGAGACACGAGCTACGAGGCAATGGATAATGGCGGCGTTTCACAACAACGCAATGGCAACATAACGACGTGAGACTTGAGGGTACAATTATATTGATGGTCGTCCACTTTTTAGGATCCATGCTTGAATCAAAGACGATGTACAATCCATTTTTTTTGCAGTCTGCGTGCATATCCATGAAATACTGCGTGGGGTGTTGGGTGGTTGTGAGCCGCATAAACCCCGTCAAAATTCCGCCGTGTGGTTAGCGCAGTCGGATGACGATGTTGTTGTTCTTTGACCATCAACCTTTAGTCAATGCCGATACCGCTACTGTCCAGTAAAGGAATCCGGCGCCGCTGTTCGTAATATCAACGAGAAGGGGAAAATAAATAAAATACAAGCAGGTGGTTTATGGTCATCTGCGGGGGATAAAACCGTTGCGTCAAGCTCCTGGAGTTGCGTTTGCAGTATAGTCTCGAACAGACGAGGCTCTTGCTCAAGCTCGAGGAGTTGCTGCGATGCGACATCTCCGATCTGGCGTGAGTCGTCCAGTAGGAGTGGTGCAAACGGTAATGCGAGGAATATAGGGTCGGGATTAACGGTCTTTCGGCGTAGGGTCTTCACCGATGGACCTATCACCTAGCGGTTCTAGCGCTGGTAGGGGTGGAATCCTCGGTTGCTACCTCGGCCACCACCGCGGTAGTTGGCGCCGGGCCGGCCTGCATTCTTAGGGCCAGTAGGGGCATTTGCTGGCGGAGCGTGGTTAGGGTCAGCAGGTCCTGGGCTGTGGTGACCGCCGCCCCTGTTTCCACGGAAGCCGCCCCGGCCACCTTGGTTGAAGTTCGGTTGCGGGACATCGTCATACATACCTTCCCACGACGTCGGGTCGCCGCCAGCAGCAACGGGAGCGGGTGCACCGCCGCCGCCACCGCCACCGCCACCACCACCACCTCCCATACCATAACCTCCCTGTCCGTAACCTCCACGGCCTCCACGTCGGCCTCCACGACCACCAAACTGTTGCTGGTTGTTGAATCCCTGTTGCTGCTGCTGCTGCTGCTGCTGCTGTTGTTGTTGTTGCTCGCCACCACCCTGGCTTGCAGCGACCTGGTTCATCTGGTTCTGCATTTGTTGTTGCATCTGTTGCATCATAGCTGGATTCATACCAGCCATGGGGTTATTCTGGCCAGCCTGGCCGGCCTGACCAGCGGCAGCACCAGCAGCACCGCCACCGCCTTGGGCCATCTGGTTTGCCATTTGCATTTGCATCATTTGCTGCATCATGGCCGGGTTCATACCGCCAGGCATCATGCCCATACCCATGCCCCTGTTCATGGCCATTTGCTGCTGCATCATGGTCATATACTGCTGCATCCGCTGCATGTACTGCGCCATTACCTGAGGGGTCATGCCACCCTGAGACATCTGACCTGCCATCTGAGCTTGCGGGCTAGCCTGCTCCTCGGGGCCCTTTCTGAACTTGCCACGTCGAGAGGCCTCTTCTTCCTCACGCATGTTGCCACGTGGCTGTGCTTTCTTGACCTCAATAGGCTTTCCATGGATCTCCAAGGGGACACTGAGACAATTGTCCACGCCGGCCTCGCTCTCAAAGGTGACGAAGCCAAAACCACGGGGCCGTCCAGTGTCCTTGTCCATCATCAGGGTGGCATCGACAACGCGACCGAACTGAGCAAAGTATTCTTTAAACTCGGATTCCGTGGTATCCTGGCTCACACCACCGACAAAGATCTTGCTTGTCTTCTCTTGTTCGTCACGCGGGATTGCTCGCTTGGGATCAATCTAAGGCCATGGTTAGTGTGCTATCCAGGAGCAAGAGCCAGAACGACCTACAATTTTGCCATCTAAGAAATGCTCCTTGACCATGACAATGTTGACAGTCTTGGGGTCCTTGAAGGTGAGGAATCCAAAACCTCGCGATCTACCAGTGGCACTATCTCTCATCACGGTGCATTCCGTCACCTCACCAAACTGGGTGAAGTAGTCACGAAGGGACTCTGAAAGATCGTTTAGTGAATGGCTACTCATGCGATGGGTCTAGAATAGACTTACGGTCCGTGGTCTCCCAGTTCAAGCCGCCGATGAACATTTTTCTGTGTCAAAAACATTGTTAGTTGGCCTCCTAGACACAAACTGATGGTGCTGTTGCTGCAACGTGATGTGTGATCAATCAAACATAGGCCGGCAGCACTCTAGCTACGCAGTTGTCACTTGAGCAAACATGCGAAGCCTGTCTCGGCTGCGTGCCAATGGGATTGCGAATTCTGGTTAGAGGACCCAAGCATCGCGCTAGGTTTGTCTCCGTCTATGCGAGCAGCCGCTTATGAGAATCCAGGCCCCAGTGTCGAGGAGAACGGGATGGCCAATAATACAACTCCATCGGAACGGTGTAGGGTCTGGTCTGCCTTAGGACTTTGCGAGAGTATCTTTGGTGCTGAGAGTTTGCCGATCTTCAGGAGGTGTAGATGTTGTGGCCGAACCAGATGGATTGAGTTCGGAAGAGCACACCACACACAGAAATATTCCTTGGAGGAAGATTATGTAGCGGAGTTGCCATATTGTTGTCGGAATTCTTTGTTTTGCTGATTTCGCTACCGTGAAGCTAGCATATGGCCTCGAGCGCTATTCGCTGCCAATGATTGTTACAAGCCATCAAAGAGAGCGAGACATGGTCTCGTCTAGCTTTATGAGCCTATCTCTTGACGAACGGCTATGGAAGGCAGTGTCTGTGATCTTGTACTGACTATAGTCGATGATGATGTTCATATCGTGGCCTCTTTTCAGGTAGTAAATCTGTGGACCAAGCTTGTACCGCCTGCATCTCAACTCTTCCCGTCTCTCAGGGTGTATCGTTATAGATACTAGGTATTGTGGGCAGGCTGACGTGATCTCGGCGATAGGTTGGTACATGGGCTGATTCGAGACCCAAATGTGACAAGCCTCCCATTGAAGCCAACAAGCCCGGGATTATCTCCTTCTTGTCCAATCTTATCTGGATTCGAGCCCCCCAGGGTCCTGAAGCAAGCTTCTCATCTGTTGCCCTGGCCATTACAGCAATCGCAATCCGCGCAGCAGCAACCACGCATACCTACACCGAGTACGACCGATCCAACCACATTGGTAGAAGTGTCTCTCATGGAGATCACGAGGCGGGAAACGCGGGGAGTGACATCAAAACAGCAATTGGAGAAAATCATTGAACTTACCCGTCTTCTTTGGCACTAGGACCGCGTGTGGAATGGTAGTTGGGAGTCGAGACTTCCTCCCTCATGGGCGTGGAAGTGTCCATATCCCTGGGCAGGTTGTTGCCCAGGTTGAAATCAACATCGTCGTCGTCGTCGTCATCGTACTCGGGCTGTTGCTGGTAATCATCATTGTAACCATTCTGATTAGGGTCGTAAGCTGGCTCGTCTTCGACATGAGTTTCGGGTTGCGTAAGAGCCGGGGCCGGGGGTTCGACTGGCTGCTCATGCTTCACCGGGGCAGGTGCCGCTGAAGTTTCGTTATCGTCGTAGCTGTTTGCGGTCAGTCGCGATCAATGCGTTGCGATTGGGTCGCGATGGTAGGGATTGGTCCAAGGCACGGAATGCGCGGTGGAAGTGGTGTTGCACAGGTTGATGAGAGAGGTACTCACAGATCGGCGAAGAGATCGTCCTCCATGTTCTCGGGTTCAGTCATGATGGGCAAGGTGTCTGTACGGAAAACACCTATATGCGAAAGAAAAGATAGAAATCAGGCAGTGAATGGCGTCTGTAAACAACAGCCAGTCAGCAAGTCGTAGAAGTAGGATGCCTCGCGAACGATCTGGACCCAAAGACTCTAGAGTGTAATGAAGAAAAGTAAAGTCTAGAGGGAAAAGACCACTGGTGCAGGGTCTACCGTTGTGGATGTCGCATTTATGTTGTTGGTTGTTGAACGGAGATGGAGATGGGACAGACACAGAAGCCGATACAGATAAAAAAGAATCGGCAGCTGGAGCAAGCAGGAGGTTCCAGTCGCGCGTCAACCCAATAATCACCCCCAGAAGGCAGAAGGTGACGGGAGACGGTAGGCGAGACGGTAGGTGCTTTTCGACTACTTTTGTACGCAAGTGGGGTCTTTGGTGGACTAATGGATGCTGGTTGTGGCACAGGCCATTGATTCACTGATTCACTGGTCAACCGGCTCTGAATCAGCGGATCAGCCACTTATTCTGCCCTGCTAGAAACACACGCTGTGGACATGGACAATGGGCACTGGACACTGAGCATGTCCCTGTTCCATGCACCTCGTGGTGAAATGAATCTTATGGCTTGAGGGTATAAATTGAGCAAATGCAAACTTGGCCAGAGGTACATAGTAGTACATTAATCAATTAATTTCGAAATTAGCAAACTTAGGTAAGATCTCTCGAGTCGTTTATGAAATACCATAGATGGGAATCCTGCTTTTAAACAGGCGCCAAAGATGTATATACCCAGCAGTCTTTGAGGCAAGCAGCATGAAGCAAGTAACGCGGGGCTCCAAGTGCAGCACTCGGGCTGATTGCTTTGACAACACGGAAGCTACATAACATTGATGTATACTTTACATATGTATGCCTGTCGCAATGGCTCAATGGCAAGAACCTACATGGTTGGAAGAAAGATATATCGATAACATATCACGTGGATTACCAGGCAAATGCCGATTACAATCCAATAGAAATATTGAACACTATATCAACAGCAGCAGCTCACTCTTCTGGCGCGTGGTGAGAGCCTTGGTTAGGTATGGCTGATACCGCCGGAGTAAGCTACATCTAAGTCTGCCGGGCAGGTGCCACCTGAATGTAAAGCCAGGCACAGCAGCTAGATGATTGGTCAATACCGCCAAGGACACACTCGAATTGTGGCGGGCAGCTCGTCAAAGCTCCATCATTGATCCATCCCGTGGTGCAAGTGGTGCAAGTGGTGCAAGTGGGCCGGCTTTTGCTCAGGCGATCCGTGAACTTGTTGTATCAACTTGGGGGGGAGGGAAAGAGAGGGACACACTTTCGAACCCCCAATAGAGACCTTACAACACCAAACATGTAATTGCATACTGCTTTTTCTCTCCCAACACACTCCTCAAAAACATGTTCTCTTCTTCGGGTAGCGGCAAGAAGCCGCCTCCTCAGCAGGTAAGAATATTGCGCTCCTCCACTTCTGTTCCTAACTTTGGTCTTCTGTGGTTTGCTGATCGATCGTGGAATGACGTAGGAAATGGTCCAAGTCGGTATGTTGTTCAAAGCTACGATACAATATCTGCCACGGCGCGCAGCTAGATTTTGATAATGAATATGGGGATTTGCATGTTCAATTACTAACAGTCTATTTCCTCTTGTCTACAGAGAGATCCGAGTGTGTATACCTCTTCTGCCGGTCCTGCTATTCGTATTGGTTGTGAGCAAGGCGCTGACTATGCATACAGTTCGGCCTCACCTTTCTGGCGCCCCTCCCGAGACGGCACCCCGAAGCGGAATGCCAGCAGCACCCGAGATCCTAATAAAGTCATCGGCGCCGCATATTCCCATGCAGATATGCTCAAATTCGACTCCTTGTACGTCGCTCTGTTCCTCTAGCTGGGGTTGGATGGTCTGGCTGACTGCAAGAACCAGGAATTTGTCGAACGCCTCCTCAAGACCGAAGACGCCCCCCTCATCGAGCTCGCAAAAGCCCCGACTCAGCGACGTTTCTTCCCCGCCGCCAGGAAGACAATCATCGGGCATGTCCTCGCCCCCACTCAAGACATACTTCAGTTTCCTCTCCAACACCAACCAAGACTGGAACCCGGACGATCCTGAAGGGGAAGACATGTACGGTTATGATGACGACGATGGCGATGATTTTGGGCTGCCCAGCATTTCAAACATGAAGAGAAAATCGAGGCGCAAAGCCGCGGCGCAGGGCAATTCATCCTCCCAAGGGAACAGTGCGTCTACGGACAGCGCGTTTGGCCACTCCCGACGCTACTCCGATAGTGCCGATATAGCGATCGAGAGGCCGTCAAGCGCATACCCGATGCCCAAGAAGAGCGAGGGGAAGATACTCCGGCCGCAATATAAAGACATATTGAAAGGTAGGCCTACTGTTGCTTCATGCGGGCTTCTCTTGCTAACACTTTATTCTAAGACCCGGCAAACGCTTTGCATCTAATCAATCACCCAGCAATCCCAGCAAACGCAACCCCTAAGGAGGTCGATGCAATGAACTCGCGCGTCACCAAGATCAACAAGTTCAAGAAGTTACTCCAGGCGACAACCATTCCCATCACGGACCTCAGGGCCTTGGCATGGGGCGGGGTGCCCGAAGAGGTCCGTGCCATGACATGGCAACTGTTGCTCAGCTACCTGCCGACAAGTAGCGAGAGGCGTGTGGCGACACTGGAGAGAAAGCGGAAGGAATATTTGGATGGAGTGCGGCAAGCTTTCGAGCGCGGCAGCAGTGCTCCCGCGTCTGGTGGTCGGTCCAGGGGCTTAGATGAGTCCATATGGCATCAGATCAGCATCGATGTGCCCCGGACAAATCCCCACATGGAGCTGTATGGATACGAAGCCACCCAGCGATCCCTCGAACGAATTTTATACCTTTGGGCTATCCGGCACCCGGCAAGTGGCTATGTACAGGGCATCAACGATTTGGTATCGCCCTTTTGGCAAGTTTTCTTGGGCAGCTACATCACTGACTGCAACATCGAGAGTGGAATGGATCCAGGACAGTTGCCAAGGGCAGTACTCGATGCGGTCGAAGCAGACTCGTTCTGGTGTTTGACAAAACTGCTTGACGGTATACAGGACCATTACATTGTTGCTCAACCTGGTATTCAGCGCCAGGTATCCGCGCTGAGGGATCTCACTTCGCGGATCGATAGCGATCTAGCGAAACATCTGGAAAATGAGAATGTGGAATTTATCCAGTTCAGTTTCCGGTGGATGAACTGTCTTCTTATGAGGGAAGTCAGTGTCAAAAACACGATTCGCATGTGGGATACGTATCTGGTATAGATACTCACTCGCCGTTTCTCCTTAAATCAACTGCTAATTCGAAACAGGCCGAAGAACAGGGGTTCTCCGAGTTCCATCTGTACGTCTGCGCCGCCTTCCTCGTGAAGTGGTCGGCCAAACTCGTGAAGATGGATTTCCAAGAAATTATGATGTTTCTGCAGGCCCTGCCTACGAAAGATTGGACGGAGAAAGATATTGAGCTTCTGCTGAGTGAGGCATTCATTTGGCAAAGCCTCTTCAAGAATTCCGCTGCACATCTCCGGGGAGGTCCTAGCAGGTCCCCCTCGGCGAATATGCAGCTTTGAGGCGACCGGATGCGATACTCGGTTCCGCGGCCACGCGCAATAACGGAACCCTGGATCCCCTCAGATCTTTCTCGTCATGGCCAGCACTTGGATTTGGGTTCTGCTGAGCTGCGCAAGACGCAAGGCAAGGCACACTCCCTTTTCAACGGGCAGCTCTCCAACATCCTAGTTATAGGCACGTTTCAAGGTAAAGTGTCCAAAGCACCAGCTATTCGTGTCTCCAGCGCTGCGTATAAATTTGCAGTCACCTCGCCGGCTTGTATTAACAGGACTGGACCATGCGCGACAACATTTCTACGAAACACTACCCCCACGAGGTTATGACGCCAACACACAGTATTAACAGGCATCCAAGATGGGAGGAGGGGAAGGTACATCGAGATCCGGTCGACGTGATACTCGGCTGATAACGATGCGAACTATCGGCTTTCGGTAGATGCCAAATGCGGCAGAGTCGAAAATCCCGACGTATCTTGGCAAGCCAGCGTGCAGGAAAGCCAAGTCAAGCCAATGACCAGCTGAAATCGGGGGCCCTTGTGATAAGGAAGCTACGATTTCTGCATCCCAACGTGACTTTTGGCCGCGAGTCCCTGTTTGGCAAAAGCAGGCAAAAACCCCATGGCTGTTTGGGGGGGGCTAGGTGGAAAGAGCCGCATACTCTCGGCTTATGCAAGGTCCCAATTCCGCCAAATAGAAAGCCCACAACATCTCGGCTGCTAGGTGGAGGTCCACCCCGTCTCGGCTTGCCATGAAAAACTTCCTCGATGCATTTAGCTAGTAGGTTCGGTGGACAGGTTCGCGGCTTAAGAAGATGCTTGTATGTATGGGCCAATGGGCCAATGGTTCCATGGTGGAATTGCGGTGAAACAATGAAGTGGTTCCGGCTGCTTTATACTTAGAGAGTGTGTAACTCTACCTATACAAATATAATAAACTCGTCCTCGTTAGTTACCTGCATGTTATTTAGAAGGAGGACATTACTGATAACTCGGGTATCTTGAAGACCAGAGGCAGAGCACAGCAGCCGGCGAGGGTAACCGTCTACGGTGACGCAATGATACGCTGACTACATGCTCGATTCAACGGTTCCTCCGTTTTGCGGTGGAGCCCTTGAGCCCCCAAGATCTGACAAGGACTTCCGCCTTATAGCGAAGTTTCCACTTTACACCGACGACCGACTTTTGCCATGGAATTTTCCTCTCAAACTTGCTGCAGCAACGCCCTGCAGTTCCGCGTTTCTTAGCTGCGGGTCGCACAAGTCACGGCCGCGGGCAACCGAGTCTAAAAACGAGCGAAGGGCCGCCATTACATATTCCAATGGCCAGCGTGACTCTCATTACTGTTTGAAACCCCCTCAAGTGAGCATCGATGTACGTAAAGCATGGGGGATATACCGTATACAATCTAAGCCATGCTGGAATTGACGGGTTTCAAAGAGACTACTACACTTTGTGCGGACATATTTCATTGTTTGGAGTCTTGTTTGTTTGTTCGGCGTTCTTACAATGTAATGAATGTATGTAGTTAGCTTGCTGCCCGGAACGTGTCCCACATGACCAATAATATGTAGATAAGGAATCTGCATGACGAGGAATCTAGAGCCACCATTCGCCCATTCGCCTTCTGCCTCGACGTCTGGATCCAGGAAGGATCCATTATTGCCTGCTGCGCCTGCAAATATTTTGTTGGAACCGACTGCATATCGTCGGTTCCGTCGTCTTGGAGTTGGAGAGTGGGATAGATGGATTGGTTCGAGGTAGAGCAGAATGTGGGCTCGTCCAAAGACGCCCTTCAGGTGATTTGTTATTACACTTGCCTACTTGCCTACTTGCCTACTTGCCTTGGGCCGGGACCGCCGCATCCAGCACCCACGCCCAGGGATTGACCAATGACTCGGAAGAATTGGTTTCTCAGTCTACTTACTTACTACTAGGGGGCCAGCCATTGAACGGAGTGGGAACCTTCTACGTCTACTTATTGCGCTGCTGCTTTTGCCTTTCATGTCACACGCTCGCTCTCTCTTCTTCGTTATTGCCCACGTTGCTTATAAGTCATACTGGCTTGTTCCCTCTAATTAAACCGAAACTGCCTCGTGGTCAAGCCACCCATTCCAATAAACTGCCAAAAACTTATAGTTTGGAGAATTAATCCTTCTCCTGAAACTCTCTCTCCCGACCCTGTCCATAACAACCAGGGCTGTTCTAGGGTTGTGTCTTTTTTCTCAACCAACATTGACATTCAGTCTTTTCACGGTCTTTGTCACACGAAACGAACTGCTATAACAATATACCAACCGCCAGAGGATCTTCAGCATCATCGTCGTCATCATGTCACCTTCGGCTGTTCCCGCAAACACCCATGCGGGTGAACAGGATTTGAACCTCACAAATGCGGCCATCGAGCACCGCACCAGCGGGAGCGCCGAGGCCATTGGCACCTCCAACATCACTAACGGCGTGCACACCAAGGCCCTGCCGAAGCTGGACGCCTCCAAGCTGACCTACTCCTTCACCAAGTCGCCCCGCGAGATCCCCGCCCCGGGCGTCACCAGCGACGACGGCTGCAGCATCTGCACCGACCACATGGTCTGCGTGCCCTGGAAGGCCAAGTCGGGCTGGGGCACGCCCGAGCTGAAGCCATACGGGCCTCTGAGCCTGATGCCCACGGCCTCGGTCCTGCACTACGCCACCGAGTGCTTCGAGGGCATGAAGGCGTACCGCGGCTTCGACGGCAAGCTCCGCCTGTTCCGCCCGGACTGCAACGCCGCCCGCATGCTCATGTCCTCGGTGCGCATCTCGCTGCCCGCCTTTGAGCCCGCCGAGCTCGAGAAGCTGGTCCTGGCCCTCATGGCCGTCGACGGCCCCAAGTGGCTGCCCCGTGAGCGCCCCGGCACCTTCATCTACCTGCGCCCCACCATGATCGGCACCCAGGCCGCCCTCGGCGTCCAGGCCCCCAACGAGGCCCTGCTCTACATCATCGCCAGCTACATGCCCATCATGGACAACCCCGTCGGCGGCATGCGCCTGCACACCTCGCCCAACGACATGGTGCGCGCCTGGGTCGGCGGCTTCGGCTACGCCAAGGTCGGCGCCAACTACGGCCCCTCGCTGCTGGCGACGCAGGAGGCGCGTGAGCGCGGCTTCGGCCAGATCCTCTGGCTCTACGGCGAGCAGGGCTACTGCACCGAGGCCGGCGCCAGCAACTTCTTCGTCGTGTGGAAGGACAAGGAGACCGGCAAGACCCAGGTCATCACGGCGCCCCTGGACGACCGCCTGATCCTCGACGGCGTCACTCGACGCAGCGTCTTGCAGCTCATCCGCGAACGCCTCTCGGACGACGTCGAGGTCGTTGAGCGGAAATACACGATCGGGGAGGTTATGGAGGCAAGCAGCGAGGGTAGATTGGTAGAATGCTTCGCTTCTGGCACTGCTGTAAGTCTTTTTTCTTTTTTCGTCCCATCTCACCTACCCCGAAATCATATCGTCAGACAGGGCGGACTTCAGATGGAGATTACCGCTCGTCCATTCATCCATTCCCCCCAACGTATCTAAATTTGGGACCACCATCCTACGGAAAACAATTTGCTAATGTGTGACTTCGCAGTACTTCGTCATGCCCATCTCCCTGATCCACCACCGCGGCGAAGACCTCCCCTTCCCCATGGGTAAGGCTGGTGAGGGCGGCGCCGTTACCCTCCAGGTCAAGGGCTGGCTCAAGGACATCATGTACGGAGGCGAGCAGCATCCTTGGGGCGTCGTGGTGCCCGAGGAGCAGTAAGCAGATGCATGCAACGAATGAACGGGGGCGTACGTCAGACATGGAGCTACCATCTCTGTGCAACAGCCCTATTGAGCTGAGGAGAGAGCAAAACGGCATGTCTCGCTGATTCGCGGCACATTCTTCGATAGGAATGCGCCCCCCGGGTTCTCACGTCTGGTTCCGCAATGCAGCAAAAGTCGTAAGCAAACAAGCAAGCAAGCAAACGTCCCCTCTCGTATTGCTTTAAGTATATCCAATGGGGAAAGGCCAAGAGACAAAAGCCGGATATCGAGTGTCGTCGGCCCCCGACCAATGACATCTGCCTGTTGGTTCTGCACCACCGGAGTTTGAAGTGGGGGAGAATGAAACATCACACGGGCAAACCTAAAGCGACGCCTCAACACCTGCTTACTTGTCTACCTATCGCCGACCGACTGCCACCTTTTTGCTGGCTTTCTGCTTGCTGCATGGCGTTTTGATTGACACACGAATTATCTGGAGATCAGACGAAGCGGGGGGAAGAAGAAGAAAAAGGATGGTAGATCTCTTTTTATCTTGTTATCATTACCACCACCGGCGGTGGTGCATAACAAACAAAACATGATGCATACTCTACGGATCTGCATTGGTTGGAGCGAATCGGCGTTCTGGGGGAGGTTTTTTGTTATTTCATTTTCTTCCCATGATAAATACTTATGAAGTTCAAGATTTTCTCAACTTTCGGCAAAAGAGCGCGAAGCATCGAGTTAGAAAGAAGAAGAGAGGATGTTACAGATTAGGTAATAATATAGAGATACTACTACAATCCTCACAACTATAACAAGCACCTTGTATAGGCGCCTAAACCTATCGGTCTCTCTCTCTCTGCCCCTCAGCCCCGATATTGACAACGATTGCGGCGATAATGGTCGAGGTCTATTTTGGTAAAACATGAGCTGACACCGGACATAGGGTAGGATATATTCGGTGACACATGATTATCTAGTACCGGACTTCGTCCCGTTGACGCTTGCGTGCTGAAAGCCTCATGCGCAGCGTGAGATCGGTGGCGATCCAGCTCCCTCACCTATCTTGCCGTCACTTATCCCCGGAACTCATCATACTGCCGCACATTACCGGACGAAAGTACCATGAAACAGGTTGTTATACGAGCTAGAATAGTTGTTATTTGCTGGAGGATGCATTCCCCGGTTTCCTCGATAGGGCTATCGGTCAGATGACGACCCAGTATATCAACCACCCATGTTGGCCATATAAGATCCCACCCAGTAGTCCTCTAGTCGTTCCACCGATAACCTTTGGAGCTACTCGATATAGCTGGCAGTCAATTCTTCCAAGATGAACAAGATGCAACGACAACAACTGAGACCTGAACGCACCATCCGCCTGCTCAAGAGAGCCTTCACCCGCTCAGCACACCATATCAGTCGTAACTTCCATCATCAGCAACCGCTGCCATACTCAAGGGGCGTCGCAGCAACACGCCCCCAAGCACCGGCACAGAAATCAAATCTTCCTCGCGAAGAAACTCCCCATAAAATTTCCCGTCTGCTCGTCCAAATTCTTAAGACATTTCTGGAGTTGAATCAGCACATTGCCCCTGTCTACGACCTACGCGAGGTGAACCAGAGCGTCCGGGCACGGGGGTCACATACTTTTCCATACTTTCTCATCTCTTCGAGCACCTCATTGCTCGTAGACTCCAGATCGTCGCGGAACTCGTCGACGAGCTCGTCGAGCCTAGACTTCATTCCGATGGTGTCATTGTCACGATCTCCTTCGTCTGGGGCGGCGGATTCCTCGTGGCATGGCGGTATGACCAGAAGCTCCTTGCCAAGCACCTCGATCTCCTCCTGGGCAGCTTCCTAGTCGTGCCGCAGTCGCGAGAGGTCAGCTTTGCCGTTGGCCAGCACTCTCTCGAAATCCGTAGTCAGGGTTCTGATCTGAACAGTCTGGGAGCGCTGGCTATCTTCTCCGTTTTCTTGGGTAGACACGATGCTGAGCTGCGTCTCGCCGTCGGAGAGAGGGCGCAGAACCTGACGATACTGCTGGTCCAGTTGGGCGACTGGGTCGAAGATGGCGCTGATGGATGCTGTCACTTCCTCGTTCAGCTCCCTCTCCACCTTCTCGAGCCCGTTCATGGTCTTGGAGTGCAGAGCAAGGCGGAGGTCGCCGTATTGCTTTTCGAGCTCTGTCGCCACAGGGGACTCAGGCGAGGAAGGTGGTGAGCGCGGACGATGGCTGGAATGAGACTCGCGTGGGCTGTCATAGTATTGACGTGGCTCGGAGCAGGGATGTTGTAGCTGTGGTGAGCGGTAGTCTCGAGGGTAGCCACGCTCCTGGCGATGTTGTCGCTCAATGCCCACGTTGCTGGGGTCACTCATAATACGACCTCCATTATAGTTGTCATTCTTCCTGAAGAGGTCCTGCATGAAGCTCGTGTTTATGCTGTCCGCACCTCTCATGTATGGCTGCGCAAAACTACCAGTAGGTTCCTTGATGATGTCAAAGTCGCTGTAACCTCTGTGGTCCTGGTTGATGGTATCCTGTGGCTTTGGTCCAGGAAGGTTGCCATGAGAGACTCGGAATGGCGCAAAGATAACGGTTTCTTTGTGCTTCTTGGTGTCATTCGCAAGCTTAGATGGAGATGTACCGTTGTTGACAGGTTCGTCTTCCCCAAAACGAAGTCTAAGAGACTTATCGGTGCGAAGGAGCTCATCCTTTTGGGAAGCATCAAGGCCGACCCTGGTAGGTGATAACATGATGGTGTCTGCACCCTTCTCTCGCTATCTTATACAGCTTTTCGTGGATGCGATACGTCTATTGCCGTGGCATGAACAAGGTGGATGAAAGAAATCAGGGTCATGGACTGACACCGTATGGGAAAAATTATTGTTGAAAACTTGGGAGGTCCGCAGTAGTGAGCAACTCGCATTTCAAATTGGCACAAGAGGTTCGACGTGAATTCTCCCATGCATATGGAAAATATTACATGAAAATTGATTGGGAGGATTTTTATCAATTGTGCTGTCACCAAATTAGTTGATGCACAATTTATCAATACAATAAGGGGAAGGAGTGATAGGAGGTACACTCGGCAGGGTGCCCTTCCGACGCGTACCTTCTTCAAGAAGTGGAAGGCACAAACAAACCACCCAATCCATTTTATACCTTCACCTACGACCCTAATCCAACGATATCAACTGCCATTCTACCGATATGTAACATACCATTCACCTGTTCACGAGGTTTCGCTATTGATGCGATTGATGCATGTAGCCCCTGTCGGGAAATACCGGTTGTGGATAACTCTTCCTATATTGTTTGACTCGGGGTCTCCGCTTATCGGCTCTATCATCGCCTGTCTTATTTACCATTCGTTGAAGTGTTGGCGATCTGTATATGTCCGTACGCTGGCAATGCAGGTTTTGTTCGCTGAATTAACCCCGCCGCCAATGTCCCCGTGATGAAACTATATAAAGATGCAAGTGATGGCCTCCAATTTCCCCGCTCTAGCAACCCCTCTTCCCCTTCTATCCAGACAACAACATAGACACAGACGCCATGCCCGAGACCAAGTATTTTCATAAGGGATTGACCCTATCTGCGCGGTCCGAGCCAGCAGGGCAGGACTTCCCGGCCAAATTGGCGTATTGGACTTTCGGCTCGCCATCCAACCCGGCTGTCTTGATGCCAACATGTTTCGGAGGCGATCTTGAGGGCACGCTGTCTTTCCTTTACAGCAACGAGAAGGGAAACTCTGATCCTCCTTTCCAACCGGAGAAGTACTTCGTCATTGTCGTGGGATTGATGGGTGGCGGCGAATCATCGTCTCCGTCAAATCAGCCAGCACCCTTCGATGGTAAGCACGTCCTGGATCTCATTTGTCCCTGATCCATGCCGGTTTAAGGATAGCAATAGTACACGTTTACATGAATATTGTCTCCTGGTATTCCATAAGATCTGCACATATAACTGAAGACTTTCTACAAGACAGAGAGTGTAAGCTAACCACAATGCCTTGCAGGTCCTAGATTCCCGAAGGTTAGTTATGAAGATAACATCCACCTGCAACACGCTCTGTGTACGGAAGAGTTTGGGATATCCAAACTGTTTGCCTACATCGGCTTCTCTATGGGTGGACAGCAAGCCTACCACATGGCCACCATGTACCCCGACTTTGTGGAGAATATCGTCGGGCTCGCAACCAGCGCGAGAACGAGTTGGCACAACTGGTGTTTCCTGGAAGGTCCCAAGCACGCGCTGATCACAGCTCATGACTTCCACGGCGGAAGCTATGAGAAGCCAGCCCTCGAAGGTGTGAAGGCTTTCAAGAGGGTTTACGCAACGTGGGCTCTGAGCCAGGGCTGGTTCCGGCAAGAGTGCTGGAAAGACGCCGGATTCGACACGTTGCAGGACTACCTTGAAGCGAGCTGGACTACCGGCCCCGATGCCAACGATCTTCTGGCCATGCTCTGGACCTGGCAGAAAGGCGATATATCGTTGCTGCACCCCGAGGATGGCGGGGATCTCGCGAAGACGCTGTCCAACATCAAAGCCAGGTGTTTGATAATGCCAAGCCGTACTGACCAGTACTTCCCACCCGAGGACAATGAAGAGGAAGTGAAGCATCTGAAGAACGGCGAGCTCGCGATTATCGAGACTGTTTGGGGACATTTCGCCGGTGGTGGCGTGGGATCCAAACAAGATACTGAATTCATCAAGAAGGAAGTCAGCAGGGTTTTGAAGCTATAAAGGGGCTTCTTACAGATACCTCGCACGGAACGCAACATACGTATTTTGTTTTCTCATCCTGCTATAAGTGCCATGCAAAGGCGGGGAGGCTTACAGAACCCATTTGAGCAATTAGGAAACATTGACATATATTATCCCCTATGCCATATAAGAGTTTCAAGCAGCAGCAGCACAATACCAGCCAGCCTGTAGCTTGGTGATCTTGTTTTGTCCCTTCACAAACAGCAACTACCATATACATGTTCACCAGAAATAGTTGCTGTTTCCTTCCGCACTCCAAAGTGTTATCTTGATCCGAGTATCTCGAGGGAGTCCAGAGTCCAGAGCTCATAGACACGGTTGTTATCTATGGCGATCCATCATGGGTCGTCGATCGACTGATCGAGAACAATGCTTCTGTGGATGTTAATGAGGGGGGTCGGGGTGTTTAGCGTCAGTGGGGGGCTTTTACAGGGGGTGTGTCTGGCCCGACAGACGGGTTTGTATGCAGGGACCGCCCTGGGCAAGCAATTGACATTGTGCCGCCATATGATAAGTAACAAAAAATGAATTCATCTCTTGGGAGACAGATGCAAACAAACCAACTTCCGTCCTTGGGTTGTACTTGAAACTGTGTTGATCATTTACCGCCGACAACGAATACTATTTCCAACAACCCTCCTCCTTGCATTAACTTCAAGGACGGTGAGCTTAGGGTACCAAAGCCAGCGACCCGATGGTGCCTGGCGTTGGGATTTGGGGCGATTTTGGGCCGAGGTGGACTGGTGGACTGGTGGACCAGAACAGCTCAACACTGACTTCATCAAGCTCCCCTCCCAGCCACTCACTTTCTCAGCTTCACCTGCCAGTCATCAGTCACCGCCTACCCAGACTCCTCCCTACACGTAAGGGGTGCTACATGTACCTTGCAGCTTTTGCCATAATGAAATCAAATTGTTCCTGTCACACAACAAAAGCATTGAACCGAAATCGAATCGTACAATTGCATCTGAAATAACGTTGTTGGTTGCACTGTCTTACATCGGACAAAGGTAGCACACACCACCCACACCACACCACACCACCGTAGCAACCCACCGGACCAAGTCAAAACACAATTGCGCTTGGTCGCAATTCCATACAAATCCTGGCACCTGGCTTTTACTGCTTGGAACCCAAAGACGAGCATCATCGCCCAGTTCAGAAAACACATCATTATACTTCTTCGACGGCATACTCAATTCACCACTCACGATGGTGTTGCCCCAGCAAGCTCTCGTGGGGCTGCCCACGTCGCTGCTCATGCTGATCGCAACCCAGCTCCACGCGCAGCAACTACCCACCGCCGTCAAGAAAATGTCGCTTGACGAGGGCGAGAAGCTTATGCCGCATCACCTGCGTTTCGCTGTCCCCGAATTGGAACCCGCCCGATCGCCCATCGAAGCGCGTCAGGTCCTCGACCCCCAAGAGGAGCTGCTCTTAGCTGCCAACTCCTCAGCAACCTTGCCGTACCGACCGCCTTTCGGAGTACACTATAACGGTGAGACCTTGGACGATTCGAGCCTCGCATTGGCGCTGTTCCGGCGGAGGCGAGACGCCCTGGCTCGCCTTCAGGGCCGCTCGTTTGCTTGCCCGCCCAATACGAAGAGCTGCGACACGATCGGGCAACCGAATTACTGCTGCGCCACGGGCGAAAGGTGTTTCAAGGTTACTAACGCCCCAGACACGGGGAATGTGGGATGCTGCCCGAACGGAGCAAGCTGTGGCGGCAACGTTGGCGCCTGCGGGGGTGGGAGTACACCGTGTGCGGCCGACGTGGGAGGCGGATGCTGCATACCGGGCTACATGTGCGCGCAGATCGGCTGTGTAGCCAGCTCGGTCTCCGTCATTACCATGACGACGACCTCCTCCACCATCATTGCGGCGCCGTCTCCCACGACTGTGGTGACAACAGTCGTGGTCACCGTCAGCCCATCCTCGCCGCAGCCGGCGACTAGCACCGTCACCCAGACGACCACCGACCAGGAGTCTACCCCAACCAGCACCACCACCGCCACAGGTGGTCTCCCGCCATTCCGGCCCACGAGCGGCTCTGCCTCTCCGGTGACTACAGGCGAGCCCACATCGACGGCCGAATCGAGCGACTACTGCCCTACGGGTTTCTACGCCTGTCTCGCTACCGCCGGCTCCGGCTGCTGTCGCACGGGGCGGGACTGCGTAACTACTTCCTGCCCTCCCGTTGCGAAGACCACACTCACGTCCAACGGCTTGACGCTCGTGCTACCCGCCTCCGACGTCCCGGAAGCGCCGCCCACCACATCCACCTGTGCCAACGGCTGGTTCCTTTGCCCTAGTGAGGCTGGACCCGTTGCCGGGTGCTGTCCCAGCGGCTACGAATGTGGCTCTGCCAGCTGTACGCTGAGCGCGGCTACCGCGACGGTTACGGTGCAGAAAGAGCAACCTGGTGCTGGTAGCAGGGTGGGCGGGAGCGGTGCTGCGGTTTGGAGCCTGCTTTGGTCTGCTTGCGGTATCCTTGCCGGGGCCGTGTTACTTTGAGATATGCTGCGACGTTGGTTATGCGAAAAAGAAAAGAAATGAGGTTACATCATTTGGCATTTCACGGAGTTTGGAACGGTTCACATGGATTACACTACACCGACGATTCAATAATATAGGATGGGATAAGAAACAGGCATTGGGGATTGGAGCCACGAACACATGATAGCAAGAGTAGAGACATCAGTCACTGCTTCTATGTCAGCGGCGCGGCAGAGTATGTACATATCGTCGCACTCAGAGGGGCAACAGGATATAATGTATATAATATATATCGAGTGCTTCACAATAGACTGGTTTGTGACACTGCGTGAGAATGCTATATGAAGCAAGTAACACATGATCGATCGAAGCCTATGAATACGCGCCGCTCCGTCCAATATACATTTGCGAGATTGGGATACCCTTTGATGCTGCCCCCCTGGCAACCGTTTGTGGATTGATCGTCCCTGGGAAGACCCCTGAATAGCGCAGCTCATCAATATATAAGATTCTCCCCACCAAACCTAATCTCTCTTCCTCGCATCCTATATGCCCGGCAACAACATCACGACGGGGCCATCCAGGAATTAGGCGTCGTCCTGATACAGGGGAGCGAACTTGCCCCCGGACATATTACCACCTCATGTTCTCCAAGTATAAGCCAGGTATTACTTGACTCACAGGGTGTTCTGCCCCTGAATGAAAGCATCTTGAATGATTTTATAATATTTTTGCTGGGTCCTTTTAATATGCAATTCTCAGCGTCGTCTATTGCACATGATCATGTAGCGTTTGCATCTTAGTATAGAAATACAAGTACTTTTCTTCTCTTTATTTATACCTAAATTATATAAGATTTGCTAATGAATGTGTGTGTGAAGAATATACATGATGAGTATGGTACAAGAATTGAAAAGTCCCTTCCTCCCAAAACCTCCCTACTAATTACATATGCTTCAAGCTTTTTACCCCGAATGGATATGCTACCACCCGCCCACGAACAATAACGAATGGGCCTTGGCCGAAGATGGATAAAAGAAATAAAAAACAAGCAGCTCGAGAGCGAGCCCAGAGGCGCAGTGATGGTAAGGAAAGACAAAAGAAAGAGAGAAAAGGAAATGGTCATGAGTGTTGGACATTAAATAAGGAAAAGGGTCATTAATGCGTCGTCCAACAAAAGTGCACGGGTTATGAAGGCACCATGCAGTTGCTGGAGTAGGCAGTTGGTCGTGATATGATGTCGTAATAGCAAGAAAGCGAGCTGCTGGTCTCCCAGGAAAAGGAGGACCCTAAAAGCTCAGACTTCTTTTTCATGTCTCTTCTCTCTCTATCTCCCCCCTCTCGAGTCATGGAGGTCTGTCTGGTACTCTAGAGAGCGACGAGGGCAAACATGGCGACCGCAGCCAACATGCCGGCGGCAGCCAGAGAGCCAGTAGCACCGTTCATCGGGATAGAATTAGGGCCGGACACGCCGGTGCTCGAGGGAGAGTTGGGTGTCGCCGTCGCGGTGCTCGAGCCCCAGGTGCCGTTGTACGACGCCGCGCCCGAGGGCTGGCTGCCGGACACGGTGGCCCAGCCGTAGGACGAGGCCGCATCCCACGAAGCGCCCGAGGACCAGGCGGAGCTGGCGGCGTCCGCGCCCGACGTGGCCCATGGACCCTTGCCGTTGTCGGTCCCTGTGAAGGTCGTCGTCCACGAGGCGCCGGTCAGGACGTAGGTGCCGCCGGACGTGAAGGACGACCCGCTGAAGGTATAGGCGTCCGTGTTCTGGTCCTTGGAGAAGGCGGTGGGCTTGGCCCCCTCGTCCGAGGTGACGGTGCTGCCTCCAAAGATGGTGGCAATGGCCTCGGTCTGGGTGCACTTGTCCGAAGGCAGGGTGTATGCGGTGCCGTCGGCCTTGCTGAAGACACACTGTTTGGGGCATATGCGTCAGCAAAATTCGAGCTAGTCTGGGATGACAATAGAGAGATCAGGTGGCTTTGGAGAGACTTACGTTACCACTGGTGTAGGCTCCCGAAGTGTAGGCGCTGTAGGCAGAGAAGTTGTCGATAGGGGAATCAGCAGAAACGACTGTGGCGGCAACGACCATGGCGACGGCGGCGGACTTCATATTGGCGGAGAGGATGGTATATCGGTAAATTTATGATAAAAGGAGGCGAGATATGAGCACTTCTAGTGTGAGAAGTGAAAGGATGAATTGGTTTGATGTTGGGAGATAGAATAGTTTGACCTTGAGCGAGGTTCCATGACGGACTTATAGATACACCAAGCTGCAATAAACATCTAGTATAGAGCTCGAAGGGATGCTGTAGCGACATCCTTTGTTTTCAGTAAAGAACTTTATCTGGGGCAGACTCACGAAATACTCAGGGGGAACAAGTATACCTTTTCCCCAGAGGGCGGCTACCAGTAGGTAACGTGATGAAAAGGTTAGGTTGCACATCAATGTCCGAGCCCTTCAGAAAACTACATGATGTATATGTTCTCATGGTTCAGGGTCGACGAACAAGCCTTGGCGGGTGAGACATCCTTCCAAGAGGTTCTAGCTTTTGGTGTCGACTAACGAGCCGTTGGAATGCAGAAGACTCTGTGTCTCAGATCTCCCTCTCAGTATTTGCCTGTAGCTTTCGGCCGGTGCAAGAAGCAAGACTCAAAGCAGCATGTCGTATCTGCAAGCAAGATATTCCGGGGTAAAAGTCAGAGGAAGATGGATGCTGGCCATGGTTTCGAGCTTGTCTTCCTGGAAGGCTGGCAAGTCCTCCCCTGAAGGGCGAGCCGTAGCCCTATACCGTGTTAAGACGAATCATAACCATACTCATTTCGGGTCCGCTCTTGTCTCTAAGGTAGGTAGGTGAAAGATGGCTTGAGAAGCTTCGTGAGATAATTTGATGCGGCGTTGTTGGCTTATTCGGATTTACTCGTTGCCCGTCAACTGTCCCCTCCTGGCCTGAACGACAGCTAGCAGATTCCGAGTAAGTCTTTGGCTCCAAATGGTCCGGTTTGCTGCAAGTGCCCGATCTCCTGTTTAGTCAGGGCAACAAGGTTGAAAGACACTTGCTTAACTAACATGGCATGCGACAGCAAGCCCGATATGCCCGCCTAAAAGTATGCTAGCTCTGGCGGTATCCGTGACGGAGAGGTGCGGAGAGTCTAGCAAACGCGCTTCTTCTCTATATTTAGACCAAGGCGTGCTTGCCGCCCCTGGTATAGGCGCAGGTAGTCAATAGTATGAAGGAAGTGATGAGCTCCAATCATCATCTTGCTTCTCATGGTACGATTGCGCGGCACCTAAGCCACGACCATCCAAAGAGTACAGAAACATGCATATTGCCATGCGGGGAATATACTCCTCCATACTTAACCTTTAATATGGTGATCCTACGTTGCCCGGGGCAGATATGAGGTTTTGTTATGGTCATGACTTGTACCGCAGTCTAATTGAGCAGTCCCTACGCCAACAGGAATATATGTGATGGTTCAGGAACATAATTGAGTCTGCACCGTCTGGTGTCACTGTGTATGTTATGCAGATGCGTATTCCGCCATGGAACTTACAAAGAACTTGGTCTTCGAAGGAGGAAAGTTAAGGTTGGAAGCGAAAGACCAAAAGGACCGTTCCGTGAATGCTGCTAATATCTTGAGTTGGCAGGAATTTCCCGTTGCTCTTCTTTTTCTTTACTTCTACTGTTTACGTTTCTTTCTTTCGGTTTCCCCTGCAACACTTACCAATTGACTACGAATTGCACGATGCTCTAAAAGGAACACCCCGTTGAGATCGATACTGCCAACATGAGCGTTGCTGTGGCAATAGTAGTCTTGTACCAGTGGTCGAGTATGAGTCTCGAATCCAAAATCCGTTCATGCCCTCTAGTTACTTGAGAAAACCGTCCGACATAGACAAGTCCCTACCTACTTAGTCAAGTCTTGATGACGACGTGCGATCCTCCATCCTGCAAAATATTATGTCAAGGGCGCCGAGATACCGGTTCAATTAAATTTATTCACTTAAATGCAGGTCCAACGCCATGCTACGGCGCAATCCTATTCCTCATATTTAGACAAACGTCCTAGTCCCACTCGCGGCGGCCACGTTTTCGCTCGTCCGATTGTCACTCATCAACGACTCTCTGCCCTGACGCATTATCCTTGGGATGGATTGCAAGCCCCCCTCGCCACCATTGTCATAAGCTGAACGATAGCCCCGACGAAACGTCTCTCCCTGGACGGGAGACATGCCCTGCGCCGGCGAATAGCTGCGGCCTATGGACCCTGCGCGGTACATGAAATCAATCGGCAGGACCTCGGCGTCCATCTCTTGCTCCTTCGTCACGATCATCTCGGTTCTCCTTTGGGGATTCTGCGGCGGGGGCGCTGCAAAGGGGTCCGAAAATGACAAGGCGGCCGAAAAGGGCGTGGTCCTGTTCTTCAGCTCCTCCAGGCCGATGCGCCAGCGCTGGTTGCTGCCCGTGCAGCAGGGGAGGTCTTTCTCCGCGACCTCGACCCGGTTGCCGTCGGCGTCCTCGATGAAATGGCGCGCGGGCAGGATCTCGAGGTCGTAGATGGGCTGGATTTTCGGGTAGATGTCGTAGTTGTGGATGTCGCGCTGTATGCGCTCTTCGCGGACCTCACGCACTTGCGGCCGCACGTGTTCATGGGTGACAGCTACAACATACCTGTCAGCAGTGGCCGCCAAAAAGAACACCCCGTGAAGTTGTGGGTAATGCGTGGGAGATTACTTACCTGGGAGGTGTTTTGTTACCCGGTCGCAATCCACTGTATCCGTCAGGTCTAACCCGCTTTCCACAGCCCATGACAGGTCTTCCACCTTGTCGACGGTTTCCTGATTGTGCTCAGTAGACGGCTGCGCTGCCCTCCTTCCGTCACCAACGCCTTCTACCGGACCTCGATTTTGCTGTGGGACATCCGATCTTTCTTTGAACCTCGCGGTATCGAGGGTCTGCCCATAGCCACCCATGTTTGCCACCTCATGAAGTGGCTTGGAGCTTGTCTCCTCAGGTCGAAATGGCCGGGGAGGGGATATCTTTAAAGGTTGGCGTTCCCGGCCCGTCTGGTTTGCGCCGCCCGGCCTAAGCGCAGGATGTTGTCCAGAGTCTCCTCGAGTATGTCCAGAGTTGCCTCGATGAAGTCCAGACTCGCTTGATGGATGGGACACGACCTTCTGCTTCAGTTTGGGGCCGGCCGCGATGGCCCAAGGCGGGTTTTCCCTGCTGCTGCTCTTCGCGAGAGGCCGGCCCATCTCCTGTTGCGGCTGCGCGATGTCTACCGACTGACGACCGTAATCATGGTGCCTGGTTGGCCTACGGACGGACCCGAGCGAGACCACTTTGCGGGGTTCGGGGAGGCGCGGGTTGGCTTTCCTGTAGGAGACACTCCGGGGTATTGTGAAGGGGTTCGCCTCCGCTAGAGTCGGCGCCTTGGGTTCGCGATCGCGATTCTTCCGCCTCAGGCTTCCGAAGTGCTCGGAGATGAACTTCTTCATGGCGTCTTCGGGTGGCCTCGTGTTAGTGTGTAGTTCAAAAAGAATGCGACAGCAGCGGGTATATTCAATGCTATAAGTGGGCCTCCCTGGAAGATATAGTATGGCTTGCATATGACTTGTGAGACTGTCTACTCGGAGTTTTCACCCAAAGCTGTAAGTTTTGAATTTGACATCGTTGGAGATACCAGGAGTGGGAGGCACGCAGTTGTGATGGGCAGTCCCTGCCCATGACCCCATTCGGAGACCCCCGGCGCATGCCCATAGGCCGAGATCACAGACAAGCTATGATGTTGCTGCCCCAATGATGTTTTGTGCGCTCAAGAGCTCTCTAGGAAGGTTTAGTCCGCCGTCCCCGGCCTGCCTAGCTCTATGCGTCATCTAGGGATCATATACTGGCAAGAAACCTAACATATTAGCTTCAACGCCTAATAACACCACTGACCCGCGTGGGGGCGGGCCCAGACACTCTATCATGATTTGAGAGGGCGTTGTTGTGAGCTTCTACTGGGCAGTAATTCTACGTAGTCTTTTGTTAGCCCAACGCGGTGGGTAGCGATAGAGGGGAGCTGCCATAAATCATACGGTCATACGTCTGTGATTTACCAAAGAGCTATTCAGCCAAATCCGGGGCAGCAATCCCCCGAGCAGAGATTCCTGTGCGGGAATGATGATGGCTCTTGGTCCGCATCTGCAGCGACGTGATTGAATGCTATGTCTGTTCGTTGACGTACTGGTAGTGCATGAGAAAGGCTCCCACAGGAGGGTCGTCAGCCTGGTAATCGTGATACTATGATAGTGTAAGTCATCTCAATCGCTCGGCATTTATTGATATGTCAGAGAGTTGCAGCGCTGTTGCCATTTACATGTGAATCCATTATCCGCGTGAATCCCATCATTCCCACTTCTATGTTCCATGGGGAATATCACCAAAGAATGCGGAGAGCCCGGGTGATCCAGCGGTCCACTCATTCTAGATACCCGTCTTCGCTGATGGTATCATCACTTCAATAGCGCCAAATCCTGGATGCAGATCCATATCCCCTCTTCTCTATTGCGTGGGTCTTGGGGATCTCCAGTGGGTTGTTGGATTAACTAGAAGGAGCAGCCACTATCGAACAGCGACTTATCTGTTGCGCTGGATACCAAGATTTCTTAGCCGTTCGCAAGGCAAGCTCCATTTCCCCCCTGAGCTGGACGTCTTGTGGCTGATGGTAGTGCGGGAACCACGGACTATAGAGTAGTCCCTGATCGTCGATCGAGGCGATAGCGAGCATCAACTCCCAGAGCTATGGCATTATCGCGATGCTTGAGATGGGCTACGGGCACCTGCTTGTGAAAGAAGATCATCCCGTCTAGCATCGCTCGCGAAGACGGAAGCTCACGGGCTTCCATATGTCATCGTCATCAGAGTGTTTGCGTCAGTCGACGGTTAGTTTGGTCGAGCCAGCGCTATGGGAGAGGATGACGTCCCAGCTTGTCCGACCTCTACGGAAGGGATACGTCAAATTGCTGTCAATAGATATAAAGTATATCCAGATGTTGGAGTAGAGGACAACTATACTCACCTGACTCACTCACAGCAACATATAACATACTTCCACCATCGTCTTCGCCACTAAACACCAACCCCCAATCCCTCATATCCAGTTATCATCTGTTCTACACCCGAACAATACCGCAATAATGGAGAAGGCTAAGCAAGCAATCCGCGACTTCACCTCGAAGTCGGGCCATCACGACACCACTGTCCACTCTGCCACTGCCCCGGCAGTTGAGCATGAAGCAGTCAAGCCTCAGCAGCATGAGAACATCAACACAGCCATTGACCGCGAGGTCCACCAAGACCACTGCAAGTTTCCATAGATTCTTCCCGACGCTCGGGTAACCGAAATCCGGGTGATCGTAGATAATGTGGACCGCATTCACTGACCATGAATACCTCAGACCACCAAACTATCCAGCCAGTCCAGGCTCAAGAGGTTTTACCTGAGCAACATCATCACAAGCTCGGCGGTGTAGAGCACCGGGAGTTTGACCACCGCAACAACGAAGAGACCCGACGCCGGCTGGCGGCCGAGACTGAGGGTTTCCACAATGAGAGAGTCGTCCATGACACCACTCGCACTAAGGCCCATGCCCCTGTTGTCGAGGGTGAACATATTCACCAGTACGTTGACCCCCCCTGACTCTTATCCGGTCTCATTTCATGAAAGTATCACTAACACATACCTCGCAGCCATCTTCATGAGACCATCCAGCCCGTAGTCCACAAGGAGACCATCGAGCCCCATGTCGTCCATACCACCGTGCCCGTCCACGAGACGCACCACAACAAGGCGCAGCACCACCAGACGACCACGTTGCCCGCTGTTAACATGTCAGACTGGCAGAAGCAGGGCGGTCTCCTCCACGGCCGCGACGAGCGCTACGACAACTTTGAGGGTCAGCCCGAGGATGTCGGCGGTGTGACGGAGGCTCTTCGCCGCAGCCACGACTCGAACAAGGACCCTATCATGGGACACACCTTCCACGGCGACTTCAACGAGGAGGGCGGTCGGGAGGGCCACCACGCTAAGCGCTCTATCCGTGACAACACAACGTCGTCTTCTACCGGTAATCGCACTGGCGGTACCTCCTCGTCTATGATGGGAACCACTGGCGCTGCATCCTCTATGGGTCGTACTACCATGGTCGATGAGCCCGTGTCTTCCGCATCAAGCACCACCCGCGGCAGTAGCACCACCGGAACTACGGGCGGAGCTGCCGCCTCTGCCGCCGCGATGGCCATGAGGGGTGGCCGAGATACCACCACCACTGGTACAACCGGTGGCATGACAGGTCGCAACACCGGTGCCATGGGTGGCATGACTGGCACCTCTGGAATGACCGGCACTTCCGGCATGACTGGTGGCATGACAGGCAAAACCCGACACACTCGTGCGGACTCGGCCAAGGGTATGATGGAGGAGTCGGACATGTATTCTGATAAGCGCAAGCCGGGCGCCTTTGATACTAGCCGGGTCGGAGAGCATGGCCGCGCGGAAAAAATGTCGTCGCATGATGAGATGGGCGAGGCCAAGAAGCCGGGCTTGTTGGATCGTCTCAACCCTATGACTGACTCCACTGGAGATGGCCAGGCGGGCTTCATGAAATAGATGATAATACCACAGCGATGGATGAGAAGAGAGAGCAACTGTTGTTCGGGGCTCATTGGGGAGCTTATGTAATGGTCTGATCAAGAACGATTTAATAGCAATAGTATATGTCCAAAAACAATTCCCTCAATTGTGAATCCCACAGAAGCAAAACATAGTGTGTTCGTGTATGCTCATGATGATCTCTGCTGTGGTGCGTGTGGAATTTGAAGATAATTTGCTACAACTATAGCAATATCGACTTCGTTAAATTCGAGATTCGTAGTTGTAGCGAAAAGGTAGTATTGCATTGGCAGGCTAAGGCTAACGTGCCAAAGTGTATTCTCGCCTCAGGACTACTCCTGAACATGCCCACACCACTTGTGTTGTCACTGGGGTTATTTCCATGCACATAATCGCTAGCATTGTCACCAATAACCCAGTCACAGTTGCGTACCAAATTCAAAGCCATATAAGCGTCGGTTAATCAACCGAGCGAGGCGACTATATGTAGTCCTCCGCCCAGTGTGACGATATGCGGTGCGTCCTTCCCGCCTTCGGGCAGCCGGGTTTGCTTACTTATGTAAACCCTGGCAACTGGCAACGGGGACCATCCTGTTTGCTTGCGTCTGGTCAGTCCAAGTCACACCTCAGCTGCGCGCCGCCATCGTCAGGCGAGCGAAGCATCTTGATACCATGAGAACTGGCGGGGGTCTTCAAGACATTTTGCATCTCATGGGTGGTTGCAACGGCGGCGAGGCCAAAAGCGGGATATCTAGCCGTTTGCTGTAACCAAATTGATCACTTGGATTAGATGTACCAAGTCGATTTGATACCGCTCACTGTCAACAAGCGTGCTGCAGAAGATATCGCTTGCCTTTAGGTTAGGGTAGACAGACTGCAATGAACATAAGATAGTATTCTCATCGCAGCGCTACTGTGCAAGGCAGACGGTTCCTTATGGAATCTAGCATGTTGAGTGGTATCCGGCATCTACAATAGCCAGCAGTAGACATTAGTAGACATTATCCAAGATGACTAACTTACAACCAGCAGGTTGGTGTTGCGAATGGCCCCCTTTGCTTCCGTGAGGGATTTGTTCATTGCCAAGGTACGCACGCACTGGAGAATGCCGACTGGTCATTTTAGGCATTTGGAAACCGAACAAATGGTGCTACAACTGACGTGCAGCAAACCAAACCGGTCGCCAGTCATGGCTGAAACCCCCAACTGACAACGAAAACGAAAGGCCAGGCCACGAGTAACCATCCTGCATTCCTGCACTTGACTGACATAGGAAGTTCGCCTTTCTCTCTCTCTCTCTTAGTCTCATAGTGATACTACTCTGCTGGCAGTTGTATCAAGTAAAGTGACAAGCTTGTATCGTGGTGAGCGAAGCGGGTGCCAGTGCGTGCCATTGACCATTGACCATCGGCCATCAACATTGACTCGAATGGCGATGGAAGGAATCGGAAGTTGTGTGGGTGGTGTGGATGTGGGCGTGCTCGATGATCATCGAGTCAAGTTCGCTGGAAATTCGGGGTCCCCCCCACCTGCCTAATCCAGCACGCACTATAGATAAACTCCCCGGCTTTTAGATGGACGTCGTCCCTTGCAAGCCGACTTATTGGAAGACAGATAATTGCAGCATATATTGACACCGGCCTTGGAATTCTTCCACCAGACCTGCTTCGGCACGCATTGATTGATATTAGGTATTCTATATTGTCCGTTTTGATATACCGGTGGGCCATGCGAGCCATGTTTAGACCAAGTTTGTATGCAAGAGTGCGAGCAGTGCAAGCCCGCAGCAGAACAGTAGCACTCGCAGCAGCAAGGTGCTGGTGTCCCCGAGGTCGCACTTCGGACTAGTACGGCTCGTGATTCGGTCTTTGATTCGTTTCACCACCCTTGCAACCTGCAGGTCTGGCATCAAGGAAGGACCGTCATATTCGCTTCTAGAAGCTGATTTGTCTGGATATCTGCAGTACAATCGACACAACTCTGCAGTAGGTCTCCTTCCAGCCATTCGCTAGTTCTCCCAAGGCACCTACACCACATAAATACTGCCAAAAAGGAAAAAAGGGAGGGGGCGAAAGGAAGGGACACGACGCATACATGGTGTATGAAGGAAGCAGGCAGTGCTCCGTGACAAGTCTCGGTGTTCCGGTCGTGAATGGGGATATTTGGCGAGAAGAAAAAAGCCCCCCCCTCTCCTCTGCATGAAGAACGTCACGTATCATCCTGCACAGCAACCGGCCTTACCCCTAATGCCAAACCACCAGAGAACGTCCTGAAAATAGAACGAGTCAAGTGGTCATCCTGCGATCACTTGTTTCTCTCGACTTTTAGCTTAATCTTGTAGTTTCTTACTTCGACTTGGTTGCGGGAGACGGAACGGCCCCCGGCGAGCCTACTTTGTGTGTGTGCTAAGGACCTACTTAAAGGTATGCTCATTGCTAACCTTGTGGGCTATGCACTCTAGAGTGCATACAGCTAGCCTCCACAAGCTTTATTTGACAGTGGTGACAGGTTGTCGAGTTCACTGACTCAAAGCAACACATAAGGTCGAGGTTTAAATCGAAACATGGAAGAAACGCTGGAGTGTGGAGGTCCTGAATGCAGTGTATTCGATGCGACGTTGATCATCAAAGTAGGTGTTCAGCAGCTGCTGCTTGCTTATGCTATCCAGGCCAGGCCTATGCTCAGCTCCTAGGTGTACAGTCGTCGTAGTAGGCGCCCCCAAAACCAACCTCTTTGTCACGACTCACATCACAGGCTTCCATCCAAACAATAGACCCGCCCCGACGCTTTGGGCTGCAGCATTAGCTTATATTGTACAGTGACGGGAAGTCAATCTGACCACACACACGCCAGAGACTCCGCTGTGTTTTCGCTTGACCTCGCCTGAAAAAAAGGAAGGAGAAGAAAAAAACAGTAGTTTAGTCCAATCCAATCCAGTTTTATCCAACTTGCCAACCCATTTGCTGTGACGTCTGTCTACCACCTACCCGCCCTGTGTGCCCACCAGGTCCTTGTTCTGCCCTTCCACTTTTCTCTCTCCGCACACCTGGACCGACCAAAGATAGAGGGGGGAGAAGCAACATCGTAAACCGCTAACCCACGATTCCTCGAATCTCACTCCCGTCATTGTCATTGGATTCCGCCCGCCCGCATTGCCTTGTTTCATTTGAGAAACGGGCTACACATCCCACGCCGACCTGAATTGAACATATCTCACCTCACCTCGCTCACTGTCACTGATCTCACTGATCTCACTGATCTCACCCGCGCATTCCAAAAAGCTGTGTCATCCGATAGTCCACTTTGGGGAACGGCCAATGAACAGCCCGCACCCGAACTAGTGGTTTTTTTTATAAAGCTATCTTTATCTTGCGCCATGTGTTGCAGGTTCTCGATCGCCTGAGCTGAGTCGCCTCGCCGTCTTGTTCGATGCGAGTCTCACTTCTTCTCATCTTAAAGCGATTTTGACACTTGTTCACCCACCCAAGGTTTTTTACTGGCAGCCTGTCAGGTCCGAAAGCAAGGAAATTGCAACTGCTTTGGTTCGTGATACGATCGCCACTGCACAGTTGTACCAGGAACGCGCCATCAATGTGACAATCTCGCTCTGCACTACAAAAATACGGCATCGTTCCAGGCACACATCAACCGATATTGGCGTTATCAGGATGCAGAGGAAGGCTTGTTTTGGTTGGACGGAGTCGACCGCTCTATGAACGAATTGGTAATTACGGGGGCGGCAACGTGGTGCAATAACAATCCACAACCACCATCGGAGACAATGCTGGCTTCAACTGAGACCATGTCGCCGCCCACTCAAGCTGGCCTATATTTCGATCCTCCCTTACTGGAACGCGCGCCTTTCACTACAGGTCTAAAACCTCAACCCTCCTTCAAAAAACATAAAGTTCTACCGCGCCCCAAGCAGTCCCCATTGTCTGTGAACCCCAAACTGCGCATGCCACATCCTTTATCAATCGACACTACGTTATCCTCAGTATCATCATTGTCGTCGCGCTCGGGCACAACAACATCCGCGAGCCCAGCGCCTTCCAGACGCGACGTTCGCGTAGCCAGCGGCCCCGATCCTCCACCAACACCACCGGCGCACTCCCGGACCTCGTCCAGTGGCCAATCAGTACAACTCTCGAGTCCGACCCATGTCGAGACCCCCGTGAAAAGCGCTGCGAGCAACCCGGACGCACAGAGGACCCCCGGGACCCCGCCAAATCAAAGAAGCCCGCCCACGCCTGATGTGACGCCTCCACAACAAGCCAAGAGACCTAAAGCTTTCCGGCCGAGCTTGGTCGATCGCATGCCTTCCAAGGCGACGAACGATTCCAGAACTGCCTCATTTACAACGGCGCGGGAATCACCGTCATCGGAAGAGGACGAGAAGGCGATTGTACGGAAAGTTTCGTCGGGGAGAACCTCGTCGCAGAATACGGTACGACAGATCTCTGACCAAAGGAACAACAAAAAGAGCCAAGACGTTGGCCTCGGACTGGGACTGGAATCAGACGGCAATATAACCCCAACCCCGAAGTCCAAACAAGACTTCTTCACTTTCGACGGGGGATGGGGCTCTGGAGCCGAGGTCGAGCAGGAATGGGACGCCAATCTCAATAGGAATGTCACGGTGAGGAAACGAAGGAAATCACCCAACAAGAACAAGACCAAGGACAGGCAAAACAAGTCTGCCGAAGTCATCGAGGATGAGACTGTCACACCAACCAACGCGACAAAGGCCCTACGGACTATGCCCTTACACCAGCGGATGCACATGGCATCCTCCCCTACAAGAGAATCAGCCGAGAAGGACAACAAACATTGGGCTGCGCCATCCGCCTCTGCATCTTCGGTAAACACAGACGTCAAAAGGTTCTCGGGCATGTCTTCGAAATCTACTGTGTCCACTGTCGTCGAGGCCATCCTTGTAGACGCACCGCCGCAAAGGCGGAAGACGCTGCGGCACGTAAAGAAACAACTCACTCTCAGGGATTCGGGATCGGATGTATCCCAGGCAAGTTCTGCAGCAAACTCGATAGGGCTGGAAGAATCGTCGAAAAGACTTAGGCCTCGTGGCAGACCCCCAACAGCGCGAACTGACAGTCTTGCGTCCACCGGGACGACCAACTCTCTATCTAGCCGCAAGGCACGCCGTGATGTCATCAAAAACGGAGGGATCCCTGTCGTGGTCATACCTGACCGGAGGGCGTCCGTCAAGGGAGCTGCTACTCCGTCTTTGAGATCGACTAGCAGCCGGAGGTCGCAGAGGAGTAACAGCTTGGGTTCGATTCCTTTGTCGGGAATATCCACGACGAAAGACCGTACACCAGTCTTTGATCGTCCCACAAGGCGAAGCAGAGCCATGTCAGAATCCGACGGATCACTGCCAGGCGATCAGCGAACGATAGATTACCCGCCCATTGTCCCTATCCGCAATTCCTCTCTTTCCGCCCCGACTAGCCGCAACGGATCTGTGGCCAGTTCACGGGCTGGTTCGCGTTCTGGCTCTTTGACTTCGGAGAGTTTGAAAGCCCACAACACGTTCGAGCAGGATGACCAAGAACGGCAACATCAACAGCAGCTACAGCAGGCATTGCAGAAGCCTCCCAGAGTCAAGGTGGAGCGTGCGCCGCCTGTGGAATACACCCCAGCCGAAAGTGATTTCCATGATGAAAGACAACTGCAACCGGGCCCGTCGGCTGAGTCGCACAGAGACGCGCATGATCAAAGATCACTGGTTGACCACAACGGAGACCCGTTCTTTGGCAAACGACTCACTACGCAGAACACGCCATTTTCCATAGCGTCCGTCGAGACAAACGGGACACACTCTGCAGCCGAGGTTTCGGAAGCCATGGCGGTGAACATCTATCCGCACCAAAATAGGTCGGTTGTCATGGTTGACCATACTTCCAAGATCCTCGACGCAAACACTTCGCAAACGGGCAGTTTTCTTGGCGTCAAGGATGGTCCTCCTGAAAAGCCCAACACAACCACAACAGCTTCCGATGGTGTCCCTGTCACACCGCCCCAACCTCTGTTCACTGTTAACGACGTCGACTCTCCATTACGAAACCCACGAGCACCGCCTGAGCCACCAGTCATCCAATTCATTCCCGCCACTCCATCCGGTTTGACTCCCGCGGCGGAAAAGATGAAGATGCTGGGGAACTACTTTGAGGAACCGCCAGAGAAGCGGCCTTCTGTTCTGAAGCGCGCTTTTAGTGTTCGCAAGAGCGATAGCGATGATGCGGGACGCAGCCCTGGCTTTTTGACCCGCACCTTTTCTTTGTCGAGAAATCTTCGCAAGGGAAACGTGGACAACTCCCAGAGACCGGCACTCTATAGGTATCCGACCGATGACTCGATTCCGGATGAAGGGCGCCTGCACCCACACTGGCGGCCATTATCATCTCACTGGAACCCGGATTCGGACGAGGATTGGGTTCGTGATATCGACAACGGTGACGAGGATCCTGTCTACCGATACCCTCCTATTGACAACCGACCGTCTGCTCGGCGCCCTTCTTTGTCCTCGCGAATGAAGCGCACCTTTGCCATCCTACCCATTACCGATGATGCTCATTATACGTCCCCTGACGGCCGCGCTCCAGAGCGTCGGACCATTAAGCGTACACCCTCGGGCAACTTGAGAGTTATGCGCTACCGCGACAGTCTTAGCAGTATGCGGTGGGGTCGTCGCTCTAGCGAGGACGGAAGACCCTCGACAGCCCCTAGTTCGTCATCGCCCACAGCCCCTAGTTCGTCGTCGTTGGCAAAGCCTAGTCGCCGCACGTGGGGCGTTGAGAAGCGCTTTGATGCCCAAGGTCGTCGCTTCTTCCCCGGCTGGCAAGATAAGCTTGAGGGCTACAGTCTGCAGGGACTGGGCCGCCGGCTCAGCGAACGTAAGCGGCAGAAGAGGAGCCAGGAACTGCGCAGCAAAATCAGTGGGCCTCGCGAGGTTCGAGATGGTGTCGGTGAAGTAATCAAGCGAAACAGCTACAAGGGGCCGAGCTACCAGTCTACTCCCCGCATCGGTCCTGCTGGCAACGGTGGCATGGCCGGACAGCAGCAGCAGCAGCAGCCGCAGCCGCCGCAGTTTGCGCGAAAACGACAGCAGGGACCTCGAGGTTTTGAGAGAACTCCTACGATCCCGGCTCAGGTTTAGGGACTCTTGGAACGGAATCGACGGGGACGAGAAACTCGTTGTAGCACGGCAGACGAAGACGTGAGGGGACGGAGCCTGTGCTCTGCCTATACTCGCTTTCCGAGGGGTGCAAGTCGCATCTCGGATCGCATGAAAGGCATCTTGCCCTCCCTGGCTTAAGGGAAATACGAGCAAGAGGAATTACGTTGCGCCCCAAAATAAGCGGTACACAGTACCTGATTGATACGACGCATATGAATGAAATGAACGACCAACCGAAATGAAGCAACGGCCATCCAGACACAGACATTGTACTTATTATACTACTACCCCCAGCCCATCGCACTCATCATATGAAACGAAAACGCCATAAGAGACATTCGGTTGCCATTTTCGAGATTTCCGCGGAGAGAAGACGATGTGCTATTTAGTCTGAGGTTCTTTGCTGGCGTTTGCATTTGAAGGGATATGACGTTTTACCTTTTTCTTCCGGCCCGAACGATTACAAGGGGCAGACAGGCGAGGGAAGGAGCCGTACTGCGGCATGGATCTCAAGTCTTTCATTTCTTGAGGGAGGCAGGAAGATGGCGGCGGAGGCAGTGAGCCCACGGGGCTTTCTGATGATGGTGATGAGCGCTGCCTTCCGAGACTGTACCCTAATAGAAACGATATGTTATGATTTTGGTTTTTTTCTTCTTCCTCTTTCGATGCATTTCGCTGTTAGATACCATGCATCTGAATTACATACGTTCATGATGATTTCGCTGTGCTCTTGCTATTGGTTGTGTGTTCTCTTTCGAGTCCGGCAAATGTGTGGATTTTCATACCCACAGAAGCAAGGAGCTTCTACCTAGCCCCTTTCCAGCCTTGATCGTGGCTAGTGGAGGTTACGTTGGCCGGGGGTAACTCTCGCCTACCAATCTGATCAATGTGTGTATAGAATGCTGGATATGACCAAACACTTTGAATCATGGGTTTATGAGTCGCATACGAAAGTGTCTTGGTCTGCTGACAGTATAAATGGTTTATTCCGCTATGGCCCTGCCTAAGGCCGCTTTTGTACAGAATGCGATGCCACTGATCAAGTCGGCATTATCCTTCTTTCATACGATGTTACCTATCTTTACAATTGATGACTGTATAGTCGTCGCACCTTGCAGTTATGTGGCTTTCCCCCTAATTTCAGCAGAAAGCTTCACACTTGTTCAACGTACTGTGACGACGAAAGGAAACTCGGTAGTACTTCGCTTGCCTCACTTTGGTGGAAGCTCAAAATGATCCCCTTTCAACGCCGTTATGAGTTATAATCTCATCAGTTTTCCCCGCAACGCCAAGCTGTATAAAGCGTAAAAGAACATAATACCTACCCCCTTCTTTCGCTCTGGATCCTTACAGACTGCGTAAAATCTCTCCTGTCCGGTTTGGTTGCGGGTGGAGGGCACATCTCCTAGAGTTGTCTTACCAATGTGCGCAACCTGTATCTGTCGCGAAAGTGGAAGTAGTGCATTCGGGTAGTTATATGAGCGAGAACCATGAGTCTGTTGCCCTAGAAAGCGAGGATGACGACTTTGTTGAATCCAAGACCAAAGACCATGACTCTATTGGTTCAGAGAGCTGCCGCGATTCTAACGTCCAGGAGGCCCTTGTTGACCCGGAGGGTTGAAGGGAGGAGCACCCGGGGGGAATCCTTGGCCTGGCGGCATACCAGGAAAGGGGAAGGGCGGCGCGCCGGCACCACCAGGAGGCGGGAAAGGCAGGCCACCGGGAGGAGGGAACGGGAGGCCACCTGGAAACGGAGGCATACCGCGACCACCGGGAGGAGCTTGAAAGGCAGGGGCGTTAGAGCGCGGTCTTGACGTAGCAGCCGCCGTCGAGTAGGGCTCGAAACGACGATGGCGGTGGTGCTTGGAAGGCGGAGAGGTGGTGTACTTACGAGGCATTCCAGGGCCGCCAAAGGCGCCCAGCGGCGGGGGGCCACCAGGCATACCGGGCAGAGGCGGCATGCCGGCAGGCAGAGGGAAGGGCAGACCTCCGGCTCCGGGGGGCATGGGCGGGAAACCAGGGGCGCCAGCTCCCGGGGGCATGCCTGGCATACCAGGCAGAGGCGGGGGACCGCTGCCGGGGGCGCCGTGGTGCGACATGTGGTGGTGGGCGGCATGCGGCTGGTTCTGAGGCAGCATGGGGTTGGCGTGGGCCTGTCCCTCGGCTGCATAGGACGAGGTGATGGAATCGATGACAGATTGGGCCTTCTCGTGTCCGATCTGCTGGTAGTAGTCGACGACGTTGCGCAGATGGTTTCGACCGCTGTTGTGGGCCTTGCGGACCGACATACTGTCGTGCGTCAGGTAGACATCGCAGTAGTCGCAGAAGACTGTTTGCAAGGGCGCAAGAGTTAGCGATCTGGTTGCCTGCCTGTAACTGGGGAAGGAAGAGCAAGACTTACATTTCGGCATGTTGACGGTCGATAATACAAAATAGGGATTAAATGCGAGTTTTATCGAGTATTGTGATGATGCGCCGTTTGGAGATGTACAATGCAACGCGCAATGTGGTTGTCGAAACTGCAGTAAAGGAATGGAGCGCGCGATACGGAGCACAAGTACAATGGCCAATGTCGCGCCGACCTTTGCCTCAACTCAGGTACCTAATGTCAATGGAATTTTGGGGACTGGGAGGGTAGCTTTGGGCTTTGGCAAGGCTCCATGATTGAGGCTGGAAACTGTCCCAAGTGTCCAAGCGTCCTGCAAGGCTACCGACCCAGCTGCCAACCTTTGGCTTTTTATTGGTTGCAGAGCTTCAGCGAAGCCACGCTGGCCCATTAGGCGACTTTGGCTCTAACGAGGAAGCGAAACCCAGCAATTGACAATCGTAGCACCAGACGAGGAACTCGGGCATATTCTGGCCTCTCCTTGCTTGATTGATTTCAATCTCGAGGCCCCGACCCGATTCGCAAACAACAAACGCCAAAACTTCTCGACTCCCCATCACCGCCCGACTACCTACACACAACCGTAGTCATGGCGTTCTCGCGCTCACTGCTGCACTACATGTGCAGCATTGTGCTGTTCATCACCTCGATACAGGCGCTCAAGTTCGACATGCAAGCCACCCCCCAACATGACCGCAAGGAGCGCTGCATCAGGAACTTTGTCGCCAAGGACACCCTGGTCGTCGTGACGGCCATCGTGGGCGGCTACAAGAACGACGGCATGACAGTGAACATGAAGGTCCGGGATGCGCTTGGCAATGACTACGGCCGCGCAAAGGATATCGCCGGCGAGCAGCGCCAGGTCTTCACCTCGCACGCCGATGCCGCCTTTGATGTCTGCTTCGAGAACTTCCTGACTGGCTGTACGTGACTTCTCCTTCTTCTTCTTCTTCTTCTTCTATTTTACGAAAGCAACCCCAACTAACATTGACTGTCCTGCAGCCCGGACACCTGGCGACCCCAACCGCCACATCGAGCTCGACATCGACATTGGTGCCGACGCCAAGGATTGGTCCGCCATCCAGGCCTCCGAGAAGCTGAAGCCCGTCGAGACCGAGCTGCGCCGCATTGAAGAGATGATCGGCGAGATCGTGGGCGAGATGGACTACCTGCGCTCGCGCGAGCAGAAGCTGCGTGACACCAACGAGAGCACCAACACCCGTGTCAAGTGGTTCGGCATCGGCACCACCATGCTGCTCGTCGGTCTCTGGGGATGGCAGATTATGTACCTGCGTGCCTACTTCCGATCCAAGCACTTGATCTAGAAACATGCTGGGAAGATAAGTGGACAGCAGGGCAGGGCTGGACATGGGCCCTGGGCATTGGTATAAACTGTTGGGGGTTAGGGAGGTTTCTTCCTGTAGATACCCTTCTGGGCTCCCCCAGATGACAAAAGTCGACGCCGATTGGAACTCATGTAATTGTACGCATAGCCTCTTCAGGAGTCATGATATCACGGGTTTGGAGAATAAAAATAAGGGATTACGATCGGTACACTTTCTAGTCCTTCGCACATGCATCTACTAAAATAACTTTTATTATTCGATTTGTTCATCGCCAATGACTTACTGGACTCTATTGAATTCTTGATTGTGTCTTTTGTTTGCCAAGGCAAATAATGTACTAAGAACTGCATGCTCATGTAGTACTAGTAAATGAATATGTAGCACATAAAGGGGGGACTCCCCCGACCTGCCGGTGCATGTGGGCCGAGACGGCATCCCTCGGTAATCCTTGGGCGATCGAAAGACCGGAGCCAGCAACCCTGGGGGTTCGGGGACTATTGGAGCTAAAATCATTCTCTCTACGTCAACGACTCATCCATCATCAATCCATTGTGGCTTTGATAGGTGAGTAACAACCCCTCCAATTGGCAAACCATTCCCTCGGTTTCGAAATTATTTACTTCTCTTCTTCAATCCGTCACTAATCTGTGGGTATTTCGGTCTGAACAGAAAGGAAGGGGAAAAAAAGATGGCCTCATTACAGAAAGTCCTGCGTCCCGCGGCACGCCGCGCCGCATTCGCCCGGCAGCTCCTCCGTCCCCTCTCGACCACATCAGCCTTCCGCGCCAGCGTCAGCAATGCACCGCCTCGCGACCCCCCGGCGCAGGCTGATATCGGTGTCGGCGAGCTGGAGGGCGCCAAGTTCAAGATTGAGCCCATGCGCCGGGTGGGCGAGGACGACAAGACCATGAGGGCTCGACTTGTGTGTATGTGCTTCCTACCTAATACTTGTCACAAATTCCCTTGCTTGCACTTTGGCAATTCATTCTCACCACTTGGCGCGAAAGTACAATTTGCTGACTTTGAACAGACCAGAGCCGCAAACGCGGCACCCTCGAATCTGATCTCCTCCTCTCCACCTTCGCCGACAAGTACCTGCCCCAGATGACCAAGGAGCAGATGACGCAGTACGACAAGTTCCTCGACGAGAACGACTGGGACATCTACTACTGGGCGACGCAAGAAGTGCCGTCCCCGGCCAACGAGGCGGTAGCCTCCAACAACAAGTCAGAAGCAGTAGACACCTCATCCGCCTCTTACGGTGGCGGTGCCGAGGCGCAAAATGCCGCCCAATCCGCCACGACGACTCAGTCGACCTGGGAGCCCATGGTGTCACCGTTCGCCGAGGCCGTTGCTGACGTCCAGGCCGGCAAGACGGGCAAGAACGCGGCCGCGGCGTCGGACGCCGTGTCCGAGGAGCTGTATGGCGGCAGTGGCCGGACGCTGGCGCAGTCGCAGGGACAAGTGCCGCCCCAGCCCAAGAACGGCGAGTGGGCCGCCACGGTTGGTACGTTCAAGCCGGCGTACCGGCCCGTACCTGCGCGCTGGAGGGACAGCGAGGTCCTGCAGTTGCTGCGGGACCACGTGAAGAGGCGGAGCAAGGGCGGCTCTGAGGGGGGTGGCATGGGGTTCATGCCTAACCTGAAGAACTGAACGGGGATGGAACTTGGCTGAGGCATGGGATGAAAGACAAATAAGGTATGGAGCAGCACCTTGATGATCCCCCTGAGCGCTTACGAAGAGGTCTCTCTATCACTTTGTATTGCTTGTTGAAGCTTGATACAATTCGAGAGCTTACTGGTGTGTGTAAGAGATGTCAACCTGTAAATGCGTTGTTTGTGGCAACGCTTTGTGTATTAGCACTTGTAAAAACAGCGGGACTCTGGGTTGGACCAGACCAGGGAGGTAGAACAGAAAGGCCTATCATGGTATAGTATGATCTAATATATTACTGCTGCCCGATTTGAAGGACAAACCATACTATGTTGCTAATGCGTATATTTGTGTAGTTGTGTGTTGAGCCTGCCTGCTTGGCTGCTTGCTTTCTTACTTTCTTGCATCCATCATGAAAAGCTTCGTGCTGCATGCCGATTTCCTTTTCTCCAAACTGTGGGTGCAGTCTGAAGAGCGCCAAACAAGCAATCGCATACTTTTGGCATGGGCCATTTACAGTTTGTGAAGTTCATATAAAGCATCATCAGCCCTCAAACAGCTCCTTTTGGATTGGTATGTGGGTACATCTCTTGTTGATCCCTTATGTGTGGTGTGGACTCAGGGGTATCTTCGTCAGCCTCCTGGAGCCCTTTACCAACTCATCTACCAATAAAGAAGGCATTCTTGCCCATTTGGCCTTTTTCCATTTTCAAATTGTCAATACTTCTCCAGTTGTATCGCTTTCTACACCACGATGAAAATGGCCAATTTATCTTTGAGTGTGTGCTCCAAGCCAGTGTTTGGTTAGCTCATTGACATTGTAAACCCCTTTTCCAACATCATAAGGCATACTTTGCACAATGGCACCGGCATGATACAGAGAAGTCCACCAGTGTCTTTATTGTCGCCATCTTTCAAGTGCAAGCAAATGCTTCATTGTATGCAACTTTGCTGTCGGTCGTCTCATGCGAGGCCACAGTGGCACTCAAGTGAGGAAGCAACGTCAGTACAGTCACCATCGCCGATTGTATTCACTGTCGACGATCATGTATCTCGGACACCATTCACTGCTCTCGTTTTCATCCTCAATCATATATGTAGCACCTTTTGCAACCGGATTCTTCAATCCAGACTTTCCTTCTTTACTACTCGTCGATTCCTACCACCACAGCTTTTTGGTTGCATTGATCTCTCCAATAACACCATCGTCGAAACTTTTCTTGCTTCTATAGCACTTAACCTCACTCTTGGATCGGTTTAGTTTCCTTCTTGTGTCGGTTCAATTTCCTTCTTGCGCCGGTTTTGATTTCTTCCAACGTAAAAGCCACACTCAGTTCCACTCTTGCGCCGGGCTTGAGAACATATCGGTCTATCCTAGCTCTACTGCTTGCACACCACTCATCCCATCCGCCAGAACACACGCAGCAAGATGTCTATCTCTGAGCAACTGTGGATTGAGAAGATGGCGAGCATGTCACTCAACGAGCAGAACAAGACGCGGCATCAGTCGAAGCTCCTCTACAGAAAGGACCACATCAATTCGCGCGCGCCATCTGCTGCTGAGCAGATGAGTCTTCCGGATACTTTCTCACCGGCTCCATTTAACCCTTTCTGGGAGGAAAAGCTGATTGCTACCCGTGGCTGTGGCATGGAGACTGGAGACCGCGGCAAGCATGATATATCCAAGGTAACTCATCATTGGCCCACTAAGTGTGCGTGATATGGGCTGACTTTGGCACGCAGAATGTTGCAGAGGATACTACAATTGAGGCTGCCCCATCCGAGCCCAAAGCAGCTATTCGTTCGGATCCCGCCTCGAGCAACAATGGCCAAGACTACTGCAACGGTATATTCGGGATCACATCCATGCCCAAGACGGAGCCAAAGCAATGTTTCAACTGTGGTCAACAGTTTTTCGAAGAGCACAATGCTCCCAACGCCTGCATCTATCATTGGGGTATGTCAAGACTACAGTCTACACTATGCATTCATCACGAGTTCGGTTTTGGGAGGATTATCACTAAACGCAAACATATCACATAGGCATGCCCTTCTCCAAGCCGTACCAGCGAAACCCGCCTAGGGCCAGAAGGAGAACCCGCCGCCGCACCAAGCTGCTCACCGGCCGGGTGTGGGTGTGGGAGTGCTGTGGTCGGGGACGAGGGTCGAAGGGGTGCTACGAACGCATGCATGTAAAGGTATATCCTATCTAACATTATCGAGACATCTTCCACACATGGGCCACGATGGGCATATTCGTGGCTTGTCGGCCATTGCTTGGGGACCTCAGCAGTGGAGCCGAGCTGTGCACAGCCACTCCACTTGCCATGAATAGGGGGGCTGGAGATGGACGAAGGGCGCAAGGTACCGATGTGCCATGCTGGATAGGTGGGATACATAATGCAGGTACCAAATTCCAGCTCAACCTCACCAGGCCTTCCAGCTTCTTGACAGTATCTTGGGTGAGCAGAGAAGTTACGTACATCATCATGCGTACGCTACGGAGGCATTGCCCCATTTGCAAGTGTGTCATGGCATGTTACTAATTGTTGGGAGTGAGGTCACCAATGCTCCTCGGCCTGGGTGGTGTTCTGGATTGTTCGGATGACATATCAAGCACACACGTGGAGGGCAAGTCGAGGAAGGCAGCCCTTCTCTATCATGCTCAACCAGCTCAACCGATGGTAGATGGAAACTGCATGACCAAGCTGGGCACGCGCACATATCCTACCTTGGGCAGGTACCCACATCTGCGAAGCAAGTGATCGAGCTCACTAATCTTCCCCCAAGAAGCAACCCGATGCTGGAGAAAGCACGCCAGCTCCGGCCCCGGGGTTGCTGGCACGGGCTTACAGAACCGGCGAGCATACCTGCCATGGTACACTGGCAGAGGCCGTTTCAACGTGCGCACGTGGGCCAGATGTTGTGGGATGTGACCAACCCAATTACTTACTTCTTTCCCCAGACTTCCACGGCAGGATCCAGAACACCTGCATGTGCCGATCGATCGATAAGGAGGTATGAATGACACCAGATGAGTCTTATGGTGGAGCCAGGACCCAGCTTGCCCTTAGGTGCCTGCCTCCTCGATATCAAACCTGCCTTTCTCTCGGCTTCCCACGTGCACACCCATCAATAGCTGTTTGTCATCAGACTGGGTCCTCTCCCCTCTCAACACTGACATGCAGAAGGAAGGCATCGCTTTCCACCCCATTCTCCACACGAGTCTAGACTCGACCAAGCCGAGCCGAGCACCAGCCAATTCGATGGGACCCAACACTGCCCACGCACACTTGACTGATATCATTGATGAAACTGGGTGTACATACCCAATGCCTCCAGGCTGACATGGTAGGCTCTTGCACAACATTGATGTACCCATAGACACTCGCAGCACTGAGTATTAGTGATATTCTGTGTTGCCCACAAGCAAGCCCTGCAGTAGTTACATGTAGGAACTGCATGTATCAAGGCCTCGGCATGACATGACGCCTGGCCTGATGGGTTGGGGCTGGTGGGCCAATGGCTCGGAGAGTTGAAGCGTTGAAGAGTCGAACTTGGAAGGCACTTGGAAGGCACCCCTTACCCAGTGACTCAGAGATAGCACTCGGTGCTGCAGCCAACGGCTTTGGCGTTGCACGTGCCAGTACGCCGTGGTGTTCCTTCCTCTCTTGCTTGCCTTACCTGCCGTCTGCCTTCCTCTACGTGCGGCTTCTACCTCATTCCTCGACACACTTGCCTGCTTTCTGCGAGCAAGTATGGGCCCACGTGCCCTCAATGCAGCTCAACTGTTCCCAACAAGGTACTCACCATTACTCATCGTTGGGCAGGCTTGACAAGGCAGAGCACCCTCTCTCCCACCTACGGGAATTCGTATATAAGGGCCCTCTTCTCCCCCTCTTCTCCCTCTCGAACTTCTCTTCATCATCTCATCCCAAAACACCAAAAACAACAATCACAGCATCACAATACTGCTTCATTCATACTTCATCCATACTTCATCTTCTTTCTTTTGTTCCATCTTGGCTTCTCAAGTCCAGATCATCATTCACTGTCACCACATTACTTCAACACAACAACTCTTGTGTCATCCACAAGTACAGCCAACAACTCTCCACCACCCACAAGCACAGCTGACCACTCCTTGTCACGATGCCTTCCATCAAGACTGCCCTGCCCGCCGTCGCCTCGGCTGCCCTGCTACTCGCAGGTGCTTCCCAAGCAGCTGCTGTCCCCCGCACTCAGTACCCCGTCACCAACAGATTCCGCGTGCTCGAATACATCAATGGCAAGGGCGACTCTATCAACTCCGGCGTTTACTTCCAGCCGGTTGCCGATGGCCTCGACGTCGATGTCTGCGACGTCGGCGCAGTCTACCCAGTCTATGTTGAGAAGGCGCCTCTGCACCATATGGAGCCTTTCAACAAGCTCGGCGTTCGAGTATTCACTCTTCCCTTCGCTCCCAGTCACGACATTCTGTCTGCACTCGAGGTCAACTGGGGCACAAGCAACGGCGAAACAGAGGGCCACTGGAGTAAGTACTTCTCACTTTAATTATCTGCTCATTCCTTCCTTTCACTCGGTATTGAGGCGCACCGAACCAACTCGCTGACTTGTCCAAGCTTACCGCCGGGCGTCCTACATGGGTATGGGCAAGAACCGCATGTGGGATGCTGCTAACATGCCCCGGGGACGCTGCACAGCCTCCCCAAATCCCACTCCTTTCCCCTGCGGCGAGAACAGCACTGCCATGGTCCTCATGCAGTGCGATTCCCCCTACTTCCACCCCCCCTTGGGCTCCACATTCGATACTATTGAAGACAGGGACCTGATCGATGACGTTGGGGGTATCATCAACGCTACGGCTGCAGCGGACGACCTCGACATGACCTTCAACGCTTCGGCTGCCATCCACCCGTCCGGCTCCCATGACCCCGTCAAGGCCGATCATCTCCCCAGTGGCATCTACACGCCAATTTCCGACGAGGAATTCGAGAAAATCGCCAAGATGGTCAGCCAACTGGAGGCTGAATTGGAGGCTGCCTTGGAGGCCGCAAAGGCGGAGGGTGTCACGACCAAGATGTCCGCTTAGGCTGTGGCGTCGTTGATTCTCGGACTGGTGGTTTTCATCTAAGATGGGTTGTGACGCATACTCCTATGAACCTACATCAACGTTGGCGTCGGTAACGGTGGCTACTCTCCTGTTTACATGATCGGTCTTGTGTTGTATTACTAGATGGTGTCCTCACTCAGAGATTGTGGTCAATTGACCTGTCCTGTATTATTAGCTTATAGCATCCTCACTCTAATGTTGCATGGGCGACACCTAATATATGCCCTTTAACCTCTCAACTACCTGTAATCCTGATTTGTGATGCCTTTCTCGCGTGACTTGGGCTTGGTTGACCTCTGCTTGGACAGATGATACTACTGGCTTATTGTAGACTCATGTCTTGATCTGCGTGTGCTACAACTATTGTCTGTCCGCGTTTCCTTGTATCTATATCTAACTACGCCGTCGTTCAATGCCACACGCTACTTTTGATTTCATATATGTTGTGTAGCTGTTCGATGTTGCCTTAGCTGGGAGTCGTCGAGTTGGACCGACTATGGTTTACAAACTAGAACAGGTGCCGGATGATCTTCTATGACGGTTCAACTCCAACAACGAGAACGATGGCGGGTGGTTGATTGATACGAGTAATCAAGGGTGTCGGTGGACGAAGGACTCAATGGGCCAGCCATCTCATATGAAGGAACGGACGATCTGCTTTCTCATGGACATCAAACAATTGGACGTGACTGTGCCTAGTTAGACTCTAGGGAGGAAGATATGGCGTGCGTGAGTCGATCATCTCCTTCATCGCCGAGTTGGGGAGAACAGAGAGGCAAGCATTGTGGCACATGTGGCAAAGCAGAAGGGGAAAGGGGGTTGGTTCTTCTCAAGAAGGAGTTTAGAATGTTATCGGGGGTGTCCATTCTCATTCCGGTCATTATCTCATATACGAGTCCACAAAACGTGACAAGATGGACAGCATCAACAACGACGACGACAACGACACCACCACCAGCACCAACCAGCACTGCCTTACTTGCTACTCTGCTACTCCTTCCCGACGCCAAGTGAGCGAGGAAGTGAGAGTAGGTAAGGCTCCTTGTGCGTGCGTGTCTGTATGTACGTCTCTCTCCTCCTCTCCTCTACTCCATCATCTTCTTCTCCCCTTCTTCCGCCTCCTCTTCCCCTTCCCATCAAGCCTGTTCTTCAAGTTCGGGTTGAAAACAAAAAGTGGTATCTTCCAAGTCAAATAAAACGTTTGCATGCAGCAAGTTTCGCCACCTCCCAGAGAAACAAGAAAAAAAAAAACGACGCCAAGTCCAATGTGTGTGTGTGTGTGTGTGAGGGTGGTGCAAATGCTTTCTTCTCTTTCTATTTTGCCGCCTAGCCCGCCCTGTCAAGCCAAGCGACCCGACGACCGAGACCAAAGGTTTCGGCATGCCTGTCGTCGGCGATGCCCCTATGGACAGCAGTATCAGCATCCCGTCGATCGATCCATCGATCAACTACCATCGTCGTCGGCTTCCGGTAATATCCTGCCGAGACTCCGCAACACTTCCATGACGGGCATCTCCTTGGTCCCGGCGGCCGTCTTCTCCTTGAGCTCGCGCTCCCGCAGCCGCGCCGCGCTGAGCGCCAAGATCCGGTCCGCCTCGCGCCCGGCCGTGCTGACCCGCTGCTCGACCTTGTGGATGCTGTCGCCCAGGTGGTCCACCTTGAACTCCAGGGAGGCCTGGAGCGCCTGCACCCGCGATTGCGTCTGGATCCTCAGGTTCGCAAAGTTGGTCGTCGTGTTCGTCAGGGAAGCCAGGATCTGTGCTTCCTCCGCGTCGAGCAGAGATGGGTCTGGTGCCGGTTGTTGCTCTTCTGAAGGTGGGAAAAGGGGTGGTAGTTCCGTGGGAGCCTGTTTTAGAGATTGCCACGTTTTCTTTTCCGCTTTTAATCTGTGACTTGTGTTAGAACCAAATGCCATGAAAGTTGTAGTGGTTTGAAATCTTCACTTACCGTTTTATCCTTTCCTCCAACTCTGCAATCTTCTCCTCGTGCTCGGTATTCCGGGGGTTGGGTTTCTCTATCGCAGGCGGCCGCGGGGCGTCTTCCCTTGTGAACCAGTCTGAGAACTCCGACTTGGACCCAAAATCCTTGAGGAGCTGATCCTGTATCGCCCGGGCACCCAGAATGGCATTAGAATTCGGGTTGCCCAACGGCGGCTTGCTGCTGAGAGCGCGCTCTCCGCACCAGGTCAACAACTGCTTCATGCGCCGCGGCTCGCTAAGCCCCTCGGCCTCGATGTGCTTGTAAAATTCGCTCGGGGCGACCTCGCGGTGCGGTATGGCGCTGTGCCCGCTGTCGATCAGAGAGCTGGCTCTCCGCCCACGCATGCCCAGACTGCTGCGCCGCGCGCCCGTTTTCCTCCGCATGTCTTTGTTGCGGTTGATGATGGGCGTGTCGCTGAAGGGCAGGGCGATTTTCTTGGTGTCTGACGTCTTAGAATGCGAGCTGTTCCTGTTCCCCGCTCCCCCGTCGACTTCCATCGGCGTTGCTGTCGATTGTGCTGGCGTTGCCGCTGCTGGCGGTGGCGTGGGTGGAAGCGGCGGCGGCTTTTCGCGCGCCTTCGTCGTCTTCTTGGTCACCCCATTCTTAGTAGGTTTCGGCCTAGGCTCCTCCTCCACCGGCTTCTCTGGCGTTGGGGACCGCGGCGGCCGCCCGCGCGTGCTTCGTTGTGATCGCGTGGTTTTTGGCGCTGCTTTGGCCGGGGCTGCCACGGGCTCCTCTAGATGAACTGCTTGCTGGCTCGACCTCCGCGTGGACACTCTCCTGGGCGGCGGGGCAGGTTGCGGCGACTCTTCCACCACGGGTGCCACGGTGGCTACGGAGGCCTTGGTCTTCCTGGGGCGCCCGGCTTTCTTCGGCGCCGGGGCCGGTATCGATGCTATCTCGTCCTCAGGGATCGGTTCGGGATGCGCCGTCTTCACCTTCTTCGTCCCCCGCGTAAAGAGGAAATCGCCATCTTGCTCGTCGTATGCTGCGAAAAAACGGTCAAGTCAGCATAAATCTCCCACAAGATGTTCCCCCACCACCAATGGCCTAATCCACCCCCTCGAGCCTTGTATTTCCTGCTCGGAACCCGGCGGAAGGAAAAAAAGACGCGACATACAGGTGAGGCGCGAGCTGCGGCGTCGCTTGCCCGGCTGATTGCTCATGCTAAGTACTTGTAGCGGCTGCCGTGTCTGCACAAGCGTCGTCATGGATAAAGATAATGGTCGCTCGATTCAAGGAATAACATGAGAGTCGAAAAAGGCGCGTCACTGGCGGCTGCGAGGTCGGGGTCGTCGTCGGGGTTGTCGTTTTGTCGTCGTGAGCGGTAGTGCAAGGCTCCAAGTCGCGATCCCTCGGTATGCAATGGACCCCCCTCTGCAGGAGCAATGTATGTGTGGCTGAGACGCGCGCGAAAAAAAAGGGAAGAAATCGCGTCGTCAATTAGGCGAAATGTCGGAGATGTATTTCAGTCGATTGATTCGGAGGCATGGATGTCGTCGTGCATTGGTATTAATGTTGCTGCTATTTGCTCCTCCGGGTCGGTACAGGGTGGGACTGGTGGTGTTGAGGCGCGAATTGACAGGTGAGGCTGCGAGGCGTCTTTCCAATGTTTACTTTGGAGAACTTGCAACCACCAGAAACAGCGTGCACGGGCCACACGATATCAATCTACTACCTCTCCCTCATTACTTGCCCCACCCCTCGCCATGCCCCTTGGCCAAGGTCGACGAGGTCAGGAATGAGACGGATGAAGGAATGAACATCCTTCGCTTTCGATCAATCAATTGAAATTTACTATAATGCGCCACTGTACCTTCCATTGATGCGTGTATGGCTACGACGGAGTTTTTCATACCTCGCATCTAGCCAAGTAGAGAAGTAGGCAAGGTGCCTCCACACCACATCAAGCCATGATGGATGGCATCAAGTCATCATTGGCATCGGCATCAAGAGGGAAAAGTTCTTAACATCTTATATTTATTGTTGCCTATCCTTATAACACTGCTGCTCATCGTATCTCAGCTATGCTCAACTAGAACGGCGTGTTTGTAAAGTCTCAAGCGAGCCGCCGCAGTAGATGGGCACCCTGCAACTCCACAGCGCTTCGTCCCCTATCAACGCCTACCAAAACAAATACAAGCAAATCCTCGACTCCGAAACACCACTTTTGATGTATATGCCATGTCTGTCAATGTCTCGCAGAGGAACCATGGCAATAAGCTATCCTGAGGAAGCCGGTACTGTCCCACATGATGCCACCCTCCGGCTGTCTTTTGTTGCTATACAGCCATCCAACCCAAACGCCTTCCCGGTCATTCTCGTCAGTTCAAGAATGTTGTTACAGGCCCGAGGGTCAAGCACCCCCGCACCGTTCAAAATTTCATACCCATTAATGCCCCCGTGCTCAGTAGCAAGCCACAGGGGCCCTCAAAGAACCAAGCCAAACCAGCCATGACTCGCAATGGCATAGCAAGAATAGCTCTTCTAATCCATACCCTAATCTTGGCTCATGTCACGGATCAGACTTCCGCTTTGGTGTCCTTACTCAGGAGTTCATCGGGGTCCTGAATGAATGAGGCGACGTCTTCCTCCTATGAAAAACGCCTTTGCACTCCTTGGCCCGCCATGACTGGTTGGTTAGGAATGGGTGCCGCCATGCCGTACGGGTTCATCTGAGGATTGTATGACTCCATCGCTTGCTGCATAAACGCCCCGTGCAGACCTTGTTGCTGAGTGACGGGGCAGTCTTTATGCGCCAAAAGGAGCGTCTTGAGGTTCACCACCTCTTCACGCAGTTGCGAGATCTGAGCTGTCAGAGCGTCGTTCTCGCTGCTGAACATCTCGACCTTGTTCTGGAGGTTGGCAAGCCATTGCTTCTTTCGCTGACGACACTTGAGAGCAGCAACACTGGGGTGCAAGTTAGCATATATCGGCTGATGTGTGGAGTGGGGGTACATACCGATTCCTCTCAAGGAAGTTCTTGCGCTTCTCCTCATCGGTCATCTTCGACTTGGGCTTGCCATCGGCGTCGTGCCCATCCATGTCATCATCATCACCATCACCATCGCCACCATCATCAGAAGAGTGGTCCTCATCCATTTCAGGAGATGGGGCAGTCTTGGCCTTCTTACTGGCAGGCTGCTTTGCAGGCGCCTCTTCAGCCTTCCGTCTGCCGTTTGTCACAACAGCCGACCCGTTCGACCCTCGCTTGCCTTTGCCTCGCGCCGTAGATCGGGTTGGCTCCATCTCGTCCGATGCACCACTTGCGGCCTCGCTCACGCCACGAGCCGACGCCGAGTTCCCGTTACCATTCATTTGTGGGGACGTGGTAGTGGAGTTGGCAGGTGCTGGGTGGGCGTGACTAGGTTGTGTACCACCGACAGGGTACTGCTGCTGCTGCTGTTGTTGTTGTTGCTGCTGCTGTTGCTGTTGCTGCTGTTGTTGTTGCTGCTGCTGCTGCTGCTGCTGCTGCTGCTGCTGCTGCTGCTGTTGTTGTTGTTGTTGCTGGTTCGTGGTTGGTGCAGCGTCTCGTTGTTGAGCTCCTTGGGCAAGCATGAAAAGACCGTTGGCAGCGTCGTTGTCGTGGGGATCAAAGGCAGCTTTGGCTTCCGACTTGACAGTCACGCCGTTACTCATCTCTTGCGGGGCGGAAGTTATCGCAACTTGGTTTTGTTCGCGAGCCTTGGCTGCCGCTGCGTTCATAGCAGTACGATGGAAGTCCAAAGTGTTCGGAGTCGCGCCTCCACTGGCCAACTGAGCATAGAGCGCTTGGGAGTTGGGACTCGGGGCAGGGAACATAGAACCACTTCCGCCGGGTGTTAGACCGGTGCGCAAAGAACTTTCATTAGGCGTGAAACCACCACGCAAAGTATGAGAGGTATCGCCAAAATAATCTCCAGTCGGTCCGGAGAGCATCGCCGGACTGAGGGGTCCCGTCCTAAGAGAACCTCCACCCCAGTTAAACGGTGTTCCTCCTGTACCTCCCGGTAATAGCGAAGAGGGAGACGTCAAGGCAGCCACGCTGGGTAGCTTTGTTCCTCCTGGCGTTTCGACAGTTCCGCCGTTACTAAAAGATTGCTCGAATGGGTTTGGCTCGAGGCTCAGATTGCTGTTGAAGTAGCTATCGCCTGTCTCGCTGGGTTTGGGTGGTGGTGCAAGTGGTTGGCCTGGTTCAGCATTGGCAGGATCGGGCTTTGCAACAACGTCGCTTGTCTTCTTGTCGCCGTTGGTGACTGCAGCGACGAAAGGGTAGGTGAGTTAGCGATGATGTCAATAGTGGTGATGTGCATCAAAGGTAGGGCGAGGGACGGTCCAATGACGATGATGGGCGACGACGTGTGACTATAGGGGAGACTACTGCTGCTTGCGGTGGGATAGGCAGGCATTGGGGTACATGCAGGCAACGAGGTAAATGTGCGCGCGACAGAGTATAACGTAAACTCACCTGGCGATGTTTTCTCTGACGTTTTCGTCTCAGTAGCAGCCATGATGACGGAGTGGTCTTATGGAGCGGACTGGGTGGTGGTTGTATGTTTTTTTTTTGACTCGGGAAAAGAGTATGATGTAACAAAACAGGCCAGAGGACAATTGGCAGCGCACTTGGGAGGCAGTCTGCGAAAGGGCAAACCACCTCTAGACTCGGGGGTTACACGCAACAACAAGACAAGACAAGACAAGAACGGCCCAGGGAAGTTCCCGCAGTGGCGGAAATCTTCTTCTTGCTTTCAATCAATCAAATTGGATGAGAGCCGATTTAAAACGGTGGTTACTGCTCTTCTTCTGCTGCTGGTGATGTTGCTGATGCTTCTTCTCGTTCTTCTTTCTTCCCTTTCTGACTTCCTCGGGGCTTATTGGGAGCCTCGATTGATTGGGCAACCGAGCAAGGTATTGTTAATGGAATTGGGCGATGGCGATGATGGGATGCTGCTGCTATTGCTGCAGCAGTTCCTCTTTTTCGCGGTACGGTACGGACGGGTGCGATGCGGATGGGTGTGCTTCTGGTAGTTCGTGAAGCGAAGGTCTGAGTTGGCTGGCGATGAGGTCATGAGAGAAGAAGTGACATAAGGGGTGAATTTTGGGAAAAAGGTAGGCACAGCAGACGTAAAAGCCCCCGAAAGCTGCTTGGAGCCAAATGGTGGCCAAGGCGGGCCCCGTTTTGATTGGCGCATGTTCAGACCGGTCCAGGATCAAAGACGTGATCAAGTACCGAGACAGTGCGAGGGAATCCACGCGATCGTGATCCGCCATTGGGCCGCCCAATCTCTTTTTTTCCCTTTTTTCTTCTTCTTTCTTCCCCTTCCTTGCCAGCTTCTGCCATGCCACCGTCTAAAATGCTATTTCCAAGCCAGCCAGCCAGCCCAAAGTCGAGCCGGTTGGACACCCAGCACTTGCCGTAAACGGGTGGGCGGCCCTACCTGACAATACTGGGACATATGTAATATTGAGGTCGTTGGGCGAATCGAATCGTAGACAGTAGACGCCTACCCACCACTACCACGACCACTACACACCCACTTGCGGCCGGCTTTGCATGCCACGGCTTCCGGTGCGGAAAGGGGACATGGCGGAGGGCTGTCGCCTATCTCTCTCTTGTCTCTAGTTCGATCTATCGAGCCAGTAGCTCCGCGACCTGGAGATATCTTTGCATGTAATGATCAAGTTGTGTCGTGGGCATTGCGTTGGCCAGCTACATCCGAACCATCTTGATGCGAGAATCGTGATAGAAAACGACACAAGACTGTGCCCGAAACAGGCCTCTACGTACTAGCAGCAGCCGGGCAAGCAAAGCCAGTGGGTCGGACCACTGAACAAGCTTACGAGTCTATCATACATTAAGTACGGTAGCCAGGCAGTTTAGGCCGGGATAAAACCTCCTGTAAATGGTAAATGCATTGATACAGGTCTCGATTACTGAAAAGATGCGGTCCATTTTGATGTTGAACTCACTCTCTCCATGGGGAAAAGAGCATGCATACCAGATACCTACAGTACTTGTAAATGTAGGTCAATGGTTATTGACCCGAGTGATTCAGAGCCGACACGACCTGCTCACCTGCTTCTTGCAGGGAGGGCTATCATGAACCGAAGCGGCGGGTTCCTACAGACTATAGGCTCCGCTAAAGGACCGGCAGTCTGGGAACAACTCGACACCATTCGCGGCAGTTTCACTCGGTACCTAAGCCTAAGACAGACAGACAGATAGACATTGATATTGTAGCCTACGATGCCAACAAAATAAAAGGTGCTATCTGGCTTTCCAGAAGGAATGCGACAGAGCGAACAGACGTGCCAAGTTGGTAATATGGAAATTGTAAATATGATAGACCCAAGCGTTCAACTTCGTAATCACAGTCCACTTTTTGTTCCTCAAATGAGATCACTGCCAAGCCCAGCAGACAAGCCGCCTCCCCACCAGAGCGTTTCTTACCTCTTTTTTTTCCCCCTTCTCTTCCCTATGATACAATCACCCATGTCTATGTAGATGCCTGTCTGACTTGCTTTTCAGCCTTTTTCCCTTGCCTTGCCTGCAATTCCGCGTCTGACAATCGGAGGGTAACGTAACGGCAGGCGACTTGCTGGGCAGTGGGCAGTGGGCACAGGATTTGACTTGGCCAAAGCCATGTCGATGCGATGGCGGATGGGCCACAACCAAGGAGGTAATCCACTGTCGAAAGTGTATGCGGCTGTCTGTCTGTAGTAGTAACCAAAGCAAGCCAAAACGGAGACGCGACCACAAGTTGGCACACACCGAAAGACACACGCAACACGATGACCACCCCATACCGAACGGTTCATTCATTTCCTTCTCATCACTACAGTTTCACCTTCGATATGCAGCCAGAGCCGCAGATAGAGTACAGGTAACCAAGGTTCACTCTGGCTGTTGCTGCTTAGTTTATGCCTGGCAGCCTGCTCGCCTGTTATTCCGTAATGACGCACGCATGGCTAGCTGGACTCCTTTGGGGACAAGAGGAGATTCGATCAATTATGGTCAATACGGTTCTTCCTAGCGTCCCCCCTTGGAAGCCTTTCTTAGGGAACCCGCTCGCGTAGGCTCTGCTAGCCAATCAGGCGAGCCAGTCGGGGGAGAGCCAGAAAATTTCCATGCTAAGGAGGTCGGGATCAATATCGCCAGAGTTACGTCATTCTTTGTGATCCCTGCCTCTCAAGTCACTCGCCCAGTGTCTGCTTGTTAGCGTGGACTGTGTCTCCCTTCTCCGTTGCCAGAATCGCGGCTTTGTCTGACGAATCTTTGATTTCTAATTCTTGCCCTTTGAAACTGCTTTGTTGATCACTTTGATCGTCGCTACAACAAGAAGCCTAGCCTCCCAGATCCTAGCTCTTCGAGAACTAGTCCTCTGTCCTTGGCCCAGCCTACCAGCCTACCAGCCTCTCAAGCCGAGGCTCTCTTTCAAGATCTCCAGGATCTCAGATGCAGATAGTTGGCAAGCTATACGAAGTAAGTTGAGTTGAGAGAGATGGAGAGGAAACTCAACGGTTCCAGTTGGTGTCTGCGCTATGTCATGCCCATCCCATGTCATTTAGGTATGTTTTAGCAAGGGTCGGCCCAGTAGGAACTTCAATGATATATTGCACACACCTGGGTCGACAACAAGATAAGTAGTTAGTTAACTCCCTTTTTCAAATACCTATAAATAATTTTAATGATTCAAGGAGAAAAATACTCAAATTTAATTCAATCGACTTAATTATTGCATTATTTCTACTATATTATACCTGCTCGATTCAGAGTACTCATACTAGATTGGAGTGTGCAGTGTATTATTGAAGTCAGTTTCTGGTCGGCCGTCTGTGGCTGCCAGCAATTATGACGCATGGGATGCATAGTCCTGCTGGCCTCGCCCAATCACCAATCCAAAGCGTGTTTTGACGGCTGCATGCTTCCGACCTATCCATTTGCCATCTCAAGCGACGCGTGCCTGAAGGATTGCGATTTCTAAGCATGCAACTGGCCAATAGCCCCGAGAATACCGGGAGATACTAACAATATGCTTTCCCGCACTGCATACCTCGACAGTTCGATGGTGGTCCCAAGCAGTTTGACCTCGCATCGACATAAGGTACGGGGACCAAGAAGTTAGAACTATGGACTGCAGAGTCTAGAGGAGTCCAAACTGCAGCATCGCACGCGACAGACATGAGCGACATGAGCGTCATACGACATAAGCTGCCGGATCCTGGTTCATTGCGCTAGAGTAGATTCGGAAACGCCAGCAAAAAGTGGTCTCGCGCTGTAGGCAGGCTGGTTCCTACGACTATCGCCGGAGATAATTTGCAACGTCTGTCGAAAAGCACCTTGGGGTGTGTGTATTACTAAGATTTCACCCAACGCGTCGGCTAGCTCGGACCCGTCGCGACTCCCCATCAGATGCTGTGTGCCGTGCGGAGGAATCTGGCTGAGGCTGAAGATGCAATCGTGCTCTTGTTACATTATTACCTAAACTGACTGACTCTCAACCCCGGCGAGAGAGCCCTACGGTATATCGGCCGATATCCCCCTGCTCCTCGCGCCCCGGGCCGCTTTGATCAAGACCTCGGCCTGCTCCCGCCTGTCATCTGCCATCTGCCGTCTGCCGTTTGCTGCTTGCCGTATTGACTGTTCCGCATTTTCAAAACTGCATTTGTCTGAACCATTAATTACGACTTGGTCCATTATCTCGATACCGGAGAGTTGCACGTGTTCCTGGGTATTCTGCTACTTAATGCGATATTGCGCGTGATAAGATAAGCCTGAATTGCTTGCGCCTCCAGCCTTTATAAGCCCTAATAGTTGGAATGTATAGTATCAAACGCGTCGTAAACTTAGAAAGAAGGAATCCATCCTCTGAGCAAAACCCTCTGGGTTTTCGTAAGCCTGTTCGAGCCCCGGCAAAGGCGCTCCAGGCTGAGCTTTTTGGTATTTTTTGCACTTTTCCTTCCCCCCCTTTTGACATCAGGCGTGATTGTGACACGAAGGTAACAAACTGCATGCGATTCGCGCCCTGGGCTTTGACCGTGACGCAAGGGATCGTGGAATTTCTAAGCTTCTGACGATCAATCATTTCGGCATATGTCAATAAATGATGCAACCTCCATCTGGGTTCTACCTTCGAAGTATTGTCGTTGGGATCTGGAGAAAGGAGAGACGCTCGCTTTTTGCTCCTCCTCGGGACCAGGTTTCGCGAAGCACCCTCTCACAATCCACGTGAGGAAAGGTCGCTAGGCCTGGACGCGAAGATGTCACAGCTTATTGTTGAAGGAGAAGAGACGGACTATCGCTTCTCAGTGGGCACATCACAGCTACAACATTTACAATGATGCAATCCTGGCTGACTTGAGGTCCAGAAGAACTGGCTGCATTTAACTGAACGTAGCCACCTACTTTCGTGAAGAACCGAGCCGTCGCTAACGTGGTCAATGATATGTTCTCGTAGAAGATGGCGGGTTCTAGTAACTCGCGATGCGTCTGCGAAGTGGGTTGAATAGGGGTTACTATGACAGGGCAAATACGTTCAGAGTGAACAATAGACATAGTGCCATAGACACAGAGGCGTTGGTGGGAACGACTACCAGTTCTCATTCCCCGTGCTGATGTTCATAGTGTTATTTTGTTCTCATTATTGATCTGCTTCGTATCTACCCGTAGCGCACGCAGCCTTTACAGGTTGGAAGAGGTGCCGACATCCTTCTTCACTTTGTATCCATGCCTCGGCGCATGCACTCTGACGCTGACGCCATCCTTCCCCTGCGTCTCGACGACGATCTCCTTGAGGCTCATGCTCACCAGCTTGCCCGACTCCTTGTGGCCGGAGCCCGAGTCCGTGGGCCACACCTTGACCCGGTCGCCCTTCTGGAGCCCCTCGGCCACGACGACGGGGTTGCTCGCGTCCACGCCCCCCTCGGCCTCGGCGAAGGCCGAGCCAAAGACCAGCTGGGCCGCCTCGTCGCCCTTGACCATCTTGGCCTCGCCGTTCTCCTTCTCGGCGGCCTCGACCGTCTGGACGAAGCGCGCCAGCCACGCGTAGAACCTGGGGAACGCCGCGGGCCCCATGGTGTCCTTGGGCAGCGCGCCGGGCATGGCCGCGAGCCAGGCGAAGACGAAGACGGCCTCGATGTCGACGAGCGTGGGCCGCTCCGTGCCCAACAGCCAGTTCTTCTTTTCACCGTCGGCGCCACCGAGGAGCGTCGACTCGAGCAGGGCCATGGCCTCGGCGATCTCGCAGAGGGCCTCGGGCCGCCGGGCCGCGCGCGCCTCGGCCGAGATGGGCGACGGCCCGTCTCGGGGCAGGCCCATCATCTCGGCGCGGTCGGCGAGGAACTTGGGGTCGTTGGAGCCCGGCATGCCCGCGGGGATCAGGGAGACGGCGTTCCAGAAGAGGCCGCCGGCGTCGTTGGTCCAGGCCGACAGCAGGCCGCTGTGGAGGGCCCGGCCTTCGGCCGTCGCGGCCGACAGGGAGGGGTGCGCGGCGCTCGCCGGGTAGAGGGCCTCGAGCTTCTGCAGGATCAGCCGCGTGTCCAGGTACACGTCCCGACCGATGGCGAGGAGGGGGATGCGCCGGTACGCCACACCGAGCTGCGCGACGTCGGGGCGCGGCATGATCGGGGGTTGCATCTAAAGGATTCGAGGTCAGTTGGCTGTGGGTTCATAAGAAGTAGATTTGGGTCTGGGGGCTGAACTTACGCATTGCGAGTAGGGGATCTTGCGGAGGTTCAGGTACCACACGATCCGTCTCGCATACGGCGAATGGACATAGTGGTAGAGGATGATAGGGAGGTCTTCGGCTGCCATATTGGGCGACTCTATATCGTTCTGCCGGGTGCTTGTTTTCTTGAATGGGTTCGGTGATTAAAGGAGTATGTTAAGTATGTGTTAGATGTAAATGGACCCTTATTTGTTCAGTTGTTGTATGTAGGACATGATCTGTTCTTATACTCCGACAGACTATTCGTTGCTGCGGTGCTGCGGACTAATGATTCGATTCATTGCGGAGCTGCGTTCAATCAACCTCGGCCCCACACCCGAAGCGAGGTGATCTAGACTTTAGTTCGCCCACTCCGTCGGCCGCTCCTACACATACATGAGTCTTTCAAACCCACTTGCTGTGGCGGGGCTCAACTGCCGGGTTAGTTTCTTCCCGAATGGCCCTTTTGTAAGCCGAGTAGGTGTGCGTGGTATCTAGTGCGCGGCCGCTAGAACGTCAGTCGTCTGGTTTTTTTCTTTCTTCCCGCACGATCTACCGGCACCCCTTTTCTTGAAGGGTTCTAGCTCCCTCCAATACTAGGTTCCTGGTGAGAAGATCATCCAAGTAGGGTTCGGGCCAAGCTCATCGTATAGTTACTCTATATAGTACTGTAGTCGAACGGTTGGAAGTCATGTGTCTCCGACGTTATAATGTTACGAGCTTTGTAGCTATTACTTCCTTGACTATGTACTTAGCCTGAGTGATGCCACAAGATGCTGGCTTTGGCCTAGTCCATAAGTGAAAAAGGGGTAAAGACAGCAGTGGTGATACAGCCACTACAGAGCTTTCATTAGATATCAGAACGAATTGAGAGGGGCTGCTAAGTATTTTCATGTTGGCCTCAATTGGGTTATCATCTTTACTGTCAAGGCCTTCGACTCTACCAACGCATGCGTTCTTCACTTTCCATTGATGTCTGCATCACTATCTGGGCATGCAACGAGTTGGTATAGGGATGGTCGCTTGGTGCCAAAGCTAGTCGTTGAGAATGTTAGCCAGGGTCTCATCCTTACTTCTTTTTGGTCCCTCGATTGCCTCATCAGCACATGTAGGTCCTCTTACGTCCACTCCCATGTCCCTACCACCAGTCCGACGTGGCTACCACTAATGATTACAACTTATCTATTGTGATCCGGTTGTCTTCATCTTCGGTCTGTCGAGGAGTCTCGACATCATCCCTGGACCATTGGGTGCAGTCATGATGAGGGTGGGCTGCTTCATCCACTTTCAGGCATGCTAAAAACAGTGGTGGCTGATCAGATGAACATCGCGAAGGCCTGGGGATGCTTGAGGGAGACGTCGTCTTCCAGCGGCTCCGAAGCAGCACGTCAAGGTCAGGTTGACGGGTGAAGTGGAACGGCCAAGGGGTCAAGTTCATCCACGTCACACTTTATGATCATCGACTATCGTCAAAAGAGATAGAGTACGCGTCTTCTGGCTTCTGAGTAACTGGGCTTATCAGTGCTTCTCGGGAAATATTCGGCCTGTGTCTTACCATATGTAGTCTTTAGGCAGCACAACATGGGCTTGAGCCATACGGTGGTTTCCTCCACCGTGTACACTAGCACTCCACGGTTGACAGTGTGAGAAAGGCAAACCCCTATCTCTATCGTATGGGTAGTATGCTGGAACGAGTGGCAAAAGCCCTTTGAAATGAACGAGTACAATGAGTGAAGCCAGGTCAGCAATAGGCAGAGTTGCTGACTTGTTCCGAGTCGCGGAAACCCAAGTTCGCGTATCATGTTGGAGTTATCAAACTCGGGTTTCCTTCAGCTGGGGACCCTATACCAATGAGACATACATCGGATCTGGAAAGCCAATGAAAGGCTCCCGAGAGCTGCTACGATTACCAAGCCGAGAGTACACCCCACGCACTGGAGGTAAGCAGCTAATAGACGGAAACATCTGCAGCCCAGACATGTACGGAATACGTCTTAATCTTGTTCACGAAGTGCCCAAGCCCAATATTGATATGATCGACAACACTGTATTGGGCATCACTGGTGTTTGCGCACTTGGATAGAAGTATCGTTTTCTTCACCGACATATTGGCGACTTCAGCTCGCACATGCAGTGCCGTGCTCGCCCACTTACGATGCATCACTGCAAGCCTTACATTTCCACGAAAGGGGGATTCGCGATGCATATCGTTACTAGTATATATCGCCATCGGACGCTATCCCTCGGCCTATGAGAGCTATCGAAGGGGGCAGGGCCTCACCTAGCGAGCCAAGGACATTCGTCGCACCAAGGGGAGCTGGCTCCGAGTATTGAATTTCTCGGAAATAGCTGACCAATACTCTGCTGCGTGTCCCCTTTCGTATCTTGGCGGCATAAGAAGTACGTTTGGCGTATTACGGCGGGTTGCGCCGACAAACGTGATACAGCAACGAGCAAGAGAGCACACGAAGGTAGTCCATGGAAAAGGTCTAGAAGCGAACTTCTGCGAAAGGTTTCGTCAGCTTTGTCAAACCTTGCTTCAACGTTACCAGTAAACCCACCCATCGCGACAAGGAATGCCCCGCGCGTCGCCAACATCCAGCGCCAGCAGCGGGCAGAGAGCCTTCGGTAGGAGTGAGAAGGTGTTGCCTCGCATCCGTCCAGATATTGGAAAAGCTTAAACTCATCGGGTCAGTAGTTTGCGAGCCCACACAAAGTGTGACTGGCATGTTCACTCGGGTGTCTTCCCGACCAACCTATCTACAGAAGAGGAATGAATGGAACCAAGAAAAAAACAAATGCTGTTTGATACTTTACTGTCATATAGGTCTTAACTTGTGTGCCCGCAGGTCCGCTATCATAGTCAGACAGGGTCGGGGTCGGAGTCATAACCACGCACGGAATAGTTTTTGTGTGTGGGGTGTAAGAGGGACATGCTGTATCTGACGAGAGCCAACGATACATACAAACGCATCAAATATAGAACAGCCGACTGTAGCGATGGCTACCTGGGCGATTGGGGGCTGAAACCAGTAAGTAGCGGTATGGGCAATGTCTGAGGCATGACGTGACCGACAGCCTCTTAGCAGCAGTAACGCGCTGAGCAGTGGCTTAGCCTAGCAAACGTCTCACAGCATGTGTTGGCAATGGACGATGTTTACCTGGACGGATCTGTCGGAATTCGACAAGAATCCATCGGGGGTGCAGTGCAGACACAGAAGGAATCCGTTCTCACGCACTTGTAATCCTTTGACCGCAACTCCGCGGCAGATAAGGCTCGACGCAGCAACAGCCTGGGAGCAACCTGGCCGCTCATCAAAACGAATTGGACAATAATTTAAGGACCTGCATAGAAGACGTGATGTAACCAAACCCTAGATATGGCCATGGAAAACGATAAATGAGACCACCCAAAGATCCACTGCGGGAGAAGGTCCGGGGAAAATGCAACTGTCCATGCGTCATGTACCCCAGACTGGTAGCCCTGCAGACAAAGTTGGAACATTGAAGTCAAGACGAGGACTACATGGTAAATGTCGTTGCCTTCGCTTCCAGCATGGATGCAAGAACACTTCCGAACACGTTGGAAGGGCGTGGACGTCGCCGTCGTTTGAGGTGTCGTATTGAGTGTAAGCGGAGATTGCCAACAAACCAGAAAAGCGATTGCCAAACGCGACTTTAAGGGGCCACCGGGGAGGGCGGGATGATGTAAGGCTTGCTGTCTAGGCACCCGCCCATCAAGGGCTCTCCCTGGCGACATGACACTTGTCAGTTTTCCCATGGGGAGGGACCCCAGGTTTAGTGAATTAATAAGGCGAACGTCGTTGATGCAATTGACACCGATTTGCTGACCGGCGGCCGGATTCCTTTTTGTACCAATCCAATGTGAGGCAGGTTTGATGATTATTCGATATGAATACTTGTATAAAACCAAGTGTAGACATTCGGTGAGATTGATTTGATGAGTTGTTGATTTATTGGGGATAAGGGGGGACACGTTCCCAGATCCCGACGGATGTAGATGGATCAAGCAAACATGTAGGATGGATAACCGGCCAGGCCGTCACAGAAGCAACAAGGCCAAGTAACAAGGGAAAACCCCCCACGGGCTGACAGAAGGATTCTCGAAGCCAATGATGGGAAACATTGCAGGGGTGTAATACTCAGCTCCGGTTTTATTGCTTTCACGATAATAGGAAATAGTAACTCCGATTTGTTCTTTTCGCGCTGGCGCTGGTGCTGGTGCTGGTGCTGGAACGCAACGATTAATTAATAGAGCCTGCAGTCTGGTCTGTCTGTTAGTGCGCATTGCATAGCATTGCAATTTCTTGTTTACATGTAACTCCATACCGACAGGCTTTGACCAAGCTCAAACGACAAGTCGAATACACACATAGGAGGTATGTGGTCAGGAATGCAACACGGCCGAGACGGCCGCCTGCCTCTACCCGCCTTCCGTCGCAACTCGACCGTCTTTTGTTTTTGTTTTGTGTGATGGTGATGTTGGTATGATGGCGTATCTGGCATCCCAATCATGCATTGAGTTTCTAAATGGTATCTCACTTTGTCCTTCCCCCACGCTGACCACGGAAACAGTCCCGAGTTGCAACAAACGGAGACATACGATCGGTCTGGTTGACAGACTCACAGGACCCATAACCAGAACGGGGAGGTGATAGAAATATGTAGCTAGATAAAGAATCGTAAGGGGGAAGGAAAGGGAAGATAGATGGAACCTTGATTTAGGACATGCTAGCACGTTGGCACGCCCAGAAGACGCCTTCTAGAGCTGCCCCCTTGCAAGGGCCCCCCCAGGCCCCCCCAGGCCCCGCGCCCCCTAAGTAACAGCCCCCCTGTGGTTGTGGTTAGCCCTGCTCTTGTGCCTGGTGCCTCCACATTTTGTCTCGTTACTATTGTGGGGGAACATGGAGTCGCTCCACACTGGGAGTCTGGGGTCGGGGGGAAGCGCGGTAAATCCGACTGTGTTTCCAGATCGGCTTTTTCGAACCTTTTGGACTCTGTGATAGGTCTTGTAATCAATGTGAATGCTTGCTGTCCCCAACAACAAGGTTGATTGCAATCCGAGCAACCAACGGTTGAAACCCCATTGGCACGGCCCCCGGCGCTACGTCTGTCTCTACGTACGAGAAGTGAGAAGCCCGATTTCCTTTTATTTGAGATATTCTTGGGAAGCATTGTGATATTGAAACCTGTCTGGGGTCTATGTCGACCAACGAACAACATCACATACACTATCCAAGCGGTGACTGGATGTTGGGTCATATGCAAAGAAACGTGATGAATGATGTATGTGGACGCCTTGGTAACAACATTGGTAAACTAACTGGACCTGAATTTCAACCTTGGAACCCTTCCGTGACTTCAGCTGGCGCGTTTGGTCGCTAGGCTTTGGGAGGTAGCCACCGATAATCGATTCCGAGAACAGCATTACGAGTTCCATGGTAGCACCGACGGAATCTAACAGAGAGCCATCTACAACTAACATACCACTTAGGCTAAACTTGTGTCATCTCGCCTGCTCGCCTGCTCGCCTCCATAGGTGGAGGGCCTAGCAGCCCAGGTACGTAACAACGTAAGGTATGGGATCGCACAGTATGAGCTTGTTCCTGGTCAATTTCCAGGTTACGATTTGAACGATGATATTTTGTCCCAAGGCTCAAGGCTCAAGGCTCAAGGCTAGAAGGCTAGCGGAGTTACTGCAGAGCATAAGCATACCATACCACATACACCAGACATTTTGATGCACACACTTTCCGACTCGATGAGCCTAGCTTGGATTCCTCCGCGCGATCCCAGGCGTGCCACGACCCGATTTCCGCCCCCAGCTCCCCTTGTCCCTCCCTCTGACCACACTGTGACCATAGAAGGCCTGAGTCTGGACAGTACGAAGAAGAATCTTGACCCCCAAAATCTGGGGCCAAAGGAGAAGAATGGGATGTGGAATGCCATGCCGATGACTGCATTGTGTTTGTGCGTCCTGTCATGTCAGTCATTACCATCCATGAATGGATGTACCGTCACTTGAAATCGTTGCACGGTTGGTACTTTCGTCCTCCCTCCAGGGCCTTATCATGCCTTACATATTACGTGTACGGAGAAATCCAACGCTGCCAGCTGGGTCTCGATGGAGGATGATTCGAATACTTAAATACCAACTCACTTCCGCATCCCGCAGGCGCGCTCACCCAAGTCAAGTTCGCTTTCCAGAGAGGATGAATGATATTTGCTCCCCACACATCATCTCGCCCTGTTAAAACCTGTAGCACGTATTTATTTTCCCCAGACTTACTTGGTTACACACACCCATCTTTGCAATACCCTAGCACCGACCGACATAGTCGCCTACGCTTGCCCATCTACATCCAACGGACTCCACGTTTCTGGGTCGTCCTGCTTCTGACAAAACAACAAAACGCCAGAGACAATACGTCGGCTTTCTGTACAACCGCAGTCACGTTGATTTGATTTATTAACCTGGGTACATACATATATACCCCAGTACCAACTCTCAAGTACCAACCGCGTTGCTGTCTGGTGTCTCCAACCTACTCTGCCTTGCAGCTGGTCGCCACAAACATTTCCGGATTCCCAAGCACTAGCAAAGTAGTAGCAGCAAGAAGTGACTTACACACACCCACCGCTCTTTCCACACGCATACACGCATATACACTCACTCATAAAGACCGAGACAAGTCGACCACCCAGAAAAGTTGTCAGTCTTGCCCATCCCAAGACCTGAAATTTTATTTCAACCTCGCTTGGTCCTTTTGCCAAAAACTGCATTTGATTCCCTACCACAACCCACATCTTGAACATCCCCCATCTCGTCAACACAAAGGGTAGCTTCATACCACGTCTACTCATATCGCCTCGAGGTTGTTGCCATCATCCATCAATATCATATCTTATTGCGCTTGCAATAATACCATCCACTCACTCGGACTCGTTGGACTTTTTAAGAACATCCAAAAACAGTGAGTACAGCCCTATTGGATCTCACCCACTTGCTTAACGACTCCCGTTTCTATACAAGCACCTATCGTGACCAGACGCATACTTCCACTATCCAAACCTTACCAATATAGAAGCTCACATTATGCAACAGAACCAGCATCATGCCTAGCCAAATCGCAGCGCCCATTCCCGTCACGCCTCAGCGCAAGTCTATACGCTTGGCCACGTCAGATGAGCTGTTCGCCAGCTTGAATGCTACGCTGGCCTCAAATGATAACAAGCCTGCAACGCCCGTCCGCACGATCAAGGAGCGAGACTGGGACGTCCCTGCCCCTCCCCCGCCCAGCCCTGTCAGCTTCCATACAGACTACTGGCGACACTCGATCCGTCATTGATCGATTGCGCGGTCGTCTTCTACGGAGCCGCACTGGAGTCGTGTGGGGGCTTCATCACTTCATCAGCATTGCCAGCATGTCTTTGTATTGGTAGCGAGTTTCACCCAAGGTCTTTCTCTCTTTTTATTTCGGGCGTTTTATGGTGCGCAACAACACATGTTTTGGACGGGGCCAGGTTTTCGGTCTCCATACACAAAAAGCTAGGCGTCGGTGTTCCTGCCATGGACGATAAGGACAAAAAGGAATAATGGAAATGGTGTTCATGGGGGGGGGGGGGGGGGGGGGGGGGGGGGGGGGGTCCACGGACAGAACATAGCGTCTGGGGGCGGGCAGGCGCAAGTCCTTTACCCCATTATTTGACTGTATGATGATGATTATTGCTGTACGAAAGTTGCCTTCGGAAGCAAGTGATACCTATTAGCAGAAAGCCCAAAGGGGCGTAATGTGAACAACAGCCCTCAGAAGCTTGCTCGTGGTTTTCTTTGACATGTTTTGTGCACGTTACCATACGGGGGGAGAGGTGGTTCTTCATTTTGGGTTGCTCCGTAGCAACAACTAGCCGTGGACCGTGTCGCTGAAACGACGAGAGTGAGAGGGTCCCCATACGATGCTGTCCTGTTCTCACAGACTACAGACTACAGACTTTTACTTCAGCATTCACGACATTCTTTTTCTTAATCCTCAGCAGCGTGGGGGAAGTACACTCTTTTGAACCTTATCACTCTGCAGCTCAGATTCTTCGGGAGAACGACGTCTTAGGTACGTGCCATTGCATGAAGAGAACACCAACTGCTCATATTGGTTGGTTTCGCGAGCATATTCGCAGGCCCATCTTATGTATGGTTTGCATACGAAATACCTACTACAAGTAACTGACCAGTTCCAATCGCCAATTCTAGGAATCGATCATCTATCTACCCAACGTACAGCAGTTCCATTCTTTAATCCATTTTACTGCAGGATCCTGCATAAAGGTCGAGGCGAAAAAGGAGCCTCGAAAAATCTCCCAATTTGGATGGGTCTTGGCAAGTCGCGACTTTTGCACCAAATTAGCGGACCGGGTCTTGGTTACTCAGCTGTCTGATTGGTTGATTGGCTTCGGGCCTCTCCCACTTTACGCGTCCCCTGTCTCCTGTCACGCCCGTTGACCCACTTAACGCGTCTTCGGGTCTTGCATCGCGACTTATACACGCTACGCTCCTTATTCCTGCCCGTGTTGCACCCCACTCACTTGTTCAGCTTGTACTTTACTTTGATTGTTCCAGACCATTGTCATCACTGGCGCTTCTGATCTTCCTTTTCCATCATACCTTCTGTGTTGGATATCTCGAAAAGACTTCTTGAATCGCGACTGTCTGTCCACTCTACATACACACACACATATACCACTTGCACCTTCTCATATACTGCACCACATCACACAACGCACACACCACAATGCCTGCCGCTGTAAAGCGCCAACAGGTGTCTACCAGACCCAAGGCCACGCCTGCCAAGAAGCCGACGACCACAGCCAACATCAGCAGCTTCACCCGCACAACCAAGAATGCCGGAAGTAACGACGTCAAGAAGAACATCACATCCGCAGTCAAGCCCGCAGTCAAGCTCGCGGCTCTCACTCCCAACTCGCGTAAACGCAAAGTTGTCGCTCCCACAGACGATGACGATTCTTCAGCCGACGAGAGGACCCCGACCAAGAAGGTCTCGCTCACCCCATTACCATTGAAGTCGGTGGAAACACCACAGAAGCGTGGACGCGGCCGCCCCATCAAGAAGGCACGCGCAACACCCACACCTCTCAAGCGCGCCAGAAGTCCCAGTGTGTCGGATTCGGACACTGCATCGTCCGTCAACACGGACAAGCTCTTCAAGAGACTTCGACTTGAGTCTTCACCTTCGCGCGCCTCATCACCACTCACTGCGGACACATCTGCCACGGAATCCGACTTCGAGCCTTCATTAGCAACTGCAGCTCGCGGTCTCCCGAGCGAGATCCTCAGCTTGATCAACCTCCACAGCTCCTTCTTAAAGACCCTCACCCTCCACTACGCGCACAATGGCACCAATGTCCCCGTCGACCTGCGCAGCTTGTGCCCCAACATTGCCCGGGCCTGGGGCAAGAAGGCAGTCACGGAAAACGACATCCGCATCTGTCTAGGCGTTCAGAACATGACGGCCAGCCTCTTGACCCTCTCCAACTACGGACGCGGCAAAATCTGTCTCGAAGTGGACGCAACCAAGCTCCCCGGCGGCCACTTAAACGAGAAGCTGCTTAACCACGACTACCACAGCAAGATGGAGCAGCTCTGGCGCCGCTTCTCCGCCCGCGGGGACCGGGACACGGTCCGCTTCACCAACAGCCTGCCCAAGGCCCCGGTCACCATCTGCGACTCGGTCACCAAGGCCGCGCCCGTGCTAGCCAAGGGCCAGAAGCGCCTCGAGGAGCTGAAGCAGGGCATCGCGCTCAAGCGGCAGGAGAAGGAAGCCAAGCCCGCCGTCGCCGCGGCCGTCGCCGACTCCATGACCAACCCGGACGGGTCCAAGATGAGCCTGCTGGATCGCATTCGCCACAAGCAGCTGGCCAAGGCGGCGCTGCCCGCCGGCCTGTCGCCCGCGGAGCTGGAGCGCCGCGCCGCGCTTCACCGCGTCGCCGAGGTCACGTCGCTGCTCGGCATGCTGAGCCGCTCGAGCGCCGGGGGCGCCCAGGGCCGCATCTCCTTCCCCATGCAGGCCGTGCTCGAGAAGCTCAAGGACTCGTTCCGCATGGGCATCTCGCGCGAGGAGGGCGCCGTCTGCATCCGCATCCTGGCGCAGGAGGTCGCGCCGGAGTGGATCCGCGTCGTCACCATCGGGGAGCGGGAGAACGTGGTCATCGAGGCGAGCCGCCAACTGAGCAAGGTGGAGGCCGAGAGACGGGTGCAAGCTATCGTTGCGAAGCAGTAAAGGGGTTACTGCTCTGGATGGGAAGCAGATGGGATGGGGTGTAAGAGAAACTTGGAGGAAAGAGATGTAACACCGATTGGGACTTTGGAATTTACTGTTGGCTGTTTTTGAAAGCCTGTTGTCATATGGCATTCGCAAGGCGCCTGGATACCATGGGGACTACCCTCTGTTTTGTTAGCATCGCGATGACACCCCCAACGTTGGACGAGTCACATGTCATTAAAGACTTGCATTTGAATATAATAATGATCACACACACAATTCACATTGCATTTGCACGCAGTATGCCAGTGACGCCATGTCTATTTACTCTGAAAGACTAGAACGTAGAGACCCAGGAAACGCATCATGTTCCCAAGATCTGCATCATAACAAAAGTAGCAGGAATGCTACGCCATAAGTCCCGAGGACCATCATTCTGGTGGCCTCCGCCGCAGGACTGATTTTTTTTGTCTTTGCCTTCTCTATCGAGCTTGCGGGTTTCCTCTCGCACGCTCTCTAGCAGCGCCCATTCGATATACGTCGTGCAGGCGCACCATTTCACTATTGCTCGTAATCATCTCCTAGCTACCTAGGTAGGCAGCCTTAAGCCTTCTTCTTGAACAGGGGCTCGCCGATGTTGGAACCGCGGAGCTTGACCTTGAGGACACGCTCCATGGCGCCCAGGACCTTCTGGTCCGGGGTGGCGGTGCCGCGCTCAAAGTCGGCGACGATGGTCGGCGTGGTGTTGCAGCGCGTCGCGAGGTCCTTCTGGGTCATCTTGGGCTCCTGCGCTTGCCGTGCCTGGGAGATGACGGTGCCGACATCCTTGCCGATCGTCGTGGGCTTGATGATGTCGTCGCTGCGGTCCACCTTGGTCAGGCGCTGGCCTTCGACACCGGGCTTGGTGGCCTAGTGTTGGTACTTTAATTAGTAAAAGAATTCGATAGGATACCACGGGTTCAAGCGGCGTGGAAATTAAAGCATGGGGGATTTGGGGGAAAGGGTCTATGCATCGAGCAATCCGTGGTTGAGGGCGATGATCATTTGCAGATGTCGCCGACCCGACCTTTGATGGATATGCAGATAGCCCACCCCCCACATTTTGCCCCTCCTGCGGGCGTCATACACCACCAAAGGTGCGATGCATGAGGCTGTCGTGGACCGAATTTTGGGCATTTAAACTTACAGCATTGCCGGCACCGAACTTCTTCTCGGTGTTGATGGAGCCACCAGCTCGTCGGGCAGCGTTCAGGGCAGCATTACCACGGACAACGGTCTCGCGCTGGCTGGCACCGGAGTGCGCCTTGCTACCAATCTTGGTGACTTGATCCCAGTCGTCAGACATGTTGGCGGTATGTGGTGGTTTTGGAGGTGGGTAGTTTAAGGTAATTGTTTTGTGGTTTGGGTCGTCGGAGTCGATTTGTATCGAGTATTTGGTTGGTGTCGCGTGATGAGGTTGGTGATGATAATGGTATGTAAAAGTAGATGACAACTTTCTTTGGGCTGGACGGAAGTGGAAGTCGATGGAATTGGCGCCCTTTATGACGGTGTGAAGTGGGCTGCTGGCTGAAGGGGTCCAGGTCCCAATGTGTCCCTCTCGCCGGGCTGACTCAATCAATCCTCGAGTCCTTCGGGCAAAAAAAAGAGGGTGCAAGGCTGCTTATTGCCGATGGGGCTAATGTGAGGCTAAGCAAATCACTTGGAATTGTGGCGTGTGTGTGTGTGCGGGAGCTTAATACGGTCCCTCCCCGGTATGACTGACTACATGCAATTGATGTATTGCGTACGCACCCCAGACCTAAGTTGAGGATAACATTTCCAATTGTTTTAATCGAGCATCTTTCTCATTCGTATAGAGATCCTACTCATCTTGATTGGGTTTGTGTGCAAGTCTTGCGTGGCAGAGTCACGATCTATCAGGGCCGGGATTCATTTGTTCTTCCTAGAGGGTGTGGCGTATTTCAGTCAGTCAGATTGGAAACAGCCGATCCTACGCTACTGCACTACGTGCTTCGCCAGAGGGGACACATGCATTCGAAGTGCTTAACGGAACTCCAGACCTGTTGAGCTCTCTTCAATTCTTCCATTTGTGATTCTTACCTGCATGCGGCCATGAGATGATTTGATGTCAACGACTGGATTTACTTCTTTTCTTTCGCTTGATGGGGTAGCCGAGGACAGAGTCAAGGGTCTTGGCAGATGGACATCCTATCGGGAATGCCGTTGCATACCCTTCTTCTAAAATGTGCCGCCGCATCGGGCATATACTTGGGGTATGAAGGCATTCAAGATGCCCTTGTTCTTTCAATGATTGCGCTTGGGAGGCATTATGGAACGATACTTGAGTTACTGGACCGTCACATCAGCCAAGCGACATTGCTCAAGCTAGGAGTGACCCTATTGATTGCATATCTGGTTATCCAGGTTACCAGGGCTTTCCTTGGCACCAACCATCAACCCTCCTCGAAATGGGATGGTCCAACCACGCCTCTGCTGATTCCATGCCGGACTACGCATTCTCGCTTCTTCCCAAAGAAGCATTCCTTTGCTAACTCGTACCTCATGATCGGGGTTCCTGTGGGTTGGGAAGGCGTCGCTGGCGGCATGATCTCAACAGGCTCCCAGAAAAGGGGCTGGTACCAAGTTGATGCAGCAGACTATCTCGAAAGAGGAAACGGGCATCTCGGTCTCAGAGGGAAATTGGACGCCCACTTGACATCTCAAGTAAGGAAGAGCCCATACATCTACTTGGTAAGAGCACCAGCTAACAAGTGTAGGGTATCAAACCAGCAGACTATCCATATGCGTACCTAGTCACCGCCGCCAAATTCATGGGGTATCAGTTTAATCCTGTCTCCTTTTGGTACCTGTACTCGGCAGAGAAGGATTTGACGGCAATTGTCCTCGAAGTCAATAATACATTTGGCGAGAGGCACATGTATTTCGTAACTGCTGATGATGCCCCCAACGAGCTGGAGAATGTCGTTGCTGGATCAGAGGTCCCCAGCGGAGATGACACTGGAAAGGGCGTTATCCCGCGGGCTAATCTCAAGCTGCAGCAGAGAGCCATCCCAAAGGACTTCCATGTCTCCCCTTTCAACTCGAGGAAGGGCGCGTACTCTCTGATCGCACATGACCCCTTTTCTCCGTTTCTTGAAGGGAGTGGGAAAGTCAACAACACCATCACCTTGAACTCGTCGAAACAGCACGCCAAAATGGTGGCACGGGTCTTCTCGGAAGGAGACCCGATAGATCCCACGACAATGAGTAATTGGCAAAAGGTCACGTTCCTGGCATCATGGTGGTGGGTTGGGTTTGTGACTTTCCCACGTATCGTGAAAGAAGCCGGCCTCCTTTTCTTCCAACGAAAGCTCCATGTCTGGTATCGCCCAGAGCCTCGGAAGCAGAGCATGGCGCGTGAAGCAGATAAAACCGAGACCGGGCTTGAGGAGTTCTTCAGGAAGTACTTGCGCTATCTCGTACAGCAATGTCCTGCTCCGATGACCATTCGCTATGTTCCCAGCGGCATCTCAAATATGAACGTCGAAATAATGACCAACGCCGCCGACTCTGTGGCTCCAGGAGACGAACAACAGACCATGGAGTTCAAGGTTCTGACACCCCTATTTTACACGAGATTTGTCTACTACGCCCATGACCTCGAGGCTCTCTTCTGCGAGCTGAACGACAACAATACCATTTGGGTATCCCAGCCCGACTTGCTCCCCAAGCTCCTATTCAAGAAGCCGTCTGCGCCATTGGACCTGCAAAACGTATTTGAATACGGCCAGTTCAAGCTGATCCAGCGCTTGCGCCGACGGCCCGAAAGGATCGAAAATCCAATGACCTCGGCGCAGACCCCGACCAAGCCAGATACTCACTCGAAACAGGATATTCGGGACTTCAGACCATCGGCTATGGATGGGTTTGTGATGTCTGCCGAGGAGCCACAGGCAAGGCGGCTGTACCGGTCATTGGTGCTTAAGCAATTCGTCGCGGATAGGCTAGCCCTCGGAGACGCGGGCTTGCTGTGGTTAGAGCTTTTGGTTCTGAAGGCATGTCTAGCTTGGATGGTGATTAGGTGAGATGCCCCTACCGACGACATCAACAAGACTCCATGGACCTACTTGTATAAGAGTTCAGGTGTCAAGGGTGACTTATTATACGCGTACGATGAGGGACACGGCGCTATGGACTTGGAGGATTACCAGCTGGGAGCTGGGCTGAGCTGGACTACATGGTTATTGGCTCTTCTATAGAACTGGAAGAGAAGAAGTAAAAATGGTAGAGTCTTCAGAAACGTAGGATTCGATCTGGGCCTCCGCGCAGGCTCACTCCCTTGGAGTAGCGAGGCGATGTGACACTCTGTACAGCCGGAAACCCAAACCCGCCGTTGTTGAACTTGATAATATCTTTCTGGCCGATGAATGCATGGGTCGGCGGGATCCCATCGACCATCGGGCCCCATGTCTTATAAGTAGGCCCTCGTATTATTACTTGATATCGGCTTTGGTGGATTGATCTATTTTGTCTAGGTGCACTGAGGCGCAGGCAAAAGGGTATACAGGGGTTTGTGGAATCGTCAACCTTGCAGGTTACTATTCGACGGAGCGAGCCAAGGATCCTCTGCAAATCATGGAACCCGTAGCTCGCGCTTCCATCAACCACGCTTACCCCTAAAAGGTTTATTGAGAGTTAACATGTGCACCGGTTTTGTTTTGCAGCCAGAATAAGTAGTCAAGTAGGTTGGATAATCGCTGGTATTCTCCATTATACAATATTCTATCTCATAGCAGTAGTAGCTTTTGTCTAAAGTTCATCACGCTCATGTCCCTCGTCGGATATCGGCTTCTCGGGCCGGCCGCTGTCTTTGTGCAGGTCCACGCCGATCTTGCCTCGCCACTTCTCCCACGTGGCCCAGAAGTCCTTCTCCATGCCGCTCTCCAGCTGGTCGGGCAAGACCACTGCGTATTCAATATAGAGCTTGCCGAACTCGGTCTCGTGGTAGACCGAATCTCCGTCTTCGTGCCAGAGGGGCATGCCCTCGCCCACTACGGTCTCCACCTGGCCCGGCTGCACGACTTGGCCGCGCTTGCGCTCGAGTCGGACAATGTGACCGTCCAGATGTGTGATGTTGCGGGTCCAGTCGCCCATCCAAGCTTCCCGTAGTGATAGCACCTCGCGCCAGAACAAATCGTTGCCTCGTCGTCGGAAGAAAACACCATCTACATGCTCAGGGTTATCGAGTTCCAGGTCGGGCTCCTTCTCCGTCAGGGTAACTACAAGGTCGCCGGCCACATAGTCGGGGCTGGCGTCGGCCTCGTTCTCGTAGACAATCTTGGAGTCGCGGGCGGCGCCGCGCTCAATCTTGATCGAAACAGTCGTGGGCTTGCGCAGGACGCGGTTGCCGTTACAGACGGGGCACTTGTGCTTGATGGTCTTGCCGCGGCCGCCGCAGGCGTCGCACTGGGTCTGGATCTGCTGGAACATGCCGGGGGCGAGCTGATGCTTAATGATGCGGATGCCGTGGCCGCCGCAGTGGCCGCAGACGTCGACGACGCCGTCCTGGGAGCCGCTGCCGTCGCACTCCTCGCAGATCTGCTGCTTGTCCCACTGGAACTCAGTATCGCGGCCGTTGTAGAAGTCACGCAGCGACACGCCGACCTTGACCTCGACGCTGTGCCCGCGCGGCTGGCCCCGCTGGTAATGGCCGCCGCCGCCGAAGAAGCGGCTGAACAGGTCGAAGGGGTCGTGGTGGCCGCCGCCGCCCTGCTGCCGCTGCTTCAGGCCCTCGTGGCCGTACTGGTCGTAGATCTTGCGCGAGTCGGCATCGATGAGAGCCTCGTATGCCTCCGCGACCTCGACGAATTTCTCATGGGCGGTGTCGTCATTGCTAAAAGAAAAGAAAAAAAAGAGGTCAGTTGGTGTGCATGGCCAAGACAAGGTGAAGGCAGAGGCTGGCTGCATGTTAGACTTACGGGTTCTTATCCGGGTGATACTTTTTGCTGAGTTGGCGGTAGGCCGACTTTATCTGCTTGTCGTTGGCTTGTTTGTTGATGCCGAGAAGCTTGTAGTAGTCCTCGGCGCAGATAGCCAGCTGCAAGAAGGTGAACAGGAGCAGCCAGGCTGCTCCATGCAATAACATGTTGATTGGCGGCACTGGGGCCAAAAACGTGTAAATGTCGAATCCGGAACCCGCACCCAAGAGCTACGTATGTAAGATGGAAGTAAAGATGCTGAGCTGTCGCAATGCGAGTGCAGCAATAAAACCAACTTGGAAGGGCGTTTGCTTGGGACGATACTCTTCCCCTGGGGCAGAAGTAGAAAAGCAATGGGAAGTCCTTTGTCTGTTTGAACGAATGTGGTTATGGATTCTCTTTCATGGAATACAGCTGGAGCGTTGACGAGTGAGTGCCACCGTGTTACTTCCATCCACAATCTAAGAAGAGGTAGGTACGTAGTACGTACAGAAGCTACCGTACAAGTGTTCTGTTCAATCGATGGACCCTCCCGGGACGGGCCTGACAGCTACGCTACGAATTGGGAAATTTACTGATAAGATAACCATAGACTCAAGTGGTCCCTTATTAAAGTGCTCTTGGCATTGGATACAGGTCCAAAGGAAGGCAATTCTGATAGGACGGGCGACCATTGGTTTCCTAAGCTGTTATTTGACTTCCTGGTCTGCTTTCCATGTAGACAATCAATACCTCGACACTGGGCAGTCATTCCCATTTATGTACTCTATGATCCTATACTCTGGTACATCGACAGATTGAATTTCCAACTAGTAGCGTCAACGGATTCTATTGGCGAGTCACCATTTGGTTATCACAATTCCCAATGGCAGCCTAGTTATGACATATATTATTTCCTACAACATTTATTCTAGATACTTGAATAACTACATATCAATTCTTTTCTAGCCTGGTTCCCTACATCATTATCAAGTGGACTAAGCTGTATCACCGCATATAATAAATTCAGCCACAATGAATGTTTTGATATCTGGTATATGGCTATAATCGTTGCTGCTATTTGACATTGCTGGCCGACTATACATACATGTAGTTTGAATCTGGGAGCTGGTGCCCACGTTGTAATTAAGTGGGCTAATAAGCTGCATCTCTGATAACTCGGTATCCACTTTAATACTTGACCTTGATTGCTGCCTCCAAGTCAACTAATGATTATTGAGACGTCCCAACCTTGACAACTACCAAATCGACGCCTACCCGACCGACGCCTACCTGATTGACACCTACCTGATCGACGTCTACCTAATCAAAGCCTACCTCGGTATCGATATGAGCAAAAGATACGCGTTCGTCCCCATGGACGATGAAGAGGTAGGCCCCCAGAAGGTTGCTTCCAAGAAGAAAACCACCAAACATCACCGTGATGACCGCGATAAAAGCCGGGGCCACGACCAAGAACGACCTTCCCGTTCTTCAAGACACGCCCGCAGCCGATCCCCGAGGGATTCCCGCAGCAGTAAATCTAAGACCATCCGGCGGCGCGACTATGATGATGCAGACTTGGATGGTCGTTGGGGGGACGAAGAGCCTGCGTCTGACGACGGAGGCGCTGGCAAAGAACCCGAGTTCCAGGAGCCTTCACCAAAACGCGTGAGGCTAAGTGCCGATAACCGCCGCGGCGGCGATGACGACGATAACGAGGATGAGGACGATACTGCTCGCGACCGACGAGAAGCAGACGAGTTCGCGAAACGCCTCAAGGCAAAAGACGATGGCAAATCTAAGGTCGAGGACAGATCTGGCAAGGAAAGCAAAGCCATGGGGGAGCGCCGGCGCATCGCAGAGGATGCCGCGGCCAGGCAAGCAGCCATGCCTGACCTTCGCGAGCGTTCGCGACAGGATTACTTGAAGAAGCGCGAGGCAGAACGACTTGCGCTTTTGCGCAAGCAGGTCGCGGACGAGCAGGCCGAGCTGCGGAGTGGTGCACGACTTTCCGACAAAGAGAGAGCCGAGTTTGCCAAGAACTTGGAAGTACTCAGCCTGGCAGAGCAACGCCTCAAGATCGACGATCACCGCGATGGCTATTACATGCCCGAGGACTACATCACGGAGAAGGGCAAAATCGACCGCAAGAAGAAGGAGGAAGCCCTCTACAAGCGCTATGTCGACAAGGACGAATACGGCCAGGAGAAGTTCGTGACCGAGCACGAGGAATGGGAGCGAGAACAAACCCAGAAGGCCAAGGCACAGATCAACAGCACCGAGAGGCAATACGAAGGCGATTACTCGCTCGTTATGGACGAAGAGCAGTACATCAACTGGAGCCTGGATTCAACTCTTGCTGGGGAGGGCAAGCAGTTGACCAAGGAACAACAATTCCTGGATGCCCAGATCGATGCCGCTGAGAAAAAGGCTCTTTCTATCCAGGAGACCCGGAAAAGCTTGCCTATAGCTGCTTACCGGGATGAGTTTATTGCCGCCATTAACGAGTATCAGATTCTTGTCATCGTTGGTGAGACGGGAAGCGGAAAGACTACGCAATTGCCACAATACTTGCATGAGGCTGGCTTCACGAAAGATGGCAAGAAGGTAGGCTGCACGCAACCACGTCGTGTGGCAGCCATGAGTGTTGCTGCCCGTGTCGCCGAAGAAATGGGTTCCAAAGTCGGTAACGAGGTCGGATACTCGATCAGGTTTGAAGACAACACCAGCGACAAAACCGTTCTGAAGTACATGACCGACGGTATGTTACTTCGCGAGTTCATGACAGAGCCAGATCTTGCCGGCTACTCCGCAATCATGATTGACGAGGCTCACGAGCGTACCGTCCACACGGATATTCTCCTGGCATTGGTGAAAGATCTCTCACGAGAGCGACCGGACCTCAAGCTACTCATCTCCTCGGCCACCATGAACGCAGAGAAATTCGCCAAATACTTCGATGATGCTCCCATTTTCAACATCCCCGGAAGAAGATACCCGGTAGATATCTACTACACCCCGGCGCCCGAGGCGAACTATCTGGCTGCGGCCATCACTACTGTTTTCCAGATCCACACTACCCAGGGCAAAGGTGATATCCTTGTGTTCCTCACTGGCCAGGACGAAATCGATGCGGCAGAACAAGAACTGACAGAGACGGCCCGGAAACTTGGCAATCGCGTCAAGGAGCTCGTAGTGTGTCCCATCTATGCAAACCTTCCTTCCGAACTCCAGGCCAAAATCTTCGAGCCTACCCCTGACGGCGCGCGCAAAGTGGTCTTGGCAACCAATATCGCTGAGACGAGTTTGACCATTGATGGCATTGTGTATGTTATCGATCCTGGGTACGTGAAGGAAAACGTGTTTAACCCGGCTACGGGCATGTCTAACCTAGTTGTCGTGCCGTGCTCGCGAGCTTCGGCGAACCAGCGCAGTGGTCGTGCTGGACGTGTTGGTCCAGGCAAGTGTTTCCGCCTCTACACCAAATACGCATACATGAACGAAATGGACGAGGCGACCACCCCTGAAATCCAACGGACAAATCTGAACAGCATTGTACTGCTCTTGAAATCCCTCGGCATCAATCAGCTGTTGGAGTTTGAGTTCATGGATCCACCTCCAACAGAATCGCTGATCGGGGCCCTGAATCAATTATTCGCCCTGCAAGCGCTCAACCACAAGGGCGAGCTCACGAAGGTTGGTCGTCAGATGGCAGAGTTCCCTACGGAACCGATGTTGGCAAAGGCTGTCTTGGCTGCCGACAAATTCGGTTGTGTGGAAGAGGTACTGTCTATTGTGGCGATGCTAAGCGAGGCTTCGGCACTGTTTTTCAGGCCAAAGGACAAGAAAATACACGCTGACAGCGCCCGGAATCGGTTTACTGTCAAGGAAGGCGGCGACCATCTCACTCTACTCAACATCTGGATCCAGTGGGTTGACAGTGACTTCTCACCGATATGGGCTCGTGAGAACTTCCTACAGCAGCGGTCACTATCCCGAGCACGTGACGTTCGGGACCAGTTATCGAAGCTTTGTGAGCGAGTCGAAGTCGCTCCATCAAGTTGCGGTGCCTCAAATATTGATCCCGTCAAGAAGGCGCTCACGGCAGGCTTCTTCCCCAATGCGGCACGATTGCAACGAAGCGGCGATGCTTACCGGACTGTCAAGAACAACACGACCGTTTTCATACATCCCAGCTCTGTCCTTATGGGGTCGGACCCTCCCGAGAAGATGGTTATTTATTTCGAGTTGGTCCAGACAACTAAGGAGTATATGAGATCGTGCCTGCCTATTAAACCTCAATGGTTGAATGAAGTGGCACCCCATTTCCATAAAAAGAAGGATATTGAGGAGCTGGAGCAACGTAAGATGCCTAAGCAACGGCAATAGTGTTGATAATTTTTAATCCAGGCTGAATTTGTCTTATGCGGTGATGCAGCTTGGTCCATTTCCGCTTCGTCCACTTGATCAAATCATACCAATCCCGCGCCAAGGATGGATGGGAGGGTACAGAGATGGTCACTAACAAGGTCAAAAGTCGGCAACAACATGTCTGAGATCTGACCGTGACATAAAAACCAGCAGTTGGTACCGTCCGCATATAAATTGTCAAAGCGTGATATCATCCAATCCGATTTACTACGTACACCAGCGTTTTTGACCAAGTCCAGCCAGACATGGTCTTTTGGCCTAGACATGGCTAGCTAACCCTTCGGGCTGGGGTGGAGAGAGGTGAAGGTTCTTTTCTATCAATCCCACTACGGTTACACGAATACGTCTTGCTCGTACATCCTCTTGCTCGTATAATATATTATCTAGACGGCAAGTATAGTATTATTCCATTATTATATTCGATTACTCCGTGTCTTAAAATTACCGAGTTAGGCTAACTATAGTTTAAATTTGAAAACTGGTGGTGGGAAACAGTCTGGATAGGAATTAATAAGAGGTATGTACAGTCATTATTCGAGTAGCTAAAATAACCGTTGGGGGAACAATACACCAAGCTTTCATCGTGAGACTAGCTGACTTTTGCGAGATTACTACTTCCCCGATCAAGACTTATGTATCAATCCGGCATCCCATCCCGGAATTCCGCAAGAGATATGCTGTTGCCTAATTCACGCCGCACCCTTGCAGTGCAGGCTAGTACATGTTTGGCTAACCAACCGCTGTATAGACGGAATTCAGTCCTGTTCAGGGACAACACATCGCGAGTTGAGTTTGTGGGCATTGCCGGATTGGATTTAGAAAAGCAATACAAATCGACTGCTCACACCATGGACATCCGATCGGTTCTTATTAATAACCCCCTTGCCCGCCCTCTGGTGGTGCATGCGTATCGTTTGTGACATATACAAACAACAACTTGAGACAGCACTCGTTCCGTTCGTTATACCTCAAAGATTTTCACCACTTGCATAGAGCCATTCATTATACAATGAGAACCGCAATCCTGGCCTCGGCCGCCCTCCTCGCGGCGCGCCCCATCTTCGCCTCCAAGCTCGCCGCCCGCGCCTCCGGCAGCGGCGGCGACAACAGCGGCTACATCCAGAAGGTGTGCAACCCGCCGGCGCCCAAGGACGGCTTCGCCTCGGGCCAGGTGCCCCCCTGCATCTCCATCGACAGCATCGCCCTGGCGTGCCAGCCCAACGGCACGAGCTCGCTGGCGCTCGAGGCCCACGCCCAGTGCATGTGCGGCGGCTCCTACTTCCGCGACTACCTGGGTTGCCAGAAGTGTTTGCTGTTGCACGGCGCCCGCTCCGAGCGCGACGACGCCTACTGGGGCTCGGTCCTAGCCGTCGCCTCGTCCGCCCTCTGCATGGGCACGCCCACCGCCGGCTTCCAAAAGATCTTCGAGTCGGCCGGCGCGGCCGTCGTGGGGCCCACGACCGGCGGCACGGCGTCTAGCGACGCGAAGAGCGGCGAGACGGCGGTAAGCCTCTATTACACGGAAAAGGGGGCTCAGGGGCCTGGGCCGATCACGGGGAGCGCGACGGGTGCTACGGCTACGGGCTCGGCGACGCCCAAGGAGACGGGATCTGGATCGTCGACTGCAGGAGGAGCGGCAAAGACGACAGCAACTGGTGGCAGCGGTAGTGGCTCGGGCGCGGCCGCCGGCTCTTCCACTACGGCCTCAGGCAACGTCGCGGCTCCCACCGGTGTGGCGGGTGCTAAAGGTCTTCTCATGGCGATGGCGGGCGGTGCGCTGGTGGCTGCCTTGTGATAAGAAGACGACGACGATGGTTTGACTTGGTGTATATTTATTTCTTATGAAATATGTGAGAGATGAGAACGGCGATACCAGGTATTAATTACAGTTACGCCTTCATTAATGAAGATAGCCAATAATGTTGCAAACTCATGCAGTTCGTGCAGGAGGACGAGAGCCTGATGAGGTATTCTTGCCAGGAATTCGGTATGGCACAAGTCTCGAATACCAACCATGCTCGTCACATCCAACTAGACAGAAGGGTTGCTAGCCTCTAGATAAGTCGGCTGACGAGGCCGCGGGCGCCGCAATTCCAAATACTCTGCATTCAGTCCCCTTGAAGCAAAATGGGGTGTACGGAGTCCGGCTCCTCCTGCATGTTTTGCAGGACTACCCACCACTTGTTCGGAAGTGCTAAACTCAAAGTGTTCTAGAGGACAAAAGATCGAACCTTCGAACGGTTCCGCTGGGCAGGCGGGCAGGCGGGCGAAAGAACGGGCTTACGAAATGCCACACCACGACGACGCCAACTGGGGTTCAATGACAAATAACGCGCCACATCGTCCTGCAGATGCAAGTGGATGGATTAAGGAGTAGGCACAATATCCTGAAATTCCCCTTGGCAGAGGACCCGAATCGGAGAGCTCCTGTCCACTGCTTTGGACTGCTTGAGTTGGCTCATACTTCCAGTGTCCAATGAAGCTCAGCAAACCCATCGGTTGAACCGGGGCGCGCCCGAAATCTGGGAGCCGACGAGAGACAAGGATGGCAATCAATTGGGTGGAAGCTTGTGCTGTCAAGTTTTGTTTCAACTGAGCTTCCGTAGCTTGTTCGGGGCTATTATTGGTGCTACGGCTAACCACTACCCCGCTATCAGTGCCCCCACCATCGTCATTGAGAGACCTCACGGTGCAGGGAGGGGAGGCAAAGGAGGAGTGATCTCAGCCGGCCGAATGCATGCCACGCTGTTCTGTCTTGGGATCCCAAGACTCCAAGAGAGAGACAGATATGGGCCAGGCCAGATTCCAAATACCAAGATACTCCAAATATGGCGTTTCATTGAGTTGCCGCCATCCACTTTCCGGGGGTTGATATGCATATTTTGGGCCGAATACTTGTAGATGTCATAACAGGGCGGGCGAGGCCATCCTTCCCCCCCCACCTGCTACTGCCACCTATGATAGCTTGATAGCTCCTGTTAAAGTAGTAGATGCGTGTGGAAGTGTGGAAGTGAGTGAGTGCGTTAGTACCCCCTGAGCTTAAGATAAACGTGCAGCAAGCAACAGCTGCAAGCCTCGGACCCCTCTTCTCCTCCCTCGAACGTACGAGTATATATAATTTCCCAATATCTTCGTCACATATTCTTCCGCTTGTCTTTTGTTACAAACACAACCCAACTCAGTATCTCTATTTTATTCCCACTTCCAACAAACCACACATCACAATGGGTCTCTCCGGACACTGCCTCTGCGGCGCCGTCAAGTACACTGTCGACGCCGAGCCCCTGATCGTCGGCTACGACCACTGCGACGACTGCCAGCGCCAGTCCGGCAGCACCTACTCGCTCGTCGTCGTCGTGCCCAAGGACAAGCTCAAGATTGAGGGCACCACCAAGTCGTACGCCAGCAAGGGCAGCTCCGGCCAGCCCGTCCACCGCATCTTCTGCCCCGAGTGCGGTAGCCCCATCGCCCACGACCCCGAGGCCGCGCCCCCAATCATCGCCCTCAAGGGTGGTACCCTCAGCGTCGAGGACAAGAAGAACCTCAAGCCCGTAAGTTTCTTGCCTACAGCAACCAACCCCCTCCCCTTCCTCAACCTGCTGGTAGCTAGCTACGTCACCCTTTGTCATGAAGGTTCCATTGGCTAATGCTTGCATATCTCTTTAGGACACCGAGATCTGGTCCGTTTCCAAGCTGCCTTTCTGCCAGGAGCACCTGGAGAAGCCCTTCCAGCACATGCCCGAGTAAACCCAAACCAACACTTTCTCGTTTGATATACCTATGGAATTAGAGGGTTACTGAAAGTTCGATTTTGGCGGCATGGAACAAACATACTTTGGGGCCGATCCACACTGAGCTTCGTAGCTAGCTCAATTGGAGGGTTCCAAAGAATGCGGCGTTGATGGGTGGAGGAGTTGGCAAAGGTGGAAGGATTGCGAAAAACGCAGTTAGCTCGGCTATGAGAAGAATACAATACCACAAAAAGTCAACCAACCTTGAGCAAGGAATTGAACCTTATAGTGAGTGACCTGGTGAAGGTCGTCGATTGTTTTAGACCCGTAATTCGATAGGCCGTCCAGAACGGCCCAGACGGTCATGGAGTCGTACGGCGAGTAATTGGAATCGGCACGTTCCCCCTATTTGTCTGTCCGAAGCAGCACCTGCGATTTTGGCGAACAGTACAACAAAATTGTTGTCGGTGGTACTGATTCTCTCATCGGTCTCAAGAAACACGTTGACAGACTCCGAAACCCGACCATACTTAAGTAGTCTTATTCGGAGAGTGCTGGCCGAGACTCGACGATCGCTTCTCGTGATTGGTAGAAGTCACTCAAGGTCCTCACCGTGTATCGGAGGTCTACTTATGCCACTGGCTTTCTACCCGGTTCCAGGCTGTGAACGACGTCTCAGCCATCTTGTCTCATAGAAACCAAGGAAGGGGGTTATAATCGTGCTTCAGACAGCGGCCATATTCTGCGTCCAATTTGTGCCCACGGGGCTCTCTCCCGGGAGCGAACCCCTAACACGACCTATGGGCGAGATATAGCAAACTGCTGCGTCCCTGCAAATCACCTTGATGTCTTGATGGCCTAGTCCTACATCACGAGGACGCCTCTGCTGACTGGAATTGATGGATGCGCCGCTTACCAGACCAATGATCAAACAAAAATACGGTCAAATACACTGATCATTTGCCAATTTCCAGCGATATGGGTTTGTTTATATGTGAGTTTCGGCGATAGTGTCATATACATATTGAATCACGTCACGGGGGCTGCAATCCCGATAACGGAGCCGATTGCCAAGATCGGGCCCAAACTTGAGGGGCTCCCGTCCATTTTAACCATTCAACAATGGCGTGAGAGTTGCAAGCTTTCAATAGCCTACCTGGATACGTAAATATATTTGATAGCAGATAGAAGAACTGATCCTTCCAGCGGGCCTAAGGATACTGCTAGCTATCATAGGGAAGTGGGGCCGTAAGGAAGTCGATGAACTACGTGGAATTAGCTACGCCTTGTGGACGACAGACAAATATATATTTTGAGCCAAGGGTCAAGGGTCTATTGGAAGATCGGTACATAACCATTTCGCTATTCCTGCTTCTAGATTACCCTTGGCTATAGGAAGTTGTTTGAAGACACACACAAAAACATACGCAAGAGCACACAGCATTACTGTAACTCCCGGAGCAGAGAGGCCGCAAACACTACCTCTCATCTGAAATACCACAAGATCAAGTTCGTACATAAGACAAAATACCTTAGCCATCATGACAGGAGATGCAAAGTCCGGCTCTGCTGCTGAGCCTGAGCTGGTCCAAGGCATGGCACACCAGAACCCCTTAGAGGAGACCGACCAGGGCAACGAGACCACGAGACTGGCCACGAGGTTGCAGCACATGTCTCTATCGGCGCAGACCATCCACGCCGATGACTTCCTGAGTTCGCACCAGGCAGTTGCACCGCCTATGCACGTGTCGACGACGTTCCGCTACAGCGATAACCCGGAAGAGCTCTCGCCGTGGCACAACCCCAATGTACGCACATGATGATGAATATTTTCTAAACGCCAATCAGCGCTAACAGCAGCTCTATAGCCTGCCAATGTCCATGACTCGCATGTATACTCGCGCGCGAGCGCGCCTAACTCAGCTCGCATGGAGGCCATCCTGACTTCGATCCTGCGTGGGCCGGCGCTGACGTACTCGTCCGGGCTCGCGGCCTTTCATGCCATGCTGGTGTACCTGAACCCGAAGCGCGTCGCCATCGGCGGCGGCTACCACGGCTGCCACGGCGTCATCGCGCTCCTCACCAAGCTCACGGGGCTCAAGCAGGTGGACCTGGACTGCGACGACTCCGAGCTGGGCCCGGGAGACGTGCTGCACGTCGAGACACCGCTGAACCCCTTCGGCACCTCGCGCGACCTGGCCTTCTACGCCGAGAAGGCCCGCCGCATCGGCTGCTACCTGACCGTCGACGCCACCTTCGCCCCGCCACCCCTGCAGGACCCCTTCGCCTTCGGCGCCGACCTCGTCATGCACTCGGGCACCAAGTACTTCGGCGGCCACACCGACATGCTGTGCGGCGTCCTCGCCGTGGCGCCGCGGCACGCCGTCAAGATGTCGCAGCCCCTGAAGGAGGAGCGCATGGTGCTCGGCTCGACCCTCGGCAACTTCGAGGGCTGGCTGGGGATCCGGAGCCTGCGCACCCTCGAGGTCCGCGTCAAGAAGCAGGCGCGCGACGCCGAGAAGCTGGTGGCGTGGCTCGCGGCCGAGACCCGCAAGCAGGGCAGCGTGGTCGCCAAGGTCGTGGCCGAGGTGACGCACTCCAGTCTGCAGACGAAGGATCTCGAGGGCGACGACAGTTGGCTGCGCAAGCAGATGCCCAATGGGTTCAACCCGGTCTTCGCTTTCCTGACCCACGAGGAGGTCCAGGCCAAGACTCTACCCAGCAAGCTGCAGCTGTTCCATCACGCGACGAGTCTCGGCGGCGTCGAGAGCTTGATTGAGTGGCGACACATGTCGGATTCGATGTGCGACAAGCGGCTGCTGCGCGTCAGTGTCGGACTCGAGGGCTGGGAGGACCTGAAAGCGGACCTGGAGCAGGCGTGTGAGGTACTGGCCAAGGGCAAATAGAGATGAAATGAATAATGACTTGATACGAGGGACATATTTTCCAGTGTAGTATCATACATAACAACCAGCTGGTTCATAGGAGATTGCATATTACAGCGAGATCTATATAATTTTCCCCAACACAGATTGTGAACAGTTCAGCCTACGCACGTGTTACTTGATTGACACCGTAATGTGCACATTATGTTGAGTATGAATGGTATGAAGGTAAGCACATGTCTATAGTCCCCAAGCTCCAGGATGCGAGATCCTATTAACAACAGTATTGTTACATGGGGAGAAATCCCATATCTATATTTCTATAATCCCGCCAGGGCCTGATCGTCGTTCCGTGAAATCGGTTGAGTCATGTAGTGGTAGTAGCAGTAAACCCCTGGCGCCAAACCAAAATACCTTCCGTGTATATTAAAGCATCTTCCCAATAGCAAAGTTTGCCACACCCATATGAACAAGCGCTGAGACATATATCCTCTTCAGCTATGGCCGGTCTTCTCCAGCAGCTCCGTCACGCTGACCGCTTGGTATCCCCGCGCCTTCATCTCCTTGAGCACAGTACGCAGCATGGGCGGGGTCCAGGGGCGGCGGTCGTGGCAGATGATAATGGCTCCTGGGCGCAGCATGCTCAGGATGTGCCGGGAGTTGACGGCGGGATACTGGATCTGAGGGTCGTGCGGGTAGATGCTGCCGAGGACCATGCGGTAGCCCAGCTTGTCGACGAGCCGGCGCATGCGGTCGCTGAAGAAGCCCGAGCCGGGCCGGAAGTATTGTGGTGGTAGTGTGGCGCTCCCGGCCTCGCGGTACGCGGCCCGGATCTTGTCGCGCACCGTCTCGATCTGCGACGTCAGCTCGGCGTCGCTCAGCGCCCGCGACGGCTCGTCGTGCATCGCGTGGTTGCCGAGCTCGTGACCACCGCGCACGACGTCGGCGAGGATCTCCTCGCGGCCCGACACCTGGCCGCCGATGGTGAAGAAGGTGGCGTGGGCGTCGTAGGCCTTGAGGACGGCCAGGATCTCCGCCGTGTGCTCCGAGGGCGCGTCGTCGATGGTCAGCCCGACGACCTTGTTGTGCTTGGGATCGGCCACGTCCACCTCCCACAGCACGTCCGGCCAGCGCCGGGCAAAGTACCGGATCAGCAGCCGCGGCGGCTTGTAGATGACGTAGAAGGGCACCGCCAGCACCAGCAATATCACCACCAGCGCCACCAGCGTCGTCATCCTGCGCCGCCGCGCCCGTCGCCGCAGTTTGGGCGGCAGGCGGAAGACTGCGGGGAGGCGCACCATCTAGCGCGGGCTGGGCGGCCGGGCGGGTAGGAACGGATCGGTCGGCAAGCGAAGCGAAAAGGGGAGAGGGCGGGGGACCAGGGGTCGATCACATTCGCATCGTTCAGCGCCAAGGGCGTTTTTTCCCCTTCTTCTTCTTGTCCTGGTCGTTTCCTCGCTCTCTCTCTCTCTCTCTCTCTCTCTCTCTCTTTCTAGCTGGGGTATGTACCCTTTGTGAAAATCGAAGCGATCGTAGTAGTCGGCAGTCGGCCGGCCGTTTGTCGGTGCGAAGCGGCGGTTGGTTCTACAGGGTCTAGGGGTGGTGGTCGCTCGTTCGTGTTCGATTCTTCAAGAGGCTCGAAGGGGGGCGTCGTTGTAGCTATCGTTTTCTGTCTGCTGCTACATAACGCAGCTATACAGAAACTATGTCCTTGTTTCTTGACCTTGGCGTTTGATAGCTAATAAAGTTTGAATGCAGGTAATGTGATGTCCCACTTGCTGTCCCCCTGACCATCAATGCATAAAAGAGGCTGAGGGAGGCTCTGGTTTACGAAGGGGGGGGGGCTAAAATTAGGTATTTGGCGTGCCAGCATAGCAGCAAAATCAAGCACTGACTGCACGGGAGCACCTACGCAAATCGGCCTTTTTAGTGGAGGAGGGAACCAACGGGCGCGGGCGGGACGTCTTGACATTTCCTGGAAACGATCCTTACCACCTTACCCGCGACGCGTCAGAGCTAAATTGGAATCATCTCATGTTCATCGCTCGGGGGGTTCCTAAAGATAGGATATATCCTTACAACGGCTGGTAACCTGGGTTCGATCTGTTTATGCGACCTGGGATATGACAAACATATTGGTCAAGGTATCGTGTTAAGTGTCGCCGGAACTGGGGACTGCACTGCAATCTGCAAAAGTTGGCATCTTCGCATGTATGTATTCATTCATCCATTGCATTGCGGCGTGCGTGCGTGCGCTGGTCCACGACGTTCTGCATGCACCCCCCTCTCGATCTCCTGACCGAAGGTTCGAAATGGAAGACGCAGCAGTTTACAGACCGCTATATCCCCTTTTACATAATTTGTTCGGTGCAATGTACTGCAATAGGTAAGGAGCCTGCTGCTGCCACCCCTGGCCCCCGTTTGTGGTGTATTGCGGCGAAAGTTGAACACAACAGATATCAAATCGCCGCGCAACTAACTACATACACCATGTCTGCCAGTCTGCCTTCCTTCCATAGCAGCGTATGTGCACGCATTTGAGTGAGGCGTCTTACTTTAGCCGATATTGCCCAATGCCCGATGAGGCACCGTATTTCTAACAGCTGAATAAACCATAAGCGGACTGGCAGCCGACGATGCTGGAGATGTAGTCTTCGGATACACATGTCTAGAGTACTTGGCTAGTCGCCGAAGTATCATAATGTGCAAATTGCAAGTGATTTGGTTCGACGAAACGAAACCCTTAGATCGGATCGTCAACGTCATGATCATGGCACGACGGTGGACGGACGGACGGACCGCACAAACTGCGGGGGAGGCCATCCGCACACCTGACCCCCTTCCGAGCTCGGTGCAAACTCGGTGCAAACTACAAATGATGAGGCGGGGACGAATTGCCGCAGTATGTATGTAGCAACTTTCCAAAGTACAACAATCCTTTTTCGATAGTATATTTTCGGTACTTGACCGAACGTATGCTGTAAGCCAGCAACCTTGTTTAGAACGGTACTTCTGAAGTTCTGCTATTTGTGTGGAGATCATTCATACTCCACCTTGTTGTTGGTGAAAGTGAACATGGCTCCTCAAGGCGTCGCAATCATCGGGGGAGGTATCTTCGTGAAGGAAGAGCATTTGGTAGGTGAAAACCTTGTACAGAACGAATATGTGCATTGTCGCTAACTAGCTGCTCTAGCCCGCCGTACTGGCCTGTCCTCAGCTCTCTTTGAAGGCCATCTGGAGTCGATCCATCAAGTCGGCCCAGGAGACCGCAAAGCTCATCCCCGGAGACGCCTCCACCTCAGTGGACCTCTACTCCTCGGACTCCGGGGAAGGCAAATCCTTCGAAGATGTCCTGAAACGATCCGATATCACCGGGCTGATCATGGCCCTGCCCATTACGGAGCAGCCGGCGTACATCGAGAAGGCCCTGGCGGCCGGCAAGCACGTCCTCGCCGAGAAGCCCATTGCGAAAGACGTCCAGACTGCCAAGCAGCTCATCGCCAAGTCTCAGAAGATCGCGGCAGAGACCAAGGCGACACTCTCGATAGCCGAGAACTTCCGCTTCATCAAGGGCTATACCTACGGCGCTGAGCAGGTCAAACAGCTTGGCAAAGTGACCGGCTTCGTCGTTAGGATAAGCTGGAGCATGCAGACAGACAACAAGTATCTCAACACGGCATGGCGGGCCAAGCCCGAGTACCAGGGGGGCATGCTCCTCGATGCTGGTGTTCATTTCACGTCGGGGCTCAGGAAACTGCTGGGCCCGGAGAATGCAGTTGACAGCGTGATTGCCCATACTTCGTTGATTCAGAGCTTCCTGCCTCCGGTGGACTCGATTAATGCGGTTCTCAAGACAAAGTCCAACGTTGTCGGCTCCTTCATCTTCTCGGTTGGGTCAACGCTGAGCGCCTTCGACTTCTTGATCGCCTGCGAGAAGGGTAGCGTTCAAGCCGAGGGAGGCAAAGTTGTGACTACTCGGGGTGCCGGGCAGAACGCCATTAAGGAGGAGAAGAAGTTCGAGAAGTCGAATGGCGTGAAGGAGGAGGTCAGCGCCTGGGCCGAGTCCATGGTGTCTGGTACCCCGAACCCACAGCAGGCACCGGAGATGGCACTTGCGGATCTAGAACTGCTCGAGGGGATGTTGACGAGCGGAGACAATGATGGCGCGCGCCAGAAACTGGAGTTGCAACATCACGCTTAAAAAAGCCCCCCCCCAGAATAGAAAGTCAAATTCAACGGATATTGAGAGCCCAGGGCCTAGAGTTTGCTGGTTTCACCCGTGGTCACGAGGAGTTTTTGAAGTCCTTGTCGTAGTTTGTCGTTCATTCCGTTGGCATTAGGCCGTAAAGTAGCCCGATCCACAAAGACGTGGATGAATTCACCAACGGCTTTCACTCCATCCACGTCCTTCTCGAAGAGGCCGACTTCGTAGGTCACGCTGGACTTGCCGAGCTTGTTCACGCGCAGACACAATTCGGCGACCTTGGGGAAAGATATGGCCGAGAAGTAGTCGCAGTGCGTGTGTGCCATCAGTGGATGCTGCGCTGACGTTGGCGGTTGAAGTCCACAATGCTCCATTAGATAGGTATTGATGACTGAGTCAAACCTTCAGGGGTGTTTGTTAGTGCCCGGCGACGACCACGGAATGCTGGGAAAGCTAGTAGCCTTACAGGAAATTGTACACGGAGTTGTTCATATGATCGTACATATCGTTGTCCGCCCTGTCATTCCATATCAGCAACATGATCCATGCGGTTCCTGCCTGGATGGGGTTTCTCTACCATCGTGTCCGGTATTCTAGCAGGTAGGGGTAATCCTCCCTTGATCGCAGTTTGAGTTGATTTGACGTTGACATTTTAGTAGGCAATTACGAACAGAAACAGAGAAGAACAATGTTTACGTAGATAGACTGGATGCCAAATGTATTGAAAGTGAATAATAGGAAATGCCTTTGGGATGTCAATTCCACTCTTCGGGCAAGGCATAATGAACCGAGGCATCTTACTATTGGAGAGGACGTTGGAAGCATCAGATGGCGACAGCTGCCAGTCGCTGTGTGGAATTCTGTCGCTTAGTGTACCCAGGTACCGTTTAAGGCTTCATTGATTGATTCTGCCGAAACCGTCCGCCACCGCCAAAAATGAGAGAGCCGAGCCTCAAGTTCACTATCTGTGACTCTTAGCAGTGGATTTGATTGTTAAATCGACCTGATCCCCTCTGTTGAGCTTTACGTCTATGGAATCAGCTGCATCAGCCCTTATTCGGACACTAACAACTCCAATCAGCCGCTGCAATCGGATTTTGCGTCTCAGAATGGCTTCACTTGGGACGGATACGCCCCCGGTGCCAGGGCCTGTTGCTGCTGGTCCGCCGCCAGCTGTCGATGCGGCTCCAGATGCGGCTCCAGTCGCGAAGAAGAAGAAAGCCAAACCTAGGTTCACAGGCAAGCAAATGGAACTTCTGGGTCCCATGTTGGACTGCGAAGTTTGGCCGCGCCCCTATTATATTGAAGATGGCCTGCGCCGCCTGGCCCCCTATAATTACACCTACAACACTTGGTGCAAGGAACGGTGGAGGGGACGACCGCTTCTAGAAGTCTTTGACAGTGAGTTTCGGGACCGTCCACTGGCATATTACAAAGCTGCTATGGAGTCTGGGAAGATTCTCGTGAACGGGAAGCCGGCGATGCCAGACCACGTTTTGAAGAACGGAGACCTGGTTTCTCACAAAATACACCGTCATGAACCGCCAGTTACAGGAGAGCCAATCGGTATCATCTACGAAGATGATGACATGATCGTCATCAACAAACCTTCGGGCATTCCCGTCCACCCAGCAGGAAGATACAATTTTAATTCGGTTGTTGAGATCATGAAGGAAGATCGCGGGCGAGACTGGCTTGCGTATCCTTGCAATCGACTGGACAGGCTCACCAGCGGCATCATGTTCGTGGCAAAAAGCGCCACAGACGCTGAACGCCTAGGCGCCCAGATTCGAGACAGAAGCGTTCGCAAAGAGTACATCGCCAGAGTTATTGGCGACTTTCCTGACGGCGAAGTCATCTGCGACCAGCCGATTCTCCAAATATCGCCTAAGCTGGGTCTCAACCGCGTGAGGGCAAATGGAAAGGAGGCGCGAACTGTGTTTAAGAAGCTTGCATACTACCCACCGGAAGTGTCGTCTTCTGACGCCACAGGGGACGCAAACCAGCCCCCTTCGGGCACCGAAGGCGACGGGGGCAAGCCATGGCTGAACAAAGAAGGTTATTCGATTGTGCGGTGCCTTCCGGTGACCGGTAGAACCCACCAGCTTCGTGTTCATCTCCAGCACCTCGGTCATCCCATCCAGAACGACCCAATCTACGCGAACCAGCGTGTATGGGGCATCAGTCTGGGCCGTGACGATCCCGACGCCAAAGAGAACACAGATGACGATATAGTAACTCGCCTAAATCGCATGGGCAAGGAAGAGGTGGCAGATGCGGTGGCCTACCACGACGAAATGGTAGACGAGTACTACAAAAGGAAGGCCGAGAAAATGTCCGGTGAACTTTGCGAGGTTTGTGATACTCCTCTATACACCGACCCTGGAGAGCAGGAGCTCTGTCTATGGCTACACAGTCTTCGGTATGAGGACGCAGGAGGCGCTTGGAAATATGTCAGCCCGCTTCCCAAGTGGGCTCTACCACCGGCAGGAACAAGCGGCCCGACGGAGGTTGGGAGCATCGATGCCCTCGTTGAGGCAGTGAAAGATGACCTCCAGATGGCTTGAGAGTACTGCATCCATGATATCCAGTTACCATCGACCAGGATGGCAGCTGTGGTTCGCCATTGGGCCGCTCTCTCCTCCGTGACTCTTGGCCAACCCGGATCTTGGATTTGCGAGATAAGCTCGGCCAATTAGGACAGAAGGATGCCGCAAGCATTTCCAATAGGACATATAGCCCAATCTGCAGCTGGAAACTATTGTCAGCGGGCATACACCTTCTCCCAACCACTACCACAACTTATTACCAACGTGACCGTTTGCTTAGCAACTAAATCTGGGCCAAGCACGGATCGAATCTGACGCACGGTATAAAGTTTTTCTATGCAGATTTCGAAGGCGCGAAGAACAAGTTCGGGCCTGCCGCTGGTGGCTTTGCCACTCACGAGAAGGCTGCGGGCACGAAACTTTATTGCCGTAGCCCGCAACGGCGATATTGGCTAAGACGCCACGTGCAGTTTCAAGAATTGACGCTGCAGCGAGGTCATGCTGACGACAACCGAATTCATCGATCATCCAAAGGTGTAACTCGCGTCAGTACGGTACTTGGGGAGTACTGGACCTCTGATGGCGTTTCTTCGCAAAAAACGTGTTCGTCCTGGGATGCTGCCGTTCTGTCTGCGGGACATGCGTCAGCCGAGTACACCGTCTTTTGTTTTCTTCTTGCAAGCGATGTCGTACAGAATCGACGGCTTATTGTGAGACATGCATCTGTCAGATATATCTCTTAGGAGCGTTCTTGGAGGTCTAACACTTGCATTTGCATGCTCAAGGGCGATTTGACTGCATATATGGCCAGATAGGACAAAGTCACGCGGCGTTCGAGCTTGAGATAGAACGAAAAGTGGCACACGAATTCGAGAGGATATGGCCCTGAACGTTACCACGGCTCCTCAAAGCAAAAGCTCGCCCCTTATTTGTGTACAGCGAGCGATAAGGTGACGGATCGTGAAACGTGGCTAGCATGTTTTTCTTGACGAGACTCCAGCGTACGAGTTACAATCCAGGTGACGAACTGTACTGATGATGTCGCCCACTACGACGTACGGAGGAGAGGCCGGACCTCATCCCATCAGACTTCACGAGGAGTGACGCAGCGAGAACAGGCAGCGGGGCCTCTCATGTCTGGTTCTCCTTGGGATTAGGTGCAACGGCCTTGATGAGAGCATCCATCCGTGATCACTCACAGCTCACGGATCAGGGGTCTTTCCCGTCGATTGGACCATTGTTGGTGTGTGGGGTTTAGCAGCAAGGCACACGTCCAAACGCCGACCCCACTAATAAGTACGTGTACTGTAGCAGTGTAGCAGTGTAACAGTGTAGCAGCTAGCTATTAGTAGCAGCGGCACCAGCAGGGCCAGCAGCAGGGCCAGCAGCAGGGCCAGCAGCAGGGCCAGCAGCAGGGCCAGCAGAAACAACGGGGTGGTGTTGTCGAAACGTACCTATGGATTGAGCACGAGCACGACCACTAGACCGACGCCATGGCATTGATTATTTCTCTCACAGATCTCAGGTCTCCGCCGGCCGGGGTGTGTTGAAGTGCAGATACCGAGATACTTACATACTCCGTACATAATATCATATTTTTCTTCTTTCTCCCCTTGCACCCCGGCACTTCCCAGCCCCGCCACCCCTCGGAGGAGAGACAGAAAAGACAGAGGAGACATCGGGGGCCCCAAACCTGGCCTAAGGCCACTAGCGTAAACTCTATTTGCGCAGCCTACCCAAGCCTACTCTGCCTACCCCAAGGTACTGGAAAAGCAAGGCACCCCTGTTGACAAGCCAAGCTGCTTTGAGCTAAGGAGAAGTGGGAAGGAACTCTCTGCCTGCAAAGTCAAGGTCTGCATAGGTGGGCAGCACAGCGGGCGGATGGAGAAAACTCGGCGGTATCTTGTACCTACCAGACATCCATCAATTGATAATTGCAGGTGGGCTACTGTACTTGCCTACCACCTAGAGGCCTGTAGGTACATCTCACTCACCTAATGTTCAATATGTTCGGTGATACGGCTCGGCAGAGGGCAACCAGAGCAGACCAGCGGCGTTATGTAATGAGCGTAGGATCGATGGATGATAGAGAAACATCCATCTCCCTCACTCTGCGAGAACAATGGCAATGGAAGCCAGAACCACAAACAGCAGAGCCAAAGTTATGCAATGAGACGGTCATGGGTGCTTGCTTGCATGAGCTTGTCTCCCCCAGTCCCCTTCACGGCTCGATCCCACTCCTGGAGACTCTGCTGGAGCCCTGGAGTCCTGGAGCACTGGGATATCGGATTCGCAAGCAGTCCAAGTACTTCAGTCGCAGAATGTTTGGATCGATACCTAATGCGTTCTGGCTACGATAAGAACGGTTACTTCCATGGATAATCGATGCAGCCATGCTCGTCAGTCCAAGAGCACGGCGACCTGCTCGACTGCCACTAACACACACCCCCCAAGTACCGTAGGGGTATGTGTACAGTACGTGTGTTGAGATTGAGGGACGAGGGTCTTTTCACTTCATGTTGCTTGCTGCTCTCAGTGACCTCTCCTCCCACACACAGCACCAGCAGCACACTACCCACTGCTCCACATCATGGCGACTATCCATCATGACCCCCCCCCCTCTCATCGCCTGCGAATGGCATAGCCTGGCATGTGGCAGCAAGTCTCTTCATGCAGCCGTGCTTTCTTTAGCTTACCAGTCTAGATGGTGTAGTGTGGGTACAGTCTTCCGTCGCGAGAGCCACCAACCCTGTACAGACCCAGTGTCACTAACACACACCCTGGCCTGCCTTGATGACACCCCATCTACGTGAGATATACATTTATAAATGTCCTGCCATGACGCCAGTCCAGCAACCCTTGGCCCTCTCTGTCCACACCTCATCTTCAAATATATCTACGATTCTAACAGGCATGGCTGATGCTATTTCATACAACTCCAGGAGTTCTTCACCACTCTCTCCAGACAAGATGACCAAGTCAGACACCTCCAAGTCCACCAAGCGTAAGGGTAAGCATGGCATCGTTAACCGCAACCTCCCCACTGGGCTACCATCCTAACACGGCTTCATCAGGCACTAGGAGTGTCTCTACCTTGACACCTGCTCAACTCGCCCGGAAACGAGCAAACGACCGAGAAGCACAGCGTGCCATCCGCGCCCGCACGAAGGAGCACATCGAGAACCTCGAACGGGAGATTGAGGAGCTGCGGAGCTCACACAGCCGCGATGAGACCGTCCGGAACCTGCTCAGGCGGAACAAGGCTCTCGAGGACGAACTGCATCGCACAAGGGAAAGCATGGGCATCACCAGCGGTGGCCCACGCAGCATGTATCCATCAGGTATGATGGTTTCGAAGGGTGTTTACGCGACTCGGTCTCACCATGACGCAGCGTACCATAGCCCAAGCTCGCGGTCTTCGCCCATGGCACAGGGCTCCTCCGACTACCCAAGTGTGCACGACATTCCCCCGTACGACAGCATGGGCAGCTCCGGCGAACCTTGGTCGTCCACCGTCTCGTGCACCGTTCCTTCTACCGTCTCCAGCCCTTCCTCTTCAGGAGCCACCGACGAGCTCGGAAGCGCCTACTTCCCCACCAGTGCTCCGACCTCTCTCCTTGACAGGTCCGGGATTCCCTCCAGCATGAACTCGCCCACGGCTTCGTGCCTGAACGGCAAGATGGGCTACGACGATATGAAGTCAGGTGAGTTGCACCCTTTGGTTTTCTGCGATGATATGAAGGACTGAAGGTCTAATTAAAGCCAGATCTCGGTTGCACCCAAATCAACGTCCTTCCCATGCCGCCGGCTTACCACCAGCCTCCGCCGTGGAACATGTACCCCATGTACTATCAAGGCTCCCCGGCACTGTAGTGAGCTCCAGGCACGACGGTTTGCATCACTGGGAAACCCCAGTTGCTGTTTCACCACCTACCACACACAGCGATGCACTCTTAGTCGGCTACATCCAGGATTGTCGGCGCCTGGTTGACTTGGCCGGTGGTCAGCCACACCCAGAAATCATCTACGGACCAACTTGTCCCAACGTTCGTCCCCTCGTCGAAGCTCACTGGAGCGTCGAGTCGAACATGGGACTCGACCGGAATCCGCCTCGTCCTTCTCCCCCGAATCCATTGGTCGATCTACTGAGTGCCTTCCTCGACAAGAATGGCCTGCGACAGGTGCTCGAGCGGGTGGGCAACTTCGTGTTGTGCCAAAGACTGGTAGCATGGCTGATATATCCAGCCCAGGAAACCCACTCAAGACTAGGGTTTCTTGCGCCGCGACCGAGCCAGAAGAACATTGCACACAGCCAGTGGATCGACTTCTTATTTTGGGGACAGCTGCGGGATGTTGTACTACACAGACAGGAGGAGTACGCCACGGAGGAATTCATACAGCTCTACTGTACAAACTTGCGTTTACTTGATTGGCACGGGGGAGAAGCTCAGGCGTTTATCACGGATCATTCCACCGGCGCACTGTATCTTACGGACGCATTCGTCCATCACGCCTTGGAACTCAGGAATTGGGCATTAGGCGAGGCTTTTGCCAGGCGTTATCCGGAACTCAGAGAAATGGTGGCGATGGAGCCCAGAGACTGTTAGGTCTTCTAGACGGCATTGGCGCAAAACGGGGATTCAGTCATGTTTTTTGGTGTTATTTTGTTTTTGTTTTTCTTCTCTCTCTCCCCTTATTCTTGTTCTTTTACTTTGCATGTTGGGCGGAACGGGCAGCGTCGCAACTGACCCTTGGAATCGGTAGGCGCTAGCCCAAGGGCATTTTGATACCACGGGGTATTACGGCGTTGCGGATGATGTTTTATTGACTCTCATATCAAAAAGTGGGATGGCTGCGACAACTATCCATCACCAAACCAGGGGGTGTTACGGGACCATGATACCTCAAAAGAGATAACTTTGCTTGGCATCTATTTTTCTTCCCCAATGTTGTTTTGATACAAGTTTTATTTCCATATAGATAGAAAGCCATGAATGTAATAAATCTTCTGATTTCACATATGATCTCTTCTTCTCGCTTTCGGTGAAATAAGCCAAGATTGCTACCATACACCAATATCTACTTCATTACTGCACACCCATTTAGATTTGTCCTTCCAAGACTTATGAAGTTGGTCATTTTGTTTGGTCGTCGACTGGCAATCCACAGCAAATACCAGGCTGTAACAGACTACGGGACATGTTTGCAAGAGATGCCCCCATAAGGCGACGACAACGACTCATAGAATCTGGAGAAGCTAGCTAGCCCTTCGGAAGCAAACACATGATCCGTGCCAACAGCAAGCTGAGTCATGAATGGCATCTCTATCAATGTTGAATGTCCAAGAGCTTACCAAACTCTCTAAGTAAGTGCAATTCGAGAGTGGGAATCCCGTTGGACCTCAAACAGCGAGCGCCTGGTCTGGCCACGTACACGAGGAGGAGCGAGGAAACAGCAGAGATTGCATTCATTTTGCTGGCCAGCATCCAAGCTCCGCCCAAACACAGAAGCACTGCCGCGGACGAATCTTGATCTCGACGGGGAGCACGCCTACCAGTTTCAGCCAATGCGAGATGGTCGAGGTAGCGGAAACGGAATTCTCCATTCATGGACAAATTATTACATATGGAGTCTGGACACTGGACACTGGACAGTCCCCAGTTCATACTCACACAGACACCCAAAAGGCCCGCTCCTCAGAAAAACACTTAAAGGTATGGATCGTATTAGTGGTGGACCTACCAGCGACCTCCCCCCTGGTAGTCTCATCAGCTAAGAGATGTGAACTGGACTAGGAGAGCAATGGGCTGGCGATGATACTGCGACTACGTGCTGCTGGTAGTAGTATACGACTGCCCTATCTCACACGCTAGAGGTGCAACAACCACAGCTGACCGAGGCGGATCAGACGTGCCTAGAAGACCCCGTTCGAGATCCATTATCGGCTCGAATCTCCCTCCCCCAGCATGCACCATCAACGCTGTTTCTTTGCAAGCCTAACACTTGGGCCAGGCGCTTTCGGGCTGGCGAGCAACTGCCGCAAGCATTGGATGGCCTGGCGGTCTTTGGAGGACGAGGCCCATCCGACTGGCTGTCTATAAGCAACCCATTAGCTAATCGCGTCGGATGTGGTTTGTGTCGCGTTGCAGCCTGCAAGTGAGAAAAGCAACTGCCAAGAAGCACTCGACCACCTGGAAAGGGCCTGGTGGTTGGCTAGACAAACGCCCTGCTTCACAGTACTTGCTTGCTCTACTTTACGACGACTACCTGTGCCTAAGTTATTACATAGCATTCTATGTATTACATACTGAACTACACTGGGTTCTCGATCTGCCATGCCTGCCCACTTTTCATCATGCCCACCTTTATTATCTAAATCACAAGTACGGAGCATATAGGAGGGGAAGGCGACGCACATGCACGCACGCACCCACGTATGATGACCGGCTCTCGCTATGCAGTAATGCCGAGTCCAATGCATCATATCAGGAGGGATCATCGCAGAAAGTTTATAGAGGCAGCGAAACCAGTGAGCCAACTCGTATACACTTGGAGATAAAGGATAAACCACGGCTGTGTAACCACCACCCCCTTGAAGCAGTTCCAGGGGACCCGGGTATATTTACGCGGACACGGCTCGCTGATGGTTGACTAAACCGGCTATACCTTGCTGCAGATCATCGATGGCCTTGGAAGATCTACCACTAGCAAGCCATTGCGCTGCCATATGCATACAGAAAGATTGGTAGAGCCCCACAGCCAGCGACGGACAAGGGACAAGGGGAGACGAGAGCCCTAAAGAGGACTCTCTCAAGGTCACCACTTCTCTCCTGCTGGCCCCAAATGAAAACAATTTACTGCTCTGGGCACCTAGGTTGACACACCACAGCGGCTGGACACGGGTCCCCGCTGACCGAAAACACCCTGCCCTGTGCCTGTGCCTGTGCTCTGTGCCCTTCAAGCCCTGCAACGCAACGCCCTGCGAAGCCCTGCAGGGCGGTGTATCCCTTGTCTTGTTCCATTGTTCCCCTTCAATGAGACGACCGTCGGGTCTCTTTCGATTCTCGCACGAGAGATACATGGGAGCTCCGAAATATCGGAGCTATTACGGTCAAGGTTAAGACCCAAGTCACCCAAGGGACCCAGGGAAGCTCCCCCCACCTCCTCCCTCTTAATCTTCGACGACACTACTGTACATACGCACACCTCAGCACTCACTAGAAGCGACACACACTGCAAGAGAAGGAACTAGCACCATTGCCTGCGTTGAAAACAAGACCGAGAGCCATAAAGCTAGCGACAGACTACCCCGACCAAGTGCACGCAGGGGATCGAGAATCAATTGCAATCGAACAGAAGGCGAGAGAGTACTACTAGAACAGGTGCAGGGGGAGAAGAAGAAAAAGACGTTTGTGGAGATGCACCTCGCTACTGTGATAACAGACAGCAGACAGACCCTAGCTGCGTAGCCCAACTGACAGCCTAGGCGAGCTGCCACTTGAAAAGCACTGCACCTACTGCAGCTGCGCTACCAGGATCAACGACGCAACGGCTGCGTACCGACTTGCGAGCCAGCAGCACCCCCCACCCCTCCCTTTCGTCAATGCGCCGTCGGTTTATCTGAAGATACGGATACAATGGCAGTAGATGGACAGATGGAGGTGTATGAGGGCAAGTGGTTTGAAACAAGGTGCTATGCCCTTGGCTAAACTTTAAAGTCGCTGCGTGCGCTGCTGGTCTTTGTGTCGTGATGCCCACGCACACAGCGGCACACTCTTCTCCTCGACCCTTCGACACTCTTACACCTCGTACGTCATCCTGCTACAGAGCTTGCTAGTTGATACTACCAAGAGGGCTAGACACCGCAGGCGCGGAGGCACGATTGACAACCTGTTTCGATGCCGTCTTTCCCTTTTCTGCAAGATTCCCCTTGACAGAGTTTACGCCGCCTTCGCTTGAGAAGGTCCTTCCCCGCCTTCGAGAAGAAATCCCGCACCCTCCTCGTCCCTCGTGCCTCGTGGACGAGCCAGCCTATGCATTTGTGTCTGCCACAGCACGTGGCTTGGTTGGTCGGAGCCGGACTCTGATTGCAGCCATGTTGAGGAGCCTAAAACCACACACCACACCACACCACACCTGCAGTCAAACGGCCGAGTTAGACGCAATAGAAACCCAACGAGACTCCCCTTCAACTTGGATATCAAATCTGCCCCGCAACAAGTGCCTGCTTACTATTTACGGTAGATACGGACCTATGGCTTTCTCACACTGTCGGAATTTCCGCATTGGGTTGTTGAGAGTTGACTATGGTTACATTAGGGCGAGCGAATCCCTCATGCAGATTACGCAGGGCCCAGGGGCCACGATCTCCAGGTGGTACCACGGCGTTTTGGGATCCCCTGAGAAACATCAGCCTCCTTTCTCCAACTAGCAACGGGGGTACAGAGCCGACAAACAGAAAGCACAAACCCACACAGAATAGGCGCGGGGAGACGGGATCACTTTTGCATTTTTTTTTTAAATGCTTTCATCGTCGGTGACGGGTTCGAAATAGTACGGATGTAAGCGTGCCGGGTGGCTGGCTCGCGAGACGACGGGAACCTGTCAACACAAGCCACAGCGAACCCCATCCCCCGCTACTAACTTGAGCCAGCAGGCTCGTTTGTCAATCCGGCGGCACGGTTACGGTAGCACAACATTAGGTGGCTTTCGGCATTGTCCCGATGAGCTACCGGCTTTCTCTCCGATGCTCGTAAGGAGCTCCTCGTAGTTGTGACATGGGGTAAACAGTACATCAATCCCACCATCGCGATCAAGGGGATAGCACAATACAAAAACTCCTATGTGTCTACGGGACGCCCGTCCATTCTCGCACTTAGCGTCATCATGAGCTCTTGCAATTCGCCATTTGTTTCTAGCAAAGTGTCTCCCGAGAAAGGCCCCTTGTATGGCAGCCAACCAGACGGAACCGTCTCCGGTCCTCAAGGTTCGCGCTCATCTACAGTACCAGTCTGCCAGTAGAGCCTCTGCACCACCCCTGCTCAGTCTGGATGAATGATTTTCCCTGGGTCCCCAGGGTTCGGAGGACGGGAGACCAAAGAAGATATGCTTCTTTTGCTACCTTCCTCTTCGAGAAAGCCTACGAACCCCCCAGCATGTCCAATTTCAGCATCCCGAAAATGCAACTGGGAATAAGACGACAAATTCGAGGCCATCCATCTACTTGTTGCTGTTTGAGATGTTTGAGGACAATGCGCCTGTATTGGGGCGGCCCTTCCGGTTTCTATTTGTGGCGTTACTCGAAAAGAAACATCCAACCGAGCGATGATACAGGAAAACAAACACGAGCTTGCCCAACCAAAACGTCAGAAAAGAAAGCGTACATGAGCGGCGCTCTCCCACTAATGCCCATACGTTGCGGAGCCGAGCCGACTGTATCCCGTTTTCGGTTCTGAAATGATTCTCTACAGAGCACATGATCGTGACCTCAGAGAATGCCGGCACCACGCCATCGTCCACAGCATATGCATCTGTTACTTGATGCAGCATACAGGCTGGCAATCGACAGCGGGGGTTCTTCAATCAACTTGCGACCAGCGCGCATTGCAAACCGGAAGTGGTGAACTTAAATGCGGTGTGCAGATTCCCATCGCGTACAAGTAACGACATGATAACATCACGGAAGGAACAAAACCACGTGCGGCGGGCAGATCCATATACGGATTGGGCACGGTCCCGCGTCTGATGTCCTAACAGGGTAATTCCGTCGCTACGCCTTATGCCGGGATTGCGCACAGCGGTTGCGCCCAATACAAGGGGGAAGGGAAATTAGTCAGGTAGGCCTGTCGGCTTCCGAGCAGGGGACCAATGGGTGGGAGCAAGGATACTAGAAAGAACCCTGTCATTTTCCCTACCTGGATACATAGGTTACGTCTCCGCAAGGCCGATTCCTACTACATACTACAGTACTTGTGCTCCCCTCGACTTGTCTGCCCCTGACGACGAGAGCGTGCCACAATGGTCTAACTCAACGAGGGGATAGACGCACAGTGACGCATCACCAAACCTTAAAATGCTTAACACGGCTTACTGTATCCCGTGACGGTCATTATCATCTGCGTGGCTGCGTGGACTCCTCGCGTTACCTGCTGTTGGACGACGATGTCTCCTCCTCTCGTCGGCTTTGCCTGGTCCCGTTATCTGATCGGATCGGGGGGAGCGATAGCATGGTATCGGGAGATGGATGCGTTATCTTTCGTTTCGTCGGGCCACCATTAAGGTGGACATTTCCCCAGCATCTACCCACTGCCTTGGCCTGACAACAACATGCCTTGGTTTCTTGAACGGTGCCCTGCCAAAGAAGAAAACCCAGTACAGTAGCTTAACGTTACCCAGTCTGCACTAATCGGCACACACTTCCGCAAGCCACTCTGCTCTGAGTTGTCGCCGAACTCGCAACAGCAGCGGCAACGTCAGTGGTATTCGTATGCGATATACGGCGCACTTCCGCCGCTAGAGGTGCATCTTCCACCTGTAACATATGTAGCAGTGCTGCTTTCTTCTTTTTCTTCGCCTCTCTTCTAGGGTATCTAATAAAGGCTTTGCGATGTCGATCGATGGCTGGTCGCCCCTCCCGCGTCGCCCAATCGTTATCGAAAGCTTCTATCGGCGGCTTCCAAAGCTTCCAAAACCATGACTAAACAGGCTAACGTTCGCTAGACTAGAACTAGAAGCCTTCCAGAAGTCTTCTAGCGCGAACCTATCCCCTCCTGATGGTGTGCCGGGCCGCGTGGAAATCCCAGCCGCCGAGTCATGAGCGGCGCCGCTGTTCCTGCAAGCGGCGGTGGTGGTGTGGGTGTCGCCCCGTGCGGCCAATCGGTTCCGTCATCGTAAGGGGGGGAGACCGGCCTGGGCGATCTACCTTTGGTGGGCAGATAGGCTTCCAACAAGATATGATGCGATTGCCTCCAGCATGCTTGCTCTCGAGGTTGCTTCCACGACTAGAATCTAGCTTCTATCACTAGGGGCCGGCCCATCCATCCATCTCATCCTTGGATGGCGGAAGCGACTGATAATGGAGTGGTCGCTATTATCCAAAGTCCAAGATCACAGACGGCGCGCGAACCACGTGCGTGACATCACATTAAGGTTTGCACCGCTGCGAAAGCGCTGTGAAGGTTTGGACGTGTCTTCCAAAGTACATGTACGGATCCCTTCATGGAATGGTACTTGGGGTTTCCCAGTTGCTGCTGCTTGAGGCTATTGGCGCTCCTGAGAACTACATTCTTCTTGTCGTGGCGCGAGCGTCGCGCTTGAGACACGGCAATAAGCACGCTAGAAGGTTCTCCTAGGATATGTGAATTGCAGATTCTTGGCCTGCGCCATATCATCGAGTTAAGCGTTGGTCATCAACGGGGGTGCTTTTTCGCACCAAAGACTGTTTCCCTTCATCCTGATAGTGCGACTGTGGTGTGGGCATAGGCAAGCCTTTCAGTCCATCGCTTTTCCCCCTCGCCACCTCATGGCGAGCTACCGCATCATGCGTGGCCTTCCCGCGCTCTGTGATATCACCATGGCCTGATTTCCATCTCAAATTCATCACACCATATCAACATAAACCACTGCTACGCAATACTTGATTTGTATTATCATGTTGAGGCGGTCAATGGATCATTCCACTCTGCTGTGCGATCGTTGTGTCGACCTTGGTGCCGTCGCACAACTGCTCCAAGGCATACATACTCAAGTACCTAATCCCAACTCGAAAGCTTACCTTCCTTGCCTTATTCTGTGCGCATTGAGATGGCCTTGGATGCGACGATATCGCCGTAAGGGTTGTCTGTAACTTTCTACTTGTTCGACTAGCTGATCGTCCAATGCGGCTCGATTCATTCAGGAGCAGCCCAGGCCTGTTGTTGAGCTGGCTCTTTGATATATCGTTCTGCATCTCATGACGAGCGAAGCTTGGCGGTGTATCTATGCGCATAGCCTGGGATGAACTATCTCCGGCCTTGAGCGGTGTCTGCCCCGAGCCTATTCGTCTCACCATCGGCTGTTGGACCGGGTTGCGAGTTGAGTACGGCGTGGTACGCACGGCCGATGATAAGCAAGGCTTGTGCATCAGACTCTCTTGTCAGCGTTCTCACTATGCAATCTGGGGACCCCAGGTGAATCGTGCTTCCCCAAGACCTCTGAGGTTTCAAATGTGGACGCTAGCCATGCTTGCTACATGGAAACACGGTACGACGATGAGTGAGCTGCGATCACAGGTTTTGATATATGTATATTAACCAAGAAGGGGGGGAGAGGGTCCTCCCCTGTTCCTCGAGCTTGCTAGGACTACGGTCCAATCGACAGGCTCACCCAGGCACGGAGCATCCCCCTGCCCGTCTGGTATGCTAATTGGCACGTCCACCTTGTCCCTCCCACCCCCTCTCCTGGCCGGGCGAGTTTGACTTCATCACAAGAAACTCTGTTCCGTCTGTGACATTGTTTTGGTTCAACATGAGAGAGTTCGTACGAACAAATAACAGGCCAACGAGAAAGAACCAAACAAACTTCCCACTCCGGGATCTACTCCGCATTCATTCCAGAAGGACGAGAGAAGCTAAAAGGTAAACGTCGGGACGAAAAACAGGGTCCAGAGCTGGGGTCATTGAGTTTTCAACTTCACCCGAAGATGTCAATAGTCTAGCTGACGTACATATTCGCACTTGATATCATTTTCCTGTGTTCACTATCATGGTGGTAACGACCAGGCGCGCGCACACACGCAAGCGATCTGAACCCACTGACATTGACACTGGACGTATCTATGCTTGTCTTCATGATCCCCGCAACCTGAACGTATTATTGCATCACTATCGCGATATTGATGATTGCCAAGCTGGCTCCGTAGGGGTCTCTCTCTCTTGTGTTATGGACCGGTCTAGACTGCTGTATTTCGATGATTTGCCTAGGGGATTTGAGGGCCGAGGTGACAGTCGTTCCTGAACCCGCAATCTCTATTAGTTGGGTCTCGTTCGTGGTGGACCGCAAGCGACCGTTGAAGTATTGAAGAAGCCCAAGGTCGTATTACTGCATCGATATTGTCAAGCGGCAACGGGTTATAGGGAGTACGATGCTGCTGTTGCCCATTTGATCAGGGAATCGAGCTCTTCTTCTCTCGGAGTGACTGACGGCCATAACAACATATGCTTGTAGTACAGAAAATTCGTCGTTACATTATCGATAATAGGGGCAGTAAGTGTTATCCTATCATACCTTACCTCTCTGGTTGAAAACGACATTGCCGGCACCGCAACTGACGCAGAAGCCCGGCCGGTGTGGCCTCAGTCCCAATATGGTCTCTCTCGCCCGATGATCCCCCATCAGAGCCTTACGCAGATGCATAGGCCAGATAGAGGACATGGCGTTGATACCAGAACTTACTCGAGCATTTCGAGCTCGAAAATGCGAAGGCAGAGAGATATGTCAATCTTCACATGTCTGTAAGAGCAAGAAGAAGGGAAGGGAAACTGGTAGTGTGCGCGAATTTCTTCTGCTCGGGACGGAGAATGCCTCTGTTTCTTTCTGCAGTCTCTCTCCCCTGTCCTGTCTCTCTGTGTCGTTTCGAAACCACCACTTGAGCGATAACCCTAGCCGACACGGTGCTCAGCGGATGGATATCAAATGGTCCAACAACACACGGGCGGCATTAGGAGAAATACCGCAATAACTAAACGATGGGCGTTTCTCCTTTCCACCTTCCTGCCTTCCAAATCAAGAAAGAGGATGTCGGAGATAACGCACACGACTGCATGCCTACTTACTCAACCATCTACCTACCTACCCATAGTAGGTAGCGTAAGCTCGAGTACAAGGGAGATACTTACTCACGTACGGGTGAGTCCTTTGCTACTGGCGTGTGGGCCTTACGCGCACATATGCCACCGACCGCCACGAACATTCGTACTACCGTCATGCCACCCCCGGCTCCGTGAAATGACAACAATCCAAGCCCCCTTGCCGGATGCAAGAAAGAAAATGGCGCGCCCAGGCCTCCAAAGAAAGAGAAAGATGGCAACATCCGTGACCCGGCCACCTCCTCCACCCCCCAGATCTTCTTCTCCGTTGAAGAAGCTGTCTGTCGGTTTGGTTTGGTTTAGTTTGGGCTTGGCTGCTGCTTCCTATGTTCCACCACCAACACCAACGCCGGCTGGCCGACGCCCTTCCCTGTCCCTTTCTCAGTACACACCTATGATGCTGGATGTGTAGATGCTGATGTTGTTGATGTCTACGCAAGCCTGCCCAGCCATGCACGTTCGCGGCACAGTATGTTTCCGACGGCGCCATCTCGGAGTCTCTCTCGTGAAAGTGCCCACGGGGTAAACCCCTGCGATAGGTTCGAGAGGCGTGTTTCCCGTAGCACGTACAGATCTAGATACCCGTGCACAAGCAGGCAAGCAGGCAGGCAGAGCGACGAACGAAAGAAAGTGGTTGCGGAGTATCAACAGTAAACAAGGAGCGAAGCAATCCACCACGTCAATGTCCTAACACCCCACACTAGAGAGAAGAGAAATGACTCTCCTTCCTCAAATGGCAAAGACAGAATGGAGGGCTACTGTCTGTGCTCATAGGTGAGGGGATATGCTGATGCGGCAATGCAGCCAGCTTACCATTCACTGGCACAATCACCACCGCCGCCGCCGCCGCCGCCGCTACTACTGCTACTGCTACTGCTACTTCAGCTACCTCTACCTCTACCAATGCTGCTGCTGCTGCTTCTGCCACTACTGTGGCTGCTAGCCCCCCTTGTAGAATGATTACATAGTCTCCTCTGGTGGGTTGCGCAAGCGGCCGGCCCCGGTTCATCTGGCACGATGCCATTCTATGCTACTATGTACATACCCTGACGATATTTGATAGCTCGAGGGGACCTCAGGCCAGTTGTGGCTATAGGAAATTGAGTTTCCTGCCGCAGGTAGTATTGAGATTAGCTTACTGGGATACTATACATGAGATTCAACCTTGAAGCGCTGGAAGGGATAAGGGGGTAAGGGGCCTGTAAAAGAAAACCTCTTCTGTCTCTTGTCTTGTGCTACCCCTCCTTTGCGAGGGGGCAGTCTCGATGGCTATGTTAAGGGCTATGAAGGGTGTAGAAGCCTGGGGTCGATGTGTTGTTTCCACCCAAGGAGGGACGTGACGCGGCAGTAGCTTTTGCGGTGTGCCCTGTACGGTGGAAGCCCCCTAAGACGCCTGGTAGGTGACGACAGGCGACCGTCAACATCATGGGGGCCTATGAGGGTATGATCAAGTCGACATCTCGTTCGAGACTCTTGCGATGTGAATAGGAAGAGCTAAATACACCTTTTATCTGGCAATCATCAACGTCCGCTGCTACATAAGAATCAATCAGACGTAAAAGGGTTCAGGGGAGAGCTCGCCCCATGAATCTGCAATTGCAGTCAGCAATATATTACTTCTCTCGTGATTCGGCTCAGAGTAACATGACCTGGATCTTCAAGGAGATGACTCTTTTCCATCGCAAGGTAGGCTTGAGTCAAGCTTCCCAGCCAACAGGCACCCTCCGTGGCTCGTTGTGGCAGCTCGTTGGCATAGGCGACCGCTACCTATTGCCGTCTTACGGTATAGCGGCAGGATTACAGCTGGAAACCACCGCTCAAGAGGATTCGCAGATGAACAATGATTGATTTGAACTTGTTCTCGCTGGACAGCACCAATTCATCGCACCCTCTCATCGTTCCACACCCACATAAGATCGAGCGTCTAAAGTTGCCCCTATTCCTCACCGGTTGGGCACAACGGTGACACTTTCCTTTATTCTACCATCTTGTACATACAATACAGCGACGGTAAGAGGAGAACACATACATGCAACTACATTGTTCGGTGCATACCGATCCATTCTACATGCTTCACCCCCCTATGCTCCGAAGCTCTTGGCTCACAGAAGCAGCGAGTATTAACGAACTGGTGTTCTCGGAACGATCTAGCGCATACAAGTGTCGCTAAGGAGACCAGGTGAGAGCAAGTACTAGGTAGGTAGGATGCCCTTAACGATTGCTTGCCGCGACGCCGATAGTCACAATGAGCTTGGCGCCTTCAGGCAACGTGAATGACCCAAGTATCCTTGGTTTGCTGATTCGTTTCATCACACCCCAAGAAAATCTTATGTGGCTTGTATGCTAAACAGATACCATTACTGGAACCTCCAGCATACCAAAGGCAACCTGACGTTGATAATTCTCTTGAATGATGTAACAACGCAGGCCGTGGCTTTCTTGCTTTCAACTCTGAACTGATAAGCAGACTCGAACTCCTAAGCAACATGCGCATCTCTTTGTTTGTTCCCCCAAGCCTTCTCAGTGTTACCCAGACGAGAAAAGACGGCGTCCTGGGAAATCTCTCTGGTTGGAGTGCCGTTGTTCTTGCGTAAAAGGACATGAGAGTGCATGAGACAGCCAACCATGTCCGATTAACGACTACCAGGTGGCCCAGGAGAGCCACCTCTAGACCTCCTTTCTCAAGAACATGAGTTTCACCCCGAGTATTCTATGGATGGTGCGGCTCTTGTTGAGGTTAAAGATATATGTAACAACAAATAGGCTCTCTGCGCCGTGCCCTAGTTATTTCCATCACTGTCTGCCTACTGCTCTCTACTATAGGCTCCGCATTTCCCAGGCAGCCCGCCACCCAGATCGGCCTCACGCGGCCGTTAGATAGCGGCGTGCGCCCCGATCCCGGCCATAGGCGTGCCCGTGTCCGTCTATAGCTCGCGTGAGGGCCACTGGCTCGGGGACACCTCTACGCCAAACACGTCGCGACGGGGCCGCACCCCTGGCGCCGGACTACCCCTTTAACGGCCATAATGTCTCATCCATCCTCACCCTTTCCCATATACTTCTCCTTAAGGGGTGCCATGACCCAAATGCGCTGGGAGTCGCACAAGGGAGCCCCGACGGGGGTGGTGATGGAGTGCTTTAAAGGTCTCTCTCGGCGATATAAAGCTTTGGTAGATCGTGGTGCCCTCGCCGATGATCTGGTGAGCACCCGGCCTGCCCTGCCCCCTTTCGCCGATGATCTGACGAACACCGGACCCGCCTTGCCCCCCCTTTCGCCGATGATCTTATCAACCCCTCCGCGCCGATGACCCCATAGATCCTCTGCAGTTTCCCGTTCTTCCAAACTTGCAAATCTTTTCTCTCTCGCATTCACCAGTGGGACAGCTTGCATCACTCTTCCGGAAATAATCCACGTCAACACCTCAATCACCAACAACGCGGAATCTGGTGTTGTTGTCAGATACAGCAACAATAATTTGTATCTGTCTGCCTGGATTATTCCTTCTATTGTCAACCTTCTCGCCTCTGAAGCCTCTCTGGTACACGGTCCCAATTCCAGAATTATTCGACCACCGGCATGATCTCGACACGCTTCTCCAAGATGGCGGTTGAGAAGAGCCCTTTTGATGTCTTAATCATCCCGCCCACCTTCCCGCCTCCCAGCAGTGCTCATGTCCTCGAGCAGGAAGCCAGGATGAAGCGTCGCATTCGAGACCAGATCCGCGCGGGTAACGCTGGTTTGGCTCATGGCATCAACGATGTTACAGATGCTCGCGCTGCCCTCCTCGACATCCATGGCCACTTGGATCCTAGGAAGTACTTCAGAGCTCTTCGTCGATATTCTTGCAATGGCAGGTACTTTGTCCTTACGTGGGGCCCACCTGAAATCCTTCGCGATGAGCCCGTCGCCGTACTGGTGGCCCCGATGATGCACGGAAGCGCCATTTACTGGCACCGCCGTATGTACCATCGCCCCCCCGTTTGTTGATTTTGATGCTGGTACTGACTATGGTTATTGGGTAGTGGAAAACGGCCCGCAGATCAAGAAAATATTGACTTTATGCCATCTCGACGCACACTATGTTGCTAGTTCCGCCTGGGGTTCACATCGTACATCCGAAATCATGCCAGGCCGTCCGCAGCCTCCGTCGCGCCTTGGCCCGGTTCTTGCTTCGATAGCGGAGACCCCTAACTTCTGTTCGAAGTGTGGCGCTGCGTTAACTACCTCGCAGACCGTCCTTGGTCGCCCTAGTACCGTCTTTGCTTATGAAGTAAAGGACTCGAACCACTATTTCAAGTTTGGTGCTGCTGTTCCCGTCTCTCAGACTTCCCTTGGACATCCCGCTTCGGCGTCTGGTATGCTAGTTATGCCCACCCAGGCAACTTATACACCTAACACCAATGTGTCTACGGGAAGCGGTGTTTCTTGTAGCAGCCACAAGGGCCTCTTCGGACATTGTCAGACTCCTGAAGAGCAGGGCTTCTGCGCTCAGCCTCCCCAAGCCCCTACTCCTGCTGTTCGTCCCAACCCGGGCCCGCTTTATTGCATTAATACATCTGGTGATACGCTGCCTAATGTCATGGTCCTCGTTGGTTATCTGGACGATCGAGGTTCCTATCCCGACCTTCGCCGCTGCCAGGCCGTCGTTTCTTACATTGACCCAAGCGGCCAGCTTAACATCCGGCCTCTGGAAGTCGCTTACGATGGCACATACATTGGCCGGCAGTTCATCGTGTGCCCAACCACTCAGGATTATTCCGAGCACGCACGCGTGAAGCCCGAGTTTGCGACGCTGTATAAGCCTTTCAGCGACATGTACCTGCCTCAGATCAAGCAAGAAATCCAAAAGATCAGCAGTGGGCCTCTGGTTGCCCGTCCTCATGTCATCCGACCCGATGTCGTCTGCGAACAAATCCGCGAGATCATGAGCGCCGCAGGTCTCGATCCCGGTATTTGAGCAGGGCGGCTCAGCTCTTGGCTCGGAGTTTCTTCCTTACTGGTCTCTTATGATGGGGTCAGAATCGTGCGGTATATGTTAGGGGCGACTTGGTTGGTATCACAGGCCGTTCTCAGGTCGTGGTCCTTTTGGCTCAGTGTTGAAGACTGGGGCTATGAGAGGCTTGGGAGCCTTTGAAAGGGCATGACACGACGACACACTGCAGTCTTCTAGATAGAGAACAACCAAATAGAGAGGTGGAGGAGATCTCTGCTGTACAGTGTGCAGTGACCTAAGCATGTCTCTGTACACGAGCTGGAATTGGAGTGTCATCGAGCTTGTGAAGGGCTTGAGAAGGGAATCCAAGAAGGGGTCATAGTTTCTGCGGCTCAACTAACTCAAACCAGTCATTCATAAATAAAAATGGTCAAGACCAACAACCCATCGCATATCCGTTCTAATTCCGTGTTTCATTTCATTATACATTATCAAAGTCTATGGGGTATCACCGCCCACTGTGGTTCTTTTCGTCAAACCTTGAAAAATGGTGTTACCCTGTAGCAGTTAGTGGTGCTACCCTGTAGCGCTCTTGGAGCGCCGCCGGCGAAAAGTGAGGTTTGCGATATGAAGCCACAGGACATCGAGAGCAGCAGCATGAGGGTGCCCGCGGCCCTGGATTTCGTATGAACCCGTCCTCGATGCAGTGGTTGCCCGGACGGGCGAGATATCGCCGTGTGTCGGTCCTCATCCGGACCACGGCGTGTATTCTCGAGCCCGGCGGGCGGAAACAGGCCCCGAGGGCGGACGTAGGCAAGAACCAACCATGGGCCAAAGCCGCATTACCATTGGGTGAATGGACACATACATCAATCTCAATCTCAAATTTCTACCCTCGGTTCCTAGGAACTCAGGATTATCTGTTGTTTCCAAAGAAACTCTTATCAAACGACACCGGCCTCTCTCGTGGCGGCGTAGGTGCGGGATACTCCTGAGCGCCGCACTCGGCATCACATCCCACTTGCTTGCCGATGGGCGCAGAGAAGCGGAAGTCGGCCATGCCGCGAACCCAACGGCCGTCTGCGGTCTTCTTGTTTTGCTGGTTGCCTGTATGCACGCCGCATCTGTCAGAAAACTAGAGACCAGAGAGGGATAACAAGACTCACCCTTGGCGTTGCCAACGTTGCGGCTGCAGACCCGCGCGACGTAGCCGTACGTATCGAGCTTCTTGGTTGATTCCCAAACCTTGTGACACTTGTTGTCGTCGTCTTTCCACTCGCAGCGGCTGTCCCATCGTCTCGTTAGAAAAGACCTGGCTCACACTATGTATACGGCGTCTGATCACTACCTGACAACATACCTTTGATGGCTGCCGGTGGCGAGGCAGATATTGGTCGTCTTGGTCTGTTTATTGCTTGTGAAGTTGACTTGATTGCTCTCTCTGTATTTGGTTTCCAAAGCACCCCAGTCTAGCCCCTTGACCGGGTTCCGTGTGTGCGCAAAGCAATCCGAAGTCCCGGCACCAGCAGTCGTGGTGTCGGCCCAGTCTGTATAGCTGACTTGCGTCTCGGCAAGCCAATACTCAGTCCTGCCATTCTCGTTAGACTCGTTGCGCATTAATACGTCAAGAGGAATTTGCGGGTTTCTTACCAGCACTGGAACTTCGCCTCCCCTTCTCCCCACGCATCCAAGCACGGCACGTCCAGGCCTTTGATCGTCGGCACTTGGACTCCTTCCGCGTACAGATACCGAGACTTGACGTCGAGCACGAAGCTTGGGTCCTTGCCGCAGTCTGGTATCTCGTCTGGAAACTTCACTATAGCGGTATTCTGCTGCCTCGTTTCTATCCGCTCGCCGGAATGGCGCTTGTACAGTTCCGTAATCGAGTTCCGCACCGCATGCCTGGATGTGACGTCCCTTGACGAGTGATCCGGAGAAGGACGCGCGGTTGCCCAAGGTAAAAGGGCAACGAATATGGAACGAGGACGTCGCATCTTTGTTGTTCAGCGATATACAGCCGCAATGATTGTGTAACTCGAAGTTTCGCGAATATACTCTGAGACCGGACCGATACCGAATACTGGCGACAGTGAAACACCTTTGGGATGACTGGCGAAGAGAGAGTAGTAAGAGTCCTCCATGATTGACTGACGATGCGAGTTATGTACAATCATTTCATTGGACACGCGCCGTCTTAGCCGTCCTGCGATGCCGTGTCACCAGTTATGTGAAGGGGGCTGTGTGAAGGATGCCGGGTCCGAACGGGGGCGACTAGTCTTACAGGAACAGAGTACAGCTAAATATAAAATAACACTGACCGAAAAGGTCCTCTCACGTAATCCGGAGCAGCAGCCGGTTCCGGGATAATTAGTAGCGATAATACCACAATTGGCTATCCATGTAATAAGCAATAATGGAGCAATTGGTTTTGGTCAATATATAATATCAGGTCAGCATTTACGGAGACAGTCCGTGTCAACGACTGAACAAGTCGTCGTTGGAGTAGGTCACCATTCTGCGATTTCTGCCTGTTGGAACAGACCTTCAGTTGAGGCGCAGTGGTTTGTACGGCACAGCAGCTTACACGGCACAGTGGGGTGTTCTTGGCCTTGCTAACCTTCCCGGACCCCAAATTATGTTGTTGAAGAAAACGTTCGATGGGATGCCGAGTATCCGCATTTGATTCTAATTATAACTGATGTGTCCTATGGGGAAGGCGTTAGTAGGTTCTCTCATCGGATGCGATACTTGTATATAAGTAGGCCAGTCGAACCCACCCTCCGTCAAATCACCAATCTGTATACACCACCGAAAGACTTCGTCACTACAAGCGCTGCTTCTCATACTCGAGAATTTCCGGAATAGACGCCTCGAGCGACGCGGCCTGGGGCCGCCACCCGAGCACTTTCCGCAGCCGCTCCGCGCGCCCACGCGAGTTCCAGCCCCAGCTGACGGCCTCGAAACCCGCCACCTCGAGCGCCTCGTCCTTATCGAGCGGATGATCCTCAGGCTTCTTCGCCAGAAGTCCCATCTCGAACGCCTTGTCCGCCATGGTCCTCGACAGCTCAGCCCAGACGTGCTCGCCGCTCTCGACGAAGTAGTAGCCCCGCGCTCCCCACAGCTCCTTGTCCTTTTCCTTGTCGTTCTTCATGACGTCTCCGCCGATTGCCGCCGCGGCCTGCTCGACCAGCAACCGGAACGCCTCGCTGAGGTCCGCGACGTGGACGTGGTTCCAGCGCGCCCTGCCCCGGCCGACGATGGGCGCGTAGCCCTCGCGGAGGATGAGGCGGGCGAGCTCGTAGGCCTGGCGGCTGCGCGTGGCGACGGGGCCGCGGCCCGTGCCGTAAATGGTGGGCGGGCAGACGATGGCGGTCTTGACGACGTCGGACGCCGCTTCAAGCACGACCTTGTCGACGTTGCGGTGGAACGCGCTGTCGGGCAGCGAGGTCAGCTCGTCGACCCCCACGTAGTCGTTGAACTCTTTGTTGTCGTGCTCGCCTAGCTTCCCGGCCTCGGAGTCGAGGTAGGTCAGGATGCCCGTGCCCCCTGTGTGCAACCAGTACCCCGGACGGGCGGCCGTATGGCCCTCGGCCAGGCCGGCGGCGATGGCGCGGGCGGCGCCTTCGTGGTCCGAGGCGTCGGCGGTGTCTGGGTAATTCATCAGTCAGTTCAGCCAAGACGAAGCAAGTAAGCCGGACAATGATGTGTAAGGACTTACGAAGCACAATATCAGCTTTCGCAGCCTGCTCCCGAAGAAGCCCAGAATCATCCAGATCCCCAATGACGATGGTGGCGTCCGGGTACTGCGCCTTGACCTTGTCGGCCTTCTCCCGCGTCCGGACGAGGAGACTCAACTCGAATTCTGGGTGCGTACGGCTCAGGACGGACAAGGCGTCGCCGCCGATGTAGCCCGTAGCGCCGGTGCTTTGCAGCCGGAGGCGTGTTAGTCGCTCGCTACCTAACACTGCTAGCACGGAAGCAAGCATCGGTATGTAACTCACAGGAATATCTTAACAGTCATTTTTGAAAGGTGGTAAGTCGAAATTGGATTTCATATGCATCCAAAGTCTTGTAGGATGTGCATAGACTCCGGATTCACATGGTTTACATGCAGCGTATGCCCCATGTTCATGACGACATCGACCTTGAACGGATCAATGGCAAGAGTCCTCGGAATAATACTTACCCACCAGCAGCCAGCAAGCTTGACAATGACAGTAGACCACATCGCATAGAACTAGAGCATAGTTCTACCTCTTAATACTATTTCATTACTATGGAGCTAAAATAAACACCGGCTCAGCGTTTCCCCAGAGCCATTAACGTCCCCTTGTTTTTCTCCATGTCACGCACGACCTAGATGTTCGTATATAAACTGCTACATAGACCAGCAAAGAACAACATGTCGCGAAATATTGCTCGACAACCAATTTTATACGCCGTCGCTAAATCAACCCATATGATTATAGACAAGAGACGGCAAAACCTCCCTCCCGTCATAGCACCAAGCACCCTCGTATCCTGGCTTTTCTCTCGCTCTCTCACATCTTCCGAGGTTTGAACCCCGTCGCGCTGGTTGCCGCTCCAAACTCTATATGATGTACACAAAAAAAGAAGATTCGTTACGACAGTCGTTATGAAGGGGAACGATGAGATACCGAAGAGCTGAGGCTGGCTTTTCTAATCGCTTCCACCACCTCCGCTGAACTCCCTAGTAAATCGAGACGCTGATCCGACGATGGGTCGACCCGGCTGATGCTGTGCTGGTGAACGTGGCCGTAACTAGTGGGTCTTTCATCCCCGCTATCACCACTATGTCCAGGGGACGGGAACTGGCTGTTCATGTCGTCGGTCGCTGCAAGGGATGAGCCTGAAAGGCGCTTATGCGAATTGGTCCGATCGAATGGAAGCCGCGCCGAAGCAGTCCCCGAAGCCCCATCAGGGAATGTGGGCGAGGGTCCAGCTTCTTCAGGTGGCACTAGATTAACCAGAGGATTCTTGATAAAGTCCACACCAGAATTGCGCTTTGAGCTTTTTCTAGGCACGTCTGGTAGCGGTTCCAGCTCGACTCCGCGAGCGGTCCTCCTTGAAGCCTGTCGGCTGGTCTTCGCAGAATTTAGCCGACTGGGCACGTTGAATGACTCGCCGGCATCAAGATCCGGCAGAAGAGGTGGGCCTTCTGCGAGCTTTGCTGTCCCAATGTCCCGTTCCTCTTCGTCGTCGGCCTGTGACTCCTCCCCATCGTCGCCCAGTAGATCTCTCTTCTTGCCGTTCTTCGCTCGCGGCGAGGAATCTTCATCGTCACTGTCGATGGGGCCGTTGCGTAGGACACCCATGGCAACAGGGATGCCTTCCGGGGGACCATCGTCAGCAAATTCACCACCGCGAGCCTTCATTGCTGGCGGCATCCTGGCGCTTCGGACCACTTCGAATCCTTTACCCTTCTCCTTGGTCTTTCCGCCGAAAATACCCTTCAGCCAGCCTGTCGCAGTGGAGACAGGGCTCGTCGGATCTGCGGGCCCAGTTCCCAGCTTCCTTCCCGGCCCATCCGAGTTTAGGGCCGGTCCTCGTACGCCGTAATAGAAGTCGACTTCTCGAGTTGAATAATCCGCCCTAGGGGCGAAGACCGGCGTATAGGCTTGTGGCGGCGCCGGCGTTTGCCCTCTTGTTGGCGAGCCATCCGCATCCGGGAGGTCCGGGAACGATGCCCCAACCTTGCTCAAACGTTTGTCTGCGAGATCTACGCTCCCAACAGATTGGCGACTGCGATGATAAGGGGGTGTTCCTCCTATATCTTCATTGGTTGGGCGCCTGGCCCGTGGCGCACGATAATATGGATCGGCGGTTGGCTGCGGACGAGTTGCTTGCCCAGGCGACGGCAGAAAGGAAAAGTTGCTAACTTCTCCTGGTGTGCCCGGGGTGAAGTTACTACCGCCCATTGGCAGCGAATAAGCATCGATACTGCGACCATCCAAGACACTGGAGCTCCGCTGTTGCTGGTGTAACATTATGCCCATGCTACCCGCAGACTCGCTCCGCACACGGCCATAGCCCCTCTTGGAAGCCGGTGCAGTATCGAGCATCGCCGACGTACTTAGTTGACTTTGGCGAGATGTGGCCCCGTGCCTTGACATACGCCTCTGAAGCTGGCGAGCTCCAAAAATCCTGGATAAACCTCCTCTCGTCTGGCCCCGGGAATCGTCTCCCCCAGCGCCACACATACGGGCTACAACTTCAATGATGGTCTGCAAAGCATTGAGGAAAAATCCAAAAACGAGGACTCCGCCGTGAATCAACAAAATCACATATCCAATCCACCCTTTGGGCCCTTCGAGCACCCCCATACTAGGGGAAAAGGCGACCATGAGAATAACGGTAACGAAGCGCAATGCCGAGAACCCGGTGTGATAGGCGTTCATCGATGTTGGCGAATGGAACGGGCGGAATGCGTGCAGGGTCAGCATCTGGACAACCTCGCAAGCCGCGAGAATGACCAGCTGAGCGATGCCAGACGCTTGGACCGCCCCAAGTGCGATACCCCTGAGGAAAGTCAGAAGAACTGGAATGAGCGCAAAGGCAGCCGCCTCGTCCGAATAAGTATTGTAAAGCGGACCATAGAGCAGGACGGTTGGCAGATCATCGAACAAATGCGATCGAGGTCTCGTGGAGGCGATCAAGAATATGAGCCAGGCCGCAAAGCCCACAATGAGGGCTATAGTCACCACAGCCAAAGCCACCAGATAAACCGAGGATCGAGACGCGACAACCAGTTGAAAGAGGGACAAAGTGACTATAGGCAGCAGGAAGTAGCTGAAGACCAGTCGGATTACATTACCCATGGAGAAGGGCATATTTTTGGCACGCAAGTCTTCTTCGGGATTTTGCCGAAAATAGCGGAAAATCCAGCGGAAAAAGAAGCCGAGCTGTATGCCGAAGAGGAGAATCGCGAATATGACCAACAGCCAAACCATCATTCCCGCCCAAATGTCTTCGACCTGGCTCATCCCTACCAAGCGGGTGACGCTCTCCAGCCCATAAACGCTGCTGCCGTCGTAAGCACTTGATATGTTCTGGGTGACGTACACGCCATCCACTATATTCGTCCACGGTTCGGCTTGAGATACAAAGCTTTGGTTGAACATGAGAGCAGACCATGCTCCATTGCTAACCACTGGTTGGTAGTAGCCCGGGTAGTTCAGGGACAAACAACCCGTCAGCACAATGAATTGGATGTACTGGAGGCAGTCGCCGAATCCCGGGGTCACCAGTCGAAGTAAGTCGGGATGTCTGCCATAATTTGTTGTCCAGTGGAATACATCGCTTGTTCCCCATGGACTGAATACGCCGGCAAAGACGGTTGCCACTCCAACTAGGAGCAGAACGAAGACCGGGAGAAATCGAAGGAACCAGGCAATGCCCCCAAGACTGGGAGTGACGACGCCGGATATGCAGCCGATGGACGTAGCTCTGGCGTCTCCGTTCCATATTATCAGGGTTGGCGCAAACGAGGTGAAGGCATAGGTCGACGAGAAATCGTTCGACAATTCGAGATACGGTAGTCCCTGGTAGCTACTAAAGTCAAAGTTAGTCGCTCGGGTCAAACATATATAGGCGATAGGGTCTAGGGAGTTTCGCCCCGTTCGTTTCTTCGACATACGTCATGTTTTTGAAGACCGGGCCCAGAGGACACTGTCCATCCTTGGTACTATTGCAGAAATTGGCCGATGTTTTGTAAGGTTCATAGCTCAAGACATCGACTTTGCTGAAGAGGGTGGTCGCCTTTCCAGCGGATCCATCTGGTTGGTTTTGGATCTTGCCGTTTAGAACGCTCGTATTTCCGCTCCACTGGGCGGTGTCGTTCCAGGGAGGCAGGGTGGTGTTACCGACAGTGCCGGTGACGTTGCCGTAGACTCTGACTCGGAGATTATGTGACGGGTTCTCGAGGTCAAAAACGGCATCTAGATAAAGAGGAACCCATTGGAGTTGGGGATGGTCGTTGTTGCTGGCGATGTAGTTGCCGGGCAGGCAATTGTCGAATGGAAGCAGAACGGCCGATGCAGGCTGTACGCAGAGCAACGCGAGCAGCAGGAAGGCGAGATGGCAGGCGGCCGGCAAGGAGGGTCGACATCGTCTGGGCTTCTCTCGTTGGGGGCTATATCGATACATGGTGGCATGGCGGTTGCTCTCGGTCGCGTCGTGTGCCCAAGCTATGGCATCGTCGTTTCCAGGCGGCCTCGTACTCATAGCGACCGGCAGATGGTTGTTCTCTGGTTCGTCATCATCACTACATCGGCCTTCTCTTGAGTGACAGCGAGGACTGGGACCTCGCATATTCTCTTCGCCCCGAGCCGTACGACAAGAAATTCGAATCTTTTCCCAAATACCAACAACGGGGAACAGGAATGCCGAGACGTCTACAGCCGCATCGTGTTGAAATGCCCAGTCGACGTTTGTTTGACCAAGAAAGCTGACAGAAAACCAATTAAGCTACCGGGGCGGCGAGTCTGAAACAGCTTGGGTCGACTTGATCCGGGGTAAAGGAGCAGAATATTAAGCGGGAGAATACGGGTAAGGCAGCCCGGTGAGTAAGTAAATAGCCAAGTAAGTAATAGTATGACAAAGGGAAGTCGAAGTTCGGGTCTGCACAGCCCAAGGAATGGTCTCAACAAGAATGATGCTAAGATAAGAAAGGGTGAAAAGTAATCGCGGTACGGTACGGGTTGTCAGTCGTACCAGTCGAGTAGGAATTGGACCGGGCTGGCTGGGCAGTGCGCGCGCGCTCTCTCTCTCTCTCTCGCTCTCCTAGGTCTCGCTGGGGGTTCTGGGTTGGGATGCGTTGCGTTGCGTTGCGGCGTGGAGACTGGGGGGGCAGTGGCAGTGTTCCTTACAATGGGGACCTGGAGGGGGTAGGGGAGAGAGGGAAGCGAAGCTGAAGAAGCGGGCCAGGCAGACAGACACAGACTGGCTCCGGCCCAAAAGAAATATATCAAATTCAAATGCTGCCCAGGTCCCAGGGGTTCCTATTCATCGATTGTCGCGTGCGTGTTATTTTGATTGATTCGGTTTTTCTATATTTTGAATTCTTGCCCTTCCCTTCTGTCTGGGCCAAGCCGCACCACAAGGGATGGGATTTGACGTGAAGCTAAAGCAGGCGCAATTGACTTATCGACGCGACCTTCTAGGCTGTGTAAGCTAAAGTAGGTACTTATTAGTTGTAGGGGCAGCCAGCATGAACCAGGAGAAGGTTTGCAGCGAACGGGAGGGCGATATCAGATGAAATGAACGATTTGATGATGAGTGAGAAGAGAAGATGGGAAGTTTCTGGTCGGAAAACACACGAGACGGACAGACAGCTCAGGTAGATACATGTAGAATATAGCCGACTCAGTCGAACATTAACCAGCATACCGCATACCGCATACCGCACACCACAAACAGAAACAGAGCGAGGCATCATCATAGGACAGGCACTGGAGGCAGGCAGGCAGGCAGGCAGGCAGGCAGGCAGGCAGGCAGGCAGGCAGGCAGACCATGCCGCTGCTATTTGCTACGCTACAGCGCAGCGCAGTGCTAAGATCGTAGTAGTAGCATAGCAGTAGCTAGGTAGTGCATGTACGGGACTTGACTCAACTCACCTGCAAGTTGAGAGAGAGACCATTTTATGCGCTAATGCACCATGGTTCAAACGGCCAGCTGGAACGGTTGGTTCCTAGGCTTGCCCTCATGAGTGAATGGCCGAAGCGGGCCAATGAGCACATCCAAAAAGCGCCTGTCCGGCACGCTTATATCGTGATTTCTTCACCCATTCATTTGCCCATCCTCCTTTCTTGCCTCCCTCGCCGCCGTAGCATCTTCAAGTCTGGTTGACTATCGGGTAGTTTACCGTGGGTTTGGACTGTTGCTCTTAATTTTAGCGGATCCTATAACACGTCTACTATGTTACATTTCCACTCCTGACGTCAGTTGACGCTTCCATATTGAATCTTGGAACTGGGATTCAACATCATTCGCCGTGAGAAACAGTAATGGGGGGTAATGGACGCGTGTTGTTCCGTCCATGCTTGAGTGAGATTGACGATAAAGTCCTTGTGGTGTTTCCATTGGCTTTTTTCGTACAGGTATTGGACCGAGGAGGGAAGATGCTGACTGATAGCCAGATAGCAGCGGCCAGTTAACCCGCCAACGTACTCTTGGCCATACTACGTATGCCCACTTGGGAGAAAGGACTCGCGTTTCACAAAGTGTATAGGCGAGCAAGCCAGTTGTTTTTGGGCATCTGCCGGCGCTGCAGCTGAGTATCCGATATGTTTCATCGCCGTGGAACCCCTGATGAATGTATGTGTGTATGTGTGTGTGTAAACACATTTCGTCCGACCACTCGGCAGCAGCCAGCTCAGAAGCCAGCCCCACTTCCCACTTGGGGTATCTCGAGATGCTCCTTGAGAGGCCAACCAACAACTCGTGGCTCGCCGGTGTTTCGTTGTACAGGACAGCGGGCCGCGCGCACTCTGATCCCACCTGAGACAACACAAGGTAAGTAGAGAATAACTAGTTAAGTAGGATATTGGCCTTCTCTTCAGGTTAGCAAACATGCCACGCCCCAAGTGTTTGGTATGCGAACAAACTATCGTATTCCTTCATCAGCCTGCTTGACAGTTGTAGTAGGCCATTGACTAGTCGCTGGCCATGTTGCTATATTAAGTGCCCGGGCGTTGCATCATTGGGGAAGAAAGAAAGCCAGTCCAGTCAGCGCTAAGGACTGGCGTGGTCTGGGCCCGTAGCCACAGCACAGCTTGACAGCACGCGCTGACAGCCGCCAGCCTGTGGCTTCGTAAATGTTGGATGATTGAATGATGCTGGAGGCTTATCAGTTAACAATGTTCATAAGGAGTCATAAGATCAGCTCGTATAGACATATGGGAACAACTCCCCCGGACAAAGTGCTCATCGTTGTGTGTTCTGGCAGAGATCCGTACTTGGCCCAGCCAGTCATAATGAGATGCAGCTGTTGTGCCGCCGCACGTGGAATAATTCCCGGAATATTTCATGCAAATACCAATACGAGCAGGCAAGCTGTGGCGCATCGAGATCGACGGCCAGGATCGGGCTGGGGCAACTCGGTGCTTGGGAAGCACAAAACACTTGACGGTGGTAAGGTGACATTGAAGGAAAGCTAACTCCATGGCAACACACCCAACCATCAAATTGGAGCACACAATGTTTGTCATATAGACGAGTACTTCTTGGGAGTAAAACTGAACTTGCTTATCAGAGCACACACAAGTAGGTAATGACGTTTGACCGTACCTACTCCGTACGTTGCTGTTGGTGACTTTTAATGCTTCGTCAATATTCACAAGCGACGTGGAACAAGGTACGGCAGGACCGTTAAGGCTCTTCCCACAGCAGTCCATCATGCAATTGTAGAAGTCCTCATTGCTCTATCTTTTTCTCCGCCGACAGACTAATGTGATTACCAGTCGTACCACAAACCAACACACGAAGTGACACCAATGAAGAAGTAGAAAAGCTACACCGTGCGACCCTTCTAACCCCGGTGCATGAGGGCCGTCTTTCCCACTCTCTACGTTGGCCTGGATATACTGGGATGCGCTGTCGAGATGAGAAGAACTGACGGAGGAAAATCAGATCCCACTCCTAGCGCCGTCAAACATATATAAGTAGAGTCTGGCCAGCACGGTTCGTATTCAATGCTTCTAATAATGGCCCATGTGGGCCTCATGGGATTGACAACGAATATAGTGTCCGACAACTTGACAGCTATACGGGATCCACGGGATGCGTTTCCTGTAAGCTTTGTCCCCTGCCTGAGCCTCGCTCAGCTACTTCCACGAAGACCCTGAATAACCGATTCACGGCGAGTTTTCCTTCTATGTATGGGTTAATGAACTTATTTGCTTGTATGGGGTGGGCAGTGCCATTGACTCAGGTTGTTGCCCCTTTACGTGCTTCGTTGCTCGATGTAACGGGGCCTAAGCCAGTCCTCCAAGAACACAAAGACATACAGCACTCAAGTCAAGTTTTTTTATTTAGTGTTTCCCAGATAATAGAACACAGTGGCACCAGGCTACCTAAGTTGCGAATTTGCTGGATTGCAGGTTATATCGAGCTCTTATACAAGCGAGTTCTACAAGCAAATCAGATTCTTCCATCAAATCGAACCTTCTGTAACACAATTTGGATGCTAGCCTCGCCAGAACCCTTGCGTGAATGCTCCAACCGCCAATTCATGCGGTCTGGATGCCTTTTCCCTTCAATAGTGTCGTCAATTGACTCACAATGCAAGCTCGTTCGCCGGTGACCTGCTCATTCCAGTTCGATAGGAGATGATCGAGCCGTTTCTCAATCCTGTGGCCTTCGCCCATACCCATATCTAGTGCTGAGTCAACGCCACCATCGTCAACGTACCCATCGAACCGAGCTGCCAGGGCTACGCTACTCCGCAGCAGATGAACTTCCACTGGTAATTGGAATAATAGATCGTGGGTAATATCGTTGTCTGGGATGTTCTCGAATGGCATGTAACAGCTCTTGGCCCGCTTGAGTCCTTTTCGAGGCGCCCTGCTCTGTCCTTCGGCTGCTGCGGATTTCTGATATCTCAGAAGATAAGCACGAGGGTCTCCAGTTGGAATAGAAGTTATGACAGGCTCCGAGTCCTCAACTGCTGGCTGGCCTTGGGTTGTCAATGGGAAACTTGCGTTGTGTGGCCCGGAATATTTATGGCCTTGCCCCTGGCGGGCAAATCCCTTAGTAACATCGAAGACCTGTGTGACGCGAAAGTTCGATGGTTCCTTACCACCTGGTGCGCGGTTCTTCCCCATAATGTTTGCACCCCTTGAACTCATCAAGTGATTGCGTGGAGAAGCATCAACTACAGTATCACCTGGGCCATGAGGGTTGGAAACGAATTGGTCAAGTTTTGTCTGCCCATTGGAAGCATCCAACAACGGGTTTACTTTACTTGTACCATCCTGGTATCCTAAACGATAAGACGAAGTCCGCCCTGGCTGATCTCTCTGTACAGACGAGGGCGGTGTCCAGGGTGGTTGGGCCCGGTGGCGTGAAACAGTGTTGTGTGCCTGCGACTTCGGGGCAGCTTGATGGGTCGAAACCAATGGGCTTGACATTGGACTGTCATATGGCTGTTTGAAGGGCCTTGTTGGTGAACTGAGTTGACCTAGTGGCAAGTCAAGGTCTCTTGGTGCTGCACTATAAGGTTGCAGGGCATCTGGCTCCGGAGTAGGACAAATACCAGCGCCCTGGTCAACCTCTCCATACCCAGAGAGATCATCTCTGCGACTGCTCTGGTTCATTCTGGCAATCGACCAAGGATCCAGAGGTCGGTCTGGGTCCATTGCGGGCACATCGCTGCGGGCTGTTCTACCAATCAAGGCAGGCTTTTGGGCCGGAAGGGGATGTCTTGCCTGAACTTTGCGTTTCTTAAACCCTTCAGTTCGTTCGCTGAGATCAGTCGACATGTCACCTGTCCAACCGCGACCGGTAAGCGGGAATTCACTCTCGGAAGGACTGGGGCGCTCGCCAAGAGCCAATTGTTCTTCTCGACTGCGTAATGTGCTTGCAGTAATGAAGCAGGGTGGTGCATGCGTGTCCGGCCTATTCCCCTTGTGATTTGGTTCATCATTTTCAACCTGTCCTCCCAGACTGCAGTCTGAGGCACCGTGTCTTACATCTTGGGCTGGAGTTGCCGGGTCAGGAATTACTGCTATTGAGTGGCTTGCAGAGTGTTTTTCGCTGCCGATTGCTCTTGCTGAAGATTCCATACCAAGTGAAGACTGTGCATTTGCTGCCCGACCATTTCCGGCAAGTAAGCCTGGTTGACCAATCTCCAGTTCGGAAGAGGAAGTTGTCTTTGGTATATCGTCAGTGGGTGTCACCACCTTGGGAGGCTTCGCCACCAGCTGCCCATAAACCTCGGCACAGAACATTCCAAACTGGCATACCAAAGCCTCTTCATCCGAGAAAAGGACCTCGTCTTTTGACGGCTCAATGTTGGCATCATAACTGCCTGGTGGACATGAGATGTTGAGGCATATGAAAGCATCCCCAATGGACGTTCCTTGATTGGCCATACCCAAGGAGCTGCTCACATATTGCTAATATGTTGATAGCAGCTTTTTCATAGTACCTCTGGTGGGTTTCAAGGGACGGCGGTCGACTGAAAAGTAGCGACCTTTGGGCAGGAGGTGTAACTGCGCGTCAGGCTTGATTACAACTGCTTCGAACCCAAACGAGGGTTGGGTTGATCTGGCCTGAGACGTGGGCATGTCGTTCTTGCAGCTTTGCGCCATGCATTGAGACAATACTACAGCGCCATGGATTTGAAGTACTGCTTCTTGAAGTCCAGCAGTTGGTCTTGGGGCGTACGACCAATTGAGACGTGGTAGCTTCAGAACCTTGAACTGAAGCCGCAGCTGCGGTCTTGCCATGACATACGACCGGAGGAGCTCTTTGAGGCCATCCAGGGACTTCGATGCTTCTCTGATAATCACTTGCTCCCGAACTGGCGCCTCGTTGTATAGCCCAGTGGCAATGACGGTGGTTCCAATAGGGGCGGATGCAGGATGGTGTGTCAACACGCCGCCGGTCTTTGGGTGAAGCTGAAGAGAAGCCGCCACAGGATCGGAAGAGGTCTTCGTAACGACACAGACCTTCGCCGCCATGGCATTGGCGCTGGCTAGGGCTTCTCCACGGAAACCAAGCGAAGTGTTTGCTCGAACAGTCAACTCTTCAAAGGTCTTCAGCTTGCTCGTGTGGCCACGGCGACCTAAGGAGTCGTAATCGTCCGGGTAAATCCCGACGCCATTGTCGCGAACCTCTATCTTGTCTACTGTGTTTGACGAGATGATGATCTCGACTGATGTTGCCTGGGCATCGATAGCGTTGTCCAACAGTTCCTTGACCAGAATGACCGGAGATGCGATATTGAGATGGCCGGCTATCCGCTTGGCCACGGAGTCCGGGAGAGCAGCAATGGACATGATTACCACACAGTTCGAGCACCGCAGGACAATAGTGCAACAATTGAAGTGGTATAAACAGGGACAGAGGCACTGATAACGAACTCAAGGACACAGAAGAGACCAGAATAGGGTGTAAGTGATATTTTCGGGTGTGTCTACAGGTTGATACAACTTCACGATTTTGTTATGACAGGGAAAATACTTTTTCTTCGTCAAGTGGAAAACGTTCAGGCACTCGTCTTTTCATCATGGGATGGGGAAGGAAGGCACTTACAAGAAGTGGTCATACGTCAATGGCATGCACTTTCCGTCGGAAGTACCTACTTATATTTTAGTAGGTTAGGTTGCCAAAGACTACAAGTGGGCTATATCAAAACGTACCTGCCCAACTACGTGTAAGCTGTGCTGGAGGTCGTGAAGCAAACAAACCCCTGCCAATCAGCGACCCTGTCGGGGCTTTCGTCATCTCTGGGGGGCAGCTACAAGTGGGAATGCCCCTCCCCCCAATTGATTGCCCAATGCATAGCTCAGACCTGAACCTTCACCTCACTCTTTCGTTTGCGACACAGCAAGAAAAGGAATACGTTCGTCTTCTTATCTCTTTTGGATTCGAGACCATCGCTTGATTTACCCCCCTCAATTGCCATCACTTACCCATTTTGTATCGTCTCCCAACATTCAACTACAATATCCGCAATCATGGCAAGCTCTCTGAAGGGTCCGACCCCGCAGCAGCACGATGGCAGCGCCCTGCGCATCGGTATCGTCCACGCCCGCTGGAATTCCACCATCATCGAGCCCCTCCTCAAGGGCACCAAGGACAAGCTGTTGGCATGTGGAGTGAAGGAGGCTAACATCGTGGTCGAGTCGGTTCCGGGCTCTTGGGAGCTGCCTATTGCCGTCAAATCGTGAGTGCAATTGAGAGTGTTGCAGTCGCCCATCCCGGTCGCAAGTGCGACAAGATTCGCCCATTCCTAAGGGGAGGGACCCCTTTTCCACGTGGGAGTCATGGCATGATTGAGGGAGCGAGCTATACTGACGGGCAATTACCACTTCTCCAGTCTCTTCTCTGCCTCGCAAGTTCAAGCCAGCTCAGCCGGTGGCGGTTCCGCCGGCGACCTCCTCGCCTCCTCGACGACAGATCTGACGGCCCTCTCCTCCTCGGCCACGGCCTCGGCCCCCTTCGACGCCATCATCGCCATCGGCGTCCTGATCAAGGGTGAGACGATGCACTTCGAGTACATCTCCGACGCCGTCTCCCACGGCCTGATGCGCACGCAGCTCGACCTCGGCATCCCCGTCATCTTCGGTGTCCTGACGGTCCTCAGCGACGACCAGGCCAAGGCGCGTGCCGGCTTGCTCTCGGGCAGCCACAACCACGGCGAGGACTGGGGCCTGGCGGCCGTGGAGCTCGGCGTCAAGCGAGGTGCCTGGGCTCAGGGCAAGATGGAGTAAAAGAAAAAGGCATGGTGGTGTAACATGAATACTAGTTATTTGACCATGGCTAATTTAGGCTGCAAGCCATATATGGAATATAAAAAAACAAAACCGGATTACTGGCGTTCAAGGAATATGAGATTTGGCCAAGCAAGATAGCGTTGGTAGCGTAATGCTGTCCTACATATACTATGCTGTTTGAGGTGGCCCTAGTTACAATCATACTCGAGTCGATGATACTCGGCCTTGAATATGCAACACGAACACAAGTATACAATATGCAGATCAACATTGTAGAAAGATCACGGAGCCGATTCTGCTGTCATGCCGTTTGAGCCAGACCAGATGCTGTTTCGTGTCTAACTAGGCTATATATCACGGTAAAACGCCTTAGCTGGGTATGACCTTGACCGTGAACTGCCCAGCCAAGTGATTTCAAGGCTGACCACTATGTCACACATATCACAGTACGATCATCGCGAACTAGCTAGGAAGGTATATTGAGGGTAGATCTGATATGTGTTGTATTAAATTAGCTTGTATGTAGGCCGAGCGAGTTCTAACACATGAATCGTGGATCCGCACGACATCGTGGTATAATCGCTCTTCGCTCCATCCATTTCCATCCATCCATCCATTCATCTCGTAATGCTTTTAGTGTGTTTGTGCGTGGTGGGTTTTCCTCTCTCCTCTTTCTCCCACCTTCGCGACACAAACGCACATCTCCTCGCCTACCGCCGCTCTCGCCATCATATTTTTTTGTTGTAGCTTATATCCGGTGTTCGAAAAAGGAGGAAAATGAATAATGCCGCCACGCCAGCGCCTGATAATGTTGCCCCTTCCAAGTTACCCGAGCCAGGAGCCCGTGTTATCCTACTTACAATGTACAGATTCGCACATCCCAAATTCGATAACAGTCCAAATGTCGTCTAAATTCCTTAAGACATATGGGTTTGGCTCCATTGATATTCAAAAGAAAGAAAAAGAGCCATGCATTGACCCAACAAAAATCTAACTAGGACTTTTCCCCTTGTCATGCTTTGCCGAAATAAAATGCATTATTCGAGGGTGTCGCAAATTTTCGAAAGGTGCTCGTTGTTAATGCCAAAATATAATGACCACATTTAGGTGATGAGAGATCCGAGTTCGCTACCGAAGGACTTCTTCGTCCTCCACATGCTCTTCTTCTTCTCCCGCTTTGCTTTGAGCTCCTCCCAGCCCTTTTCGTCGTCTTCTTCGTCGTCTTGGTGCGCTACTTTGGTCTCACCAGAGAGCTTGGAAAGGGTGGGAAGAGCACCGGACATGGTCTGGGTCCTAGGCTGCACATCCAGAGGCATCATACTGGAGACTGGCCGGTAACGTCCAGGGAGACCAATATTGCTGCGTTCGGAAGGAGCAATCGAAGGTGCGTAGCCGGCACCCTGAATTCGGATCGATGGTGTATATCCTGCGTTAGGCGGCTGAATCCACGAAGACGAACTTGGCTGGACCATGCTCATCGTTCGCATAGCAGAATCCCCTCTCACCGAGCCCAAGTTGTTGTTGCTGCTCATTCCCATACCGTTGCCCATGCCCATGCCCATACCCATACCCATGCCGTTGCCGTTGCCATTGCCCATTTGAAGCGGATCGCCCAAGAAGGAGGTTCGGTTCATATCTGCCATAGACCCAATCGACTGATTCGGCATGTGACTCATAGGACGAGGAGGTCCTTGGCTAGGCATTTGCATATTCATATGCATAGGTGTTTGGCTTGTGTTCTGGCCAGTCATCATCTGCATGAACTGCATCTGCATCTGCATGAACTGCGTCATCTGTTGAGTCATCTGGAACTGGGCTTGGTCGCCGTGTGCCGTTGGCATTTGAGGATACATCATCTGAGGCGGGATGCCTGCGACTGGGTCGAAACCTCCGGGCATGCCATAGTTCATTGGCATTTGCATGGATGAGGGAAGTGCGTTCTTTCCATCGATCGCCGGACTTCCCCGCCTCAAAGCCCGTTGCCTTTCCTCGTTGGCAATAACGCCCACTAAACCTCCAACGGGCGCAGCTCGGTTCTGCTGAGCGTGCTGAGCAGGCGCACCTCCACCAAGAGCAAACGACTCTCGGGTAGGCTGATTGATGAGCCCAGCTCCCAGGAACGGATCTTGAGGCAGCTTGCGTGCGAAGGCTGGGAGAGGACCACCGGGACGAGGACCGTTATCCCCGGAAACGGATCCTGGACCGACCGAGAATGATGGCGCCATAGATGCCCGGAGGTTAGGGTTGGAGCCGACTGTGCTCAGTCGGATTGGCGGCCGATTCTTGTTGGGGAAGCCATGTGCAGCCAAGATGCCGAGCGGAACATCTTCATCCTCCGAGGCGTCAGAGGGGGGCGAATTCGAGCCGCTTGGGCCTGGTGTGAGATTCAATGGCAGGTTGGGTGTGCTCATCGACATGGAGAGACTTGGTCGCGAAGCGGCCATACCAGGCTGCTCTCCAGTTACCTTCATCATCTGTTGTCGGTAGACCGTCATATGAGCCTCCTGCTTGCGTCGCTGCTTCGCTAATTCCTTAGTCTTTTCGGCATCATCCTCCTCATCCTCATAATTATCCTCCTCTTCATCACTGGAAACGTCCTTGTTACCAGAATCGGTCTGTTGCCGGACCTTGTCTCGTTGGTATCTTTCAAATTCGGCAGGAGTCATGACCTTGTTTTGCGGCGGCCCGTTGCCTCTGTTAGACCCGTGACCGTTGGATCTAGAAGCACGCCCGAATGAGCTCTCAAACATATTGTCGTCGCCATCGAGCCTCGTGGGCCTCGTATATGTTTCCCGGAGGGTGCCCAAGGTGTCCTCGGTCTCCCGAACATTGGAACGCCCACCTGATGAACGAGCCAAGTAACTCGTAGCAGCTAACGAATCTTTCAACAATGCGGCATCCTCATCTTCCTCCGGTGGCGATGGCCTTGATTGCAGCGAGGGGTTTACACGATGCCTTGGAACAGGAGGCGGCGTGTTCTCATCTACCGGGCGTGATAGGATCCCCCTTGGCGATGCAAGCCCTCTGGGTGAATTGAGAAGGCCATCATTTGACGTCTGGCTGTTCCAGGATTTGGGTGGTGCTTCGACCGCAGAGATTCGGTCAAGGTGCAGTGGCGATGGCTGATTAGCACGGTTGCTTGTCAAGTTTCGCGAGCCCAATGGTGTCCGTCCGGGATCCTCTTTCACGGTTGCCACGCTGGCGCGTTTGTTGAAAGCTGAAAGCATGTTGCTTAGATCACCTCCCAAATCGAGTTGAAAATCTCGGTCATCTAACTGAGGCGGCGTCGCTGTGGTGACGGTTGAGGCAGTTTGTGCTCGCGACCTGTTTCCTGGAGTTTGCGGATCATAACCGTCGGGAAGCGAAGGAACAGGTTCGTCGGCAGGTATAGTGGGCAGGCTGTTCTTCTTAGAACCGCCGAAGGAAAATGTCCTCCCAGCTTGTTTCAGAAACCCACCCCCTGAAGACTTTTGCGGTACGTGCCCAGGGCCGTCATGCGCTGACTTTCGTGGTAAACTCCTCCCATCCTCCATTGTGGCTGTGAAATCGGTTGACGAAGGGGCCGTCGAGGCATTGCTATGACGCGAACTGTTGTCAGAAGTTGTTTTGATTGTCGTAGAACTCCCACTGCCGCTTCAAATGATTAGCCCTCTGACCCAGAAAGTCTTAGACACATCCTCTCCGTGCGATCTGGTAAGAATGCGGGCCTAGATGGCATGCCTATGTTGCAGACAGCCACTGTCAAGAACTGCACTCCATAATTTTTATAGTGCCTTCTCCAGTGTTGTTGCATGAACTCCACGCCATCTGTGCAGGGAGCAGGGAACCCTGATCGCTCGTGGATTGCTACTTACCGATTCGACTTCATGTTAGCGAAGATGTTTTCGTCTGTTGTGACCTCGGACAGCGTCGTTTTCGGTATTCCTCCGGTCGCCTTCATTAATCTCACTCCACCGTCAAACGACTTGCCACCTGCAGCTCCTCCTACTTCGGTACGCTCGAGGACACGGAATGAAGACTCTACCGGTGCATCGTGCTCTTCAGTGACCTGCGATTTCCGCCGAAAATTGACTGGGAACCTAGGCATATAGACGGGAGTATGAGAACGTCAATGGGATCACTGCACGCCCACAGAACGTCGATCGGGTACCGAGATAGCGTAAGCAATTGGCAGGCGCACAAGAGAGTATCGAAGTTCCTCTCTCTATAATTGACCGGGTATCGCGAGCAGCTGCATGATGGGAGGATCTCAAATTAGCTGATGTTCGTAATGTCAAAGCAGACCAATCCGGCGCTCTCTGTGTCTCTCTCCAATCTGTGCTGTCAGAGTTGCCTTCTGTCGGAAACAACCAAATCACCCCCGAAGGCGCGTCAGAGGGGTGCAATAAGTTTTAGGTTGGGGGTGACAGAAAGCGGTTTGGCAACGCGTGTGGAAACAGAGCACGGCTGATGTCTGTTTCATTGGACGGAGCCTGCGCAAGAGCGTCCTTTGCGAAGCAATCGGGCCAGTGCCAGGAAACCCAAATAAATTTAGGCGAGACATTGACACCGAGACTGGGTCGAAAGGCATCCTAGGCATCCTTCCACAATAACCGGAATCCCTATGGGCCGATTTCACATGAAGAGCGTCGAGAAGAACGGGAGAGGCATGCAAAACGGGATCCTTTCGAACTTACATTGCAGCTGAAAAGGAGACGAGGGAAAATAAGGCGACGGAAAGCCAATGCGAATGCGTAGATATTAAGTATAGGTTGGTTGTTTGGTTGGTTGTGTACGACAACCAAATTCTTCTTTGTCGGGTGAGATGCAGTATTCGAGTATATCCGTCGAGGAAAATGGAACGATTTGAAATGGGCGGACGGATCTGTTGGACCACAAACGAACGTGGCCGTGCGAAATTCGATGAGACAAGACAAACGAGCCGAGAGAGTGAGGGACTGTCAGGGAAAAAGCCGACGACAGGGAAAGGAGATGCTTTTCTGCTAACGAAGCAAGCACGCTGAGCTGAGAGTGGGAGGAGTCGCAACTGTAGAAGCTCCAAAATGGCCAACAACAAGACTCTGGAGGACAGAGGACGATCTTCTAGAAAGAAAGATGGATAAGGTGGAAAAGGGATGGAAACAGGTCTTGATGACGGCGAGTGAGGCAAGGATGCATGTTATTTTTTTTCTTCTGTCCCTTTCCCTTTGGCACACCTGCACACCCATCCCAGCCTGGGCCGATGGACACTGCTTGGCTAGCTAAGTTAGGTACTCTATTTTTATTAAGTAGGTGGAGTGGCAGCGAGACGCAGCATCTGCCCAGCCCACTAGTTTTCCATAATATCTTTGTATCTCAAGCAGCACCCACAGCTAAACCAAGCATGGTGCTTGTGGTGCAGACTCCAGCTCTCTCTCTCCCTCTTATGGGGTAGCCTCTCGCTTTGTTCATCTTCTTTCCTTCTCTTCGTGCTGTTCCTTCGGCCTGCCAATGCAAAACCCAAGGGTCCATCTGCCCATCTGCTCGGTCGGATTGAACCAAACGGCCAGAGGCTAGTCTTTGCTTGTCTGCTTGCTTGGACCTGAGTTTTCCCAAGCAGCAGCACCATCCCCTTAGACCCGCGGTAGATCATGTAATGTATGCGAATCTGTGATGTAGCTGGATGGCTGGGCCTGGACTTTTGCACATTTCCTTATTAACGTACATAGGGTATACTGCCAATTAGAGTAGTACTACTGCTCCGTAACCTTAGATACGTATTATATCCTACCTAGGCGCGGTAAGCATCTTTTCGTTGGGGCTGGCTCGTGGCGGGCTCAATATCGAACCATTCCCAAACCTGACGACTCCTCCTCTCTTCCCGCCTGGGCACCTCACAAACCCTCACCTGCCCTCTGGAGCCAGTCGCGACACCGCACCGTTGGGGATGACCAGAGTTGCAAGACAATACAGGCGCCTCCCGTTGCTCTTTGCTCGTTGCTCGTTGCTCGTTGCTCGTTGCCTGCTGGGTGGAGTGGTGTTGTGAGTGAGGAGACCAGACACAGTACATGCCGCCCAGGGTATCGAGCAGGGAACATGCAGGGGGCAGGGAATGGATGCGCAGCTGGGGTTCGTTTCTCTGTCCGAGGTACATAACGTCTACTCTACTACTACTACACACATCACATCACACATCTCGAGTCTCGACTCTCCAGTGACCCTACTGCCTGCCTACTACATCAGTTCAACGTATCAGGGGGTAATGTTATTGTAGTTCAGCTGCTGGAACTTGCTGCACCTGCGCTGCAGTCCCCAGCAACGCATACATGATAGCCAACCTTCCACATCACTTGCCTGCAGCGTAAATCCTGCATTCCCTCCCTTCCAGGCTTGACAAGACTGGACTTGACTTCCCTCCCTCAGGTACCGCTGCACACCTAAAAAACGTTCCAGGGGATTCAGAAGGGATCAAGGAGAAATTTGGGTAACATTGGGTCAGACAGTGGCACCCAGGCACGGGTCACTTGGACCAAGTTTTTTCTCGTACTGAAGTGGTAAGCTGAACCTTGATTTCCGACCACGCACCCCGAGAGACCCCATCTGGCATCGGCCTTTATGCGCTACGCTCTCCGCCATCAGGCCTACGAGGTCTTGGCGCGCAAGCCAGCTTGGGTCATCAACCTGACCCATCCAGACAGACAGCAGCTGTATGGGCGAGGTATGTGGTATGTACATGTAGCCATGTAGGTTACTGCTGAGAGTTTCTTTCGGCGGTAGAGACAGAGCGACGGAGACGGAGGAATAAGAGGGGACATATGGACAGGAATGACTTTCCACCCCGTTCTCCTCTGTGTGCGCGAACTTTCGCCTACATGCTGTCCAACCGAAACAATCGGTATGCAATGGGTGAAGTTGGGTGCCAAGGACGACAAGACTTGGGAATACCGACAGTTGCAGCTTGCTCTTGCGGTGGTCATTTCCGATATTGGAGAGCTATCTCTCCAATTTCCCATTTATTGGCGGGAAGTTGGCGATCCGAGGAGTCTTTGGCGCAACGACTATTGTGCAAATGGCCTAGAGTCGTCGCCTGCAGTTAGAGAATCTTTACTGTAGCCAATAGATAGGCCAGGACTGTAGCACGCCTCTTGGTGGCAGAACGGCTCGGCGATGGCGCCAGAGAGCCACTCTGATATGCAAGCTTCGATCTTTGCTCAGCCAACCACCCCCTAATCGGTTTTAGACAGCAGGTGCTTGCGACCTGTTGTTTTCGTTCGACTTGATCGTCACGAGGCATACGGAGTACGTCACGAACGATTCACAATGGCCAGGGGAGGCTGTCTCGTACGCATATTCAATACCACGACCACTCCTCCGTACGTACAATGCGTGCAATATCTGTTTTGCACGTCTTGTCTTGGTCTTAGGCTAGGTTACGGCGTCTCCTGGGAGCCGGGCCTATAGCAGTCCACCTAGCAGCCCAGGTAACAAATTAGGTTTGCCCATGGTTACAACCGTCAGCGGATACTGCAGTGGTACCTGAGACTTCGGATTGATGTGCAAGTATCTTCTCAACCCCGTGTCTATCATCTCGGCTTAGTCTCATCGAATACATAGGCATCTAATAGTGCTGTGAATACACGTCTACTACTAGTTGCGTAGCACCCGTAGGTTGATATCAAGGTTCGGTAGGGAGTCTCACGTTATCCTCTGAATTATGAACTTTCTGCATGCAATATCCAACGGTCAACCCCGTCGATGACTCGCATAGCTACATATTAGGTTAACTTTGCTGCTCACTGGGAATTTGTGATCCCCCCTCGGGTAATACCTTATTCGCGGACTCTCCTTGGTGGAAAGCTGTATAACAACGCTCCGCTGGATTTCGTGAGGAGACCTCCATAGCCTCAGACACACATACGATGGCGTATGTGTGTAGGATGTGTCTACCAAGTTACGCCGTTCTCAGTATCGGTAGTTCCTATGGGAATCGCGACTTGTCCCCCCTTTTTTTGTGATATGATCCCATGTAGGCGGTATGCTGACATACCTACTTAAGTATACATGGCGTAAGGTTGTATTAGAGATGCGGGTGGGTACGGATATTTACATGGCATCCATAGTCTTGGATCGAGGAGGCTCAAAAAGCCTGGCAGACTCCGGAGTCCTGCCCGTGGCTTGGCGGGGACCTGAAGAATATTGCAACAGTAAAACCTGATCGATCGTTGTAGTAGGCACCACTATTGTCCGCACCGCCCTTGGCTCACATATTCAATCCCAATGAAGCTTTTGGAGAGTGGTGAAAGTAGTACCTAGATATACTTGTCTATTCACAGGGGAATCCCCAGCTGACCGCACCTTGGAACAGTGGAGGCTACCGAGAGTCCGAACCCAATTCACAACTCTGTCGAGCACCACTTAATATGCAAGTCGCTCAAACAAACCGTTGCTGTGCTAGAAACCGACCAAACCTCTAACATGAAGGTACTTTTGTGCTACCTGCAGCCACCCGTATATCTTCATTAGCGGCCTTTCATGTCCTTGCCCAACCTTTTGTCAGTTGATTTCTGGCCTGACGAACCATGACTGCATGACCAACTCCCTCAATTGAAATCATCGACAAGTTGAAACATACACATATTCATTTCCTCTCTTTCTTCTGGCTATCCTTCCCTCCCTTTGACATGGGTCCCAGAGGCGCAGTAAACCGAGGTGAGTGAGTGGTTCTCTGAGCTGTAAGTGCGGACATAAGGGGCCCTTTAACTCATTCCCCCCGTTTTTGGCGCTAGCTAGATCCTGCCACAAATTCCCCGCACTGTGCTCAGAAGATCATTCTCGTATTCTCCCATAGGTTATCTCGCGAATCTGCAATCGGCCAGGAGAGAAAAGGAAATTCAAAAAAGCAAGGCGGGCAGGCGCGCGTCGGCTAGTCCAGTCTCATCAGCAGCATTAAAAATGTGCTTTTGCTTCTTTGACGGACATGCATCGCATCGGCTCACTTAAATATGAGACATATCACTTGTATGCAGGTATGGCTTTCCTCATATTTGCATGCGAGTTGCATCGAATTTCTGGACGTATTGTCCAAGTGAGGTCTGCCCATATCCGTGAACAATGCTACATCGGTACGCACTAACTCAGGGGCACGACTTCCGAACAAAGCAAGCTCCCGGAGAGTTGCCCCATTGAGTCATGCCATCCCAAGGTCAGAGCGTGGCCGGGAGCCCGAAGACGAGATCTAAAATCCTACGGTTCCCCCGTCGCCCGTCGTACCTGGCGGGATAAGCGTCACTTCAACTCTAAACCAGGACATATGCGATTGTGGTCTATGCAATTCGGCAGTCATTCGCTATGCGTCTCCGAGAGGACGAGCCAGTCGGAGTAACGGATCCAAGAATGAATCAGGAACAAGAATACGCGAACCAGGCGCAACCTTGGCCACTCGCTATGTAAGCACGCATAACTCTCCCACACACAGATACAGGCACGCCGCACACATGTAGGGCTACATCGCCGGATGCTACCGGGCAAGCCGGAGATTATAATCCATCAAGCTATGATGATCCCTTTCAGCTGCGGTCAAGCAATATGGATGTGTCGACCTTTTTCTTCAATCAGTGCCATCGTCCTTCGGCAGCCTGGGCGATACTGAGAGACAGCCCGGCCCTACTACCCACGTGCGCGCCTTGAGACGGAGAGCAACTGCAAACGAAGACCAATGCCAAGGTTTTGGTTTCCAGTTCCGCAGGCATATGGCTGCGAGCTTGGCCCAGCCTGCGAACTTTCCCCTGCCACGCCTTAAATTATGCTCTCATCGCCCTGTGCCTTGTTCATGCCGTTGGGCCCCCGGTGGTGATGATGTGCAGACACGAGCATTTTCACGCAGATCCTACAAGCGCATTACACAATCGTACCCCTGGAACTTGTTGAGGCTGAAATCATGACATCAACTGGGGAGCTACAAGCATACGCCGTGCTTCCACTATAACGATCAACATACGCGGCTGTCTTGCAGTCGACGCGTCAAATTGTGGGACTGGACAAGACCATATAGCAGACGTTGCATAAGAACTGTGATGGCGGGCTTTCTTCGATCCACTAGATCGACAACAACCTTATCAGCTCGTACCAAGTTAGTTGCTTGTTTGACTGGAGTGCCGCCTTGACGTGTTCTGCATTGATGGACGAGTCAGTCTCTGTATAACATGAAGATAGATGGCTGATGTCATGGTCAAGCTCCAATGGGGATCGCAGAAGGAAGAGGCAACAAGAACCGGAACGCCGCTGGTGGCTAAGACCGAATGTTGAAAGTTCAGTCAGCTACGTGGTAATTCACAACTGTGTTCAAGTTTGACATGACAGTTTTGGTGGTTCACTCCATGTTGGGCTGGTTTTTTTTTGTTTTGGTTCAGCCGCCCAGGATCCAGCCAATCGTCGTCGTTGCTCGGTAATAGAGTAAATAGGGACTTTTTTGCTAGGAAAATGAAGTGGACGCCAAATCAATTGCGACTTCCGGAGCTGGGAGCGCTACCCCGCGTCTCCTGCCCGCGTATTCATTCTCCTTATCCTTATCGGCACAAAAAAGTGAAAGCATGGAAGGTATTGAATTCCATCCACTGAACCACACAACTTCCTTGCAGTTGAGAACCAGAGACGGTCTGTTATCGCAATTGTCACCATGGCCACTCCCGCACGCATCTCCGTCCTTTGCTCGGGCAATGGGTCCAACCTGCAGGCCCTAATTGACGCGTGTGACAGTGGGCGCATACCTGGAAAGATCGTGAGAGTCACTGTGAACAAGAAGAACGCCTATGCCACCACGAGGGCAGAGAAGGCAGGGATCCCGACCAACTACTTCAACCTCATCAAAGATGGCTTCCAGGTCCTGGGAGAGAAGGACGCTGCCAAGATCAAGGAGGCGCGATCAAAATATGACAGTGCTCTTGCCCAACGGATCTTGGAGGATAAGCCAGAGCTGGTAGTCTTAGCTGGGTGGATGCACATCTTCTCTGAAGTCTTCTTGCGACCCTTGAAGGCGGTCGGGATCTCAGTCATCAACCTGCACCCGGGTAAGTCGATTTCGCGGACTTGTCGGGAACCGTACTCTAACATTGCTCAGCTCTACCCGGCCAATACGACGGTGCTGGCGCAATCGAGCGGGCATACGAGGATTTCAAGGCCGGCAAACTCGAGAACAACACGACCGGTCTGATGATCCACGAGGTGATCGAGCAGGTTGACCGGGGCGACACAATCCTGCAGCAACCCGTCAAGATCGAGGAAGGGGATAGTCTCGAGGATCTGACCAAGCGAATCCATGATCACGAGCACGAACTCATTGTCAAAGCGACAGCGCAGAAATCGCAAGAAATCGTGGACAGCAGAAAGTCGCAACCTTGAGCACAGAACATCGCAACCCGTATTCGCTTCGGTATTGGCAAACGGACTCGTTGTAATTGCGAGGATTCCCCGAACGAAGTTGTGAGAGAATGGCGCCAAGGGCGAGCGGGCACAAGAGCTCCATAACCCATCTCTCCGATATCGATCATTTATATCCGACAAGAAAATCTCGCAGTATCGAGATGGTGACTCCATTCAGTTGCAGCCTCCTCATCTTACCCCTCTCCAGAGGGTGGGCGAGCGTGGGGGGGTCCAAGAGCATTAATAGTGTGCGAAGGGCGGCTATGGTTACTATATAGCCATTTGCGTGACATTTGCATGAGTTTCTACAAGTTGTTGGACTGCCATCGACAACCCTTGGCAGCTCTCGGCTCTCGGTCTTTTGGCAATGGGTGAATCTGACCGAGAAGTCTAATAATATGCCTCACGATTTGAAGCTCGGCAAGGCTAATCGAGCCATTTTGATCAACGTTTAGTCCACTGTTGAAACATTGCACGGCGACGATTGTACGACCTTGGCCCACTGCGCGCCGTAAAATCGCGGCGGTTAATATCGCAGATCACCCGTTTCGGTTTCGGACAGTGTTGCTGCAGGTCGCCCCCGCCCCAAGCCCCTAAAGTACGAGCGGTGGGCAGTCCGGATGTTTCTCTGGCCGTCTAATCTTGCATATTTATGGTCTCATGCAGATGGTGAAAAATGAAAAATGAGCTGTCAAGCCGTCGAGTGAAGGTGACTGAGTCGTGTCTGCTTCGAGACCTGCCTATTGCAAAATCAATACTCACTGACCGGCATATGGTATATCCTCTACTACTATATCCTCAGACGTGCAGCTGAGCGGATAAGGCCTGCGCGATATCAAACACCTGAATGGACAGGCCCTCAATATTAAGCTCGCCTTGGCTGGAGCACCCACGACGGAATCCCCCACTCGATATGCAGCGTTAGGCAGGGGGTCGCGATCGCTTTTGGCTAGTTGCTCACGGGGCTAACGATAGGGATCTGGGCTTTTGGCTAGGCGTGCTAGGTGTGCTAGGCATGCTAGGCTAGACTACGTAGCGATCATCCTAAATCTGTGACCTCCAGCCACTTGGAATGGAGGCCTGCTGGAACACTCTTTGGCTTTACTTTGCACTGATCGTCATGGAGATTGATTGAAACAATCCAGGGTCCTGCAAAAATCTGGGCATGCGTGAAAAATGGCGCCGAGTCGAGGATCACGACAGGTGCAGTTGCATTCTTCCCTGCACTGCTAAGGTAGCTCCCCAACTCCCCTCCCCAGCTCTCTCTTTCCAGCAACTGGTGCCGATGTGTGATTTAATTTGCTTTTCCGAAAGGACGACAAGCAGAGAAGGGTGGGAACAGCATTGACTGCCGAGTTCTCTTAACTATCCAACCAAGTAAATATCCTCAGCTTTCAGATTCTTCCAGGATTTCTCCGAAACTCAAATCTATACTATTCTTGTTCTTTTACAAATCCGAAGTTGGGTTTGATGACTTGAGGACGAAGAGTAGTCGATTTAATTGAGGCACCAACGTTCTTGGCATTACTACTGGACAAAGAAGGAAGGAGAAAAAAGAAACGTCGTTCCTGTTCCGACTTACACGTCGAACACGACACGAAGACTTCGGACCAATCAATCGGACTGTAACGCCCGGGGCGCGCAACCACCATTAAGATGTCGTCTTACGAGAATACACCTCTGTTGAACAGTCCTCCCAAGGACCGAGCGGCCGCAGCCTTTAAGAAAGGCAACTTTCTGCTGGGCGACGAAGGTCCGACACCTCTCTCCCCTCACGGCCAAGGCACGCTTGCGCACCTCATTCGCAACAACCGCTCGCAAAACTCCCTGCATTATGGCTCGACGTGGCGCGCCAACGGCGCAGGACACGACCAGCCCGCCGATCTCGAGGCCGGTACCGACTCGGAGTCCGAGCCGACGCGTCGGTCCTTCTCCGAGGAGCGCCGCCTCTCCCACATCCTCAACAGCGACCAGGTGCGCAGCATGCGCCTGATCGGCAGCTCGAACCCGCGATACAACTGGCGCCGGTACTGGAAGACGGAGGAGCAGCTGGCCGAGATGAAGAAGAAGCCGATTCGCGAGTACTACGAGCGGACAAACTACCTGATCCAACAATACATGTACATCGACAGGCTCCTGGACAGCAGTCTGCCCCACGACCTCCTCAACGAGTACAACACCCTCCCTCCCAGCCACTTCCAGGGCCTCGAGGTGCCCGACACGATCAGCGAAGAGCCCAACAGCACCGAAGGCAGCAACAAGTCCCCGAGTGCCAATGGCCACATGACACCGTCGGTTATGGGTAGCAGCGACTCGGCGGCGGCCAGTAAAAAGGTCAAGCGCACCCCTCGCGACATCTATCGCCAGGGCCGCGCCGGCGATCCGACACATGCTGTGGAAGAGGAAGAGGGAGAGGTGTGGGATGAAACCCTAGGCCCCAAGCCGGAGATCCCCTGGCTCGAGGACGACGACGATGTCGACTCGGGAGACCGGATCGTCGCCCTTGCCATCTACGTCAACTTCGCCGCCAACGCCGTCCTGTTGGCCGGTAAGGTTGCCGTCATCATGTCGGTGCCCTCCATGTCCGTCTTGGCTAGTTTGGTAGACGCCGTGCTGGATTTCCTGTCGACTGTCATCGTCTGGACGACGACGTGGCTCATCAGCCGCCAGGACCAGTACAAGTACCCCGTGGGCCGTCGGCGGCTGGAGCCCCTGGGCGTGTTGGTCTTCTCCGTCATCATGATCACGGCCTTCACCCAGGTCGCGGTCGAGTCGAGCAACCGACTCATGGGCACCAACCGCGAGGTCATCGAGCTCACCATGCCGTCGCTCGTCATCATGTCCCTCACCGTCGTCATCAAGGGTCTGTGCTGGGTCTGGTGCCGCCTGGTCAACAACTCGAGCGTGCAAGCCCTCGCCGCCGACGCCATGACCGACGTCATTTTCAACATGGGCTCCATCCTCTTCCCCATCGCGGGCTTCTTCGCCCACATCTGGTGGCTCGACGCCCTCGGCGGTCTCGTGCTGTCGCTGGTCGTCATCTTCAACTGGTCCCAGACCTCGCTCGAGCACATCAAGAACCTGTCGGGCTTCAGCGCCACGGCCGACCAGCGCAACGTCCTGCTGTACCTGACCATGCGCTTCGCCAAGACCATCAAGCAGATCCAGGGCCTCCAGGCCTACCACGCCGGCGACAAGCTCAACGTCGAGGTCGACATCGTCCTCGACCACTCTACCCCGCTCAAGGACAGCCACGACCTCAGCGAGTCCCTCAGCTACGTCCTCGAGAGTGTCCCCATCGTCGACCGCGCCTTCGTTCACACCGACTACGCCAGCTGGAACTTGCCTACCCACATGGCGCAGCAGACCGCTTAGGGTTGACATATATATACTTCTGCAAGTAACTAAGCTAGTTCGGCTTCAGTTACTTGCTCTATATGTTGGCGGCATGCCAAGGGAGAGAGGGCAGTCTCCTATATGTTTGTGTTATCAAACAGTATAAGGCATGTTTGCCTTTTGTACCATGAATAGTAAAAAGGAGGGCGGAGGTAAAGGAAAGGAACGGGAGGACAGCAAAAACATCGTTGCATGCCCATCAGTTTGGAGGAGGCATTTTGTGTGCGGCGTTTGGGCCTATTGTGCTGAATTGTTTTCGCTTTTATCCGTTGCATTTGTCTGCGAGTGTGTTGCATTTACCTGAGCGAACCGTTTTTTTGTCCCTTTTCATAGTTTTGGATCGTCGAGGGGGGTGGTTAGGAAGGATAGAAAACAGGTTCAGGTAGTCAATAGGATGACGGTGTATCTGGCAAAATGAAAATACCTCATCTTTTACATTACTTTGCTGTATCTTTACTGGCGTGAATATAAAGTTGAGATGTCCTCCAATCCTGACTCGTTCGTTTAGAGTTGCTGCATAGCCACATTAGGAGATAAAGATGGGATATTGTGATATGGAGAATTCCCCAGCTTGTTAGGCTTGGAGGTATACTTTGTATTAGCTCCTTGTTATATTAAATAGTACAGCTACGAAGCAGATTATGCTACCTGTCCGACTGATAATTTCTAAACCCCTCTCTCCCCCTACTTGGTTTTTTTCCGAAGTAAATGAAACACCTCCATCTCTCTACATGTCCATGGTTTCGTTTCCTCTTAGTAAGGAATTCCGTTGGTCATAAGCTGGAACTGGTCATAAACACCCGTAGACCAGCTGCCGGCACTGCGGCGAACGAGGTCACGAACAAAGTCGGCAGCCTCGCGCTCGTTCTTGTCCAGGACGAAGCGCTCCTTGAAGTGGACGACACTCTCAGGCTTGAAGCAGGGCAGGCCGCTGTCCATCATGAGCAGGACGATCTGGCTGAGCTTCTCGGCGTATGGCCGCGCGGCCAGGAAGGACTTGACGCAGAGCTCCTCGAACCACTTGAAGGACTGGTGGTCCATGGAGCCGCCCATGACGGCCAGCATCTCGCTCGTGAGCTTGAAGGGGGCGCGTTCGAACTTGACGCCGCCGGGCGCGATGTCGAAGCAGAAGCCGAAGTCGATGTGCAGGATGTGGCCCTCCGCGTCGATCATGATGTTGCCGTTGTGGCGATCCTTGAACTGTAGCAGGAACGAGATTATGGAGTAGGCCGCCATGCTCTTGACGAAGTTGTTTCGGGCCGCTTGGAAGCGCAGGCTGTCCTCGTTGCCGTACTTGCTGACGAAGTAGTCGTAAAGACCGTTAACGGCCTCGCGACCCAGCATGTCACGGGAGACAGAGTTGGGCAGAACGTCGATGACACCACATCCAGGAGCGGTGGCCGTGACGCGATAGGGGAACACGTAGACATCGAGGCCAACGTTGTGGAAGATACCCCTAAAGGCGGCAATCATCTGGAGTGCCAGAACATCTTGACGACAGTCATCACCGACCTTGAAGATGGCAGATTGCCAGGTCTCGATGGTGTTCTCGTTCGACATGAGACCAGTATTGCTCACGTTTTGAATGACTTCCTCGGTGTCTTCAACATCGTCCGTCTTGGGCTTTTTGATGCGGAAAGTCGCCATGAATGGTGCCTTGGCATGGGATTGCAGGGGCTTTCCAGACTTGCGATCGATACCGATGACGACACCGTCAGGGTTACTGGGCAAGTACACACCCACCTCGACCTTGATCGCGCGTAGCTCTTCTTCGATCTTCTGCTTCTTCACATCCTTCGTCGACTTGATCAGCGGCTTCAGCTTGCCTGAGATTCCGGTGACTTCGTCAAAGAACCCGAATTCCTTCTCATAGAACGCCTTGTCCTCAGGCGAGAAACTGTCGATCATCTTGTTCATGACTAGGTCGAGGGCCGGCTTGATCTCATCAGGCTAGAAAAAGGGTTAACACAACACTGATCAGCTAAGCAGCACGGGTAGGCACTTACAATAGTTCCGTCATCATCCTTGAATGAGTTGGCCTTCATATTCCAGATGATTTGATGAGCAAATAGCTGGGAGAACTGTGCAGTCTCAATGATATAACGCTCCACATAACCAAGGGCATCATATCTAAGTGCCTGCACAATCTGTGGAACATAGAAGAAAGTCACATCTACGGGATGGTCCTCCAATGCCCGCATGGCATACTGCAAGAGGAATGGGTGGTTCCGATACGCAGGGAGGAAATATGTAACAGATGTAACTGGATTGACCGGTGCCCAGTACAGGAGGTACTAAAGAATGTTAGCATTGCCCGATACAACAGTATTCGCCGTACATACCTTGAGCTGGGATCGGATGTCGTTGGGCAAGTCTCCTCCTAGAAGGATTGGAAGTGCTTCCGGCTCATGAATGGCCTTTTCCGTGAAGTTCAAAAGAAGCCAGCGAACCTCGTTACGTATGCTTGCAAATGAATACCGGCTAACCAACTCGATGGCAAGCGAGGGACTCTCTGCCCACGCCGTGCGGACCAATGGCTGCAGTGCCAACTATAGGTTGTGGTTAGTTGACTTTGCTTTAGAGGTGTGAAGGGAATGAGACTTACTTCGGCCGCCTTTTGACCATAACTTGTCATGAGATCAGTCTTTGGCACGCGCACATCGCTGACAGGATGCACCCAAACATTCAAGCGTGCCTGTTCGCTCTCAAGCAAGAGATGAAACAGCTGCTCCTTTGGTGCCAGCCCCTTATATGAGCCAACAGAGTGAGCTGCAATGTATCCCACGCCCTTCATGGCCGCCATTACATCGGATATGAGTCGGATTTCCGTCTTCAACTGCAGAATATTGCTGCCGAACGACCATTTAGGAGAGTGGCTGAACCAGTTGAGGCCAGCAGACAAGATCTTGTCCTTGAGACGCCATTGGGTTAGGTTCGAAATGCCCGTGCAAGCCTTCAAAACGCGCAAACTGAATAGAACAACGTTCAAATTGAGTTCTCGTGCCATTGGATGGGACACAGACATCCTCATCGCATCCAAGGTGAGATCGAGCATGCGCAGGAAAATTCTCTGAGTGTCAGGGCTGCCCAGTCGCGTGGCGTTGAAGTGGCTGTTGAAGAACTGTACCAGACGCGCATGGGGTGCAAGGAGATTATGAACCATGTGGCGGCGTTTCGTAAGAGCTTCATTGTCACTAGGAGCGAACTCTTCCCTCAAGAAGAACGGATCCGGGTGCCTATCTGGGGGTCAGTATATATAGCAAGATGATCAGGATAGGAAAACATACATGAGGGCAGGGCTGAAAAGTCCAACCCGGTTGTGGATGGTAAACTCCCACTGCTGGGCAATCTCTGCAAGCAAACGAGACTCCATTCTAGGGTTCTCATTCATCACACCCAGCCAAAGCGAGACGCCCAGTTTCAGTGATTCTTTGCTGAATATGGTGAACGGGAGGCTGACAAGGTAGTGGGCTACAGCGCTCTCATCCCTCACTGTGCGGCAGAGCAGCGCGGCAGCCCGTCGCAAGATGTCGCGGATTTCGTTGACAGGAGTGTTCTTCCTCGTTGCCAAGCGGGATTCAAGATGTGCTAATGCATTGATGGCACTGGCGGTCTCGTGAGGTGGTGCTCTAATGAACGAGGCTCTTCGGCCAAGAGGCATAACGTTCAAGAGATCCATACCGCGGTCCGGCAATGCCTCGCCATATCTGTACTCCTGCCGAGTTGTGTACTGAGCAATAAAGTCGGAAGTCGTGTTGATTGTGGTGTCGCCAACTGGGTTTAGAGACGTCAATCTCTGGTCTGTTGAAGGAATAGACGATCCGATCTCCATGGCAAAGGAGCGCCCAAGAGACATATGACCATAGGCAAGCTCATCGTCGAACTCCGACAAATATGTCTGCAAAAGGCCCTTGACATCTGCAGGAGCAAGGTTGATTGCACTAGGTACCCAAGCCTTCGCCTTTGTGTATAGTCTGTTCAAGGTGTACTTGCGGAACGTGTAGTCGTCCGACAATTCCACTGTGACATTGCCAAGCTTGGACGTGAATATAGAGCGCGGGTCGTAGAGTTCAGTTTCGGCTTCGAGACAACTGGTCCACATCAAAGACAACAGTTCCAAGAGCGGGAAAAGCGAGGATCGCTGGCAGAGAGCTGACGGCACTTCGCGAATAATCTTATCGGCACAAGCAAATGCTGCCTGCTGAACTCGCTGAATGCGGTGGCAGCACCCACAGAATACAACGGCCAATTGTGAAGCCGCATATTGCGCAGAAAACGTTGACACCTTGCCCTCGATAGTTTTGCTAAGATACTTTTCCATGATGGCAGTTGTAATTCCTTCCATGACGCTGCTGACCTCTGTCCTGTGCATGCTTGGCTCAAGGAAGTAAGAGAGGGCTTTTGTGCAGTCGCCCGATTCAGCACGCAGACTCTCAACCAGATAAGCAGCCTGGAGGAAGATGACTTTCCTATAGCTCAACCCCTTAATCTCGGCTGCTTTGGTAGGAATCAACTCTGCCAAGGCCTTCTTCTGCCTTGCCTCTCTTTCGGACGTGTTTGCCCTCCGCAGGACCGTGTTGAGTTCGATATCGCTCTCATTTTGTTCGCCTCGCTGCTCTGCCACCAATGGGGGCGAGTGAATTGCCAAGAGACGCAGCTCGTTGATGTACTTCTTACCCCGATCAGAGGCTGGGTTAAAGCCATGAACGACAATATTGAACCACGCATCACGAATCATAGAATGACCGTCATCATCGGTATTTTGGACAGCCGCAAAGTCGTTTGTTGACAAGAGAATAGAAAGCGGTTGAAGTAGCTGGGCTATTTCACGAGCAGAGAACTCGATATCAGATTCCTTGGTACGGCTGGAGTGCTGCACATCGCCCTTGGAAACAAGCTCTTCCAACATGGAAGCCAGATAGATATCGAACAGCGGTGAGCCTAGCTTGACGTTGGCTGATATGTGATTGCGTGCTTTCACCACCGCAACGAGGATTGACTCTTTTTCGTCCTCGAGCGCAGAACGACAAATCTTCGAAAACAGTCTAAGCAGTGAGCGAAACTCGAGCTGGCCGCCGCTGAGTGACAACATGGCGGCTCCCATGATTATCTGCGAGTCTACCAATTGGTTTATCTTGGTCAATTTCTGAAGGAGCATCGCCTGAGCAAGAGCGGTAATCTTTTCATCGTTGCACTTGCTTGCTATACCACAGATGGCTTGAACAATGTTAGCATACACGACGGACGTGTCTTCTCCCTCCTGCAGCGCAAGTGAGATCGAGCTCCCGGTCGACTGCCGACCCCCTTGATAAATGCCGTTCGGAATTGCAGAGTCGGGGCTTAGCTCGTTGGGGAACCCACTGGCGACAGCTTGGTCGGAAGTAGGGCTTAGCACATTCCCAAGAGTGTAGAGCGTCGTAATGACGGCATCGTGAGAAAGCATCTGTAGGACAAAGGCAAGGCAGGTGGACGCCGTGGCTACAATGTCGCCTCGAGGCACCGTCTGGACGATGAAACGGGGAAGAAGCCTGCTGACTTTCGAGGCATAGCTGGAGTCCAGCCGGCAAATAACAGCCATGCATCTGAGAACCGTGGAGGCCAAAGTCTCATCGAGCATCTGAATGGGGTCAAGGAGGGACTCTTCTAGCCAAGCCATCAGGATTTCTGGATCCGCAGCATCCTCATTAAGCATGCTGCAATTCAAAAAACTGATCATAGCCGAGGCTTTGACAGCGTAGGCAAGCTTCTGCTGAGACATAGACCCCATGGAAACAAAATCGGCACCTTGCTCAAGCCTGTCCATTTCTTCACTGGCAATGGACGCATACGTCTCGATGGAACGGAAATCAGCATCAGGGCTCGTGTTTCCTGCTCTCAGCAAGCCATCTTTAGACATGAACAGGTCAAGAATGTGAGCACCCCTCAACATCTTCGCCTCGGCGCTTAGCAGAGATGTGGCAGAAACCAGAAGCCACATGAAGCTACGCTGTAGCAGATCGGCACTCAGGGGCCGGCCTTTCGCCGCGTAGTGCTTCAAGTACCTCTTCCATTCTTTGGCACTACGGTCGGAGGCGTGAGCATTTCGGATGCTGGAAAAGGCCCCCTCGACGGCCGTCAGAAAGTCATCGGACAGCAGATTGCGCACTCGCTGAATCAAGGCCAGTCTTCCACCAGTCCTCCAGAAGTCGGTCTGAGCCGAGGCAGCGTCAAGGAAGCCCAGGAGCGCAATAGCAACAGTAGCCGTTCGAATGGCATCGTCGACGTTTTGATCACCGTCTTCGTCTGGTTCTGCTGAGACAACACTGTTGACGGCGGATTTCATGGCGGCAAGGAACGCCCAGACATTATCCGAGACGGTCTCGTGCAAATCGTCATATTTTCCTCCGAGAGAAAGCAGAGCTGCTGTCAAATGCGATGATAGGGCTTCGATGGGAGAAGGCTCGACTCGGCGGAAGAAGGGCGAGGGTTGAAAGAATTGCGAATGCGACTCGAGCATATACGGGATCAGCTGGGACACGAGCTTCTGGGCGCTCTGGCTGGTATGAACTAAGGGGGCGGCTTTGCATAGGGCGAGGAGCACTTCGAATTCTCGAATGGTCTAGAGGTACAGTGTTAGAACCAGGTCAGACCTCACAAAACAGCAGGTTGGGTAAGTACCATAGGAACGCGGGAGAGCGAGTGGCCGCGAGAGCCGCCGTTAACCTCCCTTCCACGAGCATGGCCATTTGTTGCTCTGCAAAGACGATCAAGATCGGACTTGTCGAAAGAAGTGGCGGAACTGGTGGCAGAGAGAAACGCGATCTTCTGTAACGCCTGTTGGCGAATATCGCGAATCATCTTGGAGGGACCGCAATAAATAGGGGTCCAGGGACGACGAGAAAGACAATTGAAAAGACAGTTTTAACAAAAGAACAATTGAGATTATTATTAGAGGGAAATTACGTTAGAGCAAATTCGAAACCAACTGTATTGCAGCTGTACTATTGCGACAGAAGAGCGCACAGCAGGACGGGAAGTTGTGGTTGTGAACAGGAGTCGAGAATCAGCAAACCAACGAAGATTAGTCGAGGTGAAGCGATGATGCATGCACTGCTGCAGCTCAGCTGCGATCTGCTGAAGCGCCAAATTGAGATGGCATGTGCTTGGGCGCTACTGGCCAGATCCAGCACTGAGGCCTAGTGCTCAGAATAACATAATGTGGTATAATTAAACATAACGTGATAACTGCACAGTTATTCAGCATTATACTGTATAATGCCTGCGCTAAACCGCATTATGGCCATTACCTACTTATGCAGCACCATCAATTCTAGGGGGATCCCTGTATTTTGAGGACGACAGGTACGTATGCGCTTAGTCATTCTTCACTGCTCCAGCCAAACAGCCAAACAGCCTACTTTAGGTACTTACCTAGGTAGCTGAAGCTCGGAGCTCATAGCTCGGGTTGGGGGGAGCTGGCCTGATAGACTGATAGAGGGACAAGGCTGCAATTAGCTTGACGCGGCAACCTCCAACCACTGACTGACCGCATTGCAACGGGCAACTTCAGGCCATCAATCCAGCTGCATCATCACCATCGCCTACCATCACGAACCCGCCAAAATCCCACATTGTTGCACCTGTCAACAAACGACGTCGATTTCCACGCTTTACGGGTCTCCAGCCATCACCTCCATCTTCATTTCTTCAGCACACCTTCCGAGAACCCAAGTCATTCAAGATGGCTATGTTCAGTCAGAACCCGGTCCTCGATGGCCCCAACTACTCGTTTGCCGAGGCGCCCCAAGTCCGCGCTGATGGCTTCCGGGAACACCGCTTCAACCCGTACGTCCAAATGCTGCTTCAACCGCTGCTTCTTGTTGAGGGGGGTAAAGAACAATGTTGTCGCCTGGGGCTAACATGATCCTTGTTGCACAGCTATACCGATAACGGTGGTACCACTGTGGCCGTTGCCGGCGACGGCTTCGCCATGATGGCCGGCGACACCCGATCGACGTCCGGCTACTCCATCAACACGCGCTTCGCCCCCAAGGTGTTCAAGATCGGCGGCTCGACGTCGTCGCAGGAGGACGCCAACATCCTGCTGTCCGTCGTCGGTTTCGCCGCCGACGGCGAGGCTCTCAAGGAGCGCCTCGACGCCATCTGCAAGATGTACCGCTACCGCCACGGCAAGCCCATGACGGTCAACGCCTGCGCCAAGCGCCTCTCCACCATCCTCTACCAGAAGCGCTTCTTCCCCTACTACGTCTACGCCATCCTCGGCGGCCTCGACGAGGAGAACAAGGGCGCCGTCTACAGTTACGATCCCGTCGGCAGCTACGAGCGCGAGCAGTGCCGCGCCGGCGGTGCCGCCGCCAGTCTCATCATGCCTTTCCTCGACAACCAGGTCAACTTCAAGAACCAGTACATCCCCGGCAGCGGTGTCGGACACGCTCTGCAGGAGCGGGAGCGCGCCCCGCTGCCCAGAAGCGAGGTGGAGATATTAGTGAAGGATGCGTTCGACTCGGCAGTCGAGCGCCACATCGAGGTCGGTGATGCGTTACAAGTCATGATTATCACGAAGGATGGTATCGAGGAGAAGATCCTGCCCCTGAAGCAGGATTAAATCGGCTGAAGTTGCGCGGGGTGTGAACTTGTACATTACGTTAGAAGAGGCGTTCACTGCATGATGATTCTCTCCAGAGACTTGGCCGATGACTTCGAGTCTATGTCAATACATAGATCACTGGCGAATGTGGATCGCCTCAAGTACCGGGCTCCCTCTCAATTTCACATTTATGAAGTACTTGTGTATTCTCGTGACTATAAGGTTCCGGAGCCTTGCGGGTGTTCTCTTGCTCCTCAAGACGTGTATTTGAATGCCATCGAAGTGTGATATACTACGCCACCCGTACATGGCTGGTTCAAATTGGTTCTGACAAGGTGTATATATCGACATATCATTGAGGCGGTTACTGGTGTCGACTCCCACGTTAGTATTATGTTCAAAAGCGGGCACGGAACTACATGCCAATCTGATATCTAAGTAAATATGACGGGACAGAGATGTGCAAACTCCCCAATGAGCACGCAGTGTCACCCGAATTTAAGGAAGCAAAAGGGGTTATGAGCGGCGTGGCCGTCAGATAGATCTCATTCCAGCCACTTGTATCGCTTCGTATGAAACTGATGGCCAACTTCAGCGTCATGAAGCTGGAAGAGGTAAAGAGAGAGCTAGTCTTGTCATATACTCCAGAAATCGCCGTATTGCCAAGCGGCTTGGAGCATAAGACATCCGCATCTGGCATTATACTAAACTATAACCACGAAGCAATAACTACGCAAGCCCGCCAGGTATGGCACGTATTCTATATTTGAGGAAGTGCATGATGGAGGTAGCGACTTGGTAGCCAGGGGCGAATGGCGAGGCGACAAGAATTGGCACACACACCCACGACGACTCGTTCATATTTAAGGAGGCGACGAAAGTCGTATTACTTCCTCAGGTTCTATATTCTCCAAGTTAAACTGAGTTGTTCCATTGTGCACATCTATAGGCTGGACTCCTTGGAGCTTCATGGGTGGCTGACTCAGTGTCCGAGGCAGGCCCAGCTACTACAGAACCGAGTTGACAAATGCCACGGGCTTCAGCAGAAGATCGTGTCTACCGTAGTCACGCTGCAAGAATCCCCGTGTGATTTCAATGAATTCACGTTTGTAGATGGGGTTTGTTGAACCGTGGCTCGTATGCCACCTTGCTCTGTATAGGGGGCTCACACGAACATCGTCTATCTGGCAACCCCGGGCAATGGAGCAAACCCTGATGGTAGTTGAACGTCACTTGTCGTGAGGTCAAGATATCGTGGTAGTACCCCTCCTATCTGAATTTCATTGCCATTCCTCTTTGTTCTCGTAAGATTGGAGTGCTTAGTACGCAAGGTGGTGTCTAATGAGAGATCTTTGACGGGGTAGGTTATTGGTAAAGAGGTCGAACAATTAGATTTTCAGTGACTGGTGATTTTCAGTGACTGGTGAGTCGCATCTTGTTACGTAGTCAGTTCCCTCTCACATGGACATCGGTAGCGAGCTCGTTTTGGCAGATGTGGAAGGTATCGTACTTAGCCATAATGCGATAACGACAACTGCTTTGCCTATTTCGTTTAACCGAAACCCGATAGCTGTGGTTTTGATATGTTGACATCACCTGCTACAGTTACTCCTGGTTTCAAAATTGGTCGCCTAGTTACTGCCATAGCATCCATAGAAAGGGGCGTCAGGTAATCAGTTACAAGGCACACCGCGTCCGTCGAATTTCATATCAGCTTGGAATGTTTCTAGATGACATAGAAACCAATACATTGTCAATGTGAACAACAAGAGCAATTGCTTAACACTAAACTGGTGTGTATAGATTTTCTTGTAGGGTCTCAGCAGCCAAGTGAGGCAGCTGCTCTGTGAGTCGGGTCTACCTCTCTAAGCGAAAGTACCCTTATATGAAAGAGATTGGCTATACAACAAAATGCTTACTATTCGGGGGTATCTTACAGGAAACCCTGCCACGTCTACTGCATATATAGGGTGGGAAGAGCATCGCATGCCAAACCCTCGTCCAGTCACTCCAGCATCCCTCCATGGGAAGGTCGAGCTGGATGTAGGGGGTTACACCGTTCTGTACATCAGTATCCCCCGAGTGGCCTGTTAGGTAACGAGCAGTGCCGTCGACTACTCTAAATGGTTATACTTCCCCCATCAAGCGGTGTAGCCATGTACTTCCCCTCCCCGTTGAATGCCCACGTTTGCAAACTCTTTCCAGCCCGCCAAAGTTGGTGTGAGATTTGTGGCGTGTGTGCGTGCCGTCTTTACCCGCCATTTCCATAACACAGGCGTCCTGTGGTAAGTAAGATAAAGCATCCTTGCTTATTAACTGTCATAGAGAACAAGCACCGCAACCTCGGAAGCAATCATGAGTAGACTGGCCTCTTGCGTAATAAGCGAGGGTTTATACCTTCAATCAGGCGATGTCTTGATTACTCACAGGCCTGCCATTGTTCCTATCGACATTGCTAATCTACGTAATGCCCTATGATGATGGGGCCAGAGAAATATTCCTGCGCCTAAATAAGACACATGGAAGCTTTGCCCCTCCATTCAACAGTCCCTAGTCTTCTCTTGCATGAAGAAGTGTCGGGCCTTGGGAGAGCTTGCTCCACGAAGCTTGTGTCTCACTACTATGAGCGGCGGGAAGATAGGACCACTTAGGGGGCCTAGACCGCAACAGAGCGGTGGGCGGAAGACAGAGAACCCGGGGCACGTATTGCCGGGCGTCATTTTAAAGGTAGCCCTCCAACACTTGCCGTTGTGGCGCTTGGCCTTGGGGCTGTCTAATCCGGCAAACGTTGCGTTTTGCTATCACTCTTGAGATACAGAACTAGCTGGTGGTCGTTAACTACATAGGTGGTGGTCCGGGGTGTGAGTGGTCTTCCAGGAACGCATGTGGGAAGCTCGCAGAGCATCCAGAGCCAGTAGATAGATAGCTTGGACTCGGAAGTTTTTCAACTTTGGTTGCATACACACACACCTGGTCGGCCGGCCCTCCCTATATAAGCAGCTCTATTACCTGCGCAACACTGCTCCAAAGTCACCACGCGATCGTGATTCGTAATTCCTGACGTGCTGAAAGCCGGCGAGTTTACACATATGCATGTTAATGTCTCGGTGCCGGTGCCGCGTTAGCGCACGTAAGGGGAGGAGTCAAGTGACGTATAGTGTACCCCTAACTCGGAATTAACTGTCGAGCTGGCATCTCTCAAGAGTATGCAATTGCCTTATTATCTCGCTGAAATGGAAGCCCTTGGCTGCTCGCGCTGGCGGTGTGCTAGCTTCTAATCCGGTTCGGAGGATCGTGATCTCCCAAGTGGCACGGGTATTGTGCCTACGCTGTTGTAGCTCGTTTTTCCGGTAGTATATCCGAGTTTATCAGACAATGGTGTAGTAAAATTAACAAGTACCATCTCAGAATTCCCATGATAGAGACCACGAGGTTTGCAAGTTTGGGTCGAACGGGTGATCGCGTGTTCGTTACCCTTTCTGGTCGCTGGCGAACTTTTGCTGCCTGCAAAGACGATGTTGTAAGTTTGAACAGGACAAGTCACCCGTACCAATTGTAGCGATTTCGCAAAAGGCCCGCCCTGAGTGGGTTTCTAAGTGGTATTCCTCAATGATCAACGGCCGATCTTGAAGAGGTATGGAATGCGGCGATGGGTGGGTAGTAAGTGTTGCAATATCCGAAGTGGCCTGTACAATCCAGAATGTTCTTCTGGATGGCCCACGATACGGCTACTCCTTCTGCTTGTGGTACAGACAGGTGATATGCAAACCCTTGGTGGTTCTCATCGAGTAATGATTGGCACTGGAAATGCCAAAAATATATCCTCCGTAGGGGTACTGCTTGCTTCATAGCCCGATGGAGATCATTGCGGTTATGAGTGATCGCTCATAAGAATGGTGACCGGAAATTTTCTTCGGGGGCAACCGAAATTGAGTTTTCGACAATTGGCTTTCTGTGGCATATGATTGGGCTTTCGGACTTCTGAGAATATGCACAGCTATTGACTATTGAAATCGTGGCCTTGTGCAAGCGCCGAAAGACTTGCCATTCCTAGTGAAGCAGGCGGATCTTGATGGCAAGCTACAGTAAAGTAGGCAGTAGGATTGACCCAGACTCCTGGATTCATTAACAACTGGCGTGGTCCACTAGAAAGCGTTGGTAAGAGCTGCGAAGAGCAGCTCTCAATTCTACAATTCCACTACGTGGCTGCAGACTGCTGCACATATCTTAGACTCTCTTGATAGATTCGAGTATTCACGCCAGGCAGGATAACATTGGAGACACATCGGGACCAGAAATGGGTTGCCTATGGTTTTTCGCCCAAGACATCTTATATTCATACATAGTAGCTTGGCCAAGAGCCAGGCGGAGATGCCTTCATGAGCACGATGAGCTCCCAGAATACAGCAGTGTTTCGAGTGTCGAGATGTCCCACAGCGGAGTGATTAGTGTGCCTAGCCGCTTGGCCTAGGAGCGCCGGAGCGGATACAGATCGTACCATGGAGGCAACGGCCAGAAGTGGCTGATGACCTGACCCCAGCGCTCGAGCTTTCAAATGCTAGGCTTACTGTAGGGTCAAGGTGAGGTGATGGCATCTGCAGGTTGAGCCCCCCAGCCAAAACGCCATGTATCGGCCGTCAGTTGAAGCTATTGACCGGGACTGCGTCAACGTCACTTTCTAAAGCATGTATGTGCTAAACGATAGATACCTAATGGTATTGATGTAGTTCTGGAGACGACCATGCTTCCGGTAGTATCAGTTTAGGTACACCACGCTTGAGGAGATCGAGGATGACGGAGTTCTGGACTTTGAGCCTTTCAGCGTGGGTGGCAGACAGGGTCGCGACTCCAGCCACGCTCCTCCGCGCACTAAACGGACATGGAATCGCCGACAGTGAGCGGCAGCTGCAGAGTGCAGACCGTACATTGTATGGGTAGTAGTAAGGGAACTTGCGATATCCCGCAGATCGTATCAGTTGGTGCCGGTGGTAAATTTCAACAACAGGATTGCTCGTGGGCTCGGCAGCCCCTGCTGCCGAGTACAAACAAGCATGCACTCGCCACATTGAATTACAAGCATCAGGCATGATGGTGGTCATATGGAAACAAGAACGAACCATGCTGCTAGGCTGCCGACCAACAGCCGGGTGCCGCTCGTTGTTCAGCAGAAGCCAGACGGCTCGACGGTGCCCTAAATTCATGGATTGACAGGGGCTACAGTGTACCGGCATGGGCCTCGTATCTAGAGGCAACCAGTGAGGCAACCAGTAGCGGGGCGCCTGGCCGGGTTTCTGACTTCGTTCAAGTGCCCTGTCGAAGATCGGCGTGAGAGAGATACCGTTTTAGGACCAATCCAACACATAAAGGTGGCGAACATATATATTGGCTCGCTGGACCCGCGAACGCCAGATGCCGCAGATGCGGGCTAGAGTGGTTGAGGCTGAGTGACATGACTAGCCCGGCGCGGGGGGGAATCCAATCAACAGAGGGTGAGGAAAAACCGGCCGAGGCCGATGTTCAAACGGAGCCCGGCCCATACGCAAAAGGTGATCGACATTGATATTGTCCGAATCCGTATGGTTTGGCCACCTGCCATAGCGCGCCCGCCCGCTGCAGGGCCTTTTTCGCCTTCTTCCACACTAAGGCGCAGCACAATGCCAAAAAAAAACAAGGTGAACAGGAATTGATCCCCGAGGAGATGGAGATCCGGCAATAGTCGTAGCATGGTATTCCTCATCAATATGATGGGTATTGGGTGGAAATAGGGTTTCTGGGTACATACCCGAAACTTGATCTGAATTGAGCGCACTTGGCAGCTCGAAACAAAGTTGCGCAAAGTTGTTGAATGTCCTTGCTAACTAGGTAGTAGTACGGAGAATTGCCCAAAACACTAGCCCGGAGAAAACCCTCCGTGCCGATCTGCACTAACATTGTGGCCCTCAGTCAGAATTCGTTCAGTTCAACTCCAATTCTTGGACTTCGCTGAAAAGCTCAACGGACCCATACGTAAATCAGACCTTCAAGTCGCGAGACTACCTGGCCGGTACCTAAGCAGGAAATTCCATACCCGATATAAACAACAGGTCACACCATGAGACAAGCTGGGATTGCCTTCTTTTTCCCTTTGGGCGGTACACGTCAAGATGTATCCAGCATTCTCCGCAGATTGAGGGCTGAGACAGAGACATAGCAAGAAATAGATAGGTAACTGTGCTAATCTTACAGGTAGGTAGGTGACTGAAATATCGCAATTGGATACAGGTACCGAATTCTGCAGATGGGCACTGGGCTGCCAGCTGCTGGGGTCTCCAATCGCACGACGGACTAGAGCGCCAAAGCACCTAGCAGTAGCGTGAAGTGTAGGTCACGCCACAGTTGAAGTCGAAGTTGGCTGGTCGGGATGCGGGATTGCACAATCTCCATGCCCAATACTGTGTCCGTAGACTGGGAATTCAACAGTGGCGAAATCCTCCTATGCGACCTTGACTTGTGGCCCGAAATCCCATCACCATCAGCCACAAAACACGCTAATTCCCAGTTCAGCCCAGTTTGTGCTTTATGATTGACTGACTCGCTGCCATCGCTGACTAGGTAGAGATAGCCAGAACCAAGAAGCCACCAGGCTGCCAGGGAAGAAGAGAACAAAAGAAAAAGAAAAAAGCAATTATTCGGTGGCAATGTAATGAATCAGCACGGGGAATCGGGGATAGCCAACTTGGTAAAAGAGGTTTGAGGCTTGCGCTATCACTATCTCCACGAATTGCTGGCCGTGGCTGGTCCCGAGGAAGCTTGAAGTCCCCTAATAAGTTACCTGTGTTACGCACTGTTCAACAGTAAGTATACTCACTGACTCGTCAATGGCCACTGCCCCCACGTTGAACAGCAATGTTAGTGTCATGGTGGGATGGGTGATCGATCACTTCTGGCTTCCATAACCATATCTCAGTCCGCTTAACAAAGGTTATAATGACCAAGTCTAGCACGGAGAGGAAGTGTCTCCCTACCTACGTAGTACTCTTCAAGATATCATAAATCGGGTAGATATTGGCCAGCTTGCCAGGTTCAGTAACCAGTCGCAGATATTTCTTCTTCTTCTGTCAATGGTTATCGATGGTCTCCACCTCATAGCATGTTGGAATACATAATGCACCAGGGGCTCCTTTCTCCAATTATTGCAATGAACGACGAATAGTTACGACATGTTGGCCGTGCGATACTGTTGGGTATGTACGTATCTGTGTACGTACCGTACTGTACGGGCTTGCCCAGGTGGCTAGGCTGCTAGGTGCCTGTCAAAAGCAGGGAGTTTAATCTATTAGTTGACGCCACCGTTCACTTGTCCACCGTCCCCCCAAGGTTTTTCTCTTCTCGTTTAGCCGAACCACCATCGACATCATAGTTGCCCACCTTGACACGGTCCGCTGCACGACCAGGCAGGGGCAGGGATCTGACACCATTCCATCGTCGCTCTTTTGTGTGGAGATGGGAAACCACCGTCTTTCCTATTTCAAAATTCCCAGGCCACACAAGAATCCCATTGCGGCTGATACCGAAAGTTGGCCTATCCATTTCATCATCCTTAGTAATGGCCTAGGTATCTCATGCTACCGTTACTGTGTCAATGGGTTTGCGCCACCCTTACAACTAGGAATGGGTTTATTGATGGATGGGGACAGAGATCAAGAATCGTGAGACAGCGAGAAGCCGCTTTGGTCATTTAGACAGAGGGGAAATGCGCTGGGGTGTCTGCGAAGACATGCATGGGCAGGGTCAGGTCAGATTTCTATGTACGAGGCCAGGCCTGGACCGGTCCGCCAGGTAGCTGTCTTCCTCCCCCTCCATCTCTATCTATCAAGCAGATGGCAGATGATAAAATATCATGATGAACTTGTGGTGTGCTTGAGTGGCTGAGGGTACGGACATAGCCGTCTCTTCTTCAGCCAAACTATTTCCAACGGCTGGTCTAGATCAGACGACAAGCGTCTTCTCTCCGCGGGCGGGCGCTCCCAATAACCCAAAGAGCCCTGGCGCAAGCTCAAACTCAACAACAAAGTCGTCCAGCGGCACTTTATTTGCATACTTACCTATACCCTACCGTGTAAGGTAGCGACAGATGACAACTGCCATATATTTCTTTTTCGTCGTACCTAATGACGAATTTGGGCTCCAGCCACATGCGCGACAGTGCGGGCTCGTTACGAGACTCAACAGATATTACAACTTTGCCCTGTTTCACTCGCATATCTGACGCCAAGTGAGATTGTTATTATTCCCCCGGTCGTTGGCCGAGTCCAGAACGTTTGCGGCTAAGTGTGTGCCAGTGTGCTTCCTGCATCTTGGAGGGGGGGGTACCTTTCCACAGGTACTTACTGTATTGAGTATCTTCGTGGGACCATCTGGGACCCCTAGAGGAACCCCCTTCCCAGGATAGGCACGGTGGCGAAAAGAAGGAAAACACATCCCCGGTCTTTACGAATGCCATCCATACTACGCCAAACAGACAGATTCCCTTTTCTTGTCGTCCCCAATTTTGTCCTCATTGTACAATGGCATCCATGAACGCCCAATCGGCTACGTTTGCTGCCTCGCCAGGGTTTTGATCATCCTTCCTATCGTCCCTCTCCATGATCGTCATGTTGGGCACATCTTGTACGAGGACCCCGGCAAGGCGGAAGGTGGGCGGACCCGGACTGGCAGCTGGACAGACTTACATACTCAACTACTGGCCTGTTCCCACAATCGCATGGCTCTCTTCCATCATCTCATCTCCTGAAGACCCAGCCTGCCAGCTAACTGTGTACATGTCTCCATAGCCCATGTATGTACGTGCTTTATATGTGCCCGAGACGGCTTTAAGACGCCCCCCCCCCCCAACCTACCACTCCCGTTTATTAGCCACCCGCACCGTCGCGAGTCGTCATCTTCCCTGCATGTATAAGTCACACTTCATATCGAGAGGGACTACGAGAAGGGCAAAGATTACCGTTACACTCTATCGACTATCCCTGCTCCTCCTCTTGCCATCTGCAACCGACAGCCCCAGAAGACCCTAATTTAGCCACACCACTCACCTCCCATCTTCTATCAATATTTTATTTTATTTTTCGCTTTTGCGATACAGACTCTCGGGCCAGCCTGCTACTAGAGCTCGAAGCAACTCTGAAGGATCCCCGTCCTCTGGCTTTCTCTGGTCTGTCACCATTGCAGTGTTCCTGCAGCCCGCACATCCCACCTGCACCCAGCCTCACCAGACCCGACGATCTTGTCTTCTTGACGGCCTATCAGTATTATCGGTACTCTTCAGCACCCGTATCCGTTCTACTCAGATCCCATCCTCCCCACCCTCTTGACGACTCTTATAGTCGTTATATCTTCTGGGGTTCGGTTCGCTCACCCTGGTGAAAGGTCACTTCTACCCGTGGATTGGACACCAATAAAATCAGGATCACCGGTATTCAGTCTCTTCAGAGCTTCGCTTAGAGGTACATTATATGTTCCTGTCTGATACAGCGCCAAGTCGTTTGCTGTGGCTCAGTTGCCTGCGTCGCTGTGGAGGGTTACCTGACATTATTCTAGCTTCCGTCTTGCTGTATTGGATTTGCGTCAGTCCCGGCCCCCGTTATAGAGATTGCAGCGCAAGCGCTACAATCCCTTAAAAAGAGTAGAGCTTCCCAGCAAGATACTCCTGTTATAATCGCACTGCGCCGGCGCTGCTTCCCAATCGCTCAAGCACCACTCTCGTTTTTGCTGCTCCGCACCAACCCTTTCGTCTATACACAGCTCCAATGGGTGATGCTCCACCCACTGTAAGCTCGCCTAACGACCTCACTCACCCCGAGGCTCTCGGCGGCACCTATCAGGGTTCGCTACCCATCGACGACCAGGGACACTCAACTGGTTCCCATCTGGGATACCATCCCCAGCAACACTTCGATCCTTCCCACAATGCCTTCTCGGCCCAGTTCGATATGACACAGCCGCAAGTAAATGGGCGGGTAGGCCCATACAATATGGGCGCTATGGCGAACGCGTTGCCGCAGAACAACTATCGGACGACTTACACCCAAGGCGCACAGTCGCGTTACAATACTGGCGGGCCGCCTCCCGGTGTTGCTCATCCAATGCCTCAAATGGCCCAGTATGGAGGCCATACCGCCGTTAACCCTATCGTTGGACAACAATATTACATGCCTCATCATGCCCAAGTTCAACAATTTTACAGTCATCAACTCGCGCCCTCACAGCAGGCGTCAAACATGCCACCTAGGCACAATATGGCCTACTATCCGAATCAAGTTATGATGAACCCAGCGCAACAACAACAACTTCCAGGGGGCTATTACTATAATCAACCGGGAACATACGCTGGTCAAACTCAGGCCGTTCATGGCCAGATGATGCCCGGGCAGTACATGGCATCTGCCCCTCGTGGGGCCTCCCCTTCTGGACCTCAGGACCAACTTGGGCCAATGCCGAATCTGAGCACCGCAGATGGTCTGTCACACGAAGCTTTTCTCTCATCTTGTTAAGATGTATGACTGACACTCTCCAGAAGCGTCACGCAATCGTTCCAACGTCGTCCGCGGGCCACCCCGTAAACCACGGCAAAGCGGTTAGTATGCATTCCAACAACTCGCGATGGCATACTCATTTCTTACTAGGAAATGCTATCTGGGTCGGAAATCTACCACCACAAACTGATTTGATGAGCTTGGTATATCATGTGTGCCAAGAAGCAAGTGGTCTTGAGTCACTGTTTCTGATATCTAAGAGTAACTGCGCCTTTGCAAACTTCAAGGACGAACAGAGCTGTGTCACGGCACAACAGAAGCTTCACGACTCCAAGTTCCAATCCGTTCGACTGGTCAGCAGATTGCGCAAGAGCACTGTCGAAGGTACTGCCGGTCAAACGGCGCCTACCGGTCCTGCTGCCACGTCTCCACATGTGCAGGTTGCCCCTGTCGAAACCCCAGATGACCAACCGGAGCCCATCACCGAGTTGCACACCACATCCGATAATGGACCCGAGGAGCATAGGGAAGCACTGGCTGTCGATGGCGTGACACAAAAAGACAAATTTTTTATACTGAAGAGTTTGACAGTCGAAGATTTGGAACTAAGTGTGCGGAACGGAGTTTGGGCTACACAGTCACACAACGAAGAGGCGCTTAACGATGCTTATAAGGTTTGGAAATCGATCTGTCGTGATTCTGGGCCCTATACTGACTACTATACTACAGTCGGTTGATAATGTTTACTTGGTGTTCTCTGCCAATAAATCAGGGGAGTATTTTGGCTATGCCAAGATGACATCGCCTATAAACAACGACCCGGCCGCCGCCATCGAATTCGCGCCCAAAGCCCAAACAGCCACAGACTCTGACTTACCGAAAGCCATACCGACCGAAGCGACCGAGAACTGCCCGCGAGGAAACATCATCGACGACTCGGCTAGGGGAACAATCTTTTGGGAGATCGAGAGAGATGACACCGATACGCCGCCGGAAACCGAGTCCGAGGTGGATGATTCTGCGAGTGTACACGACGGTCAGGATGGCGAGGGAGGCGAGGGGGGCGAGGGAGGCTCCAAGGCGTGGGGAAAGCCTTTCAAGCTTGAGTGGCTGTCGTCTTCGAGGTTACCGTTCTACCGCACCCGTGGGCTACGAAACCCCTGGAATTCCAACCGGGAGGTCAAGATTGCACGAGACGGTACGGAATTGGAACCGTCAGTGGGTCGAAGACTGATTGGCCTGTTCAACCGTGTCCAGTCTCCTGCGCCGCCCATGGCGATGGGGATGCGCCAGGGGATGACCCAGGGGATGGCCCAGGGGATGGCCCAGGGGATGACCATTGTTCCCGGTTACCCGCCCCCGATGCGAGTTCCATATCCCCAATAACGCGGATTGAACAGCGGATGACGGATGATGCGATCAAACAGTGTGACGTATTACGATTGAAATGGTATCCCCAGCGCGAGCGAGCCTCGGTTGTTATGCAGGACATAGCGAACCCAACTTAACTGTATACAGAAATCATAGTACGCCGACGAGACCCTATCATAATTATCTCACTTCTCAGAGTGATGGTCTTACCTACCTACCTACCCCAGCCGCGATTATACCCGATAAATCAAAAGAGAGAAGCAAGAGTTCAAGCAAGCCCACTGCCCATCGTTGGGCTCCTCCTTCCCCCAAAACGTGTCGGTCCGGATAGCCTTGAATGTGGCGACGGTCAGGCGAGCTAGCATCGATACCCAATCTGCCAAACGCGTGGTAGCTTCGCCAGGATGCCTGCCACCTGCCCAGGCAAACCAGGATGGATGCTTGTACCATGTAAAGTGACAGCGCTTATGCTTTCCCTGCCTGCCTGAATCAAGATTCGCCCCACAACCAAATTTGACCTACGATTGTGTACCAGATCCTCCCTCCACATGCGGGCGTGGTCACGATAGCGACACCATCACGTCATTGACCCATGGTTGCTGATGCTCCAGCTGCTTGCTTGCTTCCGAAATCTCGAGGACCGGCAGGCTGCATAATGCCGAAGCCCTCGGGGAAGTGCGTACAGATCACGCAAAGTCAACAGCCTGAAAAAGGACCTACGTGTGCAGTCCAGGGTATAGTCACTCCAGAAGCAGTTGCTGTAATAATGCATGCCCGGTATAAAATCAAATAAAAAGGAAGTTGAGATATGAGCTTGTGCCGGGGAGCTGCATGCCAATTAATTATGGGTCCGTGATCCCTTTGTCAGTGTGTGCAATTGACGATCGGAGAGTTTGATGGGATTCCATCACAAAAGCAGTAGGGGTACGGAGTATTTGAGAAGACAAAAAGCAAAACAGCATGTAGGTAACACATGATGACGTCGGCCAAGACGGAAACGGCCAGCGACATCGAATCCAGCAAACAACCCCTGGCTATCGGATTTTTGGAATCCCATCTTCCATCTTCAAGTTACCGTTGGGCAGAAGTCGGGAAGCAATCCGGCATCAATTAGGCGTGTCTAATAGGCCAGTATGTAGGTACAGCATGGGCGGACAGTGACACGATATGTCGGCTCATCTTGCTCGCTTGTTCGAATTGTTCAAATGTCAGCTACGGCAGGCGGCTATGATCTCATATCATGCCCAAAATACCAACTTTATCCCATCTCAATGTTCTCCAGCCCCATGGCCTGCAGTGCTAGTAGTACCTGACACCCGAATCAGGCGATTGTGCAGTATACTGGTACGCCGTGCTGTGTAGGTACAGAACAGGGCAGGTATTAGACGACAGACCCTCACTATATACCTACAAGTTAGCTCAACTTGTGCGTGCATGTCGCCATTGACTAACAATACACATCAATATCGCGATTTCTGGATCTCTTGGTAGCTGACAAAAGACACAGCCATGAAAATAGCTGAGTGTTTGGTCTATGCGTAACGAGTACTCGTTTATTGAATAGTAGCCAGTATGCTAATATTGAGCTTGAGCACGGATCATACCCCATCAAACCCCAGCTTTCGCTGCGCCTCGCTATCTGCATACAGACCTCTCGTTTAGGTAATAATTCTCGACGATTCTAGGGGTTGCTAGCAACTTCGAGCAAACCTCCAACTGCCGGCATCGTCGGGCTCATTGTCGTGTGATTGCAAATCTGCAAACGTGCCAAACAGGCAATGACCAGCATCTTGTAGAAGAATCCATAGAGCATCTAGTAATTGATAGAGTGTTCCAGATTACTCACAATGGAAGTTTCTCACAACTTCCTGACAATTGAGGAAGTCACCTTTGAACGCGATTTCCGTGCATAAATACAGCAGCCAACGCCGTGATAGCTTCACTTTCTTTTTTTTCTCCTCATCATCACAATACAGCAACACATCAGCATCAGCATCAGCAATCATATGCGCCCTGCAACCAAATCAATCAAATCAACTATCCCTCGCAACATCACCAAAATCATCTCTACTACCAACCCACACACCACACGCAGCAACATGTCTCTGTTCGGTCCCCGCTTCTACTCGGCTCCCGAGCCCAACTTCTCGGGCCTCTTCCGCCTGATCGACGACTTTGACAAGTACTCGTCGCAAAACGGCACAGAAGGCGGCGCTGCCTCCCGCATCGCCCGCCACCACATCCCCACCTTCACCCCCAAGTTTGACCTGAAGGAGACGGACTCGGCCTACGAGCTGCACGGCGAGCTCCCCGGCATCGAGAAGCACAATGTCCACATCGAGTTCACCGACCCGCAGACCGTCGTGATCCGCGGCAAGGTCGAGCGCACCCACACCGAAGGCAACCCTCCCGCCGGTCTGCTCGAGGGCAGCAACAACAACATGAGCGGTGCCATCACTGAGGGCGGCGAGGAGAAGAACGGCGCTTCCATCCCCTCCGACATTGAGGCCCGCCGCAACTCCCACCAGCCCACCGTCGAGGATGAGCCTGAGCCCGGCAGCCCCAGCGCCCAGTCCACCCCAGCCACCACCGTCGCCGAGACTGTCAAGTCGGAGCAGCAGCAACAGAAACCATCCGCTCCCAAGGCCAAGTACTGGGTCATGGAGCGCAGCATTGGCGAGTTCTCGCGCACCTTCAACTTCCCCACCCGCGTCGAGACGGATGAGGTCAAGGCCTCCCTCGACCACGGAGTCCTGACCGTCACCGTCCCCAAGGCCAAGAAGCACGAGAGCCGTCGCATCACCATTCTCTAAAGCAGCCCCCGAAGGAGCTTGCCGTCAACAACAATAGCCACCACACCGTTGTACACAACTTCGTCACTGCGCTCCTTTCACCCCTGGTTCTCACCACAACCACTTCACCAAGTCTACCTTGGGGAAAGATGAACCTTCCATCTTTCCATTGGGTACACTCCTTACGATACGATGCACACGCTTCCCGACTTCTTCTATAATTAATTGAGTTTTTCATTGGCGTTTGACTTTCCTTCATAATCATTATTTGCACAGGGAGTTATAGAGGGAGGGATTCAGTCTTTCTAGGCAGTGGCACACTGCTGCCGCTGCTCAAATTCATTCGATCACTTGATCATGTACAGTAGGGGGCAAATCATGCAGAATAATATAAAAACATCAAAAACAAACTTACAAGTCCTTTTCACGTGAATGTAACAATAGTAGGGAGTCTCCATACCTCCTTCGAATGTTTGAGTGTGCACATCTTGACAACAAGCTCACACGATTGGTGTCAGTCTTCAAAGCAGCGTTGTGTACGTCGCCCATCGGATTGGGCTTGACCTATCAATTGAATAGTAGAGCAAGTGTATAAACGACAAGCTCATTTCTTGAATGTTACTCCATGCGATCAACTAAAGATGGCAAATCAGACAACAGCTCTCATTGTAATTTCAGGGGCTAATTATGCCTTACACTCATAACATGACTATGACTTTCGTGGTGAGGCTTTCGTATACCGAAGACATCATTTCATTTCTCATATTTCATTGATGCAATACTGTCTGGTATCTAAGGTGTACAGAAAAGGAGGAGATGTCTAATATGGGCTGCCACTGTTGGACCAATGAATGGTAGAGACAAAGGGGCAAACTTCCCATTTTGATTGGGCAGGGCAGCTACTTGGAGCAAATAGTCAGTCACCTACCTGAATAAAGACGTTCGTTCTGACCACCGAGTTCTGCCTATCAGTAAGTTCCGAGTTGCACTGGCATCACTTACTTACCTAAGTCCAAGTGCGGGAAGCTCCCAGATGCAAGCCGAGGAACAGCTCTTCGCTTAGTCTCCTGGCCGGTCGAGCCTCCGGCAGCTCCGGTGGCTCTTCCGGCCATGTTGTCAAGCTTCTTTTTCTCTCCTTACCTCGCGCCACCATGCCTCCTTGCGTTACCGCTCTGCGCAACTGGAATCTCGCTTCCTCCTCCTCACTCTCCTGCCCTTGCGGCTGATCGGCAGGTTGAGCCTCCATGTGCTCAAATTCCTCATCATCCCCTACCCAACCCGCCACGACTGCATATTCATCCAATGGCTGCACGACATCGTCTTCTTTCTCATTCTCAGCGCCCTCTTCTTCCTCTGCCTGAAGGTTCCCCGACGCGGCCAGGCGGTCTATATATATAACCGTCATCGGACCGCTACGCTTGGCGATATGCCTTGGTACAGGGTCGAAACACTGTTCAGAGATTGCCACTCGTGCATCGTGAGCGGCCTTCTCCTTCCTCTCATACAGTCTCCACTCTCGTTCGTGCTCTGGGTATTCTCCCTCATCTTCGTCTTCTTCATCATCTTCTTCTTCATCTTCTTCTTCTTCTTCATCTTCTTCTTCTTCATCTTCTTCTTCTTCTTCATCTTCTTCTTCTTCATCTTCTTCTTCTTCATCTTCTTCTTCTTCATCTTCTTCTTCCCCACCACCACTGCTGCTACTGCCGCTGCTCAGATCACAGAGGGAGGAGGGCGGTGCGATGAAAGGCTTCGTACTTTCCCTGCGAAGTATTCGCAGGTGTGGTGGTGGTACTGGAGACCGGCGCATCTCATCGTCGTTGTCGTCGTCAGAGCTAATAGCAAACCTGGGTCTGGTCCGGTCGCCGGAAATATCCTCCTGGGGTATCATCATTGGAGACGACGACCCGACACGGATTTCCACGACATCATCCTTATCCTCGTCCTTCTCTTCTGGTAGGAACCAAGAACGTAAGTACGGTGTATCCTTCATTGTCTTATCAACGACCACCCCTCCCAAGGGGTGTATGTAGATGGATGGCTCTGCGGGTTCGGCTTGTCTATATGAAAATTTATCGTTCAGGGGCGTCAGTACTGGAGCCAGCGGCTTGGGATGATTATCTACTACACCCTCATGCCGATCTTCTCCTTGCAGCAGAAGGCTAGGGTGTAGGGATAGTCTCGTACGCTCTGCCACCACACCCTCCAGAGTGTCTCTCAAGGCAGGGTGTATGAGGAAAGGTGGTAGCGCGCCAAATCCTCGACGAACGGCTTGTTTCTCCTGCCAAGGCGCCATGGTCGAGTGTTGAAATCAAGTAGTATAGTAGTGACCGTTCCCCGGTGATGAGAGCGCCAGGACAAGTTATAGGCTTTACTTAGCCTTTACAGTAAGCATGAAAGAAGACACTGGAGGAATACTCGTATATGGTCTGGATAAGAACGCGCTCCAAGAGTAAAGCATTCCTGAGCCACATCTTGCTGGGCCTACCTACCTCAACTTATAAATGGCGGAGATGACGATTGGAAGCTCATCAAATATCCGTCTTGTATAACAGGACTGTGTTTTACAAAGGATTCACACGAAGAATGTAGACAAAGACGGTGTTGTGCCTCAGAAAAACTGATACAAGTCCATTGAGCTATGATGCTTTGTCTTATGATGCTGCCTCTAGAGGCGTTGATACTACACACTAATCATCCGAAGCAACCATCGCAGCCATCGCAGCAACAATGTCGAAATCATGCCACCCTTAACACCATGCTTTCGCAGACCAACTATCGTTGCCAACTCGTCAACTCGCTCTCAATCGTTTGCTCATGTATTAAGGAGTTGGGGTATCGCGTGGCACCGTCAGTACGGTCCGACGTATGCAATCCATAAAAAAAATCAAATACCAACGCTTTCGCGGTCGGTTCAAGGAGTAACTTCTCCCTCACAGGCCTACACGTATCGTATCCGTGTCAAGTATCCTGCGTCGCTCTTGCGTTCCTCCACATGACCACCAATGTTCTCTTAGATCATGTAGGCAAAGGCAGCGACAGCCAGGGCGGCGGCACCGTTACCGACGTAGGAGATGGCGGACAGGGATGCACCGGCGCTCTTACCAGCATCCTTGGAGGCCTGAGGCGTCTGGGAGGTGGAGGAGGCGCCAGTGGCGGTAGGGCTGGCGCTCGCGCTGCTGCTCTTAGCAGAGCCAGAGCCGCCAGCCTCCTTCTTGGAGGGGTCCTTGGTGCCACAGTTCTTTTGGATGGTAGTGGTGCAGTTGTCCTGGCCAGTCTTGCTACCGACGTTCGCGAGGTTGCATACTGAGTAGGCCTCTTGGCAAGTGAACTGAAGAGGAAGAACCATAATTAGTTTGCGTTACGGAATAGGAATGGGACTTGAAGAAAGACATACCGAATCGATGGTGTTGGTGTACTCAGAGAGCTTGGGGTCTGAGCCATCAGAGCATTTGCACTCGTAGTTCAGAGTTGTCTGTGCGAATAATCAAATTAGTATGGTAGTCCAGTCCGCATTGCGAGGATCCAAGGTTACGTACGAAGTCGCAAGTGCTTGATGAAGGCGGGTTGCAAAGTTGATCGCAGGTGTTTTGCTGAGCCTGGCACCAGCCGTCTGCAGAAGGTGGGTTAGTTTTGTTTGTTTGGTCTAGGGCCGCAAGCCATAGCTAGCTGGACAAAAACATACTGCGTCGGCCAACTTCGATCTTGTTGACGTCGATCATGGAGGTCCACTTGGAGACATCGGCAGAGACGACAGTCAGCGCGGACAGCGCGACGAGGGCAACATTTTGGGCGAACATGGTTGCGGTGGGTGGGTTTGGTCTGCAGATAAGAGAAGAAATAATGTTAGTCCTGGAACTGACGATGTTTTCTTGAAGTGTGGTTTGTCGGGGAAAGGATGTCTGTCGAGTGAAGTGAAGTTGATGTGTTTGGGGTTACTGACTGTTTGAGGATTTGTTGATGATTAATATTATTATGTTGGGCCGGCCGTCTGCACTTCGCTGGGAAGGAGGATTTGACTTTTAAAAGGTGATGGGATTGGTGGTGATCAGGATCTCAGATACAATCACTTAAAATGCTAACGAGTAACCGGGAGAGAAATGGAAGGCGGGAGGGCAGGATGTTTGTATTAAAAAGAGAAGGCACAAGAGACTTACACACATATAACCGGGCCTAGGCGAAGGCGAGCAGGCGAGCAGGCGAGCGAGGACGAGGATGAGACCTGAGATGGGGAAGTTGGACTAATCCCGGTCAACGATCGTGACAGCAGCTTCTGAATCCTTGCAATCCCTGCAACAATACGGCCTAAATCGTGCTAGCAACACAAGGGTACCCCCATGTCTATCAGCATGCAGCCCATGGCCACCCATGGCAACCCATGGCAACCCATGACAGAAGTGGCTGGAGAGGCGTCTTCTTTTCCTCTTTCCCTCAGCATTCCCTGCACCTTGCAGAATAAAGTTAGAGCGCCAAGCAATACGAGGTTCCTGGCAGAGACATATCAATTCAACGGGCCAATCGAAGCTTGTCGTTTGCTGCAGCGGCAGGGAGGCAGGGAGCTTCTCGTCCTCTTCTCCAAACTCCAAACACACCTAACGCCCTCCTTCTTTTCCCTCAATTGAGTGACATACCATAATACATGTACACTAGGTAGTGAGTGAGCTAGCTAACCAGGTACCAACCTGCCAACCACTACCATTAACTATCTGCATCTGCATCCCGATCTTCCATGGTTGATGATGATTCTTTTCAAGGTTCCCCGTCTGTGGCGTTCAACCTCCTTGCCTACCCTCGTATGTAGAAACAAACGGCACGTTTGGACCGACTGCTAAAGTCCGGATAACGCTTGCGACCAATAGCGTGTGCATGGTGTTTTCCAGTGGCAGTCACGTAGCCGTGCCGATATTCCCTTCCACTGAAAGAATTTCCATCATCCCATAAAAACAGCACACACCCCAACACCGTTGATCATTACTCCTTTCGAGAAGACCGACTGGGATTCCTTTATCTCCATCGTGGCGACACAAGCAACACCATTGATTACATAACTGCATTCGGACAAATCGAGGTACTACTGTTGTACAGTTGCACTACCCAGCTGTGTGTAACGTCGGGGCTGTCGGCGGTCGCGGGAGGTCATGCGGACTGCCTGCAACCTGCATTGCCTTTACCAACCTGCTGAATGCACTTCAATACTCAAAACACGAGCGCCAAGTTTCCCGCCTCGCCATGTCGCATGAGAGAGAGAGCCGGTAAAGCCGACTTTGACTTTTCCAACCTTCGCGCTCGCTGGGGTTAAGGTTGGTGCCTCTGCCCGCTCGCCACCACCATCAACCTGGAAATTTAGGCGGGCTTTGGAGGTCCCGTCGGGTTAAGAAAGTTTACTTTGAGTTATCTGTCTCATAGTAACAAAGGTGTCAGTGGTCGCCGTAACTACCTCGGTATTGCTCGTAGCAAATGCCACATCAATTTCCTTTGGGGTCCACCGCCTCATTTCAACGGTCGGCTGGACCGGCAGGACTCTGGGAGATATTTTCACGATCCCACTACAAACAATGGCGGGAACATCGGCCAGTTGCCAGTCGGGTCTTGATGTTTTGGGTTTGTGATAAAGTGGTGGCCAGTGGTGGCCAGTGGTACCTCACCAGCCACACTCCATCCAAGGAGTCCACCCATAACCCCACCTGTTGCTAGTGCCTGATCTGCAAGACTACTGCTTTGGGTTGTTCAGTCCGGCGGTAAAAAATCATGTCGAGACCTCAAACCAACACCCCATGTTCCTTCATCTCTCAACCTGCGACTCTTTCTCACGCATCTGAAACAAGTTGCGACCCTTTGGCCTTTTTCCCATGCGCCTGTCCATGTATGTATGTGTCGTTTTCTCCCTCAGATCTGTCACTTGGATTCTCGGTCGGCCCTGTTGAGGATCACCAAGTCAAGTTAATGGGCGCGTTGGGATAAATGGCATCAAGTATTATTATACTTAGCACCTCGCTGCTAGCTCCCAACTTGAAAGCCTCTGCCGAACGCCAGCGCGTGGACGGACCATGAAGATAACCTAAGTGGACCGTCCGACCAGATTCCTGACGTCTTGCATTCCAAAAGAAGAAGCAGGAAAACCCGCCAGAATGCCATGAGCTTCTAACCTGGCTTGAGCGTCAATCGATACGGCCCTGTTTGGGCCAACAATCAATCAATCAATTGATTTGGGTTTCTAGTCATACCCACCTCGGCAATGTCTTGACTGCTCAACTGATATATACTTCTTATAAATAGAAAAGGAAATACGGGTTGCAACCAATTTATGCTATCTTTTGTCCAATCTATTGAAGACTAGGAATATTGATGTCTGTAGCACGTGGGGTAATGGCCGGCGAGTGTATCCAGGCCAACCTTGGTTCTGGCTCGCCTACGTTACTAAGGCTGCATGCTTTTCGCTTGTCTCTTGTCAATGTATCGGAGGTCTTGACATCTCTCCTCGAGACATTCATTACTAATCTCGGCTGGCAGACAATATACAATCGCTGGAGACTTGGAGACCTCCTTTTTGCTCTTTTTGAAAACTCAAGCTGAACACGAAGAGCTTTTACTTCTCAGGCGGATTAGCTTGAGAGTCCATGACTCGCCCCATATTTACACTCGTAAACAGAGTATCCGAGCAAACCAATGTCACTTTCGCCGGAAATATGGTCGGAATGAATGATAGCATTCACGTCGGATTCCAAGTGGTGCCAAGCCCCTATTGAGATGGTTCCCGCGGCGCTGTGGAACTGATAGGCATTGATCAGTATGGGGTAGGTTCGGTGGGAAGCGGTGCAGAAGAATGGCAAGAAATGGGGTGGAACGATACATATTTCTTCAATCGAACCTCCCACCTCCTTGCTCCTCCTTGCTCGTGGAGGTGCCTGTGCCTGGCGCCACATTTCGCACGACCGACCGACAGCGGGGTCTACTTACTATTGATAGCCCACCTGCTCGCTTTATGGTCGAATGAGCGAGGCGTGTCGGGCTGTGTCGGCCCCTTCCTGGTTATATCGATATTTGGGCCTCACTCCGGCTCCAAGGCCTCGACTAAATATCCCGTTACAAGCTTGGTGGAATATCCTTCTGGCCAATTTATCCAGCATACATTATGTCGGGTTGTGCTGAATGCTGAGTGCACTTAACCCTCGGAGAGAGAGCCGCCGCACCCTGTGGTTCTCGGCCAATTGTGGAGCAATCCCGAACTCCTGTCCAATGTCACTGCTTCATGTTAATTGGCCTCTTCACTCATAAGGGGGGGCAGTTGACTAACGGGCGCCTTTCAAGTTCATCGAGGGAGGGTTCTGAGTAGACTCTCGTGGCCCTGCTATTTCCATATGGCTTGACCACTCTTGTCGTCCGGGGCCTAAGGCGTCCAAAGAGCTCTGGAAACCCCCTGATTGGAGGATTCTGTTGACCGATTCTCCGTCCAGACCCGTCCGATCGGCGCAGCCTCAAAATTCGGAAGTGGTTTAAGAACAGCTCGCGCCGTCCATATATTGGAGTCGGATCTATCATCGCTATCTGCACAAGAATCTTACCAATTTGCGCAATCATGCTGCTATTTAACACTCTTTTGGCGCTTTGCGCACCGGCCGTATCGTTGGCACTCACTTACAAAGGGGTGGATTGGTCGTCGGTCGCTGTCGAGGAAAAGTCGGGCATCCAGTACAAGACGAGCAATGGCGCCGCACAGCCGCTCGAGAAGATATTGGCCGCCAATGGTGTCAATATTGTCCGGCAGCGGGTTTGGGTCAATCCCAGCGACGGCAACTACAACCTCAATTACAACCTGGCCTTGGCAAAGCGTGCGCGGGCCGCAGGAATGGAGGTCTACATCGATCTGCACTTCAGCGACACGTGGGCCGATCCAGCCCATCAGAAGATCCCTGCCGGCTGGCCGACCAATGCCGACGATCTCGCCTGGAGGGTCTACAACTATACGCTGGACGTGAGCAACCAGTTCGCGTCCGCGGGCATCACCCCCAAGATCATGTCCATCGGCAACGAGATCACAACTGGAACGCTTCTCCCGACCGGAAGCACTTCCAACTTCTACAACCTGGCTCGGATCCTTCATTCCGCATCAGCGGGAATCAAGGACAGCAAGCTGTCAACGAAGCCTCGCATCATGATCCACTTGGACAACGGCTGGAAGTGGGATACCCAGAAATGGTGGTACGAGAGTGTACTGAAGCAAGGTCCCTTCACAACTTCCGATTTTGACATGATGGGTGTCTCCTATTACCCCTTCTAGTAAGTTTACATGCCTGCTAAGAGATCCTTAATGGAATTGGTCTCAGGCTTCGCGCCAATGGCTTTCAAGCTTCTCTCAGCGAGATCTCACGCTAACAACGCAATTTCAGCAACTCGGCTGCCACGCTGTCAAGCCTCAAGTCCAGCTTGGCTAACATGGCCAACACGTGGGGTAAGGAGATCGTTGTCGCAGAAACCAACTGGCCGACGTCTTGCCCTTCCCCACAGTACGCTTTCCCCAGCGACCTGAAAAGCATTCCGTTCTCCGCGGCCGGCCAGACGACCTTCGTCCAACAGGTCGCCGCCGCAGTCTCGGGCGTCAAGAATGGAGTCGGTCTCTTCTACTGGGAGCCGGCCTGGGTGGACAATGCTGGCCTGGGGTCCTCATGCGCTTCAAACACCATGTTTGCCTGGCCAGGTACTGCGCTCTCGAGCCTGTCCGTCTTCTCGACCATCTAGTTGGTAGAATAGCAATGCAATAATAACGTGGCAATATCAACGCCTCCCATCGCAATTTAACACACACCGCAAACAGCTTGTGCCACTTCCTAGTGTGATCTTTGTTCCTGCTTCGAATGTGCGCCTTTGTCCAAGACTTTACAGTCAGATGGGCGCCATGGCGGCCAATTGTCTTACCCGCCAAAGAGGGATGCCGTCACTAAAGTAAGTTGTGAAAATTCCAGCAGCCAAGATTTGCCGCTTTCTCCAGGACAATGGAGTGGACCCCTTTCTTTTACCATGGCCCCATTAGCAGGGGACGCCTTTGACTTCCCGCGATGGGTGCGGTATCAATGGCCTCCCTGAGACCCCCCACCCTCGCAATGACTTCTGATTATGCATCCCTTCTCTACTACGCGATCAGTCGTCAGGCAAAGGGCGACGACTAATCTTTGCTAGAAACCTCCTTGATGTTTCCTCTCTCCCACGCAACCAGACACTCCCGGCAAAAACCTACCCCTGACGATGCCTGGCATCGGTAGCCTGGTCAGGCCAACCATGAACATACGACCCGCAACCGTCACCCCGACCGCGGCGGCTGCGATGGCCTCCTCGCCGGGGCCGACGCCGGAAACGACGCCGCCCCCACCGCGGGTGTTGCTGGCTTCGGCCTCGCAATCGTTCGTCCTGGGTATAGACACGTGCGGTTTTACCTCGGGGAGCACATGTAAGCAAGGACCGGAAACCGCCTCATCATGACCATCACGGCCTGAGAAGTGCCGCTAACCACCCCGATTCCGCAACAATACAGTAACATGCTCCGCGGGCTATTGTACGAATATAGGAGATCACCGCGGCTGCTGCACGGGCGCGCCCACGGACTGCAGCTCGAGTATTTGGACGACATGTCGGGGCTACACCGAGGGCGCCGGATACTGTGGCGCGCATACGCTTTGCTGGTAAGTATTACCCGCCACTGCTGGAACTGGAACTGGAATTCATCGCTCGGGGGAGACAGCAAGACTGACTTATGTATTCTTTTGCAACACGTTATAGTAGCGCGGCCGCATTACCAGCATGTGTGACATATTACTTCACCACGGATCGAAACCCGGGCGTCACTTTCACCAATGTCGGATGCGGCACGAGCGCCATGTACGGCCAGATGTACCCATTCCCTCCCGAACTAATGCCAACGACCTCGGCCGACGACCACCCCTCCGCGACGGCATTGACGATCAGCCCCATCGACACATCAGGAAGCAGTGCCGACAAGTCACAAACGAGCCCCACAGGCGCCATCGTGGGGGCCATTGTCGGCGGGGTCCTCCTCATCGCGTTGGCCATTCTGGCATTCTTCCTATTAGCCAAGCGGCGGCGCCGACAGCAAGAGCAGCAGCTGATCACGAAGGAGCTCATCTCAGGCCCGACGGACCGCAGTCCGATCACGCCCGAAAAGAGCGGTGGCGGCAGCAACCTGCGCACGCGCCTCCGCCTCTCCACGATCCCCGAGCAGAACAGCCCGCTGCCCACGTCGCCGATGCTCTCGCGGTACAAATCGTCCCGCCGCAGCTACGGGCCCGACTGGCCGCTGGGGTCCGCCGATCCGCTCGAGTCTCACCCCGTCCTCCCCGGCATCGCCTCGGTCGCTTCACCCAACGCCGTCGTGGATCTCGAGAAGCGCCTCAGCGAGCCTCGCGGTGGAGGTGGAACTCCTGTTCCGCAGCTGCACATCCCCGCGATCCCGGTGACGCGTCTCTCGCCTGCGCCGCCTCCCAAGTCACCCGGTAACGCCTCGCCCCAACAGCAGCAGCAACAGCAACAACAACAGAAGATTTACAAGCAGCGCACACCGAGTGCTTCCTCTACCGATATCGGGGCGCTCCAGTCGCCACGTCTCAGCTTTGCCCCGCCTGCGTCGCCCATCGACGCGGCGTTCAATGCCGAGGTCGCCAGGCGCGTGAGCCTTATCGACGGTGCTGGTGCTGCTTCTACCATCTCTATCCCGGCCAACAGCAGCAACAGGAATAGCATGAACCCGTGGAGAGAGAGCAACAACATCCGGATCTCGACGAAACCGCCGCCTAGGAGTAGCGTGTATCAGCAGCGACAAGACCAGTCGGTATCGCCCCTCGAGCGGAGCCCCGAGAGAAGAGGCAGTGGCGGTAGTAGCATCGGTGTGTCGGACCCGAGGAGGCCCAGCCTAATATCGGAGCCGAGCATTCGCGGCTCTCGCTTTGTTGATGCGGCGGCGGACGACCTGGTGAGTCCCGTCTCGCCCGAAGAAGAGGAAGGGCTAGGTGTAGATACGATAGGGAGAGGAGGGATGGACTCGGGGAGGGTGAGTCCTGCCACCGTTAGTCCGATGGAGAGCAGGCGGGGAAGCTTGGATCAATGATGATGATGTTGTTTCAGGTTGATGTTATTCTTAGTAGTTACACACATTGGGTCGGCCACAGTCATGGTCATGTGGTGGTCAGTAGTGTAGGGAATTTGTACGATGAATGGATGTCGTGTTACGCTTGGGAATCATGTACACACAGGCAAGGCGAACGATACCTGGGGTCGGCGTTCGGGGAGTCTTACTTGCGAACAAAAATAAAACAAAAGTCACCACGTACATCCTTGGCAATTTGATCATTTCAATCAAGATTACAAGGTCCTGTGGGAAAGAATGCACATCCTAAACGACATCAAAGTGAACAACTGATTGATAAGGTGCAGTAACAGGTATGCCGCTCAATGGGCAGAGAGCTCTGTGCTTGCCATTTCAAGCCCCTACAGCAGCAGGCATGGCCGCCGCGTTCTGAACCAGGGCCTCGACTTTGCCACCCAAACCTCCATTGCTGGGCTCGTTACCATTCCCCTTCCCCTCCACCGTATGTTCCCGGTTCCAGTCAAGCACCTGCTGGCAGACTCCCTCGAGAGTCGTGTAGACGCCGCGGTACCCTAATCCACCCGCAGCGACCGGCTTCTGCGCCGCCGCATCGGTCGCGGGCGTGTGCGTCGCCACGGAGAAGGTGGCAGGCTGTAGCAGGGCGATCTGGCCCCGGGGCTGCATCCACCCAAACAGGCCGGGGAGCTGTCGCGCCAGCGTGTCGCAGAACTCGATGGTGTAGGCCAGTAGCAACATGGGCACGGGCTGCAGCATCTGGACCTGGCAGGGCGTGACCGAGAGGGTCATGCACACGTTGTAGATGTCCCGGAACGAGGGCGGCGGGTTCGGGTCTGTGATGACGAAGGGCCGGCCCGCGCAGCCCGGCATGCTCTGTCGGTCGCCGTGGTCGAGCAGGGCCGCCTCGAACAGCAGGTGGCCGATGGACACGTGGGTCGCGTGCACGAGGTTCTGGATGATGTTGGGCGTCCAGCTGGGGCACGAGGTGCCGGAGCGCAGGCACAGGCCGACGAGCTGGTCGCCGACGCTGGAGCCGTAGATGCCGTTGGCCGGGCGAATGGCGCCGGTGCGGAATGAGAGTGAATTGGCGCTGCAGACGAGGCGCTCGGCGACGGCCTTGGCGTGCGCATAGTTGCCAAAGTACTGGTCGTGAGGGCGCAGGGGTTGGTCGAAGTCGGCCTCGTCCAGCGCTTGCACGTAGTTACGCGGCCATCGTTGCCAGGGCCAGACCGAAAGGTATCCCACGGGCCGAACCGCCGTCGACGCCGACGACGTCGCGATAAAGACGGAGGCACCCGCGCGCTGCGCTGCCTCCAGCACGTTGCGCGTCCCGCCGACGTTGACGCGCGCGACGCGGTCGTACGTCGCCTCGGACCGCTCGTTGGGCACGATCATGGCCGCTGTGTGGAACACGGTCAGACCCTTGGCCTTGACGCAGCTGCTGGGCCACGGCTTGGCGAACGCCGCCTCGACGGACGCGGCGTCGGTGATGTCGGCCTGGACGAAGTCGACGCGGCTCGCGGGTCCCGTGAGCATGTCCGGGCGAGCCGGGGCGCGGAAGTCGACGTTGCGGATGGACTCGGGGGACTGACCCCGCTCCAGCAGGTGCAGGATGAGCTGCCCACCCACGCCGCCAGAGCCGCCGACAACGACATAACGGCGGTCCGATCGGGCGGGCGGCAGGTGCGCGGCCCAGGACAAGGGTTCTCGCTCAAGCCGCGAGTACGTGGCACGGATCTCCTGCTCGGTCCAGCGGTGCGGCGAAAGGGTCAGGACCTCGGGCGGCGTGGCGGTCAGGGCGCGGTTCAGCTTCCAGAAGTACAGCACGGCTAACATGACAACGGCGGCGGCCGCGGACGCGAGGGGGTGGGCTTGTAGCCACTCCATGTTTGGGGTGATTTCAATTACTCACCACCCACGGGCTGCTTGCGATAGGAGTGAGATTAAGAAAGAGACTGTGTGTTTTTTATTCTGTTTCCTGGATGATTTTGTCGTATCATTTGGAGACCCTTTTATGCATGTCACCACAGCCCCTCTCCCTTTACTCGTTGCATGCCAAACGTGAGTTTTCACACGATCTTCTCACGGACTAGGAGCGGTCGGACACGATTACGAACCTAGCGTCAGTTTGCTGGCCATAACAATTATGGAGCTTGCCCGGCCACTAGCAGAATAGAGTATAGTTTCCGTTGGAAGCGATCAGTTGAAGGCAGAGGTGAGCTGCAAAGAGGATAGGCTGTGAAGTAAACCGACTCGTCTAATCTTAACATTCAAGTTTGCCTCTCTTTTCTTTCCTTTTTTGCGAAAAAAAACCAGGCTTTAGTTCAGTGTTCAAGGGCACCTCTCTGTTACTTACATCGGAATCACCGCGACCCGGCTCAGCATATCGATATGGGAAGTGGCTTGCTAGCCTAGCCCAGATGCGCTCGACAGATAGTAAAACCCTGTCTAGCCCCTAACTAGCCCCTATTTCGTCACTCAGGAGTCGGGACAGCCCAAGCAAATCCCAGCTCTGCGTAGTAAGCAGAGCTTTGTGCTAACAGCGGCTTCTTGCATATGTTTGACAAATAATAAGATCATTAGGTCATCCCAGGCCAGCCAATCAAGACACAGCCACTTGCTGAATTGGGAAACACAAGTTCTTTGATAAGGGCATACGATACACCTAATAAAGGCGTTGTTGAGTCACAGCCTGCGCATTGTAGATAGAACTCCTCTTTGTCCAAGCCGAGAGAAAATGAGTAATTGTCCTTCTCATAGAATATTAATATAAGCAGCGGTCGCGTTGAATCCAGGAGCAGGAACCAGCAAACATCGATACTTCTCTGCCATCCTTATTCGCCCATCAGTCAGCTTCATAACACCGAGCCACTCGGCGTGATAGCAGGATGCAAAGCGAAGTTGAGAACCCTGCCGCCCCTGGGGAGGGGCTGCCGATGCCAAAACCACTGAGTTACGGTGTGGAAATTGAAGGCCTTGTTCACTATGTCCTCGAGGACGAAGAGGACCCCTTGGGTCATGTTGACGGTCTGCCAGAACCAATACGAGTTCCTAGATCAGTCGACGAAAACAACCCTTACGACTATTGCCGTGAATTGATGTTGGACACATTGCAAGAATATGGTATTCCTGTCGAAGGAATGAAAATCACATGCAAGAAACCCAAATCTACGGAGGACTATGTTGCCCAAGAGCGCATCAAGGAAGCAGGCAGTTGGGTTATCAAAGGGGACGGCAGTATATATGCGTATGTGCCAGAAGACTCAAAGTGCCGATTCATAGACTTCGAGATCAATAGTTCCGTCGAGCACGACTCGCCCGAGTCGTTTCGGGTGCTCCATTTCGCGCTCAACTGTCTTGCCGAGAAACATCGCCTTACTGTTAATGAAAGCTGCGGAATGCACGTCCACGTGGGTAACGGAGCTGAGATGTTCTCGCTGGACAATATGAAACGTATCAGTATCCTCTGTTGGTCGGCCGAGCATCTAATCGACACATTACACCCGCCATGGAGACGCATGTCCCTCTACTGTGCGCCGCTGCGGACAGCTTCTATGTTAGGCACGGGATACACAGACAGATTGCTATGGCATAGTGAAGAAGGTAACCCCCATACCTGTCGTTACACCGCTGGAAACGTGCGGTTTGGAGAGAGATCGACGCTCTGGAGAGAAACCCACGCGCACCAAGACACCGTCGAACGTTACCTCAAGTCGAGAGAGTCAAAGGATAACTTCGCGCCTTTCCTAGATGACGAAGCGGCTGTTGAATTCTACGAAAAGGATTCCGAAGAATACCAAAAGATAGCGGAAACCCTTCAAGGATTAGACCAAGATGAGCCTAACCACTCGTACGATTTCACGATCCCCGAGAAGGTGCCGGGGTATTCCGCTGCGAGTTCGCGGCCTGACAGCCCCGAGAGTTCTGTAGAGGATTCCGAGGTGCCCCCAGCACCTGAAGATATATTAACACAACATCAGCTCGCCAACCGGGTGGCCGCATTGCCTAAAGATCGGCTTTTCAAGCCGTCGGCTCCGAGGCGGTACACCACCCGCCCTCGTTGTACAGGATCTCGAGTCACCAATGAAGACCTCGAGAAATGGAACCAGATGTTAATGTCCGTTGACATATTTCCACAGGACGAGGGCAAGCGAAAGCACCCCATTCTCGAGGGCGTCATCCGTCTCCTGGAAGCTGAAAGCTCCTGTGAGATTGCTGACTTGTTGATGGCGGATGTAGGGGCTAGTAAGATGGCTTACTACTTTGGCATGTATGAATGCAACGTCGTGAATCAGCTCCCGCGACATACGATTGAGTTCCGTCAAGCCGAGTCGAGCCTGGACCCGGACTGGGTCGCGACGTGGGCCAAGATCTGCATCGGCTTAATCAAGTTCGCTGTTAACGCCCCCGCCGACGTCTTCATGCAGGTCGTCACTAACTGTGCTCTCGCTGAGCGAGAGACGGTTCGGGAGTACGACGTCGTCGATCTGCTCGGCCAAATCGGGCTATTTGCCGAGGCGAACGCCGCCGCCGAGAGGATGTGGCGTAATCGCGAGGAGTGGCGACTTGAGTATAACGGCGGCGAAGGAGACTCCGATAACGAGCGTCCTTCCAACCCGGGAGATGGCGGTAGCGGAGGTGGAGGTGGAGGTGGAGGCGGTGGTGGGGGTGGGGGTGGTGGTGATGATTCTAACCCAGACGATGACTCCGGCTCACAAGGTGGCAATAACCCTAAGCCAGGCGATGACGGTAGCGACAACCCCGATTCCAGTAACGATAAAACAGGTGGAACCGAGGGACCCAGCCAGGAGAATCCCGAGACAGGCGTCGATGTACCCAAGGCAGAGAATCCTGTTCAGGAATTGGGTCACGACCCAGTTCCTGAAGTGTCTGGAGTTCCCGAGCCAGTTCCCGAGCCGATTCCTGGCCAGGAGCCTTACGCGGCTCCTGACCCGGATCCTGACCCAGCCCCTAAAGAAGCTTCTGGCCCAATTTCTGGCCCAGTGGCTGATCCGGAGATTGATAGAATTGATGGTCTTCATGAGATCGACGGTGATGACTCCGACGACACCGAAAAGGCCGCCGCTACTGCCGCCACCGCCCAAGAACCGCCCAAGCCCGCAGATGGAAGACCTCTTATGGCCTTCCGAGGTTTCAGCCTCACTTCCCGTTCCAAGTCATCGTCCGGAATCCGGCCCGCATTGTCTCCCTTCCGAACGAACCCGGTATCAACGACGGGCACTCTGGGAATTGGAGCGAGTGCACAGATACGCTGGCTCCAGCAGCGAACGAACGGTGGAAGTCCCAAACCAGCAAACGAGGGAAACCAAGTGGAACACCCCCAAGAAGCTGAGGGAGGCCAGGTGCAAAGCACCGAGGGAAAAGGGGGAAGCCAACACCCTGACGATGATGGAAGCGTGAAGGGGAAACAGACGGGAAACGAGCAAGGTGAGGGAGAACTTACCGTACAATCTCCAGGGGAAGTAGGGGATACAGCCACGAACGAACCAACGAGCCACAACTCGTGCGTCGCGCAGTAGGTAAGTGCCACTTGAGTGTGCGGGTACTTTCTCTTAAATCTAAGAGTTTTACTGTGTGTATTATGTTCCCTTTGTGCACGGTAACTACTTCTGGCCTTCTCAACGGTATGTACAACCTGATACACTGAGTATCCGGTGTTGGTTAAACCACTTGAACTGACTTCTTCTACCACGAATTTGTATCGATACGCGAGTTACATACGTAGAGAAAAACAAGCTAAAGTATTTCGCTGCCAAGTCTTACAAAACGAGTCTATTGTTTCTTATAAAGTTAATTTGTTAATACTTTACTATGAAGGGGCAAGGGTTGTCGTGTCACCGAATTTAGTACGATGTAAACGGAGAGGCCATGCCACAAGGCCATGAACAATGAAGTTATAATAGACTTTATGGTGATGTCCAAACCATACCATAGCCTCGGCGTCGGATCCGATCTCGGCAGGGTATACCATAGACGACCGGGAGAATGGGAGACTCGGTTGTCATTCGGCCAGTTCGGGCGGCACTCGCTGCAAAGATTAACGGCATATGTGTATTTTTGTCTTGTTTGTTGTACTGCAAGCGGAAACGTCAAACCTGCCACCCACCGATCCCCCACACCTAACCCACGTTCGTCGCGTTCCAAGGCGGGTGTTGCCGGCCATTCGTCCTGTTCTCTGGTGACGCAAAAGGGAGGCGATATCACAACATCGCGCCAATTTCCTGGGCTGCATTTCAGCCCGTTGTTTCTTCTTCTTAAAAGTCGAGCTACTAGGCCCGATAAAAAAGAATCGTCACAGAACACAGGGGTTCCAACCAAAAAGTCAAAGTGGTTGCCAAGGTGCCAAGGCTGTCCCTCAGCTGTTCTGGCGTAGCAGTCGAAGAAAAGCCCAGCCCCAGCCAAGGGGCTATAAAATTGCGTGCTTAAGTCGATGGGTCTCGCCCAGCGCCAGCCAAGGCCGTGGCTTAAAACAATATCAGGTCACAGAGCTGCAACTTCATCAGCCCAGACGAGGTATTATTTCATCTGTATGGCGGGTATTGAAGCGGAGTGTGAAGAGTGGTCACTCTGTAGGTCATAGTTAAAAAGTATGGTGTTCCCATGTTACTGTCTTGTGTGTCTACTCCGTATCCGTGTTGTGAAACATCGATAAAAGTCTTCTCTTTTTCCACAGAGCTCCTTGACCTAATACAAATTGAATGAAAGGCGCGATGGCTGAACGCAAGTCGGCCGAGATGGACACGCTCTCTGTCCCTACGGACGATGGCGAGTTCCCAATTCGAGTGGTGGACTGGTCCCCTGAAGAGGAGAAAAAGGCCAAACGAAAGTGAGTATATCGTTTTTGTACAATATCTTCAACTTGATACGCTAATCAGGTGTTGCCAGACTCGACACACTCATCATGCCCGTTCTCACTCTCGGGTTCTTTTGCTTGCGTAAGTTGGCCAAAGTTACTATTCTCCTCTACAAATAAACAGACTCCTTCTAACAACTCTATACTACCCCTGAAACAGAACTCGACCGTGGCAACATGGCCAACGCCATAACAGATCGTTTCATGGAAGACGTGGGCATCGACCAGGACCAATTCAACGTGGGCCAACAGATGCTGTCCCTCGGCATCGTGCTGACCGAGATCCCGTCCAACATGATCCTGTACAAGGTCGGCCCGGGCCGGTGGCTCACCCTGCAGCTCTTCCTCTTCGGCATCGTCAGCACCTTCCAGTCCTTCCAGCGCGGCTACGGCCCCTTCATCGCAACCCGGCTGCTACTGGGCATCACCGAGTCCGGCTTCATCCCGGGCGGGCTCTACACCCTGTCGACGTGGTACACGCGGTCCGAGACGGCCAAGCGCGTCATGGTTTTCTACTTCGGCAACCAGATCGGCCAGGCCTCGGCCAAGCTGCTGGCCTACGGCATCCTGCACATGCGCGGCGTGGGCGGCCAGCCGGGCTGGTTCTGGCTGTTCGCGCTTATGGGCTCCTTCACCGTCCTGAGCGGCTTCGTTTTCGGCTTTTGTCTGCCCGACTCCTTCCAGAACCCCCACAGCACCTTTCTGCCAAAGTTCTCCTGGTTCACGTCCCGCGAGCTGCACATCCTACAGACGCGGGTGCTGCTCGACGACCCCATGAAGGGCAAGAAGAAATCACGCATCGGGAAAGACGCCTTCAAACGCGCGGTGAGTAGACATATCCCTAAGCTTCTGCTTCATAGTCCACAACGGTTGAGACTAATAATACTACGTAGTTCACTGACTGGAGATGCTGGGCCCATTTCCTCATCACTCTTTGCAACAACGGCCCACAGCGCGCCTTCGATACCTATGCTCCATCCATCGTCACGAGTTTTGGCTTTGGAAGTCTCGTTAGTAACGCCATGGCAGCCGTTGGTCTCTTCCTGCAGGTCCCAGTATCATTTGCCTTCAGCTGGATTTCCGATCGCTTGTAAGTTGTTTTCCTGAAATTTCCCCCCTTTTCATTCAGGGACATCCCATCCATTGCAGACTGCTAACAAACTGGCTTGTGTCCTACTGTATTTAGTAACCTGCGAGGCGAAACCGTGATGCTTGGTATCTTCTGCCATCTTATTGGCTATATCTTCAACCGGGCCTTCACCGATGTCAACCTCCGCGGCGTGCGTTACTTTGGCGTTGTCTGGACACAAGTGTTTGGTACCTTCTCGCACCCCCTTAATATCGCGTGGCTATCTCTTGCTTGCAAAGACTCGGAGCAAAGGGCGCTAGCGATGGCTGGGTAAGTACAACCAACCCCTTCTCCAGCAAAGATTTATTTTCCTTTTCGCTGTCGCGTCCAGGGACTGGAATAAGAACATGCGGAGTATATCTTGCTAACCCCAGCCTAGTGTCATCATGGGCGCCAATATCGCGGGCATCTACGGCGCGCAAATCTTCCGGAAAGACGACAGACCCCTGTACCGACGCGGCTTCAGCGTGGCTATTGCCGTGCTCTGCGTGGGTTTCGTCCTCACCATGGGCCGCTGGCTTGACGACAAGCGAAAGCAACGCCAAAGGAAGAGGGAGGAAAATCAGCTACAAGGAACTTCATCTAGTTCTGCGGACTCAAACACCGAGGTTGGGGCCAAAGAGGTCTCACCGGTGGAGCTCAAGTCGGGTGCCGTTGATCCCCTGAAATAATATATTCACTCCAGGCAGGCTCGGTGGCCTGCTATCATCTACCTAATAGCAAATCGTTATTTTTGTTTAGAACCAAGTCTAAATCCAGGGTTATGAAGACCTCAGATAACGGTACTTATTTCCTATGCCCTTCCTATGGTCCTATTCTATGAAATATATAGTGACATATGTTTGCTGTATAAGAGGTAGTTATTGCTCGATTATCTCTTGCCACGTAGAAGGGAATATGCCGCCGCCCCTAGGCTTCCATGATTTCTGGTTGGCCGTCATGATAATGATTCTAGAAAGGTGGTATGCATACTGCAAAGTTCGACGTCTCCGAGAACGCAGTGCAAAAGAGCAAGCAGAAAGCTATCTTGATGATGTATAATAGAATGAGTTATTTGTTTTGTTTTCTACTTTTTATTCCCTATTTCCTGCCTAGCTTTTTCAAAGCATGTCCCCTCTAGATACTTGAAAACTCCTTATCTTCATATTAGTCACATGGAAGTTTAAGATGGCTTTTCGTTGTATTCGCTGTATCCTGGTAATAAATACTGTTAGTTGCGGCTTATGCTCGCCTACTCACCTTCGCCTTCGCTCCCACGCCTGAGGACATGATTGATCAACTGCGGTTCACCTCAGGCTGGTCCTGCGGAATCAACAGACTCTAGAGCAAGCAATACACTCAAAAGTAAACTCAAAAAGAAGCCATCACACCCATTGCCTTCTAAACTCTCGAGCGCCTGAGGACATGTTCCCCGAACTTGATGACGGACGGCGCCGACTTGATCGGGCTCTCCTCGCGGTACATCGCAATCCGTCACAGAGCAACTCCTGCACAGCGCGGGTCATGCGGCCGGCGACACTTGTCTCGATGCTCAGCTTGTTCACCCTTTTTATGGCGTACACAGACTCTTTCCCCCTTTCGCATCTAGGTGGGATCAACGAGTTGGGATAGTACAGTACGTCACGGCCCAGAAAACCGCAAAGATTGAGATTCTTTGTTACAAGATGCAGACTAGGCAGTGCCTGATCAGAGAAAGGGGCGATAAATCGGTATACAAGTCACCGAAGGGTCTGGCGAAGACGGCCGAAGCAGTAAGACGGATCGATGGTAGTATTCTACCTGAGCATTTGGCATGCATCTTGAATAAGAAAACTTTTGTAAGCCAGCTCCTTGAACCGCAGCATTCCTTCGAGAGTTGATCGGTGACTGCTCTAGAGAATAGACGGTGTTGCTCTTGCTTCAGCCACCCGCCCGGAAGCGTCAAGACTGAGAGCATCAATGACGTCAGTACACTAGGTTTGCCACACAGGATAAACTCCCACCCGGAAAAGGTGGCCGGTGTTACTGCCGGATGGCTTCCCCTGGGATCGAGATATAGCTGTGAGGAAGCGAGAGGAAAAGAGGATGGAAATATCGATAGTGCGGCGCGTTGTGGTACAATCCAGAAATAGCAAATAAGTCCAGTCAACGGGCAACCAAACCACCGGAAAAGAGACGAGGCAAGATATGGCGGGGAAAGGTGGGACGACAAGTGCTGCACTCTAACCGATGCTTCCGAGAATTGCGGACATTTTGTTCCTCATTTTCTCGAGTCGATGGTGCACAAGATCAAGATCGTAGATTGCCGTGCGGATATGCGGGAGAGGCCCACGTTGGGATGGGGAAAAGGGGGCACATCCAGACCGAAAGAAGTATTGAGTGAGTCCAAATAACCCGTTCTATGCACCCCCCCAAAGCTTGCTGCCTATATGCCCCTAATTCAATTATTGTTGCATTTTCATCCAAAAATCAATCGTGTTCAGCTCGTGTATTCATGCCAGGTAGGGTACGTAGTTCCATTTAGGTTAGGTAGCTTCTCGTGATGGCGGTTCGTGCTAGTAGGGAGTTCCGCCCTACGGCGTTGGCGTTCGTTCCTGTGAAACTTACATGGTTAGTGAGTGGCATCCCTCTAAAAGTGTCCGCCCGGGGAGCAACAACCGAATGTCTAATCGTCATTTCTGATTGACACCACCACGACGCCAGTCAACCATAGTCGACTTTCTTTTGCGCTTCGAGGTATAGACGTCACTTCACTACTAACCAATGCTGAAAGCCCGCGAGGAGAGCCTCCACAAAGGCTTCAGTGGTGCTGTACATGCGGAGCAAAAGTCCGCAACACACATGCAGCAGTGCGAGTGAATGAGCCATGTCGTCATGAAACCTCAATCCCAAGATGCATATATAGTTTATCGTAGACCTGACGTATAACCCTAATTGAAACCATTCCAATTGCAACTATAGCCTCATACGATACTACTATTCTCCTCGTCTTTCAAACATAACCACTAACTACTACCAACTAACTACCCAAAACACACCTCCCTCAAGATGCCTTACCCCGAGGAGTTCGAAGGATTCATGATCAATGAGATCGGCAAATACAAGGAGTTCAAGAAGCAGACTGTACGTTTCTCCATCCTGTATCTCGCGAATGATGAGAGCCCAGCGAGACTGACTGGAAAACCGCGTGCAGTTCAAGCCCAAGGTCTTCGGCGACAACGACATTGACATCAAGATCGAGTGCTGCGGCGTCTGCGGCTCCGATGTCCACACCATCACCGGCGGCTGGGGCGAGGCCCATACCCCGATATGCGTCGGACACGAGGTCGTCGGCAAGGCAGTCAAGGTGGGCAAGAGTGTCAAGAACGTGAAACAGGGCGATCGCGTCGGCGTCGGCGCCCAGGTCTGGTCGTGTCTGAAGTGCCCCCAATGCAAGAGCGACAACGAGAACTACTGCCCTCACATGGTTGGTAAGTGACACCATCTTTACTAATCACCGGTTGGAAATATGATTGCTTATATTATTCCTTAGATACCTATGGTGCCCCGTACCCCAAGGATGTTGACCCAAATGAGACCGTCTCCCAAGGAGGCTTCTCGTCACACATTCGCGCCCACGAGTACTTCGTCTTCCCCATCCCCGACGCCATTCCATCTCATTTCGCCGCACCCATGCTATGTGCCGGCTTGACAACCTACTCGCCTCTCGTCCGAAACGGAGTCGGCCCCGGCAAGCAAGTCGCCATTGTCGGCCTCGGTGGTTTAGGACACTTCGGTGTCATGTGGGCCAACGCGCTCGGCGCCGAGGTCACTGTCATCTCCCACTCGCCCAACAAGAAGCACGACGCGCTGAAGCTGGGTGCCAAGCACTTCGTCAACAGCGGCGACAAGGACTGGGCCAAGCCTTTGGCGTTCAAGTTCGACTTCGTCCTGAACGCTGCTGACATGACCCACACCTTCGACCTCGACAGCTACCTGTCAATCTTGAAGGTTGGCTGCCAGTTCCACCAGGTCGGTCTGCCCGATGAGGCGATCCCCAACCTCAAACCGCAGTCGTTCATGGCCAACGGCTCCAGCATCGGTGCCAGCCACATTGGCTCCCGCCCTGAATGTTTGGCTATGCTGAAATTGGCTGCCGAGAAGAAGCTCGACCCCATGGTTGAGACAATCCCTATCTCCGAAAAGGGCTGTGCTGAGGCGATTGAGAGAGTTAAGACAAACAAGGTGCATTACCGGTTCACTCTGACCGACTTCGACAAGGCTTTCGGTGCTTGAGGCGACACCCTATATGTATCTTACACCACAATAGTCGATAGTTAATGAGTAATGATGTACGTCAATAACCATTTCTCGTGTCAATGGTTCGTGTCGCTCCTCATTTAGGTCGAAGGAATGGGTGTGCTTCCGTGTTGAAGACGTAATCATCTAAGCTGATCAAATCAGGGGGCGAAAAGGCCAAATAGAAGTATTTCAACGTCTCGGCCAGCCAGAAACTCTGTGGTTGATATCAATACCAATCATTCGAAAGGGGATACGATGTTTAACTTACCTCCATATAATCCTCGTTCTGAGAGGGGTCGACAGGCTTCGTAACATCACGAACGGCCGCACTGGCCAGTGTCGAGCCTGTGGCATTCCTCACACCCTGGAACATGTCCCATGCGGCCTCCTGGTACTCTGGGCGACCAGTAATTCGATAGAGTAGAAAGACGCTCTCGATGGCTTCCGGCCGTAGGATATATCTAGGATCCTTGGCCGTGGTGAACCCCTTGGGAAGATGCTCCTTCCATTCCGGGCGTTTCTGCCTTTCCTGGATCCACACCTGTTCGTCCCAAGGGCAGTCTTTTCGAGACTTGCAGGCTATCATGTTGTGTCGCTCGGGTCCGACACCGGCAGGCATCGACTTGTAGGCGTAAATACAGCCCTGCGTCAGCTTGGCCCCGATCTCGATGTCGTTCGGCCTGTTCAATAATCGGCCTCCCAGCGCCATGGTACCACCCAGATAACAAGCGAGATGTTCCGTCTCGGGGTCCAGAACCCAATTCCCGTCGCCGTCAACATTCACAGCACCGGATACCAGCATGTCTTCCTCTCCCGGGACCATCGGTCTGAAGAACATGTACTTATCGGCGGCGTCCATGAACTTTTCCGACATGGCCTTGTACTTGGGCTCCGCGCCTTGAATGAGACCGTGCATCTTAGGCAGGTACTCGTAAAGTGAGTCGGCGCATCCCGCCAGAGTGAATTGACCACCAGTAGATACGTCCTGCGCGCTCATGGAGACCATCATGGGCCACAATCCAGGCAATTGGGTCTCGTTCTGTTGGCGATGAAAAACATCCATAACCTTGGACATAGCGTTGTAGTACTTTGGGTCGCCGGTGATCTGCGACAGACGCGTCATCTCGAGCGACAAGGTTCCAGGGGAAGCTGAAACGACGGAGCTCTCGACGAACAGCTCGTCCCCGGTTTTAGCACGCTTGAAATCGATAAAATCGACAGGCATGTGGTTAATTGTGTTGAAGGCGCCATAAAGCAAGTCGCCGAGCTCTTTCGCCTTGACGAGCAAGATTTCGCGTTTGCTCAGATCGTAAGCAGCGAGGAGTCCTCCCAGATAGCGAATGTTAGTCTCAAAGGTGTTGACGCGGGGCGAGCTCGACTTTCCAAAGTCGATTTCGGCGACAGCAGCGACGGCCTCGTTGAACTCCTCGCGAAGGCCCATGATCCACAGGCTATCGAGAGAGTCAACCAGCGTGGCCGCCCAGCCAGAGAATTGGTCCTGGAAAGAGCCAGTCATTGGCTTCAATGCGTCCTTCATCCAGGCGTATTTCCGGTACGCTTGCCAATCTCTCTGGAAGAGCTCTCGGACCTCGCGCCTTCTGGCTTCACGAACTGCCTTGGTTTTGGCGGCTTCTGCCTTGAAAGGGTGCTGGACATTGGGGAGAGCCTTTAGACCCTTGGTGGTTGGCAATGGCTCAGGTTCACCATGCGGTGGGTGCTGGTGCTTGACCTTGGCCCAATCGAAGCTTGATTTCGCAGTAACAGGCGAGGGCAGCGGCGCTTCCACGTTCATGTAGCTCGCCAGCCATTGTGACTCTTCCAGCTGCCGTATATTACACCGGTAAAGAATGTAGAAAAAGGCGAGTATTGCAATGGCCGGCAAGAGGCGGCTGTTGCCGAAGCGGTTTTTGGAGGTGGCCCTCATGTCGATGTACAAGAGCGCGAAAGCAAAGGAGAAACAGAAAATGAGGGGAGAAGACAAGATTATGTCCGTTATAATATTAAAAGAAAGGAAGAGTGAACGAATGGCACTCGAGAATAAAGATCGAGGATAGCGACATCGAAGTGACGAAGTGAGTGTTCGAGATTGGCAGGTCAGACAGCAGGCGTTTCACTGGCCAGCGAGGTACGCAAGCTTGCCTCTTGCGCACACCCGCGAAGTGTCAGGTCCAGGTTGGCTCAGGTTCAGTGCAAGTGGACAGAACAGTGGAAACCGCAGCTCGGTCCAGGCCATTCCTGGCCTTTTTGGCAGTGTGGCCATGATTTCCATCGCCGACAAGATCAAGATATTGGTTTTGTCCGGGACAGTTGCTTGCGCGCTTTCCTGATTTGGGCATCCATTTATCCGCTATTGATGTTTCTGGGGCGGTAGAACCCATTAAAACCGATGAGGGTGCTGCCAAGCTTGGGGTGTTTTATTTCAGCTGCCCTTACTTGCCTACTCTGGCCCCTGGGTTGGATTAGTTTAGCGCTCATTGGTGCATTCTTCAGCTGAGCCACGGCTGCCAAGTAGCACGGCATGTACCCATCCGTCCAGTTCGGGGGGTTGTCCGATTAATTGTTACAGAACGTGTCCGACTGTCGGATCCGGATTGTCCGAAGTCACATTGTTGGCTATGCAATTTATTAGATCAGGAACAAGCAGAAATAGGGTTTTTTTAGGCTGTCCAATACAGCAGCGCCGTTGTGTTTAGGGGGGGGACTAAGGTTAGAACTGTGCATTTCAGATCCAACTCACCTGAGCGCGTAGGGGCACTAGCCTCCACTCAAAGACCGACCCTGAAAGGCCAGACTCGTACTATCGGAGGAATAAGGAATATACCAGCGTCTTCTCACCCACCAAAGTAAAAGCTGCGGCCATTAGTTCTACTTGATGTAATAGTTCATTTGCCATCGAGCGCCATAGAGTTCCGTCATTGGCCCCAGTTGCGCAATTTGAGGATCCCTGACTCGTCAAATGGTCAAATGGTGTTACATTGAGACTCCGTTCGTACATTTTCGAACCGAGTAGTGTCATTCGAGCCCGACTCGGATTAGAGGATGCTGCTCAAGCACGAAAGGGAAAAAAAAGGCGTGTTCCCTTCCCCCCCGGTGCATTACGAGAAGGTGGTCAGCGTTGGAAAGGGGTTCGGAGGGGCAAAAGATTTGACCGCAGAAGGAGTTGAACCCTCTTGCCTCTAAGTATAATAGGAATAAGACTACTACCGCTAGGCTATCCCGACCCGGTCAAGGGGAAAAGGGTTCATTTAGGTATATAAACCCTTCGGCATCAGGTAATCTTCTATTATCGAGTTATTAAAGTTCAGCAGTATACTGGATGGAGATTTTGTGACTCAATGGCTATACCAGCCTTGACGAATCCCCATTTGTCATTGCCTTAAAGGATCGGGGGCTCAGGGGTGTCATCCTACGGTGGTCATTGGATTAGGGGCCAACTTCACGTTCCTCAAGACACGTGAGCGGCCGTCCAGTATCTGGTCACATAGCTGGGACAGCAAGTCTTCAGCTTGATGGCAGTATGGTATTCGATGCTGGGTGTTTGTTCCTCACGCATTCTGGTGGTCATATCGGACAGCATGCTCAGTTTCCCTAACGGCACCAGCACGATGATCTTCTCAAGCTCGTGGGCCACCGCACTGGCCTACTTACATCGTCCCAAACCACACGGTTTTGCTTTATGTAAGGTAAAGCTCCAAGGTACTGAAGCAGACTGCGAGGGACAAGGACGAAACCAAATATTCCCTACAACTACATATTACCAGCGTTGTGAATCAGTTGAGTAACTTATACAGGCTTTAGGAGCAAGCTCAACACGCAAAGCTGGTGGTAGCGGCTACGATAGGTTGCAGATATCCTCCCCTGAAATATTCAGTCTTAACAAACCAAAATAGGGGCCGTTCACCGCATGGACTACCTGACAAATGCCGGATGTTCGTATATCCAATTACATGGTTTATTCTTGAGCTACAACGACTGTACAGATTACCAAGCATTAGACGAGTGAATCTGGGTCTATATTGAGTTATCTTAGCCTGCTGAGGTGTTTGATATAGTTATGCATTGCCCCAACCGCAAAAAGCGATATGGAATAGTGAAGTCTGGCCAGTTCTGGGCGTCAAACCATCTATTAGTACGGTTCTTTACTATAATTTGTTCTTTTGTCTTTTCTGTTCCTTCTCCCTCTGTATATCTCTCCTTTTGCTTGCCGCAGCTGACCCATCCCAGTAGAAATATAAAATCACTGATAGCGAGATCACTCGGGCATGATTCGTAATATTCGGAAACTAGGGTTGACACCAATCTACCCCAGCGGAAACAACAGACTCCAGAGCAAGCAATACACTTAACATATAGATCCGATAAGAAACCATCATACCCAACTCCATTGTAATTCTTGATTCGACTCACACCTTTAATCGGCTGCCATTACTATCATTACTAACTGTCGTTGCTGTCGTTGCTGCCATAAAGATCCATTCCTTCCGTGAGTCATTACTGATTGTTGCTGTCGGAATCTTCGGGGACGCCTTCGCCAGTTTCAAGAAAGCTGAAGTCAAAATCCCAATTCTCCAGGCCAAGATTCTGCTCGAGGTTATCAGACATTGATTGATCTCCAACCGAAGGGAAGTCGTATATAGGGGGGAATTGAAGGTTCAAGCCACTATCATCTGGCATTGCTGCGGGTATATTGGGAGCTACTCCAAAATCTCCTAGCGGTGGTTGATCTCCGTCCCGAGAGAAATAACTCGTTGCAGGGAAAGAAAATCCAGAGCCGTTATACTCTGGTATCGCCGGGTGGATATCGAGAGCTGTCCCAGAATTGTCGGGCTGCTGGAGAAGGTTGGGCGCAAGAGATCTTCCTAGCGAGATGCCACTGTCAGCTGCTGCACTGTCAGTTGCTGAGTTACTGTAGCCTCGATTCTCTGTCTCCGAGGAAGAGGTTATGGAGTCTCGCGCTTGACGATCTGAGTAAAATTGCTCGATCAGTCGTCTCACACCGCGGCGAAGTGCGTGATCGAGTGCCGTGGCCTGCTGTGGAGGTTGTAGAGTCCACCCCGCGGCATCTAGGTCCTCTCTCATAATACGCGGCCCGTGGCGCTGAGCGTAGTTGCAGATCTCGTGATAGTCTTGTGATAAGCCGGAGTCCATGTAAGGGGAGTCGGGCTCCGGATCCTTAGGAAAGATAACCCGCCACATAGTATTCCATTGTTCTACCTCCGTCGTTTTCGGCGCGGCTCTCCGGTGCAAAGCCCTATTCTGATCCTGCGATAGGGTTTCATGCACATCGTGCGGCCTATACCCGCAATTTCCAAGTTTGTGGTGTTTGTCAAGTGCCATAGCGTCGGGTAAGGACGTCCAGCATTTTCCGCACAGATTTGTCTTGAAGTGTTTCCGAAGAAGATGCTGCTTCACGTCGCCAATTCTCTTCAGAATGAATTTGAAGCACTTGTTGTGATGCCCTGAGTCGAATTTCCAGAAGGGACAAGCAAGCAGCTTCAGTGAGTTGCCGTCGGGATTAACTTTCGGACGCTTTGGCAAAACATCGTCGCCATCCTCATCATTTCCATCCTTGCCTTCACTTCTCCTATCACAAATTTTTCTCTTTTTCGAAGACTTTTCTATATGTTTAGTCGATTGAGTCCCAGTAGAAGAAGACCCATCGCATTGTGCCCTGCCTGCATGGTTCGCTCCCGAGTCCTCTCCGTCATGGCATTGAGGCCTGTCGAACTCTGGTCCTGATCGAAACTCTGCAAAGAGGCGAGCTCCGACACGGTCAATGATTGGAACAAACTCTTCCCCCAGTTCTAACACATTAGATATGTTTGTATCCGATATAGAAAGAACACCCGAGTCAATTGAACTCGTATCATCGTCCGTTCCATCCGGATACGGGGCTGGCGCAAGCCCATGTAACAACAGCAGGTTGAGCTCTTGGGGTCCCGAAGTATCCTTGTGGATAACGTTTGTTGGGGAACCAAAATGGTTCTGGGGAAGGGTTGAAGCTTCGCAATCCTGTAAGATGTGACGATAGTCACGCAAGTTCGTGCTTTGACTAGGAATCTGCTGAAAGACGCCATGCCATGATTGGGGATTAACAACACATCTGCAGCTTGCGTATGGATGCCATATGAGCATGAGACCATCCCAGCTGATACACCTTAAGCTGAACTGTTCCCGTTGAAGAACTAAATCTTCGTGTATGGCACGAAGCCTTGGCTCTTGGGAGCCTGCGAGCAATAATGATGGTGCAAGTTCAAGACCAGGGGTGTTCCCTGGCCGGCGAGCTGTAGGAAAGTGCTGGACAACATCCGCTCGTACAAACGATAATACTCGCGGAAATTGCGACATGTCCTCACTCTGCGTATACTCTATCGCCACGTCCCACGGACGTGTCTTTTGTGGAGATATAAGGGCAGAACAAGAAAAGGCCGATGGCCCCCCTGAAGTTGAAGAGGGATACGCCATTAGACAAGTGTGCATATGCACTCCAGAACCGAGGTAGGACGCAATAGCAGCGCCTAACCACGCCAATTGCTCGCTGTGTTCGGCGATGTTGTAAGACGGCCCTTCTTGGGTAACCACCAGGCTTGAGGAGGTGTTCTTGACACTAACGACTGTATTGTCAAGAAGTGTTGCTGTATGTTCGGTAAGTAATCATTATTAGCCTCGATTGATCACTGTGTTTGATCAACTTACAAGTTACTGCTTGGTCGCGGGTATCATCGATTGCGTCCACAATCAGTCGTAAGAGCTGATTTGCACTTGAGTCCCATGTCTGTTCGAAGTATTCCGCAACTTGCATGGCTTGAACGAAGTTAGGAGACGATGATATTGCAACAACATGCCCCAAAAACGCATCCTTTCGAGCTATTATCCCCCATTCGTAGTTGAAAGAGGTCTGGGTTGTATAAGTCTTTGGACCTTGCTTCCTACTAATCAACCCCGTGGGAATGGATTTCATGACCGTCTCCCGAATGTTTGCTGCTGTACTTCCTCTATGTCCTTGATTTGATTGGAGCGAGATTTTCTTCCGCAGGTTCTCGATAAACCATTTGTAAGCGTTGCTTTTGATGATAGCATGGCTATGGACTGAAAATCCTGTTTCAATCTCATCAACAACGCCAACGAACAGTTCGTCAGGAGGCGGTTCGTGTTGACTTTCTCTAGCATTTTGCCAAAGAGCCATCTTATCTTCCACATCCATACCACCAGAAGATGCCCGTTCCAGTTCTGAGTCCACATCAACTGACTTTCCAAACCTCGCTAGAAGGTTCATGGCAATTTCCCTGCCCGATTAGCATGTGGAGAAATGCAGCATGGCAGACCGTCAAGTTATGTAACTTACTCGTGATTGCTGTGAACAAAGTAGGGGACGCTGTGGTCCAAGTCCCCAGTTGCTAATGATAGCTTAACCGCAAAACTCTTCAAAAGCCCACGAATGGAGCTAGAAAAAGTGCGCAATGCATCCTCATCAAGCCTGCCAGTAATCTTACTCGATATGTCTTCGCAGATGTCGGAGACGGACTGCAATGCAGTTGATCTTATACCAATACTCCCTACAGAGTACTCAGTATGAACATCATATTGGTCATCAGCACCTATAGGAGGGCCTGTGTTGCGCAATATCGGTTGATTGCTTTCGGCACAACGCGGTTTGTACGTTGAAGCATATCCGGAATCGGTAATGGCTTCTTCGGAGCGGGGTTCATTTTCAGCTTTGCTCTCTTCAGGCTTCTTATAGCTCGATTTGGCTGTTGCGGAATGTTTCTTCAGCACGGTGGCCTTAGGGAGAGTACTCAAGGGAGCCATGCCTTCAGAAACGCCGCCTCGCATCAGCGCTTGTTGTGCAAATGAAGACTTATGTTCCGCAGGAGGTTCCAAGTCTTCACCGCTGATGTAATCTTTGGTATCACGTTCGTCACATCTGTTGGCAGAGCGAGAAATAGGGTGGTAGGCCGGGGCTTTTGGATGGCGCGCTGCTTGATGCTTCACCAAATCGTTTTCCCTGACATAGCCTTTGGCCCCGACTTTGTCACAGCCTGTAACGACGCAAGGGAATGGTGTCTCCTCGTGGATGTCCTTCATGTGCTTAGTGAATGATGCCTGTGTTGCGAATGGCCTCTGTATTAACGCTTCCGACCAAGGGAGCTTGCGGAAAGAGTCGTCACGGAAGAACTCGCATCCATGGTGTGGGCAAGTCACAATGCAGCGCTTTCGAAGGACGCCATTGCTTGGGCAGGCGCGATAGATCTCGTCGTTGTCAAATTTGTGAAACAAACGAAGATGTTGGACTAGGTAGTCTCGGCGTTGAAATCCAAGCTGGCCACGATGGAAGCTGCATAATTCACATGGAAAATTAGGCTGCAGGTTGACATGTCGCCTTAATAAGTCTTTGCTAAAGAATGTGGCACCGCAGGAGCATAGAAAAGGGGCATGCTGCTGGTTGTTGGCATGCGATTCCTGCTGCTGGACTGACTTGAAAGCTTGGCTACATTCAGCACATGTAAGCACCCCATTAGGTTCAAGTTGACAATGCCTGAGATTATCGTGAGCTTCATCTGTCGACATGCTGGCTTGTATAGTGTGACTTGATTGGGAAACAGTTGATGAAGCAGCATCGATTGTTTTCATATCTTGGCCTAATAAGGCATCGGAGTTGATATCGTGAGGACTGTCCAACATGATGAAAGTGAGGCATGGAGGCTTAACGATGGGGAATACTACCTAATCAATTGTATCAGGGTAGATATTGCTAGTATATGGAGAATAAGTCTGCCAGACTTCAGGCACAATACTGTGAAATAAAAGTGAGATCCATTCTGAACCTCAGTTGGTGTTGTAGCAGATTCGGAACCTCCCTCAACATAAGGATCCAGCGGCTTGGCCAGGCTAACAGTTTTGCAGGCGAGAAGAATTCACGCCGGTTCTCGAAAACACCATGGTGTCTTTGCATTTGACTGGTTCGCTCATATTGAGCTTGCTAATCGCCTCCAACCAATTATAGGAGGGTGGCACTGGTATGGGAATCTGCACTTCAATAACCAGACAAGGATTTTGCAAGGCGGATGTATGTAAAGCTGGAGGATGTCGCTGTCATTATATCCCAAGATGGCTCAAACATGGGGTATGGAACGTGCTTAGACCTTGATAAACTCAGCTGACGGTTATGAAAATTGAATAAAGATCTGAAAAGACGCTCCAAGAACACCAGTCAATATCTTGAACATGTTACATGTATTGACTTTTTTGATGAAGGGTCAATGTAAGTCGGTATGTTGACAAGGTTAGGTACTTGGTGGATCTAAGCACTCGATGGTCTGTGCGCCCCTTGTCTCGTTCCTCTTGTGGAGAGGTTTTGGGAGGTTTTGCTCTCTTATCTGGAGGGAAAGCGACTCCACTTCCAACTGAAGCTCCGTTTCCCCCACGCGACTTCAGGACGGAACATTTAAAGTCTACTTGGGTTGAACGCGACGCTTGTTGAACGTGACCCTCGAAGCGACGACAGCAAAGACCAAGGCGCGCCTTTTCATTGCGCACTCATTGTGATTCTTTTTGTACTACTCTTTTCGCGACTATTGTCACTACGGATTCGCTGCTTTTCCCACAAACTTCCTCTATTCCCCAATCCCAATGGCGCCATCCGAGAAGAAGCTCAAGGACGAGCTCCAAGCTGAGGTCCGCGCCGTGCTTGCTAGCGACCAATGTGATGAATTGACGGTCAATTTTATCCGACAACGCGTTGCCGAAAAGTTGGATCTCGACTCCGATTTCTTCAAGCAAGGCGATTGGAAGACACTGAGTAAAGATGTCATTCACGAGGCAGTGGTACGCAATACAATTTTCATTTGACGTCGCAATGCTCTATTTGGTTGATCTGCCTGACTAACACAATTCCTCTTGGTAGGAGCAAAACCAGGAAAGCGACAAGGAAACAAAAAAACCACAACCCGCTTCGGCAGCCAAGAATAGCAAGAAGAACGGCACAAAGCGATCCAGCGATGATGCCAGCCCACCAGCTAAACGAGCCAAGAAAGAAGCGCCTCCAAAATCAGAGAAAAAGGTCCAGAAGAAATCAGATTCCGAATCGGAATTGAGCGAACTGGACGAATCAGAGGAGGAGAAACCCGCTAAGAAGGGCAAGAAAGCTGCGCCGCCGAAGAAACAACCTCCTAAGAGAGCGAAGAAGGTTCAAAAGGTGGAGCCGGAGCCGGAGCCGGAGCCTGAACCTGAGGCCAAGTCCGAGTCGGAGTCTGAGCTCAGTGATTTGAAATCGGAGGAGGAAGACAAGCCAAAGCAGCCTGCGCCACGTCGCAAATCCAACAAGGCTGCGGTCTCCGACGACGATGACGCGGACGAGGCTAGTGACGCCGGTAACGCTACCAAAGATAGCAAACGCAAACCAGCCGCAAAACTCAACAACCGCAGGGCAGCACGTCCCAAGGTCGAGTCAGACGGCTCCGAAGGCTCCGAAGACGAGAAGCCAGACTCGCCAGTTCAAGCAACGCCCGCGAAAGCTGAAAATGCTGAGACGGAGACAAGCCCTGCGCCAGAGAGCGAAACAAAGACTAGTACCAACGATAAGGATGGCGAGGCCCAACCGGAAGCAAAGGACCAGGCTCTTGTCGACGATGACAGCTCCGAACTGTCGTCTGTCTTAGACGAGCCGCTGCCCAAGAGAAAGCGCAAATCCAAGGGCGAAAGCGGTCCCTCGAAGCCCAAATCCAAATCCACCACTACTAAAGCTACGAAGGAGGTGACAGGGGATGAGGCAGAGATCAAGAAGTTGCAGGGCCACCTGGTGAAATGTGGCGTGCGCAAGATATGGGGATTTGAGCTTAAGGAGTATGGCGACGACACCCGAGGAAAGATCCGGCACCTGAAGCAGATGCTGAACGAAATTGGGATGAGCGGGAGATTCTCCGAATCTAAAGCCAAGGAGATCAAGGATCGAAGGGAACTGATGGCCGACCTTGAAGCAGTACAAGAGATGAACGATATGTGGGGATCTAGTGGCCGAGGTGGCCGCGCCTCCAGAAGCAAGGCCAAGGCTACCACGTCAAAGTCGACATCCAAAGATAACGACGAGGATGGAGACGAGGATGAAGAGGAGGGGGATGAGGCAAAGGCAAAGCCTCGTGTATCGAAGAGAATGGCGGACCTGGCTTTCCTCGGATCCGAAAGCGAGTCGGATTAGGAAACAGACGCAGCTTCTCATGGGTCAGAAAGCAAGTCAGATTGGGAGGCCGACATAGCTTCCCGTGGGTCAGAAAGGGAGTCGGACTAGGAAACAGTTGATATGTGTGCTGTCGTGCATGCGTTTCCCAGTACCGGCAGCAGTGAGTGTTGGGTGTATACTAAGGCGGTAGCCTGTCGGACAGGCGTATCTAATGTTGTAAGAGTTATCATGATGAGTTTGAGCTAGCGACTGGCATTCATTTTCTGAGCTATGAGACTAAAGACGGCCACTGAGCCCATGAACAGGACAGCATTGTAGAACTAATCGGCATATATAAGTCAATGTACATTTTCAAAGTCCTGCACTATGGCAAAGCAACTCACAGCTTTACGAGAAACAGCTCGTTCTTCGTCGTCCGACCTTGCTTCTATGAAGAGGCGTCTGAGATTGGGGAAGTTGGCCTGATCAGTCAATGTCAGTCAATGATTGGCCAAGAGACTGACTGCTCCGTGTAAGACTTGACCATACCATTTGCTTTGAAAGATGCCGAACTTTGACGATTGGGATTTACGAGATTTCCCTGATAACTACTCCAGCGCGGATATCGAGCCACAGTCAGGAGAAGATGATTTGATCAAATAGTGTTGTGAAGATTGTGTTTGCTGTGATGAGTTGACCATTGTGGTATTAGATTGATACTTGCCGATTAATTGCTTGTCTTCATGTAAGCTTTCAAGACGATGACCCCACTTGTCCCAGCCTCAGACAATTGAAGCTGTGGCTGCATTTTCCCTCTTGAGGTTAGACTGGCAGACTAGGGGACCCTTCAACGCCAGCATTGAATGGTCAAGGCTGAACTCCATAGCAGAGGTACAGGTTGCTTGGATGAAGCTGGTGGTGGTACGGAGTACAGACAGAGAGGTACCTATCACTATCAATCAATTGATTCAGGAGAAGGAGATCGGGCCAGCCTAGCCTATTATCCCAGCAGCTGACGAGTGTTTCCAATCGAGTGCCTACAACCTACCTCGTCTACGCATTCCTCTTGGCAGCAAGCAGGCACCCCCATTGCCCATCAACATACAACTTCAAGCTTTGCCCTTCCAGACGCCAAAAGACACGTAATACCGCCTGCGCCAGGGAATACGAATGTATTAACGACCGCCCCTGAACGGGCTCCTACCCCCCACATATCGAGTCGACTGGACTGGTCGTCATAGTCACCGCCGCATACCCAATCCAACTCGAGCCCCTCCAAAACAACAACATCAACATTCACAACAGACTTTTCCGACTACAGCGGCGCCATGGCTGTGAATCGCATTCGCGGCGCTTTCGCCGTGCCTAAGAAGGGCGAAACCTTCGAACTGCGGGCTGGTTTGGTTTCGCAGTATGCCTACGAGAGAAAAGAGTCCATCCAGAAGACAATCATGGCCATGACATTGGGCAAGGATGTGTCTGCGCTGTTCCCAGATGTCCTGAAGAACATTGCGACCGGCGACTTGGACCAGAAGAAGCTGGTGTACCTGTATCTAATGTGAGTTGGTCAAGACTCCCAAAGTGGCCTTTCACCTCTGTCGCGGAGCTGCCCACGCCCCCGAATATGTGCATTGGGACAGCACTAACGGTGACCCCAGGAATTACGCGAAATCGCATCCCGACTTATGTATTTTGGCCGTCAACACGTTCGTCCAAGACTCAGAAGACCCGAATCCGCTTATCCGAGCTTTGGCGATCAGGACTATGGGCTGCATCCGTGTAGACAAGATGGTGGACTACATGGAAGAGCCGCTGCGGAAGACGCTACGCGACGAATCGCCCTATGTGCGGAAAACGGCAGCGATATGTGTCGCCAAGCTCTTCGACCTCAACCCGACAATGTGCATAGAGAACGGCTTTATCGAAATACTGCAGGAGCTGATTGGGGACCCTAACCCCATGGTGGTCGCCAACTCAGTGACAGCCCTCTCTGAGATTACCGAGACTGCCCCCGAGACTTCTGCGCTGATCATCACGCCCGCTACGCTGAAGAAGCTGCTCATGGCCCTGAATGAATGTACCGAATGGGGAAGAGTAACAATTCTCTCGACACTTGCTGCCTACCCTCCCCAAGACATTAAAGAATCAGAACACATCTGCGAAAGAGTTGCCCCGCAGTTCCAGCACGTCAACCCTAGTGTTGTGCTGGCTGCAGTCAAGGTCGTTTTTATCCACATGAGAATGCTCAACCCTGATCTTGTGAGGCAATATCTCAAGAAGATGGCGCCCCCCTTGGTGACTCTGGTTGCTTCTGCTCCCGAGGTCCAATACGTGGCCTTGAGGAACATCGATCTGCTGCTGCAGGCCAAGCCGGACATTCTGAGCAAGGAGTTGAGGGTGTTCTTCTGCAAATACAACGACCCGCCATATGTCAAACTCCAGAAGCTGGAGATCATGGTCAGAATCGCCAACGACAAAAACTTCGAACAGCTGCTGGCCGAACTGAAGGAGTATGCACTAGAAGTCGATATGGATTTCGTTCGGAGGGCTGTCAAAGCCATTGGCCAGGTGGCTATCAAGATCGAGGGTGCGAGTGAGAAGTGCGTCAATGCTCTTCTGGATTTGATTGCCACCAAGGTCAACTACGTTGTGCAAGAAGTCATTGTTGTTATCAAGGACATCCTGCGCAAATACCCTGGTTATGAAGGTGTTATTCCCACCCTTTGCCAGCACATTGATGAGCTCGATGAACCCGACGCCAGAGGGTCGCTAATCTGGATCGTCGGCGAGTACGCTGAGAAAATCAGCAACGCTGATGAGATCTTGGCAAGCTTTGTTGATGGGTTCATGGAAGAGTTCACACAGACTCAGCTTCAGATCCTAACTGCGGTAGTGAAGCTGTTCTTGAAGAAGCCTAGCAACACCCAGGGGTTGGTACAAAAGGTTCTCCAGCAGGCGACCACAGAAAACGACAACCCGGATATTCGGGACAGAGCTTATGTCTACTGGCGTCTCTTGTCAGGCGATTTAGATGTTGCCAAGGTACGTTGCACATATCAGAGATCATCATACCAAGTTACTAATGCGCTTTAGAATATCATACTCTCACAAAAGCCAGCTATCACTACCACAATGACCAGTTTACCAACAGCGTTACTAGAGCAGCTTCTGGCCGAGCTGTCGACGCTGGCTTCGGTATACCACAAGCCTCCTGAGTCATTCGTTGGCAAGGGCCGCTATGGAGCCGAAGCCATCCAACGCGCTGCCATCGAGGAACAGCGTGAAAACCTGGCAGAGAACCCCATCGCTGCCTCGGCGGCCGCTGCGGCCGCTGCTACCAACGGAGGGCAGAACAATATCGAGAACCTACTCGATATCGACTTTGATGGCGGCGCCCCTGCTTCCTTGGAACAGGCTAGCGCTGCAGGTACTCCGGATCGCGTCATGAGCCCTGCTGGTGGTGCGCCCAGCGGAGGGATGGCGGATATGATGGGTCTGTTTGATGCTCCCCCACCACAGCAGCCGGCCGCAACTGGTGGCAGCACGAGCGGTGGCGCGTCCAACGATATGATGAACGGGTTTGCTAGCTTAGATCTTGGAGGTGGCAGCAGCAGCGAACCACCGCCTGCTGCACAGCAACTAGGCCACCCTGAGAGCGAGGCTACTAAGAAGAATGCCAACGCCAGCGAAGACCTGCTCGGACTATTCTAGAAGAATAAGAGAACCCAAAAGATTAGGAGCGATGTTTTGCAGGACAAGAACCCTTGGGCCAGCGACGGTGGACGAAACCGAGATAAGTACAGTGACGAGGACATTGAATGGTAGGAGCACATCGCTTCCAATGCTGGACGCAAGGGGACTTGAAGGAGCTTTTTTGGAAGAACCTCTATAGCCAAAATATACAATATCGACTTGTTGGTTACATATACTGGAGAAGTCACAATAGCGCATGAATCAGTAGGCAAACATTGAGCACTGTAGGCAGGTGGTAGTTTATGTACCGACACTACATAAGCACTTACACGATCTAGTATTTTCTCAGACAAGCAATATTATGTTTAAAACGCTGCTTTTAACGCAAGCTCGAGACTTCTATTATGGACGCCCAGCTATTTGTCACCTAGGTGTTAGGCCCAAAATCCGCCTCATGGCTTGCCTATCATCCCATGCCCCCTCGCCCTCAACCCGCAAGCTGCTGCTCAGCTTCATCTCGCGCATATCGCCCAGGCTCATAATCTGGCAGACCTCGAGGTCCCGCTCGCTCACGCGCGCCGGGTCCGCCGCCTCGTCGGCACTCAGCACGGCGCGCAGGAGCTGTTGGTAGACGGCGAGATGGCCGGCCTTGTCGGGCCGTCCGCCCGTGACGCCGCCTTGGAGCGTGGAGATGAGGTCGCCGGCGATGCAGAGCCAGATGTAGATGGGTTTGCGCACCTTGTCTATGTTATTCTTCCCTTCCGCGGACCTGTAGTCGGGTGTGGACGGTCGCGATGTGGCGTCGATGTTAGTCTTGCTTTCGATCTCGCGGAGCAGAGTGTGGAGGTGCTGCTCGAGCATGCGCAGCATGGCAGCGTCGCCACATGGCATGTCGTTCGCCGGCTCCCTGAGCAGCAGGATTGCGAGGACCCGTACTGCGGACTGGAGGGCCGCGTCATCTTCCTCGTAAAATAAGCAAGGCGCGGCGCCAGCCTCCGAAGCCGCAGGACTGGGAGGCTGTGACTCCATTCTTGGTGCACTTAACAAGCGATACATGGTATAGTCGTAGTGCTCGGCAACCTCGAGCGGCTCGTACACGACAGCGTGCTCCCCTCGCCGCCGCTCCCGGTTCTGCCGCTTGGTGTACGTGATGCAGCGGTGGTAGCTAGCCACCGTGGTGACAGCGTCGATAGTGGCCGCGCTTATACCGCACGGGGCCAGGTGGCGCGCGAGTCCTCGGTGCATGGCGTCGCGTCCTATCTCGGGTATGCATTGGACCTCGGCCTGGCGCCTCTTCCAGGGTAGGAAGGGTTTCGACGACAGGGCCAGGGCTCCGGCAAAGTCGGCCCTGATGTATGGTGTGAGTGGGAATCAATAGCCAGGCTGCTTTTCTCTTCATGCTTCAAGCACTCGCTCGATCCGAAGAAAGGAGGAAGGGAGTACGCCGAGCTTACTTGCGGATCCCGCCCATTACCCCTATGTCGACATTGTCCAGTCCACCGACTGCGTGAATAAAGTGCGTGAGGGCCTTCATGTGCAGACTCCAATGGTCGTAGTTGCCTTGATATCCCTTTCAGAAATTATGAGTCGAACGAAATAGAGCAGGGAAAGGAGCGACTCAGGAATAAAGATAGGGGGCTTACCGCTATCATGGCTAGAGTGGCGATGGCGTTCATGGTGGTGTTCACGTTTCCATGGCCCTTGATATGCCCCCCGACGATGTTGTATAGTTTAGATACGAGGGACGCCAATATGAACGACTCCTTCCTACCGGACCGCAGCATGTCGTACAAAGCACCCAATGCCACGAGACACTGTAGGCTTGTCGGATCCTGGAAGAGAAACATGTACCGTCCCGGGACCTTGAGTGGGTTATGCGAGAGGAGTGCGTGCTCCCCCAGAGGATACGCGACAATGGGCCAGTACACCACACTCAAGTGCAGCAGCCGCTTGTGATCGTTGGAAAGGTCCCCGGGCAGTACGGCAGAAGCCCATACCGGGAATACAAACTCGGATGAAAGTGGCGGCCCTCTTGAAGCAGATCTGATCTGGGCCCCTTCATCATCCAGGTCAGACGTAGAGGATGACTTGCCACTCAGAGCTTCCTGTCCCTTCCTGGCGATTGCCGGTCTTGATCTCCCCTTGCGCTTGTCTTGACTTGCTTTGGCCCGTGGTTTCACGTGCCACCTTACGGGACGGAGCGGGAGCGTCTTCGAGCCATCATTTCCCTTGGGAGCAGGACTCGGTGAGGATGGTGATGTATCATAGGGGGTCCAGTTGACGAAAGCAGTTCCGCGATGCAGGTGTTTGTTGACTTGCATACCGGCCTTTGTTGCTACCAGTTGGCCCTGGGACACTGTGGTGTGGCTGAAGCTGATCATACCCCCTGCACTCCCTCCCATATCCGCACCAGAAGCACCTGATGCTTTCTCCTTGCCCATTTTACGTGACGCGATCGCCGGCGCGGAACCGGCTCAGAAATGAAACCTCGGAATTTCCGATTGATCGTACAATTTGACAATTTGATGTAGTGCGGTAAAGTGATCATTCTATCCGTGTTTGCTTGTGTCGCCAATCTGCGATTGGCTTGAGGGCATATCGTGCCGAGAACTGGAGCATATGACTGGTCTTTGGTCAGCAGAAATATGGACGGAGTATATCAGTCATTTCCAAATGGAAAAGTTCAACATTCACGTAAGGATCGATATAGTCTATTATATAAGGACCAAGGCTCCTAGTGTAGGATTACCTAGTTGCTTTCAACCTAATTATAAATATTAGCGAGTCGCTAAAGAGTCGATCTTCGTTCGCATCCCCCCTTTTCGACACTAGACTACGGTGGGCACAGTTGCCATAACGAGATGAGGGTCATTGAGGTTTCAGCCTTTCGGCTTTCGTATGTGTTCATATGTCCAAAGCAGATGCCATTGGACAGCTGGTCAAGCTTACTGCTTGGCTAGGTACCCAACGAGCCCTCCTTGGCTGAACGAGCAAAGACGCTGACCGAGACTAGTATGGCAACGTCGCTCTGAGCAGGGGGGCATTTCTGGCTGACAACTGATGATTACCAAAGCATAGACCAGAGCAAAATAAACCCTCCAACACAGATTGGGGAAGCGGAACCCTGGCATTGATATATCATTTGTTATACGCCCCGAAGCCCCAGGATATTCCAAGAAGCGGATAACCTGAACAATTACATACATGTACAGATACACTTCCTCCAGGTATCATATATGAATTTGGTTTCATAAGGCCTTTTATCTTTTCCATCTCATCCGTACCTTTTATGGGCGCGGAAACCAACCGGGAGAGCTCTAGGCCTCGACCGAATTTGTGATTATAATGACGATGATGCAACTGTATGTAAAAATAGATTTTTGTTTTCTTTCTTTTGTTGTACTTGTAGTAGGTAAGGTCGGCTCGGCGTTCAAGCCTCGACACCTTCAACCTTCCCGTCCACCGTGCCGTTCAGGGGCGGCTTGGAGGAGCCGTCGCCGTTCTTGGCCTTGTCCTTCTCCCACTCCTCGGGCGTCTGGCACTTGGCGCTCCAGGCGTGGATGGCGGCGATCTCGATCTTGAGGGCGGCGTTGACAGTGCGGTGGCGCTTTAGCGAGTTGAGGCCGGCGAACTGGGGCGAGACGATGAGCGAGGTGAAGGATTGGCCACAGCCACCTTTAGAGTTGCAGGTTGTTGTCAGTAGGCACGTATATACTTATGTAGAGTAGGAATGCAGACTAGGGCAGTAGGGGAGTAAATATTTATTTACCTGACATGTCTGTGACCTCGACATGGACCGCCCCCAGGCGCTCGGCGAGCGCGCTCTTGAGCGAAGCCTCTGTTATTGTCGATTCGGCCATGTCTGTTTTGCGCGGCGTGATACAGGTAGACGATGACGAGAGACGGAGGTTCGCGCGCAACCAGAACCTTTTGGGGTGTTAATTGATGCGACCTCGGTGATGACGGAATTGCCCCTCCAAACCCTCCAAAAAGTTCCCAGTGGTAGAGTGGGGGTGGAGACTGGCCAGACTGCCAACTGCCTCTATTTTAGCGGTCAGGTGGCTGAAGTTACTGGGTATTAGGTGTGTGCTATGCAATCGTGGCTTAAGCTGCAGGCCCCAGTCTTCATTCGGTGGAGGATCCCGATCAAGATACAGCGTCACAGCTTTTACATCACCTTATCCCCGAGACAGCTTGAGATTCCCGTCAAGCCATAATAAGTTTTTTGCAGTCTCAATGAGATCTGTTTTGACTCGTCACATCTATTCCCAGGTTGTTCCACGTATTGGGACGTGCAAATTAGCCGTATCTGTCGCCGGTGCTTGCAGAACTTCTTTTCGTGCACAACCACTCCACCGAAGATTCAACAGTATGGCGTCTCCCACTTTCACCGATGCCGTAGTGAAGGCTATGAAAGCACTGTAAGCAATTTTTGATACCAAGCTCGATAGTATATTCTAATGTATTCTAGCTACCCGCCTGAGTTGGCCGATTCAGCATGGGACAACACGGGATGTAAGTTGGCAGCGCTTCTTGTTTAGGCACCCCTTTAGAAAAGCGGTCGTGGACTAATTACGTGCAGTGCTTCTGGATCAAGCCTTGCTTCCTGACGGAACCGAGCCTAAGCAGGGCGGAGGTGCCGTCCTGTTGACCAATGACCTCACTGCAGCTGTCGTGGATGAAGCTCTTGAGAAGCAGGTCAACATTATTGTCAGCTATCGTAAGTTACAATGCAACACCAACTCGTAACCCCCGAGGATTAACGTGAGGCAGACCCTGTGATCTTCCGCCCTCTCAAGTCTTTATCCAACCAGGATCCCATGCAAAAGCACCTGCTCCGGTTGATTGCCTCGCGCATTGCTGTCTATTGCCCTCATACTGCTGTTGATGCAGCACGCGGTGGACTGAATGATTGGCTGTGCGATATCATACTCGATAGCGAGACGAAGGCAGCTGAGCGTAAAGTGGTTCAGCCCATTTCTCGACCCCTCCCCGAGAGCCTTCAGGGACTGGGGTATGGCCGCACCATGAAGTTGCAGGGCCCGATGCCCCTGACGAGCATTCTCAAGAATCTGTCACGTGGTCTGGGCGACCAACAGCACATGTCGCTCGCATTGCCCCATCCTCGGAAAGATCTCAAGGACGTGAACATCTCGACCGTCTCCGTCTGTGCTGGTTCAGGCTCCAGCGTGCTTAAGGATACCGATGCCGAACTCATTGTCACAGGTGAGATGGACCACCACTCGGCCCTGCGCTATACCCAGATGGGCCAGACTGTGGTCACTGTGTTCCATAGCAATTCGGAACGCCAATATCTGACACAGGTGCTGAAGCCCGAACTGGAGCAGATGCTATCCCAGAGCTCCCGCGCCGAAGGAAAGGTATTAGTGAGCCAAGCGGACCGAGACCCCTTTGAGACCATAGACATATCAAGCCTGGATTCGTAAGCAGTGATGGTGGAGGACGATCTGACTCAAACATCTTCGGCGTCCGTTCGCCTCCAGTTAAAGCTGCTCGGCTCTCCCCGGACCGCGGCATCTCCGTCTTCAATACAAGCCTCTACATCACTTCCCCCCAAACCTTTCTCTTTCCACGATTCCAAGAGTTTACGTGGTATTTTCCAAGCTTGTCGTGCATCTTCTAGACGGCCGTCGTTAACGAGGGCACGTATCTTATCAGGCGTTTCGAGCACCTCCAGAGCTAATTGCTTCGTGCGTATTTTCTTTTGCCTCGCCTCTTCGGCGGCCTTCTTGGTTGGGTTGGGAGGCGGAACCTGACCACGTAGCGACTCTCGTATCGAATAGGCTTGTGAGTAGATCTGCGCAATAGCCGGGTCAAGTGTGGAAGCCATTGGGTTCAATGGGTCCATGTTGGTTCTCATCTGCCCACGTCGTCTTTTAGTACCATATACAAACAGACTGGGGCCCTTAGGAGATGGGAGTGCGACCTACCTTCCGTATTGTCTCTGTTGCCGAAATAAGCTTGCTATAGTTGTCGTAGACAAGGGCCTTCTTCTCAGCGTCCAGCGCGCGGATTTCGCCCAGGGTCTTGGTGTAGAGTTTCAGGAGGTCCTCCATGCCGCTTTCCGCCAGTGCCTTCTTGACGTATGCTTCGGCATCAAAGCTCTCGCCGTCCATTTCCGAAGGTGGCACTTCCGACGCTTCGTGCTGGCCGCCGAGGGGGTCCGTCACCTCCACACTGGGCGGCGGCGGCGCCCCCTGAGACGCTTTCCGCTCTTGGAGATTGTAGTACTCGCGCAACGCAGCCCGGTTGCGTTTTGGGGCAGGGCCGGTGCTGCTGCTGCGGGCGCCGCTGACGGGAGAAGAGGTGAAAGAGCCGCTATTCGGGTTCGGGGATGTAGTTGCGGAACGTGGGGCATCGAGTGACGGCCGCGTCGACGAGGTTGGCGTTGTGATGTTTTGGAAAGAGTTCATGCGCCGTGCGGGCTCTCTTGGGGAGGCTATTGTAGACATTGTCGGCAGGGGTTAGGTTGCACACGGAACTGTTCTTGGAAATAGACAGTTGTTTATGATAGTTAATTGATTTGCGGCATTGGTTTATGTTGGCGCTCGGTATATGAAGTTTGGATGACAAAGGTAGGGAGGGACACACAGGCAATCGAAGCTCCGGCCGGTGTAGCTAACAGACAAGTACCGAGCTGCTGCTAGAGCACCCACCTAATCTTAGCTTCAGGGGACCTCTTTATGCATGAGCATTTTAGCCACTGTGGCTTTTGAGTCAATACCACTAATTCAACATTACACCAAAGACAAACATGTGAACAACAACTTCAATGCTAGATTGATAGCCATGATCATCCAGTACATTTTGTATGAGCCTATACCAAATCCCGAGATTGTGTCAATGTGATGGTCCATCACTCGCCTTTCCACTCGTAAACTGCCCGCACCTTCACTGTCTTGTTGTCTTTGGTGGCCACAGTCTTCTGGACGTGATATCGCTTCCCGTCGATCATGCAGAACCCAAAGACCTGCTCGGCCGTGCCCTCGCCGCCCTCCTGGACGACGTAGACCTGAACGTAGCCGGGCTTGCCCTCGAGGCGCTCGCAGGTCTCCTCGATCCAGTCCTCGGCCAGGTAGGGGTCGATGGGGCCCTCGCCGCTCATGCTCTGCGGCTGGTCGCGCTCCGACATGTTAAGCCAACGGGCGCGCACGTGGGTGACACCGAACTTGCTCTCGCTGCGCATCTCGGACCCGTCGAGCTTGTAGGTCTTGGTCTCGCCCTTGAAGCCGCCCGTTGCCACCGTGTCGATGGTGATGGAGCCCGTCCCCGTTGACGCGTCCGTCGTCTGCGTCAGCCGCGCCGTCACGTTCATCATGGCCGCGGCCTTGCGCACCAACCATGGAACGCCTTGCAGCTCCATCAGCGGGTTCATGTCATCCGACAGGCTCTTGTTCTATGGTTGGGTTGAATCAGGGTTAGTATTTAGTACTCCAGACATCGCAGCTAGTATGCAGTTAAAAAGGACGGCCAATGGAGACTCACCATAACCCATTGTCCACTAAGGTTGTGGATGGTGACTTCAGGAGGCGCTGCCATGGTGATATACTTCTAGCGATTTGAACGACTTTCTGGGTGTTGTATGAATGCCTTATTGGAGAGATGCTAGTATTCTCAACCTTGGCAAAGGGCACTCACCCGTCTTATAGACCAAGCCAAAGACATTGTCTGAGGATGCTGACTACTTGACCGAAGTCTAATTACACGGGGGCTTGTCAAACAAGGTGCTGAAAGCAAAATGGGTGAAGCCGGACAAGTCGTACCGGAACGGACAATACTAAACAGCCCCAATGGATGAAAAGCAGGTATATTATAACCCAATGTCTCAATAAAAGCAACCCTTCCAACCCTAGAACATTCCATGTATTGGCTATAAACTTCCCGAGCGAGTCTCTCGGTGTATCGGAGTCGGAGCCGGGTGGTTTGTGGAGCACCGGAAGGAGCGACATCAGCAGTCCAATTGATTTGCTCGTGGGGCGCTACAGATTTTGAGAGTAAAGTACGGAGTACCTACAAGACCTACAAATAACTTCGACTACCTATCAATCCCAAAATTCTTTGGTACGGGAATGCACGTGTGCCTTCGTCATGTAAAACCTACCAAATACACTTCTGCACGGAATGAAGTAGCACATGCTTTTCTCTACCTAGTCTGAACTACGATGGATCTAGCCGTCCAAATTCGCTCCGGCCTTCAGCGCCAAGGTTTGCCTATGCCAACCCTCGAGTGGGTGCAAGGCGTGCTGCCCAACCGCAATCCCATGCCGCCCCTGCAGGCGCTCATCGCGACGGCCAAGGCGCGCCTGATGGTCGTGGACATCACGAATGGCTCTGTCCTCGACGCGAACGCGCCCGCGCTCCCGCCCAACCTCTCCAGCATGGAGGTTGCGGAAACCAAGCTAGACCGGGACGTTCTGGTGCAAGTGCTGGACATCGACAATCTCACCAAGAGCAAGTGGGAGCAGGTCGAAGAGCTTGAGGCCATCGCGCGCGGAGAGCAGACACGTGGTCGTGAGATGATCCGGCTGCCCACGGGCGGCGAAGAGGACGAAGAGGTCGGCTACAGCAGCGCGTCGACGCAGGCGCTCTCAAGCGCTCCTGGAGGGGCCAGAGGTGCAAATGGTGCAACTGCAACACCCAAAAACTCGACACATCGCCTGGTGCTGCAAGACTGTAAGGGGCAGAAAATCCATGGTCTTGAGCTGCACCGCATTGAGAGAATTGGAGTTGGTACGATGAATATTGGGGAGAAAATTCTATTAAAGAAAGGAGCCACAGTGGCTCGCGGGATGATATTGCTTGAGCCAGCCAACTGCACGATTATGGGTGGAAAGGTCGAAGCATGGCAGAAGTCGTGGATCGACAGCCGTTTGACGCGACTGAAAGAAGCAATAGACAGTCAGACTCGCGACGGATAAATCTTCAACTATTGCGGGCAAGATGATTGGCCTGCGTGGTTGCATCTCTCTACACCACTTTCTGCTTTTAGCCGTACGCTGTACGCTCGGCTTTACCGACATCAACAACCGATCCCATTGAATTACTTATTACCTCACATCCGTGGATACGTCTCACCATGCGCTTGCTTTATATTGCGACTCTGGAATTGCAAGAGTTCAACGATAGCGATGTGCCAGTCTATGCCATCTTGTCCCACACATGGGGCAAGGAAGAAGTGTCTTTCGAAGAGATGGTCAAGCCCACTCCAGACGTTCGCAACAAGGCAGGTTTCCATAAGATCCAAGGATTCGCATCTATGGCCGCTCGGCATGACTTTGAGTATATATGGGTCGATACTTGCTGTATAAAAAAGGACAGTTCGTCAGAATTGACGGAGGCGATCAATTCAATGTATCCGTGGTACAGGAGAGCTCGGCGATGTTACGTCTACCTTGACGATGTCGACGCTTACCAAATTGACGATTTTCAGAAATGCCGCTGGCTGCATCGGGGTTGGACATTGCAAGAGTTCATCGCCCCAGAAGACATCAATTTTTACTCCAAGGATTGGAACCTGTTATTCACCAAGGAAAATGATCTTCAATTTCTCTCCACGATAACAGGCATAGGCCTGGAAATTATGGTCACGCGCGACCCAAGTTTGGCGAGCGTTGCTCAAAGGATGAGCTGGGCAGCAAGGAGAGTCACAACTAGGCCTGAGGATATGGCTTACTGTTTGCTTGGAGTTTTCGATGTCAACATGCCAATGTTATACGGAGAAGGCAGTCTGAAAGCCTTCCTTCGACTTCAGGAGGAAATCATGAAGAAGTCTGACGACCAATCACTTTTCGCCTGGAGAAAGCAAGAGGAATCATATTCCTCTTACACGGGGTTGCTAGCCCCTAGCCCAAAAGAGTTTGTCGATTCTTATGATGTTGCATTCGTCGATGAATTACTGGAGGCACGTCCCTACTCGAGCACCAACAAAGGGATCTCACTTCGGCTAGATCTGATTCCGTATCGAGCTGATATACATGAGCTCAACGTCTACCTTGCATTCCTCGACTGTCGATACCCAGGGCCTGAAGGCAAACAAATTGGTATACTACTCAAGAGGCTTGATGGAACTCAATTTGTACGCGTTGATGCGCATCGAATATTCAATCAGCCGAGCCGTCGCGGACCACCAGCAAGCTCACACAGTAGTAAGGGTGGCCCAAGTGAGGATAAGACGGGGCAACAGATAATTACAGAACAAGCATCACTACGGCATCGAATCGCCCAACTAACGCAGACGAGATTCGACAATGCTCTGTACGAAGGATTACAAAAGAGTTATGAAAGATCTGCGGCTGGGACAGCCCCAATAGCTGATATGGCAGCCTCACTAGCAGATATATCTTTAACGAGTCAGCATCATGCTACTAGGAGAGGAGTTACTAGCCGGTCTGAAAAAGCAAAAGATGATGCCCTCTCGTTTGCAACAACGGATCTTTACATCCGCCAGAGCATCCGGCTTCCAAGGCGCCACCGGACTCCACGCGTGTATGGGTTCGTGCTGGCTGATCATATATATGATTCAGACGTGGCTCTTGATGCATTGTGGCCGCCGGAGCTATGGACGTCTCGCGGTAGATGCATCCCCTTCCTCCCAAGTGAGCAAAGGAAGTTGGTGGTACTTTGCTACAGCTACAGATACCATGATCTGTACGATTTCACAATGTGTATAGTGCTTCTTCGATGGGACAAAGAAACAGGGCTCTTTAACACGTGTTGCTTTGAAGACACGGAGTTTTACAAGTGTACAGAGTCTTGGAGAACGTCCATTAGGAAACGTGTAGAGAAAAAGCTAAGCCGTTTTGACGGCGACGACGCGGAGTTCATTGACGACCCGGACTTTTGGAAAAGGTCCATCGAGAAGCGCCTGGAAGAGCTTAGCCGTCTCGTCGGACACGAAAGCGCAGAATCTTCATTCAAATCTTTGGAACGCCTGTGGAGGGTCAAGGTGGATATGAAACTTGGGATGAGCGGTGATGAGGTTGTTATCAAAGCAGGCGTGACGGTTGGAGAAATAAGTACTGAGGTAGGGGACTAAGGGAGACCAAGTGCCTTGATGAATGTTAAGCCCTCTTACAGCGGTAATTAATTAAAATACCCCTATCTATTTATATAGTACATATGCCTATGGAGAACAATACGTCCTACCTACATGTTGATGCTGGGATACTCTTACTTACATGTAATGTAGTTGGCCGAGACGGTCATTTAAATTGTGGGGTACTGCCAGCTTCCCCGTAGTACGTGGCTGATGCATGGTGGGTAGGTAGGTTGTCATGAATTCACTCCAAGTACTGACACATACCATTTCATCTCCGTTGTGCACAAGCTTCAGACTTCAGCGCCAAACCCGAAGCAAAGCGGCTTCTATAGCTGCTTGCCACTCTTTGGGACATCATGGCAAATTCCGAGGAAGACGGGCCGTCGTACATCGACTACGAGACGTTCCTGGACCCCGGTTTCAGCCCCGCGTCCTTCGCCAACACGTTGGTCCTCGCGACAAACAACCCGAACGATGCGCCGCTCGACCTCTCGACGCCGCTCTCCAAGGTGCTCTTCGACGCCCAGGAGATCGACTCGCACATCGACCTGCTGACCACGCGGTCCTCGATCCCGCTCCTGACGCACACCCGCGACCAGACGGAGGCGAGCACGCGCATCATCTCCGAGATCGACAACCAGGTCAAGAGCCTCAACGAGAGCTATAAGCAGCTGGAGAAAGAAGTTATCCAGAAACATGCCGAGGCGGACGAGGTCCGGCACGTCGCCGCACGGCTGTGGGAGACGCTGAAGCTCGGAAGAGCGGTCGGCAGGTGCCTCCAATTGGGGCGACAACTCGAGGTGCAGAATTCGGAAATCTCGGCTGCTGGCGCCGGCACGGCTGGCAAGAAGGAAGACCACAGGGCACTGGTCCGATGCGCGCACACCTTGATCTCATTGCGCGAAACCTTGGAGAGGAAGGCGCCCGGCGAGGAAGGCCACGGTCTCGAACGAGTCAACGCGATCAAGAGCTTGCAAGAGAGCGTCATTGCGCCAGTAGAGCGCTCCGTGAGGGGTCTGTCGGAGCAGATAGTGCGCGAGTTCGCCATTGGCTCAGCGACCGGAACCGCCACTTTCGCACAGAGCGAGGAGACGAGGGCTCGCACCACCTCGGCCATGATCACTTTGTACCTGATCTCCCCGACCTCGGGCCTGAAACCTGACCGCTGGACGCCACAGCTGCTTTTGCAGGCGTTGGAGGTCTATCTACGCAACGCCCTGCAGAGCTCAATAGCTTCAGTTGCAAGGTCATTAGCCACTCTGCCCTCTCTGGACCGCACGCTGGCTGAGGTGTCGGCGCGATGTCAGAACATTGTGGCCTTGGAGATCATCCTGGAAGGGACCAAGGCACCAGTGCACCCTCTGGTACCCAATCCGAAGCAAATGTCCGAGAAGTCGAACCTTCTCCAGCCTCTGTTGGCCTACCTAGAGACGGGCTCTTTAGCATCCTACTTCTGGCGGAGTATGGCCGGCAGCCTGTCTACCAGGGTCATGGAGATTATGAACCGCGGGGGCGTCTCTGCTCGAACGCTAAAGTCCAATAAGAACGCCGTCGGGGAGGCCATCCGAGAATGCGTCATCCGGGGGAGCCAGCCCCCAAGTACGGTCACGCCGAACAAAGGAAAGGGCACAAGGACTGATACGGAGAAGGCCGGATGGGACCGCGAAGTCGCCGTTATGGTCGGCAGTGTCGTTGGTCATCTAGGCCGATGAGACCAGCTCAGATACATACAAAATAGAAGCCCACGGCAACTTTGGACACGAATTCAACATTGCGGATTCAATGAGAATATATTCCTGCCGCAACCTACTTCAGCGGTTACCTAGTGATTCCAGCTACCACATGCAGCTTGCTATTGAGACCACATGAAAAGATTTTATAGATATATGAATCGACCGCCCTAGTTGACATCGATGTCGACTCTCTTCGTTATTCCCGCCGGAGGCGTCAGTATGAACTCCTCGCTACTGTCGTCACCGAACCGTCCCCTGGTGGTCGTTATCTGGGTGTCATAGCTTGTGTTGCTGTTCGCACCAGGTTTCGGGGCTTGGAACGAACCGTCCCCTGCCTTGTAGTAGGGGTGTCGCATGTCTGAAAGCTCCACCTGGTTGCCCTGGCCACCGCCAGTAGTGCCAGTACCGTACGTGCCGTATCCTCGCTGCTTGGTATTGCGTCCGTACGTCGTGGTGCTCTTCAGGACCTTGGAGAAGAGAGGGCGCAGAGTCGGCAAGGATGCGGCTAAGATCCCCGCGTGAAGTTCGACACTACAAGTCAGCGGTCAAAGAATGTCAGTAACGAATGAGACAAAGCGAGGTTCATGTGGAAAGAAAAAATAGCCTTCCTTGGGCGACGACGTACTTGAACCAGATCAGGAAGTCGTATCTTCGCGAGTAGTCGGGATCCCTCATTCGATATGCATATACCGCTCGTACAACGGAAGCTGCGCAAGCACTGTCACAACACGTCAGTTTGGAAAGCCATGTGGGCTAGCTCTGGGCCTACTTACAACAAGCCGAGACTAAGGATGAGAACAAGAGAGATCTTGGTCTTGCGATTCACTTGCAAATCGACTACCACCAGGACTGGCAAGACGACCATAGCCAAGTCAGTAAGGATGTTGACCACTGTGCACATCATTAGCCCCGGAAGATGACTTTCGCTGAAAGAAACCGCCAACAAAACCTACCGCTATTGGCAGTGCCGATATCCATTAGTTTGTTTCGAAGTGCACAATTGGCATCGGTCAACTTCTGATTCCATACTGCCTCCAGTGGTATGCAAGCGAACGTGTACGTGCAAATGGAATACACCAGGAAAACGCTCATGAACACTACCATACCCACCAGAAACCGCTTCTGCCACACCTTCTGCACGAAGCGTCGGAGGAAGAACGCGAGGGAGATCTTGACTAGGCATATACCCGTGGTCAACAGCGGTCCGATGATATACGACCAATAACTCAGTCCTTCCTTCCACTCGTCTGGGATGTCCCTCATCCAACGACCTGCCCCGTGTTGGACCATGCGAATAAAGCATGCCATGGTCGATATCGCCATCCCCTATCATCAGTGAGACAACAGACACCTTAGCAACCGCACAAACAGATGAGAATAAGGGCAATGCCCTGGGACAGACTTACCAGAGCCCCGATCATGACCACATCATCTATACTGAATGCATGAAGCCAGAAATGACGAACCCAGCACCTTAGCGCAACAATGATGGTAGAGAGGGTAACGAAGCTAATGGCGACACCCAGTAGCATAGGGGCATTGGAGTCGACATGATTGTCAGTCTCTCGTTTCGCAACCAAGTTGGAAGGGAACGCCGCCATGGACTTGGTTCCTCGAAGGAGGCGGATCAAGGGGAAACGACAATCTGAGTTGGCCCCGGGAAATTTGACGATCAGGCAGGCGCATTGAAGACAAGACGCGATAATCACAATACGGTGGGACTCTGGATGACTTATGCGGCGTACCTGAAGACGTTTTCAATATCTTCTCTGGGGCATTTCGCCGCCCGGTTAACGTTCTTGCTGAGGATGCTGTTGGGTCTAGCGTAACCAGGAAGCGATCCAACTTGATCTCTCTCGATAGAACTCCATCCCATTCCGACACAAGGATCGTACCCGAGCATTCCTTGAGGTAGCATCGTTCTTTCCAGTCGGCTAAGCTGTAACGGGTGCTCATTTCAAAAGGTCACGATGGAATGAATACCAGGCCTGTTGTTTTGTTGGTTTCTTGGCGTCTTTCCTTGAGACATGCAGGACAGAACGACATCCTCGATGCAGCTCCCCGTGAGGTAACATTATTGGCCAAGAACAAGAACCTAGCTCTCGGGGTGCTGAGCCGCTCTCCAACCTGATTGAAGGATTGGCGACAGGCCACAAAGTTATTATTTGGCATGAAATCCGCTGAAGGGAAATCCTACACATCTGTCGCAAATCAACATCCTCCTATATCAGCTACCGTCGAATAATATCAGGAAGCAGGGCAGACTCATCCGGATGATACTGAAAGTGCTCTTCCGGAAGGACTTTGAGCTGGATAACAGGCTCTTACAGGGATTTGATTGGTTCAAGTATGAATTCTACTGTCCGTACCCTTGGGAATCGTACGAGGGTAAAGGCACAAGACAGGCACCCCGGCTCTTGGCGCTTTCAACCAATACACGTCAAAAGTGACAGCTATAGTTGCAAGAAGAGAAAGACACCAGTGTGTCTCTTCGTAGTCAAGCTAGATCAGCTATATGATGAATTGGTGTTGGGGGGTGCCAGAGTTAAAAGATCCCCCATATGGGGTGTCTGGGTGTCATCATCTCTACCGATCGGTTAAGAGCGCGCCATGATCAGCATCACTCGCAGAGTTCAATTCGGAGATCTGAGCTCGGCCCGTCTATCGCCGGCAGTGTGTGTTTATGTTATGGCGAGAAGTGGTGAGAAGTGTATTTGGAGCTGGGTGTCGGGTGCGGTCTTTTTCTCGTACGTCCCGACGGAACGGTAGATTGCTACAGGTTCGGACGGACGCCAGGGGGCTTTCGAGGCCGACCAGCTCCACTGCCGTGCGTCCCGAATTTCGCTAGGAACCAGGACCGTAGCATTCCACGTCGCGCGCCGCACACGCACATAAATCCAACGCAGCCGTATTAGCCGCACGCCGCCAAAAAGCTGGACGACTGCCCTGCGGAAGAATTTTGCCGATGGACGCATGGTGCTCTGGATCCTCATCAGATCCGATGCAAGGAGGGAGATAGGTCACGATGAGGCCCTTGGCGCAGCACGGCTGCAGATTGCACGAGTCGTAGAAACCCGAACCGGGCAATCAACCCGCGAAAGAGCAATGAGGGCTTACAGGATAGTGGGCCAATGCGCTGCATGGAGGGAGCTATGCCGTGGGAAAAGGGTTGCAGCACTTCGAAGTGGCACATGCAGTGCGACCTTTCACTCCTTGAGGAAAAGAAAATCGGTATAATAGACTTCCCATGTCCGGTCCAACACATTGTTCTTCGTTCTGCTCAGAGCATCCTCAGCCTGTCGATCTCCTTCTCCTGTCTATTACTCTCCCCCCTTGTCTGTGGTGTCTCAGGTTAAGTGTGTCGCCAAGATGCAGCAGCAAGGCCTTCTCGTCACATTGTGCCTCCTCCTCGCCAAGGCCACGGTCGTCTCGTCATGGACTCCGGCGCCAACTCATGGCTCTGATCTGCTCGCCAAGCAAAGTCTGGCTAACCTGAAGAATGCCCTCACGGATGGCACTTTGAAACAGGAGCTGGCCAAGCAGGGCGTGGCGCAGACCTGCGGGCCCGACGACTTCGCCGTTCGGCGCGAGTACTCGACCCTCTCCGACGAGGAGAAGCTCGAGTACACCCGGGCCGTCAAGTGCCTGATGGCCAACCCTTCCACCGTCGACCCTGAGCAGGTCCCCGGTGCCCGGTCTCGCTATGACGACTTTGTCGCGGCGCACATCAACAATACCCCCTACATCCACAACTCGGGGTATTTCCTGCACTGGCACCGGGCCTTCTCCTGGAACTTCGAACAAGCCCTGCGTAATGAGTGCAGCTACAAAGGTATGTATCCCCTTTGTTATTTGTATGAGACAGCGTTCACCACAAAATCTAACAACTTCGGTGCTAGGATACCTGCCATATTGGAACCACGGCAAGGGCGCTCAAGACCTGATCAACTCGCCATAGTAAGTCCATGCAAGCCTTGATCTCCTTGTTTGTTCCCACGTCACTAATGAAAATACTAGCCTCGATGGAAGCCCAACTTCCCAGGGTGGTAACGGGGTCTACGCCAAGCACGGTTGTGCTGTAGGGTTACCTAGTCGCCTGCTTTGCATTGAAGCTGGTGTCGGTGGTAAGTTCACGATATCTCTACACCGTTGAATACCCTCCTCGGTGACTGACAATTTCACCCCAGGTGGTTGTGTCGAGACCGGTCCCTACGCTGGCGTCATGATGAACATATCGGCAACAGTTCCGACGTCCGAGTTCGTCACTGCCGGAGAGAAGTACTCGTACCAGCCGAGATGCATCCGCCACGACATCTCCAATGCCCTGGGTCAGAAGTGGGCGGGAGACGAGCGTGTCGTTGACCTGCTCACCAACGCTGCCGGCCAAGCTGGCATTGCTGGTATCCAGGCTGGTATTGAAAACACTGGTACCGATACGGAAGGGTTCTACGGCCTGCATCAGTATGGGCATTTTGCTGTTTCTGGCGACCCAAGCGGCGATGTAAGTTGAACTATTCAAGTTGTTTTACCCCTTACCCCCTCTTCACCATATCTCCAAACATTGCCTGGGATCAAAGAGCTAACATGAGTCTCCGCCAAGTTCTACAACTCACCCAATGAGCCACTTTTCTGGATTCATCACGGGCAGATCGACCGGCTCTGGTGGATCTGGCAGAACCAGAAGCCGGCCGAGCGCGCCATGGAGATCGCGGGCACACGAACTATGTACAACAAACCCCCAAGTGAGGACGCGACGCTGGAAGACATCCTGCATATGGATACAAGTGGCTCGGATGTAGTGTTCAAGGATGCGGTCAGCTCGGTGGGTGGCAAGTACTGCTACATTTACGAATAGAGCATCAGGATACATATATTTTGAAGTACAATTCAAATAGAATATAGGTAGATAATACTTAATCAATCTTTAACGAAACACTAGAAGAGGACTCAAAGAGCTCTTTGAAATTTTATGATGTGCCCCTGAAATATACGAGCTACCTCTATCTTGCCTCAAATAGGGGTAGTTCGTATACTTCAGGGGCACTACAAATTAGTCTCACTGATGCAAAGTGTCTACCCAGGGGCTTGTCTGGACAATTCACCGAGAGGTCTGTCAATTTTCCCAATTTGTTTGTAATGTCACAGTTTCTGGGGAATGCTCTTGGGCATCACACATTTTTTCCTAACCATGGTAGTCATGATTTCTGCTTTGCATATTGAATTAGAGAAAAGCACACAAAAGAAAGAGAAAGAAAAAAGAACTGTTGCTAGCCAGCTTGCAAATGCCTTAGCTGGTCGTAGAGCTTTCATTGCTTCCCATTCCGTGTTTGGTACACCTCAAAGACATGAGATGAACTTTTGTATTTGTCTGCCAGGTTTGCAAGCAAATGCCCCCTCGACTTTTGAGTTGACTCATAAGTGTTTGATGGGTGTAACACGGAACTGGGTCGAGTCTGAATTCTACCGAACACGAGTTTACTGGCAGTGACAGTCAGCTGCGCGGAGAGGGCAAGTGTGAACCCGAATCGAGTCACGGTGGGTTTCAAGGACTGAAAAGGGCATGTTTGAAGAAATTGAGAATCAAGGTCAATTGATACACTAGCTCGTTTGCCACGTGGAAAAAAAAAAACCCCCCAGACACGCGTTGGTAAATCCTGTTACCCCTGGACGGACTGGGAGTCCGAGGGTTGTCACGGAGAATTCCGAAAGCTTCCGTCATGTTGGAATCGATGCTCAATCGCATGCCAATTGGTTAGTTTATTTTGACGTCAAAAAGGTCTCTCTTCCATCATCTCTACATAATTGGTTGATTCTAGATTCCAGAATTCCGAACAACAGGGGGGCAGGCTGATATGGTGTATATTGATGCATCTCAGGCCCCGACCACCCTTAGTGAAGATTTACAAGGTTTCCGTGCTGGATCTCACACCTCTTGTGCCTGGCGGCAACATGGAACCGGTCGCTTTCGACGCATGAGTCGTTCGGTGTTCGAGTCACAAGCCCCGGAATCGGTCACTCCTAGGTTCACGTCATGTTGATGTGGTTAGCGCAGCCGATATTTCTGTTGAAAGGAGATCCTTGCCGGAACTGTGTAACCAGCGAGCCAACGTTCTATTTCGCAAATCAGAGACCTGCATCTTTTGGAAACGGACCTGGTTCCTGTTTCCGGCTCGTGAATGGAAGAGGGTCAGACCCTGACTCCGGATTCTCCACTGCCAGAGCCCGGCGTTTTTGCAAAATATGGATCACTGGTTGCATACAAGACGACCCCATAACGGAGGCCATGACGTCTTTGCAGTCCGATATGTGCATCTTGCTACTGTGCTTGTCGCCGGGGGCTCCGTTCGCCTTTTTGGAAGTTGTTACCGCTTCAAGAGGGATGAAGGCATCCCATTAGAGTTGAGATGCAGTCTGATGTTTAGTCATCCAAAGTCACAATCTGTTTTTATGATACGCCCGGAACACCACTGCTTCTGTCTCAGTGGCGGTTGAGATATTCTTGGCCGCCGAGTCAGCCAACACAAAAATCGTTACCACCTTCATCGAGTAATGAAATGACCACCGTTGAGACTACGCAAATAAGCGTGTGTCAAATGACACATGGGCATTAAGAGGTCAGTAGATATAAAGACAACATCACCATGTAGACTGTCTTTTGGTGTTTGGCGCTTTTCGAAATCATAGCAAAACCTTCGTTTGTCTGTTCTTGCTACCATACACTCATTCATTATGCAGTCCTTCTGTCTAAAGCTGGTGGCAGCTGCCTCTCTCTTTACATCTTTCGCCTCGGCAGGCTTTGACAAAGATTCACGAAACAATGTTGCTGTTTATTGGGGTGCGTATTTCCTGTTTGGCTCTCATCTCGGGGGGAAAAGTTGAAGTTAACTAACCCGTTTCTCGATAATCAGGCCAGAACTTCGAAAGCGGCTCTCAGCAGCGGCTAGGCTCATATTGTGGAAGCACAAAACTCGATGTAAGTAGATGGCGTTGTCGCAAACCCGATCCAGCGTTGTCATCGTGAAACTGACCTTATGAACGCTAGATTATCCCTATAGCCTTTCTTACCTCCTTGACGGATCCAACGATAAATGTCGCAAACGGCATTGACAACTGCACGGCGATTCCCGGATCACAGTTGCTTAACTGCCCCCAAATAGAGTATGTACCAATTCATCCCCTATCTCATTAACCCCTTTCTCAAAGGTGAGAAGAAAATAAGTGCTAACCTAATCAACAGGGAGGACATCAAAACATGCCAGTCCAAGCACGGCAAAACAGTCATGCTGTCAATAGGCGGGGAGACCTACCAGGAAGGCGGCTTCCAGTCCGCGGGCGCCGCGAGGACCGCCGCCGAGACAGTGTGGAGCCTGTTCGGGCCCAACACGAAGACGGCCAACCGCCCCTTTGGCAGCGCCGTCATCGACGGCTTCGACTTCGACTTCGAGTCCAAGACGCAGAACATGGTGCCCTTTGGCCAGCGTCTGCGCGAGCTCATGGACGCGGCCTCGAAGAAATCCAAGCAGCAGTTCTACCTGTCCGCGGCGCCCCAGTGCCCCTTCCCGGACATGGCCGACGGCGAGATGCTCGCGGGCGAGGTCGCCTTTGATTTCGTCATGGTCCAGTTCTACAACAACTTCTGCGGCGTGCAGAACTTTGTCGCCGGGGGAGGAGCAGGCAAGGGCGGCGGGTCCGCCCGGCGCCAGCAGGCCGCTTTCAACTTTGCTGCCTGGGACGCCTGGGCTCATGGCAAGACCCTCGACGGCAGCCGTGGCAGCAAGAACCCGGACGTGAAGATCCTGTTGGGCGTCCCTGCTAGCAAGTCCGCTGCGTCGACCGGGTTTGTGGAAGCGGAGATGCTGCGGCCCATCGTGGAATTCTGCGCGTCCAACTTCCCATCCTTCGGCGGCGTCATGATGTGGGACATGAGCCACCTGTTCAGCGCCGGCGGTGGCGGCGGAGGCCCAGTGGTTGGGTCTTTCCTGGAAGAGGTGCACGGCGCCCTGTCTCTGGCTGCCTCGGCCATCACGAAGGGAACCCACAGGGTCAACCACGTTAATGCTACTGATAATGCAACACAGCAGCAGCAGCCTGCTCAGGGGTCGGCACCGCCGGCATCGACTACGAACAAGAACAACAGTATCAGCAGCATTAACAATAGCAACAACGGAGGTGGTGGCAGTGGTAGTAGTGCCCCTATCAGCTCTTCCTCGACGAGCTATTCTTTTTCGTCCATGGTTGTGTCATGGCCTTGGTTGGGCTTGGGCATACTCCTTCATTTAACTTTTGGTTCTATTCTATGCTAGGCTGGGTAGCCTTTTGCTTTGGGTTTATAGCGCTACATCTACATACTGTCTTTTATCAAACAGCTAGAGTCTTATACTCGCTGCACATTGAGAACATCGATGCCTCAGAAACGTATTCCATGCTGAGTGTGTCTCCTTTAACTCATGCTGGATAATAGAGTTTTTGAAAGGAAATCACGTTATTGCAACAACACCTCCGTGGCTACAATCTCGTTGTATTATTGTTTTCTTCCGAGCCTAACAAACACTCAAAGTAATTTCAAATGGTCCCTTGTAATGCAGCTGCTACAACGACATCAGATCTTGATTTACGACACCATGAAAATATCGCAGCATGATGTTCCGATTCAGTTGGATTGGTAATGCGTTTTCCATACCTAATGTATCTCAGCACTACGCAGTTGTTGTTGCGCCCCCTTTTCGTCATTTCTCAGGCCTGGTCAATGACCAATGCGGTATTCCGTCGTACTCGCCCGCTAATATTTCATCAATCTCGCGAAGCATCGGCCAATCTCCCGAGAAGCTTATTCTCGGCATCTCCTCCTGGGGCGTAGTTTCTCGCTGACTTGTGTCAGACTTACTAGGAGACTTCGACGATCCTCCTGAGCCGCGTACTTGTAGACTTTCAATATCGTCCGCGCACTTCTTCTTCCACGCTTCGCAGCAAATTACACCTTGCCGAAGGTCGGGGTGCGCTTCCCTGAACGCCTCGAAGGCTAAGCTGCGTTCAGATTCAGGCAGGAGCAGGTCACCCAACGGTTTTAGTACAGGTTTGTCTGAGACCTGATGATAGAAATGGGCACGAAAAGAATCGTAGCCACCAAAGGGCTTGAAGTACGGGTCTTTATGATTGACCACCGCGTCTCCGTAATCTTTGAACTTGACTCCATGAGTGTTGTGTCTTGGGCAGTGAAATGGCATGATTATGGTCATTTCTGGACTTCCCGGAAGACGTGAAGGGCTGCTTTCGCGGAGGACACAGTGACAGAAAATGTAGCGGTTGACGATGTTGAAGATTGGCTCCCATTGTATGGTCGCTCTTCGACACACCAGGTACGCCGGCGTCTGACTCGAAAATGATTCTTTCGCGGTTCTTGGTTCTGGTGCTTTTGTCGGCGACGGGGGAGGGGTTGTGCTCTTCTCGGTCCGAGTAGCACCTGCATCCAAGCCAAGCCGAAAGTCTCGATAAGTATCAGCCGAGTGACTCACATCAGGGGCTTCGAACGGATATGTTCCAGGCTCAACTTCGCGAGACTGGAAGCCACATGAGCCACTAATCGACGCATGGCCTGAGTTAGTTTCAATTCTTCATCGTGAAGGGAGTCGCGTTTTACCATGCTTTCCATAAGCCCCTGTCCCGCGGTGCATTAACAGGCTTCAGACAACGATAGCATTTCGCCTGCTTGGTCCCGAATTTGCTTCCCATGATAAAAGAGACCTTAAGGGCCGTGCCAGGGCGTATATGGGTCTTCCACGAATCCCGATCTATCACCACGAGCTCACTAGCACCGTAGACTTCGACATGCCCTCTCTGAAGGTGACTCAGCCCAGGCAAATCTCGTGTTTTAAATTTGATGGTCAAGGTGCTGACGAAGTTCTTGGGCAGTCAGTCCATGTTGATAATGCGTGACCAAATGTAGTGGTTATCGAGACAACTCACTTCAAAACTGGAGCTCAGGTCTAAAGGAAGCCTCAGGTTCTTTTCAAGCCCATCGTCTACTGATACGTATCCATTGTGTTCCCAGGTGTATCCCATGAATTTTGGGATTGAATCTTGTTGTGTCTTGAGAGCTTTGATATCCTGTTCTATGTTGGCGAGTTGGGATTCGATCTTAATAGTGCCACTCCTGATAGTACACAAGAGTGACCGAGGCATCAGTTCGTTGGAAACATTCTAGAAAATGGAAGGATGATTTCGAACGTACATCAGTTTGCTCATAACGTAAAGTCCGGCCTCTTTCATCAAGTATTCCAGTTGATCTTCGAGTTCCGAGAACTCCTCTCGAAATTTGAGAATATTGAACGCTGTCTTACACGAGCTCAGCCTGGACCCATCTCCTCTTATCTTGACTTTCTCTGCAGTGTCGACAATCTTTTGCGTGGCAATCCTAGTTCGCTCGCCGAGATCACGGAAGCCGGTGTCAATGGGGCTCGATCCTTGGTAGTTTTGAGAAAGTAGGAAATTCAACAACAGTCTGGAAAGCTCTATGATGGATTCATAGCGGGGAAGATGACCGGACTTGCAATTTCGGACGAGGCGAGATAGGCTGTAGAGCTTCCAGCCGAATTCGAAAAGAGTGACAGCTGTGCCAGTGACACCCAAGGCCGATATTGGGTCCATACTTAGAAGATGTCCATTCGCGATTGCCAGATGGAAGAGGCGAGTGGGGTATGATGAGAAGTCTGATTCCATGAGATGCTGACTGAGGTGGCCGCTTTTGAGTCGGGCTGCTGTGACCTTGAACCCCGCTTCACTTTACAGCCTAATAGTGTTGGTGCAAGCTGCATAGAAGCCGCCAGAAGCGGCATTGTTATGCGTGGTATCATTGGCCCCCCAAGATGGACCAAGCTGAATGTTCACCTATCACTAATCATCGTCCCAGAGGTCTTGGATACGTCTGTAGTTCCGTCGGGTGGTACAAGAGATAATAGCAAATGAAGGCTCCGGCTACAACTTCAATATCCTATTCATTTTGATCATAGGGTGAGATCGTTCGTCTGGAAGCGGGCAGTGATAGGGGAGAGACTGCCGGTATGATGTCTGTGGTGGTAAAGCTAGTTCAGATATATGTAGATGGTATCTGCTGAGTGCATACTCTTTCCGTAACACATTTACCCCTGGGAAGTTATAACTACCTCAACCCAAAGATCGATCTAGGTAAGCCTTATTTAGGTCTTTGTCAAGTGATATATGTATGCAAAATAAGGCGTTATCCCTGCCTCCTCAGACGGATGGGAAAGGGAATTAGGACCCTCATTGACAGATTGATTAGCTGGTGAAGTGGCCAGGAATGTGGGATATGGCTGTCGTTATTCTCTCAGGGGTAGCAACGTACTTCAAATGGTTGCTGTGGGATAAGATTTCGACAATATAATTATGGGCCAATCTCTTGGCGTGAACGCATAGTCCCCCCTTTATCCCATTTGCAATACAGAACAAACCCCGAGGATTCCATTTAACCCACACAATCGAACCTGCCAACTTTATGGGCTATGGCGGGTGAAAGCTCTGCTTTTTGGTTTTCCACATAAGTAACATTAGCCCGAGCAACGGCCCAATGTATCGTAGTCAAGAGACCATTGTCACAAAATAAACAGTTGAACCATGCCTGCGACTCTTGAGCACACAATTCTAGAGAAGCCGCAGGACTAATCTTCACCCCAGGCCACAGCCTGACCCTTTCTGGAGTGGAACACAAGTCGTCGAGATGAGTGCTAAAATGTAGAATCTTGTCCTGGTTCTGATCACTCTGACCCAGTTGGTGTAGATGATACCGCTCGGTTTGGGTATTAACTCGGGTCTTGCACTGGGAGAAGCTGTGGGCGCGAACATTGTTTCGTCGACCTGGATCGTGGCCTCATATCCTCTGACTTCAGGGATCTTCGTTCTAATAGGTGGGTAACCTCACTTCTTGATCTTTGCTGCACCGTTGAGAATCGAAATATTGTGTGTGTGCTCCTTGCTGACAACTATAATCACACTGTCTTAGGCGGTCGTCTAGGCGCCATATACGGGCATAAAAATGTACTCACTCTAGATTCACTATGGTGAACGCTCTGGGTACTGTGCGGTGGCTACTCGAATAACCTGATCGCCATGTGCATCTTGTGCGGGCTTTGTGGCATAGGAGGCGGCCTGATGGTCCCCAACATCGTCGCCTTGATCGGCATCAACTCTCCCCCGGGCAAGAAGCGGAACCTGGTCATCGCCCTGTCCGGTGCTATGGCCCCTGTCGGGGCTGTCGGTGACTCTCTCATAAACGCTGTCATCATCCAGCTGTCGGACTGGAGATGGGCCTTTTTATGGATGTGAGTCAACACTTGTTGGTATCTCTTGGTGACCTCTTTTTTACAGTCTTGTTTTCGATATTAGGGGTCTATTTGGCGCTGTAGTCTACAGCGCCGTGACTTATATCGTGGACGCAGACGTGCCCTTTGATTTCGTTGGAGCATACCTTGGCGTCACTGGTCTAATATTATTCAACTTCGTCTGGAAATGAGCACACATGCCCCTTGTCTGACTAGCAAGTCTTGTCAACATATACTGTTATTAAATTGACGTCTACAGTCAAGCACCTGCAGTTGGATAGCATAATCCATACGAAATCGCTCTTCTGATCGTCTCTGTTCTCCACCTTTCTGTCTTTATATACTGGGAAGCCAAAGTGACCAAGGAGCCTATCTTACCGTTCACCATCTGGTGGAAAGCCCCTTCATTTAGGCTCTTGATGGTCGCTGTATTCTTCGCCTTCATGAGCCTAGGTATCTTCTTTTGGTACATGAACATCTTCATGCAGACGATCCGCGGCGACACCCTGATCCAGGTCGGCGTGCAATACCTACCGCTGACCATTATGGGTTTCCTGTGCGCCTTCCTGGCCGGGCGGCTGGTACCGCGACTCCCCGCGCAGGTCATCATTGGCCTCGGATGTCTGGCCATGGTGATCATCAACGTCCTGCATGCTACGATCCGCGCCGACCTGACGTATTGGGCCATGGCGTTCCCGGCCATGTTCGTGTCGGCCTTCACCATTGACCTCATCACGGCGAGCGCGCAGATCATCGCGAGCAACGCCGTCTCCAAGGGACACCAGGGCGTGGCGGGGTCGCTCATCGGTACGCTGCTCAGCTACGGCATGAGCACCGGTCTGGGCTTCGCGGGAACGGTCGAGGTCAACATGTTTCGAGGTAGCGCAATGTGAGGGGAGGAACCCTTTCATATATGTAATTAATTTATTCTTCATGTCTTTTAGGTGTATAGGATATAGGTAGCATCGAACCAGAGCTAGTAAGAAACATATCAGGTCTGCTACGAATACACCTAGATAACGAAGTTAGCCTGTGGACGTAGGACAACAACGAGGGACTTCTGTCTTCTGTTCAGAGATCCTGCAAGTGAAACATAAGAGACCGGGTGGGCTTATTTTCTCATCATGATGTCAAACTATCACAGAACAGACCTGCTTCATGCAGCAAGCTCAACCGAAATAAACGTGGTAATTTCCTCAAGTGTTACCGCACAATCAAACCGACCCTTATGGCATTGACTTTGAACAGAAACACCAATCATAGAAAACAAGCTTAATATGTAAGTATGTTGGTAGCAAGATCAATTATATGTTTCTTCGACATATCTGAAACATAATCCAGATCGCATCTACGCGGACTTCTTCAACAGAACCACAATATCGTCCTCGCTCATCTCCTTGATGCCCAGTAGCTCATTGTCGTTCTTCTCGAAGTGCGCCCCGTAGCCCTCGCCATAGACGGCCGCCGTGATGAACTTCATGACCCAGTTGTCCGGGTTTGGGGTTTCCTTCTTGAGCTCCGCCCAGGCGCTGTTGACCAGCTCGTCCAGAGAGGGCTGGTGCTCCTTCCAGTCGCCGCCCGTGGCCTTCTTCGCAAGGCGAGCGAGATCGCGCGCCGACAGGGCCGCGTCCTGCACGTAGACGGCGCGGTTCTGCGTCTCGGCCGGGTGTCTGAGAACGCCCGCAACGGCCTTGCCGACGCTCGGCAGGGTGGTGGTGCTGAAGACGCGGTCGCCGCCGTCCCAGAGGTTGATCTCGCGCGCCTTGAGATCGAGGAGCCAGCCGGCCCGGACGCCCCAGTCGAGGAAGGGGCCGCACATGACGACGGTGTACGTCATGCTCCCAGTGGTGTTGGCCGCCTCGCGCTTGAGGGCGTCTTGCACGGCGACCTTGTGCCCGTAGCTGGGCAGCTTGGACGTCTTGGCGTGCGCCGTGTTGGACCCGAAGTCCGAGGGGATGAAGCGCTGGACGCCGGCCTTGCTCGCGGCCTCGACGAGAAGCAGCTGCTTCTCGAGGGCCAGCGCGGCCAGCGTGGACACGACAGCGTCCTGACCCTCAAGGGCGGCGACGAGGGAGTCGAGGGAGTCGTAGTCCACGGGGGCCACCTCGACGGAGTCTGGGAACTTGTGGGTGCTGCTCTGGCGGGTCAAGACTTTGACTTGGAAGCCGGCGGCCAGGAGCTGGTCTAGGATGGCGGGGCCTAGGTTGCCGGTGGCCTGTACAAGGATGAGTTAGCTGGCTGTCATTGTTACTCAATTGGAGAAAGTCCACTTACACCAGCCAATGCGACTTTGGTGATGCTGCTCATCTTGATGATAGTCTGAATCAAAAGATACGGCGATAGTTGAATGTAAGTAGTGGCTTGTAAAAGGGATACTGTGTGAGTTGAAGAAAGGAGGGTTTGATAGTTTCAGTCTGTACTATTTGTACCTATGCATGGCAGGCAAGAGGAAGGCATTCTTATTAATCAGTGGCACCTCATTTCTCCGAATATGAGGAACATTTCAGGCACCATGGTGTCATCGTCAGACCATTTAGTAGAGAGGAGTACGTATCTCCTTTGTTGGTTTGTAAACGAGCCGAGTGCGAGGATGAGGATGAGGAGGCTCTGTGGTAGGCAATGGGCAATGTGGGAGAATTGGGCCAGAGCCCCCCTCCCCCTCCCCCTCCCCCACACCCACTGTAAGCCATCCCACATTGACCGAGAGGTCCCTCCCCCCAAATCCCATCCCACCGGCGTCCGGTTTTATCCCACCGGCCTTCATCCCACACATGGCACATGGCACATCCCATCGGTAACATGCCCTTAAGTACAGCTTGTTAGTAAGTCGATGCCGAAGACTCTAGACGATGCATCATTCGATTGATATTTTAAAACACCATCAGTCAATGACGCTTCTGTAGTAAACTAAGTATTATTCTACTTAACCAAACAACATAAACTGCCATTTCCAACCACGTGCATAGGAAACCGTTTTAGGTTGTCTTATGTAAGTAATAAGGGCAGGCAGCTAGCTTTTCAGGTAATCTTTCCGATTAGATACCTAAAGTAGACATAGTCGGTCAGACATCTATCGATCTATCATACGCACCTCCTATATACTTGCTCAATCATGGACACAGAGCAATGGGCTCTGGATGTTAACAATCCACCCCCCGGGCACCGCCACTGTAATAACCCCGGAAGACGGTGAGATGGGAGGCATAGAGATGATAGTTGTGACCAACCCTCAACAACACACATGGGATCAACCTACTCAAGACCTTTGGTCGTCTTCTCCTTCATCATCCCTTCCGTACGAGCAAGGTGATGCAGCTATAACGCTTAACCAGAACAACCAGTTGCCACTAGAGAATGATCCCGGTTTCGTCTATGGGCAAACACATCATGAGTTGCCCTTAACAATACCACATCTAGATGCTACTGGCATGCACATGTCGACGAGCGCGAGCTCAGCCCCCCTCCAAAGTTGGGACTTCATGGAGAGCGCCCCAACTTCGATTACGCCACCGGCGCTCCGGGACCATGGCTAAGGCGGCCCCTCGAATGTGCTTGACGGTCTGAATGACGCCGCGTTCAGTGAAAAGGAGACAATAGGTGTATTTTTCCAAGATACATTTATTCTGGCCCATCTTACATGCGCCATCATTCAAAGTTGATGAAACTTCCGACATCTTGTTGATCACCATGGTCATGTTAATTAATTGGCTTGAAAGGGGCTCGAATCATTGCCAGTCGTGCATAGCTGTATTCGATGCTGCCACTGCTTCGCATCCAGTAAGAGACTGGATTTATCAGTGTTCTCCTGATTAGACTCGACTGACTCTTGTCCCTCGTCTGTAGTTGGCGAACCACTCCTTACAAGCTTTGGTCTTTTGCCTAGTATATGCTACATACCGCCTGGTAAGTCTTCATCGGAAAGAGCAGGGCACCGGACGGAAACCCCCAACTCAATTCTAACATTTGCAAAAGGGCGAGCAAGGAATGACGACTTGGGCAGTCCGTATGAACTCCATTCTTATATCCACATGTCGTTCCGTTGGCGTCTTCAGTGACGAGACGGCATTCCCCCACGAGCGCGATGACAGCCCGCTCACCCTCTGGTTGACAAGGGAGCACCTCCACCGGTAATGATCCGCCCTCTTAGATATACAAAACAATGGGCTAATGACTAACATGTACTGTTTAGGCTAGCATTTTCAGCACTTCGCATCGACACGTACTTGAGCCTCATTTTAGACCATCCGCCTTCACTCCGATACGAAGAGATGTGCATCCCCTTACCCAAATCGGCGCAGCTTTGGGAGGCCACCAACGAAACTGACAGAAGACGCTTGCAATGGGAGGAACCTGCCGGTCGAGACAAAACCCTGTTCTCGTATCTGATACGAGATGCCATCTACGGCGAGCAGCTTTTTTGCAGGCTCACGAAGGACGACTACCATATGACGCTCTTGGGCCTGCAGTCAGGGGTCTGGAAAGCGGCTCGCGAGGCCCATAGCTTTGCGTCGGGCGTACTGGATTTCAAGCTGACACCGGGATCTCCTATACAGCTGTGGCGCGCCCGTCTTGAGCTATGGCAAGTCCACATGGAGGATGGTGCCTCGATACAGAGAGACTACTTCTCAGCTGTGCGTCGCCAATCCAACAACACGGGTGACGCCGACGTTCTGTCACCGGTGACACTCCTCGCTCTACATATTGCCTCGCGCAAGATGTACGCTCCACTCAGCATCTTGCAAGTTCCTCGGAAGCACATCGCAAGCGCGTCAGTCATGCCGCATCGTTGCCTCCCACGGCGAATCTCCAAGGCCGTCTGAAGGCATGGCATAGGGCATCCTGCTCGAGAATCGCTGTGTGGAATGTACGTCTATTCTTATGTGCAATACACAGCTGCCTGTGGGTCTTGCATCAATTCTCGCAGCGGTGGTGAACAATCCAATTTGTCACAGCTGGACCTAGACACAGTTGATTACCCCAATGACTCAAGTGTCATCGCCTGGAAGGAGAAGGGAAATGGACTGACCACGTTCGGTGCTGGGCGCATACCACTTTGTAGATGCAATGCGGCTGAGATAATAGCGTGCTTTGAGCGGCTTCTGGCGGTCGACGGCTTGGCCAAAGATGGACTCTTGGCTTTCACCAGGGAAGCCTCGACCACAATGACTTGAGACTTCTGCAGATGGGCTTCTAGTGTCCCGACCAGAAGAGTCTCGACCTCATAGGGCGTTCTAGCCAGTATAGCTCAAAGTTTGCTTGGTCTTGGCAAAACCTGTAAGGAACAGCTCCGGCGGATTCTGCGGATTCTGGGCAGCCCTACCACTGGCGCAACGATAGTGTTGAGCAAAGGAGGTTGAGAGAAACATAATATTGTGAAACCACTGACTACTGCAGGCAATCAGGTTGAATGGGCTGTGTTTTGTAGCGGCCTTGGCTGCTGTTGCTGTCGCCCCGCTGTAAGCAGGGAAACCCCTTCAAGCCAGAAAGCCAGGTAGGTTAGCACTTAGGAAGACCGGCCCGAGCACAGATAGACTCGGGGACAGCTTCTCGTCCTTACTTTTACCCACCCAAAGGTTACCATAGACGGACCTTATTACTAACAGCCGCCGTCACCGTAGTAGCACTGCTACGATGCGATACATGTGAAGTCGTCTGTCGCAGCGCAGGGTAGCATCGCATCCAGGAAGATTTGTCACATTCCAGTACGTACTAGGGTCACTTATTATACGGCCGTGTAGACACATAAATCCACGGCTGTGATAGAGACATGAAAGCTTGGGCAGTAAGTATGTTGTTTGGGTATATCAAATCGTATTGGGTATCATTGTAAAAAAGGCTAAGGCTAATAAAAGGCTCATGGGATAAGTAGCATATACAGCTCATCAGATCATCATGAAGACCGACTACTAAGGTGGTCTCTCGGACTGACCGGGGTCGTGGGGCTCGGCGGGAGCCCAAACCCGGGGCTGCGCGGCATCTCCCCAAACGTCCCGTCGCTCCGCTCGCTCAGCCGGAACTGCGACGACTGGTTTCTTGTGTGACCTCTTACTGGTGCGTTTGTGTTTGTGTTTGTGTTTGCTGTGGCGGTATATGATGTGGAGGGCGGAGATGGGGACGGTCTTCTGCTGAGGCTGCGTGTCATTCCTGATGACCGTTTGTTTTTGTTGCTGTTGTTGGTGGTATATTTGTTTTTGCCTCCGTATGACTGAGGCGGCACCGTGAGCCCATTCGGCCATCGCTCCTTGCTGAAGGCCTCCCAGTCCGCCGATGTGCGCCCGACAAAGATGGACGAGGTCCACCGGGAGTCGCGACGCGACGGGCGGGATTCGGACCTGCTCGATGAGTCCTGTCGCGAGGGTGTCCGGGTCGATTTTCTGCCTCCCGCCACCACGTCGGATATGCGAGACATCCAGCTCCACCTCGCCGTGTTCCTCGCCGAGGCCGCGTCGAGCTCGGCCGGGTTGCCTATAGTCCCCAGGGGAGGCGAGCCGTCGACCTCGACGATCGTCTCCATCACAGGTCCGCCTCTTCCTGTTCCTGCCTCCATGTCGTCACGTTGCTTCTCGTAGATGCGCTTCTCGGATTTCCGTCTCAGCATGAACCCCCATGACCCAGCTTTCTGCCCACAGCGCGCCCAGACACCGACGCCGATGGGGGTCATATGCTGGTCGCTCTCAGTGTGGTTGCGCCGCCGGCGTTCCCGGGCGAAGCGGTACAGGGCGAAGAGGGCGATGATGACAACTGCGAGCGCGGTGAATGTGGACGCCAACACGACGGCGACCTTACTTCCTTGTTGGGTTGTGTTCTGACTCGGGTTACTAAAGGGCGAGCCGCCGTTGCAGCCGCCGCCGGCGGGGACGCTGGAGCATGGCGATTGCGACGTCGCGAACGTGTCGTACCCAGATGTGGATCCGGCCTGTGTGGTGGGTGCTGGTGAGTTGGTCGCCCGCGAAGACGCTGTTGGTCGAGAGGATCGTGTCTCTGAAGGGGCTGGGACCAGTGTCGAGAATCTCATGGATGTGCCAGTAGAACTGGTCGCCGGCACACTCGTAGGCGTTGGCAAAGTACGGTCGCCGACGAGTAGGAGTCCTGGGGTCAACGGGTGCGTTTGAAGTATACTCAAGTCCGACTCTCGCCAGCGGATCTGGATGGCTGGCGCAACTGTGACCTGGGCCCCCGGCTCTGTGGCGGTAGCAAAACCCCAGACACCACCCCGGAAGTCTGTCGTGTCTGTTGTGCAAGTATGATCGCTGAGTTGGTAAGCGAGATGATAACACCAAGGTCAGGGGAAGCTCATTGCTCACGTAGGCACACAGTAGGCCACCGTCTCGCCCGAGGTCACAGGCGCGAAGCCCTCTTGTGTCCTCGTCTTGGTGACGCCGCAGTTTGGTCCGACGAAGAAGCCACTCGGGCATATGGCGGGCGAGTAGAAGCGTATGCCCTGGGCGGCGATGTTGGCGTTCCATGATGGAAGATCACAGGACGAGGGTCCTCCGGTCGGGAAGGGCGGGAATTGTGAGGGGGCCCGGGTCGTCGTCAGCAGCCACGATTGCGAGCACGATTGGGTGAAGACGGTGGTTAGAGCCGCGATCGCCACGGTCAGTGAATTGGACATGTTGACTCTGTAGATAGACAAGAGCAATGGTGTTTATGAGTATCCATGAAGACTGAGTGCTGTTCTTCTCTAGCTTTCTTCCTTGCTCTTCCTCAACCACAATCAATCAATCCCAAGATTAGCTGGGCACAGTCAGACTGCAGCTAAGCAGGTTGGTACAAGGGATACCGGGGGGTAGGGGTGAAAGCTGACGATCACTCGCGGGTAAAGAGAGAGAGAGAGAGAGAGAGAGCGACGGGAACGCCTCTCTCGCTCAAGGGACTTCGCGCAGGGTGGTGCCGATTATATTTTAAGCTTCTTCTTATAAAGAGAGGTGGACATGGTTTTAGATCATCGCGGGAAGCTGCCGATCGGGTGCCAAAATTCCGGGGAGAGGGACGACAGCAGAAGGTGCGCTGACAAGACGATACAGATGTAACCTGTTATCGAGACCAGTTTCCTCTCTATTTCTTCCCCCCCTCCCCCCCCTCCCCCTCCCATCTCTCCACCTCCCCGTTTCTTCCTTCCGGGCTCCTCCTTCTTGAAATTGTCGAAGCTCCGGCAACCTGTTCCAGCAAGTTGCACGGGCGAAGAGGTAGCACCACCACCAATATTTTGTTGGTGTTGTTGGCAGTTGGCAGTTGGATGTGTGCCATGCGTGAGATTAACCCTTGTCGTCGATCATACTAGCACAGATGTGAAACCGTTCTTATGGTGGACCCTTGGCTGGACCACCCAGCACCCAGCACCCACCCCTCCTCAGCTCCTCAGCTCCTCAGCTCCTCGGCGCCGAGCGCACAGCGCCCAGCGCCGTTGGGGTGGGCCAACAAGTCTTCCCTGGTTGTTCGACCCTCGCAGCTGGTTCGCCGACTGGAAAGGGCAAAGAAGGGAAAAGAGGAAACAGGGCCAACAAGGGCAGCAGGCCAGCAGCGGCAACCTGAGACGTGCTACCGAGCCAAGAGGATGCGATTGCGGATCAGGCTTGGTTGGTGTCGTCGTCGCTGAGGCGTGCGGCTCTGCGAAAGCTGCATGCATGCATGGACTAGGCAGATCCCACTCGGCCGGAGCTATTCCCTCTTTGCGGTACGCACTCCAGGCTTGTCAAACGTTTGCTCGTCTGCTGCCCGACCACGCAGGGCCAACACGTTTGCCGTAGCATGCATTGATGTCACTTGGGGCTGTGCAAGCTTCCTGGCAACCACCAGGAGGGGGCCCGAGGAAAACCAGGATCGGGATTGGCAGAGAGGGCGAGAGGGATGGATGGATGATGGCTGTTTACCCGGGAAGAAGCGCGCGTGGCCCGCCCGGCCGGCCAGTCAGGGGATTGATTCTCATGCGGATAAAGCTTTCTTTTGTTTTCCCGACTAGGCCTCAAGGTATGAGGAGGCTGATCTGTCATCTAACCATTTGGTTTCGTCCCGGTTGCGCAAACCCATCATTGTTTGTTTTCTGTTATGCCAGGTGATGATGGTATTGCGTAGTTGCGGTTCCATCGTGACCCTCCTCCGACGGGCCTTCCTCTCCACGACCGAGCGACCGCTACTTGGTCACACTCCATATCTCGGGCTTCATCTGATGTTTCTGTTACAATTTAAGGAGAGAAGGCGTTTCCAGGTTGCACTAGGAAAACGGCAAGTGCCAATGGGTGCTACCCATTATCTCGGTATGTAGTACTATGAGGCTTTTTTTTCATTTCATTCCAAGTCTGACTTCTTGGCGCTCTGTTCGCCAACGTTGTCGCATCGGGCGCGAGCGGCCTCGAGATCCTCCCAAGAAAGATGAGGTGAAAACGTTGCGCCCGAACGGACGGGTTACCAAGTTCGTCTCTAGCACACTTTTCGTCGCCCCCAACTGCCGACTCTTATTCACCGGCTGATCTAATAAGAATTCTGGTCAAACTGGACCATGACACCGGACGAGAAAAGTTCCGATGCCTTAGGGTACTTTTCGAGCCTCCGCTATTTACAGATGACATCAATCTGCAGGAGTTAAAAGGCCGATAAACTTATATGAATGCGACAACAGACAGCATGATAGGCAGTCCGGAGGCGGACCCGTCCTCTTTGCTGCTTGGTGGAGTCCCACCATTAGCGCTTCGTGATATGATCAACGGATCGGACACCAACAACCTTAAGGGTAACGTCTGTTTGAAAAAGAATTGTAAGGAAAGCAACCCGGTAAAATCTCCGATGGCCTATCACGGCCCCGATGTTGGTCTGGGCAATTTGAGAATCATTCGAGAAGCTGCAGCTCTGTGCATACTTGAAACCGAAGCCCATCGCGGATCTCTGGACTTATCTTGACTTCACGCTCGCAGAACCAAGAGCTAGTAGTCCTCTGGCTATCCATTCGCAGGTGGGCTAGTGAAGTAGGCTAGCGGTTCAGCTCGTGGATCGCTGCACTCTGGAGGAGATATATCTCGCCTCGAGACGTTAGGTCGGTCCATCCAAATCAGTCCTTGCATACATATTTCTTTCGCGGCATAAACGTCGTTCAACAGTCAATGACGCTGTCAACGCCGGGTATTATTTAGACCCAACTAGAGGTTTCGTTCAATATGCAAGCGTGTGTGGCCTGTGGTATCACTGTCACCTGTAACACCACATTCTTTTGGGCGTTTCTTTACTTCGTTCCGATGCTAGCGAGAGTACCATCCACACCTCTTAGAAACAAAAGGAAAGCGACGAGCGACTTACTCAAAGAGGCCACCGACTCCACTCCTCGCCGAGCCGGCGCCGAGAAAACATAGTGTCGGGGAATGTCCGGTAAATATATACAGCACTATACGATACCTCTAAGAGGGTGCTTCCAACGGCATCATATTGTACCCCAATGGTTATTAGATAGGTGCATCGGTGAATCGTATGATGATACAAGCCAGACCACTTGTGATATATATGTTTCGTACCTCCTATACTGCTGTATAGTAAGTTGGATAGTATACTGGTATGTTATGCCCGATGGGACGGTGTGTTGCCGGAACTCGATAGTGAGGGGGGCTTGCACTGGTGTATGTTACGATTCCTAGTTGTGCAAGATTCCCGTTGCCTTTCTCGCTTAATTCCCGAGTCCGAAATTTCGAGTCATGTTGAACTCCCCTGCGCCATAGAGTACATACCTGCCTGTTTACCTGGTATATTGGATACAATTCCTTTTGTGCCGCAAGTCACAGCAATACCCAGTCCTAATACAACTATGATATAGTCACTATAGTATATGCTGCTTAACGTGTGGTATCGTGATATGACATCTTCTCGGTAATGAAATCGGCATATCAAGCCCCTCAGCAGCCCCGTGGCCTCGGCAATTCTAGCAGCTTTACGACCTCAGGACCGATGACTCCTTGGATAAAACACAACATAGAAGTAACCTCAACAACAGTGTCGATATTTGTTCACATTTGGCCAAGAATCAGCTATTTATGCCCCCAAGTACATGTGAAGTCACGTTCAACTATTAAGAAGAATAGCATCACCTTTTGAAGATTTACTACTTTCAAAATAAGACACGCTCGGGGAAATTTTCCAGATGCCCGAGATACCCCAGAAATGATCCCTCACTCAATGTCTCCAAGTGACAATAATATGCGGTCCAGTAAGACCTCCCAGCGGCGGATAAACCCGCTTGGCGCAATATAGCACAGCCCACGAGACTGAAACATGGACCCCTATTCGGGCCCATACGTCAACTCTTACACGGAATCCTATTGTTTCGTTTGCACTGACACATACTCAGCCATGATACCCTTCTTGGCTGTGTTAGCGTGCAGTATAGGTAGTCAGCCCTCTTAACCCCATCTGTAGCAGATCGGGGCAGAGTCAGAACTGGAGCTTCGATACACCCTCATGAGTTTCCACATCAACGGTAGAAACAATTCAATTTACTGAGCATAGGTTGACAGATACAAGTTGTCCATACTGGTAAGCCATGAGAAGCGAGTGGGACTGACTGGTTGCACCTCTGCACCCGCTCTTACCACTGCTGACATCACAGCGGCTGTTATCGGCCATTTGGCTGAACCGTTTTGGGCAAGTGAGACAAATTGATCCATGATCAAGAAGTAGGAAAGGTGCTTGAAGGGGCTCTCCTTCGTAAAGAGTTTTCGTTGGTTACGCACTCAACGAAAACGGCGCAGGAAGCGGAGGCTACGGGCACTTTCCTTTTGGTGCTTCCCCCCAGATATCAATACTCACAGCGCGCATTATACTCTCAAATGTAAACTTAAAAGAAGCCATTATACCCAATGCCTCCCTATCACATAATACACCTGCCCACCGCCGCCACGACCAACAACCATGGCAGTCCCAAACCTTGTATACTCGACAGCCACAGATGACCCGATATCCAAAGGGTTTATATATTTAAATTATTGATTACTCCATTGACCGGGTTGGGATAGCCTAGCGGTAGTAGTCTTATTCCTATACTTAGAGGCAAGAGGAGTTCGATTCCCTCTGCGGTCACTTCTTCAATCCCTTTGATGGGCATTCTTTTTGCCTTTTTCTGTGCTATCTATCTATACCTTCCATTCTCAATCCATCATACCCCACTCCCTAGTAGATGAACCCTTGGGATATAGTCCTTGAATTCCAGAAGGGACAAGCCTTCTTTTACTTTTTACTATCTATCCATGCTGCTTTTGCCCCTCGAGCTCGTGATGTTCTTACCCGCGGGCTTTGCCAAATTACGGGTCGACATCTCACGTGCAGGCATACACGTTTAACAACGAAGCCATATTCGGTGACTTGCGCAGTTTGCTGCCTAAACTACAGCGTGAAAAATAACAATGTTTATTATATCTGCCGCACTTTCTCGGGCCTATCCACTGCGTCGATGGAACTTCATGAGCATGATGGCTGCTGGTTGCGTCTCCATTTTCTGCCGAGCTAACGTGGTATTGTTAGATGTATTTTGCAGGAGGCTCCAACGACCTGATTCCTCAGTATACTAGATATCACACATGTACTCGCCCATCCTTTCGTGCGCCTTGCCCCATGAAGCTGCCCCCATTCCAATCAGCGAGTACCCCTACATCTATAATAACTTGCTTCCCTCGCTGGTCTCCGAAAGAAACACCATCTTCACCCTTATGCCTACCTTGAGCATCATGGCCCTCGGTGTGGCAGGCTTCCCCAGCCATAGCTTTGTGCCATGGGCTTTGCGCAACCACAAGTAGCCGCACTAGCCAGCAGCAGCTATGACATATGGCGTCTAGCAGGTGACTGCGGCGCGTGTCTGCCGCTGAGTGGTGGAACCCAGCACTTTTCGCTTAACGGTGAGAGGACCTGCTCCCGAAGATCCCGGGCCGTCAGGGTCTCGGCAGAATGAATACGACGCCGGTGCCGGGCGGTTATTCCTCGCTAAGGAGGAGCGATGCTAAACGCCGAGTGAGGACGAGTGCTAGATGACAGAGTTGCACATACTCAATGACCAAGAAGATTTGGCAGAACCTAGGTGTGATCGCACTTGCGTTGTAGGTGTCACGTATATGAGTTGTGCTTGGGTGACACGGTGTGGCACGGCTCCTATGATATCCTGGCACAATCCCGATGCTTACTACTACTACGAGAGAGCGCGTGTAGTCCAAGGGGCTCAAAGTCGACCTTTGCCGTTGGGAGAAGGTTAAACGTGACATGGGTTGTGGGCATTTCTCGCGGAAGGCTCATTTTGGACTTCCGGCTTGGTAGCTTGAACGCGCAAAACATAACCCCTTTTCCAATACGGGTTCTGATGATATCCATCCCCATACTACAGTCTGTAGGCCGCATCCCCGGAGTGAATTGAGTTCAATATGGGGTAATGGAGATAATAAAGAGGCACAATAGGTCGATAGTCTGGCGTATGGGGGCGGTCTAACCCCCGGAATCTCAGGGGAAGTGCTCACCGACTAGGGAAATAAATGAATGGTGGACCGACGACAAGACCGACCGATTGTGGGCGGACGCTGGTAAGGCCCAGGCTTAATAACTGGCAGTTATCAGCTAGCCCCTATCTCCAAATGTGTTCATTAATCTATATACCAAAAGAGGGGGTACGGGATTCAATTCGTAATCAAGCCAATATCGTTGAAGAGTGCAATATCTACTAGATAAGCAAGATCTACGGAGTACAGGTGACCACGAAGCCGGCTCCGATACCATTTTTGCTTGAGCACGGGAAGGTTGCGGAAGGGCTTGCATGCCTACAAGTATATGCAGGTAGACCCATCCTCGAACCCGTGTGCAGTATGCAAGTAAGTAGGCCGGCCATTCAATGCGAAGATAACTTACGATCCATGTGCGACATCAACAGCAAATGTCGAAAAGCCAAGTGCAACGTCGCCAGTTACCAGCGTGCAGGGTTAGTCGGAGATCGCCAACAGCGATTCGGCGTGGCACGACGTGGGGTTGGGATTGGCCCATGTCGCAAGCTGGAAGCCCTGGAAGCCAGAAGAGCCAGAAGCCACCGGCGATTTCTGCCCCTCTTCCATGCTACCCCTCCATGCCATCCGCGACGCGCACACACCCACCAGGTTGCAGACTGGCTGCAACGCAATTGATTCCGCGATGCAGGTCGCATGTAGTAGTAGGGTCGGAGAAGGTCGGCATCTTCCACAGTCCCATACCGCCAAATTGCCCTTGTCGCAAGACGCACCTCTAACCTAGGTAATGTGTTCGCAAGCAGATGCTGTAAATGCCTCTCACTCCTGCCCTCTTCGAAAGAATCAGAGGATAGAATGTGACCTACGGTGTGTGAGCCGCAAGCGGAGCTCGGGCCGACTGGGGAGAACAACAGAAAGCATGTGTCGTCGCGGGGAAACAGGATATCCATCTCAGCCAGCCTCAATGTCGTCACCGGTCAGTCTTCCCAGGATGCCGTTCCTGTACTGTCCGACTGAGAAGTGGGCTCCTCCCGGTCGCGAGACCAAGGAGCCAGGCTGGCCTGTCTGCCTGTAGTAGTAGCCTGTAGCCTGTAGCCTGCTGGCAATACCCAGCAGGCGAGCAGGCATCGTGGCTGCGTGGTTCGTTGGTGCCAGTTCTCGACTTTCTAGCAGAGTCTAGATCGTTCATCCCATGGAGAAAATTCATGGGGAGTATCCATTTTTACCTTGGGATTCTGGCCCGTTGCGTCAATAGCTTCGGTGCGCTGCGCTTGGCAACGGAACCTGACTACTACTAGGTATTGTGGCTTTAGATTAACGAGTTGGACTTGGGGGAGAGCATGAGTAGGAAAAAAGGGGAGATGGTATAGGTAGCAGGTAGGCTGGCTGGCTGTGTGTAGTGGTATGTACACAGATATCGGTAAGTAAGTAGTATAATCTCTATGGAAGCCGACCGAACGAACGAACGATGGGTTTCTGCGTTTCTGCGACGGCCACATGGTCGCTTTGGGCCAGGGAGCATACTGCAAGTAAGGAAAAAGGGGAGCAGGTCTTCAATGGCCGAACCTTAAAAATCAAGCAGAGGCTGCACTCTGCAGAGCGAACGACCGACTATTACGATCTGACGATTGTTTATTATGGTGGTGTTGACCTCTCTGACCTCTCTGACCTGTCTCTTTCTCCCATCGCTCACCTCTCTTTTTTTTTGGAAGCTCAACTCTAGACAGACGCGATACTGCCTCTCGCTTGCTTGTACCAAGGCCACTTGTTTCACAATTGCCGTCTTCTTAGTGGCTGTTTGTCTTTTTCCCACTTGTTCTGTCTGACAGCGGGCTTTTACGTCAGTTAGTCTAATCGAGGTACGTGCGGCGGTCTTCCATTTCTCTCTCCCTCTCTCTCACTCTCTCTCTCTCTGAGCGAAGCCTTTTCTGCCCCGCCAAGTTTCGTCATCGCCTGTCCTCGCCTGTCTTTTCACACAAACACCAAACACACACAATTGCGTAGGCGTGGAACAAGACTGTGGGACAGAGAACTGGATTGCACCGCGACCCAATCAATCAATACCAGTAGTCTTTTAGTGCAAAGTCGCACCCACTGGGATGATGTACGGACATGAGCATGCATCCTATGTCACGATGCTCAAGCCCTTGTCGCATCTCAGCATGAACGTTGCCCAGGAACAAAGAAAAAGAGACATATCAGGAACGGGATGATAAGACTTTGGAAATGCATCTACCACAAGTATGTACCACCCATTCAGGTGGTGTGCATCCGCCATCCAATGCGCGGTCCCGGTCCGCCCCTCCCCAGTCACTCCAGCCAGCCAGCCCAGTGCAGTTCAGTTCAGCCAGGGCCAGGGCCAGTGGTAGAGCCAGATGAGATGTGTTGCGCCAGCTGGGAGCCAGGCAGCCAGCCCAAGAGAGACGAGCATTGGGGAGAGGAGATCTACCGATCTTGCGATTTCGTGATCCCCTTTTATCCCACCTACTAGTTTAGGAGCAAAACCTCCCATATCCAGTCTCCAGTCAATCATCAGAAGCTGGCCTGCTGGCGGTACAGAAGAGAGAAGAAGCCTTGGAAGCGCGTCCAGTGACTGCCCCACCACAAACCCGGTCAGCAATGGTTGGATCCAACTTCGAATCCTCGTGCTTTTCCGTGCCCCTTGTGTTGTAGGTACATCTGCCATCTGCACTCTGGAGAGAGAGGAACTAGAGGTAGTACGGAGTACTATTATTACGACTACCTACCTACTTCTTACAGTACTCGACTGGACTGGCTACCTGCTCGACTGACTACCTTCTCTTTCTCCCGCACCCTTAAGCCTGAAGTCTGGTTCTGATTTCTCTTATCACCTCATCCCTTAGTTTGTGGAAACTTACATCCGTTGGGCACCACAACACTTTGTCTTATTAAACCAACAAGGGTGTCTGCGCCCAGAGCAACTTACCATTGCTTGCTTCCTTTACCGCCTCGAGATTAGGAGTGCAAGAACACATTTATTATATTCCCCTTTCACTCACTTCTGGACTTCGCTCGTTGTAATCTCCAACGTCGCCAGCGGCTGAAAGCTACTCTGCTAGCAAGCCTTCCTTCTATCAGCGCTGATCGATCTTTGGCTTTTTTGACTTGGCCCGCAATCTACGCCGCTATTCCACACCCCCACCATCGCTACTGTGAACGTTCAGCCCGGCCAATAACTAAATAAATCAACATGTCGGAACAGGAGACAAAGCCCCTTAAGAAGGGCAGATTGGACGAGATTCTTCAGACCGAGGAGATCAGCTCTCCTCGTCCGGGCCTGCTCAATCGAGTCGAATCAGAACTCCCCGCCCACGAGCGAGCCTCCAACACGAACGTTCCTGTTACCCCTGGCATTCATTTGACTACCTACCACGACGAAGACGACGAAGACAGATCTACCAGTCCGAGCTACTTTACGACCGACCCAGCGAACGCCCAAACACCAGGGAAAACCGTCACCAACAACGTCCTCGACGAGCAGTCGGGCACTTCAGAAGGTGGTGGTTCAGGGTTCTCGTCTACACAAGCTACCAAGGGCGCAATGTCCGACCAAGATGTTTTACGGCGCATGAGCCTAGCGTCCCAGGGACGTCGCGAATCCATCACAGATATCAAAGAAGCAGTGCCCGAGTTGGCGCTTACCGGAAACATCATTTCCGCAGCCTTCAACCTACCCTATGCGTTGAAATACCGTCAGTCTGGAGACTGGGAGCTTGGCTCGCGACGCGGCCAATCTGCACTTTACGATGCCTTCTCATACCTCTCTTCCGACGAGTCACCTTGGAACCACACGGTCGTGGCATGGACGGGCGAGATCGAGACGCCATACAACCCCCTCTCGCCCCCTGGAACTCCCCCGGAGGTTACCGCCAGCGTCCCTGGGCGTAACACGCTCTCGGCCCCGATTCCGGTTGATACATCAGTACCGCCTACACCAGCGGTGCAAGACGGTACCTTCATACCTAAGGAGCATCAGCTAGATCTCGAGCAGCAGCTCGCACATGACAAGCGCATCAAGACTGTGCCCGTGTGGCTTGCTGACGATGACGAAATGTCCGACGAGGGTATCACTCTGACAGACCAGAACCGTTGGAGACGATATGCGGACCACGAGCTCTACACGTTATTTCATTACAAGCAGCATGAACCAACAGATGGCAGAGCCGAGCGCATTCAGTGGGCCGACTATTACAGAATGAACCACAAGTTCGCCACCAAGATTATCGAGGTCTATAAGCCTGGTGATCTTGTGGTTATCCACGACTTCTACCTTATGCTGCTTCCCAGCATGTTGCGCCAAAGAGCCCCAAACATGTACATCTCCTTCTACCTACACTGCCCCTTCCCCAGTAGCGAATTCTTGCGCTGTCTGCCACGGCGAAAGGAGGTGCTGGAGGGTATGCTCGGCGCCAATCTGGTCGGATTCCAATCATATAGCTACTCGCGCCACTTTTCCAGCTGCTGTACGCGCGTGCTCGACTTCCCATCCGACTCTATAGGTGTGGAAGCCTATGGCAATCGCGTCGAAGTGGGTGTGTTCCCTATCGGCATCGATTTTGCCAAGGTGGAGCAGCTCGCTTGGAGCCCCTCCGTCAGCAAGGCGTACGATGACCTCAAGCGGCTGTACCACGGCAAGAAGATCATCGTGGGTCGCGATCGCCTAGATAGTGTCCGCGGTGTCGCTCAGAAGCTCATGGCATTCGAGCGGTTCCTCGAATTGTACCCCGAGTGGGCCGAGAAGGTGGTCCTCATCCAAGTTACCTCACCCACCAACATCGAGGAAGATTCCGAGAACAAGATCGCCAGCCGAGTAAACGAACTAGTGATGAGAATCAATGGCGCTTTTGGAGGTCTCACGTTCTCTCCCGTTCAACACTATCCGCAGTACTTGAGCCAGGATGAGTACTTTGCTTTGCTGAGAGCGGCTGACATCGGCTTGATCACTTCGGTTCGTGACGGAATGAACACGACGAGTCTGGAATATGTCGTATGCCAACGCGACAGCCATGGTCCCTTGATCCTGTCCGAGTTCAGTGGTACTGCTGGTTTCCTTCGGGATGCTATCCACATCAATCCTTGGGACCTCAGCGGCGTGGCACAGCAACTCAACAACGCGCTCACCATGGACGCGAAGGAACGGGAGTCGATGCAAAAACCCCTTTACAAACACGTGGCTCAGCAAAACGTCCAGAGTTGGATCACCAAGTTCCTGCGGAAACTGGTAAGCAATTTGGCAAGCAATAGCAATGCCAGTGCTACACCATTGCTTGATCGCACCGAGTTGTTGGCGCGATACCGCTCCGCGAAGAAGCGTCTTTTCATGTTCGACTATGACGGCACACTCACACCAATTGTTAGGGAGCCTAGCGCGGCTGTTCCTTCGGATCGCGTAATTCAGACCCTCAGGACGCTGGCAGCCGATCACCGGAACGACGTCTGGATAATATCCGGTCGTGACCAGGAGTTCTTGCAGCAGCATCTTGGACACATCTCGGAACTGGGTTTCAGTGCCGAGCACGGGAGCTTTATGAGACACCCCGGCGAGACTACTTGGGAAAACCTGGCCGAGAAGTTCGACATGAGCTGGCAGGATGAGGTCGTTGCCATCTTCCAGAAATACACCGATCGCGTACATGGTGAGTATCCGTTCCACCCGGATCATTTGTTTCAACTACTAACGAACTGCACTAGGTTCTTTCATCGAGCGTAAGCGATGTGCGTTGACTTGGCACTACCGACAAGCAGATCCCGAGCAAGGCCTCCACGCCGCTAGCGAGTGCCAAAGGGAGCTGGAAAACTCCGTCGCCAAGAAGTGGGATGTCGATGTTATGACAGGCAAGGCCAACCTCGAGGTTCGACCAACCTTCATCAACAAGGGCGAGATTGCCAAGCGACTCGTGAATGACTACAACAAGGACATCTCCCACGTAAATGGGAAACCAGCGTCGGAGGATTCGTCCGAGCTCGGATTCGTCCTCTGCATGGGCGATGACTTCACGGATGAAGACATGTTCAGGGCCCTGAGCGGCCTTACTGGCGTTTCCCTGGAGGCGCAAAACGTTTTCACCGTTACCGTCGGAGCAAGCACCAAGGTCACGCTGGCGCGCTGGCACGTGCTCGAGCCTTCAGATGTGGTCGAAGCCACCGGTCTCCTGGCCGGCGCTGGCAGCAGCGGAAGGAACGACGACAACACGATCCTCAGCTCGGTCAACCTTGCCGCCGTGGCAGGCCTGGAGGGCAAAGTCCCCGAACATTGAGGTGTTATTCATTTCCGTGAAGACACAGTAGATATTTATGGTTAGCGGGATGGCGGGTATTATTGCAAATCAGAGAAACTAATGACAATATGGCGAGGCGCTGGGTTTTTGTCGGGAACTTAGAGAGAGGGGAAAGAGCGAAAGAAGGGTCAGAAAACACAACTTGACGAAAGTATCAAGGATAGACGACACCAGGCGGAATTCCATCTCTCACACATTGTGTAATGTGTGGGTGGGTAATAGCGAGTTGGTAGCTGGTCCGAAATAAGGAACGTCTCCAGTTACAGGATAGAAATTAGAATCATAAATGGAAGAGAAAAAACAAGGCCCTTGCTTCCCCACACAAGCTGGCTGCTACAAGCAAGACCTCACGACCTCATGAGATGCCGTTTCTGTTGTCCTGCCGAAGGGGCTCTCATCGATACCAATCAATCGTCTTTTGGATACGCGTTCTGCCTTCTGATATACACCGAGACGCCTGCAGAGGGCAGCTTGATGATAATTATATATCATTTGGATACTCTTGGATAATTACACTCAGCTGGACTCGGTCACAGATGGAGTTGGCAGTATCGTAAGTCACCAGCTTCACTTAAACTAACGGCAACATCTCATCACCGCTGCCACCCCCCATCCAGCTCCGCCGCCACATTCCGTTGATCAGGTGCTCCCGGGAGCTCGCTAGGCCGCTTCCTCTTTGTCGCGTCCGTCCGACTCCGCCCCAAGGGGCCTGCCGGTAGTTCCGCCCACCACCCCGACTGATCCACCGGAGCCGAAGCGTTCAACTCGCCTCTCCCTTCGCCCGGGCTGAAGAGCGTGCGTTTCCGCCGCCGCGCTACCAGCCACGCCGCCGCGAGAACCAGCGCCACGACGCCCAGACTCGCGCCTACGCTCGCGCCGATGGTCGTGCCGTTGCTGTTCTCTGCCGGTGATGAAGCCGAGTTCCCTCCGGATTGCTGTTGCTGTCCTTGGCCGTCTTGGCTGCCTGGTGGTGAAGATGATGGCGGTGGAGGGTTCGTATTTCCGGGAGGCTGCGGTAATGTCGACGTTGTCACTGTTTCAGTGGTCGTCTGCGGCGTCCCCTCAACGCGGATGTTCCAACCCACCACCGCGATGGCGCCGACGAACGAAGCTGTCTTCAGCGTCGTCGTCTCCGTGTGCCAGGCCGAGGGGCTGCCGTACATGGTCATGGCGTACGTCAGCACGTCGCCGCTCAGCACGAAAGATTGGCAGTCGCCCTTTATGGAGCCCTTGAGGCCGTTTTCTAGCTGGTAGCCGCTGTCCAGCGTGAGAAGAATGAACCAGCAAGGTAAGTTGATCGTGACAGAAGCGAAGACTTACGAGGGACAGCACATGGCCACGGTACTCCGCGCATCCTTTTGGGACGAATCCCAGGTCGACCAACCTTCGGGACACGTGAAGGGTCCCAGGCTGGCGGCGGTGTGGTGGCCGTCGTCGTCGTTGAAGCCAAGCCGCGCCTGTTCCCACCATGTCGTCACGGGGCCTGAGGCGCAGCGGCCCCCGCCCGGCCGTGTGTCGATTTCGAGGCCGTAGCCCGGGTCGTAGGCGACCAGACTCGGGCCATTCTGCCGGAACAGCGTCGAGCAGCTCGGCGCGGCTGTGAAGGTTGTCGTAAGCGGCACGAAGACGGTCACTGTCCCAGCGGCGTCGGTGGCGGGTGGGTAGGTTGTCGTCATGTCGATGGTGCTATTGAGGAATACTGAAAGTAGATACACATGGTTTGGGTATCTGGGTATAGGCTGTACCAACTATGTCAAACTTCACGCCAGATTAGGAGTGAGATACAGGTAAATATGTCAACCTAGAATGCTAGGAACTTTGGCTCGTGTTGGTTTGATTGAAAGACTCCTTTCGACAAGCAGATATTCGACAGTAACATTTAAAACAACCTGATCAGTATCTCGAGAAGCCGCCTACAGAAGAGGAATTGCGGCTGCCAAAGCCAACATAACCCAATTATGAGAAATCATGTGTCTTTGCTCCCGGTTCTCACTCCCCTTTCCCAACAGGGATGCCGGTGCCCCCTTGATAAAACGATTGGCACTAGCTTCAGACCTTTGACGGAACAGGCAGACTTCCGGAGACACTCGCCGAAAGAGATCCATATCAGCTTGAGAATTGGGCATCACGCACCATTGAACAAGTTCCCCTTACATCGACTGATCAGAAGATCCGAAGTAGCGATACTAGTTCGCTGGACTGCATAACCTACTGGCAAATACCTAGCCGCCCGACGGCTCTGAGGATTTTTAAAAGCATCACCCCTTTTCAACTACTTCGACATTACCAACCTCGAGATACCACATGAATATTCCTACAATAAAGCTAAGGAGGAGAAGCTAGTTGCATTGGTGTGCCACTTTTGGTTCAAGCTTCCCTGCTTCTAGCAAAGGGAATATGAACCGAACTGTAGCCCATGCATAGGATGGACAGCTACCAGGGCGGTCGTGGTAGTCATCGAGCTCGACACCGACAAGAGCCTGCTCCCATAACCATATTTACTTTCACTCGCTATGCCTACAAACTACAGATTCATTGATACATGCCGTGTCGATCTTGTTCGTTCGATGCCGTTAACTTCATCCCAGTGTGTCGTCCCAAGGCTGATGCATCCTGCGTTTCGGGTCCCGACAATGGCTGGCTGTGCGCTGTTTGTTGGTTGGATATTTATATCAAGATTCCAGGTCGTTGGAAGGACGTAGCCAATCAGGAACGTTCCCGATCCGGTACGTCGTCTTCTCCATGCAAGGGATGCCGACTCTTTACCAACAAAATTGGCCGCCAACCAATCAGGGATTGCATAGCCGCCAATTCTAATATAACAATTTCCGCTCCATGCCGTTTGCTCGGTACGCCACGAAAAGAGGCGTTACATGGCATGACCGTGGGGGCTTGAGCCCCCAATCGTTGCATGAAGTGCCTGGAACAGCAAACTCCTCTAGGTAGGATGTAGGATGAGAGAACGACGACTTGCGGTTCCCCCCTTTTCCCTCTCTCAAGTTTGAACGGGGTCTCGCACGATTTTCCATGATTAAGGAGGACAAAACAGAGGTCGACATGGCGCAAACCAAAGAGACCCGTCTTAGGAAATCATCCCGTTCGCCGGGGACCCGAAATGAACCCAAAAGTCAAGTTAAGGAGACAACAGCACCGACGGCAGGCAGGACCCGGCCAGCTGCTCCTGTCTCCCGCTGGCGGTTGGTCCGTAAGACCTTCGCCCTTCTTGGTTTCTTTGCAAGTCTGGTATTCTATACACTTCGCTGGGCCAAAGACAACGCATTAGGTTTTACGCACTATAAGCCCGCTGCCCTCGTCGACTGGGACTACCGGAGAGAAGCAGTCAAACAAGCTTTTGTTACAAGCTGGAACGGATATACCAAAGACGCCTGGGGTAAGATTGGAAATCCTTTTCAATCTCTCCCATTCTCATTCAGGATTATGTCATTGTCGTCAGTTTGATATATCAATCCATGCTGACCGCCCTCCTACATCAGGCAAAGATGTGTACAGACCACGATCTCATACGGGAGGCTACATGTCGCCCAAGGGGCTGGGCTGGATCATCATCGACAGCCTCGACACCATGATGCTGATGAACCTGACCGAGCCCCTGGCTGAGGCGCGCACGTGGCTCCACCGCGACCTGACGTGGGACCAGGACCAGGACGTCAACACCTTCGAGACGACCATCCGCATGATGGGCGGGCTCCTGTCGGCGCACTACCTCTCCACGCAGCTCCCGGACGTCTCCTCCAAGCGGGACTCGGTCTACCTCGCCAAGGCGGTCGACCTGGCCGACCGGCTGCTCGTCGGCTTCGAGTCGCAATCGGGCATCCCCTACACCAGCGTCAACATTGGCAAGAGAGTAGGGATGCAATCCCATGCCGACGGGGGCGCATCGTCGACGGCCGAGGCGGCCACCGTCCAGCTCGAGATGAAGTACCTCTCGCACCTGACGGGGAACAACGTCTACTGGCGCAGGGCGGAGAAGGTCATCGAAGTGCTCGATGCCCAAAAGATGGAGGGCGGCTTGCTTCCCATCTTTGTGCACGCGGAGTACGGGGTCTTCACCACGCGGGAGATACGGCTTGGTAGCAGAGGAGACTCGTACTATGGTAAGTTCTGTCCTTATATAATGTGGAGCCGGCTTACTACTATTATAACCCCTATCCTTCTCCCTTTTGTGCAATCGATGAGAAATGCTAACCACACGAAAAATACAAAGAGTACCTACCCAAACAGTATCTCCAAACAGGCGAAAGCATCTACCTCGACATGTGGGACGAAGCCCTCGAAGGTATCAAGTCCCATCTCATTGCCGAGACGAAACACTCCAAACTCAAGTTCGTTGCCGAGCTGCCTTCAGGTGTAGGCGGCAACTTGTCCCCGAAAATGGACCACCTGGTGTGCTTCCTGCCGGGGACCATTGCGCTGGGAGCCACCCAGGGCCGTACCTTGGCCGAGGCCCGAAAGAGCCTCGAGTGGACCGAGCACCACGAAGAGGACATGAAGCTGGCAGCCGAGTTGATGAAGACATGTTGGGGAATGTACGCAGTGACGGGGACCGGACTCGCCCCTGAGATTGCCTGGTTCGAGGCTGCCGACGATGACCTGAAGCCCAATCCGGGATCCAGGAGATCGCGTCGGTCAAGCAACTGTGAGTCAATATCTTAACCATTACCACTACATCCTCATTATGTTTCATTGTCCCACTTTTGTTACGTCTGTACTTACACAAAGTGAACTAGCGTTGCGGAACTGGAGGAAAGATTTTATTGTCAAGCCCCTGGACGCTCACAATCTTCAACGACCCGAAACAGTCGAGAGTCTATTCACGATGTACCGCATCACGGGTGACAACGTGTACCGCGAATGGGGCTGGAAGATCTTCCAGGCGTTCCAGGAGCACACGCGGACGCGGGACGGGGACGGCTACACCAGCTTGGACGACGTTCGTACAGTGCCTCCGAAGACACGAGACAACATGGAGAGTTTCTGGTTGGTAAGTAAGGAGAAGAGATATTAGATTTCCAATCCTACGGCCCCATTTTTATCCCTTATGGGAATACCTGCTGTGTATATGAGGAGATGCTAACCCGTGGTGTTCATTGTCTTAGGCGGAGACGCTGAAATATCTCTATTTACTGTTTTCCCCTAAGGATTACATGCCGCTCACCGAAGTCGTTTTCAATACCGAGGCTCACCTGCTTCCACAGTTCACGCCGCAGGGCAATCTAGGGACAGGCTGGGCAAGGGCACCGCGGTGATTAATGAGAAATCAGCAGACAGGGAAGTTGGTATTTGCAAATGTTTGGGTTTAGGAGGCTGCACAGTCGGTACGTCCCGGGAGATACAATCACTTTAGCGAAATACTGCAAGCTTGGATTCAGCAGACTTGGATAAGTCCATAACAGGTGGTTGGAAACAAATAACTCAAAGTCAGTTGCTTATTAACGGTCTGAAAGCTTCCTAAACCTGGCTTCGTTGGAATCTCGAGTTATGGCCCAGGCTCTTGTCTTGAAGAGTTACGGATGTATTCAGTGCACTTCTCTCACACCAGTCGCTTCTCCCGGGAAAGAAAGAGTCATTGGCTTTCTCAAGGAACATGGATCAGGCTATGCTACCTATGGTCAGTTGACACTGCCTTTAAGCTGCTCTAGTAAAACTGTTTCAATGTGTAGTACCATATACACTTTGAGACTTTGCAACCGTAGAACTAGGAATAAGTCTCAACTGCGGTGGAGGTTTGAATACATATGTGATTTAGAGGTGAGGTATGCAGTTGGATTTACCCCTGTCGCATTGTTTCTTAACATCGCAATTCCTAAATAGGGGTTATCGGGGCCACTGACCACCATCGCCCTTGCCATGGTTCGCTATCAAGGCTCTAATTATGGTATAAACTGCGTGATCAGTAGTTTTTATCAATTTCTATCTATTGGCCCCCAACTTCCGAGTATTATTAGTAATTAGCCGGTAGCCTGCTGAAGATCCGAAACAAGAAGGTGCTGGCGCCCCTCATTTAAGGCAACTATCGAGGCAGGGCACAGATAGAAAACCCCGAGGTAGTGATGAACACACCTAGCCTAGCCTTTTCATCCAACTAATCCCAAGCAAAACGTAACATGGTGTCGACTTCTTACGCTGCAGTGGGCGACCAGACCTATGAACGCCCGAATGAACCAGACCAGCCGTCATCGTCACCAGAGCGCTCGCCGCAACGCAACCGGCTACACGAAGGCTGGTGGGCCGAAATTGCCAGTAAGGTTTTGGGAATCCTCCTCCTCATCGCACTCATTGTCGTCCTGATCAAGTACAATGGCAAGGAGGCGCCGCGTTTCAGCGGCCGAGTCATGTCCAAGCTAACAATCAACACTATCGTTGCTATCCTGTCTACGGCGGCCAAGACGGCGCTGCTATGGCCCGTCGCCAAGTGGATCTGATCCTCCTCCTTGGACCGCCCAAACAACTAAGCGACATGGCCGCGTTCGGTAACGCGAGCCGCAGCGTCTATGGCGGCTTCGAGCTAGCCCGGAGCACCGAGATGAGGTAATTACTTGCAAGTGGATGAGGCAAAGGCGATGAAATGCTAGAAGTTGCGTATGTAAATCTGCCATGCGGTTCTCTAGTCCAATGAAACCCCTTTTCAGACCCATCTCAAATAGGTCAGCACCGAGCCAGGCGGAGAATAAATGATCGCAACTGTCAGCATCTTCGCCAAGGCCTTGTACTCATTTACCTCTCATCCCGGCGGTGAGACTCTTAGGCCCTTGCCCTTTCCCTCAGTGTCAGCAGTAGTCTGAGGAATAGCCACGTGGGAAAGAGGGATGTGTAACGGTAGATCTGCCCAATATATCATTAGCTTTGTAGAGCCAGCCCTACTAATGCATGGCGGGTGGTTCGGCTACGCATGCTATGGTGATCACAACAATCACAACCACGGCATGATATTGCTCATCTGAAGGTTATGGTACAACGCAATTTCCCATATGCACTCTGCGCACGCAGACACACACCCGTTGGTGCGCTGGAAGGTGCTCACCGAAATTTGCCAAGCCAGTTAAGGTTTCTTTCATAAAAGCCCTACATAAGCTTGCAAGACTATCGACCTATAGAAAGGCAGGATGTTGCTAGGAACAGGGGGCGATGGAACACGGCATGCATAGGCACACTCGGCTTCGCCGGCATTGTGGGGCCGTTTTGGGGGTTAGGCAACCACCACGTGGCGAGCAAGGAATATATGTGCAATGATGCCTGCTAGTTTAAAGGGGGAGGCAGGCTATAGCTGTAGATAGATAGCAGGAATGTGGAAAAGAGAAGTGAGATCCCTGTTGCTTTACCTGAGCTGAGTGCTGACTTTCTAGATTTGATGTCACCGGTTTCATGATGAGTTCAATCAAGGATAGGCGCTGCTCTAGGTGGTATTCGCTTATAAGTTGGTCATGTATATAGTATCGTTATTATTGTGTTGTAGAATAATTTTGCTCCGATATATCGGATTCAGTCTCGAAATTCGAACCTTCGGCCCACCGCGATTTAACTGGTTGTGTTGTTGTGTGTTTGTGATGCTCCCTCTGAGTCCCCTCGGTCCGGCTTCGAACTCTCCAGTTGACTAACCATCCGTTCCACATCGTCCAGGAGACGTCTTTTGTGCTCCATGACCTGTTCTTCCGCATGATGTTTTGCCTCTAGATTTGTTTGTTGCTTTACTCGTTGCTGGAATCGCCCTAGCACGTGGCGGCTGGGTATAGGACTATCAAGTACCGATTTGAAGCTATGATGGCGTGCCTGTTGTTGCTGCTCCTTCCCGTGTGTCTTTTGCGTTTCTGGGCTACAAAGAAGGGTGTGAGACTCGTTTTTCTGTAATATGGCAGCCTTGTAGCAGAATAGAACAAAAAGGAACGGATAGTACTTACGCTCTGCAGGGAGATGAGCAGGTGCTACAAGCGACCTCGAGTGAAGATGACGACGATTGGGGCATCTTGGGCCAGAGTCCCATATGACCATGAAAGTGCCACTTGGCGGGAGGAGGGTGTTCAAAGCAGAGATCAGGCTGCATTTATTCTAATAAAACGATCTGGCCATCTCTTATATCGAGTTTTGTCTTTGGGGAAATAGGTCGGTTATTTAAACACCACACGCAGTATTGTTTTAGGGGTTTCCAAGCCCCCTAGTATTATGACGGCTGTCATTCATTGCGGTTTCTGCCAAAACACATGCAGAGATCGATAGAGTGCTCATGTCATCCCACCGGCTTCCGTCTCCTGCATAGTCAAGATTCAGCATGAGAGGGCGCAGATATCTTAAAACAGAGATTGGGGGTGCACTTCTAGCCTGATGAGCGAGAGGTATTCTACCTTGTACCCACTGTGGCTGCATTTCATATATGCAGTCAGATAGACCACACGGCAAGCGAGGTCACATGGCCTTAAGCGTCAGAGGTACGCGGGCTATCGAATACGGAAATTGGTCGCAGATCACAGCAGACTTTTCCAGTTGTAATTTGTTCGCCCCCTTTTACGTTGCGACGTACCAAGGAAATCTCTTGTGTGTCGTAGATGCGGTGAGCAGCTATTTATAGATACTATTCTCGACATGTCCTTCATGCTTTCTGATATCGAGGAAGCCAGTAAATTATGCTGCATTCTAGCAATACACATTCTATGACTCTTTGATAGGCATATATACCTCCTTTCTTGTCCATAATGCCGAATCAAACGGACCACTAAGGTATTTAAGTAGAATAATTAACCTTTCTGTAAAAATCACATTGCTATGCATCATATGCTCTCCCCAACTCCGACGTGGGAATAGGGGCTCGGAAATGGGACTAGAACAGCCTATCCCACTGCCGGATTTGATAGTACTATACTCTTACTAGACCTCTCATTGGCTGCCTTTAGCTACAGCTTCCTCACCCAGCCTGATCGATGAATTATTCGTTTATCTTATTTCGTTTTATTTCACTCTGTCCCACGTCTCAAATTCCACACCCCTGTCGATGTCATTGGGTGCGTAGATAGCAGATCCTCAAGCCACGTCCCTTGGCAATCGCATTCATCTCCGAAGACACAAGAGTCGGCCGAAACAAGATCCGCGCGGGTACAGCCTTCTCATTAGTCAGATGGGGAAGCAGGGGAACGCAAGATACATCCAGTACGTAACATGTTGGTAAGCACTGCATCTTACAGCATCTCGGAAACGGTGCAGAAACCGCAGAGCTGGTATGATGGTTTCCGGTTAGCATCGACTTTCCCTTTGGCCATCTGTTGAGCGTATGCCTTGATGCTTCCTAAACAAGCGACTTGGCGTCGGTGCTATCGTTTCATCGTTTCAAACATATGCTTTGATGAGGGCATGACTATCGCTCGCCGCCAGCTGCTGTAGGCAGGGGGGGTTCGCGGCTGACGGGTAGTTACAGAAGCGAGATTTGATGATTGCCGAGAGCTAAATGAGCGGCAATGTGATCCGCTGGTTTGCATCATACACCGCAGATTGCGCGTCATAGTATTGTGTATAATCTTAATTTTTCGTTATATATCTCCTGCTTTGAGAGCGAGAATAGCTTAAGCGAGTATTTAGGTATCGGGCAATGCCGACAGTCTGGGTATCGATCGCGTCCATATACCCAACATTAGGTCCATTCCTCCGGTCCTGCCTACCTCATGATCCCGATTTCCCAAGCCAAAATACAGATGGAGGTTCCCAAGTCAGATACCCAAGTGCCGTTCGCCATCTATGTGCGCAATTGAGCCCGTGGTGGTAACGTTGACAAGTCCCGCCAGTCTAGGGTATCCCTTTGCGCCGATCGTTAAAAGTCCTGTTGAGAAAGGATGTCCTATCCCTTCCGTGATGCGCCCAGTAAACCGTAATGCAATTTCCCAACAAATCATGTGCGATGTGCATGCACACCCATTCTACAAGGCCAGCGCGGCGACGACAGCAGCCGCGCCCATGAAACCGAAACTCAACCCAGGTCGCATCGCGGCACTCTTGTCCGATTGAGTCGGCGCCGCGGCGCCAACGGCCGAGGTCACGGCCGATGAGGCTTTGGCAACCTCGGACGGAGAAGGGTTGTTGGAGACACTCTGGCAGATTTTGGGCGCCAAATCTTGAAGTTCTGGTAGTAGAGAGAAGTCAGTAAGGTGGTGCTCTAGGATGCAATATACCACACAGTATAAGATGGAAAACGTACTGTTCAGGTCGTCACTGGAACAGCTGCTGCCCAGGGTGAGACAAAAGGCGATGCCCTTGAGGAAGTCCTGGCGTTTGGGCCCACAGATGCAGCTAAAATCGCCTGGCGAGCAGCCGACGTCGGTGGACTGGTCCCGGTAGCATTTTAGGGCGCACTGCGGCAGCTGGGCCACTGTGGAGGAGAGATCGGTCGAGTTGGAGCTCGACGACTGCGCAGCGGCAGCGGCAGCGAATAGCGACAGGGCGAAGTGTGTAATCTGCATGACGTCGGTTGTGGTGTTGTTTTGGAGAAAGGTCTCGGATTGATCGGAGCAAGCAGCCGGCTACTTATTTAGCGAATGAGCGAGTGAACTTCAACGGTTGGGTATATGGTAGGTTAATTGGTAGGTAGTGGGAATAAAGAAAGAGCTGATGCAATGGAAATGGACGTCTATTGTAATGCAAGAACATTCAAATGTGGGATCAGGTCAAGTTTAAAGAAAGAAAGATGAGAGGCAGGAAGGGGACGCTGCCTGGATGTTGTTGGATGAACTCCGCCGCCTCCATCCTTGGCCTTGGCGGTTGGACTTCCGTATTCCGTACACGCAATTGAAGGAAATGGAATTGTAGATCGATCTACGGCGTACCTACATAACCCACATGCAGTCAGTCAGTCGGCCAGCAGCCAGTCTGTGATCAATGTTGTCCAGCCCTGCCAAATTGCGTGGTTCCTTTCCCCGGCTTTTTTTTTTTTTATTTTTATCTTCCCACGCTGACACGCGTAACACTGGGCTGTGCACCTGTGCTCCAGATACCAGTGATACTTGCAGAATTGTAGAATTGCAGAATTTGGCTGCTGTTTGGGGAGTCTAGTTCTGGTCTAGGAGTGATGATGTGTACAACTCCAGTTTTTTCTCATCGGCGACTCGTGTTACAGTAGATGGATGTCCGCTGTAGCATTGGCAGCAGGGCAGCAGGGCAGCAGGGCAGCAGGGCAGGTCTGACTGACGTACCCAGCTGCGCCCGACGCCGCGCCGTCCCACGTCCGCTTCCTACGTTAGGCGGTTAGGCGGTTGGGCGGTTGGGCGGTTGGGCGGTTGGGCGGGACGTTCGTATCTGAAACGGGCACGACACACTGACACCCTCACAAGAAACCACAAGCATCTGTGCCACTTTAAGCTTAAAAGGATTGGACCAGCAAACCCTTCTTCCCGTTAACCGTTTTACCCATTCTATGTAAACCAGCTACCGAATTGGAATGTGTAAGTACCTATGATATTATATTCCATCCTTGGCTTTCGGGGGCGCGCACGATGGTAGCAACAGGATCTTTCTTGTTCAATTGACCAAGATGTTGCCTAGGTTGCTGCCAAGATGCTAGATTTCTCGTACTCTACCACCTAGGCTGGTAGGCTGGTAGGCCTGCGTAATGGAATACGGGTGATTAGGTGGCTGTGTTCTTAAGTCCGGGCTCGAAACCGGTTGTGCAGTGTGCAGTGTGCAGAAGCTTAACGCAGACGCTGGCTCAACAAGGAACCATTGGTTCCAGCTTGCCAGCAGGAACCAACTCCAAAGCGAGCAAAGCAAGCTGGCAAGGAGGAGAGCAAGGCAAGCAAATCTGCCATCTAACCTTTATCCTAGACTCAAACCTGATCGTCGGGATCATCCTCGTCCCATGTTTGACTTCAAAAACCGGTCCGAGTGCCAGTTCATTTCAGCCAGCTTGGCTTCCATGGACCAACTCAATTCCATATTGATTTTCTGGAGCTTCTTCCATATCAACTGCTACTGCTACGTACAAATATGCCCCGCCACCCGGGTGGGTTTCAACATTTCCAAGCTTCCAAGCTTCCAAGCTTCCACCTCTCTTCCTCCCCAGAATCCATCCATCAAATAAATAATCAGCTTGGCGGGGCTTAATGGAAACGCCTCTTGGCTGTCTACCGCCCGCAGCTCCGGATGCCGAGAATGTCGCTCGCCAAATCGGTTGCCCATCTTCCGCGAGGAAGGAATGAACCTGTGCATCTCAGCGGCTGGGGTTTTCTGGGGGCGCGCATCAATAGGTACATAGTAGCCATGGTCGTCGTTGCTCCGAGCGGCAACCTATGCGCACCGATGTGAGTTTACCAACAACGACTAGCCAATCAATGGAATCAGGGGAAAGGTGAAAGTGTATAGTTCAATCTAGTGCTGTTGCTTTTTGGTTGCCTTGAGCTGTCGTCTAGTACCAATCCGCCCCTTTTACAACACTCTATGTAGTGTACACATCGTTCAAATGACGATCGCTATGCCTGCCCAAGAAACGAGACCCTAGTCGACTGGAAGTGCAGCCGGAAATGAAAGAAGAAGAAAAAAGAAAAAAGAGGGAAACAAAACACCCTTCACACATGGGGTGCATCCCAAACGCCTCGCTGGAGACGGTTCTCAGAAGTCACTCGCGAACAGGTGGGTATCCTATTCCTCGTCTTCCTCGTCTTGCTCCTCTTCGGCCACCTCGGCCGGCTCGGTCTGCTGTGCCTGTTGATCAGTTAGTTGGCCACGTTTGCATGGTAAGTCGCTTGCAAGATGGGAGCACATACCACGTATGAGCGGCTTGCGCTACCGCTCTGGGATTGTGTCGCAGACCTGGTCTGGGTGCTCAAGGTGGTCTTGGTGATTACGGGCCACTTGGGGGGCAGGCCACCGTGGCCAGTCGGGTAGTGGTGGCCACCGGTGCCAGTGGGGCGGGGGTAAGGCTGAAAGGACATGATGCCGGTACCGTGGCCATGACCTTTGCCCTTGCCCTTGCCCTTGCCGTACGGCGGGTATGGGCCCCAGTGGTGCTCTCCGCCCCAGGCGTGGGGCTCGCCGTTATCCGACTCGGCGACGCTGCCGTGCTGGCCGGGAAGCACGCCCCCGGCGGGCTTAGTGTGGTGTGGGCGGCGCGGACCTGTACCGAGTCTGTCAGCCTCTTTATGTCGTGACGATAGAGTCGAGTATGCTCAGGATTGCCTGGGTGATGATGGTGTAGAGACTGCAAAGCTCTCGCGATAGGGCGAGGCGGCGGAAAAGGGGGGCAATCAGGATCAAAGAGAGGGGAAACCCACCTGTTCCAGTAGGGTAGTGGGGGTAATGGGGGAGTCCTCCCGTTCCTGTGGCCCCGTGGTGCCCGTGGTGCTTCCCCGGGTGAGATCTGGAGTGGTGGCGGTACTCGGCTACTCCTTCTTGCTGGGCTGTTTATCGTCAGCAGGCGCTTCTAAAGCTGAGGTCCAGCCAAATATTCGAACTTACAGTCGCTGTCCTGGAGCTTGTAAGGCAGGGTAGCCTGGGCGCAAACCGCCAAAAGGGGAACGATGACTCCGGTGAACTTCATTTTGGAAGGTGGGAAGAGTGCTTGACACGAAGGAAGTAAAGAAAGCGAAAAGGGTAACGAATGGAGGAAGAGTATGTTTCTATGTTGATCTGCTGGAAAGAAAGAGATAGACTCGGGCTCGAGGTCGGCCATATATGTACTCATCGCAGCCCATCCCACAGCCGCGCGTCTTGGACTCTGGCGTCCCTGTGGCTTCCCACCCACCACGGGCAGTTCGGTAAGGAGACGCATTGCAGATCGCAGGCGAGCTGCTAGTCTGGCAAGGAGACGTCACACTTGGACGTATTTCTTACTAGGTCAGTAGAAAGCCATCTATCTTTTTGAGGCTCATGGCCCAAAAACGGCCCCCCTGTGTAGAATCCTAACGTTGATCATTCTCCGATTAAGTGTTTCTCGGCTATGGTGTCACTACGACGGGGTTTTCCAGTCAGCAAAAGTGCACTTGGGGCCCAGGGTAGTTCTAGATCGAACCCGTTTTTGTTTCTAATCTTGGCGATCTATAGCGATTCAACCTGGCCGTGATAACGACATGCTGCATGTTCAGCTCAGGGGTTTGCATCCCCATTTTGCTGTTGTGGTGTGGTTGTGGGCTGCGGGAATGGGGGACCGTTCCTTGGTGCGGGAACTCTTCACGAGTCGTTCAAGGCCCAAGACGGGTAACTAGCTGGGCTGGTCTTCTAATAATAAGCTGACCATAGCAGTAAAAAGCAAAAAAGAAACAAATACTGGGGAACGGCTGTCTGGATGAAACAAGCGACCAAGGGACCTCTCTGCGAAAGCGTGTGTAGTGTGTAATTCGCATATCCATCCCCGGGCATCTCGGCCACTTGCGTAATGGGGTGCGGCTTGATTACTGTGCCTCCGTCAGCTGTGCCTTGCTCACTGCTGCGGTTATGCGATTCGGCTCAGGGGCCGCGTACCAGGATGATGCACTTTTTCGGCCAAGGCATTATCCGTCCAGGCCGTCCAAACCCAAAGGACAGGTGAGCGCCACATCGCGAAGCCCCTATGCAGACAGTTAGACAGACAGACAGACATCGCAGACATCGCAGAGGACCTGCATGCAGCTCGCATCTGGCTGAAACATTCGGACCCCGTAAGCCGCACCTCGGAGATCGCTACTTAGCTGGGTCAACACATGTAGTAAGAGCTGACACCAGCCGTGTCGCCTCGGCTTACTGGGACTGGGACTGGGCTGAATAATGAATGGGCGGCCCTCTTGTGAACTGATCACTGATCGGCCAGCCTCGTCCTACAATGGCTCGTGCTTTCAATCGTCGTACATAATCAATAGCTCGAGTCGGAACTGAAAAAGGATTGGCTATGTCATCGTGAATGCCCAATTAGCAGTGCGTAGTGCGTAGTGCGCAGTGCGCAGTGGGACAAGAAGGCGCAATGAATCTTGCTTGAAGCTCGGAGAGGCTCGGAGATAGTGAAATATGCCATCATTGGCCCAATCCCACGATCGCCGCTATGGATGGACCCCCCGCATCTAAGAATAGATGCACTGCTCATGAGTTGAACTAGACCCGTGATGACTAACGTTATCTAGCTTAGCTCTCTTTTGACACGTTACCTCTCGTCACACATGTCAATTGCAAGCTGCTCCGATCCTTCTTCATTACTTAATGACATATAACTATTGATGTTTTACTTAACCGCAATGTTACTCGCCTCTTGCCTACTTTCTCAACTGTTGTAGCCTAGACTTAGGATTATTGTTTAATCGACACAGGCCCGACCGTTCTATCCCAAGAGAGGAAAGTGAAGCATATGTTCTCCGGTTTTCCTCTAGCCCCTGGGCCTTGCTGGAGGATTCCAGCGAAGGATCATAGAGAATCCTCTGAGTCTCTGAATCATGCAGGTGCGAAAGCTTGGCCTGCTACACCCCCTTCCCAGTACAGCCTCCTCTCTCTCTTTCCTTGCTTATCTGTATCTCTGCCAATCAGATTCCCTCGACTGTCCAACTGCCCGGGACGGAACTCCTGGCTCGTCTCGTCTATCCTCAGGAGGAACATAAGCCAAGCTTCCTATATACTGTAGATACTAGCCTTGGATCAATAAGCCTTGGATCAATAAGCATACGGCCGTGACATCATCTTACTATACTCAGCCAGGTGACATCAGTGTTTTTAGTAAAGCGTGATTCTTAAGACCATCGCGATAGACACCACACAATCATATCAAGTCAATTCAACATACTGATTCGATTCTAGAGCAAAATTAGTACACAAGAAGGGGCCGCTCAGACTCCACGAGGGTACATAAGGGTGTGAGGGCGGAGCTCATTGAGCGTGTCGACTAATCATACCCCTGAGCCCAAGTTAGGCTGCCTCGGCGTTGAAAGGAAATCAGAGAGCGCCGTACCCGCTGGTAATAATTCTACATTTGTGTAGCAAAAGACTTAAACATAATAATCAGATGCATCGCACGTTCTGATATTCGAAAAACATCAAGTCAAATCACCTTCAACAACACAATCACCCATGTCAGCTGCCGAGATAGACGGTCTCGGATTATACGCCGTGACAGAACAAAGATGTAAGAACTGTTAGGATTAAACGGCGATCTTCTTTGTATTTCTCTAAATATAAGTCCATCCTGCTGACTTTGGCTCACCTAGAAGCTGAATGTCAGATGACGGAGCCGCTTCGCAATCATTGAATACGCAAGATCATGATCTGCATATAAGTCAGATTGATCTGCAGCTCACTCAGCTCTGGGTCCAAGAAAGGGGCTATTCTTCCAAATCTTCCAAATCTTCCAAATCAGACAGACTAAGAATATTTCGTCCCTTTCGTTATTTCTATGTTTAACGGCCTGCATCAATCACATGGCTAAAATTGCCGGCGATACATCCTATGGTTGACGACTAGACGCTTTCATACCGAGTGCACTCTGCAAAACGATGCTTGTTTTCCAGGAATGGGAGGGTGCATGGGTTGAGAATTTCACCTGGTCCATGGCCCAATTCATTTTCAGCAAGAAGATATCTCACTCTCACTTCGATCACAATGATGAATAAGAGAGAGAACTACAGCCCACAGACGGACAGAGATCAAGTTGTTGTGCCTTCCTGGCTGAATTTGGCTTGACCCAGCGATCGATATAAGACAGCATATGTCAGTTCGCGAGGACCAGCAACTGACAAGTTCGAATCAAACCTCCAAACCAGGGGGCCGCGGAGTTTACACTTGATGGGTTGGCCTGTACAGCAAGCCAGGCCAGGTGCAGAACGCTCGTGTCTGGAATAGAAGGGCATAGTCCCTTCGCTATGGGACTTAAGCGATATCGACAGCGTGCATATATTACACCATCCAGGAGAGGAAAGGACGGCCTCTTCTTGGTAGCACGCAGCAGCTTGACGTAAGTGTTGGTTCTCATTTACGAGCGTCTTCGGTCGGCTTTCTTGCTTTATCCCCTTTACATGCACATTCAATGCGGGTTCCTTACGATTTCGTTAATTGCCATCCGCCTCCAGCTTATTTTCATCAGTTAACCTAGGGGGTATCCTGACCAACCTCCTTACCGGAAGATTCCAATCATATGTACTCGACTTGGTCTTTGAGTCGACTATTGCCCAAGCTCAATCAACTGACCTTCCGTGAGAGTGAAATCGACATATACAGGCCCAAGCGCTGGATCATGGAACGGTCCGCCTCCCGTCAGGGGCAAGTTTTTGGCCGCAGGGACTCCAGCAAACTGGAGTGAAATCAGCATTTGTAATCACCCGGACGAACCCCATGGGGGACTTTCAGAGACAAGAACATTCCCCTGAATCCTAAAGCTCAAGCCCCGAGGATAAGATACCGTGCATTTTATGCGCCTATCCAGTCCAGCGGCAGCGCACGGCTCAATGTCAGCCATCGACGGAGAGCAACTGCTTGAGAATGCTTGGACGCGACGCAAGGGGTGGCTCGGATCCGGTCTGCATCAGTGTTGGCTTGCCAATTGGGCACCATATTGAAATTGGAATACGCATGCATAAACATGCGCGCGCTGTCTGTCTTGGATATATTTCGCGGCCAGTTTACTTATGAGCGGCAGGAGGATGAGAGCATGCACCTTTGAGGCTCCATTTCCCCATCACCGATCGAGCCATATCGGGCAAGTCGACCTAGAAGGAAACTAGCGAATACCTAGCTCAGATCCCAGCCGTCAAGGTGCAGCTATGCAGCTAAGTAACAAAAGGTAACAGGTGACAGGGCGGGAGGCTGGAGGCTGGATGATGTAGGCTAATGCGTCATTGTGTCACAATTCCCGAAGCAAATGCTCCGGGTAACGTTGGTATCGGTGGGGACAGTGTTCTTCACAGCAATCAATCAATACCCATCCCACTGAAGATGGCTTTTGTTGGGTGATGCGTAGTGGAACTTAATTGCAGGATAGGTACCTACTTACAGGGAGCCAGGAGCTTCTTTACCCCGCAAAAAGCTCCCCCAATTCGGCTTCCTGGGGCGTCTTTCACAAGCGTGACATCATCAAGCATCATCGCTGATGAAAGCAGCTGATCCGTCCATATATGAACAAATTGTCTGTCTCAGTCTGAGAGCCATCCCTTCTGCTGTTGCTACTCAATTCCCACTTCTCAATACATCGTGAAATCAAACAAATCAACGTAAAACCTAATTCCTCCAATACCAACAACTCCAAACCATCCCAAGTTACCACACTCTAAATCGATTCATTATCATGTCGTTCCTCACCCAAGTCGCTACCCGCCGCATGGCCATGGCCTCGCGGTCCGCCATGACTCAGGCTCCCCGCTCCTTCAGCGTGGCCGCCCGCCTGCAAAAGACCCCGGTCGAGGCCACTAAGGACACCATCAAGCAGGTCGACCGCAAGGTGTCGGACAAGATCGTCGATGGCATCGAGACTGCCGGTACGTACTGGCCCACCATCAGTTGAAGATGAACATCGTGATCTCACCATTTTCTCTTTCTTCGCGCAGAGCAAGCCGCCCAGAAAGTCAAGAACAGCGATGTCGCCGGTAAGGTCAAGGGTGCTGCCGACCAGGTCCAAGGCAAGGCTGAGGAGGTCAAGGGTCAGGCCGCCGGCAAGTCCGCGGAGCTGAAGGGTAAGGCCGCCGGCAAGTCGGAAGAGCTGAAGGGCGAGGCTAAGGGCACCGCGCAACAAGCCGCAGGTACGTTCACACTATACTCCCTTCATCCTCTTGCAACAATTTGTATTGCCCAATGCTAACTCACCTCGTTTTACAGGCAAGGCCAAGGGCGCTGCCGACCGAATGTAAAATAACGTCAACAAACCAAAAAACAAATCCGGAGGAGGTTAATGACCATTTATGAGCATGCGCACCAGCCCCCTCTAACAGTAGGCTGGTTGTAAGATTAGATACCTTTTCTCCTGCATTGGTCCACGGAGTTTATTAATGAGAACCACAACGTCTATTTTGACGTCTGCAAAACATGACTCGATCCTAGTCTTGTGCCCATCCACGGCGTTACCGTTACGCTTGATATGCATTGAAGATGGATATGGCTGATAACTTTGGTCAGACTCCTGTCACGAATCAGCGTGGTCGGAAAACGTGATACTGCTTACTGCAGCGGCATCGCTGTGTCCACTTACCTACCTTTGGGGGAGGGTTTGAAATGATATCGTTCTCATCACCCTGAAAGAGAAGCTACTGATTGGGGACGTTAATGAAAGCGTTCGCTTGCACGTTCGCTCATCAAGCGATGGTCGCCATGGACCAGTCAACTCGTAGGCATGCATCCACCCATCCGCCCAGCACCGCGACGCTGTTGATCAACCTAGCCAATCTAGAGCTAATAATAGGCGAGGCTACTTACCTATGATTGAACGATGGTTTTCTATGCGACGGCCAGATACTGTTGAGTTGGCGCGAGGAGAGTGGTAAGAAAGAGGCAAGAGGCATGCCGCTGATCATGGTACCCGGGTGTGGCCCAAGGATGTTATGTCTGTTCCAGCAGCCGTCCGGGGGTTGATGACAACAGTTCAAACACGTGGTATACTAAAGCAGCTAGGGGCATCTCTCGTGGATTGGATGTTGTGCATCCCGTCCATCTATTGACTCTTCGGCCGCTTACACGCTTCGTGTAACAGAAACGGAGATATCCCTCTGCTTCCCAGAGCACCACGGCAACCCATACCCGTCATGGCGATGATTACCGTGCGCGGAAGTCCATCGGTGACACCACCACATACATCGCATGCATGCCATCACCCATACTCGCATGCTTCTACAGTCGTCGAGAATCCCGAGGAGAGGTCTTTCTAGCATGCGGCTGGCGCATTTCTGTTATGTACTGCGGCATATGGCCGGTCATTACTTCGTATTCCTGTGCCCACCCGTCCACCACTGAGAACTCCACCAGGACGGCTCTAGTAACACTCATTGTCACTACATGCTTCTCTGGAAAACGAACCAGGGCTAGGAAGGAGACTTGCCAGATCAGGCATGGAGACAGTCCCCTTGTCGTGTGGTCATCAAAGGGGGTGAACCACATACCTCGGGCTCTTGGGGGCCAGAGGTTGCCAACCGCAAGACAGGCATGGTCAATCTCGAGTGATATCAGTTACGCAGCCTCACTAGGGGGCTTTCGTTGGCGGTGAACCTACAGTCCATTTCTGAAAGACCATCTGCGCTCGCCAGTCTTTATAGATCAAGCGTGGCCAGGCCGTTGTAGTTCGCAATTCCTAGAAGACTATCAAGATAGGATGGCCTTGATTCGAAAGGTTCACGAAACTTATCATATGCCGTCTCCCATTGACTACCCAGTAACATGATCAGCGAGCCGTCATTCGTAAAAATGACTTGCATAGCATTCGAAATTGAGTGCGATGCCAGATAACACGCCTTACATTGTGTCCGAAGCTATTTCCTTGGACAGCTTCAGCGGGACTGCTTTCCGTAAAATCTTCAACAAGGTATCCGTATACTATCGCCCAATGACGACAGGTAAATGACTATATAAGTCCTGATTGTAACGCATGTAGGGGGAGGCAGTGTCGGTTTTGCGAACCAAGAAACGAGACCCTTGTATAAAGTTATGACCTACGAAGGCTGATCGGTACTCGGCCAGTGGTGTGATTAGAGATCGATCTCCTCCAAACCCCAGGAGACCACGCGCCACTTGGTGCTGTTATTTACAGATGATTGAAGGCCGGAACAAGCTATATTAATGACAGGTATATGAGAGCATAACCTCAAGACTCACCATGATTTGGAGCCTTCTTTTACAGGATTGCCCAGTTTACGAACTGTTACTACATGGTTGCTGGGCTTGAGAGTATTAGGGGCTATGGCTGTTGTCGCTTGTCCATGTCTGATATCATGAGAGGAGTGGCTGTTGTCGCTCTTCCTTTGCGTACCGGGTAACATTGTAGGAACATCTTTGACGCCGTTGGATACAGTAGCTCACCGTCCAGAGATCACATGTACATAGAAGGAGAGAGGCACTTGTGATACTAGTCAGCCTCCTTATGAATGAAGTGCGTATCAAGACCGCGTCACCAAGCTGACGAGCGTGCGCCACTGAACAACGCCGCCGATATCATTGCGCCGAGCGCGTTGCAGCTCCTTGCCAAGGCCCCGAGGGAATCGAGGGGGAGAACCGGTCGTTAGTACGGAGTCAGGGGGCGGGTGTGGCTTGAAGAGACAATGTACTCCCCAACACCACCGCCGCCGAAGATCCAAACTCGCCAGGTTGCTTCTTCATCGATGTACCCGCCGAGCGCTACATGCCGACACCGCCACTGCCGAGCGAAACTTGAGGATCGTGCCCCGAGCCCCCGAATCCCTTCTCCGGCGTCGATCCCAAGAACTTTGGCATCGAGGAGCCGGTAATTAGAGGACAAATAGATAAGACAAAAGTGGGCGTGAGCGTAAGCCCCCCGTGGTTTCGGACCCGGCTAGACAAAAAGAGTCGAAACGAGCCATGCGCCGGCCAGGAACGCCGGCGAACGCCTCCTTGCGCTAAGCGGCGGTTGGATCATCATCCGGCACTTCTTGTCTCGGTACGATGCCTTGTCTTTCTTTAGTGGCCTTTTTGCGACTGGCTTGCGCCTTTCCCGTTATTAGACGATCGCTAAAGACCTGGATTGAATTGCAATGCCACGTTCTTTTGACGCTGGAGCTCTTCTTGACATGTATTGCAGCCCTAGCTTCAGGCACCGTTTCTCGTGTCAAAAGTGTCAGCTGGACCTCGATGGTTCGCGGCGCCGCCCGCTAGCTGCTGACAAGCGATTTTCAACACGAGTTCGTCGCCAAGTCATAATTTCCCTGCAATTGTACTTTCCGGGTCAGTTGATTAGACTCTCGGTGTCTCCAGGCTAGGTAATCAAATAAAAATCGCCAGTCAATCCCGAAATAGAACGGCCCTCATGCGTTTAGTCGCATCGTTTGCCAAGCCAAGGAAAAAACGGTTGCTTGCCCGTCAAGATATGCAAAGCCGTGCAAGGAAACGACGTTAAGCACTCACCACGTACTCGCGCCCTCACCTCAATTTAAGCTTAAGGTTGATCACGTTTCTGATTTCTCAAACAACTTCTTTCCCAGCTCGACGACGAAAATCGAGGTCACATTGTAGAAAGAAGACGCGGGAGAATACCGTCTTGAGACCAAAATAAGTTCAATTGTCGTTGCTCAAACGGGAGTGGCGCGCCGGCGCTGGGTCGCTGGGTGGATATTACCAATTCGGATTTTGGCAGGAACCGGCTTGGCCTTTTTCTTCTCTGGTTTCGTCTCCGACTGCCCCGGATTAATGTGATAATGTGGTACTTCTCGGACTGGAAGTGTGTGTGTCACTGACGATCTATGCCTTCTTGAATTGAAATGTTTAACATCCATGTTAAAGACTTCAACGTTGTCGTAACTGTCAATAGGTTGGAAAGTATGTAGGTGCATGTACAAGTATTCGTACATAATACATAAACAGTAGTGCTTACGTTTGAACCTTAATTCTAGCTGGGCCGAGGCCTAATTGATCCTGGCGCCATCAGTCTTCGTGTTCCTGAATTGGCGTACCCATCTAGCCATCAACCAAAGAAGCAGGTGTGTACATAATACGAACTCAGCCAGGAGAAGTTCCAGAGAGTTTAGAGCAAGGTTGTAAATCACAAGGAGTTGACGGATTCATTAGTAGATCGCCACACGTACCTACCTAAGTTTCCAGCGAAGCGAATTCATTCGCAAAGTCGTGTAAAGCATCCATAGCTATTTGCACAGTTAGACGAGGACGTTTTAACCTTCACGAGTCACGACTCAGCAGTTGTCCTTCCGCATTAGTCGTAGATCATAGATACTGTAGATCAGAGATGAACCAAAACATCAGGCGAGATAGACACAGATTCGATATGGTCTGGCACAGACTTGACTTCCCACTAAGTGATTAGCATAGCCAGGCCAGCCGCAAGCAGGGACGAGCCCTCTTGCCCATCACATAGCAACACGGTCACGTTTCAGAACATGCTAGTCTAACCCTGAGTCAGCCGCCGGCATCAGATCTGCCCGCTAGAGAATCTCACGAATCCAGACCACAAAACCTCACAGAAACCTTCGACCAATGATTTTTTGTTTGAATGCGATTAATGATGCATGTATTCTAAAAAGGAGAAAATGGTTGTCCAATGTGACTTTGCGCCGTATGGCGCCAAGCGAAACCTTGTCGGTAGTGACGTTGGCCTCTGTACCGTGACTTGCCTTTTTCCCCAGTGGGTATCAACGGTCATGCAATAAACTCTCTCCCATTCTTCTGTACAACCAGAATCCTATGTGCGGGCCATTACTGTTGAGGTCAGCCGACCACAGTGTATCTCCCATGTACTCCTTAACCATGCAGTGCAAGTGCCCGAAACCCAGTGGGCATGATATATCCTGGACCGTAAACGCCATCCATGTCCGCTGCTGGGGAACATCAAAATATGTACAAATGAGCGAGATGCTGTTTCTCGCGGGCTGAGCGCGGACCGTAGTGTATGTGTTCGGCTCGACGCAATCGTGAGATTGTAGAGTAGGCTGCTGGCGCGGCCTGGGATTCCCCGAAGACAGAAACGCGAAGCTGAACCGTATAGAGGCTCAACCGGTGCGGACCCCAACCGGTGGTTGATATGTCATTGCTGAGTTGTTCGGGGCTGTCGAGGAAACACGCCGTCGCTGTAATTCGCGAACTTCGCATGCCTTCCTCTCTTCTTCGTTCGAGGCGCCATCGTAGTCGTGAGGTGACGACGGAGCGCATAGAGCTACGCCACAATTCTATTGCGGCAGGAGAAGCGCCCCTTGGTTCGTCTTCTCGCCATCGTCCTCCTTCACGTAGCTGACCATCTGTTCCGTGATTCTAGCGCACCATGGGTCTACATATGAGGTCCACAGGTTTGCGACAAAGTAGTTGAGAGGGACCCAGAGAGGCAACCATATCAACAGCTTGTGAGCACCAGGGAACTTGAGTTGACCAGCCACCCAGTCGCCATTCTCGTTCTGGACATCAGCTGGCAGGCGTGTGCCGTAGACCATCCAGCAGAGAACCCAGCGCAGGAGAGGGCCGTGGAGCAGGTAGACAGCGAATGACTGCTTGCCAAGCCAAAGCAGGTATTTTCCAGACAGCACATCCTTGATAAAGGGGCTGAAGTGAATGCCAAGGGTGATAAGTTCAAGGCCAATGCCGGATCCGTAGCGGGGATAATCGGCCTTCTCGGGAACGATGGCAACAAGAACGTTGTGCATGTACCTCGACCAGGTCGCCCATTCGGGGTGGCCTTCGGGGTATGATGCAACATAGAGACCGGAGATTAGGCAAACGGTGGCGATCAAACCCGAGAGGCGTGTGCGGTTGGCGATGAAGTCGTTGGCAGCGGGGGTGTTCTGGACGTCGCAAAGGAAGACGCCCCAGAAGAATTGCATCCCAAATGCGGCTGTGATTGGTTAGATTTTGTCCGGATCAGGCGCAAGGGGATAGTAAAACTTACAATCAGAAGCCATCCAGAAATAGGAGAAAATCGACAAACTGGCCATCATCCGGTATCGTGGTTGCATGTAGGCAGTCGCCATCATAAAGACGTATACCCACAAGCTGCCCTTGAGAAGCGGCAGCAGTGTCCATTGATTTCCATCGTATGAATTGTGTCCGTGGGTCCAAGTAGTAATGCAGTTATAGACGAGACTCTTGAGCGCTTCGCCGAGGTACGGTACCTGATCAGGCGCCGTAAGTCCGGACCACCAACTGTCACTTCGCTTGGCCACCAAGAAGAGGCCGAATTGGGCCATGACCCAGATGATGCAAGTGGCGAGAGCCGTGGGGATTATCAAACGGGGAAAGCGGCGCAGGGCGGATTTCGACATGGAGCTGAACGCCAACGCCTGGTTGTCTTGTCGGGAGCATTTGATAGGCTTCAGGGCGCAAACATATCCGGTGACGAAAGCGAAGATCGAAACTCCTATGCGACCCTGGACAAGGATCCGTAGGAATGGCAGCTGCAGTACGCGAGGCTTGGCGCCATCGGCGGACGCTGGTAAGAAGAGGTCGCCATCAAAGGCACGAGCGATGTGGGTCAACACCACCAAAGTTGAAGCGAGACCACGCAAGCCCTAGATTGTGACGGCGCATCGTTAGCCTCGGAAACTCGATTACGTAGGGCAGGGAAAAGTTGCAACTGGTTGGTATCAAGACACTTGGCAGTCTGTTCACAACCTCTACTTAGAGGCTATGGCGGCAGTCTCATCGTCTTGGCCAGCCTGACAGCACTGGCTCCCGAATTTCTGAACCGCGACGGCCCAAGCGAATATTTAGGTTTGGCTCTTCCCGAAGCTCTGGATCAACGTCCAGATATCCGACGGCGGCGGATTGAAAGGTAGATGATTGGCAAGCTCTGCCAAGTTCAGGGCCGCGCCGGAACTTCAGCATTCTGGCATTTCCACCCACTGGGTTTAGGTTGTTGACCGGGCCGCTGGGTAACCTTGAGTGTGTATATGCCCGACCAAAGTGTGATAAAAGGAATAGTTGAGGGAAGCCATTTGGCTTTGGGAGTCGCCAACTTACATCCACCCATTTGACGTTGCCTTCTTTGCCAATCGCCATTATTGTTGTTGTTTAAAGTGTGAAAGCCGAGTTGTCGTCGTTACCGAATCATTCGAGCAGCCGGGTCAATCCAGTAACGGGTTGGATTGCGTCGGGTTTGGTGTCGAGGTCGAGATAGCTTGCCGCCTGCAGTCTATCTAATATTGTGCGGGTACCGTGTACCAGGGCGGCTAGGAGATGCCGAAACGTGCAGAAGTTGTCCACCAATTTGCCCAGAGAAACCGCAAAGACGGCCACAACAGTTGACAGTCGGCGGAAATGAGTCGAGATATGCGAAGACGACGGGGTGTCTGTCGTGCGCCAGCAGGAAGTGGTAGTAATATGAAGCGATAATAAGAAAACGGATTCAAGGAGATGGTAGTCGAGTAGGAAGGGCAATGCCTCTTTGAATTGCCAACAGCAAGCAAATAATAACAACTGTGGCCGAGGTATGCAACAAGTTGGGAAGATGGGGTGGAATAAGGGAACAGCGAAAGGGCTAAACTGTCTAATAAAAGAATGGGAGATAGATGTGTACTTGAATAAACCGGAGAGAGCGTGGTGAATTATAAAAAGGTAAGGGTCATGCAATAGGGGAAACTTGATCGCTGCCCACCCCGGAGTGTGGAAGATAGCATTTCAGACGTAGTCATGGGGGGGGGCGTGAAAGAGCGACGAGACAAGGTCGAGTAGCCGGGCTTGGCGGGTAGGGATGTCTGGTGGAAAAGGGCATGGGTACTCCATCTTCTACAGCCGTGATTGCGTCGTCACCCAGGCTCGCCCAGGGCAAGACGACGAGGGCCGACTTTGGATGATTAAGTTACTGGCTGGGCTGTGTCTGTGTGTATTTCTTGTCGGTGGGGTACCGCAAGAGCACCGCCAACGTGGTACTTTCACTTCGCATATTCGCATGCATGTTCGGTACGTACAACTCACCGAGCACCAAGGCACACCTCAAAACCTAGGTAGCCCTTAATGTTAGCTTACTTCCATCAAGTCAAATCGAGTCTGCATCATCCCACATCCCACATCCCATCCGATGTACTCTTCTTTGCCTACTGGCTCGGTATGAGGATGAGTGTGCGCAATATTGTCGGTCGGTGGCTTTGCTTGGACGACTCCTGTTTGCTCGGACGCTGCTTTTCAAACCACTGTGTTGCGACCCGATCTTGCCGCTACTGATTTGTTTTATAATTATGTATTTACACGGAACATTGTCAACACCGCCAAGAACAAATAACCTCTGGTTTACGTAGTATACCTGAAATGAAGATATAGTGATGGGCGACCACTCCCAATTTCACAAACCAAACCAAACCAAACCAAGGCATGGACACTTGCCTGGGTACCTATAAGTACATACATCAACTCATACTGCTAAGGCGATGACGGGGTTCCGTCCGTCCAGGTGGGTTCCGATTGATCTTGATTATATCATACATGTGTACAGAAATGCGACAGGAAGTGAAGAAATTGGGATCCAATGCCTTTCTAGACCAGACCAGGCCAGACTACGAATGCATATTAAACGGGCTCGGCGCTAGGAGGTTGCTGGCTCAAAGAAGGGCTCACCCGTTTCTGAGCGGGTCATCCATGCGAGCTTCCAAGGCGGGCTACCTGTGCCGCGAGAGAGAGCGTGTGTGTGTTTGCCTTCCAACTCGGGTCTTGGGTAGGTATTTTTCGGCAGGGATCATCTCGGTGCGACCCAGAAAGCAAAATAAGGTGTCATGCGATATTCACCACCATCATCGTTTGGCTTTCAGCACGTCGACATTTCTACTTTGTAGCCAGCAGTCGCCTCTCTGAGCTGGCCTGGGGAAGAAATGCAGAGGAAAACGCAAAGGCTTGTCGGCGTCTCAACCCAAGACCCCAAGCCAAGGCAGGCTTGGAGGTTCAAGTTCCCCTAGCAAGGAGCCTCACGATCGATTGTTCACACTACTACCTGACTACGGCCACTACCTCGTAGGCATATCCACATGGGCAGTCGCAGCCTTGGCATGCAACGGTTCGCGCTTGGCCTTGGCCTGATTTCACCTTGTCAATCCTCTTTCACCACCTGCAGCAGATCTCTCTTCTCATCGCACAAACAAGACGCCTCAGGCCTCGTCATATGCATGGGCGCCGGTATCTGCAGACTGCAGGAGCATCATGGAGGCTGGAGTCCCGTAGTGGGGGTTGCGGTTATTTGATACGGTTGCAGATTATGACGAATATGTTCTCAAAAAGAATGCATGTCCATAACTCATAACGGAGCTTTGGCAAGGTACATATCATATCATATATGGAGTACGTACGGAGCAGGTGGTATCGTGGGTATTCTGGAATTTCTTGCTTTCGGCAGCTTTGCCCGCCCCATAAGTTATACCAAGCAGCCGAATCTTGCCAGTAGCGGACAGGATCGGCGCCCACATAGTGTGTAGAAGTGCGAAAGAGGAGCCTTGAAATCTCGTGGAGTTGATTTTAACGACGTCAATCTCTCTTGGCATGGCATCTACTACCACAGGATTGGTTCCCCGGCAAGCGGTAATACAGTGGAGGAGGAAGCGAATGACAGCAGGACAGCAGGACAGCAGGACAGCCACACCCTTTTTCATTTCTATTTTTCCCCTTCTATTCCACTGTGCCACTGTGCCACTGTCCAAGATTATGCAACAACTTGACTTGACTTGACGAAGCCCGCTTTGCCCCCACCCCGACCCTGCCGTTATGTATTGTTAGCATTCTCCATTCTCCATTTGTAGGGGATAGAGTACTAGAGAGAGTAATAAGAGTAAGAGGGGAATAAACAAGATCAGAAACAATTGGCGAGCACCCGACGATGCCTTGCAGCTCCTTCGTTTGTGTCACAACAGACAACCAAACCAACCTCCGTTCATCTGTAGCTCTGGTTGTCTGGTACGCCACACTGCATTCGTTGTTGTTGGTGCGTGGACGCTTGGCAACTGCGAGACGGGAGTGCCAAGATGGGTAGAACGGCATCTCTGGCATTTCTCGCGGTACGAAGTCTCGGATCCGTCGATCACAAACAATTCCGTGCCCCTCCCTCCTTCAACTAGCCTCCTTACCTAATGTTCCTTCCGATGCGATGCGATGCGATGCGGCGCACTCTCGCCAAGAGCCTCAAGTAAGTACACAGCTGCAGCTGTAAGCTGGGCCTTTCAACTGCCCGAACTGGTAGACGACTCGTGTTGTTTCGTTAATTGTCTGTCTACTTGCGATGTTATCATGTTGGCTGTACACGCGCACAAGGCAATCCTTGACTCGTCTTGGTTTATTAATACCTTGATAATACCTTGATATGGCTGAATGCCAGTCGGCTACTTTACTGATTCCTCCCACCGAATCATCCTATCGTTTGGTCGCTCATCAGATTTCGAGCCATCAAACATGCTTGGCGACGACTTGGCGGTTTTGCTTCTCCCACACCATGATGTCTCCTTTTTTTCACTTCCGACGCCTGATCAACTTCGACCATTCCCCCCGAGCCCCATACCGGCTCTTATTAGGTATTGTTTCCCCAGATATACTCGTCTGCTATAGGTCAGCACGGCCAGATACCCCGTCTGACCGTCCCATGTTCCCATGTTCTTTAAATCACAACACCGTAGCAATTAACGCTATTGGCTAGCGATCGGAATATTCCCAACTCCACTTGCTGGAATCCAAAGTCTATCTTTCCATTTGCACACAGACATCGCCCTCTCGCACGAATCAGCGCAATCATCGCTCATGATTAATGCTCTATCGCCTCAAACCGTATCGGATGGGCCCAGAATCATGGAGCTCTTCCGTTGCGTTCAAGACTCTTATGGGCTCTAAGCCACGAGACCCTGAGTTTCATCTCTTTTGACGCCTTTACACCCCCAGTTTTCTTTCCCTTCTCTGAGGCTGACGCGTCATCCCCTGAGATCTCCCATTACGGTCTCCAATTCCGCCCCCCTGATTGCCTCTTTTAACTGATCAGGTGTGAGAGAGGAGCTGGAAGCTCAAGCCGGACCAATCAGCGGGTGCCCTTCCGACTACTGCGGTAGTATGGTACCTAACCTGAACCGACCTACAACCTCGTTGAGCAATGGGCCACTCAGTTGTTACCGCTTTCAGCATTATCGCAGCGACAACTATCGATCGCCAAGTAGAATGTGCCAACTGATGTGCCGAATAAGCGATTGATAATTTGAATACTCCGAGCTCTATCAGCAAGAGAGCAATAAGGACGGGCCATACTGCGATCGACAATGCAACGATGCAATCACCACTACGACAGCAGGCATCGTTCGCCATTTGCACCAGCTGATGCTGTCTGTACTCTTGACATTTGACAGGCACTAATAATAAGAAATCATGTTGTCGTATGCATCGGACACTAGACCAGCCCGGTGCTTTGGTTCTTTCCAGTCTAGGAAGACGGCCGTTCGTTGCTGCTCAGTCTAAATGCTCACCAGAGGCAGTGCAACACAACGACATGCTAACCCATTTCGTCAGCGGCCATAGTATGAAAGATTGCAGCGTGCGCGTTTGATGCCAAAATGGCCCCGAACTAAACCCCGGGCCTCTATGGGAGCGCAAAGCGCATATTATCTCCGTCACTGGCCCGAAGAGGCGGCGGTTCTGATTTTAGATCAGGAGACACAGACGCGCGGCCCGGACGTCCACCGCACGCATCTATTATATCAGCGCCTACTACAGCCCAGAAGAAGAGTCCATGTCAAATATAGGAAGGCAGGAGCATCTCTGGCGTGTTCAGTCCTGAAATGTACGCATGCGATTCGACGGTTTTGCAATCCACATTGAGACCCCAGAATGCCCGACGACGTAGGTGGTAGGTTGCCCAGCCCGGTAGCTCGTTAGCTGCATCCGACTCTGATCCGGTTTTCCGGGGCGGCTACAACAGACAGACAGTATGGGGCTGACAAGCTGGAGGATCTTTCCAAAGGGGCTGGAGGCGATGTCACCTCCCTGCCCCCAGGTTACCTCGCGGTAGTCGTCTACAGGCTTTCCAGGCCATAATGGCCTAATTACCGCCTGTCGATAGCATTCTTGCGTCGCACAATATCGATGCGTTCGTTTCATTCCAACAGTATTGGGAGGTGTGGAGTTGTTGGCCGGGTTTGCTCTGTCCCTTCTATATTTGGTGCTTGCCTACAAACGTGAAGATGCCACCCAACTCCTCAAGGATCAATAACCTTCTCACTGGTCAAAGCATGGTACTAATCAACCCGCTCAGTGGGAGTGCTTGTGCATTTGTCGAGCCAGCGAGCCAGGTAGGTATGCTAGGATTAGGGTAATAGAGCCACAGATCTTGTATTCCATTGCTTAGCGGACTGCGCATCTCGCCATCGATGCTGCTTGACAGTAACTGACGTGTTTGCTATCTCCCTCGTTTTGTTGCATATGTGCGACAATTCACTCTGAACTCTTCGTGGCAGATGAAAGGTGTACATGGGCGGCCTCCTAATTATCACAATATACGGTTGAGACAGTCAAGCATTGGCAGCGCCGACACTTCAGAATACCTAGTGGAAATAACCTTACTTGGCATTTGCTTGACGATCGATATCCAACCAACTTTCTGATGTACGTCAGGAGTAACTACGGCGCATATCTGACGGCTATGTCGGCACCCATTCTGAGCACAGACAGCTAGGCGCCCGACTCGTGTAAACATATTATGGCATATTCTCTCCTTGGCAGTAACCGCATTATCCCTTCCTCCCTTCCCTTTCCCCCTCATTTTCCCGGCGCAATGGAACGAACTGGACAAACAAACGCCCTGATGACCGATACTCAATCAGTAAAGCGGCTAACTACTGGGGCAGGGCGGGCAAGGCTAGGCTTTTAGATCGCACCACATCAACCAACCCTCCTTGGCCATGCCCGAGTCCGCGTACGGCTTGACCTTGCGCCCGTGCCCGTCCTCTACCTCGATCTCCCAGATGTTCACGTCCAGGTAGGCGTGGCTCTTGCAGCCGGCCGGCGCGTTCATCCAGTTGCGGTAGACGGACGGGACCCCGATACCGGCGTTCATGGCCCGGAAGCCCCTCGCCTTCAGGTCCAGCATGACGAAGTGGTTGAGCGCCGTCACTATGAATGACGTAGGTCAGCACATAACACGCACGCAGACATACAGATAACATAGAGGGCAATCCCAATCCCCCTCTGATAATCAAGATCGACATACGAAGGGGTTAAGAGGAGTGGTGGATCGTATCCATCAATATCTCCTTTATATATTCTCCACCGTCTCCCCACCACGGCCGAGCGAAATGACAGCCAAAAAGGGGGAGGGGGGGGTTTCTTGCGGTAAGAATTAACGACGAGAGAGGGGAAGGCGGTGGGCGGAATCTCAATAGCAGAACAAGAGCAAGACGACCGATTACTTACTCAACCCACGCCCCTGATACTCGTGCTTCGTGACGCACCCCATGCGGGCGCAGACCTCGCCGGGACCCTGGGGCTCCCACGAACCCTTGGGGCGGGGATCGTGGTCGCGCCAGAACTGGCTGACGCCCCTTTGGAGCGGGAAGAAGGCGTGAAGGGCCTCGACAATGTCGGACGGCGGCTTGACCGCCAGGTCGCACGACAGCGCCACGCAGACGAGGGGGAAGTCCATGCCCTCGACTATGCGCCGGGCGCCACCGCCCGTCTCGAAGTCCGGCTCGGCGTTTGGGTCGAGCTCTTTCCAATACAGAGCGCCGCCGCTTTTCTCTCTCCCATCTTCTCCTTCGGCCGTAGTGGAGTCAGAGCCAGTAGACTTAGACTCGGCGCGGGTGAACTCATACTCGGAGTCGAAGACGCCGTAGGACAGCCCGCTGTTGACGGCGTGCATGTAGTAGCCACCCAGGGCATCGAAGGCCCGCAGCGCGTTCCGGGTCTTGGGCGCTGCCATCAGCGGCTCCCAGATGGACGGACCCAAGAGGAACCCTTGGACGGCGAGGGCCTTGGCCCAGTCGGCCACGCCGGCATCGATGGGCCGGATGATATACCGGGACGGCAACTGGATACCGTGAGTGTCCTTGACCGGAGGTAAGAGAGTGCCTACCATCTTGTAGAAGGTATCGCTTATGCGCGTGGGGAGTGTAAGCGACTAGATCGATCACCTAGGCGGAGCAGCCACTGGCTTGAAGTATAATCAGTGTAGCAGATTGCGCTACCTGGTGTCCTATTGTAAGCGCCCCGACTGTCCCCGCCTCCCAGGAAGCGCCGCCAACACACTTTAAGTATGCCCAGTTCTAGCATTGGGTGAGCTGAACTGAGCAAGCGGGGTTGTTGTCAGCGGTTGGTGGCTTGATGCGAGACGGACCTGTTCCCTAATCGGCATTGTATGGATCGGGTCGAATTGGACAAATGATGCTCGTACCCGACAGTCTGGTATGGCCCCCTCCTAAGGCTTGCAGCCGATGACAGCGAAAGAACGTGTATGTTTAGGCGCCTGGCCGCGTGTAACGTCGAATTTGGGGGGGTCGGTAATTTGTATAGCCGCCGGCAATACAGCTCTGCGATGTTGTCTGACTGTTAACCACCAGCCATTGCTCCTCAGCTCGACGCGCAATGATAATATTGATGAATCTGCAATATGTCATATTGAGCCTCTTCAAGATGGCGTATCATGGGACATGCATGAGGAGGCATTCCGTGGTTGAATTGCGGTCAAGCCTCTCATGTCACTGTTCGCCCCCATGCGACTTCATTGAGAACAGATGTTAGAATATTCTCGCTGAAGATGCCACAATACGCGTTATTATCCCGATTGACGATATCCCCCCAGGGGAATATAGAGTTGACCGTCTCGATTGGGTGGTTTAAATTCGATAGTCTACAGTCGTGTCCTTCCGTTCCCCGCGTATCCCCCCCATAAACCCCAGACCCAGATTGGGTACTTCGGACCGTCTATCCCCATTACCATACCGAAATTGCCTCAGTGCCCCTAAATTACTTTCACCGCACATGGGTTGTCCGGGTTGACGGGCACGAGTCGGAATGGATGGAAGAGGGTGTCCGAAGTGATCAGTTAGCCGGGCTAAACAACAGCGCGAACTAACCAGAATGCATATATATGGAATGCCACCTCCCCCTCCTCCAGCGCATCGTTCCTGTGTAGCTAGGTCTCAACGTTGCAGTCAATTGAGGGCTTGAAAGATCGATATCTACTATGCGCCCGTCAATTTCACTCGCCACCGCCCTTGCGGCAGCTGCCGCCTCCGCCGCCTGCTCATCCGGCGGCGCCATCAAGTGCCCCGTGGTACTGTCTGGCCAAGTTCCGGCGTCGATGCAGCTGGCGGACTTCGACACGGCGGCGACCAACAAGATCTTCAACGCCGGCAACGTCAAGGCGAGCAGTGTCCCTTGGTCGCAGATCTTGAAGTTTCCCAACGTGACGACCAACTCGCGCTTCGACAACGCGAGCATGAAGTCGATCGAGGTCACCATCGCCGACAGCTCCATCTTCAAGACCCAGTACGGCTTCCGCCGCGCCGGCCTGCAGATGCTGGGCGACACCAACACGGGCGGGCCGGGCGCCGTCGGCGTGCGCACCGTCCACTGGAGCGTCCAGCAGGACCCTGACCGCAAGCTCAATCTAACGCACGAGTACCAGGTATGTATATCAGGTACGGCCCAGGTATACCGGAAGGGAAAAGTCTCACGTCTACCTTTTCTAGAACCTGTGGCATGAGACGGCAGATTACAGCGCCAACCAATTCGACTTCAAGATGGGCACGTTGCTCGACCGGTCCAGCGACAAGAACGCCATGAAGATCACCAACCGGAAGGGCGAGGTGGTCTGGTCGACGCCCATTGAGGCTGCAGCCTGGCAGAACTTCGCCGTAACTGTGGACTATCAGAAGAAGTATGGTGGCCGTAGCCAACTTACACGACCTGATTACCAACAGCTGATTGGCTAACACCCTTATCTAGCACATTACAAGTCTACTACTCCAAGGGGCTTGGCCCGTTGAAGCAAGTCACTGCAGCTTTGCCCAACGATAACTCAGGAGAAGGACAGTACCAGATCAGCATGCTGAAGAAGCCCACGGGAACCGACGATGTCGTGAACTCGGGCTACCAAGAGTCTGGTATCGACGAAGGCCAGATATACGGTGGCATTTTCATCGAGGACAGCGCCGGCGGATGCATTTCGCTGTGAAGGCAGCGTTGTTGATGAGTCATGCTACTGAGCGAAGGGATTTCATAAATTACGTTCGTTATAAAAGCAAGGCACACGATAAATCAGTTTCGGTAGGTTAACCCACGGAATTATTCAATTTTCATCCCTAAGTACTTAATGTACACAACAGCCCTACGCCTATATATACATGACCCAAAGGAGCCCATACATACCACTTACCCTTCTTATATACATACCAGTCCGTGATTTCTACCCATTACAAATAATCGGAAACGTTTATTATTCTTCCAAACCCCTTACCTCATCTGGGAAATGCTGATATCACCTGTTCGTCTAAGTTTTCGGGGGGCACCACTGCCGCCTCTCGCCGGTACTGGGGGAGTAGGTGATTGACTCGGCAACGCGCTGCGGTCATCTGTGATACCGATGCTGTACGGCACATGCGGAGTCCTCTGTTGTGGCACGTCCAGCGTCTCCGGATTACCGGTCACGAAGCTCAAGTCGCTCACTACGGACGCGGCGGGATTCGGCAGTGACGGCAGATCAGCTTCCACAGGTAGACGATTTTGATGCTGCTGCTGCTGTTGCATCCATTGCGGGTCGAAGAAGCTACGTCTATGCGAGCCCGGCACCGCAGCATTCGTGGTGTTGGCGGCCACATTGCTATGTCTCCGAGGCAGCCAGAGGGAGTCCAATCGAGAGAGGCCACCAGAATCATTGCGTTGGTGGCTACTAGTCGAGTTCCTACCGCTGCTGTTATTGAGCCCGAAATCCAGCCCCGATAGCCCCGGCTCGTTGCTCTTCTCCCGCGCCCGAAGATCACGGCGGGCTGCACTGGAGCTTTCGATAGCCGCTGTTTTTGGCATGGCCGGCTGCTCTTTGCTACCGCTGCCGCCGACTTGGCGCCGTAAGAAGTGTTCCGATGGGCCCTCTCGCCGGCTAGCCTTCCAGAAAAGATCATGTCGCTCCTGGTCTCGGCGCGATGTTACGGGGGCGACGTCACTCAGCTGCGCAATGGCTGAGCTGGCCATCTTGGGGTTGTAAGCGGACGTGCGTTGCTGGTGCCGCTGGTACTGCTGCCTCAGGCTGTCGATGTCGTCGGTGTTGGCCGAGGCCATGCGGCCGGCGAAGTTGGAACCCGGGGCTTGATGAGAGGCGGGGGGAGGTGAGGGAGAAGAGGCGACCTCGACTGCTGCTGTTGGTGGCAGCTGGGCGGGCTGTTGTTCCTGTAGGCTACCGCGACGAGTATGGCGGCGGTGTCTCTCCTCTCCTTCCTGCTGCGGGTGGTGTTCTTGCCGCCGAGAGTCTCGATGGCCCCTTGAGTCCCGGTGATGCGTATAGTATGAGTAGTAGTCCCTCTCGGGATCCCGCGGGATAATCCCCGCCCTAGCTTTCTGGTCTTCCTTGAAATCATGCATGACTTCTGACATGCGGTGCTTCAGCTCAGCGCCTACCTCTATGATCCGCGCCGGGGACAAACTTCGCGAGCTCGCCCAGGATCCGCGCCGGGACACATCGGCGGTGGTCACATCCCGTGAATACTGCCGGCTATGACGACGAGGACGATCACGATCACGGCCAGAAGGATTCCCCTCGAGAGCGGCGGCGGCGGCGGCGATGTGATCCTTGCTGTTATCGTACACGTCACCGTCCATGAAGTTCGACTTACTGAGTACACCTACGGGCTCCAGCGCGCTTTTCGACAGCGTCTCGGTGCGGTAGACGCCGATGACGTTGAAGGACGAGGCGGGCTCTTGCGACGGCGAATAGATGGCTGTCGTGGGCCGCGAGGAGCGCGACGTCCTCCTCGACTTGGTGCTCGGCACATCGTACACGGGACTCTCAGGCACCGCGGACTTGGGGGTAGGAGTGGAGGAGTTGGGATCGGCGGCGGCGGAAGCAGGGGTGAGACTACACATCTCGAACTCGACGCTATCGACTCGGAGGGTCTTCTTCTGCTTCTCCTTTTCGCGGCGCCGGCGCTCATATTCTCGCTCGCGTTCCCGTTCCTGTTCCAGCCTACGCCGGTAGTCTGCGGCGGCGGGATCTCGATCCCGCGAGCTGTCCACGCCGCTGCTAGAGCGATGGCTCGTCCTCTTGCTGGCACTGTAATAGGGGTTGGTGTCATATCGCGGGTGGTGTGCGTAAGTGGCATTGCTGTAGCCACTTTTGGCACTCTTGGCATCCTCATCGTCGTATTTGTGATTAGTGGCACCCGAGACGGACTTGGCACCGCTCACATCACCACGATGCTTGCGGCCCCGCGGCTTCGCGGTGGGTGTCTCGAGTTCCTGTTGCAGAAAGCTAGGGACATCTTTAACAGTTGCCGCCGACAACCGTCTGCTGATTTTGTTATCGTAGTGATGACTGCTGTATGAGGAGGACCTGGTGTGACCAGCGTCCATCGGCACGTTCTTCATGACATCCTTAGCCCAGGGGGCATCCATGTCGAAGAAAGGGTTCGGCGCTCTTGGCGGGTACGTCCGGCTCTGGCGCCGCGACTTGTCACGGCTGCCGCCGTCACCGACGTGATACCCAGCCTCACTCTTGACCTTAGCAGAAAATGACGACGGGGCGTTTCCATGGATGGGGCGCAGGACGCCGCCGGAGAGCCGGCGGACCCTTTTGTCATAGTAGACACGATCTTCGGCGGCGACAGAGGAGCCGCCGTCACCGCACAAAGCCTTCTCAGTGTGTCGGCGCTCTGATAACTTCTCATGCTGGTGTCTCTGCCCGGACGACTCCATTTCCGGGGGCGGCGACGAGTAACCAGCATAAGATATAGAGCCTGCCACCAACGAGGCGCGATCTTGGGAGCGATCACTGTTCACACTGGTGCGGCGGGGGCGGGGTTTCATGCTGCTGATGCTGATGCTGTTGCTGTCTCTTCCATAAGGGGCAGCAGGAGCAGTAGTAACAGTGGTAGTACTGCGTCGACCGCGGCCGCCGACGAGACCGCCATAGCTAGAGGAGGATGCGTTGCTGCGCCGGCGCTCGCGCCTCCGGGTGAGCTCCTCTGCATCCAGGCGCGTGGCCACGACAGCCCCAATGCTGTCATTGCTGGCCTTACCGCGCAACTCTCTTTCAAGCGCCGTCAGGGGCGTCGGGGTGCGCTCAGCCGGGTCCTCTTGGAGCCTCGTCGACGACGGCGAAGGCGACAATTGGTCGACCCCGGCATAGGGGCCGAGCGCGGCCACGCGGGCCAGCGACTGTCGCTTCCGGATGCTGTTGGATGAGGATACCATAGTCAAGAATAGTTTTACGTTCCCCCAGAGACGGCCTAAGGTTTCCAGCAAGCTGTACTTCTATTCCTTGGGTTTATTTATAGTCTAAAACCATTAATAGCAATCTTTGTTTGTCGGGAGAAGCAGATGAAGGAAAGGGAGCCGGTCTTTTCTCGGATATGGTAAAGGTGTAGCAGTGGTTGGGTACGTAATTCTTAAAGAGAGTGAGTTAATCGCTCGAGCGAACCAACGAGCAACGGGAAATAAAAAGGATGGCCGTTTTCGTAAATGAGGAACGAAAGCCTGGAATGGATTGGGTTTGCTAAATATACATTCTTCCTTGAGGGGTGACAGGGGGCTTTCTTATACACATAGTGAAGGGGGGTTTGGTCGAGTGGGATAAAGAGATCAATGAGATCGTTATTCCACCAAGCCTACAGTTGGGCTAGATCGAGGCCACACAATATCCATTGTGCAGCGTTTGTTTTATTTACATGTCGAGCTTCGCCTTTGTTACTGCGAGCAAAGAGCTTCGCCACAACGACTTGACAGCATCAGCCCTCACTAGCTTTCTACCTCGACGGCCTCGACAGCCTCGACAGCCTTGACATTGTTGTATTGGCACGCAGAAGGACCAGCATATTGTTTGCAATCTATATGTGTTGCTCTCATTGGTATTCGTGTCTATTGTACATGCATATGAAAGCTGTTTCGCGCTTCCTTCATTGCCAGATGCCGGCAATGGAGTTCAAGCCCCACGACAACTGGTGGGAGCGTCTGATCATATTAAGATAACTTCCTTTTCACCTTTCGCCTCTGGAATTCAATGCAATATGGTGATATGCGCTGCCATGAGAACTATTGCCTCCGCCGTATCGTTCTCTCCTTGTAAATGCAAACTTCTTCCATCTCGTCGTCAAGCTGTGTGACGGGGTATCAAATGCCAAAGCGGCCTCGAGCGAGTGCAAACATGACCCTGTGGGCCTCCAAATCGCAATTGCGTATCCATCATCAATTGCCAAAAACAACTAGGCCATGTAACGGTATGAAGCACGTCCGGTACCACTGGCCTCGAACCGTTCGATGTACTCTCTATCAATGAGATCGGCGATGCGGTTTTTGATGAGAGTCATCTCAGGCTTGAATTGGTTGCGGATCTGGTTTGTCGTGTCCATAACGAGCGTCTGGTGGTCGAGTTCCTTGCGCTGCCTGCAGAGTGGGGGATATGGTTAGCGAATGTCGACCAGTAGGGTTGGATGAGAAATAGAGTTACTTACTTCATGATACGAACCACGGCTGCATCGATGACGTACTTGCGAGTCTCCAACATCTTGTGGTCGGTTTCCTTTCGCTCCTCGTCATTCTCAACTTGGTTCATCACGTTAACAGTGCCGAGCTTGACCTTGAACGTGGGCGAGTGGAAAGCATTGTTGAAGGTGAATTTATCACCGGGTCCAGCTTTGGATGACGGGTTGGGGTCCTTCACCAGGACGCGCTTGCTCTTCACGGCAGAAATTCCTGTCAAGAGATTGACCAGGTCGGGTCGAGGAATATTGGTTTGCTCCTGGATTTGCTCGAATGTCAGAGCCTCGCCATCAGGCAGGTTGTTGAACAAGAGCAGTACAGCCATTCCGTAGGTGGGTACCGTCAGCTCATATCTGCGGTCTTTGGAGAGGGGACCCGATTCCTTGCCGGGGACCTTGGGGAAGAAACTACGGATCTCTGCGGTGCCTGCACTTGCGATCCAGGTAAGCTTACGGCCCGTGCGGTTTTGACTGTAGAAACTGAAGAAGCTGTCCTGCAAAGCCCGGATCTCGACGGGGAAGTTGATGCTGGGACCGGTCTGTTCTGGACTGGCATATCTGCCCACGACATCCCTCGGCCAGTTATTGCCTCCCAGGACATTGATGCCAAGGCCAATCTGGTCGTTACTAGTCGCACCCAGACCACGTACGTGCTTGGCGTACGCCTCGGTAACGTCCTTGGACAGATTGATATCCCGGAACATTCCCTCAAACTTGTACGTGAAGCTGTTGCCCAGCTCGCGCTTCATGCGTGAAATCATGTCAGTCTCCACCTCCAGATCACTAGACCGCTGGTGAAGAAGACGACGGCCAAGGTGCTTTTGGTAATAAGCCTCAAACTCAGCCTTGTCATCCAGGTAGCGGAGAACGGTGATAGCCTGCTCAAGGACTATCTCAACCTCGGCGTCTGTCCTATCCCTCACGCCCGCCTTCAGGTTGTGGTCGATGTAGAGGGACAGGTATTCGGCACTGCGCTTGAATCGGTTAATGAACTCCGCGAAGCTCTTGGTGAGGGCCGTCTGAAGTGTCAGGTCGTCGGCGAAGCAGTCCGAAAGAAGTCGGTCAAATCGCAACTTGAGAGCCAATATGTCGGCAACCCATTTCACTGCGGCGGCAGTAAGCTGGGCAGATGTATTGTTGCGCTTGTTCTTGGGCTTGTCGCCGTCGTTGCCGGCAGACCCGCCATCTGCAATGACAGCAAAATCCGTCTCTGCAAGGATCTTCTCAATTTCAGCTCCCAGTTCAATGACGCGGGAGGACAAGGCGTTCTTCAGGGCCGACTTCTTGGGGTCAATGCGCGAGACCAGTTGGTAGAGAAGCTTGAGATCCTCAACCCGGTCGTTGTCAATCATGGCGCGAACACCACTGCCATCGAGGTTCATGAATTCCTCGAGGTGCTTAGTAATAAGCTCCTGCTCAACAACTGCGAGAACCTTGGGCAAACTCATAAGTGAAATGGTCGTGGCGCAACGGTCCGACTCCTCATCCAGTCGGCGCTGCGTGTGCCGCAACCAAGTTGCAGCGTCGCCCTCTTGAAGCAGTCGATCGCACTCATTCTTGTAGAATGCGTGGCTTGACTCGAGGAAGACGGGCTCGAACACCTCAAAATAGAGCTTCTCATTCTCGTTCTCCTCATCAGTCTTATGTAGGGACTCGAGCATGGTAGTGCAGCTTCGCAACAAAGCCTTGTCAATGACGTCGCCCTCTCGCTCCATGTTGATTTGATCAAGGATAGTAGCGTTGAAGATATCAAACACGATGCACTCGGTTCCGTCAATAGAGGCGCGGAGAATGTGGTCGCGAAACAGGCCGATGGTAGCAGCGAAGATGGTGGGGCGATTCTGACCCTGTGTAAAACCTCGATCCAAATACATGAGGATGTCGGCTGTCATGTTCATGGAGGTATTGTGTTCCTCCCAGGCCTCGCGGATTCCCTTGAGAAATCTTTCGCCCATGGAGCGGCGCTCAACAACGCTGGATCCAGGTACATCGCTGAGGGTCATGGCCACCAAGTTGCGGGAAATGAGCTCGAAAATTCGAGGGCTGACCTGCTCGGTGAACCATCGCTCTTCGAACTGCTTCACGTTCTCGTAAAGACGGTCACCAGCTTTTTTGAGTACGATCTTGTACGCGTACCGGTACAGTTGCTCAAACGAGAGGCCGCTGGCATTCTTCTCGTGGATATCCCGTAGAGCGGACTCGAGGTGTTGCCAGTTGAATTGGAATTCATCGGCATTGGGAGTAACGATTGGCTGCAGTTGGAAGAAGTAATTAGCAGTAGGAACTGCCGGAGCCGGTCTGAGCGGCAGAGACATGATGACAGGTGTGGGTTGAAATATGGTGAATGGGTATGGTAGTAGAGTATGGGTATGGTGAGAGGGTATGGATATGGTGACAGACTATGAGTCTGAAGGGTGGTGATCCGGAGTGGATGAAGGGATGTGTGTTCCGGAGTGGATGAAGGGATGTGTGGTGATGGTTGAAAGAAAAAGAAAGATCGTGAGATCCAGTGCAGGAAAGTCCTTGGTATTTATATGTTTCGGGGGGAGCTGGTTTGGCCGTTGTGACAATGAGATAGTTGACGATAATGGGAACAGGCAACGCAATAACAGGAATAGGCAACGCAATAATACAAACGGGCAACGCAATCACTGCGTTGTCACGATGTAGAACCAATAATGACTGGTGCCAGTGTAAATGGGTAGAAAAGGTATTGTGGGATGGCTGGTTGGCGGCCACGATGTGAAGAATGACTGCGGGAAGGAGGCGGCGGTGAGGTGAGAAGCGAGTGCGGGAAGGAGGCGCCAACAAGGTGAAAAGCGAGTGCGGGAAGGAGGCGACGACAAGGCAGGACCCGCATACAGTACAATGAATGGGTACAAGGAAGGGGGCGACGGCAAGGTTTGTGAGGGACGAGTATATGACAATAGGACAGACCGAGTATACGATAGGGGAACCGAGTATACGATAGGGGAACCGAGTATACGGTAGCGGAACCGAATATAAAGAAGTGAATGACACATATACTTACTCTTCGAGGTGGTCGAATCCGGTTTCCACCACGCAGGGCAGATCCTCCCCGGCCTGTGATCATTGTTGCGGATTCTGTTATTTGGCACAGTCTATAACAATAGATGTAGGCGCATAGCACTATTGTTGATGTAGCAGATTACGGAGGTGAAGTGTAAGAATCCAGTAGGAGAAGCCTCTCCCGCATTATTGGGCGACTGGTTGTAAACGGAGTTAAGAAGGGCTGGCCAAGAAGCGAGTCGATCGTGACAGTCGGGTGGTGGCGAGACAAACAATCAGACCAGTCTGGAGCTTTGACAATTGCAATAATTGCGGGCCAAACTTGGTTGTCAAGACTCAAGATCAAGAGATTGACTGACTGGTTGACTATTTGACTGTAGCTGCTCGTCTTGGGAGCTAGTGATGATCACCCAGCTTTTTGGTGGTGACAAGGAATTATTGCAAGAGAAGGGAAAGGCTGGAAGGCTTGCTTGCCCACTAAGGCCGTCTTCAAGAAGCTCAAAGCCTCAAACTGACTTGTCGTGCCTCAGTGCCTCAGAGATGCTGTTGTGATTGGCCGTAGCTGGTTGAGAGGCACATTCCAGATCACTCACCCGCAACCAGGAACGTCGGTTAATCATTGATTGGACTTGGGAAAGATTGCCCCTCACACCCACCACCGATTGCCATAACCGTCACCCCCACCACCCAGGGTTCGGATTAACTACCCTGCCGAGTGCCGATCCGGCATTAGCATCCAAATTAGACTTATCAACGTCATTGCCAGGCACAATTCCACTCCAATGACATCCCTGTATGTGCCCAAGCTCCAACACGCTAACCTACTTATTAATGGATTAATCGAGGGTCGCCTCAACTGTAAAATCTTTATCGGAGGCCATTCTTGAATGCTTATCACTCACTCATCCATTGCCTTCTAGCAACTTAACTTACATGCACTTTCTGTCTGCCTCGTGCAAGCATTGGCACACACCTCTATTCACAAACCCTCTCTCTTGACGATTTGCTACGTGCATCATCACCCGCACTGGTGAACAACATCCCACTTTAGTCACTGAGACAATAAGTCCTCGCTTGCGGGCGCCATGGCTTCCAAACTCCGTCCCAATGCGTTGCAGACATTAGTCCGCTCTGTCAGGGCCTCTTCTATCTCGCCTGCGCCATTGCGATCACATCTGCGCCCCTATCCGAGCCTACCGCGCACTCTGCAACCCGCACAGGTCTCCCGGCGATATGCGCATGCCATCCCAAAGCCATCTCAGCCAGCACCTCCCGCAGCATCTTCGCAGTCCGAGGAGATCAGGCAGCGAAAGCTGCAGGAGCCCCATTATGAGTTGACCTTCACCTGCGTACCTTGTAGCGCGAGGTCAAGCCATACCGTCTCCAAGCAGGGATACCACAAGGGCTCCGTACTGATTACCTGCCCGTCCTGTCGCAACCGCCACGTCATAAGCGACCATCTAAACATATTCGGCGACCGCAAGATCACAGTCGAGGATCTAATGCGGGAACGTGGCCAATTGGTCAAGCGTGGTACCCTGGGCGAAGATGGCGATGTCGAGTTCTGGGAGGATGGGACTGTGACGGAGAGGAACAAGGAGGCGGCGAATGAAACCGAGTCATCTTCGGTGCAAGGAGATGACGCTTCTGTGTCTCAGCAATCTAGCGGCTCGCCCCTTACCAACTCCCCAACACGTCCTCAGATAGGCGATGCCACATCCTCAACTTCCGGTACTACGCCATCGAACCGACGCGAATACTCTACGTTTGGGTGGCGCAATATTCACAACGGTATGTACCCAAAAAGCAGCCGTGAACGGAACGCAGCACTGAACTCTGCGTCCAGGAACGATCGTGAACCCTTCACTTGGGATTCCGAAGCCCCAAGAGCTGCGCTAGGGCAGTCTGGCCGCAATCCTGGCCGTGGTATATCACAGGGGAGTTCAGATGTTCCAAGCACCAATAACAAGGCCCAGAAGCCCCCGAGAGGTTCTGGGGTCTCGGCTGTAACATCTTCAGCTTTAGTACGGCGAAGCCTGAAGCCTGTAGATGAGCAGGTTCCTTTTTTCAACTCGACCAGCTCTACGTCCCGGCAGCAAGAATATGTCCCTCCGCAGAACCCTGCACGAAAGTCGAATGCTGGCTTAGGGGTACTTAAGTTGGCTAGTAAAAAGAAAGCAACTGCCAAGCAACCGCCGTTCAACGCTGATGGATTGTTGGAAGAAAAGGCTGTTGCGCGCTGGGTATATGCGCAGGTGCCACAAGTCGACCTAGAGTTGCAGAAAGCAACCAGAAAAGAGAGAGAGTTGCCGCAAGTAACCAGGGAAAAGAGAAAGTTGCCTTTCCGAATACGTAAACATAAGGCGCGGATGGTGATAAGTGTGGCAGAACGAGAACTATACGGACAACCCGAGGCAAGAATAGCGAGGCAACGAGAGATAGGGGTACTAGAGGCGGCAGCAAGGAAAAGTCAGGAAAGGGAGCTGCGGAGAATAAAGTTGGGGTTGGGGCCGCCGCCGCCGCGATTCACGTTGCGCAAATACAGCGCGAAGAGTAACATTCCAGGCTATATCGTCCGGGGCTTTGGGAAAGTGTCCCAATACAGCGACATAGGTCATGACATGGAGGGCAGCAATGTTCATTCCAAGCCGGACGATGCGGTTCGCCCCATGCCGGATGGCGAAGTACTCCCGGACCATCAGGAGGAGACCAAGGAAACCGCCTCACCGGTGCCTGTCCAAACCGAACCCGGTTCCACTTCGCCTCCAGTGAAGCGACGCAGACGAGATGCTACCAGTTTCGTATATGCGTGGCCCTCTGGTGGAACGGAAGCTATACGGGTACTTGTTCGTCGGCCTCGAACCTAGCAAACGCTTGGTTTGCCTTTGGCGTGGGATGGGATGGATTGAAGTGGAAGAGAACAAAAAGCGCGGAAGTTGTTCTCCTTTGTGGTATACCAACCAGGATTGACGATCACGATGAAGATGTTTACACTATGTAGTATTATGTATAGATAGAAGAGGCAGGATATACCCCAATCAAGCAAGAGTTATGAGAACCGTTTTCCTTTTCCGCTGATGTTTGGTTCCTATCCCGCCACCACATCGCGAACTCGACCAAGTCACGCGACCAAGTCCAGCGTGGGCGGCCAGAGTCGATGCTCAAGATAGTCAAGAACGTGATGGAGATGTGCTGCGTTGCTACCTGTTTGCCTGTTTGCCTGTTTGCTCACCTATCTCCGGCTTCTACCAGAACGGACAAACGGCAGCAACTACTCAGCAATACGACAAACATCGGATGTACATCAATACAGTTTCCTGTCACTGAGTAAAGCAGTGATCTCTATCAATTAACTTCCTACGTCGGTTTTCCACACCCTGCGCTCACTTCGTAGCCCATCAAACGCGTATTATGCAGAGGCCCGGCCGACCGAACCCTCACCACCTACCACGGACATGCGATTGTACTAGATGACTTCAAATTTGATAGGCACAAAGCGAGCCTTTTACTTTGGCCATGATGCTTGCTCCAGTACATAACATGATTCCACGACCTGGTACAGCAACGATGGGTTCCGTCGTGTCGGGTTTCCAGGCAATGGGCGCAAAGATTACCGAGGCACACAACATCAGATATCACCTACGTTGCCCTGTCGCCAGAAGACCAGCCCAGGCTTATCATTTGCCGTCAGAATTGATAGAACAGGGCACATATTGAATAGAAGGTGAAACGTGATTTGAACACAATAATGAAATGAATTTTATATGGCTGAATAAATGCCGGCCGCAGGGTATTATATCTAGTTTTCCGCAATGGAAATTGCCCTCTTTTCTCCTTCTCATGCAAGTCTCTCTGCTTAGTACTTGCCGCCTTGTCTGCGGGCCCTCTGGTCGCCCTTCTTCTCCTTCCGCCGCTTGACCTTCTTGTCCAGCCGGCCCTGCTTCCACTTCCCGTATCGCTCGGGCGCCGCGACAGCCTCGATCTTGCGCTTCCGCGCGCGTCCCTCCCTGCGCCTCCGGGCCGCCTCCCGGACCGCGTACAGCTCCGTAGTGTAGGCCTCGGTGCCCATCTTCTTCTGCAGTATGTCCATGGTCTCCTCGGCCTTGACGCGCAAGGCATCGTGTTTCGGCTGGAAGGTCTCCTCCACCGACGATGGCACCGTGATGTTGGGGTCGGTGAGATGGTGCAACGGGGTGAGGAGCATGTTCAGCGACGGCTGGACGGTCGCAGGCTTGAGGGTGCTGACGAACAGGTGCAGCAAATCCATAGCAGCCACCTTGGGCACCAGGGCGGCTGTGCGAGGCGGTGCCTCGGCGATAAGAATATCGGACAGGAAGTTGAACAGTGTGTGCAGAGTGACCTTGGTTTGTGGCTTCTTCTTCTCAGGCTCATCGACTCCGCCCCATTCCTCCTCCTCTTCTTCCTCTTCCGAGTCGGAAGCATCGGGTTCCTCATTGTTAGCGTCTGAAGTCTCGTCGGACGCCGCAGGCTTCGGGTCAAGGAACTTGGCCAATCTGACCAGAGTCAGGACAACTTCGGAAGCCAGAGCTTCGTCAATGGGAGTCGACTGATGTTTCATGGACATCGCATCGTCTTCGAAAACCGAACCGTCTGCCTTCTTGGCCATGCGCTTCTTCCATCTTGAGATCGTGCCAGGGTCCAAAAGACCGACAGCTAGTACAGTGAGAGCTTCGACGGTGCTCTTGTCAAGCTGCAATCCGTAAGACCCAATCAAAGCATCCTTCTTCGTATCTGAGCTGTCCTGCTTGTAGAAGTCATCTAGATACAAGTTCAGAAGCTTGATGCTCGAAAGCTTCAGAGTTGGGTGTTCAGATGTCAGTGGTTTGGCAATTGCATGCCAAAGTTCCTCGTGCGAGAGGACTTGGCCGGGGAACCTCTGCATCAGAACGGGGACGTTGTGCACGATAGTATTGACAAGCTCCCAGTCTGAGCCGCCGGAGAAATCGTCCAACACCTCGATCATACTCTTGATCACCAACTTCAGATCACTCTCGTCTCGTGGTGTGGGCTCCTTGGCGTCGAAGTAAAGACAGAAACTCTGTATAGCTAAACCAAACACTGAGAGCTTCTTCTGGTCACCCTCTTGTTCCAGCCACCCTCTTGGAAGTGCAAGGAATTTGGATGTTCGCTCTTTGTCGGCTTTGCGGAAGATCTCCTTGATCAGCTCTCCTGCTGCGAGGCGGCATTTCTCACTGTCATCGTTGGCGAGCCTCAAAACAAGGGGGATGAAAGTGTTCGTTGCAACCTCCTGCACAAAGTCATCGGCAGACTTCATGAGGAGTAGGTGGACGATTTCCATGACTGATAGACGTCCGCCCTCGCGCTCATACTCCAAGTTGGCAACGATAAACTTGAGCTGCTTAGCCCATCGGTTCTTCTTCTGCGGGTAATCGCGCAAGAATTGGAAGAATGCACCTCGAGCTAGATCACGGGTATCCTTGTCGTCGTTGGTGATCATGACTCCACCGACATAGTCCATGGTGTCGTAGACTGATGCGGACTCGATTTTGCGGTCCAAGACAGAGCGAAGGAAATTAAAGGTGACGTGTCGATATAACGGTTCTGTCAAGTCGTCCTTGAGCTTCCCGAGAAGCATATCAATTCCAGCATCATTGATCTTGGCGTCCCTCCGATCCCTCAATATAACAGAGATGAGTTTCAACGCAGTTTGGGCGAGATCAGACGTCGTAGAGGTTGACATGCCCATACTCTTGACTGCATCCTTGGTTGCAATCTTGTAGAGTTTTGTCATCTCATCCGTTTTGAAAGGGACCTTCACAATAACCTGAAGAAGCTTGTATGCCGCGATCTTCACCTCTTCTTCTCCCTCGACCACAGCATCGCCGATGATTGGTATAAAACCAGAAATGTTACCAGCGTTTCGAAGAGAGTCATGCTTCCTGAAAACAGATCGCAAAACATCCAGCGCAAATCGGATAAGCTTATATGAGTGCTTGCTCGTCCCACCACGCTCACCACTCTTCTTGGCGCCTTTCTGGACCAGGTATCGTCGAAGCTTGTAGTCCAGTTTGATCTCGGCTTTAGGCTTTCGGCTATTGTAAACATTTTGAACAACCTCGTAACAGAAGACAAGTGTCTCTCGGCTTTCTGCCGCCGCATTGCTAAGCAATCCGTTGGCGATGCGAGTTAACAGGTCGTCGATCTTACGAACCATCTTCAGGTCGAGTTTCTCAAGGAGAAGAGCTTGCAGAGGTCGGATAAGTTCAACCAAATGATCGACGGAGGCTGTCCGCGCAATGAGCTCCATCGAATCCTGACTCTTGCTGCTCTTGACCTCCTTTGTCTTGCTTGTATACTCCTCTGCATCCTTCTCCTGTCCGGTGATACCGAAGATGTCATCCATGATGATAGTGACAATCTTGTCCAAACAGTAATCCAAATCACCCGGTTGGAATTGAGGGATCACATGGACAAGAATGGTGTGCATGGTGTATGAGAGAACATGCAGCTGGTAGCCTTTGGTCAAGGCACCTCGCAGCTCGTCCAAGATAAAGCCGAAACAAGGGGCTCCCAGAAGCGAGGCCATCTTAGCCAGCGTATCTCGCGCCATTTCACGAGCATCCCATGCTTTGCTTCGCAGGATCTGAGAGATGTCCGACAAGACGCCGGGAAGTTTTTGGTCAAGGGTCTCCGTCGGAAGGAGCTTGAGCAGCTTCACAATGATAATACCTACAGGTACTCGTGAACTGACCATCGTTTCATCCTTTTCGCGGATGAAATCCAAAAGAGAGGGAAGAATGTTCGACGCTATGTCCTCGTTGAACTTTTCTGGGGCAGGCATTGTCAGAGCCAGCCTGTGCTTCTTGATCAGTTGGCCTTCTGTCGATCCTTCATCTACATCCATTGAGTCGGAATTGCGCTCGGAGGATGCAGTAGCAAGACTGTCGACGATCTTCCCCAAAAGTCGAACGAGTTGCTTCTGTGAGTCTGGTTTGGACTCGATATAGCCGCTGTAGCGCTTCAAAATGGCGCGGAATTGCGGCCATTCCAGCGATATTGCCAGGTCTGAGATTGTGGTGGTCGCTTGTGCGCCAACTCCGTGGTCGTCAGTTCCATCCTCCCGGTCGAAGATGAAGTGTTCAAGGAGTGGGACAAAGAAATGTGCAAGATTGCGGCTGCTCAGCTCAGAGTGGAAATTGACCTTTGACAACAGCTGCAGAGCTCGCATCTGTCTAGAAGTCGCTGGGCTGAGGATGTGACTGAAGAAACTGGGATCCGAGTCCTGCTCGTCCGGTGGAGGATCCAAGCCAACGAGATCGCTGATTGGTTTCCAGGAAGGAAGATGTGATACCAAGTAACCAAGGACACGGATAACCTCGCGTCTTACAGTTTCCGAGGACTCACGAGCCCCTGAGTAGATGGCTGGTAGAACGATATCACTGAGCATACTGTCGTAAATGACCCTCTCGGTACCAGTGGACACCTTCACAGCATCCGTAAATCGGCAAAGGGCGTCGGCAGAGTTCATGGACAAAATACCGTACTCTTCATCATGCTTGATATAGAAGAGCAGGTTGTGAAGCAGAGGTTGCCATTGTCGAGGATCGAAGGCGGGCTGCCGTGGTTTGGAGAGGCTGTTGAATGCAGCCAGCCTGGTGTTATAATCTGGCTCATCGATTCTTCCCTCTTTAAAAGCATTGAGATCCGAGCATAGAGAAGCTACTTCAGCTATCGTGGCGTCCTCTTCGGCGAAGACGGCCAGAACCTTGGACAGCGATAGTCGATTGGGTCTGTCCTTGAAGAAGCCGAACAGAGATGATACCGTTGTGTAGATGCGCTGTCGAAGCTCTGTGTTTGATCGAAGACCCTCGAGTTGAAGGAAGGTTTGAAGGATGGTGAGAATGCTTCCTTTCACCTTCGGGTTCACTCGGCGGGAAGGCTGGTTGAGGAGGAACACCGAAATCTCGATGAGCTCTGGGGCATGTTCTGAATGCTGGACAATCGGAGAGAGTTCGACGATGGTATCGATACAGGCGACCAACAAATCCTTCCCAATTTGAATCTCAGCATCGTTGTCGAGATCCTTGCCCGTAGCTTGGTTTGTTCTCAAAACGCCTCCTATCTTGCCTAAGATAAGCTCCAGGTTGCGGTCGATCAAGTCCTCCTTGATAATCTCATTGAACTCGGACTCTGCCGCAGAAGCCTGTGAGAGCTTGACTAGATTCCGCACTATGCTCAACGTGAACACTCGCACTTCATCTTTCGCCTTCTTGTTTGCCAAACAATCCATGAGTTTGGGGATGATTCGTTCGTCAACGCCCAGGAACAAGGCATTTCTTGGCATCATCGACAGGGTCGACAGGAACTGGAAAGTACCAGAGATACCCTGGGTATTCTCCACCGCGAAATTGTCGAGCCGTGGACTCACAACCTCCTTGGTGAGGATATCTTTGTAGGGGTCCCAATTGAAAGCAGGTGCATTTCGTAAGAGCGAGATGACACACTTCAATGAAATGGTGCGTACATCGCGAATGAGAGAGGTGTCGTTGTCCGATTCTTCATCCTCAGGATCCTCAGCAGTTTCCTCCTCCTCCTCATCCACCTCCTCCTCCTTCTGGTTATCTGGTTGATCTTCTCCAACTTTCTCGGCGGTATGACCCAATTTTCGACAAGAGGTTACGAGGCAGTAAAGGACGGCGTTCAGAAGGGTATCCGTATACTTCTCAACACTGACTCCAAGTTCGTTGATAATGATGGTTGCCATGTTCAGGAAACCGACCTGCTTCCGTGCAGTCACCAGTTTATGTGAACTTGCAGGATCCTGACTGAGAATATCTTCGCGTATACCAGTGCCATCGAGGACGACTTTTCCACTAAGGTCCCCAAGAGCAATCTGAAGAAAGTCGCCGGTATCATCGACAGAAAGATTTCTCAGCACTGCGAGTCGTGTTGCCTGCAAACCACCTCGGCCGCTTGCGACACCCTTTTTGGAAATCGTCCTACCGTACAAGAGCCTAAGCAAGACGGGCATTACGTCAGCACGATGCTCAGGCTGCACCTTGTTGTCGCCTTGGAACAGCACAGTAAGTTCGTTCTTGAATCTTGCTTCGTCCAGAAGGTATTCCAGGTTTTCTTGGTAAGGTTTGACACCTTCTTGTTTCCATGCAAGTATAGCTTTGAGCGCAGACTTTTGGATATCAATGTCGCCGTTGGCAAGTAGATGGAGAAGCGACTCGTATACTTTCTGTTGCTGAGAGAGGACCCTGGGGTTGATGAATTGCGAGAAGACGGCGAGAAGAGCCTTTCGGTCAACTAAGGACCATGACTTCCAAGTACCTTGATCTGCGTCTGTATCCAAAATCTCTCGATCCTCTTCGATTGAGCTCCATGACAGGAAGATCGGCACAATGATCTTTGATCGCTTTTCAATCAAAGATGGCACAGCTGACATGACTTTGAGGGCTTGCGAGCGAGAATTCTTCGGCACGATTGGCACAAGTTGCTGGTTTTCCTCCACCATGTGCACAAATTGTTGATTTTCCTCAAACGTCTCGAGCAGTATGTCTGCTGGGTTTTCAATCACTCGATTTTGAGTCTTGGCGTTTCGCAGCAGTCGCTCAAGGTTGAGACACTCAAAGTCAGTCAGCCCCTTTTTGAAAGGGCGGGCGGCTTCACCCTTGCCAGCATCGCCAGCGAGTTCGTCTTGCAGGGCTGATCTCCCCTTCACCCATCTGAATGCGCGATCGCAAATCGCTTCCTCGCCACCGGTCGTTTGGCTGACTTGCTTCAATGCTTCAAGAACTGACTCCCAAACCGGGGATACCCTCACTGTCATCATACCGAACAGGAATGATGGGATAGCTTGACGGAGCCAAGATCCCTGGTCCAGCTTGGAGTAGATCGAGCCCAGTTTGCGAAGATGTGCTGAGATTGTGCGGATGTTTTCAAGGTCTAGCGGCATCTGTTGAACCTGCAGCATATTCGCAAGAGCATCTAATTGATCGGTGGCGATATCGAGTTTCACTAGCAACCTCAAAGAAGCGGTACGCAGAGGGGACGAGTCCAAAGAAAGATTGCTGACAAGACTCCTCAGCAGGGGGTCATCTTCTTTTTCGGGGCTAGCACTCCCGCCGCTTTGAGAATCCTGTCCGTCGGTATCTTGGACTTGATCTTCATACGTATGCATAGCCTCTAGAAACCCAGCGAGGGTACAGTATCGAGGCGCAGCAGCTCGGAGGAGGGGACGCAACGACTTTTCAAACGGCGCAGCGGCCGCTTTGCTCATGCGCAGATAGGCGTGGAAGCCCTGGCTAACGATGAAGCGAGCTTCGTCGGTGGGAGGGGATTGAGATGGTCGCAACGCAAGCTTGAGTTTCCTCAGCAGCACTTCACGGATTGGCCCGATGGTTGATGGATGTATGGTACAACAGTCGAGCAACTGTAGCAGCGCCGAATACTTTGGGAGGCATTTGTTACGCCATGTCTTAGGATCCTTGTCGTAGGCACTCGAGGCCCCCTCTTCCGGGAAGGTAGAGATCTCCAACCGCTCGAATTTCCTCACGATGTGCGATTGCCATGACTGCGGTAAGGTAAAGATTTCCGGTTCTCTAGTCGAAGGCAGGGCTCTCTGGTTTACCATACGGGGAATCAAAACACAGAGCATATCCTCGTTGGAATCTTCCGACCAGTGGGACACAACGAATCTGTTGAATACGGTCAGTCTCTGTCCACCAAGTTTGACGAATACCATTACTCACTTCTGAAACTCTTTTAAGAAAAGACTCCGGAATCGCGACGCATCAAGGTCTGACAAGTAAGAGCAGAATGGGATGAACCATTTCATAAGGGGTTCTCTTGTCAGTATCTTCACAATATGAGCCATGTGAGGGATAATCGCATCCATGGAGGAGCCGTTCCAGATCATAGCCGTGTTCACCAAGATATGACGCCATATCGCGATGGGGTCGGTATGGTCCAGCAAGGAAGGCTCACTACAGAGGCCCTGGAGTGACTTCTGCAAACAATCCAGCAGTGCGCTCCAGTTGTTGATCCTGTTTCCTCTCCGAACACCAGCCACAGTTCCTAGTACTCTCACATATAGAATGTTTTGTAATGGGCTTTTGTTGTTGGCTTCATCTTTGGTTTTCTGCTCGTAGATAGCATCTGCGATCAAGCTGAAGCTTTCGGCGGTGGTATGGTGAATGATACTGACGGTAATTCCACAGACAAGACCTGCCCAAGTAGGCATCAAATCATCTGTGGATGTCATGTCCTCTGCAGGTACGGAGGCAAGGAGCGCCTGGAACGTAGTTGGCCCTGTCGTATGAACATTGTTTCCTTGACCTTTGATAGCCTCGGCAAACATGGTCATGAGACCGTGGTAGAATAGGCCATATTGTCGATCTCCCCGAATAGAGGCCAGGTCCTTTCGCGCGTGCTCGATAATTATCGGAAGAGACTTCTCGCGATAGGACGGGGAAGCGGCCTTCCTAATCAGAAAACTCATAGCCTCGGCGGCAAACCGAGCGATGTGAGGAGGATTCCGTGCCTTTCCCAGCAATGGTGCTATGACATCAAAGGTCGGGCGGAGGTCGGCTACTAATAGCCTTGACAAGTATTTGAACAAGAAAGCCAGGGAGGCGAAGGTCCATTCGATTACATCTGCATCTTGGCGGCTACCAGCAATATTGGCTATGAGGACGAGGGCTCTTGCGTAGTGCTTCTCGAATCGGGTACCCAGGTCGTGGGCAAATGCGGTCATCAAGTCAAGTAGTGACTCGAGGGACTCCTTCTCTTGAAGTGATATGTATTTTTCTAACAAGTCCATAATCTTGTCCTCGTAGTGCAAGATCTGGGGCAGACTCTCGCAAAACAGGCGGACTTCCCTCCTGAAGGAGGTGAAGCCCTTGGATATATCCAGGTCAGCCCATTTCTCTAGGCCATTTCGAAAATAGGAAGTGGTAACGTCTAGGTCTTCGGCATCGAGATCGTGGCGGCGGATTTTGCGAAGAGGGTCGAGGGAGTGAAGTTTGGCGATTTTAGTAGTGAAGGACTCCCACCGGTGGTTTTTCTGGTGAAGAGTGCCATATTTGCCCTTTCGGGACTTAATTATACGTCCCGACAGCGTTGGGGCCATCGCTGCGATATGGGAACACACCGGAAGAGTCGGTCGGTGGTAGTTTGAGATGTGAGCTCTCCTTGTTGTTGAAAATGAGAGTCGAGATTCCCCACCAAGCAACTGTCGCAAAAGCACCTACAGACAGACAGACAGACAGACTCTAATCCGACTTTACCTGCGCATAGAGAAGTTGGAACTTTTTTTTTGATGGGCCCCATTATCGATAAGCTTATCTAACATTCAATGCTGGCAGGACTTAAAGCATGGAAGACTTAAGACTTGAGCAGCTCCAACCCCACATCTCTAGGCTAACTTCAATGGTGGGTTCAGAAGCTGTAAGCAACTTACTTAGCAAGCAGCAGCTCTTTTAATCTTCAGTTCAGCTAGGTAGTTGATTGGGTGAATCCAGTAACACACCACCAATAGCGAGAGTCTGCATCTCGTGAGGCTTCTCACATACTATCATCGCCGAGCCGGGCCCTAACCACCACTGCATTCCGACTTCACTTCTCTCTCTCTGGGAAATTAGTCGCCGACATTGTCACCATGGCGTCCAAAGTGTAAGTCGGCCAGCCACCTTCAATTCCCCATAGACAACCTTCCAGTGAGGTGCTAACTAGCAAAAAGCATCGTACTTGGCAGCCTTGACGGCAAGCTCGAGACGGCCTTCCAGAAGCTTGCGACGCTTCACTCCAAGAACAGTTTCGCATTCGCCATCATCACCGGAAACCTCTTCAGCGCCGACCAGGATGAGGGCTTAGTCACGCGACTACTCGATGGCAAGATCGCCGTTGCTCTTACCACCTACTTCACTGTTGGCACCCATGCGCTGCCTCCCCAGATCGCCGAGCGCATTGAGAAGAACGAGGAGGTAAGTCGTGTTTTTTTAAGCCCGCACGCCATACCAATAGCAACAATAGACAGCTGACATTTTCGCGACACCCAGATATGCGAGAACCTTCACTTCCTCGGCAAGCGCAGCATCATCACAACCTCCGACGGCATCCGCATCGTTACACTGGGTGGCATTCTTGACAGAGAGATTCTGGCTGGCACGTCTAAGGAGCAGCACCTTCCGTTTCACACTGTCGGCGATGCTACGGCCCTGCGAGGTGCGAATAAGACCGACATCCTGTTGACCTCGACATGGTCCTCGAACATCTGGGCCGGCTCCAAGATCCGGTTGGACCCAGCCAACAGGGATACGGTTGCCACCTCCCCTGAAGTCGCCGAGCTGTGCACTGCCCTCAAACCACGATACCACCTGACATTCTCTCCTGCCGAGTTCTTCTACGAACGCGAGCCTTTCTTCTATCCTACACCCGATGGACCAAGCGACGCCAAACAGGTTACCCGCTTCATATCTATGGCACCATTCGGCAATGCTGCAAAGCAGAAGGCTCTGTATGCATTCAGCTTGCAGGCTGGCGAACTCCCCGACACGCTTCCTCCGGGAACCACCCTATCCCCCTTCAACCCTCCTCGGGGCGCCAAAAGACCGGCAGCGGGTGGCGATGGCTACACTGGCCGCTTCGCCCAGGACCACCATGACGGCCCATCCCGCCGCCGTAGACGCCACCGCTCACCTCCTCCGGATCCCAGCCGATGCTTCTTCTGCCTTAGTAACGAGAATTTGGCGACGCACATGATCTGTTCTATTGGAGAAGAGGCATACATCACGACGGCCAAGGGACCCCTGCCACCCTCGGACCACTTCTCGGACCAAGGCTTGTCGTTCCCGGGTCACCAAATCATCATTCCTCTTGCCCATGAGCCTACTATTCGAGCCATTCACGCCAAAAGCCCCGACACCTTCGCTGAGATGTCGCGACTTCGCGACGCCCTTCAAGCTATGATCGCGGCCCAGTCGAAGTACAGTTTGGGCGTCGTTACGTGGGAGATCAGTCGAGCCAAAAATATCCATCACCATTGGCAGCTGATGCCTGTTCCGGCCAAGCTCATTCGCGAGGGTCTGATTGAGCTCGGCTTCAAGGCACAGGCCGAAGACTCCAAGCATCCTGCCTTTGAGGAAAAAGACATCGGATCGGGTGTTGACGAGAGTGGCGACTTCCTCCGGCTGTGGCTGTGGTCCGATGATAGAGACACGGGTATCACAGGCAAGCAGCTGGTCATGCCCATTGACGACACCTTCCGCTTCGACCTCCAGCTCCCGCGCAAGGTCCTCGCCAAGTTCCTGGACTTGGAGCAGAGAACCCGCTGGCAGGACGTGGGGCAGTCGGAGGCGGAGGAGACGGAGGACACAACGCAGTTCAAGGCCGCATTCAAGAAGTGGGATTTCACCGCTTAACCAGGCGCTTCTTTTTCTTTATGGCGGGAAAAGTTTAACGATGATACCCTTCATTAATTGCATGACGACGGCGTTGGCAAATGCGTTGATTTTATCTATTCCCTCGTGGTTAATAGGGGAACGAGCACTTTCTTTACTGGTTGCCCTACGTTGGTTGGGGCATTCTCCGGTTTGATGGCTCATATCGCCAACCAATCTCATCGAGGATAATACGGTGCTATACTCCCATTGATTTGCGAATTTTATTTGGGAGCGGCGGCATCAATCTTATTGTACCATATGTACTTACCTAGAGTTACCAACTACATAGATACGCAAATAATTTATTTGCATACCACAGATTGCCGAATTCCTTATGAACATGACTGATATTAGAACTAAATGATATTCTGAAATATAAAAGAAGTTCAATCAGCGAGCATCCAAAATCAGCCCATCTCCTTCGACGCCATCAACTCAGACGGCGAGGGGTTTAGTTGTTGCACCACGGCGGCAGCGGCGGCGGCGGCTGTATTCGTTCCTACACGTCTAGACAACCCCAGTGTGGTTTGGGTGGTGACCCAGTCCGTCTCGAGACTTTCGGCCTCCTCCCGGAACAGCTTACGGAGCCTCCGCTGATGCCACCAGGCCAGCGCGCACACGACCCCCAGAACGATGACGGCAACAGTCCCCGTCACCGTCCACCACTCCTGGGCCGCCAGGATACTGTCTTTCGTGTTGGTACTCAACACGACGATGGCGTCAGGGTCGGTAGGCCGTAACCATTGCGACGCGGCGATCTATTTACCAGTTGGAGATTAGGTCAGAAGATAGATGATCTACTTGGGTAGAGTAAAAAAGAATTTCACAGAATACTTAGTCGGAATTGGACCTGATAGGCAGAGACCATGAAGACTAAAGGGGTAGCCAAAATCCCCCAAAAGGTGTAAAGGGGTCAAACTCACCCGACAAGCACAAGCCCGGTACGGCCCCAAGAGCTGCATCAACGTCCCACCCACGGCAGCAAACACGCCCACGAACCCGACGAGGGCCTGGCTCCACCAGTTGAGCGTCTTCTCGCGCGACGGGGTCTCGCTCCAGCGCGCGCCGTAGCGCACCTTGAGCCGGGCCTCCCAGGCCCAGAGCCCGACGCCGCACGCCTGCGACGCGGCGTACATCAGGTACGTGATGGTCCGGCACGAGAGTACTTTCCGGGGCGTATTGTACGACGTCAGGAACGCCAGGGTCGAGGGCACGAACAACAGGAACGCCGTGCCCCAGAATATGTTCCAGAGGTCGCCGAATCGCAGACGGAGGCTGGCGCTCAGTTCTTCGGGCGTGATGAGCGACGGTGTCGACAGTCCATCGTTGGCCGCGCTTTCTTCCCTCATGTCACTATTGTTTGTCATTGGAAATAAAATGCCAGTAGTGGTGCCAGAGACTGCAGTAGATCCGTACTCTTTGGCGTACTCCTTAATGGCTTCGCGAACCCAGCGCCGCTTATTCAGTCCGCGGTTCCAGAGCGTCACTGTCTGAAAGCGGCCTTCGTACGTGTGCTCGATAAGCTCGTAACCCTGGAAGTGGTGAAGCATATGTCTCACGACGGCGTGCTTCTTGAATCTGGTCTTGATGTCGCCCCAAAACCCAGGGGGCGGCCTAGCCGGGCCGGCACGGGAGTCGCCGCCGTCGTAAACAATGCCTTGTAGAACGCTGGAGCTGTTGGATGCAAGCATGGCGCAAGAGACTGTTGCAAGATACGGTATCGTCATCCACCCTGCAGAAGCAAATTAGTGATGGGTACTATCGCTCACATGTCTATATGAGCAAAAAGCAATTATACTTACACATGCCGAAAGCCAGAGCATGGGCACTATCATTGTCCCCAAGACTATTCTGGATGTCGATGACTGTGTAAATAAAGCCTCCCACGAAGAATAGAACCGGAGCGCCGATAGTGCTTCCGAAACTTGGACATAAATGTTAGTCTATATCACCCCTTTTCATACTTTACCCTGATCATCAGTTTCTTTTTCTTCTCAACTCACCTTGCTTGCGAGTTCAGCAGAGCCTTCAGCTTTGTGGGTAGCGAGACGACCCCAACCTGAAGCCCACCTCTCTCTTTCAACTCTTCGTACTCGTCGATCATAGTCATAATCCTGTCCCAAGTATCATCCGCAACCTGCTGCTGCTGGGGCGACTCAGCCGCCTCCGCCTCTGCGTCCCCCATAGTCCCGCCAAGGTCACCGTTAATCTCGGTTCCGCTCGCGGCAGAAGCATAGCTACACCGTCTCCTCCCCGCAAAGCCCGTCGTCGAGATCCGGACATTGCCCACCACGACCGCGAGCAGCAGCTGCGCACGCACCTTGGCAGGCACGACCGGCCCGATCGTCCCAGCCTTGCTGCGGCTACCAGAGGGCCGCAGGAATTCGAGGACCTTGCGGTCGAGCACGAACTCGCAGATGGCGCTCATGAGCATCGGCCCCGCGAACGCGAAGCAGATCGACAGCCATACGGTAGTATCGAGGGTCATGAGCAGCATAGCCCCCAAGAAGCGGAGCCAGTAGGTCGCGATGCCCAGGAGCTCGTGGGGGCGGGCGCGGAACACGATGTCCGGGACGGCCAGCTTGCGGGCGCGCGGGATGTTGAGACAGAAAGCGAGGCTGGGCAGGATGAACTGGATCAAGGGGCCGATCCACTGCGACAGTTTGCTGAAGTGCGATATCTCCCACCCGGGACACTGCGCCGTGCACCAGGTGTAGGGGACCTGAACGACAGGCGCCCCTGCGGTGTCGCCGTTCCACCCCGCGCCGCAGGGGAACTGATCGTTGTCGATGGCGGCCTGGAGCGAGGCTGGGGTCGTGTCGGGCAGGAAAAAGGAGTTATTGGTAAAGGTCAGATTGTTGTTCCTGACGGTTAGAGATTCGTTCACAGCCCGCAGGCAGCAGTGCGTAAAGTTCTGGCTGCCGAGATGCAGGGCACGAGGGCTTGGAGAGTAGAACGGCACGTTGGCTAGTTGTGGGATGAGATCCCCAATACTGAGAGAGGTCATTTCTTTGCAGTGCTCTAGGCGAGAAGCGTTCGCGGCTTTCCGTCCAACGGAGGTAGCATCAAACCACTGCTGGAAAACTACCAGTAGGTCAAGTGACGGTCCTCTTATCTACTTCAAGAATTCAGTATAAATATGACTCTGGGCGTTACCGATTGTGTGTGTCCTCAAAAGAAAGCACCTGTACCTGCATGTCTTACCTATCTCAATGTCCCTATAGGGTGACACTCAGTTCACGTTGGACATTGTATCTCTTGATACCCCTAATTGGATTAAAAGCGCCCTGTTCAAGCCACACCTTGACTAGATAATGTCGTGACACAAGATACTCTCCGATATAGGGATGATGGATAGTGGAGGAAAAGATGACGCCCAAATGTAGACAGTTGTTCATCTCTACTACTGATCGACGATTCTCTATTTGTTGTACAGGCCTACCTGCATTGTCACTTGACGACGTCACGTATGTACGTCCCAGATTTTGCACAGATTCTGCGAAATGCCGCATGTACGATCATGCCCATATGTCAGTCCCCCCATTAAATTATTATCTCAGGAAAGGAGACTGACGTTTAGTGGGCGGCAATATGGTGGTGACACTGCGGAGCTGGAATCGCTGTCGGCAGCCCAACCTCGAGCAACAAACCAACATCCAATGGCATCCACTGACCTCGCCTACTTCTTTAGTCAGTACAAGTCCGTGGACTCGATAATCGAATTTGTCAAATTTTGACCTCTTTCAATTGGTAAAAAGAAAGTACCTGAGTACCCGGGGTCATTGCCAGTGCTACCAAAATGTGAGTAGAATGGGTCCGTCCCTGGCGTCAAGCGTCCCTGGCAAAGTGTCCATCGGGCCCCATACTTACCCGGGACCCATAGATACGGAATGGGAGCCGGACCCCGCCCCGCCCCATATATAGGAAATCAGTGCCCCTTTTTGGCCGGGGAAAATGACGACCAAGGTGTCCAAAGAATTTAAGGTTGCCTGCTCAACAGTCAGTGGTACACGTTTCCGAAGAAATGAAATTATATTGCCATAAGCGTCGGCTACCTTGCCTTCATTTGGTGTGATGAGAGTAACGATACTTTTAGTAGGGAGAGAAAAGGGGGATCACTACAGCAACATCAATCAATCATAGCTTACCAGATAGGAAACATCACTGACACGATGGCACATGTCATCACTGACACGATGGCGCATGTCATCACGAGAGTGCATGGTTTCCAATGAAGATATTGTTTAATGTTGTTTGTGAATTTTTTTTTGGTTCAATTTCTGAAGCCTGCACGATTCCTCTGGGAAAAACTCCCAGTCGGCGCAGATATAGAGCCCCCCTTTCGGTAAGAACTCCTTGATCTGAATCTAGAAAAGTGCGCAATGCATAAGCAGCAGATCCATCCACCCAGACCGTGTATGTGTTTGCAGTAGGAACTATTGTACAGAAGCAGCGGCAGAGTAATCAACCTAATGACTCCTGCGCCAGTATCAAAAGTGTGTAGGGAATTCCGCTATGAGCCTCTACCGTTCCCTGAAACAGAAGCGGGAAGGCAAGCCCGGGAATTTCACCCACCCAAATCTCCATCTGCAGTCTACCGGTTGGATTATGTGATATGGGTCTGCAATATGCCATGCAAAGATGTCTCCCAAGCCGTCTGTCTCTATCTTTGCAATATCGTGGATGGTATTGCACCAAGTAGCAAACAGAATCCGATGAGGACGTAAGGTCGGGTTTTGTTGATTTAGGCAATGGCTTGCCAGATACAAGGAAAAATCATGTTTTGGTGTTCGGAAAAAGTCGGGTCCGAGTGTGTTTGTTCGTACATAGAATCTTCATCGAGGCCAGTATGGCGGTGGCGTCGGGATCGTGAAAAATCGTCATGCTACCACACTCCACAAAAGGGAGGTGGCAGTGCGGATCTCTCGCAGTGAGAGTAGTTGTAGTTGTATGTGTGGTATCCTTTGCAGACAGGTTGCAACGCGTGAATGACGTGATCCCTCATAGGAGAATCGAAAAGACGAAAAAGAAAAGGTGCCAGTCGTCGGCATGCTTATAAACACAATACAAGGAAATAGTGACCAAAGACGCCAATGAGCTGAAATCAGATGCCGGATCCAACAAGCTCAAAGCGATGCCGGTGACCGGGATGCTATGCTAAATGCATCCGTCTAATGCCGAATTGAAAGGGTATAATGAAGAGAAGAAAAAAAGGAAGCTTGCAGAACGTGCAAGGGCAATAGTGACGCATGCCTTCGTAGATGCAAATTGGCAGGCGAAAGATTTTGTGTGAAGGTGCAGGTAATATGAACAATCAAACTCCTGACTCAAGACGCCAACAGCAAGGCTGTTATTAGAGGGTGGTCCAAAGGGGTATTGGATATTATCATCAGTAGGATGCCATACGGCGGGTTGTGGTCCGGTCAGAACCCAAGATCGGCGAGGCACCAAGCATGCTGCTTGGTGAGTCATGGCACCTGCCGGGCGCGGTAGGTGAGTCTTCCACCATGGAGTCACGGGCGCCGAAGGCAAACGTCTTGGCTCGGCCGAGGCCTTTGCGCTTCTGCTGGAGCTTGCTCATTTCTCGCTCACATGTCATCACATGCTCCGAATCATTCATCTCAACGTATGATTGCGGATAGCAGCGAGAAGGCTGCTCTATAAAGAACTCGCTGTAGCCACCGTCCAGAAGGTAAACCTCTGGGTAAGTCAGGTGAGGGTAGTGCTCAGCGTTGACAGTTCGGTCTTCGGAACGAATGTGGCGAGCCATCAGAGGAGCACGGTGTGCCGAGTACTCGCAGTGGAAGATGAGCAGTACCTTGCCCTCCATGGGCTGTTCGAAAAGGTGACGCGCCAGCAACTCCTTGTCGTTGTAGTTTATAGCTCCATCAATGTGGCCGCCCTCGTACTCGTACTCGAAGCGGCAGTCAATAACCATCCGCTGGGTGTACTCGTGGCTGTACTTGCCATCCATGACATCGAGGAATGTCTCCCGGGAAATGCGAGGGATGCTGTCAACGTCTCCTTCGGGGAAGAAGTGAGGGAGAGCGGGGTCTTGCACATCCTCAATGTCCATGACCGACTGCAGCGAGCTCGCAGGCACTGGGTCTTCATGCTTCGGCTTGACGACATCGGCAGGGTTCTCGAACATGCTCAGTGAGCGACGGTACTGGCGAGGTCGGCGGTTGAAGGGATTCGACGGTCGGCGGTTATGGCTGCTAATAGGGGACCCATTGCGAGTACCTGTGAGGCTAGCGAACTGGGGCTTGGGGCGGAAGGAGCATGGCTCATTAGCGGTAGGGCTGTTGGCGGTTTGGGGCCGACGCAGTTGAGGAGGTGAATCTTGAAAACATTCTCCCAAAGACAGGGAGGAAGGCACACGGCTAGGCGATCCAAACTTGAAGGTATTCATCTGGTTATCGGGATGTAACCGGCCAGTGACAGTGTTTGTGGAGTGGCCCTTGGTTCTTGACAAAGAAGGACGTCGGAGTGCGAGCCGCTTTCTGCTGTCCGTGATCAAAGGCTTCGGGGGATCCAGGTAGGTCATGGACGGTGGGCGAGACAAAGCAATGGGAGACTCCATCATCATCATCATCGAGTCGTCATCGTCAGGCAGCTCCCCAGGGGTAGGAGAAGTAACCTCTATAGACGTATTAGAGTATAATCCCTTGTGGGGGAGTGGTGATATATCCATCTCCATCATGTCACCCACACTCATGGGGACAGGAGACGAAGAAGCCGGCAGAGGCGGCGTAGTGATATATTCCCTGCCCTCCATGCCGCCCATCATGTTGGATGTGAACAAGGCGCGACGAGGCGTCGGGAAACGAGGGCTCGCCTCGGCATCTATCCTGAAGTTCTGGGATAGATCGGCAGCCAAGCTGGCAGTAGGGGATGAGCCACGAGCAGACCCCAGGCTGAAGTAGTCGGGCTTAGACCGTTGGAGATGGTCCCTTATATTAAGGGTCCCAGACCCGAAGGGGTTCGAATTACTATAGTGAGAGTGATGGGACCGGAACATGTCATGAGACTGGCCCCATATCGGAGGTGCCGGGTGCATAGCAGCCAGCGGTGAAGAGGCGTCCATAGTTGCGGTAGTCGGGCGAGAGCCGTGGAGCTATTACTAGTGAATGTCGGAAGACTATACTCCTCGAAATTGCCTATTCAGGAAAGCAGCTGTCCAGTCAAAAGAGTGGAAGGTGTCGCCACAATTAATGAATGCTTTCACTCGTGGTAGTCTGTATACGAAAGACGGATCGAAGGATGAGGTAGTTGTCGTGAAACTGAGATTGCTGCTTGGTGGCATGAATCTGTGTACCAAAAATATCGATCTATATTTCTTCCTGTTACTTGTAACTGTAACTGGTGTTCCAAGGCGCAGAGACTGAGCTAACAGGTCCGCAGTGTGAGGGTGGGCGAGTTGGGATGACTTCGAGGGTCGGTAAAAAGACGGGCGTCGGGATTTCGAAGTGCGACAAGCTGTCACAATGGCATTGGCGGGTGAAAAGGGTGGTGTAGGTGGTGTATATGGAGGAATTGTATTGTAGTCGGGCGGGCCAACAGGAACTTGAAGAGTGAATTGTGAGGTTCAGCTCGTCGTGGTTCAAGATCTCTGTAAATGCTGGTTGGTGGGATTGCTGATCGTGGATACAAACAGCTGCCAGGCAACGGGGGAGGGCCGTGTTGAATTAGAAGCTGTCGGTACTGTGTTGGTATAAGTAAGACTTCCCACAGGTTTTTTTGTTGAAGACCGAAACAGCAGCAGTCGGGTTGTAAGTAAGGATGTAGATGTAGAAAGAGCCAGCCAAAGGACTAGATAAATGCGAATCACCGCCTTTCCTAAGACCAGAAGCACGAAGAAGAGTCTATGGGCAACACTGGCAAGTCTAGATCTTAGCGGAATTGGATCACGCGTAGCACGTTCGTTCACACAACCACGGAAGTCGATATGGCGAACTGCGGGACCAATACACACGTCCAATCAGGGACAAGACAGGGAAACCACCACCACAATGGATATAGGCTCTCTCTCTCTTTTTCTGTGTTTGTCGATGCTGTCGAACACGTCTATGCCAAAGAATCGTGTCTAGTGCTTTGTCGGAGTCGTCGGAGTAAAAGGCGGCACGGCAATGGGCTGAAGCTTGTCGACTTCAAGGCCGGATGAGTGAGAGAAGGGAAACTTACAAAATCAACCGTGGGCAACCGTGCCTTTTGTTGGACGGCCTGGGACAGTGAGTGGAGAGCAGAGACAGTTGCTATCCAGCACAGGAAAAACGCCTGGGACAGCGTTGTCAGGGGCAATTTGGTGTGCACTGTAGTGCTACAACCGCACTTATTTACTGAGCAGAGGGAAGCAAACGCTAGTTGCGTTTTCAACCGCTGTCACCTACAGGGGCCGGGGGCCTATCGCTGGTGGGTTGGAAGAGGGAGGGGTGGTGGGTGGGCAGTCAGCAGGAGCAGTAGCAGTAGCAGCAATAGCAGGTGTGTAGGTACCGTCACTCACCCATGCGGTGCCATGCCCCCAGGGAGCAGAAGCAGGGCAGACAGGCTAGAGGGCAGAAGCAGGAGGGAGAAGAGCGCCCATGCATGCCATGCCCTTGCCCATGCCAGCCCCATGTCCAGCTGGTAGTGGTGCTTGCTGCTGCTGCTGCTGCTAATAGCAACATCTTCTAAGTATGGCCCATCGATCCATCGGGCTAACAAAACCCGCTAAGCGCTGGTCTTGCAACCCTGTGGAACCAAGGCGTTTCCTCGCTAACCTAGGTCGCAAAATGCTACTCTATGCCCGCCCATTGCCCATTGCCCATTGCCAATTGCCCACTGTCTGGGGCACGTCTACGTACATGCCATGGCTAAAAGTAGGAAACAGAACAGAAGCTGGTTACATCATAATGGTTGTGACAACCACTGCCAAAAACCTGGAATCCTCCATTCCAGCGTGACCGCTAACCAGCTGAAGCGCTCAATGCAGTAATGCGAGGCCATTGGCATCCCCATTGGCATCCCCATTGCATCCATTACACGACCCCGGGCTCGATGCACCGCAGTCCCTTTCCGAGGTCACAGTAAGTCCCGGGAATCAAGGACACACATCGCTCGGCTGACGCTGACGAATAGCGGCGCCATTTCGTCCGGTCAGTCTGCCCTTGAAACCCTGCTTGTCAAAGCAGGCAGGTTTCATGGTGCCAGTTCGTTTCCTAATCCGTTACCTACCACCTGCCCGCCCAAACCGGCGACGGAATACACTGGGTGCTGGGTGTGCTGGGACTGCAGTGCGAATATATTGCGTGATCTAGCAACAAGAAATCTGGGTACTCGTACCGTAGATCTGGGCAGCCGGTGTCTACATCCGAACATCTCGTCTGATCACCGATTCATCATCCTGCATGCACTGCATTGTATTGACTGGCCGGACTGACGGGAATCAAGAAAAAATTTATTAGGTTAGGTAAACTGGTGAGACAGTCAGTACCCAGTTTCCCCATCTTTGAGACATTTGTTTCTTTCTTCCATCGCCGACGACTTTTAGCGAATTGCGTACGCTCCTGTATTTGAGACTGCACAAGCAAGTCCGATCCATCATCGCCATTCCCAAAGACTGCAAGCATTATATGCACGTTTCGTTGCGATAGCGGGTTTACGAAGGCGTTGCTGGGTGAGCTCACACTAGAGATACCCTCAGCACCAGGACAGGGCCAGGCAGGCCTGCGCTGCATGTACTTTACGAGCAAAAGGAGATTCGCCGACCCAAGTGAAGCTCGACGCCGGCTTATGTTCTATTCCATCCCTTAGCAGTAGACCCGGACTGCCAAATTGGCTCTTGGGACTATTTCTGTCAAACGAGAATTCCTCCGCGATTTGTTTCGGTAGGCGGGCAATAGGCTTTTGCATAAACTCTCGCCCTTGCAGATGCATACAATACGTACAGACAGATACTCAGATACTAGTGGTTGGAAAAGCCTACACAGCTTTAGAAGCAGGACGATGATCGCCAAGCGCCCGCTTTGTGGGCGGTTTCCGCATTGGGAAATACCCCATCAGGATCGTGCAGCTCGTTCGTCTGAGGGCCTGGTCACCTGGGCTTTGCATCGGCTTACATGTACAATGTGTTCGTTCGTTCTGGTCTAACCTCTGATCTGGGGTTCTTCTTTTGGCGGCTGAGTCGAATGGGCTGAAGAGTCCAAGCCCAAAGCGATTCGAGCAGTTTGTTTCAACATAGATTAATTTGCGAGATGCTAACAAGAGACAAAAAAAAAAAAAGAAGAAAAAGAGTCGGTCTGGGCAGCGAATCGCACGGCTTGCTTCACACTTGCGCCAAAAACCAGACGGCGGCGACAGGAGCTAAGCCCTGGTCCAACTGGATGGAACACGGCGCGCATTCCAGGCGTTCGTTCGCTCAGCGCCAAATGGCTAGATGGCAAGCTTTCAGCTGTCAATGGCTCTTAAGTTTCCGGAGGGCGGTGTTCTCGAACACGACGAGCGCCCAACTGCCATAGGAATGATAGACGCCTACCAGCCTATCCCCGATGCCCCCCCCCCAACCATCTCGCTAGACTAGGAATGCCGTGATGCACATCCAACAGCTCTCATCATACCATGAGACATCAAATCCCCATGCACACGTGAAATTTGTGAACGGCTGACGATAACCTCAGCCCGGAATTCTTCAGGGGTCCAAACCAACGGGTTCCAGGACCCTTCAATATTGCAAATTACACAGTCCCGTTGTCGCAGGCCTGGAACGGGCTTGGACTTATAGGTTGGGCGGGTCATGAAGGCCTCCATCTCACATTTGCCGCGCACCGTACCTACAGTTCGATGATTTTCAAACTGCCGGACGGCTGAAGTTACATATATCCCCGACCCGATGTATATACTTTTTGTTGCTGGTATGACACAGTACTGTGCACTAGGTGTCGAATGATTGACCAGCCCTGTGGGTAGGAATCAATCCTACCAGAAGAGCTTTTCTGCATGCCTGAAACTCGCTTCGTCGTCGAAAGCAGCGAAAGCGTCGAAAGCATTGACACCGCGGAAGAAACAGTGTTTCTGTTTAACAGTAACGGTACCAGACTTCTGGAGATTGGGCGGGTTCGGGCTGGCCTGGCTGGCCTGGTTGGCCGAATCAGTGTCTGCGGTTCCTCACTGGTTGCTGTGTGAATAAGCATCACCCCGGGCAGCTATGGGGCAGGCGTGCAGGCGTGCAGGGAGGGCCCCGCTGGCCATGCCGTGCAGTGCGAGAAAATGCAGGACGGATGAGAGGCAGTGAGGATAGTGGTGGTTTTGGCTTTCTGGTTGCAGAAGCCCTGCAGCAGCGTGAGATAGTAGCCGGGTAAGCTCGTAAGACTCGTAAGGATGGCCCTGAGAGTTCGCTCCATCCGAATGGCACCAGATGACAAGTGACCGAAGCGACCCGAAAGCGGAAGCAATGGGAAGAGCATGCAGTAGGCATGCAGTAGTCACAGTAGCCCTGCACAGAACTACCCCTTTGGATCCTAGTTCACCTGCACCTAACTTGGTCGCAGTCACAGACTCCTGCAGCTTACGTTCTTGGCCGAGTTTGACAATGCTCCTCTCTTATGAAGAAGACATGACATGGTTACCCTTCCGACCCAATCACCGCACAGTCCGAAGAGCAGAATGCAATGCGGAGTCGGCGGCCAACACATCGCGATTGGTTCAGCCTCTGTTATGTTATGCTGCTGTATTGCTATGTCCTGTTATGTTGAGTATGTATGTTTTGTTATGATATTTATGTTATGTTCAAGGCTGGCTAGCTGCCTATACTTAGTATACATCTTATACGAGAGCACAGTCTTATGGAAGAGAAGGGAATGCCGAAGTGTTGGGTGTGCTGGCTGGCGGATGTGAGCAGGCAACCCCAAGATCTCCCACTGCCCTGAGCGGAAATCAATTATTATCAAATATTCGGCGTGTCTTTGTGTGATTGGAAGACACAAGCGCAGAAGCTCCATCGGTCAAATTTGATGGCAGCCCGAGCCGCATCGGAGAAATTCACCTTGGGCCATCCCCATCCTGGCAATGGAGGCATAAAATGGGCGCTTATGAGGTAGGGAATAATAATAATGTTTTACCCAGAGATGAAGATGAACGTGGGCCGACCTTTCTGGACAGGCCTCAGCCCGGTCTGGAGATTTGGCCTTTCACACCACCTAAGACCATTAAAGGGGAGAGAGAGAGAAAGAGAAACAGGGAGGAAAATACCAAGGATCAAGCCAGTAACCGTTCGTTTGACAAGCAACAATTCTGTTCGGGAATTGTTCTAAAATGGATATGAATACAAGTAGCGCTCACGTCGCCGTGGCCATGTCAATGGTTCGAGGAAGCCAGGGCGAAAGCTTCGATCACCCGTCCTATATCCCGATCTCACGAATCGGTGGCCGACGTCATTCCCCAGAGTTCAGGCCAAGTTTTCCGGTCCGGCCTACTGATCTTCGGCGCGACGCTCGTGTTGGCGCACAAAACATTCGTCATTTTCAATTTCGGGATCCCGTAGTAATCTTTATCCCATTCTAGCATCGCTATCAAGGCCATTTTTGCGAAATGCAAGAAATCAGGGAATGGTGTCGCATGAGCATCGCGCTTCACCGCAACAACTGAGACGAGGGTATCGAGATCCAGCAGCAGCGCCTATTATTTTGTTTCGTTTGTTGATTGTTTACATGTTGGCTGGCATAAACGACGATAGCAACCAGATGCACACCAGATGACATGCAGGACAAGTTCTGTCTGGAGCCGCTCGCTCTCACTATCTATCGTATGCACACACCAAACAATCTGCTGACCGCCTTCTGCGGTTCGACCACAACGGCTTAGGCTCATAGGATGCAAGCTCCGATCCTCACGCAGACTGCATGAAAAAGCAAGCTGGTGAAAGTTTGGGGGATACAAGCCGACGTCCAATGAGAGCCGTGAATTGGTCTCTTACCCCTCGCTGCGCGGGTCTCAGCAGCTTCAGCTCTTCAAGGTATACAAAGATGGTCAGCTTTATCTCCTCATCCGGCAAGTGACGACCTCAATCCCCACGGGCTCCGGCATCCCGCCACTACTATAGTTTGTCTATTGGGCTTGGAATAGACGAGCCGCAGCCGTCTGCTTCACGGCATAAAAAGGGCATGGTCTCATCGAGATGCACGATGGTTCTGCGAAACGGATCCCTCTCGTGTCCTGGCGGTGGTGGTCTGCTTTGGTGTTTGATGTTCAGTGAGAAACAGTGGAGCGCCTATGGGGAAGGGTTCTGGGTTGAGATCCATCGTCTCTTGCCCCCCTCAGTCTAAGCAGGCTTTATGTTACCAAATGAGGGGTAACGGCGTCAAGTAAACAATCGTCACGCGTCTAAGTAAACATCTTGACATCAGCTAGGGAGGGCCTCGGGTCAGCTCTGCTCGCGAAGTCACGAGACGAGACTAAGCCACAAGAAGGTAAGCCTCCATGCAGTCATCTGCAGAGCTGAGCTGGGTCTGCGATCCTTCCATCGACTCTTGCTGGGAGGCTGGGCCAGTAGCTGGGCTGCAAGCTGGCGGTTATGAGGACGGCTTGTTTGGGCTACGACGATTGGCCCGTCACCGTCGTTACGCTGCATCCTCGGCTGGGATAGTTTGCCCATCCATGCTGATCGATAGCTTTTGCGGAAGACTTTTGCGGAAGATGGCGAGTGCTAGTGCCTGGAACCTGACTCCGGCTGTCTGGAAAAGCAAGACGTCGAGTTCTTGTTGAGAGACAGTAAATACGGTGCGAAGTCCTATCGGAACAAGGTGGACGATAATGTGTTTTAGCATTGACTGACAACGTCGCAATAGTCTCACTGATCGACCATGTTTGGCCCTTGCTTGACTCGAGGCTTGGAGGCTGACCAAACAACCAAAAGAAGGGTGCTGGGTCCTGTGGTGCAACAGTCAAAGCGCTTTGCCCACTGCATACATTCATACTTGCAGGAGGAGGAGTTGCTGCTTCCGGCAGCCCGGCATTCCATTCTCGAGAAGTTCTTTTTCACCCCTTACTTTACTTGCTGGACCCTGGCGGCAACTACACATCTTGAGAGCTCTTACACGGCTATGCTTGCTTCTGGGCTTCTGGGCTTCTGGGCTTCTAGACTTCTGGGCTTCTGGATTTTTTCCATGGACTGGAGCTTTGTTTCGGCCGTTCCTAAGGGGGCAAGAGGAGCCCGTGAGAGATTCGTGACAAATTTAACACCTTAGCAGCATCCCTTAGTATCCAGAAGCCCCATCCATCTCCTCATGGGAAAAGAAAAATTGAGTCCGGACCAGAAAATTTTCGTTGCTTCCTAGGCAACTGATAGCCAGATAGTACATATACATCCACCCGGAAACCACCGTGGTCATTTCGTATGTAATGATGAGCTCAATAGTGCCGGTGCCAGATTCAGGGTCGTCCCACGAGCTGGGGGTTTCGGAGTTCCATACAGTATATATCGCCTGTTACTCCATATTCGTAACCTTCGTTATTACGCCAGCATGGACTAAATTGTTTAGGGGTCGACAGCAACATGAACCCAGCAACGAGCAACAGCGCTAGAGCTCGTGGGCTAGGCGATGATGGCGGGGTCCTTGTGGGGATCGGGGAGCTTTTGACAGGGTGGTAAGAGCCGGCAAAATTAAAAAAAAAGTTGAAAGTTGCGCAAAGCTGAGCGCCGTCTTATCAATGGCATTGGCGATAGCGATAGTCAATACTTACCCATGAAAATTAATGCAAATGCAGCATATCGTCGCATCAAACCTGCCCATTGGACCCTGAACATACGTCAAGATGGGAAGCAAACGCAAGAGAGGCGCTAAGAACAATTCGAACGATGCCCAGCCATCTCGCAAGAAGTCGAAGGACGGCAACCACGCCTCGCAACCAACTCCCGCTGATGGAGCCGCCAACCTTGATCTCGACAAATCTCCCTTCTCTGCCCAAGTAACCACCAACGAAGAACGAAAGCGCGAGGCCCAAGTCTATGACCTTCTCGGCAGCCTTGACAGTGCCGAGCGCATTGCTGCAGCAGATGCTGTCATTACCGGCCTCCTTGCCAGCGAAGAGCCAGTCCTCGAGCGACATCTCGAGAAGCGCCTGTTCCGAGGCCTTGCCAGCTCCCGCAATGCATCAAGAGTGGGATTCAGTCTTGTACTGACGGAAATACTTGGTCAGCTGTTTGGTCCTAGTGCTCTCAGCAAGACGAAGTTCCCTGGCTTGCCATTCTCTACTGTACTGGACATCCTCCTTGAGAAGACCAAGCCGAACGGGGCTTTGCCGGGACAAGAAGAGAGGGATCTATACTATGGACAGCTGTTTGGCCTACAGTGCTTCATCGAGTCCAAGGTGCTGTTTGGTGATAACGACAGGTGGTCCCAGGTCATGAATCTCCTCCTGGAATTGGCCAACAAGAAGGTTTGGTTGCGCTCACAATGCGTATGGCTCATTCTTGAGACCTTGCCGCAAATGGGCGAGGCTAAAGCCAACGAAACGATCGAGCAGCTGATCAATATTGGCTTGGGGAAAACCGCTGAGGGTGTTGGCCTATGGCTTAGGGCTACTACCTGCTACCCAAAAATGAAGATGCCCTCAAAACCTTGGAGCCACCCCTTGGCCACCAAAAGCTTGCCAGAACTTGCAAATGTGCTCAAGGACAATGTGAAGCAAGACGATGGCGCCAAAGATGCTATGGTAATCAAGGCGAAGTCCGGAAGTTGGAATGCCCAGCTACATTTCGTGTGGGATTTGATTTTGGCATACTACATCGAGCGTGTCAAGTCAAGCAAGTCAGATGATGCTGGCGACTTCAAGCTCTTTTGGACTACAGTAATTGATGGTAAGCTGTTCCCACGTTCTGCCTATAGCCTGATCTATTCCTCTAACTATCATAGATGGCTTGTTCTCCAAGAACGCCACCGAGTCGCAGAAGTTCCGCGGCTTGATGCTTTTCCAAAGGTTCTTGCAGGCGTTCGCCGCTCAACAGGCAACTGGCTCCATCAAGGCCCTGTTCTCGAAGAACTTGATGAGATGTCTGATAAACCAGTCGGCCAAAGAGGATCGTTATCTCCACCGAGCAGCTACTAAATCTCTGAAGATCGTCGAGGGCATCGTAGAAACGGAACCGACCGCCCTCCTGCCTATCTTGGAAGAGCTTCTTGGTAAGAACGGAGCTTACGACTTTGACCAACAAACACACCTGAGCACCGTGGAGAAGATCCTTCAGCATGTCACATCTGACAACGTTGAGGATGTTCTCAAGTTCTTGAGAGCACCCGTTGTCGTCGTTAAAGAGTAGGTTGATCTTCCTGATCAAATGCAAGTTATCTTGCTAACAATTAAACAGGGAAAATGAGGTGGATAAATGTCGCCAAGTGTATGCTGGATACGTCTTCTTCATGTGTACTCGGAAACAGTCATCAGAAGACGAATCGGGCGAGTTGCAACGGGATCAAGATGCTGTGCTGAAAACTACACTTGAAGAGTTGGTGAAGAACTCATACTCCAGCTCGGCCAATTTCTCCCCTGAACTGTCTGACAAGACTCGGCAAATCTTCCGCAGCCGACTAGCATCCGCACTTGCAAAGTTGACAAAGCGTCATTCCGATTATCGTTTCTTGTGTGACGCAGTAGTCACTGTGGAGCCAACAGCAGTCAAGATGAGCGCAGATCTGGAAGCTGAGCGCAAGTCTGCACTGAAGTCTCTGCGGAAGCTGACCAAGCAAAGCCAGAAGGAGGGCTCAGAAAGCAGCCCCTCTCTTAGTCTTGCCCTGCTCTATGCCATCACCATTCTGCAGTTATACGACGGCGATGCCGACGCCCTTACTACCTTGGAGGACTTGAAACAGTGCTCAGAGAAGTTGAAGGAGACTGACGCCGCGGCTTCTTCGTTATTGGTCGAGATTCTGCTTGGAATGGTATCTAGGCAATCCCCCTTGATGCGGCAGATCACACAACAGGTCTTCGAGGCTTTCACACCGCAACTCTCCGCGGATGCTCTCGAAGGGTTGACCGAGCATCTTGCAGCGGAAGAGAACATGAAGGGGCAACAAGCTCTTTTCGACGCCGAGGATGAAGAGATGCTGGACGCAGACCAATCAGGCGAAAGCGGAAGTGAAGATGAGGATGCCGATGACGACGAGGACGAGATCTCCGAGCTCGGGTCCGACGTCGAGTTTGTCACCTTGAATGGCGAGGAAGCTGAAGGCGAAGAGGATGATGACGAGGAAAGAGACGATGATGCTAAGGCGAAAGACATTGCCGATCTGGATGATGCCCTTGCAAAGGTTTTGAAGAGCCATCGCCTTGACCAGGACAACGCTGCTGAAACATCCGATGACGACTCGGACATGACAGACTCGGAGATGATGGCGCTCGACGAGAAGCTGGTCGAGGTCTTCAAGCAGCGAGCCCAGAAGACCAACAAGAGCAAGGAGAAGAAAGATGCTCGAGCGACGATGATCCATTTCAAGCACCGAGTACTCGACTTCTTGGATACCTACCTCAAAAAGGAGGCGCATAACCCCTTAGCATTCGAACTTGTCCTGCCACTTCTGGGGCTTATCCGCACGACGCAAACCAAGGAGCTTGCAAAGAAGGCCACTGACATTCTTTTCAACTTTGCCAGGGTTTTCAAGAAGGGACGAAGCGATACGGAAGGTTCTACAATCGACGCAGACAAACAGGTGGAGCTGCTGCAAAAAATCCACGAAGAGGCCTCGTTGGACAGCACACATGCCTTTGCCCGGGCGGTATCGACTACAAGCTTGTTGGTCGTATCCAGCCTGTTCGCTGCCGACAAGGAGAACCTCGAGCGGGCTGCGGCTGTCTACACCCAGACCCAGGTTGATTGGACTCTCGGTAGTAAACGGATACAGCCGTCTTTCTTCACAGATTGGATCAACTGGTGTCAAGGCCACGCCAGTAATGCGAAGGCGTAAGCATGTGTAGATATAATACCTATCCGAGATACCCCCATTTAGAGGTTAGATGAGTTATGTAGCAAAAGAATATGTCCCATGTATATTTTTACTATTTGTTTTTATTTTCTACACTTACACGAAAAGCACAGCAGACCCGGACGGTCCGGGCACCCATCTCATATGCAGTATAACTCTGTGACATCCCGTGTAGGGTAGCACGGCTTTCAAGGCCGGCAGAGCTGTTCGGCAACACGCTATCACCACTACAACTGCAAGAACGGTATCGAGCCTTCACAGAGCTGATGAGCGATGATTAGATAAGCATTGCTGACGGTTCTGGGTTCCTGAAGGAGCGCAATGCTTTGCCTACTTTACTTTACCCTACCAGGTCAAATCACCCACACACGGGGCCTGCAGCTGTGGGTGATTTAAACCGCATGAAGGCAGGCGCCTCGTGACCGTGTGGGAGTGTCAGCGAATGAAACCTCAGCCAGCCAGCCAGCGCCAGCTACAGTACTACGGCGAGCTGCCGTGGAACCCGGGCTTTTCGAAAGCAATTATTCAGCCCACCTGCCTAAAAGGGGTACCGTTCGTGATCGAGGTGGTGACCTCCCGGCTGCCGCCATTTGTTCCTCGAAAATTTTCGTCCATGACACAAGCGGTTCTGGCGGGTTGTCACTGACTGACTGGTTTTGCGTCGAGGTGATGTGCAGGAGCCCTGGATAAGGAACAGGCGGGATGGAAAACGCATGCCATCTTTAGTGGGAGACAGATGTATATATCCGAGACATTGCGTTCAGGCATAAATGAATAAGAAAAACACTGTCGACGTCGTCGGCATTGGTATACAATTGTCCTGTGGCAGTCACAATGCTTTCTATCCAAACTATCGGTGTTCTTCTTTTCGAGGCGTTCCGCCTGGCAACTTCTGCTGCGTCTCTTCCCAAGCAGCAGAGCCCCAGCCGCACACATGACGGGCTGCTGGCGGATTCGATCCAGCTGACCGAAGAGGATGTGGGCGACTTCTCCGCCATCGCCTTTGGCGACCGAGCAAGATCAGCAGCCAGCACAGGCGCCAACGTGACATGCCGCGTCTTCCCGGGCGACGAGCACTGGCCCGCGGAGAAAGAGTGGGCGCGCCTCAACAGCACCCTCGACGGCGCCCTGCTCCAGCCCACGCCCCCGGGCGCCGCGTGCTACCCCGACCACCCGGCCTACGACGCGGCGCGCTGCCTGTTTCTTCTGCAGGACGCCCGGTCCACCCACTTCTGGCTCGACGACCCGCTCACGGAGCTCGCGCAGTGGACGCAGGGCAGCACCTGCCTGTTTTCGGACCAGACCATGATCGAGGGTAGGAACTGCACGCGCGGCGGCTTTCCGGAGTACGTGGTCAACGCGACGACGGCGAGGCACGTGCAGGTCGCTGTCAACTTTGCCAGGAACAAGGGCCTTCGTTTGGTTATCAAGTAAGGTCTCCAACTAACTTATAGTTATTATATTAGTGGATTATGTTAATAATGATATGTTGAGAAATAAATAACTAACACTAAAACCACTTCGTCAGGAATACGGGCCATGATTTTGGCGGCCGCTCTGTCGGCGCCGGCTCCCTCAGCGTCTGGGTTCACCACATGAAGGATACGCAGTTCCTGCCGACGTACACCATTGGCAGTGGCAACAACAGCTACACGGGGATGGCAGCTCGCCTCGGCACCGGCGTCGAAGCTTGGGAGGTTTCCAACTTTATGGCAGCGCACGGTGGCATCACCGTCGTCTCGCCGGGAGGAAACACCGTAGGAGGCGTAGGCGGTTGGGTCGGCGGCGGCGGCCACTCGGTCGTATCCTCGACCCTCGGGCTAGGCGCGGACCAGGTGCTCTCTCTCGGTGTCGTCACAGCTGACGGATACTATGTCACGGCAAACCCATCCACCAATCCGGATCTGTTCTTCGCTTTGCGCGGCGGCGGTGGAGGTAAGATAACCCTTTCATCTCTTCTCCCCACACTGGTTATCCTTTCATTAACTCTTCTCGCCCAATAAAGCAACGTACGGCATCATCATTTCCGCCACGCACAAAGCCTACCCACCCATTACTCTGACAACCACCTCCCTAAGCCTGACTTTAGTCTCGTCATCGAGCCCCTCGGAGCCAGCCGCTGAAGCCGTCGTCGTGAGCAACGCAGACGCGTTCTGGACGGGCGTTAGCTTATACTACCGCTTCTGCGGCACCGTCATCGAAGCCAAGGAAGGCGGGCAGGGCTTCAGCTACATCTACCCCCAGGTAAACGGCGGCTTCCGCTTCACCACGACCAGCAGCTTCCTCAACCGCAGCCGCGAAGAGGTGACCCAGATCATGCAGCCCCTGTACGCCTCGCTGCGGGGCGCGGGGGTCCTAACTGCGGCCGACGTCGACCCGGCGACCGGGAACCCGAGCGTCTACGGCGCCTCCCGACGCAGCGGCAACGGCTACCAGCCCGTCAACACGCGGTACCGGTCGCGGTTGCTGCCGCGGGCCAACTGGGCCGACGACATGCGCTGGAACGCAACCATGGCGGCGATCCGCGCGGCGACCGAGGCCGGGTACGACGGGAACTTTTATTTTCACGGGACGCTGACATCGCCGACGCGCGAGGTGGCCGGCTGGCCCGGGGCGGACAACGCCGTGAACCCTGCGTGGCGGGAGAACCTGATGCACGCGGTAAGCTTGTATCCTTGTCTACATACTTGGCCTGGCGAAGAAGAGTTTCATTCCACATATGAATGAATAGTTCCGGCACTAGCAAATGGCACCGCTAACCACTCCACTTCACCTAACTGCAGATGCTCATGGATGTGCAACCCGACAACTACACCGCCCAGCAAGCCCGCAATCGCGATGCGCAGATGCAGCAGTACACGAGCCTGCTGCGGGCCGTGTCGCCGGGCGCGGGGGCCTACATCAACGAGGCGGACCCGGGCGAGCCCGAGTGGCAGCAGGCCTTCTTCGGGTCCAACTACGCTCGGCTGCTGGAGGTGAAGCAGACTTGGGATCCGTGGAATCTGTTCTGGGCCCCCACAACGGTGGGCAGCGAGGGTTGGCACGTCGAGGCCGTGGACGGGTACCCGAACTCGCAGAACGGGAGGCTCTGCCGGTCCAGTTCCTGATTTTGTCAGTCGCTCCTGAGATCTCTTATATCCATTGACGGACGAATATCAAGGTTATACGTTATACGTTACTAGCAGCAACATAATACAAGCTTCATGGAGAAAACCCGCACAATGCATACGTAAAACCTGATTCATGGCACTTCCCAGCTTAATCGATGCAAAGCCAAGTCACCTGAGGCTGGATCGTTCATGTGTTAAGAACTCATCCAGCCATGCGAGTATGATGATTGTTTGACCGCGATGCTTGAGATTCTTATAGAATTAGTCTATGTCGTCATCCCAATGCCTGCCTCCGGCGTGCCTTGCCTCGCCTTTGGCGTGCTTTCGCCGTATTGTACATGCGTAAACCTCATTTCTTTCTTCTTTCTTCAAGATGTGCTGGATATCAATATCATCATATCGTCATCTTCTTCATAGCTCCATCTTGTCGTCGTCCTTCTTCTCGTCATCGTCCTTGTCATCCTCATCGTCATCGCCGTCGAGCGCCTTCTTCGCTAACCGCTCGGCCTCCTCCATGAGCTCCTTGGGCACCTCCTCGTGCCGGCCTTGGGTGGGGCCGTTGGCGCCGCTGATCCAGGTCATCTCGAGCTCGAACTCCTTGTCCTTGTTGTCCTGCTGCGCGACGTAGATGATGCGCGCGGCCTCCTTGACGGCCTGCTTGAGGTCCAGCTCGCCGTCGGCCAGGTTCAGCTTCTCGAGCTCGGCCTTGGCGGCCTGGCGGCCCTTGCCGGTGGCCGCGCCGTAGTAGCCCCAGTACATGCCGCTCGGCTCGATCATGTACAGACCGGGGCCGCCGTGCTTGCCTTCCACCTTGCCGCCAGCACCAATGGAGGGGCCGCTGCCGACCTCGCCGTCGACGGGAGCCTCGAGCTCCGAATCAAAACCACCGACAATGGCGGTGATGCCGAAAGGTCGCACTGATTGGTAGAGGGTGTAGGCTTGGAGGTAGCCGCCCATGCGGGAGGCGAGATCTGAGGTGGAGATGGGGGTCTTGAAGGTATCGCGCCAGGAGCGGGCCTCGTCGCGGGCTCGGTCTACGAAGTGGCGGCCATCGGGGATCATACCGGAGTACACCTATCGGGGCAATTGTTAGATATTTGTATATTAGGTATACGTCTCAGAGAGCAGGTGCAAAACGTACAGCTCCCAAATGCTTGTCGATAGTGGCGATTCGCTTGTTGGCGCTGGGCTTCAACAGCTTGGATGTGATGACCTTCTCGACTGCCAAGACAACACCATCCTTTGCACGGATACCGATGGAGGTGCCGCCGTTCTCTACTGCCTTGACTGCGTACTCGACCTGGAAGTTTCGGCCATCGGGGGAGAAGATGGAGTTGGCCAAATCGTAGCCGGTTCCTATCGACGTCTGCAGGGATCGTTTGGGTTAGCTCATGGGTCACAACAAAGCAGCTTGCAATTCGGCCGTTGGATTGGGGATAGCTTACCATATTGACAGATTTCTGTGAGGGAAGAAGCTACGGTAGAAGTGTGGGATGGTGTACGGGGGGGATCAAAGGCGGAAGAATGTGGGTTTGGTGGTGTTCTTGGAGTTGAGGGTGTCGAGGCTGTAGATGGGGGACGAGGCAGAGCTTCACAATCATCAGGCAACCTGTAGCTGCGTCGTCCCTGTGCTGTGCTGGCTGTACATAGCGGTGCACCCCATTCATTACCCAGCTCTCACTGACCTCAAGCTACTAGCCTCAGCCCGCCCGCACTACCTCATGCGCACGGGCTTCAACTGTGGCTGGACGGTTTGGGCTTAGAGCACACCTGTGGCGGCAGGTGGGGCTGCTCAAGTAGGTGCACCACTTCCTTCCCGGACTACGAGACGACTACGATCAATTAATATGTTGCACATGGTTATTCTATAATTCGTGCGTAAATGAAACATTGGTGATGTACATTTCTTTGGTTCGCGAAAATCATTTGGAGTATGGATTTTCGGCATTTGCTGGGGATAGCCAGCCAGGCGGGCTGTCCAGACATCGATCAGTTCGCCGACTACGTTCGAAGATACTATTGAGCTTCACCAATTGTTGCATAACTGATACAATTCCGGGAATCCTACAAATAAATAACAGAAGACTGAGCAAGAAATCAGGGTTTCATTTCTGTCGAAATACCAGTCGGAGTTACGACGTGCCGGCTTCGTTCCAAGGGGCATACCATCGCCAAATAGTGACCGGCCTCTTATCCGGCTCACGGAGGACCGTTGGCAGCCAGAATCCCTATCGTTCAGCTATCTAAAGTGCCTTGTGCTGCCAGGAGACCGGCTCATGTTTCATGGAACTGGGCAATGGACTCGGGAATTTGAGTATAGTGATCATGGCCAAAAGGGGCGCCGCATAACAAGCATATCGTTGTAGGAATTATAAGCACCGAAGTGTGTTGGATATCAACCGGACATTATTGACGACCAAGGCATCCAAGCCCTCATCAGCTTGTTTCTGTTATCCCAATGAGTCAGTAACCGTAGCTCAACGAAACACCCAGAATAAGATACATACCTTGGCAAACTCAGGGATATCGTTCAACGCCCCATACGACCCGCAGAACAGCCCGAGCTCCTTGACGTGCCGAATGAGTTTCGGTGCGGCCACGAGGGGCTCCGACGCCATGACGATGCCCTGTAGTCCCCACTGCCGGGCGAACCGCACCGCCCGCTGGAGGCTGGTGGCGCGTCGGTCGCCCGCATCGCCGCTGACCATGGAGTCGTTGAGGAACACGACCGGGTACGTCTTTTGCTTGGTGGACAGCAAGATGCAAATCTCTGGGTTGAAGCAAGTAAAGAAGATCGAGCGACTCTTGTCCCCGTTGAGCTCGAACACAACATCAAGAATGTCGTCCAGGTACTGGTTCATCTCGGTCGCGTACGGCTCGAGGCCCCAGTCCTCCACTTCGGACAGCATGGGATACTTCAGCTCGATGTCGAAGCTGACATCCTCGGGGAACTTTTCGAACAGCTGCCGAAGTGTAACGAAGCGGTCGTGGATGAAGTCGCCGCGAGTGTTACCCTTCATGTTGCGGATGGAGTAGTCTACCGTATGCTTCATGCGCTGGAGCATCGCGTTCGAGACCGGATTCTGTCGCCCGCAGAGCGATCGGCTTGGTCTGCTGGGGGGCAAACTTGGCCTAGACCTCTCGTCCCATGGCAGGCGACCTCGGGGAGCGTCATGATGCGGATCAGTCTGCGAATCGCTGATGGCCATCCACTGCGCATATGTCATGGAGTGAACAGGGGTATCCAACCCCGTCTCACTCACCGCCCAGTCATGGTAGATTACCGGTACTCGGTCTCGCGTGACCTGAACATCGAACTCGATCAAGTCGGCACCATTATCCAGCGCACTCTCGAGCGATAGCAGCGTATGTTCTCCTATTTGTAGCCTTCTGAGCTCGTTCTCGTTCAGACCCAAGCCTGTAGAGAAAAGGGTTAGCGAGGAAGTCTGCCCAGATCCTGAGTGTTACTCACCTCGATGGCCAATTACCTGGGCCGGTGCAAGCGAACGCATCTTTTGTGTTTGGTTCACCAATGACCCCTGCTTGGGTATGTATGGCTTGCAGACCAGGAAGGTGAACGAAACGGAACCGACAAAATTACCGGCAGGACTAATAAGAGCAGCTGCCGAGTCTCGCCTCAAGCTCTGTCGTTCCGGCCGAAACCACCCCTTGATGGAGTCGAGCAATGCAACTGACGAACCGATGAGCTTGGGTTTGTTGTTAGGATCCTCGTCCGTCTCGAAAAGTTTGAAGCTCAATTTCGTTCGATCTGCATTCTTAGTCGAAAAATGCCACGTGGTATCCCCAATGTCGCCCAAGAATGGCAACGAAACCCTGTGTGAAACGTCCGGACACTCGGTTGCCGATATTTCGAGATATCTTTGGCTCGGTGTCACCAGCCCTTTTGTCTTATGGGCATGATCTTCTAAATCAACAGGATTACCCCTGTCGACTACATCAAAGGAGCCAAGGTTGACAAAGACTGACGATGACACACGATCATCGTTAGAGAGAGCAGTAACGTATGTTGGCCGTGGATTCCCGCATGTCACCGATTCCGGCGGGGAGAGCTTCGATGGCCTTGGTTCCATTAGGTCTTCTATACTTGTCGGCAGAGTACCCTGCAGCGTAGCAACGATTCGCATGTACCCACGATAGGCCGCATGGTCTAACGCTGACCAGGCACGACGATCTAGATGGTGTGGGTTTGCCCCTGCGAGAAGAAGTAGTCTTACCACCTCAAGGTGACCGCACACGCAAGCGACTATCAGCGGCGTCCAATGATATGAGTCATCGGTAATAGAGAGGTCAAGCTCAACTGTCGCATCCAGGAGAAATTTGACAGTGTCAACCTGACCCAATCGCGCTGCATTGTACAGAGGCGTATAGCCAAATTGCTTTTGGAGATTTAGCCCCTTCTCTAGTTTTATCAGTTTATGAACGATGTCAATTGACTTCGATCTTATTGCCATATTAATTAAGGGACCTACGTTTTCGTCAGTGAAGACTGACGCCTTGCCATCTGGTCTGTGTATGTCCAGATCGATGAACATGTTGACGATGACCGAGTGGCCCGAGACCACTGCTAGACTCAGTGGCGTTTCTCCAAATGCATCAACTTCCAATATCGCCGGAGGGCCCATAAGCTTGATCATCTGTGAAGATATCTCAAGCAGACCGTAGTGAGCCGCATAGTGAAGGGGTAATCGTTTTCTCCAGTCTTTGGTCCATAGCAGATGATGCTGGTAAGGAGACAGGTGCTGGACGATTTTTTCAAGAATGTCATGTTTTGTCGTATTGGCAGTGAGACTATTGCTGCGGCAGAACTGCGTGATGAGCTGGTGCAAGGGGTCTTGATGAATACAAAGCTGCCCATCCAATGATGATGTGATCTCGTCTAAGAGAGATTCGATACAGTCAATGGAGTGGTGTACAATGGCAACTTGGGTGACAGAATAGAGCATTGCTTGATTCTCGAGGTACGACACTGGTGATGCCAGGACGACCATGAGAGCAGATGAATTGTCTGCCCTTATCTCCTCGACGACATCTTCTCGGGAGCAGCCAAGTGCGATAGGGTTCACCACGTCCAGTATTATCGAACGTGAAGAAGCGGCATTGCCATCTCCCAGTCTCAGGTTTATCGTTTGCTGGAGGGCCTGCGTCAACGCCGTCATCTGGGTGGTCTCCGCCGACCAGGGTCTCAAGTAGAGCGGACCATTGCCGTGGTTTTGGCAAGTCCAACTCTCCGTAGTTGCCTCCGCCTTCTGGATAATCCTCGCGATTGCATCCCTGTTGAGCCTGGAAAAGAGTTCAAGTTGCTCGACGAAGGACAAGATCTCCAGGAGGTTGGACTCGAGGTCTCTCAACTCTGGGATAGCGACCTTTGTCCATTCAGGCAGCGCCGATGAGGCGGTAGGCTGAATAGAGAACCGTGACCTTATGGTCTGGTACCAGAGGCTGACTAGGCTAGACTGCTTATCGACAAACTGATCAAGCTGGGCTGACTGTTCGCTCAAGGAACGTTTCAGGACTGTTGGCGTAGAGAATGTGAGTCAACTTCCATACAAACAACAAACAAACCATGATGATAGCACCAGCGGTAGTGCCGACTCACTATTGTGTCGCTGATCGCCAAGATCCTTTCGTTTCAAAGTCTGCTTGAGGCCATCGTAATCCAGGTAGGCATTCGCCCATTGCGGTCTCTGTGCGGTGTAGAAATCGCACCCAAATTTCATATTGCTGCTGGGCGCGATGTGTCGGTGAGGAAGAGAGGAGGAGGAGGAGAGAGCGGCCGAGGGAGGGCGTGAGCAACGTCAGAGGTAAGTGAGTCGCAAGGCTCCCACTGATAAGTACCCGTTGAGAATTGCGGGCAGTTGAGAAGAAGGTACAAATTAGCACATAGGTACCTTCCGTAACAAGCAGGGATCTATTGAATTGATCAGTTGAACAATGTGTTAGTCAATGTCTTGGTTCTTGGCTCTACTGACTTACTGGCTCTTTTATCAGCCCTACCATTCACTTTCTCTCCTTGGGCGGAGGGGTTATCAATCTCTCATCTAGGGCGGGTTGTACATAAGACGTGGAGGCTGGTGTGATAGCAATGACGGCAAAGGGTTGCCGTCCGAAGCAAACAGATTCTCCTCATTGTGTTTCCTTGTTTTTCTATACTGTCTCACCCTTCACCTCCAGCTCACACGCCTTCTACAGTACCTATTCGGCTTGACCAGATATGTACGAATGACGTGTGTTGGCGTTATATCGATCTGGACGATCAACGGCTGGGGAGAGACAATAAGTTCCACGCCTAGTAAATGGTAAATGTGAGCCATGTGGGGCTTATCAATGTTGCAGTTAATATACTAGAAGATAGATGGCAGGAGCGAGATGCGAGATGCAAGATGCATGTACGCTAGAACATAGAAATAGCAGGGGGCTCTAACCTTAATAGTACAGGGTGTGACCCACTGATAAACGCCTATACTCATCCCCAGTTTCAATCCAACTTCAGCATGTTCGACCCAGAGGCCATCTTTATCACCTACAATCAGTCTGCATTCAATGAAACTTATTACATAAATAACTGAGTATATCAATTACAATTTGAACCTGGGCAGGGGCATAGAAGGGGAGCATGTCGCTTCATCGTTGCTTGAGAGCCCAGGGGCCTCCACGCCATCTTCTTTGCTAGGTTAAGCGGCTGAGTGTCATAGTCCTCCCTTTGAGATAAGTCATACGCAAACTCTTATTCTTTGTGTGCTATATGTTCAATTAATTTCTACGCTGCTTTCTTTGTGGTGCTCCTAAACAGAGTCCTTTTGGTATCCCAAACAAAGCAAAGCAAGCAGAATGCCGCTGAGCGTAAATCTCGTAGGTTCCGTGCTTGAAAAGCAGTAGCTTTCTGGGGTCAATTGCGAGATGAACAAGTAATAAAAGTGGCATTCTATTTTACCCATCTTCGACATCACCAATACTGTCTCTCTCTCTCTCTCTCTCTCTCGCTCAGATTCTCTGCTACTGTGCCTATCATGGCAAAGCATCGCAAGACCAAAGGATCGGCTGCGACCCGTCGACAGCCACGGCGAGCAGCTAAAGACGAGTCATTTCCCAATACTAATTTTTCTTCTACTGAGCCAGAAGGAGTATCATTGGAGAGAGCTTTCAAACCCGGTGTCAAGAAAGCTCCCAGGAAGAGACTGGGACGTCCCGGTGGGAGGCAGCCCACCGAAGCCCAAACTCACGAAACAATGGACGTGATTGGGAAAGAACCCAAGCAGGGAGTCATCAAGGAAGGAGGCGAGAAACTGGAAACTACGGGCAGTGGTGCCGCGATTAAGAGGCTAAAGCCCACGTTCGCCGGGGTACAAAAGGCGGCGGCATCCAAAAGGGGTCCCGCACGCCCGAAGAAGATGCTCACGACCGCCCAGGCCATCAAGAAGCTGGCCGTCAAATTCGATGGCGAGAACGAGCAGGAGGAGAGGAACAAGAAGTCCAAGAAGAGAAGAAAAGAGAAGAAGTTCATGGAGGATGATCCAGTCTTGCGGGAGGATAAGGAAGAAGGCCTCCAGCGGAGCCTGCGTTGGCTGCCCGTCCGGGGGCTGCGCCGGCCCCCCTTGCAGAACCCTCAGGGGGTGCACCAGCTGGTCTGGGACTCTTACGAGGCCTTGAACAACTACATGTGCGACATCGGCCCTGGAAGTAAACAGTACCCCCAAGATGAGGGGGGAAAACTAGGAGATGAAGAGGAGGAAGAGAAAGAAAAAGACGAAGAAGCAGAAATCGACAATCACCAGCCTCTGAAACGACCGGCTGGGGTTCCTGAACCTCTCTGGCACGCCTACCACTCATTTGACGAATGGATGTTCAGAAAGTGCCTCACCCCTGTTGAGGTCCGCATGCTACCACTCGAAAAGACGGTCGACAATGCATGGCCAGGCGCTCCGGATGGATTCAAGTACATTGCCGAGGACGTCCTCATTTTCGATGACCCCGAAAAGGTCGAAGGCACTGCATTCGAATACAAGCTTACTGACTGTCACCTGCAGCAGCTCAAGTCAGGTAGACGAGTGAGCATGGGGAGGCGTCCGTCCCAGTCCCCGGATTTAGACCTTGGCACTTTTTTGCCGCAGGAGGACCTGGCGATGGATGAGATGGACTCAGGTCTGGCCGGATGGATCTAAGGCGCAATTAAAAAGATATGTGCATGTATGGGGGTTTGCACTGAAAGGGTTACGGAGAAAATTTTCTTGCTTTTGAGCATCCGTTTATTCTTTATTCATTAGATACGTGACTTCGTCCCATCCATTGAGCCATTAATCATCCGTCAACGTAATTAAATGCCTGTTCACCTGTGATGTAGAGTGATAATACTAGATAGTGGGCAGTACAAGGTGACATCAGTTCATACAATTCGGTCGACCCTCAATCCTGCGTCCGCTCCGACAAGGTGTCGACCAGGATTTTGGCATCTGCGAGTAGGTCCTCCAAATACTTCTTCCTCTCCCACGTGCCTTTGGCTGGTACCTCAAGAGGGTTCTTTTGCTTTCGGTAAGCGGCGAACACCATTCCGCTATTCATTGAACAGGTTGTTGTCTCCTGGTTCGTCGTTACTCGGTGGCAGTTGAATGAATGCATCCAGCCTCGACTTATCGCGTCAGATGATGTCGCAGGCTTTTCGTATTCAAGCCATTCCGTGAATTGGAGTATCTTTAGATGTACTTTGGTATATATCTTGAAGGGTTCTTCCAGATCGCTTAACCCAAATGCGGCCAGAAAACGTCCATTTGAAGGTGTTTCGGGCTTCACGGCGGCGAACGAGCCAGAGACGGGTCCTTGGTTCGCAACGAAACTTTGTGCTGGAGAATAAAAAGGATCCGTCGACTCCTGCGGCCACAAGTTGACTAGATAAACCACATCGAAGCTGTACTTCTTGGAAATGCCAGCTGCCATGATTGCTCCTAATGCACCGGCCGCATTATTGGGCAGTGAGGGGGCAATGAAGAGCGGCTCTGTCGGCGTTTCTGGGGGGGTGATCTCCCCAAAGATAGGCTTGATGGAGATGGCTGGTGGCTTATGAGATTTCAAGGCGGCAGTCCCACGCTTCTTAGTGGTCCGGCTCGGTATATCTTTGGGGGGTAACGGCGGAGGTTTCTGCGCATTCACTGATGGAGTGCTTGGTCTTGCCTCTGCAATGTCTTCATCGCTCAGTGCGTATATATCATCGAGAGTAGGCTCTTGCAGAATGTGTTCCTTTGCAATGTTCGAGGCCATGAGGGAAAGAGTGATAGCACTCTGCGTTCGCTTCAACCGAGATCGAGGCAGGACGGCGATGTGACTTATCTCGGCTTTCCCGAGTGCCGACTCTGCCTGCCTGGCAGCCATGGTATTCCGTGGAGACTCGCGTTGGAATTTATCAGTCCCGCCATTATCATGGCGATCTGACGTCGAACTTCGTTCGGGTATTGTTGTTGGCACACTACCAACTGATGTATCGGCGGCGCTAAACGATCTCGATGTCCTTTGGAAAGAGTCTTCGCTGTCAGAGACTGGAGGCGAGTATGTGAGAGGTTGGGACACCCGGAAACTAGAGTCAAGTTTGGGAAATAAGGAGAGCTTTCTCTCGGGTAATCTGCCACCCTGTCGAGAGCGGCGGCTTGAACTTCCGGCTAATGTGCTGGAGGGAGACGTCGAGCCTGGAATGCCACTAGTTCTTTCGATCGGCGAGGGCTTCAAAATCATGGACTCCGCTGTGTCGTCCCGGGTAATCGGTGCAAGGAGGTCTTTCCGTGGCGGTGGTTCGAGCGGACTTAACAGCATGGAAATGTGTCTTGGAGACCAGTCCAATAAGCCACTCTCAAAGGGTTCTGCTTCAGGTGTCTTGGGGGTACTTTCTGCGACATTTGTGTAGCGTGAAGAGGTGTCTGATGTCGATTGGGCAGCTGGGGTATGTCGAAACAACGAGTCTTCTGGAAACTTGAACTTGGACAGCTGCCGAGCTGCGTCAGACTCACGTGGGTATTCGGATGCTAGTGATGAGTCCCCGCTGCAGTTTGAGCTTCGCGATGCTAGTGTCTTTCTTGCTCTGGCATAGTTGGATGATGATCGTCTCCCCAAATGATCATCGGTGTCCGGCAAGCTCAGCCGGCTACTTTTTCCATCCTGAAGCCCATAATCCATCGGCTTCTCTCTGACGAATTCTTCTTCTCTTGGCATCATACGCATGGACTTGGGGTTCATATATGGCGGTGAAGGAAAGGAAAAGCTGTCCAGCGCGGGTGAGTTTCCGGAACTGGTCTTGTCCCTCTTTCTGGAGACATTGAAGAGTCTCTCCAGCCTTTCGATGCCGCTAGCCATCTTGCCGGTGGCTATGGAGCTGTGCTGACTGATGGTATATATCTCTTCATCAAAGTTAGTACCTCGGTGAAGGGAGCAAGACGAGTATTATTTGGTAAGGCGTACCTTGAATATATGTGCTGCCGGATAGGGGGAGAGTAGTGGTCTTTTCTCGAGTACGAAGAGAAAGTCCACCGTCTGTGGCCCGGTACTGTTAACACTTAAGAGATACCAAGTAGCCGGTAGATGTATGAGGGCCAGTGTATATGTAACGACTGGCGACAAGGTGTAGGTATAACGGCTAGTTTCATAGGAGGTTGTCCACTCCAGTAATGGATCAAGTAGTACAGGACTCGGCCAAGGGCGGCATTGACGTATCACAGGTCGTAGACATATGCTGTGCAACAATTTCGAGGAGGCCCAGAGATGGCACAACCGAGACGGACTTCGGTACTCGATAGCACAGCAGGTCCCAGGGATGGCAAACCTCTTTAAGCAGGATGTCAAACGAGAGATCCGGAGTCTTGGATGGTGATTGGGGTTCGGGGAAATTATAGATGGGCTTGGGGGAGAAGTAGGGAAGGAACGACAGGCTTTTCCCTGATGTCTCAAACCACTTGGTGTCGTGGGCCCAGGGATGTAGTGATGTCCGCAAAGAAGTAATTGATTTTTCCAGGGTAGCGTGGAAGCCGTTAAGCCCTTGTGGCTGCACCTGCGTATGTGGGAGGGGTTTTTCTTTCTTTGAATGTGCTTTTTCCTTTTTCCCTGGCAGCGCCTGGTGGTAGGACGAGAAGGTATACAGCTGACTGAGAAGCATGCAGCTGACTGGATGACCTGGGGGGGTGGTGGACAGACAATGAAATATTGCAGTCAGCCTGAGCCGTCATGGGAAGTAAAGACAAATTCCAGTGATGGAGAAGATGACGAAACCCAACGGCGCGCTTGTCAAGCAGAACCGGCAGACTGTACAAGTGAATGTAACCGTGATGCGGGACCATCAACGATCGAACCCGTCCAAATAACATGAGACGGACGGGCAGACGGGCAGATGGGCTCTGAGCGTGGTGATGGTGGTGGTGTGCAAGTGGGCAAAGTTGGCAAAGTGGGCACGTATATTCATGTCATGCCATTGGCTCGTTAGGGGTCCGACCTGTCAAGTTAGGAATGTACGTCGCGGGGGGCCGGGGGTGGCTTCCAACTCTCAAAAACTATGGTCGATCTGGTCTGGTGCCTGCCTTTGATACATATACTTTCTTCGCTTTTACCTACCTGAGGTCATGAACTTACCTCCACGCATCATCCATCAACAGCCAATACGTTACATACATATATCTATCGCATCCTGCATCTTGGGAGACAAATTGAATGGTTCCAAATGCAAGAAAGTGGAAGAGAATGACGAGAATTGTTGTCGTTGGGCATGGCCCAAGCAACCCCACCCTCGGGCCTTGTCCTTTGTCACCATCCCATTCTGGAATGTATCGAATGCTTTACCTACATTTATTTGCCCATCTGTTGGTTGGCAGTTATCGGTGGCGCCCGATTTCTGCCGGCCTCGTCACCTCACCAGCATCCACCACTGCCCATATCTTGCCCGTTGCAGACAAATCAAGCATGAACTGGTCCTGGTGGGAATATTGGAATAGCTGCCATTGGGAGCCCGTATCCGACGAGGGGGGCTGTCTCCGGGGCGCCATTAATGCTAACATGAACGTTTTTGGGCTTTGCGGCTGCTTTTGTTTTCTTTTTCTCATGGGCACTTTCTTTTCATGTCGGAAGGCATGGCATGGTTTCTATTTTCCCTCTCCTGCCGCGACCCGGATTCTGGAGGAGTCGCCTAATGCACGCTCACATCCGCGGTTAGCATGCAGCGAAAATTTGCTTGGACGGGCTTCGCGATATTCACACTACTTACTACATATGCTCCTTTTTATTCTAACCACCTGCTGATAGGTTTGGGCAGATACCCATTCCATCATGAACAGAGCAGACGCGAAACACCCGTAGTTAGCCTCTCCTTCCGGCACCATCAGCGAGACTACTAGACGTTGTTTGCAGTTGGTGCTTATTATTAAATCAGCCATAAGTGCCTGCGGCAGGCAGAGTAAGAAACGTGTGTCTAAAAAGCAACTGCCTCGGCGGCGCAAATGGCTGCTGGGTCCAAACATTGCGTGCGCCCAACGAAAACGGCGCCCTCGCGTTCTCTCCCTCCCTCGTTCTCTCGGATGCCCAGTCACACCTGGCATCTGGTTTAATCAGCGGTTGGTTTAGTATGGCCAGAAAAACTACCGTGGATGCTATGCTCCGGCAATATTGACCAAGGACTATCGGCATCACCTTGATCAATAGATTTCACGAGTTGACTGTTCGGTATAGGCCTGTACTGCCCTGGCCGCAAAACCCCCCGTCATACTCCGGATCTCTGTACTAAATACAGCGGCAGCGTAATGTCTGGGACAAAATACATCGGTGGCTCTACTTCCAGCCCCCTTACCAAGGCAATACCCAAGGCCGCTATCCCCACATGATCACCGCCATCGCCCGTTGCTTTTTCTTTTTTTCCTACCATCTGGGCATCTTACACAGCGACGAATCCTTGCCCTGATCTGAGAACTGCTTGTGCGACCAGCGAATCGGCTTTCGACTCATCCTTCCTTCAGCAAGCAGCAGCAGGGGGGGTTGCAGCTGCCGCTTATACATGCATGGCCCCTCCATGTAATGTACGTTGGAAGCATGGCCGGGACGGTACAGCGAACCTTAGTTGCAGTAATAAGACGTTCGTTCTGCGCGACAACCTCTGAGACTGCATGAGCAGCTAAGGGAACCACCGGGCTTTTTTTAACGCTCGAAACACGGGAAACAATAGTCTGAAGGGCTCGGTGTCATGCGCTCAGTAGGCTGTGGCCTACAGCAGAACGCGCTGCTCTTTCTCCGCGACGAGTCAGTGTGCGACGAGTCAAATAATATCAGGGGCAGGCGTCTCTTGTTGATCCCCTGATCCAATACCAACTATCACTGTCAGCTACCTCATTACCAACCAACAATCCAAATGGTATCCTGTCGCGAAAACCCAAGGCGGCATGACCGTAGGTGTACTTTTGGGTATAAGTATACTCTCCTAGGGTCCGCAGGTGCAGCAACGAGAAAAGTATCGGCAAACCAACCTCAACTCCCAAACAACCACATCCCGGGGACTCAAGTTGTGTTGGCTTCCGAGTACAAAACCACAGTTTTTACAATCTTCATTCATATCCATACTGACAACAAGCACAAGTATATGCTTTCTGATCAACACTATATCACCAACTCCCAAGCAGGGACAGAGTATTTGTCTCAGACCCTGTAGTTCGATCTGGACTGTCTCATTTGGTTTATCCAGCTTTATTCCCTCCTGGCTGTTCAGACTCAGATCATTTCTAAGCGTAACAAGATTGACTCAAGCTTGATGCTGCCACATCGATCCCTAAGACGACACATCACTGCTGAAACCAGCGCCTCGCTCATAGTGCACGCCGTATCTTGATTGAACAAAGAACTCGGGCCAGCAGTTCACGCCCACATATGTAAACAGGCAAGGATCTACCGATTTGGCATCTTGGTGATAGTCGACTGATCGATCGGGTTGGTCGAGAGCGACTTCAGCTATAATGGGTGTGCCAGGTAGTATCTGTCTGCCCATGGCAATCTAATGATTTTGCGGCTGGGTGGGAGGGAGATCGTGGATGGTTGGGTCGCTGGTGGTACCGATCCGGCAATCTGTCTTAGCGTGCGGTATCTTGCTGAGGAGCAGAGCCAATGATCCTCCGAGTAGAAGCGAACAAGAGGGCCGTCCCGGATACCAAACCCCGCCCACAACCATCCCATCCCTCCAACGCGTTATCACCCCGGGGCATACATACATATACTTGCGGCGAGGTCTTCAGGCTACGCACAGCGGCTGCTTGAGTTGATCCTAATGTAGATGCTAGGAATAAGCAGGCTGCAAGGGCCGAAGCATCGACGAGACCGTTACGTAGTAGGCCTTCGTGGGGATTTGTAAACAATGGGTGACGCTGCTGGTTCCTGCATGCATGGGGTCGCTATAGTTTCCTCGGTAATAGCCAGAATTGGCCTCATGAGTCACGATGCGGCAAAGATGGTCTCTTTCAATCAACGAATCACATTTGGAGTTATGCCAATGACTATACCGCAGCATTGTTTGTTTATTTGTATTCTCAATTTTATTATCGTTATGTACTGACGTAACCCAGCGTCTCCCCCTTCGCACAAATGCATAGTGGAAGTGTACAAAACCAAACCCAATCTCCGAAGGTTAAGTTTCCGTCGGCGACACCATGACAACCGCTGCGAACACCGCAGTGAAAGCAGTGGATCGATGATCCCAAGTTTGGTCATGCATAAAAGAAAATGTATGCCCAGGGCCGCATGTGGGTGTACGTGTGACAGTACTCGACTTTGGCGACAAGCAAGCAAGCAGCCTTGAGATATGTCGAGGTAAATGCTGCAGGCATACACACATATACAGTGACAAAACACACCGCATATTGGCCGCGCACGAGGTCGCGTCTATACGCATGTATGGCATATTTAGGTCTTTTTCCATCATTGCGAGATTCTTATAGATCGTCCCTTCCAGTCACGCGTTCGTGGGCGGTCAATTAAGCAAGGTGTAAGGTTACTAGCAGCCTTCCTTCTCATTCTTCCTCCCATGCTCACCCACACCTAAATGTAAGTAGCAATCGGAATCATAATATGCAAAAATCAAATGGTGGTTATGTTGATATCGGTTGCTGTAGTACTGCTTGCTACCTGCCCCTGGCTAAGCAAGCTGCTGTAGCTCTCTACCGTGTCTCCAGCGTTGATCGGATGGGAATCCCACATATCTTGTGATATGTAACATAAGCTCATCTAAGTCTGGTAGCAATGTAATGTCATATAAGGGGGAGAAGGGAGGTGGGGGTTGTTCTTTGTAGCCCCCCCCCCCCCCCCCCCCCCCCCCCCCCCCCCACAGTAGTTGTGGCATACCAAAGGTTACTACTGACATATTGTCATCAGTTCCACCTTCAGGGGATGGGCGAAACGAAACCGATGAGCGTTAGTGAAATGGCCAGAACGTGATGCTCACGCGTCTTTCAGCTTTCCCTCTTCCACGAGAGAGGCAGAGACACTGCTTCGTTTTCTCGTGGGTAGCACATCGATAAAGACACCCAAACGCGGGGTGTGACATGGAGCAAGATGTTCGTCAAGAACAGGATGGCCAATGGCACCCCGAGGATACTCACTGTATTCAGAGCTGAATATCATGTTCCAAATAAAGCCGCTTGAGACTGGGCATGGGTGGGTGGGAGAAAGGGGGCAGCTTTTGCCGATGTCCTAGTCATGTACGACAGCAACAGTATATATACATGAACATCCATACACTGGCTTGATAGGCTCTTCTAGATTTGACCAGTCGGCCCTGTCTCATTCGTTCATTTATATTTATTCGAGAGCTGGCAGCCTCGCTATATGAGGACGGCCGAGCCGATGCCTATCTTTTTTTAACCTTCTGACCTTGTGACCTTGATGTGAGATTGCGAGACACCACGCTGGTTTGCACAAGAGAAAGACATCGATCCTCGTGTTGCTGGTTTCCCCATGTTCTTGTATCATATCGCACCGAGTGAGTCCATGGCGATCCAGACATGCAACGGTCGACGTGTCTCGGCCCTCCCCACGTGCTACTGCCGTTCCTTCCATGAAGCCAGATTCGGCTACCTAGGTACCTTTTACAGCTTCGCATCCGGCTCATCCTCACCAAAGAGCTCCAAGAAAGAAGGATGGACCTCGTCCGTGAGGTCGCTGGCTTGCAAGCTGCGACCCTTCTTCTTGAAAGCGTTACGCGAGCAGAGCTATGGGTTGGGTTAGTAGCCGCGCAAATTGAACTTAATAAGGGTTGCCAGAGAAAGCGACAAGAAAGTGGTACTTACCCTCGTAATAGCACAACCACCAAATGCCGCGAGACCAAGCAACTCCTTCGACTCCAGCTTGTTACCGTGGTCCCATAATCCCTCGAGGTACGCCTGGCGCCAGCCCAGGAAGGTGGCGATGCTGCCGGTCAAGGTATCACCCTGCCCACCGCTGCGCTTAAGCCCGCCCTCGAGGTCGACGACCATGGTGTGCTCGCCGTTGCTGATCATGTCGTGCCCGCCCTTCTGGACGATGGTGACGCCGCCGAGGGCGCGCGAGAGGGCCTCCACCTTTGCCGTGGGGCTCTTGTCGCTATCCGAGGCCTCGCCGTTATCTCCGTCGGGCTTGAGCCCCTTCCAGAGGCGACCGAACTCGACAACGTTGGGTGTCAGCACGACCTCCTGCCAACCGATGAACAGCTCGGGCCGGCTGGTCACGATGGCGAGGGCGTCGGCGTCGAGGACCACGGGCATCTTCTGCTTGCGGGCTGCCGAAAGCACCTTGGCGCACGTCTCCTGCATCAGCGGGTCGCGGCCGAGTCCCGGGCCGATGACGAGCACGTGCAGGCGGCCGAGCATGTCGATGATCTTGCTCGATACCTTCTCCGGGTCCGTGTCCTCGGCCGACGGACAGTCGTTGGAAGACGGCGAGGGCGACTGGCGCATCAGCGGGTGGACCATGAGGTTCGGCGAGTATGTCTTGATGACGGCGCCGGCGCCGGGTGTGCAGATCACGTGGGACTGCGCAAATTTTGGTTAGCGAGACCGTATTCTAAATATCCGGATATATAGGCACGTAAGAACTTACCATATCGCAGCCCAGTCTTGCACTGGCCATGGCAGAAAAGTACGGAGCTCCTGTGTAATCCTCGCTACCTCCAATGACGGCGATACGGCCCAGCTGACCTGGAAGACTACTGTTAGTCTGGATACATATATCTCTACATGATGGCTGCGTACATACCCTTGTGAAACTTCTCCAGCATGGGCGGCACCATTTGGCGCACCTTGCCCAAAATCTCCTTGGTAGCGGCCGACATTTCGGCAGACTCGGCACTCATGTCTGTACGGCTATAAGCCTTTCTTGAGCAATTGGGATGAGACCCTGCAGCTTTGTTGAGGCAATGAATCCAATGTAGATTCGATGTACTAGGTGGGTCAACGTTCAGCCTTTGATGTCGTCGTGTTTGGTTGCTCGATTGCTTGCTTGGGATAATAGATCCAAATTAAGAAATCAACTCTCAAGATAAAATATTGGATGTATGGGAGTTATACACCAAGGGTTGGTCAAAGTCGGACAATGATGGTGTGGTTGCTTTGCATGAAGGTAGGAGGAACGTAAGGTCCGGCCAGCAATGGATTGGAAATATGACATCACGAGATCCAGAGCTCCATATGAGCTGCATCATAGGGTTTATCAGAACAACAAAACTACAGACAGCCCAAAAATACATCAATGACTAGTTATTGAGGAGTATACGCGATATACGCGCTTCATCACCAGATATATCATACAAGACGATGCAGGTATTTTAGAACATATTAATGAACAAAAGGAATCGAGTGCTCTTGAGTTTGTGGCTCTATTTTACAAGGCTGAGCTGGAGGATATAATCTCCTCTTCCCAACCAATTCCGCACTTTTGCAGCACCCGACTGACATACATCTCGCCTCTAATGAGAAACAGGTCCCGCCAACTAATGCAGAATTCCCGCAGGTATAGACAGATCCTCTCCCTTCACTCCAGCCATCGATTATCTAAGGTACATGCACCCTTTGCTTACGACGTGAAGCTCTTGGTGAAGGACACAACGATGTCACGCAGCTTAGCCTCGAGGTCCTTGCTGAGCGCACCCTCCTTGTCGATGGTGGCCAGAAGCTCCGACTCGTTGGTGCGGAGGTGGGCAAGGAAGTCAGCCTCCCACTGGAGAACCTTGTCAACGGGGACGGGGTCGAGGTAACCGTTGACACCGGCGAAGATGAGGGGAACCATCTCGTTGACGGCCATGGGGGAGTATTGCTTCTGCTTGAGGAGCTCGGTCAACTGTAGATAGCGAATGGATTAGCTGGTGCACCAAATACAATTTCAGGGGTATTCTGGGAACTTACACGCTCACCACGAGACAGGGTCTGCTTGGTGGAGGCATCCAAATCGGAACCGAACTGGGCGAAGGCAGCGACCTCACGGTACTGGGCCAAGAAAAGCTTCAGGGAACCAGCGACTTGCTTCATGGCCTTCAGCTGAGCAGCGGAACCGACACGAGACACGGACAGACCGACGTTGATGGCGGGTCGGATACCCTTGTAGAAGAGCTCGGCCTCCAAGAAGATCTGACCATCGGTGATGGAAATGACGTTGGTAGGAATGTAGGCAGACACATCACCACCCTGGGTCTCAATGATAGGCAGGGCAGTCAGAGAACCTCCACCGAGCTTGTCGTTCATCTTGGCAGCGCGCTCCAAAAGACGCGAGTGCAGGTAGAAGACATCACCGGGGTAAGCCTCACGTCCGGGAGGTCGGCGCAGAAGCAGAGACATTTGACGGTAGGCAACAGCTTGCTTGGAAAGATCGTCAAACACGATCAAAGCGTGCTTACCCGAATCACGGAAGTACTCTCCAATTGAGGCCTTGTGAAGTTTCATGGTTAGTAAAACTATTTTGAAGGTGGTGTGGTTGTCTGAGAAAGGGGGGATGTAGGAGAAGGGGGGATGAGGCGACAGTGAGCTTTGTGATCAATCCACTTTAACTCTATAAAAGTGGGGAATGGACAGTGGAATACATTGGGATAGGAGGAATAACCACTGGGAAACGTGGAATAACCACTGGGTAATATGGGATACACGCTGGGATAACAAGCAATTGACCCCAAGACTTACACCGGTGAAGGGAGCAATGTACTGCAGAGGGGCGGCCTCGGAGGCGGTGGCGGCAACGATAACGGAGTACTTCATGGCGTCGTTCTCCTCGAGGGTCTTGACGAGCTGGGCGACGGTGGATCGCTTCTGGCCGACGGCGACGTAGACACAGTAGAGCTTCTTGGTCTCGTCGTTGCCGTTGTTCCATCGCTTCTGGTTGAGCATGGCATCAAGGGCGACAGCGGTCTTGCCGGTCTGACGATCACCAATGATCAACTCACGCTGACCACGGCCGATAGGAACCATGGCGTCGACAGACTTGAGACCAGTCTGGACGGGCTGGCTGACGGATTGACGGGGCAGAATACCGGGGGCCTTGAGCTGAGCACGGCGCATCTCCTTGGTGTTGAGGGGACCCTTGCCATCAATGGGGTTGCCAAGAGCATCGACAACACGGCCGAGCATCTCCATGCCAACGGGAACTTCGACCTGGTAGGTATTAGTAGTTGAATTTGCTGTGATGGAGTGATTGGGCTGCACTGACAATCTGACCGGTTCTCTTGACGGTCTCACCCTCCTTGACAAGACGATCGGAACCGAAAAGCACAACACCGACCTGACCAGCCTCCAAGTTCATGCACATTCCCTTGACACCGGAAGCGAACCTAGGAACGTTGTTAGCCAGGGCCCGTCATATCCGGGGTTGTTTGGAGTAGACATACTCGACCAGCTCCTCGGCCTGGACATTGGCCATACCGTGCACACGGGCGATACCATCACTATAGAGCACCAAAGTCAGTATACCAATTCCAATTGCTCCCAATAGGCCTAGCCCGAGACGGTGATAATCATGGTGGTGGTCGATGTCGATGAGACGATAACGCCAGTGTTGGTTTTTGTGTGTTGTCGAGACTCGTTGTCGCCCATGAAAATCCCGACTCGGCTAGTCCCCACTTTCGATTCGATAATCAACATACCCAACGGAGAGGACACGGCCAGTCTCGGCCAGGTTGGTCTCCTCGGAGACACCACGGATGCGCTGCTCGAGGATGGACGACACCTCGGTGGGCGTGGCCTTGTCCGAGGCGTAGGAGCGGCTCTGAATTCTGAAGGCTGCGCGATTTTGCACCTGGGTAGGTTGAAGAAAAGCTGTTAGCCGAAGCCCCGACGAAACATGGAATCAATCATGCAGCTCGGCCTCAAGCTCGTCCAAGCTCTCAACCCGGGCTTAAAAGCTTCCAAAAAGCTCAATTGAGCTGTTCGAGTGCGGTTGAGATGCATTGATGCCGGGTGCAGCCGCAGTCCGATGGCATTGAGGCCAGGTCGAGATGGGGAGTGGTGGGAGTGGGAGCCACACTTACCGCAACAGCTCTACCAGAGGTAGAGACGGCGCTCACGGCGCGCGTGGACCGTCGGAGGGCGTTGCGAAACATTGTGAAAAGAGGTAACCTTGGATCCTCTAGAAAAAAGAAGGAGAATCAATTGCAACCTCTTTGCAATTGATGGGGAGGCGGGAGGGGAGATTATGGGAGGACGGGTTTTGAAGGGTTTTGGAGGTTCTGAATACAGATCGGAGGGAAGAGAAGAAAAAGCTCTCTTTGCTGGCCCGGACGCACTCACTGGCCGACGGGTCCTGGGACAGACAGTCTGTTCCTTCCCACTTCCAGCTAGCTGACGAGTGCACGTACCAGCCCGCTTCAGACTCTGGAGACGGGAAAAAGAATAAGGCGGGCCCGACTTGACCCGACCCGAAGATTGGAGATCGAAAATTGAAGCATTAATGCACAAAGTCGCCTACTGTCAACTGGCCGGCAGCCGGCAGTCACAGCAGTCGGTTATGACTTCAATGGATACCACTAGGTAGACTTCCAAGGTTGTTGAGAGAGCTCAACCCAATTTAATTTGTCTGTGGCGCTCTCTACATCCATCCTCCCTCCGCCAAGGGGTACCTTCACCTAGGTACATCATCATTCTCGCCATGGATGTCATTGAAATCTCTCTTTGCGACTATGTAGGCATACATGTAAATACAGTCAACATGAAGTATCTGACCAATCTCTAAATTGGTATTGAAGGGGATAGCAGAGGTCAGTTATACGTTGGGTATCAGCACCGGACGAACGGCTGTAGTGCTGTGCTGCTGGGTGAAAGTATCTTACCAATCCCTATTTTCCAAAAGATATTGTCATCCATGAATAATCAATTGATTAGTTTGTATAGTGTTCCGGTCTATTCATTGACTATAGACGTCAAATCGTATAGCCCAGCAGCACAGCACTACAGCCGTTCGTCCGGTGCTGATACCCAACGTATAACTGACCTCTGCTATCCCCTTCAATACCAACTACAGGCATCACATCAGATGTGGCTTCTTGCCGTTAAAACAGACCAAAAGAAATCATGCTGGGTTTCGTAGGCGGGGGTTGGACACATGTTTTGTCCAGGCTACAGCGTAGGCGGATATACTGCATTTCCTCTACCGTACTGGTCTGTAGTTGCCAAGTTAGGGGATAGTATCACATTACACATTCATCTTGCTTATTCCTGTTTAGGGGGACACATCGATATTGATTCCTGAATTTCTCTTGTGATTGTTATTAGTACCATTAATATGGATTAGGTAAGTAGACATTGACTCTATAATCATTCAATTGCAGAGCAAAACGACAAACTCCGCCGTTAAATAGTACCCTTCTTTCTTTGCATAAATATGCCTGTCATATGTCATGCACACTGTCAAACATCATATTGTGGCATTTCCAGCACGTCTGTTCAACCAGCTGTCCAGGAAATTCTGCCGCGGTCTCCCGTACGGTTCCGAATGCCGTTTTCCGCCCATGCCGTTGCGCTCGTCGATCTTCTCCACCATCCGCCGTTCATACTCGATGACCTCCTGCTTGCGCAGCTGGTCGAGTTGGCGCTCCTTGCGGTCGTACTCGCGGCGCTCGGCGGGGTTGAGGATAGTCCGGGTGAGCCGCGAGCCGAGCCACTTGGGCGGCGGCATCCGCTGCCGCCGCCGCTCGTACTTGAGCTTGATCGTAGCCAGGATGAGGACGTGCTCCTGCTCGAGCTGCTGGCCCTTGGCCAAGACCGCGTGCTCCAGGTCGACGTATGCTACCTCCTCCAGGTCCCAGACCGAGTTCACGGTCATCGCGCCCCGCGACGGCGGGGCGGGCCCGGCGGCGCGATCGCAGTGGTCGCACTTGCACGTGCCGGAGGGCATACGGTATTTTTTGCAGTTGCGTTTGCGTTTGCGTGGACTTCTGGTGTCGTCGTCGTCGTTCTCCGAGGATGGGTTCGTCTGTGGTTCTGCGCGCCCTTTCCCTTTCTGCCTCCGAATGCTCGAGGACGATCTCAAGAGCATCGTGAATCTGGGCTTTCCGAGCGGTTGAGGGCCCGCGGCCCTTGAGGGACTTAATGGTGATCCTGTGGTACTGGAAGAGTCGTCTTCTTCGTAATCGTACGCTTGCTGGGGAGAGGCATGCCGCCGTGTCTGATGAGGGAATATCCTTCTAGCACTGTGATCCAGAAAGGAATTCGGGGTTTCTGGCGATGTAGAGCCAATGGATGGCGAGTCCTCTTCGTTATTGTGAACTTCTTTTGGACGTTGGGAACGTCCTGTTCGTCGTAGGAATCTCATCTCTAGCAATTCGGGTACTTGTTCTATCTCGATCTTGGTGTACGCAATATGCATCGGGTGCTTCGCAAAATAAATAATATGACTATCGACGTTGACGAAGATAGATGCCAGCTGCAGTAACTCTGTTTTTCGGAGATGGTTTGCAAATTCACAGTTCATGCTCTCAACAACGGAAAGAAAGTCTGTTGCCAATCTGGTAATGGCCAAACGTACAACTTGCTCAAAAATCAGAGCATCCGAATGGCGCCGGTGACCATCACAGCACAGCTAGCTCCTTGTTAGATTTTGATCAGTGCCTGGAGGGAGATCGTGAGGCTATTCATGTCACTGCCAGATTGTGATCTCCAAGAACATACTACATTATGACTTTATGGATATTGAATGGTGTTGAATTAAAATCCTACAAGTGAGCTTGCGGCCACCAAGGTGCTGCTGCAGAGTGCTCGTTCCGAATGCTCTTTCCCTTAGTGTCAATTCAACCCAAGTATTAATGCCTTGGCTGGCTGAGTATGTCCCAGCCTTCATTTAGATGTAATTTGGACGCATTTGTTAGTCGTGTGTTTTGTAGGAGCTCGCTCGCGTTATCCATATCACACTTACACATAATATTTAGACACGCTTCTTGGACCGTGACACCTGCTGGCACCAGCGGTAGTTGCGATCGTTAGATACACAACTTGTATCTAATTTGACAAAGTGCACATTTCTCAGTTTATATGTATCTGCGAATGTCAACCCTGACTCTTGAAAGGGGGGGGGTGGCATGAAGCACACCTGATAACCAACCCCTATTGACGTCGACTAGAATTGCAACAGGGCTTGTATCAAATTTCACCAAGGTAGTTTTCTTGTTAGAAAGGCGCCGGGTACTTGAATCTTTGGAACAATATAATTATCTCAGTATGCTCGTAGGAGCCCGCCGCCAGATTATGATTTTGGCAGATCTCTCGCTCAGGATATATACAGTTAACTGCCATGAATGGACTCCCCGATAATTCGCCAAATACACTTTTTAAAACCCAGACCGCTATGACGTGATGCCACATGAAAATATGGAAAATGAGAAAAGACAGGACTAGAAGTACAACATGGAGCCGGTTTAGCTATGTAAGCCCTTGGTCCTGTTCTTCATCACTTCTCTTCGCTTCTTATCGGCCTCCGGATCCCATACAAGGAACTCGTGTAATCCACAGCCAGCAGGGACCATGGGCAAGACAGGCACCTTCTTATCGGTCATAACCTCCAAGAGGGCGGGGCCGTCTGAGTTAATAAGCCACTTCAGAGCCTCTTCGGTCTCTTCAGGCTTAATGAGGCGACGGTGTTGAACGCCCATAGCGTCTGCCAGCTTCATGAAGTCAGGGTTCTGCTGATGAGTGTGTGCGTAGCGATCCTCGTAGAAAAGGTTCTGCCACTGCGTAACCATACCCTGCTCCTCGTTGTTCAGGACAATGACCTTGACGCCAATGTTGAATTGAGCAGCGGTAGAGAGCTCGGTAAGAGTCATGTTGAAGGAGGCATCTCCATCAATGTCGATAACAAGAGCGTCGGGCCGGGCCACCTTGGCGCCAATGGCAGCCGGCAGGCCGAATCCCATGGTGCCCAAACCTCCAGAACTAATCATGGTTCGCGGGTGACGCCACCTGAAGTGCTGAGCAGTCCACATCTGATGCTGGCCGACACCAGTTGAAATGACCACTTCATCCTTACGGTCGTTGGTCAAATCACTGAGCTTTTCGATCAGGGCTTGAGGCTTGATCATGCCAGCGCGCTCGGTGCGGTTGAAGGAGTTCATCGGCCATTTAGCCTTCCACTCCTTGATCTGGCCGAACCAGTCCTTGCGGTCGGACATGCTTCGCATCTCCACGTGAGGCAACAGCTGTGCCAAGTTCTCGGCAACATCGCCTTCAACGGCTTCCGTGGCTTGGACAACCTTGTTGATGTTCTTGGGAAGGATGTCGAAGTGGACGATTCCACCACGACCCTCAGCAGCCGCAGCCTTGGCAGCAGGGGCGAACTTTGCGATGTTCAGCGTCACACGATCGTCAAAGCGAGCACCCAATGCAATGATGAGATCGGCTTCCTGCATAGCCATGTTGGCGAAGGCGGATCCGTGCATACCAAGCATGTAAAGAGACTTTTCATCAAGCTCGTCAAAGGAACCAAGTCCGTGCAGGGTAGTCGTTACGGGGATAGATGACTTCTCGGCGAACTCCTTCAGAAGTGCCGGGCCGTTACCCGAGATCATGCCCTGGCCGGCGTAGATAACAGGCTTCTTAGCCTTGTTCACCAACTCAGCAACGCGGCGCAGAGACACAGCCAGCTGCTTTTGGGTCATTTCCATGGCGGCTCGCGATGCCGCGCTGGGAAGAGCAGGGAGTGCTGTCTCGGTAGGAATGGCCTTCCTCAGAATGCTGGCAGTGACATCCTTGGGCAGATCGACCAAAACGGGCCCAGGGCGTCCGCTGGTGGCAATCTCGAAAGCCTCGTTGATGCGCCTGGGGAGCTCGGCCACGTTCTTCACCATGACGTTCCACTTTGTGCAAGCGCGCGAGATACCAATGACGTCGGCCTCCTGGAAAGCATCGCTGCCGATAGCTGTAGTCACAACCTGGCCACAGAAGACAACCAGGGGAGTTCCATCGGAGAGAGCATCTTGCATCGGGGTGATGACGTTCGTGGCACCAGGGCCCGAGGTTACCAGAACGACACCAGGCTTGCCCGAAGCGCGGGCGTAGCCCTCAGCCATATGTCCAGCACCTTGTTCATGTTTCGGGAGGATGAAGTCGAAGTGTGTGGAGTTGTAGATGGCATCGAAAACAGGAAGAATTGCGCCGCCAGGATATCCGACTAGGACTCGTTAGATTTGTTTATACAGAATCGAGGTGGATATGGTTCACGTACAGACGTGCTTAACACCCTGTCGGAGCATCATCTCGTGGAAAATCTCGCCACCGGTCTTGCCAATGAACGACTCGTCCATTTCAGGCGTCCGAGGGTTCACGAGGGGCTGCACATGGCTGCCGTCTTTCGTTTCGGCTGTGTTGAAAGCGGGTGCGGGTACCTCGCGGGGACTGCATTATGTAATTTGACGTCAGTATAAGTTTCCCCACGATAGCGACTTGAATGGGCAACGTACGCAGCAGCAGCAGTTGTCTGAGTCCTCACGCCAGTCGGACCCTTCTTGGAATTCACAGCAGACACGACGGCCGACGAGGTGAAGAGGCGCTGTTGGCACTGGACGCGCGGGACCTGGGTCAGGGCCTTGACGGCCCTGGAGGCTTGCCTAGTTCGCATCATGGTGATGATTGTGCTGTGCTTAGTAGACACAATTGAACCAGCGACAGGAAGAAAAAATGAAAAGATCCAGAGTTGCAACACAACTTAAGCTTTCCAGTCGTGAGTCTCTGGAACCCGGGGTGACGGAAGGGAAATAAATAGCTGTGGCGGCAGGGAAAAAAGTATGGACTAGGGGACCCCAAGGTATGAGTCGAACAAACCAAACCACCACTACGGCGGCCGTAGTGAAAGAGGGTGTGCGAGTGCGGTAGACCGCAAAATACCAAACCCGCGGCAACGGAGCTTGAAAAAAGAATTGGTCTGCGCTGATTCGTCGAGGTCTGTGTGGGGTAAGGCTCCTCCAGGGGATTGCGCAAGTTGGTGCATACAAGACCTGTGGCGATATCGGCTTTTACAAGCAAACAAGCAGACAAGCAGACAAAGCAGACAAGTAAGCTGACTGCTTCGATCGAACGTCGGATGCGATTGTGATTGGAAACGCGTTCATCCCCCAGGTCCAATGAATACTCCGTAAATTTATTTTGAACATCGAAGCCAACATGTCATTCTGGTAATTCACGTCTCAATCATCGTATCTTCGCATTTTCGCATTATGGAGTAAAGAGTCCAATAGAGAGTGATATTCTGCTCTGACGACATTGATTAGGTCGGTTTCCGTGACAGGATCCATCCATGGCTGGACTCTAAATTTTAATTTTTTTTTACCAGTTTCAATGCGACCAATCTCGCCTCTGGCCCTTTGCCCTGCTATTGGCTTCCGGTCACATACAGTCAGACACTCTTAGGGGTCCTGCCTGTCAGACTGAATCAAAACCTGCGGTTCTGCTGCGGGACCAAACCTCTGCAGATTGAGTCCTGGCAGGCTGGGAATCTAGATGCCACCTTAAAACCTTGATCGCCTCTAAGAAGGTTGGCGCTATTGTTTTTCTGCCCTCTAGTCGACTTTGCGCCACCTTCCGCCTCCTTATTGTACCTACCGACAGCGCTGGTCGCTACGGCCGGAATGCAGACTGTTTCCGGCCTTATACTAATGCATCGTCGTGCTAAACTGGGTTGTAAGTGTTGAATGGGGAGAACAGCATTATCACCGCTATCAAGATAATCGTGGGGAGGGTCTTAAGTTGATCGCCCCGTGTTAATACCGTTCTGGGCCTGCACATGGGCAACCCCAGGTATCCCCTGCATGTATCCACGAATGTATCAACCCGTGATTCAAACAACCAACGCCTTACTATGTATATTATATCCGTGTACTTCTCTGAATGAAGTCTTCAATCTAGCGCGACTATTCCAAACCTAATTATGTTCTATCCTTATTATATACGGCATGAAACAGTTTCTTACGGCTTTGAAAACTTGATTGAACAAAAAGATGTAGAATGTGTATTTCATTCCGAGGAGTGATAAGCCGCATATGCATACATATAATACTTCTTTATAGCGGATATCACTAGCTTCTCTACTTCTGGTCAGTCAGCTGGTCAGGCATTTACTTACTCAGCGTCCGTTCTTGGGTTGGGCGAGCCCTGGTTGCTTACTATACCCCTATATCCCTATACCCTTATACCCTTATACCCTAGTTGCTCGTCGTGCATCATAACGGTCAACTGTCGCCTGGACAGGGGACAGGCCAGTGTATCGATCAATGCTGTACTACAATTACACTTGAGGAAATGTGATAATGCCCGAGCAATGACAGGTAAGGATATATCCAATGCCTAAATGCAGATGCCGTGTTCGTAGCCATTTCGCTGCGCATCGGATGAGCCTGGCCAATCACGCCCGTCTTTCAGTTCCCAATTCGGAAAAGGCAGCTTGAGGCCCACCCTCTCTCCACGACCCCGCGGTTTGTCGTTCGTTCCCCCGAACCGAAGTTCCCCATCGAACCACAACGCACAAGCCCCCACAGGGTAGCATCGCATACGAGATATGTAGTAGACTTGCTCGTGGAATTCCATCAGTGGAAAAAATGATGAACCAGACATTTCATCAAGTTTTTGACCTCTTATTCATTTTGAAGTATGGCTAAGATTGCTAAGATCGAGTACTTCCGCGTGCCGCCTCGATGGCTGTTTGTCAAGATCACGGATGACACTGGTGTCGCAGGATGGGGCGAGGCCTCGCTTGAAGGTCACACACAGGCTGTGGAAGGTTGCCTGGAGTCGTGGGCGACTCGATACCTTGGACTTGAAGCAGAGTTAGTGGCGAAGATGCCCGATGAAAATTGTGCACCGGTTTGCTGACGAGTCCATGATAGTGATATTGAGCATATCTGGCAGTTGTCGTATAGGGGAGGGTTCTATCGAGGTGGCCCGGTTCTCATGAGCGCCCTGTCTGGAATTGATATTGCGCTTTGGGACCTGAAAGGCAGCTAAGCTCATACATGTTGACAGTTGCGTGATAGTTCACTGACAAATCTTAGCGAGGAAACTGAATGTGCCTATCTACCAACTGCTCGGTGGCAAGGTTCGTGACAAGTTGAGAGTCTACGCATGGATAGGAGGCGACAGGCCGAGCGATGTCGAGGAACAAGCGTGTGTATCCTGGATCCAATTTCAAGCGCCAAGGTTGCTAACTCGGTCTGCAGCAAAGCACGCATTGCACAAGGCTTCGATGCGGTCAAAATGAACGGGACCGAAGATCTGGGCTGGCTAGACTCACCTAGGAAACTGGACGAGTGCGTGGAGAGGGTGAAAGCAGTCAAAGCTCTCGGACTCGACGCCGGTGTCGATTTCCATGGACGGGTGCATAAACCTATGGCAAAACAGTTAGTGGCCAAGCTTGCCCCTCACGAACCCCTTTTCGTGGAAGAACCATTGCTGTCGGAGAACATTGGCGGCATCAAGGACCTCGCCGCTCTGAGCAGCGTGCCGATTGCCCTTGGCGAGCGACTCCATAGCAGATGGGACGTAAGGCCCTTCATGGAAGCGGGATGCGTGGATATACTCCAGCCCGATGTATCCCATGTCGGAGGCATATCGGAAATGCGACGGATCGCATCAATGTGCGAGACCTACGACGTGGCCTTGGCACCCCATTGCCCTCTAGGACCCATTGCTCTTGCAGCTTGTGTACAGGTTGATGCGGTATCCGCCAATTTCGTAATTCAAGAAATGTCATTGGGAATCCATTACAACGTCGGGGGGTTCGATCTTGAAACCTATACTAAAAACTCCGACGTATGGAATGTGGAAAGGGGTTATATCAACTTGCCGGTAGGGCCTGGGCTGGGAATTGAGGTTGACGAGGATCAAGTCCGCAACTTATCCAAAGAAGCCAAGGCATGGGTTAGTCCGATATTCTCGGGCCCTGGCAAGGAATTAAGAGAGTGGTGATGTGAAAGTTGTCGATATGTTGCCGTATATCTAGACTTTTTAGGGACTTAGAATCACATTGGCTATGCTTCAACTGGGTGGAAAAGGGAGGGCGAAAAGGGGCTAAAAAGAGAGCAAAAAGCTCAGCTTGGAGCTCCCTGGCCAGGCCGGAACTGGCTGGGGCTTATAGGCCTACGAAAACCCAGAGGATTTTACTATTATACATTTGAACTGTTAGGACGTATATAGTCTAATACGCGTATACCAACGAATTACAGGCTCTACCAGTAGTACCAACTTGTCCGAAACATAGTACGTTGAGAAAATGTAAACTATAATACGAAGAATGATAGTGATGATGGATAATTGCAATAGCCTGTTTTTGTAAGCACCGATGAATGCTTAGTAGAAAGGATCGATGAGATTCCAATTCAGATACGACTGATGTATGTGCGCAATACCCAACGCGGGTGGCTGATTAATCAAGCTAGGATGTCGTGGTTATCTAATCTCGTCCCAGATCCATCACTGATGTAATCCACTTCTGCCTGTCTTAGCTACGGATCACCATCCTCATAAGATGGGAGCCGAACTCTTCAAACTATCGTCTCATACATCAAGACATCGCCTCTGAAAATGGAAACCAAATACGCTGGCATCCAGCAGGCCTGCCAAGCCGCCCGGTGCATCCAGGACTTGCGATCGCTAGCTACTCGCAAAGGCGCGGCACCATCATATCCGTCCATCTCCAGCATCCCCAGAACCTCTCCGGAGCGACTAGCGCAAGCCTCTCCAGACAACGACCCATCATCCCCCAACAATGCCCGAACCTACCTCTACCTCGCCTACGGCTCGAATCTGGCCGCCGAGACCTTCCTAGGCGTCCGAGGCATCCGACCCCTTTCCAAGGTCAATGTCTCGGCGCCGGCATTCGACCTCACCTTCGACCTGCCGGGCATTCCGTACCGCGAGCCCTGCTTCGCCAACGTCGCGCCGCGCAAGCACCTCCCCGACCCTCCCAAGCCCCCGCAGCGACCACCACAGTTCCCTCCTCCACCCGCCTCTTCCGATATCAGCAACGAGAAGGCGGGACTACTACTCCCTTCGTTGCCACCGCGCGCCCCGACCTGGTCCAAGGGCCTCATCGGAGTCGTGTACGAGGTGACGCCCGAGGACTACGCGACCATCATCCGGACCGAGGGCGGCGGCGCGGGATACCTCGATATTCAGACGCCCGTGGTCGCATTGCCGGCGCCCATTGCCGTGCCGGAGAAGCCGCCGATCCCCGAGCTGCCGCGCCCCTTCCTCGCGCACACCCTCTACCAGCCGCGGCTGCCCGATGCGCCCCCGGACGACGAGACGAACGCCGGCGACGGCCCCGACGAGCCCCCCAAGAGCAAGTGGTGGTTTAAGTTTGTGGCCCCCGTGCGCCGCCCCGAGCCCGACTACGCCCAGGCCAGCGCGCGCTACCTGAAGCTCATCACGGACGGTGCCGCGGAGCACGCCCTGCCCGACGACTACCAGGCCTACCTGCACCGGCTGCAGGCGTATACCATCACGCAGTGTCGCCAGGAGTTCGGCAAATGGCTCTTCACGATGCTGTGGCTGCCCCTATTCTTCCTGGTCATGTACTTCAGCCGCGTGCTTTCGGACAAGGACGGCATAGTGCCGCGCTGGCTGGGCGTCACTATGGTTGTCATGATGAATATTATGTGGATGAGCTACGATACTATATTCTTGAGGCTGTTTAGCGACGGCGAGAGGACGATGGAGGATGATGACGACTATGACGACCATAGGTCTGGGAGGGTTACTACGAGGAACAGGGGGAGCCGTTGGCTGCAGTTGGATGGTGCGATGCTTGATGAGAAGAATCGGCTGTTAAGCGACTGGTAACCCTGATGTTGTCAGATTTGTACAAGTAAGTTTTAATGTATTTGTAGCCCGTAGCCCGGTGTTTTGTACTTTTTGGCCTTGAAGTTTGCTCCAACACGCTCATTACTTCCCCTGGGAGCCAGAGACACCTCAGACTACAATCACCGAATGCATAGCAAAGTAGGTTATCATAATTTGAACCAGTTATATAAAGTCTCTAAGACATTCGAGCCTATATAAGTGCAGTGACCGCAACTAGTGTTTGCTGAGGGTATCAACGCCTTTTGATCTATGTGATCACTTCGTCCCGTCCTTGCCTCCCAAAACTCCTTGTCCTGTATGTATACCCCAGTCCATTCCGTTTCATAATACGCGCTTAGTTTCTGCGCTTGTTGATCAGCTGCAATAGATCCTGGTAAGTGTTCTTGCCTTCGATGATATCGTTGACAGCAGTGAAGAGCGGGTAATCCTTCTCCATGTTGTGAACCTTTAAGAAGCTGTGGACCTCCATCGCTGTGGTGGTGCCTTGCAGCTTCTGACCGTTCAACTCCTTGGCTTCGATTTCAGCCACACTGACGCCCTGCTCCACGGCATGGCTTGCGCATCTGAAGTTTCTTCCACTGCTGCAACTGGTAATCAGATCGGCGACACCCGCACTCTCTATAGTGAAGGTCTCCGGCTGCACTGTCTCCTTGAAGAACTCCTTGCCAAACTTGATCATCTCGAGTAATCCACGTCGCACGATCTCCGACTTTGCGTTGTCTCCAAGACCCAGACCCACGACGAAACCGGCGCCCAGCGCGACAATGTTCTTGAGGGCACCGCCCAGCGACACACCGGCAACGTCGGACACCATGCTGACGAGGAAGTAGGGGCGCTCGAAGAGGAGCTGGAAAGTGTCGTGGTCGAGAGGGGGGTATTCGGCGGGCACGGGCACGAGCTTGGTCTTGCTGGTGCGTCCTCGGGCATCCTTGTGCTGCATATCGGCGAGCGGGGTGATGCTCAGGTTGGGAGCCGATTCTTTCGCCGAGCCACGAATCGGCGTCGTGGAGCGGGGTGACGGGTTGCGAGACGAGTCCATGGGCGGGGGGTCGTAGGCGATGGTAGTGCCGCACCACTTCTCAGCGGCGATTTCGGACGCGATGTTGGCACCGCTCAGGGCACCACAGTAGATGCCCAGACCATCGCCGATCCATTCGGAGAAGAGGGAGATGCCCTCATCTGTGACGTGTACACCCTTAATGCAAGAAATTCCTCGGGCGAATGGAACGATCTTGCCCTTGATCTGAGACGAGACTCGGTCGATGAACTGATGGGGAAGGTTGAAGATCAGGATAGAAGAATCCTTCACGGCATCGACCACGGAGGGGTTGGCGATCAGGTTGCTGGGAAGCTTGATGCCGGGCAGGTACTTGACGTTTTCGTGGTATTTGTTGATGATGTGGGTGAGCTTCTGGGGCTGGTCGCCCACAGCCTCGTCGTAGTGAGGGGAGTCTTTGGGAATGGTGACATCCTCCTCGTACACCCACATGTGCACCTCGGGCTCGAAGATATCGGGGTGCTCCTTGGTGTTCTCAGCAACAATCTTGGAGATGGTCGAACCCCAGTTACCGGACCCAATGACGGTCACCTTGTGCCGCTTTTCATGGGCCTGGGCCTGGGTTGAAAGGAAGTCGGGAGACATTTTGACCGAGTAGGAACGCCGAAACTGAGATCTAAGGCGGCTTTGGTTTGGTGGGGAAGAGCCGTGAAGTGTCCGAAGGTGGGCAGATGCGGTGCGGAAAAGGTGGGATGAACGAGTAATTGTTGCTACAGGGGCCGGGTAGCGAATCAAGATACGCATCAATACAGATTTCTGACAAGAAGCAGGATACTGTCTCCTTTATAAAAGAAGGCGGCAGTTCAGAGATGACCTAGGTGCTCCAGTACGGTTGCACAGCCAGCTACGTGTAGAATGCTGAAGTTGTTTCTCCAGTCTGGTCTTGGTGGATGTGGATGCAAACCCTGGCCCAATTTCTCGGCCGAGGAGGAGCAACTGCCTAGGTTAGGTAGAATGGCACTCGCCTGCTCGCCTTTCCTTTCCTTTCCCCTTCTTCTCAACCGAAGAGGACAATGGGTTCAGCTAGTTACTTAGGTAAGATGTAGGTACTTTAGCATTCGATTCCCACCCGAGCTATGCCTGTCAGTTGAGCACGAAGACAGACTCTTGGCTAATCCGCTGTCTCTGTATGACGCAAATCGGACACTTGACCGCCTACCGGTTCTAGCCTACTCTGCTCTATCCTGCTCTAGAATGCAGTACATAGAGGCATACCTACAGGTAGACCAGCCAGGAGGATAGGCCTGACTATCACTGCCCAGGCTGCCAGGAGCTTTCTCAGATGACAGCGGCCAAGTCCGACCGTTGTCCCATGTGCCGAGGAGGCTAGGAGGTTCATCGATGCTTCTGATTAGAACCAGGTAGTTTGGCAGTCGCATGGCGGTTTGCCCCATCGAAGTTCCAGCGATCTCGTTACATCCCGGACGAGGATCGAGGCCCTGTCCGTAATTGTCAAATGCGACACATGTGAAAGCTCTTCCCTACATACCGTTTATAAAGGCCGGTCCATAGTAATAACTCCGTCTGCGGAAGGAGAGTCGTATCCTCTTCAATCAAATCGGACTTGCTTATTCTACGTACGTACACACCTTTTAAACGAACAATAGCAACTTATAGCTAATCACTTCACTATTTGCTCACGGCCAGTGGCACTGTCTACCGCGATCGCTGGCAACTTCCACAGCTATGTAGGTGCCAAGGAAGGTAGCGCACTCAAAGTCAATTGCCCCGATCATGACAATCATGACAACTTGGTACGGTGCTATTTCTCAAGCTAACCGTTAGATCCCATTTTTACTGTCATCGTGGAAGTCATCAATTGATTGATGATTGATGGGGGGAGCTTGTAGGGGCGGGCCTGTCTGTGCCTTGTGCCTGTGCCTGTGCCTATGCTTGCTCGTGCTATGGGTTCTGCTATGGGATTGAAGAGACCCGACCGTGACGCGGTTCGCAACTCCACTAAAAAGTCCCCAATCAACAATAGGTCCCTACCAGAACTGAGCCTCCATTTCCAACGGGTCAAGCGCGATTGTTGCATATATCTCAATCATAACGTGTTCATATTGTTTAATGGTCGATTTGTGTTTGTATTGTTAAGTGTATTATTTTACTAGGCGATAATCTGGTTGTAAATCGCATTTCATCGCATTTCAGCGCGCCTACAGAACCTACCATGCAGATGTACTTGCCTTGCCTGGTCGCACACGGCATGCAGCTTCCTATTTGACCGTCCAATCCGCAACAAACAGCAGCAGTGCCTGCCGCCAGTCGCTCACCACCAATCATCCGACGTGATGAATGTCGAGCAGTGTCGCAAAACCTCATCAGAGGCCCTATCAGCGGGCAAACCGAGCACCAGTCGCAGTATAGGCCCAACCCTTGCAAGTCGCGCTCACGAGAGAAAGGCATCGCTACATACCGAGCCCAAAGACAGCAACAACACACAGGCGGGGGAGGCCCACGTGCCTCAGACGACCCCGACTGCAAACCACGCACATCGTTCACCACTGCGCACGCGTGCGCGATCCAACTTGAGCAGCCTCGGCGGTTCCGACTCGCCTCGCTTCCCGCGACCGAGTACCACAGCGCCCAGCGTATCGCAAACATCGTTGCGCCGCCGCCCTTCGGGCCAACAAAAAGCTCCAATGCACAGTGGCTCGACCCCCCGCGAACGGCGACCGCTCGGCTTGGCGCAAGCCTGGAGCCTTGCCAAGGCAAATGACGACGACAATGACCAAGGCGACGAAACGTTCGATCTCAAAAATGCGTTTGACATGGCAAAGGCGGAGGCAGACGGAGTCAGGCTGGGGTCGCCTAGCCCGGCCCCTCGGCCCCAAAGATCAAGAAAGGATTCAGAAGAGCTAGCGACTGTTCGCGATTCTGGACGCGACCTTGGCCAGCAGCTCAAATCGTTTGACCGCACCCACCAGCTCGCAAATGGAAGTGGTCCCCTCAATGGGCTTTTCTCCAGGAAGAATAGTATCGGGCCAAAGGTGGCGGAAACCGCAAACACCCTTGTTGCCAAGGCGAGCGAAGGCGACTTGCGAGACGCTTCGCAGCCATCCGGGGCAGGCCAGGACGCCCATTCGAGGAAAGAGTCATCAGAAAGTCTCCTCAGCGTGGAGGACTACCACAGGTTCTCGCCCCTGCCTTCTATTGTGCCCGGTCGCGGCGATCTAAACCGGTCTTCTAGCAAATCTCGGCCAGGTTTAACCCCTAGGAAAAGCTACAACACTCCTAGCAAATCCCGACCGAATTTCTCCCCCGAGAAAAGCTTCAACTGGCAGCTTGATGCCGACTTCACTGCGGGCGACCTGCAAATCTCCGATAGTCCACGTATTAAGGCTGCGAGGACGAATGGCCGCGAAGCAAACCATGATTCGCCCAGTACCAGCTCGCAAGGATCGGATACTCCCAATGGTCGCCGCAGTGACGCCAGGCTTGACCAAATCCGTCAGGCGGAAATTGAAGCCGCCGGAATCGAGTTTCCCGAGAGCGACGAAAGCTATCCCAAGAAGACCAATCGGCGGCTGGAAGAGATCAGAGCGCGGGAAATGGAAGCCGCGTCTAAAAGGGCTCTTGCAACAAGTAGGCTCGATGAGATTCGCATCAAAAACTCAGAAGCCCGGTCCGAGTCTCAATCGCCAGAATTGGCGAAAAACACAAATAGAGACCCTCCTCATAGATCTTCGTTCAGCGATTTGGATACTGCCAAAATAAATGGTGGTGACGGTGGGGAAGCGATCAAGGATGACCCCTTGACAATATCAAAGAGTCTCAACGAGAAACCCTTCAACAAAGCATCCGACAGCGAGGGCGTGGAAAAGGCAGAGACATGTAAGGGACCGTCTAGAAATGATTCCTATGATCTACTTCGTCAACTTGCCCGAGCCACAAGTTCAAGTCCTTCCCCTCCCAACACGAAAACTATAGAGGAACCACTCTGGCAAGAGCCGATCATCAAACAAGAGCCGACGGAAAAAGAGATCGCCACTAGGCCGCGCTTTCTGCGCGATGACAGACATCCGAGGAATCTAGAAGCTAAGGGCTTTAAGGGAAGACCTTCTGTTGGTTTCGCTGGACTGAGTAAGAATCTCTCTGGCGACTCTTTACCAGAAAAACGGCGTATGTTGGCGACCTCAGAGCCTGACCCGATTGATCGTATTGAAGCCGAAATGAAGCTCTTCGCACCGCAGGACAACTACTCGGAAAAGGGGTCCGTTCGTGCTCCCTCGCCTACAAGTTCTGATACGGGGGATGAGGAAACACCACGCCCGGACCGTGGCGTTGATCCTTTAAGTCAACCGACCCCGCGTGTCACTGGAGCATACGTGGACACCCCGGCCACCGTCAGAGTTAAGAACGAAGATGGTAGAGTACCCGAGAAGAACCCAGAAGCTAAAGGCTCCCTGGCTTCTAGGCTGCTCTTCGGTTCCCGGTTCGGCTCCCGATCGCGTACGTCCAGCAAGAGTGATTCGGAGCCTAAGGAGCCCGACATCAAGCAGGAGGAAAGTGATGGGCAAGGCAGAACCGGAAGAACCGGCTCGAAATCCGCAGCACGACACTCGCGCGCAGCCTCTCGGCGCCGCAAGCCCTTGATCAATACCGCCAAAATCCCCACACCATCAGAAGACCTTCGGGCTATTCTTCGTCAAAATCGAATAGATGACTCGACATTGGATGATGCGGAGTTCGACCGGCTTCTAGCCGGTTCCAACTTGGATCATGAGGCCCTTGAAAAGGTCGTCAGTGAAACCATCCAAGCAGTAGACGAAGCCTCAGGTACCCCTAACTCCGAAGAGAGAGAAGAGGAGCTGGAAAGGCAAAGGATAGAGCGCATGAGCAAGTCACTCAAAACAGGCCTTCTCAGCATTCGTTCTGCGAAGCAGGGCATTGAGCGTCTCGAGGGCAGGGTGGCGCAGTCCGAGCACCAGATCTCGCCCACCCTGGCTGCTGACCTGGGCAAATCCGGCAGTTGGAAATTCCCAACTGTTAAACCTCAGGCCAGTGATGGCGGCATTAACATTTCATTCCCTCGCTTTTATCGCAGGAGACCCCACTTTGGCTTCACACCCCTTGGACTATTGAGCGTGATATTATTCGCTTGGTATACGTTGGAGTCTGCTTTTTGCTTCTTGTACGTGTCAGACTACGAGTGTGCACCCAACTATCCATGCGACTGGTCACCTCACGAGCCATACTTCCCGTATGCCATGCCGTTCATGCTAGACGAGTGGACGACGGGCGGCAAAGGGCGTGAGCTGGCCTGGCGCGTCGGTGAAGAAGTAGGTGATGTAGCGGCGGAAGTATCTGATTGGATCACGGGTAACGACTTTACGAAGAGAGACACCATGTACATGAACGCCTGGGAGAGGAAGCGACACTGGAGGAGGCTGAGGAAGCATGACCTCGTCAAGAAGTGGAACGAACCCCCCGAGTATCGAGACAAGATCAGGAGCTGGAAGGCAGCCTTTCAAGCGCGAGAGCGTGCGCGCGAGACCGGAGACGACTGGGACTACGAGATGACGATGAGCGAGGACGAAAGTCTATAAGGGCTACTCTTCACACTTGCATCATGCATGCAAGGCATGGGGTGTGACGCTTGGAAACCCCACATCAACATCGTCGGTCGGGATACGAGAAGCGCCACCTCTTCTTTTGTCAATCAGCGTTGGTGGATGGATATCCAACATTGGAGTGCTTAGGATACCAAACGGTTGCAATTGCTTATAGATGACACTTCGGCAAGGCGTTGGCGGCAAGTTTTATAGGCAAGGTTAAATGCAGCTTCAGTCACAAATCATCAATGTCAAATACAAATACCAATTTTACACATATTACATGTACTATTACTTGGACAATGCTGTACACCAGTCCAAGCAAGCAGCGAGGTCATTGCTTAATTACCAGTATTTTACCGGTGGAAATAAAATCCATACCTCCTTAAAAAGTAAGACACAGCCCGTAAGGCTGCTAGTAAAAGAGAAATCCCTTACAGTGCGCCGAGTTCGATCGGAGCCCAGCGAATAGGGGTAGGAAGTGGCATACTAGGCTACATTGTCAAAAATCCTCAACAATGACCAACTCATGATCTTCGAGTTGATAAAAGCCAAATATTTATCTCTTAGAGCCGGGACAATACCGTCAAATATCAATCAACGTGGTGCCTGTCAAACTAATGGGGGTATCAATAGGGTTTGTTGCCAGAATATAAAAACGGAAGGAAGGAGCGACGTGACCCAAACAACAGCTACCAGTGGACACCTTCGGTCAGGGCCTACCTACATGTACATGTTGGCTGTAGGCTGTTGATTCCAAAAGTACCTAAGGTCAAGTCGATGCTATTCTCAATCACATCAACATATCCGAGATATCTTGACGTCGTTCCTAGGTTTCAACGATCCACGAGGCATACAATTGCAGGGGTATGCAGGCTTCCCAACATGGGTTCTTCATTTCCATCCATCCAATCATTCTTCCAAAGGGAAGTCAGGTGCAGGAATGAGGAAAAGGAGCCAACGGCTTTGGGTGTCCCTCGAGATGGCTTTACATCGTCGGAAGTGGACGCCGCCCTTGATCCTCTGTCGGTACCCTGGAGTCCGGCGAGAGCCTACGAGAAGATGCCCATCGCCCACCTTGAGACTGGCCCGCGCGACTACGAGATTGTGGGCCGCATAGTCAATCACTCACGCTCAATGCCTGGTCAGAACGGTCAAGGAGACGATGATGATATGCAACGATATCTGGCCGTAAGCGACGGCAGCGCTGCAATTGCGGTATGAGAAAATTCATTCTACACCATGTTTGTGATTCGTCATCTGAATTTTGTTTAGGTCAAGATCTTCTATGGAAGGCCAGCCCATCACACACCCATCATCGGCCAACGTGTGACCATCTGGTCCACCTATCTTTCCCACGCCAAGAAAGCAGATATAGGCCACATTCCTCTTGTACATTGCTCGATAACGCTATATCCTGGTCGCACTCTGGCGTCGCACATTATGTTCCATCACGACCCCCCAGATAGTACGGAGGCGACTATACTTAGGACGCCCCTGGAGCTCAACCCAGAAACGCCAGACGACCTACGGGGATTGATGAGTCTCAGGTCATTTCTGGACGATGGATACGATATGGGAGACGGCAAAATCTTGGTATGTGTCAAAAGCGTTGGCCCTCGCAAAACAATTCAACCCAAAAACCGCGATACTTCGGTGAGCCTAGTGGAGGTTGGTATCTTCGATGAAACCGCCACATCCGTCCTCAAGCTGTGGGGTGACAAAAGTGATTCCGCACAAGGCTGGGTGCCTAATCGAACTACCGTGCTCATATCAAGCCCTTCGTATAGACGAAGTGACCATTCGAACAAGTTGGTGTCCATTGGGCTCGGGTATAGTTCTATGCTTGAGGTTAACCCGCAATTTCCTGCTGCGGATTGGTTGCACCGGAACGTCACCAACATGATGAAGATGGACTCCATCGTGACACCATTCCCGGAGGATCTGTGGGACATTGAAAGGACTGTCCAAGGGCCAGCCAGAGTGCTTTATACTCTGGCCGAGATCGAAGAAACGATTCGTCGACCCGAGGGGCGTTGTGCTGATTTTACCGGTAAGGTCAACATCATTATCCTTGGCATAAATTTGATGGATCTCTGGAGAAATATGAAAGTTTATTGCAATATATGGTACGTTTATGACCCTTTACGACGAATTCAAATGCTGACGCTTCATCTCAGCTGCGGCATTTCGTTGTTCGCCAACACACCATTTGCTGCATGTAAAGACTGCGGTGTGCAACGCGAGTTGTTGCCCAACCCCAAGATCATCGGCAGTTTGATTGATGAAAGCGGTACAATGAAGGGCTCGAAGCTTGTATGGCACGAGGATGCGTGGAATCGGCTGCTGCACGGGCATTCGTCCGAAGAAGACGACATAAACCCATTCGAAGATGATTCTGACGGGGTGGGATCATCGGTGCATCCACGGAGGAATATCAAGAGGCTGAAGAAGAATGATCTCCAGGGTCTTGAGGATCAACTATCATACTCCCGCGTAACCTTGACGTTCGGCTGGGCGGAAAGTTTGGAGAAGTTGTGTATTCTGTGGGTAGAATGGTGAACCTAACGCCCGTGATGCACACAATAGTACTATAGCAGGAGGAAAGCGTGCCATATGGTGAGATTTCTTCTCATCGCTAATGAGGTGGTATTGACGAAGGTCTATCTGCTAGCTGGGACTGGTATCCAGAATTTTATCAGATGATGGAAATTACGAGCTGGGGGAATACTAGCTATATGAAGTGCTGATAGGGCCAATAACAAATCAAGTTAACCAAGTCTCTAAACCCAGCAACATCATGAACGCTTGCCTACCTGTCCGGCCTATGCAATAAGAGCGAGGCAGATCTCATCTTGAATGTATGTGGTGGTGGTAACAACTATATTACCGAAGCAGAGACAGAGGAAGATACTTTCTGGTCATCTAGGGGTGATGGTGACGGAGGAGCGGTCTTGGCCAACTTCTCCTTAACATTCGGGGTTCTGCCCCATTTTGGAATATACATCAGTTACAAGTATGTACTTATCGAGGAAGCATTCTGTCAGATCTATTAAGAGTCATGATGACTCTCTTAAGGAGGCATTGACCTTTAATATGGATCAATTAGTACCTGCTGGCATAGCCTGCGAGATGGCATATTGATTACTTGGAGTACAGTCCGTATCAATCCTGAAAAATATTTGATTGCTCGAAGTAAGCACATCCATACGTCGTTCATAAGAGACCAGCGAGCACGGAAACCATCCCTTAGAATCGACTGGCATTTGACCGAGCAATATTGATGCCAAGGAGTCGACAAGAGGGAGAGCGGCGCAGCACAGATCAAGGATAATGCAATTGCGCCACTTCCGTCGATTATAGAGAGGCCTACGCAAGCGACGTGGTGGGATCAGACATGAAAATAGGTAAGGCACTCTCAAATCATGTGCTGCAGATATCATGCTTCAGGGATGGAGATGTCTCAGTAATATTGGCCTCTGCGAGGACTATCTTAGGACATTTGAATAATGGTGGACTCGGATGTTGAATTCCGCACTTAAAACCGTTGAGAAATGGGGGGTGGTCCCGAAATAAAGATTGGCCGTTGGCCAACACCACGCTTCTCAAGTTCTCTCCTCTTCCCCTTTCCACGTAAAGGGTCATGATGACTTCACGCCACTAAAAGAGCTTGTGCTCCAGGCTCATATCTGACTCCGGCTCCAGACCAACAAACGCGCGGAAGATGTTGGTCAGAGCAGCGCGCTGCTTGGCCAGGGCGTTGACAACCGGCGTGCCTGGGGGTGTCAAGGGGGCCTTGAGCATGTAGCTGAGGATGCTGAGCACACTGTGGAAGCCCTTGTACTCCGTAGTGGCAGCTCCATCCTCGGAGCACGATCTCCACTGGACGCGGGTCATCAACTCGGCGATCAGGACCAAATCGATGATCAGGGGGGATGCCAGGAGAGAGTCCTCGCAAACGTTGAAGAGACTGCATTATGTATTGGTTAGTAAGCACGTCTAGGATTCGGGTACGAAACTTGATGAAAGTCGACTTACGAGATGGTCTGGTGACCGCCCATGAAGATCTCGGCGTAGTATTCATCGAGCGCACGTTTGTTGTCGCCAACCGCCGGCATATACTTGATGACGACGCAGTGGTCGGGCTTCTCGCCCTTCTCCGGGTACAGGATGTGGTTAGCCTCGACCATGTCGTCGACAACGTTGGACTTGGAGATCTCCTTGGATCGGAACTGCCGGTGCGAGTTGAGGTTCTTGCCGTCGTTGTTGCCGAGATGGTTGTAGCTCGCGATCGAGGTGAGCTTGATACCGGCGTTGATCATGAAGTCGACGAGGGCCGACTTCATCTTGGTCTGGCCTGACTTGAAGTCGTCGCCGCCGATGAAGGCGTCGTGCCTCTCGGCAAGCTCGATGGCGCCCGGGACGAAGGTGTTCTGGGGCGAGCCGTTGATGAAGGGGACCTGCTCGAGAATGCAGGCGACGGCGAAGACGGTCGAGGGTGAGACTTCCTCGTGGCCTGTCTCAATTGCCTTGAGCAGGTTGTCGGCTGTGTCATTGACGCCCTCGATGAGGTCCGCGTATCGCTCCGTGTTGGCGGTCCACTGTACAATCACCTTGTCCAGTCCGTGGTTGGCCTTGAAGTCCCTGATTTCACATTAGAGTCTGAACTCAGCACGTCGAGCTCTGATTCAACTTACTTGATATCCTCGCGGATCTTGTTAACGTGTGCCATACAGGCCTTGGATCCCTCGAGGACATTGTCTGCGCGGTCTTCCTGGTTGGCAGCGATGAAGTCAGGATAGTAGATACTAGGCAGAGGCACCATGTACGACATCTCCTTCTTCAGCTGGGCCTTCAGGGTCGGTTCCAGAACGGCAGCTCTGTCCATGGCGTCGGCCATGTTCATGCCCGAGATGTCCCAACCGCCAACCACGAGATCATTGGGGTGGACGATGGGGAGGACCTGGTTCAAGGGGATATTGACATCCTTGTTAGTCTCGGGGTCAGTGCCAAGCTTCATGGTTGAGCCCATGACGACGGAGCCGTAGTAGTTGGCGGCACGAGGGCCCTCACGAGTCTCCCACGTCGTGTTGCGTCGGTTGGCCATGATACCAGCAGTGACGGTCGTACCATTGTTGCCGCCCCAGCCGACAAGCATCATGCCGACCTTGGGGACCTTGAGGCCGACCTTGAAATCATAGAGCTGGGCCTTGGGAGTGACTTGATATTGGCCATTGGGCTGCTTGTTGACGCTGGTAGTGCGGTAAGTATAGCGAGAACGGATCTCGTCATCGGTATACACGACATTGGGGGACGTGTTCTTGAAGAGCAGGTCAGAAATGGGGGAGGGTGAGATGCCACCACCGTTCACAACACCGCCGGAGCCCGTCTTCTCTTCAGCATGCGGAGCCATCTTGATGGTTCAATTAGACTTCTCTTTTCTTTCTTTTTCTTGGCTGTTGAAGAGAATGGATCTATCTGGTGAATGGGGCTGAGTCCGCTGCACCTGGGGAAGAGCAACGAGCTCCGGCGTGTTGGTTGTGAGAGCTGTTCAGTAGGTTGGAAAACATAGGGTTGTTTATCCCAGCGTAAAGCGCTGTATGATGTGTAGTGACAGTTGCCACGTCAAGTCGAATGCGAGTACGTTGGAGAGAGATAAGAACTGACAAGTACGGGAACTTCAGGTGCAGGGACGAGTGGTCAACTTGACTCCTTTTATGTGTAGAACAAGTCGACGGCTGGACGGCAGAGTCAGAGCTGCCCTAGGAGGCTCAAGCGGGACACTATGCAGGCTGGAGCCAATGAAGAGTTGAGGGAAATGTAACAAGACTGATTCGGTCAATCAACGTACATCGGACTCGAGGCTCGCCAAGGGGGCATATCCATGATAAGGGTTACGTGGCTGCGTGGTTGGACTCTATCTTTACTTAGCGACTTCTCCCCGCCAATGGCTAGACGTTGGAATATGCACTATTGCTGGTGATCCGGTGGGGTTTGGAAGGCGTGATTGGGCACTTGCTTCTTGGATAGAAGAGTTGCAGGCACCCTAATGAAGACGACAAGTAGTAGCGGTCTGCAAGCCAAATTATTTCATGTGCGCCGTGCTTCATGCCAGTGTTGGGGCTCATCTGCATCATTCCCGTATGATACCAACTAAGGTATGGCGCTATAAGCAACCATCAGTTCCTCGACGAGAACAAGCCCATCTGTTGCTGTGGGAAAAGTCCGTACGCAATATGGTTCTTCGTGGATGGATATCGATGTACTTACTCACCCACCCCGAATCTGGAGCCCCGGACCTGACTAGAGAAGACTAACGCGGCTAAAGGACTCCCTAGGCAGGTACATGCCTAGACATCTCGGTTAATTGGCAGCAGACACTTGACAGGAAAATCCATCTTAGCAGGTGTATACTCTGTACATAAGTAGTCAGCTCATTCATCACGTTGAAGTTGGGTATGGTATCGTGGAGGAAGAAGATTACCTACATATCTAATTTGCCGATACATACTGATACTGACCTGTCTTCAGAAGTAAGCCGCATGCGACAGGGGTTGGCCCGGGTGATAGGCTGAATGGAACCTGATGATATGCAGCAACAACTGTCTTGTTTTATGCAGTCTTCGCAGAGTAAGTAGTGATTTGCTACACCCGGCTTCCTTCCTATTAGTTCGGACTCTTGATTGCTGAGACCCGTCTCGATCGATACACTCTTACTTAACATGTTTATATTGCAGAAATTCGGCTACATGCAGTCGCGTTTCGAGGGACACTGACTGCAACCCTGCTATGGATATGTCTTTGACCAGCAGCTGCATTTATCACAATTCATTATATACACACACAAGTATATACATATGGAAGAGTGGTTATACTTCAACCGACCCAGGAAATTTGTATCTACACCTTTCGCTGTGCTATCTATCAGCAAACGTGTCTAACACATAATCTTGGCGTGTCCGTTATCGCAATGAAGGGTCCAAGCCATCCAAGCCAGGCAGTTTCATTTCGACAAAGTAGAGACGAGAACTGCCACCCCTCCCCCGTAATATATTAGTTTCTCGATTCACTCGTACGAGTATGCGTAAACAATTCTCCGATTTGGCCAAGTTCGACGTCCACGAAATCGATCTCGCGAAAAAGGTGAGACCTACAGTAATGCAAAAAGAAAATTAAAAAAAATTTAAACGCCGCGAGAATTATTAGCCGAGGATGTACCACTAATGCCATTCAAGCCGAATGAAGGCATTGACAATCCCAATCTCTTCGCCAAACCTTACTTCTCTATTGAAACTCCCAGATCACTTGTTTCTGTTTCGAGTATGACTGCGCAAGATTGCTTACATTAATACCCGATTCATGGCTTCAATTGGGCATCTCAGCTTGGTAGAGAAGAGGTGTTTTTAGCGAGTGCGCCTCAACCACGGCCGTGGGTCGTACTGCCTATGTGTGCGTGCGCTTCCAATCGATCTAGTTATACGCCTGACGCCAGCTTTCAGCTCACACAAGCATGCAAAAAGAAAACGAACAAGGCCGTTGCCTTACAATACACGACTTCTCTTCCTGGCACCTGGGAGAGCTGCCTCGGCTTGCTGGCTTCTCCGCATATTGGGATGCCGGGCTCGCGGGGACTAATGCGGGGGTTATCATGGGTTAGTATCAAGATCAAGTGGGCTATGTGCTTGGAGAGCCCCGTATCAATCCACGTATGTCGTATGGGGAACCTATCATCATTCCCCCCTTCGATATCACCCTCCCATGATGCGAGCAACGCGGGTTGCCATGCCTGAACGAGGGCTTCGTGGCTGCAGGGTTATCGTCAACCCACCTTAGCCGACCTGTCTTCATAATAAGTGGTCTGTAGCCGCCAGTCAGTGCCCGTAGCGTTCTACCGAAGAGTAATATCAAAGGTCTTACTCCTTGCCTCGCGTCACAGTGATTCCTTCACTGTCTTCTTGACCTTTTCTTCACAATCAACAATACTGACTGACTCTCTTGTATCCCATTTTCTGGAATAGCTTTCTTTCTTGTGCATTCTTACTCATTACTTGCTCAAAACCCAACCGTCTACACCTTCCTTGCTGTATTGCGCTTGAGAAACGTATCGACGCCGTTTCAACGAGAGCTCTTTCCCACCTCTCTCGCGCCATGACGATCCACTCTCGCTGGACCGTTGACATTCCGGAAGGCTCTCTGCAGAAATGGCTGTTTGGCAGTCAGACCGGCCCTCTCTCGGACAAGCCCATCTTCATCGATCCTGAGCGCCCGGATACTCATCACTTGAGCTTACACGACTATCGACTATGGGCCAAGCGTTTGGCACTGGGCCTGCAGAGGGCAGGCTTAAAACCCGGTGACCGGGTTCTGTTATTTTCTGGAAATAACTTGTTTTTCCCGATTGTTTTCATGGGGGTACGTTACAGACTCTTCTTATCTTTCGAGGACCGGGCGTTGAGACTAAGTATATATTTTGCTTTTTCTGTGTGTCGCATGGCATTAGCTGGACCATTAGTCTCTGGGACGTCTGCATGCATGCGTACCTGCATTATGTGCCTTAAGCTATGATAACTGACATAAGATATACAGATTTTGATGGCTGGAGGTAAACTATTCGGCTTGGTCTCTACTTCCTATTCTATACTTACTAAATTGGTCTATCAGGTGTTTTCACTGGGGCCAACCCTAGTTTTGTCGCTCGAGAGCTTGCCTATCAGCTAGAAGACAGCGGTGCATCCTTCTTGATCGCCGCCGATGCTAGTATCCCTATTGCCTTGGAGGCTGCCCAGCAAGCTGGACTCCCCAAGAGCCGCTGCTTCAGCTTTGACGACACCGCGCTGGATGCCCATCCCGGCAAAACCCAGCAGGGGGCACGGCACTGGACCGAACTCCTCGCCTCCAAGGCCGACGCCGAGAAGTTTGAATGGGTCGAGCCTGCAGACGCCAAAAGCACCACGTGCTGCCTGAACTACAGCTCGGGCACGACTGGCGTGCCCAAGGGAGTAGAGATCACGCACCGCTCCTACATCGCCAATGGCGTTGGCGTCCTCCACATGACGCAGCTGCAGGATAACTTTGAAGAAAACGTGAAGAAATGGAGGGCATTGTGCTTCTTGCCCATGTATCATGCATATGGCCAAACCTACTTCGCGGTTAACTATCCTAAGCTGGGAGTACCGTAAGTGACGAAACCACTATCCCCTTCCCCCTTCATGCGAGGGTCCTTCCCTATGCCTATACCGTCCCTGGCGTCTTTGCTGACAATTTTGTAGTGCGTACATGATGCCGAAGTTCGATTTCATCAAGGTCCTGGAGAACGTTCAAAAGTACAGAATCACATCTCTCACCTGCGTACCTCCTATTGTCGTTGCTCTTGCAAAGCACCCTCTCGTGCGCAAGTACGACCTAAGCAGCCTTGAGAGTATTGGCAGCGGCGCCGCACCGTTATCAGGGGAAATCGCTGAAGAGGTATCCAAGCTGTGGCCAGCTGGAGCAATGGAGGTTCGCCAAGGCTGGGGTAAGTTGTGTCCTCCAAAAAAAGCTCTTCTTCCCGGTGGTTTCCTTATTGGCCTAGCTTATTTGCGTCGTTGCTAATTTCACGTCAACACAGGCATGACCGAGATCACTTGCTCGGCACTGTCGTGGGATCCAAGGATCACGCAACCAAGTTTGGCCGTGGGAGAGGTACTACCCAACTGCAGTGCGAGACTCGCAAGACTGGATGGTTCTGGCGAGATTACCAAGGCCGGAGAGACGGGCGAGTTGTGGGTGACTGGCCCTACCCTGTTGAAGTCCTACTGGAACAAGCCCGAGGCCACCGCAGACACTCTTCACGTGGACGCCGACGGTACGCGCTGGCTGAAGACGGGTGACATCGCCTACGTCGAGAAATACGAGCCGGGTGGCCTCTGGCACGTAGTTGACCGGCTCAAGGAGCTGATCAAGGTCAAGGGCAACCAGGTCGCGCCGGCCGAGCTCGAGGGCGTCCTGCTGGAGAGCAAGGCTGTCTCTGACGCGGCGGTCGTGGGAGTCACGATCAACGGCGAAGAGGTCCCCCGTGCGTACATTGTGCCCAACCCAGACATCAAGGCCTCGGAGCAGGAGATCGCCCAGTGGATGGAGGGCCGGGTTGTGCGATACAAGCGACTGGCGGGTGGTGTGGTATTTGTTGACGAAGTCCCCAAGAACCCGGTATGTATTACCCCCTTCCTAAGACGTAATATCTACTCTATGATATGGCTTTACTAATAGCTGACAACTCTTAACAGTCCGGCAAGATTCTGCGCAAGTTGCTTAGAGATAGGGCCAAGGCGGAGGTTGGCGACAAGCCGGCCAAGCTTTAGAGGGGTGGTGTACTATATACCTGGGGGCATGTCCTTTCTGGAAGCATCTTTCAAGGACATAACACAGTTGTTTGTATTGCTTACAGTAGGTATACAAGAAAGAAGCGGGTCAATTTAGAAATCGAAGTCGAAGCTGTGGTCTGGACCTTCTTCTTGAGAGAATCAAGCATTTACTATTATGACACTGCGGGCCACACTCACATCAAATCGCGATCAGATAAAGAGCCCAAGGTCCAAGACATGTACCGTGGTTTCAATGTTACCAGCGATCTGCAGGCTGCATTTCCGGGAGATGAGTCCGATGAGCGGCGTTGGTTCTGATTTGCTGGTCAATGGCAAATTCTACCTAAATAGAGTCACACAAAGAGAAACCCAGCCAGTTCTTCAAGGTGACGCGGCAGAGCGGGGAACTTCCAGGCTTGTGGAGGCGACCGTTTTGACTACCAGACCTATTCCAGCGGAGTCAGTGCCTATCGTTAACACACCGAACCGATACCGAGTACGCTAGTAGTACCTATTGAAGGTGTTCCAACGGGCATCCAGCCAGCCGCCTGTGAAGCCCTATGAGGCAGGGTGGCAGGCGGCTCGGGGATTTCTTTTATCGCATCAAAATTCTAAATCGTTCTAGCGTCTAGCAGCCCTCGCGCAATGATCTACGATTGTTATGTGTTTTTCTTCAAATATATCCATCTAGTCAATTAGGTATACAGTTGACGAGGTGGGATATACAAGAAGCATCTGCCAAGCAAAGCAAGCTCACGCATTCCAAGCTTGTACTCCCAGTTGCTCCATTGAAACATTTGGACGGCAAACCGGCAAGGCCCACAAGGATGTCATGGTTGTTTCAGAGGCAGTATGACCTCATCTTGCCTACCACCTGTTGGACTGAGCTGTCACGACGTCAATTGTGTGTTACGTTCGCAGCAGGTAAAGTACTTGCAAGCCTCCATTGGTAACAACAAGGTCAAGGTGGCACGAGTAACCATGCTTAGCGAAAAAGACAGGATTTGGGTCCCAATGGTCCCAACGATCCCAGGGCGGATATCACATCACATAAACAAATTGAATTGTTTGTCGAATGAAAATGAAACGGGTAACAGGTCAGGACAGGACAGGAACTCCAACTTGATTCCATCAAGATTTCTAGTTTAATACGCTATTCTCTTCTGGTTTCTATTTTTCCCTTTGCTACTTACTCAGTGGTAACCTAGCAAATAAACCACCCGCAACCCACTCTTTGCTTGCCATTCTCTTACACACACATACCTCTCCAACCAAAAACATCTATGTGTGGTGCTACAGGTGTTTCCACCTTAATTGCGCTATCATAGAATGTCGCAATCAGCCCAGCCCGCGCAGTTCCAGGAAGAAGATGACGCGCAAAGGCCCTATGGCCATCCCCGGTCGGGCAAGAAGCAGATCCCCACCATCTCCAAATACCGGGCCGAGCGCCGGGAGCTCCAGGGCCAGATGCGGGAGACGGAGGAGGCCCAAGAAGGCCCCGAGGACGAGTCCAGGCCGAAGCGGGCCTACGGCTCGGTCAAGGCCATCTTCAAGGAAGAGGACGAGGGCGCCAGGACCGACCATGATCCCTATCCGGTATCCAACCACCACTATCAAGATAACCAGGCGGAGCGTGGCGACAAGGCAGGGGAAGACGACAGAGAACTCTCCGAAGTAGAGGAGGATGAAGAAGATGACTATGCTGAATCCCAATCAAATATCCCACAGCAGCAGCAGCAGCAGGGACAAGGTCATGATAATAAAGACGAAAACCAGCAGCAGGAGCAGACCGCGACGGAGGCTGTCATCGGCACGCTGGATCCCAAGGAGAAACGCAAGGCAATGAAGAAAACGAAACGGCATGGAGGAGGGCGTCAAGTAACTGACCCGGTTACTCACCTTCCCATTGTCATCCATGACCAGACCGTATGTCTATCTCATTACTAGTTCGGCCGGGACCTCTTGATCTTCGTCCCATCGATATGGTCTAGCCTTTATCATTCCTTATGGATTGGACAGCACGTGTACTGTGGGCTAACCTCATCGATATAGGAAAAAGATATGAAGCATGTTCCTGAGAATATGGCAGAGCCGGGATCTGATCATCATACAGCCACTGGTCTACAGGGTGCCTCCAAATCAGACGAACATCTCGACGAAGAAGAGGCCCATCTGCAAAAGGGCTTCAATGGGATGCAGAGGCTGTTCCCGCCGCCCGACTTTGCAGACTTGAGGAAAGAGATGGCAACCGTCTATCAGCAAGCAATATGCGCGGGCCTGGGTAGTCTCGGCGTTGCTGCTGCTTTATTCTTCTTGATCCCGTCGTTCTGGGGCCGGTTTCACCCGTCCATAAATGCGGCTATCTCCCTCGGCGGGTTCCTAGCAACTGCTGGCGTTGTGGTTGTAGGTATGGGCCGATGGATCAGCAAGAAAGCCAACGAGATCTTCGATGACGAGGTGTGGGACGCCTCGAAGCGGGAAGAGAACGCGAGGCTCGACTCGGATACTGAACTCCCCGAATCCGTCCAGTGGCTCAATCGCCTGATCGCCTCCATCTGGCCAATCGTGAATCCCGACCTGTTCTCATCTCTCATTGACCAGATCGAAGATATCATGCAGGCCTCGCTCCCCAAGGTCGTCAAGATGGTATCAGTCGATGATATGGGCCAGGGCAACGAAGGAATCCGCATCCTCGGGGTTCGGTGGCTGCCCAGCGGCGCCGCGAGCATGACGCTCAACCAGGACGGCGGATTGGAAAAGCCCGACAACACCAAGACAGGTAGCTCGGATTCGATCGACGCAGAAGATGACAGGGAAGGAGAAGACCAGAACCAGCAGGGCACCGATGAGTCGGAGGGCAACCCCCAGGACGACAGAGTACAGACGGGAGATGAGAAGGGCGGATCAGCGGATGAACGCGCGGGCATGGAGGCCGAGGAGGGCGATTTCATCAACCTCGAACTTGCATTGTCCTACCGAAGCCGCTCTTCGGGTAAAGGTATCAAGGCCAAGGCGAAGAATGCTCATCTTTACCTCAAGTTCTACCTTCCAGGTGGCATACCTGTCCCAGTCTGGGTCGAATTGAGAGGGTTCGTTGCGATTGTACGAATGCGGTTACAGCTTACGGTAAGTTCTACTCAAACCCCTTAACCCGTTCCATTCCTGGCATCTACTCTTATTCTTTTCACTTGATCTGCCTAAACCAATCCTCTACTGACGTGAGTACTTAGCCCGATCCGCCTTTCGTCAGTCTTTGCACTATGACCTTCCTTGGCCAACCCAGAGCTCGAATCTCTTGTGTCCCGATCTCTAAGCACAGTGTAAACATGCTGGACGTGCCTCTCATCTCATCGTTTGTTCAGTCGGCCGTCGACGCCGCAATGGCCGAATATGTGGCGCCAAAGAGTCTCACCCTCAACCTCAAGGACATGCTGGTTGGCACTGATTACAAGAAGAACACAGTCAGCCATGGAGTGGTCTGGATCTTTATCAAGCAAGCCCGCGGCTTCAAGCAGGGAGATGGTGGCTTTGGCCCGTTCGAGGGATCGAGTGATTCCTACGTCTCGATTTCTTGGGGCAAATTCGGCAAACCTGTCGCTTCTACCCGCATCATCGAGACCAGCCAAACGCCTGATTGGCATGAATATGCCAACATCCTCGTATCGCCAGAGGAGCTGAACGCCGAGGAGAAGCTGCGCTTAGGCCTTTGGGACTCGGATAAGATGTCTGCGGATGACGACCTTGGGCGGGTGGAACTCGACCTGAAATCTTTGATCCACGACCCTAAGACGCACAACAAGATTATGGACCGAGAAGACCGCTTCCACGGACAGGATGCCTCGGAGAAGATGGCAGGCTCCCTGTCTTGGTCCGTCGGGTACTTCACCAAGGCGAAGATCACGGATAAGCAACTGGAGCAGCAGACGATCAACACCGATATCAAGACCAGAGACCAGCTCCATGAACACGTGGCAAAGAATGCGGAGGAGAAGCTCAGGGAAGCCAACAAGGCACCCGACGATGAGGAGGTTATGCAGCAAAAGGCACAGGACATGGCCGAGCTCGAGGATGAGATGATTTGCTCCGCGCCCCCCAGTGACGATCTCGTCTCGGGCATCTTGAGCGTTCAAATCCGTAAGTTCCTCCGAATACTCCGTTAAGTTGATCTCTTTTACTAACACTGTCCATTAAAGATAACGTTATGGGTCTCGGGATTCACAACCTCCAAAAGCAAGACAAGGGCGGCGGCGAGGACCGGGAAGACGAAGCTGAGCAAGATAACGACATGCCAGACAGCTACTGCAACATCATCATGAACCACAGGAAGATCTACCGGACAAGAACGAAGCCAAAGAACTCAAAGCCGTTCTTCAACGCCGGAACCGAGAAATTCGTTCGCGATTGGAAAAACACCGAGATCATCATTGCTGTTCGTGACGCACGGGAGAGAGAGGCGGACCCCCTCATTGGTATCGTCTACCTTCCGCTTGCGAAGCTGCTTGCGAAGAGAAGCCAGATCATGGAGACTTACCCCTTGGTCGGTGGCGTTGGCTACGGCAGAGCCAGGATCAGTGTTGTGTGGAGAAGTGTTGGCTTACATCTACCGCCTCACCTGCGCGGTTGGGACTATGGCACTCTTGAACTGAAAGGAACTGCGCAGGCTCAAACAGGTCTTCCGGATAACCTGAAGGGTCATCGCATCAAGTTCCGAACTAACATGGGCCGCTGTAAGATGTACCCGAACAACAATGGCCCCAGCGACGAATGGGTCCAAAAGAACAATGTCGAGTCCCAATTCCTCCCGGTGCGCAAACGATACTCTTCACCCCTCATCATGGAGTTTAGGCAGAGCAGCTTCGGGCCAGATAGAACACCGGCATTTGGAGTGCTTTGGCTTCAGGGGATCACAGAAGAGGAGGTCGAGACCCACACCGTGAAGGTGTGGAAGGGTGGAAAGCATGCCCAAGCACGAGCCGAGTCCTGCTGTGCCTACAACGGCATGGAGGAAGGCGAGCAGCCCCTGGGAGAGATTGAGATCTCGCTTAAGCTGTGGCGGGGCCTGTCGGGCTACCACAAGAGCTACGCGGCTAAGGCCAAGAGCGACGACATGCGAAGCGTGATGGAATGCCTGGATACGGTTTCCGACCAGTCTCTCGACGAGGACTCGGACGACGGCCTGGTGGGCTCCGGGTCTGATTCGGACGACTCCTCGGATGACGAGAACGATACGAAGAAGGTCGACAGCCAGACCAAGAAGAAGCTCAAGATGCACACCAACGACGATTCGTCCGTGGCCTCGGCCTCGGACTCGGACGGCGACGGCGACGGGAAGAAGAAGAAGAAGAAGAAGGACCCGAAATCGAACTCGGTCCTGTCACTGTCGGGTTTCAAGAAGGCTAAGAACATTCTGAAGAACCCGATCGACGGGACCGTCGATACGGCGACGTCGGTCATGGCGCCTGGGCATATCGATGCCGACGACAGCTCTCGCGGGGTGCGGAATCAGATGCGCGACTACAAGTAAGCGTCTACCTTCCTTGTGCCTCCATAATCTGGTCTTTACGTACATATACTAACAGACAGAATCAGGGATCACAAGAACCAACTTCACAGGAAGCATCGCGGCATCATGCAATGGCGCGTCGCTCGGGAGGCCGACTATCTCGGGTCCAAGCTCTCGAAATTGGGCAATGTGTCGAGGATATTCCACCATGGCGAGAAGGAAACAGGTATTGAGACGGAGGTTTAATGAGTGTGAGCTAGGCACGCTATCATCTCTATTCATCTTTTGTTAATGACGGCTTATGAGGACTACGACTTGTACGATACTACCAAGGCGTTGCCGCTTGTGAGCTGAAAGAAGCACTACTACGTGAGCTGGGCTCATTTCATCTTGGATCTATAGGGCAGGACAAGACAGTGCATACTGACGATATGTACCTATCTAACGGCTTAATCGTGCGATTGCTTACTATTATTGTATGATCACGCCCGATGTGTGTTGTGTAAACCTTCAATCGTGATTTCAGTATTTTTCAGGCGGGCAGTTGGCCGTGAGAATAAACCCCCCTCCTTTCAGGTTGCTTTCGAGCCCACTCATTCCTCGACAGTCTGTTCGCAATTGTCACGGACAGTGCCATTCAATGGAAACCGGTTCCCCAACCCGCAGAGCTGGATCTTAGTATAGACATTTTCCCGCAACGTATATCTTTGATCATCTCGATTGATTTTGACTTCTGCTCCACCGGGCTGGGCGGGTATAGTTGAGAACACGCAGACACGTCTCGGCGTGAAACCTGTCGCCATCGCCGATTTGTCCGTGTGTATTTGCGCGCGTGCGTGTGTCGGGGAAGTAGGTGGTATGTACTGTGAGGGAGTGGAGTGTGGGCCAACCGAAAGCCGACACGGACATGCGCGAGTAGGTAGCAGAGCTGAATTGCGGTCTCTTGCCCTTTCTTTGCCCTCTCCAAGAGCTTTTCCCATACTCACCTGCTACCCAAGAGAGGAGCAAACTACCACCCCACCTTCAATACCACCTCCACTTCCCAGCTCGTATGTAAGCCGCTGCATGGGTGGCCGTGGTGGATGCGGGTGGATGGCTATGGTGCGATATTAGTGGAGTGGATTGCTATTGCCCCCAATTTGTTTTTTTTCTCTTTGGGCATAATATGACAATTCGCATCTAGAATGTATATATTGTACACAAAGCAAACCTGTGCGATTACTTGCTTGGTTGCTTGCTTGTGTGATAGACATATAATACAAGCACCAAGCCGCGCTCCTAAGAAAAGAGAGAGACAGATTCGGCACATTGATATACATACATACAAACAACGATCAGATGTACGGACGAACCGGGGTTAAGCGAAGGCGTCTGTATGCAAGGATGACCAAATCTGAGGACGGAGATTTCGCCGCGGACGGGGGAAGTCATCCGACTCGATCTGATAGAAAAGATGGCATTGAAGTATTTTATCCAGTTATGCATACTCGAGTGTCCCGATCATGTACATTTACATCCTGCTGGGATAGTACGTTATCCAGATTACAAACCGTTGCCTGCCGAATAGTCATATATCGTAGAGCCAACCAGAAACAGAAACACACGAGCAGAAGAAGACGAGAGAGACACGAGAGACAGGTTATCTCCTCATGCTTGGCTCGGACGGAGCGCAGGTGGCAGGGTGGTCGAATTATGTATCGGGAATTGAAATGGCGCTGGCAAGGGTATGCATACCATCCTTGCCCATATTGGGCCTAGAACGGGTTCCAGGCCATCCCGGCCCCTGGGCATTGGTTCGGGGCGGGCTTTGCTTGGATGCTGGGCCCTGCCCGCTTGCTGCAACCAACCCGTAATCCTTGCTGCTGCTTATTATTGATGGAGATGAGCGACGGGAAAGAAAGGGCAAAAAGAGCTCTCTGTCCGCTGTCCAGTATCATAGCTGCCGTTTGCTCCGGGAAGAGAGAGAGAGAGAGAGAGAGAGAGAGAGAGAGAGAGAGAGAGAGAGAGAGAGAGAGTGTGTGTGTGTGTGTGCGTGCCCACTGTACATACTAAGTGCTACTGTCTGTCAGGTCTCAGCGACCTGGCTAGCTTAGCTAGCCCTAGCAAGGCAGTTGAGCCAAGATGAGCCTAGCTAACGGGGTAACTCACAATTGATACCTCACTAGGACATGTCAAGTAGTGCGTTGTGTGTTCTTTTTCCAAAGCAAGAGCCGAAACGCTGACGAAAGAGCGATGACGAACGAGTAATGGGTCGCCGTGTGTCGTCGAGTCCGAAAAGCTCTTGTGTCTCCGGTTGCTTGGTAAGCTTTAGCGTGGCTGTCAAAGTTTGTCGATGGGATGGGACGGAATCGGCAATACAAAATGCTGGTATGCTGAGATTAGGTTATGAGGTCTAAAGCATGTACGAAGGGTTCACGGAAGTGGTGGTGGCGGCTGTTTCAGCTTCATTGGTAAGGATATACCAGCCATGTGAAGTAATCAAACATTCCACGAACGAACAGCACCTCGCTATATTACAACCACGAAGTAAAGACTGGTGAATATATACAGATTCCTCTCTTCGTCTACTTCATACATACCTCTTTCACAGTTATTGTGAGTCGGGGAATACGAGCGTAATTGATGTATGTATTCATGTCCTATATATCAAATCAGTGTTATCGGGGATGGGTGGTCCACTGTCCACTGTCCACTGTCCACTGTCCACTGCAAAATAACCGAACATTCGAGTGGTCGACGAGCTTGGGTTTGCTTGGCTGATTTTCCCACAGCGCACACCCGGCCCTTGCGCGTTTATTCCCTCCCCCCTCAACTCAACTCAGGACTCAGGCCTGCTTCCTAGTTTAGTTCCGCCTTACTGGAGAGTTTGCACCAGCCAGGAATTCCCCAGTGCGGGAGCCTCCATTGTTCTGTTCGGGCTGGGCGGGATCATCTCGAAACAGACACAAATAATACTGGTTCTTTCCGATCTCTCCTGGTCCGTTCAAGTGGGTAAGATATATTGTATCTATTTGTATGTATATTTGTCAATCTGCAAGTTCCGAGCAAAAGTCCTTTTTCAATTGCTTTGAAGGAAGTAAGCATGCATGAGATCTCATGTTTCGAGGGCGATCCATGGGATGGCGGCTCTTCCTCTTCCTCAGCTTGCATACTTACCTATGTTTGATGTACTTTCGCCCTTCTCCTCCTCCCTCATCCATCAGTTTATCAACTAGCTCCAAACACCGCATTCACACTCCATCCCCCATATGGTGTACCGACCGGGCGACCCAACCCTGTCAGCAGAGAAATAGAAGCTAGCTAGTCTCTCTCTGCTCTGACTTACGGCAGGTGTGGAAGGCTGCTTAGCTGCATGTGTGCGTACTCCTGCCTGGGGGGGCTAAGCTAGGCATAAGGTAGGCAGGCAGGTACACCAAAATGGGAATTACATGTAATGACACGAGAGAGAAGGCCTGTATGGTACTTGTACAAGATGTAGTAGTATCAGCAGCTGCATACACCAAAGCCATGGCAATTAGCCTCCCCCGGCCTACAACGTCCCACTGGGTGCATGCTACATGCTAGCTATGCTATCCATTCCACTCCTTCGACTCGACCTTCCTTTCAGTCGCCCCTCTTCCCGCAATCTCGCCCATTTTTGTTTGTCTACACCCAGTCCAGTCCCGTCAAGTCCCGTCAGTCCAGCCCAGTGGTGTGAGCAACCGGGCCCAAAGTGTGCGAAGCTTGTCGTCTGCTTTTTTCCCTTCCTCCGTGTTGTTTTTTTGCTTGGTGACCAACAACAACTACTTGCTGTATCATCGAATATCACAAGGGTGGTCGGAGGTTGGCTTCGGTTTTTGCTCATCCCGTGCTTTTTTCTCTCTCTTTCGTTTATTTCTCCCTGCCGAGCGATCGCCCAACTCACACGCATACGCACATACACGTGTCTGACTGGCGTGACAGCGGTTTCCCAGATCGCGCCAATTCTTCCCGCCCGCTGGCCCTACAGCCTACAGCCTCCGTCCTTGCTTGTCGATCCCTCCCTCAGCCCTCCCACGCCCTGAAGCTTACGAACGCCCGCGATTCAGCAACATCTGGGGCCCCGAGTAATGCTGTTCGGTTCGCCAATCGCTTGGAACTATTGATAGAGAGCATATTTCAAGCTTTTAATTTTTGGGACGAGGGGAATCCCTTCTCTCTCCTCCACTGCAGCAATCGTCCGATCCGGAATCAAAAAAGAGAGAGCTTGGCCATCAGACGAACAGAGGAGGATGCATAGGACAAGGCAATCCTCTGACTCCCTCTTATAGGTAGTCCCTTCCTCCGTCGACCATGAGGATCGCAATACGGGAACAACTAGCGGCCCTGGTGCTGTTCGCCGTGCTCTGCGCACTCGCCATCGTCTCGATACCGACATGGATATATGTTAACAACTTCGTCAACAATGTCGAGAAGGACTCCTTGTCGCTGACGGCCTCCCTCAAGGCCGCCCAGGTCTCCTCGGAAATCGACTTAATCCAGACGACGTGCAGGACAATATCCACACGACTCCTGATCCAGAATGCTTTGAAGGAATTCTACCTGGGCAACGACACCGAATCCAATTGGAAGCTGGCGGCCAGCGATTTGCTCAGTGCTCTTACCACCGGCGACAAATCCGGTACATCCAGAGCGAATCTGCTGCAAGCCCGACTGTATTCCCGAAATTCAACTGGCGGATCAAGTACCGGCCTGTTCAGCATATCAGCTGTTGGCACTGACCGCATCAAGCTTCCATACAAAGCGCCCAATGGCTCCGATGTCTTTTTGGGGGACGAAGGACTGGGTTATCCAGCCTCACTATACCCGAACATCTCCTACTACACCAGCGACAACATAGATCCTCTTTGGCCCGCCGTCAATCTTTCTATCGCTCGGCCGTTCCCTGATATACGTATTGATACATCCGCAGATGGGCTCATATTCGGGCCGCTCGTGCTTAGCGTGGACTATGCGTTGATGTCTCTGACGCTCCCTATCCGGTCAAATGCGAACAGCAGCAACATTCTCGGCTACATGACCATGATAGCCGAGGCTTCGTCGTTAATTGGCATCATGAAGTCTAGGGAAGGCTTGGGCGAGACCGGCAGCGTTCTCATCATCGGCCCGGACTCCGGCTGGAATCGTTTCAACAAGTACAATTTCCCCGCCACCGCTACGCAGGATGCGGCAAGCAATTTTAGCGACGCGACCGTTAGATTCGTGCTCCCACCTATTCCTGCACCGGGCCTTGTCGAGAGACATCCAGACCATACTTTTGTTTCGGGCAACTTCAGGGCGTCTTTCCCAGTCAAGAGTTATCCCGTGGTGCTTGCGGCGTATACCGATCGAAACAAGGCCGTAAACAACGCCAGCGCTGTTTTATCAACAAGGAATGAAGAAAAGATAGACGTTGCAGCTGGCTATGCTCGCCCACAAACAAGTCTGGTCAACTGGACACTGGTGGTAGAAAAGGATAAATCGGAGGCGTATCGCCCCGTAAATACGCTTCGGAAAATCCTTCTGGGCTGTGTCTTCGGAACTGTCGGTGTCATCATTCTTTTGATAGTCCCGTGCGCCCATCTTAGTGTGCAGCCGATTCGGCGACTCAAATCGGCAACGGAGAAATCAGTGGCGCCTCCTGGCTATGGCTCCATGGATGAATTCGATTACGACGAGGATGACCCCGATTTGCCGCCGTCTACAGGTCACTCCAACCGGTCTAAAAGGGGGTTCTTCTCTTCTTTGAGAAGGAAGTTCCGACGCCGGAGACGTAATAGAGCTTCGCCGTCAGTGCCCGACAGCGATCCGAGGCGACGTGTCTTCAAGATTCCCGGAAGGGTACATGACCGTAAACACTGGGTTACAGACGAACTTACCGAATTGACGACGGTGTTCAACGACATGGGCGATGAATTGCTTAAGCAGTATACATCCCTCGACCAAAAGGTCGCTGAGCGGACGAGCGAGCTTGAAATTAGCAAGAAAGCGGCCGAAGCAGCTAACGAAAGCAAGACGTTGTTCATTGCTAACATTTCCCATGAACTGAAAACGCCACTCAATGGCATTCTTGGCATGTGTGCCGTTTGTATGGAAGAGGACGATTTGATGCGTATCAAGCAATCTCTCAAGACGCTATACAAATCGGGCGACTTGCTGCTGCATCTTCTGGAAGACCTGCTGAGCTTTTCCAAAAACCAGATCGGTCAGCAGCTGAGTCTCGAGGAGAAGGAATTCAGGCTAGGCGACATTCGATCGCAGGTGTTGACGATTTTCGACAAGCAGGTTCGCGAGGGCAAGATCGTCTTTTCGGTGGATTTCTTAAGCACGGACATGGACCCTGGCCAGAGTCCTGAACGGGCCAGCACCGAGATCATCGATCCTAAGCTACCTGCTATTGGGCCCCAGGGGACTGGCAGACTTAAGGATATGTGTCTTTGGGGGGACCAACACCGAATTCTCCAGGTCATTATCAACTTGGTCAGCAACAGCCTGAAGTTCACACCAGCCGGTGGGAACGTTAAGGTGAGGATACGATGTGTCGGTGAGATCGAGCAGCGCCAGGACCAAAGTCGAACCTCGTCCTTTTCAAAGGGATCAGGCCGAGCAGGACGCACTCGCCATAGGATGGGATCTGGGTCCAATCACTCCGCCAGCTCAAAGGGGCAAGGAAACTCGCAGCACTTCAAAGGTGGCACCGCGCTCACGATTAACCCCATGGACCCCAAGGCGACTCCGCACGTGCATGTGCGCGAGCGATCACCGACGCCGCCGCCCAGTAACGCCAAGTCTTATATGTTCGAGTTCGAGGTCGAAGATACTGGCCCTGGTATCCCGGACCACATGCAGCAACGTGTGTTTGAGCCTTTCGTGCAGGGTGATCTGGGTCTAAGCAAAAAGTTTGGTGGAACTGGGCTGGGGTTGAGCATTTGCCAACAACTTGCCAACCTGATGGGCGGAAGCATCGATCTGCAGAGTACCGTAGGCACTGGTACTACGTTTACGATGCACATCCCGTTGAAGTACACCAAGGATAGGTAAGCATGACCCATCTCTAGACGTCGGACCTTTTACTAACTCGTGGCGATTTCAGACCTTCCAGTACAGCCTCGAGCAGTATGAAGTCCCGGGCTCCTAGTGTAACTTCAGCCGACGGGGACAATCATCGTAACTCCCTCCCTGCAAAGGCAGCGGCAGCGGCAGCAAAGACGACGACGGCTGAAGCGAAGGCCAACGTGTTGGACCAACAACCTCGTCTTGTCGGTCTAAGCCAGCCGTTCTTTGCAGCCCATCCTCAAGCCGCCCCCAAACCCAGTACCGAGGAGCACTTCAAGGCTATTGATCGCGCCATGGCCAACAAGATGGGGCAGAAATTGCGAGTTTTGGTTGCTGATGACAATTCGACCAACATTGAGGTTGTCAGCAGAATGCTGAAACTCGAGGACATCTACGACGTTACCATCGCGAAAGATGGGCAAGAAGCTTATGACCTAGTCAAGGCGAACATGGACAAGAACCTCAACTTTGATGTTATTTTCATGGATATTCAAATGCCCAACCTCGACGGCCTACAAAGCACGCGCCTAATCAGGAAGATGGGTTATTCGGCCCCTATTGTGGCCCTGACGGCCTTCTCCGAAGAAAGCAACGTCAAGGAATGCATGGAGTCCGGCATGGACGAGTTCCTAGCCAAACCTATCCGCCGACCGGCTCTAAAACAGGTGCTGAAGCGGTTTGCTACTATCCCCGAGGAGCCAGAAACGGCATCGGTAAAGAGCAAAACGCCGAGCCCAACTGCCGAAAGGACTCCTATACCGGTGCCTACCTCACAAACGATACCGGAGGTCAAGGAGAAGCCGGAACACAAGGAGAACGATAACGTTTTGATGAACGGAACTACTCCTCATCTACCAGCCAACGGCATCACGACGAACGGGCTATGACATGGAGAGCTGCTGCAACCCACGAGACACATTGATATAACAGCATGACACTCTCACCCACTCATTTGGATCATCCAGCTATGCCTCCCCGACTGCCCTTTCCCTTTGGGTCTTTCATCTACACCACACATTTTCTAGTTAGCGATGCTCTATACCCGTCCTCTGTATTTTAGAAGCATGTTTTTGAGGTCCCACCACGGGTCTCGGAGACGATTTTGAGCGAGGTGGACTTACTGTCCAAAATTTCAATGAGGAGGAAAAGGAAGGCTACGATTGCAACCGGCAAACACGGAACAGGGTTTGCAGTCGTCGGAAGGGGCGTACAACAACAGGCGTAATGGCGTTTTTTTACCCACCAGCAGCTTCCATACCGTCACGGGATGGTATGTGGATGAATGCTTGCAAAAGGATTTGAGTTATAAGGGGTTAAGTGTCTTTTGTTTTTCTATCATATACTGCGTATTGTAATCGACCTCGAGGGTCTCTTTCATCCCTTATTTCTTCCTCTTCTTCCACTTTTCTTTTCTATGTTCGTCCTCTTCCATTTTCTCTCTATATATATCTATCAACCAATTGGTTGATTCGGACGTGGCGGTGACAAAAGACAAGAGAGAGAGAGGAAGACGCTGCCACTTCATTGTGGGATTTGCAATACAAAGCAAAGAAAAAGGAGAGAGATACCACCTACTACTACAACAACAATAACCACCACTGCTTCAAGATGGCGATTCTGTGTGGGAAAGTTATCCGGTGACGGGGGGTAGAAAAAGCGCCGTAATAAACGAGAGAATGAGAAGAATGAAATGTGTGTACCTTTTAAAACAGTGATTCAGCTTTTGTGACTCTATTTTCCGTGTCTTGCAGCATCTGACCTCGTTCCTCTCGACCCCTGGCAGGCGGCGATCATCCCAGAAAAGGGGGTTGAGGGGACACAAAGGTGTAGAAACTTCGCGCCAAACCACACTATCACTCCTCAACTTTTGTATTCCATACACGTCAAGATTAATAATCATCCGCTTCCTATCTAATATCTACTTATGATACGGGTCTGCAGACAGTAATAATGATATTCGGGACGAAGAACCAACTGTGCTACGGGATATAGGGGGGAAGGCGTACATGCATCCTAGTAGATAGGCATAGTACGATACTACCTACAGACTATTTGCCACTTTAGCTTCACAATATACCTATATACACGGTAGTAGGATCTGCAAAGTCTCCAGCAAAACATAAACCACAAACAGAACAGCGGTCACCGCACATATTTATCACATGGCTAGAGTACAAGTAAAAAAGAAGTGAGAGCGTAAGCAAGTCATTTGCTGCTGCTTTTCGTAAGTCAAAAACTATGAACAATTGTTGTTGTGCGCAGTACACAACCAAACCAGCTCCCCGGCGGTTTTTGCTCGGTTCCCCATTGCGAAATGTATAACCGTCCATCATCATCATCATTTCGAAGACGCCGACCGCGCGCCACTCCTCCACCATCCAGGCTATGCCATGCCAGAGCGTTTGAAGGCGAGAAGGATAAAAGGAGAGGGAAATCGATCCCTCGAAGGAACGTTTCTTGTCTCGTTTCCACTGCGTGCGCGTAATTTGACCAAATGCAAGAAATCATCAATTCATCAGAGGAGACCCGCAGTAATAAAACAGCAAAGCCGCAACGTAAAGCAAAGGCCAGGTAAAAGAATTCCCGAGCTGCGGGAAAATGGGTATAAGCGTCTCATCACACGCCGTCGCCCATGGCCAGAGGACCGTGCAAAACGCCATGATAACCCTGTCATCGTAGTTGATACAAGTAGGAAAGAATGAAAACGTTGTACATCACCATTCAAAATGATAACGTTGCTGAGGAGTGAGAGAAAGAGGGAGAGTACGACCGAGTAAAGAGAGGCATATACGCTCTCTCTTTACACATCCAACTCCATGCGCGCAGCAATATCTTCGCTCATTCCGCGCTGCGGACTCCGGGCCACCGACTCTGCCCCATCCGCATCAGCATCCGCCTCCTCGTCGCTCTCGTCACTTTGTAAGTAGTCATCGTCCGAATCGTCCTTGGTCATCTCCGTAAGAGGGTCAAAGTCAACATCCTCATCGGGGTCCCACATGACGGCGTCCGCCCCGTCGCTGTCGTAGTCGTCCTCGCTAGCGACGACGCGGTCGGCGTACTGATCGCCTAGCCAGTACTTGGCCCGCTTGCTGGCGCCGCCCGACGACGACGCCATCATCTGCGCTTCGGCCTGACGCTTGGCCAACGAGTTGCTACCGCGCCTGCCGCTGTGCGGTTGCAGCGCCGGCGAGTTCACGACCACCGGCACGCCGCGGACGTACAAGTATGCGACGCGCTTGAGGGCCTTGTTAAAGAAGAAGTAGTGCACGCGCCAGATGGCGGCTTCTTCGCCGTCAAAGGGGTCGTCCGAGGGCTGGTAGGAGAAGCAGGTGCAATCCTTGAGCTTCATCTCCTTATCTATCATAGCCCACATTTGTGGGCCCCAGAGCGGACTACTCATGGGTAGGCTGGCATTCGCAGCTACGGCAGCGGGGGAAGTGCTGTACGAGCGGAACGACGAGCCCAGGTTCGGCGCCAGATACGAAGATCCGCGCGGGCGTGCATTGCTCATTGTGTTGTCAAACGTAGCCACGGCATTTTGTAACGACTTCTCCCGACGGAAGTCCGCAGGGCGCAAGACGTGGGAGAAGTCATAGTCCGGGTGGCTCGCGTTGAGGGTTGCAATGAGATAAGCGAATGTGCGCCTGCTGGAGATCTCGGACATGGAGCCGAACGGGCTTGATCGAGACAGATTGAGTGACGCGGCCATTTGCTCCCTCTGCGGCGGCGATAGGCTCGCGCCGAACTTGAGAAGCGCCTCATGGCGCGATTCAAGCGAACGATCAATAGATTTGTAGAGCTTCTTATCGGTCCCTGCAGCTTTTGTAGTGTAAAGATCGCAGCCTCCGCTGACCCGGCAGTCCGAAGTAAGGAAGTTGAGGGCCGACGTCACCGTGTCGAAATCGCGAAGAGGTAGGAACTGCGCAATTGCATGTTAGCGGATGCGACGGCGCAAATGTGCTGCCCAAGGATCTGCAGTCTGCAGTCTGCAGTCTGCAGTCTGCATACGAACCTTCATATTGAAGATGTTGACGCGATGATTGCAACTGATCGCAAGTGGTGATGATTGATGGAATATGGTTGTTGCGACGATGGCGATTCATGCGCTAATGACGTCGCGCGTGACTTGTTTCAAGTGAGGAAGGAGAGAGGGAAGGTATCGCCAAAGGTGGTGTTGGCGATGCTGCGTGTGCAAAAGCTGATGCAAATAACCACGAACTATCCAGTCGGGTCAAATAGGGTAATTGCGCTGCTGCACCAGGCGCAATCAGGCTGTTGAATATATGCCGTCGGTGTGGTGATGCTTATGTCTAACGTGGTGGTGTTCCTAATGCGATTGCTTGCGAATAGGTAATACGCACTTGACTCGGTCCCAACGTGTCAAGTATAGAATGAAACGGGCTAGACGATGGTCGCCTAGCAGAGACGAGAAGACATAATGCGAATACTGAAGGGTCGAAAGTAAAATGGCGGTTGTTTTGTTGTGGTTGTTGTTAGACGTTGGCTTGCTGAGCGACAAGAAACCGGGAATTGGCGAGAGTAGACAAAGGAATACCTAAGCGGGAGTGAAGTCGTAATCGGACTGACGGGAATCATGCGGGTGCTGTTTGATCAGCTGATGGGATGGGATGGGATGGGTATTGGGTATTGGGGGGGGGGGGGATTCGTTATCTCCTGCATAGTTGCGCTACGCTACCTTTACCTTGACGCTACGTTATGCTGCGTTGTTCTTCCCGGCTTCGGTGCTCCCAAAGAAACAGGAGAAACAGGAGAAGCAGCCATGTCCCGCCTTGACCTTGGCAGTTGCTTTGCGTGGGGTATGGTTGGATTCGCACGTCAACACCAACCAAGGCAGGGGGGGATTGTAGGTAATGCTTAGGTACTGCAAGTAGTAGTCGAACAATACATAAGAAGTAGAGAGCAAGAGTGCCAGAGCGCCAGAGCGCCAGAGTGCCAGAGTGCCAGAGTGCTGAGGTATCGGTGTCGGTCGGGCTGGTGTGGATGGTTTGGGTGGTCAGAACAGCTAAACTCTCGCTGCCATTGGAGCTAAGCTACTCCGATGGGGGGCCACGGGGGGCCTGTAAGCGAATCGGGTTCCGGTAAGGGGCCACGGGTAGACAACAACACCTGTCATCGAACCTCAACGCATCGTCAATCTGCAGACGGACTCGTAAATTCGTAATTAGTCGGTAGCTCTGCTGAAATAAGTGCTCCAATGCTAATAATCCAACTCAGTAATCAGCATATCATTCCGCCATGTGGTATGGTTGGTTGGTGCGTCATTGAGTCCTCTCAATCCGTTAGGTGTCGTTAATGTGCCTGGTCTTTGGTGGTCATTGCATTTCAAAGGGGGAACGAGCTGCTTGCGCATCCCGCACCCCCACCGCGGCGGCGATTCATGGAAACGAACAAGTTGATGGGGGTGTTTTGTTGGCATGTGTCTCAAAGATGGTCATCACAAATGTCTTTTTTATTCCACTGATAAATAGATCCTGTTGTACAGGTTCTTGTGGCATGACCTGCCGCTCTCCTCTCTTCCTTGCGGCACTCTAGACATCCAAAGGCGCCTTGCATTGCATCCCTTGGTGTGGCCGCTGTTCCGTATCTCCCCAGGGGACTCACAGAAGTCCGTGCTGCTTCAATGATGATTTGATATCTTCGTCGGCCTGTGGTCACATCGAGCCGAGACCGTTCATTAGCACAAGCCATGACCAAGAATCTTGTCTGTGAAAATGCCTGCTGTCCGCTCTGTCGGGACGCTCCCATGTGCCGTGCTAAACCGTTGGTATTATACATGTTGCTGATGCACTCTACATGATCTTCGTAACCTCGTCCTCGACCTGATCGAAAAAAAGGACGCGTCAGTCCCAGCACACATGACAGTAGGAAATGATGGGTGGCGAAACAAGAAACAGGCGACAAGGCTTACCTCCATGTCCTCCAGGCTGTCCTGCTGCCCGATACACCGTAGCACCGCCTTCTTGCTGCTTTCTTGCAGCTCTCCGGCCAGCAAGAGCTCGTCAAGAATGTAGTAGGCCTTGGTGAAGGAGAAGATGATGTCCAACTCGCACACGTTGCCGTAGTACTTGTCCATCTGCTCGACGTATCGGTGGATGACCTCGAGGGTGATCAGCTCGTTGTCGTCCGAGTCGCAGCCGGCGATGAAGAACAGCGAGGCGTATCGGCGGTAGACGATCTTGGTGTCTTTATACTCGAGGAAGTTGCACATGCGGGTGCGTCGGGCGAGGACCAGCTGGGAGACGTCCTTGACGATCTTGGCCTTGTCTTTGGGGGACAAGGTGGTGAACCATTTGGCGAGGCGCACCTTGCCCTGCCGCGAGAGCAGGATCAGGTAGCTGTCAACATGGTCTTAGTAAGGGGGTGCACCACTTTGGATGGATGGAAAGCTGAAGCCATACTTGATAGCCATGATGATGCTCTCACATCACACGACGGAAAGGGAGGGGAAGGCGGCGGAATTGGACCTCTCTTCGGCGAGGGAGAGTTTTAATGTGAGCTGGCAGAGAAAAATGACGGTGGGACCCGATTTGGACAGCGAGTTGTTCCTTTCTAGACTGGTTGGCCACGACACTCACTGCCGGTTTAGGGGAACGATCACGATTGTAGTTTGGGAGCTGCGAGCTGCGAGTGGACAACCAATCCAGTTGCCAGCCAGCCAGGCCTAAAGGGTTCAGAAATGGATGTCCGGGCGTCAAGGTACAAAGGCTTGGTATATCTGGCACGGCTGGGCGGTGCTAATCTTCCGTGGTACGGTGGTACCCCTCCAAATGCCTTTTTACCCCGCCAAGCTCCTTGTCCAGTTCTTTCAGAATGCCATGTGTGTTTGCCGTTGAATGCGGTATCGAATGCAATATCATACATGATTAATTCGATTGTTTGCCGTGGATAAGTATGTGAATGTATGTAGCCAACTGGACTGAAACTTCACGACTCAGACTTGTACCGAATGCTACCTATATGTTCTCATTCTTTGTGATCAATACTAACCAGCCCATGCACACTAACGCACAGCCCGCAGAGTGCAGTGGCTGTCAGATTCACTCGAGATCACTCGATATTGGAAGAAGCAAGTGCCTGAAGTTTGAGTGCCCAGCAATGCATCAATCAATGGACGAAGTGCAACCTGCTATATATCTACATAGACATGTGACTTGCGAGATATACAATTGATGTTATATCACTGACCACACAGCACTCAGACTCGTCTCGTACAGACCACCACTCATGTTGACACGCCCGGAACCCCCAACCGGAACGTTGCCAACAGACGACCTGCTTCATGCGGCTGGCCCAAACGATACACAAGGCAGCATGGCTGGCCGCACTAGTTCGTGCTATCAAATGCCATGGGGCCCTTCCAGGCCCATGATTCAATGACAATTCAAGTGGGCCTTTACAAATCAACATGATTATTCATGTTCTCTCCATCCGGCTCTTGAAGGTGCTGTGGGCTGGCTACAGAGGAGTAAGGAAAAAATAGCCGGCAAGTCCTTGAATACAAAGAACTAAATGAGGTAGTGTCTGCCGACAGTTCCCTTGATCCTTGATCGGAGATGTCGTTGTCAACGGTCTTTTCGTTCGCTAAATGACTATCTACTTTATCTCCATTTCCAAATCCAAATCCAAATCCAACTTATCGTGGACTCTCTTTGGGCTGGACCTTTCTCCGTCGACTACTTCGCCTACTTTTCCTATTCCACAACAACTTCCAGAAATTGACCATACGTATACTCCTCCTAATATAACATCGTACTATTTCTTCTCGCCCTGTACAAATTCTCGACCCCACTTGGACCCTTGCGACAACCTATATTTTTCGAGTCTAGACAAGGGACTACTTTACCCCTCCACGTCGCGATACCATCACCATTTGCACGAAAGACTACCCTCACACCTAACCATTACATATCTTCCTGTAATAGTCCTTGCGTTACCAACTTTATTTCCTCGAAAGTATATTCTATAGTCGGTAGGGAACATACACAATCCCGACGACCATGACGAGGATAATCTTGTCGACAGGGTGAGTTTTCCAAGACCTGCCGCTTGCATATTGCGATGTCTCGGCATTACTAATTGCGTGGGATTGTAGGAACATTATCTCTGGCGGTCCTTGCATCATCCGCAAACCGGGCACTTTTCGCTCCAACCTCGAACTCACGAACTCCCTGCGCAGCAACTTCGTCGCTGCTCAAGAAGATTATCCTGCTGCTACGACCAACGGTACCAACGGCACCAATGGACATTCTCACGAAGATTACGTAAATGGCAATAGCAACGGCCACACCAACGGCCACACCAACGGCAATGGCGTTAATGGCCACCAGAATGTGCCAGAGTTGTCGTGGACAGAAAAGGAAGGCGATGCTCTCTACGTACCCCGCATAGAGTGGTCTGGCGCCGGCCTGCAGGAAGAGAGATCACAGTACGAGATCACCGTGAAGCTCTTCTTCCTGCCCGAGGCGCCGGTCGACCAGCGCGCCGCATACATCACCGAGGCGCTGCGCCTAGTGAAAAAGGAGCTCGGCGGCGTTGCCGATGTCGACCTGCTCATCGCGTCGTTCCCCGGCATCTCATTCGAGGGCGACTGCGAGTGGGAGGCCGACAAGCTCAACGCCAAGATGGGCAGCGACGCCGACGAGGTGGCGACCTGGGCCGCCCTCGAGAAGCTTCACGCACAGGGCGCCATCCAGCGCCTCGGCCTCGCCGAGTTCGGCACCCAGAAGCTGGCGCGCTTCATCGAGCAGGTCCAGACCCTGCCCGCCGTCGACCAGATCAACCTCAAGAACTGCTGCAACGTGCCGCCGCCGCTGGCGCAGCTGGCCAAGGAGAAGGGCATCGAGCTGTTGACCCACGGCGACTGCACCGACATCTTACCGAGCGGTACCCTGCGAGAGCTCTTGGGACCCGGCTTCCAGGGCGCCGGCGTGCTTTCAGAGGACAGAAGTGACAAGAACGGGCTCAAGGGCGATCTCGTCCCACAATGGGTGGTCAAATATACTGCATTCGTCAAGGATCGTGGTGTGATCGAGAACAAGGGCTACTTTGCTGGTGCAGAACTGGTAGCTTAGTTCCTCCGGCGATTCATTCTTTACACTCGGAGTTTTTGGGTTTGCGGGCAGCATTGATATATAACATTAGTAGCATGCATATATAGAAAGTCTATTACTATACACACGTCTCCAGGGAGGGCGCAATGCAACTTCTATGGATTGCGTACATCTTTGATCTTTTTCCGTTTTTATTGACATTGGGTATCTTTTCGTTTCTGGTCTAGCCAAGCATACTCCGCTTGCGGCCACGCATTCTGACATCTTCGAGCTTCTTAAGAACGACGGGCGCCGTCTTAAACGTGTCCTTGTATGCCTCCAACACCACGGCGAACAGTGCCTCGGCCCGGGGGTGTGTGCTCCCAAACGCGCGCTCCAAGACGTAGAGATCCACGGCCCGGTCCTCGTCGGAGCTGCCCTGGCTGGCCAAGCCGAAATCAATGACGACGATCTCGCCCTCGAGCGAGTGTTCTACATCCTCCTCCTGATGATCACCATTCACAGGCGCCCCCTTCTTGTCCTTCTTCCAGGGCCGCACCATCATATTGCTCGTCGTCAGGTCGCCGTGCACGATGGCGGCCTTGTGCAGTCTCCCCACGGCCTCGCCGACCCGGCGCATGAGCCCCACGAGCGGCGCGGCGCCCTCCTCGTCGCGCGTGACCTCGTCGCGGCCGCGGTCGGGGTACTTCTCCGCGCGGCGCTGCAGGTACTCGTTGACCTCGACGCGCACGGGGCGGCCGGGCACCCACTCCATGCTCAGGACGCCCTGGGACTCGTCGATGGCGTAGAGGGCGGGGACGGCGACCCCTTCGCGCCGGCACTTTTGCAGGATCCGCGCCTCAGACAGGATGCGGTGCCGCGTCAGCCGCGCGTCGAGCGTCGGGTGGCGGTAGGGCTTGCTGGGGCGGTGCTTCAGGGCGCAGAACCGGTCCGGCGAAAGCCACGGCGTCCGATACACGCGGCCCTCGGCGCCCTGCGTGATGAGCTCGGCGGTCGAGGGGGTGTCTTGCAGCATCGGCGGTAGCGGGAACTCGTGCGCGGATGTGGTGGTATCGCCTGGAGGGGGCGGCGGCTGGATGGCGGCGGCGGGCTCGGGTGTCGCCATTGTGTTGGTGTTTTAGGGGGGTTCTCTTGGCGTTGACAGCCTTTTGGAGAGGATGGGTTGGTCGAGTACCGTTTGCGTATATGTGCGCGTAAGGTTGAAAAGGAGTAGCTTCGCTGCCGCAGGGCTCGGCAAAAGATTGGCTGTTTGTTTGTGTGACTGTGTTGTACTTGTCCCAACTTACTTCTTGCTTGCGCAGCGATGGAGGGGTTCGAAAATGAAAATTGCGGGGTTCAAGATCCGAAGATCTGGCAAGGTTGGTTGGACGGGCTGACGTTTAAACCTTAACTTTAGGTAGTCGACCGGCAGGGACTGGGATCGGCACAGACAGCTCGCAGTAGCAACGCAGTAGCGCATTGATGTTGTCTTCTAGAAAACAACATGGAACAAATATGCCAAGTATGCTGGACTGGACAACGATTCTCATCGTTCTTGGCTTATCAGCTATGACGAAAATGCGTGTACGGTAGGCCGCAGCGGATGGATACCCGGTGCTCCAATCAAGAACCCCGAAGAACCGTATCTGGAAAGAAGTAGGAGGTGGTCCGACTTGAAGATGTGTCTATTAAAACGAACGAAGGTTGGCAACTATCACGTGGATCAATCATTATCCGTCCTTGAACGTATACATAAATGAATCAACTGGATGATTTACTGAAACTATCTCGTATGTCCCTCCCCCGTCGTACAAAGACCGGCACCCGCCACTGTAGGGAGCTTCCTACTGCTTCATGTTAGCTACTGTACCTCTTTAGAGTTTAAAGAGGTGATATCTCACAAGTCCTCTCTTTCAGGACTGCGTGGAAACAAGGTGCTAATAGGTTTACAAGACCTGAAGCTCTTGGGTCGCCCTCGACATGAGATGTAGCAAAACTAGCGAAGAGCTTTCCCTCACCCGGCCCTCTTTTCTAAATCTCGCGCTGCGGCGGCCGGCTACCAGAGATGACAAGCTCATCATATTTCGATGGAGCCCATTTGCCTATGCGCTTATAACGCAAAACCTGTCCTATCCCCATGTAACAGATCACCGGTCCGAAAAAGGGGTAATGGAACCCCTGAGCGGCAACGCCAAGCCGAAACCCGACACTCTGCTCGTACACGATTACGCCGAGGTTCTTTGAAGCTTGCTACCGGGCGGTGATATCACTTCACACTAGAACCTGGTTGGCAACTACCAGAGGCGTCCTGTGCCCAGCGAGAGCTATGCGCTGCTCTGGCCTGGGGCCGAGATTGCCATATGGGCGCCGGGAAGCCTCGCGGACCACCGCGGCAAAACGTTAGAGACCCAACACATAAGGCAAACAAAGCTACTGCGTGACTAAGCGGAGCCGTGACCACAGCAGCCGCCGGAGACGGAGCTGACGAGCGAGGGCGAGCCTGGGGGAGGATGAGTGGCGCCGCGAAGAAACCCGTCGAAGGAACCCGCGGCCTGCCTACCATCCATACATCGGTCCGAGGGAGTGTAAAAAGTCACGTTCTCTTTCTTCGGTTACTACCCATCGTCATTGCTTGGTAGTTTTTCTCTCTGCCCTTAATTTCAAATTTCTCTGGTTTTGCGAGAATGTTGCAAGCGTTCGAGACGGGTCTTTGGCTCTACCGTCTTCGCCGCCGCCGCGTTGGCGGGATGAAGACGACAAACGCGAGTGATGCGAGTGCGAGTGCGAGTGCGACAACAGAGGTAATAGCCGCTATAGTAAAAGGGTTGTGAGCCTGCGGCCCGGCGAGACCTGGACCACGTCGCCGCGCAAAGCCCAGTAAGGAGGTTTCGTCGGACCAACCTTCCCGATAAAAGCAGTCATCAGTTGGTGGGACTGGGGCACCAATGCCGATCACCGCGACCGCGACACAATAATCAAACTGCCATGATGTATCGCCGGAAACGTCGAGAAGCCCGCGGAAAACGATGGACGGCCTAGGCTGGTAGCGCCGGTACCCAAGGAGGTTGAAATTTGCCTATAGACGGGACTTTGGTGTGTAAGTGGTAGGTACTTGAGCATGTACTTATAAGCGCGGTTTATTATTAGACCGCGTGGCTTATACCCTACCTACCACCACCCACCGCGGCCACCCGTAGATTTCCGTGGAATACTCTCAGAATGTTGGGGAGAAATAGAGAAACAGAGAAACATGCCAATAACCATGACGAGTCGATTGTATAAAAATGTCGGTCTGTGTTTATAATTGCTGCAAAGCCATTGGCGCAAACGCGCCTCGTAATTTCCTTTCCCTCCGCGTTCTTGTTTGTGAGTCGTCGCAATCCCGCATTCCCCCGGGATTTCGAGCCGGCTCAACAATTTGCGAAACTCACCGCTCAAAAGCTGTACGAGACAAGATTCTTGCGGCTGGCCAAGCGCTACACTAAATAGGCAAGCGGCCAGGTGCCATGTGATGCGGGATGCGGTCTGGCACTGGCGGCAAATCAAGAATGGCAGGATACTAGCACACATTATGTGCAAGGCAAGGCAAGGCACATGCAGAAAACCAATTGCCATTTGTCGCCGATGACACGGGGGAATGGGATTGGGGGGGTGGGGGATGGGCAGCAGCAACCAACGTTCATCGACGGCCCAACATTATCTGTGACAAGCGGGCATGCAGGTCGCAATATTAGAAGGAAGAAAGAAAAAACTTGGTCTCAGTCAGGTCATCGGTGGCCAGGTATTAGTGAGCTGAGAGTAAGGTGAGGAGTGTGAGGAGTGTGGCCGAGTGTGGGAGTGAGGGGAGAAACATGCACGAGAATGCAGCTACTACTGGCCACTGGCTACATACCAGGGGGGAGGGTTTCTCTGGGTTTACAGTACTATCCTAGCCGCCCTTCGGGTCGGGGCACGATATCACCACTTACCCGCTAAATAGCAACTTTTTACTCCGTACCACCCGTATTCTTGGCAGATGAGGGGTGAAGTTCCTTCTTCTTCGATGCACGATGCAGGTGGACGGAAACCCCAGCCCTCGTGGTGTAAGTGTGCTCGATCTCTCGATGGAGTATTGAGTACCCTACATACAAAGAAGGAACGTCATCCACCCGCGGCCGTGGCCATCCCCTCCTGCATCCTCCTCCCTAAGTTAGGTACCGTATACTCGACTTTTATTTGTTCACGCACACACAACTTGAGAAATTCCACCTCCACCTCCACCTCCACCACCTCCTCCTTTCCTGCTCCTCTTGTTCGCTCCTCGCTCCTCCTGCTCCTCCTGCTCCTCCTCTTCCTCCTCCACCAGCACCACGTCCACCCAACCAGCAGCCCTTCGTCCGATCATGAGCCCGGCAGATGCAATAGCGAAGAACCTCATTTGCGCACAACAATGAACGGCCCACCTTCAACTCTGATTTGGACGTGTGTCCTGGTGGTTGGTGCGCAGTATGTCGTGAGCTACTCGCGCGCCTACATCGTGGCGCCACGCGAGGTCGCCACCTTCATCGACGCTGTCGAGTTCTCCATCCAGGAGAACGACAGCTACGACCGCGATGTGGCGCACGTGCCGCGGCTCGAGGACAAGATGCGCCTGGGTCGTCTGCTCCGCGAGATCCAGAGGAGCGGCGACGACCTGCGCGACGATCTGAACAAGCTGCTGGTCGATGAGGACGGGGCGGCGCTCAAGTGGAGTGCCCGCCTCCTGTGGGCAGGGCACCGCCCCGAGCTGGAAGAGCGTGTGCGCAGGCTGGACCTCCTGCGCATGCGCTTCCTGGTCGTCCATATGGGCGTCCTCTCCTCGGCGGCGGGAGAGCGCGAGAAGCAAGTCGAGAGGGCAGTCTCCCGGGCCGCCGAGAAGACGGCGGCCATGATGCGAGAACAGCCCAGACCGGCTAGTGCTCACGGAAAGAGCCTGCTCGAGAGCATCAACGAAAAGAAGCCATTGCTGAGGCGACTCACCACATCGGCGATAGGTCATACCGAGAAGACCACGCCGCCTCACCGGGCAGGATGGCTCGGCGTAGTGGAAGAGCTGCAAAAGTCACCTCTGCTCAAGAAAAGGCACCAATCGATCGAGGACTCCATGCGGGGAATGCGCACGCCGCCCCCATCTCCTGCAAGCATGCCGTCTCGGCTTTTCGACAAGACACCATCTCGGCTTTTTGAGAAGACGCCGCCACGGGGTTTCGACAAGATAACGCCGCCATCATCGCCAAGGACACGATATCCAAGAACCCCGGAATACACAATTATGAACGAAAAAGAAGAAATCCCCATGATGATCAAACCCTTTACGACGAACGATGAGAACTAACGACATGACCGTATTCGACGATTCTTATATGATATTGCATTCTAGGACATTATGCATTGACGTTACAACAGACCTGCCCTATTTCGGGCAGTTGTTTTTCACTTCACTTTGGCATTTTAGATACCCCCTTATACACCTTTTTTTTTATCTCGCAGATACACTTCCCCTTCTCTGACCCCCTACCACTACCACATCACATCACAACACATCAAAGCATTGCCCTTCACACACAGAATCATTCGATTGCACAGGAGGTACGGAGAATTCATGTATGGCCCAGTCATGTGATGGGAGCAGGTTGATACGCAGAGTCAATTTTGGAAGCATGATAGATGCACATACTACGTACAGTAGATTTATACAATGAAAATGTTATGAACAAACTGGTTCGTCCCTGCAATCTCAGTGATGGACGTCATCCGGCCCAGTTCCATTTTTCTCGCCAACTATAACGTGTGTCAGTTAGTAAACGTTTACGATGGGGGTTTACAGGCTAGTTTGAACTTACCGTCCAGCGCGACCAAGAAGCGACTGACGCAGTTGTAGGCGCTGACAGTGGCCACGACCTCGACGACCTCCCTCTCGTTGAAGTGCTTCCGGAGCTCCGCGAATGTCTCGTCCCGCACCTTGACGTGCCGCGTCATCTCGTCCGTGACGCGCAGCACCGCCCACTCGGCGTCGCCCAGCCCGACGGCCTCGCGCGCCGCGGGGCTGACCGCGGCGTCCGACAGCTCGCCGGGCTGGCCCTTGACGATGTCGTCGAGCGCCTTCTGGGAGACGCCCGCCTCGGCGGCCAGGGGGGCGTGATGGCCCCACTCGTACCAGGCGCCGTTGACGACGGCGACGCGCGAGATGGCCAGCTCGCGCACCGACGCCGGCAGCGTCGTCCGCGTCCGCACCGCGCCCAGGAAGGAGTTCCAGCCGTCGGCGACGGGGGGCGCGTGCAGCAGCGCCAGGTCCAGCGGCTGCAGCGGGCGCGGGGCCCGGCGGGCGCGCACACGCTCGATGATTTGCAGGTCCTCGGCGCTCGTTTCCGCGGGCGGGGGCTCGGCGGTGTAGGGGAGGCGCATCTTGGCGGTTGGTGATGTGGTGAAAGTTCGGGGGTTGGAATAATTATAAAAAAGATAGGACACTCTTGGTGACTTGTGGAGTATATTAACTGTACGGTGAATGGGGTAGGGCGGCATGAGAAACTTCAATGGACGTCATGAAAGTTGGAAAGAGAAGAAGCTTCCCTTAAGAGTCATATACTTTGGCCTAAGCTCGGCTAAGCAATTGGTGACAAGCCGGGTCGTAGCTTTTCCCCAGAATCCCGATACTCGGAGCCGGAGGAGGGGGAGGGGCTCGAAATCCAGCCCCGCGTCAAATTGAAGCTTTACATACCATACCGAAGGCCCGCAGCGGGGACATCCCCAGCCAGACCTGGGTTTAAGTGGGAATAGCTGCACGACATACCGTATGTATTTACATTCTGGGTCACGATGCTTCCAGTCAACTTGCGTATGCTGTACTAGCAACACTCCACAGCTTCACTGCTCCATATATAAGTACATAACCGATTTGCTCTAGCTAGTTGGGTATTCTATTAACCGCTGTTTTGTCGACAGCAAATCATCTGACAACCAGCAATTATCCGGAACCCGTTGCTCCAGATCATGTAGAACGACAACATCTCTTGTCTGTCCAATTGCCACTTTCCACCTCAATCTAGTCGGCCACACTTCATTTGTAGGATGTTCAGCAACAACAAATCTACCATTGGCCGGGACAGCATTATTTTTAAACGGGGCACAGTGCCTTACTCTGCCACGCCGCCATCAAATATTATCGTGGCAATCCATAAAACATGCATACTTACGTATACGAACCGAGCATCAAGCAAGCCAGGCACCATGTTTGGGACGCTTATCACCATCCAATCAGGTAACAAGGCTACTGGATTTCTAAACATTACCGGAGGAGCTCTCGTCGGAGGAACTCATCCCAGCCCTTACTACAATATACAACATCAGCATTAAGCCAGTAAACAAAAGACGGTATCCGACTCTTGTCGTAGCTCTTATGTCTTACATCCGTCCTCATTTTTCCTATTGTTAATAACCTAGCCTCATCTGAGTAAGGATGCTGGGATGGACTTTTATATATACCTGCGGTAAGCAATGCTATAAATGTTTTCAAAAACAGTCATTCACGGCTGCTGACGTCAAAATCTGCATCGCTGCCAGTTCTGTCATTTTGTTATATGCAGCAGAGCAGTAAGCACATAAAATCCTGGCCAGTGTCGATCCATACTCGGAACAGGGGGTGAGACCCCCAAACTGCCTCCTTTGAGGGTGGCACAGCCAGCCAGTCGCCTGAGTTCCACAAGACGCAAAATGGCAAGGTGTTCATCGTTCTTCCGTTCGGTTTACTGTTTTCCCCCTCGAGGCGCAAACTATGTATCGCCTGCATCAATGTCGCGCGTAGTCCTCGCTACCGAATCGAAAAGGCCCTCACACGATGGATATAAACCGACTTAACATTGGCCTCGGCACCGCCACGGGCTGGCGGCAGGCCGCCAACGTGAACTGCACCATCCTCGTGGCCATGTCGATAACCTTGCTCGGCACGACGATCTCGGCCATCGCGCACACGAAGAGCGTGACGAAGGCCATCATGTTCTTCCAAGGCACGTGCGACGGGGGCAGCGCGGCCAAGGTCAACGTGGCGCTCCATTTACTCATCAACGTGGTATCGACGGCCGTGTTAGCCTCGTCCAACTTCTTCATGCAGGTGCTTAACGCGCCCTCGCGCGAGGAGATAGACAAGGCGCACGCCCGGGGCTCCTACCTGGGCATCGGGGTCCCTAGCGTCCGCAACGCCTTCGCAGTCAGCCGCTTCAAGACATATTGCTGGGTGGTGCTGCTGCTGAGCTCGATCCCGATCCACCTCGTCTTCAACTCGGCCGTGTTCCAGACCAACCACCGGGCCTCGGATTTCCACCTGACGATAGCCAACGAGGAGTTCGCGAGCGGCGGCAAATACTTCGCACCCGGAGCCAGCCTGATAATCTCAGGCGGCGAAGATACTTACGGGGACCGGTTACAAACGGACGAAACAATCGAGAGGATGTCGAGTCTCGGCTATGGTATTAACTGGGTGAACCTGACCGAGTACCTGCTACCCGACTCTGCGGGCATGACCAACGTTTCGCTAATCGCATCGGCGGCGGCCAAGTGGGATCGTATCAGCGCGCAGGACTGCTACAATACGTATATCAGGTGCGATGGGTTGCGGGAGCACCGTAACATTGTTCTCGTGGTCGACAAACCCGGCGGATGGCGGCGCCGCGAAATCTGGAAGCTCAAGGACAACCAGACCGAATTTTGGGATCCTATTGTTCCGGCCAACGAGCCTAACTCACTATGGTTTGCCGCGCAGTGCGCCATGTACGCATCTATCAGTGTTGAAGAAGTTAGATGTCGTAACACCTGTCTTTCGGCCATGTTCTCCAATCAAGCAACCAATTACCAGGAAAAACCCGGCGAGTGGCACGATGACTATACATGGGCTTACGGGTTCTTCAAAACGATGGGCTATTATTATCCAAATGCCAGTACGTTGCCGAACGAGTATGACCTTTCTGGCAGACTTAAGTACACCAATCCTCTCAATGGCACATATCGGTCTGGCTTGCAGGGAGACGGTGACTTGACCGTCAAGTATTGCCTGGCAGAGCCGATCGAGAGGATCTGCCACGTCGGGGTTTCCACCACACTTCTGCTGGCCGTCTCTGTCTGCGTGCTCGTCAAGACCGTCGCGGCTATCGTCGTTACCTATGTCCTCGGTGGTCAACGCCATGAGCCGCTTGTCACCCTGGGCGACGTCGTCCGGTCTTTCCTGTGTCGCCCGGATCCCGTCACGGCGGGGCGGTGCATGTTGAGCCAACGGGATGCGCATCGAGAGAAGAGGAAGGAGAAAAAGACCGCCGCGCCCAGGATATGGTGTGCACTCCTGCACCGACGTTGGTCGGTTGTGCCCTGGTCTGTTTGGCTGACAAGCTACTTACTCTTTGGCTTGGGAATTTCCGTTGCGGCTACTATGATGAACGAATCTATTAAAAGCAAGGGGCTGTACGTGTTCTTCTTCTTCTTCATCGTCTCCGATTAACACGCCATCTTGTACCGAGGGGAGTGAGTGTACTGACAGAGAGCTCCATCTAGCCGTGGCTCCTTTATAGAAAGCGACAGTAACCAATTCCTCGAGGGTAGTTTCACCTTTACTCAGGGTGTCCTGGTTGCCAACAGCCCCCAGTTGTTGTTGTCGTTCTGCTATCTCGCCTACAATTCCATGTTCACAAGGCTGCAAATGGCACAGGAGTGGTCTCTCTTCGCCTGTGGCTACCGCCCACTTCGTGTTACCGACCCAAGGTCAGTGTGCTTGGCCCTCTGTCCCATTTCCTGGGATTTATACTCCACTCGACCAAGAGAACTGACTCCGTCGCAGGGGAATGCAGTATTCGACCTACAGATTACAACTTCCGTACAAGTATAGCATTCCATTGATTTTGATGAGCATATTCTTGCACTGGCTGCTGTCGAACACGCTTTATCTTTTTATATCCGAGGGCGGTAAGTGTAGTCTTTACCACACACCTTGGGATATACAGCACTGCCTATAACTTGAGTCACTTACTTACTGCTAATATCTCTGCGACAGGCTACTATGGCACTGGCCTGTTTCCGTCCGGGACGAATGATGGTGTTCTCCCACCCAACACGGCAGTGGCGGTAGGATCGAGTGGTTATTCCCACATGGCCTTACTGTGCATTGCGGGCGTTCTGATTACCGTTCCTCTCTTCCTCTCCTTCCAAAAACTGCCGATCGGCATGGTCAACGTCGGGAGCAACTCACTCGCCATCTCGGCTTCCTGCCACGCGTCGCCCCTGACGACGGCCAGAAAACCAAGCGATGACAGTAACGCGGAACCGGCGTCGAGAAAGGTTTCCTACACTTCGAAGTCGTCACAGGGCCCCTATGCGTCGCTTAGGGGATCGAGTATAGACGAGGGCGATGCGACGGGCGGTAGTCTAGGACTGGACGGCGGGTTTCTAGAGATGCAGGCCCTGACGAATAAGAAACGTCCGGAACCGACGACGGCAAGTTGCAGCGATGGCGAGTCCTACGAAACCTACAAGCACCAGTATGGGCTGGTCGGTAGCAGTGAGGCATTCGAACAGCTAAGCCAGAGCAAGATACGCTGGGGCGTCGTCGAGATGCCGTCCGAGTGGTATGACGAGCAGCGTGGCCGTATCTACACGGCACGCGATCGGGATAGGGAGGAACCGGTTGGGCATCTTGGCTTCGGAGTTCAGGGGGATCTTGTAAAGCCACCAGTCTGGGGTCATTTGTATGCTTGAAAGCAACAAGCACCTTGTAACCGTGTAACAGAGTGGGAACGCCCGCCGGAGATTAAGTAAAATGTGAAGTATATAGATGGCATACTACATAATAGACTAATATTTTTAACATTGTGCCGGTATACGGACTTGGCGCTATTTGCTTGACGGCTGTTCATGCGAATCCTCCAGCACAAGTGCTGCGGATCTTCTTCCCTTTTGCAACTCCTAACTTCCAGGTATCCCTGAACTCGGACTATCCTCAATTGCATGTTGCACATAACCAACCAGTCAATTGATGAGTGACAGCTGTTTCTAGTAATTATTATCTTCAATTCTCATTTTGCGCCTTCCTTGTCGACGTGTTATTGGCTCAGGCAACCTGCAACTCCAGCCACGGTCGTTTGCATCCAACTGCATTCCAACGCACGTAACGATGTGACGAACATGAATTCCATGTTCTACAACGTGGCGCAATTCCAATTACGGGCCGGTCTTTTGTTTTCCATTATTAGATTACTGATGACCTGCCGAGGATGCCACTAAGGAATTAGGACACTTAGGACAGCGCCAGTCGCTCGACAATTCAATCCACATGGCGGCTTGTGGCTTCTTTCTTTATATTAGTGGTGCTTCTGTTTCCATCCAGGATCCTTTCCGGAACAAGAGTAGAAAGAGACCTGAACTGATACATTTGACTTACCAGAACAGCGCATTCGGTGCTAGTTTTGTGCCATTGGAAATGCGACCAGTCCAAAACCGTTCAATGGCGGCATGTACAGCTTTGAGGTTTGAGGGAGGTACTGCCATCTCCTCCTACTATCCTACTACTCCTACATCTTACATCTTACTGCGCTGCAGGGGGAGTCATGATCGGGAATGCGCCTTCCCTAACCCCGTTATCGTACCCGACCTGTTGGTCCAGCGTTTGCTCTTGCACTACCCGAAGCAATCACGCTCCCCTCACGTCCCAGAATAAGGCCAGAATAAGGCCAGAATAGCTATTTGCTTTTATGGTGCCAACATTGAAGGCAATTGACTTACAAAACCCCAATTGGGTTTGGAAAACTTGAGGACAGAGCATTTGTCCCAAGCCCTCTCGTCCTTTCACCTGGCTGGCCGCTACTAGGTGAAAGCGAGGCAGACTCCAAGCCATGGAAGACTCCTCCCGTAGTCAAGATGAGGGTCACCGACTCAGTCTTCTGCCCTCTGCTTTCTCTCGGGGTCATGCTTACCAACGGATGAGCTCGGATAGCGATATCGATCTGGCCGATGTTGCGCCAGCAAGGACTTACTCGCCCCTCGGAGCAAGAGGCATCCATGCGACGCCGCCAATGGACGCCCCAAGCTACCTACAACCACCAAGGAGACTGTCTGCCATAAGTCCTGTCGGCACCGGAGATGTTGGAGACGCTGGAGATGATGGAGCACAGATGGCGTCTCGCATTGATCCTACTTCCTACTCCACACCGGCTTTCGTGATAACACACCAAGATGAGACACCCGCGCAGACCGAAGGCACAACTCATAGTTCTCGACCTACGAGTGAACGACAGACACGATTCACTGAGCTACTGAAAAGATCTCTCACGTCGTCTGGGGACAAGGCCGTCGATCCTTTGTCAGACCCGGCTGGCAACCCCTATCTGGGCGCATCGTCTGCGCGGTCAAGCTTGCTACTCCCCGTTGACGACCGTGATGATCGGCAAAGAGACTACGAGACTGATAGATTATCCAAACGCTACGGTAAAACGACCCTCACTGTGAGCCTGCTTGATCAAGAAATCGGAGCTGACCTCATGTCCCATAGCACAAGCACCTCTGGACTGCCACTCGAGAAAAGACGTGCACATGAACCGCAAAAGCTGGATATACGGACAGTTGGTCGCATTCTCAGTAATATCAACCGTACTGAGTGGCATATGGCTTGTGACCGCGATCATTCAACCCCGATACGGCAAATTTATATCAACCGGGGGCCGAATGGCACCGGCTGATGCGTCTTTGGTGGCAGCAATACTTGCCAAATTTACGGAATTGACATTTGTCACTGTATCCGTGGGGGTCCTCGGGCAGATTCTGACCCGACGTGCTTTCACTGAAAATTCGAAGGGCATGACCATATCTGAAATGACCATGAGAAATTGGGCCATCCAGCCAGGGACTCTAGTGTCGCACTGGGAGACAATTCCCTATGCTGGCAAAACACTATTAGGAATACTGACGATGCTCGCCACCATTGCAAGTATGACCTATACGACTGCATCGGATGCCATGGTGACCCCCAAACTCAAATTCGGTCGCTGGGAGCCCAAGGAAATGCAAGGTCTCGTCGTGACATCCTATGCTAACCCACAATACATCAAATCCACTTGCACCACACCGATTCCTTCTAGCCTTGACGAACTCAACGCTGGAGTGTCCTGTGTTGAGGTGGAATATTCGGGTCAGTCCTACCGAAACCTTCTTGCGTTTATGAAGGACTGGCAGAACCTGGACCAGGAAAACGCTCCGCCACCTACGAATATGCAATCCAGACCGGTAGGGACTGCCATATTGTATGACAGCACAAGCGTTATATCCTCCTGGGTCAACATTGAGTATTCAGATCCCGCTAAACTCTTCAAGGAGCATAAGCGCATCGTCAATAATGTTACACTGGCTATGCCTCATCCGGGTGTCTACGAGGCGGCTACCAATAACAAGAATGGGATCTTACAGCCGAGCGACCTTTCGGGGGTTGGCGAGTATCGCATCAACGCCAGCGTCGTGTCGCCGGTAGTTAACGCTCTGTGTGTAAACTTGTCTCCCAAGGAGCTTGATCCAATAATTTACACCTCATGGCCGCGTGCGAAAACAAAAGCTTCAGAGATACCAAATCAAAAAATGGCCGACCCTGCCTGGCTGAATGACATGCCCATTGCAGACAACAAGACATGGTTGAATCGTACTGCGGTTGACGATATCTTCAGATGGGGACCGAAATACGGTCGTCGTCCACCTATCTTCCCAATGGTAAGTACACCCCGAAGATACTCGGTGCTTTAATTGGCTACAAGGCCGTGGCATCGCTGTGTCGAAACTTGACACATGCTCCAAGCATGCCACATCGTAAACAACGCATCACTCACAACGCTATAGGTTCCCATCGAATACAATATGATCACGAACACTACCGTGTACATGTCGGACTCAATATACATCCTTGCCAAAGCGCCTAAAAAGTTGTCTGGTGACTACACCATCTGTGAATTGCGCTCCTGGCTGTCGCCGCAATGCTCTACCGAATTCAGCATATCCGGTATCACTGGTTCCAAGATGGAAGCGCATTGTGACGACCCGGAAGACAAAAACTCGTACTCGCATGACAAACCAGACGCTCCGCTCTCTCCTGTTCCGAGCACCGACTGGCGTAACGTCGCAGACCAGTGGCGGCTTAGCATGGATATCAACGGCGGCGTCCAAAACAACAACGCCTCCAACGCACGAATTTTCACGGACTTGATCCTGAGCAAACCCGAGCTGTCCACGACCTTGCCGTCAATGGCAGAAGCCATATCTGTGCTCGCCAGCTCCACATTAATCGTGGGGAGCAAGCAGTCAACCTTCCGGCACTACTGGAACTACACCAACACGACACTGGATAAGGAAACATACGAACGATTCAATGCCACCATACAGATGCAGCAGTACACGTCGAGCTTTGAGAAGCCGTGGCAGGGCGTCTTCTACATCGTCCTAGGCCTCGTCTTCATCCTGAACATTTTCTGCCTCCTGTACCTGCTGTTTGCCGCCAAAGGATTGGTGACGGACATGACGGAGCCCCAAAACGCCTTTACGCTAGCCCTCAACTCCCCGCCCTCGCGCCAGCTCTATGGGAGCTGCGGACATGGGCCCGAGGGCCGCGAGCTTGACGTCCCCTGGCGGCTTGCCTACGCCAACTCCGCCAACCACTACTACTTCGAGGAGGCCAACCAGTCGCCCTGGCGCGGCCGCTTCAGCGGGCAGACACTTGCTAGCTCGTCAGTTATTTCGCTGGCGGATGGGAGCTACTCCAAGAGCTATAAGAGGCTAAGCACGGGTCGGACTTTCCTATAACGGAAAAGGGTGCTCAGCGAACGGGATTGGGCTGAAAGAGAGCAGGGAAGGCACTCAAGGGCTAGTTGGCATATACACGACGTCCAAACCTGTGAGAACATGAGAGGAAAAGTAAGGTAGGGAGTGGGCAGGCCGGTATATCACACCATAGTCTTCTGGGTAACGCCACGCAATTTTCTGGATCTGGGAGTTGGCTGGTGTCCTTAGGTCTGGATACCCACATGTTGTATAATACGGCAATATTCTTCTGCAACGAAGGCGTAACTTTAATGAATGATAATGGAGAGCTGCCAACACTCAAGGTGACGTCTGTTTTGGCTGACATAGTGGGCGTGATGGAGTAGTCTCATTCTCCGCGCGAGACTAACCTGTTGACCATTCTGGTAGGCAAATCTTCTGGATGAGAGCGCTCTGAAGGACTAAAGGGGGTCTTTATGGACTGGGTCGTGCGTGGTCCACCCGGAAGAGACCGACATCGAAGACTTCATCTCTGTTGGTGGTTAAAGGGGTCTACAAGAGAGACTGACGGGAATCATGTGCACCCCTCGGCACACCCCTATAGTCTGAAGATTGGTGGATTTAGCAAGACAAAAATTCAAGGAAAAGAAATTGAGGCCATTTCCAATCATTGGAAATCGAACATTTAGCTGTCAGTGTACTGGGTTTATAAGGGACCACCGGTCTATTCATCTATGTGTAGTGTATTGTATCGCTCCATCGCCGGCCATAAGATTCTTCTTTAGATATTCGTTTCTCAAAGATTATCACGGCAGCACGTAGCTCACCCTCGAATTCCCCTTTGCGCGGCTGATCTTGCGCACATTGGTCTGGCCGCACAGCTTGGTGCTGTCGACATGGGTGCCGCCGCAGGGGTAGACCTCGGCGCCGACGATGTCCACGACGCGAAACTTCTCGTCGGCGGTCATGCCCATGGCCTTGCGGTCGGGGATGAGCCGCGCGAGCCCGCGCGCCTCGAAGTCGGCCTCGTCCCACCAGCCGATCTCGACCGGCATGTCCTTGGCCACGTACTCGTCGACGCGCTGCTGGATCGCCTCCTTCCACTTGCCCTCGATCGAGCCCGCGAACTCGCACGCCGCCGTCGCGGGGAAGTGCGACGCCTTGAGCTCGTCGAACCCGGCCACCTCGTCCTCAAGCAGGCGCCGCACCGCGGCCCCCAGCACGTGGCCCGCCGTGTGGTAGCGCGAGAAGAGCAGGCGCTTCTCGGCGTCGATGGTCTGGGTCACCGTCTCTCCGGGCTGGAACGAGGAGGGGACGACGCCGTTGCTGGTGTCTTTGCCGTCGTTTCCGAGTGGTAGGAGGAATTGGCCAAAGTGCAGGACCTCGCCCTCGCTGGCAGCGCTCATGCGCACGGCTGAGACATCGAAGCGCAGACCGCTGCCGCCGCTCTCCATGGACCCGACGTCGCTGGGCTGGCCGCCGCCTTGGGGGTGGAAGATGGTCTGTTCCGTCACGACGACATGGTGACGTGCTTCTTCGGCCGCCTGGGCGTCTCCCTCCCCTACTTCCTTCACGAGGCCCTTGAAGAGCGCCTTGTTGGGCTCCTCGAGCGAGGCGTAGGACCGCACGGCGGTGACGGCGGTTTGGAGGGTGTGCAAGTGAGCGTTGCGCTGAAAGGCCAGATATGTGCGCTGCATCTTGTATGGTGGTTTCCCCTTCCTCTAGTTTTTCTTATTCGCTTCTACCACTTCAGTCTAGGCGTTTGAGTCTTGCGTGCATACGTTGAAACCAAGGGAAGAAGAACGATTCAGTGGCAGCTTACATTATATGGTGACGGCCTGTAAATAGTCATTAACTAGTGCTAAAAACGGTTTCGCAATTGGACTAACCCCAAAGGGCAGGCACGATGACATTGTGAAGGGCGCGGAAGGCGCAAAGACGCTAAATCGGATAACACGATTCTCACTACATCCGACAATGGAGATTCGAATAGTTCTCATGTAATTGATGTATGATTTCATCTGATTCTATTACATTCCATTGGTGTCGAGAAAGGCCGAAACACCCCTATGTCTATATGCTACAACGTTCTATATTTTGTTGCGGTTAATATCATAGATAGGGACGATCATCATCCCATCGTTTGATCTAACCCCTTTTGGGCTAAATGATGATCGCAAGGTAACGCCAAGCCAAACAGCACTGGGCAAATTAGAAGGGGGCGATTGCATTTGATGTGGTGATAGCATCGAGCCGTCGAAGGGGCCCATGGGAACTGTGTAGAAGCATTCAGTAACGACTTCTTCTAACGACTTTTATCAAGGCCAGCCGTAACAACTGACCGCACCCTCCCAAAGGTATTAAGAGGATCAACCTGCGCCCGGATGAAGGAATCCCGGTAATGCGGGTTCAGCCCTTCCCCGTCGCAACAACCCAGTTCCTCCACCTCGACCGTGATGCCGCCCTTCCTCGTCTTCTTCTTCTGGCTGGTGTTATCAGAACTACACTCGCTCTTCCGCCGCCAGCCGGGCGGCGCGGCCCACGAGCCGTCCAGATCGCCGTCAAGCTGTTCCTCCACGACGTGCTTCTCGCACGCGAGTGAGTGGCGCAGGGTGCGCTCGATCCGGACGTCCCGCGTTACCATGATACCCTTGGAGCCCAGTGCCGGCGGCGATGGCGGCGATGGCGGCGGCGATGAGAAGCGCGACAGGCGCGACGCCGCCAGGGGGATGGATGCGCAGACCGTGGCGCCATTGACCTCCAACACGGCGAGCATGACCGTCGTGGGGGCGTACCAGGTCGGATCGAACGTGGGATACGTCCCCGACCTGGCCGCAATGAGGTGGACGTGGATGAGCCGCCAGATCGCCATGGAGTTGACACTAAACCAGGAGAGGAAGGAGAAGTGCGAACATTAGCCAGCCAGCCCATACACACATTGCGTCCATTGTCCAGTTATTTCTCCCGTTGGGACAAATCGCCTCATTTCTGCGAATGCGAGGCGGGATAGGGGAGAAAAGAGGGGACGACATAGTGTTACTTACAATCCACCCATGATCAGCATAGCCGTTAGGCCTAGTCTGAAGCGGGTATCGACCCCCTTGCGGAAGAACAGGGGGGTGGCGACGAGCAGGATAACCAGGTTCAGCACCACGTTGGTGCCCGTCACCGTGACAAAGGTGTCGTAGAGACCCGAGGCGGTCGAGGCGCCGAAGCCGTAGCACCGGGCGCTCCCGGGCGGCCGGGACATGTCCCACTGGGCCACGGGCGGGAAACAGGGGAACCACGCCATGAAGGTGATGACGAAGCCGTAGAGCAGGGTGAAGACGATGAGGCCCTGGCAGATCCGCGTCGTCCGGGGCTCGCCGGAGAAGATGCGCAGGTATTGGAACAGCAGGGCGAGCTTGACGCATATACTAGACATGATGAAGGTGCCCATGCCGATGTAGTGAAGCTATTGCGCCATTAGCCTTTGCCTGGGCTGGCTGGCTGGCTGCGCAAGCCAATATTTGGAGCGGCCATTGCTTACAAGCAAGAAGTTGACGAGTTCCATGGAGGAAATATCAACAACGTGTTGACCCATGCCGTAATTCGTAGCTGCGGCCAAGTATGTCAGCAAGCTCCCTCTCTCCCTCTCTCCCTCTCTGCCGGGCGCGTTTTTTTTACCGTGACGTACATATGCACGCTATGGTCGACCCTATGATACAACAGATCTAGTCCAAGCAACAGAACTTAGATGTCAGCTGGATGTCGGTTCATGTGGGTGAGAGAGAGAGAGAGAGAGAGTGTGTGTGTGTGTGTGTGTGAGATAAACAAAACAACCCCCAAGGTTAGGGGCCTGGGCTTGGCCTGACGCACCAATACGGCAAGGACGAGATAGTCATCCCACCACAAGGATCGTAATGCCTTGGCACGCGAGTATAATCTGGCGCCCGCGCATGCGCAAGTCAATGCCTATTCGCAGAAAAGAAGTAGCAAACAGTTAGTACATCGTTTCTTTTCTTTTCTTTTCTTTTCTCTTTTTCTTTCCGAGCCCTGGCCCCGGCCCGGCGGGGAAAGCGACAGACAGTACTCCGTACCTGAACAACAACGGTGACGGCAATGATGTGAGATCGCCGGTTCCAAGTCGGCTGCGGTTCGTTGAGGTTGTTGTAGGCCCCGTCCTGGTTGGCTACCAGCTCAGCCGAGCCTACCATGGCGCATTTCTTTAATTCTCTTCTTCAATGAAACTGGTAGCGAGCGAGTGGGTCTAGCGGGGGTGTTGATTGGGTTTGTTCCGTTTCGGGGATATAATAGATGGACGACGTATGTATGAAGAAAAAGGAGGGCGGGAAGACGTGGATCTTTAATAGGCTATTTGATATCTCCAACAACCAAAAAAAACCTTCTCATGAGCCACAGGCTACATGGTTTCGTTTGATCCTAACAGGTAGCTATCTGCCATGATGTAGATCTATACACCTACCAAGGCGTCCGCCCTTGAAAGTTGCGTCTCAGATTGTTCTGGACCTTGAATACTAGCAAGCAGTCCTAGCTCATCAACCTCATGTTTGTCGAGGCTCGTGACTCGTGCTTCCCCGTTATCAAAATATTCATCGAAGTCCTCCCAGCTATCGCGATGCCCGTGGAAGAGGCGATCACCATGACAGCCACCTGCAGATGCCGAGACGCTATAGATCATCAACGGGCTTTATAGCTCATGAGCCTGGCGGCTTCTTTTGATCTGTTGGAGCTCGACGATGTGATACTCATCGCAAACAGTACAGTATCCAGGATCTATTCGTCTGACGCCTTGATTGTTCTCGCTTCGTGACCGGGAGAAGACCACCACCCGTGCAATCTCTCCCTCTCTCTGCGTGTGTATGCGAGCTCGTGTATGTGAGCGACGGCGAGTCGAGCGTTCATGCCAAGCCACAGCTAAAAAGGACCATGACGTCTGTCCTTCAAGAAGGACTGGCTGCTTTGACTAGCTGGATATCTGCATCTACGATGGAGACCGAGTCAACGCCAAGGTTACCCCTCAGATCTTCTTATTCATCGTCAAGCTAGGGGCTACATCAGACGGGCGGGACAACCAATAACCACATGGGGACGAGCGCAGACAATAAGTGAGTTATGCATAAACTAGAGAAAGAGATATTATCGCCTCTTCGGACGGAAAATGGCATAGCTGAAACAGGCACCTGACCCAAACGCCGCTCCAACAAGTACGTATTCGTTAATTCAACCACCCAAGATACATAACCTAAACCGAACTTCGTTCCAGCTGTACACGGAATCCCCGCAGATCCAGACTCGTCGCCACTCCGTCCTTGCCCACGGTCGCCACGATGTCGTCGAGCGTGTTGAACTTGTAGATGAGGCGGTCGAGCTCGGCCCAGGTGAGGCAGTGGAAGCCGGCCCAGACGTAGTTGGCGTCGAACTCGGCGTTCTTCTCGGGCGTGCTGGCGTCCCAGTGCACGCGCCACGAGACCTGGCCGCCGCCGCCGGCCTTGAGCCCGCTGGGGTAGAGCCGGGCCGGCACGACGGGGCCGTCCCGGACGTAGTCGCCGTCGTCGGCCCCGTAATTGACATAGTTGGTGGCGACGTCAACGCCGCGCACGATCCAGCCCGAGATGCTCAGGCCGGGCCCGTCGTCGCCGTCGTCGCCCACCGCCAGCGTCAGCGACGAGTTGGTCGCCGCGTCCGCGTACGTGCCCGCCATGGCGGCCCGCGCCTCGGCCTTGCCGGCCTTCTCGAGCGCCGGCACCAGCTGCCGCACCACGTCGGAGCACAGCCGCAGCACCACGCCCGAGCCCGCCTCGAAGCCGCCCGTCAGGATGCTGGCGACGATGTCGTAGTCCGGGACCAGGCAGAAGGTGGCGTCGTAGCCCAGGATGTCGCCCGTCTTGGTGTAGATCTCGACCAGCCGCCCGTCGGCCGTGACGTTGTCGGCGCGGAAGATCTCCCACGGCTCGCCCATCATGAGGCCGGCCGACGAGGTGGAGATATGGGGCTTCATCCACTTCCGCGTCTGCGCCGGCGTGAGCAGCTTGTGGGACAAGATGGCCGTGCCAAAGGTGAGGAAGTCGTTGGTACTAGTGAAGAACCCGCCAGCACTATCCGATCTCCTGTTAGTACTTGCTTGAGAACTGCTAATGGGCGAGCTGTGTTTAGGAAAGCAAAACTTACGAGCTGAACCAGGGCCCTAAGTCAGCGTCCCACCAATTCAATTCAGGGGTCGCTTCTGGGATGAAACCCCTTTTCGTGTCGCTTGGTGGTCGGCTGGGAAAGGTGGAGTTCAAGCCAAGAGGAGTCAAAATGGTGTCTTGGATGTAGTCGTCGAATGACTTCCCGGATACGGCCTCTATGACCAGGGAAAGAATACCTATACCCACATTGGAATACACAACCGATGTGAAGGGGGGATAGACGGGATGATGTTTTCCAAAGTCACGGTAGAATTCAGAAGTAGGACACGGCGGTAGGGGCATAGCGCCGAGACAGTCAGGCCCTGGATTGTCAGGCAGGGCAGGTAGTCCAATTCTTGTCATATTTCCGGGCATGGTAGAGAGCTCCAGGGGCACTTGATGTTGGTTATGTTAGCTAGGGAGGTTTGGCTATGCGGTAAAGTGGGCAAGGGAAACAAGGATGCTTACAGTCAGAGCCGATACCAGACTGGTGCGATGCCAGTGAGCCCAGTGTGATTTCCTCCCAGTTCGGCGTCGTGATTTCGTTGGCTGGCTCTCCTGGCTCACGTTTCAAGTTCCGTAATTGGGGCAGGTACTTGGTGACGGGGTCGTCCATACGGACGCCATCCAGTAGCAAGACACCGAAGACGGTGTAGAGCTTGGAGATACTCGCGATCCTATACACGGTGTCGGCGTCTACCTTCTGGGTGCCCGAAGTGTTGAGCTGCGGAGGAGTAAAGTGATAACTAAAGAAGGGCTTGTCCTCGTGGATGGATTTGACAGCCACGGACACAGCGGAGCCATTGAAACCCGCGGTGATGGCTTTCACACTACCCTCGAAAGACTTGACGGCAGCTTGCACGTCTGGGTCTTCTGACGGCCTACTGGGAGCTGGGAGGACCGGGCCCAGAGGAGGACAGGGACCGAGGGACACAGCAGATGCTACACCCGTCGAGGCAATCCAAGTGAAGGCGGCAGCGGCAGCACAAAGACGCTTCGAGAAAGCCATTTCAACAGACAAAGCCGGGAGATATCTTATCAATGTCGAGGTAGATCATGACAGGGAGGTCCTACAATAGGGCATCTTCCTGTCTTACTTATACACGAGTCCGTCACGTTGTGAGGGTTTCCTCTTCAAGCAAGTGGGTTGTCCCTAGTCGGTGGATGCATACGCCTTGCATGATAGCTTGGCGATGCGATTGGCACAGGGTGTGGCTATCGCCAACAAGATGGAGGATTGTGTCACACGGACGAAGCTAGAAAGCGGAGAGCGACTTCCTTCCTATTGCAGCAAGTTGTCGTAGCAAAAGATAAACTGCCGTGGTATATCAGATACGGGTGGCGACCAATCCCGTGTCGGGCTGCGATTGCAACTTTTGGAGATTCCTGGTCGGACTCTAGGTACATCGGTTCTGGAACCAGGGCGGCGGGCAGGCGGGCAGGCGGGCAGGCGTGTTGCAGAATACTGTACTTACTTACATACCTAATTGCTAAGGTAGCTAGCTAGCAGGATAAGGATATGCGGTATCCATCCCACCTTGTTATCGTCCTTACCTACGGTCAGTCGCTTACAGTATCATGGAACCATACAGGTACGGTGAGACGGCATCGACTCAAGCAACCCAGACTAATGCTGAGACATGGATCGCTCATCATCAAATATTGGATTTCTGGGAATGCCAATACCCATGCCCATGTGCAGTACGTGGTACGAGACCAAACCCGCGGCAATCAACACTCGGCTGGCTGGCTGCAGTGTAACTGGGAAATTTCCCGAAAGCGGCATTGTCATAAATTGCCATAATCCACATCAGCCCAATCACCTGTCACATATTAGGTAAGTACATCCATATATCACCTGTAACCTTGAATACGTCATACATTGATGTCTTGTAGAAATCCCACTGCATGCAGCAAGATCTGGGAAACCACATACAACTAACTAGTCCCGGAAGGACAAACAAAAGCAACACGACATGATGATTCGTGTCACGGGCAGCAAAGCCACCGTCTGTCTGTGTCTCCAAACGCGTCCGAGGGCAGGCAACGGCTGAGCTGGAGTATTTCTTTTTCACCGTTTTGACGTGGATTGTTCAAGCCACGGGGCCATGCGTACTGTAGCCGTAATCTGGCCGGCTAAGTGAGACTATGAGGAGAGATGAGCGGGGTTGTGTAGCAAACATCCAGAGAGCCGGCGGTTTCGCCGCGCGTAATGAGGGGCAATGACGATGATCTCTGAGAGGAGATAGGCTCGACGGGTGGTTGCCTCGTCGGAATCCCCAATACCTCCCGGTTGTCTCCCTTACGGAGAGGCCGATCACTTACATGACCCTGAGATTGTATGTAGTACAGAATCGTGGGACTTGAGAAGTCAACCTCTGAAGGATGTTGAAAAGACCGAGAATACTCTGGGAACATGTGTATAGAAGTCAACAGAAGAAGCCTTTGCTCAAAGATCACTAACTTATCATCTGAAACTGTGACTAACTCATTGCTAGCTGACCGAATGACACGATAAAATTTTGAATCCCAGCCTGGGAAAGGGGCTCATGGTAAGGCGCAATATAGGGTATCCGAAACTTCGTAATTCGCGACCAACGCTCGCTCAAAAGCCGCACGCACCCTGATCGGTACCAAACCGCAAACCCTGAAACAAACAACGCCCTCCTTCATATCTCATGACCTATCGGACCCCAGATTCAAACCTCGGAATACAGCTTCATCATCCCCGACCGCATCTTCTGCCTCGACTCAGCATCCATCCTTCGCTGGTTCTCGAGGTCCACGATGCGGGCCTGCTGCTTCGCGATGCGCTCCTCGAGCTTCTTGCCCGCCTGGCGCGAGGCGTCGCGTCCTCGCTCGAGCCCCTTGGCGCGGGCCTCGAACTTCGAGAGCGCGAGCTGAACCTCGCCTCGAACCTGGTCGCTGAGGCTCTGGCCTTTCAGGAGACCCATGACGATGTCCGTAACGTTTAGGGCGCCTGCATGAGAGCCTGGAGTCGTGGCGCTCTCCTGAGACGAAGAAGGCGTCGTGGCAGCAGCAGCATGTGTGAAGGACCCAGTTTCACCCGTTCGCTGCCTCTTAGTAGTCGACTGGATTTCAGGCTCGGCAAACAACACGCGGCGGATTGGCTTGTCGGTGAGCGAGGGCGTCGCCATGCCCGTAGTCGTGTCTTTAACTGTCCTGAGTATCGCCGGGGTGGCAAAGGCATCGCGCTTTCGGCCATGGCCATCGGTACCGCGGGTCGTGGTGCTGTCGGTGATGAGAGCGGCTTGTTTCTCCTCATCTGAAGACCAGTCACCAAGAAAGTCTTCCTCATCGAGCTCAATCGCCGGCCTCTTACGCTTGGCACCCGTCCGAACTGATTGAGTTTTGCCCCTGGCGGCGGCGGCAGTGCTCGGCGCAGCTTGAGAGAGTTCATCCTCACTGGATTCCAGCTCGCTGTCGGTTTCCACCTGCCGGATCGTGCCATCGCTCTTATCGCCGGCGCGCATCGTGGCACTGCTTGAAGTAGGGGCCAAGCTGCTGCTGTTGTTGATGCCTGCAACGGGGACGCCAACCTGTCTTCCCAAATCGGCCACCGAGGTGATAGGGGTGGAGCCCACTCTTCTCTCGGACTGCTCTCGTGGTATGACGGAGGCACTGAGAGTGGTCTGCTTCAGACGCTTGCTTGGGGTCTGAGTGGCCGACGGGTCGGTGCTAGAGTTGCCAAACAAGGCACCTTCTTCGCGGAGCCTGGCATCCTCGGCGAACAAAAAGAAGCCGCAATTCTCAGGAGCACCTGGCGCGCCCTTTGTCCGATCTTTTCGGCAAGTGTAGAACCAGCGGCCTTCGTTCTTTGTCTTTTTCCTCACTTGGAATTGGACGGCTGGAAGGCGTGGCTGACAGTTGCCTTCATTTTCGATTCAGGGATCAGAACTCACGGGCTTTGCATTAGGAGGCAACAATTGATTGTCGTCAACTTACAGTGCCATTGACCCTTGGTAAAATAGCCGTTGAGAGGTTGTTTGGTGGGCGTGGCCGAGGTACCGAACGTCATGGTAGGGCCGCCCATGGTCCCAAGGTTGTTTGTTTGTTGCCCAATATGTTAAGGTAAGTAACTAAGACACCTGAGGTTTAGATGTGAGGAATCTAAACCATTAGCCGGCCACTAGGGAATTAATTAGCAGGCCGCCGTAAGGGTACCTCAGTAGCATCAATCAACAATTTATGTAACAAGAGTTCCTTTGTTGGAGTAAGATGGGGTCGAGTAAGGAGAGATTGGCGAAGGGATCCCTTATTGCCTTGATGATTGAGGGGGTGGGGGGGGTCTCAGCCGTTTATTCCAGCGCGGCTAACTATGGACCAGCCGTAAAAAGTGGGAGGTTGGTTGCTACGTACTGTAGGAGTGAATTTAGCGGGGATGGGGTTGCAGATGTGGAGGGGGTGGGCAATTGATCCTCGTACGGTAAAGTACCTTCCTTATGTACATTGATACTGCTTTCAATACTTACATCAATGTATATTGACATATCAATGTACCTTGGCCGCGGCACTCTCCCAATCTCAGACCACAGGGGCCAAGACTTCTCACTTCTTAAAAAGGGTCGTCTCTTTATTAAACCATCGCCTCTATTATACACTTTGCTCGACAAAATAAGGCGACAGACAACGAGGGACCAATGGCTCAGATCATACATACAAACAAGTCGCTTACTGAGGCTCATCCAGGCAACATAGGGACCCTCCACCAGCAGCCCGTCCGTGTCCTTGCTTTCTTCATGTTGGGGGGTATATCCTTTAACGCAAGTGCAAACCAACAAAACCTGCCCCCTCCTGTCTCTATCTTCTTCTTCTTCTTCTTATGCATTTTAAAAGCACCTTCCTGGCAAGGCATTAAGTGCTTCCGGGACAGAAGCCTCCAAGGCAGCTGCTTCCAAGACAGACGATGACGCGAAACATCCTAGATCTCGTAATAATAGTCGTCGTCCAATCCCTGCCTGCTGGGCACCACGCCCGCCCCGGGAGGTGGCCCGCCATATGCCGCCTCCATCCCCACGTTAAGCAGTCGGATCTTGAGGCTGTACTCCCCCACCAGCGTCACCAGTTTCTGCGTATCCGCTGTGAGAGGAGCTTGGTCCAAGAGCATCAGCATCCCATCGAGCCACTCGGATGCGAGGCTATTGTTGAGCGGGTACAGTGTCAGCAATGGTTGCTCCTTGCCGTCTCCAGTGGGCCGCAGTGCTTCTTCGGCGCTCGTAAAGCCAAACATGGTAATTTTCGTCGTCGTCTTTGCGGCACCCGCTCCGCCTATACTGCTTCCCGAAGTCTTGGGCCCCGAAGTGTCGGTCGTTTGCGTATTACTCTTGTCGTCATCGTTGATTACTGACACGTTCGACACCACCGAGCTGATCTTGCTCAAGTCGATCTTCTCAGATAGAGCCTCGAGCGTAGGATCTAGCCCCGTCCGTAACGCGAAGTCGGCATAGTGTAAATATCGACGATTGTGTGAAAGCTTGGCATAGCGCCAGGGCGTTGAGTGGGCTGAGCGACCTGCTTGGAAGTTGGCCCCCTGGCTCTCCTTACGTGGCACTGGCTTGGAAAACCAGGACCCTTGCAGAAGACACCTGACGCGCTGTTCTTTGACAAATGAGAGCGATTCGTTCCTGAGAGCATCTCGGACCTGGTACAGATGCTGGCCCCAGTTCTCCTCAAATGACATTTCTAGGAGGTCCATCTGTAACTCTCGTAGTCTGGCCAAGTCGTATTCAAGGAGATCCTCCTCCACTTCAACAACGTCCTTTGACCTCCCTGAGCTGCCCACCACTTGGTCCATCAGTATGCGCACGAGCTCGACGATCTTTTCAAAGTCGCCTTGTCCTGCACCCGTAGCCTTCCATAACCGGAAAAAGGCTTGTAGCCCAGCTGTGTGAAGCCTAGACCATTGCAAGAGCAGGGGGCGGAAAAGTTTGTCTTGGTGCCTAGTATCAGACAGTTGATATCCCCTCAAGTCCTCTATATCCGTCTTATTACAGTCGAATTGATCGTACAGAGTCTGCGTGACGGATAGACTTGCTCGCGCAACTGGGCATCGCTCCGATAGCGGTCGACTGGACTGCTCCAATAGTAACTTCTGAAACCCGTCCTCGTTCTTGCGGACATAGTCTGTCAAGTCCATCATTCCCAAGAACCCTGCTCCTTCAAATTCTGCAGCTGGGCTTTCGGTCTCAAAACCCAGTCGGCGCCACTTCTCCGGGTTGTGTTTCTTGCTCCCCTTCTTACTGACCTCGGGTGCAGCTTCTCCATTTGTTGTTCCATTGTAGTGGTCGCGGCTGGGCGCGCTGGCCAAGTGCAACCCTTTCAGAGCTCTCCTATGCTCTGGCCGCTCCAGGTCTACCCGGACCTCCTTCCATTTCCGCAGGAGCAGTTTGGTCAGGGACTGGAATTCCAGTAAGGGATGGGCCAGGTCTTGTAGTGCCGAGCTCTGCATGAGATTGTAAACAGCCTTGATCAGGCCCAGGTCCTGCAGCCGCTTGATAAACTTGGGCCACTCCTCCGATACGCTCTTGCCGTTGCCGTTTGTAGTTGGCTCGGCGGAAACGGCATCCCTTATAAGGGAGTTAATCAACATGAGCGCGTTGGCGCACAATGCATGGTCGGCCGAGTTAAGCTGCTGTATGACTAGGTCGAAGAATTGTGGATAAACGGCGACGGCTGGCTTGAGCGCACGAAAGCCAAAGGTTCCAGGGGCGCGCGACGTATTTCGGGGAGCCTGCGAGTGGCTTACGAGAGCGACGAGTATGGACATGGCGCCTCGCAAAATGTTGACCAACGGGTTCATGACGATCAGCTCGACTATGCGCTCGACCAGCTCGCCGGCCGTCGGGCCTTCGAAGATATCCCATCCCATGTCGACCTCCAATAACCGAGTCAAGCTCTGCAGCGAGTAGGCCAACGTATTTCCGCCCGTACCCATGATCAGCCGTCGCAGTATTACCAGGCCGCCCGAGGATATGAAGACGTCGGCGAACGAGGGATCGTTGATCGAAGATTGTAGCTTGAAGACGGCCATCTTGCGTGCGGCGTCCTCGTCGCTCGCCAGGCGCGAGAGGAGCGCGGGTATGTCTGCCTGATCCATCTTGTACAGCCGTGTTTATTGTTCAGACCCCGTTGCCTGTCTGTCGGTTGTTTCGTTGTCAAAAGCCAAAGCGGCTCGTCGTTCTCGTGGTGTATTGTCCGGGTAGGCCGTGGATTCGCGCAAAGGGGGGAACTAGTGGATGATGGGCTTCGCAGGGCAGACGGATAGAGCGAGAACACGACGCGAGACAACTCTTGGGGGAGGCGCTTCACCTAGTTGCGAGTTTTGGTGCCCCAGAGATGCTGGGTATGTACAAACTCGGACCTGACAGAGAAGTGGTGTAGCCTTGGAAAATATGTCGCGGTGCCGACCAACAACACGACATCAATTTGGCACGCTGAAAGTATCCTCAGGGAAAAAAAGCGGTCCTGGTATTTGTCGATGGCCTGTGACTGGGGGGTGATGTTAGGTGGTGTCTAGGCTGGTTCTGGGTCTGGGCCGTCCTAAATCGGCAGGTGGTTTTGGTGGTTCTGGTTGAATGCGTGCACTAAGATCCGTCAAAGCTCACTAGGTTGCTGCTCGTGCTTCACTGGCTGGTGCACATGAAACATCTGAGTGCATGTAACATAACACCTGCTGCCGCCGAATGGGGTGTTGTGAAAAGAGAAACATGTCAAATCAGTTCATTCAATAAAGTGATGTCAACATGAGATGCGATGACAACAAACATATTATTTATCCCCCTTGCACCCCCCTTTTTCATACGCCAAAGCAAATAGGCAAACATTAATACCTACCGAAGTACGGAGTAGTTGGTCGGGCCATCAGCCGGCTCTCAGTCAAGATCCATGCTCAACTCGGTTGGCTCCTTCGCCGCATAGGGAATCCTTTGTCTGAAGGAGGAACGGGACGGCGGCTCTCTATGCAACTGCTGCAGCATCCCTAACTGCTTGTTTGGTAAGCTAGGGGATATTATATTTACACTCGTCTGCCAATGGGACACCGCAGAAATCAAAATATTGTCGCATAGACTTTAGCGGCGCCGGGCAGCTGGTCGCAAAAGGGGAAAAGAGTTCACGCGACAGCTCCCGTCCCTTTCCACATGAGATGCCGAAAGTGTGGTCCAAGCCGAAACAATGCGATTCTTCTAGATGTGTGTGATACCTACTTAAGTATACATATGACCAGGTGTTGACTCGTATGCTATTCTTATTTGATATGCCGGGAGTCAATTTGCCATCATGGGCTCCGTAACAAAAAAGCCCTTTCTGCACCAGTGGTCGATCTATGGCTATCAGATCCGGCTGGGGAAATCCTGTGTAGATCCAGGCGAAACCGTGTGGCCCCATGCCTGATCAATCTAATAAATAGGTAGGTTAATCAATCTATGAGGTTTAGATGGTCGGCCCATGCCAAGTCCTCGAACAGGGGTTAGATTCTATGCAGATACCCCTGGGCGGCCAGGCGGTGGTAGTGCTTCTGGGCCGAACGAAAGCGGCAAAAGCTATAATAAGAGAGAGAGAGAGGTCATGTAAGCAAGCTGGATGAGACATCCCCGCGATGGTTCCCGGTCACGTTATCGATCCTGCTTACCTCTTCCAGTTTCTGCACCAAGTAGTCGCCGTTCTTGTCGAACATGAGTATGGGCGTGCTGAGATCGCAGAACTCACGGATGCTGCCAAGGTTTGTCCCGCAAATTAGCACATGTCGTCGATCCTTTGACCAGGTCGGTCTGCTTTCGGGTACAGAAGAACTTACAACTGGCGACACATGCCGCAAGGGCTAGCCGGGGGCGCGATGTCGGTAGCGACGGCGACGGCCTTGAACTTCTTATGGCCCTCGGTCACAGCTTTGCCAAAGGCCACGCGCTCGGCGCAGGTGCCGACGGGGTATGCGGCGTTCTCGACATTGGCGCCGCTGATGAACATCCCGTCGGCGGCCAGGATGGTCGCGCCGACGCGGAACTGACTATAGGGACAGTAGGCCGTGGCCTTGGCCGCGACACTGCCCTTGTGCAGTTCCTCGAATTCGGCTTTGTTGAGCCCGTATTTGGAACATGTCGATTCAACGTCTGCCGGGCTTGCGCTCGACGACTTTTGGTATCTTTCGGGGTAGGAGGCAGACATGATGGAAGGTGAAGTGTCAAAACTATCGGTTGCACGGCATGGGAAGCAGATATGTATGTCTAGGTAAGTATGCAATGGCTTATCACGCGCACACACACACAATCAATACCGGATGCGGGGCAGGCGACTGGAATGCCGAATGCCTGAACTCTCACTTATCCCTTCTAAGCAAGAAAAAGTTCGGACGGTGGACGGGTCAACAACACATAGACCCCACAACCACACTTATCAGCGTTGTCCATTTCTATCATCATCCCCTTCTGGTTGTCATTCAGAAAATACATGCACCGTATTCCCGCCCATGCCTACTTCACATGAGGAATGGCCATCTTTACACAAGCTCGCTGCTTGGTTTGGCCTCTTCATCAAACAACACTATTCCAGGGGGTACATAGAGGACGCTAGGTGAAGTATACAAAATAAGTTCCGAGGCGCTCGGGAACCGTCGGGATATAATCGGCTGGCTTTACAACTGAGTCCCGTCAGCAGCTATCTAATCCGGTGACGTGAATAGATAAGCGAGGAGCCAACAATGTCTTAGACGCCTGTGTCATATCTTTGGCGTCTGGCTCGTAACGACTCCATGGTTCGATATGCCCGAAGCTATGAAGGCTTTCGAAGGCTTGCAGGTGGAAATTGTCCTCGCGGGTCGAATCGAACAGCGTATAGCCATGCCGCATTCGCAGTTGGTCGTTTGAGTTTTCAAAGGCCATCTTGTCGTCGTCGTGGCTTGGAGAGTTGTTTTAGCCATGTGCGTCCAGCAGTAGCCACGGCCTTTGCTGATCGGAACCTAGAAGACAACTGCGGCCTTTCGCTCACAAGCCACAGCTCTGTATTGGCTCATGCAACACCAAACATATATTAATGATGATCAGGTGTCCGCCACAAAGGGCTCGTAGGAGAGGAGTTATCTCCTTCATCATGAAATGTGCTGGCATCAGCTGCCAATTTCAATTATATCTGGACGCGTGTGCTAGGCCAGCGCCAGAAGATGCTGAAGACCAAGTGAGTGCCCTTAGAGGGTTGCTGAGTGAGTAGCAGGATGCCTAGCTGGGCTACTTGCTTGGGGGTACCTGCTTTTCCAACGCCGATCCCTGCAAGACGGTAAGATGACATATGTTGACATCTCTAGCATCTGTACGGACGGATTCCCGGGATTCGCTACGCATAGCGGGGTGCTGGCGCGCAAGCCTAACGGGCAACCCCCCACCATGACCGCAGACTGGAGCTTCTCTTGGTACTTACTCACGATGCCTCAAATTAGAACTCAACAACACCGTCTTTGGGCTTTCGGGGAAACGAAGGTTCAGAACGATGGTGATCCCCGTGCTACAGTATGCCATTTCGTTTGGTTCTATTACACAAATTGTCGCAATGCTCTCTGCCCCTTTTCCGTGGAAGCTCAGTATGCAAGTATACTCGAACGCGGGTCTGGCGGGGTCCAGGGCGGGAGACGGAAACGGGATCATACTCTGTCAAAACTGATGGCAATTGGGATTGCAACATTACGTCGGGCACTGAAATATTTGCGACGTCAATATGGGTAAGATTCTGTTAGTCAGAAACCCTGGAACTGGGAACCGACGAGAGGACCTGGAAAACAGGAATCCCGGGGTGCATCGTGACGTCACACTGGCTGGGCTGCTGATCACCGGCGCCGCGTCCGGGTAATGGCAAAGTCGTCCTTCAAATCATCGACCAGTTTACTTGGACGGTTTTCTCTTTCCCTATGAAATGAAAACTATACACAAACTATATACTTCTTACCATTGGTAACCACGACTATCGATAATCACGACTCCGCGACAACGACGGCGACAACGGCAGAACACCAGCGCCACAAACACCACCACTCCAAGGAACCTTGTTCTTCACGCGTGATAACCCTTTTGGGCAACACACCCACCCACCATGCCTGAGCACCCTTTCTCCCCCGAGGACTTCCCCATCGACGAGGACCATGAGTTCAAGCCGACCGAGTTCTACTTCCTCAAGGGGGCCGTCCACTTCAAGAAGACGGCGTCGATCCTGGACATGACGAAGAAGGTGAAGGCGTCGCGGTGGCGGGACTTTTCGCAGTCATTCCTGCGGGACGTGGACAACGCGTCGAAGCAGGCCGAGGAGAACGAGGAGAAGCCCAAGTACGAGATCAAGTCGTGCGGCGAGATGATGCGCACCATCAAGACCATGGTGGACGGCGAGAAGGGCGAGAAGATCTGCGAGCTCAGCATGACCTTTGTCTCCTTCGACAGCTCCCAGGTCCGCTTCCCCGACAAGGAGCACAGCCGCCACCCGCTCGAGATCTGCCCCGTCGAGGCCGGCTCCGAGAACAAGCACGAGTGCTTCGTCCGCCACTCGATCCCCTACTTCTGGGACATGTCGAGCCAGTTCGGCGACCTCTACAAGTGCCTCAACCAGAAGCGCGTCAAGATCGGCAGCGTCTGCGCCTTCGGCTTCGGCAAGGACGCCGTCCTCGCCCTCGAGGGCGACCAGCTCGACGATGTCTGCGCCATCAGCACCTGCGTCATCCTGCTGAACGGCCGGGATGCCATGGACCATTAAATCGTTGACGGAGGGGAGGAAGCGGAGGGCGTTTATTGGTACGCTCGCCAACACTTATGAGTGTTGGATGATCTACGAAGGCAAAGCGGGCGGCGTTTTGAACTATTTTGTGCTTGGTGTACAATGATGTAATGCTATATTTATGATGCTTAATTTACATTCAGTCGGATTTCATTCTAGCAAATTGATGTCCAGATTTACCGTGAGAACCAGCTCTGCTTACAACCTGATAATGATGTCTATATCTGTCTACTTTAACCAACACTGAACCGTGAAATGCTCGCTGAAGCCAATACCGTAGTATACCCCGTTTCGCAATCCCCTCTGGGGATATCTTCATCAATTCGGACACTTGATTGTTTGTATGTCTCTTTGCGGTAATAAATCCGCCTCACCTCTAATACTCCTCATCCGGAAAAAGATCTTGCCGCAATAATCTATCAACCGACTTCTTCTCAAACGCTTCGTCCCGGAATTGCGTGAGAGAGAAAAAAAATACACGTTTACTTGTCTTGAAATTCGTAAGCTTCGATCACTCACCATCCCCAGAACTCGACGATGGCCTCAAGAGCCTCCTTGGGGTGGGTAAAGGGGAAATTGTGGCCGCCGGGAACGATGCGCCAGAAGACGTGATCCTCGCCGCCGACTAGGGGAAGTGCGTCTTCTTGGTAGTCGTCCTTTTGGATGAGCTCGTCGTGGCGGGCCAGGATGAAGGCCGTGGTGCCGGGCTTGCGCACGCGTGCCAGCTTGCGCCAGTAGTCGTGCTCGGCCATGAGGGGGCCCACGCGCACCGTGGACATGAAGGCCGGCACGAATCCTTCGTGTGCCCGCAGCATCCAGTGCACGTAGGCGGCGATGCGGGCCTCGAAGGGGTGCACGCTGTCGACCGTGTCCTCGTTGGGGTCGACAACCTCCTGGTTCGCCGTGTCGAGGAGGGACTCCTTGGCGGGGGCTGAGACGGCGACGGCGGCGGCGTCGGTGGACATCCTGCGCTTCTTGGACACCGAGGCGCCGATCGGGGTGCGCAGGCGGCGCTTGGTCAGGCGCTCGAGGATGGCCTCGGGGACGATGCCCGACGTGAAGACGAGGCGGCTCAGGCGGCCGAAGTTCTCGGAGCGGATGACGCCCGTGGGCGCGAGCAGCACGAGCGACGCGACCATGCGCGGGAAGGTGGCGGCGAAGTTGAGGGCGATGCCGCCGCCCAGCGAGTAGCCGACGAGGTGCATGGCGCCGTCGCCGGTCCAGGCGAGCGGGGACGAGGCCAGGACCAGCAGCACCTGGGAGACGAAGAGGCGCGTGTCGAAGGGCAGGTCGCCGACGCCGTCGGTGAAGCCCCGGCCGAACAGGTCGAACAGCATGACGCGGCAGCCCTTGGCGGCGATGCCGTTGGCGATCTCGGACATGGTCATGCACGAGGTGCTAATGCCGTGGATGAAGAGCACCTTGCGACCGTCTTCGGGGCCGAACTCGTAGACCCTGATATTGCCATACTTTGTTTGGGGATGAGCAAGTTAGCAAGGTGCCCTTTGCAAAACCCGGCACAGTTTTCATCTGTCGCAACCATATTCTCTTAAGTTTTAGATACTTACAGGAGTTTCTACATCGCGGGCACCAGGGAAGTGGTCGGGCTGATACGGCAAAGTCTTGATCTCATCCTTGCTAAGGTAAGGCAGAGACGTAGTGAGCGGACCGGGGAGGATCTGCTTCCGGCGCGGGTACAGCGAGTATTGAAAAAGAGAGAGGCATGCCACGGTGATCACAACCGTTGTTGCGACGACGGCAGCGGTGCTGGTCTCGGACGTGCGAAAGGTGTCCATCTCCTCACTCGTAGTAAGTTCAACACGTGGGCTCTATTTTCTAGCAGCCTGGCCGGTTGCAGTTCACAATTGTCCTAGTTGCAAAGAACTACATGCAACCATAGCTTTGGGAGGTCGTACGGGGGGGGGGGGGACAAGAGAGGGTCTTAAAGGTCCGAATGAATGAACAGAATAATAGTTCGGATTTGCTGTTTGTTCTACAGTACATGCCAGTCAGTGTGTATGTGTCAGCTGCAATAGACAACAGACAAAACTAGCATGTGGTCGGGCCCGCTACCCACGTGGGCTGCTGCCATTGCACCCGAGTCAAGGGTGTCAAGGATATCTATTTACACTCCCCTATTGGTAGAAACCTAATCATTATATGCCCCCCGGACTTAATACTGTACTTAATATAATCCGAGATCACATATAGCTGTCACTTTGCTACAAAAGCCAGTATTTTGGGGGGGGACCTATGATATCATAGGCATCTTTAATTCATTAGGGACGTGCCCCAAAAGGGGGGGCCATCAATCCGTCTTCGACTCCTGAATACTTCGACTAACACTTAAATATCGTATCCAACATCGTGCAATGCCTACCTACAACTCAATATCGCAACACATCAATCCTTTGCTAGTCCTCTTGCTTGTAGTCTGTAGTGAAAGTTGGGTAAGCTTCCGGGAAGCTCCCGCACATCTGACTCCACGACTGAACAAAGCGCAACGCCTCCCACCGACGTTTCCCCTCGACATCCTCCTTTTCATCCTCGACCCACTGGCACCTTCAGTATACATATATATACACTCGTGACATCCAATCGTAGATTGTTGCGAGAGTTGCGGCCCATCCAGTCACGACAACATGTCCGAGACCGCTTTGCAAAATACCCCATTATATTCCTACAGCGCCCAAATTCACGCTTTTACAGAATGTTCACCCTAGAACCGACCGGAACTCCAGTTTCATGAGCACCTTGCTCAAGGGTGGCCGTCAGAGCCGCCAATCGACATTTTTCTTGTAATCCTTTTTTAGTTTTTGTTGTTGTTGTTGTTGTTCCGTCACCGCCAGTTGCCTTGGCTGAGTGACAGCAGCCCCGCAACACAGTCCATATCAGGTCTCTTGCTAGGGCTGACTTGGCCTCGCATCATGAAGCTGTCCACCTCGTCATCTCCCTTGGCACCCTTGCCATACTTCTCCGAGGGCAGTTTCTTTTGGCCGTTTTCATCTTCGAAGATTGAGACGTTAGTCTCCAGTCCCGCCTTGCCGCCTCGAAGACGCGGCACCGGAGCCGTGTTGGCGCGATTTCCCAGGAAAGACCGCTTGTTCATTGCGTTGGAACCTTGCTCCCCCAGTACACGTCCAACACGTCGAGCATTTCCAAGTACCGCTTGGACCGCAGTCTGCTCTTTCGAGGGAGTCGCGGAAGGTAAGGGATGGCGTCGACGGTTAGGGTTTCCCTCTTCATCGGGACTCCAGTTCTCCTTATCTGAATCTCCCCCGGGGGACAACATGATAGCGAAGCCGGGCTTGTCAGCACTTGGCTTCTCCAAGCCCATATCCTCCGACGCCGCTCTTTCAGGCTTGTCCAGGGAATCAGTCGATGGTTGCTGTGCATCCTGGCTAGGAGGGGGTAGGGTCTGGACTCGTGCGATGCTGCTGCTAGACCGGCTCAATTTAGGCTTCTTAGATAACGAGCTGCGACGACTCGGTGGTGCATTGCGTTTGCCGGGGTTGGACGGTATAGAGCCGCTGGCTGCTTGCGCGACAGCGTTGAGAAGACTGCTGAAACCACTCGAAGTCTGACTGCTAGAACGCAGAAGCGAAATAGCCGCAACAGCAGAACCAGAAGACTCATTCTCTGCCTGTTGGGTCAGTTCATCTCGTGTTTCGGCATCACAGCATGACTCCCATGCATGGACATTGCGTGAACGGCCGTGGGCCAACTGAGCCGGTAAGCTGGCGGTCAGCGTCGAAATGGGTGGTAGCGTGATGCCTGACAGAGCACTGCGACTTCGCTGCAGAAGACGGGGCGCGCGAACAGGAGGTAGAGTTGCCGCGTCGAGAGGCATCTGAGGTGGGGCTGGCCTGGGTGGGGAAGGTTGCGAGGACACCAGTTCTGCTTTTCCCTCGAGTGATAAGGAGAGGCGGAATTTGGACGAGGATGACGAAGGTGGCGGCAGAATGGATGGAGAGTTATCCACCGTTGATCCGGCGGATGGCGGGAAGGAATCGAGCCTAATATGCGTGTTAGCCAAAACCTCTTAAGGGGTAGGAAACATATCTATATACAACTTACCTGAACGACTCATCACCAGTTCGGTCAAGCGATGAGGGGGTGGAGAAGGAGGTGCCCGCATTCCACCGGTTTGATAAGTAACCAATAGAGTTCGGTAGGGACTGTGAGAATTTTTGAGAACTCTCGTTCGAGTTCACGACGAAGGAAGAGTGCGAGGGTGTAACGAGCGACTCCGATGCCCTTCTCTCTGGATTTGTTTGCTCCGTTGCGTTGGGATTGGCAGCCGAGGGAGATAATCGGAATGAGTGCATGGTGCCCACACTGGCCGGGCTCGGGGCCTGGTTGTCCGCCTCAGCAGGACGCGTCTCGAAGCTATCGCCGGCCATGCTGGAAGCGTTTCCGAAAGACAGCGAATCGGCTGCCAGGCCAGGAAGTGGCCCTCCATACCGCAGTGCCTCAATTTCTTGTGGGGATAGCGGGCGCGATTTCCGCCTGTCGTTCTGGCGGCGGTTTTGAAACCAGATCTAGAATAACGACATGTCAGATAACCGAAGAAAAAAAAGCCGCCGTGGGTCTATGGAGTGTTGTCGGCCTGGACTAACCTGCACTTCTTTCTCATTAAGTGTGACGCGATTGACGATATTCAGACGCGCTGCTTTGTCGGGCTTCGGGTTCGCGTTGTACGCGTCCTCGAGGATGGTTTTGTCTTGGGCACTGCATTGGAGCACGAGTGGTATTAGTCATGAGCTGCATCACGAGCCATTTTCATGCCGCCGAGCGGAATACGTACGTGGTCCGCTTCCGCTTTCCCTTGGGATGCCTCTCATTTTCAGGGCGCGGTACAGGGTAGCCCGACTCCATGAGGAATGACGTTTCGAAAGACAAGCCCGATGAGTCCGGATCACTCATGCTGCTCTGGAAGCTCGCGTCCTGGCTCGCCCGGCGTTCCTCGTGTTCGCCATGGACGCTGGTGGTCGGGGATGGACCCGGAGAGTGTTGGTGTAGGGAGGACATGATGTGGGAGGGGTTTGTGGCGTGGATGCTGACGATAGCTGGCTGTCGGGTTGTCGGGTCTATGAGTGCATAGTACAGTGGTTGGTCAATGGGCAAGGTGGAGTGACGTTGACGTGCAAGACGTGTCGTGCCTTGTCGTGTCGTGTTGCAGGTATAAAAACAGATGCCAGCCAAAACGAGGGAAGGATGCTGGGCTTGTTGGTTATACGGGTACAGGGTCAATTGAAAGAACCTCTCGTTGTGACGTCGAGAGCAGGGGAGAGCAAGAGAGGAAGAGGAAGTGTGGTTGAGAATGAGTTTGGTGGGTGAGGCCAGGAGTTGATAGGAATGTAACAGATAGGTCGGAGGTATATGGTAGGTATGGATGGTATGGGCGGGAGGAGCCAAGAGGGTATTAATTGAGTCGGGCTAGCCTCGTGGTGAAGCGTAACGTATCGAACTTTAGTCTGCGTTGTGCTTGTGCTTGTGCTTCTGCTTCTGCTTCGGCTTCTGCGTCTCTTCTCGCGACTCCCTGGCTTGGCTGAGGGTTCAAAAGGCAAGTAAGTCAAAGTAATTCGGCGCCAATATCCATCAATCAAGTAGGTGGTTGATCAAATCGCGTCTTTTTGCCCTGCTGAAGTGGAACATGCAGTGCATACAGACCGCAGACCGTGAGAGAGAGAGGAGCGCAAAAGCATGGGTCCATCCCAAAATCCATCCCCGCTTCGCCTAACTTCTTCCCTACTAGTAGTACCTCACTTGTACACCACTACCACGTAGGAGCCCCAAATACCCCCTGTCAGTCGCGTCTATAGAAAAGTGCCACTAACCGACTAGTCAGTCCATGTATGCAATAAGCTGTCTGAAGCCATGCCGGATGCGGATGGCCTGGAGAAATTTGATTTGCACAAATAAACTGAACTTTGACAACTCCGCAAAACTGGCGCGTTGATTGGCCTGGTCATGACCGATTAGGCAGTCTTCCAAACACCTTCGTGTCTTGTTGCCATGGGAAAACCGCGATCCTCCTCCAACCTCTCATTCTTTCGCATTTCCCCATCCTGAACCGTCCTTAACTTGCATACGGTAATCTACCAGGGGGGAGAGATAAGAAGAAGAAAAAAACGATATGCCTACCACATCGGCACATCCAATACATCGCCACTTGATCTTCTCTTTCCAGTTGCTTTTCTGTCGTCGAGACATGCTGAAAACTACTACTTCGTACATACACACTAACCGTGCTTCATGTTTGATAGACGCGTTCAACGGCCAACCCAGCAAGGTGAGTTCAATTGAGGTTCTATTTTGACCATTACTAGCGTAGGTAAGTGTTGTTGTCATTAAGGTTAACCTCGCTGTAACGATCTAGCGTACAAGCGTGTCTCCGTAGTTCGTAATGCTCTCTGGCCCTGTGTGATTCCATTCCCTGTCATTGGCTGGATGGCTGGCTATGTCATGATAATGGATAATAACGGTTGGCTGCTGGTACGTGTATGTTGAGGCTAACACCTGATGGATAACTAATGCAATGCATACACTACCTTCTGTCAGATAATCAATCCCCTCTGCTTCAACGCGGTCATTCCCAAGAGGATGCACTTTAAATTAATAACATGTAAAGTGCATAAGATTGAATTCTTACCACACTTGGTCAGTGGCACCTTCTATTGGCCAATCTCGTACAAAGTAAACAATACAGATCCGAGACAGCCTCATCCTACTCCCTTGCCGCCTCGTTAGAGAAAAAAAACGAAATAAGCCGCTCAAATAGTTTGCTCATCCAGGGTTGCATGGTCGCGTTACTGGGTTTTCACCTTCATCCCGCCCGTTGTGAATGTCTCTCGACCATTCATGACGGAATCAACTCCCCACCGAATCACGATACCATGCACAAGGGGGGGTTGGAAAGCCCTGCCCTTGCTCCTCGACGCGTCTCCAGTCTGCGCCGCGCCAGAGATCGGTGCCCCGTGCTGTGCTGGGGGTAGAAAGCAGCTTGTGCCGTTCCACTATGAGGTGGGCGACACGACTATCGCGTTGCAGTCAACCGCCGTGGCGGGATCATAAAGGAGGTTCGGGACTTGGATAATATACACAAGCTGGCATTGTAAGATCGGACGCAATACCGCACGCACTGTCTGGCTTCGTGGGAAAACCAGCCATATTGAATGAAGTATCTTCAGGCTCTTGGCATTTGCAGGCGCCTTATACTGCGGTACCCAGGGTGGCCATCTCTCTCTTCGACGATCCCCAACCCATGCCAACTGGTCAATGTCATCCATACCACTACGCTATTTTGGGATCGTGAGCTGGCAATGGCGTGGGGGCAGCACTCCGGTGGCCGAAAACGAATGACAAACAACGAATTGACAAATGACCCCATGTGCTTGGCTTGGCTTGTTGAATGTGTCCAAATTTTGGGTTCGATATGTGCACTCAGGACGATGAGTCCCTATTAGTTGCCTTTGAGGCTACGATGGTTGGAGGCATAGTTATTGAGCCCGTCCGGCCTTCATTGATCGCAAGCCTGGGAGATGAACCTGCTGGGTCCAAACCGTGACGGATCATTCCCATTTGAGCGAGGCTATAAAAAAACGAATTGGCTTCATTGTATATCTCATGTTTTCCCCAGTGGCTGTGTGCTGCTGATGGAAGACACACGCAACGGTCCACACAATACTGGTCTACCTGTATCAATGCACGCTGACTAGAGCCTATAGATGAGCCAACGATGGAACGAAGGAACCTATACGCGGCATCACTATCAAGAGGAAGGGATGCATAGGTAACCTGTGATGGAATCCATGTTGCCACCGTCTTTGCAGTCGTGGCTGCCCTGGAACTTCACCGAGGGGGTGCTGTCTCTTGATATCGCAGTTAGTCTTCTATCATGCAGGTGTAGTAAGTATCTAGTCGTGGAAGTTTTTATCGATATCTGGCTTGATCGAGATTGTCCCTCGGTGTGCTGAGGAGAAAGGGCGATTCGATATAATGTTTGATGGAGCGACCGATGCGGACGATAATGATGGAATGGTGTCAAGCGAAGTTGAACTGAAAGCTTGATGGGTCAAGCTCTTTGTATATCATCTCATAGTATTCCATGCCCTGTCACAATACCATCTTCTCGTACTATAGGGATGCTGGTATTTGCTTGGCTTAGCCATGCTGTAGTCTATCGTTGTCCTGGAATGCCATTTAAATTGGTGCAAACAACTTGAACATCGTTTCCGTTTCGCTCCCCGCGCAGTTCTTTATATAAGTAACCCCAGAGCCGTACACTCTGGCTGGCGAACACAGTGGCTTCGTAAGATATCGTGTCTATAAGTAGAGGTGAAAAGTTGAGTTTTATATATGCATTCTACTCAATATATCCATGTCAGCCAGCCTCCGTGGTCAACTTATGATCCGTGACTGGCCCTTTTGAATATTGACCAATCTTCATTACATATCCTACGGTTATCACACTGGGTATACGAGTGGAACTTTCAGAGAGCAACGTCAGCTTGTTTCGACTATTCACTCGCCGTGCAATATACTGGGGCTTTGAGAATACTCGTGAATTTGAGGTAGCTGGTTACCACAGTACAGTGTTCAGGGGAAATCATTGTCTCGTTCTGATTCAGTCCTACGGCCATACAGAGGAGCACCTGTGTAGTCATCTTACTGGCCTTTTTATACGATGGATGTTGAGTCTTCAATATAAGGGCTCATGGCGGTTGGCTTTTCGACAGGTGATGGATATCATAAGTTCTTATACGCATATCGCTCGATCAATGTCTCATGTTTTGCGAAAACAACAAACGCCATTATTCTCTATAACACTACCAAGGTATGCGTTATGATGGATGGTATAACCAGTGGATGTGCCCTACCACTCTGCCCAGCACAACCACGCCCCCTCCCCTACCTCATGTTCCGCATGATATGTATCATCCGACTGACTACTTGTAGAAAACATAAACCAAAAACCAAAGAATCCTCCTCATTAATCCGCAAGCACCTGCCTCAGCATCTGCAGGAAATTATCCTTCAGATGATGCACCTCGCTGACCTCAGGCTTGACTGGCTCTCCCGCATTACGTCGAAGCCGGTCTTGCTTCTTGGCCCGCCGCCTCCGCTCGGCCTCAATAGGGTCGAGTTCGTCCTGCAGCTCCTCTTCGGCCGAGTCCTCCGAGTCCTCGTCGTATCCCAGCACTTCCAAGTCCATGTTGTTGAGCCCAAAATCGCTAGCTTGCATGCTCGCCACACCAGGAAGTGCGTCTACATTCGCTTGCCCCTCGGCGGCCATCTTTTGCCGCGTCTTGTCGTGATGCCACTTCTTGCGAGCTTCTTGCCATGAGATCAGGTTGTTGATCTCGGCGGTTGCCTTTTCTTTGTCTACCTGGCCAGTCGTAACACCACCTTCGAACAGGGCATTAATATCCAGCGAGCCAGCCTTGGGCCCCTTTCTCAAGAACTCCAGAATGCCCTCTATCCAGCCCATGAGTTGCGTGAAGAGGCCGTTGTCATGAGTATGGACTTCGTGCACGAACTTGTAGAAGTTATGCTCGTGCCGTTGGCAAAGGTCGATAAATGCCTGGACCGTTTGGTTTGGATCCGCCGAGGCATCGTCTTCTCGACATTTCTCAACCACCTACAACTTGAGTTAGCGTCATGGATCTTGGTTTGGGGTTTGTGCAAACTTACCTGGATCATATCATCCATGAATACGGAGAAATCCGTGATGCTGTTGTACACATTGGCAGACTTGTAGACGCGGACTAGCGGCTCGTAGAAGATCGTGAACAGATCTCGTAGCAGCTGCAGCGTGACCGGTTCCTCGATCATATGAAGCATCATAGCCTTGTCGCGTTGTCGCGTGTGGAGCTTGAGCAGTTGCTTCAGGTAAGAGAACAGCTGTGCTCCTTGCTTGAGCTCCTCGTCAACGTTCTCGACGGCATTGTTGAACGCGACGTAGGCGTTGTAGAGTCTTCCGATCTGTTCGGGTTTCAGCGGGGGTTCTATCAACTCCGACCGCAACACGGCTACGATAAGATCGACATCATCCGCGATAGCCTCCTCCCGGATCGAAAGCTTCACCGGCTCGTCTGCTTCCGTAAACGCCTTCAGTTTCTTCACAAACACATCATCTCCTATCTTCCCAGCGACAGCATCGATGTTCTTCTGCTGCCCACGAATGCCGTCATTCAACGCCGCCGAGAAGATTCGCTGCATGAGCGACCGACTTCCAAACGGCTGTGCCAGGAAAAGGTCGAGGACACTGGCCATGACAGCAGCAGGGTTTGCGATCCTGATGGCGTTCTTCAAAAGGGTGTAAGGAATCAGGGAATGAATCCTCTTCATTTGCGCGAACAATTCAGGCGAATTGTCCTCTGCAAGGAACAGATGATACACCGTCGCAGCGACTTCGATACGAAGCCATTCGGCAAACTTCTGGTACTGTATGCTCAAATCCTGGATAGTTTCCTTGTCCTTGATTTCTTGAAAAAGCATTGTCAGGCCGTTTCGCTCGACAATGTCCTGGCGGAACTGTTCCATGTAGACATCCAGTTCGGCAGCTCGCTTCCTGGCGATCTCATAGAACTGTTTCTGCTCCTCGACACGCCTCTCATCAACCGCCTTTCGACGCATGATATCGTAAACATCTTCATCGGTTGGAGTCATGGAATCATTAATCAGGAACTCTTGCATCGCCTTGGTCTGTGCTATTTGGGGATCGTGTAGCAATGATCTCAAGAAAGCTCTCAGCGATATTCTCTGGTTTTCGCGCCATAATATCGCATCCTGTAATCATCAGTCATTTGCTGTATATGCCGGACAGTTTAATCTGGTACTTACCGCAGATTTCGGGCTTGGTACCGGGCTCGATGCTCCGTCGGTGCTAGGGCGAGGAGAGGATCTCCCTATCGACGCCGACGACAGATTGCGGCGATGGTCGCGTATGGTGAGATTTCTCATTGACTCTCTCAGACCACCAGATTCGCCGGTAGGAGGTTGCATTGTCGACACAGAGGATTGCGAGGACGCATCAGAGTCGGCGGCACCATCCGTCATGCGCCCCAGGAGACTCGAGGCTGCTGTGTCCGACTTGTTCTTCTTGGGCACTGGCGGTAGTACCTTTCCTGGCAGCTCGATCCGCAACTGTTTATGCAGCCGGGTAAAATCGCCGTAGCGCCTCCCAACGAAATGCTCGAGCTCCGATTTCCGTTTCACGCGGAGTAAAAATTCCTACTCGCCATTAGCAATGTTTCTGTTGGAGGATTAAGGGGCTTGGAACGCACAGCATGCTTATGCGACCTGATTTTCCTTTTGACCGAAGTGATGCGCACGCCTGCAACATTCACATCCCAGCCATTGACGTAGTTGCCTTCGGGCAAGGTATTCAACATGCCGGTATCGATGGCATCACGGTCAACGATCTCCATCTCGGCGAATCTTATTCGCTCCTCGAAGCCCGATGCTGTAGGCACGCCGGACACCACCATCAGCTCGACGACCTTTCTGCATTTTACAGCAAGTTTGCGACGCTTCGTCTCCTCCAGACGGTCTTCGGAAGATGAAATATTTTTGCTCGCAAACGATTCGAGGAACTAGCATGTGTGCGTATATGATTAGCTTCGCTACACTTCGTGGTAGTATTCAAGGAATGTTCAACCTACCACCTGCAACTTGTCCTGCCAAAACTCCTTCTCCTTCGCCTTGTCCAGAAAAGGGAACTCGCGAACATGATGTACGAATATGTATCGCAAGATGGGAAGCTCGGAGTCGAGGGGCGACACCTCTCCAAGAGGCGAACCGAAAGGCGCACCAAAGCGGCGCAGGGCTGTAGGCGAGTTGAGTTCGTTGATTTCCCAGGCAACTTGTTCTGAAACGAGTTCTCGCTTGAGGTCTATACGGTCGCGGTGTCAATTTTGTCAGCCCAAGTTCCCATGCGACATGAGGGTGGCAGCTTGTAAGCTGTCTTTTTTGTTTCTTCTCTCTTTCGACATACAGTGTTCTTGCTTTCCTGTCAACGTCTGACCGGGCGGTGGTATTGAGTGGGTGCTCTTCGCCCGTGTCGCGTTCTCAACAGGAGGTCGTTCTGGCGTGGAATCCGATTGCGCAGGCGGGACGTCCGCCGCCGTCGATGTGCCGTTCGCCGAAGACATGGTCCAAGGTCGTAGACAGGTTTTGAAGGTCTGTAAGAATAACAACAACAACAACAATGGCTGGCTGAACTAGAAGCGTGTATCTGAAGCCAGGAACGAAAAGTACATATGGCTGTTGCCGCGTGGATTGCGGTGGTGTCGTATTGGTAAGAGATAATAGATGCAGGGCGGTGGTGGCTTTGCTTTGCATACGTGACGTCCTGTTCTAGCAAGGTACAACTTTTAGTCTCTCCCCAAGATCAGAGCTGGTGGGAGATGGCGGGGTTTGGGGGGTCTATCAATCTGGTATTCAATGATCGATCTACAAGGCCTTTCACACTTACAGTAGTTCACTGGGGACAACTTTTTGTAGGACCGATTCGCAAGATGAGGAAAAAGAACAGCAGGGCCCGATCAACACCTAATAAGTGAGGTTGGAAACCAAGCGAGAGAACGAGTCCAACGAAACAGATGCATACGTCGCTACATACAACCTTAAGCGACGAGTGAGTTTGCTTATGTTGATGAACTCAAATGGCTTCCACTTCCCATGGGCGCGCAAAGGAGCAGGCAGGCAGGGTTCCCCCTCATTGCGCAGCGCGGGCATAGAGAATGACTGCTTTTAGCGCCCAATATCATCCTGGAAATCCAGAAATCCAGTGCCGTAGTCCCGGATTCGGCAACGCTGTTGGCCTGCTCAATTTGACTCCTTGCTGCTTGCTCCGGACATCAGCGACCAGTCTCGCAACAAATTGCACTACCACGGCACAAGCCACCGAGGACTTGCTGCTGGTGAACCTGCTAGACGTCTTCTTTTCTCTCGCTTGGCCGCTGGGCGCCGGCTCATGATGACGACGCGTGTCGGGCTGGGATAGATTTCCTGCGTCGTTGATCAGGGATGACGTCGGCCGTTTCAAAACATGGCCCCAAATATATGGATCCCCCAGCTGAGTCTAGGACGCCTTACTAACTAACTACCAACACCAACTTACCAATCCTCCTACCAGTTGCAACGTGAAATTAGGCCTCGTTGCACCAAGAATGGAAATGGACAGTCGGTGCCGCGGATGCCGCTCTACATAATACGGTCGATTATGCTACTGTATATACATATGTACATATATACAGTTGACTTGGTATTTGTTCATTACTTAAGTGCTTATTACTTCATGCTCAGCTTGTTGTTGAAATGGCATGCACACCCACGCATCCGGAAGTTGACATGGGAATCTGAATATCCCAAGAACGTGGAGGAAAGACCAGGGGATACTTACCTAGTTCGCCTCGATCAATCATTCATGTAAAAGGAGGTAATCATACGCGCCCACTGAATAGAAACGATGGGTTGTCCGTAATATCCGCCTATATGCACAGCCGAATTGGTCCCTTTTTCGCTAAAAGCGACACGACAGCCTCAAGTGGCTGATACTGAATCTGTGCGCTCGTCTCCTGCCCTTGGCTTGCGTCGAGCAAGAAAAGGGAAGCTCCATATCTGGGACAGATCGTTGAAGGCTCTCGAATGAATTCTTCAGCTACAAAAATTACTATTACATAGAGTACGCATATTTACATGAAAGAAAAGTCTATAGTGAACAAACAGTTGGGTATCGTGCCATTGTCGTAAGTGAAAAGCAGAGAAACCACATAGCCACCAACCAAACACACCAATCACGACGGTGTTATAATTCATCGAAGGCCCGTAGCACCGCCTCATCAACAGGCGAGCCCTCGTTCCTCGTTCGATTCAGTGCTGCCCTCACCTCCTCCTCCAAGTGATCGGATGCTCTAGTCGTACTCGCGAGGCCTCCAGGCACAGACACGCTTGCGCTCGGCTTGTTTCCTGATACGAAGTCGGATACGGCATCAGGGATAGAGTCCGAGACCATCTCCGACAGCGCAGGGACATCCACCGAAGGACCGTATTGAGCTGCCAGTAGCACCCCGACGACTGCGAATAGCACGATAGATGTGATGATCCAGACGACCCGAAGGCGTTTCCGAGTCCTCTCTTGCCAGTCCTTGTCGGCCTTGTCCCAGTTCTCGACCCGTGTCAGAACACGATCCATACGCTCGCTCAAGCTCTGCACCTTCTGTCGGCCTGTCAGGATGCGACTCTTCAAGGACTCTATGCGCTCTTCCTGTTCGTCGAACTGGCCGAAGGAGTCGAGTTGCGTCTCTACCTCGGACACCAACTCCTGGGAGTCCTTCTGGAAGACCTCGCTCGTCTCTTGAGACATACATGCCAGCTCTTTCATGGCGACAAGAGTGCTTTGAAGCGTGCTTAGCTTTTCCAGGACAGCGTAGTACGTATCATCGAGGCGGCGCATCGTGTCGGTTGAGAATGTATTGAGATCGGTGAGAGATTTCTTGAGACCCCTATTGCGGTAGTATTAGCAACGGCATCGACCAGCACCGCGACTCTATTCATCATCATCAGCGAGGTAACATACGCTGTGCGCGAGGCAGCGCGCTCCCTCTCCACCTGTAGCTGCTTCTCCCTTACCGCGGCCGCGGCCGTAGCCAACGTCCCAATGTCCTCACTCCCCTGAAATAGCATGCTGGCTCTGCGGCTTTGTTCGGCACTGCTCAACATGTACGGCGTGACACCTTCGGAGCGCGGGAGGTCAAGCGACGCCCGTGCTGGCATTTGTAGTGTCGGGACGGCGGACTGTGGGACCCGATCGTTACGGTCACGCTGGTTGCGTCGTTGATGTAGGTGCGGTAAGTGGTGATGTGGGTGTCCATGGCGCTGCTTAGTTGGCGCGGAAGCATCCGTGATTGAGCGGCTCATCCGATGTTGAGGTCGTGCTGGAGAGGCCGACCTGGTGGACGACAGGTCGAGCGCAGCGCCATTGTTCGACATGTTTCGTGTGGACCAGCCCTGGAAAAACGCATTCCCGCTAGGGGAAGTTGAGCAGGAGGCAAATTGTCGAGGAAGTATCCATGTAATGCAACGGCCAATGTCTTTAATGTCAACGGTTAAGTTCTCGTCTCCGTTTTTCCTCCGTGGTCTGTGAAGTTAGCAACGATAAATGAAACGGGGTCTCGGCGGTGGTACAGGTATGCACTATTTTAGGCATCCCGGCGTCACATGTCATAAAACATCAAAAGGTAAAGTAGGTAGACAGCAAATAACCTACTACGGAAGTCACAAACTCAACATTTATATATAGAACAACACTCTCATATCGTATCGTGATGGAAGCATTGATTGTGCATATTTATAGGTATTTTGGAAACAATACAGAAAAGCTTAATAGCCATCAACGTGGCGAGTTTCCTCGTCGTCATTTCTCGCAGGCATTTAGAGAATCTAGGTATTACGGGTTTGGCCTTGCAAAACCTCACCTACCTTCTCCTAGCGATTTTTGTGATCGAAGCCACGAGGGTATCATCAACACTCCGACCAACCGTTAGGTACCAGATACCTGAAGCGCAAGGTCGCATTTCGCCCGCCCCGTCAGCCATGAACAGCCCGAGTACAGGGCTGGGGAGTGAAGGGTCCAAAAAAGCCATTGGTTTCCCAATTGCTCCTCTAGTGATCCTTCCAGTAAAGGGAAGTCGTAGGCCTTTCCCGGCCGGCTCCCGTCGTCTTGGTTCGAGAAGTGTGCCATCCATTAGGCGCTTCAAGAGTTAATCAGCTTGTTTCTCTTCTCCTTCCGCCTGAGTCGGTCCACCCGCTTCTTGTGCATCTTCTCGGCCATCTTCTCGAATCTCTCGCGCTCTTCCTTGGCAGCTCTCTTGTCCTTGATGGCTTGTACGCGGCGCTATTTTGTTTTGAGTGACGGTCAGTATGAAATGATAGTTCTGGACTGCATAAGGTCAACGAACCTTTCTATCATCTTCCTTCTCGTCCTTCATCTCCTTCTCCTTGGCCTTCATCGCCGTGATAGCCACACGGGCTGACTGTCGCTTCTCGAAAGAAGTTGTGGTAAGACCGGAGCCCGGACGGAATGCCTTACGAGGCACATGCCATTGCTTTCCTTCACAGACGTATTAGCAATAGAACACTCAGAAGTTTCACGGACTGATGCGATGCGTACCATTTTTGCGCATCCCCAGGGCTTGTTGTTGCTGTTGCTTTGACTGCGACTGCACTTGCGCGGCCGGCGCCGCAGCTGCGGCATTGTCGCTCGACATGGCGGATAGATGGAATATTCTTCTCGAGAAATTCTATACGATGATGTGAATGCCAACGTCTTGAGAATAGCGTACGATGGTGTTGTCGTTGCTATTGCTAGTGTACCGGTTTCGCGACCAAATCCAGGATGCTGAAGTCTGAAAATTCCCATCCCAGCCGCTTGGAGACCGCGAAATTTTAGCGGGGACGGAGTAACAAGGAAGATTTTCCGATTTCAGGGTCCATGCAGCCATGGCCATGCTCCAACATAAAACAACACATTGCACTTCCTCTACAATGGTGATCTCCTGCTAAGTTGCAATTTCGCAATTTCATTAATATATATGCTGCAAATATATACTACAGGTAGTAGAGTAAGCAAGAAAGGTATTTTCCCATCATCCGGGGAAGTCAATTTCAGAATAATCCAGGGCGACGAGAATGCGTGGCGTTTAATGATAATGACCACAAAGTGTAGATAGGTATCCAAGACGTTTAAAAACATATGGATCAGCAAAGCTGGGGGAGTATGATTGACTGCTGCTTAATATAAATGAAAGTAGGTAGCAGTTGCGAATGCGATACAGAACGGCGCAAATGAAAATACTACAGTAGAAAGCTGGCGCGCGGCAGTTCACGCCAAGTCATCTAATTGTTTGGTTTTGATTTCCATTGAAACAAGAACTGAGAGAATATCAGTGAGGCTGAGACCTCTTGAAAATGGGGTCCAACGCCGATCTATTCAAGACAACAATTTGCTTATGGCGCTGATGCCGTTCATGCGAATTCGAGACGAAAAGAAACAAACAACCTTGTATTGGTGCGAATGGGCTCAATTGATCTAGGACAGAAGCCGGTAGTAGGAACCTGTGGCAGGCAGTTAGCCCCGCGATGATATGATCCGTACAGCGCCGGGGTCATCTCTTGTTGGAGGGGAAAACCCTCTTGAGCCTTCCGTCATGACAGTGAACATTTGCATGTTGGGAATAGCGTCCCCTCTTGGTTGTGGGTTGTGATCGAAATTCGAGTTGGCTCTTGGACCGCTCTGCAGCCCCCTGTCCTTCGCCCTGGCGAGAGTCCAAGGAAAGGCCCCGCAGTATCTCCGTCACTTGACGGTGAATTTCCTATTCCAATCCGAGTGAAGACCTGAGATTTCGGCCCCTGTTGGTGTGGAGAGAGACAACGAGGCTTAGCTACCATAAATCCATGATACGACACCTGCCACGGTAGGCAGGTGGTGGTGGTTCCCAAAGCGGTGAAATTGTTTACACAGGTCGCCAAATCCGGCCTCTCTCAGGTCACGGTGTCTAGACAGGCGAGATTAAATGTCCCTCTGCCGGGATATTCTTAGATCAGCCAGTCGCCAGCTGACAACACCATATGTACATTACGCATCCCTGGCACTGGCGTTGTGCACCTAGGCACTTTGCGCTCCTGTACTGGTAGGTGTAGGCGTCTGTTGTCGTATCGTCTGGGCATCGTTCGTACCTGCAGTCTATGGTAGCTACGACAACCACGGTGAGCCGCCGCACGCGAAGTATCCAGTGTCCTGCAGCAAGATGTACTAAGGGGATTGCTGGTTGCTGATCTTCGCTGAATCCTGAGCTCTTTGCGCCAAGGAAGGATTGGAAGGAAACCTGATGTCTGTCTTGGTCTCTGTGGTAGTAGCCATGAAAACGGGTAGTTTGCGGTTTACCACCGAGAGGCTTGCCTGTTTGATTGCGCGCCATACAACTCTCCACTGCTAAGATCTGCTCTTTATCCGGCCGCCGGGAATCCGTGATCATCTGAGCGTCTTCAGATGCAGAGTGCTGATTGGCCGAATAGTACTCAACTCAGCTAGTAATGTGGTATTGCTTATTATAATCCACTATTTGATGTACGTACTACTACATAGGAGTAGGTTGATAACAAGTAAGCATGTAAGCAGGCTCGCAAGCCTCTGAGTCTACCTAGGGTAACTGGCAGATACCGACGGAATAGTTGCCGACGGAGCAAACTGTAGCGAGTAAGTTGCCTGATGTGAAGACAGTCCGTCTAACGTGATATACAAGGTATTGACCACACCGGGGTCTTCACCTGTTCAGATGTTGTACATACATCAATTACTCAGGGTTGTTGTGTCTGTAGATCCGGCCTAGGTATTACCTTGCCATAAACGGAATCTCTTCCCATGCCGTGAAACATTGGCTGCTGGTTTCGATCGTGTAAGCCAAAACAAGCAAATAGTCAACTATTACCTGCAACTGGGCAAGATTGTGAGCAGAACAAAGTAGTATAGGATTGATTAAAGCAGACGACATGCAGACATGATCAAGTTGGTATTAGCCCTCATATCCAGTGCTCAGCAATGTGGCCAAGGGAGCGCCACGAGTGCCAAAAAGCAAAGAAGATATCGGTACCTGCTAACCTTGGACACTGCGGGTCTGCGTGCATAATTGCCTGAACATTCTTATTTCCCCAGAAGCGCTAGGACTCTTTTTCAGCGCTCTGTACGGACAGGCTGACAGGGTGGTGAACCGGTCCAGTATTCGGTCCAATGATCCCAATGGGGAATTAACATGCTAATTTATGTACTATGTGAATTGCATGTACAGTAGATGAAGATTATGCGCGTCTTGGGACCATAACATTGATCCAGGTGCAGGCGACAGACAGGCTGCTAGCTCACTCATCAGAACCGAAGAGGACATTTGCAGTGCAGGAGCGTAGGTGGTAGGTGGTAGGGTACCTAATGCATGCAGGCGGCATATATGGCCTACTTTAGTTGGGGGTCCAGACAGAGCCCATCAGCACTTGAATCGGTTAGAAGAAGCCTCTCAGCGCCGTCAAGAACGCCTCTCAGCGTCCTACATCACCAATCAGCGTGCTTGCCCCGAGGCAAATAACCACACAGCTGACTGGCCATGTGTCAACGAACGGCCTCGCCGCCGCGCCGATGCACAATAGAATGGTTTCCTTGCCGGCAAGGCCGCGTGAGAGAAGGAAGCATGTAGTTGGTAATAAGAAAATAGAAACCGCACCATCGTCTTATCGATGTAAGCTGGACGAAACTGGCCTTTTGCGTCGCGCGCGGGCAGGCGGGCGGACAGGCGGGCGGACAGCGCGGAAAACCTGGATTGGCTGGTCCTTCCATGTCGCACTAATTGTTATGAGCGACAGTAATCTTCAATCTTCAGTGAGAGCGAAGAGCTGGCTGTATCAAAGACCAATCCCCTAATTTGAGCATCTGGGTCCAGAGCAGATCTCCTTAGGCGAGCTGGCACGCTGGGCTGCTGGGCACGCTGGGCAGGGGGGGTGGTGCACAAGGATAAATGAGCACAACAACAAGAGAAGATTAAGGATTTAAAGCAGGCCATGCATAAAGTACATACGGTAGGTGACTGGCTGACTGACTGACTGGCCTGACTGGCCTGACTTCAATTCAATGACTGGTGACTGGCCTGCTTGCTGCTTGCTGCTTGTACATACATACCTCACACATAATCTGGACGTAAAGTATTCCGGCTTCTGCCACCCCTGCCCTGCACTGCACGGTGGAGTCCTTTTAGCTCGCGTACTACCAGATTGTGTGGGCTCCTTGCACCTTGCACTCTTCACACCCGCCCACCACGCCCTCTTCTCGTCTTCGTTCACCACTTCTTCTCCGCCTTCAACCCTTCTCAAAGCATCCTCACGAGAAGGCCTCACAACTCACTTGGCTCAATTCCAGTCGCAAGTCTATTCCAATAGATTTGCCCTGGTCTTGGCCGTCCGCTCCTTTCTTCCCTTCCCATCGAGAATTACCATTTCTCAAGTTTGAATTCTGTTAAAACCCCATTTACATTTGTTTCCTTATCTATTCGAGAGAGCAAGCGACACGGAAATTGGTCGCCTGTTGGGGAACAACAACACACAACAACATACACAAACCGCACCCGACGTACTTCACCCATCTTCGGGCTTCTTCATCCACGCTCAAGTTGATACACTTTTCGATTCTCCGGTTTCTTCGCAAGGTAAGACCTTTTAGACCGCATTACACGGCCTTGTGGTCCATCCGCTAGGCGCTCGAAATCCTTTGCGCGGATATTTCTTACTGCATTTTCATACCTACGACACGCTTTGGCTCCATCGCTAGCCACATATTTCTGCTTAAAGCTTTTGCTGCGATCCTCGCCGCGCCTTTTCACACTCTAATTTTGCGCAACAGAGACGCCATCGAACAAGCGGATTGCACGAACCGGACCTTGGAACGAACGTCGAATTCCTACGCCAATTGCATGCGTCGGGGTGCCCCGAATCGATCTCTATGCTCTCAATCCCGATCGAAGGGCACTCTTGAAGTCTCGTGCCGCCGAGCGGCTTGGAGGAAATATGACAACCGCATATGCTACAAACGGCACCATGGAGTCGACTGTTGGAGTCTTGGGTGGCCTAGATATCGACAACACCGAATCGCGGCATCTGGCGCTTCCCAGTCCCCTCTCTTTGGATGGGCGGAGAGCCAGTGACTCGTCCTTGTCAAGCCCGCAGCCATCGCCTCGAACGGCCTTACCACCTCCTAATCCCCCCTTCGTCTTCCCCCAGCGTGCGCTGCCATCATCCGCGCCTTCCTCATATTCCAGGGCGACCGGTCAGCGCCCCCGATCTGCCATTGATTTGCACGAGAAGACGAAGACTTTCGACTTGTCTGGCGGACCTGCAGATACTGGCAGTTGGGGCCGAAGTGCACGCCGCTCTACCGCACTTCCCGACTTCAGTTTCAACCCTGGTGCTTCCCTCAGTCCGGATAGCGCTGCCGGCAGATCCCCTCGATCGCCATCTTTCGACTTTAGTTTCAATCCAGGTGCCACTCTAGCAGCTTCAGATAACCGTTCAAGCCCGCCGGTATCGCCCTCTCAACCTACGCCGAATCGTGGTGGCCACAGGCGCGGTGGAAGTGAATTTGTTGGAGGTCACATCAGGAACGGCAATAGCATTACCGTTACGAACATAAGCCCCACCAAGTCAGAAAGTGGTTTTGCGACAACACCTATCCTTGCTCCCATCGACTCATCAACCGCCCCCGCCCAACGCCGCGGCCGTCATGCTCATCGCCGGTCGGCAGCAATTTCCAGCCATGACCTGAGCATGATTCTGAAGCCAACAAGCCCCTGCATACCTGGGGGCAGCAGTGCGCCCAATAGCCCTGCTCAATATGAGGAGAATGCGAAGGATACAATCGAGTCAACAGCAAAGGACGAAATAAGACCTACTGGGATGGAACTCGCCGATTCGACCAAAATTGCTGGTGTTGAGTCCGATGTCCTAGCCTCAGAGTCTGATCCTTCTATCGAGAGATCAGCACCGCGCGCGCGAGTTGGCTTTTCTGACAATGTGGAGTTCATACCGCGTCCACTATCACTCATCTCCACGGACACAACCAGCACGGTGACAGCCCGACCAGGTCACTCGGTGTCCAACAGTATATCTTCTATTATCTCTATGTCTAATTCAATAACACAGGAGCGTGAGCTAGCTTCTCTGCGCTCATCACTCCAATCTGGAGCTGCCGCCGAGTCAAAGTTCGAGTCGCGTCCCAGTACTGCAGGTGCTGTTTTAGAACGAACACCCAGTCTTCATGCCTCGATCATTGCTGAGGCTCAAACCTCGCCTCGTCGACGCAACTCTATTCCTCTGTTAAATAACCTCCCGGTAGCTGATTCTGACCTGCCGGCTGTGCCAAGTCCGATAAAAACGCCCAAGCGGTGGTCCTTTTTCGGTCTGGAGTCACTAGGACTGACGGCGTCCCCGACAAAACCACGTCCTCACAGCTCAAGCTCCGCAGAAACTGGTCCCAAACAGTCCAGCACTGTTGCTTCCTCCACTGAGAATGTCACTACAGAGGGCACTGGCGAGTTCGTTCCCACCGAGCCTGAAGTCAAGAAGCCGGCTAGCAAGAAGCACAAGAAGAAGGTCAAGGCATGGGCCGGTTCAATCCTAACCCGGAAGACAAAACCACGACTCAAGTCCAAGTCAGGTCGAAGACACTCTATGACTCCTCCGCCACCGCCAAAGCTCGATCTCAGTGACGACGAGGATGAAGATATGACTGACATATTGCACCAACCTGCAACTGCACCCACCGTCATGGTGACCGGGCCAGTTGCCGATCCGGATTTCCCAGACTCGGATCTTAAGGCCGAAGAGGATTCGTTATTCCCCATGATCGACTTGGATGCTGCCTTGGGCCCTTTCAATACGCCTTCGTCTCTTGATCCAGCCTGGGAAGCAGCACAGCGTGCTGGGGCTCCACCAAAGCGGCAGCTACATAGTGCAGCTGGTCTGAGGGGCTTTTCTGGTCCTGGGATGCACTACCACAGACGTACTGAGAGTGCCCCCGAAATGCCCCCTTTCGAAGGCGCCAGGTTTGGCATTCATCGATTTGGCAGCTCCTCAACCATGGCCGATGTCTTCGAGGAAGACGAGGAAGACGACGACGAGAGCGGCTCTGATGAATCGACCCCTGATGCCAGTGGAGCTTCCATTGCGGATGTTGATGTCAATTCGGCTAGTGACGATGCCTCAACGCCTACTCAAGAAGTCGAAGCTAGTCTCAAATCGTCAAACGACAGTGCTTCCGTAACACCGTCTGTTGAGCGTAAAGGCAGCGGTTCAAGTCTCGAGATGCTACCGATTGGGTCTAGACTGCGATCTGACACTTCGTCTAACTCACTCCAGGACGACATCATAGCCGAAGAAGCGCCTGTCTACAATGCCGCTGACCAGGAGCGTATCTACGAAACCATCTACGAATCGAGCGATTCTCCAGCACCATCCCCGCGGCGTATCCTCACAAGTAAAGATTCAGGATTGTCGGATGTCAATTCTATGAGACTACCAGCGCCGTTGTTGACACCTCTCAGCACGTTCTCTATGAGCCATGGCTCATCGATGGCCTCCCCCCGCTCGCCCATGTCTTTCGATGGCCACCGTGTTTCTACTGCGCCCTCGTCATTCGTAGACGATTCGCAACGCCTTTCCATCGCACCCTCGTCGAGTGCAGAGCACAATGACTTCCAGTCCCTCCTCATGGGAGAGCCTGGTCCAGAGGTTGTGCGAATCTCAATCGATGTTCCTTCTTTGACGAGCAGCAACTCCACGATGACTCGCGAAAGTAATTTCCCCGGCGTGCGGCCAAGGAACACCCCCTTTCATGATCAGCGCCCAGCCTCGTTCACCTCGACCGCATTTGGGCGTCGAAGATCGAGTCTCGCAAGTCTCAGCCGGCTAATCAACAGTGCTCACGGAGAACGGAGCAAGCTTAGCATGGAAGTGCCCGCCGATACTGAGCCGGACAAGAAGCAGAAGTCCAGCAAAACAAAGCGACTTAGCAAGATGATGCAGTTCTGGAAGCCAAAAGAGTCGACCAGAGCTTAGAAGGTCCTTCGCACTTACCTTTTGGCCCAGCGACTTGGCAAACGACGTTCGACAAGAAGACGCCGTTCCGCGCCAAGGCCGCCAAAGTCACCAGAAACTGCCTCTTAGCATGACCGCTTTCAGCTTACGAATTTGATGGGACATGGGCATTCACACGATCTCGACGCATAAGACTGTGGCCTCCCTCTGAACAGTAGCCGAGGCCATCAGAACAGAGCCAATCACAATCCAAGCGGGTTCGCGCCAACTCTGGGGTCGCCCTCCGGTGGCCAGGCTGGTGGCCGCAGCGGAAGCAGCACCTCGTTTCCATGCGTTTTGGCATTTACGACAGCATGAGCACACACTACACCATATAAACACATACGGCATGAATTTTACGGTCTCCGGTTTAGGGGGACTTGGCATGCCACCTCTTTCGCTCTCCACCCACGGCGAGGTGTCGATGATGCACCTTACCTTTTGATGGGTTCGTCCTATTTCTACTTGCGAATGGAATGGTATGGGAAAAGGAAGGAGGGGCCGAGTAACACACTCGCATCCACAATCCTCGGTCAGGAAATCGGAACAACTTAGTTGATAAGTCCAGGGCGATCACGTCACGCATGTCTCATTCGAGCGTGCGATCGCTTGGATGTTGGCCAAGCCACATCCAAGTCGGCACGGGATCACACCTGCATGTAGACATATAGTAATGAACATACGATACTTATACTTGCATGCATCCTCGCTCGTTTGTCTGCAATCATATAAAAGCTAACAGTGCATGAGTAGGTCACAGGAAGCTACTTCAGGGGCTCCTGAAATGATATATGCATTCATATATTTATTATGAATAGAGAAGTACGTATCGAAGCTGTAAGAAGGAGTCGACTTAACTCAAATGGGAAGGGACGCATATAGAGTAAAATGCTGAGAATCTACGATCACTGTATACACGACTAGATGAATATGGCCACGCATTGCCAAGCATTCCAATACATAGCATATACTTGTCTAGCTGCTTATAGTCCATGGGTGTTGTGCTGTATGTCAAGCTCGAGCCGAAGCCCTCCCAGCACCAGCCATCGACACTACAAAACAAAAAGGGGCGCTGCCGCCGTCGCTATTACTGCATGTGAATAGGTATGTAAGCACCTAGCTAGCTAGGTAGTACGCAAACGAGTTAGTGGTTGGTATCTTTATCGCCTTCTATTCTCTGAAGAGACTTTCGTTGGCGCCGCTCTACACTGCAAGTGTATGTAGGCGACCCGCCTCCTGGGCATCTAAACGAGGGAGTGCCTGGTGGTAGTGATGGCGGCGGTAGTGTCAGTGGTGGCTGGTCCTGCAAGCGAGCTTGGGTATCATGGGCGCTTTCCATGGATATAAGCACCAATATGGATCATTCTGCGATGTAGCTGTTCGCTCTCGTGAGCGGGCGAGGTCAGCAAGTGCCTCGCTTATATTTTGTCCCCTGAGCTCCGTCCAAGGGGCTCGCAGGAAACTCATTTGAGCCGAGATGCAACGAGTCAAACGACACTGGATTGTCACCAGGTGCTATTCACTTGGATATATATACACGTATATACGGCGATGAGTTTAATATAATGAAAGAACTACATAGGGACTTCGGGTAGATGAAACTGATAATTATTTTCATATTAACCAAGCCTCAAGGAAACACTTTTCGGTAATGGATTTGTTCTGAAAACGACCCGATTCCATATGGTTTCTAGCTGGAGATTGGGTTGCAATGGAGCCATATGTTTTGCCCTTTGAAGTGAAAAGTGTTTTTTTTTTCTGTAGGGAGAGCTTCCACGGGCCATAATGATCACCACCAGGAATACATTCCTGCCGTGGGAAAGTCCACAAAGGGCGTAGGAGATATCTATACGTATGGTATTCATAACAAGCCAAAACCCCTCGATGGTGTTCTTAGGGAGGGGGTCGGCAACCAAGCCTATTGCTTCGTTCACAGGAAGTGCAAGGTCCAGCAGCATGTCATGTAACATCTCAGTTGGAAGGTAGCAGATGATCGAGCGCAGCCGAGTAGTCAGCCGCCTCTTGATAGTTATCCAAATCCCCCCTTAATGTGAACGTTTGTCCACAACATACTGTTACGTATCTGGCGTACTCGCCTCCCAGAAGTACCCATGTTATATTCCATCGCAATACTGTCCTACATAATTATGGCGGCCGGGGGAAATATGTCCAGTAACCGTAAAGCCATATCCATCAGTAACGGCAGTCAGTGTCAGCGTGTTGTACAAAAGGGTGGAACAGACGTGAAAAGAAACGAGTTTATTTGGCGAAGGGGGTATTCACTACAATACCATAGTCTTCGTGTTGAATACCAAGGGTAATATAAGAAAATAGTGGCTAGCAGTGGTCGTAGTGGTCCGGCTATTGCAACAAATTCTTTTCGATGGGGTGGCGTTTCTCGAATCAAATAGCCTGGAGTTATAACTTTGATAGTTACATACCTGACATGATAGGTAGGTATATATGTAGCTATGCAAGAGAGATGCATAAAAAGAAATGACTTACACGAGGCCGGCCCCTTACAAAGAATTAATGCGCGCGCACAAACACATCACACACACATACACACCGCCACAAGACAAGTACCCCGGAATCGACTTCTCCTGGCGCCCACCGTCTTCGCGTGGGAACAAAGCAATGATACGTCCGCCGGTTGCGCCCCCAGTGGATAGGAAAGAAAGCCACGGACGACCGGGTGGAAGGGCCGGTCGCGCCGCTGGCGCCGACCTGCGGCCGAGGCTCTTGGCGGCGCCCCTGATTGCCTGTCCGCCATGAAGTATTTGGCCAAAGCGGGGGATTGTGGGAAACAACTGGCTTTCGGCGGTGGGGTGATTCCAAGATCTAGGTATTGACAACCGAGCAGTGAACAGACCTCTATGTTGACGAGGCGGTGTTTTCGTTGCCCAGGGCAGCCCGTCATCTCATCCGTAGTCCATAATTTAGTGGTCCTTGATATATTACCTGTCGTCGTTCTTCATATAAAGTTGAACCACAGGTGAGATTGTTAGGTTTGAAAAGCCCCCATATGTTGCCAGGAGTATTGGTATCGATATGGGCCGGCTGCTGTTTCTTGACTTGGCGGGCCTCACGTGACAAGGACATAGACATTCCAATGTAATATGATGTGAGGGCACAAGTTCAATAGATTATCATACAGTGTCCTTGTATCTATCTGCACCCGAAAGGGGTTTGCTGGGAGGTGAAAATGCAGATGCAACAACAGGGTATCGAACAGCTTGTGACAAAAAAAAACGCCTCCTCCGGTAAACCCTTGGTCCAAACCAAATGCAAATTACGCTATCAAAACACGATGACCTTCCTAAATGCATGCATGTATCATGAGTTCGTGTAGGACTTCTTATGCCGCTTATCCATACTTCTTTCGTGGGTAGGAACAGTAGCAAGCAAGCGAGCGAGCAAGCAAACAAGTAGCTTCGCCGCTTTGTTGCAAACCGCTCTTTAGTCCTCCCAAATGGTCTCCAAGTCAATATCGCCGCGTCTCTCGGCGCCACACACACTCCAGCGCTTTCGCTTGTCTCTGGTGTTAAGGCCGAGAGTCCTGCCGCGCGAGGGGAGTTCGAGGCTGGAGCGGCCACCGATGGCCGAATCCTCGCCGTCTGAGCCTTCGCTGCCCGATCTCATCCTGTAATTCTTCTCGTCCTCCAAGGCGGCCTCCTCGGCATCGGGCGAGTCCGGAATGGTCTCCAAGCTAGAGATACTAGGGCTCCGCGACCTCAGCGAGGTGGGCGTCGACGGGACCGAGGATGAGTAGGCGGGGAAGTTGTAGCCCGTGTTCAAATCATATCTATAGGAGGGCGAGGTCGCGACGGACGATGGCGTGGAAGGGAGCGAGACGTAGGAGCTGGAACCCGACGAAGTTGTGCCTGGTAGAATAGGGTGGTGCAGAGGCGACGGCGTGCGCCTGTGCCCACTGGCAGGCGGGGGATCCTTAGAGTCGAGAACCGACTGGCGGATGGGCGAGGTGGGGGGAAACATCTCGTCGGCCGGCTTCCTGCGCGGGGGTCGGACGCGGTTGGGCGAACTCGACGGGCTCTCCGGGCGCAGCATGGGCAGTGACAGAACGCGGCCATGGCCATCCAATCCAGGCATAGACCTAGTACGCGACATGGACGGAGGTGCTAAGCTCGTGGATTTGGATCTCTGATGGGTGCCGGACAGCGGCGACGTGGTTCGGGGTCGATAGGGCAAGGCCAGCGCAACCGGTGTGGTCCATGACGGGGAGCTGGGCGACGGGGGCTGGCGAAGGGCGAGAGGTTTTCGATTGTTGGGGTTGTTGTCGAATTCGTAAGTCTTGGTGGAGATGGCAGCGGGATGATGTAGTCGCAGCGAAGGCAGAGGCGAAGGGCGAAACTCCTCCAAACTCTCTGTCTCTGGTACAGGCTCCATCCTGGCAGGCAATGATTGGTACTGGAAGTCCGAAGTAATGGCCAAACTATCGTGTTGGCGAGAACCCAAAGTGCCGTCAAGTATGCATGTGATCAACCCTTTTTCAACAGCATAAGCCGGACGAACCAAACAGGAAACAGGTCAGAAAAAGAATAAATGACTGTCGACTGGGATATGTTTGGTGTGGTGTGCTGTGGTGCGCTGTGGTGCGGGAGTGCCGACCGTAAATATGAAAATGGCGGGGGAACGTGGTGACTGGTGGTGACCACCAGAGGACCAGAGGACCAGAGGACCAGAGGACCAGAGGGAGGGAAGGAATGTGCAGGGCACTGGACACAGAATCGGTTCCAGACGAGGCTTGGATCGTAGTCCCTTAATAGTAGCGATATGTTATTATTGTTGGGTTGGATCGGAGACAGATCGAGGGTGGATGGATTGGTCCGGATTGGCTTCTGAAGGACGGGCGTGGGATTGAGCTGATCTTAAGTGCGCGCGCCCTTGTTGAATGTAGCTGTACTGGTGCTGGTGGGTGTGCCGCGAGGGTGTTTTGCCGAGCAAGATGCAAGATGGACGAATTGCTTCCGTTCCTTCTTCTGCTTCAGCAATGTCTTCTGCTACTGCTACGCCACGCCTTCTTCCTTTCTACTTGGCCTGTCTGTTTCTGGGTGGAAAAGAAGCAAACAGCCCAAATTAGAAGATTCGATGAAGCCTTGGAAGGGTTTCGCTGTAATGTCGTGGGGGAAATGAGTCCCGATACGTAAGGCGTAAGGGGTATCCGAATCACAAATCAAACCAAATAGGCTGGATGAAATCTTAATCTTGCCGTTGTTGCTGTTGGTGCTGTTGGTGCTGTTGGGTGTGCTGCTACTGCTGCTGGAACATCACAAGAACAAGAACAAGAACAGGCACTTAAGCTTCCGACTGCCAGCCACCTGAAGGTTATCTAGCAGGTAAGACGAGACAAGACAGACAGACGAGCTCGATATGGCAGAGGGCAGAGGATACTGTAGAAAAGAAGCAGAACTTCGGAAAGACCAAAAGAAGAAGATTGGACGAGTTGCTTTAACATTTATGGGCTGGCTGGCTGGTTTTGTCGGCCACGCTGGAAACTGACCGACAGAGGACTGACTGTATTATGTACCTCAAAATACTGCATGATTGATTTTCGCATCTGGCTCGCTCGATGGATCAGGGTCGACGGATTCGAGCTGTCTCGACAATCGGTCAACCACCAAGAATCCCAATTCAATCCTAGCAGCATCCACTGGTCGCGCAAGAGGCCCAGCAGGCCCTTTAGGCATTCCCCATACGGCCACCATCCCAACCATCCGTGTCCTATCAGACGCTTAGCATGAAGGACTTGAATGGACTTGACCGGGGATGCTACAGTGGCTAGAGTGGCTAGAATGGCTAGAATGGCCAGAATGGACAATAACATTGAAAGAAGTGGTCTTCTTCCATGAGGAACCCAGAGGAACATGCCAATACCCCGCCCCTAATCGCTGTCGTAGGCACTTGTAGGCCCCCCGTTCGGGATTCTTTGCTGGCTGAGACCCTGGATCTGCACCCACCTACGCCTACGGCTACATACAACCACGCAACCACGCAACCACACTGCTGCATGTCTGTCTTCTGCGCATTAACCCCATGCAGGGGTAATTGTTGGACTTCCGACTAGTCGAGGGGGGGGGGGACAAGAGTTGACTCGTCCGAACCAAACCAATTGCTGGAAGCTGGAGAGTCAGGCCTCGCCTAGCATCGTGCATACATCTTAGCAGGAAATAACTTTGCATAGTCAGGCCAATAGTCAAGCCGCGTGCTGAAGCACGAATCGTCGGCTTCTTGGCACCATCTTTGCCCCCGGAAATAACGAAGGTCGAGAGAAATCGAATGGCTTGAGACGTGGAATGCATTCCCCCCTGCGGTTATGAGGCTGCCGTGCCGTCTCATGTGCACGAAACACGACAGCATGCCCGACTTGTTTGATGCCATTGCTATTTCCATACCAGGAGGAGGAAGGAATACGCACTTGCTCACTTCCTGCGAAATAAGGCTCTTACGCCTCTTACGCCTCCGACATGCAACACCAACGAACATCACCCGTCTGCCCGTCTGCCGTTTCTTTTCAAGAGAAACATCCCATCAAACCCTTGTTCCTGATCCATGCGACTATGTGGGATCTGCATGACAAGACCCCATTCCTACATGTACTTGCGCCATGTACTCCTTCGCTCTGCCTATCAAGTCTGCTGCTTCTTCCCTATTCGATGCACGTCATTCAGGCCAATTGTATCAAGTACTTCAAATGGTATAAAAATCAAGAAGGAAGGCATAGGCACTTAGGTCAATGCCTTCACGGGGGGTTCAGCAGAGGCCTTCTTCTCGTACATTGGGGTGAAACGGGCACTTTAGGCGACGCATGCATCCCCTTTCTCGAAGGTCTCAACTCCGCGCCTTTGCCGTTCGCCGTGTTACCCTGGCACCTGGCGGCTGGTCCAGCACTGACTTCCCAAGGTCCATCCTTGCCCCCCACGTTGTCTCCCAACTTCTTGTTAGCACAACACACTCGACCTACAGTAGTTGACGAGAAGATATGGGATTATAGTGGTAGCAGTAGTCATTTGCATAGGTGGCTGACGGCTTCCGTGCCCACCCTCCTGTGCGGCTATGCATGTCTTTTGGGCCCGTTGGTAAATGAATTCCTATGCGCTTAAGGGGCAGCCTTCCCGTGCTACCCACCTCGTCGCTACATCAATGACAGTACATAAACACCTCATCGCATGGCCCCATAGGCCAGGGTTAGTTGATTTGTAGTATAGGGAGCTCCGGGTGGATAGAGTAGACGTATTCACACGTGCAGCCAGTCTCCTGTAAAATTGCGGATGAACTGGTTTGTCCAAAGGGGAAGAACAATCTACAATACTCTCGCTCACCTTCCGAGGTGAGGGCACGCAAGGGCTTTCGGTTGAGAGCCGGGTGGCCCGTCCTTGACTCAGGTAGTACTCGGCCTTTCGTTCGCCTTACGGAGGAAAGGTCTACGTATGAAGGCGAAGTGACGTGAGCACATCACCTTCGTTTTCTAGACAGACGATTTCCCAACTAGCATTGGCTGTAAGTCGAAAAGAGACAACCCCAAAGTCTCGTATATGAGGATCATTGTGTAAGCCCATGGAAAATATCCCTGGAGCTGGACAACGAGGTTCAGAGAGGAGATGCCCACGGATTTCTGTCCCATGTTAAATGCATCATTTGGGTACATTCTTTGAACACAACGGAACCAAATATATCAAATAGAGACAGACTTTTCAAGGTATTGCATGATTTACAAGACCCCGTCCGCCGTCCCTGCATGCATATTGTTGAACGGTTGCGGTACGGATGCTTGCTTACTTTCAATGCTTATCGCATCAGCCGATTGGCACAACTGTCAGGGCACTCACTGGGCTGTATCAAATCTGGACGAGCAGCAATCCGAGCCGGTGGATGCGCAAGTAATCGGTATAAAGAGAAGGATAAGTAACGGGCATGATGGTCTAGAGTCCTTTCGTGTTATATACTGCAATTTGATGCTTCGTAGCGCAGCGAATTGATTACCTATCAATCCATCGATCATGAAAGGGATGAAAATACAAACCTCCAATGGCTCTGCTGACCTAGTTGATAGACGAGGCTACTTGGGCAGTGGCAGCAGTGGCAGCAGTGGACCCACAAGTCAGCTTCTGGACTGGGGGAAAAAAAAAGATGACAGACAAGCACCGACAGCCTTGGGGCGCCGCGCGCAGTGCACCATCGGTTTGCTGGATCGATACGCATGTGTTTCTGCCCAGCTCGGTTTCAAGGTGGTCTTTGAGGAATTGCAGATCGACTCGAATCCTCAGCTCCGAATTGAATTGGCTGTTATTGTTGTTTATAGAAGCAAAGGACTTCCGTCGAGAACCTCTGTCAATCTGGTGGACAGGCCGGCCCGGCAGCCCCTATTTCATTTCAATTTGACGACTAAAATTCCATTAGCCATTGTACTTATTTTTCCTCCGGGCGCCGACCGATATCTGTCTCCCATTGATGGCTGACACGTTATCGTGAATTTCTTTCCCGTTCCGTCAGACCACCACCGCCTTCTCTACCTATGTCACTGGAAACATAGATAACCAACCACCAAGACAACCTTGACGAACCCATGGCGCGCCCCATGGGGCCAGTTCGTCTGCGGAGGACGAACCCTGTGACTGTCATTATAGGGATTGTCCTCTGTACCTTCATCATCTACTTCCTGTCCAACACCGGTTCCTCCTCCTCGCGACCGACCACATCCAAGAGCCGCAACGTCAACTCCAAGCCCGTACCCAAGTCCAACCTCGCCCACATCCGCCGCGACGTTCAGCGATTCAACCTCAACCATGTCACCATCACCAAGGACCCCATCGCCAACCGCGAGGCCGTCCTCATCCTGACGCCCATGGCCCGCTTCTACCAAGACTACTGGGACAACCTGTTGAAGCTCAGCTACCCCCACGAGCTCATCACCCTCGGCTTCATCATCCCCAAGAATAAGGAGGGCAACGCCGCCACCACGGCCCTGCAGGCGCAGATCGCCAAGACGCAGAAGAGCAGCGCCAACAAGTTCCGGCGGGTCATCATCGAGCGGCAGGACTTCGACCCGCCGCTGGCCTCGCAGGATGAGTCGGAGCGGCACAAGATGGAGAACCAGAAGGTGCGGCGCGCGGCCATGTCCAAGGCGCGCAACTCGCTGCTCTTCACCACGCTGGGCCCGGACACGTCGTGGGTGCTCTGGCTCGACGGCGACATCGTCGAGACCCCGCCCACCCTCATCCAGGACCTCGCCTCCCACGACAAGCCCATCATCGTGCCCAACTGCTACCAGCGCTACAAGGACGACGCCGGCAAGCCCGCCGAGCGCGCCTACGACTTCAACAGCTGGCAGGACAGCGAGACGGCCCAGGAGCTCGCCAGCAAGATGGCCCCCGACGACCTGCTGCTCGAGGGCTACGAGGCCCTCCCCACCTACCGCACCCTCATGGCCTACATGGAGCTCGACGACAAGGAGCAGGGTGCCGAGGTCCCGCTCGACGGCGTCGGGGGAACCGCGTTGCTGGTGAGGGCGGACGTCCACCGAGACGGTGCCATGTTCCCGCCCTTCCCCTTCTACCACCTCATCGAGACCGAGGGTTTCGCCAAGATGGCCAAGAGGTTGGGCTGGCAAGCAACTGGACTGCCAAATTACAAGGTATGCGAAAGATCCCTCGACTTTAGTTGACCAGATTCTACCTCATATACTAACATATATTGTGCCCAGGTTTACCATTATAACGAGTAGATGGCTCGATCGGCCCCTTGTAATATGATGCATTCACTCATACCTCTCTTCGACAACTTATTGAAATGTTACGGGTTCTTTGGCGTGTGCCTTTGCATTCTGGAGACATACGGGTTTACCAAGCAGTTGGCAGTGTACCAAAAGGTAGAAACGTCCGAGATGCGAGCACAGGAGCCCTTGGCGGAGAGGTTCTACTACTGTATATCATTACTACTTGCAATTTTTTCTTGCGAGACTGCCGGTGGCCCACCAGCGCCGCTGGACGGGACTACTGAGCCTCAGGGTTCCTTGGGGGGAAGGGGGAGCCTCGGTTTCCGCGATGGCTATAAGAACTCATGCACGCACACGGCTTGACGGTATCTGCATTTTGGGGACAGGCAGCATGGCTGGGAGTTGTTTCCAATTTAGAACGAATCAAATATGTTCAGACGACCCGTTTTATCATTGATTATTTGAAAATATCTCATTCTCTTCGTTATATCGTTAAGTGACTATCATCGTTCCTGGTGATTGGCCGGCCCTGCGTCGTAGGTTTGCAGTTGCTATGGGAGAAGAGCCCACGACCTGACCAATGAATTATCGTCGTCCCATGCAGCCCTGAGCAGAAACGCACATAGCTGGCGGCTGCCTCGGGTAAAACCCGATATCTCCATAGGAACCCCAAACTGAGCCGTCGGTGCCGGTCGACGTCTGAACATGCTCTCCCAAACAAGGGACGCCTCGCAACAAGGCATGCGGTATACATTAGAAATAGCATCGTGGTCCCAGCACATGCCGTCGCCCCCTCCCTTCCCTTCCCTTTGCCCTCCCCTCGAGGGTATTACCCGCATTACGTTTCCAACTCGCCCAGCGCCTTGGTCCCCAACCTTCCGCGATCAGTGGCACCGTAGTAGTCCAACGCTCTCTCGTTACCTTTCGTTATGTCGTGTCTTCTTGTTTTTGTTCTCGGAATTGAGATAAATTTCTTACAGTTTGGCCTGTCCGGTCGGCCATTGGATGGTCTTTGCACCCGTCCCATTATACTGGGTCGTTCAAACCCCGCTCGCCATCAGCACTAGGCCAGACAATTTTCCCCGGCCAGGTGGTAGGCATCAAGACGATATTTGCGTCTTTCTGGTTCTCTTTTTTTGCTTTATATCTCTCTCCTTGTCTTGGGTGACCTCGCTCTCTCCCTGTGTGGAATAAGGTGCTCATTCCAGCAGGCAGAGGTCGGTTGGTGCGTGCGGCGAGAGGAGGAGACTACCGACCCGTGTACTTGCCGCCGAGATCGGCATCGCGGACCCAGAATTCGACGAGGCGACGGGCGCCGACGTGGTCGCCGGCGCGAAGCAGGGCGGCGAGGTCGACGTTGAGCGGGGAGTCGGTCTCGGGGCAGCTGAGCAACATGCGCACGGCGCGGACGCACTCGAGCACGCTGTAGGCCGGGGACCAGGCCCCGCCCTTCTTGAGCAGGTCCAGGCAGATCTCGCCCGTCTGCAGGCCGATATTGGCGTGCACGACGGGCGTGGCGAAGGCAATTTGCGGCGGCTCGAGCGGGTACGCGGACGGGATGGTTATGCGGAGGAGCCAGCGGCCTTCTGTTTGTGGGGGGAAAGAGGAAGGGCAGACGGTTAGCTTGCTGGCCGGCTGGGATTCGGGATTGCGGATTGCGGATTGCTAGTTTTGCAACAGGGAGAGAGAGGGGAAGGAGGTGCGTGCGTGGCCTGAGATATAGTCAAGGTAGGTAGCACAGCATGGGCAGGGCAATTGAACAGGGACGTCATTGTCTCGACAGTGTAGCATCCATCAAAGCAATCTCATCAATCAATGGAATGTGTGCAGGGGTTACCAACCATCATATCCGTTACCGACACCCCGTCCGTTGATGACGGCCTCCCACTGAAGCAGCTCATCTTCGCTGACCGGGCCAAGTCGCTCGATTCCTTCCTCGGCGTGAGCTTCCTTCTCCCAGTTGGTAAGCTCTTTGAGCAGGCGCTTAGTGGCGCTGCGTGATGATGAGCCCATTGATGGCGGCATTATGTCTTGGTTTCTGGGGGTTGTTTCGGGCCCGAAGTTGATGCTTCTCTCCGATGAAATTGAAATTTGCCACGGGTTCCTCTACCTAGGTGGACGATGCATGTGGTGATGGATGATGATGGCTCTCTCCGTACATGCAATGACATTACATAACCGCCTCTTGCCCATATAAGTCCGAGCGGCGGCTATCGATAACGGAATCCCTAGCGGCACTAGACCCTGTTGGTTGGACAACTGTGGCTCTATGGGGTCGATTTTCGATTATCTAGATGATGATCCGATGGAATCTTAGTATGTGCAAATATATGGGTGTGCTCTATAGGAAGGAACGACCGTTATACATAACCACGAGATACGCATTAGCGAGAGCTGTCGGGCACCTTTTTGCTGGGGTCATGGTTATCATATAACTTGGTAGCTTGGTAGCTTGGTAGCTGTTGGGAATATTTCCACGATTGCCAACGATGCAGAAGCATCTCAGCATCTTGCGTCACGGCCCCGATTGGTGCTATCGTTTTCCTGGGTATCTCACCGCGTCTTGCTTGCTTCTTGCGTCTAGTTTCTTGACTCATATTGCATGGACGAATCAACCCCCTGAGGCTGAGGGCCCTTTATGACTTGACACGTGCTTCTAGCCCGAGCACACAGATATCGAACAGTGATCGACATGCACGTGTGCCTCTTGGGATGACGTGGAGAACAAGCTTCGGGCACCGTTACCACTACAATGGTCCTCAGTATGTAACACACCCGGATGCAGATTGCAAGCCAAGATGCTCTTTGCCCAGGTGCTGAAGACGCTCCACACCTCCAAAATGTGTTAAACGGTGCAGTTGGAATAGGCACCGCCAGTAAGCACGCTTTGCGGATTTCCCCCCCACGGACGCATGACTGTTGTGCTGGGTCTCCTTCCTAATCAAGTTGACGGCACGCGGAGCCGGGCAGCCGGCGCCGCGGCTCAGCCCCGTATTTGACTATATATATCATAAGAATAACGTCTTGATTACAGAGGAATTTCGTCAGTCGCTGATTGTGTACAGGTTCCGACCCAGATCCAGCTGAAAGATCCCGTAACAAGACATTATGCGTGGTCTATGTCGTCATTACCCCGTATACCAGCCTCCATCTGGGGGACCATAGTGCTCTAGACTTGCTCTTGTGCTGACAATCCGGGCCAGCTCATCACACTCCTGGCTGATGATAGGTCGCACAAAGGCTGCAGCGGCGGAGGGCCAGGAGACACCAGGACCTCGCGCCCACCAAGAACGTCGATTTAGCGTAGAGCGGTGGGCATGTTAGCCATGTTCATGGACCTACCGCGCCTAAAGATACTCCGGACGCTCATGTCCTATCGGATCCGGACCAATAATGCATCCTGAGCTCGACTAGGAGGCATCGGCTGGTCCGCTCTATATAGGTCGAACATACCGTTCAGATCCACCACCCCCGAGCTAGGGTAGGGAACACAGCCCCGATCCCTCATACGAAACATCACAAATTATTCCTGCCCGTCCTTTTGGAATTTATATAAGTCCTGGGTCCTTATTCACACTCTGTATTATCGTGTGACAGTCACCCTTTCCCCAAAACACCAAAGGATGATATACAAACACGTCGCCTCTCCCTCGTCTGGTGGTGGCTCCTTTTCGTATGTGCGAAGTGGTCAAGTCGCGCACAAACTCCCAAGTAGTACGTTGACGATGACAGTTGCAATGCCTTGGCTCAGACGCTTTTGTATATTGAAGCAGCTTCTGACTGTCCCGAAACTCCGTCCTACACTATAAATCCCAGATCCCATAACCCCTTTGAAATGACTAACACCAGGTATTCCGTTCAAACCATACACGTGATCATATATCATATAGGTCCACGATGACCTTTGCTCAGATTGGCATCCAAACACATACTGTACCCCCCAGCTTATTATTGCCTGGCTCCCCGTGCCATTGGCAACTCGGCTCTTGTGTACTGGTGAGGAAAGTATCAACCGGCCATTGCTGTTGTCGTTCCGGCTCCAAGGATGACCACGATTCATCAAGATGTCGAGTGGATTCCCGTCACCTGAACGATCCCATGCTCCCTTCCTCATTACATGCCTGGTCCCCATTGGACCTCATCCAGCTGCCAAACGAGGTGACAAACTATTCAGACTAACCAATAGACCGGTACTATTTTTGAGCGCCATATATGGGTAGATTACGGCCAGCGAGGCGGCAAAACCACGCCTGATAAAACCCGATTCGACACTGATGCCGAGCCGACCGAGCTGCTCGACGAGAAGGAATAAGGAACCTTCGTATTGAAGGAAATGTCAAAGTCAATATCTCGGACGACGAGCACATGAGCTATGTAATCTGCCGGGCCGCTGTCGCTAGGTAGTTTTGGATGAACTCGCAGTTGCAGTCTCCATGACGCAGAATCTCGTTCTTGAGCCAGAGCACCTCCTCGCGCAAACTGGCAGCGTGTTGCAAGAGCGAGGCTCGTTGGGCCGCCAGCTCCCGTTCGCGCTCTCTCAGCTCATCGACGTACTTCTTTGACTTCTCTCGACACTTGCTGGCCGCCAGGCGGTTCTTTTCCCGGTTCCGTTCGTGTCTTTGGCCCCGGGCGGCAGTAGTGACTTCTACCACGGAGATGGAGGACCCCATGTCGCTGCTGCTGACTCGTCCATGTGCGCGGAGGGCGTTCAGCGCCGCTTCCTGGTCCTCGTTTAGGTCCACCGGGGAGTCTCCGTGGCTGGAATGGTCGTATTCGGCATGGGGTGCTGTGGGTCCATGGTTACCAAAATAGGCATGCCCGTTGAGTCCTTGGCCAGCTCCGGCATGCGGCGCCGACGGAGATAGTTGGTGGTGCTGTTGTGATAGCGCCTGGCTTACTTGGTGTGACAGATTGGCAGCAGCGTGGCCGAACTAATGCATCATTCTTTGGTCAGCTCATTGGAAATTGAACATGGGGTTTTTAATATGACAAGGCTCGGCCAGAGAGTCAAGATGTGATACAAGCCAGCCCGCGATGCCGAAGACGGACCGATGCGCGGGGCAGCTTTTATATACACCTCGATTTCAATTGCGCTGTGATCTGTTGGAGGAATTTTGGCTAAGACGCACTTGAGGTGGAAGATTATACTGTTCGAGAGTGTTCTGGTTTGCCGGGAAGCTATAGTCATATTGGTCATCCTCCAAGGAATAGTACCCGCCAGACGATGCCGTGGGTGGACCGAAATCCGTCGCGTTGAAGTAGTTCATATGGTCGGCTGACATGGGGGGTTCCCTCCATGTCAACATTTCGTTCTGATCCATGATGGATAAGGGGACTTGGCGGTAATTCTACCGCTGGCTTTTAGAAGGGTAGAAGGAGTCCTTTCTTCCCCTTGATGAAGCAAATAGTTGCTGGCAGCCTGACCGGAGTCTGGCAGACTGACAGGACTGACTGGACTAGCTGGACTGGCTAGACTGGTGCGTGTATGTGTGTGCGCGCGTATGTGTGTCTTGTTGGTGATACTAAACCAAGTGTTGTTGGACGAGTTGCAAGACAAGGAGTGGGGGGAACTTTGGTGTCTCCTGAATAACACGGCCGCTCCCAACGGCTTGTGTACTGGTTCGATCCGGAAGACTTTATCTACTAAAACATATATGCCATATACCGTTTCTGCTCCTCTTGTCTTCCCTGCATCCCTAGGGCTGTCACAGTGCCAATGCGTGGCGACCAGGGATCTGGGTAATGGTGGAGAGCACCGCCTAGCTACATGGACCAAAAGTATACATACAAGAGTTCCCGGGAATACCGTTCCACAAATTTTGATTGGGCAACAAGAGCTGGAGTGCATCCGAACCTTCCAACCCGCCGTGATTCGCTACGGAACCAAGTCCAGCGAGGGATCCACCCGCCGCCCCAACTCCAGCAGCTTTGCTACATGCCAACGCCAGCAGTTGCTGTGTCTTTGCGCCATACGCATACCGTTATGATCATGTAATGTAACCACCAGAGAAAGAGGGGAATGTGCATTACAGATGACAAAGAAACAACCCGAAAGACATATCCCAGCCAGCTCGCTGGGGGGGAGTAAGAAAAGTATGGGTGTAGGTCATGATATGCCATATGCCCTGTTTGACTTTCTGGCTCTACTCTGGCTACTACATAGTTTATCGTCTCCACGAATGATACAGCGTTCGGGCTGCTGGGTTCATCACGCCTACATGCCTGCCTCCCTGCCTAGCTCGCCCGGGTGTACAAGGATGAAGATGCCCGCTACTATAGGACAAGTTCTAGATCCCGGGACGGCGTTCGTGTTAGGTCGCAGCGTGCTTGGTGATCCCCTGGTAACAGGAAAAGTTGTTTTGCCTACCACTTTGCTTTCCTTTGCTTGTTTTCTTCTTTCTCTCCGTGCCCAACGGAGTGATATTGTCATAACCTCTGCAAGACACTCTTCTACCAAATCACTGTGTTCGAGGGGATGGATATCCGAAGCTGCAGCATGTATGTCAACGTGTGTAAGCAAGTACCGGCAAGTGGAGCTGAGATAAGATACCTCCTCCTCCTCCTCCTTCTCTTCATGTTGCCTTACAGGCCAGGACGCTTCTCAAAAGTATGCGAACATGTAAGTATAAACTCACTTTACGTGTGTTAGGCAACTTCTATACCGGCCGGCGTGCTTATAAAACTGAAACGCGACCCGAAAGAGACCGAGAGACAACAATAAGAACAAAGCGCCGTTATCATCATGGCAATCAAAGCAGGCAATAATTAATAGCCCAGAACGGGGATGTATTGAAATATGAGTACTCAGCTACATATGTAAACTACTGTACGTAACCGACATCACAGTAGGATCGAGATAGCCGCCGATCGAAGACAGTGTGGTGGATATGCATTGGTAGAAAAATGAGATGCGTAGATCAATCAGCCCTGTTTAGTGTTCCATATGCTGGCGCGCCGGTGTGTGGTAGATCGCTCGCCCCACACACCGATGGATAGAAGGACGACGAGGAGGGGGGGGGGAGGGGGAGAGAGAGAGAGAGAGAGAGAGAATGAGAATGAGACGAAGGAAGAATGAGAATGAGACGAAGGAAGAAAGAAAGAAAGAAAGGAAAGAGGACCGAGGAGTAAGGATCCTGCCACACATCCATTGTGTATGTGTATGTGTGTGTGTGTGTGTGTGTGTGTGTGAATGCGTGTGTATGGAGCAACCGGAGAGCTTAGATATCACCAATCACCATAAAATGCCGGCACATCAGACCGGGCCAATGATAAGGCCCGCTTTGTTTTCTCTGCGCCGGTAGTTCCTGTCCCCCATGGCTGGCCCAACTTGACTACTGCCACTCAACCCTAACCCAAGCGTATGTTGTCTGCGTTACGGGCGGGCGCGGGAACAAGCCTGACATGTCCGCAACTCTACATACCTCGACAATGGGCCTCCGATATTGCTCGATGCATTGTATGTGTGTATATGTATGTGCATGTAGGTATGTAGGTAGGTCTGTCCGTCCGACCGTCCACCATCCCCCCTCTCCCCTTTCTCTCCCATCTAGATGGGGCTCGGGGGCTTTCGCATGCGAAGGGTACAGTAGTCGAAAGCCCAGTGGCGTGCTGCATATAGCACATTTGATACATACCTATACATACTTCTTCAAGGGAACGAAACAAAATGTCCTGCTTGGCTTTGGCTTTGGGCTTGAAGAGAAACATCCATCAGCTGATGAACTGCAGGACCCACCCACTATCTCACTGGCTGCCGGGCTTAGCTCCGGGCAATTATCAAACCCCCCCTGTCTACATGTAGTAGTAGAGCCTCTCCCCTTTTGCTTCCTTCTATCTTTTCCTTCCTTTCTGTCTCTTTTGCTTTATATCCCCTCAGAGCAATGTATAGTCCTTTTGTGTGCTGTTATACGAGTAAGAGTAGACCAAGGGAAAATGTGCGATCAGGTAACTTGACTCTTCGGAGACAGGCTGGTAGGCGCAAGCGGGATAGCAAGCAATGATACCGATATGAGATGCATGGCTGCCAACGGGGAAGGCGGAAATACGGGCAAGCCGCACCTATTCGTTCCCCTTAGATATGATGAGACTATGATTGATTCCCGGATCCGGGCCCGGGCCCTGTCCCTGTTCCTGTCCCTGTCCTTGTCCCTGTCAACCCATTGGCAAGTCCTCACGGCTCTCTGGCAAGTGGATCGATGATATCTTTGACACATTTTCCAGGGTTCCCTTGGCGAGTCCACGAGCCAAATAAATATTATGGATCTTTTGACGGACCAACGGCAACGGGCAAAGTGATTGTGCCTTTTGTCGTCGCAATAGACATCACAGCTACCGTCTAGTTGCCAGTAGCACGCCTTCTCTTTCTACCTAGTGTTATTAGTGCGCCTACTATTTTCGCCCTCAGTCTCTCGTCTGATCTATGTAATGAATGTAACGTAACTTAACTTAATCCCTCGCTCAGCTTGGATCGCATAGACTTTGAGGCCCCGAAAGTATCAGTAAAGTCTGTCTCCAGCTGCGCCTCGTTACGGCTAAGTATCCTAGGTACATAATCTACATGCACAGTATGGGACATAGCAACAACTCTGCAATGTGAGAACCGAGTCTCTGGGGGGGACAAGTGCGCCTAGGGCGGAGCCTCTGCCTAATCGAGGATCCCGGCTGCCTTCAGGGATGAGATGAGATCGTCTCGCGACGAAGATAGATACTACAAGTACACACACACGCCTATGCGGCCCGTCTCTGCGCTACATGTCTGTTTATGCTTTGCGCTCGAAGGGGCTAAAGTGTGCACTTATACATGTGAGACCTGCCTACCTAAATAGCACAAACTTGACTTTTTGCACCCCGCAAGTTCCTACCACGTCGGCTGGCATCGCACGTTGAAGGCGAACCTAGACGATGCCGTTGGAAATGCCTTGCCCTTCCCGCTCTATCAAACAGGATCAAGGGTAAGGAGGTGCATGCTTTTTCAGCGTCCTGGCGACGTAGTATGCATGGAGAAGGCGTTCGGGTAGGCCTCATCATCAAGCTAGTGAAGCCAGACTTTGGGCCCACCTGCAGATATTCAAGAAAGATGGCGTAGTGCGTTGGCCGAGTACCTCTTTCTCGCTCAGCCCTTCCTTGTTCTTGTTCTTATTCTTGCTCGAGAGGCCAGTAGGTCCTATCGAAATGCAAGCCCTCGAGCTAGCCAAGGCCGAGCTGTTGCATGTCATGATCCGTGGCGGCTTTGCGGTAATGCTTTGCTGCAGAACAGAACATGCATGATTTGCTTCCTTTTTCTTCCTTTCCAACGACGTGTCGGGAGCGGAAGCCAGATACCTAGATCTCTTCGCCCCCCCCCTTTTCCATTTCCGCACTCCCTCCTTTGCTGTCAAGCAAGTCAAACGGTTGCCCGCTGTAAAACATGGGTATGGTTGTCAGGCAATTCTGCTACCCAAGTCGGCGCCGCCTCAGACGCACGTCTTGACAGTAACGCGCTCGCAATTCTCGATGATTCAACAGAACGTCCCATGATGATAAGATGATAAGTACGGAGTACGGAGTACACGAACAAGGATTTTGAAGCCCTGGCAGGTAATCTAGTACGGTTAGGGAAGATGTTCTCCGAATACCGTTCATGAGAGCTCGGGGGAACTAAGCACCGCGCGCATCGCTACGGTTTATGTTTATTCCTTGCAGAAGGAGGCTCTTGGGCCCAACGGCATGCTTACCTACTTGCCTACTTGCCTACTTGGGTAGATTCCGCCCTGTCTCCACCCCCCTCAGCCCGCAGTGGGTCGGATTCACGTGGAGGGCGCTGGGCGCCCACCCTCCCCGTGTCCCCTCGTCTCCTTCCCCGTGCAAGCCCCGTCTAAAGTGGAAGCAAAGAGTGCGAGAGTGTGAAAGAGAGGAGATCGCAACAAATTGCCCAACTCTTCTACCGGGATTCCGGGACGCGGCACACAATCCCCTCGGGGGTATAAGGGAGGGAAAGGGTGTGAGCATCGTCCCCCAATACCGGGCTCTGCTAACCGAAAAATGAAGGGGATGCCAAGAGACGGGTGGAAATCTACCTGTGGCCTCACATCCTTCTTATTATTATTTTCAGGCTCTCAGGCTGCTATCTTATTATAATTCTTTCTCCTTCTCTCGTCTTCCCTATCTCTCTCTCTCTCTTTTTCTCCCGCCTTCAGAGCTGCAGGCGAAGTCGTAGGCGAAAGCATATAGGGCCCTCTCTTTTCTTTCCCTGCTTCAGGGCCGGGCTGACAGCTCGCTTCTCATGATGCGCACCAATGCCAGAGCGCGCTGCCGTTGGTATACTTTGGAAGACAACAGCAACATGCGTAGGAAGTACACAGACAGAGTGTTGATCTGCATCACCGTCCGTTCCTTGGTTCATAGGCGTCGAGTATCTGCAAAACATCAGGCGGGCACTCACAGTGCCGAAGTCTAAACTGCAATGCCTGCTTCGCTCCCTCTCAAGCTTCCAGGACAACCGGGACATCCAGGACATCCAGGACATCCAGGACATCCACCCAAGACAAGACAAGACGGGGTGGAATCGCAGGGCTGAAAGCGGGAAGAGACCCAGAGGGACAAAAAAAGATGGAGGGAAAGGAGGGGAGAAAGAGCCGCCTTGAAGTTAGAAATATGGGGGACGTTTGAATTGCTCGTGCTCCTCCCAAACCCCAAACTCCAAACTCCACGTCACTAGGTTGTCAAACGTTATTCGGCGGGTACACACACGATCTTCTATCAAGATTACTTTACTACTAGAGAAACCCACTACAAATTACTCGTAGGAGGAAAGGAGACAGAGGGTATCCATTGATGCTGCAGCTATTCAAATGTCACCATGACCAGACCCGTCTTCTTCTTCTTCTTCTTCCTGACTTCATAATGTGCTATAGCCTAGAGTCACGCGAGTCACGCGAGTCATCGTCTCCGTTCTATCTGTCTTCTACGATCCCTGTCGGCCCCATTCCTCTCGGCTTCCATCGCTCTAGATCAGATCAGGGGGAGGAGGAGGAGGAGGAGGAGGGGGATAGTTTGCAAGGAGGAAGGAAAACCGTAAGCAAGTAAAAGTACCGTACCTAGAACTGCACTGCTGCTGCTGCGTGGAGCCTTTGTTACGAGCAGCTTTCATCACCCAACCGGCCTCTCTTTGCTGCCTTTTGCTGCTGCTTCTTCTTACCCATCGTTTTCCATGGAAAGATGGATGGGAGGGAGCGAGGGGCCCGCTTGGTCCGCACCAAGGAGATTTCCCCTTGGTCTACTACTAGTCAACATCCATCCCGTCCATTGACGGCCTAGCCTAGGGCGGAGGATGGCAACAGCTGAGCGGATCCCCAGCAGCTGGGGAAATGGTCTGCCATTAAACGGCCGGCGAAGACACCGACTAATGCTTTTCGCAAACTCATACCTTGTCTCGACGCTACCCTTTGCTCATCTTCTTTCTCTTCTGACAGCCATGTACATGTTCCTCGCTCGAAGTACTCTCCTCGTAACAGAAGAAAACGCATAGGGCTAGACATTTGGACGCATCGCACTGTAGATCTGTCTCATCTAACGACCTCTACATGCAGACGTACACATTTACTACCTACCACTCCGTAATCGCTGCCTACCTACCGGGGGGGAGGTGGTGGCTGATACATTAGGTAAGTACTTACTTGACTTACGTTGCGATGAGAAGAAGAAACGAATCATGCTTTCTTGCGTGTTCTTGCGTGCGTACTCATCGAGATATTTGCCCAAAACCAACCTGACCATGTAATTGGTAGTCGTAGGTAAATATAGGAAGGAACCATCATCTAGAGATATGAGCCCCGGGGCCGAGATGCAAGATAGGTCAATACTCCGAAGCGGACCCTTCTCAACGGTGCCAAGAAGGCGAATTACATAGAAGAGAGGAAAAACCAATCCTTGCCATGTCATCGTGTAGGGGTTGGCTAACTACATCTTTCGAGCCCAGCATGTGTGCAGCTTGGCATCGCCGTACCAGAAACCACTATGCAGAACAGTAGGGCCGCGACAGGTAAACAACAACTCTCACCCCTCTTCCTTCATTGGTTCCTTTTTGTCCGCTTCTCACACGGGGCGGACGTGCGTACGCCCCCCTGTCGGTGCAGAAGCAATAGCGGCAGGCGAAGAAAGAAAGAAAGAAAGAAAAACTGCTCTCAGGGTCGTAGCCGGGGCTTGCTTGGACTATACGAGCCTGCCGCCGGATAATGGCATTGCCTCGGCTCGCTCGATTAGGCATATAGTCTGGTTCAGCAACGCTGAAAACGATGGCCAGCTGACAGTACATACATGCGTGCCAATAAACGACAAGACGAGGGACGAATGAGAAACAGCGGATCGCCATTCTTCCCTCCACCCTCGATCTAGGCATCGACATATATATATATGACAGCTCGACTGTCACCCACACATTATCTGCTGTTGGGTTGCAGCGCGCCTCAGCATGACATGGGGCTGATACCCTACCATTTGGGTCTATCTATCAACATCTTGCATGTGTACGCCGAGGTAGTAGTGAAATTAGTCTATGTGATCGGTTACATTTTCAAACCCTCGGTGAAGGCATATACTGTTCATACGTGGTGCTTTCAGTCCGCCTGTACCATAGCGAATATTATCAATAGTAATACCAATTCCGAGGGACGTAACTGCCCGAACCCCCCCCCTCCGGTTCGGTTCGGAACCAAGGAGGAAGCTGATGGTCCCCCCCCCCCTTTTCTCTCCTACGGCCGGTGTCGGGAGAGAACGACACCGGTTGGGTTCTTTTTGCAGCTTTGAATTCTGGCCAACACCTACGAAAACAATACAGCAGCATCCCTCCCTTCCGCCCCTACATCGCTCTTCTCTTAAGTCCCACACGCACATATTTACTCACACCGGCCGACCCACCCAGCCACCCCCTTCCCGCTCCCTCGTCCATCGTTGCCCCCCTCTCTCCTCTCCCCCGCCCATGTCAATGACCCTGTACAGGCGGGGGGTGGCGGGAGGGGAGGCCCTGACCTCCTTCTTTTTCATTTCCTTTCTCTATCTTCCTCTTCAATTCCCACTCTTGGTGACATGCCCATCCATATCCCCGTAGTCCTCCCCGAGCACCTTCTCTCCGCCCCCGACGCGGACGGGCTCGCACTCCTGCAGGAAGTAGAGCATGCGGCACCACTCGGTGGCACTGGGGTTGCGCCAGGCGTGCATGGTGCCGCGCTGGACGGCGAGGTCGCCGCGGCGCATGCGGCGCACCTCGCCCGAGTCGAGCACCAGGTCCACCTCGCCCTCGAGCACCACCCCGTAGTCGAGGCTTACAGTCCGGTGCATGGGGCTGACGGACAGCGGCGGCACGTCGACGTACCGCGCCACCGTCCCGCCCGGCACCACGATCCCGGGAGGGTTCTTCAGGAGGGGCGTGTAGGCCGCCACGTCGGCGCCGTCGTTTAGCGACACGGGCGTCGTCGTCGTCGCGTACCCCAGCCCGAACGAGGCGCCGTTGTAGATGGTCGTGCGCGGCAGCTCTGCCGCCAGCGCGTCCGAGAAGATAGCTTCGCCGGCCTCGTTGTGGTCTGTGATGAAGCGTGACACTTTAGGTAGGTTGTTGGGCGTCGGCGGCGTCTGATCCGCCTTTGCTGCCGCGGCGGTGCCGCCGTTGGTAGAAGAGGTCATGATGATTATAGGAGATAGATAGTCGTCTGCCCGGGGAGGCTTTACAGGTGTCCGGACTCTCTCTGTGTCTCTCTTCTGTTATTCATAGATATAATCCTGTCGATGGTGGCCGTCTGATGGGATCACACGTGTGTAAACAGTAGTAGCCGACGACAATATGAAGTGTGTACTTATTAGTTCGGTGCTGGACGGTAAGTTCGCGTCCTTGAAGTATCATACAAGAGATCGCGCCCGGACTCCATCCTATCTTCTCCATGTACCCCTCATCTCGTCCGATGATCCAGCGACGGGTCTTTCCACAAACGTATCGGCAATCGTTCACGCATTGCGGTCGTGGAGCTGGCGACTTGATGTCGGACGGGTAGGTGGAGGAGGGGAAGCCGAAGTGGGGGGTCGGCTATGTTGTGCTACCCATGGCCATGACGATCAGGGGTCCCCCCTTCTGTAAGCTAACCAGATAGCGGGAGTACCTGCCTAGTGACATGAATGGGCGATCGTACCATATGTAAGTCATTGTTTTGTCTTATTAATCATGCCTGGCGTTATATAGTGACATATCTCTCAAGATGGTACGACTGTCAAAATGCTTCGGTTCCTGACACAGGCAACTGCACACCGAAATACAGATATGAATTAGGTACTCGTTCAAAAGTATGTTTGTAATTTGAGAAAGATGCATCGCGTTAATATAAATATAAATAACCATATAACTTAAGGATATAATCCACTATTACATAAAGTCTAACCAAGGTAACCCATATGTATACTTAGCTTAATAATATAATAATAATAATAATAATAAGAGTCAATTTATCGTCTGGCTAAAGGCGTAAGCTTTATATAAACGTTAATATTATGCTAGCTATTATAATATATTATTATAGCGCTTTAGTGGACCTCCTCCAACGCTATTAGTACTCTTTTCCTAGCCCTAGCACTTAGATTACTTTAACCCTAACCTTTTACTTACCGTTACCGCCCCTAAAAACTATCGTATAAACTTTAATCATATTAGTCGCGTCCTTTATCCTACTTACTATTAATAATTATCTAGCTATTTATAATTATATATATATTCTAGTAAAATAATAAGTAAGGAAAAGGAAAGGAGAGATTAAATTCCGGATTTAATAATAGTATAAGATACCTATATAACGGTTTTAGGATAAGTATTAATAATATATTTAATAATATTATTAAGGTCGTTACTTTAAGGTAATTAAGGCACTTTTAATATTAGAAAACGCTATTATTATTTAATAATAATAATTAGAATTTAATTAGGTAGGGTAGTTTTTTAGTATATATATATTAAAAGTTTAATAAGATATATATTAAAAGTAATATTAATACATTATATTTAGCTTTATAAAATATATTAGTATATTAATGTCTACTGGCTTGCTATTGGTATAATTAGTATAATTCCCTTAGGGTAGATAACGTTTAAAAAAATTAAGAAACAACACTTAAAAGTATTATAAATCGAATTAAGATAAGCTACCAATACTTTACAATAGTAAGGTAGCTATTTTAAAGTAAACCTTTAGGGAATCTATCCCGGGATAACTTCTAATTTATATATATAATAATATAATATAATATTAAGGCTATATTAACCTTATAAAGGTTTATTATTTATTATGTTTATATGGTTAAAAAGCTATTTTTAGGGGCCCCTTTTAAGGGCTCCTTTAGGGGCTCCTTTAGAGGCTCCTTTAGGGGTATCCTAGGAGGGGGTTTATTCTTCATCGTTAATCAAGTAAAGTATCCTAAAAGATTAGTATAGAGTATAAATATAGTAGCGGTTTTAGTTTATTTATTCTTTTAGATTTTACAGAAATTTATAAGGAGTTTAGGGGCTTTTTAATTTAAGCCGGTAATTATTTAAACCTCTTCCCTAAATACCCTATAGAGGGTATAATATAGGAGTATATAGCGTATTATTTAGTAGTCTTTAATACTATAATTATATAGCAGCGAGGTAATTCTATATTCCTAGATAGATTAAAAGTAATCTTTTAAATTTATTTTCCTAGTTTAAAGCTAAAAAACGGTAATTATTATAGTACGTTTTAGGCTTTAATAGCGTTATAGGGTAACCTTTTTAGGCTTAATAAGCCGATAGTATAATACATACCCTTCCGCTATACTTTCCTACTTATTAGCTTAACGCTGGTTAATAATCTTTTTAGTTAATATATGCTAAATAGTTATTATAATGTAGGGGGCTTAGTTAATAATTAGCCTTTAGGGTCCTATTAGCCCCTTTATAAGCCCCTTAGGGGCATTCCGTTTAGGGGTTTATAGGCTTTTCGGTACCTTATTAGGTTACTATAATCCTACGTTACCTATTATAATGCTTACTATATGTAGTCGTACTATAGCTGCTTTATATAATATAACTACTAGTTCTAAAGTAGCTAGCTCCCGGGTAGCCATTACTAAAGTCGTCGGCGTTGGCCTTAGGGTAGCTAGCCCCAGGGTGGCTAGCACTAAAGTAGCTAATAATAGAGTAGCTAGTAATAGGGTAACTAGCTCCCGGGTAGTCATCACCAGGGTCATCGGCGCTGACAGTAGGGTAGCTGGCCCTAGGGTAGCTGGCCCCAGGGTAGCTAGCCCTAGGGTAGCTGGCCCTAGGGTAACTAGCCCTAGGGTAGCTGGCCCCAGGGTAGGTAGTAATGATGCTATAATGTTATTATTAGGCTCTAGAGTAAATGCGCGTATTATAATATACCTTAGTGCTAATAAATTCAAGGGGTTATACAGCTAAAAGGTCGCTATAGTGTAAGGTTGTTAACGGGCTTGTAAGGCTTATTTGGCGGCTGTAATAAGGGCTTTAATAACCTCCTTCGTTAATTAATCGGCTTTTTCGTTACTTAGGACGCTTATATATATTAGGATCTAATGAATATTAATGTGAATACCCTATTATTGTAAGGTAATTAATTAAACCGAAATCTAACGTAGAAACTATTAGCTAAACTAGCGTTATAGCTAGACCAAGAAGGCGATCGTGGCCTAATTATCTGTAAAAATATCGATTCAGGTAAATTACTAATTTTAAAGCTGTAAAGTAATCCTTAATAATATATATATATTCTTTAATTCGGCTAGGTATATAATAGATTAAATTAAAATCCTTATATATACTATTTTATAGTATTCTAGCCTAGAGGTTAGCTATTATAGCTGGTAAATCGCTATTTTAATTCTATTATTATATCCGCTATTATTGGTATAAAAAATTAATAATTTAAGCCTAAAAGCTTTAATAATATAATTGTAATAAATCTTATTTACCTTTTTTTCTTTTAAAATAATTATTATAATCTTCCTTTATTAGGGGGGGATAATAAAGGGATAAATTATTTTAAAAAAAGGTTACTAAGAATGGTATTATTTGTAGTATTAAATTAGGCATGTAAAAAGGGATCTCTAATAGGCTTTCTGTCTTATATCGATATTAAAGGTGCTGTAACCCGTTATAAAGGGGTTAATTTAAAAGTGTAAGTATGCTATATAGTTAGCTTAAAGTAGCTATTGTTTAATTAATAATATATATATTTTAATGCATATAGTTAATAGAGCTAATAAGGTTAACCCTTTAATAATTACCTAAAGGGTATTTTTTTAAAGGCTTCTTAAAACCGTTAGGTATTATTTAATTAAACCCTATTTTATAATTCTAACGTAAGGCTAAAACTATATTAAATTATAGTATATAATTTAGGGAACGATAATAGCCTAATATAACTACCGTAGTTGTATTATTATGTATCCCTAATTAGTACTAGAAATAGCTTATAAGCTATAAATTAATTTCCGGACTTTTTTAATAATTACCTATATATAATGGTATTAAAGGAAATTTAGATTAAAATAAACTTTTAAATACCTTAATTTCTCTTAGGGTTTAATTAAGGCGACCCTAAAGAGCTGAATATAATCCTTTAATGGTATTTTATTAAGGTTTAATGGCTTAAGTGGTAATAATGCTACTAATATTATTATATTTTTATTAGGTATATTAATCTTTATAACTAGGACTAATATTAATACTAAAGCTTAAACTTTTTTTAATCTTTTAATTCAAAAGTATATTAATTTATATTTTTATAGGATAAAAATATAATTATATTTTATTATTTATATTATTACTCTCTTATGTATTTTTTTTAATACTTTATAATTCCGAGAGGTAGAATAGTTAATAATTAAAATATCTATATTATTAACTTATATAATGGTAATTACCTTGTAACTACCTTATAGCGGGTTACCCTGTAATAGGTTACCCTGTACCGGGTTACCCTGTACTATAAGTACGCTGAGATTAATATTGTAATTACTATTAGATCTAACCTGTTTAGGGGCTAATATCCTTAAAGGGGTCCTTATAACTACTACTGTATTAGTAGCTTTAACCCCTATAACTATTACCGTGTTAATGCTATTAGGGCTAATTATAGTAGTACCTTTCCCTAGGATTTTATTGAGGAGGTTGGTATTGTAAAATAACTAAAGTAAGGGGGAGAGAAAGGAGCTTTAGGGAATGTCATAATTTTAAATAATTTAACCGGATTCCCCTTCTAAGAGCTTTAATTTAGTATATTGATTTTAAAACTAATTATTAATCTATTGTATAATAGGCTATGGGAGGCTTTTATAAGTTAGATAATTAATTAACTTATTATAGTTCATATTATTGAAAGCCTTTGAAGCATTAAGTATTAATAATGTAGCTATTATATACTCTCTAGTGTTGATTAAGCTATAAGCTTTATGGATACGTTCTAGGAGGATGTGGATAATGTGTTCAGTAAATTGGATTTTTCATGCTTTAATATAGTTTTATGGTAATAAGTAATATTGCTTGACTTAGTAGTTGATTTGCTTAATTAGGATGGATTCTAGTACTTTTCCTAGGATCTTTAGTAAGGTAATAGATTTAAATACTTTAGTGGTATTATATTTATTTTTACCGAACTTTTTAAGAATTATTATAATTAAATCCTTAAAGGGGTAAATATCTTTAAAAAGGTAATAGTTAAAAAGTGGCTATAATAGTGATAAGATAAGATTTATTAAGATCCGAAGGATGTAATTAAGGATCCCAAGGGGTTTGGGGGCTTTGTATAGCTTGGGATAGAAGAGAGCCTATTTTATTTTATCCCTTGTAAGCAGTAGGTAAGAGATTTTAATATTAAAAGTAAATTTTAAGCTAGGGGTTTAGGGTATATTTAGGGCTATTAAAAAGAAAGCCTTATTAAATATAGCTACCTTTCTATTAAACATAGTCTAGTTATTAATAGTAAGGGTAATATTTTAATTAAAAGCTCTTTAACCTTTATTCTTAATAAATTTTATTAAATCCTATAAACCTTTTAAGCTGTTAATACTAACTTTATTTACCCTCTCTTATTAGAATTCCATTAATATCTATTTTATTACGGCGCCTTTTTTATTATATATTTTTTAATATACCTCTTAATCGGTTAATAAGTTAATCTATTACTAGATCCTTTAGAGTTTAATAATCTCTTTATAAGTAGCTTTATAGGCCTCTATAAAGCCTAGGGTATATTGTATAATAGGGTTTATAATAGATATTATATCCTTTATTATAGCTAAAAAGGCCTCTATAATATTTAATAGTTTATTAACGACCTCCTCATTAATAACCCTACCTTATAATATAGGTAGTCTTTTCGAAAGCTTAATATAAAACTCTTTTATTAATATATTTTTAAATAGCTTTTAAGAAGGTTTAATGGTAGCTTAAGCTATTAGGAGCTTTAGGATAGTATAGATGGGTATATAATTAGAATTATGGTATACTTTATAAGTAATTTTATATTCCTTTAACTTATTAATGGCTACCTTATTATAAATTGATAGGTTAATAATAAATTTGAAATAATACTTTTTTTAAATAATTATCCCTTTAAAGAGTATTATTTTTAGGTCCTCCTTTTTTAAAAAGGATTTAAAAAAGGGAAAGTTGCTATAAATTAAGTCTTAGTTGCCCCTATTAATTACCGCCTATTTAAAGCCTTTTATATTAAAATTACTCATAATAATCTAGTCTACTATAAGGTAGGTTACCTTATAGTGCCTATAAGCGGCTACTAAGTAGCGGATAATATATATATCGTTAAGGTCTTTAAAGGAATTATAAATATTATAAATAAGTATAGTATTAATAAGTATAATAAAGGGGGCACTAAATATTAAAAGTATAGCTAAGGGGCTAGCCCTTAAGGGGTTAATAGGTTTAATAAGTAATATACTATATATTAAAAAGGTATTAATAAGGTTAGGGGGATTAGCTAAGCTAATATTATAGGTAATAACGAGCGAAGCAATATCGTTACTATAGCTAGTAAAAAAGATATAGGATTAGTCTAATCTCTTATTAATATAAAAGGCTACCTTAAGGTAAATTAACTCTAGGGTAAGGAGTTAAAGGATAAAAATTAATATTAGAGGGTTATAATTATTATATTTTATAATATTAATTTAAGGCTTTTAAATTATAATAATATTATAATTTAAGATTTTCGAGTCCTTAAAAAAGGGAGCTATTACCTTATCTTTAAACTTTCTAGTATTATATTATAAAATTTTTAAAATAAATATATTATTTATTAAGTATTTAATAAATTAAAAATTATTTATTTAAGTAGCTCTTTAGTCTAGGTTAAACATCGGCCTTTAGAAATTGATTTTCTAGCCTATTTTTATAGTATTAATTAAGAAATAAACCTAGCCGCGCTAATTTTCTAGGGGGTTAATCCAGTATATATAATAGGGCTGGTATTAATAGGCTGGCTAGCTGGTTTATCCAATATGGTTAATTTATTTAGATTATATAGGGTAAAATCTGGGCTATATCTCTTCCGCTTTTTAATAATATAGTCTAAAGTAATGTCGGTTATTAATACAGCACTAAAGAACTTATCCTGATTAAGGGAATTATTTATTTAGGCTTTTTATATAGCATTTATAACCCTAACTTTTATAATATATTTAAAAAATTTTTAAAGATTTATAGCTATTATCTTTTAGTACTTTTGGAATATATAATTGACCTTTTAGGGGTTTAAGTCTATAAGTATGAATTCTATATCAGCTAGTATATTAAGGAGGGGACTAAAAGAGATCCCTATTATTATCTCCTTATTATCGGAGCTAGAGGTAGGGGAGGCTGGATTTTAAGGGGCTTAGGAGCCCTTAAAGCTTTAAATCCTAGTACTAGCCTAGCCCGGGGCCTGATTAAGCTATTAGGGGTTAGTATAGGGGAAGTTAAACTAGTTTAGGGTAGTCCGGTTTAGGGTAGCCGGGTCCAGAGTAGCCGGGTTTAAAGTAGCCGGGTTTAGGGTATCGTAATTTAAGCTAACCGGATTTAAGATATCTTAATTTAATATATCTTAGTTTAAGGTATTATTATTTAAGGTGACCGGATTTAAAATAACCCAGTTTAAGGTATTACGGTTCCGAATAACTATTAAATTAAATACTAGTACTGATACTAAGGCTAGTACTGGGGCCGATAATAATAGTAGTAATACGGCTATAGTTACCTTTTTAAAGGTAGAGGGCGGTAGTAGCTTAATAAGTATAGGGGTTCTAGGTACCGGTGACGCTAGGGGTATAGTAGCTATAATAAAGGTAGCTAGTATTATTAGCATTAAAGCCACTACGGCCGGCTAATATAGGGCTCTGTTTATTAGTACCTTAGTAACCCTATTACGCTCTCATTTGCGATATTTATATTTAAAATTCTAACTAATATACTGATTATTGTAGTTAGAGTATTTAAAGGAGCGTAAAGGACCGTGAATAGTATAACCCTTTATTATATAAAGGCCGGAGTAAAAGCTATATATATTTATATTAGTAGTATATTAAGTGGTAATATAATTATATTTTTAGTAACGGAAATATTACTTAATACGGTAACTTTTATTGTATTATTTAATTATATATATCTTATTAAATTAAAAATAACCGGAATAAATTAAATAATTTATAGGTTTAAAGTAATTAAATTCCATTATTAAAGAGCTTATTAATTTTTATACTCCCTCCCTTATAAATTAACTTATATATATAATTTTATTATATTAAATTAAATTAGTATTAAGTATCTATAATTATAAAGCTATTTAATATTATTTATCTAGGTTAAAAAAGGCTATAAAAATTATATAAATAATAACCTTATAAGTTAAAATTACTATAATAATATTATTTCTTATATACTTTACCTACTAATTAATATATTTAATTAAGAGCTTAATTTAAAAAATGAAATCTATATAAACCTAAAAATCCCCGGATTTTAGGAAAATAACGCTAAAAACGCTAATATTATAGTATAGTTTAAGGCTTATAATACCTAATATCGCGGTATTAATAAAAAGTTTAAAAGGTTTAATAATTATGTAATAAATAACTTAATTAATATAATTAAAGAGAGCTTTAGAATTCTTAGCTAAATTACTTTAAAGCTAGGACTTTATACCTTTTCTATTATCCCTTTTTAAATTATAAAGCTTTATAATAATTTCATATTCCTACGTAATAATAAGGAACTCTTTATAAATAATTCCCATTATAAAGACCTAAATACAAATTACCTAAGCCATTAAGGGAGGATTTATTACTCCTTTAGCTAATACTAAGATATAATTACGCCTACCCTATAACGGCTTACCCTATAATGAATTAATTATAATATAGTTTAGGGTAATAATAACAATAAAAGCCTTTATAAAGTTGATTATTTATTTTAATTAATACTTTTAAATGTTAACGATAGTATTTAAATAAGCCTCTTAAATTTAAATCCTTATCTATTAAAAGAATTTTTCTAAAAATATTTAAATCGAAAAATAAAAGAATAAAAAATATATTATTAATATACTAATAGTACTATTATCCTTCTAACGGAATTTAATAACTTATTATAAGCAGTTAATATCTCTTATAAAATTATAGAAATATACCGTAATATTAAAGGTAATCTTACTTAAGACCGGCTATTATTAAGGTGGTTTCCGGGCTATAATACTGCTAAAGCGCCTCGAGAATAATGTATTTAACTACTACGGGCCGCGCTAACACCGCGCTAAATTCTAAAAAGGCTTGGGATATAACAATAGCTTAAAAGGTCTAATAACCGAATTTCCAGGTATATAAAAGCAGTATTCGTAAAGTTATTCCAAAAAATTTATTTCGATTATTGTTATTATTATTTTTATTTTACTTAATAACATACTCCCGATTTCAGTCCTTAATTCCTCATGAATCACTCAATCCTTCGACAAGAAGAGACATCCGAGACGCCCGTGCCCTCCACCACTGTAGCCTCGACCACCCTGTACACCGGGATGCCGGACAAGACCGACGTGACATGATGCAGCGTAGGCAGTGTTTGCCAGCTGCCTGCATCGAACGTGATGCTCGCCCGGCTCGTCCGCGCTACCGACGTGACCGTCCGCGCCGCCGCCTTGGCCTCCTCCGCGTGCGGCACCACACAGGCGTACTCGGCGTCCGCCTTGCCCGGCTGGCCCGTGGCCGGGATGTACTTGTAGGTCAGAATGTCGGACCCTTCCTCCTTATCCTTCTCCGGCGCATCCGGTTGCTGCTGCTGCAGATCCTCTAGCGCGATGTCGAGGAACTTGGCGCCACGCCAGGAACAGCGGGCGCTGTACGAGGTGCTGCCACTGCTGCTGCGGTCGATGTCAATGTCGCAAAACGTCTTGTTGAATCCGAGCTCGTCCCGGCCCGTGATGATGGCGTCCGCGAGGTTTTCGAACAGGACGGGCAGATACGACCCGACGACCGGGGGGCCGGCCTTGGGGAAGTAGCCGACGCCGTGCAAATAGAGGCCACAGTGGCTGTAGCCGCCGCCGCCGAGCCAGGTCATGTTGTCCAAGGTGGTGACGGAGATGCTGGCGAGGCACGCGGTGGCCGGGCTCAGGAACCGGAACGCCGGCGTAGGGAATAGCGACTCCAGGTACGTCCGCGACGTCTGGAACTTGACCGTCGTCGTTACAAAGCGGCTCTGGTCGAGCCCCGCTTGAGGTCGGCCGTACACGTCCTGGCGTGGTCCTGGGGCGGGCCCGAAGCCGACGGGCATCCGTCGGTAGAGGTCCTGCTTTTGGGAGGCGAGCCACTCGTTGAAAATCCGGTTGGAGTTGTCGATCTCGTCGTGTCCGAAGTTGTAGGCTGTATACTTCATCACTAGATTTTGACTTAGCATGTAGTCGGTAACGGTAGAATAAGGGTTGCGGAGCGGTGGCGTACTATCGATTTGTGGTTTGCCGTCTACCCAGTCTCGACCCGCCTTCCTCGAATATTCTTGAATCGTGTGCGCTCTTTCGTATCTGATCTTTTCGTACAGTCGAAGCCGCTCGGGGACATCATCTGGGGAAGTACCCTTGGGTAGCACAACGGCGAGCGCAGCGGCATCTTCCATGGCCTGGCCGGCCCCTTGTCCTTGGTGAGGCGTAAAGGGGTGAGCTGCATCTCCGATCAAGGCAACACTGCCCCTGACCCACGATGGGAGTTTGTCCATATCCAGCAGCTGCCATACCTTGAGCTCTTGCGGTTCAACTTTGCTGATCAGCTGCTTCAGAGCCGGGTCGAAGTCTTCGTAGACTTTGAGGACCTGCTCGAGGCTACCCTGCTTGTTCCACTCTACGTAGTGTTATTAGTACGGCATCGTCGTCTCACTTGCTGAATGAACGTACCATCGCTCGGGGAAGCATGTGACTCCTCCGCCGGGTGAATCAGGACAAAGTTCAGGGTCTCGTTGTTATTGCAGGGGTACATAACCACTCTGCGATTGTCACCAAACCACATGCAGAGGCTGTCAAGCCTGTCAACGAGTGGTTTCGTTACAGGGTCGTCGAGGGCGACCTGGCGAGAGAGAAGGAAGCGGAAGGCTGCTTTCCCGGAACTGAACAGCCTGGTCTCCTGTCCGCCGAGCGCTTTCCTAGTTTTTGACTGAACCCAATCGTCAGCCCGTTTTCACTTTACCATCTGGCTTGGCAAGGGATTTGGGCACGTACGTATATACCGTCGGCTCCTATGATCACGTCCGCCGTCCTTGTCGACCCATCGGCGAAGGTCAGCGTCTTGGCATCGGGGTCCACACCGGCGACCTTAGTCGAGCTGTACAAGCTGGCCGGTGATCCCGGCGCGTCCTTGGCCGTCGCCACCGCCTTGAGGTTGTCGTGGAGAGCGACGCGGTGCACCAGCTGCCAGGGGTGCTGCCACATCTTGTTGGGCATCGTGAGGTCGATCTCCTTGATCACGCCGCCTGTCAAAGCGAAGTCGACGATCTTGGACATGTTGCACGCGCCGAACTTCTCGGCGTAGATCCCCCATCTCCGAAGCAGCCCGTTACTATTGGGCGCCAGGTGCACCGCGGCCCCGGTCTCGCTGGCCAGCGATGATTGTTCATAAAGCTTTTCATTTTCTCAAGGTCAGCCGTGTGACGGTGTGTGACTGACTGGATCTGTGTCTTGGGAGGTTCTTACGTCTACTACGTGGCCCTGCCGACGCAACGCAATGGCCGCAGAAAGTCCTCCTATGCCGGCACCAACGATGGCGATCTTCAACGGCTTAGGATAGTCGTGAACCAGCGGGTTAGACTTGGTGCCGTCGGCCCCTGGAGCTGTTCCATTTGGAGCCATCCTCCCGTACAAGAGCAGCTTTAAATGTGAAAACGAGCAAGAGTCGAATTCCAGCGGAGAAGTTTGACAACAGGGAAACCAGCAATAAATGCAGATATTTACAAGTCAGAGATAGCCTGAACCAAGACTAGACCTTGATAGGCGGCAAGATCAAACCTTCGGGAAGGAAGTGTCAGAGCAAATCAAGCATGTCGAGGTTGGAGTTGGGCAAGATGATGATGAATAAGTCACGACAGCTAGCATATACATCATACGGCGCAAAAGATATGACATCCAACTAGACTATTCCAGACTCCGAAGCTACGCGGAATCAACAATAGCCCGCAATCCTGATGCCTCCCCCAGCCGGACCGTAAAGTGGTGTAAATACGAACCGGCACCCCATGAAGAAGTACCTAGCGAGCGACACGAGAATTCCGTCTGAATTGGGGGTTTGGTGCAGCCCCCTTCCGAGGTGGAGGGCCGAGATTAGGATTAGGGGGAGATTCATCTGCCCCGCTTTCTCCCCCCATGCCTCCAAGCAACCCCGCTTGACATCAATACCTGCATGTGTGACGGGCATATGTAATGGCTTCCTAGGTAAACTATATGTATATATAAGTCATCAGTCTGTTGAGGATGGTGGAATAAGGCCAAAGTAGCCAATGGCCACTGGATTGCTACCGTGTGATGTAGTATCCCTATACTATAGAAAGGAGAAGAGGATACTAGTTAGCGACAGAGTCACAGAGATTCTGGAGATGCGACCAGGGACATAAGGAAACCAATAAAGACTGTGACGTAGGACCGCCAACAAACCCCTTGCAGCCAGTCTGTCAGTCTGTACGACTCCGCTCCAACAACCGGGCCACACGTTCCAGGTCGTGTATACCCAACATCTAGGTCGCGTCAACTGATATCGAGAACTTATACACACAATCTTGACGAACTCGTATGTGTTCGAACAACGCATTGAATAATAACGACATTATGGCTGCCGCCGATGAGACAATGAGTAGCACCTGGTCCGACACGACCCATACCGTGAGGGGTGAGGAGGAACCGCAGCAGCAGCAGCAACAACAACAACAGGAGGAGGCAGCAGAAGCCGTGCTGCCGAGCAGCCGCAGCCCCGTGGCCCTGATCACGGCGGGCAGCGCGGGGGTGGGCGCGGCCACGGCGCGGCTGCTGGCCCGGCGAGGGTACCGGGTGGTCATCAACTTCAGCCACAACACGGAGCGCGCGCGCAAGGTGGTGGGCGAGCTGCAGCAGCTGTCGCGCCTCCCGGCCCACGAGATCCAGAACGAGCACGGCAACGCATTCCTCGCCATCCGCGCCGACCTCGGTAGCCGCGACGAGATCGGCCGGCTCGTTCGCGAGACCGTCGTCCAGATGGGCCGGCTCGACGTCGTGTTTTCGAATGGGGGGTGGACCAAGTTCCGCGACATGACGAGTATAGATGGTAGGTTATAGCGGGATATTATATATGCTCTTCTTACGTTCCTTTCCTCTATCGCCAGAAAAGGGGTTGATTGGTGGGTTGCGTATAAAGGAACATGTTGAAACTCTATCAAGGTCCACCAAGCTAATTATAGGTTTTTATTTATTAAACGACAGATAACGCAATCGAGGAAGACTGGGACATGTGCTTCAACATCAACGTCAAGTCCCACCTGTGGCTAATGCAGGCCGCCAAGAGGCACCTCGACGAGTCCGAGGGCGCCTTCATCACCACGGCGTCGGCCGCGGGCATGACGCCGAGCGGCAGCTCGCTGGCGTACTCGGTGACGAAAGCGGCCCAGATCCACCTCGTCAAGAACCTCGCCGTTATGGCCGCGCCCCGGATCCGGGTGAACAGCGTCAGCCCGGGGCTGCTTTTGACTGTAAGCCTTTTCCTCTTGTGATCTTCTACTATATGTATACATGAACCCCCTTCTAAAACTAAAAACAATAGGAATGGTCCGACAGGTTCTCCGAGCAAGCCAAAGAGGCATACCGCCAGAAGACAAAGTTAAAGCGCTTCCCTACCGTCGAAGTAAGTAGTCGTACATGCCACCATCCCCCTCTACCTGACACCCCAACCACTTCCTCCTCGAAAGCCTATATATCACCTATACGATTAACCACTCTCATATAACAACCAACTGACTCATACTACCTGCATAGGACGTCGCCGAACAAGTCCTCACATTCGCAAAGAGCAGGAGCATGACGGGCGTGAACATACCGCTCGATGCGGGGTTTGTAGTCTAAATCTCGCGCGACGAGATATATTTATCTAGGGGGAAGATGAGATAGGAGGTTTGAAGCTGCCGCCACCAGCTGGCTAGCTCTTCCAGATCATATCGAGAAGCCATAAAGGTACGCTTCCACCAAGGGGGTTCGGTAATCTGGGTGGCTTGAATAGTGTTGGCCCGTCCCGAAGCCCCGGGGATAGCCAAAGACTCGTCCGCTGTTTCATATATGAATGGGCTTGAAGTTAAAAAAAAGCGTATACCACGTGGATTAGCATAGCAATATCTTTATTTCTCTTTTGGCAACAATGATTACCTAACCTGGAAAGTGACGTAAGTCCTAGAGAGAATTTACGTATGGGGTTCAGCCTGCGAGTGAAGAGATATTTAGCCATTTGATTGTATTATATCTTGTTTTTCATATTTATTTGTATGTTTTGTTTGTTCTTCTTCATTAATGAATTATTGACCACTATAAGTCCAGCATGAACTTGCTCAGCAAGATGGCGCAAGCCGCAGAGGCAAGCTGCAGCATGGGGTTCAGGCCTCCGGGACCGGCAGTAGCAGCGGATATGAGCGGGAGGGCGGCCGAGGCCGAGGCCGCCACTGCGCTCAGCGTCTCCGCGCTGGCCTTGTCCATGCCCGTGGCGCTGGGCGCCGACGTCTGGGCCGCCGAGAGGGGATCTATGTTGGACGTCGAGGTGGCGCCGCCGGACACCGTCGCCGTCGCAAAAGTAGCCGACGATCCTTGCGCCGTGGAGGAGCCAGTCGGCGCCGACGGCGCCTTGACCTTGCCGCACGCGATGAGGCGGTCGTAGCCGGACGCGTACTGGTCGTTCCACCATTGCGACTCGGTCACGAGCGAGTAATAATTAAACTCATACTTCGAAGCGGGGGAGTAGTCGTGCGCGTTCTTGAAGAAGGTGGCGGAACACACGTCGTCGCATTCGAAATCGTCGTCCACCTCGGCGTGCTCGGTCGAGAATTCGCAGAAACTACCGCGTCTATATTTATGATGTCAGTAAGTCGCGCTTGGATTCTTTGCTTTTACAAAGTCGCCATATCCCGCATCGCATGCGTCATAGACACAACACAAGCAGGGGTTATGGGGGTAAGTAATGGGGAAAACGTACAGGTCTGTCCGGCAACTTTGCGCAAGGTGGAATTGGAAGAGCTGTCCGATGACGCCCACGGACAAGTCGTCGTACTTGTAGGGCTTGGTCGTCTGAGTCAGGAGCTGGACGGCATCGCCCGAGTCCATCTGACAGGCGGCCCTAACCCCGCCCACGTACTTTTCGAGGGCCTCCTTGCATGTGGTGGTGCACATGTTCGCATAGTCCTTGGTGGTGGGCTTGAAGCCCGGGCGCATCGAGGCGACGATGCCGACGAGGGTGTAGGGACAGGCGATCTCGGCGCTGTAGGCCTGGCGACATTGTTCCGAGGTGGAGGGCTTGAGGTGCTTGTCGTCGGCGACGTAGGCCCAGTCGGGGCCGGAGACGTTGAGGCTAAAGGCGGAGGCGAGGGATGGAGCTATCGAGAGCAGCATCAACAAGGGCAGGAATAGCGCCGCATCAGAAATTGAAAGCATTTTGCCGGGTAGTAGGGTGGGTGGCTTATGAGAGGTGGTGTGCTCTCCCACAGACACTTTACCCGGCCGACAGCGAATCAAAACCGAGGGTGGCTTGCCTGCGGTGCTGCAGACAATCTGGAGGGAGGACAACAGCAGCTTGGGAGAGAGGCAGGTAGCGAGCGATATTGGAATATAATAAGAAATAAGTAATATCTATAAGTAGTAGTAGTAGTAGTTAGGCAGGCGGGTCGTGTCTAACAGTCGGAACCGAGGCATGAAGAATGCAATGCAATTGCAATGACTACCCAGCAAAGAAAATGAGGAGAATATTATATTAAATCCTTGGCCTGGCCTGGCGAAGTGAACTTGAGAGGCAGAGAAAGGCACGAGGAGAGCCGAGAGAAAAGCCAAAGCCTCCTCTTTCTCTCACATCCAGACATGCGAGATTGACTCTTTCTTGCTCTGCACCACCGCTGGGCACCCGCTCGCCGCTCGCTGCCCGCTGGACCAAGAGGGGACCAAGAGGGACCAAGAGGAACGACCGGACGACGGACGGGGACCTGACCATTGCTTTTCCCCCAATGGTGCCCCTGTAAGGACCAGTAAGGACCAGTGAGAACCAGTTAGGTACCAATCAGCCTATCCTGCTGAGCCTGCTGTGCTCTTAGTGCGGGCCAAGTGCCTTCAATCGAAGTTCGCTCGGCCGTCTTTCCGTGTCTTTGCCCGCCAGGAGCTCCATTAATGGGTCCTTTCTGCTCTCCAAGGCCCTCTAAGGTCAAGGCCCTTCTCAGGCTCTGCCCATCCATGCATCCATGCAACTTTTTCTCTAGGCACGTCCAGCGTCCAGGGAGCCAGGAGCCTCTCAGGTAACCATCAGCAGTTTTCCTTCTCTTCTTTCCCTTCGTTCCCTTCGTTCCCTTCGTTCCCTCCTTCCCGGCCGCTAAACGAACGTCGCTAACAAGTCTTGAACTCCACCGAATCACTATCATTTTGCCCGCCTCTCCGCCTCTCCTCGCGCGAATTAGGTAATATTCGACCCGAACTAACCACAGACTTATCTACTTATCTAACAAAGTAAAGTAAGTGCATAGAAGACTGAGCCTCAACTTATGTCATACAATACCTAAGTACCTATCCTTAGAGCCATTGAGCGACGACATGCTCTATCTTGTATCACTATGCACATAATGAATCTACATAACCGACCACCCATCTCTCCATAATGGCTATTTCATTTCCGTTCACATGCCCATACGTGCGTGCACTGTCTGTATCCGTACCCGTACCGTCCTTTCCTGTGGAAGTGGTCAACCCACTTGGCGTTTCAGACAGGGAGAAGCACACAGGAGGCAGGTCGCTACGGCAAATGGTATCGGTTGGACCCCCCCAACTTCAGTGGATCACCTAAGGAAATCTCGGGAGGCCACCTGCTGGACTGCTGGACTGCTGCACCGCCAATACCAGTCTCTCCGAGTCACCGCCATCTCCAGTGCCGCTTATCCAGGGGTGGTTGAACGGATGGATTGATTGATTGATTGTGCTCGATTTGTATGAAGTCTTTGTCACTGGATTGAAAAACAAAATCCATCTCAAAATGTAGATATCACTCAGCTCATCTGCTGTTCCTTGGAATAAAGACATCTCGCGGCACTCGTAGACTGGCTGATATTTCATCTACTACCTTAGCTGTCGTTGCTATCTAATCTAAACCGCTAATTCGCCACAAAACGAGCCATATCGACTTCTTCAACTTGGGCGTCGACAGAGTGCCCAAGACTTTCGGGGTTGGAAAGACCCCATGTATGCTTGTTGTAGAACAACTCGTGAGAGATGTCCAATCATACTTTGCCCGTAGAGGATACAAGAGTGTAGGCCCGTGTCCAGGCACCCTATCCAATAACCAGGACTTTCTATCTTTCTATAGTCTAAATGGGGCGATGCATCATTTCCAGAAGCTTCTACATGCCCAGGAGAGACATTTGGCGCCGTAAGGGACTGGCACTGGTGCTGCCGTCCTCGCTGGCGTAGCAGGCAGAGTCCGTGTCGATGTCCCACTCGGGCTCCTCTTCCTTTGTCATGTCGTCGCCGTCCTTCTTAGTTTCGAACCCTTTTTGGGTCGCGGCGCGGGTGTTCCACTGCAGCGTGCGCGACACGCTGTCAAACCACTCCGTGTCTGTCCGCATCACCGTAGGGAGCGGGTATTGCGATGCACTGATTGTGACGTAGTCGCCCTGCTTCAGCTCTACACGGCCCTTGCCATCAAATGCACAGTAGGCAGTGGCACGCGAGCTGCGCGGGACGGATACCCGCAGCAGCAAGGTGTCGCTCAGCACCATGGGGCGGAACGACAGTGTGTGCGGGCAAATGGGAGTGAGAAGAATGGCGGGGATGTCCGGGTGGACGAGCGAGCCACCAGCCGACAGCGAATACGCCGTTGAACCGGTAGGTGTGGAGAAAATGCAGCCATCGGCCTGGACGATGGTCAGGAGCTCATTGTCGCCGTACAGCTCAAGGTTGGAGACGTAGGGCGATGGGCCGCGGTCAATGACGAGCTCGTTGAGAACCTCAAATTGTTCGCCTTCCTCGGCATCGGCGCCGTTAGCACCATGGCGGTAGACTGTGCATGTGAAACGCATGCGCAAGTTGACGCGCATGCCTTCTTCGCCCATGATGCGGTTCAGGTGCTGCTTGTACTTCTCAAACTCGAAGCTGGTCAAGAAACCCAGACTGCCGAGACTGAAGGATAGAACAGGCGGGACAACGCGCTGGAACAGCCACGAAGTGAAAAGGACAGTTCCATCACCGCCGAGGGTAAGAACCAGATCAAACTTCTCGGGCTGGCTCCAGCACAGATCAGGCGACCAGTATCGCAGCATCGTTTGGAAGCGAGGATCATCCTCAACGAGACTGGTGGCTCCAAAGCGTTTGGAAGTTCGGAGCTTTGCATCCACATAGACATTGACACCCACGTCGGAGCCGTAACGAGGGGTGCGAAGCAGCCACATGGCCAACTCCCTAGTCAGATACACCAACTCGTTGTCACGAGCCTTTGTGACGATCATGACATTGCGAACAGCCCGTCGGATGGGCCGGCGCTGAAGCTGTTTCGAGACCTCTCGTACGCCAGTAGCCGTTTGGACGAGGCGGGAATGCGACATGAACTCGTCATTCTTGATTTCCTCCAAGACCTTGTCGATGTCCACGTTGTCGTCAAACCGTTGGTGGTAGAAGCAGGGTGACTGAATGGAAGGAAGTGCAGTGCCGGGAGTGCCGCGACTGGCCAATTCGTTTAGCGCCTCGGAGAGTCGCTGTGACGAAGAGGACGAAGGCCGCCCTTCGGGGGCGGAGGGTGTGGAAAGCATGCCGGTGAGCGAGAGTGCCTCGGGTTTGTTGTTGCGAGCTACCGAGGCCAAAGCCTTCATGATAGTCTGTCGCGGGACAGACTCCACTGAGCGAGTGTTCTTGTGGCCGTACATGCGGGGGGAGAATCGCGAGCTCTTGGACGATTGGGGACCCGTCAAGCCTGTAACAGTTGAGTCTGATGGGGACGCATCTTTCTGCTGGTCATAGCTAGCGTATTGTGTAGACTCGAAAAAGGAAGTAGTCGAGGAAGAAGGTGGTGGTAAAGTAGGGCGGTCCGCAAAGGCATCGGGCGATCCACGAGTCCCGTCAGGAATGGATGATGACTTATTGTTGGACGCCTCGGAGACGGACATAACCCCACCGTCGGACGGATTACTGAGGGCTGGATGGATCGAGGTGGGAGAAGTAACTGAGCCCGCCATTTTGTCCGAAAGGGTACTCGGAGTACCAGCAATGTACAGGGATGGTGAGATGGGGGAGAGTTCAAGGGCGATAGGCTAAAGTGTTGCACAAACAGGGATTGTAGCAGCACCGGTTTCACCGACTGTCCAACAACCGGGGATTACTTTGGCAAGTACGTCCTAACGCCGTAGCAGGTATGCACAATGCAATGCACAACTTGCAGCAATAAGCTTCGGTTGTTGAAGATCTTCGCTCTTGGGAATCCTGTGGGATGACACGAGACCGACCCGAGAGACTGTCTCTGATTCACGTTACACCACTGCTCGGTGATTCGGGAAGTCGCAGACTCTCCTCTTCTGACGTGCCAAAAATCTGAATCAGACGAAATCCTGTGTTAGCCAATCCGGCACATCGCAGTGGGTGGGCAAAGTGGGCTGGACGGATACGTATATGTCGAGTACGTATAGGTCGCCAAGGGCCAAGGGGCTGGAAGATACTCACATGACTTTGTTGTGTGGTTGCGCGACAACACTCTAGACCACGCTAGATTTGTGATATTGATGCTTCCGTCACCGTGATGAATCTTGAAATTGGCTCGCTTAAGGAAGGGCGATTGCCGAAACTGAACTGGACGAAAACCGATTGGGTATCTTCGATAACGATGCTAAATGCAGATGCTGGAGCTGAAAGTTGACAAATTGGTTCTTCTAAGGGGCGATTATCTATAGTGTCTAAGTCGTAACACGAGTTGAAACAGGGGCCGCGAACTGTCGAAGAAGTCGAAGAGTCCGAGGAACGAAAAGGTTGGGATGTAGATGGCGAATTGTCGAACTGACTGGCAGCAGTAGTTGTGTATATATCCAACGAGAGAGAAAAGGTGAGTAAGTAGATATTAGAAGTGAAAGCTCGCAGAGCAAACAAAGTAGTGATGTCAACCTCGGCGAAGCGAAGATGCACACACAAAGAAAGTGGTCTTTTTAAGGTCGGAGGAACCAACGAAAGTGTGTATGACAAGCAATTGTTCGAAGAATTCGAACAAAGAGCAAATAGGAAGTGCAGGAGACACTGGTGGATTGTAAGAACGAACTACCAGAGCTCTGTCTTTTGGCTATTTGCGCACGCGCGGGAGGGGGGGAGGTTGAAGACGTTGGGTCTACGAGACGAAGACTGAAGAACCAAAGGAAAAAAAGGCCGAAAATGGGACGACAAGCCGGATATCTTTATCTGGCACGCATCTGGCTGTGGGTGGGACACGGGCACTGTCACTTTCTTGCCACAATAGTAACAGATGCTACAGAGAAACCCATATCAGAGTTTCTACGGTACAATGCCATCAACAAATCTGCAACTCGCAAGCCTGAAGCTCTCGTCCATTGGCATTGCATTGCCGGTACCCGTCTCGCCGTGTCCAAAGATGATAGCAGTGGAGCCAAGGGCCAGCCGCCAGTCTCGCATGCCTGACTATTGACTAGGTTTGGCGAAGAGGCTCAAGCATCTTGACCACCATTTGGCTCGAGACGATTCCCACTTGCATCGCAACAGAATATACATAATAAACGTTGATAGGCACAAGCTTATTGGGCTTGCCGCTTGGCTGGCAGGCTGGCTGGCTGGCTAGCTGGGCACTGGCTAACTGGGGGCACTGACGACTTCGGGGTTTGGTGGCCGTTAACGTTACAATCCCCTACTTGACTTCTCTGGGCCATGCCCGCAGTTTGGTTTGGTCTCATCTTTGGCCCGTAGGCAGGGGGTTCTCGGAGGTTATGGCCTATTAGGGGACTCTAATAAGGGTCCTAGTAGGGGCCCCAGGGGTTGGAATACTGCAGCATCTCGTCTCACATCCCAACGACGAGGTTTCTAGAGCTTCTCCGTCCCCACTTCCCGTTGCATAAGCCATCCCTACAGAATTTCGACTCGAAACAACACGCAATTCTTGCTGCGCTGCCATGCAGTGCCATGCAGACAGAATAGACTGGAAGGCGTTATCAACGAATCAACAGAAAGTCACAACCAAAAGATAGCCAAAAAAACAAAAACACCTCCTGTTCGTCCAACTTGGCATGACTTAAGCTTTTTTTAAACTACGAGCTGTGTGACCGTCCAATTTTCAGCTGACAAGGGCGCTTGCCCTGGAGTCCTCGCGATTTGGCATTGCTTGCCCAGCTTCCTAGAGTTTGCCGGATGGCATTCTACCCTGTTCTGGTACATCAATCTTGAAGCCAAGGACATGCAGCGAGCGGTGTAGAACGTAGGATTCGTAAGTTATGGATATTGCAGATCTCCATTGCTCAAAGCCTCAGCGTATCTATTACATATCTGTTTCCCCATGAGCCTGCAAGTAATGACAACAAGCCATGAGGTGAAACACTGTCGTAATCCACAACGGGGGATCAAAACGTACACCTGTGGCAAGCTGATCTCATCTTGGCTTCCGATCCAAGCATTGGCTCCCTGCGACGGGGCCATAATGGTCACGATAGGGCTTCCATTCAGCGTCATCTCAGGCGCCTGTTTGCTGGGTCCCGCCCTACCTAGACCGAGCAGTCGGATTGATTCCCCGACTGATCCTCGGCGGCAACACGTTAAAAGCATTGCCTGTACGGGCTACCGTTGATCTGACGGAGCGGAGCGCTGCCAGACATTTAGACACGCCCATGTTTGGAGTTTGAAGTTTGGAGTGAATCCTCCATGTTCGTCGTCCATTAACCTTCTTCCAACGGCATTTGAGATCCTCTATTCTGATGCGAGACCCACCCAAGGCCTGCATAGGCGTAGAAGAAGTTGAAACCCCAAGATTGTCGAAGAAAATGCGCCTGCGTGTCCTTGCGGTTACTGTAACCGATGGAGGTGTCACTTCCAATAGAGATCAGACGCAATCTTGGCTTCTAATACGGACCGGGTGAATGTGCCGAGATCGGCACCACTTGCCAGATCGTCACTCATGTTTACGTCCCCTGAAGTGCTGGGGCAGCAGTGCCGCTGAGCAGAAGCTAAGATATCTTCCCACTCCTGCATTGTGAATTCGCCTTCGCTCTGGGTAAGGATCAGGTCGCCGTGGGAAGTGAATGCAAAGACATGGAGTGAACGAGACTTCTCGACCTCGCGCGCTGTAGGGTTGATGATTTCTCTGGTCGATCCATCTTCGACAGTAGCAGCGATGACAACGGATGTCAACGTGGCTGTCAATGGTATGGCGGCCGACATTAATGTTAAGATGGCAGTCTGTATCAGAGCAGGAAGAATCGGCAGATTCTGTATAACCAAGATGATTAGTTTGGGTGCCACAACTCCTGCCAATGGGCATCTTCAACATACCGTGTTGGCCTGGACGACCTTTGTATTCACGTATTCGTTCTCCGGTGCTACTGTGACTTGGAGCGTGATTTGAATAAGTGACCGAGGGAAGTTGGTGACGAGGATGATCTGGCGAAGTGTTGATTGCAATAAGCCTTCGAGGTGGCGCTCTCTCGTTCCTAGCAGACGGTCATGAGCAAGCGCATACAAGCAGGAGCCTGCTTAATGTCGGGGTGATAGTTACCTCCAACGCCAGCGGCCGGGCGCACGACGACGTCAACCAGGGCTTCTTCGGGGAGCTCATCCCTACGTTGCGCTTCGATAGGGCCATTTACTGCGCCAACGATGGTGTAGCCAGCATACGAAAAGGTTGCAGAACCATCAGCACTGTGCAGGTGCGACAGGAGCGCCTCGGGCCCCGAAGTGGTGGCCGTAGTCATGTTTCTTTGTAGGGCAATCCAATGCGCCCTGGGTTGGATTTGAGGTTGGTCGGTAAGTGTGTTTGTGATTTGCGGGTAGCTGAGTTGAGGCTCAAAACTTGGGACTATTTTTTTTCTCCCACTGACGTTGCAGCTACCAGGCTACCTTTCCTACCTTCTCTAAAGCTCGGCCAACCCCACAATTAGCGTGGAATTTAGAGTTATGTTTTATGCAACATTCCCGATCTAAGAGTCCCCGGGCCTTAAAATGGAAAAGGGAGGGAAGGAACGATGGAAAAACGAGGGGTCCTAACAAAGGAAGTGGCGCGTCAGGTCCGGCCGGATGGCGGGGCATCTTTCGACCTGTGGTTATGCTGTGCTAACAGGTGTATCTTAGATTAGACCATCCAGGTGCCTGCATGCCTCCGAACAGACATACCATAACTTCAGTAAATTACACAACATTACTTGCTAAGTCCAATCTTGAAATTCCACCACACTTGCCATCGTGAACAAAGCCGATCATCGCAATCATGGCTACAGAGCAGCCGCCAGCAAGTGTCCCACCGCCATCCACCATTCCCAATCTCAAAGACCGGCTTCCCAAGTTGGAGCCTAGACGTCGCCGGGCTACACCGTCTGCTCCGGTTCCCGTCCCAGAGACGCCGGCCCTCCCGCCCCCGCCGGAGCCGTCCACACTGTCATTCCAGGTGCCCTCCAGGAGGATCCTGTCCCGCAAGGATCATGAGCTGTTCCTCTCGTCGCCCGCCCACAAACTCATCCTCGCCTTCGTCTTCGGCCTCTCGGACGCCGTGGTCGACACTCCCATCTCGGCGGTCAAGGACGAGGACCTGACACCCGCCATCACCTCCATCCTCGCCCTTCTAGACGAGACCGAGGCGCTCGTGCTCTCCACGCCCCCGGACGACTCGGGCGGCTCGCGGTTCGGCAACAAGCTGTTCCGCACCTTTCTCGACAAGACCAAGGCGGCCAGCGCCGCGTGGCACCAGCGGCTCGGCGTTACCTCGCCCGAAGCCGTCGCCGAGGTCGAGACTTACCTACTACAGTCCTTTGGAAACCGCTCCCGCATCGACTACGGCTCGGGCCACGAGCTCAACTTCATGATTTGGCTCCTCTGCCTCTACCAGCTGCAGGTGGTCAAGCCGAGCGACTTTAAGCCCTTGGTGCTGAAGGTGTTCGCACGCTACCTGGCCGTCATGCGCACCGTCCAGTCCACCTACTATCTCGAGCCTGCGGGTTCGCACGGCGTGTGGGGCCTGGATGACTACCAATTCTTGCCCTTCCTATTCGGTTCGAGCCAGCTTCTCCACCACCCCTTCATCACGCCGCTCGCCATTCACCAGGAACTCACGATAGAGGAGTTTGGTCATGATTTTATGTACCTAGGCCAAGTCGACTTTGTGAACAGCACCAAGACTGTCAAAGGCCTGCGATGGCACAGCCCTATGCTGGACGACATATCATCGGCGAAGAGCTGGAACAAGATCGAGGGCGGTATGCGCAAGATGTTTGTGGCGGAGGTGTTGGCAAAGTTGCCAGTGATGCAGCATTTCCTGTTTGGCTCGCTCGTGCCTGCGGTGGAGGGCATGAGCACCGAGGCGGAAGCTGGGGTGTCGGCCGAGGAGGATGAGACCGAGGGCGGCGCCGTCATGGTGGAGCATGAAGGCGTCAAGCACTTGCATCAACTGAACAGCTGGGGAGATTGTTGTGGTATCAAAGTGCCCAGCAGCCTCGCCGCAGCACAGGAGATGAGAAAGAGAAACGGAGGCGAAAGCTTGCGTAGGATTCCTTTCGACTAATAAGGGTCATCATATAAACAAAACATTACAGTTCCGAGATTATGAAGCTTTGTCTATCTACACAATAGTAAATGAGTCTGTGAAACGGTACCATCTATAGCAGACACATACGGACGAAACACTCCACTGCCTCTCCCATAGCCGCATTGCCGCAGCTATTATACTCATCCCCGCATGTAAAGCAGATAGGTACATGAAACATATAGCCAGAACACAGTGTCTATTAGTGGCTCCGAGAAATAGCAGCGGCCGCCACGAGTTCGCGCTCCAGCGTGCCCAGATCTTCGCTAACCGACTCTGAGCTCCGCAGCGTGAGCACTGCCGCTTTTTGTGCAACATCGATGAGATCCACGACCCTGCCGCCACGAGCCAGGCCCGCCACCAAGACGCCGAGGAAGGTGTCCCCGACGCCGTTGACCGAGACGACGTCCGGGACCTCCTGCGCGACGGGGAACAGCCGCATGTACACGCCGCCCACGGTGGGGTGGTCGACGGGGGCGCGGGACAGGATGAAGGGTTCGTGGGCGGCGTCGCGCAGGCGCGGGTCGTCGCGGCCCATGATCTCGACGAGGAGGGCGCCCTGGTCGCCGAGCTTGGTGAGGAGGGTGGGGATGTAGGGCAGCAGCTGGACGGCCTGCTGGGGCACGCCGGCGTCCGTCATGGCCTTGGAGGTGAGGCGGACGAAGCGTTCGCGCACGCCGCTGCCGCCGAACATGGCGAAGGCGTCGACGACCTCGAACCAGCGCGGGTCCGCCAGGTGCTCGTGTTGCGTCGCGGCGGCATGCATCGCGGCCAGCTCGTGCCGGTTGGGCGTCGCGAGGTCGACGCTCGGGGCCGGGAACACGCCCAGGGGCTCCTGGTGGCCCCGGATGGGGCCGAAGAGGCGCGCCGACTTGGCGTTGGACACGGGCTCGAAGGCGACGGCGGCGCGGTTCTGCTTGCCGGCTTTGATCCAGGACCGGATGTCGGACTCGGACCAGTTGGCGTCGATGACGAGCCACTTTGGCTTGGATGTCGCCACCACTGAGGCCCAGTGTGCGGGATCTGAGTTGGCAGTGAAGATGTCCATGTCGGCCATCGCCATGACAAGGTTCTTGTTGGCATCGTTAACCGCCACGTACTGTGCTGTCCGACCTAAGGGTCCCTCGAGGCGACGGATGCATGATGTATCCATACCGGCCGACTCAAGTGAGTTTAGGACAGTCGTTCCTGCGCTAAGGATGGTCAGCGGTGACTCACCTCGGATGGTATGTCCAGACTTACACATCATTTCCAACCATGCTGCAAAGACGAACGCCCATGTCACCACTCACTCTATGAGCAGCAAGTGCCACGTTACGTCCCACTCCGCCTATCGATTGGCTTATCTGAGCTGGGTTTGAGGTATGAAGATGGGGCGACACATTTGTTGTGGCATCTGGCCCTGCGTAGTTACAGCTTAGATCTACGGCAACGGAGCCCGCGACAATGACACGGGCTTCTTTGCTGGCCTACAAATACGATCAGCCAATGCCCAGACTTGAAATCGGGGTTTGAACTGTAGGCCATATTTGATTTGCCCAAAAACAAGTGAGAGACAATCAATTTGCATCATACCTTATCTTTGACTATAACTGGCTTTTCTGTCGATAAACCACTAACTGGGATGTGTACATGCCTTGACGCCGAGCTTTCCCTATAATTTACCACTGTCAGGTTCCAATCCAAACCTAGCGCAGCCTCGATGCTCACTTTCTAGTCGGGATCTCGAGATCTCCCGAGATGAATCTTGTAGTCGCAAGAGCAATCTTAGCGGCACGTTCCACATTGGACCTCACAAGAGCTACGTTGGCAGGCACGCTTCGACCGTCTGTAAGCTCCCGAATCCTCCCCAGGATGAATGGCGTGTTCAAATTGCCATGAGCACCCTGAGTCAGAGACTCCGAAACGGCCTGCTCAATGATAGCATCCATCTCCTCCCTGGGGATAGAAGCTTCTTCGGGGATGGGGTTGGCGAACAGCATTCCGGATTCGATGCCCAAGCTCTCCTGCGCCAGAATCATGGCTGCTGCTTCCTCTTCGGTCTGGACCACGGAAGGGCTCTTGGTGCCGCTGTCACGGGCCCAGAAGGCTGGGAAATCAACGCCACCTTTCCGGCCGTCGGCGAAGGTTGACACGAGTACGCCCTGGGTCTCCAAGTACTCGAGTGTCCGGGGAATGTCAAGGAAGCCCTTGCAACCACTGCTGATGACGGCCATACGAGTGCGTCCCAGCTCTGTCAGATCTGCGGATATATCCATCGTATCATGTCCGCCGCGGTGGACACCACCTAAGCCCCCAGTGCCAAAAATTCGGATACCCGCCAGCCGTGCCAGAACCGTGGTGCCAGCAATCGTTGTGCCGCCATTGATTCTTTGCCCCGTCATGCCCTATTTCAGGGTGTGATATGAGTCGGGGATTTCCACTTGTGCAAAGACAGAGCAAAAGGGATTGACTTACCATGCCAACAAGGTATGCAATATCTCTACGCGACACCTTCCTGGGCGAGTTCTCGACCATGTGAGCCACCTCGTCGGGTGTCAGGCCTACAGTCGGCACACCTTCGAGGATGCCCACAACAGCAGGCACACCTCCATTACGCCGGACAACACCTTCCAGATCAAGATCATCGCCCAATGCTCCGTGGGTGTAGATGGTCGTCTCCAAAGCCACTACTGGCTTGTTCGTTGCCAAAGCATCAGTTACCTCTTCCGAGATGTTTAACAGTCTCTGGAGAGCGCCAAGCTGGCCTGAACTGCGGTACGATGCGGATGTTGACAAAGACGCGGAGCTCTGGAATGGTCTCAATCTATTGGATACTGCTGATGGCCGGACAGATTGGCGAATGCGCGTGCATTGCCCAGCACAGTTCCATACACGCCTCATTTTGATGTTTCTGGATTATCCGATGAGTTCAACAGACTGGACAGATAGGTAAAGTGGTCCCAGTGGCTTCGATATCTATCAGCAGTCGTTGGTCTTCGTCGGTTCGAGATATACAATAGTGTCACCTGAAGGTAACTTGGTTTAATACCTCGGAGGTATAATGGGCGTGGTTTGTCAGGTTCCGTCCGCGGAATAATTGATGCAATATTTACCGTCTAGCCTTAATTGTCTCTGGCCCTGTTCAGCATCGTCGGTCCTCGGTTCGAATGTTGAGATTTCCCGATGCCGGCTTCGTTCCGAAGGTATGGATGCACTTGACCAGTCCCAGTTGCCTGGCAGCCCCGCTGCGGAATAATATCACCATGAGATGGTCTGTGCTCCCCCCCCCCCCCCCCCCCCCCCCCCCTTTCAAGCTGAAACTCCAGCCGAATCTCATGGCCACTGCATTCAATCGGACGGGGTCATTCACTTTCGAGCTGAAGAGAAAGCCTTGTACCTTTAAGATCGGATGACACTCTGTCCAAGGGCATTTGATATTCGGGAATTCATATATCTACCTGCCTTTAGATGCGAGTCATCGTCATGAATAGTAATTATCCGTCCGTTTGTCTCACTCTATTCCCCATAGGACGGTTCACATGAGAGACCGTGACTTTAAAAATATACAAATCTGATACTCTGATACGAACGGCGCCCCTTGAAATGTGATATTCGGCCCTCGCGTTCCCGGAGGATGAGCGCATGAAGACCAACAGGGCCCAGAAACCCAAATAAACGAAATTGACGACAGAGTGCCGCTTATCCATGGTTCGATCTATTTGAACAAAACTTCCCCCAATGATGTGAATTTGATATGTCTTGCTGGACTGTGTTCGTTTTGCTTGTTTCAGCCTGTGCAATACCTTGAAGTTTGTTGTCCTAGGTCGCCTTCACTCACTTGCTAATTATATCATACTCTGCTGGTCTGAGGCATTCTCATACATACCCAACTCGATGAAGACCCATCCACAACTACTGTCGCTTCTCCTGCTGGCGTCGCAATCCTTGGCGCTTAGCTTCACCATTGCCAATGGCCAGATCTTCACCCCGGGCTTCGCCATATTAGATGCGCCGCAACCCGGAACGCCGCTCGGTGGTGGTAAGTAGCACCCGGACTTGGAGCTGCCCCGAATTATCGTCGTCACACCCAATAACACGCGAACTAGATACCATCGAGGTCGCACTCGACGTTTCAGCCAATGGCAAGCTCATGTTGCCGCCGTACGGTGCCGACAGCCCCAGCCAGATCCATAACATCAGCATATTCATGTACAGTTATGACACCGGCCGGAATTTCACCGTTACGAACGGCACCGAGACGGGTGGGGGCGCTACCCTCGGTGACATTATGATGTCAGAGCCGGGCAGCACCGTTAAACACGTCAAGTGGCATTGGCCGGAGTGTCTAGTAGGCGACGGTCAACCTAAGTCTTCGGATAGTGATCGTGGGGCGTACAACGTAGGTCAACCGCAGTGGCAACGGCAACCTCTCTACTGGCTGATGATTGTGCGTGAATAGATTTCGATCCGACAGACCTTCCGCCTGAATGGGGAAGAGCACTACACCATCTTCGACGTGCCTATTTCGGTTACGAACAAGATCGATTTCACCGGCTTCAACCCCCCGTGTGATTCGGTCAACAACCCACTGCTCACGCCGGAAGAGATCGACGCCACATCGGCCAACGCCGTCGGCATCTTGTTTGCGCCGGGTGATGCTACGCAGATCGAACAGACTGGGGCGAAGACTGGGGTGACTGGGCAGAACGGACTCGGTGGTGGCTTGGGCTCGCCAAGTTGGAGTAGGCCAGCAAGCTGGCTTGCGGCTACTTGTTTGTTTTTCGTGGTGTTTACTTGATGATACCCACGACGGCAAGTCTTTCCTTTATATGTAAACGTACCCTACACCGAGTAACTCCTAGAATATGTACCTACAGCTCATATCTAATCTAATTGTGACTAATGGGTTGGTTAAGCTTCCACTGGCCAGCATACATGTCCACACTAGTCGTGGGGTATACGGCTATGAATTTCATCAATATGCGTAGCATCAATTTTGCATACCATTGATGTAAGTTCGTACTGGTACTGCACGCCAAGCGACGGTTAACTAAATCCTGAGAAGTTCGGACATAACTTCAGACGGTGATAGCATTGTATTCAAGCCCAAATAATTACCTAATGTAGATATGACTTTTTCTCTCTCTCTCTCTATCCATATTCCTGCCCCTAAACAACAAAGGGTGACGAAGCAGGCACACATGAAAGGCTGTATGACTTATTATCTGCATGCCATCATACCAAGAATCCATGCGGGGCTTACCCCCTTGCTAAAGATCCCAAAATGGCAATGAGATCGTTAAGCATCCTCTTCTTCCCCCAACATCCCCGCACCCATCTGCTATGCAGGTTCTAGTTATCTGGGGTATGCCTCGGTACCCAGCAAGAACTGGGTAGAGCTCCTGGTAGGCCGTTGAATATTTTAATTAGAACTGTTCCTGCTTTAGCCAGCTATATATGCCCAAGAAAAAGAAACATACACAGGTATCTTTCTCTTGTGCAAACTTACGTTCGGTATTCTCAACGTCCTATTTGTTCCCCTGCATACATAACACACCTGACATTCAACGCCACTTTGGCCTAGATCCGGGGGCAAAACAATAACAAGATGCCTGTTCACAATGGATGGCTGCCTCGCGAGGGCCTCACGGCAGACCCCATCTTCGGCCTCCTGGGTAAAACTGTGCTGAACCCGGCCTGCCTGCTGCCGCTCATCCTGGCCGCCCGCTTCACCAAGAGGGGCGAGGATCTGTCTATACTGCACCCTTTGGCCTTCTCGCGCCTCAAGACCCTGCTGTACCTTGGTCTGGCTAAGTGGTTGAGCGCCAAGTTCTCCGAGAGGGTGGTCAACAACTTCTCGAGCGACACATACGACTGGCCCAACGAAGTTGCCGTGGTGACGGGAGGTGCGGGCGGAATCGGTGGACATGTCGTGCGGCTCCTGGCTGAACGAGGCGTCAAGGTCGTGGTTTTGGATATTCAGCCTATGTCCTTCGAGACCGGTAAGTGAAAATCAAGGGAAGACCCCACGTTAGAGGATATGCTGGATCATGCTACTTGGGGTGTGGTGCTGCGTTCTGTATCACGCAAAATGGAGTTCACAGCTGACATCCGATACAGGGCCGGAAGTTCACTACTACAAGTGCGACCTGACCTCGGTGGCCGACATCAAGGAGGTGGCCGCCAGGGTCCGGGCCGACGTGGGCGACCCTACGATCCTGGTGAACAACGCCGGCATCGCGCGGGGCAAGACAGTCCTCGACACGTCGGAGCGGGACCTGAAGCTGACTTTCGACGTCAACGTTTTCGCACACTTCTACACGGTGCACGAGTTCCTGCCCGCCATGGTGAAGCGGGACCACGGCATGGTGGTGACGGTGGCGAGCTACGCGGCGTGGCTGACGGTGCCCAACATGGTCGACTACGGCGCCTCCAAGGCGGCGGCGGCCTCGTTCCACGAGGGCCTCGCGGCCGAGCTCAAGACGCGGTACAAGGCCCCGCGGGTCCGGACCGTCCTCGTCAACCAGGGCTACACCAAGACCGCCCTGTTCACCGGCTACCACAACGAGGCGCCCTTCCTCGTCCCCGCGCTCGAGCCCGAGTCCGTCGCCGACGCCATCGTCGCCCAGATCTTCACCGGCCGCTCCGGCCAGATCATCACCCCCAAGTTCGGCACCGCCCTGCAGTTGCTCCGCGCCTTGCCCCACTGGTACAGCTACCGCTTGCGGGCACAGGGCGAGAACATCATGAGCAACTTCAACGGGCGACAGGTCGTCAAGGACGCGGACAAGCACTACGAGGGCCGTGACAAGACTTCACCCGAGACCGACGGAAGCACCGTACTTGTGCCCGACGAGAGGTAGTTTGAAATAAAGGGTTCCTGTGAGGCCTAAATGGGACCAGGTTCTCATTTGGTCTGTGCGGATCTACGGTTGCGTATACTTGCAATCTAGCAAATACGTTGGGAGATGATGAGAGCATTTGAAGACAGCCTATACGAGGTTAAAACTGTAGATACACATACAACGTTACACGTTATGGAAACAACGTGCGTGGCTTTTTATACATTACTTAATGGACCTCTGACCAGTCGCGAGGAATCGCAAAGTGTGTTTAGCGAATATCATACGTATCATGTGGCGTGCCAGGATATCCTACGCATGCAAATGTGACCGCAGTGACATAGTATATACGATTCTGTTTAACTCCCAATACTACTTTTTTTCCCTAAAAGAACACCATCGAAATACCCAAAGCGAAGAGCCTCATAACTGAACATCATTATGTTTTGTGAACCCATGCACTTTTATAGCTTGGATTTCCTATCTTTCCTCCCATCCTTCAGGTTTTGTGAGAACTCCCCCTTGAGCAAAAAGTCGGGGTATTTCATGTTTGCCTCCAGACCGACAGCATAGCCGCCCTTCAGGCGCCATGAGCCTCCGTCGACCACGAGAATCTCGCCGTTGACGTGCGAGCCCGCGTCGGAGAACAAGTACACCGTGGCGTCACATATATCACGGCAGGTTCCCCAGCGTCCAAGGGGCACCGTGCTTGCCTTGTCCGCGTCGCTCGTCTTGCTGCTCGCCAGCCGGGCCATCCCCTCGGTACCTTCAATGGCGCCGGGGGCGATGACGTTAGACGTCACGCCGTAAGGCCCATACTCGAGGCTGACCGAGGCCATGAGCGCGTCGATGGCTGCCTTGGCGGCGGACACGTGCGCTTGCAACGGCATGCCCGTGTAGTGGAAGTTGGCCGAGATGTAGATTATACGCCCACCTGTTAGCATATCAACGGCCTCCAGGTTTCGATTCCGCGTTGCGGATTCGACGAGATATGGCATTGTCGCCTTGACTGTGTTGTATGTGCCGATCACATCGATGTCGATCACCGTCTTGAACCCATTAGGTGTCAGAGCCGAGATCGGTGCTACGAAATTGCCAGCTGCGCCGGCACTGCCAAAGGGATTACGTGTTAGTGGGACTATGATGGAAACGAAGAGTTTGGGTGCACAATGCGTACATGACAAAATCGATGGCGCCGAGCTCTTTGACGCATCGCTCTGCAGCCTTCTTCAGGCTCTCCGGCTACGTTTTGGTTAGTGTTGGAAGCTCTTGTAAGTGGAGTTCTGGTCAATACTCACATCGCGCACATCGCAACCGCCGATGCCCAGGACTTTGGCGCCCTTCCGGACAAGGGCAATGTCCCGGGCGGCAGCCTCGGTCTTCTCTACGTTGCGGCCAATGATACAGGCATTTGCACCCAAGTGCACAAGCGCCCGGGTTTGAGCGCTGCAGATGGAACCAGCGCCTCCGGTGATGAATGCAACACGGCCATCTGTGGACATGAATTAGTCGGTCGTACAAGCCCAGCAATTGGACAGTTGTCAGCTTACCAAAGATGCCATCCCTCCATACGCTGCTGAGATACTGTGACTTAGGGACCGACATATTGAGTCCTGGTCGTATAGGTAGGCGAAGGATGGGGAGGGGGGTTGTTGCCGAGGTGCGATGCGGTGGGAACAAGCGTGATAAGGGCGATTTGGGGTTCGGAATCAAGCGAGCCACAGCAACCGAGATGGAGGTTGTTGATGAGCGGTCAGGTTGTGTCAGCGAGATTAACCTTTGGTGGTTGAGTCAAGATGGTGTCGAAAACAAAACAACAAGACAGGACGGTAGCATCAAGACACTTGGGATCTCACTTATTCATATCTCATCTCACCCGTCGTTCGGCATTGATCTTCTCCAGTCCCCAGGGCAGGGTCCAGGGTCTAAATCTCCCGAGACGAACTGGTGACCAAACTCAGATCACGGCTGGAGAAGAATTGTGGGCTGCCTGACTGCCAACTACTACCTCGGCTGCACAGCGAAGGCGCCCTTGCCTGCAGATGGATACATGTACATGTAGGTAAGGATGTATGTTGCAGTAGAAACATCAAATATTTGCCTATGGCTTTTTCTGGCGAGCAAGATCCCTTTTCCGCATGAGGCCAAATTTAACGAAACAAGTGGTTTCAAATGCATCAAGAGCTATGGCATATATGGCATAGGCATACCTCGGCTACAGGCATTGGGGGCATGGAGCTCATTGCTAATCTACCTACCTACATACCTAGAGCCTTAGGGAGAGACATAACTAATATAGTGCACACCGTACCTACATGAAGTATTGGCATCAAATTTGATTTGGTGATGAAGGAGGTCGTTTTACATGAATACTCCTGACAACTGATTGGCTTCCCCAGACTTTCTCTAGTGAACAGTGGATTACAGCGGTGTCTTTGTTCATTCGATCACGAAACGGAATTAAGTACCCTAATAAAATATCAAATATATCCAATGCTCTAGCCATTATTAAGTAAGTATACCTACCTATGCAATGGTGGCTACGATCTTTGGTATATAGGTTCTGCCTCCATCAAGGTATCAGTAGGTAAGGTCCGTTGTGAGGTGGTATCCCGATAAGATACTTTGCGGGAGTGAGCCAGCTGCAGGAGGTGTTCGTTGACTGATCGATAGTGACGCAACGCACAAATGTAGCCCGCCCGCGTTGCCGCCCGCCGCCCACTCACTCCCTCTTTGTATGTAGCCCAAGCTCCCTCACCACGCCCAACCTTTCACTTTACCTCATGCGACTTTCATCTAGCCGCATCGTAATCCTCAAACTTCTCACCACACTTCAGTTCATCAGCATAGACTCCATCAACTATGGCTACGACTAAGGTGACGGTCCTCAAGTTCGTGGGAACCGTCTCTCTCGGCCTCCTCACGGTGAGTTGCTCTCGTATTCCATCCTGTTGAATCACCAACCCCAACCCCAACCCCACCTTAGGTTTGGCCCCTCCAACCGCATGACTCTCTGGACGATCGCGCATCCGAGGACAGCCCTAAGCAGTTCTATTGCCTTTCGGGGTCTTTGCTTGTCAAATGGTGTTTGAGAAGCTACCTCTATCTAAGGTATGGATGATGAATTCTAACATGACTTGACAGGGCGTTTCCTACACTCTGTCAACCTTGACCATCCCCTCTCTCCTCGACCTCCCGTCTGCCTCATCGGCGGCTAAGGTCTTCGGCGGCCTTAGAACAACCGCGACCACCCATCTCAATGCTTTGACCGGCGTGGCTGGCTCTGCCTTCCTTCTCGCCTTCACGCTGTCGCCACGTGGATACCGCCACCCGTACCTGCTCTACACCTCGCTCTTCGTCCTGGGCACCAAACTCACCGACTTCGTCACCCCGAGCCTCTTTGGCACCGCCTCCTCTTCCGATCCCTCCGCTCGCGCCACCCGGAAACGCAGAGCTGCCGCTGCCGCCGCCCGCAAGGAGAAGCAAGCCGCGCGCCGCATGGAGGCTAGCTACGAGGTGCTGGGCGACTCCCACAGCGACGAGGGCGCCCTGAGCACGAGCGGTGAGGAGCCGGACGAGGATACCAACGGCGAGGAGGTGCGCAGCGAGGTCGAACTGTTCGTCAAGAACCAGCTAATGCAGACCGCCCTCTCTGGTGTCGGTTTCACTATGGCTGTGCTCGGCCTCTGGGGCGACGGAGCTCACCGAGTGCTGGGTGGAGATGCCCTGATCATCGAGCTGTAGTGAGGCATGGAATTTGTTTTCAGTGCTGGTATCTACCTCTCGGAATCAGCATGAGCCTCACAACCACACTGGTGGAATTTCGGATATCACTCTTTATATGATGCTATGGGAGACGTATTGATGTCGAGATCGTTCTTGCATATGAGAAACAGACGGCCATACGCATATGTTTAAGGAGTTCAGGATGTTTACGGACGAATTATCAAGTAAATCTTAGTTAGGCTCTCTACTCCCGCAAAAACACTTGCGTAGCAGACAAAATGGAAAGGCCCCCCGATTCTCCAAACATCAACTTGTGATTGATAGAATCACGTTGCTTGCGAGCCAGAAGCCGAATAAGCCATGTAGTAGTAGTACAACACTCGTATAACGCTCGCATAACCACTCTGGCCCAGTGAAGTTTATACCCAGTGGATATTAAATTTAGGTACACATCCAACCAAGTAGAATGGCTCGACAAGTCTCACTGAAGTCATTGAAAGAAGGATGACATATGCCAGGAACCGTTTTATAGCTGGCTATCGTCTATCGAGGTAAAGTGGAGATTACAGGTCCCTTGCACAGTACCTTATCGCTAGCTAGTTGCGCCCCACTAAAAAGTTGAGTTGCGACTGTGTGTACTGGTCTGAATTTTTACACCTGCAAACCGTAGAGCTCTCGAATGCTCAACGACCAAGACGAAATGCCGCCGCCACAAAAGAAAAGCCTCCTTGAGGAAGACGTCGACGCGATGTCCGTCTCTGCGGATGATGACACTTCATCTTCCGATAGCGGTGAAGACTATGTACCAGAAGAACACAAATTCGTACCTAAAGACAAGGACTCAGACGAAGAGGATCTCGAGCGCTTTGTCCTAGGCGACACCGAGAACTTCAGGGAACAACTCCGGAAGGACTTTGACTTCGACGATGCCGAATTGGACTCTGGCGATGCCGAGCACGATGGTACCGGCAACGAAGAGCTCGACGATGCGCAGCTGTTCTACTTCGACGCCCCTGCGGCTGGGCCCAAGGACCTAGTTCTTGCGCCCCCGAAAGAAGCCGCCACGGCGCCCGCCGACGAGAAAAACCCTCCCGCTTGGCACGATAGCGACGATGAGCGACTGACCGTGTCGCTGGCTACCGCCACCCAGTTGCGCAAGCTCCGACTCGGCGAGGACGACGACGTTATCACGGGTACCGAATACACCCAGAGGTTACGGCAACAGTTCTTGCGGCTCAACCCCCTACCCAACTGGGCGAAGGCTTCAGAAGAACGGCCGGCGAAGCGCCGCCGCAGGTCATCTGCTGCTTCAGATGGGTCAAACATGTCTGAACTCAGCGACAGCGACGAAGAGGACGACGGCGAATTGTCTGCGTTGCCTTTGGATAGGTTTCTTCGCGATGCTAGCTCGCTCAAGGGGGCGTCTACCAGAGCGAAGACCCTTCGGCCCGAGGTCATTGATATCCAGCGGTCCCGAGATATGGCTGATAGCCACAAGGTAAGATGATCATGATCCTGCTACGGTTCGACCACAATATCTGAATAGCCTACTAACTCCCAAATAGTCTGAAGTCACGGCTCTCTGCTTCCATCCAGAATATCCTGTGCTCCTTTCGGCCAGCACATCTACAATGCTATATCTCCACCATGTAGCGCCGACCGCACACCCAACACCTAATCCTTTGCTCACCTCGGTGCAAGTTAAGCAGGTGCCTATACGTCACGCTGAATTCATGCTGCCTGCTGGTGACAAGATCTTCTTTGCTGGTAGGAGACGCTTCATCCACTCCTGGGACATGCCCACAGGCGCCATCCAACGGACATCCAAGATTCAGGGTCACCATCTAGAACAGAGGACTTGGGAGCGGTTCAAGTTGAGTCCTTGTGGAAGATATCTTGGTTTGATCGCTTCCACAAGAAAGGGTGGCGGTGTTATCAACACGCTCAACGTGAACACTATGCAATGGATCGCTGCGGCTCGATTAGACAGTCGGGGTGGCATCATCGACTTCCAGTGGTGGAAGAACGGCAATGGTATGACCATTCTCGGCAAGGCAGGCCAAATCGGAGAGTGGAGCATGGCCTCTCGGAGATTTGTAGGTATCTGGAACGATGAGGGCTCTGTGGGCGGCACAGCCATAGCGCTTGGTGGCCATAAGGGCCCCGAGCTACTTGGCGGAGACAGATGGGTGGCAGTAGGATCCAACACCGGTGTGATGAACGTCTATGACAGGGAAGCCCTGATCTCGCCTTCAGACGACGATGAGCTGACCTTGAAGGAACGGCCAGAGCCTGCCAAGTGCTTCATGCAGCTCACGACACCAGTCACCATTCTTACCTTCAGTCCGGATGGGCAGATCTTGGCGTTTGGCTCCAAACACAAGACAGACAACTTCAAACTTGCCCACATGCCAAGCTGCACAGTCTTCCGCAACTGGCCGACTGAAAACACACCGCTGGGCCGTATAAAGTGCGTGGCCTTCTCCAAGGACAGCGACATGCTTGCGGTTGGCAACGACAATGGAAAGATCAGGTTGTGGGAAATTAGAAGCTAGACGAAAGAATACCCTGTTACCATCTATCTCGAGACACATTTTTCCAACTTTGCCTCCTCATTTTCTGTGTTTGCCTTTTGATATCCTCCTAACAAGACTTGCGGGGCCCCTTTAGCCATGAGCAGCCAACTACCTGAATATGTGCGCCATCAAATTTGCCAGGGGACTGCCTTTGGTGATGTGTTTCTTCGGGAACACCTTGCCTGTCCGCAATGTGTAGCGGCTAAGCTCGGCTTCGGGTTTGAACCGCAGTACAGGTTTGCCGGCCTTCATAGCCTCGAGGAAGTCGTAGATGTTGATCCATACTTTCTTCAGAGCCTAAATCAATAATACCCAAAGCAGAAGAGGGGGCTGTCAGCTATGCATCGAGTGTGATAAGAGCCTCGCCGGCATGGAATATGTGTACAGGCCCCCCTGAGCATGGCAATGGCTTACATTTCTACACTAAGTTTTACTGCGGAATTCACCTTCCAGTCCGAGGTCCTTCATGAGCCTCTGCCAGTTTTCCAGGCCGTCGTCTTCGAAGTACTGGTTCCACCGTTCGACGATTGCGGGCTTCTTGTTGTGCTTCTTGGTCATCTTCGGCTCTTATCGAGACGGATGATACGTTTGTCGCTAGAGAAGGTTGGAGGTGTAATCTAAGCTATCGCCTTGATCCAGTTGTCGGTTGAGGGACGTGACAACCCCTTTCCCCCCGCGTTCTTTTGAGTTGGTATTTGAGAGTATATCACGCTGCGAGTCTTGGTTTCTGCTAAGGTATTGAACGGGAGAAAAACGCAAAAAAAGAAAAGAAAAAAAAGGAAAAAAAAGGGAAAAAAGAACCCTTTTCCTAGTCCCTCGAGATGCTCGAAGACAACATCCATTTTTAACTACCCCGGAGACAGAAGAAATACAAACACAGAGATACAACAACAGGGGGAAAACATCATTTCATTTCCATACTATATCCACCAGAAGGAAGTGGTCAAATCAGAAAGTCTATCCGCTGCAAACGGGACTTGCCTCGCTGCATGCTCCCTTCCGCCACATAAATGAATACCTTCCATATGATACTAGCGCTTTAGGAGCAGTTTCCTGTTCCGGAGAACATATAATGGGAGAAGGCCACGGCCATCGATGTTGTTATGAAGCAACAAGTTGTTCAGAGATCAAAATATCAATGTTTACATTTACGAGTCTGGCCATCACACAAATGCGACACAGGATGGAACATATGTTTAGCCGTTGAAGCCTGCTTGCTTTTGTTGGCAGCCCGTGAACATACAAGAAGAATGTGATGAGTAATATTTGACTTAGGCACTAAACGCGAACAGAATCCTACCTATCGCGTACAGCCACAGTCAGAATTCGAAGTCACTACAGCAAACAATGTGCATACACGAATCCGATAGAGCGGTCTCGACATAGCCGCCGGCAACTCTCGAGATTCTTGGCTCTCATTACTGTAGCAGAACGGATTGCCGCAGTTGGCCATGGCCAAACGGGACATCTTACCCTGCATATGAAAGTGGTACAAGAAACTGATCTGCCGTTCACGACTCCCTGGACTACAACAAGAAGAGAACTAGGCCGAGATGTTCCGTAAGGATTCCTTCGAATTGTCACGATGCTCTCCGACCTTCTGAGGAACCCTTTGCCGAAAACGAGCGAAGTGCAGAAATACGAACGGCATGTCTACTATTCCAGTGGATTTGTCCTGCGATCTCCGTCTGTCAAACTCGCATCCCCCACGATCTCATCAAGAGTCGTTCGTCCACTCCTTCCGGCGCGCGGGGCTGGACGCTGCTGTTGGGTCAGCTTACTCGAAGTAGGGCTTAGACTTACACGACGCATCGAACCACACATGTGATACTTGAATGTCAACAACTCGATTCGGGATTTCGCAATTTTTGGCGGGAAGCGCAATGGCAGGGCCCGGCCGGTGCGTTATGACCGAATGACCCCACCGTGACCCGTTATCGTGCAGCTGCCATGTTCTGCTCCTCCATGGGGGGACGGACGGACTTAATTAGAGATCGAGGTTGGAGGTTGGGTTTCCAGTCTGGCGCACAACTAACTGCCTTGCTCCTTTTCGGCCGGTTCTCTGGAGGGTAAAAAAAATAAAAAATAAAAAAATTGAACACCAACCACTTGCCGACATGAGATACCTGTATCCATTATCCCCCCTCTTTCATGCATATCATCTTCTGTCGGTGGGGAGGAGCGATCGTTGAGGTTTTCTTTTTTCTTTTTTCTTCCGCCTACCCCTCAACCCCTCTATTCAAGGTGCTATGGCTGCTGTCATAGGTAGTCTGAGGGGCCTAGTTCTCCCCCTAATAGACGCCAAACGACTCGGCTTGCCGGTTGGAAGGCCCACACGAACCAGCCATGTTAGGAATTAATCTCGATTGTCGATTAGAAGGCCCTATCTTGTTCGTGGGGTTATATCGAACGATCAAGTCAAGCCAGTCTGACAGCCCGTCTGCTGGGCTTTCCCGTAATCACCAACCGTAAGAACTGTCTTGCTCGGCCTGAAGGCTGGCTGACAAGCCTGACAAGTCTGACTTGGGTACGTACGACAACATGTCAGACAGGCCGGCCAGTCAAGCTGATAGGCCTTTCTTCTTTGTTTGAGGTACTGTTATGTGGCGGTATGTTGGTGTTCCACGTAAACACCACCCACCACCTACTTGTATCTGCCACACGCCCAGCGTTACTGGATGTACGTAGCTGGCCGTCTGGGTTGGGAATCCGGTTTTTAACCAACTGCCCGATCAGGCGACATTGGGGATGGGCATCTCCGAACCTCTCGATCGTGTCCGCCTGCGCGCATTGGCGCTGGGAATCTGACAGTGATTGCCCGAACCACACGATCTCACGCGTTTCCATGCAACGATTCCGACTCGTTCATGCGAAGCCTGCTGCGATGGATAGGATGGATGGGATGGATGGGATGGATGGGATGCAGCAACAACTATCCACTTCCCTATTTTTTCTCTCTTTCTCTCTTTCTACCTGCACCTCACGCAGAAATTTCCACAGCTAGCCCCGGCTGCCCCCCCAGGTTTATGCTTTATCTTACATATGATACCTGGAATGAGCAGCAGTCGTCCAGGCGCCAGGAGGTTCCTGGCCTACCCGAAGAACCGGGATCCCTCCACCAGTACTAATAATACCGGGCATCCTGGCTCTTAATACTCCATACTCGGTGCTAGCCACTAGTACGCAGAATAGTGGTGCCCCAGTATTACCAGCACCTATCAAGTCAGTTATTTCGTACATTGACCACACTCAGACACTGGCTTCTTGTCGTCGCCACCCAAGGTTTTTGACACCTAGCAAATGTCGCAGTTATCGGGTCGACGTGCTTTCCTTGGCTAAACCGTTTTTCTTTCTTCTTCTTCACGTTTAGCCCAGGTATACTGGTCGGGTTCTCCTGGCAAACGGTCCATGATATTTGGGCTGCTAAAGTAATCACCTGTGGCTTAATAGAAGGACAAGGGACTGCTCTTTTCAGCTGACAGGGAGAGAGAGAGAGAGAGAGAGAGAGCTGGAACACCCACCCATCTTGCAATAACAGCACGCGACGCATATATCTGCGCGACATTTTCTGCTGTTTCACCCTCTGCACCTTTTCGATAGCCCCCTAGCTGTGCTCTTTTACCAAAGCCCAGTTGTTAAAGCAGAAAACATGGCCTGGTCCGCGCCCAAAGGCCGTCCTAAGGTCTTCCAAACCCGCTTGAAGACCTTTGTTCAGACTCTGAGGCGATCCGACACTCGCAAGAGTGGGGATACTAGTGAGAAGGCATCGATTATCCAGAGCACAGAGGCCCGTGATGGAGCATATTATTTCCAGCCAACGCCAAGCCAACCAGAGTTGGCTACGCCAGCAACACAGGAACCACCGCAGGAACAGGAGCAGGTGTCCCGGCGCACCTCCACAGAGGCTTCACTGCGAGAGCCTCATCGTTGGGAAGCCGAGGAAGAGGGACTAGAGAGCTCATGGGCCATCTCAGGGCCTCTTGCGCCACAGAACAGCGATGATCGCAAACCTGGGCTGTCTGTCCGCGTGTCGCTGCGCTTTGAGCATCCGCTTGAATTCACTTATAGTCGGAATTATGACAGTTCACCCACCTTTCGGGTAACTGAGAACCTCTGCCAAGGGCTTATACGGCGCATCGATCACAGCTGCTACGAGCTGATTACTCGCAAAGACCCCAATGCCTCAGCAGCTACCAAAGACCGTGGCCGGACAAAACCAAAGCGGTTTGAGCTCACTACCCAGATCAGCCAGGGAGGCGAGCTCTGGGCTACCAGAACATACACCTCATACCAGAAGAACCCAGTAACTGCCGAGGCTGCTAAGGAGGTTATACTCTCCAGCAACCGCATGGTCGGTCTGTTCCTGAAAAGGCACGATCCCGATTTCATCTGGAGGGTTGGCCCCTTATACGACGATCTGTCTCCGCTCCCAGATGCGCAGAGGTCCCCGTACAGAATTGGCAGCATCCAGTCGCTCAACTGCGTACCCAGGTCCGAGTTCATCGAAAAATCACAGACTTTTGAGGCGACGCCAGGCTACCAGCTTGATCTTTCCCTCACTTTCCTAAACCGGCAAGGGGAAGACCCCCGATGGCAGAAAGACATCCAGGTATCCAGCAACCAGACAACGCCGTTGACACTGGCAGTCGCTGAAACTCTGTTTTCTGATGCTTCATACGCATTAGAAGGAGCTGTTCGATCCCGGAGGCGACATGTCCAGGACCAACACGCTCAATGCCGATTCGACGGCAATACTTGTCAGCACTACTTGGAGGAAGCCTCTGAGATCGCTCTCAAGATCACGAACAATTTCGGCCCGGATTTCGACCACCTGGCCCGATCCATCCAAAGCAAACTTGTTTTGTTTGAGGACGGCGAGGCGCAGGACTGCACGGAATTTGTCGAAAAGCTACAGAAGTCCATTGCTGAGGCACGTGACACAGCTGATGTGGCCATCATAGAGACCAATGATCTCGATCTGAAGATTGTTGAGCTGCGTGGCTCCGATTGGACCCTTGATGAACCGTTGGTATTCACTTTACCCTCCTCGACCTCCTATTCGAGGCGTAGCATCGAGGCTATCCTTGATAGAGTTCAGACTGGAATCAGTGATGTGCTACGAGGCAATGCCGCCACCGTTCGGTATATCGCCTGGAAACGTGGACATTTGATTCTCGACAAGACTTTGGTAGCCAGGGAACCAAAATCTCAAACTAGGCGCTGGGATACACCGTTTGTATCCAGGTCGATTGTTGTGAATAAGTTGAGGCGGCGAGTTGAGCAGGACATCGACATGATCTGCAAAGATACTTGCTCTCTGCCTGATGATCCATCTTCCGAACTCGTCGAGTCAGCACAGCCTGCCAGTGACGGCGAGGAGTCTTTGTTGCCAAAAAGCCCACCCGCTGGCCCTAGGTTGGCACGTATTGCCAAATCCGTATCTGGCGCTGATGAGGAATCCAGTGTTGGCTCTCACGAGCTCTCTTCAGACGAAAAACGGCCTAGTTCGCCTGGTCACAGTGTCAACAGCATGGACTCGCAATCCTCCAAGATCTACAGGGACCCTAAGACGGGAGCTCGCGCCTTTCCACTTGTGCCTTCTGCCAGCACATACGGAGTCGAAGAACTGCTTAAACAGCCTGATTCCCACACGGAAACCCGAGAATCGAGCCCGCCAGGTACGATCTATCCAACAATATTGCCCATTGACGATGTATTGCAAGACTCGAATAGCCAGCATGCGAGCACAGCTGACTCGGATTCCAAGAGTCAGCGCCCAGAGACATTTGATGCTGCGTCCGAGCCCGCTCGGAGCACCGTGTCATCCCAACATTCTGCATCCGTCGACAAGCCGCGGCAAAGGGGTTCCGGATATCAAGCTTCAACAGTCCCTTCAACGCCTAGTCTGGTATCCGGCAATGGCCAATCTCCCAGAGGCAGCTTCGTCTTAACTACGCCACAAATGCCAGGTTCAATGTCTAGCGCAGAATTGCAATTCATGATGGCGAGACGCGACTCCGAGGCGTATGCTGAGGAAGCAGGAGTTCCCGGTGAATCGATCGAGGCTGAGATACGGCAAAAGTCCGCAAGAAGCACATCGGAAGAAGCGTCCACTGTCAAAACCATCAAGCCGAAACCGAGACCTTCACCCCTGCAACGTGACTTGTTCATGCTTGAATCAAGCGATTCAGGCGAGGCAAGTCCTGAAGGCGATGTGCACACAAGTACAACAATGAAGCCATCAGAAGAGAGACATTACTCTGCTTCGAGCGATGATGCACAGGATGACGAAGTCAGTGGTCATGAGCTATCAAGGGAAGTTTCGCAAAATTCCAATGGAACACCCAACGGCTCAGTTATGAATCGACTGAGCATCGCCACTCTGGTACCTTCTTCGGATAATGTACTCGAAGCACCAAGCTCGCAGGAGATTACCACTGAAATACTCCTCGATGCATCTAGGAGCCATCCAGGTATCAGCAAGTATGGACTGAATCCACCCAGGACTCCAAGCGACGCCGGTTTCGGTTTCGACGACGAGAGCGACTTCGCCCAGACCCGTGAGGAAATTGATTTTTCGTCTTTCTCATCTCCTTCATTTTCTACGTCGACAGCACCAGGCGATTACACGTCCATCCCACCCCCCCAAATGCGCTTCACCAACATCAACGGCGAACTGCACGACGCCTTCGACGATGACAATGAGCATGCCATAGCCGATGATAACCAGAGCAATTGCATGACAATCTCAGTCCCATCCTCGCCGACCATGTCGAACGGGGGGTTTGCCCGGCCCAACAACGCGTCTTCCCCCCGCACCCGGGGCTCCTTTGGCAGCGCAGGCCTGCTCGGCCTCGCCGACTCCCAGAACCTCATCGGGGTCGGACTGCGCCGGGCCATCGCCATGAACAGCCCGCCGCGTCGGAAGGCGTCTTTCCCGAGCAGCCCCCTCGCACTGCGAACCATCGACTTCTTCACCACGCAGCCCCGCAGGGGCTCCCACGGCGCCCGCGAGCTCCAGATCCTGAAGAGGCCCTCGCTGCGCGGCGACCTGTCGCAGAGGCCCGCAAGCTCCGGCCGGGAATTCGAGACGCGATTTCGACTAGAGGGAGCGTCGGCGTCCCAACACCACGATGGCGACGCGGATAATCAGCCCAAGGCTGATTTAGATGCGGCCGTGATGAAGCGGTCTCTCAGCTCGAACGTCTTGGACGACTTGCAGGTACGCGAAGTCCGCAAGGACAAGAAGAAGAAGCCAACTTTGGAGGGCGAAGATGGGGGTGAGGATCAGCGGCCGGGCGCCGGGCGGCCTAGGAGTTCCAGCCTGATGTTCTTGCTTGCTGGAGCCACGCTCGCGTCCCAGATGATGCGGCCAGGGTAGACAGGGAAACTCGGCAAACCCCAATCTGAACGAAATCGTTCAATTCGGGGTTCGAGGCACATTCATTGATCTTTCGTTGCAAATTCGACAATTCAAACGATCATTACGAAGTTATGACATCGACGTAGGGACAAGAGGGGGGAGGTCAGCGGAAGGAGGCAAGGCAAGGGAGGGCTGACAATGAGGGAAGGGATGTATGTGGAATTAGAAGAGATACCTACCAGCTTCGCATACTAGAGCAAGCACTGCATATTTGCTTTTTTAAACACATCAACTGGGAGACAAACAGAAGAATCAGAAATCTAACTGGACGAGTATAGGTATACGAAAAACAGTGATTCTCATGGACTCGCAGTCTTTTCATTTGAAGTGACTGAATACGGATCTGCGTACGGATGGACTGCGTACGGTGACTCGATCTATTAACACTTAATAATGGTGGTGGCAACCCTATGCGCCTAACTAGTACAACAACAGCAGCATTCTCCCCTAGTCCGTCCCAACCCCTTTTCCTTCTAATATGCAAACATTATATGCTTTACAGGTACTTTTATTCTCGCTCCTCGTAAGAAAAGCCAAAACCGATATATTCAAGACGCTGCCACCCGATCTAGGATATCAAAACGTAAAAACAAAAACATTTTTCGCTTTCCGGTAAAAAAACGCCAGTAATCGAGTTGGATAAACTTGATGATGATGCAGCCATTTTCAGAAAGCCATGTAGCAATTGGTTGGTTTCCTTCTCTCTGGCTTTTCTTTTCCATTCTCTCCTTGACCCCATCCCTTTTTGTTGTGCAAGTGTGGCGTTCACCTCGTTCAGTTCGCGTTTGCCAACGTGTAGTTTGTCATGGCATTCATCCGCTCTGTCGTGAGTTTCAGCGAGACCATCAGGAGCTCTTGGTAGACATCGTTCTCCTCGCGACGGAGGCGCTCCCAGGCGCTGGTGTCCATGATCCAGACCGCGCAGTCGCGGACGGCGAGCACGGTCGCGGTGCGGTCCGTCTGCGAGAAGAAGGGCAGCTCGCCACACGTGGTGCCCTGGACGATGGGCTCCGACAGTTTGCCTTGAGGGGTCTCGTAGTCGGCGCGCAACTCGCCGCGCTCAAGAAGGTAGAATCCGTTGGCCGGCTCGCCTCGGTGGTATAAGACTGTGCCTGCTTTATAATCGCGCCTTTCGAAATATGGCTTCGCGCGGAACCAGAAGTCTTCGTTCTTATCGCTGATGTCGTGGAAAATCTGGAGCATCAGCCGGAGCGGCTCGCTGATACCACGCCAACGCGATGTGCGCTGCGACTCATGTTGAGTCAAGACAGTCCTGGCAACCTGGTGCAGCTGGTTACGTCTTGGCGACTGCGAAAGGTACTCTAGTGGCTGTGATGTCGACTTTGTCTCGGGAACATCCAGACTGGGGTGCGGCGAAGGCCGGGTTACTCGCAGTGCCTCCTGTTGGGCATAGAACGTCTTCAGCTGTTCGTTCTCACAACTCTCCAGGGCCGAGTTGAGATCGGGCATAAATTTGACCTCAATCCCACTTTCGCTATCGCCAAGTCCCACTGCCCTCAGATCTTGACCGACTTTACTATCCGCATCTTTGCCACTGATCAACATGACTATCCCTTTCTTATTCAGGAGCCGGTTGAGTGTCATAAACCCTTCGGCAGCTGAATAATCGATCCCAGTCACCTGCCACAAGTCAAGTATAAGATACCTTATCGGGTGTTCAGCGAAGTGATCATCTGCAATCAGCGCTCGGACTTTCTCCTGGACACCGACAATCGTTCCAAAGAACAGGTTTCCAAACAGTTTGACGATGTAGGTTTGGCGGCCAACTTCTTGGAGAAAGTGGTACTGCGAAGGATTCCGTCTCACCATCGATCCGATCTGGTCTCCAGTGTATGTTGCCCGGATGGCCGATACTTGGGACTGGTTCACAATCACCGAACCAAATGCCAGTACGATACCAAGGAAAATACCCGCCACAAAGTCGTAGATACCCATGGTTAATACAATGGCGACAATCTGAAGCCAGGTTAGTAATGTTTAGGAAAATCTCGAGGTTGCCAGGACACTCACTGTCATGTACTCCAGACGCTTCAACTTCCGCCTAGGTGAAATAAGCGCATCCATGAGGAGTTCAATACCCAGTACAAAAATCAGGGTCCCCACCATCATGACTGGGATAAACCCGATGATGACAGGCCCAAAGACCATGATAGCAGCAGTTAGTCCCGCCAACATGAAGCCGGCGAGCCTGCTGTTACCACCAGATCGCATAAAAAACAGGGTGTTAGCATACACAAGATAGTTCTGTATACTGCCAGCAAACCCGGACAACAAGTTCGAGTAGCCATGGAGGATAAGCTCGTGGTTCAGGTTTGCGTCATCCTCTCCAATTGATTGGGCCAAGGCAGGCACATTGATGGGAACGTGTAGCAAGCTGAAGAAGGTCAGGGCAAACATGGCCCCAACCGTCTCCAATATCACTCCCCAGTGAACCAAGTGAAATTCTGCCCAATGGTTAGTAGTCTTCTCGAAAGAGGTCTGTTGGTGAGCTTCTTACTGTACAAGGTCCAGAAGTACCACCACGGCTCTTCCGCTGGTGGCGCATCGAAGATCCACCCCGTGTGTCTCAAGTTGCTCGGCTCCAGTTCGTCGATCGATGCCACAAAGAACCAAAAGATCAGGGGGATCATGAGTATGTAAACTGATACGAAGTGCTGCGAGTTAATCTTCTTTTGCAAAAAGCATTGGAGAATCGCGAGAGCCAGCGGGATGATCCAAAGAGGCAAAGTAGACGGTTGTACCAATCTCTGGAGCGTGTCTAAGTCGTAATGGAACGACTCGAGCCTTCCTGAGACCTCAAATCCAGTAGCAATCAGGAACCAGCCCACTCCACCAATACAGCCAATGAGGATGTGGCGAGGGATAAAGCCGATAATGTAGCCAAATTCAAACTTCCCAATACAATAAAAGACAACACCAGTCAACATAGTGCTCAGAGCATAAGCCGTGATGGTAGTCGCGATCACGGCATCTGGCTGGTCCTCTCCTATTGAAGCTGTGATAGTACCAGCCATGCTATGGAAGAAAGGTACAACCTCGATCTGTGACCAGTAAGCTATGTCCGTCTGTATTACGAAGAAAAAGGGGACTTACCAGCTCTGATCCTACACCACCCCTGAATATGCTCGCGGTCGAAAAGGTACACTGCGCAATAATGGTGCTGACGTAGAAGATGGATATCCCAGCTGGTCCAAGGCTGGCGAAGACCGGGTTTCCCAACGGGAACAATATCATACCTAGATAGACGAAATTTGAGCACGATTCTCGATCAAAAGGGGGCCTTGATACGTACCGTACGACAAGGCATCCAAGATATTCAGCAACAAGCCAACAATAACACTGGGTAAGCAGCGGAGCGGGTGCATAACCGCCTCCTCCAGGATAGCTTTCTTATCCCAGGTCTTGGGGTTCAGCGCACTGACAACCCCATGAAGTCTCTCAGTGGCTGCACCCCTCATGCCGCCATACGTGCTGCTCCAACCCTGATGTCCTGGCTTCTGACTCTCGAGGTCACCCAAGTCCGCAATCTCGCTCAAGGCCGGGCTATCAATGGGACGAGAACCATTCGATTGCGCAATCAATAGTGGGGTTTGCTCCGACGGCCCGTCAATGTTGAGAATCAACGAGGCCTTTTTACGTGAGTCTAGGCGAGTAGTAGGTCTCGCTCGGCGTTCGCGGGACTCTGCCATTCGGGGTTCGTCGTCCATGTCCGTCTCGGTGTCTGTTTGCGGAGGAGAGTGTTTGAGCATGTTGGCCAACATGGACGGCCCGTCGGGGGGCGTGTAGTCCTCTTCGCTTTCTGTTTGCGAGCTGGGTTCCGAGACCTCTTGTATAGCATCATCTGCGCCAGCCCCTGACGATTCTCCAGTTTCATGTTGTTGGGATGCCGCCGGGCCCGGGTGTGGTGAGGAAGAAGCCCTCGGCCTCAGAAAGGAAGCCTTGCGCTTTTCCTTTTTGTCGGAAAGCACATAAGATGCGAGCTCTGCAGTATCTTCGCGGACGGTTCGTGCATAGCCAGCGCTATCCACCGGAGCTGTGGTAGGGTTAGTATACGGCGTAGTAAACAGTATGGGGTTGCAATGGGTGCTTGCATAGATGGTCTCGCACAGAGCCTGGGATGAAGGACCTCGTGGGCTCTCGGAAGCCATTCGAATTGGAATTGACGGAAGACGATAGCAGCCTTGAGTCAGCGAAGGCAGAGCGCGAGGCTGAGCTTTGTACGGGGATGTCCTCGGGTTCGCGCTGCGAGGGTGCCGAAGGAGAAGCCCTCCTCCAAGAGGAGAAGCTAAAGTTTGGAGCAGACATGGCCAGGTGGTGATGGGTCGCTCATTCGACAGCCGCCGAGAGGCTCTGGAGGCTAATTGCAGCAGCTTCTTTGTTGTAGAAAAGGCGATGCTGGAGACAGCAGGAGGGGCTCAAGTCATGAGTAGGACCGATGGGTTTTTGTCGTGAACCATGATCAGGCGAGTAAACACAGGTTACATCCAAAACGTAATAGAAAGCCCCCGAGTCCAAGGTGCAGGGAGAAAGCTCAAGGGGAAGGGAGAAAAGGATGGGGAAGCCCAAGAGTTGGTTACTGCATGCGTCAATTCGGAATTGGAAATCGGTAAGGGAAAAAGCGACAATATCTCATCAACGCCGCTCACAAGAGGAAAGCTAAATGGCCATCCAATACTACTCGCTCACTACCTAACCTGACTACCAGCATACATTTTAGTAGTACACGATACATCGTGAAAAAGAGTGGTGCTGCGAGCGAATAGAATTGGAGCTAGGTTTGGACAGGCTCGAACGAGTTCCAGAATGGGCCTTGATGAAATTTGCATGTGGCGGCTGATAGGCTGAGATGCTAACTGTCGTAAAGTGTCTAGCGATTCCAACGCCCCACTACTGCACGTCCGTAGTTTTTTTACTACTACTACTAGGCACTAGGCATGCATACATACATATCTACAAGTACCAAGAGCCTGTCCAAGACACTACTTACATGTATTAATGTATTGATGTATCCATCATGCAGCCAGCTCGGATCCCTGGATCCCTGGATCCCTGCCAGGGCAGCGGGTATTTGTTATCTTTCACAAAACGTCATGGGTAAGTAGGGAGAGAGAGAGAGATACAGGCACAGAGGCTGAGAACGAAGAAAAAAGTCAGCATCTACCCCTGTCAACATTCAACATTCAACAACCAACCCAATAGGGGATGATCGAGTTATTTATCCATCAGAGAGAACCATCTCTCGCCACCTCAGTAGGATCGTGCTTGGGCATGCCGCATGGTGCTACAGCCTACAGCCTACAGCCTACAGCGCCGAAGTGCGAGCTGATGTTTTACCAAGTGCATCCAAACTGTAACTTACAGGAACCCATTACTCATTCCATGCGGGGTTGGACAGCTCGTTTCCCTTGTTCCCATCCGTGCCGGACTCTATATCACCTGTTTGACGCACACGGGAGACGGCATGGCCATGCGATGTAACGGGCTGTGCAGGTGCTATGTCGTAGTTGAGCATGCAAATGTCGAATACTAGCCTGGTCCTCCTGAAGCGCTCCTTGTCCAGGCATTGGAGGTTGCTCCAACAAGGAAAGTCCAGGCCTGCTGTGCATACGTCGTAGGTGGTGCAAGCGGATGATATCCTCCATTATGTCCATATAACATCCACTTACATTTGACCTTGGAGTTTCAACACGTTTCTTCTCCTATCGCGGACTCTTCTCTCCATCTGCACAGGCAATCTACATTTCTTCAGATTGGGGTGTGTACCACCGTCGGTGAAGCTTGCAGCTTGTTCGTTGTTACGAAGTACTTACTTGCCTAGTTGCCATGCCGTTGGAGGAAAGATGTAGAAACGAGGAGGCGCCACAATCGCACTGATGCTGCGAGAATCTGCCAACAACCATGTTAACATGGTTCGGTGGCTGCATCGCCCCCTCTCAATTGGAGAATCAAACGTCGTTGGCGCCGAGTATGCGAGCAAGCAGCCCGATCCCGTCCATGCGGCTGAAATGTGGACTCTTTGTTGCTTTTGGCCAGAGTTCCACGTGGAGATGACCTCTGTCTGTCTCTGTCTCGCCTTTGCAACTGCTGAGTCGGCAGTCATATGACTGCTTACATACCAAATGTAGTAACGCAATCTCGAGTGAATATGCGAAAACGTACTCGATATTACATCCATTACTATCTCAAGCGAGCCACTGCATAATCTAGCAGAATAGAAGAACGACCTACTTGTATACTGCTACACAATCATGTCGCGGGATAATAGGAAGATGGACCCCCCACTCCTGTCATCGAAAAGTGTCCAAGTGCATCCCCAAGTTAGAACCGACCCACTGTTCGCTTGGGTCGCGAGGTCGCGTACTGACAAAGGGATTAGTAGTGTGCCAGTATTGCAACAGTCAAACCCCCAATTCGAGGTCGGAAGGAAGATGGGCTGCATATACCAATTGTTCTTACGTACTTCCAAGCAATAACATTGGTTGGCAGGCCTAGAAACCGGTGTGGGGAGCCAAGCGGGCCGGGCCTCCGGGCTTGGTAGAATAGAACAGAGTGGGAACGGAGTAGTATCCAACGCCACGACATCTCCAGATCGTATATTACCTAAGGTAAGTAGCCATCACGCTGTAGCGTTTTTGCTTGGTATGATATGTGATGGGTTTAAATAATTGCACGATTTCTTTCCATTTTCATGTTGAACGGTGCCATAGGCCAGACTTCGGCATTTCATTGATGGGCCCCCGTGCTTCTGCAAAGCTCTGTCCCCTATTACTCCATAACTGCCAGAGTGCATATGCAAGTGTGCCTGCCATAGTCTTCCCGATCGGTACGAATGCGACGTCGCGGTTGATGCCGACTGGACAAGTAACAACAGCCTTGTTGCTCCGCCGGGCGTTCTCCGACAAAAACCTGCCCGGTGAAGAGCGTGGGGTTGCCAACTCTGTGGTTGCATACTCAGGCGAGGCCACGACTCGATTCGACCACCTGCATCGAGCCGATCCAAGTCGTAATGGCCTTGATCGAATCAGAACTATTGCGAATTGGCCGGCTAGCCGGACAACTGCAAACGTCAGGCAATGGGGGTGATTCTTTGAAACAATGCCATGGCCCATGGGTTCGGTACGCCAGGTTTTGCATAGGTGTTTCCACGCGTCGCTGCGGAAGGCCAATGCCGGATTTTCCTATTTCATAGTAGATGACTACATGTAGCTTGCTCAACCGAGTTTTTGGAGATATCCTTGGGAGATCAACCGCTCGACGTCACCCTGACGCACGTAGAACTGGCTGTTCTTGGTCAAAGTGATGGCTCTGCAAATGAATGTTCAGTCGTGGATACGTCTCGTTAAGGGGAGGAGCCTCCCACTCACCCGTACTCCGTTTGGATCTCACCCGCGTCCTTCAATACTCGGACGTCAATAAAGAGGTCGCGTGGCGGTTCAAGACTACCGGTCAAGTCTATATCGGTCCATTGGCCTTTGTAGGCGGCCAGAAGGTCACTATACTGGCGGACGTAATCCTCTTCCTGAGGACTTAAGCTGCTTGAGTTATTATCCTTGGCAGGAAGGTTCGAGCCACTGTTTGACGAGACCTGCTGGCCCGGGAGATCGACAAGATCGTAGCCTCTCCAGACAAGTTCCTCAAGCTTGTCGGTTCTTGTGCGATGATAGGCAAGCAAGCACCGCTTGTTCCGGCGGATGGCCAAGTGGTTCACCAACATGGTGCAGGATTTGGCCTGGTCTGCGTGAGGGTCAAAGCCGCCTTCGAAGGACTCCAGCATATCGGCCAGTTCTTTCTCAAGATCCCGGACCTCACGCGTCACAGCGCGAACCAGTTCCGTCTGGTACGGTGGCAAATGCGCCAGGTTCTGGGCCCGTTTCGCATGGTGGACCTATAGAAAGACAGTTGATAGCAGCTCTGTGAGAGTCGCAGCATTGGGGATTTACCAGCTTGTTTCCCAGATCTCCATACATTGGATCGTGTTTTGGTGCAGCACCGGCTATAATTTTTGCTATGTCTTTGCACCGTCACGTCCACCGTGACTTATCTTAAGCGGCGGCTGGAGGAATGTGTCGAAGGTTATAGTGCGATGAGTTGTCTCAGTTGTCAGCTCCAGAAACGCGTCGGCGCGTAAATTGGAGCCAAAGGGATGGATACCCTTACTAAAGACAAGACAGTGCGGACACTGTATGAAGCCCGCCCCTTTTGCAGTATCCTCCCACATGACGAGTAGCTACTACTGTGCGTACGGCCAGATTAACACACGGACGAAGGGATGAGGTAAGGAAAACTGCCCCGCGTCTTGAGCTTATTTTAGGGCCAAAAATTATTTGCGCCAGACCCTACGGTTACCCCGCCATTTGCATCATACCCAAGGCAAGTCAAATTAAACCAAAGCGTTAGGACCTCCGTTGGTCGGCTTGATTAAATTTTTATATTCCTCACCTATCTCGGAATACTTCTTGTATCTTCGGTTTCTTGTTTTGGGTAATACCTCTATTTATCCATTCCATTGGTAAGAACACCCCTGCCTGGTAGCACGACGCGACAATAGTATGAGTTGACTGACACTGTTTGCATAGAATTCGAGCAAATCAACCATGGCTCAGAGAATTGCCATTGTGTCGGTCTACGACAAGACTGGCTTGCTGGACCTTGCCAAGGGCCTGGTCCAGCAGAATGTCCGCATTCTCGCCTCGGGCGGCACTGCCCGTATGATCCGAGAATCTGGCTTCCCGGTTGAGTAAGTGGCTATCATTCCGAACATGCGCCCGACCTTATTCTCTGGAACCCTCACTAAATGTTCCTGGTTTTGAAGGGACGTCTCGGCCATCACCAAGGCTCCCGAGATGCTGGCAGGTCGTGTCAAGACTCTCCATCCTGCTGTCCACGCCGGCATACTCGCACGAAACCTCGAATCGGACGAGAAGGATCTGGCCGAGCAGAGCATCGACAAGGTGGACTACGTTATCTGCAACCTGTACCCCTTCAAGGACACCGTCTCCAAGATCAACGTCACTGTCCCCGAGGCCGTCGAGGAGATCGATATCGGCGGTGTCACTCTCATCCGGGCCGCTGCCAAGAACCACTCGCGCGTTACTATCCTGAGCGACCCCCAGGATTACCCCGAGTTCTTGAAGGAGCTCAAGGCTGGCGAGATCCAGGAGACCAGCAGAAACCGATACGCTCTCAAGGCATTCGAGCACACGGCTGACTACGATGACCACATCTCGGCCTTCTTCCGTGCCCGTTACGCCGGCGACGGCCTCCAGTACTCCACCCTCCGTTACGGTGCCAACCCCCACCAGAAGCCCGCCGCCGCTTTCATGCGCTCGGCCGAGCTGCCCTTCAAGGTTCTGTGTGGTTCCCCTGGTTACATCAACCTGCTCGATGCGCTCAACAGCTGGCCCTTGGTGAAGGAGCTGAAGGCCGCGCTAGGCAAGCCCGCTGCTGCAAGCTTCAAGCATGTCTCTCCCGCCGGCGCCGCTATCGGCGTCCCTCTGACTGCCGAAGAGCGCAAGGTGTACTTTGTCGACGACATTGAGGGCATTGAGACGTCGGGTCTCGCTCAGGCCTACGCCAGAGCCCGCGGTGCTGACCGTATGAGCAGCTTCGGAGACATGATTGCTCTCAGTGACATCGTCGACGTGCCCACTGCCAGCATCATCTCCAAGGAGGTGTCCGACGGAGTTATTGCTCCCGGGTATGAGGATGCCGCCTTGGCCATCCTCAAGAAGAAGAAGGGCGGCAAGTACCTTGTCCTGCAGATGGACCCCGAGTACCAGCCTGACCCTACCGAGACGCGCACCGTCTATGGTGTGACACTTCAGCAGCACCGCAATGACATCGAGATCAGCCCGAGCTCGTTCAGCCGAACAGTCACCCCCAAGGACTTCAGCTTGCCCGAGTCCGCCACTCGTGACCTCACTGTGGCTACCATTGCCCTCAAATACACCCAGAGCAACTCCGTATGCTACGCCAAGAACGGCCAGGTCATCGGTCTTGGAGCTGGCCAGCAGTCTCGCATCCACTGCACGCGTCTTGCCGGAGATAAGGCCGACAACTGGTGGTTCCGCTTCCACCCCAAGATCCTCGGCATCAAGTGGAAGAAGGGCACCAAGCGCCCCGACAAGAGCAATGCCATTGACTTGTTGTGCAGCGGCGAGCTCCCCAAGTCCGGCCCTGAGCGCGACTTGTTCGAGTCCTCGTTCGAGGAGGTCCCTGCTGCCTTCACCGAGGCTGAGCGCGACGAGTGGTCTGCCAAGCTCAGTGATGTAGCGGTGTCCAGCGATGCCTTCGTAAGTTCCCCCCACCCCCTTTGTACGAGCCACAAACGAGAGCGGCCTACTGACTTACATTTTGCAGTTCCCCTTCGTCGACAATGTCTACCGCGCGGCTCGCTCGGGGGTCAAGTACATTGCCGCCCCTGGTGGCAGCCAAAACGACGGTGCCGTCTTCGAGACTGCCGAGAAGCTGAACATCGTCGTCGTCGAGCAGAACATCAGACTCTTCCACCATTAAACCGGATCAAAAGGGAAATGTTCAGATATAGCACGTGAATTGGTGGATGGGCCCCCGACGAGTGTCTTGAAAAAAGCACAAACTTCAAAAGCAGATGTAAAACAAAATTAGCATAAGAAGATACCCAGGTCCACGATGAAAGACACAAGTGACTAAGATGGTGAAGGTTGAGAAGGCGGGAAAATATGGGATCGATGCGTACTGACTAAAACACTTTCGAGTGTATGTCGGCTGAAAAGAAAAAGGGGTAAAAGTTTCAACCCTTTCAACATTTGGGTTTGCAACATGTTTCGGTTCGACGTCGTCAACCGAAAGCTGGGCATGTGCTCCGCTTCCAGTCTTGCTTCTTTGGAGGATAACTCACTCCCGCAGCTTGAGATGAGTGTAGACAGCGTGTGGTATACTTGACTTGGTAACTTGCAACGGGGCGTCCAATACTCGTGGTTGTGCAATTGCCTACAGACGAAAGTGTAGAGAGAGAAAGTTCACTGTGACCATATTATGGGAAAAGTCTTATTGAAGCACTACGAATACGAAGCGGATTTTGGTTTGCTCTGGGCCTCTCAATGAAGGCCCCTAAAGCATGAAATATATATACAATATAATAAGGGTAGGTGTATGTGTGTAGACAGGTAGTACTAAAGTATGAAAACATTAGAGTACAAGGTAAATGGCCTTCAAAATATAGGCTAATAAACAGATTCCCAGAAGAGAAGAAGAAAAAAGAACATTGATACAACTGCCCAACAATAGCCTAGCCAAACGTCTTTAGCCAGTAGTATGCGGTAGGAAGTATAATGGTAATCATGGTAAAATAAAACCCCGTGATGATGCTGTTGTTGTTTCGATCGTTGCGCCAAAGCTCCCTTGCCAAAAATGAAGACCAGTGTTGGTCGGCTGTGTTTGAGCCAATATGTCCCTACCAATGCTCCCTCCCAGGTATCCCGTGTAAATGCTCGGCGAAGCGCCGTATTCGTACATGCGAGTTTCGAGATACTCCGAAACTCACTAAGTTACATCCGTTTGACTTTGCTCTAGACTTGCTGTAAAGACTTGAACTTGTCCTCAAAGGCGCGAACCTTCTCGGCCTGGAGTGCCTTCTCGAGTTTGCGTGCTTGGTTAACAGCGGCTTCGCGCTCTTCTTGCAACTCCAGAACCTCAATTTGAGCCGTGTTCATTCGGCTCACCACCTCTTGCATCTCGTCGTCGGCTTCAGCAAGTGCTTTCTCTAGTGCCGCGACCTTTTCCCTGAGAGAGGTAATTTGTGTTTCCTCGGCTACACTCATTGCGCTGCCCGACCTGGTCATCTCGAGACGAGGCGATTTCGCTCCAGCACCCGAGAATAGGGGAGACATGGGAGACTTTGGTGGGAACAAACGAGGCGAGCGAGGTGATAGGTTGCTGCTGAAGCGAGACAACTGCTGGCTGTGGCTCTCCTTGAGTGTCAAGAGCTCGTCCTCGTGGCGGGATACGCGTTCTTCCGATGCAGTCTGGGCGGCGACAACTTGCTCTTCGAGCGTACGCAGACGAGCTTGAAGGGCAGTAATATGCTCGGCGTTGGCCTTCTGAGCCGCTTCGCCTCTAGCAACCGTGTCCGTGAGACGCTGGCGCAGGTTCTGGTTGGCAGCCAGTTGTTGGCGAACCTGGAGGGCCAGCTCCTCAACACGGCGTGCAGACTCGTGAAGCTCGTCAGCGAGAGTCTTCTCGCTTTCTAGGTAAGTCTGCTCCTGGGATTTCAAGGCATCGAGTTGGGCCTTGTACGCAGAAACCTCCTGCAGGGCGAGATCGCGCTCTGAGGCCGCGGACGACAGGCTTTGCTCAAGCCTCTCCATCGCCAGCTGAGTCTTCTCATCGGATGCGCTGCTGGGGTCCATGTTCTGGATGCGTTCGAGTGACTCGGCATAGGCCTCCTGGAGATCTCGGTAGGCCGTTCTCAGAGAGTCAGATGTGACAGGATGATATGAGCTATCAGAGCCTGCGCTGGAGCGCGACAGGTTCTCGGGGATGAGGATATCCTTCTCATTGAGGAGGCTTCTCAAGGACGCAATCTCTTGCTCTGCGCGATCGAGATCCATCTTGATTCCCGCAAGTCCCTTCTCGACTTGCCACCTTTGCTCGAGAGCCTCTTCGGACCTGCGGCGAAGGACGTTGATTTCCTCGCGCAGGTTGGAGACCTCCTTGACGAAACCCGCCTTCTGTGGAGAGCCAGTCAGGAGTCTCTCGCGCTCAATTTCGAGAGTTCGAATCTTTCTCTCATTTTCGCGGTTCTGGCATTCTTGTCGCTCAAGAAGAGCCTTCAGGGCTCGGTGGAGCGCATCACGTTGTTCTTCAACATCCTTCAATCGGTCTGAGAGCGCATCGCGGGACTCGGTGGTTTTAACCGACTTAGACCTCGACAGAGAGGCTGATCTGGACAAGGAAGGAGGCCTGGAGATAGAAGGAGGTCTTTGCAGTCGGAAGGACGGCGGCGGTCCCGTTAGCGAGCTCGAGCGCGATAGTCGAGAAGAGTCCTCGGCGATGCTCCCTATCGACCGTTCTTCTTTTTCTTGTTTCAAAGTCGTGTTCTCCGACTTCAGCGACTGGAGCTCCTGTTGCATCTTTGTCGATTCATACGACATCTTTTCCAAATCAGTGGCCTGTGCCTCGAGGCCTTCAACCCGGGCACGAAGCTGTGGCACGACCTCGTCGCGCAAGTTGTCGCGCTCGTTGGCAGCATTTTGAAGTTCGTCCTTCAGGACAGTCAGTAGATCCTCGAAGTTGTCTTTGACTTGTCGCTCATCGGTCAGCTTGCGTCGTAATGTCTCGCAAGTGTTTTCCAACTCCTTAACTCTGTCGGAATCATCCGCATTGCTAAGTGCTTCCAAATCGATCTGAGAAGCTCGTTGCGAAAGATCCTTAATCTGATCATCGAGCTGTTGTCTCTTGGTTCTCTCATCTTGCAGCTTGTTAGTCAGTTCTAACCTGACTTGTGCCATTTCCTGCTCCGCTCTCCGCTGGATCCTCTCGACTTCCTCCCTTGACTGATCATAGTCACTGAACTTGGTAGAGCTGTACCCCGAGTCGGAGAAATAGTCGCTAGTCCTCTTGTTAGAAGAGTTTATTGGGTTGTCCCGCTCGGCTTGCAGTCTATCTACGAGGTCCTCTAGGTCCATCTCTCGGCGAATTGACGAGGCCAATTCGCCCGAGATGGCTTTCAACTCTTCTTCCATCTCCTCAATCTCCGCGGGATGAGATGGTAATATGTTGGGTGGTGCGGCAAGGTATGATTCACGGTATTCTCTCGAATTGGTGGATCCCTTTGGGGCTTCAAGTAAAGATTCCGGTCTGATGGTGGTGACCGGGGAAGCATCTGTGTAAGCGGTTGACTTAGAGCCCGGGTAAGGCGAGGGCAGTGACGAGAATTCCGACGTTGAGGCTGACGGTGATCCCCAACTGAAGTAAGTCCCAAGCTTAGAAGAGCCAGGTGATTTGGGTAAAGGTTTGTCTGTATTAGGTGTCCTGACTTCGTGATTATTATTACTGGATGGCGACGTCGTAGATGCGTGTGCCTCTGGATTAGTTTGATTGAGAGTAAGGTTTGGTGGTGCTGGTTTGCGGTTGACGAAGAGTGACATGTTCTTCGTGGGGGCCACGGGATTATTATTATAATTAGACTGAACAGACGAGTCAGAATCGTAGCCGTCCAAGACGCTCAAGTGATCATCGTCTGCGTCAGCAGGCAATGGATCCTCATAGACGGCCAGGTCGTCGGGTTGTGTCAGCCCAGTCGTAGCCACTGTTTGAGGAGCTGCAGGGTTGTCGTGGTGGTCTGGAGACCTTGGTCGTTTGGCTTCACCCACTCCGGCAGTCTGATCAGACTGCATAGGCAAGGGGAACTCTTCAAGAATGGAAAGTGTCCTGCTTTAATCATTTAGCACCTCCTGCCCACGACTGCATCTTGGGTTGGATTGCATGTCACTGAGACATTTGACTCACTCTTCGCTGCGTGCCGGTGTCCGATGCGCCACAGTCTTGGGTGGTAGCTCAATTAACACCGGAGACTTCTGCCTGATGGCAAGCGGGAACTCGTAGACGGTAGGGCTGTCCACGGAGAAGGATCTCGAGTACCGCTGTTCGGGTCGTTGGAGGGCCTTGGCGACGGCGAGGTATTCACCGGACGAGTATCTCGAGACGATGGGCGAGGCCGTGGAAGAGAGAGGCTTGCGACGAATCGATTGGGTCTGCGGAGGCGAGGTTACCGAACTGTTGATGACGAGCTTCCGTGTGTTTCTAGCAGTGGTAACCTGGTCCCGGGAAAGACTTTGAGTAGAAGGGAAGGAAACATCAGATGAAGCAGCGAGAGTCTCAGAAGTGGACGTCAAGGAGGGGCTCCTCCTCTGGGGAACATAATGATGGTTGACAGGCTCCATGTTGGTTTAGTTATTAGGCCCTTGTCACCTCTTTCCTGACCTGAGCTGGATGGGCAAGGGAATGTGGAGGGCAGATTATTGGTTTCCAAGTTCCAACCGAACGGAGCGTAGCCAAGCGAGGATGGATGTCTCGCAGTATACTTTCAGTGACTTTGAAGATGGGTGCAATCTGCGCCAACGACCCAAAAACAGTACAGCACACACGGCGAAAGTGGATGGTGTCTGGGAGTGGGAAGGGAGAGGAAAGACACACAACGACCGACTGTAGCGATATGTTGTGTCCGTCGGCCGTCCATCTACGGGGCAATCGCAAGTACACCAGGGTCTTGGCCAGGGTAGCGTTGCAGTCGGTCAGGCGATGGGACAGGAACAAATTTGGCCATTCTGACCATTCTGCCCATCTTGCCCATTGGAATGCGAAGATGGTTGATGGACGGCGGTATGCGGGACTTCTAGTGCAATCTCTCTACCCTGGCGTGGCGCTGGCCAAGCGCCGTGAATGGCCGCCAAGTGACCCCTGCAGAATTTCCCCTGTCGCTACAGACCGTTTTGGGAAGCAGGCAATCAAACTAATCAGAACCGCCTACTTTACCCCTGCCTCTAGGAAGTGGGTAAATGGTGAATGTTTGGTTTACATATTCCTGCTGCTGTGCTTGTGGTGTGCAGCTCCAAGCACAAGTCTGCAAGTGCAACTGTGCAAGCCCCTGTGTGCTAGTCTAGTCTCCTTACTACTAGTCTGTGCAGAGAGAGGGCGTCAAGGCGTGCCTGACATCCATTGCTGACATGGAGGGAGCGCTAGCTCCTTTTCTCCTGCATGGTGATATGCAGGTACGAGCATCGAGTACCACTCACCACTGGATGACCGGCAACTGGGGAAGACGATCCTGCCAGTGGGCGCATAGCTTCCATCCATCATCGTTGATGAGCATAAGCATGCCCTCTTCTGTGAAAGATACTGCTCAGCCTCCCTGACACCTGGCATATTGCGTCTATCTAATTGCATGGTATCCTTTGCAATGCCTGGGGTCAATCCAATTGATCGATGATAGGATGGATGGATGGACTCGTGGAGTGATGGTACCTTATATTACGGTACTTAATCGTAGCATCGTGTTGTAGCATTGTATTCGTAAGCTGGATAGGAGAGCAGGGGGCTAGTCCTGTAAGTATGTGCATACATACTTGATAGTCCAAGGTTGAGATTAAGATGAGCAAGTGCCAACTGAGCATCTGTGAGTCGTGTGTGCCCAGGCCAGCTCAGGCCAGCTCAGAATCTGGACAGGGTCTTGGTCGAGATGCTTTCTTTTCTCTGCGCGGCAAGCCCACCTTTATCCTTTTCCTGTTGCAGAAACGTCAGTGGCGAGCTGCACGCCGGAGGCCGATATGGCGCGCGGCAAGCTTTTTAGTACGCTGCTAAAGAAGAGATTTGCTTGAGGTCTCAACTTTAACTTGTCAATCGCCAGAGAGGACGGGGGAAAAAAAGAAGGGGTCAAAAGGAAGTGGAGGTCTGTGACTTGCATTCGTTCTCGTCCGCTCATTGGAGTTCGTTGTTTCTCGAAACACCCTTGCCATGAAACAACGTGATCCAATGATGGGATGCGTGAGACTTTCGATCCTGGCATTGCCAGTCGCTCACACATTCGATTCGTCATAATCGAAATAAAGAACAAAATATTGTACCTAGTCATTTGAAACTCGACCTCGTCACTGGCTCGCCTTGATTGTCTGTACTTGTAAATGACCGCTGAGGGTCCTGCCAGTAGTCTTTCTTGCCGCCGAGTCAAGAGGAATTGATCCGTAGCCAGGTTTGCTAGCCGTTCACGGGCCAGAATCCGAATAAACCGTGTATAACGCCCGGCCAAGACAAGTGAATACCCAGTGGAGGTCCAGCCCGCCCGCTCTAGCTTCGTTCCTAGGATATCAAATTCAAGCGAGGGATCGCTTATGATTTAGGGGTTACCCACCTAGCAGGCAATAGCAACTGGCGGAGGGAGCTGGAGAACCCTTCCATCGGTCAATTCCCTGGGGAGTCAGTCTGCCTGTACAAAGGCAGGTATGCTGGGGCTTTTGCTACTTACTGTACCACAAGCAAGTTGGGGAAAATGCATACTGGTAAATACCATTTTGTTCCTCCAACATCCAAGCATGATGTTGGCTTGCGACACCGTTGCGATGCACAGACTACGCGGTGTTACCGAATAGACAAAGACGTTCGCAGTGGTTACACCCAAAGTCGAGATGTATTTGCTCGTGGTCAAAGAGCCACGAGCCACATGCAAGGTCCACAAACGAGAGCACCTGATACTCTAGGGGAGAAGGGGAGAGAGGTCGGACGAACTGTAGGACAGGCTACAGCCCCGTCGCGACTCGTCTCTCCTGTCTCCTGTTTCCTGTTGCTCCACGCATCCGGCCGTGCATCATGAATTGGGTTTAGTGCCAGGAACATCCCAAAGAGCCTCATTGGGATCCCAGGAGCCAGGCACAGGCAGTTCATGCCACGCCATGCCATGCCATAATGGTTTTCTTATACTACTATAACAAATCTATAGATCCCGGATAGCACGGTGCACCCAAATCTGCTCTCGTACTTCAAATTGCCAGCCCAGCAACGACACCGTCACCTGTGCATCCGAAGCGGACAAGATCCTGTGAGAATTGGCCTGCCGCAGTCGCTGAGCCACCCTGCTGCCGTGCCGTTGCCGCAGCCGCCTACTGTACTGCCAACGTCGTTGGAGGCGGCGTATATCTACAATCCTGAACGATATGCAGCTTGAAGACAGTAATCAGTCAATTGACTGACTTGTTGGGTGTCGTGTTTCTATACCCAAGGTAGGTATAAAAGAAAAAATAAACATTTCGGACATCTCGGAAACCAAAGCGCCAAGCGGAACCTGTCTCAGCGCCACGACGCAAACTCTCTGTCACACAGGCGAGACGCCCACGTTTTGTTTTTTCTGCAAGTGGCAGATTTGGTGGAACAGCCCAACGAACGACGTCAAAACTTGATATGTAACCGATTCGTTTTTAGGCATTCCGGTCTGTAATGTGGGATTTCCCGTATCATCGTCAACATCGCGTCCTTGATCGACATGTTGTTTGATCTTCGGTAAGCCGTCTTATAGAGCAATGCCTGTGATAAGTTGCTGCCAGAATTTGACTAGGGAAACAGCACAACCATGTGCCATTATGCCAATCCTACGGTTCGCAATCAATACCTAAATCCTGCCTGGGCAAGTAAGTGGTAGGCATTCCCAAAGGCCACATACTTCCTTGAGGTCGTCAACTTCGCAGGCATCCCCGCATTACCAGGTCGCAATATAAACCGCTTAAGCCGATACGGTTCGCTATGCTTGTCCATATCAAGTCATTCGCAGTATCCGTATTACTCAGTGACGATTCCATGGTGATCTGGCTACGAGGCCATACGAAATCATTGTAGTCGAGGCCGCAATTTACCTCGGCTCGAAACCCACTTTCAACCACCCCATTTAGTGATGCTGGGAACTCCTCGCTCGGCATATACATGGCATTTGCACTTACATGTGTAAAAATTGAAATCGGGGGTATGCTAACAATTTACACGTGGTTGTGACGGTAATTGACACAGCCAAGTGATACGTGCGGCCCCCAACTTCCAGCATACTCAGACAGGCCAGAGTGCTTGCCTCGCACAATGCTATTCGAGCAGTTCGTATGAGATACCAATTTGGACAGTTCCCACTGTTCGTTTATTGAGGCGAAGCTTTCGTCTATTCTACGGTTGAACCTGGGCACGGAAACAAGAGCCAGCTTATTGGGTCGATCGCGCTGCCCTTTGGACTGCTTCTGACATTTGCAAGGCCAGGCAAAGGAGGCAGACACGATGACGCGCTGTAGATGACTTGGCTGAAAAGGGGCGATGAAGTGCCACTCGGCTGTGACAGATCTTAGCTTTACTTTATCTAAGTACTCAGCCCATGGCTGGTGAGGTGAGATGGTGTTAAACTCACCAAAGGGCTCAAGCTTTTTTCTTTTCGCGTATGTAGGGACCAAGTCTGTACTATCAGAGAATCGGGGTCATAACAAATAGAGCCCATGGGGTCTAGACTTTTTCGATAACTGCGCCAAATCAACGGGCTATATCGAACACATCTTTAATGGGGAAACGCACCTGTAGTCATGTCAGCTTTTCCCTCCGTGAGGATTACAGTATTGTTAGGGCGTTTATGCCTGTAATTGGTACCGTCTATAGCCTTGCGAACAAGTATATTGATATGGCCGTGCAAGTTTAGGTTTGTGCCGCCGTTAGGAATCAGCCCCCTCATCGAGGATATTGCTCTTTAATGAAACACCACACTAGTCTCGCAAAGAAGTGCCGATAGACGGCTGGCCAGTGACAGCTGGAATGATTCGGTATGTAGGTGCTTAGTATCCCGAGCCTACATGGCATGTCAAATGGTATCTGGACCACAGTCGCGGCATGTATCCGTTCATAGGACGAAAGAATTGGACAGAGAGCATCAGATATCTATGATATCTACTCATGTATATAAGAGCCGGTATCTTCATGCTCGAAACTGTGGGGCTTATGAGAGGGCTACATCACCATACGCCGTCTGCTCTGCCCAAGCTGCGCAAGGTACCAGACACAAACATATCTGAGATGCGACCCCCAAAGTCAGGATTTACTTGTAACTATCACGTATAGGCTCACCAGGCTTGGCTGAAATCGAGTATCACGATGAATGCCAGTTTCGACCAACTTTCTGGGGGCGACCGGGCACAGATCGCCTACTCTCTATCCCCCATGACACCCCTTCCGGCAAGCCTCTGGGACTCATCATTGTCACTTCCCTCTTGCTCACTGGGGTCACCCTATTCGTTACCCTACGGTTTCTGGTTCGCGTGTTAACCCGGAATGCTGAGCCACAAGGGGGGTTCGCATGGGGTCACGACGACTCGCTAGTGGTGCTGGGCTTCGTGAGCAACTTGCCCCCTATTTCTTTGGTACTTGCCGATGATAGGCGAGGATAGCTGACTGAGCTCTTTTCTGGGTCAGATTACATTCATACCAGTGACGATTTACACGGCCTTATCTGCGCTCTTCGGCGTAGGAAAGCATGACGACGAGTTAAACCGCTTCATAAAGCTCCGGGCCCTGGAATACCATTTCTATTGGCAAATATGTATCACCTTTACGATTCTGTTTGCCAGGTGTACAGTCGTGGTAACCCTAATGGACCTCACTAAGGGGAGCCACCTCGTCCCCCAGTTGTGGTTCATATTTAGCTTATCGGCGGGTGTCTTCATATGGGACATTGCCAACGACGTCGCGACCTGTGACCCTATCGCTGCCACATGGAATCCGGCTCTCGGGACATGCAGCCAGGACCGCTTTCTGTTGGGGTCGAGCGGCATGTTTGTCAGTTCCACCATCAGCTTCGCCATCGACATATCCTTAGTCGTGATTGCCTGGCGCGTTCTCCAGCAGTTCGAGTTCTGCAAGAAGGCCAAGTGGGCGCTCGGTGTCCTCTTCGTGCTCGCCATCTATGCCAGCATTGCACCGTTGGCTCGCTTTCCTTCCTTTGATGCTTATGCAGCATCCCAAGAACAGCTCTGTAAGGGGTTCTCCATACCCGATCGCGAAACATGATGTTTGCACATATTTGACTGACCTACCACCTATATCTTGCAGATAAACTTCACGATATTATGATTTGGTCGAATATCGAGAGCGGAGTGGCCTTGATGGTCATCTCTGTGCCCTCTCTTGCGAGGATATCGATGGGCTACTTTGGCGAGCGAAGTGGTGGCCTTGTACGCAAACAAAAAAGGGACGCCCATGAGCCGGACGCGGGCGACCAAATCCAGGATACCATAGCGTTTTACCACTCGGAGCGGCTTTTTGTCGGTGATGGCGGTATTGGCAAACCACCAACAAGCAAACGCCAGGAAACCAGTCAAGGCGGGTAGTCAGGCAGACCACCCTACTTTTCTGGGAACTATAGCTTCTGGGACGATGAGGGAGAATAGGGCTGTATCTTTCACTTCATCACTTCATCTAGGTGGAATGTAAACAGCCCTGTTGGTTCATAGCTTTACCCATAGGAGATACATTTTATGAAAAAAAGAAAAAACAATGCAGGCGGTAATCAAGCAGTATTTTGTATAAGATATCCGCCTGTTTGATATAACTGGAGTAAAAGTGACCATGGCCGTTTGTTGGAGTGTTATATGAACGACTTTGATGCCTGTTTCATTCTACCTGTCCTCTTCTTTACCTCCTTTCTAGATCTCCTAGTCCGCATAGAGGTACTCAATGACCACATCTTATTTATTGCCATCAGTTCTTACCTGAGACGAGTCCCTTCTTTCCCCAATTAGCTAGATCAAGTAGGTATAGAGATGCACGAGGTGCGCCATCGCCATCTCTCACCGTACTTGTGGCTGGTGCCCCACGATCAATGGTGCGACATACGCAATTGTAACCTACCCCTCCTCGTACCATCACTACCACATATACAGCACTCTTCCAACACGCTCTATGTTGATAAAATTTCACTCTTGGCATCTACCAAAAGGAACATTGTCCGAGTGTTCAATATTTCCGACTCCCGTCAAGATGACGGGCAAAACTTGCAAGTCCGCTTGCTGTGACGACACTCAGCCAAAACACGTTGACAAGCCACCTGCAACATGCAATGACCAAATTCTAGATCCCACAGCTGCTTGTTCAGAGGAGAAGGACCGTGGTTGTTGCTCGCCAAAAGTAGAGAAGGCAGCAACCGAGGCGCAAACGGGCAGTTGCTGCTCAGGCGAAGTTGGTGACTGCAGCCCTGCCCCGGACTCCAACAACATCGAGAAGACGGATTGCTGCAACTCAGCACCCGTGCTAGCCGCCGGTGCCGATTGCGGAGATGATTGCTGTGAAGCGCCCAAGACAGTGACCAAGTGCACAGTGGCTAAGGATTTGGGCACCAATAATATGGATGACCGTCCAGATTCTTGTTGTAAGGGCGAGGAGGTGAAGGACACCGCCAACGCCGGCACTCCGGCCTGCTGCCAAGGAAAGCCGTCTCCATGCTGTAATGGTAAGAGGCCAACGCGAATAGAAGTCCAGGAGCCGAGCCATTTGCTGACCCCGTCGCTAGATGACTGCATTGGCCGCATCGCGCTGCGCGAGTGCGAGAAGACACTCGAAGGCCCTGGTGGATGTTGTGCTGCTGAAGGTAGGTCCGGGCATACCCGCTATTGTGGTGCACAACTAACCTCTTGCCAGGCACCTCTGGTTGTGAGCCCAAGTCATCCTCGGAAGCTCCTTGTACCTATCACGTACGGCAAGCACGTAGCAAGTATGCGAAGAGACTGGCGGCCATCGGTTGCATATGTAGAGCACTTATCGCCTTAGGGCAGAAGTCTTGCTGCGTAAACACCAAGGAGACCTCCTCGCTCAAAGCTAAGAGTCGAACAAAGCAACCGAAGATGCAAAAATCAGCAGGATCTACGTCTGGTACTAATAGCCCTCTGGAGAGACGCGCACCACAGGCTGCCAATGTATTTGATACCCCTCCAAAGTCATGTTCGGGGGATGCGTGTTGTTCAGGAAAGGCAACGACCGCACCCGAGAAAGCCGAGACCCAACTATCCGACAGGGACTTACAGAGTGACATAGATATAGAAAGGGGCTTTTCGGGAACAGAACATGCCGTCATCTGTGTCACTGGCATGACCTGTACAGGATGTGAGACGAAGCTGGTGCGTGCTTTGGAATCGTTTCAAGGTGTTAAGAACCTCAAGGCGAGTCTCGTTATGTCCAGAGCAGAGTTCGACTATAACTCAGGAACCGTCTCCGCTGCCGAGGTAGTTCGACAACTGGAAAGAAAGACAGGATTCAAATGTGAGGAGATCAGCACAAAAGGGGCTTCCATCGAGGTGCTCCCAACTGGAGATGCGCGAGCATTCGCACAACAAGCACTGCCATTGGGAGTAACTTCCATGTCAGTTATAGGGAAAGATGCGGTCAAAGTCAACTTTGACCCAAAGGTCATTGGAGCTCGAGAGTTGGTCGAGACAGCCTTTGGTACACAGCTCGAGCTAGCCCCTATTCGCCAAGACTCTGCCTTAGACGCCGGGAACAAGCACGTACGACACATGGGATACATGACGATTCTCTCGGCAATATTGACGATACCAGTTCTTGTGTTGGCTTGGGCTCCTCTGGCCGATCGACCTGTGACCTACGGCGCGGTTTCCCTGGCGCTTGCCACTGTTGTTCAAATCACTATAGCCGGCCCCTTTTATCCCGCAGCCTTGAAGAGTCTCTTCTTCTCCAGACTGATCGAGATGGATCTCCTCATTGTCCTTAGTACCAGCGCTGCTTATGCATTCTCGGTCATTTCGTTCGGTTACTTAGCTGCAGGAACCCCCTTGGCCACGGGCCAGTTCTTCGAGACGAGCACACTGCTGGTCACTCTGATTATGGTCGGCCGATACGTGGGTGCCTTTGCACGCCACGAAGCGCTCAAGTCGATCTCCATTCGTTCCCTTCAGGAGACCCAGGCGACATTGGCGTCTACGGATGGTGGTGTGTCAGAAAGGGACGTGGACTCGCGACTACTGCAGTACGGCGATGTGTTCAAGCTGAAACCGGATTGCCGTACGCCCACAGACGGAATCGTCGTGTCAGGGTCGTCCGAGGTCGACGAATCCATGCTTACGGGGGAGTCGAGGCCAGTGGAGAAGCACCCAGGTTCGCTGATCGCGGCTGGCTCCATCAACGGCCACGGGAGCTTGGTCGTTCGGCTCACCCGACTGCCCGACGAGAACACTATCAGCATGATTGCCGGTATGGTCGATGACGCCAAGCTCACCAAGCCGCGACTCCAGAGCATGGCAAACTACGTGGCGAGCCGCTTCGTGCCTCTGGTGGTCGGCCTGACCGTCCTTGTTTTTGTCGTCTGGATCGGCGTCGGTATTCGCGAGCAGAAGCGCACGCCGGCCGAGTCAGCGATCCAGGCAACGACGTACGCCATCACCGTTCTCATCGTCTCGTGCCCTTGTGCGATAGGCTTGGCGGTGCCGATGGTCATTGTGATTGCGAGTGGCATGGCCGCCCGGCGCGGTGTCATATTCAAGTCGGCCACCGGTATCGAGACCGTACACAAGGCGACGCATATTGTCTTCGACAAGACGGGGACGCTCACTGAAGGCGTGCTCTCTGTTGCGGCGGAAGAATACCTTGGGGGAGCCGACCCTACTTCAACTGCTGCGGTCATCTTAGGTCTCGTTGATGATATCAAGCATCCAGTCTCTGTAGCTATGGCGTCATATCTAAAGAGCCGAGGTGTCAAGCCAGTCATGATCCGCGACGTCAAGTCACTCACAGGCAAAGGCATGGAAGGATCCACGGAGGAGAGCCAAGTTCGGGCAGGCAACTCACGCTGGCTTGGTCTCGAATCAAATGAACATGTTCAGGAAGTATCAGCTCGAGGCCTTACAACACTCTGTGTCACCGTCGACTCCCAGCTGGTCGCAGTGTTTGGACTCTCCGACTCAGTTCGTACCGAGGCAGTGTCTGTTATCGCAGAACTGAAGAAACGGAATATTAAGCTATATATTCTCAGCGGCGACGAAACCCAAGCAGTAGCTAGAGTAGCCGAAGCAGTTGGTATCCCGGCATCGATGGTCAAGGCCCGCTGCTCCCCCGCCGACAAAGCCAAGTATATCAAAGACCTGATCTCCGCCACCCCCGTCTCCACCAGCAGAAGAAACAAGAAAGCACCGGCAAACAACAACGTCATCTTCGTAGGCGACGGCACCAACGATGCGCCCGCTCTCGCCCAAGCCACCACCGGCGTCCACCTGCCGCCGCCCAGCAGCTCGTCCAGCAGCGCTGCCTCGGCGGCCGATGCCGCCTCGTCGGCTGCCGACGTTGTGCTCCTGCGCCCGTCGCTCGAGGGGCTCGTCGACATGCTCGACCTTTCGCAGGCGGCGGTGCGCCGCATCTGGTTCAACTTTGGCTGGAGTTTCGTGTACAACGTTTTTGCCATCCTGCTGGCGGCTGGAGCGTTTGTTTCGGCCGCCGGGCCGGGTGGTGGCGGCGTTCGGATCCCACCCGAGTATGCTGGGCTCGGCGAGCTGGTTAGTGTGTTGCCGGTCATCTTGGTTGCCGTCTCTTTGAAATGGGCTAGAGTTTGAGACAGACAACGACGACTCAATGTGATGGTTCCGATTTCCAGTAGTCGGGGTTGAGAAGTTCAACACTTACGCGATGGATCAATACGTTCGTTGATAAAGGGGTTTCAGCTATTAGAGAGTGAACGAATTACTTTTTGCATGTAAGGCAAGTGGCAATGGGCACGAAAGATCTAAGATATAAACCGACATTCGTTTGGGCAGGTGAGCTCTTATTATAGTTAATGGTCGACTAGACGGGCCTTGTCAATATCAAATATAACCCACCACAACTCTTGCTTCTTTCACATACGACCACATCCTGCTGAATACTAGGGATCCCGTCCGCTCTCCCATATATAAGCAGCAGAGAGCCGAATTAGTACTAGGGTCGGTGACGACCTGGGAATCCTCGGTGTTGTATGTTTTTCTACTTTTGCTTGGATAGTCCTTTTTGCCGACACTCCAACTCCCCTTACATCACTTACGATGTGTATTTACGTCTCGTGCCATTCGTTATAACTCGATTTCGATGCTTATGAAAGTAGGTGATGTTGATGTATATTGCGAGCACCTATGCTCATCTATCCAGGGTCTTCTCGTCCCTCAGGGGTTGTGTACACACATATTTGACCGCATATATAGCATATTGGAAGCCGGGCGGAAAGCCGTGCAAATCGTGGCAGTATATTATTAAAGTAACATAGACATTTTCTATAGGGGCTTGTCCGTCTGGAATGGCCTGTGCTTTTTATTCTGCTTCGTTTTGCTTTGCCCTGCCTTGCCTTGATAAGTCCGGGCGAAAAAGGCACCGACTGGACTTCCACTGCATTTCTACAGCTGATACTAATCCGGTCCGGTCTACGCTTCAACCGCCACAGGCTGATCTCCAGTAGGCAGAGCTACGTCTGGCTCGGAATCCCACGCGCCGACAAGAACGGTGGGCAAGTCCCGGATATCAACATGTTCGGTACTTCCCAAATCGACGACTCGTACAGCATCCACGCCCACAATGCCCGACTTCAGCGCCATAAACCGAAGCTCGACGACGTGGCACGACCCCGGGGCCAGCGGCCCCACTCGCACATCCGCGCTGAGGCAGACCATTTCGGCATTATCCACGGCGCTGCTGTGCTGCATGGCGTGCACCACGTTCTCGTCCATGACTGCGTCCGCCACACTTCGATCGCGCGCCTGCTTGATCTGGTGCGCCGCGGCGCCCGCCGGCGGGTGTGACATGGACGGCGGTCGGTTGACTCGGCTCTCGTTTCTCCTGCGCTTGGGGATGGCCAGCAAGGCCAGCTTCCGGGGAGGAGCCGTCGCAGCCGCCGCCGTCCGGTTGACGACAAATACCGTCCACACAAATTCCTCTCCGGGGCGTATGCGCTGCGTCCGCGGCGGGGCTGAGAAGGTCACGGTAATGCCAAGATCCGGAAGGGCCATCTCCGTCTTATTCGCTGCCTCGAGGGAAGGAAGGGCGTCCGGTCGGGCAACAGCCGGCGCCACCAGAGACGTCATGCTATTGATGGATAGCTGACTGGGCCTATGGGAGCGTTGGATGGGCTGAGTAGCTGACCCGAAGCCTGGATTCAGGGGTAAGGTAAAGTCCAATGACGTGGTCCATGCCATGAGGAGTTTAGGGGTACAAACCCCCGGCTGCACAAGGGCAGTGGCATCAATCTCGATGTTGAGGTCGCGCATAGGGTTCTTCGCCAACGTCTCCGCTTCCTCTGGTGAAATGCGATATAGAAACGTAATATGGTCGTGCGCAACACACGACATGGGCAAAGACATGCCTGACTGTGCAGTGAGATCGTCGACAACGCCATCCGGCACCGTCATAGATATCGAGGCAAGTGCTATTTCGCAGTCGAAGAACGACGTGAAATCGATCTCGAGCATAGCAATGATGGCAGGACTGGGCGGGGTAGTGTTTGGCCGCGCAAATCGGATACGAGAGTGTACGGCAGGGTATATGCGCAGGGCGAGCTGCTTTGGCGATACCTGAATGGGTCGCAATAGATCCTTTGTTTGTTGCGTAACTGGCGCCACGCGAGATACGCGTAAGGCAGACAGTCGCGGTGTAATTCCGTGCAGTTCCGGATCATGACCAAAAGACTCAAGCAGGTTGAGTCCCGAAGCTATGCCACTCGGTAGATAACCGTCTGCTAATACCGCCGGAAGCCCCAGACTTGCAGACTTGATACTAGCAGCAGCCGTAAACACCACAGAGGGACCTTGAAGCCTCATCCTAGGGCGGCCCAGAAGCAGCGGAAACTTCCATATCGCATATATCCAACGAGTTTCGCCAGGTTCGCTGTTTTCGTCGTCGGCGATGATAAAGGGGTCTTGTCCGTCTTGTAGGACGCCGGAGAATATAACTTCGGAAGCGGGCGGGGAGTCGCGATCGGGGTGGCTATTGTTGAAAATATGGGCCTCTAAAGATATGACCAGACGCTGCACAGAGGACCGAAGAGTATGCTCTTCTACGTAGGGCGATCTCAACGAAAGGTAGACGTGGACGGTTTCATCTGGGGGTCTACGAATAAGCATGTGAGAGACAGACAACTAGGCAGCGGGCAGTTAACTCACCAAAAAACAGGGCGTCGCGAGGCTCGATTGCTTCGATTCTCTCTTGCAGAGATAGCTCTGATGTTGCGAGGACATCTTGGAGCTGAAAGTCGGTAGCGAGAGGTATGAAGTACGACAGAGTCGCTCCCTGGATGAAATCAACAGTCGTCATGGTGCCCTTGAGATTGCGCAATCTACTCCGTAGGGTGGAGGTTGTAGTCTCATGAGCTGTAGTTTACTGATGACAAAAGCCCGTTAGAGGCCCGTTGAGTCCATTGGCGCATAAGCAGAAGGTAGAATAATAGGGAAAGTGCTTGCGATCAATCGGTATCAAAACATTCAGGTAGGTATTTTGGCTTGGATATGCGGATCCCGACTGCGGACTGGAATTGGGAAGCATCATTAGCTATTAACCTAGCCCATTAGCCCATTAGCCCATTAGCCCATTAGCTTGGAGGGTTCAAAGAGCCAAAGAGCTTACCAGCAACAGGCTGACAGGGGGCGGGACCCAATGGATGCGTGCGTGGATGCCCATGGATGCGACCCATATTTTAGTTGGTCCAGCCACTCGAACAATCTCAGGCCCAGTTGAGGAGGGAAGCAAAATCAATCGCCTAGGATTTCGGATTCCAGGAAGCTACTTGTACGGTGCCCTAGCTCTTCGTCGCATTGCAGAACAAACTTCTGCCGGTGCCATCAACAACCGTCCGGACTGTTTTCTACCACTGTATTGAATCTGTACAATCACAACTGCCCTTTTCCATCGGTAGCCTTAGAACTGCTGCAGATGAGTCACTGACAGTCGTTGTCCGCGACTCTCCCGACTTTTTCCCACCCCGAAAAGCGATCTCGTCTATACCACGATACCGAAACGACCGTGGTCATCTTGCGTAGTCCCTTTACGTGTCTCGAGCCGGCCGGGCTCATTCGCTCATCTCCTTCTGCTGCCCTGTTCACTTGTTCGTTTGAGCGCAAGTCGCAGTCAAAAATGAACGGCATGAACGGCCACTTTGGCCAGCCAAACCCGTGGCAGGAACACAAGACTCCAGATGGACGCCCTTACTACTACAACCCTTTCACCAAGGTCACGCAATGGACAAAACCTGAGGAAATGCTGTCGCCTGCCGAGGTATGTTATGAGAAGTTGAACTGCTCTTGATTACATTGCTAACTGAAAACGACAGCGCGCTCTAGCAAACCAACCATGGAAAGAATACACGGCCGAAGGTGGGCGCAAGTACTGGTACAACACCGAGACGAAGCAAAGTTCCTGGGAGATGCCCGATGTCTACAAAATGGCTTTGGGCCAGGAGAGCAGCAGTCCCTCCACCCCTGCTGCCCCTTCTGCTTCATTCTCTTTAGGAGGTGGTGGCGGCGGTAACTACTCGAACCAGGGCTATGACCACAGCCGCGACAGGGACCGCGATCGTGACCGGGACCGCGACCGGGACCGCGACCGTGATCAACGCGATATCTACCCCGAGTCGCGTCAGTTGACCTTTGGCAACGACCCCCGCGTCCAATCCTTCGTGCCCGCCAGCAATGAACCCGAGTATGACACTCCGGAGGAGGCCGAAGCCGCTTTCATGAAAATGCTGAAACGCTGCGGTGTTCAGCCAGACTGGACCTGGGACCAGGCTATGCGAGCCACCATCAAAGATCCACAGTACCGGGCCATTAAAGACCCCAAAGACAGGAAGGTTGCTTTCGAGGAGTACTGCCACGACATGATCATCCAGGACAAGGAACGAGCTAAGGAGCGCCTGTCCAAGCTTCGTTCAGACTTCGCCACGATGCTTCGCAGCCATCCCGAAATCAAACACTATACTCGCTGGAAGACGGCAAGACCCATCATCGAAGGCGAGACCATCTTCCGCTCCACCGACAATGATGAAGAGCGCCGCCAGCTGTTTGAGGACTACATTCTTGAACTCAAGAAAACACATGTTGAACGTCAAGCAAGTCTCCGCAAAAGCGCTATGGACGGTCTTCTCGACTTGCTTCCGAAGCTTAACCTCGAACCCTATACACGCTGGTCGGAAGCTCAAGGCCTCCTCAAGTCAACTACCCCCTTCCAAGTGGAGGAGAAGTACAAGACTCTGTCCGACTTTGATATTCTGACAGCTTTCCAGAACCATATCAAAGCCTTGGAGCGCAACTTTAACGAGGCACGTCAGGACCAGAAGAACAGAAAGCTGCGCATTGAACGCAAGCATCGTGAGGCTTTCGTCGGCCTTTTGCAAGAGATGCGCAAAGCTGGTCAGATCAAGGCCGGCACGAAATGGAGCCAGATCCACCCTCTCATCGTCAACGATGAACGTTATATTATGGCAACTGGCCAACCTGGGTCGTCCCCCATAGACCTTTTCTGGGATATTGTGGAAGAAGAGGAGCGCGCTCTTCGTTCCACAAGGAATGATGTGCTGGACGTCTTGGATGTGAGTCTATCAAGCTACCCGTGCTCTGAACCCTTGCTGATCGTATTACAGGACAACCGCTTTGAGTTGACCCCCAAAACCACGTTCGACGATTTTCTGTCCGTTGTCAAGAACAATCGCAAAACTGCTAACATTGATCGTGATATTCTCAATTTGATTTTTGAACGGGTAAGGACCTTTCCAATTCTTATATCACGAACGTCGTGACTAACACCTCATACAGCTTCAGGAAAAGAAAACCAACAAACGCTCGGATGACGACAGACAGACTGAGCGCCAGCAACGTAGAGCTATCGACGATCTAAGGTCTTTCATCAAGCATATGGACCCTCCTATCATGCACGAAGACACATGGGAGAAGATACGACCTCGCCTCGTAAGGACGACCGAGTTTAAAGCCGTGACATCTGAGGAAGCCCGCCGCGGTGCATTTGAGAAAGTGCTCCGCCGAGTTCGGGATCGGGAGGAGGAAGACAGGGATCGTCCGAAACGACGAGAGCGATCTCCAGATCGTGGTACGTACCGAGAAAAAGACCGAGGAGACAGATCTCACCGTAGCGATCGCGTGCGTCCTTCTCGCACCAGCCGCAGCCCTGAGCCAGATGCATACGAAGCAGACCGTCGCAAGGCTATTGCCGAGCGGGAGAAGAACTATCGTAAGTCAAGCATGGCCGAAAGCTTACTATCTGACCGCCGCGCATCGGAAACCTATCGAGAGCGTGATACACGCGAGGTCCGTGACCGGGACCGGGATCGAGATCGTGAGCGTGAACGCGAGCGCGAGCGTGAAAGAGACCGCGATCGCGAGCGTGAGCGGGTCCGGAGTCGGGACCGAGACTTCCCTCCCCGACCTCGCCGTGATGACTACGCCCGAGAGCGTCGGGATCGCGAGGAGGAACGCGAGCGTTCTTATCGTCGTCGCGTGGAGCGAGCGCCCGTTGACGAGTTGCCTTATGGTGATGATCGTCCAGCTTCTTCTCGCCGTCGCCGCGAAGACGATGATGACTTCGAACGTCGGGAATCGCGAGATTCGAAGAGGCTGAGAAGAGAAAGAACTCCACGTGAGCGCTCCCCACCACGCGAAACACGTCTTAAGACTAGGTCACCGCCACCAGCACCAGCAGTAGCCGCAGTACCAGCACCAGCACCAGCACCAGCACCCGCACCAGCAGCCGCTCCGCAACCGCCTGCGGTCAAGGTCGAAGAGAATATTCACTCGGGAAGTGAAGAGGGAGAGATCGAGGAAGACTAGGTACCACCATCGACCTACCATTCACGGCGCCGCTTTTCAGGGACGCCTCGCCGATGATTCCCTTCTCAATAGCCAAAACCACAGTGCGTTGCCACAACCGAATAGACGAACCACAACGCGGGAAAGCGTTTCTTTTCTTCTACCGAGAAATATGAATATGGACCCAGTTCGTTCGGGGAGAGACTCTTTTGACGTACGTGTCTGCACCCCGAATCTATGCTATACCTGTTGGGACATGATGACCTTTTGGCACACAACTCGGACAGACCGGAGAGACAGATCTAGGGGAACATCAAGCATTCTCTGGGGGCACAGCCACAACATTACCACCACCCATCCGTCGTTCATGTATGTCCACCTCTCCGACCATCCCTCGAGTACCGACACTCCATTTGCACCCGGCATGTCTTTCCTTCGGATTTCTTTCTATTACGCTCCCCGTTCATCTATTGTGACGGGAGCCATCTCTTTTACTCTTCTCGAGGTTCCTCCGCGAACAGCCTCTGGAAACAGAGCCAAAAAGGAGTATGTATACTCTTTTCTCCCCTCCTACTCAGTTCAGACAGACAGCCTCGAGTACATCTATGTATTTTCGTATCAAGCTCCTAGATAGTGTAATCGCATTGTGAATTGGACCATAATCTCACTAAAGGTGTTCATACTGCTGTCCTAGATGAATCACCACCTCCCATAATTTCGTAGACCCAATAGCCGTGGCCGCTTCAAAATCGAGTAACAGTGATCCTCCATGCAGACCCAGGCAAAATATGTATGCCGAATATATGGGTCACAGCCAACGGCATCACTTTGCATTGGAACAGCTACTGTTTATCGATGATGCAACATATAGCAAAAACTCGGTCCTATTTTCTTACCACGAAGCAAGCGCTGCCATTGTGAATAAGGCTGGTCTTCGTCAAGTGAACTATCTATGTCCTCAATTACTTTGTCTGTAATCAGTTCTCGCCGCTTTTTACCAATGAGTGGATTACATCAAACCGAGATCCTCCGTCAATCTGCCTGTTCCTCAATCTGCATCCATTGGCACCCTTCTAAACTGAAGGTTTTCGAGTGGGAACCTCTCCGCCTCGAGAAGAATGCACGTAAAGTAGTCACAGGACCAGGCAGGAGCAGGAGATGACTATCGCAGTCGGATATCCATCCGGCTCGTCGGCATCTTCACCACTCGCCTCGTCATCCAATCCACAGGGCCCGCCCGCGGCGCGGCACTTACTGTTGTTGTTTTGGACGTCGAGACACTTGCTGGAAGGAGGCGTGTTCATTGGCTGGTTGTCGTTTTCGGAGCCTCTGTCCTCTCGTCGGTGGCCATTATATCTTGGGACGCCCTTCAGGACGATTCGTTGTTCTCCTCCAAGAAGAACTGGGTTCTTGGTTAGTGACATACAACACATGGGTGGCTTAGAGATATGCTTACGTAGTTTCCATTCAACTTCTGTTCCTGATCCAACTGACTGTTCATCTTGTTGATACGAGGGCGGAAGTTGGTGGGGTCGCGACGGAAAGTAACATCCAGGTTCTTCAAGAAAGAGTTGCAGCCGGTCAAAAGCGACTCAGGGGTGTTAGCAGTGGCGTCCACACCAGGCTGGCCATCAAAGACAATGACTCTGTCGGCCAGGTATGTGGCCATGATGAAATCGTGCTCGACGATGAATGCCGTCTTCTTGGCGTGCATGATGAAGCGCTTGATAACTCGGGCAGCAATGATACGCTGCTCAGAGTCCAGGTAGGCAGACGGCTCGTCAATGACGTAGATATCAGCAGGAATACCGAGAGCAAGCACGATAGCGACACGCTGCAATTCACCACCTGACAAGTTCTTGACTTCCTGGTCAATGAAGTCTTCAAGCTTTAGGGGCTTGACAACATCAGTCTGGAACTGAGGCGACAAGAATGCGGTTCGGATCTTCTTGAAGAACAGCTGGCGGACGGTTCCGTCGAACTTGGGGGTGATAGTCTGGGGCTTCATGCTGATCTTCATCTCGGGGACCTTCTGGTTGCCATCGGGCTTCAAGGCACCGGCCAGAAGCTTACAGAATGTCGTCTTGCCTGTTCCGTTCTCTCCCATCATGACAATGATTTCTGAGTCGGTGAAATCACCGGTCTTGATGTTCAAGTGGAAACCTCCGAGGGTCTTCTCCATCTGGGGGTAGCTGAAGGCTCGAACCTTGTCGACCATAAAGTCATCAGCGCCCTCAGAAAGGCGGAAAGTCAGGGATTCTTCGCGGAATCGCAAGTTTTCGGTGGGAATATGACCGTCGAGGAAGATGTTGATGCCTTCACGGACCGAGTGCGGAAGCGTAACAACACCGTAGATGGCGGGTCTACCGTAGAGAACGCAGACGTAGTCGGAGAGATAGTCGAGAACGGATAAATCGTGTTCAACAACGATGATGTAGTTGTCGGAACGCGAGAGCGAGCGAATGATGCGGGCTGCAGCTAGACGTTGCTTGACATCCAAGTACGAGGAGGGCTCGTCGAACATGTACACATCGGCATTCTGGACGCAGACGGTTCCAATAGCAAATCGCTGAAGCTCACCACCAGAGAGCTGGTTAACTTCACGTTCCAGAAGATGCCGAAGTTCGAGAGTATCGAGGACCGCGTCCAGGTTACCAAGCGAGGCGCGACCTTCGAGGAGAGCCTTGACCGACTTCTCCGGGCCACGAATGGCCTTGGGAATCTGATCGACGTACTGAGGCTTGACGATTGCCTTCAAATCATCTTCGAGAATTTTAGTGAAGTAGTTTTGAAGCTCAGAGCCTCGGAAGTACTTGATGACATCGTTCCAGTCAGGTGGGTTCTCGTGGCGACCCAAGTTGGGCTTGAGCTTGCCGCTGAGAATCTTCAGTGCCGTACTCTTTCCAATACCGTTGGTTCCTACCAGACCCAAAACGTTTCCGGGCCGGGGCATAGGCAGACGGTGAAGCTTGAAGCTGTTGGCAGTGTATCGATGGGTGACCTGAGACTCGAGGTTGGTCGGCAGGTTGATAATTGTGATGGCGCTGAACGGGCACTTCTTCGGGCAGATACCGCATCCGATCTGTGTGTGTTAATAATCGATACCGCGTCGCAGATAGCTTCTACAGCATATCTAGGCAGCTAAATAACTTACTGCAAGATTGTCAGTATTTTTTTCCCAAGGGGGTTCTAGATCGGGATGCCTTGACTGCATACGTACCACAGAGACTCTCAGAAATAAAGGCGAGCTTCGAATCCGTAGCGACTTCGATACACAGCTTGCCACTGCGGACAACTGGGCATGACTTCTTGCACTCCTGGCGACATTTCTGAGAAGGAGAGTCAGTATTTCCCCCGGGCGTTGGCGCAGATGTTCGCTCATACCTTGGGCTTGCACTACATTTTGTGTGTGTCGCATTAGCACATCGTCACATTCTCATGGCGGGGTAATTCTAATCCAGGAATTGGTGGGGTTGAATTTTTACCTTGTCAGAGTTGACAATGGCGATACTGTTGCATGTATGGTTAGCGACATGCCAATGTCAATGTCTATTCCCACGGATCTGGGATGTTTCGCCCAGCGGGAAAGGATGGACGTCTGGAAGTGAACCTACCGGGTGAGTTTGTCAGACATGATGCTGGCTGCTCTTGTCAGTCCTGGATGGTTCCGATCAAGTGTTGAATGTTGGAGGAAAAATTGCGCGTGGCACAGTCGGCGATCAACAACAAAGACAAAGAGACGATAGAGTTGGCAGTTGTTCCGCTCTGAGTCACGCAACAGGCGATGATACGAGCAGTTCAGAACGAGGAAATCTCGCGTATCGCACAACTGGCCGCAAAGGATGGGAGTAGGTCTGGGAGAAGAATGAAATATGCAGCCTGCAACTTCTAACATCCATAAGCCCTAGGTACTTTTTTGGTGTGGGGGGCCGGGCGTGCCCAATCACTGCAATTGTATTGCTGATTGAGGTTGATCCCAAGATCCTTGCTCCATCACTTTGCTCCAACTCTGTGGACTCTTACCACTCACTCATTGCTCATACTTGCCATTCAATTGTAGCTCTTAGCACATAAGGCCAGTTTATTAGATTATTGGTTAAGTTACGTAGGTAGAGAAGATATATTCACTAATCCACATCGGCACTGCATTACAGTATTACAGTATAGGCATCGCTTCTCTACATTCTCTTATTAGGTACAAACCTCTCCCAACACCACATGTAATGGATGCCAGCATACCTCTTAAATGTAAGCAATACATGTATTTATTTAGCTGGCCGAAAAATAAGGCATGTCTTGTTTCCAGCAAACCCATCTTACATGTTCATAGGTATAACTTTTAACTATGCCCAAAGGCATGCGGATTAGTTGGTTCTTGCAGTTGCTCTGAACCACGAGCATTTACCGCAAGCAGCTGCCCAGCTGCCCAGCTGCCACTGGCAAGTTGGTCTGTCTTGTCAGGCTTCGGAGTTGGTCCAGTGCACGTGGCACCACCACCTTGGAGACCGTAGTCTGTTCTCTGTGTAAGTCTTATAGAGTTTGTGTTCTCTTCCCACGACGCCAGGTTGAGAGTATCAACACCGGAGAAAGCGAGAGTCGCAGCTACATGTAGATGATTACGACTAAGTAGACTGCGAGGCATTGCGGTTTCGTTAGCCAGTGAATGCATAGTTGATACCTATAACTCGCGATACGAAGTAAGTACCTACTTACTCAACCAACCTCCTTATAAACAAACCCGGCCAAATACGCGTTATCCACTACAAGGGAACTACATATGTAGCCAAATAGCCCACTATCCTGTCGCCGACTAACCATCGCCAGCCAGCCAGCTGCCAAGTATGGTGGTCACGTGAACAAAGTAGAATATGACATGATTGCAGCGAGTGTGGTTCGTCCTCTATAGAAAAGAAGTCATTTTCAGTACGTACTGGCAGGCCTGAGCGTTGACCAGGCTGCAGTAGAATTAAGCCTCAACTACATGATTCTACTTAGTTCGTCCTTCCTCGATAAAATGAAAGGAGATAGATGAATCGGCCCAAAAAGGGTGCTACATGCATAAAGAAGTGACTAGATACGGGTGTTGGTTGCTCTACTTAAGAGCGGTTGACTCGAAAACGGCCAGCTTTGTTCAGGTGGTTGCTTGCCAGCTTGATCATTGATTGATTTGATTAATAGAGACAGCCAGCCAGCCGCCTGCATGATCTCTTTCTCCCCGCCAAGGCCTAAAAAATCATAGCCTCAGTACCCTCCTAGGTTACTGAGCAACATATTTTGTCAGTACTGCTCAGACCCTCGCGACCTCACTTGCCTACAAGCCTAACCTTATTGCCCAGCGATTTGGCGCCAGACCCACTAGATCGATTTAGGCTTAGAGCATTTTCCTCGTACCCACCTTGCAGACCTGCTCAATTGATCTGATTGATTCCTGCCTGCCAGCAAAAAGATCCAAACCCATTGCCCCCAGAATTGGAACAGAACGCCCTGGAGTCAGCACCTAGGCAATCTCAACACATCACCACCACACACTCTCTCGTGTCTTCGGGGCCTCCCCTGCCCTAGGAAAAATCCCCAAAGAAAGTCTTTTTTTTCTATTGGACTTTCTGCTGTACTCCTTCAGGTGGTCCAGTTGATGAATTGTAAGTTGCTCTCCCTGCTCCGGAGCCGTTGCGTGCTTCTGTCCTGTTGGCAAGGCTGGGCTTTGCTGGTCCGCCTATCCAGTCCAACATGCAATATCTATCGCGAAAACTGTCACATGTAACCCTGCCGTCGGATGCTTCAAGGCACTTGAGCTCTCTGTAATGGTTGGAATTGATGGATTCAGCTGTTCTCGATGCCATGCAGCCATCAGACACGTTCTGTTGCCCTGTCTTGCCCATGGTAGCTCGCGTCTGCTCTTTCATCAATCAGCCTCGCGATCCATCTGGAGCCATCACTATTTGCGCCAGAGACCCTTGAGAGCTTGATTCGCGCTCAATTTCGCATATGATGGCTCTGATGAGATCGCCAGTGGTCGTTTCCCATGGCTTGTGCTTGTTTACTCGCTCTCACCGTGTATCCTGCTAACCTAGTCATCTCTTAGGCACCTCGCAAGAGTGCTATCATCTACCACCATGTCGAGCTCGCCAGAGCCCAGCCTAGCCAATGGCCATGGCTCGCCAATGGAAGAGTCTAGCCCATCGCCCGTCGCCGGCGGTGCCCAAAGTGATAGCGATCTTTCCGAAGTTAATGACACGGTCGTTATTGCCCGGCCTCGTGGCTCCCCATCCGCGTTCGATCACGATCACGATTCCGATTCCGATGCGAAGCAAGATTCCGAGCCTCACAATGCTGCCGAATCCAGTGCCGAAGAAGGCAACGAGGTTTCCGATGACGCTGATTTCGATGTCGAAGACAGTCCGGTTGCCTCTCACAGTGATGTTGCCCAGGATGAGAGGTCAGAGTCCAATGATTCTCATCGTGCTGCCAAACGAAAGGTCGCCGGTGGTGAGAACGAATACATCGCGGCAAACCCAGAGCTTTATGGATTGAGGAGAAGCGTACGTTGACTGAAAAATTTTCACTACCCTGAATCTGGCTGACCGAAACCTTAGTCTCGCCCAACTAAGCAGGCCAAAGTTGTAAGTTACACTTCCTCGTCGCTGCCCTGGCACACACTTACATTACAGGTCGACTCCGATGATGATGAGGATGCGGACTCCGAGTCTGATGTCCCTACGAATAGACGCTCCAATAAGAGACGGCGGGTGGAACAAATCTCTCAACAATGTAAGTACCGCTACCCGGCCATTGTGGCGTAGTATCGAGGACCATGTCGTCCTCAATGTAACCGAGTCCGCCTAACACTGTTTGATAGCCTCGAAGAGAAATACTCCCGTCCGACATGCGCAAGCCGATGATTCCGAATCCGATACGTATGGCGGAGCACGCGCACGGTCTTTCATGAAGAAGGCTCGTCGTGAACAATCTCAACCCCAAACATCGCACCTATACGCCGAGAAGCGCTGGTCGAGCCGGGCGGCCACACGTCAAGTCCAGTACCAAGAATCCGATGAGGATGATGACGAGGATGAGCTGACGCCCAACCACTGGGCAGGAGGCGAGGAAATGGCTGACGACTCCCCCTACATCGAGAAGGTTGTCGGTCACCGAGTCAAAGACGGCGGCGAACTGGCTGTGAATGCTTCCCGGGAAGATTTCGAGTATCACATCAAATGGGAAGGCAAATCCCACCTACACAACACATGGGACACCATGGACATACTGCGTGGCTACCGCGGAGTTCGCAAGCTCGAGAACTACTACCGGAAGACTATCGAGTACGAGGTCGACCTCAAGTTTGCTGGCGATGACATTCCACCTGAGACTCGCGAGCAGTATCTGTTAGACAAGGAGCGCGAGCAAGATGCGTTGGAGGACTACACCAAAGTCGAGCGCATCGTTGCAGTACGCGCAGGCGATGAAGGCAAGGAGTATTTTGTCAAATGGAAGGGTCTGTCATACGAATGCTGTACTTGGGAACTCGCTACACTCATTCGTGATGACGCTCAAGACAAGATCGATCTATTCCTTGATCGTCAATCTCGGTCCTGGACGTCAGACAAATCCGAGTCGAACCCCAATACCCGTACCAAATTCTTGAAGCTTGAGAAGCAGCCCAGCTACATCACGAACGGCGAACTCAGGGGCTTTCAGCTTACGGGGTTGAACTTCCTAGCTCTGAACTGGTGTCGCGCGAATAATGTCATCTTGGCCGATGAAATGGGCTTGGGCAAGACAGTCCAGACTGTATCCTTCCTCAGCTGGTTGCGCAACGAACGCAAGCAGGAGGGACCCTTCCTTGTCGTCGCGCCCCTCAGTGTTATTCCCGCTTGGTGCGACACATTCAACCTTTGGTCACCGGATCTCAACTACGTTGTGTACCTTGGTAATGGTGAGGCACGCAGCACCATCCGTGACCACGAATTGTTGATCAACAACAACCCCAAGAAGCCCAAGTTCAATGTCCTTGTCACCTCATATGAATACATTCTGGCGGATCCCGACTTCCTGCGCAGCATCAAATGGCAGGCTCTGGCTGTGGATGAGGCTCATCGTCTGAAGAACAAGGAGTCGAAGCTCTATGCCGAGTTGATGAGTTTTGGTGCCCCAGCCAAGGTTCTCATTACCGGTACTCCAATTCAGAACAACTTGGCCGAGTTGTCTGCCCTCTTAGATTTCTTAAATCCAGGAAAGGTTGTGATCGATGAAGACCTGGAGAGCATGATTGATGCTGATGCCCAGTCCAAACTGCAAGAGCTTCACGCCTCTATTGCACCTTTCATCCTGCGCCGTACAAAGGAAACTGTCGAGACGGATCTGCCCCCAAAGACTGAAAAGATCATCCGCGTCGAGCTATCAGATGTACAACTTGAGTACTACAAGAATATTCTTACACGAAACTATGCTGCCCTGAACGAAGGCAACAACGGCCAGAAGCAGTCCTTACTGAACATCGTCATGGAGCTGAAGAAAGTCAGCAACCATCCTTACATGTTTCCAGGTGCTGAAGAAAAGGTCCTCAATGGCAGTGAACGCCGAGAGGATCAAATCAAAGGACTCATCACCAGTAGTGGCAAGATGATGCTCCTTGATCAGCTGTTGACGAAACTGAAGAGAGACAACCACCGTGTTCTGATCTTCAGCCAGATGGTTAGAGTGTTGGATATACTGGGTGATTATCTGCGTCTGCGTGGCTACCAATTCCAGCGACTTGATGGAACGATTGGTGCCGGCCCACGACGACTTGCCATAAACCATTTCAATGCCGAGGACAGCCAGGATTTCTGCTTTTTGCTGTCTACCCGTGCTGGCGGTCTCGGTATCAACCTGATGACTGCTGATACAGTCATCATTTTCGATTCTGACTGGAACCCCCAGGCTGATCTCCAAGCCATGGCGCGTGCTCACCGAATCGGCCAGAAGAAGCCCGTCACCGTTTATCGCCTTGTGTCTAAGGAAACAATCGAGGAAGAGGTATTGGAACGTGCGCGCAACAAGCTTCTCCTTGAATTCCTAGCCATCCAAGCCGGCGTCACAGATGACGGTAAGGCTTTCAGGGAAGAGGCCAAGCAGAGAGGCCTGAAGATCGATGAAGCTAAGTCGGCCGATGATATTCAATGGGTTCTCAAGATGCGTTCGCAGAAAATGTTTGAACAGTCAGGCAATCAAGAAAAGTTGGAGAAGCTCGATATTGATTCCATCCTGGAGAACGCAGAAGTCACCAAGACCCAGATCAGCGACAAGATGAACCTTAGCACAGGCGGTATTGATTGGGACAACTTCATGCAGTATACCGATGTCAAGGTCGACGACCTCAACCTTGATTGGGATCAAATTATTCCCGCTGAGGAGATAGCCGCTATCAAGAACGAGGAGGAGAAAAAGAAGAACGCCGAATACCTCGCTAAAGTCGTGGAGGAAAGCGCTCCGAGGCGGGCTGCTCTCAAAGGTGTCAAGGATGATGGTGATACCGAAAGAGCAGAGCGTATGGCCAAGAAACGGGAGCGAGAGCAGCTCAAGCAGGATCGGCTGGAGGAGCAACGTGCTTTGCTTTCTGACCCGAAACGGCCGCTCAATGAAAAGGAGACGCGTAACCTCATTCGAGCGTTCATGCGTTTCGGTCATATGGATGACCGGGCGGATGAGCTCCTCCGCGATGCTCGACTCAGCGACAGAGACCGATACTTCATCAACGACACCCTGCATGCACTCTTCCAGGCGGCTCAAGATGCTATGGACAGACAAATGGATGATATACGTGCTCAGGAACAGCAGACCAAGAAGAAAATGACCAAGAAGGACATCAAGGCGGTCATGTTCGACTTTGGCGAGGTAAAGAAGATCAACGCTGAGACCATCCTCGAGCGACCTCCTCAGCTGCGATTGCTTCGCCGCGTTGTCAAAGAACAGTCTGATTTCCGCAATTTTAGACTGGTTGATGCCACCAAGGCAGCCCACTACAGTTGTGAGTGGGGTGCCAGAGAAGACGGCATGCTGCTTGTTGGTATTGACCGTTACGGTTTTGGAGCGTGGACTCAAATCCGAGACGACCGCGAATTGAACATGCAGGACAAGTTCTTCTTGGAAGAGCACCGCATTGAAAAGAAGCAGGAACGCGAGCATACCGAGGTCAAGGTTGCCAAGGCCCCAGGCGCTGTCCATCTCGTGCGCCGCTCCGAATATCTCCTCTCGGTCTTGACTGCCATCCACTCTGGCGATGTGAATGCACAGAAAGTGGTGGAGAACCATCATCGGAACAACAAGAAATCCGGCCATGCCATGGCGAACGGCCACAGACGCTCTGATAAGACCAGCGCGTCGGCCTCGCCGGCACCCCAGAGCATCAAGAAGCATGCACACCATCGGGAGCGTGACAATGACCGTGCCCATGCACGCAGTGAGCAGCACCATCGCTCTCGCAGCAATGTTGGTGAAAGCGGTACACCACGTCCGGACTCGAAGCGCAAGCATAGCGGTGATTTGGATGAGCGGAATCGCAAGCACCGTCGAATGGAGGAGCAGAAACGCTCCGAAAGCGAGGCGAAGGAGCCTGAAACAGATGAGGACGATGATAAGAGAAACGCACCCATCATTGCTGCTCTTATGCAGCCTATCTGGCTCCACGTCGAAAAGGTCGAATCGTGTACGAAGGTCAACATACCTATCGCCAAGGCCAGAGCCAAGGTATTGAAGCATGAGATCACGGCTATTGGTAATTTCATTGAAGGCCTGCATAAGAGTTCGGGGCTATCCGACCAGCAGCTCGCGGATTTGAAGCCTAAACTTTGGTAAGTCGGATTTGTTTCCCCATGATTGCTTAGAACCAACTTGCTAACCGTACCAGGCGATTTGTCTCCAAGAGAATCCCTGCCTCTGATAAAGACAAGCAACCATCCGGCAAAGACAAGCCTGCAGGCCCCGATCCGAACAGGATGACAGGCCCTCGGCTTGCTAGCCTCTACCAGCAACTGAAGATGGCTGAGAAGAACGGCGATACTCCCAAAGCCAATAACGGAGACACGGCTGTGGCCAATGGCTCTTCTCGAGGCGAATCCTCGAAATCCAAGCACTAATTATCCCGCTCTCGGGCCACATATCCCGAGGGCTCACTCACCCTGACCGGCTAGCGGCATCAACGCAAGACGGCAACAAAGCATCCCCAGGCGTTACGGTTCGGTATCGTATTGATGTCGTCTCCACCATGGTCTGGAATTATGACATGACATACCCAGCAAAAGCATCGATTTATAGGACTTCTGGCGTTTTGGTAGGATCCGCGACAATCAGCGGATCCAGCGTTTGATTTATTGTTTCTACATGTACACTGGCGCCCATCAACCAGAGAGGGCAGGATGTACTAGTAGCGCGCGTCCCACGGCCGTGTCGTCGTGGCTTTTGTCGTGTTTGCTCCTCTCTTCCTAAGCTACGCCGCCATGGGGTTGGAAGGCAACAAGAGCACATGGTACATGGTGGGGGAAGTGCGGACATATATGTGACAAATATGGTCATGCTATGCGGAATATCAACCAGGCGTGTATTCATTCTCCTAGCCGCCGGGCGAGCTCCTCTCATTGCTCTCCTCTCGTCGGGTCGCTGGCATGGTGATGGTGGTGGTGAAGAAGCCCCTAGAAGCTCTGCATCTCTCGGCTGGACAGAATCCAGCCTGGTCGCTCGATTACGGCGATTGAAATGCTATAGATTCAGATACTGTCACAAATAAATCGTCTATATTAATACCTAGCTTTGGCCTCTCTTCTCTTGACTGGCAAACGCGTGATGTTTTAACAAAGTGCCTACCTGGTTAAGTACATGTAGTTTCCTCTACACAGGTCCCATCCCCATCACATGGGTCGCCCTCTAGCCTGCTATCAAAAAGGGTTGAGATGGACGTGACAGTCCAGACGACTCCACCTGACCGCCATCAGAAATTTTCGCATTCCAGCCAGCAGCCAGTTACAACTTGCGCTCCGCCCATCTTTCCACTTTTTCCACTTGCCTACTTAGTCGCTATCAACGATCGATTATACTATCAAACAATACAAATACCATCCGATGTGGTGTAGTGGCTAACATTACACGCTCTCATTAAGTAGTACCGTGTAGCCCGGGGTTCGATTCCCCGCATCGGAGTTGAAATTATCTTTTGTTCTTTTTGCTCATGTCTTTTAACTATGTGCTTGCCTTGTCACGGTGTTCCGCATACCGTACTATCTCCCCCTATGTATTTCTTTTTAACATTCATCCATGTTGAGGATCAGTTATTCAAGGTAGGCGTGACCGCAATCGGATTATACGGTGGAATGGACACTGACGTCTATCCAGCTTTTCAGCAAGGGCAAAGCAGGGGTTTTCAGTCGGAATCATATGGCTGTGACAGACCCTACCTAGCTAGACCTTTCGACTTCGTAGATGCTCCTAAAGAATAGGACTTGAAAATGGGCTACTCGGATAAATCAGTAGCATCAGTCAGTTAGTTTGCTGTTCTAGTGGTGGTGGTGGTGGTGGTGGTCGCCCACGCGTGCTGGAGCTCAGCTATCTCAATTGTGTTCGCCTCAGCTAGGTAGGTAGGTACTTAAAATTGCAATAATAGAGGAATATTCCAACGAACAGAAATACATTGTGGTCAATTTGGTTAGAGTATGAGACTTGAATTAAATACTAATTTAATCAAATAGGCAAAAGGTTTACGCAGCGAAGAAGAACACAACCCCTATCACATAACACATCACCTCACCTCACCTATGAATGAGAGGTAGGATTCCATCCTATCATAAAGCAGCGTAAGGGTAGGCCTCTGCGCCTGACTCCAAGACCAGCCTCCACTGCCTGCCGAGAACACGGAGCAGCGGCAGTGGAAACAGAGCGAAGTCCAGGAAGGGTCAGCATGCCGTGGTGTTGGCCCAGAATTGGCATTTGACTTTGTGGCAAAAGTCACAATCGAGAAACGAGTAAGCATACATCTTGCACCCTTCCCCAGCCCATCCAATTGACCATGGTGTTGTTCTGTTCTATTTTTCTTCTTCTCTCTTTTTTTACCTTTGCCTATTCTCCCGGTTGTCATGGGTGGCATCCGCCGGCTCGGTAGGCTTTTTGCGGCTGTACTGCAATGATGCTCAAGCGAATCGGGCTGTTGGAGATGCCGGGGTCAGCATCCGAAGACTGAAAAGTGCGAGGCAACACAACGTTGGCCTCGAAGATTCTACCAGTTGATACTTTTTATATACATGAGATTGTAGCCTACGCCAACATGTGCTTTCCGGTGAGTGGTTTTATGCAGGAGCCTCGTTGCCAGGAACGTGGTGTTACTACTCTCTGTGGGCTGTGGTTGGCTTCGCCATGTTATCGTGCGGTGGGCCTCCGGCATGTTGGGGGGGAGGACTTCCAGCATGCAAGGCTACATCGCGCCAATGGCCATCATGTATAACCACCCTTTCCGAAGACGTACAAAATCGAATAGAAATGAGAGGGCGTTCCTTGTTTGCAAGTGACTTATTCTTTCCCATGAATCTACTCTTTACGCGAGCAACTGTCTGCGGTTATACTTTTACTGTGAACCTGGTGTAAGCCAAGCCAGCTCGCAGGACTGACGTCTTCTATAAACCAAGTCCCTGTTCACACCTTGACCTGTCTTTTCGCTTTGAAAGAAATCCCAAGCAGGCATTACACCTACCTCCTTAACAAGTAGCCCAAGGGTAAAAGAAAAACAAAAGAAAACAAGAAACATGGCCTCACCCCTATCCCTCGCCAGCCCCTCGCCCCTCGCCCCGGCCCCGGCCACGCCGCCCCCCTGCTTCCGGTGCCACCGGCCGAGCGAGCGGCTGGTGACGCGCAGCTCGAACCGCAAGCACAACGGCGGGCGGCCCTACCACAAGTGCGTGCCCTGCAACAACTTCCTGGGCTTCGCCGACGACCGGGGCAACGACCCGCGCAACCCGCCCTGCCCCTGCGGCCACTCCTCCAGGACCCAGCGCACCGGCGCCTCCGGCCGCCTCCACTACGTCTGCCGCATGGGCACCTGCGACTTCTACAAGCCCTTTCGGGACGCGAGTGGCGCGCAGGTCAGCGTGGGGGAGGATTTGGTGGAGCAGATGGCTGGGCTTAGGATCATATGATGGTGGTGACGATGGAAAGGGTGACAAAGGGGTGAGAGGGTTGCTTTTGAGTCTGATGTATATCATGTTCGTCAACTTGATAAGGTAGTGGGTCGCCATTGTGGCAAGTTTCCGATGATGTGGGCGATGGTATGGCTTACCTGACGGCCAGGGTCGAGGCTGCTTGGTGCAGGGTGAAGAGGGCTGCTTCTGTAACATTTTCCTTGGCCGGAGTAGGTGCCCTAGGCAGACTGTTGATCATTGGTAAATTGACCAAAGCACAGATTGAATGAGACAACGACTATATGACAAAGTTGGTCTGCAAGTGTCCAATCGGCCACTGTCCTCCAAATGCTTGCCCTGCTACAGCCGATGCATTCACGCTTGTGTTGCTGGCAACTGGTTTTGGAACATATCGATATATAGTCACTCTGTCGAAGTGCTCTCGTCATTAGGAAATCTCACTTTTCGCACGGTCTTGCAAAACAAAGGAAAGGAGCGGGCGATAAAGATGTAGTGTGAACCGAGGCCAAGTGCCTTCGATTGCAGAAGCCATAATGCGATTCGATCTATAGTTGGTCTAATAGCTTGCTCTTCTGAGCCTCGATCCCGCTCAACAATGAACCCTTAGAAAGCAGAACTCCCTGAGTGCATGCTGAAGGAGTCGGATTTGGTATCTCCCCTTCGCCAAAGCCGTCTCGGCTCGCCAAAAAGAACGCCAACACAACGCCATGGGATCCTCCTCCGTTAGAATGTTGAGGATCCTCTTATGCAATAATGGGGGCACGCAGAAAGTCCTATGTACAGTGCATGCGCTCCAATGTATATACGCAAAGATGTAAATTAGTCTCAAGGCCAGCCAGTCAGTAGCCGAGACGATGAGCGAGTAGAGCCAGTCACTCGATAAGGTTCGCCATCCCTCGCGGTTTCGAGGGGGGGCTGATGGTAACTCCGGAGTGCGCAGATCCCGGACGAGATGACTGTGTGGGTGTAGCCGGAGGGGAACGGTGGGCATTGGTCTCTTGTTGGAGCTGCGAGTTGACAGCGTCCTGAGCCTTGTTGGAGTCGTACTCGGCGTCAACTCGCTTCTGTCGAGTTGTCGTGGGGCGCAGGGTGAATTCGGAACGGGTCTCATTAGGCCCGGAGTCTTTGGATTTATCTGAACCCGCCAGACGCTTGACCGGCAGTTTTGAAGGCACAGCGGTAGCGGCCTTTGTAGCCTTGAAGGAGTTCTTGACCGTGGCTGCCGGTACTGCTGGTTTCTGCTCCGCCTTCTTTGACTGCCTGGGCTTCCTTGGCGCGGGCTTCTTTGCGCCTTTGGCAGCAGCTTTGACGGCAGGTTTGGCATCGACAGTGGCAGCTGGCTTGGCCCCGGGAAAGAGGAGCTGACTCTGCCTCGTTCGCGTCCCAAGTTTTCCGGTGGGTAAGGCATTCCGCATCTTGGGACTAGCAGTGGGTGTAGGTATGCCCTGAACCTTCTCGATCGACTTGGGCTTGGCCTCAACAGGCGTGACGGCGCGAGATTCGCTCTTGGCTGTTTCCGAGGCCGAGAGGCTCGGGGATGGGATCCTGACCTCGAGTTGGGAACTGCGTATGCTCTTCTCGTACTTCTGGGCATCAACTTTGACATCATCTCCGTAGGTCTCATCCCAGTGCGGTAATCCAACCAGATTGGCCACATCGTCGCATTTCCCCCGCACCACAATATCCCAGCACTCCCTCAGCTCCGCCCCGGCTGGTTCAGGATCCAAGTTGATCCAAACAGCGATGCCATCTTTGCGTTCCCTTGTGACTTTACACATGTTGCGGACGATTTGACGCACCCCGGGGATTTTCATGCTGGTACCCACCACAATGACAGCGTCGGGCCTGGCGCGCGTATCGGCCTTGACAACGTTGGCAATAGCTTCCTCGTCGGGGTTATACTCGTTATAGAGGACCATCCTCGGGCGTAGTTTACCGATACCATGGCTGCGTTTGCCAGCGTAGGAAGTGCGAATAGTGTCCATCTCCTCGCAACTCTTGCACGGAGGCGGCTCCGGCCCGTGGAAGAGAGAGCCATCGAAAGGACTGGTGCTGTTGCATTTGGAGCATGTCATTTGCTCGAGACCTCCATGCAATTGAATCGTCTTGGGCCAAGGTCCTTTCTCGGGTAACGGAATTTGAGTCGCCAGCGGTTTCATAGCAGTGTCGATGCCGTCTACGTTCTGGCTGTACAGGCGCAGGAGGCGACCTTCTTCGGCCAAGGTCGCGAGCATGTGGTGGAAGGGGGTAGGCCGGGCGGTTTTGGTTTTTTGAGCCAACTCTCGAACCATGTCGTGGAAAGACGAAGTTGAATCATCGTGCTTGTAGACCGAGGCGTCGAAGAGCTGCTGCCCAGAGCCCTTGAGCTTCTGGTCTTTGCGAAGTGTCTTGAAGAGGCCGTCAGAAGAACGGAAGTCCGGGACTATCAAGGAGAAACGTAGGTTAGCAAATGTGGTCAGGAATCTAGATCGTAGTTGCAAAAGCTTCTGAGAAGTGGGGTGTGTGTGGTAGACATGTACTTACTTCCAGCGGACACAGAGATTCCGGCTCCCGCAATAACAACGATCTTTTTCTTTTTGCGCAAAGACGACTTCAGTCGATCTATGAGTTCTTCGTCCTGCTGGTTGTCCGTGTAGCCGGCCTTCAAATTCAGGTGCTCAGTGGTCCGGGGCTTGCGCTCCACTTTCCGTCGCTTTGCAGGCGGTGGACCTTCTGGGTTAACGCAGATAGAATCTGCGTCGGAGGAGTTCTTCATGGGCGAGGCGCTTCCCGAAGGGGCAGTTGATATGGGCGAGAGATATCGAACAATAGCAGCGCGCGGCACTGGAGAGAGCGAGGGCGACTTGGAGAGTTCGGAAAGTGGAGAGGACGGGGGATCTGAAGAGGGAGGGTCGGAGAGATCTGAAGATGAAGAATCCATGGTTATATGCTGTGCAGTGGTTGTGAGGCCGACAATGGCCTGTTCTGATTGATTGTTCCTAAGGCCGACAAGAGTCGAATAATGTGTATTTGGCCCACTAGTCTCAACGGCGGCTGGGACAATCGATGCGAATAATAAAGGAGGGCGGAGGTCGGTTCATTCACGTGGGTGCGCCGCTGGATTGAGTGTTTGTTATCCCACAGCACAGTGAGGACTTAAAACGAAGGAAGACAGGCCGATGCTGGACACTGGAAATCTCATTGGGTCGCGAATATCCTGAATCAGAAGAACAATGCAACAGGTCGCGTCTCTCTTTGCGACCGAATGACACGCATGCGCATATATATCGAGAGTGGTTGTTGTCAGAAAGAGCGTTTAGACTAAGCGACCACGGCGAGGAGGGAGAGTTGGGAGTTGGTGCTGAGGCTCCTTTGCTTAGGCTTGGTTACATAGTTTGGGGTGCGAAGATCTGCATGTTATGAGCAGGGACGAGGTGTGGGTGGAACCGTGAACAGCGTGGACAGCGAGAGCAGCTGCCATGCATCCATTCATCCATCCATTCATTGGGGGGGGGGGAGGGGGTCGACTTTGACCTTTGACTGGCATCTACTACATATTTATTGTTGACTGCTGCGCTGCTTCTTCTCCCCCTTTTGCCTTTGTGACCGACAGCTGGACTAGGTATTTGCCGAAGCGGAGAGAACAAGAGCATTCGTACAAAAATGCATCTCATTTACTACATACTTAATCTTCCCCGTGCAGATAATACATCAATTGTAGTTCCTCTTCGTATGTGAATAGAATACTACATAAAGATATGGATGACTGTATTCACAGGGACCATACATTGCCCCCAACTACCTACCCTAAGCCCACAAGGGCTGTGATCCAGCTCTGAATAAATATGATAATGCTGCATTTAACTATATCTTTATGATGAAGACCTAGTCGTTTAATTGAAAAAGAGTGATTGACGGTGCAGTTGGTATGACCAGTGTATACAGGTATCAAAGGTTAAAAGGCTAGTCGGGAATAAGTGATCTTCACTCCATGTGCGTTCGCTCTTAGCCAAGTACCTACCCTATAATCTATATAACCTACCTAAGCCAAGGTTCATGTAAGAAGAGACTGGACCTCAACTAGGGCACTGCAATATATTGCTCCGAATCTTATATTCAAAACCAACAGGAAACTTTCTGTACGTGCACTAAGCATACCTGTCTACTCCCTCCATTGCAGCCGAGGCCTCAAGCCAAACGCGGTAATGAACAGGAGTTGAAGTGTACCTACTATTGATTGTCATACAGCACATGTACCTGTGAATAGAATGATGCAATTTGTCGGCAAGCACAGGGGAAAATCTAGATTGATACCACCGACCGCTGAAAGCTGGGCCCGTTGCTTTGGAAACTGCCCCTAAAAGTGGACCGAATGGGGGAGACATGTGGCGCTGATAGGTGTCTACCCGCCTAACCCCTGCCAATTCCATATTCCCATCATGTGGCCCCTGTCGAAGTGGCTTGTAGCTTACTTACCTAAGTAATTTGGGTTTGTAGCTGCTGTCTCGGTACCTTAGCCGTAGGTACAGAGCAGGCGCTAACGGTCCGCGCGTGTGTGTGTGTGTGTGTGCTTTCCATGCTTTCTATCAAGGTGGATTCCCATTCATCAGCCTTGCGATAAGTATTCATGCTCATTGCAGACCAGAGAGACCTTCAACCTTGATAATATCAACTTTGGAATACAAAAACCCCATACTTTTGACTCAATAATAGCTCGCTTTTGGTACTTGCATAGCCTCAGCTTCGAAAAGTGCATGGATGCATCTCGATTGACCAGCAAAGGGCAGGGAGGCTGACCCTCATAAGAAGGCTGAATTTAGAACCACCAGGACAAGGACCTCAAGGACCTCTCCTTCACTCTGCGCCCAATATTGCCATACCATATCCTAGCTCAATCCATGGCTTCTGAAAAGATGCCGCTCATACTCGATAACCCAATGGAAGGGACGGCTATGCAGGTCGACATGGGTGATGTGGATGATCTGTTCGGCGACGCAGTGCCCCTTAACCTGCAAGCCCGACCCCCAACCAGACGCTTGCTACTCCGCCTGGACGAGCTGAGGAGTCGTGGCAGTTGCCAGTATGTGGCCTCCCCGTGCTATCCTATGTCATGGCTGCAGCTGATTCCTATACAGAGGCCTGGCATGGTCCAAGTCTGGCACTATCGCCTCCATTGCTCCAGATGGCCAATCCCTGGACCTGCGCTATATCCGCGCCCATCCCAAGGACGCAACCTGGGGTCTCAGTGAGCCTACACGCTGTGTCGTCTCCCCGAACCTTTCGGGAGGCCCTATTGTGCATATCTCATGGGCCCCTACCCAAACCTCCGAGTTGGCCGTTATCGACGCTGCGGGGCGCGTCTTGATACTCAACTTCAATTCGAATCTCAATAAGATGCATCCTAGTCGCAAATGGGACACAGACCCCGTAGACGACCTCCACGCCGTCGTGGGTACGTATTGGATGAACCCGATTCCGTCTCATAGGGGAGTGGTGAGTTGGCTTGTTCCTTTTAGATACCACCCAGCTTCCTACTGTGCCACTAACTCCTGTGCCAGGGGAATCTATTACACGCACCAATCGTGAGAGACGGAAATGGAAATAATTATTCGATCGAGACAACGCTCGTCCCCCAGCAGGGACCTTTTCATCCAAATCCTACCAAATCCGTCTTCTTCTGTATTACTACCAATGGCTTGCTGAAGATGTTTTGGGCACAAAGCAACGGCAGAATCGAAGAGACTTCTCACGAACTCGAGAGCGTCGCTTCGGCAGACGATCTTATCACGCATGCTGCCATCTGCTCTGACCCGAGGTGTAAGAAACCCAAGCATGACTGTTATCAAACTGCTGACCAAATCCAGGGAAATGCATGTTTGTCGCTCTGGCCACGTCGTCTAAGCAGATCCAGCTTATCCAGATGCAACTCGACTGGGGAGTACCTGCCACCGCGAACAAAGCAGTGCCCCCAGGGACTCTAACACTCAGCCCAACACTGAAGACCAGACACGTAGTAGTCTCCAGTTGGCTTCAAAGTGGAAGCAATGAGACGCCTCTCGACTCATCCATGACACTGTTGTCCCATTTTAAGCTGTTGCCCAGCGCCTATGACCCAGGAACGAAGAACGTCTCCAACTTGATCGTGTTAACAGTGCGGTCTTTTGTGCCGCCCTCGGACAGTCCCTACAGTCAGGAAGTCCAAAGTATCATCGACCGTTGGGAAGTTGCTTTTGAGCAGCCGCAAACCCTTCACCCTTCCTTCGAGCAGCTGGGCTCAAGAAGAAATAGTGTTGGCGCTGCACCCCCGGTACGGCCTCCTTGGTACCACCACGCTCTCAGCGCTAACCCACTCGCAGATGGCCCCGAGAATGAAGAGGCTCGATCCTATCGTCGTCAACAAAATAGTTACAGGCATTCACATAATTCGAATGGGCACAGTGGTAGCCTTCACGTATCACGACGGAACGACAGAGTACCGAGACCGGGGCACACTGGCCGAGACCTGGAACTCGTTCAACCTGGACCGCATCAGCTCTGTCCACGACGCTGGTTTCACGCAAAGCGGAGAGCCGACATGTAGGTACAATTCACGCAAATTTATGAGAATACTGTGCTCATGCTCTGCCCCGTAGGTTTACAGACGGCTATATCCCCGACCCATTTCTCCGTTGTGCAGCTTTGCGAGGACGGGAAGGTTAAATGGCACCCAGTCCATTACACTGCTGCTGATCCTTTATCAATGACCGACGGTAAGATTCGTATGGACCCAAAATCGATGATGAGAGACCTAATGGCCCAGCAGCACAACAGTCAGGAGTCGTCGCCGCACTCACCATGTCCACAGCACAGGCTGCCACCACACATAACAACATTGACGACATTCTTGCTGTGGCGAGATATTTTGTTGGTAGGGAGAGTAAGTTTGCAATCATCTGGATTTTAAGAGCCAACCCCTGATTGACAACACAGAATTTGCCGAGCATTGGGTTACGGAGATGATCCGATTGATGAGAGTATCGATCGATTACTCGGAAGAAGCACACCATGACAGCTTAGTGCGCAACCACCTCCTGCAGCTTTGTCTAAGTACACTGAACAACTTGGGGTGGAATGGAGAGTATCAGCCTCGCAATTTCTGCGGTAAACTATCCATGTTCGCTCTTCACCTGCGCAATATTGTCATTCTCATCACAATCGCAAGCAATGGATCGATTCAGTTGAAGAATAACACTTCGCCGCTTGATGAACCAGGTAAGCCCAGCGTGCCCCCTCAACCTAGCTGAGCATCTCTAACACGGCCAATCACAGAGGTTGTTGATGCCCTCGCTGGCTGTTGCAAATGGTCTATCGATCTGTTATGTTGGCTGGCCGATTCGCTCTTTAATCTCTTGGACGATGCCAAATTCCTCAGCTTTTTGGAATCGCGGCAAGGCTTTGGAGACATGAGTGCGTATCTCCTCTCCAAGAATGAGGTCGCCCTGCACATGGTCCTGTCTTCGGCGATTCGAGGGCTACTCTCTGCCGTCTGCCGCCGTATGGCTGTACTTCATGGCATCTCCCAGCGCGCCCTCACGTACTACGAGACGCGCAACGCCAGCGGTTCAAAGGACCCCAACGCCCCGCCAGGCACTAAGAGCAACGGGCCGCCTGTCGCCCTACACCTGGCCTACCAGAAGATATACCTTTACACGAACGCGTCGCTCATTAACGTGGCCGAGTTCGACAAGCTTCTCACGACGCTGGGGGCGGATATCCGGAAGCAGTATAGCGACTCCTTTGCCGAGCTGGCTAAGCGCGCGGCGGCATCAGCCGCGCAACAGCCCAACCAGAACCAACAACAGGCCCCCAATGCGTCCAAGCCCAACCCGGGAGAGGAGGCGGTGAAGCGGGCGCAGACGCACTGCGAGCTGACGCTGCTGTTGGCGGGTAGCCCGCCGCCGCCCTTCCTGAACGTGGTCAACAAGTTCTTCAAGACAGACCTTAGGGAATTCCGCACGCACGTGGACCCGGCCAAGCTGTTCTTCGCCGACTACGGCATCCTTGAGGTGAACGACGACCCGCGGGCGCTGGCGGCGCGCAGACAGAAGGGGGTCAGGGTCGACGTGTTCAAGCGTGTCGAAATCTCCCGGACTAAGGAAGGGGGGCCGTCGACGGGAGCAGGTAGCAGCAGTGGCAACGAACAAGTGCAGTGGCGGAGGTGTGTGAGATGTGCTAGTGTCATGGAGGACGTGCCGACTAACAAGCCTGGCATCACGTTCGTGCTCAGCCAGCAGAGGAACTGTTCGTGTGGTGCGCGATTTGCGCTTCTAGGAAAGGGCGAACTGGTTGGCTAGTTGGTGAGGTTGAGTGAGGGTAGGCTTTGGACTTACCGAATACAGAGAGAGGGCGGTTATTTTAGGTGAAGCAAAAGGTAGAAATATAATTAAAAAAAAACGAACAGAACAACACCGTGATCAACTGGAAGGGATGAAGGGTGTTTATATGCTTACCTGTAGGAGATGATAGAAGAGCTTTGCTGTATTGTGTTGTGTTAGACAGTGGGGAGGAGGCGAATGAGGAGCCGGCCCTTTGGTGGTGAGGAGAGGAAGTATGTTCAGCTACCTACTAGGTGCCTGCTGCTCCGTGGTCTCGGCGAGGTTAGTAGGCTTGCATCCCTTCCTGTTCCTCACAGGCCATTTATTTGCCACGGCGCTCATCACTGCGACTCATTACTTTCCTCCCAGGTTACCCTCAAGGAGCACGTGTACTGTGGTGGATGGAACATTTGGGCCTTTCGTGCTTGGGTTCGAATCGGGCAAGGGGAGGATGTGTGTCTATGATTTTTATTTGTTAGCAGGCCAATTCAAGTCTCGCGCTCTTTCCAACTCGACCACGCGTGCTGTTCTGTTCGGTGGGATGTTCTTCTGTTGTTGTGAATTAAGTACCTAGGTGGGCAGCTTTTACACACAGCTCACCGGAGTTCAGGTGACATTGCATCAACCACTTGACAATGCCCTGCCGGATAAGCTTGGGTTGATGAGTCCCCTCCTGCCTTATTGTCTAGGATACCAGTAGAAATGAAGCTTTGGGAATGTCTGCTCACATAGCACCCAGCTGACTTCCAGTTGGTGCTGGAATAATCAGGGATGTAAACACTCGCCTTGGGATGGCTGCCCACGTAGCATCACTGATTCCCACTTGGAGTTGGGATGATCAGGAATGTAATAACTGAGATAGCTGCCCACGCACGTAGTATCATGCTGGTGTCCAGCTGGAGTTGGGATAATCAGTGACATAACAACTCGCCATGGAGTGGATACATATATGGCTACACCAGGTGTCTCAACTGGACTCAACTGGACTCAACATCAGGCGACGGTCCTTTCACGATGCGAGGTTTGGAGTCAACTTGCTTGCCTAAGTAATAAATCAACTAGATACCTTACGCCGCCCCAATGCTGCCGTGCCGTTGCCGAGCACCTTCCCCGAGTGAGCGAGCCTATATACTGAATAGCAATTGAAAGTGTTAACACGGAAAGATGCGTTGCGCGAACGTAGTAATAAAAAATGCCATGCCGATTGTGACCCATAATCGGTCTGTCTATGCCTACAAGGAAGGGTATCGTATCTCTGAACCCGTCCGTACCAGTACTGTGTTCTCTGCCTCTTCTTCTCCCCCCTATTCAACCCCCAATGTCGTTCCTCGATCTATGTTGTAGTAAGCAGCCAATGAACGCTCCTATGGCTCTCGCAACTCCGCAGCTCCTGCAAAAATATCTCTCTTCCGCTGACCCTCGCTTTTCTTATGGTGCAATGTCTTCATCACAAACTCGTAAGTCATCATCGTTACCGTCGCAGCTGGGACGGCACGCAGCATGTTGACGCCCATGCCCGCGTAGAAAGCTCTCAGGCCCTCCTCCGCATAAATAGTGCGGACAGTCCTTACAATGCCTTTGTACTTGGGTTCGGGGATCCCGTCGGGCCCTGACTTGCCGCCACTAGCGGTCTCCGAGATGCCCAGACCCTGCAGGTATTCTATTCCCGGGGTCGGCCGACGTTGTGTTTGGAGCCTTGTGCGTATAACTTCGTGAGGGTAGGTCGTAGAGCTGGCCACGATTTTGGAGAGTATCGAGGCGCTCAGCACGCCAAACCACTGATCCTTGAATTTGTCACTCGTCTCACCCATGCCTTGGCCTGTGAACTTCTTACGTAAATACTCGTAGGCTGGGAACTGGACAGCGACGTGCGTCAGGCCCAACAATGCCGGCGCGAGTCCTGAGTAGAATGACCTTAATCCCTCTGTGGCATACATCTTGCGAGCGGCATCCAGCGTTGAATTATAATGCCAAGGAGATTTGGCGTGCGGTCGCGACGCATTGCTGCTAGACTGAGACATGAGCCTGGTTTTGATGACCCAGATGGGATTCGTCACTATGGTGCTGCTTGCGCCCGCGAATATGGAGGAAAAGAAGTTGACAGCGATTGGATACCGCACTATTGGCTTTGGTCAGCAATCGTCGCCGACTTGGTACAGGCGCGCTTACATATGTTATATGCATCTCCCTGCCTTGTAAGGTGTTCTTTGCTTTTGTTGTAGACAGTGAACCATACGGCCCATGTCGGCAGATATCCCAGCACGATCGGCCCCAAACCTCGGTACAAGCCGCGGATGCCCTCGTTCTTAAAGATCGTCTTGAACGTGCCAACTAGGCCATTGTACATGCGTGGGTGGTGCTTGCCGCCAGACATGGCGATAAAGCCGCCCTGTGCCTGGAGCTTTGTCTTGGCGACATCGAGCGGGCAGGTGACCACACCCGACGTGAAGCCGCCGATTGCGCCGGCGACAGCATTGAATTGAGTGTCGGAGGCGTTAACCATCCAATTTTGCAAGAAGGTCGGATCGTCATCTCCACGGCCCAAAGCCATGGCTGTGGTTGTGGGTTGTTGGTGAGAGAGTGCAGTTAGGCGTTACAAGGTGACGGCTCATTCGGTTGTGTGATGTGCAGGATGAGGTTTTTCTCTCCAGCCATGGCTAGCTGCGACGGCAGGGCTGTATACCCATGGGCGAATGGTTTTGTCGTCCGTTGGGTTGAAGCCTCTGCCGTGGAAATCATCGAGTTTGACAACTCCAAGAACGTAGGTTTCGCGCATCTTGGAGGGTACCTATGACCGAGAGTGTGGCGTAATCGCGTGGCGTATGTGGCGTATCAACCCCGCGATGCTACCGCAGAGGGATCAATGGCTTTTCGCCAATTCAATAACATGCATAATTAAATACATCACCAGCTCCCTGGTTTACTAGTTCACATGTATCAATGTATAGCAAGTAGCAGCAGCCGTAGACCGATGGAATTGATGGAATTGATAGAATTGATAGAATTGACTGGACATTGGGAGAATAATAAACAGTAGGATAATCCTATTGGATCGATTTAAGATGTTTATTACAATTATACCTCCCAGACGAAAGTTGACGAGTTGGACTAACCAATAACCATGGTCTGGAACCGCGACCGGATGGTACACAATTGATAGGCACTGGGCAGAAGAATTACGTCACTAACTACATAATATCCATGAAGAGAATACCTTGGCTATCATATCTCCAAATGCATTATTCGAGGACACTCCCGGCATTATGCAGAGTCGTGTATAATGCGCATTTCAGGTGGTCGCTCGGGTACTACTTCCAAGCTTAACTCCGCAAGATTCCGGTCATCTGTCCGCCAGCTGCCAGCCACTACCTCGATGTTCAATTTGCGGATCCCGACTACCCGTAGAAGCTTTGATACAGGCCTGCGATTTTGAACGACGTACAATATCACTCACTAGAACGACTCGCCCAGAGACATCAATTCACCTCACGAACCCACCCCCCACCGCCCATCATGTCCGCCTACCCGAGTCTCGCGCCTTTTGTCATGAAGCGCCCCTGGCTGCGCAACATGCTCAAGCCCGTCGCCAACTGGTACACCAACGCCGCCGGCTACCGTCAGCTCGGCCTCAGGTACGTTTGCTACCGACCCCCCGTCCGCCTATCACCAATTGAGCTCGTCACAATGCGCAGTGGATGCTAGGACTCGGAACGGAAGGGGGAGGAGACGAATTGGAACCCGATTGCTAATTGCGGAACTCTTGGAATCGAAACAGGGCCGATGATTTGATCCTCGAAGAGGACGAGCAGGTCCTCAAGGCTCTCAAGCGCCTTCCGCCCCAGGAGGCCTACGACCGCGTCTACCGCCTCCGCCGTGCCGTGCAGTGCTCCGTTACCGCTAAGCTCCTGCCCAAGGACCAGTGGACCAAGCCCGAGGAGGTGAGAAACTCCCCAACCCTACAATCCCCTTTATTTCCCGGAAACGGGGTTGCGACTGCGAATTCGAAGCGAGGTCTCCCTCTCTTACCGGAGCAAATCAGGCGTACTTTGGGGGAATAACCAAGTCCAGCATGCTAATTATTGGTCAACCCACAGGACCAGCCTTACCTGAAGCCCCTTATCGAGCAGCTCAAGGCTGAGGAGAAGGAGAAGGAGGACCTCGACTCCCTCACCATCGTCAAGAACCACTAAATCACCCTACGGCATACCAAATATGTGATGCGCCGAAGAAAGGGAGAAAGGTGTGGGCTGGTGAACCAGCAGCAGCAGCAGTAGCAGCAGCCAGCACCTCGGGATGGGTCCGAGAGAAGGTGTAGACTAAAGACAGAGAAGCGAGCAAGCAAGCTTTGTACAATAGGCCGGAAATAGAGAACCTACCCGTGATGACATCCATGACGCCGTTTTGTTGTTTGTCTCGCAAGATACTCCGGAGAAGGGGGAGGCATTAGAGGAACATGCTTAAGTGTGCTATGAAACCGCTTGTGGCAGGTGTTTGATGTGGGAGAGGAGAGGGATAGCTGTATATAATGATAGACTGCTTCAATTCCCTCCCTGTTCGCCTACACAGAGGACATCTCACTCACACCATCATTGACTTCTTTTCTATGACTGTGTTTTTCAATCGCAGCTTGAATATTATCGTATATAGTCCACTCCTTCTGGAGTAGCTAACCGCCCAAATTTTCAGAACATGGCCGGCCTATAGGAAGTATTCTGATACCCAACATGAAGGCATTGCCCATAAAAAAGGGTTAATAGCTAGAACCTCCCCAGGCAATATATAATCATCTCTTCCTACTTGGCTGTGAGAAGCACCTGTGTATACCTGGTTGGGTTACCCACCAGTGCCCCTTAGAATGGGACGGGTCGTTCTGAACATTCAGCTCTGAAGAGGCATCAGAACTTGATATCAAAAAGAGGCGGGAAGTTAAGTAGAAAATTGGTATAATTAGCATCACCTATTCTCAGTGTCATTTGCGTCCCCCTCCCAAAATGCGTGGTCCATCCATCCATCAGATCCTATATACGCCCCTACTTGCCCCCCAAGAATCGTCTCTCCCTTCCTGCCTTTACAAGGAGAAAAGGATGCAGCTCTGCGGCAAAAAACTTGTTGTACGACCGATACGCATTGAAAGGTCACCACCTCAGGTATACCGTGGTCACCTCCCCCAAAATACACTTGCCGTTTCGCGCCGTTCCTTCCAGATACAAAAAACACTCCCTCCCACACAAGACTCTGCTACTATATGGATAGCCAGCTTCTATCAGTTAACTGTTTCCAAACCTTCCCAAAAGACCTGCTAGTGCTCACCCCTGGCGCATAACAGGGGCGCGCCAGGCACGCGGAGAAAAGGACAAATCTAATGCGCTTCGGTCTCGGCCGATGAAGAAAACAAAGTGGTTTGGCAGATGGATAAGGGAATCGACTCGTCGTCAGATATGAGGGTCTTGGGGTTGTCATCGACCCTTCAACACCAGACCGGCCGTCTTTTCAGTCCATATTCCACACCGTGGCAGGCCAAGTCCATGGGGTGACAGCGCTTTGATATGAAAACAGAACACAGTGAGTGCTTCCCCCAACTCCTCTTGGGCTTAACAGCTGATGTGAATTGCCGAATGCTGAATGGTAGGCGTAGATATGTTGTATGCGTGCATCATAAAGCTTTCGTACAGTAATTACGTTTCCCGTGCTGTCCCAGATCGGTACAACCAGGAAGTATATGATAAGACAAGAAATAGTACAGAAGCAACGGCAGCTCCCGTTTATGCGTTACCGGGCTTTTCATCAGTATCGATGTGCCAGACGACGTAGTTGGGCAGACCGTAAACGCCATAGCCCGCGCGCTTCGCCATCTTGGCAAAGCCTTCGGTTTCTGCTTGGTTCTCGAAGGCATAGCAAGGAAAGTTGATCCCTGATCGATGGACATCAGCTTTGACGAGAATGCTGACACCGCCGATGCCATCGAGCTCAATCTCGTCGTCCTTGTTGTTTCGCCAGTCGCCCATACGAGCCATGTGCTTTCGGCCAGTATCGTACTGCTTATAGCCTATAGAGAACCCAGATTAGCCAAATTAACAGGTCGTCTTTGCAGCGCGTATCTTACCCTCGGCGAGCACGACGTTCTTGTCCAAAGTAGAAGCAAGCTTCAATGCCTTCTCGGATTCAACCCAGGAGTTGTAATCGACTGTATGGCAGCGTATTAGCAAAGTGTGCTCCTTCGGTTTCTTTCCAGTGACTTACATCGTCCTTCAATATCTTCCCGTTTCTCATTATAGCGATGGAACCAGATGTCTGTGACCCATGTTAGCCTTTTGAACCTCAGCCCGCATATGTCCATGGAGCGTAGGCAAACGTACTCGGTACAATGACGTCGCGATCGTGCGCAATGAAATCCTCCAAAATCTTCTCGGGGCTGTCAACGATATCAACATCGCGCCAGTAAACCCATGAGTGGTTGGCCTTGAGAGTGGAGGACAGGAGGTAGTTCCTGGCCTTGCCCATAGCCTTGCGCCGTGGGCCTTGGGCTTCGAAACCGTGCCTGTCATCCACGTTCTGGCTGAGGTGAGAGCCGAAATCTTTCTCAACAATTGTGGCACTGTTGAAGGGAACCTTATCCGGACGCTCCTGGATGCGCTTCAATTCCAAAGCCAGGGCTCCAAGGGTGTCATCAGTCGAATCGCCCACAAGGAAGCCCAGATCAATCAAATGATGGGGATACGTCAGCTCGGCGATGAGCTCAAAGTATTTCGACAAATGGTTAGAAGCATCCTTGAGGGGGGTCAGGATGAGAACGCGTTCCTCGTTGGCGGCACCCTTTTGCGTAGACACAATAGGGTTCAGGTTGACATGCTCGATTGTAGAAGAGTTGACTTCTATCGGGGCGTGGTGGTTGAAGATCACGGGAGTTTGCATGTGCGCATGCCAAGCGTGGTGTTCGTTTGCAGACATGTCCATGGGCGGTTTCGAGGGGCCCCAGCAGTAGAAGCTATCGCAAAAAGATGGCAGAGTCAGTCAGAGGATCCAGCATGTGTCGCCCAACTGGTGGGATTTCCATACCTTTGCATCTCATTGGCGCCCGTCCTAATGCCGCGCCATAGTAATAAGACGATGCCGGCGAGGGCGACGGAGACGAGAAAACGCGTCTTGGTCAGGAACACCCATATCGCTCTCGTTGGGGGTAATTGGGACTTTGCTGATTTCCAAGTGATGCCACCTTTGGGGAGAAGCATGGTGGGCGAGCTCTTAAGGGTGGCCTTCCGACACGACCCTTAGCCAATCGAAACGCGAATTCTTGAAAGGAGCGAAGGTCGTCGAATCGGACGACTGTCGATCGAAGGGGGAGGTTCGATTCGAGGCGGCGCGACCTTTATGTCGGTGTCGTTAAGTTATGCGGGTGTGCGAGTGAGTGAGTGTGATGTACGAGAACCGTCCAGTATTGACCTGTAACAAGAACTTCGTTTTTTCAGGGGATAAATGTCCAAGCTGAATAGAAGGGTCGGATGGTTGTGAGACTAGGGACAGACAGCGAGTTTAGGCCTTGGCCTTGTGCTAACCCTCTAGGGAGGAGACGGGGAAATACGAGTAAAAAATGACCGGGATTATGCGCTCGCAGCCCAGTCCGGTGTACATGTATCTATCAATCAACTATCCAGTGCTGCCAGATGCCTGGTATTGAGGTATCTGGTTGAGCTGATTAGTTGCACACCTTCGTTTGGGGCTTCGCGAAAAGAAACCAGAAGAGGGGGAATTATATAAGTAGAGAGAGAGTACAGTAGGGATTCAACAGTGACGAGAAAGGAAGAGACCTGGTCATCAAGAGTTGGTAGGTATAGCACGCACTTCCAATTGCTGGTCGTGAAGATTGGGGTTAGGAGGTAGGAGGTAGGTAGAAATTCGGGGGACAATTCATTCGTTCACTGCGGGCAAGTCCACGTACCCTGTTAACCTAGGTGTTAGGTGGTTAGGTGTAGGTGCATTATCAAAGTAGTGGGATAATCTCGAGAGACCTAGAGTTGAGCCTTGGCGCCAGGGATTCCAAGATTGAAGGTTCAACTTTGCGGGCAAGATTAAAGATAGATTGGGATGGGGACATTACAGGCTCAATCCACCGATTATAATGCACCAGCGACCTGGCGCCGTATGCACGCCGCTAATCAACTCCAGTTGTCCCCGAACATGAAGTCGGGTAAAAGCAGTCTTACTACGAGACGATACGATACGATATTGTGAATATTGACGAAAGCAGAACGCACTCCTCGATTACTGTTGTCTATGCCAGTAAATCTCAGTACTGTAGCCAAGGAGGAATGCGGTAGTGCCCCAAAGCTTGGTAAAGTACATCCATCCATACATACCTCATGAATCGACACGAGTAGTGCGATGCATTGATCCAATTGAATGTGACGGCCTTGGTATGCGAAAGATACTGGATGCAGTGAGCTCCTTGGGAAGAGCACAGCAAGCTTTGATTGGGTGGCGCAACCATAACCCCAGAGGGAGCAGCACTAAAAGATGGATAACAGAGGTGTACAGTAGAAACGCATAAAGGAGAGAGCGCAATCTTTTCCAACATAGGTACGTGTGGCCAGGCCACTAGGATCGCAAGGACTTCGCTGTCCTCAGGCACATTGGACAGTACCAAGTCGATATAGGCCTGGCCGCGGAAGCAGTTGAATCAAGTGCATCGCTCCCGTTGAATCGTGGTTCAGATGAGGTGCACCAGAGCTATGACGGGACGATCTCTAACTCGTTACAGTACAGCAGTCTGGCAGTTAGGCAGCCCAGTCAGACACCACATCAGATCTGCTGACAAAGCAGGGCGTAAATGACATCCTCAAACTCTCATTCTCATACAAGCAACAGCAATACTATACGAATGAACTCACAGTACCAAAGCGTGATGCCGGCATCAATCGTCGCCAGTGTGATACATTAATTTGAATCCTACTTTTGAAAACGTCCAAGGTGATTGGTTTCCAAATCAACATGGTCGTTAGACGCATCTCTTCTAACACACTCTCCAGAACGTCATCAATCACCGCAACGTTCAGCGCAACGTTCAGTGCACATTCGCTCGCCAGAAGCCCCTCATTATCCAACCTCGAAGGTTTCAAAGGTCAGAAGAACCTTGGTTATAGTCGGCCACGCTGTGTATCACTCGAGACTTCTGTATTTCGAGCTTCTCTTGCTCCACTCATTCCGGTTGTGCCTTGTGGGGTTCAAGGTCGACTTACAGCTTCTACAATTTTCCAAGGCGTTTCGGCTACTCAAAGGATGTCAACACGCAGATCGGCTAGGCTCAGCGCGGTTGCTGAAGCCAAAGCTCTGCCAGAGGCTATGCCGCCACCTCTGCCCGTGGCTCAAGTGTCACGCAAGAGAAAGGCGGTGGCGGGTCCCGGGGATAACGGAGGAAGCCCGGCAACGGCTCCGGAGTTGGCAGCTCCATCCACGCCAAATAAGCGGCGGACAAAGGCTAGGGCAGCAGACCCTCCCCCGGTGACCCCGACTCCAGGGAACGCTAAGCTCTTCGGTGAACCCGTCGCCCTTGGAACCACTCCCAAGCCCAAGCCCGCAGCCGTGAGACGGCTTGCCGACCCAAATGCAACAAACGCGACCCTCTTGTCTCCAGAGACGTCTCGAGTTGTCGCCTCGAGAGAGATAGAGTTCCTCTCACCCACGAAGTCTAGCGGCATAAAATCTACTACCGCCAACATCCTGGACGAAGCATGTACACACCTTATTAAGATCGACCCGCGGATGGAGCCGCTGATCAAAGCCAACCACTGCCGAGTCTTCAGTCCCGAGGGGCTCGCCGAGAAGATCGACCCCTTCGAGTCGCTCTGCAGTGGCATCATCTCCCAGCAGGTCTCGGGCGCGGCCGCGAAGGCCATCAAGCAGCGTTTCGTGGACCTTTTTGACCCGCCCACGCAAGCCACCACGGGCCGCCGTTTCCCACATCCGTCACAGGTGGCAGTAACGAAGATCGAGACACTCCGCACGGCGGGGCTCTCGCAGCGCAAGGCCGAGTACGTCCAGGGCCTGGCGGAGAAGTTCACCGCGGGGGAGCTGAGCGCGCAGATGCTGGCCGACGCTCCCTACGAGGAGGTCCTGGAGAAGCTCACGGCGGTGCGCGGGCTGGGCCGCTGGAGCGTCGAGATGTTTGCGTGCTTCGCGCTCAAGCGCATGGACGTCTTCTCGCTTGGCGACTTGGGCGTCCAGCGCGGCATGGCGGCCTTCGTGGGGCGCGACATCGCCAAGCTGAAGGCCTCCAAGGCGGGCAAGTGGAAGTACATGGGCGAGAAGGAGATGGAGGAGATCGCGGCGCGGTTCGCCCCCTACCGCAGTTTGTTCATGTGGTACATGTGGCGAGTCGAGGAGACTGATGTTAGCACCATGGAGTAAAATCTGGAGGCACGTCAGATCACAATGTCCGGCTCTTGAGCCTTGGAGTCTCGTACCTAGTTACTCGATAACGTGTAACACTACACCGTCGAACCAACCTTGTCTAGGCCGTTCTGCCATGTGCCAGGCATCACCAGAGATGCCGTAGTGTTGTGCTATGAAGCTTAACAAGTCATGTGATAGGGAGATGCTGTCGCATCCAGTTGCCGGCTGTTTGTGCAACTCTTCTATCGTTTAAGTTATGCTTGCCATGGTGACTGCCATGGGAATCACTGCTACTTGATGCAAAGGCAACGCGCCGTTGGCTGTTTCATAATAGTACAATAAGGTTCTGCATTTGACTTTACGGAGGATAGCTACCCGTGTTGCTTTACGGGAGCAGAGATCATGGAAGTATATTATTAAGACCACCACCGGCTGAGCATAACCTATAGCATGATTGTCCATAGCTCTCTGACATCAACAGGATGCCGTTACCCCCCTGGGTCATGAATCAAGCATGCATACAGTCACTTATGATGACCACCTTCTCGTGTTTGCCCACGGCGCGCAGCTACGTTGTTTACATCGTTTGTTCCTTGTTTGCCAATCGGGAGGCAGCCTTGTCACCCCCAGGGACGTGGCTGTGCTCGGTAATATACCTCGTGATTGGGCCTACGCAACAAGCTTTTGAATCGGTTAAGCATTTCGACAGCGCGCAGCAAGAGTCGGAACAGGGGAGGGGAAATAGCCCTTCAACCAGAGAATGAAGAGACGTCAGATAAGTATCCGTTGTGTTTGTATGAGCAACCGCCGGCGGCCGTCCGGTCCACATGTGTCGGCAAGGCGCCGGTGATGAACGGTGGGTCGCAGAGCAGTAGCATGTGGTTTTATATAAAAGTTCAAGCACTTCTGCCCATGAACGTACGTCGTAAGATGGGATTCATACAAAGAGCCATGTTTGTCCTGGCGACGGATAATCGGATATGATAGTTTATAGGAACAACAACACGAAACATTTACATGGTCGCGAAACACGGAAATAGTGTGTACGTAGGAATGGCTTTAACGTTTTGGGACCGCGGCTGATGGACGAGACGGCTTCCTGCCTAAACATCGGCTTGCTTGGTTGGGTCTTGATCTGAAAAAGTCGGATGGATGACGTCGAAGCGCCAGGACGCCCCTGGACTAGGGGGGCCAAAAACGGGGACGCCGCGAGTTTGAGGAAGAAACACTTGCTTTTAGTTAAAAATAAAGAATGTCAAACCGTCCGAATCGCTGGGCTTTACTAGAGATACGCCGTCCTCAACTTGTTTTCTTTAGGATGGCTTGACAACTTTGGCTCAGACAGGGAAGCCTGTTTGACATGTTGTCGGATGTGTTTTGTGGTTTTTTACTTTTTCCACGACAATATGCTGTGTTGTCGAGACTGGTCATCCGCCGCCATTCACAACCCCCAAAACAGGGAATACCCAACCCCCTGTAATATCTATATAACACAGGATCGTTGTGCGAGATCTCCAAAAGCTTATTTGTTTTGTAGAACTTCGTAAAACGCATACCGACTTACCTAAACGACAAGCAAGTCAGACTCGTGCCGAGTTGCTGTGTGAGACCTCGTGTTCGTGCCACACTCCCAAGCACATCTGCTCCTGCATTGCAGGGAGATGCGTCTCCTACCAAAATAGGCAAGAGCCAAGTGGTGTACAAGTCTTGCCACTGGCTGATTGAATGAAGACTTTTTGTACGCCAACTTTAGTTGATCAGTAGCTTGTGGTGAGATAGATGCTGGACGTGAATAACCTCTCGATTGCCCCCCGTAAGTGCCGACAGATCCGACGTTCATGATTCACTCCAGCTACATGTATGTCTATGTTCTTCTTCTTCTAGTCTTGAGAAGAGCGGTGGCAAGTCGCAACCACAACAACATCCGATTTGGAATCTGCGATAGACTCTTGTTTGTTCGTGTTTGGGTAACCGCGAAGCATAGAGCCGAGCCGAGCTTTCAGACAAAGTCTTGGCCCCTTGGCATTTGGCAGTTGACAAGCATCGCACTCTATTATACTTCCGGCTGTTGGAGATGAATCTGTATGTAATGTGCCGCCTTATGTTATATACATAATACCATACATATAGAAGGGACCAGAGGGAGGTAATACCATCTTCCCAATGTGTCAAATTGAGAGTGGCTTGATCAAGCGAAGACAAGCTCGCACCAAAGCAGATCCGAGGACGGGGAGGACTATCCTTAGACGCTACTGCAGTCGATCCATGTCATGAACATCTCCATTTCGTTACCAGAGGCTAGGGGAGCGATATGGATGTCAACTCTTGTCGGATGAAAAGCTAGAGAAGCCTAGGCTCAGGCTATAACACGGTGTTGACCGATGAGTCCCTACGTTGCCTGGATACGTGAGAACAAATCTTGATTCGATTGTGGACTTTCCGCACGCATTTTGAATAGTGTAGAGAGCTGCCAAGCTACTGGTATGTTGAAAGGGAGGTATGTAGGTTTACGGGTATGGAGCATATGCATTACCGGTAACGGGAGAGAAAAGGGGTGGAGCTTGTTCTTTTGCATAGCCGGGCTCATATTAGATCAATTGATAGCCGCCACGCCGCATACCACTTACCAGCACGTCAAAGACGTGGATCTTCGTTAGGTACGGTCAGGCATGCTTTGTATGTACGAGGGAGAACCCACGATGTGATGTGCTGTCGTCATCATAATAGACGGCTTCAATGCACTTTTCACTAGCGGACGGAGACTCAGGAGACCACTTTTACACGGCGGCTCAAGCTGCTGGGAAAAGCCAAGCTTTGGGTATCGCTCCAGAATACCGATTCTGACAATCAGCAAGTACGAACATGTGGGTGCGAGGAGGAGGATGACGATCGTGAATAAGTTTCTGGCCAAGCAAAGAGCATTCCAGACATTTCTTGGGTGCAAGTTGAAGCGCAGACATCCAGACATGCCTCCATACACCATGCTTGGCAAAGACGGCCTTGACCGTATTGGAAAATCCTGCATGTGACGTTTACGCGGCAGACAAGGATGGCTTTCGCAGGGCGACCTATGACTGGCTGAGGTGGGATATCAGTGCAGCAAGCCACTGCAACGGAGATTGATACCGGAGGCATGTACGGGAAATGGGCTTCTAGCCATAATTTCTGCTATCTGTGCTAGCCGCAGCCGATCATTGCTACGCTACAGCAGAGCATCCCAACTGGAGCAATAACAACAACAATGATAATCAAGCAAACAAGCAAAGCTTCCAAGCTTTCGTCCCCTCCAGACCAAAGGCAATCGTAGGTATGGAAGTCAAGAAAGTGACAGCATGGATGTAGCCGAAAATGCTAGATTGTACGGAGTAGGTTGGGTAATGACACACGGGAGAGGCTGTGTGTCGAATACGGTAACCGCCAATAATCCTATTCTCCCGGAATAGCAACCATATCAACAACAACCTTGCCTCTTACATATATGGAGGTGGGTGTTGCAGATTGACGAAGCGCAGACAGCGCAGACGGCTCGAGACGGGCAGCACGAACGACCGGCATCCAGAACAGCCAGACAGCGTTCCTTCAACTGAACGACAGGACGACGTCTTCCCCTTCCACCGCCTGTGAGTACGAGATTGTTGTTGTGGATTGGACAAAAACAAGGCCAATTGAAACACTGTGAGCGGGGGGGGAATCTGGTCCGGCCAGGAGCCAGGCGATCATCAAGCCAGGAGAGTAGGAGATAGGTACAACCGCGCAGTCTGGTACGCAGCGAGAATGACCGACGCGGTGATACCAACTTCTGGAAAGTATCGACAGGGGGTGAGCAGAGTGAATGGGAGACTGGAGTCTGGGAGTGTGTGAGCCTGTCTCCTGTGAGGTGTGGCCAGAGCTGATACGGGTGGTGGATGGATGTACCCATTACATAGTTGTCCTGCGCCCCCCCAGCAATCCTCTCTAACAGACTCCGCTATTTAGCATCAACATGTACCTAACCAGACGGGGGCCCGGGATTGCAAGAGGGAAGTAATCTCGCCAATTGCAGATGTTGATATGAAAGCTGCGACACTGTGGGAGACCAACACCACACACACCCGCCCAAGGCCCTCAGGCCCCCAAGCTGGCAGGCAGGTTGACTCGACTGGAACGGCCTTGGCTCCTTGGTGTTCATTCAACGCAATGCCTCCCGTTATGAGTTGTGTGGCCGGTACAGTAATAAATCGAGCCTTCTTTTTTAGACTCACAGAATTTCATCCACGCCACCAAAGCACCGTTTCTTGTTGATGGCAACGGAGACTGCTGGAGCTTGTCGGGCCAGTACCTACTACTATTTGATTCCAATCTCGAGTTCTCGTACTCTCTCGTACAAGTAAAATGCTGCTAGACTAACTAGACAGGCAGGGTAGACAGATATTGAGCCCACATCTGGTTCGGCTCAGCAGGGCCAAGGTCAAGGTACAGTGCAATCAGGTTGTAGTACCTGACCTCTTTTTAAAGCACGCACCCTTGCAGAGTGGAGGATTAGATTTCATGTGCTCTGATGGGTAGCGGTACTTGTGGTAGAGCGGCGTGGGTGGTGCGATGGGCAAGTCGATTTTGGGGCCATTTGCCCATTTCCCTCACTCCTCACTGCTCACTCCAGTTACTCCCTCCCTCCCGCCTGCATGTTCCTGGATCCCACCCCCTTTAGACCCGCCCGATTTATTTTTCTACCACCTACCTCCCGTCCCCAAAAGACAACCTGAATTCCAAAACGTTTCGGCTTCTCCTTGAACGTGAACTGACCTTTTCTCCTTCCATAAACCTTCTTCCTCCCATTTTCCCCTTCGAATTCATTCGTTTGTCGATATTCCTGTCAGTACCAGAGGAAGAGCACTCGCTCCATAGCTTCCTCGCTTTAATAACTTCTCCCTCAATCCCCATCAATCACCCCAGCCAATCCCGATCCTTTTTTCGAGTCCGCTCAATCAACAACATCTCACCCAACAACTCGATATTCCGATCCTCAACCTAACTCAATACCAACATCGACCCGACCCGCGAGACGATTAATCCCTTTCGGTTGTGAAGTCGAAGAATCAATTGCAACCAGTGTACTACTTCATATTTTGTAAGAAAAGCAGCAAAAGGTTTGTACATCCATCTTTTCTCTTCACTACATGTATCCCGCCTTGGCTTTGCTCCATCGCCCATCACGCGTGTACTCGTACACAAGTTCGACGGCGACACAACCTTCTTTTCCGCGAGCGACCAGCAGCCCGGAGTAGCAGCCAGCCAGCAAAAAGAGCATCGAGCGATGGGAGGGCAAGTTGGAGACACGACGCGCGTTTCGCAACCATTCCACTACAGAAGCAGCTTCTTGGGGTGCCACGGCCTGAAAGGTCTGGACTGCCATGCCGGGAAGCGGCTTCAGTCTTCCTGTCCAGGAACGCACTACTGTGGTTCTAATCCTCTAGCGTGGAATAGCTGGCCAGTGGCGTGTGCAGTGGAAGCTGTCGGTCGGGTCAACGGCCATTGGCGAATGACAGTGATCCCATCGTATCAACCTCTCACTGGCAAGCTGCCGCCAAGCGACTTGGTTCCCTCTCGCTATTGGATTCCGAACTGCAGCTCAGTCGCGGGGACAACAGGATTTGGGACTTGCTCGACGATTACAGACATGATCTGCAAGTGGCGATCAGTGTCCTCCATCGCTTGATGCTGCAGCATGCTGCTCCAACAACGCCTGCAAAAAGTGGCCTAAGTTGAAGCAGTAGGCTGTTAATGGAAGTTTCCATAACTAGCTCTGAATCCTGTTTCTGTTGTCACTTCTTTTGTAGTAAACAATTGATGTCCAGTCATTGCAACTCACGTTGACGCGAATGAGCTACGACTGCAATCAAGCTGCTCTTGCCTTTATCAGTCAGTCCATCAGCTGGTTGAAGCCGACCGAGATTCTTCAAGTGGATAATTTCAGCGCAGTCATCCTGTTGCGTTCATTCTTCCTCCCTCCCACCACCGCCAGCTCGGCCAGGACATCTGCTTGCCTTCAAGCAAAGACAACATTGATTTTTGGAGCACACTCAACTTTTCGACATATCTATTTCCACAATCGTCGATGAACGCTCGAACGCTGCATAATCCAGAAAATAAACTGACCGAGATTCCGAGAAGCAGTTTATCAAGATGTACTCCAAGAACATTGTTTCGGCTATTGCCGCCGTTGGCATGGCCACTGGTAAGTTTCAAAAACCCTGTCTGCATGACCCACGATAGATAACTAACCATCCTTATTACAGGCGCCATGGCCTTCACCTGCAAGGACGACCTCATCAGTGTCTCCTCTTCCGGCGACGCCACCCAGCTTGGAGACTGCAAGACTGTTAAGGGCAGTGTTACCATTACCTCCGGCGATTCCGAGCTCGACTTCGGCAAGCTGTCCGAGGTTGGCGGAGACTTCACATGCGAGAACAACGGTGTCATTGTCAGCCTCAAGGCCGCCGCCTTGACCAAGATCGGCAAGGAGTTCCGCCTTCAAAACGCCACCCAGCTGTCCAACCTGGCTTTCACCTCGTTGAACTCGGTCGGCAGCCTGAAGTTCCTATCCCTCAACGGTCTTACTGCCCTCAACTTTGGCACCAAGGGTATCAAGGAGGCTGAGACTGTTATCATTTCCGATACCCGCCTGAGCAGCTTGGAGGGTATCAATGTCCAGACCGTCAAGGATTTGGACATCAACAACAACAAGTTCCTCACCAAGTTCACTTCTAGCATCAAGAGCTTGAGCAACATCCTCAACATCAACGCCAACGGCCTCAAGCTTAGCGTTGAGATGCCCAACATCGAGTGGCTCGCCAATGCTACCATCTCTAACGTCACCCAGTACTCCAGCCCCTCTTTGGCCACCGTCAATGGCTCGCTCCGTTTCGATTCCAACTTCTTCGAGAGCGTCTCTTTGCTTAACCTGACTGAGATCCAAACTGGTGATCTCTCGTTCGTTGGCAACTCCGCTGTCAAGAACATCAGCTTCCCCATGTTGACCAAGGTTGGTGGCGGTTTCACCATTGCCAACAACACTGAGCTCGAGAAGCTCAACTCGTTCCCCAAGCTGGCCATGATTGGTGGTGCCGTCCGTCTCCGAGGCTCTTTCGACGAGGTTGCGCTGCCTGCTATCGATGATGTTCGTGGTGTCTTCCAGGTTACCTCCACTGAGGACATCGCTGCCTCTTGCAAGGTCTTCGACGGTCTCGGCAACAAGGTTGGTGGTGATGGTGGCAAGATCGACTGCACCAGCAAGAACCAGAACGCCAACAACGACACCTCCAGCACTGGTAACAGCGACGGATCCGGTAGCGACGGCAAGAGCGCTGCTTCTTCCATGTCCATGAGCATGACTACCGTCCTGAGCTTGGCCAGTGTTGGTGGCCTCGTCACCTTCTTCCTGTAAACGGGATCAATTGAGTAAAAGTGCTGGGGAGTTGGATTTTGGAGGCGTTTGCGAACTTTTCCCTTTCCAGTGTATGCAGAGCTCTCGTCACTGTCATTTCTTTTGCCTCGTCTGCAAGTTGGGCTACGTACAAGGATTCTCTAGACTTAATACCGACGCATCTGTAACCGAGCCCGCATTGTTACCCTTGTGACGGCTTCCATGTACTAAATACTGTCGCGTCAAGAGAAAGCTAGTCATCCTCTGTATCCCTTGCATCTGTACACCGGGAAATGATATATGAAGGGCAGTAGGTATGTCCACTGGAATCGGATAGAGTTGTACGTAAAGCATTGAGCTGGGTGATTGCAGCATGTCACAGGAGAACGATGAGATGAGCAGGAGCAGTGTGGTTAGTTGGCAGGTGTGGCGAGTCGGTGCGCATCTCGCATGTAACAGTAGAGAAGATAGATATGCAACAGGAGCACACGAATGCATTTTGGTTTTCTATACTACTTCTCACATCTCGCGTATATCCCCCAAGTCATAAGTCTCGAGTTTCCTACCTTTTTGCACGCTTGCTCATTGGACTTGGGTCTGAAGTTGCTATTTCACCGACTACACATATATTCTCCAAGGATATATGGGTCGGCTGCCGTGGCACTACCACCCTGGTTACATAGGCAGAGACGTCTTTGGTGAACGGTGAGATCCAGCACTACAAGTGCTACTGTAACCAAGAGGAAGAAAGGGGTACAAATAAGACACAAATCGTCCTGTAGCAAGTAAGTAGGTAAGCCGTTTGGCTTGCTCGGCCCGTATTAAAACACCACACGCACACAATACGCGGACACGAGTACAGACAAGCAGACACAAAGGGAGTGAAGTGGTACGCCAGCCAGTGCCAGTTGGCCATGTTCGATAACGGGTGCGCGACGTAGCAAATTGGGTTACAGATCGAACCGACTTTACTTGGGACCTTTGTCTATACCCTTCCACCACCGAATCTCTGTGTACGGCCATCGATCTGGTGTCCATCCTCCATGTGTGTCTCATCCCAGGAGATCGGTAGACGGGAGGGCCTCGCCACCTGGCCGCTCCAGGTCGCTGGCTAGGAGACCTCCCGATCCAACGCGGTTTCACCAAATGTCCGGACGGTGTAATTCGGTACACCCAATCAGAAGCGCTTTCTGTACAACAACGTGATGACAATTAACATTAGTTTTGGCCACAAACAGCGGCCATCTTTCCCTCCCACTATTCGTAGACCCCCTTTTCGAAGGCCTCCAAGTCGTAGTACTGCGGCTCAATGGTGCTCCCCGCAAAGACGCGACCGTCCAGGGCGTTGACGGCCCGGAGAGCACTCACCTGGTCCACGAACTTGATGTAGACGTTGTGACCCTGGACGTCGATATACAACCGCTCCACGCGGCCGTAGTTGTCGCCGCACTCCTCGCCGATCTCCTGGCCCAGGCCTTCCTCAACCTCGTGCTGCAGATTCTCGATGTTGTCGAGCATGCGGCGTAGCACGATGACGGGTGATATGGCGCTGGACTTGCCTCCGCTGGAGGAGTCGCCTCCGCTGTCAGCCGCTTTCTTGTTGTTGTTGTTGTTTCGGGACGCGTCAATGATGCGCCCACGGCCGCCCGGCTCGGCCCAGCCGCCGCCTTCGGAGTCGGGACGTTTGCGTCGCTTCTCGACCTGGACGCGAAGGGGCTGCGCGATACCACTATTGTCCGCACCCAGGCCTTGACCTTTGGACCAGCCGTACTTGGACATGAGACGGGCCGCGAACCCTCTCTGGCCGGGAAGGTTGCTACGAGGCGCATCGTCGTCGTCGTCGGCATTCGCCCCCTCTGGCTCGTCCACGTCCATGGCCTCTGGATCCTTCTCCGACGCCGCAGGTATAGCGGGCGTAGGGTCCGGCTGTACATAGCGCACAGGCGCTCGAGAGATCGTAGACGCATCGGGCTCGGACGGTGGAGGTGGCGGCACAGAGGATGCTGTGTTCGACAGGTTGGGCGGCGGTGGTGGAGGAGGCGAAATAGAAGAGGGCGGTCGAGGAATGGCCACACCCTGGGACAGAGCCAGCCGACGCGCATATGCGTCGTTGCCTGTCTTATCATCGGGTACAGTCGCGCGCGGTGGAGACCTGGGCGGTGGAGCGAAGGCGTATGAATTGGGCGGCGCAAACTGATCTGAAGCGGAGGAATATTAGTATATACACGTAGGATGCGTAAGACGAGAGTTCCCAACTTACTTGCCATGGGCCTGTCATTGCCGCCCCCCTCGTCACTGCTACTCCAGCTTGACTGTCTCTTCGCCGGGCGTTTATGCCGGTACAACAACGCCTTCCACTCCTGAACCTCCCTTATGCGCTCGTCGCTCCGCAAATACTCATCCACGTTGGTCGGCCTCGAAGGGTCGTAGATCTCGTCCCAATCGGTCTCGATGGGCGCGGTGTCTTTGGCCTTCTTCTTCTTCTTCCGACCGCCCCTCGACCGCTTCTCCTCGCCGGTGTACATCCAGTCGTCATCCTCGGTCGCCGCCCAGTCGGCCAACGAGCTCTTTACCGGCGGCGGCGGTGCATTGGTAGATGCCGTCCCCGGCGCATTGTTTGTGGTGGCGGTTGTTGCGCCAGGAGGAGGGGCTTTGGGAAAGCCGACCTTGGGCCTTTGCGCCGTCTTCTGTTGTGGGCGCCTTATGGGCTGGAAGTGCAGGGCGGGATTGACTACGGGCTTCTTGGAGGCTGCTGCAGCTGCTGCGGCTGCCCCTTGGTCTTTTACGGCACTCAGGGCCTCGTGGGAAACGACGGGGGGGCGCGAGATGGAGGCGGAGGAGTCGGCTGGGGGGTCGAGCAGGTCGGCATACAGAGACAGGCCGCCGCCGCCAGTTGGTCGTGGCGGGGGAGGCGGTTGTCCTGACATTGCGGAAGGAGGGGCCTCGGAGAAAAGATGTGAAGATGATCAATCGTGTCTAACTAGTCCACGTATGCGTGTGCGTGTGCGTGTACTTGGGGTGTTAACTAGTATGACGAAGGTTGATTGCTTGATTACTTGATGCTTGATTGGCGAGCTATTGGGTTTGATAATCGAACGGAGCCTCACGATCTTGGCAATGGAGCTGGAAGTTTGGGGTGCAGGGGTCGTTTAGGGTATTTTAAGGGAACTTAGGGGAATTTAGGGGAATTTAGGGGGTCACTTAGGCCGTCTCAACCGAACCAACCAACGAAAACAGGTACCTAGTCGTACCTACACAATCAATCGAACCCGAGTAGCCGGTCTTGCTTACAGTTGCTGCAATGCGCCCCATTCTCGGCATGAATTGTTGGATCTGCCGACTGCAGTGCGTGTACGGCCAAGCTCCGATACGTCGGTTGCAAGACTCGGTTGGTTCTTTTGGAAACTGACCGCCTGGTGGTTTAGACCATGGCGACCATGGCGACTCTATCTCAACTGGGCCTGGTGTAACAGTCATACGACCGGATCGTCCGAGACTCCAAGCAAGAACCTGACAAGATCCCCTCATCGTCTTGACTAAGGCACACAGCACAGGTATACCTTAGGTAAGTACTGTAGGTAAGGATAGTTGACCTAAGGATAGTTGACCTAAGGATACCTACCCATTGAAGGACCCTTCTCCGGTCTGACGTTGCAAGTATGGACCTTCCTTGATTTAGTACTTAAGATCTGGATTGTGACATCTTCACCATCCCGTTTTAGTACCCGATCTATGACCCCTCTCTCTCCTTCCTATCTACTTGATTGCTTCCCTTCCCTTCCCTACATACATACTTGTTCCTAGATTAGACTATCAAGAGCCATCTTCCTGTACTCTTATAGATCCCCAACTAGAAGGTTCGGTGTTCTTGTCTGAGACACTGTAGAAACAACATACTGTACTCCTACTGTATTTCTAGCTTGAGCCATTTGCTTTTCTAGTCTTGGTCTTGTGTCTAGCTACCTAGCCTGGAGCTCTATACCGTACCCGTACAAACCAAACCGCCACCATGTCGACCAGCCCAACCCTCCGCTCCGATATCCGCGGCGATGCCAACTCCGTCGCCGTCATCGTTCCGTCCAAGCCCGACCCGCTCACCGTCACCTACGCCGGCCTTGAGAGCGAGTGCCTCGCCTTCCAGCGCAAGCTGGCCAATCTCGGCATCGGCCACGCCTCGCCCGTCTCCATAGCCACCGCGAACTCGTACGAGTTCATCGTTTCCTTTCTCGCCACCTCGTGGCAGCGCGCCATCGCCGCGCCCCTCAACCCGGTCTACAAGCAGGAGGAGTTTGAGTTCTACATCGACGATCTCAAGTCCGCCATCGTCCTCGTGCCCCGCGGCGACTACGACGCCGGCGCCCCCGCCGTCCTCGCCGCCCAGAAATACAATGCTGCCGTCGCCGAGTGCTACTGGGACGACGTGAAGAAGGAGGTGGCGCTGGACGTCAAGGAGCTGGGCCAGCTGAAGGGCAAGGCGCAAGAGAAGGTCTTGGAAGCGCAATCCGATGATATTGCCCTCGTCTTACACACCAGGTAAGCAAGCAGGCTGTCTCATAAACCCCGAGTTGGCATTTGTACTAATGTTTGGCTCTCCGCTGCTCAGTGGAACTACGGGGCGACCCAAGGCTGTAAGTCCGGCCCCAATCCTCGACTCTACGTGGACAGGCATACTAATGCTCAGTTTAGGTACCATTGGCACACAGCAACTTGTGTCGGACCATGGGTAAGTGCTGGAGTTTCCTGTGGCCTGTATGAAAGGTCAGATTCAGGGGGTCAATGGACTAACACGAGACCCTAGAAAACATCCGTGGTACCTACCAGCTCACCGCCAAGGACCGCAACATGCTGGTCATGCCCCTTTTCCACGTTCACGGACTCCTGTGCGCTCTCCTATCGTCCCTGTCTAGCGGCGGCTCCCTGGTGGTGCCGACCAAGTTCTCGGCGTCCGAGTTCTGGGCCGACTTCACCACGTTCAAGGCCAACTGGTACACGGCCGTGCCGACGATCCACCAGATCCTGCTCAAGTCGGCCATGCCCGACCCCGTGCCGGAGATCCGCTTCATCCGCTCCTGCTCCTCGCCGTTGTCGCCGGCTGTCTTCGAGAAGCTTGAGGCCGCCTTCCACGCGCCCGTGCTCGAGGCCTACGCCATGACCGAAGCCTCCCACCAGATGACGTCGAACCCGCTGCCGCCGGCGCAGCGCAAGCCGGGCACCGTGGGGCTGGGCCAGGGCGTCGAGGTTAAGATCCTCAGCGAGACCGGGGATGAGGTGCCGCAGGGCGCCGAAGGCGAGATCTGCATCCGCGGGCCCAACGTAACGGCGGGCTACCTCAACAACCCGGAGGCCAACGCGTCCTCGTTCCACAAGCCGTCCAACTTCTTCCGCACGGGCGACCAGGGTCGCAAGGATGAGGACGGCTACGTCATGATCACCGGTCGCATCAAGGAGCTCATCAACAAGGGCGGCGAGAAGATCAGCCCCATCGAGCTCGACAACGTCCTCACCCGCCACCCGGCCGTCGCCGAGGCCGTCAGCTTCGCGACACCGGACGAGATGTACGGCCAGGACATCGGCGTCGCCGTCGTGCTCCGACCCGGCGAGAAGCTTGAACAGGACGAGCTGCGCGCGTGGATGGCGGAGAAGGTGGCCAAGTTCAAAATTCCGAGAAAGGTAAGTTGGCGTTATGTGATATGGGAGATCTTCTAGATGCCTCCTTTCTTCTTTTCTTTTCCCCCCTTTACCCCCTTTCTACCAAGACGCAAATAAACTGACCTAGTCGAACAATTGCAGATCTACTTCACCGACGTGATGCCCAAGACGGCCACCGGCAAGATCCAGAGGCGCATCGTTGCGGAGACGATGCAAAAGCAGGATGCATCCAGGTTGTAGAAACCATAATTATGTCATGAAAAGATGGGTAGTTTCCAATCTGTACATCTATAGACAATGAGCAGATAGGAATTCCTCAGGGTCGAATCTTGAAAAGGTTATAAGTCGAAAGTATCAATAATAAGCACTTATATGTGGAAAATTTGGTGAGGAGTCGTATATCCATGTGTATATCCATAAAGTATTTTAAGCTTCATTTATGTGCTCTCGGTTTGCTAATAATGAGTAAGGGAGGGGGGTATCTTATCGTTTTAACTTTTTCATCCCTTGTACAACTCCAGAAATTCTCACACATAGCCCGGGCGCTCTCATGGGGGTAAGCGCAAGGAGTACGGCGAGCAGCCTTTGGCGGCGATATGTGATACGCAGTCGAGGGGAAACTCAAGTTTCATGTAATCAGAGGTTTATAAAGAATCTCGATAACTCCCAGCCAATCCTTGAACGCCAGTTTCCATCCCACCATCATCATGACCAGTACGCCTGCTTCGTGATCCAATCGATTTGAGAGGAGACAGAAAAATGTGAAAATGTAAAATAACTCCAGAAAATGCCTGTGGTTGTGAAAATGTCCCGCGCTTCGCTTCGCCTTAAGAAAAAAATTCGTGCCAAGGGGTCGTGTCATGTCGTGTCATGCTTGCATGCAGCTTGCAGCAACCCTGCAGCAGCACCTGCACCACCACCTCCCCCTCCAACTCCAAGAGCGGTGATTTTTGATAGTGCGGTTTATGCCATAAAAATGAAATTTCGCGGCAGTTGAAAGTAGTACAGCGAGGAGGAAGTAATTTGCTGAATAGAGAGTAAGAGGGGAGAGATTGGTTGCAAGGGGGTTTAGCCCATGGAGAAAAAGGCGTCCTCGTCCTCATCCCCATCAGCGTAGATGCTCGTTGCTCCTGGCGAGGTCCAGTCGGCAGCATCGGTGGGCAGTCCCGGTGGCAGCTGCGACTGCTGTTGCGAGAAGGTCGAGCGCGCAGCAGGAACGGTGTGAGCCTCGCTCATCAGGGCGTCCTGTTGGCGGACTTCGGCCTCGGCCCGCTGCGTCGACAGGCGCACCGCCTGCTCGAGCGACGCGTAGACCATGACGGGGACCGCATAGCCGCTGCTGTAGTCGATGACCTGGAAGGGCTCTGCCTCGTCCTCGGGTGCGCTCGAGACCGAGGAGATAACGGAGCCACAGTCGGAGAAGACGGACCGCGTGTCGTCGTCGTCGTCCATCTCAGAATCATCATCGTACGACTCGTAGACGTCGTCGTACGATGAGAGTGTGGAGGAGGCGGGATAGCGGCTGTGGGGAATTATGGAGGGCGATGAGGGGAAAAAAGAGGTCACCTGCAACGTGGGGGAGGTGAGCTCGAGGGGCTTCGTGACAAAAGACTTGATCACGACCAGCTGGGCCGGGTAGTCGGGCATCTCTTGGTAGATGGCCATGGTGAGTGACTGAGGTGGTGACTTGGAGTTGTGGTTTGTAGTTTGTAGCAGCAAGTCTAACCGTCGCGACGGCAATAGCTGCTTGGCTCAATGACGAAGATAGTGGCTGATGCAGTATAGACTTGGAGTGAGAATGAGTCGTTTGTATGTATGCCTGGCGGTAGGTTTCCTGTCAAAAGTGTCGAGAGTTCGGCATGTCTCAAGGGGAGGGATAGGCAGGGAGAGGTATTTATGTCGAAGCAGTTGGAGCTGGAGTGCGACGGAGAAGTCGCAAGCCGGGTGCTTATATGCAACCAACCACAGATTGCGCTTGTCGCAGGATGGGGGGAGCAAGGGGAGCAATGGGGAGCAATGGGGAGCAATGGGGAGTTCTGGGGAGACAATTGACCTATGAGATCAGATGACGGTAACCGTGTTACCCTCGCACTCAGGTATATATTGTGAGGCTTGTGCTGTATCATGGGGTTCTCTCGGCTTGGCAAGCAGCAGCAAAGTGGGAGAGGCTTTCGGCATTACGAGCTGCGAGCTACGAGCTACAAGCCAAGAGCCGGCCCTGATGATCAACTGCGGTGTGGCTGGCCAATCCAGTCGTTTGATTTTGTTTTCATTTACTTTATTTAGCTCCTGTGACACAGCATCTTTTCATGTTCCTTTTTTTTCCTTCTGGCATTCCCGCCTGCCCGCCTGCCCGAGCGCCGATCTTCGGTGTGCAAAGCACCGTCCCGCCATTAGGTCAACCTTAGGGTCGCAAATGGAGATGATATCTACCAGGTGGTCGCGCCCACTCTTGGCGTTGGCTATTGTATCATCACTTGTTTTGCGCGGCGGAACCTGGCGAACCTGGCGAACCTGGCAGGAATCCATATCCATATCGATATCCATAACATCCATTTCCATATCAGTATCAGGGTCCAGGGTTATTAGCTTACCTCTTTTTACTATAGCACACCATTTGGTGGTTGGGCAACACCTGGTCATTATCTATCTGTCTATCTATCAGCCTTCACTTACTGGAGATGCTCCATATTGGTGTGGGTGGCTTTTGAGAAAAGACGTTGCACTCGGGCGTAATACTAATGAGATCTGCTTGAGACATACATGCCTTGCCTTACCTTATGCAAACAGCGTCCACCTACCTGCCCACCTGCCCACCTGCCCGCCATGTGAAGAACACCCAGACCGATGACGCACCGATACCACCAGAGCCGATGATGACCGATGTTAACCCTCCCCAATAGCTACCGATTTTTTTTTCACTTTCGCGCTCTTTTGGGTCTTTCAAATGCTTCTAGCTTGCCTTCCATTCGCTCGCTTTTAATCTGGGAACTCGGCCTCTTCGCGCTTATCTTGGAATCACGAAGCCACGAGATATCGCCGCGCTACCAAGGTAGCTATGTACATAGTTAGTCTTGGTGTGCCTGCCAAGGCTGTCTCTTTTTTTTTCATGAGCTATTTTTCAAATGAACATGTAGAAGGAGTATGTATTGATGTATGTACATGGCGGCATCCTGCAGATCCATTCAAACCTTCACAGCCCCTCGGGTTGCGTTTCGAAACGACTCCCTATGCCAAAGCCCAAGAGATGATCATTGATCACTCTTGGCGTTTTGAGATTGTTTGGCCCCGGCAGTTGGTGTGCATTCTGACTATTGGAACAAGCGATATTGACCATATAATGACGCCAAGGAACATTGGCTTGGCCTGTCTTGGCCGTGTTTTGGCGCCGTGTGTATCCGCATCCGCATCCCACGGTAGATCGTCTAATTAAAGAAACCAACGAAACAAGGACAGCGATTGTTGTTTGGGACGTCAAAAACATGCACAAACTGATAAGCCTTCGGGGCCAGCCAGGCACAGGGAACTCTCCATCGAATGCGGAGGATCCTTGACGGGTTTCGGTTTCATGCCCGTAGGGGATTGGATATCTGCGCTTTTAGTAGTATTAGGAGGGAGGTCTCCCACTGATTGATCCTACTCGGTTGTACACACTAGCGAGGAATGCCTTCTGAACCTCCTCTCATTCCTTCTTGACCGGGACAAAGTGTGCCATGAGCTCCGGCTTCTTCCACATGAAATGCATCTTGCATCGTGCAATCCAGTTGCCCTGGCTCGCGTCGCCATCCAGAGCCCAGTCGTAGCGGTATACCAGCTTGGCCAGCGTGATGCGCATCTCCAGCCACGATAGGTTGATGCCCAGGCACGCCCGCGGCCCCGTGCTGAAGGGCGCCGAATAGGGCTTCTCCGTCTGTTTGCGCTCGCCAATCCAGCGCTCGGGTTCGAATGCGTCGTGGGCAGGGACGCACCGCGGGTCGCGGAACATGGCAAAGGCGGCTCCGCTAACCGCGGTGCCCCGGGGGATGTAGTGTCCGTCTACCGACTCCCCGGGCGAGACACGCGGGCCTCCCGTAGGCACGGGGGCGAATAGGCGCATCGATTCCTCGAGCGTGGCGTTCAGGTAAGGCAGTCTGGCCACCGCGTCCCCCGTGATGGCCTCGTAGGACCCGAAGCTCGTGCGGACTTCTTTCTGCAGCGCCTCCAGCGTCGCCGGGTTCGTCGTCAAGAACCAGAAGGTGGCCGCCAGTGCTGTCGAGCTCGTCTCGGCGCCGGCGCTCAACAGCACGTTCGCCTCCGACGCTAGCTCGGCCTCGCTGAGGTCGCCATGCTTCAGGACGTGGTCGAAGAAATCGTCCATGTGCGTGTCTCCCAGGTCGACGCGCTTCCGCACCTTCTCCAAGGTGAGGTCGGCGTGCTGCTTGTTGCTATCGATGATGGCCTGGGCCGAGCGCGAAAAGTAGGGCACGAGGCCAAGAAGGAAGCCCAGGCCCGGCATGCGCGGCCGCATCGAGTATAGCGCGGCAGCAAACAGTGAATCGAGCAGGATCGAAACCCAATAGTGTGAACGGGCATCCTTGACGGCTCCGAATGGTTCTCCGAACGTTAGGTGGCCTACATATATATGTGGTCAGGTTGACTTCCTACATCACTGCAACCCCTAGGACTCGAAGTGCTTACCCATGATATCGAATGTTAACCACTCGAAAGCCTTGGTCACGTCGACGCCCCCGGTGGCGCTTGAACTCATCCGCTGGAGTTGGTCCATGAGGAGGTCAACATACTCGTGGACGATGTGCTCTTGGTCGCGCAAGGACTGTGTGCGGAAGGCAGGTTGCAACAACTTCAGCTTTTGCGCGTGCTTTTCGGGATCCATTTCGTACGCGATGTTTGACGGCTGGCCGATGTCGTACATCATGGGGTCCTTGGTGAACAGCTTCCGGGTCTTGGATGGAGCGGCGTAGATGTCCTTGAACGCTTCCCGCTTTATAAAGGATAATTCATTAGGGGCAATGCGCACCACACCACCTTGGGTAAATATGTCAGCGGAACATCACATCGATCCGCACCAAGAAGACCATTCATACCGTATTGTTTATGCACATTCTCTATGACATAAGGCCATCGCCCGCCAACATATGTCCAAATATACCACAGCTATCTCTTGGTCAGTGTCTCCTGCCTCTCTTTGCCTTAGGGAGTATACAAGTTGCACGTACCTCGGAAACGGCTGCCAATCTAGGCCCCGGGAACTTGGCCAGAGGATGAAACCAAAGTGAGTAAACACACCACGAAGCCCAGTATACGGAAAGCTGTATGATCAGTTAGCTGGGCAGCCAGTTTTTACTTGTAGGGGGTTGTGCAGACCAAGGAGAGCGCTCCGTACGCCAACGTTGTCCAAGCCATAGCTTATACCTTAGTGAGTGTCCTGAAGAGAAACAGCGCAGAAATACTGCTTAAAGTGAAAGGAGAACTGCTCTAGATCTCATCTTAGTACCCGTCCCGTCCCGGATCTGATCTGATCTTATAAATACGCCCGAATCTCTGGGGTTAGCATATATCCACCCATACCCAACGGGCACGTCTGGACGCGCGGGGTATGGGAATGATATCCCCAGCGGTGTTATACGGTGCATGCATATACTACTATCCTATACTACTATCTCTACGGGATCAAATCTCCCATCAACAATTGTGATTCTACCCTAGGCGCGTGATATATGCGATCTCTTCCTGCATGGCCCATACATATTGGCCTATCTCTCAGAGTGGGGTATGGGGCCGGAGATGTCTCCGCCCACTCGCACCGGAAGGCTGCTCCGCGATGTTCGTGGTGGTGTCGAGACCCCAGAATAATACCCTTTCTCGGGGAAAACACCGTATAGCTGTATCGTTATGACCTCATTGGCTACATCGGTGGTTTTCCACGATCATGGTTGGAGTGGGGGAGAGAGGAGTGAAAGAAACGCATTGCTCATGTGCTGGTTTTGCCATGCACACTGCTCACGAGGAGCCAACATTATGGACAGTCCAAGGGACGGAATCGGTTGTTTCGTCTTCAAAAAGACTGGCGATAAACCGGTGCCGCCACCCGATTCCTGACCGCATCAACCAACTCTATATATCTTGGTAGAGCCCGGGTCCCTGATTTACCGCACACCGGCGAGTACGTCAGGCGGCCTGGTTCATGCATACGAGTGGACATATCCAGACGTACCAAGAGCCCACCCTTCAGGGTATGAATAATGGGAGTAGGATAAGGTAATCAATCCTGACTAGGAATGAGTGATTTGTGAGTCAGTTTGGCTCTGGCGATGCATATTTCCCCGTCATGCAGCTTTTCGTCGCAGAGCGATCCACTCCACCATCTTATCTCGTCACATCTCCTCCACTCCTCCCCGGGCCCATCAAAAGCTTACAGTGACGACTTCTGCATTTATATGTAGTATATCATATATATGTATCGGCGTGGGGATGAACCTACTGAGAGTCCCAGCGGAGCTGCTCCGGTGAAAGAGCATGAAGGATTGGCATTGCTTGTCTTCTCTCGTAAGATCCACGACGCAAATCTCATAGATTCAATTCCCCTTGACAGGTATGTCGGCTAGAGTAACAGAGTTGAACTGACGCCTGGAGGGTGGTACGCAACGAAACCCTAGAAGTGGGTGTCCTGGTATACGTAAGCTAGCTCATAACGATATGTGGGAGATATTGCACGATTTGCTATGGTAAGGTTCAACCCCAGAAGGAAGTAGAAGGAAGATGCCCAAATGCGACGGCCTCGATAAGCTTTGATCAGATCCAATATGCTGAATTGAGACCTGAGTCTTTTAGTCCACTTCGGGGCGGTTGCCGCAGGTGGTGGAAACGTCGGTTGCCAGCCGAAACTAGGGTAGAGCCGCCCCGGAAAACAAACACGAACATGTACGTGTATATATGTACATATACATCCGTGTGTCTCTTAAAGCTGAGGATAGAAGAGGAACCTAAACTATACTCGCAGTAGTCATTTACTGGTAAATGGTATACGTGAATAAGTCAGTACACGAGTCAGTTTATTCTGGGGGGAGCACAAATACCACAGCAGACTTCTGCACATGCGACTAGAATTGATGGAGGTAGGTAACTCAGGCATGGAAAGGCGTGAGTCTATTAGGTATAAGTGCTTCATCATAGACGGATACCCACTGCAGGAATGTCACATACAGCTTGAGTGGTGACGTCCTTGCTTGTGAGGATTTTCCCGGCGCAACTCAGAGAGGTAGGGAGATAGCTGGAGAAAGACATAAAATGAAGATGCGGTGCATTTATGCCGTGTTGCAGATGCTTACAAGTTCTGTCTACCGAGGATCGTGTGTGAAACTTACAATTGTCTGTCTAGATCCTCGGACAGCATTGGCTTCGCGTTATGCGGGCTTCCCCTAGACTCGCAGCCAATGTCTCCCAGAGGTGTCACGAGGTCGGTTCGGAGTTTCCCGCCATCCATTTAAACGAGAGATCCTTCCACAAGATGATCTCTGCGGTGATCTGCTGAGAAGGTAACCGATCACAGCCGGTGCGAGACACTCTGGAAGCCTCGTTCTAAAAGTCGGTACCTTTCCCTTCTTGTATCTAGGGGAACGATATCCGGACGCCCGATCCTGCAGGTCAAATGAATTAATATATTGGACGTTGCTCTCTACCGCCGGGAACTTAGCCGCATCTCGTTCCCTAGTCGAGAGCAAAACGCCGAAAGACCGATACAAACCCATCAACACGGGAAGGCGAAGGCGAGGTATTTCCTTCTCAATACTCTCGCGAAGTACTGCCTATGTCATTTATTTCGAGGTCACGGGAGCAGCCGGTGGTAAGTAAGCTGCATCATAATCCAGACATCGTGCTTCGGATTCGGAATACTTAGGAATGGCGGGAGAGGGAATATGATACTAGATATTAAGGGGTACAAAATATGTACATTAACACGAGACTGTAATCCTTCCGAGCAAGGCAGACTTGAAGCATAGATAATCCGGAGGGAGTTTGCCAGCAGATCGCATATGAGAATAGCCAATGAGAATGTCGCACAAACTCCTGTTGCCGGCCTCAGCCTTCGTTTCCCCTAGACATGACATGACCATTATCGAAAGCAGCATGGTATCCAAAACCCCGCGTCTCGGCAGTAGCCCGTGTTTCCACTTTCATGCCGGAAAAAAGCAATGAAGAGGTAAGAGAACGCAGCTGTATCTACACAGCCTCACTGCTCCGCCTGGTTTTAGCTAGGAACAAGTCCTTCGCCAGTTCCGTGTGTGACGTGCGGTCCTCGAGTCGAATCCCCAAAGGTGTCTTGAAGCAGGAAAGGTCGATCTTCTTTCTGTTATGAGTTTGCTGCCATGATTGCCGATATAGGCTGGTTTTCCTGACACCTATCCATCGCTCGCGAAATCATATTGGCTTTCCTCAACCCAACCAAGTGTCTTGTGCCTTGGCCCCTTAATTATCTAGTAGTAAGCACCAATCAGAAGTACTTGCATAGTTCCGAATGGGGTGATGGTAATGCAGGTGCTAATAGATGGCATGGTACCTAGTAGCGAAGTCCAATGACTGCGCGCTACTGTAAGCCCGTTCATACAAGCCGGGCGACGGTGACTGGGGTTGTAAATGCAGCAGTGGATCTCGTCCGTGAAGGGCGCGCCTCATAACCCCAATATAAGCTGCCTTGCTGCGACCCAACCTTGCAATATTTTCTATATTCTCACTCGAGGCAATGGAACCTGGTGCGGAGTTGACTTGGAGAAAGGGGAAGAGATTGGTAACGACTTCGTAGTATGCGGTCCAACAACCATTGTCCCCCCGGAAGACAGCCCTTCATTTCAATGGATTCGGGTTCGCTTTGACGAGTGCTTCATTGGCAATATCGGTTTAATAATATTGTGCATGGCCCCCAAAAAACACGTGGCTGTCTCATTCACCCGTGTCTTCTCTCTCTCCTCCGCCTCATCGTGTACTCTTCGACCTCGGCACCGCACGAGCTCGACCTAGACATACTGCCCAGGGAGATACGTGTACATGGCTCTCTCGGTCCTGGCCCAGCTACTGGCCCCTTCGACGAGGAAAAACGTATTAGCCTGTGATGGTTCGACTTGTAGTGGGTACTTGTGAGAGACTCCTGGAAACCCTCCTCGAGTAACGCCCCCGCCTGAATCATCGTGATTAGGGCTGCGTGCATACCCGTTTACACAGCCCACCACAGGGGCCTCGGGTGAATTCAATAAACCGCCACTCCATTTACCTGAGAGTTTCGCAGCCGGGTCGAACGAGAGCCAGACAAGGACTTGTAGGGAGCCCGTAGCTCCGCCAGTGGCGTAGACCATCGATCGCTCGTCGTCTGCCGCAGAGATATTCCCCTGATGGCCCTCGGGGTTCATAAGGTAAGATAACCGTTCCAAGGTCGGATCAGAACAGCAGATTTCAGGCTCTGCTGGCCACATGATAACACGGTTGTGCACTTCCTTTGCCTTTTCCTTTTCCTTTCCCTTATATCCCTGAACGCTTGAGCTCATCGAAGTTTCTGGAAGCTCCGTGGGCGATGCTGCTGTCTTTTTGCCAACCCGTATGCGTAGTCGTTGTGTACATGCCGCTAGTGGCGTAGGATCATCGACCAAATCAAGAAATGTCCCACTGGAATAGTGATAGGAGCGAAGGTGGGTTTTACTCAGACCGAATATAGTTCCATCATCCCCAGCATGGACTGGTAATCGTGGTGGCGGACGCATGTAGTTTGGATTGCTACTCGACTCTAGTAGCATTGTCAGAGGATCATCCGGCAGGTTGTTTTCAGTGTTGTCATCTGGTTCTTCATCGGCCGTCCCCTCACCTTCGTCTCTGAAAACGACTTTGGTTGTGTAGTAACTCCGTCGGTTCCCACTTTGCCCGGCCAACCATTCTTTGCGGGATTCGATGATTCTCACTTGCCCTGTTGTTTCATCCTTCTCGAGCTTCAGGAATCCCCATCGGTCATCTAAAGGGCCTTCAGCATGCTGCCTTCGCCAGCTATCCCGTTTCTTCATGATCTGTGTTTTGTGAGGGTCCGGGTCGTCGAGGCGAAACCGAAAGCAGTAGTAGTATGATGTCCAGTCAATCTCTTCTATTTCGAAGGCTGTTTGATTTGATAATCCGTAAAGATAACCATCGATGATCTCGAAGCAGACAGTGGAGCCGATTTCGTACCCGACAAGATTAGAAAGATGAATCTTTCTTCTCGACAGATGGCGTTTGGTAAGGTCGAAGAATCGAAGCACCCATTTTTGAAACCCATCAGCTCCGTATTCCGAATGAGTGCCATAGTAAAGATAAGACCCGCTGTTTCGGACGAATAATCGTGTTGTAGATTCGAGGAGAATTGCGCCGACCAGCTCGTGTTTTTCAGTGTCGAGAATCAATAGCCAATCTTCCGGTTCTGGGGAGGTGAAGGAGTACAGACAGCTTGTGATTCCTTCGGCATTGTGAATAACGCGAAATGAGTAATCTTGGCAATTTTTCGAGCTCGGGACCGCCTCGGCGGTGAGCCTGGGAATGTCGATTACTGTTTCCAGGCCAGCTGGGTTGTGTAGGTCCAGAATTCTTAGCCATCTCAGTGCCATGTCCTCGTGTACGTAACACAACTTCCCATCTGAAAGCACATATGAGTCGGCAACTCCGACCATCGCCACGATATAGGGCCGAGCTTCTGCGATGGCTTTTCGTCTTTTGACCAATCGTCGAAGCGCTCTCGCATATCGGCCGTCTAAATCCGCTTGCTGCGCCTCAAGGGAGAATTGTGCTTTTGCCTAGATAAGATCAGTAAGCTGCCCGAACGTTCCGAGAGCCAGCTGATGATGGCTTACACGAATAATTTGCTTGCAGAAGCTATCTTCAGTGATAAGGTACTGAAAGTGGCGACAGCAGAGGGACAGGTCGAAAATCTCCTCTATGCTGAGGCTCGCGGAGATGTTTGCCATCATCTCGTATGGCAGTTTCTGTAGCCCCGAAGAGGAGGGCCATACCACTATAGCATCGTTCTTTGATGGTGTGCCCGCAGTAGACGTAGCAAGTATTTTCATTGTGCCGGAAGAGTCCAAACCCACGCACCGGATCCAATACCAACTGATCTGAGCTCATATCGAGAATCCATGTAGCTAAGCCGATTCTAGTCTAACCAATCTGAGAGCGGTCAACGGTCAAGTGTCAGGGAGATCGTGAGTCGAATGGATTTGTCCGAGGCGGAGTCCCTGGCTGCCTTAATATAGGAGTTGATGGGGGAAAAGGCTGAGCCTGCTGTAAATAGACCTAAGGAGCGCAGCCCGGCCTACCTTGGAAAGGTTGGTCCATGGCTAGCCTGCATGACTGGCATGTCCTGTATCGTTGATATGTATTCTCATGTGCTGGATAGGTCGTTCAAGCCTAGCCTTAACTATAGCCACCCAAACTGAGATGTAATCAAGATAATCAACATGTCCTGAAGCAATGAAATTTACCATAAGATGTCTTAAACTTGTAACTTGTGTGGACCTTAGGGAAATGACCAAGTGCCACGACGAGTCTTGTATTACACACACGTTCACGCAGCCCTGTCAAAACAAGAGGGCGAGCTGGTTTGGTTGAGAAATGCCATCGTCAAGTTTTGAGGACAATGATAGTTGGGGTTAGTCCAGTCTGCAGAGCATGCAGAGCAGAGCCGCATGGGGTCAAAGCAAGAACGGAATGCATATCATTCAGCCGAGGATTGCAGAGTGGGAGGGATGCACCAGCTCGATTAATGGCCGTCCACAAACAACAAACATGAATGAACGAACTAGCACGTATCGATGATGCCCCCCAGGATGCCCCGGCCGTGTGCAAGTCCAAGTACAAAGGTACCTTGTGTACTGTGTTGAGCCTCATAGTTTTGGGGTAGAGGCACTCCCCCAAACTGGATATTGACTTCCTTCCCTTCAGTCAGTCCTATTATATATCCTACCTAATAGTTTTGAATCAATGTAGCTTCATCACTGTATTGATGATATACTGACACCTGCACTCTGGTTTTCGATTCTCGCTATGCGAAGTTCAATTTTCATCCCATCTGGCATTGTTCCTTCCCAGATCCGGAGCTTGCCTACATGTATGATGTATGTGCTGATCGCTCCCTCTCGAAGATGCTATGGGTTCGCAAAGTACCTACACATATCATATTGATGTCCATGTGGGATGATGGAACAGGAGCCGCATGCAAATGCATGTGATATTTGTTCGTTGCACCAGCCCTGGTCATTTCCATTGGCTCTGCTTTTGCCATATAGCCCCCACTGGGTTTTCTGTCGGACGTTGCTTCCCAAACCAATAACACGAAAAATATTAGCAGCAGGCAAGCATATACAAATGGGGGCCGCAATGCCAGCAGATTGCCAGCATATCATGTATACAGCTCACTCTACAGCCCATGGCTCTTGTGAGGCGGAAAACGCCAGTTCTCGTCGATGATACCGCTCCAGCTACTGTGGTCATATGCTCCTAGCCATTGCAAGAATTTAGAGTGTAACAAGCATATTTTGCTGGACCCCAAACTGAATGCGAGGTCATTGACCGCAGAGATGCCAACACGTTGGACACTTCAGACTAGCACCTTGCCGCCCCCTCGAAAGGTAATGGTGTAGGAATTGTGTGCTGCTACTGTCAGCAATATCGGGCCGTTGAAATAGATTTTCAGCCATCCACTCTCGACTAGAGGCCCTCGTGGCTTGGGGGCTAAAGCGTCACATGCGGATGTCAGCTCCTGAACCGATATTATCACCAGGGAAGCTCTCGAAAAATGGAACCGGCGCATTCCGGTCGCAATAGGATCTAGTGGAGAGGCACGGGAAGACTGTCCTGCAAACCGAGAATGCTGCCAAAGGGTGGTGCCCGATATTACGACTATCAAGGTATGGGAGCTACACTGTTACCCCCTTTGGTCCAGCGCCCTCGGAATATAAGCCAGAGAATTGTAGCCTCATTCTACAGTTGAGGGCGACACTGACAATACACAGCTCGCAAAACACTACAGAAGTTAGTTCGAGACAAATGTAAGGCGTTCCAAAAACACGAGATCCAATGCCTGCCCATCGATATTCATACCAGGATACTTGTGTATCCACGACTGCTTGTAAGTGCCGTACCCCACCTCTCTCAACGTCACTACAATACTGACATTGCTGAGGTAGACGCGCCGAAGGAAATATAGGTCTATCACTTGGCCGTTGCCTCCCCTGCTTTTTGCAGACTGTGGACCCTCAGGCCTCATTGAGATGGTGTGTGCCGTGTCCTGTTCCGATAAGCCATTAGATATCTGGCCCCCTTCGCCTGAGCCCGATATCCGAGATGACTGACGAACAGTTCCGGCTGCCATGCTTCATTTATCTTTGCAGCCTAGCAACGTAGCAACATATGGGCTCTATACACGTTTTCATGGCTGTAGTTACCGACCAATACCCACAGATGCACTATTGATGTATATGTTTAAGCTAACGTGTCACATATCGCGATAGTCAAGAGACATTGGGCACTTTCTTCACAGGCTAGAAAGATATCGGCTCAGACACGCCTCCTGTCAGACATCTCTCATGTACACCATCGAGGTCTTTGTCCACGTCGTCACGCAGTCGCCCGACCACTATGAGTATAACGCGACTTGCATTCTCATGGGGGGTGATGCAGAAGGCACAGGGGCCACGAACGACCGAGAACTACCGGTAGATCCTACTGCCGTGCAACACCGGGCAGATACGGGCTTGCTTCGTTGTGTGGGCTATGGGCGGTGTGTCGACCTCTCGGGAAGATATACGCCCAACGAACCGGAACAGCAACTTGAAGCAGTGATATTGATGTGTACAATATGACTTGTCGCAACATGACATCTGCTTCTTAGAGGACCGATCGCCAGAAAGAGTGTGATTTGTGAACACACCTCACATATGGTGGATGCACACCCCTTTTCAGAGCCCAGGAATTAACTTCTCGATACCTCCATCAGCCACCACTACAACATGGGACTCTCACACCAGCGATACAGCCGAGGACATGAGCATGATGCCAAGACACTCCGATTGCTGTTTTTTTTGTTTTTAAATCCGCGAATTCATGCCGCAGTAGGCAAATGATTCCAAATAAGGTGCATAGCTATCACAATTGGAAGCCCAATGCGTTATGCAAGTATATTTGATAAGTCATTAGTTGGCGTGTTGTAGGGCTCAGCTCCGCAAACTTACTCTTTGCGAACAGCTCTGTCGCAATATCGGTTTATTGGAGGAGTATTTGGCATAGCTTCGGGGGAGAAGATGTCGCATTGTTTTCTTGAATATACCATGCTGATAAGAAGGTACGGTGGCTATATTGGTTCATGGTTGATACTACTCCCAATATGGTGGGGCTGGACTCAGCTGGCGTACGGGCGTACGTCATTCCGTAAGGTTCCAACCTGTCGCCTAGCATACTCCAAACCTGAACGTGCCCCTTTGACGGCGGGAGGATACGGCACTGAATTTCCGAGTGATGGAATTGCAATTTCAGTAACCCTTGACGAGACAGCGAAGAGCGCATGCATGCGACAGCATGGTGGCGCTCAATAGAGCATGCACTCGACTGCGAGGCTTACCAACCACATCTGCTGCCTGCCTCTTCCCGACTCGTGCCCAGCTATCTGCACGTATCCGACAGCAAACCATCCAGCCTCGAAGCAGTGCAGCTGCTCCTACTCCTACGAGATTCCCCGCCGCGGCGACAGCCCGGCGATTCTTCTCCCAGACACCGCGCCGAACCTGGCAGGACTTTAACCACAAGGACCCCCACGAGCGCCTGCGCAATGCGAAACCGCTGTTCACGGACCAAGGGCTACGCGGCTTCATCCGCTCGCCGAGCACGCACACGGTCGCCGGCCTAGCCTTCCTGGCGGCGGTGGGGTTCTACTTCTACAACGTGCAGACGGTCCCCGTCAGCGGGCGCAAGCGCTTCAACTGCTTCACCGAGGAGTCGGTCGAGGCCGTCAGCGAGCAGCAGGTCAAGCGGATCGAGTGGGAGGTCGAGCGGCACGGGGGCCGGTTCCTGAGCGACTGGGACCCGCGCACCCGGATGGTGAAGCGGGTCATGCGGCGGCTGATCCCCGTCAGCGGCATGGAGGACTCGGACTGGGAGATCCGCGTCATCGACGACCCGCGCCAGGCCAACGCCTTCGTCCTGCCCGGCGGCAAGGTCTTCGTCTACAGCGGCATCATCCCCATCGCCCGCAATGAGGACGGCCTGGCCGCCGTGCTTGGCCACGAGATCGCGCACAACCTCGCGCAGCACATCGGCGAGCGTATGTCGGGCCAGATCGGTATCAACATCCTGCTGGGCAGCTTCGTCCTGCTGACGGCGCTCTGGGGCGGCGCCATCCTCGGCACGCAGCTCTTCGGCGGGACGGTCCTGGACCTGCTCTTCTCGCGACCCATGGGCCGCAAGCAGGAGACCGAGGCCGACTACATAGGCTTACTGATGATGGCCGAGGCCTGTTACGACCCTGAGCAGGCTCTCGGTTTCTGGCAGCGCATGGAGCACTTGGAGCAGCAACGAGAGGGCGCGCCGCCGGAATGGATGAGCACGCACCCTTCTGTAAGTTTCAACTTTTATTACTATTACTACTAATATTCCACGAACAGACATGCATGTATGATTTCCGGGAGAAGTACATGCTTGCTAATAAGTTCGGGGGGTCGTGCAGAATCATAACCGGATCGAGAAGATCAAACAATGGCTACCGGAGGCAATGGATAAGAGGGCGCAAAGCGATTGCTCGGGCACTGCCGGATTCGCCGACAGGTTCAGGAAGGCTCTGGCGCAGGGGCTCGTAATACAGTAGTAGAGCAGCAGCACCACTCAACTCCGTTTTTTGTTTTCACACTGAATGTACAATATTGGTTAGACGTGGCGTGATGATGAAGCCTTCTTCCTCGGCCTTCGTTGCGACCCGACCATAATAGAATCCATCCCCGGTCACTGGCCGCAGCTCAGACCATGTCGTCAGTCAGTTGTCGGATCGCAAACAGATCAATGCATTGAATCCCCATGGTAATATCCGATCCATGGAAACCGAGAGATTCCCGATGAAGGAGAAAGCTTGTTAAATTAGATACATACGGGGAACCGCGACAACGGTCATGCTTATTTTAATACTTACTTCTCAGGAGCACCTTAGGATAGTGTAGAGCATATACGGAGTAGCAAATCGTTAACTAGTTAGCTCCTGCATATGACATCGCTATAGTTGCAAAACAGATCAGTGGTGTGTGGTTGGGGTAAGCAGCCACTGTTGCAAGTCACTCGCTCATTCGGTCACACATTGGACGCATTGGTTGGTGCTTGGCGGGGGTGGTCCAGTGACGCATGTCGCGTGTCGCAGCGAATCAGCCCAGGAGTCATGACTCCAGTTTGCAGTTTGGCGGTCGACGCCCCCGGGCGGTCTCCTGTGCCGAGGTACATTTCGGCCAGGTTGGCTCCAGCCTGTCCTATCACATCGAACGTGTTGTGATCATTGTTCAAGTTTCCTCAAACCAATACTGGACTTGTCTCTCCAAGCTACATACGGAACAATAGAAGCCATTTCTACGACTCGAAAGCCAAACTCTCTTGACAAGAACCACTATCGCGACTAGTGAAATCGACAACTTGCACCAGACCACCAACCAAACCACCGGGCGCATTCCACTCTCATCAGCCAAAATGTCCAAGACGTTTACGAAGAAGGATGTCGCCGAGCACAAGACCGAAGACCAAGGGATTTGGATCATCGTCGACGATGGCGTTTACGATATAACAAGTAAGTGTTGCGCCTGCCTTACCCGCAAGAAGCAGAGAGGGAGGGAGTCGGTCTACGCGTTGCGCCGCTCCCAAAAAGCGACTTGCTTGTTTACCTAACACACGATCGATCATGTTGATCTCAAGCGGTCGGTGACTAACATGCGGTGTTTCCCTTGACAGAGTTTATTGACGAGCACCCGGGCGGTTCCAAGATCCTCAAGCGCATGGCTGGCAAAGACTCGACAAAACAGTTCTGGAAGTACCATGGAAAGAACGTGATGGAGAAGTACGGCCCGCGATTCAAGATCGGCACAGTCCAGGAGGAGGCCAAGCTATGATCGCGCAGGGCGACAACGACATGCGATGGTCTGGGGGAAGAGGCCATATGATAAACGACGACCGAGGCGAACTGCTTTGCTGCTTTGTTTTGGGTGTACCATTAAATATACACCCTAGAGGGCGCTGTCCGTTTTGTTGTTATCGACATAGAGAGATCTCTCGCAAGCGCTCACCAGCCAGCGAGAGTGGAAACACGATAGAATTGCTCCCCACATTCAGATTGACGGATGGACCGCTTCATTGTGATCCATAAAAAACAGACCGATAGGATTGCGGTAAGTTCGAAGAGGCTTTCTCGGTATGCAACAGAGCTGCACTGCAAGAATGCAATTCGGGATAAGGAGTTAGCCTTCAGCCGTCTTTTGACGTGCACCTTTCCTCATCATTCATTGCACATGCAGAACGACCATAACATACTCCGGTGTGGCATGTGGTCGGTTCGGCAGTACCGAGTCTTGATACGCTCACGACCACAACCACGACGGAAGGCCGGGAGCAAGCGTGACTCTCCAATCGCCAAGTCTGGGGTCCCAGACAAACATTGGGGGGATGCCCATTGGGCCCTGGCAGCACAGTAGCCTTTGCGTTCCACCCCAGAGGGTGACGTTGAGGGTTTCTACTAAAATGTTACCAGTACGCTTTGGGCTCGCCTGCCTGCGATTGCAATTATCCAATTGGGGCAACCAAGGTCAAATATGCCTCTATATCTGATTCCTAGTATCAGGTGATTAAGTCAGGACAATGCCGAACATTGCCCTTCTTGACCGATCCTTTGTACGAGCTTGACTAATAAAGCGGATATCCCCTTGCTGGGTATCCTCGAACGATCGATGACAGCAGCGGTGCAGGACCAAGATACTGGCGAGGCAATATGTATCTTGAGCCTTTATCTGCCGGTTTCTGAGTCGACTGCAAGTCAGCAATTGACTCGAACCCGGCTCTTCCCATAGGGTAGTCAGCAAGATGATGCGAGAATGCTTACAACAGCGTAGACACAATACCTATTGCTGTAGCAATTCTCCCCCAGCAGAACACACACCGAATCCTTACCGTCCGGAGATCCTACCCTGGATGGGGAAGACTTGTTTTTTCTCTCTCTCTCGGTGCTTTCTTGGAGGGAGAGAGAGCGAGTGCACTATAAGTGTGTACTTCGTTGTCCTGCTAGCAATGGTAGCAGAAGCAGGTACCTGGGATTCGCAGGGGTCTTGTCGGCCGTCCCCTTGACAATCGATGCTGCTTGAGTAAGTGGGTGCCCGGGTGCCCGGGTGGTCAGTGCCAGTTACCGCTGTACCGAGGAGCAGCTAGCCGGTAAGCAGACTCAACAAGGGCTTCCGAGTCGAGCTTAGCGAGGCTTTGCAGCTACAGCCTACATCATGCCATCAGCTGGGAAGCTCACGCCTCGTCGTGTTCATGGTCTTGCTGCAGAGACTTGATGACTGCTGCAAGTCTGTAAGTCTGCAATCCTCATCCTTCGAGATTCCATAGGAGAGGTAAGGTAACAATAGGTTGATGAGCAAGGCGAACATGCAGATGCAGGCTAATGCTTGCTTGGCCCTAGCACGTTCTAGCGTCATCACCGTGCTAGGTTGGTGGTCACTTGGAGCTTGTGGAGCTCGGACGGCTGGTTGGTGTGCTGGACCAGCAGCAGCAGTTTATCATGTTCTTCTTTGCTCTGGCAATCAAAACATCTGCTTGACAAGAATTGGAGCTCCGCCATCTCCGTGTTGTTAATTCTTTTCTAAATTGGAGAGTGGGTTCACGGTTCCTGCGCGACTTTTCACGTACTCACAGTACTTGGAGAAAGCTATCATCAGTTCCCCTAACAGTTCGAAAGGAAGCCATTGATCGTTATTGCGACTGGAAAGCCATCGCAAGAAGGCCAAGCATATCATCGTGATCATCGTCAACGAGCTCAGACCCGAACCAGGTAAGCTATGGTCTTTCGTTCTCTCGCAGCACAGTCGTTTCCCTCGTGTCCCTTGGCCTAGAGCTTGGTTTTCCGCACGGTGGTAGTGATATGCCCATGTTATGGCTTGTTATGGAATGGGTTACCCTCTTATGGTGACAATAATTCCCGCCGTCACTCCATTTCCCGACCTATATCCATGTCCAAGTTGTCAAGTTATCCACCCCACGACCGATCTAGCAGCACCCTGGCCTCTGCTATGCGCCGTAGTGGTGCGTGGGACGCCTGTGTCGAAATTCGCGCAGGCGAAAAGACGAAAAGAGCGAGAGGCCTTGGCTTCTTGCCTTGCCTTGCCGGCCTGGGGTGTGTATGTTATGTGTAAGATGTATTTGTTGTTAGCTGCTTGTAGCAATAGTTAGTTACATGCGTTACCTACTCCGTACTGAAGGAGAAAAAAGTGAAAGCAGAGCTTGCCGCTTCCCGTAATAGGTCAGCCAAGCACCAAGCTTTTCCTCGTTGATCTCTGACTCGGGCCTTACATATTGTTTGGCTCCCCGCTAGCTACATCTTCCTTCTCTTCCCTTTCCTCTCTCTTCAACCGCTCGTCCTTGAACAGATCTCCCCGTCCGTTGTGTGTTTGTTCAATACTTCGACAAGTTTTGTCAAGGCGTGTGTCGTTCGCAGCCCGCAACTCCCAGCTCTGATTCCATCACAACAATAGAAGCGCCCCAGCTCCTCCATATCAGACGGTACGATACGACATCTTTCTCTTCTACTCGGCTTGTCCTGCCAAAATGTCTTGCATGCGCCCAAAACCGTATCTCGATGCCGCCGCAATTGCTCGCCAGCCAACAATTGCGCTCCTTCAGTTATCCTCGAGAACCTTGTGACGCCATTGAGGTCATTGGTACCGGGGAAGGATTGCGACGGACCAGCAGTCTTGGCCGCCTTAATCCCAAGCTGGTAGCCACGGCACTCGTTAGTCACATGCGGCTTTTTCCAAGTGGAAGGCTACTGCTACCACTACCGTCCTGTGGGACATCGAAGCTCGCATGGCATCAATTGGCAGGACAGCCTGCTTTAAATCGTGGTCTGCATCGCCGCACAGAGATCTCCATGCTAAAACATCTTGTCTTCAGACTTCAAAATGCCTGCTATCAGCAACAACATTGTCGCCCGCGAGGCCATGAGCCAAATCGCCAAGCGTGAGAACTGGTAAGCGCAACTCTCAGATCCATGGCTTCGCATCTATTGTGCTTTTGCCGTCTGGACGCTACTGCCCTGTGCACCTATGCTCCCACAAAGAGCTAGCATGGCCAAGACTCGAATGATTGCTAACGGATATCGATGCAGGGCGAAGCAAGAGGCCGGTGTCGTCGTCGTGTTCGCCATCGTCTTCCTCGTCGCCTGTGGCCTGATCGGTCTATGGGTCAGCAAGTGCCTTTCTGCCCGCAAGGCCAAGAAGGTCGCTGCCGCCAACGCCGCCGCATAAATAATGACTAGGGATAGGTGACGGTTGGACGAGCGTGTTGATGAAGGAAAGGAATGGATGATGGGAAGACCTTACGATACCACCCGCGTTCATGTTCGATGAGCGCAATCACTCCCTGAACACCAGGTGTTGGGCTTTTATCAAAGCCGCACCATGACACGAGCAACCGAACATGTCAGCGGCGGAAACAGACGATAATACATACCGTACTGGATCTGTCGCAAAGTTCGGGTCAATTGGCAGCTACGCGCCCGTATATTATGCCTAATGGCATGTTTTGGTATAAGGGGGTAGCATCGCCTCAATTGGTGCACATTTACGCTGTACTTTAATTTCTTTAATGATGAAAAGTCAAGTTAAACCTCTGCCTGTCCATGACTCTACGTGATGCCGCGGTCCAGTGGGTCGCTGCCGACCAGCCGTGTATGCACCCCGGATCTACACTTCTTGGCGTGTTTCGTTTCCGATTGAATATAGGGAAACCCTCGATTCTATTTGCCGGAAGGTCTACTTGAGATGGGATATACCGCGTTTGGCAATTGCAGCATATGGAACCCCCATGATTTGTCAAAAATATATGGCTTCATTCCCTAGTAGAGATCCATCTTCTCCAGGTGAATCAACCCATTGGCAGGCTGTTGTGGCGAAGTTAGCAAGAGTGAGTTTGGCCTAGAGGGAAGAAATGACCGTAATAGCTCAATTGCAACTTACAGGCGAGAACTGCCGGAGCTTAATGCCAGCGCTCCTGAACACCTCCGCCGTCTCCCCGTCCATGCTGTAGCCCTGGCTGTAGACCACCTCGCTGATGCCGACCTGGACAATCTTGATGGAGCAGGTGAGGCAGGGGCAAGTGTTGCAGTAAAGCACGCTGCCGTCACGGATGCGCTCGCGGCCGGCCTCGAGCAGCGCGTTCTCCTCGGCATGCAGGCAGAGGCAGGTGGCGAGGGCGGCCCCCGAGCCCATGCCCGCGTTGCAGCGGGCGCAGCCGCCCTCGCCGCAGTTGCGGATGCCCCTCGGGGTCCCGTTGTAGCCCGTGCTGATGACGCGGCGCTCGCGGCCGACCAGCACGCAGCCCACGGCCCGCTTCATGCAGTTGGACCGCTGCGCCGCCAGCGACGCCAGCGACATGAAGTAGTTGTCCCACGACGGCCGCAGCCGCTCCGGGTTCGTCAGGTCCAGCTTGCCCAGCGTCGCGTACAGGTGCGCCAGCGAGCTCGACGTGTTCAGCAGGCGCACCGTCGCGCGCGAGATCAGCGGCAGGACCCCCGACGACCCGGAGTAGAGGTGGTCGTCGGACTCGGCGATGAACTCCTCGAGCGAGGAGCACGGGGAAGAAGGGGAAGAAGAGTCGGTGGAGCTGCTGTGGCTGTTGCTGCTGCTGCTGCTGCGGGCTTGGTACCGGCGCCACCTGATCACGATGGGGGCGTCCACGCTGACCAGAATGAAGAATGGCCGGCGGGAGAGGATGTCCAGAACAGCTTCATCGTGGATTTCTGTCGTCACCCAACGCAATTGCCAATACTTGGTCACGTAGTCCAGCAGATCGGTTGCGGAGGTAAAGGAGTGAGCAGGCGGTGAGGATTTGCTGCGGACTGGGAGCTGGTTTACGGAATCTAACGATGAAGATTCGTCGGTAGGCTCAGAAGATGACACTGTGCCATTCGAGGCTTGAGGAGCGGAAAGACGTAGCCTCTGGAAACCGTGGTGCTCAACCAGGTATTGGGCCACTGTGCTCTTGCCAGCGCATTTCGCTGTGTTCCCCTTGTATAAGTAAAGGAGTATACCAAAAATGAGAGACAGAAAAAGAAAGGGGTTGTGTTTGAGACTCACAGCCACAAACTCCAATCAACATGTTGAATGATTATCTTGAAGAGGCAAGTATGTGTTTCTGTCAACTTCGTTATATAGACTTATCTCAATCCTGACTGAGCGTTGGCAATAGGTACTTTGTTTCAAGGCGAGACTGCTGGTGATTTCTATGTATTCGATGTCCTGCTAGCCTGCCTAGGCAAAATTTGGATAGGCGGGCTGCGGGCGCGTCGCGTGCTAGATCGGGCACCAATTGGCGTAGCACTACCGCACTTTAACCGATCGATCTCCAGTCTCAGGCTCTCAGCACACCTGGCAGCCTGGGGTGCCGGGCACAGGTTTGCGACGCCTAAACCATTTCAGCTCAGGCACGTGCAGGTAGTAGGTAGGTTAGTGTGAGAGTGAAGCGGGTGTTTGCCGTCATTATCCAGGGCGGGCAAATGCAGGTCAGTGGACATCCTCCAGCGGCCAGCGGGGGAGAGCTGGGTAAGCTGGCTAGCTGGGAGTAAGCTGGGAGAAAGAGAGGGTGCATCTCGAATCACATCGCTCAATCAGTGTTCTAGAAGCTGGGGGGGGGCTGTGTGTGTGTGTTTGGTGTTTGTCTCTGGTAGTCAGTCCCTGGTCGCCTGCCTGGGAAGCATGTAAGTCATCATCAGCCCGTCACCCCCGGATGACTTGTGACTGCCTTACCTTATGCAAAAAGGAAATCACGAGGGTGAAATTGGGCATTCTGTGTTCAACTCATCCACTTGATACATCATAACACCCTGATGTACTGTCCTCTATATAGCGCAGTGAGCTACATAAACAGACATACTTTCCAAGGGAGCAAAACCTACGCGTCGCATTCCCGAAGTTAACTGCAATAACAACATCGTTCCTCGCAGAACCACCCCGCTCACTGAACAGTTGCCCCTCCCGTCGGCGGATTAGACTCTCCCCTTCCATACCAATCACACCACCGACACGACAGGACCCTTAGGACCCTTCCCGTATATTTACTGTGATTGGTGTCTTTTTTTTATATTAGAGCGACGGACCCTTCTGTTGCCGCTGTCGCTCGTTCGCATTTCCTGACTTTAACATACCAGCGCGACGACGACCGCGTCCTCGCCGCTATCTCTCACCATGGCTAACCCGAGTGGGGCGTCGTCACCGCCTGAGACGAACCTCAAGTTCGTCCCCTTCTCTTCCGAAATCGAGCTGCCCTTCTACTCGGCATTGTTCTCCTCCAAGCTCGAACATGACAAGCTCGATGAGTCGGCGCGACAGGTTCTTGGCATCTACGAGCCGCAGCCGGGCATCGCCCCCGAGGACAGCGTCAAGATGCAGGTCCTGGGCAATGCACTGACGAGCCGCTCCGTGGGCTTGAACGCCGTGCGAGCCGAGGGCATCATACGGAACAAGAACACCATGGATGCTTTCAAGAACGCGGACAGAGCTGAGATGATACAGAATGCTGGCAGACAGGTAGGTTTGTGTTGCTTGTGTATTTACAGCGAACCCGGGTGGTCCAGTGCGCTAACTTGCCCGAAAGATCTGGGAAGCCATCAAAGACGGCACCATCTACTCCGTCCCTTCTTTGCTCTCATCCTACGTCATCTTGTCCTACGCCGACCTGAAGAAATACCGCATGGCATACTGGTTCGCATTTCCGGCTCTGCAGGCTACCCCACAGTGGAAGAGGAGTGGCAGCATTGGTCGGTTCAAGCCAGACGAAAGCTCGCAGCTTGTCGAGCGTATTGGTACGTGGCGGTATAGTGCAGACGACCGAGAATATGGCTTCTTCCTCGCCAAGAAGGTGCGCGGAGAGACGCGATCGTCCCTGGACCTAGGAGAGGCGGACCTGGGCTACAAGTGGGACGTTGCCTCGCTCGGTGAATTTGAGAAAGGCTTCTTCAAGGGCATTCCTGAAGAAGACCAGTATGTCGCCTTCGTCGACCCGTCCACATATGAGGAGAACCCCGGCTGGCCGCTCCGAAATCTATTGATGCTTATCCGCGAACGATTCCACCTCTCCAAGGTCCAGATCCTTTGCTACAGAGATATGCAGTCGCGCCGACACGAAGCGCGAAGCATTGTTCTACCCTTATCTATGGATGTCACAGAGGTTACGGAGCTCACAGAAATGCCCAAGGTTACTGGGTGGGAACGCAACCACGCCGGAAAGCTCGGTTGGCGATCTGTCAGTCTTGCTGAGTCGATCGACCCAACTCGCATCGCTGACCAGTCCGTCGACTTAAACCTCAAATTAATGAAGTGGCGGATCGCTCCAGACCTGCATCTTGATCGCATTCGAGGGACCAAATGTCTCCTTCTTGGCGCTGGTACATTGGGCAGTTACGTCTCGAGGCTTTTACAAGGATGGGGTGTACGAAAAATCAGCTTTGTCGACTACGGTGCAGTATCATATTCGAATCCTGTGCGGCAGCCGCTCTTCAACTTCAAAGACTGCCTCAATGGAGGCGCGCCGAAGGCTTTACGCGCAGCCGAAGCCCTGAAGGAAATCTACCCTGGAGTCGAGAGCGAGGGTCATGTGCTATCTGTGCCCATGCTGGGCCATCCCATAACGGAAAAGACAAGAGGTGATTTTGAGAAGCTCAGAAAGCTCATCGACGAGCACGATGCCATATTTCTTCTCATGGATAGCAGAGAGTCGCGGTGGCTGCCGACACTCATGGCCAAGGCCGCAGGCAAGTTGGTTATGAATGCGGCGCTCGGCTTTGATACATACGTAGTCATGAGGCACGGGGCTGAGCCTAGAGACGGCAGTGATGATACTCTAGGCTGTTACTTCTGTAATGATGTCGTAGCTCCCGGCGACGTAAGTGATTCTGCTTTATTCGCTGTTTTGTTTGATGCTTTACGAGGCCATGCTAACTTATTTCCACTCCAGTCGCAAAAGGATTTAACGCTTGACCAGCAGTGCACAGTGACCAGACCCGGAGTAGCAGCTACTGCTTCTGCTCTGCTCGTCGAGCTGTTCACGAGCGTCCTAGAGCACCCGCTTGGCGCCCACGCTCCTGCCCCTATGCCCAGGGACGCATCCGGGACCTCATACGAACGCGACCCGCCCAACCATGCCCTCGGCCTGGTGCCCCATCAAATCCGAGGATACCTGGCCGACTTTTCTCAGATCAAGGTCCGCGGTGTTTCGTACCCGTCCTGTAGTGCTTGCAGCAAGCCGATCCTCTCAGCCTACCGAGAAGGCGATGGGTGGGAGTTCTTAAAACGTGCTCTCAATGATAAAGAGTACGTGAGTGAGCTAAGTGGGTTGGCCGAGGTGCAGAGAAAGGCTCTCGACTGGGATGATTCGGAGGAGGAGGAAGAGGGAGCAGGAGGAGATGATGAGGCGATACTGCTATAGAATAGGCCGATGATTCTGCAAATGATACCCACCTATGTACCTATATCCGGACTCTGTGTATTTCGGATAGTTGTACGATACGAATTTTGGCCCCCATTCCTAACTGCCACCTACCTAACCTAGTGACTCGTGTCCGTGTCGCAGATTGCTTTTAGGCGAGATTGGTCGCGATTAAAGGACCAAGCAATTCATGAGGATGAAGCAAAATATGAGGGATGGGCTTGGTATTACTAATTTCTACAACCATTTTCGACTGCCAAGTGCCTCTGTGACTAAGAAGTCATCTCGAAGTCTGGACAGCATCACGGGCGGCGGCGGGTAATCTCCGTCAGAAGGGGAGGTCCAATGACAAGGACGGGAAAAGACCAAGTCACTGGGACGGACTTGGCGCATTGGGATCACCGGGGCACGCACGGGTGTGCTAAGCCCTGTGCCATAGGGGGTAATGGGGGAGGCAGTTACCTAAGAGCTTACGAGTTCGCATCTCAAGTTATCGAACCCAACCCAACACGTATACAATTCAGGTCTTGGCTCCCTCTCTCTTTCTCATCACAGTAATTGAAGCAGAAGCTAGGTGTTATTTTGGTTTCTCTTTCTTTTGAGAAGAGTATAACTTTGCCAATCTTTCCTCTCTTTGTCGCAAGAAAGAAGTTCCAATACAACAAACTCCAGTGCCCAAACCAATCAGTGTTTTGTCGGGTGCCGCCCCTCCGACTTACTTAGGCCTAAGAAGAAGAATAAACTGGGGGTTAGCGCTCACTAACTGGTACCACCTAACTACATGTACCACCACCACCACTCTCCCTCTATTCGGACACGGTCTCGCTCCCTGTCTCTCGCTCATGCGCCCCGGATCTACAGGCCATTTACCAACGACATCGCGAAGAGGAAGAAATCTGGGAACCTAAGATTGTCTCACTATCTCTGAAGAAAAACAATCACGTGGCAGCCACGATCACTAATTCTGAAGGGTTTGGCGTTTTTGCCGTTTTCAGTAGTGCCTGTCAACCACCGCCAGAAGAGAACGGAAAAGGGAAACTTGGAGCATTTTGAATTTGTTTCATCTTTTACTCTGCATCTTCACTTTGAAACACCGAGGACACAACAATCACAGAGGGGAATTCTAGAAAACGCCACCAATCTGTCCATTTGAAAGCAAACGGTGGCAGGTTTTGTGTAATATCGTTGTTGGAGAGTATTCATCCTTCATAGCCAACGATTAGGGGAGACGAAGAAGAAGAGGGAAAGGAAGGCAGGAGAGAAACTGCCCGCAGCGACTATGGTGCGGCTTCTGGGCTGGACGTTTCTCCAGTACCGTCCCGAGTCGGTCCACGACTACGCGGGCGTCCTGGTCCCGCTCGAAGAGGCCCATCTGCACAGTCACTCAGCGCGGTCGGGCCGCACCGAGTTCGAGGAGCGGCGCCACGAGGACGACGATGGCGGCGCGGATCCGCTGATGCAGGGGGACGACAACGATGTCGACAAAGACCAGGAGAGCGGCGAGGGCACGGGTATGCTGCAGATGAGCGCCGCCGAGTACACCATCGAGGGCCTGAGGAGGGAGGTGAGGCAAGGGGAGAGCGGACGCGTCTGGACCGATTATGAGTGTAAGTTTGTGGAAAGACACTTCCGCTAATACTTTGGTGGAATCGTCGCCAACATCGCGAGTATAAACTGCCAGGGGGGAATCAAGGCTAATAACGATTGCAGTAAAATCAAAGCTCATCAACAAGGCCATCCAGGATATAGGTATGGGCAGGTACAACTGGCAACTATTTGTGTTGTGTGGATTTGGTTGGTTCGCAGATAAGTGAGTTACCCCCCATCAGATATATACCGATCACTTGTGCTGACCCTTTACAGTCTATGGATGCAAGTAAGTGCATCATGACACAACCCCCACGGGTTTCGCTGCATTTACCCCAATATATGTTCTAACCACTGAGAGTAGGGCGTCTCTTTGACGTTGCCATCCTTATCAGGAGAGTTTGGCATTCCGGAGAAGACGGTGAGATATACGACAAGTGCGCTTTTTGCAGGACTTTGTGTAGGGAGTTTCTGCTGGGGCCTGGGCTCTGATATAATGGGACGCCGGATCGCCTTCAACATGACACTCCTGATCACCGCCATCTTCGGTATTTGGGCGTCATATGCCTCGAGCTGGGGAGCCTTGTGCTTCTTGTTTGCGTGCGTGGGCACGGGCGTAGGTGGCAACCTACCGGTTGACGGAGCGCTGTTCTTGGAATTCCTACCAGATTCATCGAGTGCACTCTTGACGCTGCTGTCGGTGTGGTGGCCAGTTGGTCAACTTGCCTCGTCTTTTGTGGCCTGGTATTACATCTCTCACCAGCCAATCGAGCTCGGCTGGCGCTCGTTCGTCTTTGCCATTGGGATAATCACCTTAGTCATGTTTTTTATCCGTTTCTTCGTCTTCCATCTCTTCGAGTCCCCGAAGTACCTCCTTTCCCAGGGCCGCCAAGCCGAGGCGGTCGCGGTGGTGCATGGCATCGCCTACCGGAATTCGGCCAAGACGTGGCTTACCGAAGAGGTCCTTGACGCCGTAGTTGACATGGAGGCCGTCCAGCGGTCAACGGCCCGCCTATCAACAAAGGAAGTTCTTAAGCAGAACCTCGCTGCGTTCTCCGGTGATCACATTCGGCCCCTTTTCAGCAATCGCAAACTGGGCACGGCTACAGCCCTGATGTGGCTCTGCTGGGCGACCATCGGTATGGGCTATCCGCTCTTCAACGCCTTCTTACCGCAATACCTGTCCCACGGCGTCTCCACGTCGCCAGCCGACGGAGGAGCCGCCACCATGACCGAAGCCAGCAACGCCGAGACGTACCGCAACTACGCCATCATCTCGACGGTCGGCGTGCCCGGCAGCCTGCTCGCCGCCTACACGGTGGACCACCCCTCGCCCTTCCTGGGCCGCAAGGGCACCCTGGCCATCTCGACGCTGGTCTCGGCCATCTTCCTCTTCTTCTTCGTCACCTTCGGCACCACCCCCAACGCCCAGCTCTTCCTCACCTGCGTCGAGGCCTTCGTCCAGAACATCATGTACGGCGTCCTCTATGCCTTCACCCCCGAGATGTTCCCCGCCCCCGTCCGTGGCGCCGGCACCGGCGTCGCCAGCTTCCTGAACCGCGTCACGGGCCTCATCGCTCCGGTCCTGGCCGCCATTTTGCCCGGCGACGGTACGGTCTTGCCCATTTACCTCTCGGCGGCGCTGATTCTGGCCGCTTTCGTTTGCATCTGCTTCATCCCGATAGAGACAAGGGGAAGACAGAGATTATAAAAAGCGTTTGGTACTGAAATTCGTGGTTTTGTTTTGCTTATTTCTGTTGAACAAAGCCTTGTATAGAATGCTTTCGGGAAGGTTGCGACGGTTGAGATTTTAGAAGTGTATAGGTGTTAGAAGGGCTATATATATACCATGTAGGGCCATGTCAACGAACGTTCTGATCTTACTACTGTTGATCATGGCACCTCGCAAGATGGACACGCATGGCTGGGAATGGTAAGGGTGTTGGGGTATGTACCAAGGGTATTTGTATTCTATGTCACCGCCAAAAATAAAAGAGAGGGAGGGCTCTCTCCGGTGTCAAACTATATCTATATTGGTATATAATCTATCGCATTTCAAAAAGGTCGCTCGCTTTCTTCTTCTCTTTCTTATCTAGTACCTCGTGCTCCCGCGGGCGCATCAACTCGCCTCTTCTGCAACGACCGGCCCAGCGCGTCGCGCACCATGGGATCGGAGCGAATCGTGTTCTGCACCAGCCACTCCTTGAGCTTCGAGCGCATGTTGACGATGGTCTCGGGGTCGCCGGAGAAGGGGGTCATCTCGAGCTCGAGCAGGCGGCCGGCATCGGCGTCCATGGAGCGCGCCGTCTGCTCGAGCCGCTCGAGGTTCTGCACCAGCTGCTTCTCCGACGTGGTGGCGACGCCCTGCTGGTCCTGGGGCCGCAGGAGGGGTCCGAGCTGGCTGAAGGCGATGTAGAGGGTGATGCTGCACTTGCGCGCCAGGCTGATGACCTGGAACGGCAGGTAGGGCGGGTGGGTGGTGAAGCGCACGAGCAGGGGGTTGACGACGGAGCCGACGAGCCAGGGGAAGCGCGGGCGCGTCACGGCGTACACCTCGAAGACGGCCAGGACCACGAGCGTCAGCCAGCGCCAGTAGCGGCCCCACTCGAGGTAGCCGAACAGGCCCAGGACGTACATGATGACGGCGGCGGCGCCGTAGTGCGGGATCAGCTGCTGCGCGCCGCGGGAGACGTAGTCGTGTATCGTCGCGCAGTGCTTCCACGACACCACGTCCGGGCCGAAGCGCTCGTAGGCGAAGCGCCGGGCCGGGTCCGTCAGAGTCTCGGCCACCGTCTTGAGGTGCATGAAGTAGTCGCCGACATTATCGCTATCGCCGATGCCGTTGTTGCCGACCTTGTCCGGGTGGTGAAGGGCCGCAAGCCGTCGGAATCGCGACTTCACCTCGCGCTCGGTCGCGCGCAAGGGCACGCCCAGGTCCTGGTAGAAGGTCGAGGCGCCCCGCAGCTCCCAGTCGGCCTCGTACAGGGTATAGAGCAGGTAGGCGGAAACGACCAGGATGTGGATGCGCCGACGGTGTTCGGCGTACTTTGGGGAGCCGGGCTGCGGGCGTGGCGAGCCTGCGCGGATGGTAACGCCGTAGTAGATCGATTGCGCCCAACCAGTTACGAGCTAGAAAGAGAAGAGCGAAGAGGCATCATGTCAGTTTTCTGGTGCTTATGCAGTGTAGTACAACTTCTTGGCAGTACGCGCAAGCATTTCATGGACATGGATTCGTATTCGCATGAGAGAAAGAGGGGCTGGTGGTCTTTGTTTTGTTTTGGAGTGGTTGAAGCGCTTGTGCTCTTGCACAACTTCGCTGCTCCTCTCTCTGATCGGGATCGGCTCTTCGTCTTCGTCTTGCATGTTTTAGCGGCCGCCACTCGATGGCGCGCTGCATGGGAATCGACGGGAATCGAGAAGACTGGGGGCACTCGCGGCTTACATTGGGGAGGAAGGTCCATCCCAGGAGGGACAAGACGTTTGAAGACATGCTGGGTAATATAAACCGTGGTTCGATGGCCGGCTAGAGCATGATCTTATTCTGCAGCAAGTCTCGAAAGATGTGAGTCGTGGCTCGGTGTCCGATGGATATCGAGTGCAGCAAACAACAGGCAAGCGACCGCAGATAGGCCGATTGATGTGACTGCAGAGAGGGGCGTCGCAGGTGGTATCGAGGTTGTTTCCTGTGACAATCCGTGCTTCTTAAATACTGGAGATTGCTGGGGGAGCGGCGGCAGGTCGCAGGAGAAGTGGTATGGTTTGGTAGGAGAGTTTGGTCGGTTGGCAGGCGGGAGAGTGCGATGGGATGACAGTGGCTTGAATGGGAGGAATGGACAGGTGTCAGTGTCGTCAGAGGCCACAGGATGGGCAATGCAGTGCAGGGTAGGAAGCACAGTAGGTTAGTAGTAAGCAAGCCACAGGCGACAGGCACTGAGAAGATGAGCTTGGACCGAAGAGGTGTAGTACCGGCATATGAGAAGAAGGGCAGAAGGGGTCCATCGATGTGCTTTCAAGGTTGCTGGCAGATATCCTACAGTACAGCCTACGCCTACCGTGGTTGACTCCATTCGAGTCCAGATGTGTCCAATTGCTAAACTTAGACGTAGCATTAGTAGTGGGTTTCCAGAGGAATGAATCCAGATGATTGGACAACACCCATTTCTGCAAGCAGCAGCCGCCTATAATACTGTATGTCCTTTAATGTAGGTCCCGCTCCGGGAGCCGCCCCCGAGTCCCGCCCAGAACCCCCGCTGAAATTGATTGCCAATTCTGATACTGGCCTGTTTATCATCTCAGAGCATGGTCAGTCCATAATGAGCCAAACCTCATACTGACCCTCACTTGCGACTCAAGCACTCAACCGCTGAGGCTTCACTTTGCTCTTGGACCATCGAACCATTGCACGTACAGCAGCATACCTCTCGCTTATCCGCCCAAGATCCATCGACAATACTCTGCTGCACGGTAAGTCTGCACTCGAGTTGCCTTCTATAAAGCATGGCAGTCCATCGCCTCAAAACTGCTGTCTATTCCCTCTCTCATCATCAGCACACAATCACCACTCTCCACTCAATCATCTCTCAATCTCACCAATCTCACCAATCTTCACTACCTAACTCTATCTCACTTGTCTACCATCTCATCTTTGAGCTTATCTATCTACCTATCTGACAAAATGGCCGCACAAGGATTCTCCTCTTCTCCCGCCAAGCTCTTCACCCCGAAGGCTCTCACCACCAAGCTCTTCACGCCCACCAAGATCTTCACACCGATGGGGGGTGCTGTCACAGCCAAGAAGCTGGCCGCTCCCATGGCCGCCTTCACCATGGCTTGTGTTCTCCTCGGATGGACTCGTTCCTCCATCCGTGAGGCCAGGCGCAATGCTCAGATCGAGCGCCAGATGAACAGGCAGCGCAGCTTGGCCGTCGTCGCCAAGCACATCAAGTAGATGAAGAATCCCATCTTCACTCGGGCGAGCTTTCCCATCTCTTCTCTTCACCCTAGAGATGGGATCTAGTCAAGATTCCCACACAAACACACAAAATCTACGACCTCGCGCACACACACACTTCTTGGCATCAACATACGCATGCAAAGGAGGGACGACTACCATCTTACTCCGGCTATTCGGCCGGCGCAGGACGCAGCTACAGCCCTCGGCATATGCCTGTCTGTTCTGTTTCGAGAAGGCCCGAATCAAGGGACCGCTCTCTCAGCTGATTCCAACGGGACTGTGTGGCAGGACCACCACCACCACCACCACCACTACTACTACTACTACTACACGGAGTTTACTGGAAAACACCGGTTCGGATTGGGGAAAACAACTTTACGATTTTATGAAAGCCTCTCAGCCACCTTTTGAGTTTGAGGCTGGGCACCATTATACCACTTTAGCATTAGCATTGCATTGCGCTGGACCGCTGTCAGCACATCTTCACGGCCTTGACGCCCTGGAGCTGGCACTCGGGAACCAAATTGTATCGACGGACAACACATGACTTGTCCTCTACAGCGCGTCATACACATTATGACATTATAGTATATACACTATAACCACCTATGAATACAAATATATCTTTTATGTTCAACAAACAATACATACATACCCTGTAGTCTTCTTGTGCAAGCCCCTTTCACTTGTGAGTTTTATGTTTGTTATGCCTTAATCCTCTTCCTTGCGAGTCAAACAGACCCCTCCCCCTTCCATCGTACGACGCACGATCCGGCATACGACCGAGTCCCCGTGCGAGCATCAGCGTTAGGTAAAAGCTGGGCTGAGTGGCTTTGCGCTTGAGAATGAGGTGTGTCTCACACCGTCGCCCGCAACATATTGCCAACTGTGGCAGCGAGCTCACTAGTCGCTAAAAGTTAGCTATATTGTAGAATCAGGCAACGGCCTGACGGGTGTAGGTATGTATGTAAATATGTTTGTATGCGTGTATGTATACATATCCTCGGGGTTCCTCGGGTCCGTATTACTGTATACCATAAATCACAGCAATATGCCAATAGGCTATTGAACTGATCGTACAACACCTAGCAAACCATCCGCCATCTTTAGAAACACTTCTAAAAAGGGTAGCTATCATCGATTCCAGAAAGACTGTCGTATTTTTAATGGCCAGTCAAACCCAGAGTCTATAATCTGACGAAATCAACACGAAACGTCGCTTATCGGGCACATATATATCTCATGCGTCGTCATCTTATTAGGCTGCTGACCTCCACAGCCAACATTCTTGAGAGAGGGCTTATTCTTCCGGCAATCGGCAAACCGGGCAAAACCTGGGATCGGATTCTTTTTGGATGAGCCGGCATTCCTATTTGCGGGGGTGAAGGAAGGCGGGGAGGGTGTGATCGATTTGGCTTCGACTTGACAACACTTATTCCCTCTTGGTCTGATTCAGCTTACACATATAGGTAAGCCCTATATGGTGGCAAGTGACTCGTACCGGGCGGCCCCGTACCATACAGCATCGCGAGAATAAGCCGCAACGCATTACATGCACTCCCAACGAGGCTGAGGCTTTGGAGATGCAGGCAGCTGGCTAGCTAGCCAGCTGAGGTTTTGGAGACTCCAGGTCTAAGGCCGCGCGAAAGTCCTATCGTGCTACCCCATATGCCAGCCATCGTGGATTGGTCGGTATCGCGGGCTGAGTGAGGGAGGGGGGAGGAGTCCGATATTTCGGGACCAAAAGCACGAGCAGCGACTGGGCAGTCGGTGGGAGGGGCTCTGCCATCATCATCATCGTGGCTTCACCTCGAGCCATCAGCAGACACAGGCAGCCGGGGCTTCCAAAGCTGAGCGAAGCCATGTTCCTCGTTCAGCCCAAGATATGCCCAAATATGTGTGCCTAGCCACGAGCAGCGAGGTAAGCAGTTACGAGATGGAAAACCAGAGAAGGAGGCAGCCCGAAGCTGGAATATGGGACGCTGAAGTCTAGGCTGAGATAATGGCGACGATGAGCATGGCGTTCTGTGGTTATAAAAGGGGGCGACGACCTCCCACGATGAAGACAGAATAGAATAGACACACACTCACACTCACCATCCAACAACGTACCAGACCCCCAGTCAATCAACTTTCATACACCTCTTCATCTCCTTTTTTAAGAGACCACCAACACTCCAAATTTTCAAGATGCAGTTCTTCACTTTCGCCGCTACCACCCTCTTCGCCGGCCTTGCCCTGGCCGCACCTGCCCCTGAGGCCGACTCTCACACCATCTACGCCAATGTCAAGTTTGAGGGCGCTGCCGACGCTTCGTACACGCGCAAGGTCGCCGTCAACGGCCACTCTTATTCCACTAGTAAGTTGACGAGAGATAAATACAATTACCTCGCAGCGGTGTTGCTGCTTTTCTTCACTCCTCCACACGTGCGGGCGATAAATGAATCTCATTTTTCATGGACGGCGCTTCCTTTCCTTGTCTTCCCCTATAAAGCCGTCCCCCTCTGTATCTCTTACCGGATCCTTCAGGGAGAATTTCCCCTTTGTTTGTGAGATATCAAAACGCTAACCGGTCGTGCCTTCCTCTCTTGCAACAGATGACGTCCTGAGCATCTCGCACATCTACGTCAATGCCCCCAACTACGTCTCCTGCACCGCCAAGGGCGTCGACGGAAGCATCACCACCGTCGCGGGTGGCCAGACCAAGGACGTCGGCCCGCCCCAGACGCAGACCAGCATTACCTGCAGCCTGACCACGGCATAAGCTATCCATCTAGCTTCCTTATTTTTGTATGGCCGTCTGCCCGTACCTTCCTCGGCTGATCGTGTAGCTTGACTGGATCATGACGATGGTCCAGAAAGGTATCTACAGGCCGGGGAGGTCTATGAGCGGACGGACAGAAATGGGTGGACAGGTTTCGCCTTCAACTTGAGTTTCTAGACGGCTTTTTGGGTACACAAAACCCCGGGCGGCGTACGGGCGAAGGCGGAGGGACACACTCCTTTGGGATGAATAGACGGATGGATGGATACCGCGGTATGGGGTGAACTTTCTGTTAGTTTTCGTCGCTCCTTGACATGATCTAAATGAATTTTATGAGTGCTCTTTAAACACTGGACATATTGAGATTGTGATAGAAAACGTGACCCTCAAGATTGCTGCTTGTGCGAGGCACTGGAATACGAGTGGTTTTATGATCAAAACCCGCCGTCTCACTTGGGCAGTAGGTTTGAGATCTAATGGTCTATTGATTTCCGGCTGGATATGCTCAATATCAAGATCAAGGGTCATTCTTACATTGAACATATATACATTGTGACGATACTCGACCTGCGTGCTATTTCTATACCTACCTAGACCTTTTGACTTACTCGCCTACTTTCTACAAGTCGTCGGCGTCTTCCTATTCATCATCGAGACCAACAGCAAAGAGCGTGGACGCATCCTCGGCTTCACCAGCCTCGGTGGCACGATCCGAGCCACAATATTTCGACCCGTCATCTGAAGCATCGTCAGGGCTAGAAGTAACTAGCTTCATCTCGTCTGGAAGGTCGTGCAGGACGGGCTGCAACTCGGCCGTCATCGGCGGCTCCGGCTCAGGGGCGGCACACATCATGGGGGACATGACATGGAGCTGTGGCGCCTTCAGAGGGCCCGTCTTCGCGTCGTCGCTGCTGCTTCTGCTTCCTGAAATCTCTTCTTGACATCTCCTCTTGTTCTTCTCGTTCCCCCCCTTCTCTTCGTATCCTCCCCACATCTGCTTCTGCTCTACCTCACCCTCCGGAAACCACTGCTCTTCCTTTTCACGGAGCATGTCGCGGATGCGGATGCGCTCGGCAACATTAGCCTGGGCCAGGCGCTCGGTAATACCGCGCTGGATCTGCTGATACTCGGCGTCTAGCTTCGCCGGATCGTTGTAGTCGTCGGTGCCCTTCTCCGCCTCATCCTCTTCCGGGCGGCAGCCAAAGCACCTCTTCAGGAAGCTGAACATCCTAAGGATAGATATCTCGGAAGTATTGTTACTGATTGGGTGTAGTAAGGGAGAGTGATACAAGAAAAAAAAGAAAAAGGTGCAAATCGATTTATTTGCCTATGGGAGCTACGAGATTATTTCGGGACATTGCACCGCAACTGTCATACCTTTGGGTCTTATACATCCACCACATCTTTGTTCTGCTTCCAGGTACAATAATATTGAAACTCCTAAGCCCTTTCATCAGGAAACAGCTCTGGCCATATCTTTTCGAGAACAAAGAAACATATGAGCATTGTTAGGGTAAACCGTCCCGTCACCTCCCCTTGTCATCTGAAAGACAATGGCTGAGAGGTCTAGAGAATTACCCCGTTGACGGAAACCTTGCCACAAGAGCTTGAGAGGCTTGGACAGGGAAAGGGGATGGTATCCAACCGCTGAAATGAAGTACTGAATCAGGCAAACACATTGTCTTTGCGTAGTCGGCCGTCGATACATCAACTGCACTTGATGGTATTCCAGATCATTTATGTAAATTTATGTAAATATATATATATATATATGTATGTACCTCTTGCATAGGCAGAGCATATCGCATCACTGGAGAGTCATGTAATCTACACACCCACGGTATAGAAGGACCTCGCTCATCATCAGGATGGGTGTGGCACGTTTTGAAACAGCAGACAGTCCTATTGGAAATAACCGAAACCACGTCTTGATATTCTTCTTGGGGCAAGAGGGTATTTTCCTGCGTCGGACATTCCTGTCAGCAGCTTGCGACAAATGTGTGAACTATGTACTGCATGAGTATGGTACTGATGGGTATTAATAGAACACTCGAACCCGCGAACGTGGTGCAACTGTTTGATATATACGCAGCACAAATATAACTGAGATGGAGGATCTGAAACCGAATCCTGGCTTCGGACATGCATGTTGGATATATATATATGTTTGCCCACACTCGCATGCACTCGCAAGCTAACATTGCAGCAAACTCGGCTGCCTACAGCATCGTCGTAGCACAGCATTAGGTCTGACACTGACACTGACACACACACTCTCTCTCTTTGCATCTTTCTCTCTCGCTGAAGACCGAGAGACAAGGATCAAAAGAAGCGGAAGTACGCGAATTGCAAAATTGCCATGGTCTTACTACACCATTCCATGTAATCTGGGGGAGAAACCCCCGACACTTCCGGGCAGGCAAAGGTTGGCTGACTGGCAGCGTCAAGGCATGTAGGTAATTGGAGAGGCTATTGCATCCCACTCACAACCATTATTACCGTGCGATGGCCATGCCATGCCATGTCATCCTGGCCTGGATTCTTCCATGGCGCAACGTATTGCTTGGTTACGATGGCAGCCTGCCAGAGATTATTCCGAATCCCTCTTTTAGCAGCCACCCAAGAGCCACCTCGAAGTTGGGGCTGAGTTGCGACTGCTTTGGCTGCCGTGATCGTATGTGAGCGCCAGGATTTTATGGTGAGTTGTTGGGAGAGCAAGGAAGAAAACCACGGGAAATAGGCCAACGAGTACAGGCAGGATTTTACTTGGGAGGATTGCAACCTAAAAGGGAGAGCTTTCAATCCGCTACATCCGTCCCTATGATATGTATATCTGGTGAAGGTTGCAGGTGAGCGATAAAAACTAGTGAGTCTGGGCACGGGGCGTTCCTTTCGAAGCCTTTATGCTGCGAAAACCATTCCATTCCTCTTCCATAAAATTCAAATAGAAAGCGTTTCTTATATTGTTTGTTCATATCTCGTTTCCAGTCTAGTCTTCGATTCATAAGAACAAAAAGAAGCTTAAATAACCTAATACCTATTTACACTTAAGCATCCTCAAGTGCCGGTAATTGTTGATCACACACCCGCTGTAGCAGGTTACCCGGGGCCCCAAGCAGCATGCTCTCTGGAATGAAACCCAACAATCCTTGCGAAGATCTTCTTAGGTGAAGTGGGGCAAGTATAGACAGACGACTGAGAGCGTCTTTAGTAACGCTTGGTATGACCTTTTTATATGACAGGAATACCTAATGTATTTGATTTCACCGAGGCAGTTATAAGTTAGGAGGTGGGCAGCATTGTTTATTGGTAATCGTTGGGCGGATTCTGGGATTTGGACATTCCTAGGTCATGTTTATGGAACTGAAGGTCGATTAAGGCTGAACGGGAACTCTCCGTAGCAGCCGTGGCCTCCCTGCCTGCATGGATCCTCTAGTTCTCACCAAGCTTGACTACTTCCTCTCACCAAAACTCAGAGCGTCTGGCATATATTGGGGCATGGATCCAGCAGCAGCAACAAGCTCCATCTACGTCACATAGAGAGAGAAATCAGTTCATCTAACGCATGGACAAAAGAACCATCAATTCTAAGTGTGACACTGCTCTAGGTTGCACAGAGCCTCGAAAGAAGGAAGCTGTCTCGGTAAACCGAAGAAGGAATGTAATGAAAAGTATCAAGGTTGAAGTCCCATTGCTACCTCGCCTCTATGTCACGACCTTCCAGGAGGTACCACTTCTAGAAAGCCCATCCACCAAATATACTTCGCGCAGAACAACAAACTGGCAGCCTTTGGTCGAGGCAGACATGTCAAGTCCAAAACACCCCAAAATTCCGAGGTAAAACCTCTCAACGCCTCATAATGCTCGTCGCGAAGTAATTCCAATCGCCCAGCAGTTCCTGAATCGAGAATGTCGCAATTCTTTTAGTTGGCCTCCGGTCCACATTGATAATAAAATGTCGTATAATTATGTACAGTGAAATGTCGTAAATGAATAGTCCCCCCTCAAACTCCAAGAAAAGAATGGGTCGAGTTTGAGGCTCCGAATCAGCCGTTTGCTAGATCCAAATCTCCTGGGGGCGATACGGCTCCGGTTGGAAGAACGTCGTGAAGAGACTCTGCACTTCCGCCGCATAATCCTCCGCCTTGAAGCTGCAGAGACCCTTGGAGGCGAGCTCCTTCTGCTCCTCCCTTACCAAGTCCAGCTTATCCGACACACCATAGTCCTCCGCAATCTCTGTTACCTGAGCCAGCTCTTGGCCAAAGGGATGGCTCGCAGGCGATACGTCATGTCTTCTCAGAGATCGCTGCCGAACTGGCGAAGAAGTGGTCAATGCTGGCGTTACGGGCGACGCAGGAACTGACGGGGCTGCAGGTTTGCTTCGGCTGTAAGAGGTTGACGAGACGGATGTTGCAGTGGTAGACGTGGACGAAGACCGGGACAAGGAGAAGCTGCCTTTAGAAGATGCCGTTTGCAAAGATTGGTTCGAGTAACGAGCGGCTTGCTTTTGCGCCAAATTGTCGAAGGACGCCTTCTTGGTATGGGAAGGGGCTCTCTTGGGAATCGAAGGTGCCTCGTTGATACGGGGAGGTGGCTTCTGACCAGGGGCGGTAAAGTAACAAGACAGATGGTTTGGCTCTGGTTCGTTGGAACGGTCCTCTACAGAGGCAACGTCGGGACTGGTAGGGGGCGAGGATGCGTTGGTACGGGCATCTGATTCATCGTCTGAGGACTTGGAGGCTGATGACGATACAGAGCGAGCTGACAACGGGTAGAGATCTGGCGCGTTGTACGCGAGCATGTTTGTTGTGTGAGTGAGCTCCATGGGCGAAGATATCTTGTTGCGAATAGATCCGGAGTACCCGAGGCCGCGGCTCACTGTGTTGCTGCGCAGTGGGGTGTTTGCATCTTTAAGATCCATAGGCTGCTTAGTACGCCGGGTGGTAAAAGCACGGGCGAGAGACATTTTGAGCGTTGCTGGCGGTGCGCTCAGGAATATGGCGAACTGGAAAGAAAAATTGATAGACTGTGAAAGCTCGAGCAGTCGAGTGTAGCTGCTCAAGGGATATAAAGCGCGAGAAAAGCAGATGACGACAAATCTGACAGGTGCTTTTGGAACGGTCTGGTGTACCTCAAAAACAATAGAGGGTTTGCCTTTGAAGGCTAAAACCAGCAGGAGTGATGCGACTTTTTCTTAGTGGTGTGGGCAATGTGACAATCCTTAATCCTGCCAAGAGCGTCAAAGAGTTGCAGCAATAGGCGGCAAGGTGCAGCTTTGTGTCGTCGCGTGTCGCTTGGATAGCTCCTTCTTCTGAACTTGTGCCACAGCAGATGTCACCTTGATTTGGAAGGTGTTTTGGCGCTTTGGGGTCAGATGGGCCACTTGTTGGTGACAGCCTATGAGGGCTCTGGGAAAACAGTGCCGTGACAGTCGGTGTTAGTCAACGTCACTCAGAGCACACCAAGATCCAATGGTCCGGTGCGATTCACGTCTTGTCCAACACCGTTCGGCTTGCGAGGAATCTAAAAGCCCGGAAAACCCCAGAGTGCGATTGCTGCAACAGCTTCGTTTCCTGCCGTAGTACCAAAAGTAAGAATGGCCAAATCTGGGTTTGACGCGCAACAGAGATCCCTGGCGAATAATGCGGGTAAATGGGTGGCCTTGCTCGAAATGCTGAGAGGCGGTAAAAGTCAATGGGAAAGAAGAATCGAAAGGCTGTTTGACTGTTGATCCAAGCCAAAGTTTTGAGAGGCGCTCAAAACACCCGAGACTTGATCGAAGTCTGAAGGTCCAGCTAAATGCGTTGTCGTGCGGTACCGTTCCTTTCAAAGGGACGGACTTGTAGTGAAGTGAATGGAGAGAGAGAGAAAGGTGCCGTGCTGTTGGGACGGTCTTGTGTTTGTTGCGTTTGCTTGAGTAAAAGGAGTGGTGCTTGCTTCTTCGAGTTGGACCGGATGCAGATACGTTATCGAGCGCAGTTGGTTTTTTGCGGTCGTTGTGTTATAGCCAGCCTTCTTTGCGATAATGAATAGACCCGCCCAACTATATCAGTGTGCCGGATTGCTGTTGTACCAGACAGGAAACAGTGAAACAACCAGGTTTCTCAGGGATTGTGGTGAAGAATAAAGTGATTTTGTGAGAGAAAGGAATGACTTCACAGGCCGGCGAGCAAGGTCGAAGCAGAGACCTGCGTATCAAGTGACTGAAGAAAGAGTGACTTGTGGGAGAGGAAGTTTTGAGAAGTCCTAGCAACACCAAAAAGAGAGTTGGAATGCGTGGATAGACGACGACGAATGCATAGACGACTTCGACGAGGGGGGGGGGCGTGAGGAGGAGATGGAGATGGGGACCAGCTACGGTAATAAAATCGCGTGTGGGCCCAAGGATAGAGGAAGGAACCAACGATTTGCGGAGGGCAGCCAGGGCAAGACCAGGGCAGAACAGGGGGGATCCTAGGATCGAGCTTTCCTTTGATACTACACTAGGCAGGGGTGATAGAGTGGTGAAGTTGACGGCGACGATTATGTATTACCCTGCAAGAACAGGTGCAGGACTCATTCTAGACCCTCGACTCACCCACTGTCCTACAGCTTCTAAGACTTCCATTTAATGCTTCCTTTTCTGTTTACTCCTGACTTACCATTGCATGTGCTGGCCAGCCAAGCGAGCTGCCCCTGAGCTCTGATGCCAGCTTGGAAAGGGAAAAGAAAAACAAATAAACATCGGGGGTTACTAGTGAGCTGGTCATTCTGTATGATTCACGGCTTGCCGGGCGACGGGCTCCTGTCAAAGAAAGCAACACTCTAACACTCGGCCCAGATGCACGCCACCCACACCCACCCACCATTGTAACCCTTTCGCTTGCTCCTCCCATGCGCTCACACTAGGTACTACGTAGCTCTCCCAAAACGCCCTAAATAGGCACTTACTTACACGCTCGCTACAGTAGACTGGCGCATATTAGCAGCAGGGGTGAGAATACTTGTCTGCTTGTAGCACATGGCGGAGATGGAAAAAGGGAAAAGGGATGGCTCTGACGATGAACCAACGAACCAACACCAATAGCAAGACACTCACTTCATGCACTCTAACGAAGACAGCACCCTAGACCGTCTTCCCACTTATCTCGCCTACTATGCCGGACCACGAAGCACTTTAGGCTAGGTCTGGATTGGATGGCGAACAAGCCTGCAAGCGCATCAACTCGGGCCTGATAGGCCTATCCATTTTGGGGAGTCCAATCATGTTGGCTTGTTTCCCTTTTGCCCTCTTGTTTGCTGCCAACCCTTGTTAGTCCCTGCCGGTCGGGCAGGGGCCTGGGCAAGAGGTGCTGGGGTGGTTAAGTCGTCCACGCTGGAGGGAGAATGCAAGCAAGCAGCAACGTGCAGGCCAATAATTAGCAACACACCAAATGCAGGTACAGCAGGTACAGCAGGTACAGCACACACAGGTTGCTCGAGGTGCAGGCGGTTTGTACAACATTACCGCAAACAGTTACCGAATTTATCAAGCCATTCCTGTTCCTGATCTAATCCTGAACCTGACAAGCAGACCCGAAGAAGAAGAAAAAGACTTTTTAGTAGCCAGTAGAATGGAATCGATCATCGCCCTCCATCTGCCGATTAAAGAGGTATTTGTATGCGCGGATTACGTGGTCATCCACTGTCGCACCACAAATCTTTGCTTCTTTTGCATGAACCGGTTGATTCATTCAGGGTGAAGATCAAGTGGTTTGGATGAGTTGTGCGTGCGTCAGTTGCCCCTCGGCACGAAATTGGACTTGCTTGCCCAGGAGTAGGAGGCCAGACTGACAGATGCCCAGGGCGGTTTATTTCAGGTATTTCGGGTATTTCAGGTCAAGCATTGCTGGAGCCGCCATGTGCTCATCGTCAATGCGCCTGAATGGAGTTCAGCTTGAGTGCATGCGTGATGCGTGATGCGTGATGCGCACAACTACGATCCGCCCTAACCTAGTCCAACCACTTTTTTGGAGGGAGAAAGGAGCCAAGCAGCCAAGCCCAATTCTGCCCAGTGCCCCAGGGTCGGCATCCACAAGTCAAAAGATCCCTCTTGGCCAAGCCTCTCTGCCTCTCGCATTGGCCGCGAACAGTTCCCTGCCCAGCTGCCTCCCCCAAGGTTGTCTGTAGTTGAAACGAACGAGGCGTGGCTTGAGGCTAAGTGATTGGCTGGGTGTTCCAGGCCGCCTTGATTGGATATCTCCGAACCCAGCGTTTCAGCACCCGTCACCTCTGGTCCAAACATGCATTATCACCACCCGTCATGTCGGTCGGGAAACGACTGTTAAACATCCGGCACGAATTCGAGAGCCATACCATTATCATATTTATTGACAACTGACAACTGAGTGGCATCGCGCGCGAAAAGGGAAAAGGCCAGCCCGCTAAGCCTCTCACTACACCACAAGGGCGCTCGACTACCAGTTCACTAACGGATGGTGTGAAGGGTCGTAGAGGAATGTTGTTTGTTGGGGAGGGAAGCATCTAGGCTTGGAATGACGATTCTTTGCTTTGTGCCTGTCATGTCAGTCCCGAAAACGGCAGCATCCATCAATTTTCTCTTCCGACTTCAGTCTATCGCTGCCGCGTGGCACAGCGCCCCCCCCCCCCCCCCCCCCCCCCCCCCCCCCCCCACAAGCTATCGACTACATTATTCATGTTCCGGACTACAAATACTGACTACGATGAGCCTCCTTTTCAGGTACTAGGCAGCCTAACCCCCTGAAAAGCTTGCAAGTGGACAACGGCGTCTAAGATAGCAGCACCTGTCTAACAAAGCCGAGTCATGGTCACCTCACCAGGCCTCTGTACACTGTCTGCCGCAACGCCGGAGAATGAAAGGTAGGTATGTTAACGGGTCGAAATTGAAGAAATATGAGCACAGGACTTTGGAATTCGAGCTGTATCGAGCTTCCCATTCAACAATTGCTACGTTACAATGCACTTACAACATAGCCACAGAATGCATCCCACACATTCAAAGACGTATTCTGCGTGTCTTACCCAAGGCTTTGGTTAACACATAATAGCTCTGAATGATGTTGCAATCAGCTCTAAGTAAGGGGTCTCATGTTGGTTCACCCCGTTTTAAGACGGCAAATGTTTAATTCATCCCAAGTACAGGGTTTAGGTGACATCCAACAGATCGAATTGTAAATTCAGATGAACGCTAGCTGGAGATCCTTCAGGGGATAGCTGACACACATGCCGCACCCGAAAACTTCAACTTCAGCCTGAGCTGTTGAGCAGCTAATCCTCATCCATCGAGTCTGCATCGTTATCCTCATCCTCATCCTCGTCCTCATCTTCCTCGCCCCCTTCGTCTGAGTCAGAACTGCTGTCGTCTGCGGCGACGCCCACAAGTCTATCTTCAACGAATTCGCCTTGAGGCTTATTGGCCATCTTGTTAGCAAAAGCTAGTCGCACAGAGGCGTTGGTGCTGGTGTCCCAGATGTGCATGGTGCCCTTGCTTCCCGCTACTGCAAGCCGCCACGCCACGCCGTCGTCAGGCGCGAAAGTTGCCGAGAAGACTCGGCCAACGTCAAGGTTGCGCGTCACTACCATCTGGGGACCGGTGGGAGTTATGTTCCATAGTTTGACCGTTTTGTCGGTGGAACCAGTAGCCATGAAGCCGGGGATGCGGCTATTGATGTCAAACGACGAGAGAGACTCGTCGTGAGCTTGCAGTGTCCACACAGGCTTGCTGTCTTGCGGGGTTGAGGGTGCGTTTCGGATGTCGTGGTAGTGGATGATACCATTCTCGGTCGAGACGAAAAAGAAGTTCGGGTCATGCGGATCCCATCTGACATTCTCGACATCGCTCTCGACACCCCATCGAGGCGCCTTGGCGTCAGGGGCTCGCATATCTGCCGCAACTATTGTACGATCGTAACTGCCACTCAGTAGGACAGTCGACTCTACCGCGTGCCACGCAAGCGAGCAAACTTTGTCGGTATGGTATGAGTAAGACTTGGCACATTTGGTTGTGTTCAAGTCCCATAGTTTGACAGTCTTGTCTGCTGAGGCGGATGCCAGGAGGTTTCTGTGTTTCCTGTTGGCAGCCAGGGACAAGACGGCATCGACGTGGTACTCGTCGTTGGCCTTCTTCGACTTCTTCTTCTTCTTCTTCTTTTTCTCGTCTTCAGGATTGCCGCCCTGGCCCAGGATAGCATTGGGATACATGCAGTCCACAGTGTCGAGATCCCAGATTTCGATATCGGGATCCATTGTGCCTATCGCCACGAAGTTGGCGGCGGAGGTCTGCTGCTCAACAGACTCTTTGCCAACCGCAACATCCAACCACTCAACGCAGAGCGGAATGGCAGGAAGCATGATGTCGTGGTGCACGTAGAGGTTGTCCGCTTCATCTTCGTACACGTAAACCTCGAGATGCGCCAGCTCATCCTCGACCTTGGCGGCTAATAAGAGATTGTCCGTTGCCAGGATTTGGAGGTCCTCTCGGTCCTCATCCTCGTCGTCTTGGCCGTCGGGTATTGTGATGTAGGGATCTTCCTTATTGGACTCATAATACGCCAAAGACTTGACGTTGCCGAACATATCCATTTTCTGTCCCTGCGGCTGGTCCTCCTCGTCGTCATCGTAATGTTCGAGGTCGTACTCTTTCAGGTCGTCGTCATTAACATCAACTCTGCGATGGCTGTTAGCAGGAGCTCGGTCTCTATCTTGGTAGATACTGCATACGTCTCTTCGTCCTCATCCATCGCATCCTCCTTGGAAGCCTTCTTTGCGCCGGCGCCACCCTCTTGCCCCCCCTGAGCCTCTTCGTAGTCTTCATTTGCGTCGTCCAATTGCAGCTTCGCAAGCTCTGCGATGCGCTCGAACTCTGCCTCGTCGAATGTGTACTTCTTGGGGAACGGCGCCGCAAAGCCGCGCGGCACCCAAGACGCCGTTGTAATCATGGAAGACATGGCGGGCGTTTATATCTTGAAGGTCGCAACTTCCCAGAGAACAGAATAATAGATTCAGAACTCAGGATAGTTCCGTTGTTGCTGCCTTTTTTGGTAAAAGTATCACAATTCCAGAGCTGAAATGCCCCGCTGTGACCACCGCCAAAATCAAGGCCTCTGAACTTCCAAAAAGTTTTGAAAATTTAGCGGGGCTTATCTTATCTGCGATGCCTACTGCTACTGCCGTAGGTGAAAGTTTGGCGCTAGACACTCCGTACATACAAACTGCCTACTATAGGTATTTACGGGGAACACCTACACACCTACACACCTACACATCTCTTGGCTACGTAGCATATGCAAAGCGATATGTGATCTCGTACGTGCGGTGACTAGAAGAAACCTATAGTTGTTCACATCTCGATACCTACAGTGCTTCGTATCACGATATCGAAAGTGAGAAGTACGCGGCAAGATTACTGGTACATTGACTTAAAGTTGAACCACCAATTGAGAATGCACTAGCTGCTGTCAGATTGATCCATTGAACGTGCTGCCCTGCCACCACCTGAGGTACCTGCGTACCGGAGTTACGTTACTGTTTTCTTCCCATACCGCTGGCTTTCAGTGGACCTCGCTTTCATCAACATCGCAATACCCGAGGCCATGGATCGCGGTTCACGAGACTTCAGTCCCAAGCGACGGAAGGTCGATTTCAACCCACTCCGATCCGACGATAGATACTCATCACTACCCAAACGGCCCCATCGATTCGCAGACGACGGCAACAATGGCTCCTCAACACCGCGGAGGAACTTCGCTGCAACGCCACGACAGGAGGAGCTCGACAACCAGAAGGAACCCAAGGTGAGCGCTGAGGATGAGACAGCACTCGACCGAGACTGGTATCTGGGTGATGAGAATGGCCACACCTTTGGCGATGAGTCGCACGATCCGTTCGGCAGCTACGACGCGTCATGGGTCGACCAGCGCCAGCGCGAGGAAGCCCTCGTCGAGAAGAAGTCGGGACAAATGCGCCATATGAACATGCGACAGATGCAGAAACAGAAGGATGTCGATGCCTGGGAGACGAACCGAATGCTCACCTCCGGTGTAGCCCAACGACGCGGGATGGACGACGACTTTGCCGACGACGAAGAAGGTACAAGAGTCCACTTATTGGTCCATGACCTGAAGCCGCCCTTCCTCGATGGTCGAACCATCTTTACGAAACAATTAGAGCCTGTGCCCGCTGTGAAGGATTTTCAGAGCGATATGGCTGTCTTCAGTCGCAAGGGAAGTCGTGCAGTAAAGGACAGGAGGCAGCAAAGGGAGCGCCAGCGGCAGGCTCAGCAAGCTACAAATCTGGCAGGCACAAATCTTGGTAACATCATGGGCGTCAAAGAGGATGAAGGGGACAGCGCGCTGCCTATTGCGGCCGAAGAAGAGGCCAAGCCGACCGGAAACAAGTTCAGCGAACACCTGAAGAAGAACGAAGGAGCAAGTGATTTCAGCCAAAGCAAGACGCTTAGAGAGCAACGCGAATTCTTGCCCGCTTTTGCAGTGCGAGAGGACCTTCTTCGAGTCATTCGCGACAATCAGGTCGTGATCGTAGTAGGCGAGACCGGTTCGGGAAAGACAACGCAGCTTACGCAGTTCCTTTACGAAGACGGATACGGAAGCCTAGGCATGATTGGGTGTACCCAGCCTAGGCGAGTCGCAGCTATGAGTGTAGCCAAGCGAGTGGCTGAAGAAATGGACGTGACACTGGGAAGTCTCGTCGGATATGCCATTCGATTCGAGGATTGCACGAGCAAAGAGACCGTGATCAAGTATATGACCGACGGTGTTTTGCTTCGAGAGTCCCTCAATGAACAGGACCTCGATCGCTACTCATGTGTGATCATGGACGAGGCGCACGAGAGAGCTCTGAATACTGATGTCCTGATGGGCCTTTTCAAGAAAATCTTACGGCGGCGACGTGATCTGAAGCTCATTGTCACCTCTGCCACTATGAACTCGAAGCGGTTTTCCGAGTTTTTCGGCGGAGCACCTGAATTCTTCATCCCAGGGCGAACCTTCCCGGTCGATGTCATGTTTCATCGCTCGCCGGTTGAGGACTACGTTGACCAAGCTGTGCAGCAAATACTAGCCATTCATGTGTCCATGGCTGCTGGTGATATCTTGGTCTTCATGACTGGTCAAGAAGACATCGAGTGCACTTGCGAGCTGGTCAAAGAACGACTGAGCGCACTGAACGATCCACCCAAGCTCAGTATCCTGCCCATTTACAGTCAGATGCCCGCAGATTTACAGGCCAAGATCTTCGACCGGGCAGATCCTGGCGTACGGAAGTGTATCGTCGCCACCAACATTGCCGAGACCAGTTTGACAGTCGACGGTATCATGTATGTCGTCGACAGCGGCTACTCGAAGCTCAAGGTTTACAACCCAAGGATGGGTATGGACGCCCTCCAGATCACTCCTATTTCCCAGGCAAACGCTGGCCAACGTGCGGGCCGTGCGGGCCGTACTGGACCTGGAAAGGCATACCGGCTTTTCACTGAGAAAGCGTACAAGGATGAGCTCTACATCGCAACCATCCCCGAGATTCAGAGAACGAACCTCAGCAATACAGTACTGCTCTTGAAGTCACTCGGAGTCAGAGACCTTCTCGACTTCGACTTTATGGATCCTCCGCCCCAGGAAGTCATCACCACTTCACTATTTGATCTTTGGGCTCTTGGGGCACTTGACAATATAGGTGAATTGACAGATCTTGGTTCGAAGATGAACGCCTTTCCAATGGACCCGCCTCTGGCGAAGCTCTTGATAATGTCAGAGCTATATGGCTGCAGCGAGGAAATGGTTACTATTGTATCCATGCTCTCAGTTCCAAATGTTTTTTACCGTCCAAAGGAACGCCAAGAAGAGTCGGATGCTGCCCGCGAGAAGTTCTTTGTTCCTGAGTCAGACCACCTGACCTATCTCCACGTTTATTCGCAATGGAAGTCCAACGGGTATTCCGACGGTTGGTCTACCCGCCACTTCCTTCATCCGAAATCGCTCCACCGTGCCAGGGAGATTCGGACACAGTTGCTGGACATCATGAAAATGCAGAAGATGGAAATGATCAGCTGTGGCACTGACTGGGACGTCATACGAAAGTGCATCTGCTCAGGTTATTACCATCAAGCAGCCAAGGTCAAGGGAATTGGAGAGTACATCAATCTGCGTACATCGGTCACTGTACAGCTCCACCCGACAAGTGCGTTGTACGGCTTGGGATTCTTGCCCGACTATGTCGTGTATCACGAACTCATCTTGACTTCCAAGGAGTATATGTCTACTGTGACCTCGGTGGACCCCCATTGGCTTGCCGAGCTCGGTGGCGTCTTCTATTCGGTAAAGGAGAAAGGTTACTCTGCGCGAGAAAAGCGCATAACCGAGACCGAATTCAACCGGAAGATGGAGATCGAGGCAAAGATGGCCGAGGACAAGCTGAAAGAGGAAGAGAGAATACGTAAAGAAGAGGAAGGTTCCAAGCGCGTTAAGCCGACTGTAACTGAGAAAGCAGGCAAGAAGATTGTCACCTCGGGGGCTGTGAAAAAGCCCGCCATCAAACGGAAAGCACGGGGATTCTAGCGAAGGTGGCGCCGCCATATCTTCAACTGCCGTCGTCTTGATGCAAGACGGTCTCTGGCTCAAACATGCCAGTCATCACGCAAAGACTTGTACTGAAGCCAATTTGTCTGATAACCAGCAACACCTGATAAGGAGAAGCCCGCCTGTCGAACACTTTGGTGAAGGTTGAGCATGGAAACAGTTCCATGTGCATAGCTCAGTATCCAGAAAAGATCGAAATCGATGGTTTCCTCCCCTCACGCCAAGGAGCCTACCCATAAACATGGGAAACACGGGCGCCCCAGTAGTATTATTGGGCTGCTGGTGATAATACGGCCAATGAAAGGGGGTCTTTCGCAATGACCATTCTCACGATGCAGGAAAATACGGGGCTGTCTAAGACTGGAGGCTGACACTCAAGTCATGCTTGATACCTACATTAGAATCATCCGACGACGAGCTACCTGCTGACCTTAAATATGCGAGGCTAACTTTGATCCTGCAGCTGTCATCTAACCCCACACGAGTTGTGTTGAGAGGGGGTTTCTTGTATATATTGATTACACTGCCAACTCCAACCCTGCAGGCGAGGATATATAATAGCATAGAGCGATTCGGGATTTCTTAACGCGTCATTGTTTACTGACTCTTTCTTCATCGTGCGAGCCTCATGGCGTAAGTGACACGTCAAGACCCTTATTATCGACATCAACCTTGCTAAACTTACTTCGCCGTCGGAAACTTTGCACACTAACCTCCATCCCCCCCGCTTGGTCCTTCGTTGCATGACTTCGACTTTGCATGAAACGACGCGGGGAGTTGGGAAGGAGATGGGGCCCCGCGTGGCAGCCTGCACATCACGACGTGTAAAGACAACGGGAAGAATAGCCAATACTCTTCTTCATCTTCACGGGTAGTCAGCCATGAGAGACACAGCGAGCGACCTTATCGGTCATCAATTAGTGCGACAAAACTACCATAAACAGCAATACATCCTAGTTCAACGGACTGAAGCAGAGTTGGCCGCCATAGATATAGGATGCTGGAGGATGCCTGGAATGCTGTTGGAAACCAAAACCATGGGTCTCAAGCTCCCGAGCGTCTCTGTGTCAGCCGCCGCGTCACATGCCAACCCCGGTCTAGAAAACCGGTCGATTGCCAGGACCAAATTGTCCCAGCCATCCTCGTTACATTCATCGTCATCCTGCGATACGCGTCAAGGGCTGATGGCCTCGTCTTCGGGGTCCAGGAAGCGGTTGCAACCCCGGCGACAAACAATGCCAGGGCACAAGGCCGCCGCCCAGCAGCCCTGGCAGCCGTGTAGGAAGTGCGGTAAATCGTACGTGCAGTTGCCCACCGAGTTGTGCAACGACTGCGACAAGAAGCTGTATTGTACAGCTCCGCCGCTGAAGATTCGCCTGGACCACAAGAGGCCGCTGCTTCAGGCCGAACCTCTGGTGTTCCCGGTGGTGGCACCGCCTCCGCCACCGAAGCTTAATGGAAGTTCCACGAAGTTGGAGAAGCACGGAAAAAGGGGATCAAAGACCTTACCAAGCATAGATTCGGTGTTTGGGGCTCCGGTTGTGACGAGACAGTCGAGCGCGAAGACAGCAAAGCCAAGTAACAGCCAGCGCAGCTCCAACAATGCCGCAGAAGAAACAAAGAACAATGCAGCTGATGCAAGGAGTATCAGCGAAGTTCCCGTGCCGCAGAGCCTCCCAGCACAGAGACTGAGTATACGGCGAAAACCAGTCGCAACCCCTATCAAGGAGGAGATTGGACCTGTGTATGAACTGCCCGCCGAAGTGATAGTGGCACCAGCTCGACAAGCAGCCGCCCGAGACCGAAGCACAGAAAGGGACATTCGTCCTCTACAGGTTCTACAGCAGGCGCAGCAGCAACAGAAGCGATTATCATTAACAACAACAACAAGTACTGCGCCGCTGCCGCTACCACCGCCGATGCCACCATCGCCTCCACCGCCACGGACTTACCTGATCGCGCAGCCGACCCAGGACCCCCAGGCCAGCTTCGCGCAGCGCGTGGTGCGGGACGCCGGGGGGCCGCTGAGCGCCGAGCGGCAGCGGGTGCTGGCGCAAGAGCTGAGTCAGGCGCGGGCGGAGCTCGAGTGCTCGCGCCGCGCGGTCCGCAACCTCAACGAGGAGATGGCGCGCATGGCCGTGCGCAAGTTCCGGGCCGACGACCTGCGGCGGCTCCGGGAGGACAAGCGCCAACTGCAGGACCAGGTCGGTAGCACGAGGACAAGGACGATGGCAGCGGGTCAAGGCGATGTCGAGGCTACGGGAGAGCGGCAGAGACGGCAGCGACGGCGGCAACGACAACTGGAGATAGACCATGATAACGGTCAGCATTACAACATCTTGGAACTGGAAACGCTCCTAAATAAAGGAGAGGAGGACCCGGACTCGCTCGCCCGAGTATATGGTGAGCTTTGTGAGCGGTGCCGGGAGGCTGTCCAGGACTTCATCGAGTCTTGAGTTGAGAGCTAGAGGCATGGAAAACATTTCGCAGGCAAGCGTTCTGCGAGCTCGTTGATTGTTATTGAGTATAGCAGCGAAACGTGTCCCATGGCAATGAGTCCTGTGGTTAAACTGCAGTTCCAGCTTTTTACTGGCATGGGATTCTGCAAAGTAAACGAAGTAATGATAATAGCTATGTCGGGTCGCACAAGGTCCATTTTCATCTTCCAGTATGTTGGGACAGTGTCAGGCATCTCGAACTGGGCGAAGTGAAGTGATGTCGCACCTCACTTACGTTATTTTTGAAATATACGAGCCACCCCTATTCTCGTTCGTTGTGGTGGTCAACTACGGGTAGCTCGTACATTTCAGGGGCACCATTGCCTGGTGTGACAACGTTTGACTTGGAGGTTGAGAGCACTCCAATGCCCGATGCCATCACTACTCGGCCTTGTAAATAACAAATGACTGCCGTGTCCCAGTAGCAACAGTCATGTGGTAGCTCCGGCTCCCTGGCCAATCTCTAACAGATTCACCCCAATTTCACTCTACCCCAACTGCAAGAAATGGCAAAACAAAAATGACCCACGCGCTGTCCATCGAAAATTTCTGACGAGTCGGATCTCACCGTCGCCGTCCACGGTAAACCACTACTCAGGAACAAGACGAACTACGTCGACGATAGCAGACCTCGCAAACGTGGGTGATGGCCATATGATATTTTCCTTTATATCTTGGCGACAGTTCAACTTTATATACAAGAACAACTTCATTGGGTGCGTGTGACTGTCTGTATTTGCAAACTCGGCTACATCTGTATGCACATATATATTTGGCAGGAAAGAGAGACATCGCTCTTAACCTAGTCTCTCAAAGCCCGGTGCTTAATGGCGGGCTTGGTGCCGGTGAAGGTCGAGCCGATCTCACCCCACTTCATCTTGGAGAAGATGACGGTCGGGTCGGGCTCGGCGGCGAGGATGGCGTCGGGCTTGTCCTGGTCCTTGGTGCAGGGGCCGGCGCCGTTCTCGCTGCCGTCGAGCCAGACCATGGCGCCGTTCTGGTCCCACCAGATGGACAGGGCGAGGACCATGCCGCGGGCCATGGCGTCGCCCATGCCCTGCAGGGCGCCGAGGTCCATGAAGCGCGCCGCGCCCGTCGCCGCGCAGAACTCGTCCGTTATGCTGTCGACGGCGGGCGTGCCGGCCTTGGCGATGGTCTCGGCCTTGATGACGACGCCGTCCTGCACGTACAGCCGCTCGATCTCGAGCAGCTTACCCGCCGCGTCGGCCGGGAACTGTGTCACCACGGTGAAGGGCCGCGTCGTGTCCACCGTGTAGTCGTTGCCGCGCCCGTAGTACTTGGGCTGGTCGAATTTGTAGTTGTTCCACCCGCAGCCGCTCTTGTCGCACACGCCCTGCGCCTGGCACTCGGCTCCTTCGCACAGGTAGACCGCGGTCTTGTTGCACGTGTGCGGCGCGATCTGCGTGGCGCGCGAGTTGGCCTCCCAGATGTCCATCTCGTTACAGCAGACACCCTTGGCTTCGACGTTGCCCTAGAGAGTGGGAGTCAGTTCTGTTGGAAGAGAATGGGGCCGGTGAGGGCCGAGTCATGCCCGTTCAAGAGGGAAAGGGCCAGTGGTTTCTACTTACGATACCGTTCTGGAAAGGCGTGACATAGCACTGGGCATCGCAGTACCCGGTTCCCCAGTACGCACCGCCGGGGTTGAGGTTGCTCTTTCCGCCCGCAGCCTCCATCTCGGAGAGGTACAGCGCACCGTTCATGCCGCAGGGCAGCTTCGAGACATCGACATCAAAGGAGTACTCGCCGCCGGTGAACTTGGTCATCTCGTACTTCTCCTCGGTCTCGTCGAGCAGGTACACACGGGGTGACTTGCTCTGGCCGTTGACGAGCAGGGTCATGGTGAGCACGTCGGACTGCGTGGTGACGCCCACGGTCTTGTAGTCGGAGATGCCTTCCATGACGCAGGCCTCGGCGCAGGCCTCGACCGTGGGGCACGCCGTGGCGTTGGGCCCGTGGCCCCAGTCGCCGCAGCCGCTGCCGTCGGTCTGGTGCACCCAGTGCGCCGACGAGTCCAGGACGATGTAGTTGGTCGCCTCGGCGCAGCCGCCCGCCACGGTGCATCGGTACGTCGTCAGCTTGGGATGCGTCTCGGTACCCACCGGCTTCTGCGCGACGGCGAGGCCGGCCAGGAGCGCCGGGAGGAGCATGTTGCGAGCCATGATTGCTTTCTTTTTTCTTCAATGATTATCGAACGGATGGCGGTGATTCGCTAGGGGAGGGAAAAGGGATGAAGAGAAGCAATGAATGGCATACACTTGATGATACAACCATCCAGCTGGTTTGAACCGCCCGGTGACGGGCTGCTTTATACATGAATCACTCCGTCTTGCCACCCCTCTCCTTCGATGAGACATGGCTCGTCGCCATTCATCCCCTCCCCACGAGCGAGTTCTTTCTCCACAGACCAGGCCTGACCGACATGCATGCATGAACACGTAGAAATTCCATGGACTGTTCCCCGACCTTTGTTACCCCGAGCCTGGCCATAATGCGCCTATTCTCTCGCCATGGTTTGTCCAGATAGCGTAAAGAGGCCTGCGTCGCCAAGACCCTGGTACCCGCGCCGGTTCTCTTTGCGGCTGTGTGGAAGTGGAAGCGCCGTCGCCAAAGGGGATAGCTGAGTGGGTGGACGGGCCGGCGGGCAGAGAAACATGAGATTTCCTCAGCTCTGTCGGCTTGGCATGGCATGGCCTGCCTGGCCTCTTCCTATCTCGCCATCCACTTTCTCTCCCCTTCTCATCAAACTTACCAACCTACCTACCCATGGAATAAGGTTGATTCCGCCTCGACATCATTTCCACACCTCCATCATGCCATACTATCCAACTAGCAGGCAGGTATTGTACGTTTATCCTGCGCGTCACCCCGCCGCTTCCGTCCTCGTTCGGGGTTTGGAACGCTATGCTCCTGGGTATGTAGGGGTGGTGGTGCCGGCCCTTGCAGATCACTGCCGTGTGGGTGGAATCAGATATATTGCAACCTAGGGGCAGATTGGTTAAGATTTCGCCGTCCCGGGACGAGTTGTGACGTCTTGGCATTCAATGGCATTCGGGTGTTTTTCCGGCGGGCGCAGCCAGGAGCGGGTGAAACAACAGAGACCACTACATGCCATATAAGGGAGTAAGTAGTTGGTTCTAGCTTGTGTGTCGCCGCATTTGGGGTCAAAACCGGGTGGTTTGGCAGACATTCAATAGGTTTATTAATGAGGTCCTTCCTCTATTGGTATCCCAGCCGAAGCTCTACTTGCGTTGCCCAGACGGCCAGGGCAATCAATGTCCGTAAATCAATGCCTTAATCGTAACTATTCAACCCCGGATTTCTTGTTGGCATCGCGAAGATGCCATAATTGTGCATGGCGCACCTCGCAGCCTCGTTCATCGGTGGAGTATAGCTCAGTGAATATTGACAGGGTGCTGTACAAGTACATAATGTCCACCTGACAGCACAGAACGGCATGTATGAGCCCCAGCAAACGTGAAAGCGCCGTGAAGGCCCGACTATGATGAACGGGATATAGAAACGTGATATAGAAACGTGATATGAACCAATGTTTGCAATGTGTCTGAAGGAGACACAGCTGCAATATATGCAAAAACCAAGCCGCTCGCGTTGAAGAAGTATACAGTAACCAACAGAGTGAACGTAGAAGCGCCGAACGAAAGCAGGACTATGGCCAAGTCTTGACCGTGTCGACCACTCCCATCCTTTCACCGCTTTTCCTTCTCCTGCTTCAGCAAAAGGTCTCGCATAGCCGCCCGCGTGTTTCTGCTTCCTCCCAACTTGGGCCCCCTCAGTACGTCCTCGTCCTTCTTGGCGCCTGGTTTGGGAGCCGGCGCAGGAGCCTTCCTCCTCTTCTGCCTCTGGGCCATAGCGTCCATGAACTCTCTCCGGAACTCTTCGGCGATGCGATCATCAGCAGCAGCAGTGTCCTCCGCTGAGGTGCTGGCCGCCGGCAGTTTCGGGGTCTCGTACATGTCGACTTGAAAGCAAAGTCAGCTTTCACATTGATTCGTATCACACGCGGGGGAGGTGGCGGCGGGCACTCACGTCTGTTTTCTCGCATTAACTCTTCCACGAGCTGATCGCGTTTGATGGCGTCGCTGTCGCGTCTGTTCCGCGACCTCCAAGGCTTGCCGTCGCGGCCCAAACGGACCTTCTTAGGGGGGCCGGTCGACTCTTCGTCTTCGACCTTCTCGCCCCGTAGCTGCCTCCATGCCCGTTCCGTCATGTTGGCGGTCCGGTTGCGGACTTCGTCGCCGAGGTCGACTTCGAGGAGTTTCCCCTGCATGGCAATGTGGCCTTCTGGTTTCGGCACCGCGTGCGTGCTGCTATTCGCATGGTCAAGTGAGGACCGAGACTGGTCGGTGGCTGAGGAGGGCGGCTGCGTCGAAGTAGGCGCATGTCGTTTGGCTAGTTGGGCTGCTATATAATCCTCCCTTGCTCCATCAGTAACTTGTAGAGAGGGGCATTGAGAGATGGGAAAAGGGGCGCGCGACTTACATATGCTTGTTCACGACCTCGCCGACATGGCCGGTCTGGGCCGAGAAGCGCTTGCTCATGCCACCGGCCGACACGTCAACGGTGGCCTTCTGCTCCTCCTCGCGGATCATGAGGCTCAGATCGTCCTCGAATGAAGTGGGCGCGTCGTTGCCTTGGGCGTCTTTGGGCGCAAACCCAACCCCTCGCAGGCGTGACTTTCGCGCGTTGCGCCGGCGGAGGAGCTCGGCTACGGAGACACCCTCTTCCTCTGCCGTGGCTTGCTCCTCGGACTGTTTGGAATCGGCTGGGCGCTCTAAAGCGGATGCGGCAGGGGTTGCATCTGCGCGATTGGCAACGGCGCCGGGGCCGGCGTCGGTGGTTGCTGTTTGTACATCCTCGTCAGAGGGTCGTTGCCTGTACTGTCCCTTGCGCTTTTTGCCACGAAATAAGACTTGGGGTTCGGGTGCCACTTCGGGGGCGGCTTCGGGGTCCATGATGTGTGCTATTCCGAATAGCTGGAAATGTAGATGTCGTGCGTTGATGGATTCCAGATTCTGCTATGTTGGTTGATAGGTAAATGGTATGATTGATGGATCAATGGCTAAGTGAGATAACTTCTGTTCTTGGTCGAGCCATTCAATTGTGATTGGCCGATAGCTCCCCGCTTTTCATACTCACCCCGGTTCAAATGTTATGCGTAAATTTAGTGCAAGTACGCGCTACGTACCGCCTAAGGTTAATGGGCTGCCTGTACCTAGGTAGTAGGTTAGTACAATAGTATTGATAGGCATGGTATACTGTATTCAAGTAGGTACTCTCTATCATAAATCAATTCGATACCTATAGCTACCTGCAAGCTTAGCTCCGGCTCCAGCTCCAAGCTTCAGAGAAAGAGCCCCAGGCAGCCAGGCCCAGCAGGCACAGCAGGTCCAGGTACAGTAGGTGGGAATGTAGGAATGTAGGAATGCAGGAATGCAACGCACCCAGCAGCGAATCGATCGCTCAAATCACACAACCCAGCTTGCCTGCCATTCTCCGTCTTAAGAAACAAAGGCTCAACAACACAACCAAGATTTATTCGCATCGGTATACTTGCAGACCAACCGAAAGCAGCAACCATGGCTAAAAGAGTAAATTCCCACCCCAAGTCTCCCTTCGACAGGTGCTCGCTGCTGCTGCTCCTCCAACTACTAACCACATTGTATTTATTAATAGATCTATTTCCTCGTACACGGCCGAGTACAGGGTCAGTAGAGCCAGTCCTTCTTATCGTGTCGCTGACGTCACCTGACCCGTCCCTTCACAACCGCAGGCGTGGGCTTTCGTTACTACACCCAGAAGAAGGCCACAGCAAGTGGCATCACTGGATGGTGTCGAAACACAGATAACCAAAAGGTATGCCACATAAAGTGACCACCCCTGTGTCTTTTGGCTTACATGTCTATCTGCGTCATCAGGTCGAGGGTGAAGCCCAAGGAGAGGAGAGCACACTCCAGCAATTTCTCAAGGACATCGACCAAGGTCCATCACACTCCAAGGTCATGAAGGTAGACCATGAGGATCGCGATGTTCAGGAAGGCGAGTCTCAGTTTGAGGTCCGAAGATGATCCGGAGGTTCCAGAGGTTGATCAGTAGCAAGTACACCGTGTAGCACAACCATCAAGTCAAAGTATAGAAATAAATTTGCCATTATCTTATTCTTTATATTTTGAAGAGTGTATTCATGGAGACATATCTATATAAACCTGACAGTTGCAGCAATTTCTGCTTATAGGCCAGAATATACCCAAATTCCAACAAAAGATCTCTAACAGATGAGTGCAGTATAGCTGGCCATTTCTCCTACACAAAGGAGTGAACATAGAGCCAAATCGTCACAGCCCGTACAAACAAATAGACGCCTGTGCCATATCAAAATATCCCTTTGTGGAGGTTCCCATGCAAAATTGTGCGAAAACGCAGCTTGAGCCAAGCCAGACAGTGAAGCCCTGAAACCAACGCCCTATAGCCTTCCCTTTTTATAACGCCTGATCCTTACGGTCTTCAGAAATTCAAAGTGTGTTTATCTGACACACGACCATTATACCTGATGCAAGATTTGCGACCCGAAATTCAACGTAAAAAACAAACGACCTTTCATGGTCTATAGCGCGGTGGAGAAAACTCGAGCTTCTCTATATCAGCTCGAAGCCGCGACAGGATCTGCGCCATGCAAATTGGCCACATCGTAACCGCGTTCGACGAAATCCGACTCAACACAGGTGACTGCCGTCGTCAAGACAGGGAGAACCATGTATCGAGGAGTGCGGGTCTGAGTTTGGCCAGTCTCCCCAACATGTATATGGTGGGCGGATGTTGCTGAATGCCAATGTTTTCCTCGGGTTGAATGGTGGGCCAAGGTGAGATCAGTATAAGATATAAGAATCACCGTATCTCCAGCTGAAACGGCTTGAACCTGCCACCAATAGTAGCACAGCGAGGACATTTTCGCCGAGCTCCCTGTTCCTCCATAAGCACATTCACACATTCCCTACATAGGCCGCAGATACACTCGGTGCATGCATACGACTCCTTAAGCCTAGACGCCCTCTGGCAAGCGGCACAGTAGATATGCACGTCTTGTGCCGAGTAACTTGGCGACGAGTCGGACAGCCCAGCAGCCCCAATATGGAAGTTGTCTCCGCTCTCTCCGCTTTCCACAGAAGGAAACGGCTCAGGCACCTCTTGAGCAAAGGACGGTGGGGTAAGGGCTTGTTGAAGAGGCGACGCCTGATAGCCTGGAAAGCTCTGCTGTGGGAAAGGGGGTAGAGAGGTTCGATGGATGGAGATGGGGGATTGAGGTACCTGAGACGTTAGGAGAGCAGGATCAATACGTCGATAGAGACTTACAGGAGTCCTGTCGTCCTCTATGTCTTCCGTAGCCGACGCAGCGGCATCAATAAGGTCTTCCCACCGCTTCCCATAATCCGCGGTGGGTTCGACCGAATGTGCCTTGCGATCAATGCCTCCTATCACTCCCAACTTGGACCGCTCATCATTCTGAATCCTCCTGAGCCACTCAGAAGCGGTCCCGCGCGACTTCTGCTTCTTGTGGCGCTTGCTGACAGATTGCTTCCTCGGCCGGTTGGGGCCAAGGGATCTGTGCAAAGGCGGGAGGGTGGAGGACCGACCGGGCGGGGAGTTAGATAATATAGAGGGTAGAAGATCCAGCTGCCTGGCAGAAGAATTTAAGGCAGGGAAGGAATCAATGGCATGTTCAATCTGAATCGGAGGCAGCTCAATGGTAGTCCTCGGTATCCTCCGGGCATCATTGTCAGAGTGCCAATCCTGTAATGAGGGATCAATCAGATGGCTATCTGCCGAGACGTGAGGCGTATTGTATACTTCACCGGAGTCCCAATCCGGCTCTAACTTGTGCATCTGCCCCAACTGTGCCAGAGCAGCCGCTGCATTCGCAGTCGGCAGAAGACCATTGCTGTAGTCTTCTGCACGCCTCGGGGTCTCGGGGGTAGCATTTGGGTCATCGTGGACATAGCTGATTCGGGGGTCGAGCGGGTATCCTCTGATCTGCTCAGCTGTGCCCGGTGCGCTTCCTGGTGTTCTTTGTTGCTGCTGCTGCTGCGAGCTTGCGCCTATTGATTGATTCTGCGGGAGCTGCGATCGGTCTTGAGGTGGGGTATTGACCATGAGATTGAAGCTCTCCTCGGTCGCGGGCAGCTTGGATATGTAATGCTCTGGGTGCGCCCTTCGGATGTGTTCCTGCATTGACCGGAACCGTTTCTCCTACAATGGCGCCGAGTTCCAGTTAGATACAGGTCGCATTACCACGAGAAGCACATCGCATAGGTCAATCAATTGCAGAAAGGTGGGCAGCGTGCAGCTGCACTAGCACTTGCACCCTATCCAACACAGCGACCGTCACCATCACCACCCTGGGGCAAGATCAGAGGAGGCCGAAAGCTACTTACACCGAGGCAACGCTTGCGACAGCTCGAGCCATCTTGGTTCCGCAACGGGCAGACTACCTCGTTTGTCGAATCGGCAATGGAAAAGGACGACGTCAAAGAGGATCGAGGCGGCATCTTCGCTTTGGCTCAAGGTGAGGGCAACCCCACCATGCGCTTGGGAGTTCGTTTCTGTTCGTAGAGCGACGGGCAGGCGGGTCGTGGCGGTCTTCGATGGAGGGGTCCCTTCGTGGTGATGGTTGATTGATAGTTGATTGACCCCGTTATCAGATTGCTAAGGTTGCGATAGGTCGCGATAAGAGGTGCAGGTGGGATGTGTGGGTTGGTTGTCGAGGAACAATCAATTGACAGCGGCAGCAGCAGTAGCAGTAGTAGCAGCAGTAGCAGTAACAACAACGACAGCTTTAGGCCCAGGTATCGTGAAGGTTTCGCATTGGGGGGGTTGAATCACCTGGTTGTCCGAGTCTTGGAGCTGAACTGAAGGTTGAGGTACAGACAGTAGCTTCGAGCTTGCCTTGTCGAAAGGTGCAGTGGGTGTTACAAGAAACGTTTGGGATGGAATGAGAAGTTGGGACGGGGACTGGAGGGTAGGTGAGGTGAGGTGAGGTAGTAGCAGGTAGGTAGGTGCTGGGCTGGGTTGGGTGTGGGCGGTGGGAGCCCGGATTGAGGGGACGAGGGGGGGGGGGGGGGAGGCCTAAGACGGTAGGAGGGCGAGCTAGCTCTCACGCTCCCTCTCACTTTCCGGGGGGGTTTTAGTCGGCTGGTTCAGTTCTTGGTTAGGTTAGAGAAGAGGGAAAAGAGCAGCAAGAGTCGAATAAGTCAATGTAACCGGCCGGTTTAGTGATTGACAATGATCGAATCAATTCCGCATGATTGCAAGTAAGTGTGGTTGGTGTAAGTGTGCAAGTAGCAGGTAGCAGGTACCAGGCATGGCATGGTATGTATGTATGTATGCAGGCTCGGTACCTTAGGTACGCAACTCGCAGCACTGAACTGCGGTAGCTCGGTAGGTACGAAAGGGTCGGGTCACCGAAAACAGCCTTTGATCCAGCTGCTGGAATTGGGGCGCTGGATCCAGCAAGTCCAGACAGACAGACTGGAGAACGAGCGTGAGGCGTAGGTATGAGATAAAACTTGATCCAAGGCTTTTTAGGTCAACTTGATTAAACAACCCACCCGCGCTATCTTGCATCAGTCTGTTCTTATTATACAGGTATATACCCAATCCCAGGACATTATTAGCATTGTGTGGCATCGAAGTATCGACCGCTAACAAAGAAAGGAAGGTAAGCTGGAGCTCAGTTTGCACCGGGTGGCGGGCGGTACGGTCTACGCGTGCTACGGTCGTTCTGGCGGCATGTTCGACGGTTGAACCATGCTGCCATGCTGGGCTTGTTACATGAGCTCCCAGTCATCCTTACCTTGTCATCCAACCCATATCCTTGCTCGCCTATAGACTTACTTGGGCTGGGCGCTAGGTAGGGACTCCGGGTCCTTGAGAGTATATTTTTTTCTTCTTCTCTCTTTCTCTTCTTCCTCTCTCACATATGTCACTGGCCCCTCAATTGATCAGTCCTGGGCGGGCTGCTGCACATTACAAGGTGTTCTAGGAATTCACCAGTCTGACTCGAGCGATGATCGGCTGGGCGGCGCATGCAATGGCTGTTTTTTAGAGGTGGGGAGTGTTTCTAGGGGTGGAGGAGGAGGATGCTAGTAGTAACTTGAAAGCTTGAAGGTCCAGAGCTCTCAGGCAGGTCAGGTCAGGGAGCTCTTCAGCATGGCGGCTCCAGCCAATCCTGGAGCTCAGTCTGAGCCCATGTTTGATACGGGCGCATCGATTCCGCTATAAGTACCACCGAGAGCTTCCCTTTGGAGAGTGTCAGACTTTGGAGATCCAACCGCTCCCAGAGGTAGTTTGGTCCCCATGATGGAGCTCGGCAGAGAGAGTAAAAAGAGAGAGAGAGAGAGAGAGAGATAGGTGCAGCCTTTGGCCGTTGATTAAAAGCTGTCACGGCTATCTTGCAGGCCCTTGTCTGTATCAGCAGGACGGGTCCGTCCTGCCTGCATACACATACATACATCATGTGCATATATGGATGCTTGCTTCTTTGTTTTTGGCTACTGCTGCCGCGCCGCTTGTAAGTCGTAGAAGGGGGGTGCCGACGAGCAATTCTCCATCCTGAACTCAACCTCCACTATTATCACCGCACTTTCGAGCGCTCGCATTGGCTCATTTGAAGCTGAGGTGAGCAACGGTATGTGAGGGGTGCCTTGATGCTAGGCGCAAAAGAGAGGCTTACAAGTACGAAACTGAAAAAATAAATGGCCGGCGGGGCACGCACATACGTACGGAGTACAGGCAGAGAAGAGAATCTCTGTTTGCAAGCATTGCCAACTTATCCCAGTCACTCGGATCATGCCCTTTCCTTACTTGGCTCGTGGGTAGTGCCTTTACATAGCCGCTTCACATGTCGGGCAATCCTAGATCTTTTTCTTCATACCCACAACATCACTCCATGGCTGTGCCATATCTCGAGAGCAGGAACAGGACCAGGAGAGCAGTGCCAATTCGGTTGTGACGACAGCTGCTAGTCAGGTGGGTTTTCCGATCTTGATAGTAATGCCTGGTAGAAGTCTTCTTGGTGACCGACTTGGAACCGTTCACTGACTGATGGTTACATGTATTTAGCATGGTCCATGAGACCAAGATCAAGAAGTAATAAAGGCGGAGCTAGGCGACGACGCCGCTGACCAAGGTGTTGATATATGGGCAGGGGCGCCGTGCAGGGACCGGACTCGAGAGTCAAGACACACGCTACCACTACCACCACCATTACACGAATGCAGGCGCTTGTGTGGGTAGAGGACCCAGCCGAGTGGGAATCGAATGAGAAGGCAAGTCAGATAAAAAGAGAGATGCCTAGATGCTGCGATTTTCTCCGTACCTGGATTGCTTGACCTCGGGGCTCGGCTCCATTGATGATTGATCACCTCCAGTCAATGCTGCTGCCATCTTGCATTCGGGGCTGCAGCTAATTCTGGAAACAGGTGCTTGAGTCGTGTCTTCGGCAAGAGCGATCGATCATTATATTCGATGACATGCCGGGCAGCTCGTGACGAGTATATGCTCACATCTCCACCAGCCAGACCCTGTTTGCGCTACTCTTGAATCCCTCGGTATCCGGTATATCATAAACAACAACAACATAACTAAACTGCCTACTGTAATTGCTCGCACTTCACTTGCCAGGCAGCATGACCCGACGCTTCCCAACGGGCGTCCACATAGACGGTGGGTCGCATGTTTCTAGTACCTTAGCTACTGCAAGTGCTACTCGCAAGCTCCTCTCTCCAGTCTCTCACTCAGGCTTGCAGAACGCGCCGCCCAGCACCACTTTTCACTTAAACCTGGGGGGGCGTGCTGTTGATTTTACTCTGCTGCTTCTAGGGCGACTTTGGCAAATTAAACTACCGGGAGAGCTCATGTGAAGTTCGCAGGCATGCCAGGTCAGAGGTGACGTTCAATATGCGTTGGTAGCAGCTATGGCGCGTTTGGAAGAAGTGAACCGAGGTGTAAAACAGAAGATCCAAGATCAGACAGGGAGAGGAGAGAGCTCTCTCTGCGATAAAGCTTGCTCCATGGGCCGATAAAGCTCTCTCTTTTCCATGCGTGGGATTGGTTCACTGCTTCACTGCCGAATCCACTCTCATTCTGCCGGTCATTCTGGCTGGCCCCTCGCCCCTCTTCACTTGTACTGTACCTCGAGTAAGGTATTTCTTTTTCAGGGTCCAGAGCAACTTTGATGATGAAATCGTCCCTCCGCATCCAGCCAACGAGCAGCACTGGTTTCTCTCAGAAGTTATAAATCCAATCGACAGCACAGGCAGGCACGTTGTCAGCCTTATACGAATCCCTGAAATCGATGATAGTTTCGTGAAGACGTTCCACAGTTAGCCTCTTTCATTTTCCTCAACGTAGCCCAGACGGGCTGTTTGATACGTTTAACATGACATGCCGTCTCCTATTAGGTATGTCACTTAACCGAGTGAGATTGCCAGAGAAAAAAGAAATGAAGTCCGCATCCATGAATGAACCAGGTGGATTTAGATCTCATCCACTCATAAGGACATGTGGATATGTTGTAGAGTGGTCTTCCCGGCAGTTCAAGATCCAGGGTCTGATTCGACCGAGTGTATAGCTACAGACAGAGCGGTGAGTGGACGGATTGAGGCGACGAGGCAGAACCAATACCCGGCTGCAGCCGAGTAGATATACTCACATGATAAATATGTATACTAGCCCTGCATACACACCGATACGTGATATATTCGCAAGAGAACTACCCATAGTCAGGTGATGGTTCAATATAGATCATTAGAGGCACCTCAGTAAGCCATCGGGCCAGTTGTAGGCTCAGCAGGGAGGGACGAGCATCCTGTAGACAGACAATCGAAATGCAAGCAGGTTGTTTATATATAACAAGAATCTAGTCAACAGGCAGAGCCCCAACAGTTGCTTCAAAGTACATCCCGCGCCAAACACCCATTACCTAGCTGTTTGAATGCAACTCTGGCCAGCGTACCATCGTCAACATGCCGACTAACCCCTGATATACGAAACCTTCTCGCTAACTTGTCGATCGTTCCCCTGCTTTGGAAGTCACAGTTATCTTCCAAATGTGTGATTCCATGCTCAGGCACCGTCGGTCTAGACTGAAGTGTAGAAGAGGGGGTGACCAGTAAGGTGGCCCATTCCTGCCCCATACCTTCAATACTCATCCAGCAGTTAACTCCTGTGATCGAATTCATGGTTGAAGCAGTGTACAGTCAGAACTGCATAAAGTTATTCGGGCCCCAGAAGGATGACACTTCGTAGCCTTCATTGTCACCTAGCCCTCGTTGGTCAAGGCCCTCTGGTAGGCGCACCGCGTCTCCTGTACTTCCTGGGTAGATTTGTTCACTACGAGGGCACTCGTAATCCGTCGAATGCGTCGCGTCTTCAAACCCTCCTGAGGTAGGTCGCCACCTATCTTCCCCGAATGGGGCTCTATCTGTTGGCAGGTGAAATGGCCGGTTCTCATGTAGTAGAGGGTTTGACGAGGGGCCCACAGCGTCATCGAATACATCATCAAAGTCCGCATCCCGGCCTACAAACCTCGAATCCGTTCTGGGCGAAACGACTGCGCACGCTGTGTAGTTCTCCTCCATCGGTGTTGACGGAAGAATCTCAACCTCGCGCTCAATCCTCGCGATAAAGTCGGCCATGCTTTCTTGAGATGGAGCTGCTCCGACTTGAGTCACGGTCCGGAAGGTTTTTTTATCTGCAGTATAAGTAACATCGTACGATGACGTTGATCTCACTCCTGATTTATCAGTGTCAGTAGCCAAAGGAGTAGGAGGCTTGGGTGATGGGGTAACCCAGGAGGCAGATTTCAATGGCACTATTCCATAATGAGAAGAGCCCTCAGTCAACATTTCATGGCCCGTGTCGTTCACAGGCTCCGACTCGACATTTCGATATATTGTGTTATGATGTGCCACCACTCGGGCAGCAGCAGATAACTCTTTGTTAGTAGGATAGTACCTTGTGTCCAACCCAGTCGCGGAGGCGTTCTGTGCCGCACCACTCATCCGAGGCTGTGGCATGTTATTTGGTAGTGGTGGTGGGGGCATCAGGTCTCTGGATGAGATCGATATACCATCATCATTGTCGGAACCTACCAAACAAGCAGCTTGGCTGTTGGCACATCCAGTAACATTAGTGAGAGACTGGGTATTCTGTCGCTTGTCTGGTTGTCCACGATTGTCACGCTCATTCAGCGCCCCTGTCTTCGCAGAATCCGCAACGTTTTCCCTCGAACCTCCAACCATTGAAGGCAGCTGTTGGCGCTTCTCAACAGGTTCACGAGCGGAGCCAAAATCGTTTTCAGGTAGTTGGGGCTTAGGCGGAAAATCTTTGTCCGTCTGGGCGTGGTCCACCCGCCAGGCTGGTGGCATAAGTATCTCAAGACGCTTTAGTATTTTGTGTCTTCCCATATCATCTTCTGGGAGTATGCCTTCATCTGCGTGGCTTTCCTTTCCACTCTGGTCTTCGTCACTACTTGCTTTGGAATTTGAGCTCACACTTTCTTGGTCGTAAGCAGCAATGCCAGTGCCACGAAAGATGCCAGAATCTACCAAGGCCCTTCGAATTGTCTCGGGTGTTGTTGTTCGACGATCTGGTAATCCGGATGAATCTTGTGATACAGACCCATTCGCACGCAATGGTGACTCTGATGGGCTTGTAGACCACGAAAAGTATGTTGTTGGCCTGCTACTTCTGCTTGACACCGGTCGATTATGGTGACCTTGATAACTTCTAGCCCTTTCCACGTCGTGAGCCGAGAAATCAGGATCTCGGTATTGTGGCAACGCCTGCTCGGCCAAAATAGATTCTTGGCTGTGACTAGGCTCGGATTGAGACGACTTGGACGCACTGTATTGCCGTGGTTCCGCGGCGGGTCTGTCCTGTAACTTCCGAGAAGGTTCTTGCCCGCGCCCGCGTTGGTCGCCGGCAGCTGTGCCACGTGTCTCGCCGGCCGCCGCCGCTGGTAGGAAGAATGATGAAACTTCTTTCATCTCTCTTTGCTGTTTTTCAAGCTCTCGGAGCCGCCGCTCAGACAGGGGCTTCGGTTTGGTGCTGCCCTTTTGATCTTCGAGAAAATGCATGTCCGAAAAAACAAGATCCTGGACTGGTTGTGGTCAGTGATGTGCCATAGTCGCGTGCTATCCATTATATCGTACCAGGTTTCGTATTTGCTTCCCGGCCATTCATGAAGATACCAGGCTTAATGCGTTGCTAGACCTAGAGTGTCAGCAACGAGGAAGACGAGTGCCGAAGAGCTGACGAACCGTGATACGATCGTTAAGAACAGCCTTTGAAGCCCAATTACCCATGACGTTCTTACTCGTCGCCATTGCCTTCTTTTTAGTTTCCTTTCCGCGCCTCCTAGATTTTGGCGGCTCATCTTTGACAGACTTCTTGCTGCGGTGTCTATCTTTCTTGTGCTCATACTTGTCATCCCGTGTCTTGTGCCGTGGCTTCTTCGGCCTATAGGACGGTATAGGAGAAGTCGACTCGTCGGAACCGGATCCATCGACACTTACTTCCAGCTTCCTTGACAGCTCGGCTGGGCCCAGCCTATGCAATGCACTATCATCGCGAGAAGCGTCGTACCGATGTTTTGGGGATGGCCTTCGGTTACCACCTCCGCTGAGTATAGAGCTGTCGGACAAAGCTCGCTTGCGGGAGTTTGAGGGGTGCTCGTAGGCTTGGGGAGGACTACGACGGCGGGTACCTGCGGCAAGGGGAGGATCTCGCGGCCTCGGAAGAGCAGGGCGACGAGTATCGCGTGGCAGGGATCTGGACTGTCTTTGCTCGTGAAGGTCGTAGTAGCGGTGGGTATGGCTTGGTCCGACGTGGTGGTCCTCAGATTCCGTGGGGTAGTTTTGGCTTGCAAATGTGGACTGGGAGAGCCAGTTTTGAACCATGTCATTGCCGGCTCTCTGACCCGAAGCCCGGCTCAAGTTGCCCAGATCCAGGGCTGCGATGTCCTTGTCATGGCGGCGATGTTTATTTCGGTGCGCATGGCTGGATCTATGTGCGAATTCCTCGCCTGCGTGTTGGTGCCCCCTACGATGTTGGTGAAACTTCTTCCTGGCAGCAAGCCGAGACGAGGTGTTGGTATCCATCTAATGGGACCGTGTAGATTGAAACCCGAGGACATCCTAACAGCAAGGACTTGCCACCTTCCCCAAGTAGCGAGCAACGGCTATTGTGCGGTCATGCGGGCGGGATGATCACATACATATGCAAGTGTGTAGCTATGAATAGAATCAAAGATGGTTTGTCACGTTCAATGCTGGGGTTGAGCAAGCCAGGCCTGGCAGGCCCGCCTGCGTGTTCCAACGTCCTGTCAATACCCCACATGCGGGCCTTGGGGCCCTAATTGCAGCTCCGTGCAGGCTCGTGCTCGAGTTAGGTACGGTACAGTAAAATGTACGACATCAGCATGCAACTACAACTCAAACACTAAACATTGGAACGCGTAGATAGGTATTGATTGATTGATTGATTGATGGCTCTACAGGACTGCCAAGTCTCTATGCACCTATGCAGGTAGATGGCAGGAAGCTACATCACCATCACAGGGTGACATAGCGTTTCGGCTGCCATATAATTGCCCCCTTGATCTAACACGATGTGTTTGGGGTTGCCAAAGGGGTGCGCAAACCCCTCGCTGCCTGTGAGTTGGCTTACCGGGCAAGCGGGCAATGGAAGTCGGTCAATTCTATTGATGTGTGTAGAAATCTTGCTTATGATGGGAATTATAGTATCTACGGATATGTACTATCATACAAGTAGAAGTTTTTCGCCGGGTGGAATTCCTCTAGGGTCGGCGATCAACCTCCAGGGGAGTTAGTGACGATCCGCTCCAGAAACACGCACCGTGCAGCGATGAGGCATTTCTTTCGGGTGGTTATCCGCATAGAATCGGCATCCCTGGTATGGACAGGCGAGAGTTCGGTTTACGAAGAACTGACTAATCGTCCTTTGGGGATTGATGATGGAGAAGCAAGACAGAGTCATGCGATTCTGACTGCTTGAGTCTGTGGTCGTACGGGGACAATCTGGTATTTCTGGAGGGTGTTGTTGAGTGGGCAGAGAGTCTGGATTTCTGAGTCCAATACCCGGTCGATTAGCCTTCTCGAAAGTCAATCTAGTCTTGGCCGACTTTGCGTATGTCAGTCAGGTCGGTGACACTCCAGATCTCTACGAGCCTCAGATCGGTGTCACTATTGCACACAGCATTTTGAGTTGCGAATTAATTAACGTTGCAACGGCCCCTCTCCGACAGGACAGTTGCATGCTCACCTGTGTACCCAAGAGCGATATATCACGTCGATCCAATGTTACCTAGCATGGCCTCCTTACCCAGAGCAGGTATTCGGCAGTTGAGCAATGACGCTACAGCAGTCCTACCGTAGGTCTACAAATAGTCTCGACCCGAAAACGTCGGAGAGCCCTGCCAACTGCTGTTTAGGGGTAAGCCGAAGACCAATGGCATCCGCTTCCTTTATCCCAGAAAACCCCTGAAATCAGGTCATTACCAGAAATATATTGGCCGAAGCTCCTTGGGCCTTGCGAGCCGTCACGACGCATAGGCATGGCAGTCAGGCAGGCTACCGAACTGGAGCTGCTCTGTAGTTGCCCCGGGCTCCAAGATACTTAAGCTAGCTACATATTTCAGTGATATATCTTGGCAACAAGACGAGTCTGATATCAATGTTCATGGTGGTCCCTTTTTAGACTTCAATGGTCGTCCATTGGGCTGCAACGCAGATGGGTGGGCTAATGACTGCCTAAGGTTTGGCTTTGCCTGTTCCTGAAAATATTCAGTATAACATCTTGGCCAAAGGTGGAAGAACTTTGAATGCGTACAAGTATACCTCCATGTCCACGTACAACACCAGGCCAAGAAACGGCATGAATCAATCTTTAAATTGGGGGATGTTTGCTCGGGACCAGATCACATGGGAGGCAAGTAACCGCATGCCAAACTTACTTCATTTGTAAGTTCCCCATCCCCCGTTGTTGTGCCTAGAGCCTACATACTACTAGAGGGAGATCGCCATGCTGGTAATCGCCCATAAAAACCGCGGAACACTCCGTGTATCGAGATGCAGCCGACTCCTCATTAGGTAGCGACTGCCCGAGTCCTCCGGGCTGTCATGGCCCATGGTGATTAAAATCCATCACAAATCATCTTTTGTGCGCTTGATAAAGCCATGTTTCATCTTGACCCGTATGAGCGATGACAGCTCGAGGCTAATAATACAATTGTTACCAAGGCCATGCCATGATGATGTGCTCAAATCGTGGTGGCTTCAAGAGACGAGTTGGGCATCAGATCTTGGACATAAGTGCCGAAGACTTGCAGCAGCATTGACCACTGCCAGTCACCAGTCATTGTGTGCTTCTCTTCTTCCTCTTTCTTCTTCTTGTCTTCGTGCCTCCCTAGACTCCCCTGAGGCCTTGGCACACTTGCTGAACAGGGGCTTTCCTTCATTGGGTATGCAGATCGACCGTTAGTCCTTGTGTCTCTTGACCCCACCTCGAGATTTACTGGGTATGAAAAAAGTCCGATGTAGTATTCATCACCGCAGGCGTAGGGGGCACGTGGGCGCCCGAGATCCCCGCGTCTTTTCCTGACGCCAAGACAGCGCAGCGAAGAGGTGGTAGTTGTTGAAGCGATGGGCGGAGAATTATGTGCATATTACAACCCAACTAGTCCACCGTCGTCGAGTACAATGTAACCGATACACGAAGCGCAACGTCAGCGATGCGTGCCAAATCACCTCGAGCTCGGTCTCACCTATTTGTGAAATTGACCAGACTCCTGAAAGCTCCTGAAAGCTCCTTGGATCCAGGGGTAACCGCTTTGGGGACAACCCAATGGCTTCAAACAGTGTCGCCCCACCAAGGAAAGTGTCTTAGCGGCTTCTAGTGAGGGGCAGCAACGCAGCTACCTGGGAGGGGCACGCAGGCAGGCATAGTCTGGGCATAGCTCGACCCCAACCAGTCGTTACATGTTGGCTTGGTCTTTAGATGCAATGCAGTTGGAATCAACATTGCTTGGCTGTGCTGTGCCTCTGGACGGGCGGGAGGATCTCTGATGCGGCTGCTGTCCACCAAATGAGTGCTCGCCAGTCCCGTACGTACATTGCGTGTAGTAGTAGATACACACATGGGCAATGATGAATGTTCGATGATTCCAATCATCAATACCTCTCAGATCAGACCCCCGAGGCTGGCCAACTAGACCAAGGAGGCAAGTGCGCATGAATACGTCTTGCTGCTCCAAGCCTTGAAGTCTTGGAGGCCTCCTTATCGATAGGATCCCGCGCACCATCAAACGCCACTTCATGCTAATCCCGAGATCTCACGACGAGGTACGTATGTGTGTGTCTGCGTCTGCGTCTACGTATGCGTAAGTATGTATGTGCATGTGAGTGAGTGAACTGCATTTTCCGCCAACGCCGGCAAAAGATGCCTTTCTCAATGCTCTGACCAGCTCTGACCAACCTGACCAACCTGACATACTCAAATCACTGGGAAAGAACCAACAAGGGGGGATGGGGGCTTCAGGGATTATCACCCGCCTTCATGGTTGGTTCCATGCTCACAAGTATTTGGGTGATCGATACCTGCGGATACCGACAGGGGTCCGGAATCTTGAGACAACATCCATCCTGGCCACTGTCTCCCAAGGTCGGAAACACTGGCTATCGATCCAACTAGGCATGCCCGGTTGATGGCAGTGGACGCGGTGGATTGTCACGATGTTTGAGCTGAATCTTAGCAGATCGTCTTGGAAGCACTGGCCCTTCTCCTTGACGACGCGGACGGTGACAGGCGGGTATGTCCCTGATCCCTGGATGGGTGCCCCCCATCCCAGAGGATCCCAATTTAGCAACCGACCCGCCAGTCCTGTCGTGTGGAGTTCGTCACTTCACACAGAGCTCTATTCCAGTGCACTCTGGCGCAGGTCATTCTGCCTCGTTCGTTTGATGCTTGTTTTCGACCCTGCTGGGATGCTCATGCTTGCCAAACACCAGAGTTTTGCTCTTCGTCCCAATATCAGATGAAAAAGATTTCACCGGAGACTGACCAGAAGAGCGAGTAATGGAGCTGTGCCTCAGCAGGCCGACCACGGCATATATAAATCAGACGTCTCGCCACTAGTGACCTCCCGACTATGTTTCTTGTACCATGCTTCTAGTGAACGACAAGGAATCCGGATATCTCAACAGGCCTCGACCCCTGACTACTTCCTTCGACTTAGCCACTTAGCATACCCGGTTCAACCCCGCTGTCTTTACTGGACCCTGCGCTCCTCCTCTTACCTTGACCACAATATTATCGACTACTTCGCCCCGGCAATTACAACTTTCGATCAAATCTTCACGACCTCTCACCATCTACTTTCCTCGACTACTCCAGCAATCGAGCTGCTCCTGTTCAAAAAGCACTATTTGTCATCTGTTATAATGTTTGTGTGCCTCCTTTCGTATCTCTGCCGCTACCAGACCTCTGGGTCGACCCCCCACCCAAGGTCATGTAGTCGTCGGCCTTGTGATCGTGGCTCTCAGCCAGACCACCTTCTCAAGACCATGGCTATCGCGGCATAGTCTACCAGAATGCTCTTGTCAGCAGAAAGGGAAACTGCAAAGGTCACTAGTACCGGCAGAGATACGCTGTCTACCCAAGCAGTGGCTAACTTGAGATAAATCTAGATCACACACGGTGTTTCCAACCTTTCAACAACATGTCTAAGCTCTTCATTGGGTTAGTTTCACTTTGAATATGCGCCATTGCCCCATCATTGCTAATACCGCTGCGATACAGTGGCCTTGCCTGGCATACTGAGGATACCACTCTGAGGCAGAAGTTTGAGGAATTCGGCGCCATCGAAGAAGCAGTACGTTTACTCCGAAACACTTTCCATACCCGGACTCGGCCTTCACCGTTACGACTAGTATGAGTAGACCGGACCATACTGACATATTCTCGTCGCATTAGGTGGTCGTCAAAGATCGTGATACTGGCCGAAGCCGAGGCTTTGGCTTCGTGCGATACTCCGAAGATGCCGACGCCCAGAAGGCGATTGCTGCCATGAACAACGTCGAGTAGGCTAAAACTCACACATTGCGCCAAGGAGTTCATATTACTGACTGCTTCCAGATTCGACGGACGCACCATCCGAGTTGACAGGGCTTCGGACACAGGCCCCCGTGGTGGTGGTGGTGGTGGTGGTGGCGGCCGCGGAGGATTCTCCGGACGGGGTGGTTACGGGGCAGCCCCGATGCCTTATGGCGGTGGCCAGCCTGCCTACGGGATGCCTAACCAAGGGATGTATGCGCCTGCATACGGACGGGGCGCTTACCCTCCTCAACAGCCCGGATACGGCACCCCTCCTCCTCAGGGTAGGTCACCTAATGTCCTTAAGGATTCGTTTCACGGGCCCGCTAACTGTGATAATTAGGCTACGCCATGCCCGCTCCTTACTACCCCGACCCGCAACAAGGACAGCAACAGATGCCCCAGGGACAGCCTCAAGGCCCCCCGCGGTATTAGTCGATGCGTAGATCCCGGCGTTCCTTCGGCACGATAGTGGTGATGGAGGGATTGGAATAGGCTTGGAGATTTTTGAGGCGACAACAACGAACTGACGACTCTACATGCCGGGGACCAGAATGTGGACGATTGTGTCACCAGGTGGACAGTGTTTTGATAGGGCTGATCGACCGGGCAGTATCATTGGGCTTCATGGCTGGTTCTAGAGCTATCAATGAACAAACCAAGGGCCCACGACGATGGATATTGGGCTCTGAGAGCCGCTCGCTCGTTCTGATGTACAAGGAGGACGACGGCATTGGGGAAGATGGTGAAGCGATTCTCCATCGCCCAGCAACTTCGCTGGTTTTCTTGTTATCTCTTCTTTCAAGCAAGACTTTTCTTGTTCACGTGCTTACGGCCGCGATACGATCATTATCATGACATTTCGTTAAGGGGTGGGGATATATGGCTTGGGTGAGATTCCAGAGGAGGGAGGGATACATCTGAAGACGGGGCTGTCATATTATGAAAGGGGAAAAAGACATGAGATGGTCTAGGGATTTTGTAGCAGATTTGTAGATACCAATTGTGACTACTTTCTTGGCTGATTTCTCGCTTTTGGCTTTATGCTAGTGTCTGATGGTGTGTTCTATTTGGTTCATTCTGCCAGAGTCTAACTAGGCTTTCTCAGTCTCCTCCTGTTCATCGATGCTGCTGACCTTACGGAACTCATGCGATGCTGGCTCCTCCGAGAGCCTGGCGTGCGCCTGCCCCTTGGCATCCTTCGCCTCGATCTCTCGCACGCGGTTCGACAGGTCGGTGATGTGGGCATCGCCGCTCTCGGGGCTGAGCTCGTCCAGCGCCTTCTCCAGACCCAGCAGGTAGTCGCGGTTCAGGCCGCTCGGCCCCTCGCTCCGGCAGATGTGCTCGGCCAGCGCCTGGGGGTCCTGGGGCCCGGTGAACTGGTCGTTGTCGGGCGTCCCGATGTAGGCGAGCGTCTTGATGGCGCCGGAGCCGTCGGCCGGGTGAAACGGCGTGTAGTGGATCGTGTACCCGTTGATCTCCCGGATGTCCAGGTAGTCCTTGACCTCGGCGACCCGCTCCGCCTCGATCCGATAGGCCGTCCCCCACACCCGGTCGGGGGCGCTGTCGTGCGCGTCCACCAGGCTGGCCCAGAACGAGCGCTCGATCAGGGTGACGACGCGGCCCGGGGCTTCGGGGGTGCCGCGATGGTCCTGACTATGATACGCAAAGTGCCAGCTTTTGTTAGTCACACCTGAAAAAGGGTTGGCATAGCTCTCCCGGGGGAAGGACCAATCGGAGAAATGTCCAACTGTGAGTAAGGGGCCGGCGGGGGTGCCTGTCAAATAAACGTTTACCTTGCCTAAACATATCCAATGTGTGAGAAATCGATCTGAGATACTGGGGATATGTGCATGCACTTACTTGCCAAAACCGCCGAACGTATCCATTCACCCAACCAGGTACTCGCCGGTCTAAATCATGTCAAAAATACGAACATCACAGCCCCTTTCTCGGAGGACATAACGGGGTTCATGTGCATACCAAAATGCGGTGGGGGTTTCCAGATCAGACTCCTGTCGTCTTGGTTAGCTGCAAGAGCGTATTATGTTACGGCATGCCAACGAATTCGGTGCCCATAGTACCAAGACCATCAGCATAGGAAGTGACCCCAGCTCAGGGGGTAGTGGCATCCATTTGTGACACATGGACGCTTGAGGGGCATAGGGGATGACAACGACTATGCGTATGGAAAGACTTACCCGTAACCAAATAACCAAAACTCCTCCGAACCAGTATCTTGATTGCCGTTGACCGCCATGGTGTGTTTTCTTCCCTCGCGTGTTGCGTTGCTAAGCTTTCCAGGGGCTCGGGTTCAGGAGTTGAGAGTTTATGCGCCGTCGCCGTCAAGTCCGTTTCCCTCTCGGCTCCTCGGCTTTGTCAGCGGATTACCTAGCGACTTAAAGTGGGGGACGGACCCCTTCGCATTTCGCATCTCTGTTGGAGGAACCTCACACACCAGTCACAGTCACAGTCAGTTTGCCAGTGCAGGTTCTTCGGCAGCGGCCCCGAACGAAGCAGATTCGACCGCTATAGTCAAATGACCTATGGACATGCATATAAGACACCTGTTGATTCAAATCCCTCAGATTGCTTATTGCGCTGCGCTAACAGGCCTCTGCAGGATGGCGGGAGATCTCGTCTTCTAAGCACTAACCGCATAACTAGTATACGGTTCATTCCTTAAATTATTTCTATTTATAAGTACTGATCTATATAGACATTTATATAGATGTTTGATATATCTCAGCCATACCTAGCCGTATAGTTGGGATAGCGGTACATAAGGTCATTCCGCAGTTGTGTAGATGTACTGTTAACGCCCAGGTACGACACGGCATATGCAAGTTCAATGTTGACTATGTAAGTATGCAGGTTGGCAGGTCGAGAGATGCCGCACTTGCCCGTGCCGATCCAAGCTTCCAAACGTGAATCCTCTACGCTGAAACGGCGTGGCATCCCCTGAGCAGCATTCGTTGGCCTTACTCGACCAATTCTGACTCGGCGGCCAGTCGCCGAGAGACGCGTTGCTTGTCTGCTCGTTAATGCTCGATGTCAGATTCCGGGTCCTGCCGCCAAAGCGCTCTCTCAGCTCTCAGCTCGCAGTTAGGCAGTCCTTTAGGTTCTTTGTCTTGGTTTCTTGTTGTTTGCACCGCCGGGTTGACACACGTCATTCAAGTCTTTATGGGCGCGCCCCTCTGAGACCCTGGAATTCCACTTTCTCCCTGCCTCGCTGTTAGTGGCATTACCTCGCCTCATCGCACCTGCCCCACCCCACGTACGTACAAGCGTCAACCTCAGGGTCGCCTTCTGTTGAAGCAGCAAGTTTTCCTCGCCTCTAGCAGAGACGTTGAAGGAGGAACACGTATTAATAATAAGGAAATATCTCAATTAGTCAAATATATAGGTTTGGGCTTAGGACATGAGGGATTAGGCATTTATTTGGCGGCTACATCTCCTATGGTACCGAGGGAGGTACAGTAGGCATGCAATTAATGGTTGATGCATCTGATCCCCAAACTCCAGACCGTTGATCACTAAGTACAGTAGGTAGTGGAAGACGGCTAAACGGCCACTAACAGGACATCAGCGTGCCTTGGCTGCGGCTGAATCCCTGGGATCTTGGGTCACTCAGGTCACTAGGTTAGGGGGCAAGCGGGCAAGAATGGACGGGGCTTAAATTTAGCAAGAGTTTCCATCCAACAACGCAGCCGCTGTAGTTTGTAGTTGCACACAATGGGCAGCTAAACTTCTAGTAAACTTCCTCCGTGGTTCAGACAAATAACAACGAACACTTTCCCTGCAGCCCAACCTTCGAACCCTTTCGGACTTCCGCTGCTCATTTGAAACTTGCAAAACATCTTCGTGCTGTCGGTTGTCGCCCTATATTGCATCAACCTGATCCACGATGGCCTACAACCGACCCTACAACCCCGACGAGCTGCCCAGGTGAGTTTATCGTCCGACTCGCTACCCCGCCACGAGCCTTTGGCATTGGTAGGAATGCACTTTGCGCGCGCGCGACAGTTGGGGCCAGGGGTAGTAGACCTACGCACTACATGCACCCCGTTGATGCCGTCGCGATGCTGTCGCTACCTGCCTCTGCTCTCGTACGTCGCGCTTGCGCTCGCGCTCGTGGGATAGTGTGTGTGTGCGCTGCGCATAGTGAATATGCTGCTAACAACACCTTGTCCTGTGTAGATTCGCGGAGCCCGACGATGTAAGAAAAACACACACAACTACCGAACCCTTTTTCAAACTCGGCTTCTTCCCCCGTGTCCACCACCCCCACTCAGCTTCCTTTGTGTGCTCACCCCGCCAAGACTAACAACATCGCTTCTCACGATAGGGCAACGGTCCCAGGCCTGCACCGCAGCAGAGCGCCTCCTCTTCCAAATACAACAGCAAACCCCCACCGCCGCTTCCGACCCAACAACATGCGGCTCCCTCATCCTACCACCGCAACTCGGATCCGCATCGCCTAAATCCTTCCTCCCACGGCGGCCAGAGCAGCTACGGTGGCCGCAACAACTACGGCGGTCATAGCCCTGTGTCATCCGTTATGTCGCCGCCGCCTCAGGCTTCAGGCCCCCGTCCCACCACCCATACCCGCCCTCCCGCCTCGAGCCGGCCACCTCCCTCGCCTGCCCCATCCGAAGGCGCGGACCCGACACTACTGCCCCTATTCCGTGCTGTAGACAAAGATGGTAAGGCCCCTCTCTCCGGCCCTCCGGTTCTACTTGTCCGCGCAACTGACTTCTGTTCTGCTCTACCACAGGCACCGGCCAGCTCTCGGAGCGGGAGCTCTCCGCCGCCCTCGTCAATGGCGACTGGACGGCCTTCGACCTGCACACGGTGCGCATGATGATCCGCATGTTCGACAGCGACCGGTCCGGCACCATCGGCTTCGACGAATTCTGCGGCCTCTGGTCCTTCCTGGCCTCATGGCGCACCCTCTTCGACCGCTTCGACGCCGACCGCTCGGGCAACATCAGCCTCGACGAGTTCAGCAACGCCCTCGTCGCCTTCCGCTACCGCCTCAGCCCCCGCTTCGTCGAGCTGCTCTTCTCCACCTACGACAAGCGCAACGAGGGTGTCATGAGCTTCGACCTCTTCGTCCAGGCCTGCATCAGCCTCAAGCGCATGACCGACGTCTTCAAGAAGTACGACGAGGATCGCGACGGGTATATCACGCTCAGCTTCGAGGACTTCCTCATCGAAATCCTGAAGCAGCTGAAGTGAGAAAGTGCAAAGTAAGATTGGTCTAATAACCAATCAACTCGCTTTATCATATAGAGCCTCGTGGAAGAGGGGCGAGACATCTTGGTTTTATTTGAATCAGTGACTTCTAGGGAGGGAGGGGGCAAAAGAAAGGGAGACCTTTCCCGTCACTTACGCTCAATTAAGTGAGCTATAAGCAGATTACTTGGGGTCCGAAGAAGCGGCTCGGGCTAGGGAGAGCCTCGCTGAAGTTTACTATAGCAATGTGATATACCCGCGATACTTTACCAAATATTAATCGACAAGTCTCGAACCATCTACTTGAAGTTTCCAAAATCATTTGCGGCGCAAAGCCAACCTGTCATTGTGAATTATATGATCTCTTTATTCTGTAGTTCTGTCGTTCAGCCTAGGCAATAGTTCCAGGTCTCCAAAAGGGTATCCCATGCGCGCGTAACATCCGAAGAAAAAGACTAAAAGGGCTAAATAAGAAAAGAAGGTGTTGAATTCCAAATACGTTTGGGCAGTTCTCCGGTCGTCCTGTTGCCCCAGCCTGAACCCTGAAAAACGCGAGTTTCGTAACATTCCATCGACTGATGGTTCATAACATAAATCCGACCAAGAATGCCAGTCTCAAAAGATCTTTACGTCAAGCCAGTCGAGCCATTGTCAAGTTTGCTCTACTGTGATCTTGGGCAGTGATAACGTGTCGCAAAGCTTCTGTGATCCCCAAATCTCTCCTGCCATTGTCGCAAAGTGAGGGGTTGTAGTGTCACTGGTTATGTAATATCGATCATCGTCCTCCGAGGTCGTTATATCCTCCTTTGCGGGCCCCTTCTGCCCACTGTCCATTAATTGTTTATGGGTTATCCTCTCCTTGGCCCTTCCTTTGAACACGGGTTTCAGCTCTACCACCCTGCTCGCAGTAGGCGGCGGCGAGACCATCGTGGAGTTAGTCGTTGTTATTGCTGTTGTTGTTGTTGTTGTTGTTGAGCTTTGGTCATCGCTCCCTCCGTCGTATCTACTCACGAGTCCGTCCCCGCTCACAACCACTTCTTCGCCGCTGCTCAGCCGGAATACATCAGTTGGGTTCGATACCGACACGCTTTTCACGCGCTTGAGATATCCTGGCTCGCTGTCTTCCACAACCTCGCATCCGCAGGGGTCGCCGACCAGTGTGCTGTCACTGGTCGTTGTTGTTGTTCTCGCGTGTCGGCTGCTGCTGATACTGCGGCAGTCCATGTCCCCTGGGCTGACTACCTCCAACACCTCGTCCCGCCCATACTTGCGCGTCTTCAGCAGGCCCGTGGCCAGCCCTCGCACATCCTTATCTCCATCGTGCGCGCTGAGCCAGACACGCGCGCACAGCCGGCGCGCAATTTCAGCACCCGCCGGAAGACCAGCGCAGATGTTGCCGCCCAGCCACCACGGGTTCGAAATAGAGTCCATGCAGTGGAGCAGGGCGGTCAAGGGTAGCGCAGCCTCGGAGACGAGATGCGAAGACGCGTAGGGCGCCAGATGGGCGTAGTTGATTCCATGCGGAGAAAATATAAGAGACAGGGGCCGGGTCGTGCTGCCGTGTTCCTTGTGCTGTGCGGCGGCGGTTATGGTGGCAGACGAAGATATTGGCCGGCATGCAGAGAACGTGCCTGTAGGAGCGGTCAACTCTGTAGGAGACGCTGGTAGGGCAGCAGCAGCGGGTCGCTTGAAATATGCCGAATTTGTTGGTGACATCGGCGGTGTAAGCGGGGCTGGTTTTGCGCCCGTCTTCTGCACCTTAGGGAATGGAGGCGCGATACTCCTGACCGATCTCGGGGTCGCGGGCGGACTCGTAAGTGATGGCAAAATAGTGTACTGTTCCGGATGCGCGAGTCCGTCCGTGGATGGCGGGCGGTAGGTGAGGGCGATTGCACTATGAAGGCATGCCAGATCGCGCTTCTGTGGGATCCAAGCCACGGTGACTTCGCCTGGCTGTCCATCTGGCGTCACAGCCGGTACTGGCACTCGGAGCACTGTCGACTTTCCCGTCGTGCGTGGATCCTCCCACTTCGGAATGGTCCAGATCTTGTCGCTGTCAAAATATTTCCAGCTCCTGATCACACGAGCGGACGCCGGCTCGGCTAGTATCTGCGTCTTGGTGCCAGTCCCGGGTAGCTGGCGCAGAGTTGCCTCGTTGCAGTGGTCGCTCTTATGTTGGCTGATGATGACCAGGTCCGGCTCCGGGAGCTCGGATAAAGAGACGACGCAGGCCGGGTTTTTATGGGTAGAGACGGATATCTTGGAGTGGAAGATTTTGGACGGCCCGGTGATCCACGGATCCAGAAGGATGATATATGGCTTTGGGGCCGCCGCCGTCCCTCTGATGTGAGGAGGTAGTATAGGCTCGAAGGAGAGTAAAAAGGAGGCATCCTCATTGAGGTGCTTGATTGTCAAAGCCATGATGCCTGACCAGAGAAGCGAATATGACCTTGAGGTCGTGGGAGGAGAAGTTCACCTGTCCCGAAACAATACGTCTCGGCAGATCCAAAGTATATTAAGCAGTGAAAGGGGTTCGGCAGTCAAATTACTGAGGCATTCGGGGTGCACCGGGTGCACCGGTTAAGCGGATCGGGACGCCTTAGATGCGAGTAAGGGGACGGCAAGATGAGATGATGACGTGAATGAAGAGGAGAGAGTGAGAATGAGAGAGAGCAGGAACCTTGTCGAGAAAACAAACAATCATGACAAGAGGTGCTTGCATTTCATACCAAGAGATGAGTTGCCCACGGTGCATAGATACTCTCTACCTGGTTTGCTTTTGTGGCAGCCGTGCAAGCCGAAGGAAAGACAGTCGAGGTTGAAGAGGTTGTAGCACGTTGGAGCTACTGAACTAACCACTAACCTAACCTTACACGCTTGTGACGAGACAACCCAAAACCAAGCATTGAGATCTTCATCTTGGCTCACCTCCAAGCTAGGGCTTGGCTGACGAGGATGGGTGGGCTGGGCTTGGCTGGTAGTCTGGGCCATAGAAAAGGAAATGATGTTTCAACGAGGGAAGGTTGACGCGAGAGAGAAGGGAAGCTTTCGGAAACTTGAGTCGAGGCTAACGACACGAACTGGACAGGAGGACAGGAGGACATGGACATGAAATGCCGAGCCGCCTGTCCTTGAGCCCACTCCTCCTCCTCCACGCCGTTTACGTGGATGTGGATTGATTGATGTGCATACAGACTCCAGATAGATTCTGTAGACGAAAAAGCACGCAAAAAGTAAAAGCTGGTAGACATGGAAGCAATCAGATGCAGCTTGGAAGGATACTGGTAGGTTAGGTATGGAGTACTGCGTCCAGCTCACCAGGCAGTCGCTGGGAAAGACCAGACGACATCTGCAGGTACGACAAATGGCCTTCGCTGGCAAACCTTACCGAATTTGGCAGGCTGGTGACGCCGGCTTTTCGTAGTGCCGACGACTTCCAAGAGGTCTGAGGTTGAAAAACTCGAGACGAACGAACGAGGCTGTGTTGCTACTGAATCAGCATCTTCAGACGATGAGAGTGCATCAGAAATATCAAATACTGTATAGAATCTCAATTATAAGAGCAATTCGTCGCGAGTCGCTAAACTAAGACCGCGACCGGCATGTTTCTCTAGAGCCGCCTGGAATGATGCAGCCCCGGCCACAATACGCCCTGGCTCCAGCCTCCAGCCTCCAGCTCCAGTGCACATACGTAGGTTAGGTACAATGCATTTGTTCACCTCCCACCCTCCAACCTCCTATTGATGCTTCCAACTCAAATCGGCTATCGGCAATCTGTGTCTCGTTCATTTACAAATCTCGACTATGTAGGGGAAGGCTGTCAGGCTGTTGCTACTTGTGATGTCTACGAGTTACTACTTACTGAATGTAGACTTTGTTTCGCATGAGCCGTGGTGGCGCACTTACTCGTAGGAAGGACCTTGTTTGTTTCATCCGCCCAGTACATCATGGGGGCCACGTACGGTTGAGACAAGCACGTCCCGGCAATCCTCATCTGAGTAGAGCAAGTGGTCGTACGACTGGCAGACTGACAGACTGGCAGAAAACCGTTGCGTACAAGTGTAACTAGAATGACATGATTGATTGGGCACGCATCCATGACAGGTGACAGCAATATACACATACAGGATGCTGAGAGTTTGGCGAACCTACAATACATGCTTTACCTGATAGGATATGTAGATTGTTAATTAATGCAGCAGCTGAATCTTGCAGAAAGTGCTTCAATACGGGATATAAATGCAATCTGTGGCGGCGCCAAAAAAAAAAGCCAGCCTCTCGTGATACGTCGAAACCAAACAAATTCCAGAACATGCTGCCTGCTCACTCTGGCTCCTGACTTTTCCATTTTTCTTTGAGGCTTGCAACATCCATACCGCACTTCTCTGCTTTCTGTACCACCGCTTTGGCCTTACCCGCCACTGGCGCATCGATCATGGTGCCATCCAGCGTCCACGCGCCCCTGCCCGCCGTCGCTGCCTTCTCGTCGGCGATGACGACGCGCACGGCCCACTCCACCTCTTTCGCGCCGGGCGCGAAGAGGCGCTGAGCCACGTCGACCTGCGAGGGGTGGATGCACTGCTTACCATTGAACCCCATGGCCTTGCCGCCGAGGCACTCCTCCTCGAGCCGCCGGGTGCCCTCGTCGCCCTTGTACGACGTGCACACGAGGTCGATGGTGCTGGGCAGGTTCGCCGCCCGCGCCGCCGTCACGATGGCGGACCGGGCATAGAGGAACTCGCTCAGCGAGGGCGTGCGCGTGATGGACAGGTCGAGGGCGAAGTCCTCGGCCGCGAAGATGAGCCCGCTGAGGTACGGCGACGCGGCGCAGATCTCGCGCAGGTTCATGACGGCCTGCGCCGACTCAATCAGCGCGATGAGCTTGACGGGGTTGGCGGCGGCATCTCCCTGTGCGTGCCGGTCTGCTGCAAAACGATGCAGCGCATCGGTCGCAAACGTCAGGTCCGAGGCCGAGTTGACCTTGGGGATGACGATGGCGTCCAGATGGGGCGAGGGCGCCAGCGCGGCCAGGTCGTCGAGCGCATACGGCGTCGAGATGGCGTTGATGCGCACAGCTAGTTCCGAGATGGACTTGGGACGCGACGGCAGGCTCGCGAGGTGGTCGCGGAGGGCGGCGCGCGCGTCCGCCTTCTTGGTGGGCGTGACCGAGTCTTCCAGGTCATAAGTCACGTTGTCAGAGGTCAACCCGACGGACTTAGCCAGCATGCGCGGCGAGGAAGACGGAACTAGCACAGAACAGCCATCAGTATGCGTGTGACATATCCGTTGTACAATGTATTCCTCGTAATGCAGCGTGACTTACCATAGAGAAGGGCCCGGCGGAGGATGGATGTTGACTTAGCCGCCATGATTAGACAATAGGCTTATATCTGAAAGTCCTAGCTGGAGTTGCTCGATTGGCAACTTGACTGGCTCCTCCAGAAGGCTGTTGTTCATGGTCCTGACGTAACCCCACGATTTGACGAGATTCAAGGGATGAAGCTTCTCCACGCTCCGAGGTTCCCCAATTGATCATCCCTTAATGAGGGGCAGGGGAAGAGGTTGGGCTATTTTTGGATTTTTGGATGCAGCGGTTCTTAATGTGCACGGGTCACATCTTTAGTTGAATGTCGTGTTACCTACTAGACCTGCAGCTGCAACAACACACACATTCACATACACATTGATACACGTTATCCCCGTGCTTCGTCTCTATATTCTCCCGAAAAAATCGACTGCAGTCGAGACCCTTAGCGTTACCTTGGAAAAGATCTCGCCAAGTTCTTGGGAGTTTCTATCCATCAAAAGACCACCCTGTTTCGCTTGTAGGACATGCTTGGCGGTTTTGTTCGTTGCTTTGGCTGCATGTAGAGTGCCAGGAGCCCATATGATGCAACACTCACCACAGGGCCCAGCCCGATCTGGTGGATTATATCTCTTGAGCTCCAAGTCACCTTCCTGAAGTGAACAAATATCGACGGAACAAGTATCAACCCCAGAGAACTGGGCAGGGGACCAGGTGAATATGGGCTAAAAACATGCCATCGAGGCATGCTACATATGACCTAGTGGTGCTGTGATCACTGCAGGTTTAATCAACCTCGCCAATAAGCATTCGGCCGATATCAGTCCCAACTAAGCGGGCGTGGGATGGTCTCCGGGCTTTCGGTTGGCAATGGACACAGCTGGGAATATTGGCCGCTTTTTGAAACCTCGGTTTGTGTTTATCTGTCCCATAATTCTGCTGGAGTTGAGTCTTGCGAACTCACTTACTCTTTATGAGTTATCAGAGAAGACATTGACGCGAGTCGACAGCAGGCCAGCAAGTGCATTCACACCACTCAAAAGATATAATATTGGCCATTTCCCAGCTGAGAGCATTGAATTGGCGCGGCACAGTTATCACCAGATATGCCAGTGTCGTACGGCTACGACGGCTTTGCCCAAAGCTTGGCCTCACGACTGGCATGGGAACCAGATAGAAGTTGCAGCAACAAGGAATAAAAAGAAGATGTGATGCAACTTCGATATTGAGCTGCCAAAAATAACTCTGCTTAGATGACTTGCCACGATAGCTCGGTCCTGCAGCTGTGGATGTCGGTTTGGGTCGGTCTTGCCTCTGCAGTCTTCCTTGGCCAGCCTACATTTTAAAAAGAATCGGCAGCCCAGGCAAGTATATGAAGCACAAGGTAACATTATCTGATTGTACTAGTTGTTGCGAGGCGACTGTTTCCAGCAAACTATGAGTAACGGGCAGATGTATGACCCTTGCTAGTGGTTCGTTGTCAGACTTCGCCCCGGATAATGACGCCGGATATATCATTTTTGGCACTGAACCATACCGCAGCTCATCTATTTGCAAATTAAGCTTAAATGAAGTATTGTCTAGAATCTCATGGTCTCCAGTGGGTCATGGTTTGTCATCTCTTCTGGGGATGAGGTCCCCAAAACCAGATGTATAAGTATGTCCAAGCTGAGTCGACTAAAGAGGGGGTGTCAATATTGGTAATCCCATAACAGTTCGACCGCGATCACCGCCATAATTTATACTTGGTTATAAATAGTCATTAAGTTCCCGCATTTCAATATATAATCCTCGAATACATTCCCCGGCTGAGTCAATTCCCTTTGTACGCACCGCAATGATTCGGGCGGGAGTCACCGCTCTTGCCCTTGCGGCACTCACACAAGCTTCCCCTATTCCTGACGGCAAGCCTGTGTTGGAGGAGCGACAGTTCCAGATCGGCAACCCATGGACGGGCATATGGCCCCCGGGACCCCCTGCACCTACTCCTATCATCTCCTTTCCCGGTGGTGACGCTGGCTCTGGCGGCTCTGTGGATATAGGGTCTTCCGCCACGGCGGAGAAGAGACAAAAGCTCGGCGGGAGCGAGCCCAGTGCCATCAAACAGAAGCTTACTGCGCTCGAGCTCGAGTACGAGTCGCTGGTGCAGAAGTATGGCAAACACCCCCCTCCGCATGTCGCCAAGAGGCTGGGGGAGATCGAGGCGGAGCTGAAGAAGTACGGCATCGCCATCGTAGCGACGCCTGATGGCACCAGCACCGTCATCACCTTCGGCAAGGTCAAACGGCAGATTACGATCGGAGACGGCGGGTATGGCGACCCTGCATTCAACCTCATTGGACTGGAAACGACGCTGGAGCAGTTGATGCAGGAGTATGGCCCCAATCCTCCACGTAAGTGTAGCCCATTACCCCTTTCTATACCACACGCCCTACTCGAGCTCCAAACCGGTCAAAGATCGAAGATCAATACGCGCGATTGATTAATATGCAATGCGTACCTGTACTAATATCAATACCAGACGATATCTACATTATCGAGGAAAGGATTAAGAACATTCTGGCTGCCTACGGAATCACTATCATAAGTGCGCCTGGTAAGCTTCCCAGATCTTAGAACTCGTCCACACATAAAACTAGCTGATTGAATAACCCTTATGCCTGTAGATGGCACGATAACCATAATCACCCCTTCCACCAAACGGGGAGCAGCCAGCTATGACGTCGAAGCCCTACGGGTGATTTTCGAATCCTTCGTGCAGAAATACAACGGGCAGCGACCTCCCATGGCCGATTGGATCATAATCCAGGACATCGCTGCGGTCCTTAAGTCGTACGGTATCACCACCAGCGTCAAAACCCATGAGCAGGCGGTTCCCAGCACGACGAAGCGCGCCACCCCCATCGACATCGGCGACAGCGTCAATACAGCGTTCCTGCAGGTCCTATATTACATGCTGCAAGGCACCTACGGCAACAATTCCGACACGCCACGCGACATCTTTCTGATCCAGCAATCCATTGTCACCATCCTGGGCGCGCAGGGCATCATTATCCCCGGCTGGAAGTCGACGGTGCCCGGAGGGCCCATGATACCCGACCGCCCCGTCGCCGGTGGGCCCATGGTTCCCGACGTGACCGTCCCTGGCGGCGAGATGACGCCCAGCACTAAGCGAGACAACACCGCCCTCAAGGGCCTGCAGACCGCGTTGTCGAAACTCGAGGCGCAGTACGGCAACTACGCTTCCACCGTTATCCCTATCCCGGTTCTTCTTATCATGCAGAATGCAGTTACCGTCCTTCAGGCGAACGACTTCGTCATCCCGGGCTGGCCACCCCTGCTGGGTCCTGGTACAGTCGTCATCGGCCCTTCTACGTAAGGCCCTACGAATGGGATTTGGTGAGCATATGAGGTACCTCTGCTACTAAAAGGGATGTGTCAAAACAACCTACTCATTTGAGCGGAATGGTATCGTAGTAAGGTGTACTTGTTAGGAGTGGGGAGGGAAAAGGATACGGAACAAGGAAACAACGACAGATAGCCCAGGGAAAGGATAGGGGCGAGACGCCACTTGGTACATTCCCTTTCTTCTTCTTTATTTTCTTATCTCTATAGTCTTGACGGAAGGAAATTCCGGCTTCTCAAAGTTCTCCTACGTGTCTATACCAAAATTCAAGGCTTGATTGAGTTATTTTCTCGTATTTCGCCACATGTGCTCTATCGTCCACATAGCTTGAATTGTCGCTTCCTCGCCTCACAGTAAGGAAAGAAGCAACGGGAAGAGGAAATCAGATCCACTAAAACATCAGTCTCCTCCTCTTCCTCCTCCTATGCACTTTCTCGTTATGCAGATGGAAGCAGCGGATTTCCGCCCGAAATCTTGCATTCTCAGATATTGCGGACGATGTTAAATGTCCGCACGAGGCTGCATTTGCACCACTACAACAACAAATTACACGGCATGAAGACTGCATTGCGGAATATTCTCGTCACTCCTTGTCACACCAATCACCAGCAGGCTCGTTGCGAAGCAATCAGCGCAAGCGTCGCGCCGGGCATTCCGAGATCCTTCGCAACGTTAATCAATTGTGCATAACCGACATCTGCAGACTGAAGGATCGACATATGCAGTCAAACGTTCAAGTTTCAAGTCAGCTTACCTTACGTCCAGCCGTACGAAAGCACCGTCGAGACGATCCTACTCCCCATCGCGTAATCTTCCCTTTATGGGTGGAATTCTCTGCCAAATCACACAGGTCATCGAAATTTCCTCCCCCTTTCCAGCTTCCCACTTTCCGTTCTCTCTTTCTGTGATTGCGTGAAGTTTTACGTGAGACCCTGGAAAAGGATTCACTGAGCGAGGTGCGTGTTCTTGAGTGAGACACGCATGTTTTGATTCTCCGATACCCAACTACCAGTGCACCGCGTTTCCAAGATGGTGCTCGAGTCGTCATTTCCACCGCTGGAAATACCCGATGTTGGCATCTGGGACCTCCTTTTCGACGAGTCTATGCAGCGGGTTACTCAGCCTGAGTCAGGTAGGCAGGCTATCAACGTTTCAACGGCAGATCTGGTACGAAAAACTAATTCGATTAGACAAAGTGCTGTTTTCGAACGAAGATGGCACCCATACGTACACGGCGTTAGGGGCAAAGGAAGTCGCGCTCCGCTTCGCCAGAGCACTGGAGACGAGGCTCTCTTTCGGCCCAGGAGACACCCTGGCCCTGGTCAGCGCCAATTCCGTACACATGGCACCCGTCATCTGGGGCACCCTCTACCTCGGCGGCGTAGTGCTGCCAATAAATCCGGGGTACGGGGTGGAGGAGCTCCAGCACCAACTACAGGAGTCTAGAGTCAGCGTGATCGTTACTCAGCAATCTTTCCTGGCTGTAGTCCAGAAGGCGGCTGCGAATTCGGGCATTGCCCACAACCGCATTATCGCATTGCCAGATTCGAAGAGTCCTTCTATATCGCCTTTGGTTCTTTTCCCCCTGAGTGTCAGCAGTAGTGTGCTGCACTTCTCGGATGTCGTGGTTGGCGCACAAGGCTGCGTCCACAAAGCGACCATACATCCCAACCATGATGTTGCTTTCTTAGTCTATTCATCTGGAACGTAAGAACCATTTTCTCGTATTGTCGTAATCCAAGGCCCCCGTGGGTCTGACGATTAAGGGAATATTCAGCACCGGGCCTCCCAAGGGTGTGCAGCTTACACACCGTAATATCGTCGCCAATATCATCATGACCGAAGCCGCGTCGTCGACGAGCCACACCGATATTGTGCTCGCATTCCTACCGCTATTTCACATATTGGGTAAGGCGATTATTGGAAGAAGTACGTGCAACTGGGGTTTAGCAAGATGCTAATAATGGGAATGGGTGTAAACAGGTCTGACGACCCTGCTGCACTATTCATTCTGGAAGCGCGCAAAGGTCGTGGTAATGTCACGTTACACACTGCCACTTTTCTGTAAGACCATAGAGGCACACATGGTCTCTATTGCATATCTCGTACCTCCCGTCGCCTTGGAACTGGTACAATCCACCCTGCCGTCAGACTCTAGTTTCGACTTGTCATCCATCAGATTCATGACGTCGGCAGCCGCGCCTCTGAGCCCAGTCATAGTACACGCGCTGCATGCTCGTCACGGCATCAAACTCATCGAAGGCTACGGCCTCTCGGAGACGAGCCCCGGGGCTTTCATGATGGTATGTCATCAAGCTCCCCCCATAATGAGTCTCTGGTTTATGTGTTTTGTTCCCTGGAGCATTAGTTAAACAAGCCGGGCCAGTCTATCGAAAACTACCCTGTCGCTATAGGCACAGTGGGAAAGCTCCTTCCTGGCCAGCAGGCCAAACTTGTTGACGTCAATAACCCCCAGCGCGAGATAGATCCCGAGTCAGGCCAGCCAGGTGAGGTGTGTATCAAAGGCCCGAACGTGTTCAAGGGTTATCTCAACAACACCAAGGCGGCCCGAGACGCCTTTACGCAGGATGGTTACTTCCGTACTGGTGATTTAGGCATTTTCATAAATCTGCCGCGAGTGGGAATCTGCCTTCGCATAACGGACCGGCTCAAAGAGATGATCAAGTACAAAGGGTTCCAAGTAGCGCCTGCGAAGCTGGAGGGTATCCTCCTACGCCACGAAGGCGTCGCCGACGTTTGCGTCGTGGGTGTGCAAGACCAGCAGACACCGGCACAGAATTGCCGCGGGCATACGTCGTCAAGGTGCCGGGTTGGAGGGATATCGATGAGGATAAGGAGGGGGTTGTGGTGGCGGCCGACGAGATCAGGCGTTGGCCAGATGAGAGGCTCGCTAGCCATAAACGACTTCGAGGGGGCGTCGTATTCGTGGAACGCCTGCCCCGGACGCCCAGTGGGAAGTTGCTCCGGAGGGTGTTGCGAGACACCAACTTCTCCCACGGAAAGGCCAAGTTGTAGTGAAGTCCCGGTGAGAGTCGTGCTCGAGCACGCGGGAGCTATCGATTTCCATAACACAAGTCAGACACTGGACCATGTAAGTCTGAGTAATCTGAATGACAGGCTGGCATGACCATGTGACCAGAAGACGAGCGGCGGTTGGCTTGATATTACTTGGACAAATCTTCCACCCAAGCAACCCTCTAATTTGATTTGCCAACTACCCCGCCTTCCCATCATACTTACTCGGCTTAATGGTTGCAAAACCACACCGTTTCTAAGCGTAGCTGGGGGAAACGGTTGTTGCATGAGGGATAGGTTATGATAATCCAACAAGTCCTGATAATGCCTGAGCTGAAGGGTGTCATGGAAGACGTGGCGGCGAGCATCGGCCAATCCGCCACGGGGATATATCGGCCATGGGAAAGATTAACACATTGAGGACCGATCTACAGGGATTTTTTATTCCCGGTGAAAATTAGTGGCGTTAACGAGCCAAAGACAGGGTCATGGTCCAGATAGGAAGTACATACAAGCTTTTCCTGCAGCACACCCTCTACCCTTGGGACACACCGAGGACACGCACCCAATGGGCTAACTTTTCCCCACGTTTGGTCGCCCATAGCAAAGATCCCCAGATATAGCACCGGATACAGACCACACTTGGAAAGGGCTGACATGCATACTCTGGTCTGGCCTGTTCGTCTGCCCCTCGTCGTCCCAGGCCCGAAACAGGGACTCCTGCCGGATTGGTTTGGGCAAGTGAGCAGTTGGAAGTGGCGGTGATAAGAAACGGCTTTGCTTAGATGATACCAAAGGGTAATCTGTTCGGGTGCCAGCGCCCGACAGGCCCCCTGGCCACCCCAACACACCCACTCGGAGCCGTAGGTGCCTGCCAAGTCGCTTAGGTCTTACAGGTGGTATAGCAGACGGTGAGCTTCGTCATATCACTTACACCAACTAGGCTATCTCTCTTGTCGAGGTCGCTCTTACCGCTCCTCCGGGCAGTCAGTCGTGCGCGTATCCGTGTGAGAGGATGTGGGGGTTCTATTATACGGCGGATGCGAGGCTATTAGCTATCAGATACGAAAGTTGCAGGCGGGATGAGGTGAGACGGGGAGACGGGTCAGCCCGGGGCTAAAGGGGGCAACCTGTTATATGGCCGGGATTCCGCTTGGCACTTCTGTCGGCATCCTTGGCTTCCCATCCTTGGTTTTCTTGGATCCGCGTGGCTTTCTCCAACAGCCTTGACACTATTTTCAATACTGCTAGCGCCTATTGCCTTCTCGCAACATGTCCATTCCAACCTTCGAAGTGGAAGACCCCGAGTCCGGGAGCCAGCAGCGGCTGGAGCGACGTCGTGAACTCAACCGCAAGGCCCAGAGGCGGTTCCGGAGTAAGTTATGGCCCCTTTGCCACGGCAAAATTCATCTCGCGACGAGGTCGAGGTTGGGCTCTAATCGGTCATCTACTCGCCTGTATGACCTTGGCTAATCTTGACCCGAGCAGCGCGCAGGAATCAGGCACGTATACGACAGATTGAGCAAGACAATCACTTGGCCACTGTTTGGCCGAATGACTGGCACTGGTCTTCGAGCTCTCCTTTCTCGGCGCCCTTGGCTGCCCAGAGCCAGACGACAGAGCAGAGATCGTCGTTCCGGGCAAACAAGCCGCTGGCTCTGGACACATCTGCGTTGGATTCTATGCTATATCCAACCATAGCACAGGGAATCCCGCACAGAATCCCGCACATGGAATCTCGACCCTTAGCCCCTTTGCAGAGCCCAGCCTCGATAGCTCTTGCCGACAGCCAGTCCCTTGCCTCGCACTCATCAACAACAACAATAACAACGACAACAACAACAACAGAAACGCCCACTCAAGACGCCGGGCACCATCATGAAGCAGCTGCCGAGCAAGTCTACCCGCCTTGGGTTTCCGATTTATCCGGCTTGGAATTTGCAGATCCACAGGAGAGCATCGTAACAACAGACACCGGAAGCCCCTTTATGCCAGAGAGCTCGGTCTGGTCCGGTATGCTGGACATGTCACCCTCCCACAGCCCTGACATATTACTACCTACCTGCTTCTACGTACCCGCCGTGGCATCATTCGATGCTACGATAAGCCCGGTAACCACCGTGGCAGACACTGCGTTGCTCATGGACCCCCAGGAGGAGTTGAATTGGAGCAACATGGATAGTTTCCAAGCCGCTCTCTCGTGGATGCCTGCCGCAGGCACCTACGTCCAATAAAGGCGGGCTCTGGTGAAGAATGGGATCGAACTTCGGCGCGCACGATGCATACGATGCATACGACGCATACGACGCAGCTGGTCACTCGACTTGGCGACCGGGAGTTCTGGAGAGACATGATATACACCCTCGAGTCCTTGTTGTTGTTGGAGAAAAAGTCCGACTGCAATTGCTCGCCCCGCCTTGGCAGGATTGATCCTACTGCGACCTCATCCCTGCAATGAGGACGCACCCGCTGTTCAGCTCTAACGGGAGGAACAAAGCGGCTTACTGGTGTTTCGTTGGAACCTGAGAGATGCTCAAACACGCTCTGGTGAATAGTTGAGGATTCTGGTCAAGAGCGCATGGAGGCAAACTCCTGGCCAGCCACGGTTGGGAAATATGGATTTGGGGAGAAGGCACGGCGTTACTATTGAAGAATGTTTGGCTTAGCTAAGAGTGATGGATGGCACAGGCAATGCTGAGTGTCGCGCCCCTTAATTGGATCACTTCATGAGTTTGCTTTCAATAGATATCAAATCTCACACGACTTGGCAATACTGCATACCTTGACTCAACATAGTTGGCTGCACTCGGCGCCCTGATCGTGGAATTGTCACTTTTGTACTACGAGTCAACGCAAGTAATACTCAAGGCAAATCGACCAAACTATGAACGTAAGGTAGGGGTGTGGCAAGTTTAGGCCAGTAGTCTCTCCGATATAAGTACGGACGTAAGTGACATGGTTCACGGAGTCTAACGACACCACCGAAGAGTATGAGAGTATTTCATAAGACAAGGCGCGAAGTCTTGATAACCCCAATGCTGGTGATTGATGTTCTTCGTCGTACTAGTTAGACAAGGAACTCAAGGGTATATAGTGGAACTGGCGTTGTGAAGTGAGAGGAGTGCTGGCGCAGAACTGTTGCGTATGTCGCAAGTTGTCCCCCATGATTGGTGTTTGCGGCTGTATTGCCCCTTTTTCTTGAATACATGTCGAAGGCGGCACCTATAACGACAAACACGACTATATATCACTCGTCCTGAGGTGTTCAGCGCGCCTTACGAATGTGACTTTGATGGATCAGGTCTATATACTCTTTTATACGAAAACCAAAGCACTCGGTTTTCTCACGATAGAGCCTGTGGGTGCCTTTCGCGAACCTACATAGCGCAAGAGCAGGGTCTTCCAAATTCGACGCCGACTGCTTCCTATAGCCTACAGAGTATTACGTGGCGATAACTTGCTAGCAACTCGAGGTGATTCTGAGTCATCTAAGCAGTTGCAAGACAGATCTGAGTAACGCGGACACGGTCGCAGCTCTCACAAACTGAACGTGGTTATAAACACGCCGCCGCAGGACCTCGGGCTCAAGGTATGGGGTGTCTTATTGTGTATATAACTATCTGGACATTATGAGCAGAGCGAGAAGCTTTCATGTTGTCCCAATAAGGGGTCAGAATACTGCACTTCGAGCGGCATCAGTCGAAGGACTCAGGGGTAGGTGACCCGTAACGTGTCAATGCAAGGTAAAATCCAAAACTCACATCAAGAACAATATGCGAAGCCCTCGTTGAGCCCAGAGGAGTCAATGACAGACGATGGGGGGTACATGCTAGATTTCCCTTACGGTACAGGTAGCCAAAGGGGGCTTGATCGCGAGAGAGACATAAATTTCAGTTCCAGTCAGTCTGGTGGTATCTGAGGGGACGACATTCTGAAGGATCGACATACTGAACTGTTCTCACCCTCGCTATCCTTTTACAGTACTTGACAGCACATCCAAACATTTAGGCTACTCCCTGTTTGAATATCTAAGCTGCCTATACTATTTTGCCCCTATTCACAAATTAGAAACCATGATATATGATTACTATCATATCACATTCACGTCCAGACGCACCCAGTCCCAGACTCGACTGCGCATACACTGGTAGGAGCCTCCCTCCCACCTAACTCAGGGCCGTCCGAATTATTACATGCAGAATGTTCACATCAAACCCACTATCATTGCGATCTTTGTTGTCATTTGACAGGGCAGTTTCACTTTTCTGTAGGCCCTGCGTCAACTGCTGCCAGTTCTGGCGCGCGCATCTACTGTACTGTACATAGGCTTATAGGTACCGCTGACGTCCCACGCAAACGTGTACAGCACATCCGCCATCCCCAGTCCGAGACCTACTAAACATCATATCTGCACTTAGCCTTTCTACTGAATCGAGGTTGGCTTAATAATAAAGGGGCGGGGCGGGGCGGCGTATCACGGATTGATACTCGCTCAAAAACAGGGCGAGCAGAGAGGAGAGGGTTCGTTCGTTCCCACTCGGCCCCGTCACCAGGAAAGTCAAGAAGTGAGCTTGCAGACATGCACCAAGCCCGCCTACGGCATGGCACACTGTCCATCAAAACGAATAGGCCCGGGGCACCGCTACGGAGATGTAATAGTACGGCAATAAGAAAGACCCTATTGCGAACCTACGCGGGCCGACTAAGATAGGCGCGTCGATCTGGCGCCCCCCGGATAGGAGGTGCCGCAGGGGCCGCTGGACAGAAGGCCCCGACTAACTCGAGCAAGCGGCGAGCCAGTTACCGACTTAGACGGAACATTTCTAACAGCGTTCGAGCCGGCGTCCTCTTAGCAGTCAAGCTAGTAGGTAAGGCACGCTCCGCGGGGGGAAATGGTTGACAGGTTGAGAAAAGAACACGCACAACGCCCTCGGGGTCCGGCTAGTTAGTGTGAACAAACAATTTCTTTTCTCTCTCTCTCAGCTGAGAAATGGCACACAGCATGACTGATGATATTGCTGGCCGAACACGATAAGCGTAGACGGCAGACGGCAGCGTATGTGTAGCTTGAACATTCCGATCCAACGGACGAACTCAAAGTCAGACACTGACACTTCACCACCACACAACCGGAAACGTGGTTGAGACCAACTCCAGCCGCGAGCGTGCGGATCAGAGGCTGTCAATCGGTAGATCATGTTGGTTGGCGTATGCGCCAGGAGCACCACCTGCCACCTGCCTGTCCATCTGCCACCGATTTCCTTCCTCCCCTGACCCCTGACAGCAAGTCACGACATTGCTGTAGCGAATAGTAAGCAAATGTGGAGGGAGAGAACAAAACCCGACAATCGGGTAACTTGTTTCGAAAGTGTGATAAGTGAATTTGAGACATGCTCAGCCGTCAGGACGCTTATGGTTGTCTCGTGAACACATGAGCACAAACAATATCATGCGCTTCAGCAACGTGGCTCCCTTCCAATCGTTCGAGAACGAATTTTCTCCAAGAGAAGAGAAGAAAATAAGGGGGCTAAACTGGGCTCGGCTCGGCTGGCAAACTGGGCTGAGCTGAATCATATGTTGTCAAACAGAAAGAAAAGCCTGCCGGGTGGGTGAGTGCGCGTGATGGCGGAGTTTGATTCACATGAGGCTGACTGAATCTTCTCCAGCACACGCTCGCCCCTCTCGTCGCTCCCAGCCCGCTCTCACATAGTCGACCAAGCTAGTAGGGAGTAAGGGATAAAGAAGTAAGGATAAAAAAGGATCTCATGTTTGCAATGGCATGAGAAAAGGGAGCATTGGGACCTTCTATTGGCTCGATGGGTTTCGCCCCAGCGCAAAGCGTTCTGTTTAGCCTTAGTCTAATGACTAACTATACTCCTCAGCCGCGCCACAGACATTGACAAACTTCTTCTGTCCAGAAGCCCCATTCGGTGGCTCATTGGCCATGGCAATAATATACTTGCACAGCCCAGCCAAGGGCATACATATGCCATGTGGATGCCATGATCCATAGTGTACAGTCACGGCTGGCCACTGAAGAAGGCAAAGTGCTCTAGTACTATGTCGTCAGAATTCTGGCCAGAGCATAGTGTAGAGACACCGAACTCTAACAAGGTGTGCGGCGTGCGGCATTGACTAGTAACTCGCTCTGGTTGGACTGTGTGTGTGTATATGCGCCATCAAGCTGTTTATCAGATGCGATTACAGCTGCCGAGATTCAATGATGAGTGATCATATAGAGCGAACATGAGTCAAGTATGTATGTCTTGGCTCTACGAGACGATGAGCTCAGACCGTTGCATGCATGTACATAGTCAAGCAGCCCAGCCAGCAGGCCTTTGTCAGCATCGTTGAATGACTGCAATTCTGCAAGTGCAAGCAGTGGTAGTACGCCATCCATATTTGACCTAAAGCGTACTCATTCTTCGAGGGTATCCATTTGCCTGCACCGCGGAACCGACGGATGGGCATGGGCAGAAATAGTAGCAGGTATTATCATGCTACAGCTACGTGACTACGTCGCGCTATTGGTGGTTCGCTTTCCAGGTTGCCCTGCCTGCCTGGCTCTCTCTGCTTGGGAACCACATCAGAGTTCGCAACTAGGGGTGATGACAGGAAAGTCTATTAGAGTGCGCGTAAACTAAGCCTAGGCCCACCGAGATGCTACGAAAGGCAAACTGGTCATGAACACAACTTAACTTGACGACGAGCTGCCTGCATCATGTTCCACTGCGACAATGGTTGGATGCCTATTGGTAAGGTCTTGCCGGCGCCCATGGCATGAGCCAAGCAGATCCTGCAGGGTAAGCTGATGGTCCTATACTACTGTTGGGGTATTGCGTAGTAGCGACCTGTCTGAAATGAAGTGCCGTACGTAGTCTGCAGGAGTGGGAACCGCATACATTGATTGCTTACGGGCCAGCATGTATGTAGTTAGACAGAATACCCTCGGACTATTGTCGTTATGGAGGAATGCGAGTGTGGAGACCGATGAGGGTCATCGAGATGACATGCAGTCGATTGGAATCAGCTGGTTCTTGTGCTTTGCTTACCCATGGCGGCTGGCTTTCCGGTACGTTGGCGAGTAGCGTCCGGCTGCTGTGGGAGATCGCGAAGATAATCTCATATAACCCAGATGGCCAATGAGCTCGCAGCTAGGCCGGTCGCTTTGACTGCTGAGCGAGATGACTGACCCGTTGCGCCATATCGGGGCCTTCCACGTCACGGCAGGCACTCTCCACTCCCACCCATCGCCAACACCCACCTCTACACCTTTGCCGCGCCCATGATAGGCCGGCCGAGTCGAGACCCCATCCCGTCCAGTCATTGGACTCACAAGGGCAGCCAGCCACATAATGACACGCATTGGGGGTGCGACAAGTCGAACAACAGCGGTGGTGAATGGGCACGCAGCAGTTGTGTGTGTGTGTTGGTGGGAGGATCCTCCCTGGTTTGAACTTGCGCCCGGCTTCCATGCTAGAGCGGCTCGAACGGGCAACTATTGCAGACAAGCCGGCTCCTGAGTGGCTCCCCGAGTGAATGGCGCGCCCGCCTTGTCTCGCCCGCGGCCGATGGACCCCAGCCCATCTCTTCACACCATCAACCACCCAAGTTCCAACCCATCCATCTTCACCCGCCGCGTGCACCGGCGCACTCTTCTAGAGAGCTAGCCCTACTTTGTTCTGTGGTCCAGTGCTATAACGAGCAGTAGGCGAACAGGCTATCAGAGACGATCTACGTAACCGTCTGCTTTGCGGCTAGTCGCCGAGAGAGAGAGAGAGAGTAGCTACAGTACTTAGAAGCCCATATTGTAGTGACAGCATTCGCACTACGGGCCTAATTAGAGCCGAGTCTCTGGACCTAAAGTCGAGATAGAGACATTGACCCGAAACCGAGCGAGACTGGGCGAGAGAGAAACAGACAAGACAGAGAGGCGTAGAGAGCATGACTGCGAGAGTGAGCGAGAGAGAGAGAGACAGCTCATGACTCACCGCCATCATCCCTTATTCTCTGCCGACGTTTCCCCATGCCATTCGGCCATTATGGATCTGGGAATGGGACATGGGGGGTTGTTTTTTTATTTGACTTCGTGATGTATGTGACTCGGCGATCCATCGTTCTGTCACAGCAGCTTGCCGACCACAATTTCGGCACCCGGTGGTTCTAAGCCAACGAGGTGGAAGGTGGAAGCCGGAGAGGGGCTGAGCAAACAATAATGGCAGGACAAGTATGCGTGTAGAAAGTCTAGGGCCCTGATCGAAGAGTCTAGGAGTCCAAAAGCGACGGGGACGCATAAACGTACCAGCAACCAGCTGTACCTACAGCAAGATGGAGAAGGACGCCAGGCCATGGATGGAGAGAGATGGAGGGGCGCTGAGGGGCACCACAGAGGGCTGGAGGGGGATGAACTGGAACTTGAATCTCACCGCCATGTGCCGTACCCAGTTGGGGGACGAACCAATCAAGGCGGCCCCTCAGTTTCTTCTTTTTCTTGAGATCTCAGCCCGAAAGAGAAAAAGAAGGGTCGACTCGACAACTCTGATCAATCAATCAATCACCTTGCATGGCTCTCGCTCGCTCGCTCGCATGGGTGGCCGGGGCGCGGGCGCGGACGCAGATGCAGGCGCAGAAGAGTGGAAGAGTGGAAGAGTGTGGGTGGAAGAAACATGTTTAACATGTTTCTATTTGCCCTTGTTCAAGTCCCTTCTGAACTTCTCATGCATGGCAAGTGGAACCCCGCCTTCCCCCCCAAGCCTTGGTTTTTTTTTGGTGGCCTGGAGCGTCCAGTCAGTGGAGAGTCTTGGCTCCAGTCAGACGGTTGACTCTCTAACCAATAATAGTCAATACACATCCAGCTTCACACTTTCGTAGCCATGGCCACTGCCATGGATAGCATGTCGCTTGGACAGTCAGTCACTTCAGCGTCGTCGCCAATGCTGCAAGAAAGCAAGAAAGCAAGTCGAGAAAGTGGGATTGGCGATGGGGGAGATAGATGTACCGAGTACGGAGACGGAGTATTCGCAGCTAAGATTACTACTACGGCAAATATGCATGCGCCATCCATTCTTTCTTTTTTATCTCCCACGATGCATTGCAACCCTACCTACAGTAGTAGCGAGGAGAAAAGGGAGCAGCAGTAGCATTAGCAGCCAAGGCCCAGCGAGTGAGAGATGCGCCTGCTCAACGGTCACAGTCTCTCTTCTTTCTTTTGCCTTCTCTCGGGTCTTGGTCACCTTGCATGTCACCCACTCTCGGGTACCTATCTCGATCCACAGTCATATGTGTTTGCAACGGGTCGAGCCAATCTCAACCAAAGAAATAGCAGGTATACTACCCATCCACCGTAGTATAGTATACGTAGCTTAGGTAGTCGAGGCTTATGCCTTTCTCCTGCATCCTTCCGTGCTATAGTTCGTTGATCAGGCAGGCAGTCTGGCAGTGCCGCGCTGGGCAGCTTCAGGATGGGCGAGAAAAAGAAACCTCTTAACTCGTTATGGCATGTTGTCCCGCGCCCGGCCGAACCCGCTCTCTCCCTCTCGGCGGAAGGATTCTCGTTTAATCTTTTTTTCCCCCTGTCTCTCGTTTAATCTTGATCTTAACGCACCCTACCTACTACTACTACATGTTTGCAAGTTGCGATGGGCGCGAAGGAGGCGTCACCGTACATGGGGAAGGATTCGAACTTCCTAGGAACATGCCGTGTTGGGGCTAGTGCAGAACTATAGAAGCCTGTCTGTGATTGGCTGCGGCCTAATAGGTCTGACGGGATCGTCGAAATTATCGGGAAGGGGGGGGGGGTAGCATGGGTAAGCAACAACGTGTGGTACAGATTGGGAAGGAATACATGGGTGATGATGGCCTGGCAGCCTGGCTCCTTGGAAGAGGGCGGTCGGCAGTTTCGGGATGATAGATGAGCAAACCCACCGGGCCTTGCGGACTGCTCACCACGTCCCATGTAACCTCAGGAGGCGGTGGTTGACTTGGCTACGTTCTGGCTTGACCTATCGAGCCTATGATAGATTGCGTCAAATAGATTGCCATCAAGTCTGTGAGCTGAGCTAGGCATGGCATATCATATTACATGTTGCTATCACACGCCCAAAAGCGACTCTATCCCATACATCAGATCAGGGTGGCTGCACGGCTGGCAGGCTGGCTGGGGCCATGGGGCAGCGACTCTAGAGGGAATCCCGCACTAGGATAGCGAGGGGACGGTAATTTCCAAGCCCGTCATCCATGGCGACCCTGTGCTTGTGACCAAGGCACAAAAGTAAGGCGGGTGGCGCATTTGGCCTATGCCCAATCATTCCAACCTGTCAATCCGACATAACCCAGCAGGCCGAGTGACATCAAACATAATCGACGAGTATCAGCTATGAAGATCACTAACCGTCATGAAGGAACAGAGAAACGGATATTGCTTGAGAATGTTTTTCTGGTTGCCCAGACTTGTGTATTTGTGTATTTGGGTAATGAAGTGTCTATCATCGATGACCTCATCCCAGGGGTCACCAACCCCGGACCAGTGCACTGGCCTCGGTGTTGGTGACCACCACCGTAGAAACGTATAGTTGCGCGAGTCGACTCGGCGCAGCGGGCTTTCGCCCGGGTGTATCTAAACTTCGTATTTCCCGTAAGCCCCCGGCTCCATTTCCAGAATCCGTTTGAAATGAAGCAGCAGATATCAGCATATCCTTGCCAAAATCCAAAGAAAAATAGGTATCATCCAAGCGAAGGTATCATGGGCCACTCCGCCCTCCGTCTAAATGCGCCCAGCTGCACGCAATTAAAATGACAGTTTAAAAAAAAGTAAAAGAAGAGGCCATTCCAAAACAAGAGCTGTATGCGCCGTGTAACAATGCAGTGGCTCTTCCCGTACTCGCTAAAGCAAAAGTCCGTTGGCTCCCCAGATCTTTTGTGCTCTTGAAACCAATCCACCAACTCCGCGCTGTAAAAACAAAAGAGATAGACATAAAAATTTGTCCAAGTAGGTACAATTCGAATATGCGCAAAGTGCGCTAAGTCCAGGCTTTTTTTTCTCAATCCGATGGTGTAACGGTAAAAATCAAAAGTTCCAGTATAGTAAATCCGGGCAATGACCAGGATGATGGATCCAAAATGGTAAGACGTAATTAAAAGACCGACGGCGTGGATTCCATCGCGACTCAGTGGCCTGAGGTCGGAAAAACGGTAATATGGTATAGTAGGTATACATAGAGCATACACTTGCGTCGTAGAAGAAAGGCCGTGGGATGCGCGAACTTGGCACTGGATCCAAGTTCTAATAGCAGCCTTGCAGGTTGAGAAGAGGTGTCGGGTTGTGGTATGGAACCGACTGGTGCAACGGGTTCGGTTGGCTGTACCTGTGGATCACATCCCAGAAGTTGTAAGGAAAATGGGAAAACTTCCCCTGAGCCGGTGCGCAAAGGTTGGGAACCGGAGCTGGCAACGTGACCGGGCATGGGCATGGCTGGCACACATCACCAGCCGGGTTGTGGAATTGTGGCACAAACTCCTGTGGAAATGAAACCTTGGGCTCCTCAAGATCGTACATATCCGGCTCAGGGTAGGACAAGTCTTCCGTGATTTCATCATCGTCAAACTCATCAATGGTCGAGCAGCTCGAAATTAATGACCCGGCATCAGATGAACAAGTGGACTCCCCATCCGAATCCGAGGAGGCAGGCGACAAGGGCGCGTCGTAGTTGCTAAAGTCGTCCTCATCGATAGCAGCGGGTTCGCCAACGTAATCAATGTGCTCAGGGGAGGCAGGGAAAGAGCTGGTCTGAGCAGCGCTCATGACTGGCATGGTGAATCGGGAACATGCGTGGATGCAGTTCCTGAGTTCTGGTAACGTAATTCGGTCTTCCGGGTTGCGAGTGAAAATCCGACCCAGGATGTCGTTCAGTTCATCCGACAATGGCAAAATGGTTTTAAGGAAATCCGGGCTCCGGGTAAAGGCACGGTATGTTGAATCCTCGAACGAGGCTTGCTTCCACGGGTTGCGGCCACAAGTCAGGTTGACGAGGACGACTCCAAGGCTCCAGACATCATTGGGGGCACAGAAATAGAATGGTCTCCTAGAGGAAGGGTCCAGGCATTCTGTAGAAGAGAAAGAGAAAAGGTTAGTATATCCAAACGGAGGGCAGATGCGAGAGCGTGGTTAGGTCCTACCTGGCGACATATAGAATGTCGATCCACAACCGTAATCCTCGGATCGGTCTGATGAAGTGGCCAAACCGAAATCGGCAAGCTTGATGGTTTCTCCACCATTGGAAACGAGGATGTTCTCGGGCTTCAAGTCCCGATGGTAGATACCCAGGGTATGGCAGTGTTCCACAGCGTCCAGGATTTGCATGAAGACGCGCTTTGCCAGGTCGTCCTTACCCACATATTGGCCACATTCAGTGATATTGAAGAAAAGATCACCCTCTGGACAGTACTCAAGAACAACATAGGTGCAGTCCGGGTCGTCAACAATCTTCAACATGGAAACGACGTTGGGGTGTGCCGAGGCGAGATAGTGCAAGCGGAGTTCCCGGTGCTGGAAAGCAACCTGCCGGCGGTCCAGCGGCGACCCGTCCATGTTGAATTTGCTCAAAGTCTTGACGGCATATCGAATGCCAGTCTTGATATCAACAGCGGAGTAGACAACACCGTAGGCTCCGGTACCCAGAATCCCGATCAACTGCAGGCTGTCGCCGAGAAACTTCCCTAGCCTCTCCTCAGGCGCAATCGGGGTGTATCGTTGACTTTGGCATACCGGCGGCATGGGGAAAGGTTGGTGGGCGTATGACGGCGATGCCGGTGGCGTGGGATATCCGTACACTGGCACATGCTGCATGTTATATGTCGGAACACGGTCCGGTCCCGGGAAAACCAACGGCTTAAAATCCAAGGAGAGAGAGACAGAGAGATTATAGGAAAGAGGAAACGGCCTTTCTACAAAGCGGCAACCTCAACCAAAAGAGTATTCCTGGGCTGAAATCCTAGAGTGGCCTGGGAGTAATATCCTTGGATCGCAAATAAGGTGTCGACCACGAATCAACGGGTCAAACAGGCCGGGTATGGTGTCGCCGACGGGAGTCAAGGAAGGTCTGGAAGGTAAGGCGTGTTGGAGAAGCAGTGGTAGGTGAGGGCGACGAGAATGGAGACGGAACTCCAGGAGATTGGTGAGGTCGGAGAGGGATGCTTCTGTAATGAGTGAGTGAGTGAAGTGATGTTGAAGCAAGATGCGACGGGGTAGGTTGATGTAGATATTGAGATAGCCTGGGCCTGGGTACGAGATGGTTGTACCCAAGTATCTTCCCAAACACACAGACCAACGAAACGGCCTTGAGTTTCTCTCACTCTCTCTTCTTCTCTTCCGTCCAGTCCCAGTCGCCCTCGCATGTCAAAAAAGGGCCCCGTCTTGCGTGTTTGGGTGGCTCAATCAGACCCCGGCCAGGTTAGCCTGAGTCTGCAGCACCAGCAACCCACAATGATTAGGGAGCCACCTACCACCTGCCCTGCTAGACCCTGGCTGGAACGAGGTAATAATGTAGCAAAGTATCCTTGTACAGGCGCTCTCTCATGATCCACACTCATACGTCTGCGCGCTATTCTTGAAATCGGGTGCCGCTAAGAACGAGGGCGGCCTGGGCGCAGTGGAACCGTAGGAGAAAGGGAGCAAGGGAGGGAGGAAGCCAAGGACTGGATCCTGTTGCTGCAATGGCGTCCACTAGAGTGGTAAGGATGCGCAGCCTAAGAGCAAGGACTGAAATTCGTGACGCCTTAGCCAATATACGAACAGCAGGGATGTGTCTGACACACGAAAATAAGTGGCCCACTCGCAGAGAAGATGGTGTGCCACTGACACGCCCCGGCTGGGAAAGCGAGACAGTCCATGGGCCCATGTTGTTCGTTCACTTTCACCAAGAGGAAGAGGGAGGAGGGAAGAAAGAGAGACGGACAGCTAATAACACCCCCTCCACCAACCAACGCCCAGGTCGGCCCTTGTCGAAGAAAACGGATGGAAAAGGAAAGGCAGAGCAGGGCGCGTGCCGTGTGATCTCTCTCTCACTCACACTCGCTCACTGACTGAAGAAGGGGATTAGAGAGAGCAGGAAGAAAAAAAGGGTGTGGCTGCTGACTTTGCCCCACTGTCTGCTCTTTCGCCCATTCACTGGCTGGCTCCCTGGGGGTGGGCAAATCGTCATTACTGACGGGCCCGTGACTCGCATGCTTTTCCTCTTCATCTGAAGAAGAAGCTCTCCCACCTGTGGCGGCATGGAGGCATGGTCATGGCTATCGGGCGGTTAGGAGATCCCTGATCGCCCTTTTTAGCAAAAGCAGCAGAAAGACGAATGTTTTGAATAGACTCTGATTGACCACACCCCGCAAGCGCCAATCGATAGCGTCTGCCTGCTACTAGTTGTAGCCTGTAGGTAGGTAGCTGTCGTGTTCGTTAGTGATCTTTGGGGGACAAATAGACAGAGATGGTGAGGGCTGTAGTGTGAAGAGATGGTTTGGCCTCGGCGTTTCTTGATCGAGATCAGAGGCCGTAGCTATCGACTATCAAGACAGCCGTCGTCATCGCCTTCTACTTGATCATCATCGTCGTCGCCGTTATCAACAGTGAGATACTTATATTGCGTGTCTGGGTCACGGCAGTTTGCGCATCGAAATTGATGTACAGTTCGGGGCGAACAGACCCAGGGCAGACAGAGGCTGATCGATGACTGCCGTGTACGTACCGGCCCTGCAACATAATAGCAAATACATACATACATACATACATACATCTTCAATTACTAGGCCAGGCCCCCCAGATCAGCCAAATGACCGACGGGCGAAACCCTGGCATGTCAACGGACGAGCTTCTGGTCCGTGGCATTGTTTGTGCAAAACTCCCGCAAACGGCTTGCATGAAGTCACCCCAGTGTAAATTGCTTAAGGTCAGAGGCAAGTGACGGTGCGCTCCGCCAGCCTCCCAGCGGCTCTGTCACAGCAAATGCTTCGCGCCCTGTTGGTGTTCATGCGTGCGCAGAAGCGATGTGCCCCGTTGCAAGATCGTCGCCGCCGTCTCACGACCATATCAGGTATGGGGTTGATGGGATCTGCCAATGATGTGGACAGACAGGGAATGACGATTCCGAACATTCAGTGCCGACTCATCTACATAATCATTGTGCGGTGACCCTCTTTGCGGTACGGCAAGTACATTTATTTTTGTTGTACAGACTTCGTACTTAGATACGATTGATCGATTGTGGTGCCGCTGGGAATTAGGAATACGAATGGTAATGGTGGTGGTGGAATACGGTAGCAGACACACAGCAGAGCAGAAAGCGCCTGGAGCCGCGTCACTTACAGCCCGCTTCCGCCGAAGACAGATGCTTGCGCAACAGCAGCAGCGGCAGAGGCAGCAGCCATGTCCTAACAATTTCCCACCCCAGCCGGCGCATCCATTGATGGATGGATGGCTTTCTGAGCAACTAAGCGACGACGCCAGCCCATTTCCCGGCAGCTGGAATGAACGGAACAGTTGAGTTGGCTAGACGCATGTATGTACGCACGCACACGCACTCACGCACTCACGCACTCACGCAGCAGAATACGCGGTGAGAGTGAGGAGTGAGGAGTGAGGAGTGAGAAGACGGTAATGCGGCGTCTGGCGTCCTTCAGCGCAAGTTCAAGGTTATTTGCTACAAATGACAGGCGGCGTGGGTCTTTCTGTTACTGGGACTAGGGACTCGGAGCACAGCGGGGCAGCTTTCAAATATTGGAAGACCTCATGCCGGCCTACCCAAACCACCAACTAACAAATTCATGTGGTATCCATATATTTTTTGGCTTCTATTCTCCGTATCTCCGGAGTATTGAATGACTGTCTGGCTGACTATGAGAAGAAGAGCCTTCATCAGTGGTGCGGTGCCCGTTTGATACGCTGCCCACACAGGACCGAGCAGTGTTCTCCCAACGATCAGACCCACCGCTAATTAAATTGACAGCCAATAGGGGATACTCTCACGACCAAAGAAGTAGTAGTAGCCTTCGAAGACGGTGATGTGTTCTTTTTTTTTTCTTTCTCTGCTGCAGCTGACGAGACCAGCTTTGTAACGAGATTGGTCGGCCACGATCCCATGAGGGATTATCTCCGAAGTCAGGGTTGGTGTGGGTGGTATCAGTTCCCTTTGTGTCCCCCCCCTCATTCTCCCTTCTCATTCGCCAAAGGGGGTCTCTAATACATTGAGTCGCATCGCACTGCATGGCATAAGCATGCCTGATGCAACAGCCTCGTAAAGGATACATATATTATGTACATAGTGGTAGGGTAGGGAGGCGGATGAAGAGGCAAGGGATGTGGATGTGGGTGACTGTTCATTGAGTGGAAATATGAAGACCCCCATAATTTAGCGCCTCACGGTTCCAAGCGGCAAACGGCCAAAAGAAAGTGAGGCTGCCAGCAAGCAGAGCTGCAAGTTGCCAACATCCTTCTGACTTGCGATACCACCACCCTTGTCGGGTTACATACTAAAGGTCCCCAGGATCTTGATCTATCTGGGATTACGGATTACAAGGCACTACTCCCTGTCCAACGACAAATTGCTCCGTGCTCTCAGGCTCTCAGGGTTTGGAAACGGCCGATCTATCGACCCAATAGGAAACCTCGGCCGGCGTACTATTGCAGTATCATCCCCTGACAAGTGTGTAGCATCGCCTGTCGGTGATTATCGCGGCTTCATCCATCAGCGGCAGCGTCATCAATGATCGACCACCGGCAGCAGCATCAAATCTAAAAATGCATACTTTTGCAAATGTGTAGCCTTGTTCACTGAATACATGGGTTGATTACTCTTGCTCCGTACTACTCTACTTGATCAATAGGATTCAATATTAGGATAAACATAGGTCAAGCGATACGCAGACTTTACTTACATATGTAAATCAAGTCACAGTTCGCAGTTCGCGGTTGCAGAAGAAGAAGAAGAAGAAGAAGACGAAGAAGAAGCATGCAAACATGGTTGGTATTCTATTTTGGCTGAACCCAAGACAATATCGATTGTATCACCACCACCACCCAACACGAGCGTCTACCAAACGTTCAAGCTGGATCATCCATCCCCCAAGCCAAGACTTCTGATTATAGACTGATCAACATCCTCCCGCGTTCTTCTTTTTCCATCTCTCCCTCCCATGACGCTGCTCATCCATGCCCGTCTTTCTGTAACTGCGGCGTCTTACTTCGGACTCCAACCTGCTGCTTTCCCAGTACCACCTGCATTTCTTTTCGGCCTTTCGGCCTGTCAGAGTCTAGGACGGTAGCATCTAATTGCGGCATGAAACCGTGTGCCGTGTGAGATATCGATAAGAGATGGGACGACGGCTTGGGGGCCAAAGCTAGAGGAGAAACAGCGACACTCACCGCCATCCTATCATCTCTGTTCGAGTGTGTTTCTCCATGTGGATAGCGGCATCTAACAATCTTACATGGCTCTATGTGCTGACACATACTACTGTCCCTCCATCTCGGTTGTGTGTGCGTGTGTAGTGTGAGAGAGTGTGTCGTGTGTGCAAGTGCAAGAGGCAACAGGCTTGCCGGTTGCAACCACCAACCCCGTCCGGTCAAACAACAATATGGAGATGGAGATGTGGCTTGGGTAATGCCCGCATCATCCTCCGATGCGAGTTCATCGTCTACACCGCTGATGCAGAATTAATGCAATGCATGCATAGCAGGCTTGTCCAAGGGTAGGCAGAAGGCGCTAGTCTCACTTGCTCGTCTTCTATTCGCAGCTGTCGATATTGCATGTTGATAATGAGGGAACATCGGCAACCCATATCCAATCAAGCATGCCCTCAGGATGCAGTCAACAACACCACCAGAATACACGCTCTTGGCTAATACTGCTGGAATGATCCTTCCAAGACACAAGAGAACTGGATGATTGAATCCGGCAATATCGGTCGCGCGGCTTGCCCATCTCCCATTCTCCCATCCTCCCATACCATATCAGATCAGATCATGATGAGGAAGTCGGCATCGTCTAGGCCAAGGATTGCCTTGCCGGTGACCTGGTTCCTAGACATTTCCCCAAACCTCGCTTGGACCACCTGGCATCTTTCGGTCGATGGGTTGATGGGATGAGGTTTGAGAAACGCTAATGGGCATGCCTTGTGTGTGATTGATTCAGGCCTCGGTCGGCGCACGAATGTGGATTTTCCGGGTGACTCTTTTTTTCATCTTCAATTCATCGCTTGTTCATCAGAAGAGCAGGCGAGCAAGTTAGAAAAGTCTTCGAGGCTGACAAGCTTTCAGGACCCTGGGTCCGAAACAAACTTCAAGGGGCCAGAAGGGGCCGAATCCCTGGCAAAAGTGGTCGATGTGGTCTTTGCCCATCATGCAGCAAACCGTGGGGAAAGTGAGATGGCGGGAACAGCAACCAAGCAACCAAGCAAGCAGCAGATCCCAGCTTCCCCTGGTCGCTGCCTCGCTCGCACCCCCTTCCAGCTGACGATGTGATCCTGATGTGTGTTTGATTGACCCTTGGATATTGGCACGTTCAGCTCATACCGCACCATGCCGGATGCACAACCTCACGTCAATCTTATGATCGATCAAGCATTGACACAACACCCGGATGCTCATCAGTCACAAACTACAACGGCAGGGTAGCAGTCGGAGCACGTTGTCTCCCGCCGCCTATCCGCCCAGGCAGACGAACGGACTCGGAAACATCCAACAGCTTGTTATGTTTTATACCTAGTTATGACGAAACAGCTGACTACTTGCCGATTTAATGCGTGGGATGAGATGGGACGAAAAGGCTAGTTGCTACATACTGTACATACACAGCATAGACTTCCCATCCACGACGCACCTCTCGGAGGTTGAATGACCCAATCATGGGCACTCGTTGTGACTGTAACGCCGAGCCCGCCAACCAATGCAATGCAATGCATTTGACGAACTCGTGATAATAGTCTGTCGTAGTATGTTTGTGGGGTGAAGGGGGATAATTCTCCCTTGTGATATGCCAAGAGTTTTCTGCACCTTGGCTTGGCCCCCTTTTCGGAGCAGCAGGCAAGGCAGGTGAGCAGGTGAGATGAGGTGAGGTCGGTTTCTCCCCTCCCCTCCCTGCCTCCCCTCCTCAAGCACGAGCTCACCCGGCCGTTGGAAGTTGGACTAGTTCCCGCGATATGGTCCAAATACTAACACAAATCTGGCCTAGCCAATCCACGGCCTCGGGACGACCTCCAAAAGGCTGCTGGGTTAATCGGAAACATGCCGGCGTTTTGACAATTGATATTACCGAAATAACCTTCAGCCGACGTCTGCCTTGTGAGTAAGACTATTTTCCCTAGTAGTTTTCTTTTCTTCCGTGTACCCTCGTGCGTGCGTCGTTCACCGGATGGACCCGTCCGTCGTCCCCGGATCTATGTATTTTGTTCTCTTTGACCAATATCGACCAATGACTCACAAGTTACTTACCCTGAGTGATGAGTATCATCGCGATGACCCCGGGGGACTTTTCCAGCGCACCCGTAAGACCTATCGACTGTGAATATGTCTGTGTCTGTTTCTGTGGCTGTGACTCCGGGTGGCCAAAAAAAGCACAGTCACTCACTCACTGTCCACTATCAACTCAGCCGCACAATCTAGTGGATGACGAGGCAGAAGAAGAAGAAGAAGAACAAGACAATAACAATCGCAATGCAATGCAAACAAGCTGGAACACGATATGGCAAGGCATAACGCCGGCGCAAACGCGGTTGGACCCCACGATCCCGTCCCACCTGATGCACATTGTTCGTATATTGTCTACCAATAGGAACATCATGATGTCAAGTCAATCAATACACGCGCAAGCGCTGATGAATCCTTTGACTATCATCAATATCTCTCACAAGAGAAGCGCCAAATCTCCCCACGTCACGTCACAGGGGCCAATAGGCTCTAGCTATGGCCCGTCCGGCGCTCTCCCGCCGACCTACTCTCCCGCCGACCTACATCATGTACGCCGCAAGTATGTAAAACCACCAAGTCTCATTTGATGGGCCCATGTACCCGATGGCGCAGCGACGATGGCGGCGACGAAGATAATCCTCTGCGTCAGGATCACCGCTATGCTGCCTATGGAAAGAGAATGGTGCATATCGGCCTTCCTGCCTGCCTGTGGCTGACCACGTATTGATGAGGTACTGGTAGATCAGATGATGGAATCCTGCTCCGGTCTGTATCACGCCGGCTGCGCGGCTGCGTTTTGGGTTTTGCCGCGAGACCTTAACCTTGACCTCGCTGAGCACTCTTGTCACTCCTCCAGGCTCCTCTGCCTACTGCCTAGCGCTAGACCCTTGGTTTGCATTCATTCAGGGGCCACCTACGTACATTCGAGATATTTGTGAAATGTGCACAAGGGTCAATCATCCCCAAGTCAGGGGTCCGACGCCGCGAAAAGTTTCCAGTAAAAAAGGAATCTATTACCGCTAATCATTTCGTCACTGTTCATCAATTGAGTTGCCTGAGCTGCACGCTTCCACCAACTGTTCGGGCCTATTGATCCAACTTCCTGGTTTTAGGTATCTACCTACAGGTGTACCAGCGGTGGCTGAGTAACAATATGCCTCTTTGCCCCGAGGCTTTGACCGACCATTTTACACACGGACGGAGTGCGGCCACGGGCTAACGGGTGCGCAGGAGCCTGACATGTCGCGTTCCAGCCGAACCTCGTCTAGCGCGCGTGCTCTTTCTCGTGGTTGCGCGAAGAAAGTCACCCCGGGGCAGACGGAGACGATCGCCACTGTTGGCCGTGTGAGTGGGTGTGAACTAACGCAACCCGCCGTCGGGTCTCCATCAGACAGGCAACAAGATCATTTCATTGTTGCTGGTCCTGCGACTCCTGCCCTGCGGCGCTCGCGCCATTCAGACTGCGAGTCACGGCCATGAACTCAATCCTGGGCGCTTGATGAGGGGGAAGCTAGAGTCTAGGCCTTTTGGCCGCTCACTAATACGGATGTGGTGGTTAGTTGTTCATCCGAAGACGATATATGCAAGAAATAAGACGTAGAAACGTGCGCGGCGTCGGCGGTTTCTTCGGTCTTCGGTTTCTTGTCGTACATAAGGTTAACACCGCCAAAAATAAGGGGCAATTTTCGATATCGACATGCCTAAACGAGACAGCCCACAGTGGGTTCTCACAGTCGCCGAAATTGAGGCACATAATATCGACTGATGGCGATCTCATCTTTGTCAACAACATTCTTACCCTTCGGAGGAGAGAGAGAAAGAGAGAGAGAGAGAGAGAGGGACGAGTCAAGCCTCGATGGCGATGCTCCATCGATCGAGAAAAGAAACGTGGGACTTAGTGGTACGAGTCTGACTTATTTAGATCTCGTGGTGCATCGTACTACAGCGCACCCTCCATCTCGGGTTGCGAATAGCCTCGTCTGCATCGGGTCCCCTTCATTACTAGGGGTCCATCTCTGGGGCACGACTGACAGATCATCGTTGTCGTCATGTAACTATTAAGTAATGGCCACCATCTCCTCCTTTCCCCATCTTGGAAGCGGCTATGGGCAGGTAAACGCCGCTTTTGGGGACAACACAGGTAGTCTGGACGACGGAGTCATATTCTCCCACTAATATACGATTTCTGCCCAGCCGCAAGTGGCATGAGGAGGTGAGGAGGTGGCTAGTGATCCCCTATTCGTTCGTTTGCGCTGTGTTCATTTTGTAAGCAGTATGCCTTGTCTCTCCTAGCCGTCACCGGAAAACCAGGGGGCCGTATCAGCGTAGATCACGGAGCCGCCGTGAGACGTAACACTCAGCTGCAGCTATCTACCTATCTCTCGCCTTCGTGCCGGCAGGCCGCAGTGCGGGACAGACAAAATTCGTCTGCTTTTCTACTTCCTGCGCCACCCAGAGCCGGCAAACAGTACGACAGGAACATATTTACCAGCTGGGGCAGCTCGAACATCATGTTCTTTTGATTTGTCTCCCGGCTCAGCCTTGCCTCATTTGCATGCGCAACCTCCACCTGCCGCCCATTTATTAAAATACGTAACACTGCATCGATCAGGGCGCGCACTCCGGGTCATGCTATATTCGCGTGTGTTCTTGGCATCGATCTTTCGATGATTCTCTATCACGCTAGGGAGAGTTGCCGGCATTCAGAGTCTAGAAGCGAAGCATACTATGGCTAAATCGTTCACATGCACTTCCAGACTTGCATTTCACATTCCCCCAAGATAGTACGTGGAGCCGGGCGGATACCTAAGTCAGCTTGCTAGGCAAACGAGCAAACGGGAAGGAGGAAAACACGACTGTACTACTACCCGTACGTCTTGAGAATATGATCGATCCCAGCAAGCGTGATCCATCTTGATTCACTGCTGCCGCCAACCCCGAGAAAAGAACCCAATGTCTGGGACAAGCAGGACAAGACACCACGCGAGGATTTCTTATTCCTGCCAAAGTTTTGAGACAATATCAACCCCGCCCCCATCGGCCATACCATCATCAGGCAAACAAACTAATAAAAAGAGAGACTACTCGTGCATGTGGCCACCACCACCACCAGCACAACACACTCCAAGGGTCCAGGGGAGAGACATGACATGACGCCTGGTACGCGCCAAGATACCAGGATGACGATGTTGAAATCTAGAATTCAACACGGCACTTCGCCTGGTGGCATGTATCAGACGTTTATGTTGCGGGGGACGGGCTGGCAACTAAAACAACCGGGACGGGCGCCTGCAGGAGTCACTAAACACACAGCCTCCCATGCCGGCCTGCCTGTCGTGTCTCGCTCGCGAGGATGCAGCAGGCATGTCATCCGTCCCCGGGAACTTGGACAAGGAGAGGAGGAGGAGGAGGAGGAGGAGGGGGAGATGGGAGCTGACACACGCATGCATGCGTACATGGCTGCTGTGTTATGTGGATGAGGATGCATCTCGCCGTGTTTACTTACATCAGCCAGCCAACAAGATTTTGGCTCTGGGCCGATCGACGTTGACCTGCCAGCCCCTTTTACCTTCACTTACTTCGTGGGAAAAGGAGGTGAAAGAATGTGGCGCGCGCACATGACGGACAGGTAGTGAGTGTGGGCAAAGTATCTTGTTCGTCAAGCGGTCTGGAATTGATAGCCCACCACCTTTGAAGTGCCATTGCACACATCCAATGTTCTAATGACCTTGGTGTGCTGTTGTTGCCTCTCGTTGTGTGATACGGTAAACCAGAATCTGGACTTTCTTCCTCCCCATCTTACCTTTCTTCCCGTCTTGGACGGTTTCGAAACCCGGGAAGAAGGGAGTCGCTCTATCACACACGGAGAGGAGTGGATGGATGGCTGTCTGGAATAGCTTACCAGTCGACAGGACAGGACCCGCGGCCCGGCTGAGGCTGGCTGGCTGGCTGGCTGGCTGGCTGATAATTCTCCGACCTGCATCATACAACATTCACATATGCCGAGAGGCCTAGGCCTATAAGGCCATGAATAACATATACATGCGGAGGAGCAAAAACTCAATAAGTTCCGAGGCGTGTGACTGTTTGTTTCAATTCCTTTGGGGCCGGCGGCTATACCAGGGCAGGGTCGTGGTCGGCGTGGAGTGTGATTTTTTTGCCGCGCAACGACAAACAGCTTGCGGGCGTCTAAAACCCCCCATGTTGTTGTTGCTATTTCGAGAGCTTGGTTCTGTTCTGCTTTTTGCCAATGTTTCGTGTCGGCCGGGGCGAGATAAGATTAGTACATACCTACTTGACCAATCCCTGTATGGGCGGGCGGGCGGTTTGATGGTGGTGGTGGTAGCTTGGCTTGTTGGCGCCCCATCTGTAGAATTCCATACAGACCTACTTTCCTAGTTTAGTACGCCTGAGGAAAGAAAATACACCGCCACGGCTCATGTTTATCCATGGCATATGCCGTATATACGATGGTCCGGGATCGGGGCTGGGTGTTTCATGAGTTCTCGGGTCTACCCGCCAAGCCGGAGGGATTGATCATGATGATTGTCGGCCACAGTAAGGCGGGTGAGTCGGGAAAAGTCAAACATAGATGTTTGCTTCATCTAGAAGAAGAACCTTGTCGTCTTGCCACGGATTGATATGGTTCTTCTTTTTTTCCATTTTGGAAACAAAAAGACCGTGAGATCCTTGATTGACTGCGCCGTAGGAGTGCATTGCATGACATGCATTCAAGAATCCTCTGCCGCCTTCTGACTGGCCTTCTGACTGGCCTTCTGACCGAGGGAAGGGAGGCTCTACTACGGTAACGCACCCCATACCAAGACACAGCCAAGGAGGTACCTCACTGTCATCGTCGTTATTCGTCACCCTTCCGAGTCGACCTAGGAATGCGGATGAGGCCCAAACGATGCCATCGTGGTGGGTCAGGACCTTCCTCCCTACTTGCGTCAGTATGCACGTCAGGTGAACTAACACATTGCCAGCTGTGTGATAGGATAGTACCAATAAATAGATTTTTCGGGATCCCTGTAATGGGTTTCTCCGCCGACTTGATTGAGGATCGTGAGTGATCCTGGCCTATACCCCCCCCCTTGGTGGCTCTTACACCCGTTACGATGACTGCATCCAACTGGTGGGTGGTAGGATCACCAAGTGGTATGGTTACGCTGGGAGGATCACATCCTTGCCAAGAGACAGCCTAGGGAGATCTTTGGGTGCTGGTTTGCTCAGCTCAGCTCAAAGTCAGTTTTGATTGCTGATTTGCTTCCGGGTATGCGTATAGTCAGGATATATTTTTGTTGATTCTTCCGTGCTCTCTACAACTCCAACATGAGCTTCCCCTCTTAACAGGTCATTGCGCTAATGTTGGCTCATGTCCAACAGTGTAGTGTGTAAGATCATCTAGAGTAAGCACAGTTGCACCTGTCAGCGCCTACTCTGTGACCAGGGGCTGTTGGATGGCTAGACGCAACTTTCAGGGGCATCAGTACTGCATGCATACGGCTACCTCGCTGGCGCCATAAGGCTCAAAAGTTTCCCCCTTGAGATGGTCTAATAATGTGAGGTCACATCACCCTCCTCTATAATTACGTATCTTACTTCGAACCACACACAATGGTTACGCGTACAGTACGGCAGACAGAGCTTAAAATATAAGCTACCATAAGGAGCCATTAACACCATGTGTCAGATTGTGTATGCGAGCGCAGAACGATGGTGGACAATATGTGCTGTACTTTCATTCCACATTCATGGAGTGATATTCTCATGCATGGGCATGTGTTTGTGAACCTAATTTTCGAGTATACTTGTCTTGATTGAGGGTAATCTATCACTATGTGGTCGTAATATGTAATTAGGCCAATGTACATGGATATCGAAGCCAAGCATGCCTGCCGCGGCGTCGTAGTTGCAGTGCCTATCTCACCGGCATGGTCATTTTAGTCGTGAAGAAAGGATGCTTCAATGCCTCCAGAGGTGTGATCCTCTTGTCCGGATTAAGTGCCAGACATCGTTCCAGCAGATCGACAAACTGATTGAGCTCTCGAGATTCGGTATCGCTCATACCACCCGAGGCAGCCATGAGGCGGGTCCGCAAGTCCCGAGTCGGCTTCACGATGGCCATGGTCCGCACAGTAGCCTGTAAAGATAGGTTGAAGTCAGCGTCGTATACTTAACATAGTGAATGCTGATAACATAGTGAAACAAGGAACAGGGCATGATATCCAACAAAAATGTTTTGCAACCCCTGATGTCCACACCATCCAAGGAGTCGCTGCTGCTCACACTCGACTCAGCGCCAACAGTGTTCTGCAGCTTGCAGAGGATGCTGACGGTCCCGAAGGAGGCCGCATGACCTGAAACGAGCGAATATGCAAGATGGTCGGGGATGTTCTTGAGGCTAGGAAGCCATCCCAGATTTACTCCAGTGGGCTAGAGTTTCGGTCGACATCCACCCGAAGATCTCAGAGCGAACACTCCGGGAATTGGGTGACCCAGCGGTCGGTGCAACCACCACTTGGCGCTTGTTGCAGCCGCATAGAATTACTCCAGATGGTTCCCCGCCAAAAATAACCAGCGCCTGTATAAATAGAAAAGACAGGGATCATAGTGATAACTGATGATAGAGGGCTCGGGACAGGGCACCGGCAGAGTTCAAGAACAAAACAAGAAATGTCAAGACCAATGAGAAACAACGTACCTTTCCAAGTGTCTTATCGTGCTCAACGCTAACGAAGTTGCCCATGTCATCAAAGTGCATGTGTGACAGTTGGCCGCGTTTGAACAGCTTGGCGCTAAACTTGCCTCGAATCTCCATGATCGCTTTTAGCATCTGGTTGTTGCTGTCGCCGGTAAATAGAATCTTGCCCGTGTAGAGCTCGTACAGCGTGCAGCCGATGGACCACATGTCGACCGAGTAGTCGTAAGGCATTCCCAGAATGATCTCGGGCGCTCGGTAAAAACGACTAACAAGATAAGGGGTAATCTCGTTGTGTGCAGTTGCGGCATCTGATCTATCAATAGCTGTACCCAAGTCACAAATCTTGAGCACATTGCGAGACTCGTTCACCTGGATGATGACGTTAGTTAGGGACCTGGCGTTGGGGAGGTTGGATAAGCTTACCAGGATATTGTCAGGTTTGATGTCGGCGTGAATGATGGTACACTTCCGCATGTGTGCCAATGCAACAAACATCTGATGGGCATAGGCTCTCGTTGCGGGTAGGTTGATGCCCACGTTGTTACCAAATTTCCTCAGGACTTCTCTCAGGTTCAGACTGAGGTTCTCAAAAGCGAGACACAGATGGCCCTTGTGCTCGAAGTGTCGCTCGAACTTTACGATATGCTTTCGATTCTCGGGATCAGCCTCGTTGAGCTTTTCCAAAATGGCGATTTCGACATAGCCTCCCTTCCGGAGCGCGTCGTTGTTTCGCATCATCTTGATGGCGACCGAATTTTTCGTGGTGATATCGATAGCCCGAGCCACTCCAGAAAACATTCCCTTGCCTAGAGTCGACTGAACTTGGTAGCGGCCGTTCATAACCTCTCCGATGCGAATCTTGTAGTAGCCATCTTTATCGTCACCTTCGAGTATTCCTCCCTGGTTCGGCTCTGCGAGAGCTGCGGGAGCTTTACGATCATCTGCAGACATATCTAGCTGAGCATCAGGTTTAGGGGCAGCAAATTTGTCCTCGTCGAAGTCGTCGGCAAACATGTCAAGGTCATCATCATCATCACCTGAAGTTTGTGCAAGGGGAGCTTCTGGCTCTTTCTTAGGCGCGATCTCCGCCTTTTCTTCAGGTGGCAGGACCTCGCCATGAGGCCCGATATTGCCATTGCGAAGCTCGTCCCTCATCTCGTCTTCCCTCATGTCTGCCGTTGGATCGTAATCCGCAGCTGAAGGTCCATCGTCCTCAACATCCCGAATTTTACCATGGGTGTTGATGAGGTCCTGGTCAGTGGCGATGTCCAGCGCAGCGGGCGACATACCCTCCTGCATTACGCGACCTGGCGAGGCAGGAGACGACATAACTACACAACAGTTAATAGACGTTCGAGCACATAGAGAAAATTGGGGCTTACCTGATCGCGGAGTATTGGGTTCTGTGGCCAGCGGTGTGCTCGACTGCGTATGAGCTGGAGAAGCAGCAGTAGCGGCCTTCTCAGAGGCTTGTACAGCCTGTACTAGCATGGGGTTAGGTCCGCGCGTCTTTGCCAGAAGCTCTGCGCGCCGGCGGCGTCTTTGCTCAAGCTCTTCTTCTTCGTCGACAACTGGCTCTGCTTGTACCTCTTCAGGTCCATTTGCAGCTTGCGAGGCCGACGCCTTGGCAGATTCATCATCGCCCGGATGCCCTTTAGCAGATTTAGTATCATGTTTAGAAGTACTAGTATTTTCTACCGAAGTAGCCCGCTTGGACATGACACCATTCTGAACATGCCTTGGGGAGCCCTGATGATCATACTTGTTGCTTCGGCCGTTCTCTAGCGGTCGACCGGATCTGTCGCCGTCCCGCCGCGTACGCTCATCTCTATCTCTTCCGCCGCGGGGCGGACGGTAGGGTGATCTAGTGCGGTTTCGTGGTCGTTTTTCGGGATAACTGTTGCGATCTCGGCTGCGATCGCGACGCCGGTCTCCAGCTCTTGGTCGGTCGCTGTCATCATATCGTAGGCCAGATGTTGAGGATCGGGGTGGCGGGCGGTCATCGTCATCGTAAGACAGGCGGGAACGACGCGCATCGTCGCGTTCATCTTCATAGTGGACACGGAATCGTCGAGGATCCGAGTTCCCATGCCCAGATGGATGATGGTCGCGATCGTTCCGGGAACGTTTGTAGCCTCGGGGCGAGCGGCTGCGGCCGCTGTTGTGTCTCGAGCCGTCTCCATGATCAGGCGATCTTGATCTCGAATATCCAAGTCGATTTCTGTCCTGACGGTCAACACCAATCCCATCAGTCTGAGGCAGTGAAGTTGCCTTGGATTTCCCCACACCGTTCTCCAGGATCTCGCCCTCGTCGGAGCTAGCTGGGCTGCCCATGATCAAGGTCTGCTCTTTGTCTCCAAGAGCGGTTAAATAAAGGCTACAAGGCTCGAGTCGAGACCTTCCCTGCCTGGTAAGACAGAAGAAACAGTGTCAGCCAGAGGTACAAATAGTTATCGAGGCGCAGAAAATGAGCCGAACCGGGAAGTCTCTTCTCAGCTCCTTCTCATCACGGTGCGAATGCGGCGCACGTAGGTAGCGTCAGAAGAATGGACACGAGCACGTTCCGGAACGAGTTGCTCGTCTGGTTGGTGGACTGTTTTACTGAAAAGGAGTTCAACAGATTCGTGCTTGAGGCCAAAAAAAAGAAAAAAAGAAGAACCAATGATTTGAGAGGTATGGTGGTGCTGGTGCTGGTGCTGGTACTGGATGGCGGTATGGTAACGTCAATCTATTTACGAGGCTGACTCGACGGAGACGGAGGTGACGAAGACAGTCGACCGTTATCTCAGGAACTGGTACCAATGGGAATGGGACCCCACCGGGGAGGAGCCGAGCGAGCATTGGCCCCAATTAACCTTAAAGCTCATTTCTGCTGGTTGGCTGCTGGAAAACGGAATTACAAGGGCCCGTACGTCCGCCAGTTGACATTCCAGGCGCCCAAGCTTAGGCACCTGGGCACCTAGGTAGGTTAGCATAGCAGCTAATCTCCTTATCGGCAGCACCCACCCATCCACTATGGTCGTCCCATGAGTCGCCTGAGAGCCGAGACTTTGGGGGGCTTTAGGCGCTGATGGACTGACACAAAGGACCCTTTTCCAGTGGTGAGTGGATTGCCCCGCGGTCTGGAACTTTTAGAAATGCGATTTATTTTCTGACTTGACCGACCGTTGCAAAAGAAGTCTTTCCGAAGACATTGCCATTCCAGATACCCAACCAGTGCACTTCAGATCGAAGGCACTTTGCCAACCGCGTTTCGTTTTCTTCGACTTTCTTCATTCCACTTTAGATACCCTACTCCCTTCACCATCATGGGTGGCGCAAACAGAGATGGTACGTTTTGGAGATCTGCATTGCCCCTCCATCAACATCCCACAGGCTCACGTCCCGCTGACACGATGTGAATCCAGGCGGCAAGGCCAAGCCCTTGAAGGCCCCCAAGAAGGCCACCAAGGAACTCGACGAGGAAGATTTGGCATACCAGGAGAAGCAAAGAGCTGGTACGTACTTACTATGATATCGTGACAATATCGTTCTGACAGGACTGCTGCAGATGCCAAGGCACGAGCCGAGATGGCCGCTAAGGCCAAAGGAAAGGGCCCTCTGAATGCCGGTACCCAGGGCATCAAGAAGAGTGGCAAGAAATAGATGACAACCTACTTGCGATGCGGCGGACCCCGACCAGTCTCGACCCTCGCTTGTGCTATTGCCAACATAAGCGATGCATGCCATGGGCGACGAGAGACGGGATCCGGTCTGTTACGATCTCGGCATGCTAGATATCTCACGCGATACGACTGAATTTCATCAATACACGATGGCACGTTTTGGGGCGTTATATGCTCCTTGCTGAATCAATCATACCAATACTTTTCTTATCAAAGCTGTATCCTGTACCCTCGGATTTCGCCATACGCTGCCAATTATAATCGCGAATGCTGAATATAACACTTTAAATTGTCCGTATATGATTTGAGTGAATATAGTTTATAATAAAATAGTTACAAGTGTAGAAGCGACTGCTTCTTTTCGTCCTTCCCCTTTCGCATGCTGGAGGTGGGTATGCTATAATCGAATTCTCTTTAAAATATGTAATCAGCTGCTAGTACCTAGTTGAGAAACAAGTCTGGCCTCGGCGGAAAGAATCCTTGGGAATGGTTACCTTTTACATGTGCTTCCAACAACAAAAAAAAAGCCCCAAACGGATTTCCCAACAAAAAAGGACCACAGTAAATGCCGCGCGCCGGTTAGGCCGACACGTAATAGTGGGCTGTTCCGACGACAAGAACGACTCGCGAGCAAATAGACGGGGAATATAACAGTGTGTAGGTGCGTCGTCTACATGTGCAGTCAAGTTCACGAGGAAACATCCAAGTATACAGAACGACAACCAACTCCATTCAAGACCTCACATTAAAGTTACTTTGGCTGAGCATCATGTCCAACGCTAGGGCAACGGGCCGGCAGCCGGCTTCCGCCCAGAACCACCACCCCGGAGGCGAAGCGCTCCGCCAGCGCGGCCGCGCCGCCTCGACGTCGCTGGCGTTGACGGCGCGGGAGGTCGAGACCAAGGTCGGACAGACGCTGCGCCGACTGCTGCACTGGGACGACCTGCCGGCGTGGCGGCGCGACAACCAGTTCCTGCTGCGGGGGTACCGGGCGGACAGCGGCAGCTACGGCGGCTCGCTGCGGTCGCTCTTCTACGTGCACAATGAGAGCGTCAACATCTGGACGCACCTGCTGGGCTGCGGCGCGTTCGCGGCGCTCGGCGGCGTGGCCCTCTACCACGGCTTCGAGTTCGTGGCGGCCCGCTACGCCTCGGCGAGCCGCGATGACGTCCTCGTCTTCTCCTGCTTCTTCGCCGGCGCCGTCGCCTGCCTCGGCATGAGCGCCACCTTCCACACCCTCATGAACCACAGCCCGGACGTCGCCAAGTGGGGCAACAAGCTCGACTACTCCGGCATCGTCTGCCTCATCGTCGGGAGCTACGTCCCCGCGCTCTACTACGGGTTGTTCTGCCTGCCGGAACTGATGACGGTGTACATGTACGGGGTAAGTGTTCCGATACCTACTTCCATTTTATCTGCCTCGTGTGCGTGTAATCTTTGCTAATATACGCTGGGAAAGATCTTTGTGCTCGGCGCAGGCTGCGGTATAGTCAGCTGGGTCGAATTCTTCAGGACGCCTGCTTGGAGGCCATACCGGACCATGATGTTCGTAGGTCTTGGTGTATCCGGCGTGCTTCCCATTTGCCACGCTCTGGGGACCTACGGTTTCGAAGGTCTTGACCAGCGGATGGGTCTGAGATGGGTCTTGCTCGAAGGCTTCCTGTATATCTTCGGCGCGTTTCTCTATGCTGTAAGTGTTGTATCCCAATCCCCAAGATGAGTGTGTTGCTAACCCATGCACCATAGTTACGATGGCCTGAGAGAAGCTTCCCCGAAACCTTTGACATCTGGGGCAGTTCGCACCAGTTGTTCCATATTCTCATTTTGTTCGCTGCAGTGTCGCATTTGATTGGCATGTCGAAGGCATTCGATTATCACCACACAATCCTGGGCGCACAGTGCTAGTGAGCATATGACGCTGCACAGATAGTTAGACTTAGAGATACATAGATATAATAATAAGGCAGGGCATGTATTGACTTAATCTGTCCATCGTACTCTACGGTTGAGTTGTTTACAATATTATCTGGTGTTAACAGCCGTCCAACCACCACCACCCATCATGTCATGGTCAACAGGTCCTTCGTCGCCAAGGATTTCACCTTCATCGAAATCGTCTTCCGCATCGTCCATATCCTCGTCCGCCTGGAAGTCTTGTCCGATGTCCAAGCCCGGCTCCTCCTCGGCGTCTCCTTTCGCCTCCGGCCGATGACCCGAGCGCATATCAACGCCCAGGTCCATGATCCTGACTAGTCCTGAACCCATCGCCGCCGCGGCCCACCAGCTGAACTCAATGTTCGGGTTCCAACACGCGGCAGTGATACGACTCAGGGGTGCATAGACAGCGATCTCACCAGAAGGCACCGGTCCGTCCGCTTGGTCCTCTGCGGGCTTCGCGTCTTCTACCTCTGGAACAACGTTGTCCTCGGCGGTGGCCTTATCCTTACCTCGAACCCCCTTCTTCTTGGCGGACGCAGCTTTCGCTTTCTTTCGGTTCTTCTGTTGCTCTACTTGTGTTTGCCTCATCTTCAGACCCCGACTGGCTTTCGGATGGCCGTTGTGCAAAGGTCGGAAACCATGCAAAATCCGGCAGACGCCCCGTGGGGCTGCGTGCCCATCTTTGCCGTCGTTGACTTTTGAGGCAGTAGGTGTTTCCTGATACTCGTGCTGGAAGAGCTTCAGCTTGTGAGAGGCTTTGCGATAGAAAGTAACCTTGCGAAAGGTGTTGACAATCCATAGTGAACCGTCTGAGGACCCGATAAGAACGTAAGGGTGGCAGGATCCCACAGCGAGGCAGGTGGGTTGACCATCCAGGGAGAGTACAAGTCGAGCTTGCGGAAATACTCGGGCTGACATGAAGGAAATGCAACCGCTGGCAGGGAAAGCCGAGGGCCACACGCCGATGAAACCCCGCATGTGTTCACTCCAAGTGAGCAGATTTGGTTGAAAGTCGATTATGAGATTTGGGTTGTAGACCATCTCTCCGTTGGGTTTATTCAGGTCTGTGATAGTGGCGACGCCGCCGACTGGCAACGATGCAACGACAAAGGGATGAGAAGGATAACTGGAGCTGATGTCCATCACAGGGCTCGAGTGAATGGGGTGCCGTTGAAGGACTCTGCATGGGAATATGGACCAAACTACCACGGAGCCATCCGTGAGGCCGGTTGCAATGCGGTTGGTGTTGATCCACGTGAAGCAGGTTATCTCTATGCCCTGTTCGTCTTTTATCTCCATGAGAGCAAGAGGCTCTTGGATCTCCTCTAGAAGGAAGTCAGCGATGACCAATTAAAAGCTAGAGCGGAACAACTTACCGTATGTGGGTTTACTGCCTTGCAGCTGAGGTTGTCGTACTTCCATCACCCTCAGCCTACCGTCATTACAAAGAACGGCTAGCAGGCTAATGTGGTCATCGACGGGCAGCGGAAGCGGACACCACTGCATACGTACGACACGGCCCCAATCAAAGCAGAACGCTGTTGCAAGTCTCGGTTGGGTTCTGGACGGACGTGTTGTGCCGTTTTCTGTTTTCTCAACCAGGACTTGCCATATCTGGATACTACCTTGTTTCAATGCTGAGTCCTCTGGGGCTTCTTCCGGCGTGCTGTAGTATGCTTGGTCGGCAAACGGTATGACTGACATAGCCAGGAGTTGGTCGCCATGTTTTTCAAGAGGCGCCCATCCCATGGACATTACAATGCCCCCAACATCCAACAGGAAACCACCTTGCTCGACACTGTCATCAGGTGTGTCGTCAACTGGTAGCGAATTCGTCGCGAGTGTAATGGATTGCCCTTGTTGAGTCTTATATTCTTTCAATGCATCAAAGGGGCCGAGGAGTGAGATTAGGGCAGTCGTAGTCTGGGGAAGGTACCAACGCAAAGCAGTGCTGTCCGGCATAAGCACAGATTTCTGGCCACCAGCGCGGCTGGAGAGATGGCGGATGTACCACTGCAGGAAACTACTTTTTTGGTCTTCGGGGAATTTGCTGGGCATCCAAGGGTTTCGGGCAGTGTTCAGCTGCTCGGAAGATAGGAGTCTGGGTGGTAGAAGCTCGTGTCTGGCCCACATAGACAAGTAAACATCGATCACTTTCTGGTAGTCGGTTCTATCGTCAAACCAGTATTGGCACAGCTCCGGGAAGCGTGACCATCGTGTCACTGGTCCTACGTAAGCTCTTGTCCACCTTGAGGCAGGGTCCGAAGGATAGGGCTGGACCTCTCCTGGTGGCCTCTCGTTTTCAGGTTCGTGCAGCTTGTTCTTAACCACAGTTCTGCGGGACCTGATTCTCACGTTACCAGGGTCATGTGCCAGCGCATTGTCGGAATCTGATGATGGATCCGGGTCTACAACATCGTCGTCGTCATCTTCAGCGGCAGGCGCGTTGACGAAGGCCTCATTAGAGTCCTCGTCGGCTGCCTTTGCTGCATCGTCAGCTTCGCCATCCGAAGAGCCTAGACTAGGGATGTAATCTGAGGTTCGGAAGTGTTTTTCTTTGTTGGATGCGCGAAGTCTCATGATGAATTTCAACTTAAATTTATTCCCTTGGGGAAATGGTTGGTGACGGTTGATGATTTGCGATTAGCGGGCGCGACTGCAGTGACTCGCATTCAGGACAAGTCGACGTCACGTTCCTGCAGTGCCCATGCTACTAGTTAATCATGTGTCCGAAGCGATTGTGAAGAGCAAGATGAGGTGTGGTAATAGTAGTTATTGGAGCGAAGTGAGGGGGGGAAATAGAATCGTTTCATTCATTCAAGCACACTTGAGGTGGATGCTGGTTTTTGGTGATGGGTGATGGAGGTAGGTAATGTAAAGTAGGAAGTTAGGGAAAAGCGGGACCAGATCACAGATCAGAAGCTTGTTTGTTACTGATTCACCACCACGACATCACGATTTACATGAGCTGCACCACAACCAAATCCGAGAGACAAAAGACAATTTTGATTTAGTCCTAATAACTATAGCTAACACTAGCTCATCGATTCTCCTTATGTACTACTGTTGCGTCATTGTCTTTCTTGTCAAACCCATCCTCCTCGTCCTTGGCCATCTGAACTGCCTGGTCCTGAACATCATGCCGGACCTTGTCTTCTTCGGTTGGATACGCGTGGCGCCACATGGTCCAAATGGAGTTCTGGAACAGGTCGTCCATTGACTCTATCGATCGTCCCTTGAACTCCGGGAACTACAAGCACCCCATCCATATTAGCATTGCTCCTTATAGTACCATAACAACATCAGCATCTTATCATGTGGGCATTTCTACTTACGCAGAAGAATATGAAGACACAGCCGATGTAAGTCAGAATAGAATATAGAAGGAAGGTACCCCATCCGAGTTTTGTCATCATGATGGGCGTGGCCTTGGTGATGCCGTAGTCCACGATCCAGTTGATGAAGAAACAACAGGACATCGAAAATGATCGGATCCTAGCTGGGAATATCTCCGCTGCGGTGATGTAGGGAGCCACGCTGTGACCGAACGACCTGTTCACTTCGGTATTAGTAAGCCTCTCTCGAGAGAGCTCTATGTGCCATAGAAAGCACGCAAACATACCAGCCAAACGCGTAGATGTATATCCAAACAATCCCAACAATACCACCAGCAGGAGTCCCGCCCGTTGAATCAGGCTTCGCGAACTTCACGTAAAGCGCAATGTACAGCATTGCCGTGGCCTGGAGGGCAGCGCCAATCTGTATAGAGCGTCAACATATGAGCAACCATCAAAACGCCGGGCACAGCAACCAGTGGCTTACCAGCAGTGGCTTCCTTCTGCCGACTCGGTCGACAATGACTGTCACATACACGACGGTCGTGGCAAGCTTTACAAGCCCGTAAACACCCGTGGTCAGTAGAGACAGCGACCCTGCCTTCACCCCGATCATCTGGAAGATCTCGGGCGCGAAGTAGTTGAGGCTATCGGTACCCGTGAATTTATGGAAGACGAATAGTGTCGTGGCAAGGAAGAAGCGCCGCGTGTTGGAGCGGACCGTAAATATCTCTTTCATAACAATCCAGTAGTTTGTGCCTGGAAGAGTCATTTATTAGACGTCCAGCAATGCGTGAAAAGGTTATTCGATAGCGTCGAGAAATTGCTTGACTGGGTGGAAGCACTATTTGACTTACCTTTGCTGAATTCCTGTTCTGCGTCGACCTGTGCACAGATCTCGCTAAACTCTTGGTGGACATACGGATGCTCTGCCGGGAGATTTCGCAATTCGCATAGGTTCTTGAGGCCGAGCTCTCGCTTGCCTCGCGATATCAAGCCTCTCGGAGTATCGATAACGACTGAATATGAGTCAGCACTTCCAATTACACGATAATCTATCAACATAATAACCCACAGAACATCATCAGGAACATGCAGCCTCCGGGGATGATCTGGATGGCGAGGGCCAGCTTCCACTGCAGGTTGCTTGAAGAAGGCCAAAGCGAGATGCCATAATTAACCCAAAAGGCTAGACTATACGAGGAGGTCAGAAAACCTAGAAGGCGGACGGGGGGCTTCGGAAAATGTACCAAAGAGATAGGACAATGCAGAGGTTGTATGAGGTTGTCAAACTGCCGCGAACGCTCTTGGGCGAGTTTTCTCCCAAGTACTGCGGTGCCAGCATACTGGTAGCCCCTATAGCCAGCCCGGCGATCAGTCTTCCGGCATAAAAGACACCAAGATGGGCGATTTCCTGGAAAATCCAATATCAGTATATTTAAAAGCACCGTAAGACCACAAGTCTGGCCGAAATGCGTTCCAATGCAAGTAATTGTCGAACTGTGAGAGGGGTATAGCCTCTGTCTGTGGCCATAACAGCAATGGAAATCATAGTGCTTACCTGCATAGTAGCACCAATGAGAAACAACAGTCCGTACATGATCATACTCTTCTTTCGACCGAGGAAGTCGGCACAAGGCGCAGCAAGCAGAGCTCCAGCAGAACCTCCAGCGGCCACTATGTTGGCATATCAACAATTTGTTCTCGGTCAGGGGATGGGGTTCAGTCAACATACACATGGCGGCAATGTTGCCGGCTAAGAACTACGTTAGTATGTTGCATCTCGCATGCGTTCACTCAGGGGGTTCTAACCTCGTTCATCCGCATCCGCCTTGCTCATGACGTCAAGGCCAAATGCATGCCGGAAACCTGCAGTTCAGAGGTCAGCTTGTTTTCCAGCAGGCAGTGTCAGTTTGGTAGTGCGAAAAATATCGGGTTTGGATGCTGCTAAGGGAAAGTGTTGTGTGCAATGCTCTGTCTATGGGCCACAGATAGCGACTCACTCTTCAGGGTCAACACCCCTCCGATATTCCCTTGATCGAACCCGTAAGCGCAGCCAGCGAAGGCGACAGATGTAGTTAGGTAGTATATCTTCCAGTTGAAGATCTCCCTGGGATCCGACCGCCACTCGGGGCTCGCCCAGATCGAAGTGCCACCGCCCATACTTAATGTTTAACCTGTTATTGCTAGAGAAAGGTGGGCTCTGCACGTTCTCGAAGCAGAATAGTAACGAGGAGGGCCCAAGAGGATGGATAGCAGGACAGAAGTAGAGAGATCATGTGTATATCTGTATCATACCAGGGACACTGACGATGCAGATGTGCTTGTTGTAGCGTCTCGCATTGACGAGCTTAGACGTGTCTTAGCATACTCCCTCATGGCTACACAGGGACTTCTCCCCAGGGCTAACCGTACGAAAGCTACTTCCCCCATATTTTCTTTGAAATACCCCAGATTTCGATGACCCTGCTCTGAATGCCGGTGGATACACTACTTTGCGGGGAAAGCTAGAAAGCTTGGTTGCAATCCTGTGGGACTTCATTTTGGGCCGACTTGGTGACGGGATGCGTCGGAGAGAAGACCGAGATCACCATGGTCATGCTAGTCGGGTTCTTCCCCGCATATACTGGGACATGACAGCTGACTAGCACAACGGGTTAGTGAGGGAACTTCGGAGAGAATACAGATACGCAAGGCCCTTTTATTTCTGGAAAAAGCTTGGGTTCAAGTTGTCTGATTATATTAGCTCGAGATAATGAGTTGTGAGATGTCTGGTTGGCTCTGCTAAACACTCAAAAGAACACCGTGCTCGAAGTACTGCGTACTGCTTTGGTTCTCGGATATCCATAGGCTGTTGCTTGAATTATTATAACCTCTAAGTGTCCTTAGACACCGAGAAAATCCGTTTATCAAATCAACATGGTCACATCATTAATGCCCAGATCTAAGCCGGGCATTGGACGAGTAGACAATATCGAAGCAGCGACAGTGCAGTGCCATGCATCCAACCTACTCGAACTCCCAGATCGAACACTGCTCTGCGTCTGGTTTGGAGGGACTCAAGAAGGATGCTCCGACATATCCATTTATCAGTCTCGCCTGCAGCCTGGGTCTCTTTCGTGGGCACCGCCGACCAAGATCTCCTCGGATGAGGGCCGAAGCTGCCAGAACCCCATCTTATTCCGCGACCCAGCGACAGAAACTCTATGGCTCTTCCACACTGCACAGCCTGCAGGCAATCAAGACGAGGCGGCCATCTTGGCGCGAACGTCAAAAGACGGAGCGCAGACATGGTCTGAAGCATTCGAGCCTTTCCCTGGCACGAAGGGCGCATTTGTTCGCCAGCCCCTCGTCGTGCTTTCGGACGGGACCTGGGTGCTCCCTATCTTCTACTGCCGTGTACCGCCGGGCTTCCGCTGGATCGGCAGCGATGATGTATCAGCAGTCATGTACACCAGGGATGGCGGCAAGAAATGGTCGGAGAAAAGCGTGCCTGGGTCGACCGGATGTGTCCACATGAACATTGTGGCACTACCGAAAAGGCAGTCATATGTTGCGTTCTTCCGGAGCCGCTGGGCCGATCACGTTTACCGTTCAACATCCAAGGACGGCCTCAACTGGGAACCGCCGACAAAGACAACGCTACCAAATCCTAACTCGGGCATCTGTGCAGCAACTCTTCCTAGCGATAATCTGGTTATCGTCTTCAACGACTCGAGCGCCTCAGCAGACATGCAGCGAAGAGAAGGACTGTATGACGATATTACGCCGGCCGACGATACGCGGGCAAACCAGCCGGGAGTTGATGGCCAAACGGCCATATGGGGCACTCCACGAAAAGCGCTGTCGGTCGGCCTATCCGAGGATGAGGGCAAAACGTGGCAGTATAGGGTGCTTGAAGATGGTGACGGATTTTGTATGACCAACAACTCCATGGAGCGATCCAATCGGGAGTTGAGCTATCCTAGCATATTTGTCGAAAAGGAATCGGCCGGGAAGAGCGTACATGTTGCCTTCACTTATCATCGCCAGAATATCAAATATGTCCATATAGAAGATGTGGAGGGTTTCGTTCGAGGAGGCTAGTCTTCGAATATGCCACTCAGAACATCTGTCAGAGTGACCAGAAGCTACGCACCTTACCTAATACATTAAGTACTTATGTATAACTTCAATGCAATGAGCGGTGATTTGAAGCCGTCGTTTCTGGACTCAGCAAAGAGCATCCAACTCATGCCCGACTTGAGTTCTTGTACGTGCATGTACCGACTGTAAATGACCAATAACATCCAGATTGTAGGTAAGTGCTAAGATGTAGGTAGGCAGGAAGGCAGGTAGGTTTAAATAGTACGTGAATAGTGGAGGTGGCTATTCCTCCGCAACCACTACTGTACTCCCCCAAGAATCAAGAATCCCTGACCCCAGGTTCCGGTTCTTCCCCAGACCAGATTGGAACCCCGCATCCATTCGTGATGGGGTTGGGTTGGCATGGGGCGCCTGGGGTATAGGCAAGGACCCAAGGACCCAAGGACCTGCGACAACGGGAGGGTAGCCCGAACTTTGCAGCTTCTTTCCCTCATCCAAAGAATCACTCAATCATCTGGAGAAAAATCTACCAAATTGAGTATAACGCAGTCGATAACTGATTTGCCAACGTCGCATCATGAAGAAGACATGTCGAAGCGCTCCTGGGAACATGTCAACCACGAGACTTCTGGTTTGGAAGTCGACGGTTTAGATCACTCTCCTGTCTCCCTATTCGGCGCCGTTCAGCAGTCATCACCGCCACGAACCACGCAGGCTACGGAATGTATCAGTAATGGCGATGGCACCACAAACCATATACCCATGATATCCCGCAAGATTAAAGGTACTTATACTTCAACTCCAATTGGCCGCCTGCGTACAGCGTGAACGCAAATTGACATTGTTTTGCAGCATGCGCTTCTTGTAGGAAGCACAAGGTAGCGTGGAAGTGATATCATTCCAACCAACAAATCTCTAACTGGTCGCTGTTAGATCAAGTGCGTGATGGACCAAAACCAGAAGCGATGTAGAAGATGTATTGAGAAGAATTTGGTATGACTGCTGAGTCTCACTTGGGCAGGAGACTACTCTCACTATAGGTTCTGACATTCCTCACCAGGGTTGTGTGCTCAACAAGAGTCTGCAGACATTGATCAGCGAAAGATCACAGCAAGTACACATGGAACCGATAAGCTTCTCCCGATAGCTAATCTTGAGCCTAGGACGAACGAAGCTATGGTACAGGATCTGGAGATGTTGCATTCCGGACTGCAAAGAGTGCTCAAAACCATAAATCATCCCTCACTTGGGCCACTCCAAAGTACGAGGCAAATGTTACAGACTGCAGCCGCCGAGGAGCTCCACGAGATCGGCCCGTCGTGCGACAACTCACCACGACTATCTCCCGCAGACATAAACGATCTACCTAAAGTGCCAATACAGTCCGTGTATCATTTAACCAAACTAAGCGCCCTTCGGTCACCGGACGATACCGATGCCAGTCACACGAACGAGCAGTCCCTTGTCATAGACGATTTCATCTCCAAAGGGCAGCTGTCCCAGGTAGATGCCGAAAGGCTATTCAACCTCTACATGGGCCACCTAGACCATTTCATGTATGGCATTGGCGGTCGCCACAAGACCCTCGATGGACTGCGCAGAAGCTCCCGGATACTCGCAGCCTGTATATTCACGGTAGCAGCCCTGCATGACCCCCAGAGTAATGTAATATACGGCGTGTGCAGTAAAGAGTTTCGGCGACTAGTTGCCAGCTCCATGTTTCAACGCCAGATCGACAGAGACTATCTTCGGGCCCTCAGTATCGGTGCTTACTGGTTGTCGGACATAAGTTGGATCCTCTCGGGTCACGCCATCAGACGCGCATCCGAGTTCAACATCTCGGGTCTTTACCGACGTGTAGTCTCGGAGGGGAACTCTGACGCTTTGGACTACATACGCATCTGGTACATTCTGTATATTTCCGATCAGCACCTCTCCACGCTGTTTGGGCGATCCCCGGTGATACGAGACGACTTGACTGTGCAGGGATGGGAAGAGTTTATCGAATGCGCAGCTACCAATGAAGAAGACAACCGCCTGGCCAGCCAAGTCTCCTTACTCAACATCCTCCACAGCATCCGCGAGCTATTCGGGCCAGACAATGGAGAACCTATCTCGAAGGTCTATATGATGCAAATATCGAGCTTCTCCAGACAGCTAGACCAATGGTTGGCCAGATGGTCGTCGGCCATTATACGTACGTACGACTATAATTTCCCATCGATTCGTGTGAGCTGACCCTAAACAGAGCACCATGAAAGAATTGGCGGGTTCCCAAAGAAGGGGGTTCTTCTTCATTACCATTACGCAAAGCTCATTTTGTATTCGCATGTCTTCCGAGGACTGCACGATTCCTCCGTGCCAGCACATTTTCTGGATCCAGCGGCGTCGGCAGTCGCTGCTGCGACGAACACGGTAAACGTATTAATTTCGGACCCAGAGATCCAACCAGCTTTGGTGGGGATGCCATCGTACATGCATTCGATGACTGGCTATACATGCATGTTTCTTGCGAAGTTAGCTACGGTCCACGGAGACCAGCTCATCGAGAAACCACTGGTGATCGACTTGACCTCTCGATTAGTGGCACTCTACCGATCAACTCCGGTCGGCAAGTTTCATCTTATGAATCTCATGGCCGATGGGTTAGACAAAGTGGTCGTGGCGCTTCAAAATAACATGACAACCAACCATCGGGCAGATCCAAGCTTGTCGAATTCCAACACGCATTCATTCTCGCCAGGGGCCGCTGGTGATAACATGTTCGCGGAAATAGATCCGAACTTCGTCATGGATTACAATGTCACTATGGGTGCCTCTCATCTGATGTACCTAGGTGGAGGTCCTTCGGTATTCGACACAACTGATCTTAGCCCAACTTTCTTCTGACACACAGCCATAGAATCTACCGGATGATACGCTGTGTTCCTTCAGCAACACTCCATACACATCTTAACTTCCAGCAGTCCTCAAGCATGGAAATATACGCCTTTGATATGGTGACTCCGTGGACCGTATCTATTATAGGGAGGGATCCAAAAACTTCAAGCAGTAAATTGCATCAGAGTTTCAAACTATTGGCAAATGCTTTTACGGTATCCACCAAGGGCACATCTGGTTGCATACCGAGCTCTTTGGCATAGCTTGTGTCGAAGTCGGCTGGCCAGGTTTCCACAATTCCGTTGACTTTAGGATCGGGAGACTCATCAATGAGCTTGGTTGCTTCCTTCCCTCCCACAGCCTCCAACGCGTCCAGTATATCTTGGACCGTCACTTTGATTCCCGGGAGGTTCACGGATCTCGTGATGCCAAACGCGTAATGTTTTACATCTTTCACGAGCACGAGGTTCCTGACCACTGTCTGGGGGCTGCAAACCCACATCTCTAGATCTCGTGGCACCGGGAGCACACTTCGTTCTCCCTTCAAAGGTTCACGGACGATCCCGCTGGCGAACGAGCTCGCCGCAGCAGACGGAGCGCCCGGTCGTACGATGACGGTCGGTAGCCGCACAATGCGCCCATCAATCAGCCGTTTCCAAGAGAGGTTGTTCAAGTAGGTTTCGACCATCAACTTCTGGGATCCATAATTGGTTAGGGGGATGGGGCCAGTCATTTCGGTGATCAGTTCGCTTGGTGATGCCGGGCCGTAAACTGCGAGGGAGCTTGTGAAGATCGTGATGACTCCTGGGTTGTGAATCCTTAGGTGATCCAGGATGGCTCTATCAAGAATTATTAGGGGCGCCGCTGGTTGGAAAAATCACCCGAAGGAACATTTGGGCTTACCGATGGCTGTCCCAGTTGACCTTCCAGCCGAGCTCATATTGAGCTTCTGCAGCCCCTGACATGAGACCATGGAGAAGATAGACGGTCGTGAATCGTGTGGAAAGTAAGGAGGATATGGCTTGTGCGTCTGTCAAGTCGCTTTGGGTTGTAATAATTCGGCTTGCATATTGCAATGCAGCAGAAGGAATGGGAGGCTCAATGACATCCGACAAGGTCAACTGAATTTCGGCTGACGACTCAAGTAGAGCGGTCGCTAGGAGTTGTCCGATGAACCCGGCTGTTTTACCAACTGTCAGTCACCAGTAAAAGGGGTATAAGCTCAAGGGTACTTGCCAGCGCCAGTGACAAGAATATGTTGTTTGGACATGTTTTCTAAGAATATGCCGAAACCTGCCAAACTGAGAGATGGTCCTGCATGGATGGACGAGATGTATATTCTGAGAACCGCCTGGCCACTCTTCGGTGTATGCTGCGCTATCCGAACGGAGCGACGGCGATATGCATCGTCACGACCATGGAAACCCGGTCTGTGAGTCAATCCCGAGGACGACTAATACATCCCCAACTACCCCGCGTTTACTGCTTGCTGGGCAGAGGGATAGAACACCGACAGCGGATCCGACTTGCCAAAATGGGACGGGGGACACCGTCTCGGCCAATGAGATCGGTTCTCTGGCATCACGGAGAGAAAGCCGATGGACGATGTACAGACCAATACATACCCCAAAACCCCATCTCCAAAACCTGGCATACTGATATGCTTCCGAAAAGATGGAGATGTAGTCTACGCAGCTTCACATGTAATTCGTTTTGCAGTGGTTTATTTTTTACGAGAGAAATTCACGAGAACACCGCCCGTCTCAATCTATTCCTGTGTTCTCTATAAGTGGAAGAGGTATTTTACCTCGCGGTTACAGCCAGCGAGACTCGGACCATTCGACAGCACCTTCGTACTTTCAGCATAATAAATCTAATTCGATCATGGAGTACACTCGGTACGTTTACAAGACTGCGCAACAAACATCTAAATGGGGGTTCTCCTTCGGCCGCCGTCTAATCTCGTTCGAATAGCTTAGGGAGCAGCGGCCTCAAGGTCTCCAAGATCATACTCGGGTGCATGACCTTCGGATCGTCAACATGGGAAGGCAGCCCCTGGGTATTAGACGAAGAGGAGAGTCTCCAGGTGATCAAGGCAGCATACGACCACGGCATCAACACATGGGTGAGTGGTCTGGTCCCTTTGCGCCTCATACTTGTTGTACTATCTACTTACTGAATGCCCATTTCTTTAGGACACGGCGGACACGTATAGCAATGGAAAGAGCGAGGTTGTTGTGGGAAAGGCGCTCAAGAAATTCAACATTCCCCGCAGCAAAGTAGTCATCATGACCAAAATCTTCAACCCGGTTATGGATGACGACTCAAGGCCGGCGTCGATTAACGACGGCCCTCTGGTGAACCAAATGGGTCTGAGCCGAAAGCACATCTTCGAGGCGGTCGATAAGTGCCTCGAGCGGTTACAAACCGACTATATCGGTAAGCTTGTGACATGAAAGCCATCACTGCAGACATAGATATATGCCCGTTCGCTTGCTGACCCCGATCGTCTCTACGTAGACGTCCTCCAACTCCACCGCCTGGATCGTGAGACGACGCCAGAGGAAATCATGCGCGCCCTGCACGAGGTGGTCCAGTCGGGCAAGGTGCGCTACTTGGGCGCTTCGTCCATGTACACGTGGGAGTTTGCTCGGCTGCAGTACACGGCGCAACTGCGCGGCTGGACCGAGTTCGTCAGCATGCAGCCCTTTTACAACCTGCTGTACCGCGAGGAGGAGCGCGAGATGCTGCCCTTCTGCCGCGCCACCGGCGTCGGCGTCATCCCCTGGAGCCCGCTGGCCCGGGGGATGTTGGCTAAGCCCCAGTCGGCGGCTGCCGGCGAGAGCGTGCGCAGCCAGTCGGACGTCAAGACCAAGAAGTGGTTCGCCGACGCCAACCTCGAGATCGTGGACGCTGTTGAGAAGGTCGCCAAGGAGAAAGGCATTAGCATGGCCCTCGTCGCCACGGCATGGGTCCTGCGGCAGGGTTGTTGGCCCATCGTCGGGCTCAGCAGCGAGAAGAGGATCAAGGAGACTATTGAGGCTCTCAAGGTTCAACTCACGGACGAGGAATGTAAGTCCCTTGAGGCCGGGTATCGACCTCGGAATATCGAGGGCATGTAAATATGTCTAGTAACTGTGATATTGTCTGTGTATGTATACACCGCCATATAACTAGAACCAATGCCTAGGAAGAACAATATAAATTTAACTTATATATATATTCTCTAAAAACACCTGTGTTTAGTGCGCAGGGACACTGTGAAGCTGCGCACTTATGAAGCACGAATAATTGGCTTTCCCAACTAGGCAAAGGTTCTTCGAATGTCTATTATCAACAGCGCAGCACATCATAGCACCGCTAGACGAAACCCTCCCTAGAGCATACGCATACATAGACTATCAGTTAGGATCCCGCTGTGATCAGTCTGCTAATCTGCTTAGAGTCCAAGCTACGTACTTGATCTTTGCGGAATCATGCCCTCTTCCCCCACTCCCTTGCCTTTGCAATGCTCGTGACTGCGGGCTAAAATATACCGATAGGCGGGGAAGCCCCAAGTCGGGTTATACCCATGGTGGAGGATGACGTGTGGAGATCGGCGAGAAAGCCGATCGGGGGTGCAGAATACCCCTGACCAAGCAGTAGCGATAGTGGAGCTTGATTCTCAGTCCAAGTAAGTCGCCCGAAAGGAAAGAGCTAGCCTATGGGGTGCTTTGAAAGTTGATTTTATTCCCGAACCAACTAGCATGGTAAAGCAGTATACCAGAGTTCCTTATGTAAGGCATGGTTTTGAGTGATATGTATCAGTCTAGGGCTGGGTATCCTCTAACTTGAGTGACTAGGTGGCTATACTTGCTACATGCCTCGTGGCTTTAGGTATAATCACTCCATCTATACACCCATCTACCTTTAAGTATCTATAATTGGTCGGCCCTCTGTATCCGGGTTATAGAAAACGTGCTGAGCGCTGGGCCATATCGTCAACCGTTTTCACTGCGGATACTAAGGATAGGAGCAGCAATGGCGGCGTCGCCACAACCTGTTCAGGTCTCCTCGTCTGAACTCAGCCGCCACAACAAGAAAGATGACTGCTGGTTAGCTGTCCACCAAAAAGTATGGGATTTGACAGATTTCGTTGACGAACATCCTGGCGGTGCGGACAGTGAGTTGACCCTATTTCGCTGCTGCTATCGGAGAAAAAGGCCGTTATAGAAACTAACGAAGCCGCCAAGTCCTTCTCCAGTGCGCCGGAACCAATGCGACGAGGACGTATGATGAGGTGCATGCGCCAGGCATACTGGAAGCGAACCTGTCCGTCGACAAGTTCAAGGGTGTGCTGGAGGAAGCCAGCAGCGATGTGCCACCCACAGGCACCGTGAAAGAAGCGCAGCGGGAGCACGATAACAAAGATATCTCGTCATCCCCCGAAACAGTACATCCGCCGTTATTCTCCTTGATCAGCGCCGCCGACTTCGAGAAGGTGGCCAGCAAGGCCCTATCCCCCAAGACCTGGGCCTTTTACTCGAGCGCGGCCACGGATCTCATCACACATACACAGAACAAAGCCCTTCTGCGCAGAATCATGATACAACCCCGGATCCTGCGTGACGTCAAGAATGTCAACTTCAAGAGCAATATTCTCGGCCTTGGCAGTTCCGCGCCATTCTTCATCAGCCCGGCCGCCATGGCCCGGTTAGCTCATCCAGATGGCGAGATAGCTCTAGCAAGAGCTGCAGCGTCAGAGAAAATCATCCAATGTGTAAGTCAGGAGAGAGAGCCTGGATTCCAACGTACACCGTACATCTGGTTTGGGACCCAAAAGGAGCTGACAAAGCTGTCATCCAAACAGATCTCCAGCAACGCCTCGTTTCCCCTCGGCAGCATTGTCGATTCCGGCGACCCGGCACAGCCCTTCTTCTTCCAGCTGTACGTCAACGCGGACCGGGCCAAGACGACGGAGCTGCTGCGCAGCCTGGCAGGGGCGGGGATAAAGGCCATCTTCGTGACGGTGGACGCGCCCGTCCCGGGGAAGCGCGAGGCCGACGAGCGCGTCGCGGCGGCTACGACGGTGCGGTCGGCCATCTCGGGCGCCACGTCGACCAACGACAAAAAGGGCGGCGGGCTGGGTAGACTGATGGCCCAGTACATTGACAAGAGCCTGGTCTGGGACGACATCGCCTGGATCAAGCGCACGTCGGGGTTGCCGGTGGTGCTCAAGGGCGTACAGAGCGTCGCAGATGCGCGCATGGCCGCCGAGTACGGTGCTGATGGGATTATGTTGAGTAACCATGGTGGACGGTCACTGGATACGTGAGTTTCCTTACCTTACCCCTTTCCCTATAATAGTCCCTTGGTACGGGAACCAAGTGCTCCCAACGTACCTTAAGATAAAACTCCGGCTAACAGAATGCGTCGATATGTATTAAGGTCGCAACCGGCTATCTTGAACCTTTTGGAGCTACGCATGCGATGCCCCGAGATATTCACCAAGCTGGAAGTCTACGTCGATGGCGGCTTCGAGCGCGGGACCGACATCCTAAAGGCCATCGCCTTAGGCGCCACTGCAGTCGGTATCGGACGGCCATATTTGTATTCACTGGTATACGGACAAGAGGGTGCTGAGCATCTGACCCAAAGTGAGTAGCGACAGGCAATCTGCCATTTCCTAGTCCGATTTTGAGACGGGAAGTAGCCGCTAACAATATATCGTTCTTCGTTCATCTAGTTTTCAAAGACGAGATCGAGGTCTCGATGCGTCTCTGCGGTATCACAGACCTAAGCCAGGCGAGCCTGGATATGCTGAACACGTCGGATGTAGATTATCTGATACGCACACCAAATAAGTTTCCGGACATCCCGGGGCGACGAGAGCACGCAAAGCTATAAATAGTCGTATATGCATATAAGGACATTTTAATAGAGTATTATCGTAGATAGAATAGTATAGAGAAACGATTGTTGCTATTCATACTTACTTAGATAGTACCTCTCGCACTATCCACAGATAGGCTTTGGTCATTACATGTCAACTCAAATCAACTTCATCCACGGAAAATCACATATTCACCAATCTATACCCAAAATGCCGTGTATCTCCAAATCTTGTTCACACCACTGGTATCAATATACTCAACTACCACGCAGCAAAGCATCCTCTGCAGCCTCCAGCACTTGCATCGTCTCGACCGTCCACTTCTTAGCCTCTTCCCCGAGTGGTAGGTACGGCTTGCGCATGCGGAACAAGTTCTCGTTGTCTGTCCCGAGACTCTTGCGCCCCACGAACCACCAGGCGCCGTACTTTGTCTGCGCGATGCCCTTCTTGCAGGCCCACTCGGCGTTGGCGACCTTGTCCTGCAGGTCGCGGGCCTCGTCGAGTTTGCCCGCCGCCCACAGGTCGTAGACCATGGACGTGGCGCGCGGGAACACGTTGCCGAGCCCCGTCACGCACCCGTGCCCGCCCGCGTGCAGCGTCGGGAGCAGGTAGTCGGAGCTGCCGCCGTAGACGCCAAAGTGCGCCGGCTCGAACTTGGACGTCAGCCGCGTCAGCTTGCCCACGTTGCCGCACGTCAGCTTCGTCGCCACAATGTTGGGGTGCGATGCCAGCGCCGCCAGCTGGTCCGAGTCTAGGTCCACGCCTGACGTGACGCCCGGGAACTATACGCGGCAGGGAGTCAGTCAATCTCATGTATTCTTTTCAACTTCCCATGACTGGCACTCGAAAAAGGGGGCAGCTCACATTGTAGACTACTATCGGTATCGGACTCGCATCAGCAACGTCGCGGAAATACGTCAGCAACGCCTCTGTGGATAAGGCCTTAGCCCAATACGACGGGGGCAGCAACAGCCCCCAGCCCGCGCCTGCCTCGGCTGCCTCCCTGGCCAGCTGCACGGTCTCGGCGGTGCTCTGGGCCGAGATTCCCGCCACGATGGGGTAGTCCGGCTTGCCCATGTCGGTGACGGCCCGGCAGGCGTTGCGGAGGATCGCCTGCCGCTCCTCGCGTATCAGCAGCGCCAGCTCGCCGTTAGTGCCCAGGTACACCAGGCCGTGCATGCCCGACCGTACGAGGTGCTGGCAGTGCTTGTACATGGCGCCGTGGTCCACGCCCTGCTCGGGCGTGTCCTCATACAAGGTGATGACGGGCGTCCAGACCCCGGCGGGGAGGGGCTTCGCCTTGGGCTCGGATATCCGCGAACTGCTGCTCATTGTGAAAAGTCGATGTATATCCTTTTGATCAACGGAATACAAGTGAGTATGTATAGGTTTATCGATGCCTCAACAAACTAGCGGATTACTTGATATAGGGGAAATTGTTATCCTGAGTACATGTGTACCTTCGAAGGGCAATAAGTGTATTTGGAGGTGTGAGAATGGGAGAAGGAAGAATATGAATAACTCAGACGTCTCTTCCACGAATTCGTCTGTTTCCAGAAGCCGAATAATAGGAACGTAATTGAAGATGTAAGTACTCCTCTTCAGTACTCTCCCCCCACACAGATGGGACGTCGCCAGCTGCTCCTAACTTCCTCCTTTGCAGTAGAAGGAATGCCTATCATCTCCTCCGCATACTACCCCGCCGTGGGGCAATTGGAGAAGGGCCCCCCTTTTCCGGCAGGCACGACCGTTCTACCCCCCACCGGCAGCTTATACCACGTAGTTCGGCATTCTCTCCGAATTCCAACCAACCGATACTTCGCAGGTTGAGCGAGGGGGAGGGGACGTGCCGAGTTGCCATCGTGGCGGATAGCTCGCTCAGTAGGGTCGGGTATAGGTATAATGGCCAGAAAGGAGAGGGGGGGGTAACGAATGTGAGGTCACGTTGTGTTACGCTGGACATACCTGTGGTAACATTTGGTTACATCTTGGTTAAGGCGTCCTGCCCACTTATGTTGGTTTACAGAATGGGTGAGAGTATGAGCATCAGCTCGATTTATTAATGAACGATGCAACAAAAGCCCAATACATAATGCAAAAACTTGGCGCACTCGCAGATTACGACGAGCGGTTTTGGTCCATGTTATTACCAGCACGTTGTAATTATTTCTTACTATAGCTATCTATATTCCCGTAACTAACTACACGTTCTGCTTTTCCTCCTCGCTCTCTTCTTGAGCCCTATCATGCACCGCATTGACATCGTCGACGCCCTGATCCTTGCCCGGGTGTAGCAAGTCGTGCCGCCAGACGGCGCGAGCGTGCATGAAGGCGCAGAAGAACCAGAAGCAGATGAGCACCACCGTGAGGCCGGACGCGACGCCGTTGACGCCGTCGCTGCCGAGGGCCTTGCCGATCTGCGCCGTCGCCATGGCGAGCCCGGCGTTGGGGAACACGAAGGCCCACCACTGCAGCGAGAAACGCATGCGCCGGGCGTCGCGGATGATGTGCATCGTGGTCACGCCCGAGAACCAGATGGCCACCATCCACAGGAAGAGGCTCGCGGGCAGCGCTACGGCGAGCCAGACGTCGCCGACGGCCAGCGAGGTGATGCCGAGGAACCCGGGCGGCATCTGCAGGTGGGCCTGCTGGCCCAGGGCCAGCAGGCCCGCGGCCGTGTACGCCGCGGGGCCCACGGAGACGTACATGCCCGGCCGGAGGCTGGGGTCGGGCATGTCGCTGCGGATGAGGCGGGTGAAGTAGACGCTGTACATGAGCAGGGACAGGACCCAGCCGAGCCCCTGGCCCGAGATGCCGGCCACGATAATCTGCACCGCGGCCGTGGTGTCGGGTTGGGTCTTGGCGATGACGGCGGCGAGCGGGCCCGAGACGAGGAAGGGGTAGGCGGGCAGGATCCAGGCGGGCATGGCGTCGCTGACGTGCAGGTGCTCGGTCTGGAAGATGATGTAGTACTGCAGGACGGCGACGAGGGTGGCGCAGGCGAAGTACATCCAGAACAGCACGCGCAACGCCGCGACCAGCCACGCGCCGCCGGGGACGCCCCCGAGCCCGGGGACGCCGTACGCGGCGGTACAGTTGAGAAGCAGGGCCAGCGAGACCCACCAGGCGCCGAAGAAGAAGCTCTCGGAGGGGTGGTGTAGCGAGGCTATGATGGCGCGGGGCTTGAGCGCGAAGCGCATGGCGATGAGGAACGAGAAGGAGAGGAACAAGACCATGTCCAGCAGGAAGACGATCTTGCCGATGGTCGTGAGCCCCGGGAAGGTGAAGGGCTGCTGGCTAAGCAACGCCGCCAGCGCTCCCGTCGACATGGTGCAGGGAAACCATCCCCAAGTGATGCGGGTCACCCTCAGGCGGAAAGGCAGATGCCGCCGCCGGGGCTCATCCTGCTGCGACTCAGAGCCCGTCTCGCCGCCGTGGTTCTTCTTCCTGTGTAGCATCTCTCGTGTTTCGCCGTGATGCGTTTGTTAGAACCTGAAGTCTCGAGTGACTAGTTGGTGGACAAAGTTGAGGATGCCAACGCCATGACCCCCGACGAGGTAGGTTGAGTAGTAGGGCCCCCCTGACCGAAGTTCTTGGAGTTCGTCATCCATATCCCACACTAGATGGCCTATTCCAAGGCATTTGATTCTTCTAATTAACCCAAGACATAGTTGTAGAAAAATTCTAGGTGTTTGTCGGCAGGCGGCCCCAGTGTTAGCGGCAGGCTTAACTCTCAACAGTTACATCATACTGGAGCCGTCTGCAGCGTGTGGGCTGCGATGGGTCCGGGTATCACGGCTAGATTTCAACGTCTTGGCCGTGCCGATTTACCCAGTAAGCCAGCAGAACCTCTGAATCGTTGAGTTCCATTTCATCTACTTTTAGCTTCACGACTACCGTACTGTAGGCCTGGGCCGACTAGTTTACCATGTGGCAGTGTGCCCGTTATCGTGCATTGGGATGGGATGCGCACTAGTACATATTGACTATTCGAATTAAGTATTTCTCAATATTTAATTGGAGTATCTTTCATGATTATGGACGTGTCGTCTTTCTCGTAGATGGCGACATAAAGAAGCCTAATAAACATTAGATCTCAACAACTATCATTGATCCTCCGTCGGCTGTCTCGGCTTAGGCGCCAAAGACAGTCAGACTGTTCTCGATCATCCAGTTCATGGCCTCGGCACGGTAATCGTCAATCTCAACGTGCGACCCCTGGCCCTCGACGGCGAAGACCATGTTCTGGCCGGCGCCGCCGCCGGCCGCGAGGTCGTACTTGGGCCACGCGGGCTTGACGTTGGCGCCGTTGGGGTCGAGCCCGGTCACGAAGTTGATCCAGGCCGACGAGATGGTGAAGGCGAGGTCGCGGTTCGCGGCGATGCCGGGGGCGTCGGCCGGGAACGGCTTCTGGTCCTCGGTGTAGCCGTCGCCGTTCAGGTTGTTGAAGACGTACGCGACCTCCTGGAAGTGCGTGGCCGAGACGGACCCGGGCGTGCCGGGCGTGGTCACGTCGAAGCGAAAGCTCCACGAGGGGAGGCCGGCCTTGGCCCAAGCGATGTTAGCGCCGCGGCGGGCGTAGTGCATCATGAGGTCTCCGTACAGAGCGTTGCCGCGGCGGTACTGCAGGCCCATTCTCTCAACTCCCTCGGTGGAGGCGTTGACGACCTCGGGCCACGAGGCCAACGACGGGATGCCGACACTCTGGATGTTGGGGTACAAGGCCATCAACTCCGAGGTCAGTACTTCGATGGACTTGCCCGAGGCCTCGGCGGCCTGGGGGCCCACAAGGCCGTTCTTGATAGACCATTCGAAGTCGGCGTCCGTGTTGATCGGACCGCCGTTGGGGCCCCTGCCGCTACCGAAGGCGGTGCCCTCATCCGTGTTCTCACCAATCAAAATTGGGATCTTGGGGAATTTGCCGTTGTTGAGCTGGTTGACGGGGTAGTCAGCGAAGAAGTCGCCGTCGAACGCAGGGGCCCAGGGGCCGGCAACTGTGCCGTTGAGGGCATGGTTGATCTCCTCGAAGGGCGCATTCCGAAGGCAGGGAATGGCATCAGCAGTACCAACGGTAGATGCGCACGAGGTCACGTTCGTAACAAGGTTGTTGAACGTCTCCTGGCGTTTCACGGTGTCGTTAAAGCCACCGGGGAATCGGAAGATGCTCTGGCCAAAGCCGGACTGGGCCATGGCGCCTCGGAACAAACCGTCATCACGTCCTAGAAAGTACGATCAATACTGGTTCTGCGTAGGTTATTAGAGTATCATCGAACTTGATTTGACTTACCATTGAACGCAAAAACCTGGGCATGAACAGACTCCGCACCGGAACTCTCTCCAAAGATGGTCACCTTCTTAGGGGAACCACCAAAGGCTGCGATGTTCTCGTTGACCCAGCGCAGGGCCAGACGCTGGTCATGGAATCCAATGTTGGTAATACCAGCATCCACAGCCTCCTTGCTTGCGAGGAAGCCGAAAGCGGAAAGTCGGTAGTTCAGGCTGACACCGATCATCGGGGTGCCCTGCTTGACACTGTTCTCGACCATGAAGGTCATGTTGTATCGCTTGTCGGCAGATCCTCCCATGAACAGGCCGCCGCCGTGGATCCAGACGGCCACGGGGAGATCGGCCGTGTCGGAGATCCCAGCGGGCCGGACGACGTTGAGATACAGACAGTCCTCCGAGAGGTCGTAGCCGACTTCGTCGCCACCGTAGCCGATGCAGTGCCGAGGGTAGGCATTTGCCTCCTTCGCACCCTCCCAGGTGCTGTTGAGCGACTCAGCCTGAGCGAAGCGGACGGCCTTCTGGGAGTAGGGCATGCCCAGGAAATAGTCCTGATCATAGCTCTCGCTGTGAATACCCGAGTACGTTCCATTCTTCACCGCGACAGTAGGGGCAGCTGTGCTGGCATCGCCAGTGACAGGGGCGGCGAGGGCCGGGCTGATGGAACAGCCAACGGCCGCGAGTAGGGACAGGCGAAGCATGACGACGGGTAAGCCAGCTCTGGGGGCTCAGCTTGGGGGATTAGTAGGCAAGGAAGGAACCCTGGGATCGCGTGGCTTCGAAACTCTATCCAGATGGTGGCGGCGAGGGCATGACCTATTTATCCTGCCGTGGCAACCCTTGCCTGGATGGTTATATTACTTGCTCACTTGCTCACTTGCTCATCCCGCCCGCTCCTCTCCATGACGTACGGTGTGCCACCCCTTCCACGCCATCTCTTCCTCTCCGCACCGGCAAGTCTGCAAATGCCTGCCAATTTAATTCCGGGCTGGCCTCGGAGTCGGGAGCCTTGCGACACCCCATGACGGTCGACTCATAGACCTTGCTGCGCAGGGGAATGTAATCGGACCTTCTCTCGAAAAGTACTGGACAGGTGGAGAAGAGCAGAGCAGCTGGCGAAGACGATGTACCCTTTAGACCTGAAGAGACTGGTGATTCCATAGTAAATGTACCCGGCCTAGTCGGTCTTCGGCGCATGGTGCGGAGGGGGGGCTATGGGGCGGCCATGGGGCAGCATTCGGCGCGGGGATTCCACGTTGGGTGTGGGGAAGAAGCAAAGGAAGAAAGGAAAGAAAAAAAGTCCCGAACCATGCCACGCGCCTGGACGTGGAGCAAGATTGGCGAGGCTGATTTTATTATACAGGCAACAAGCATGTCGGGTAAACAAACCACCTCCCTATCTCCCTCTATTGTCGCGCGCGCTCACCTTTTTTTTCTCTCTGTTTCGACACGTGGGTGGACTGCAACACCGGCGTCGGCCGGGCAGCATGCTTGGTGAGATACTCCATAGCCATGATTCTCTATGGCTGGGAACTACTCCTAGTGCCTGCCAAGAAGAGGCCAAGAAGAGGCCAAGCAGGAACTGATCGGACTTCGAATCATGAAACTTGGTGAGCGAGATGTCAGCATGCGGCTTTTCCCCCTTCATCTTTTCTTCCCTCTCCTTTCCTGTCATCCCTTTTACATATATCCGCTTATGATGGAGCCATGGCACCACGTGAGAGCCCCCTCTCCTGTTACCTCGTCCTGTCTCTTATGATGGTTGAGTAGCGGTGGGCAAAAGGTTTTTTTTGTTTGGTCCAGGTGCCGGGAACATGTTACTGGAAATGTTCCTGTATTCTCTCTCTTCCCCACACGCGGCACTACGAGAGGCTTGCGAGGGCTGCGACTGGGATGCCGACCATGCAATGGCAAGCTACTGTGGGGAGATCTAGGTCCAAAGCGGAAATATATGCGGAGTGAGAGCGTCAGACGTCGGGACATCTCCGGGAAACCTCTTCTCTGGGAAAGAGCGAGATATCTCGGCCGCTGTGGAGTGACGGTCGCTAGGTATGTCAGTATGTCGTCGAATGACTGACTGCTGATATGCCGAGTACAAGCAGAAAGAACCAAGAGACTCGGGAGAACAAATGATGCCGAGGTACGGAAATAGAGAAGGACATCAGCTGGCAGCTAAGCAGACTGGAATGGCATGAACATCGGACGAAATTCCAGGGCAAATTTCTTCTGCAACGCCGGTGTGTTTTCCAAGGTGCCACGCCTAGCCACCATTCCCCGTAGTTTCGGGAATGTGCATTTATGCTACGAGATTGTTTGTTCCGTGCCAATGCCAACAAACATGCACAACATCACGGGCCATGTCATCAGAATGGGAAAAAAAAGAGCCACATGGTCCCGCAGATTAAATGCCATTTCTTGCTTTGCATTTAAATACAAGTGCCTGCCTCCTTATGACATTGCAACCTCCCTCAACGCAACGTCCCAGTTCTTTTTGTCCCGGGCCATTGTCACATTGTCTGAGGAACACATGATACAAAGTCCGCTCGACTAGATTACTTCTCAACTTGCTGTGTGTATACAATCCACTTCCACCTCCTCTCTGATGCCTACCATCCATGCGCGCCATCCATACGCGCGCGTCCCATGATCCCAAGACGCCGAAGCCAAACATTTTCTGGGGTATTGAAAGCGGGACCGCTATAAAGACGATCCATCCTGAACCAAACCGGCCTATCTGCCAAATCGCACATTTCCGACCCATGCAGCCTCTACCTTCCACCCCCCTTCACCATATGGGGTATCAAATTATATCGCAACGTTCCAACACATGAATCTGCTCTCATACATTACATTAAGGAACCCCCCGTAGCCTGATGGCAGTATGATAAGCAGGGGGGTTCCAGGTATGGTCTTATTATATCGACAGAATGACTCGCTTGGAAGCTGAAATGCAAACGCTGGAAAAACGGACCAATGCAATTGCAAAAGAGGCCACCTAATTGTACATATCACGCCCGCGCCTGGGCGCAAGGCGGCGAAGCTCCACCAGTAAGGCCGGCGGAGAAGTGGTCGAGCAACACCCGTCAGTTCTCCTGTAAGTTGTAGTCTTGCGGAGTCATGTTCTGGGTGAAGTGAATCTGCTTGGATCTAGATTGACCGGGCGAGGACCTAGAGGAGCTGATCGATTCATTCGTCTCCCAGTCGAACTGTTGGTTTCCTTGGCCAGCGCCCATGTACGCAAGAGAATCCTGGCCACAGCCGGCCATGTTGGGATACAATGGCGTTGATGGAAGGCTGTTGTCATTCATTTCGACATAACTAGGGATGTTGTGGATGGACAGGTCGGGAAACTCGCTTTGAAAGTGAGGCGTCAAAAGCGGTTGGTCGGCGGAGAAGTCGAGGCCAGCACTCATAGGATGGACTCCAAGGTTGCTGGATGTGTAGTTTCCTAGCATACCCGGGGTGCCTGGCGGTGTCTTGAGAGACGCGCCGAGACCAAAGGCACCAGAATGAGCACCAAGCATGAGCGTCTCGTCATCGGAGCAGTTTGAAGAGACTGTGGGTTCACGCAGCCCTTGCTGATTGTACACAACAGGTGTCATTGGCGTCGGGGGAGCGCCGGCTGTAAGGGTTGATATCATGGAGCCCGCAGGAGACCGCGCGTGGTACTGTAGGTATGTCTCGGTGTTTCGACCAAAGAACATGGGCGATCGTGGGCCTGCACTCTGCTTCTGAATCCTCCCCGGCATGTTTCCGCTTGCTGAAGCAATCCTGCGCATGGCCGTAGCGGGACTGGAGGGGTCGTTCCGCCTGGCACCATCCATCGACGTCTTGGGCCCATTCTGCAGGTTGAACGGACGTGAGCGCACTTGCAAAGCAGCTGGCCTGGGGATATTACGGCGCGAGGCGATGTTTGCAGGAGGCGGTGGTGATTTGAAAGAATCCGACGAAGCAGGTGCGTCTTGTGGCGAATGCATGTGTGGTGCTAAGGATAGAGGCATGCTTTCAGAAGATTGCATGATGCCTTGCGTGGATTCCGCCGACGCTTCGTCGAACTGCTGCTGTTCCACAGGCGACACACCTTCACATAGAGGCAAACTGTGGTGCATTGTGTTTATTGCTCCCACATGGAGACGGAGGCCAGTGCGGAAATCAGTGTTCGCAATATTCTGATCTGGTGACAAGCCCTCCACCGGGCTTGCTGGCACGGCTTCTTGGTTTATTCCACACGCCAATGATTGTGTCGGCGGCGCTACGAAGCCGTTGTAGCCGAAGATAGCCCCTTGTTGGGTGTAATCTTGAGTCATGTGCGAGTAGTTGAAGGCCATCTGATCTGGAGGGGAGAAACCAAGCGACATGGGTGATTGCAAATCCACAGTGTTGTTTTCTTGGTCGATCTTGATGGGATGAGAAGCGTAGTGTGGCTCCAGTCCTTCCGAGCTAGGCGTAGGGTTCTCGTCGTCCTGAAGATCGGCTTGATCATCATCGTCATCCTCGTCAAAGGACTCGGCAGAGTCGACAGCCGAGTTCATGTCCGGAAATGGCGCTGATGATAGTCGGATGCTCTGGTGGGGGCTTTCGTCAAACGCATCGGAGGTCTCTGCCCTGGAGCCCTCAGGTGTGCTGGACTCCGAGGCCGACTTCTCGGCAGCGCGGCGGGCCTCATACTCCTCCTGTTTCCTCTCCTGCTTTGCCTTGGCACGGCGGTTTTGAAACCAGTTCTATAATTATGGTTAGGCACAAGACCATACGACGGGGAGATTGGGATATCTTACGTTGATTCTGGGCCGCTCAAGTCCCAGGCCATCTGCTAATGCGGCCTTCACCGAGCTGGACGGTTTCGGGTTCTCTTGGAAGACCTTTTCAAGCTTCTCGACCTCCTCTTTCGACAACCGGGGCTTCGATTCCGTCTTCCCATCACTCATAGAGTTGCGGTCGGATCCAAGGTGGCGTGCCTGCTGGGCATGGTACATATACTGAAGGCCATGGAAGCCAGGATAGGCGGGATACTGTTCCTCAGTGTACTGCATAGGCATTCCCTGCCCATGACTAAAGTTGAAGACAGGCCCGAAGTTCGACTGCGCGCAGTACTGCATGTCCATGATGGATGGTGGGGAGTGTCTGTCACTCAATATCTGGTGGTGTTGGTAAGACCCCGAAAGACACTATAGACACTCCAGATTGTTGGAAACAACAATAGAAAAATTCAACGAGTCGATTAAAATAGATTCCCGATGGCGTGGGATGGGTCTCGACGAGTTGTTGCTGGTATATACTGATGGGGGTAAATTAGACTTATGCGGTAGTGGTAATGAAGGACTGTATAGAGGTCAGGTGTGATGTGATATTAATTCCAAAAATAAAAAGAGCTTGGTAGAGAACGAGAGTAATGGTCGGCTTGGGAACAAGGCAAGGCGGGAGAAGGTTTCGCGGTTGTTGGACTACGGCTTGTATAAGAGCGAGCAGCAAGCAAGTGGAAGCAGCGAGCAGCAAGCAGTGAGTTGTAGGTAGACCAAGGGAGTTGATCTGATCTGTCCAGGTCCAAGTGAGACAACGCTCACTCTGGCGACCCAAGGATTTGTGATGCCGACGAGAGACACGCAGAAGAAACAGACGACGTCCGGGATGGATCAAAAACAACACAGGATCACGAGAGAGGGAAGGGAGGGGGGTGGGCACGTAGTAAAGTAATGCTGGTATGGATATGGGCGTGGTAAGGCCATGTCGGTCCTAGTACACAGTACAGTATGTATGTAGTAGTAGGAGTGGTAGCGGCAGTGGGCCGCCGCCCCATACGCTACTTTGGTTGTGATGTGCGCGAGCGCGCGCGAACTGCCCTTGCCCAACACAACACCGTAGGAAGGGAACCGTCTTTTCCGCCCTCGCACCTCTGCAGCCTGTCTGTTACGAGAGTGGACGCGCCTGGGCTGGCTGGGCCGGCTGAGTAGGACCTAGTAGCAACGAGCAGCCTTTAGCTGGGGCTTTTTGGGGGGGGAGGATGTTTCCCAGAGCGAGGGGGGGTGGAGGCAGTCCATTCAAACAAAGAAAAGAAAAAAAGGGCAGCTGTATGTACATACCTTGCTTGGGTGGGTGGGTGAGGTGAGAAAGTGCTCTCACTTGAGAGAGAGAACGAACAAGAACAGCCTGCAGTACAGGGGACGCGCAGGACAGCTGGAGGTACTTCCGATGTACTTTGGCCAAACGCGTGAAGAAAACGAGTGCAAAGAAGCACATCAATCCGAGTTGGAGATTACATGTATGGAGTGGAGCATCTTAGGGGAGAGTGTGGTGAATGATTGGAAGTGCGCCCTGAGAGAAAGTGGTTAAGCCTGGTAACACTGGCAGCCGTAGCTGTACCCGGATGCAATTCCCCCCTCCGCGCGCAGCAGCAACAGTGCGCTGAATCCTGATGGATGCCCCCAAAAAGAAAAAGAGAAGAGAGAAAAAAAAGGGACGCCCTGGCTTGGTGCAGACTACTTTGATGAGTTGGACAGGGGTCAATGATGCTGCTTGCTGCTGTTGGCTGGGTCTAGGTAATCGTCTAGGAGGTAGGTAGTTGTGCACTGCAGCAGCAGCAGCAGCAGCAGCAGCAACAAAGACAAGGTACCTTCAGGGTAGAGACTTTAGAGAGACTCTTAGGTTTGTCCCTTGATCCTTGACCCCTGACAGGCAGGCTTGGTCTGTGAACTCCTCCAGCATTTCCAGCTATCAGGAACCCTCGGTTGACTCCCGTTTGTGGCGGTCGTTTGACACTTTCTCATGTTACCTGGTCTAGACACGACGCCAGACAGACACTCTAAAATCGCATGGAACCTAATTGCGATGGACTAGGACACATGAATTTGTACCGCAAGTCATGTAATGTTGTTCATGTACGTGCAAATGAGGGCGAGAGACCACGGCCTTTTCGGGGACGAACATGTCATTTGCCTGGCCTCACTCGCCCTCACCCTCACTCAATTAGTCAGTTCAGTCAGTCCAGTCAGGCCGCCAGTCAGGCAAGGCCGGTGTGTGCGCACAGAACAGAGACCTGCTACATACAGCATACAGGCGGGCGTGCATGCACTAAGTAAACCACCTCACTACAGATTTCCCTTTTGCGGCCGAGCAGCCCGCCCTGTCATGTCCAGTAAGGCGAGAGAAACAGAGACATCCGTATTTCATGTCCTCCTTTGGGGATTGAGGGATTGAGGGATTGATCGATCTGATAGGATACATACTGTACGTGTACATCAGATACGCTAAGGCAAGGTCCCCTGTCTCCAGCCAAGAAAAGACCAGCCAGATTGTGCCCCAAGCTCTCTCGCTCAAGTGGGCCAGAGACGTGCCACGCGCCAAAAGGCCGGCAGGGGGGGGGGGGAGGGGGGCCCAGCAGATATGCAGATGCACGTCGCTGGATACTGGATACTGGATGCTGGATACTGGATACTGGGTACTGGGTACATCAGATGCCTGATGCGCGGCACCGTACAGCCAACTCTCACTCTCTCAACACTCTCAATCATGGCATGGTACTCGGTTGGTAAGGGGTGCCCGGACTTTGATCCCCTGTCTACAGCTCAATTCCCTTCATAAAGCTTTGGAGCTGAAGGGAAAACTCCATGGGGATGGATGGATAGATGGATAGAATTGACAAATGGACGACGACGACAAGTCTCAAAAGCACCAATCAGTATCTGTCCAGTTGCTTAAGCGCTGCACCCAGATTCATTAAACAAGTCTGGCAACCCCCTGCGCCTGTTGGCACCATAGGCATCTCGAGGCGTGTACGCAGGGCAGAGTCAGACTTTATGATGAACCCAGCCGTCGACGTGCGGCCTCAAGAAGGGGTCCGGCAGTGCGGGGAACGCACCACAAGTGGGTGGATCAGGGCAGATTCTCACGATCCCTTCCAGTGGTGAGCGCCAGTCAACCAATGTGGTGTGTTCCATGTTATCGCTCCCAGAAACCTGCCCACCCTGTAACGTCGTTCGCCGTGACCGGAGACTACCGCACCACCCCGAACGGGCAATCTTCGAGTTCATACGGTTCCAGCCTGGACTGAGCGCCATCGTACTAGGGGACGGGCCCCATCACCACCTCGCTTTTCTTGCAGACCTGTCTTGTCTGGCCGACCGCCTTGTGCTTCACAGTGTGCCAAAGTGCGGTGGACTGGCAATTTCACCTCTGCGTGGGTGATACGCACCGTCAGATTCGACCTGATTAGGCTTCACAGGACATGGCTGATGGACATAGCATAGCCTTTCGTATCGTGGCGGCCTCTGCCTCCAATTGGTGGCTTGGCCTGGATTTGCATGCGCCAAGCGACTCTGAGCCAAGACTTGTGCAGTTGATCCGTAATAAATATGCATGACAAGCAACTACTCTGTAAGTAACTTGCCATAGTCGTCTTTGGGGGCATGATACCACTGCACAGTTGTTGCCTGTCACCTTAGGGGGGGGGTATGGATGTTGTGTTAGCACGTATGTATTCCAGATAACTGGTTGGCAGGGTTTTTAGATCATGCTGATCATGGTAAATATGGAGAGCCTGACTTGCTTACCCGGATCCTACCTACCGTCCATGGCAATTATACATACTTACAGTATACATACATGCTTATGATGCCCACGTCAAGTTATACGTAGATCCCGAAATCCCCATCCCGCCGGCCGATCTGACTGTTACCTAGGTAGGTAGAAGTTGTTGGCAAGGTTTTCTACGTCACCGCCTTCATCTGTAGCCTTGTCAAAAGTCATTGCGATCATCGACATCTTTCGAGGGGTGTTGTCACATTTCAGGCAGTCGTCAACATGGCTCCATCGTAGCCCCCATACCTGCCTGTTCCTATCGCTCGTCACGTATGCACAAGGGAGAGACAATTGGCTTGAGTGTCTCAACGATTTTTTTTTCATTCTCTTTCTAACTACTACGTAGAGCTCGAACTCGGAGGAGCTGGTGGAGGGCTTTTCTTTTCTTTCAACGGGACCGGGAAGCATGTTCGCTACCGTACTCTGTCATCAAGTTGCATACCCCTGAAGCTACTTGATCCGTGGCGCTGCGCTAAACACGCCTCCGGACAGTCTGTTTGTCACATCCCTCATCGCACCGTCTGCAATGTGGTTATGATTTCTTTTTTGCTTGCAGGACTGCAGCTCTGGCCGCACCGTAGTACATAATGGCGTGACGTGATGCGCCTTCGAAGGGAGGCGCACCCCAGTCAATTCTCGCCATCGGAAAGCCGCGACATCCTTTCCTGAAAAAGAATAAGACTGTTGCCCGCATTTCACCAGCACGCCTCAAGGAGACGGAAATGTTTTTATTTCTCTCTTTCGCATCCTGCTGCCAAGCGTCATCACATACCCGTGGTAGTGTTGCTCTTTGGACGCTAGGTAAGTCATGTACAGTAACTGGGAGCCTTTGCTCACCCATAGTTGCCTGCGACCCAATTGCATGTCTTGGAGATTATAAGCAGCAGTAGGTTCTCTATAGGCCCGATTTAACAGGCCATCAAGATGCACTGGTTTCTATAGCCCCCAAGAGAATAACCTAACCTCCCGAAAAGCTACACACATCCAACTTTCCGGGACTACGGGATTACGGGAAGATCTTATCGCCTGGAGGCCGTCAGATCATCTGCTTGTTGCCTGTCCAAGTGAAGGTGGGATCATCACTACATATTTTCTTACTCACTAGAGGGTAGCAAACAGCACAATCCCCAACTCTTCGGAAACCTATCCGACGGTTTGAACGGCTGGTGAGGCGTCTGCCAAACCACTGAACTAATGTGAGAGCTAGATTGAAGTTTTCAACGGCTCTAATCCCCAACCTGTCATGCTCAGTATGGCGTGCCTAGCGACAAACAACGGCCGGCCCGGCTAGGTTGCTGTTCACTACTAAGAGAGTGCCACGGTGGGCAAAGAGGCCCCCTCATCAGTAAGCAGCGGCAGATGTTGACTTCATCCGCAAAAGCTATGCCGGAGTCCCTGCGATGGTGACTTGTATGTAGGTTAAAAGGTTCATAGTCAAGCCGAAGGAGGGTAAGAGGGAGAGGATAGGTCCGCGCCGCACAGTTACACTGCGTGCAGGCAGGCTGGCTGGGTTGCATTTGAAGTGGGTGCAGTTGCTATTTCCGTCTCCAATTCTCTTGTGCGTAGGCTGGCTCAAGGTAATTGTTCATTGGTGGACTTGACAAGCACTTTTATGCAGGTGAAGTTGTACTGCATTGCGCAGAGCTCTGCAACCATCAACGACTGTACAGACAGACTGTACATTATTTTTGTATCCCAGATGGGCAGCGACTTACCTCGATGCCCTCGACTGCATAATTCGCTTGGGATCCTGGCGTTCAGCCATCTAGAGGGATGTAGTTAGTGGGTGTTGGGGGCCCAGAGGGGCCAGTCTTCCCGATTCGCAATAATAATAATAATAATACAACAACACAACCAACACAGCCAACAGCGCGCAGAATGCTGCATACATCGTATCATTGTAGAAAGTCGGCACCTGGGGGCGGCTATAGACTTTGAAAGTTGAAGGAAAGACTCCGTCGGGCGGAAATGTCCTTCTGATGACGGGCGACGGGCGACTTGAATGCAATTAGCTGAAAGCGCCCTGGCGCGCCTGGCACGCTATGTAAGTGCCCATGGTGTTCTCGGTTATCAGCTTGTCAGCTATAGATGGGCAAATGATGAATCAGAGCTGGTCCTAACAGCCTCAGTATATTAAAAAGTACTTAACCTACCTAGATAAGATCTTCTTAAGATGTGCAATATAGGTGGGCTTTGTTAAGGTGAACGCTTCCAATTTGGGTGGCATTAGTGGGGTCGTTTGACTACCTTCTTCATCACAATCTACTAACTACCTAAACCTATGTTTTCGACCTACTACTACCTAACTACATAACTTACCATCTTCAATCTGAGCACCTGGCATTGGCGATGTACAGCCAGGCCCTGCGCATCAATGTCACCCTTCCATTGTCGTTGGCTGCGAGACAGATTTCGCCAACGGCTGTTCCGGCTTGGAGGCCTGACGGTGAATCTAGACGTCATCGGTTGGCGATGTGCTTACGGAAACCACTCGTTCCGGCGACCCCGCGCATTGTCGATCCGGCCAGAACAGTCATATCAGGGCAGGGAACACCTATCCCAGGCGCCAGGTGCCACGGGGGTAAAACCTTCAGCCCGGTTTGGCTGGGGGGGGGGGGGGGGGGCTCATTTCGCACCACCTACTCCCAAAGCTTCCAGACCCTTTATTGTACTTGATGGAAAAGACGAGATTGCCATGTCTCAGGCTCTTGTCACGTACCCCCCTCTCGTCGTCTTGCATAAGGTAGGGCTTGATTTGTTCAAGAGAACCCCCCTAAAGTCAATTGGAGTTCCGTAAAACATCGAGGGTGACCTGCTATTCACTAAACGCTGGGTAGAACTGTCAGCGCCTTGGGTACTTTTGACTCCATATGAAAGGCTTGCCCTGATGCAGACACAACCTCGCGAAGCTTGCGCTACGCTTTCAGCTTAGGTCTCTTGGGTCTCTTGGGTCTCTACATGATTCATATGGCTCCCCAGCTTCGAGTCAGCTCGACGTCGAGTCTTTGCTTCGCTCCCGAAGTTCTGGACGCAGGCTGTCAGGCTGTGGGGTCGCGCCATTCGAGCCTGCGTCAAGACAGTTTAGCGGCCTCCGATTCAACACACATCGAGCTACCGTTCTAATCTAGTGCGTGGACGGTTAATTCTAACGACTTGCTTGACCTTGCAAGTGCAACCGATCTGTCTTTGGTACTATGGAAGCGCCCGAGAAACTCATACTCCTACTCCGTGGTCCAAGGCCTTCCCGGAGAGATAGGTAGCTGAACAGCTTTGTGTTGGAGGGCCTCGATCGAACCACAGTGTATGCTAGTGCTTAGTCGCGAGATACCCTTCTCAAGAGCGGCCCTTGCATGCTAGTCATTGCATGGCCGGCTCAGCTTCAACACAGACGCGGACAATTCTCTGCCCATATATTTCCGCGCCGTTCCGCTTTAGCCTGATGATCTGAGGCCGTATCAGGGGCAAGATGAGTTTTTTGCATGGCCAAACGGAAGAAGGCACGGGTAACTTCTGGAGACCCCGACCTGAAAGGTACTGAACCGAGAGATGGATGCTTGCTTCTTCAGGTTCGAAACAATCCGTTTGGCTACTGACGGTACCCTCGACGAGGCCTTGGTGCCAAATGATCTCGTTGAGAGAAGTCATATTCAACCAAGACTCAAGACACAGGTAACTGCGAAAAAGAGAATATAAAATACTGATAGCGTAACGAGAATATGACAGGCAGAGGTTCGTCTGATGATGAAAACGCTTCCAGGGGCTTGGGATTGGCCGATTTTAGGCCCCAAAGATCCTGGTCTGGCGGCCACGTGGTTTTTGGGGTCATCACCGACATAGGCCGACGGTAGGTACTTCAGCGCAACATCCAAGAGCCAAGGGTCATGATCTAGTCCCAGTATTTTTCCAACTAAGTACCTACACAAGTACCGGCCATCGACTCTCTCATTCTCATCAATTGATTTGATTTGCAGTCCCCCCGCCGATGTACCTGAGAGAAGAAGGTAGGGAGCTCCCTGCATCATATCACCTTCACCACATTTAAGTGCATTGACATATCAAATCATTCTCAATTGCCCATCCAAAAATGCGATCCGACAGAGGCTAGGCATGGGCATCGGAAATCAATGACTGCAATGACAACGAGTATAATGTTGTTCAGCTGCGAGACCAGCGCCCAGTGTGAGGGAGGATAGAGAAGATTTCGATACAGCCATCTGCACAGCAGATGGCATAGCGCTATTTTTGTGAGTTTGTCGGCTGCAGGCTAATACCACAGCTAATAACCAACCGCTATTGATCAATCTCAAGAAATTGCAAAGATGGGCCGCACACAGGAGTTTCTCTTTGCCATTTTGGGTACTAAGTGCAGCGATAAAAGAAGAAAAGAAAGTGGTGGAAAAGGCCGGTAAGTATCTTCATAAGTATGTACGCACTGTACATACAGCTCTTCCCTTGCCCATTGCTGCCTCTCAGAAATACCGTAGTTGTTACCGATGAGTTTATCATGTCCTATACCATCAGTCTCGGGGACTGCTATGCGTTGCGTTTTCGTCGGCGATAGGACGAACCGTAAAGCTGGGTACAGTAGCTGCCAGCCAAGAACCACGATAATGAAGAGCCCCCCCCCCCCTAAACGTGCCTGCATGACGGTGATAATGGCGATGATGGTGATAGGCTTCAATAGCCCAGCCATGCCTGTATTCGATCTTAACGGCTCTCTACTAAGGACAGGGAAAGTTGGTGTTGGTTTGCTCGCTCCCACCCTGTTGTGTACTGTATTCCTCCATTCTTATATTGTTCCTGCAGAGTCCGCCCCGGCCAGGCACAATGCAGTAATGCAGGGGCCGCGGGAATTCATCAATCAGCTTGCTTTTTGGTGCCATTTCCTGTCTTGAAATGGTAACCATGATGCGAAGGGAAGATAACAACAGCCAGCCTTGCGGTAACGCCGGCAGCATCTCCAATTAATCAACTAGTTCCATTAACGACCCCAGCGAATACGATGCGACACGATATGTCAATCCATCAGGATTGTGCGGAGTATTCTTCCCAGCGTATAACACCTCGCTCTTGAGCTAGCATGCATCAAACAGAGACGAACATCATTTCACAGCCTTGATGATCGCTCTCCAGGTATCCCGGGAATCGCTCAATAATGGCCCTGATTGGTCAATGGGGAAGGCATCGGGGGTTACTCATCAGGTCGGCGACCTCTATTTGGGGGGGCTGTACCACCATTGGTTCTGCAGACGCCCCTCGGAAAGCTTTTGCGTAATTCCGTCGTGATCTCGCAGATGCATGTCCTGAGATTTGCTTCCTCCACAGGCAAACGCTCCCTCCGAACGCGAGAGTGAGAGAGCGAGAGAGCGAAAGCACCCAGGTTCCTGTAGCTACCCGGCGGGCCCTTGCAGTGTGTCTATCCTCTTTTCCACTCCTCTCTTTTCTTTTCCTCGTCAAATGGGACATAGCATCTTGCGGGTCGTCCAGGCACACAAACATAGACATACACATACATAAATGTCATCGTCAGCCAAGCATCAACGCACATGTACTGTGGTTGAGCAAGGTTTGAGTATAACCAAAGCCCTGGGTTGCATATCTCCTCCCTAGCTCACTGCCAGCCAGCCATGCTTGTGTCAATTGATGAACCTCTCTGTGCTGGCTGCCATCTAGAAGACCACGACCGGTCCGTCGCGACACCCAAACTACAGGACACGTACGGCAATTATCCCTTGCGTCGCTTTCTCTTTGATTCGGTTCAGAGATACGAAGTCGAGCTGCGTATCATCCGGAATGACAAGGCGAAGCCTATCAAATAACCCGAACTGGTGAAAAGGCAAGCATTGCTTCACCCCCACTGCTGCCAATCTACCTGAGCTTCTGAGCTTTCTAACACCAAGATGCTTGACTCTGGCAGCCATGGCCCTTCCACGTCGCTCACCGTGTTGTACGTGTGCTGCCGGTAATCGCTCGGGCCCTTTTTACCACCGCCAGCATATCGTCTTCTGCGTTCAACGGCGTACGCCACGGCGATCACCATTGACATCGACATTCCTCAGCTCAAAGACCAGGTCATTTGGGAGCACGTCCTGATCTTGATCTCGGCGGGGAAGATGGTCTTAGATCTGATGTAGACGGACCGAATCCGAGTCTAACATTTTCTTCCATGACAACTTTCTAGAAGGGCGTCGCGACTCACACGCGAACCCCCCTTCCCCTTGTCTTGTTGTTGTTTGTTGTGATGGTGGTGATGAGGATAACCGTGACTCGTTTCACACTGTCCCTTTTTTTTCTTTGCTTTTGATCCTCCTGTCAGGCCGCCCAAAGTCGCGGCGGAACCGAGTGGAAGGTCAATCTTCGTCATCATGCGAGACGAGACATGTTCGCGGGGTGTATTTTCCAAGACTGCCCAGAATCTCGTGAGATACAAAGTAGATCAGAAATTACTTTATGTTCCTCGTCAAACCAACTCCCTGTTTAGCTATCGTGGGGGGCACCGGTTTTGAGAGGTATTGTTGCATTGCGTTTGGGGGATTTTCCCACATCAATAGTTCTGGAGATCCAAATACTGACCTGACATGGGTCTGCCTAATATCAAGGTGGTTAGGCTCATGTAATAAAAACCAACTACATACTTACATGTATGCATTCTCTGTGCCTTGCTCTCTCCTCCGCCAACGCCTATCCATCCATCCACATATTACCCGGTGCCGTATGCACGTATGTAGCAGTAGCTTTCATGCTAAGATTACTACGTACATACTTACCTACAGCGCACGCATGTGTGCATACTTGGCTCTTGAGCCCCAAACTTCAACGGACTCTGGTTACGGCAAGACGAGATTGCGGTACGGTACGGCACATCATGCGAACAAATAGGAACAATTGACAAGTGTCATGTATGAACGGCTACACGAATGAACTATTGCCCAAAATGGGGTCGGCGGCAGCTGGCCTTTACCTCTCTCTTCCCCCAATCACACACCAATCTCAACTCTATCTTGGATCTATTTTATTTTCCTTGCTGTTATATGCTATATGCCGAGATGGCCCCGAGGTCCAAGGGCTTGCTTGCCAAGTCTATAACGCCGCATCGTTCGGCTCATCCCGGCCAGACTATCGCGAACCTATGTTGGGTATTCATGGCGGCCTCCGATGTGCATGCTTCTACCGAATTCACTAGTTCAGCCTTGTTAGCAAGGTAACCCTCCACCCCGGGTTCTATTCCACCGTGGTTATCGTATGCTGTTGCTGCTGGGACTTTTTGTATGTCTACTTTACGTGTTCAATGCTCATTACGCCCCCGTTTCCCCATGACAGGCCGGCAAATCTTATCTACTCTAGTAAAACCAGAGTCCTTGATCCCGTGATCGTCTACGCATCCGATTCTATCGTATCTCAGTTTGTGGTTCCAATCTGCACTATTGATTTTGTAGCTGGCGGCCCCCTGCCCACCTTACCAACCACCCATCATTGCCCGATTCCTTTACTTTATCATGTGTCTCCTCATTGCGTTAGAGCGTTGGATATCTGCAGCGTCACCACACCGCCAGAGCACTCAACCATCTCCACTGATCGAAGATCTTCTACTATCCAGTCAGGCTGGGCAGCGACCACCTGGTCCAGAGTGTGACTTGTGACCAAGCCCACGACCTTGCAACCCGCAGCCTTACCCGAGAGAATCCCTGCGGGACTGTCCTCAAAGACGACGACATCTGATGACGACGACGAGCCGTTATCGCCCAAATTCAGTTTCTCCTTGCCAAGGGTGTAGCAAGCCGGGTCTGGCTTGCCATTCTCCACCGACTCGGCCGTGACCAGGTGCTCCGGGTGAGGCAGCTTGAGCCTGTCGAGCCAGCCGCTGACGAGGGGCTCGGTGCCCGAGGTGACGATGGCCCAGGGGGCGTGGGCGGCGATCAGGGTGTCCAGAAGCGCTCGGGCCCCAGGTATCTCGACGGCATCCTCACCGTGGAGCTTGGGGAGGAGTCCCTCCATATGACGGACATCTGTGCACTCGGTGTGTAAGCCAACTCACTCATCTATGCGCCTACGGCGGCTGGTTGGTGACAGCAAAGCCCCCCTCCTCCCCCCCTCACCTCCTGAAAAAGGGGAGGGAGGGTGGTGGTATTGAGATTGATTGGGTGCGGGGGGTCTCCAGAGAGAACAGGACAAAGCCACTCACATTCCCAATTGGCCTTCTCGGGAGCAAGCACCTTCAGCATGTCTATGCTCCTCCTTCCGTGCGAAGTCTGCAGGATGACATTGGGATCCACGCCGATCTCTGCGCCGACGCTACATGTATGTATAACGAATCAGTGGGCGACGAAAGGAGACATGACCGCACCCAGCGATTGATGAGCGGTGGTGATAGGGGGCGAGAGCAGTGTAACAAATACGTCCCAGGGGGTAAGGTAAGAAAGTACTTACGTGTGCCAGTGCTTTTCGACGGCTGCCGTGGAATCGATAATGGTACCATCCATGTCGAAGAGTAGGCCGCGAAAGCCTACCTTCACTGGAGGAGCCGTATAACTCATGCTTACAAATTGTCTTACGGAGCTGCCACGTCGAGTCAAGTAGAGTTGAAGGGTACGCAGTGACGTTCATATAAGTGAAGAGAAACAGATAAACAAGTGTTTTATTCGGGATCGGACTGATGTGACCCTATCAGCGATTCTGTACTCAACAGCTGTATCGTGTCTATATATGTGTAGGTGGTAAGTAAGTAAGTAAGTCACCTTGTGTCTTGCCGCTTGAGGAAACTCCGCCAAGTGCTAACCCACTACGGCGACAGCTTCCGTCTCGTCCTTGCAAGAACTCGACTACTGATCCTGGAATTCCTGTCGGCTTCTTAGCATACTACTTGGTGCATCATTCTTACGAGTATAACTAGCCCCCAAAAGTCATGCATGGGCAATCAACTAAAATAGAAGGAAGAACATAGTAAGCCAAGTCGCTGAAGATTAGCATAACGACTCCCGTCTATATTGAAAGATCCATTAACTTCGGACGATGTAGAAAGCACGGTACGTCGATACTTATGAATTTGGGCGGTGAAGCAGTTTTGGTGGGGCGCCTGTCGAGATGGCCGTGAAATAATGATTTTGATTGGCATTGGGCCGGCAGAAAAAGTCCATCCCACTTCCTTCCCGATAAGATTGGAAATTTTGGGCCAACCTCAACACCACGGATACCCTTAACAAAGGTATTTTGTATCAAGTCAAGCAATCTACGGGATCAAAATGCCGAGCATTAATAAGCCCGGAAGTATGTGCTCCTATCCCTCCTCAAATGATGCAAACATTCCGAGTCTGACCAAACCTGTGCTACAGAGCCCAAGTCCAAGCGGACGCCCACCCGCCTTCGACACAAGATCGAAAAGGCGTCTACGGCGAAGCAGCGCAAGGCCAGAAAGGAGGCCAAGAAGAACCCAGAATGGCGTTCCAAGCTGAAGAAGGACCCCGGTATCCCCAACCTGTTCCCCTACAAGGAGAAGATTCTTCAGGAGATTGAGGATGGACGGAGGCGCAAGCAGGAAGAGCAACAGAAGCGCAGGGAAATGGCCAGAGCCGCTAAGACGGGCACATCCGACAAGGACCATACGATTGAGGTCGACATGGACGGTGACGAGGGCGCTTTCGAGGGCTTCACAGAAGACGAAGACGCTATGGACGAGGATGACGGAGGCGACAGCTCCAACCCGATGGCCGCCCTTATAGCCAGCGCGAAGCGAGCCGCCGAGCAGTACGATCGCGAGCTGGAAAGCGGCAGTGATATGGATGACGACGAGGACTCCGACGACGAAGATGCTGGCGGCGCAGATATCCCAGGTCCTGATTCGTCCAGAAGACAGTACGATAAGGTCTTCAAGACCGTCATTGAGCAGGCAGATGTCGTGCTCTACGTGCTTGACGCTCGTGACCCCGAGGGCACAAGATCTCGCGAAGTGGAGCGGACCATCATGGCTGCCGCGAGCGGTGGAAAGCGCCTGATGCTCATCCTGAACAAGGTCGATCTTATCCCGCCGCCTGTGCTGAAGGAGTGGCTCAACCACCTCCGCCGATACTTCCCCACGCTCCCTCTTCAGGCTTCTAAATGCGCACCCAATGCCCAGACTTTCAAGCACGGCGATCTCACTGTTCAAGGCACATCTGCGACCCTCTTCAAGTCACTGAAGTCATTTGCCGCTTCGAAACAGCTGAAGCGCGCCGTGTCGGTTGGTGTCATTGGTTACCCCAATGTTGGAAAGTCGTCCGTTATCAACGCACTGCTGGCTGGCATGGGTAAGAGGGGGGCGGCCTGCCCTGCCGGAGCCGAGGCTGGTGTCACGACAAGCATCCGATCCGTCAAGATCGACAGCAAGCTGACTCTGCTCGACTCGCCCGGTATCGTCTTCCCTTCATCCAAAGACGGCGAATCCTCCAACAAGAAGAAGGCCATTGATCAACACGCGCATCTTGTGCTCCTGAACGCCGTGCCACCCAAGCAGATTGACGACCCGATGCCGGCCGTCAGCCTTCTCCTGAAGCGCTTGTCTACTTCGCCAGATCTGTACCAGAAGTTGATGGATGTGTACGATCTACCGGCGCTCATCTCATCGGGTGGCGACAGCACAACCGATTTCCTCGTCCAGGTAGCGCGCAAGCGCGGCAGACTCGGCAAGGGCGGTGTGCCCAACCTGCCGTCGGCTGCCATGACGGTGGTCACGGATTGGCGTGATGGCCGTATCCAGGGCTGGATGAATGCACCCAAGCTGGCCGTCGCTACTGAGACCTCTAAGAAGAATGCCGAGACTGGCGACGGGCCCATGGCGGATCAGAAGGAGATTGTGACAGAATGGGCCAAGGAGTTCCAGCTTGACGGACTCTGGGGCAACGATGCTGCCACCGAGGATGTTATGGAGCAGTAAATAGGGTTACGAGTTTTTCTCAAGGCGTATTTGATCTTCTTGCTACCTCACCCCCTGAAGCTATAGGTAGAATGGCGTTCTTGGCGTCTTGAAAATAAAACGGATCTAGAGAGTAATGAATCTGATGAATTCTCGATTGCCAATTTTGTTGACTGAATTTGTGTTTTGTCAAAACAATGAATAGTGACCAACGGGATTCTGTATCTGCGTGGTGAATGCTGGGACACAATACATCTACTACCACGATGCCCGTATGTGCTGAATTTGTACGCATCCGAATATCGATATATCAAGTCAAAGGGTAAGCAAGGCTGGGGGAGTGTTGATTTGTTTCTTTTTAAGTGTTATAATTTACCGCTATCTTCGCTCAAGTCTCATTTCATACATGAGCCGTTCGCCTGTTCACCATCAAACCACCTTCGTCCAGATGCCCACGAAACCTCTCGAGTTGGCTGCTCTATTCTCTCGTCTCTTTCTCTATCGACAGAAGACTCGCCTGACTATGCGGGTTAAGGAGACCATCAAGGTAGGTGCACGAATATTGTATGTCCGTCTAATGCGCTCTGCTTCCCTGATTTGATAGAAGGTGGTCGTCTCTTGAGATAGGAGTATTTAAAAGGACGTTTAATTGATTGATTGATGGATGCATGCATACGCCTAAAAGATAATAATGGTGTTGATAAAGTTCTGGAACTCCGCCGCTGATGCTGGATAAATAAGGGTAAAAGAAAAAAGAAAAACAATAATGATACGTCCTCGTATGTTCTTCATGTACTGTGTCGATCCATAAAAATACGTTGTAAGGCGGGAAACACCTGCATGTGTATATATTCTCAAACCCTCCACCCCTTTTGGGCACCAATGTGCCAATCGTGGAAGTAGTATTGTCCGACATCCCCTTTAAAGGGAACCGAAGTTGGAAGAAGTACATGCCCTTTTTGGAAGTCTGGTTGTCTTGTGGGTGTGGGTAAGCTCGCACCCCAGAGTTGGGTTGGAACTCGGGTATATATATGTATCCTCGGATTGCCCCGGGACGAGAATTCTCTTATCATTGGTCGATGGCGTCTGCCGAGTCGTTGTCCGGCAGACCAGGGAATGTTACCGCATGAGCCGACGCGGTGCGCTCAATCTCCGTGGCCAGCCGTTCCGCCTCTTCCTCGGTGTTATTCACAGAAGGGAGCACGCCGGGCGAAGAAGAATGTTCCCCCTAAGAAAATTGATCGGCGCCTTGACGGCTCCCCGCCGAGTTCGGGTGCGGCGTGTTCTGCGCCGAGTTGCTGCCGGAGTCGCTCGGCGTGGACGGCTCGACGACTTGGCTGCGGATGGCCATCATCCATTCGTGCTGGAGCAGCTCGACGGCGCTAGCGCGGCCGCTCGGGTCACGAACAAAGCACCTCTTTAGGAAGTCGATGCCCGTCTCGCTGAGCTGGTCAGCGCTGGGGAGCTGTGGCGGGTTCCCTTGAGCAATGTTGTACATAATAGCCCATTCGTTGTCAAGATTGGACCATGGTCGCCGGCCTGTGACCATCTCCAAGATTACACATCCAAGTGACCAAACATCGACGGCTCCGGCCCTACCAGGATTCTCGCCCTTGATAACTTCAGGAGACATGTACATTGGAGTACCGGTCATGGACCTGTTAGGTTGCGTGCTGGCAGCGTTGACTAAAGTACGGCCCTTACGTGCTATGACTTTGGCAGCGCCGAAATCGACATATTTGATGACACCGTTGTGGTCAAGAAGAATATCTAGTGGGCGTGATTAGTCTCCAGCAACACCGCAAGTGTCAGTGATAGGAATTCGTGACTTACTTTCTGGTTTGATATCGCGATGGGCAATGCCGCTCTCGTGAAGATAGGCAAGACCTTCAAGAAGCTGCAGCGCGTAAACCATTGTGACCTGTTCGTCTTCAATACGGCCGTGCTCTAAGAGATTTGCCAGAGATCCGCCCGAGCAGAATTCCATAAAGATGTATACTCTGTCACGGTGCACCTCAATGCCATAGTAAGACACTACGTTGGGGTGATCAAGCACCTCCAAGACACCCATCTCATCTTTGATCTGGGTGGCGACCTGGGGAATCAGCTTGGGATCCTGTAAGCGAATCTCCTTCACCGCCATCAAGTGTCCGGTGTCCAAGTTCATAGCAGCGTAGACATTTCCGAACGTTCCTCCTCCAACAAAATGACCTTGCTGCCAACGCATAGATATGTTTGTGGCCGAGGATGATAGATAGGCAAGGGATCGGTCGACCTCGTTGGAGAACTCAAGCACACGGCCCAGTCCCTGTCTTTCAGAGATGACCTGCCTCTGCACTTCATCGACTTGAGCGACTTTCTCGAGGCGTTGTTCTTGTATATACTTAAAAGCTTCCTCGTCATCGAGCATGCGGTTTTTGTCGATTCTCTTGAATTGCCCGACGAGAGCCTCTATGCGCTCTCGCTCTGATTGAGCGGCTTGGTTCGACTTGGCTCCCAGAATATCGAAGTGTGAGATCAATAAGGACATACATCCCGAGACCTTGGCTCGCAGTCGGGCATACTCGTTGGGATCCAAGCCCAGAATATGCCGTCCTCTTGTCATACCCATCGCGAATTCCAGAGCCGGGACTGCCCAACGGAAAGACTTTCGGTCGGTCACAGCACAGTCATCGCAGATGAAGCTTACCCAATCCAGTGCCAATTTGGTAAGCTTCATGTTGTTCATCTGGCGACGGTTGCTATCCATGCTAAGCAGGGATCGTTGGCCAAACTCAGTGGCAAAAACGAAGCAGGTCTGAATAAGTTCTGCACAGTCCAGCCCCTGAGTCTGCTTTCGGATGGTCTCGACACTGTCCATGAAAGTGTTGGACAGCTTGAAAGCAACCTTGCGTATCTCCATCAGCCTTGCATTGACTTTGTGCAGGTTCGAACGTTGTTCCACCACCAAATCCAGGTGCATGTCGATCGACTCCAAGAATATCTTTCGCGCATTGATTAGAGGGTACTGCGAACCATCGGCAATCAATCGCATTTGGCCGACTTTGAGATCGGTCGAGTCAATGTCCAATGGCTGAGTGCTGCGGTTACCGAACCAGTGCAAGGGCGTCTCGGGCCGCAGGATCAGCACGTACGGATCAGAGCGGTCTGGGGCCAGCTCAGGGTCATGGAAACATGTTCTCAGGATATTCTGGACTTCATCGTCACGTCCCACGAGGGCAGGCGACGCGACAATCTGAACACCCTCAAACTCATCCACCAGGAAATGGCCGCTCACTGAAAGTCGCTCGTAGAAGCTCTGGAGATCATCGGGAGCAAACGCGATACTCAGATCAGAGGCGTTTTCATAATGGTCGCTCAGTTTTCGTGAAAACCGCTGCAACATCCTCTGACGTACGCGAACAGATTCCAAGACCTGTTTGTACCGTTTACTCATCGCATCCACGGACTCTTTGGGTTTCCGCTGAAGCTCACGCTCGAATGTCTGGCTAAGACGGTTGAGTGCCTTGAACGTCAGTGTGCTAAACTGCTCAGCAACCTCGATGTCACCTCCTTGCAGGTTTCTGCCGATTTCGTTGGCAAAGCCCCACTCCTGAAACAAGACCTCGGCTTCTTTGAAGGTGTTCTTGTTCCTACTCAGCTTCCAGTTCAGCATCTTGAAGTAATACTTCAGAGCATCCAAGACGACCTGGTCAAACGAATCATCGATGCAGGGGGGCAGCTGCCAGCCCGGTTGCGGTTGTAGTACAGTCAAGCACTCTTGCTTGATTCGGATGGCCAGTTGCAGTAGAAGCTCAAATTGTGCGATCATCTGGTCCTGGAGGATCGAGTTTTGCTGGGTAGTCTCCTTCATCTTCTTGGCGTATGCGAGTCGGACTTTGATGATTTCCTCAATCAGACGGGATGGGAAGCTAATAAGAGTGAGGATCTCCTCGATATACGGTGGAAGGTGGCGTTTCTTGAACGCGGCCGAATTCACAATGAGCGTCTCCTTGGCTTTGGCAATGGTGGTAGAAATGGCCGAGAGCATGCTGCGGCGCACAAGGGTCTTGGTTTTGGCTGCGTTTCTCTGCTTCTCCTCGAAAGTGCCAACATTGTCGTCATGCAAAGTCTTGAGCCCATCTTCTTTCATAAGACGGTCCAAGAATGAAGTCTCGTCGCCAAGACCATTGGTGCTTGGTGACCGCTGCTTTTTCATATGAAAGTCAAGGTTGTCGTTGCCCACCCACTTCTTGAGAATCGAGAGTTCGGTGTTGATCATTTCGTTGGTGTTGTACCAGGAAAGAACTGCATCAGAGGCCTCCAGAAATGCTTGGGACTTTGCCGTTTTGTGCTCAGCACCCATAGCATCCCAGGATGGATACAGACTCTCGCACTTTTCGATCTTTTGCACAACATCCCGGATTTGGTCGATTGGAGGCTTCCCGGCTTCACTTTCTCCCTGGACCTCGAATCGTATGATCTCGTCAATAACCCTATCCAGGTTTCCTCGGGCCTCCTCTACCATGCGCCTCTGAACCGCAAGAGACCGGCCACAGACCTTGGAGCGTAGACCGACCCAGAGTTCAGCCTTGTGGGCAGACTTTCCGCCTTGTTGCTCAGACGAACCGATAAGACGTTTCTTTTCCTGCCTGACGACATCTCCCGTCAGAACAGCGGCCAGCATGCCATGCCATTCGAGCCTTTCACGGTTGACAGGATCCTGAACGTCGTCTTCTGTGGGCTGCAAATCATTGTCGTCGTTGTAGAACATGATGGTTTCTTCGTTGTAACGGTCGTCGTATGCGCCTTCGGAGGACGGCGTTTCCTCTTCAGATTCGTCGTCGGTATAGTCTAAGCTCGGGGTGTAGGGGTCGAAATAACCATTCATGTTCGGCTCCTGGCGCATCATACGAAGATAGGCAGGCTCCTGGTGGCGGAACTTATCGGTAGGGTCTTCACCACGCCGAGGACGCGAGCCGGATCGGGTATTGAGTGCAAACGATTGCGTGTTGAGACCTGGGCCTCTCTGCGGCGCGTAGGTACCGGAGGGTGTTCGGGTCAGAGGTAGGGGCCTCTGTTGAGACTGGCGAGAGCTGTTGCTGATTGCGCCGGACGGCGAAGGGGTGCCATTTGTGTCGTTGGAAAGTGGTACCAGTCGCTGCCGACTATTCGTGCTATTGGCCAACGAGTTGGGTGCCAACGATGCCACCGAACCAGAATGACTACCTGCATCGGCATATCGCGCCAGAGAACCAAGTTCATCTTGTCGTTCGAGTTCGGCAGGGTCGTTGGGGTCAGCGACATAGTCGCCGGAGGAGCCCGAGGCATCTGAATCTATCGTTGGCGGTAAAGGGCGCTGTGGCTTGTTGTTCATCTTTTCGCCAAGCATCTCGTGCTCGCCCTGAGAGAAGCGCACAGCCCGCGGCGATGTTTCTGACGACATGTTTGCTGCTGTCGCTGCCACTGCCGGGAACTGGCGTGATTGAGTCGCAGTGGTGACGCAAACAGTGGTGGCCGTGTAAAACCGCGAGTTGGGAGAACCGCGGGTCTGGTTCGCGGAGGAGAGAGCACACTGCGGGTTGCGACAAAGTTGGAGATGTCTCTTTCTAGTCTGGATGGGCAAGCGAAGGCTGTGGCGCCGTTGTTGCCGGCCTGGCTTTTCGATGGATCCTCACCCACGATCTTCTTTTATTAGTTTGTACCGGAAAAGCGGGATGCCAGGTAGGGTATCATGAGGTGTCAACACAGAAATCCATTTGAGCCAAGGAATTGGAGAAACGCCAATCGGGGCGAGCGGCGGGAGAAGAAAAAGAAAAGAATTGGCTACAGCGGTGTATTTCTTTCAGCTGTGCAATATATCTTGGGGGTTTCTTGTTTAAATTCTTCTTTTCTTCTATGTTGGCAGTGATCAGTGATCAGTGGTCTGAGGAGCTTGGTGCAACCAGAAGCAAGCAAAAACAGGCGTGGACGATCGCGATGGCAGTTGGAGACACGATATCAAATCCGACGATTGAAGAAACGAGACTTGGAACCTACATCGGAATTCACCCGTGGGATCAGCGTGCTTGTACCAGCACTGGTTGGCGCACTAGGTATTGCCCACTGAGATTACCTACTGGCCCCAGACCTAGACGACCTTTTAGGACTTTCACGGGCCAAAACCTCCAGGCCCCAGGTGTCGCGGGCAGCTCCAGGTGCAGCATCAGGTTTTTGACCATGCAGCTAACGTCGAAACACTAGGTGCCTCCCTGGGCTGTTAGGTGACCTAACAGCCCCTAAAAACAGTTGTTTCGTTACTCTAACGCCACGTGGGACGACATCGACATCTAGTATGGATATAATAAATACCTACGAGCAAGGACGATGATAACATGAGGATCACGGTATAATTCCTTCTTGACATGCCCTTTTTGGCCTTCAATCTTGTTGGGCAACCAGAGCTGGCCTTTCATACCCTCCCTACCTGTCCATTATTGTTGTTGTTGAACAACGCGGTCACATAAGCGGCTAATTTTGAACAGGCTGCTTGATGCTTGTAGTATGACGGACTTGAACATGCGTTCGGAGATTGACAATCACAAAAAAGGTGCTCAGCTTGCCAGGCACTCGGGTTTCACACGGGCGCTGGCAAGATATGTAATAAGATGCAAAGCGTTAAGACGGATCAGTTCTGGGAAGTTGGAACAGGTTTCTGCATCTTCAATGATGTGATCAGGGATGGTGATCAATCATTTTGATGCATCAATGATGGAACCCATTCACCAATAAGCTACTTTGCCCTCAGTCAGCTGCGTAAGCCACTCCCGATCGATGATAGTATCGATGATTTTGCATGTAACCTGAGTTCGAGAATGGGGAAATTGGAGGTTTTCAGCCACATGATACATGCAGCTTTGTAGCACTCACCATTGGAAGTCGGTCACCACCAGACCACCTGCAGTCACTGAGGTGCAGCCCTTGCAGCCCTTGCACCAACCGCAGAGCAACCCGGCTACTCCCGAAGAAGATAAGCTGGGCTTCAACTTTAGTGGTTCAATGTTCAATTAGTGGTAGGTACTCAAACGCGCTCCCACGGCTCTACAAGTAGCAGGACGCGTCTAATTGAGGCCTAGTATCACCAATGCTCTGCTCTTCTTTCACGGACGCTTTTGTTGAAACTCATCTTTGGTGCACTGCAATGCCATTGCGACAGGCCATGCACGCACTGCTGTCTGGCACATAGAGAAGCTTCTCATGGTCCTTTCGAAACATTGTGCAGCCCGTCCACTATCCTCGGTCAATTGACAACATACTCTATCTCCCTCGATGGAAGGCCCATTGTCCGTCTCCTTATGTCTATAAAAACGCCCAGCCCGAGCGCGTCGCGTACCAATATAGCGCCCGAGTCCGAAAGCCGGCCAAGCCAACATGAGGGCCTCTCTTCGAGTATGTCCGGTAAGAAGCGTAAGCATGATGCCTACGCCATGGAGGACATGTTGAGGCCCTCAATTACCGTTAGGGTGAGTACCAATGAGACTCCGCTCGCCTTGATGCAGTTCTTCTAAGCCATCGTCTTTCAGCCTCACCCCCAAAAGCTGTCTGTCAAGCCCCGCAGTCTTCAGCCTCTCATGCTTCTACCTCGAGAGCATCTGCCTCTTGCCTCTCTCGATCTTGCTTCGCCTCAGGGTGATTTTTCATATGCTCGCTTCTTTGAATCCACAATCAAGATCCTGGATCTCGAAGGTCGCATGGGAGCCCGGCCTGTGGTTCTAATTGCACGTCTCGAGAGTGACAAGTCTGTCTACGCTTTGGAGCGACAGGACAATGGACTCTACTCTCTATGTAAGTTGGGTAGTTGGGTCGATCTGGAGCAGCTCAGCGGTTATGCCACTGTGACGAATTCGAAGATGGTCAAGCCACGTGTCGGGGTTCCAACGCAGGATCCCGACTCGGCGCCGTTAGTCACTCCTCAGGTACACAAGGAGACCAAGAAACGGCGGCTTGCCATCGAAGCCATTCAGTCTATGGTGAAGAAGCCGCTCAGGTCTGCCTCTGTTGTAGAGAGTTCCAACGCGCCTTTGCCAGTGGACCAAGCTGCCGACTCCCAGATCGCCAACCCAGCTACTCTTCCGGCCCCTGAAGCCCTGGTAGTGACTCAGGTAGCATTGCCAATGAATCCAGCACCACCTATAGAGCAGACAACAGCCGACGACATATTCAGCAATATTCGCAATCAGTATATCGAAACACTGTATCATTCAATGGTACGTAGATTGATATCACATGTTGCATCCCATCTAACGATAGCCAGGGTTCTCTAGCCTATTTTGCGAAAGGTCCTCTGTCCCGAGCACGAGCCGCATTCCATCTGGACTGCGATTCGACTTTGGATATGAACGATCTTATAGACTTCTTGAAGAGCCTTGTGTTGTCAACACAGCAAATCGACGCCAAGTACAAAAGCTCGGTACCTGATATCATTGCTCTGGCGAAGACGGACCTCGGAGACTCAGGTGATGAACAAATCGCCAAGACCAAGAAGAGAAAGCCGAAGAAAATGAAACTGGGGAAAAATATTCTTTACCCTGAAGAGGATGAGCATGTCCGACAATGGTGGTCGCTACGCAAGCCACAGCGTCGAGACGACGAGGATTCGACGAAATCTGAGGCCGACGGAACCAGATTGCAGATCTTATATCTCCGCACAAGAGAAACCCAGTTGCAGATCATTCTTATTCTAGAGATCTTAGCCCTGGAGTCCTCGAAATCTAACGCCAACGAGACCGGCTCACAGCTCCCTGCCCTCCCTGGTGATGAAACCGTTCTGGACACGTCAAAGCAGGCATCGGTGAAGAAACGGAATAAACATAATTTCCCCGTCCTCCTGGTTGTGCAAGCAGACCGGCTATCTATTTGGCAATCGACAACACTAGATGGGGTTGAGCTGCCGGATGGAGCCCAGGCTGTAGACGCAGATGGCACTCATCACTCGCAGGGATCAAGCTCTGACCCCCTTCGAGACTTCTGTATCGACATTATAGTGCCCTTGTAAGAAACTTGCTTTAGACTATTCCCTTGGGAGTTACTGACCAGATGCTAGCTACTCCGCCCGGCTTCCACAGCAATGCGACGAGGTTAGCCGGAAACTCGGCGGACCGGTGATGCCATCACCAGCGAAACAACGATCAAGGAAGGCAGAACCAACAGCAAAGCCAAAAAGCAAACCAGGTTCTTCGGCGAAACGACCGACTGCCTCCAAGTCAGTCCATTCGCTTGAGCGAGTTCTGTCCAAGGAAACCGAGCGCAACCGACGCAGCATGTCGCGAGGCCCTAGTGGGATGATCGCATTGATGAGATCGGCCTCGACTCCCACATACCCAGTATTGAAACGAGAAGCCAGCGAGTCTATCAGTCTGTCGAGCGTGCCCCGGCCAGACTCCAAGGGTTCCAGCCACGCCAAAGAAAAGACCTCTGCTGCCGAGCAGGTGTTGCACAAGCGTGCCCCTCCCGAGGACAAATCGAGGAAGGAAGCTCAAGTAAAGGCTGAACTTCAGGAGGCCATTTCCAGCTTGAGAAAGCCGAATAGGGAGGTGGTAGTCGGGAAGGCTTTGGAAGAAGCAGAGGAAAGGCGCGCGACTACGTCTCTGGCCCAGCTGAGAAAATCACGGAAGCCGACCCAGTTCACTCGTTTCCAGGATGTTGTTCAGGCGACACCAGTGGGCCACCGATTCCGAGATGCACTTGGTCGACCATCTCAAGGCAGACCAGTAACAAGTAACCGTTCTCTTGTTAACTCGGTTGAGAAGATGCGTTTATCACCATCTGCCCCTTCAATATCGGCATCTACTCCAAGGAAGCGCAACAGGGATGCAGCGTTTGCGGCTCCCGAGTCTCCTGCATTACCAAGGATGGGTAAGCCCCTAGAAAAGGAGACTGTGGCTACGCCCGCACGGCCATCTACAATGAAATACAACACAATGCGGGCGCCAGCACCAGACGAAGGCGTTGTGCTCGCATCCTCACCCGTGCTATCTCGGCGATCGCAATATCTTGAAGTGCCCGGTAGCCACTTGAAGCACCGCGACAGTGGTATCATGCTGCCGTCCTCTCCTGGCGGCATCAACTTCGCTGAAACACCTGTCAAAAGGCCTCGCCTTGGGCAAGCAGGCTCCATCGATAACTATGTGACAATTACACCAGTTAAGAAGCGAACAGTCGACTATGTTGGCGTTACACCTGTCAAGAATGACATGAACAAACAAAATGGCGAAGCGAAAACGTCGGTATACCAACAGCTTGGTTGGGATGATTACGATGACCTTTTTTGATTTGGCTGTTTGCCAGCCTGTCAAACCCTGTCGGCATAGGCAGGTGAATAGTCGCACTTACCAGTTCAATTATTTGTATTAATTTGTCTTGCAAACATTTCCCGGGGGGTTCAAATTTGTAGGACATGAGGCTACGGAATGAGAAACGAAACGGCATGATTGCATTGAGCTGACGTTACACACAAGATAGATTTTGTTGGCATTGCATAGTGGAAGCTGGCATTGGCAGTTATCAGCGGGCTTCTGGCGCAGGTTTTGAAACATACAACTTCCAGAGTATATTTGAATTTGGTGCATACATAAGTATTTCTTTAGTCAATTCGATTCAGAGACTCCCGAACAGCCGCACCAGGTGAAAGTCGATATCAGTCAAATATGTAATTCTCACCCCACGGCCCGATGTTTGGTCCCTTGTACAGCACACCACCTTTCCAGACATACTTGATGTTCTCCTTCTGCTGCAGCACCCCGACGTCCGCAGCTGGGTTCTCCGTCAAGCCGAGCACGTCGGCCTCGTAGCCGACCTTCAGCTGCCCCGTCTTCGGGGCCTGGTCGCCGACCGTCAGGGGCCCGTGGGCGGTGGCGCACTGGATGGCCTGCAGGTTGGTCATGCCGCACTGCACCGCCAGCTCGAGCTCCATGGCCATGTTGAAGCCGGGCGGCGTGTCGGTGCCCAGGGCGAAGGTGACGCCGCCGTCCGCGATGGCCCGCTTGTAGCCCGCGAGCGAGGCGTCGGCGACCTGTTGCGCCTTGTCCCAGCTCTTGCGCGGCACGCCCTCGCCGCCCGAGTCGAGGAGCAGCTTCAGCACGGTGCGCGTAGCGACCCAGATGACGCTCTTAGCCTTGACGAGCTCGATAACCTCGTCGTCGGCGAACGAGACGTGCTCCACCGACGTCACGCCCGCGCGGATGGCTTGCAGGATCCCGTCCTTGGCATGCACGTGGGCGGCCACGCACCGCTTCTGGCGCCGCGCCTCCTCGACGATGCAGGCCAGCTCCTCGGGGCTGAACTGGGCGCAGCTGACGTCGTCGTCGAGCGACAATACGCCGCCCGACGCCATCACCTTGATGCACTTGGCGCCGCGCCGGATCTGCAGGCGCACGCCGCGCCGGCACTCGTCCACGCCGTCGACGATGATGCTCATGCTCGTGCCGTGGTGGCCCGCCGTGATATTGCCGACGCCCAGGTTTAGGAGGACGTCGCCGGCGGGGAGGGGGAAGACATCTCCGTCTGCAAACCGGTGAAAGAAGCAAAGGTCAGCTATCTCGAATAGATGAAACAGGTTGATTTATGTTCTGAAGAACATTTATTGGTAGACACATTTTTAAAATCGGTATTTAGGAATTGATATAGTTTTATAGTGTCGGGTAATACAAAAAGGGGGTCGAAAGAGAGGATTAAAAATAAAAATAAAGAAAACAATTAGAGAGAATCGAATGAGTGACCGCAGAAGGAGTCGAACCCTCTTGCCTCTAAGTATAGGAATAAGACTACTACCGCTAGGCTATCCCGACCCGGTCAAGGGAATAATGTAATGTTTTGATTTATAAAGCACTGGCAGTGCAGACTTTGCTTTCCGGGGATGAGCCATCGGGTGGTTGGGTATAGCACATAAGCTTTGGTGATGCCGTGGTTGAGTTTGCGCCTGAAAAGGGGGTGGGTTGATAAGAAACGAATAGCACTTACGACCAGCGAGTTGGCTCAAACAACCCCCGCTACTGTAAATATTCGGACCTACGATGCTGCCGTCATCAATAGCTTTGGCGATCTGTTTTCGACTATCAGCGTTGAGGGCCATTCGATGGCGATACTGTAACACGAGAGCCTCTCACCTCACAGCCGTAGCCAGCCACATCCCTTAGTGACGTCTATTGTCGGTCAGTATCACCTAGAAACAAAAACCTTGAAGCACTTAACCCAAGAGCCATCAACACATAGATTCGACTTACTATACAGACTCATCAGTTTTATCAAAATAGAGAGAATGTCTAGTTTAGGGTGCCTGTCACACATACCATATCCGCGTTGCAGCGACTCCCAGCACTGTCGCGTCAAGCGAGCCCCCTGAGAAGCCGGGTGCTCCGCGATCAAACTGACATAGCTGGGCAATTCTTCGGGCCCACCGCCGTCGAAGTGAGAGTGCACATCCCAGAGCCCGGGCATAACGACCGGGACCGAGAAGACTCGGTGGTGCTGCGGCCCGGCGTTGGCGTATTTCTCCGGCAGGTCGGCGGCGGCGCCGACCCAGGCGATCAGTTTCCCCTCAATGACGAGCGCGGCGTCCTCGAGGGGGTCGCCGTCACCGGGGATCAGCAGGCCGGCCTTGACGATGGTGTAAAATGCCTTCTTCTTCGAATAATTGGAGCCACGGTCGTCATCCTCGTCGTCACGGCGCAGAGTGCTGGGCTGCCAGTTCTTGGGTCTAATGGCGATGCCCAGGCCGGTGGAGAAGATGGGCTGGGTCAGCCGTTCAGGGGGCACGGATAATGATGTAGTAATAGTGCCCGAGACAGCCTGGGAGGGGCTGCCTCCTCCTGTGATGGCAAGTAAGTCAGCTTTGCTGTCGGGCCTTGGGCCTCATCATCGACATCCGTCGGGGGCTCAGGAGGTACGTGCACTCAGTCATACGAAGCTTGCTGATTACGGGTCATATTGACGCAGCTTGGCGTTCGCTGGGATCCAACTCGAATGATATGGAGGGGATAGACTTACGGCGCTCTTCAATTGTTCTGACTGTCATCCTGTTTAGTTCATAAGTATACCAATGTTTGCCAGTTTGGGAGCTTGCAGAATCATCAAGAGACAATGATGCGATTTAGCATGCAACATCTATCAAAGGCGTTACACGTTACATGTTGCGTATGCCACTTGTGCCATTCGGGAAGGTCCTTTGGGCGAACATAACGCTGCGGCGCAGTCATCGTCTAACAGGCCATCCTCGCAAGCACTCATTGAATATAACCATGCACTTCATCATTGAAGTATTCGTGAACCAACCATGTAAACGAACGTCATTGGGATCAATATCAAAAGGCTGTACTATAAGCTGAGTAAGTTGGTTGTATACAATCTGTGTCAACCCACTATCGTGCTCTATACGCCCTATGACGATGCGGGGAATCTGACGCGGGCAGTACCCAGCGACGACATGCCAAATCCCCATCAGGCCCATCAGGGCTGATCCAGGGCATTTGTTTCAGAGCGACGACCACAGCCGATGCTATTTCCAGAGACGAATCGGTTCTGAGTGAGAGGATCCATGTGTGGGTATCAAGGTTAGGAACGAAACTTATGCAGCTTGCCCCATGGGCTCTTGCAGGAGCTACCTATACAATATCGATACATGCCCATTCGCATCTCCGTTCAGCCTCATTCGAACCGGAGCCAGTGACAGGTGTGAATTCATGCGTAGTCTGTCTGGATTGGGCGCAAGTACTGTAGGAATCTCGAGGGATCTACGGCCATCAGATCCGCGAGGTTCCCAAAGATGTGTCCTCTTCTAGTTTCTCCTTAGTAAGTACGGGACTGGCGCCTACTATTGGAGGGTCCGTTGTGTGCCGTTGTTGGACTGCTTACTCCCTTAAAGGCAATAGACAGGCGACGGAGGCGGCGGAGGGCGGTACGTATTGGACCTGGACCCAAGACAAGCAGGCATGCAAGGAGGGTGAGGCTGGATCTCGAAAAGATCAGCATAAGGGCATTGTGTTGCCATACTCCGTTACATACTTGCTCATTGGATCATGTGTCTATTCAGCCTCCCCCCCTCGTTCTTTTTTTGTCGAGTATTCCTATCTGTATATCGAAAGAGATGATAGGATTGAACTGATGGCTCGTACGTATCATGACACGGCAGGTGTCGTATCGCCTAGCATGTTCTGTGCGCGATGACATACTTAACCTACATACATACATAAGTAGCAAGGGATACATATCCAGACACTCGAAATAGCTGGACTGGAGACGGGAGAACCCTTGGGAGGCGGCTGGGCAAGGTGGAGGTGCGCAGTGCGCATAAGCGGTAAAGTTGGAGTAGAGGGTCGATTCTGGGTCAATACAAGACTATCAACCCCTGTCTAGCGCAGCCCAAGACTCCAAAAATACCTAGACTTGTCGCAGTGAGGAGGAGTGAAGTGCCTGAAAAAAGACAGAGTGTCAAGTTCAAACGACAAACCGCCCCAAAACAGCTTAGAAATCGCCGCTGGGCGTGTTCAACGCCACCTGCCGATGGGGCCAATGACGACAGGCCATTCCGGCTTTTAGGTGGGGGATGGCCCTGTAAAGATGCTGTACCTCCAGGTAGTGCATCGGCTTATACAAAGCAAGTATGTAGTTGAATGTATGCCTGGTACAAGTAGCTTGCGAATTGAAGACAGATTGGCATCAACTGCATTCAACGCATGTATTGAATGACCCAGAGCCAGACCCGATATTCCTACTAAATAAACTACTTCAACTCCATCTACTCTGGACCACTTCCTTCCTTTCTCTCAGTATCTTTTGCCCATTCTGCATTCTGTCTTGTACGTTGAATAGCTTCTAGTTGAAGACGTAAGTATTGCTGTCGTCCCCTTTGCTATCCTATCTCTCCTTATCGCCCTGCGTTGGTGGGACAGTTGAACTGTTATCCTCGTGCTCAACCAGAGCTCTCGCCGCCACCAACAGACCAACACCTACCAATTGTTTGTCTCTGCAGATTCTGAAGGCTCTAATGACTCGATTGCTCTTTTGCGCAACCGGCGCACTCCTCTGGGAAACGATAGATAGCTAACAGCTTTGCTCTCACAAACAGCCGTTTTCACCATGTACAAGAAGGTCGCTTTCAGCCTGTTGGCTGCCGCCGCCGCCACTGTGTCGGCCGCCGACGCTTCGGATGTCGCCCAGCTTACCAAGGACACTTTCGACGATTTCGTCAAGACGAACGATCTCGTTCTCGCAGAATGTACGTTTTCTCGAAGAAAAAATCCATATAAATTGACCTTTTAATTACCAACACGATGCTAACTTGTTCTTCTAAACAGTCTTCGCTCCCTGGTGGTAAGCACAGGTCTCACAGCCAGTATGGCTACGGCCACCTTTCAATATACTAACTTGCAAATAGCGGACACTGCAAGGCTCTTGCTCCCGAGTACGAGGAGGCTGCCACCTCCTTGAAGGAGAAGGACATCAAGCTCGCCAAGATCGACTGCACTGAGGAGGCCGAGCTTTGCCAGAGCTTTGGTGTTGAGGGTTACCCCACCCTCAAGGTCTTCCGTGGCAAGGAAAACATCACCCCCTACTCTGGCCAGCGCAAGGCGAATGCGTAAGTTACGCTCATTCCCAGCATATCACTTAATTGGAACCAAATCTGACCGTGGACCTCTACAGCATCACATCCTACATGATCAAGCAGTCCCTGCCCGCCGTATCCATTCTCACATCCGAGACCCTCGCGGACTTCAAGACCGCCGACAAGGTTGTCCTTGTCGCCTACATCGACGCTTCCGACAAGAGCTCTAACGAGACATTCACTGCTCTCGCTGAGAAGCTCCGAGACTCTTACCCCTTCGGTGCCAGCAATGATGCCGCTCTGGCTGAGGCCGAGGGCGTCAAGGCCCCCGCCGTTGTTCTGTACAAGCAGTTCGACGAGGGTAAGGCTACCTTCACCGAGAAGTTCGACGCTGAGGCCATTGAGAGCTTCGCCAAGACCGCCTCCACTCCCCTGGTTGGCGAGGTCGGCCCCGAGACCTACTCTGGCTACATGTCGGCCGGCATTCCCCTGGCCTACATCTTCGCCGAGACCCCCGAGGAGCGCAAGGAGCTGGGCGAGACCCTGAAGCCCCTTGCTGAGACCTACCGCGGCAAGATCAACTTCGCCACCATTGACGCCAAGGCTTTCGGTGCTCACGCCGGCAACCTGAACCTCAAGACCGACAAGTTCCCCTCTTTCGCCATCCAGGAGACTGTCAAGAACCAGAAGTTCCCCTTCGACCAGGAGAAGGAGATTACCCTCGACGCCATCAAGGCCTTCGTTGACAAATTCAGCTCTGGCAAGATGGATCCCAGCATCAAGTCTGAGCCCATCCCCGAGACTCAGGAGGGCGCTGTCACCGTCATTGTTGCCAAGAACTACAACGACATCGTTATGGATGACAAGAAGGACGTCCTCGTTGAGTTCTACGCCCCGTGGTGTGGTCACTGCAAGGCTCTCGCTCCCAAGTACGAGGATCTTGCTGCCCTGTACGCCGCCAGCGAGTACAAGGACAAGATCGTCATTGCCAAGGTTGATGCCACTGCCAACGATGTGCCCGATGAGATCCAGGGATTCCCCACCATCAAGCTGTTCCCCGCTGGTGGCAAGAGCGAGCCCATTACCTACAGCGGCTCCCGCACTGTTGAGGACCTCATCGTCTTCGTCAAGGAGAACGGCAAGTACAAGGCCGAGGTTTCGGAGAAGTCTGCCGAGGAGACTCCCGTGGCCCCTGCGGCTACTGAGTCCACCAGCAGCGAGGCTGCTGAGGAGACGCACGATGAGCTGTAGAGAGAGTTACGATTTAGCGAGATATCACATTTCACGATGTACGATTGCACTTTGCGGCTCTGCTCCGATGGTTTTGAGCTGGAGCAACTGGGTCTCTCAGAATGGGACTAAATGGGACCAAAAACTAGGACTAGGACAAGCAAGCCTAGCATACCAATATGGTTAATGATTATATGCGTTTTGATAACAACCATGGTTCTTGGTACCGCTGTGATGGTGATTAAACTTAATATGCTCTCTTAAAATTGATCCTTTGACCAGGCGGACATGAGTCCAACCATTCGACGAGCAAAGGCGGCCTGAGGCGTCTGGTCTGGGCTTGTGGAAAGGCCGGCTGGCCATTCCTATAAGTATTGAACTATCCCCGCAGCCAAAAGGGAGAGATAAGCAGACAGCCCTTTTGTAATGAAGAAACATTAATTAACGAATTATCGTATAAACCAGTTATTAACAGCTAAGCTGGTAGCTATTCTCTACATCTTATTCTTTGGAGGGCCATTTTACAAAGTAAAGGCCGCCCGCTGTTTGCCGGGCAGTTGTCGGACCCCTGTCCTTGGTCGGGTACAGCTCATGGACAGCTCCTCCAATCTCCAATCGATAAAGCAGTCCATCGTCACCGGAACCCAGAAACAACCTCAATTCTTCTTATAAAATCCTGCCCAACCCGACCCGACAACACCCCCCGATTACGATTGCAGGCCATAAGACAGGTTGCATACTTATTCAACATGTCTGCGCGATTCTTCTCTTCCGGGGCTCGAGGCCTCTCGGCATTGTCGCCCATGCGCGCCACTGTCACCCGCAACTTCTCGGCTTCTACTCGCAGACTCGCCGATGCGACCGTCCTGCCCGCACGAAAGCCCGTCGGCGCATTCCGTGGAGGGTAAGCGATACCCCGCCGCGTCGATGTCTCTACGCTTGAGCAAAGCAGAATTGCTAACCCCGGCCAATTGCCCTTCTACAGTCTCTTCGGTTTCCTCCTCGGCTCGACCCTCGCCGGCGGCAGCGTTTACACCTACGTTCTGCAAGAATACAAGGCGAGCAACGAGCTTCTGACAGAGGACATCTATGTGCGTTACTGCATCTAAATAAAAAAACATCCGGGCGAGATCGATCATATACCATGGGGCCCACACGAGATCATTGCGATTGCGGGGTGCCTGGGGGTTGGGTCTTCGCAGATTTGGGTTGGATAGGTTCAGCGGTTTACGCCATCCGCCTACCTATTCTGCAGAGATCACCACGGGGACTCTGTCCTACGCTGTGTCACCCCTGATAATGGTTTAGATGGGTTCTTGCCCTGGACGCCTTGGTTTGTGTGTAATAGATTGGCTAATTTCGAATTATTTTAATCTGTTTACAGGCTCTGCAGGCCGCTTGCCAGCGTTTGAGCAAATACGTTCATGAGTTGGAGGACAAGATGGACACCGCGGAGCGCAAACGGAAGTAATGGTTGAGGCGTCGGAGGACTGTGTATGAGGACAAGGGGATATCTGGAGGGCTGGACGATGTTCTTCTAGGTCCTAGTTGATCCTTCCTTTCGGAAAGCATGGGAGGGGAAAGGCACAACAACGACAAAGTCGACATCCAAAATATTAGCGAATCTTGAACTCTTTCGGTTCTCGCTGCTTTCTTTGTTTGATTTAGGAGCAGAGCATTGAGATGTAAGAATGTACAACAGTGGTGTGGTATTCGGCTTGCTGATTGAGGTGTACAATGGTATCGTATTCACACATATGTCAAACTTGACAATGGCAAGCGAAGTGCGGTCTACTAAACGCATATGACTTACGACATTATGAGACGACCTTACTCTCGGATTGAAAATCTGCAGGAGCTCTAGAAGCCCACCTCCGCCCTCGATTATATCAATATCGGGAGACTACAGTCTGCGAGGTAAGGGTTCCCTCACTCACATGATATACTGTGGACGAGAAAGGCCTTTGTCGAAAAAGCTGGCGTCTGTCTCTTGGCTAAGCCTATCGTTGTTTACCATCTGCCTGTGGTAATTACAAAGAGACTTAGGACAAAATAGTTTGCTATCAACAATAGCGTCTTGGATCCAAACAGTCATGCCAGGAGTGTCGACCTTATACTCGAATCCTGAAAGGGGTTAAGGGGCTAAGGTCCATGATGGTTCTTGGGTGTCTTCGAGATTTTTCCAGCCCTGTTGCGCAGAAACCACTGCCCGAGAGGAAGTATCTCCTGGGCAGAACACGGGCCTTGATCTACCTATCAGCAGGTGGATAGGAAGACTCTAGGGAATACCTGGGCTGGCTTTAATTGTTTTAACATCATGCCTCTGAAACTTGAGAATACTAACTGGTGAGCGCCCAAGTGGACTGATTCGCCCCCTGAGTGCTCTCGAAGATCGTGTATAACTGTGCTTGGGTTTCCAATCTACGTATGATCTAGGCTGGCACTCTCTCAGTCTATTGTTACTCAGACAGCGGTTGTTGCTCAGGTGGAAAACTACCTTGCCATGGGAATAGTATAAAACGGAGCCTACGGCCCAAGTCTACCTCAACATGGCCCTTCTCTTCTCTCACGACTCATCTACTCGGCAATAGGGAAATTACCCTTATTAACATTGTTTACCGTATCCTTTTACTTACCCAGTACTTATCAGACAGCATTCCCTCTCGTTCCCCTTTTACCAATCAACATCATCGTCCCTTGTTACTCGCATCTTCCCCGCAAAGGGACGGTCTCGGTAAGATGATACCGCATTATGTTGAGGGCCGAACGGGCGCTAGGTCTGACGACGGCATTACCACCGATCAGACAACTAAGGGCGCCGCCCAAACCCCCTTGCGAGACGATACGGATACCCGTTTTTATGATGATGAACCAACAACTCATCCAAGTCCTAGCCAAGAATCGACACCGCCATCAGCTGGCGCCACACATAACTCACCTGCGGCCAACTTTGATGACTCGCCTAAGGCCAAGCCTAGTTCCCCTGCAAAGACCCAGGCTGTCCACGGAGGCCACAAGTCAACATTATCTGGAAGCACTGTGGTTGCTCGCTCTCCCCATCATTCTGGCCACGAGGATATTGCCAAAGACGAGCAGTTGCACGACAAGGACCGAGGCGCCGAGACACTCTCTCCCAAAAGCGGCTCTCGCCACTCAGAGCTGGACCCAACTACAAGTGTATTTGTTCCCAAGAAGCAGCGAAAGCATCACTGCTCCACTGAGTCCGCCATCGGCGAGCACCGGCGCATCTACATCGGCAACCTGGAGTTCAAGCTGAACCGCGACAATATCGCAAAACTCCTCGAGGCATACAACGTCTATAAGCCGGAGTGCTGCTGCATCTACGTGCCGCCCCCCTCGGCCCGCAAGAACCCCAAGACCAAGACCGAGCACCAGAACCGCGGCTACTGTTTCGCTACCTTCACCGACTCGGAGAGCGCCATAAATGCCATACGCAAGCTCGATCACATCGAATTCGCCGGGCGCAAGCTCGTGTGCCGCGGCTGCTTGCCTAAGGGCATGACCTACAGCCAGCACCTCAAACGCTCTGGATTTATCGAGCGACGCGGCATAATCGATCTGATGCCACCATCGCTGCCTCCACAAGAAGAACCAGAGGTACAGGAGACGCAAGACGGCCCGCTACATGATCTATATATGACTCATCACGTCCCTCATATGTCGTCTTATGACGGCAGCAGTCCTAACAGGCGTTCGAAACCCCATCTTCATCACCACTACCAGCCTTTGACTTCTATTGGCACTGCTGGACAGCAACGTCAAGAACACCCTCCTAGACGTCTAATTCACCATCATTCGCCTTACCACTACTACCAGCCTGATGTGTATGATCCGTTCCTAGGGCAGCCGGTCTACACACTCTGCAATCACCATGACCACCACCACCATGATAACCCGCAAAGATTCATGGGGCAACAGCAACAACATTTCATGCAGGAACCCATCACACCCATGGTGAGGTATTACACGGACCCTTACGAGGTTCCACCCCCTATTTCTGACCATAGGGCCTTTCTCCTCGAGAGTTTCAGGGGTGGTACTGTCGCCGAAGAAGCTGCTACGGATACGACTGCATTTGAAACCAACGTCGACTTCGACGTCGGAAATGGTGACGTTGAAGTCTACAAACCGCCCACCGAGTCGTCCAAGGCCGGCGGCAGAACGATCGAGCTGTTGAATCTGGCGCCCGTCCCGGGCGGCTACCGCGGATTCAAGGGGTTTATCGAGCAGCTGCTCGAGGAAAAGGGATGCAACGTGACCGGCGTCAGCGAGGCCATCTATCAGTATGATCCACATCGCCCTCTTTTCCCCTCTGTCCAGGGACAAAGTTATCATGGTGCCTCTGCCTCCTTCCCCCTCACCCCCTGCTGTCCGGAGGATACCCACAACTGTCCCCTGTTCTACTGCTACGTCCAGCTCGCGACCAAAGAAGACACAGAGCGCGCTTTCAAGGAGTTGAATGGGATGGAATTTAATCATGGTGGCGAGGTCCGGCAGTATCGGGTGAATAAGGAGTGGAATCTGCCTCGCTCCAACTGAGCTGATGACGTACATACGGACTTCTGTTCTGCGACACCACATCATGGGTCCGGATACAGATTTCAAGAAGAGATGGCATCTTCCCTCGCTGATGAATTGATACTTGATGATATCGCGAACTGTTGAGCTTTGCTGTTGTGGCAGCTTGAGATTTAGCTATGAATCCACACTCTATCTTACATGATTTATTAGCACAAACACACTCAACACATCGTGTATTGCTATTTTCAGAGCACGACCAGGTCGACCGCCATACGCGAGACTCGATCTCGATTGGACGCGTCGTCGGGTTTGAGAGAGTAACACACCCAGAGATGCCAGCTAGATGCATATGTAGACTTATCGCTAGTACTAGACCGGCGAATGAATGAAACTGGGATTTCTTTGCTGTTTACCCCTGTCCGATATTGGAGCCCAAAAACCCACCATTCAACCAAAGGGGCGACACGCACGCACTTAAATAGATAGTACGCAAGTATATATCATAGTAGTTAACCAGGAACAGTTCAAACGCGCAGTTGCATACGAATCCTATGGCATGTCATCGGCTGATTTTCATGTTGTCGATACTATACTATGATGTATGAACATAAAGAGAGATCTCCTTCCTCATCGGGCCGGCTGCGCGCGCAAGCATGACGGCAGCAGCTACGTAGCCAATCGTCGAGCCGAAGCCGAAGCCGAGAGGAGCAAACAATGCCGTAGGACTGCAGTCTTATCGACTAAGTATATATGTAGCCAATCTCTAAGCTTTGAATGAAGGTCCAGCGCCGAGAAAGATGATATCAAGCTTTTATCTAATCGACCTCGCAGCACAATCTACTCTTTGACATAATAACAAACCTTGTATACTCAACATTACCCGCTAAACGATTATCTTTCTCGGCGCCATGGGCGGTGGCGAAGCAATGCCTGGGTTCCCACACCCGAACCCCGTGACGTCCTACTGGCAACTACCCCCGCACCGCATCGCCGACCACCGAACCACGGAGGACCTGCCCACCACCACGACCTGGGACTACGTCATCGTCGGGTCGGGCATCACGGGCGCCGCCGTGGCCTACAAGTTGCTAACCCGCGACCCGTCCCTCAAGATCCTGATGCTCGAGGCGCGTACGGCGGCCTCGGCGGCTTCGGGCCGCAACGGGGGCCACGTGCGCGCCGGCTGGCACCTCAACTTCGCGCGCTACGTCGATGCCTTCGGCGAGGACGCCGCGCTGGCTTTCGAGCGCCTCGAGGCCGCCAACGTGGCCGACATGGCGGCGTTTGTGCGAGAACACGACGTCGACTGCGACTTCCGCGGCGTCACGACGGCCGACGTGTACACGACGGCCGCGTCGTGGGATGAAGCTCTCGCTGTCGTGCGCAGACGCCAGGAGGTCGAGAAGCGTCGCCCGGGCCAGGGGGGCCAGTTCATCGAGAGGCGCGTCTGGGAGGGCGAGGCGGCCAGGGAGCGTATCGGACTGCCGTCTGCGGTGGGGGTTATCACGTATCCGGCGCACACGCAGAATCCGTACCGGCTCGTGTGCCGGATGCTGGAGCTGGGGCTGGAAAAGGGGCTGAACTTACAGACCAACACGATGGCGCTCCAAGTGGCGCCACTAGGGGAAAGTAATGATGGTGTTGGTAACAACGACCCGGCGAAATGGCAGGTCGTCACGGATCGGGGCACCGTCAAGGCCCAGAAAGTCGTCCTGGCGACTAACGCCTACACGAACGCCCTGCACACCAAGCTCAGACAGACGGGCTTCCTGGTCTCGGGACGTAGCCAAGTTAGCGCGATCCGCCCGGGAACTAACATGGCGCACCACCCTATCATGAAGAACCTGAGCGCCGGTCTCAATGACGTCGGTAACGGCGACTACTTCGGGATCCGCGACGCCGGTCTTCCCGGCGCGGGCGATATTCTCTACGGCGGCGGACGCAGCGTCTCCAAGTCGCTCCACACCGTCGACGACTCGATCCTGAACGAGGAAGTCGTGGCGTACCTCCAACACACGAGCCGCAAGGTATTCGGACCGGAGAAATGGGGCGATGAGGGCGAGCCGGTCCGCGATTGGGGCGGCATTACTTGCTACACGCCGGACACGTTCCCGCTCGTAGGCGAGGATACTACTACGCAGCCCCAGAAGGGCCTCTGGATGTCGGTGGGCATGAACGGGCACGGGATGGCTATGGCGTTTCGGTGCGCCGAGGCGCTGGTCGAGATGATGACGACGGGGGAGGCGCCCGAGTGGCTGCCGGAGCCGTTCCGGCTCGAGCGTGTGTGGAACAAGGAAAGGGTTCACCTCAGCAGCCTGAATGCTTGGGTCACGGTATAAGTTGTGTGGTGAGAAATTGGGGGGCCCCGTTCTTTTGGCTGTGGTAGGTTGTGAGAATCCCCGGGGCAAAGACAAAGAGCAGGATGCGAAAATCCATACCAGTCACTTACCCCATAAGGTTCACGGGCACACAGTGACAGTAATAAGAGGGAATCACCCATCCAATCTCAGTATGTGTATCAATGGATCACAAAAAGGGGTATACGCGCTTGCCTGCTTTCGTATTACCAATCAGCATACAGGAATAACTTATCCAACTACCCCTCGACCCCTGGCCCCTTACCCTGTCATCATTCCTCACCCTTTCGTCGCCCTTCATCGCCGACGAGGTCTGTATTAAAAGAAATAAGCAAGTACCTCAAGCCTGATGGGCGGCCAAACTCAATCCGACTACTACTTTGGCATTGCGATACACTTTACCTACCCTATGGAACATGGAAATTCACAACCCAAATTTCGGAGGCCGAGTGAATTTGCTCTCATGGTTATTTTCAACCAGATCTCTTCTTCTCTGTTGTGTTTCTTTGGCCTGGAAGTCTCAGACAAACCCAGTTTGAGAAATCAACTGAATCACCTATTGTCACTCGGCCGTGGAAACATCCACAGGCTACCATCCGCTTTCTTTTTTTCCCATCACGCCTTGCGCGCAATGATAGCCCCTGGTTTCCTATAAATATCCGCCTGGCCAGTCACGTCCGGTAAAAGTCAATCGTCGAAGAACAAAAGACACTATTTGCTGAAAAGAAGACAACAAAACTACCACAACAACAACAACAATGTCAGGCAACGACGATACCCAGATGCACTACTCACCCTCCCTCAAAGAGACCTGTCTCATTTGCCATCAAGAATCTACCCTCTCCGAGCTCGTTGCTCTAGGATGCTCTCACATCTACCACCCAGAATGCGTCTCCAGATGGTGGGTCATGGGCCAACACAACCAATGTCCCTACTGCAAGAAGATGACTGTCTACTACGGACATGCCTGCGGCCAGCCCGGTGCCTGCATAAAGGCTACCTTCCCCTCCTGGGCCAAGGCCTTCCCGCCCGGCCCCCTGCCAGGTACCCTGCTCTGCACCGCCTGCGACCATCACGAGTCCATCCTCATCTCCATAACTGATATGGAAAACCGGCTCGCACAGCTTATCGATTCCATCTGTGAGACCGAGGAGTTGTTGTGCAGTCTGCTCGACCCGAACGAGGGGCCGGACCGCGGCGACTACGAACGGTGGCAGAAACGGGACAGTGAGGAGAAGGCCGCGACGGGCCGTTTCCACCACTGCCGAGCCGACAGACCTTACCCCTCTGCCGCCGGCGGTCCCACAACGAGCAGCGGTCAGCGGAGGACGGTGTACCACGAGGAATCAGCCCGAGTCACGAGAGCCGAGCTCGCCTACGCCGTCGACACGGGCGACTTTGTACACCTGCAGGCCGTCGTCGACAGCCGACGTTGCCCCATGAACCAAGACAGCTGGGAAGCGTGGTACAAGTGGGACCTGCCGGCCCTGCAGCGCTACCCGCAGGACCTGGCCGTCTACGGGAAACCACTGCTGACCCGGGCACCGAAGCGCTACATTGAGCGGCTCTGCGCCTTCGAGCGGCTGTGGTACCGGACCCGGGCGCTGGATCTGCAATGGGAGATGGAAAAGAATGAGCAGCAGAAGACCGAGCTGCAGCAGGAGCTCGACAACCTCTCGGTCGCGTGCTCCCAGAGGATGGCTTGCCTGGTCTGTGCCGGGGAGTCCTTGGTGCTCGCGCTCCGCGCTCGAGAGGGAGCAAGAGAAGACAAAAGCTTAAACGAACGTATGTAGACATTGAGATTTTATCACGATTGCCAGAAGGCAAAATCGTGAACGGAATGGAACACCAAGCTCTCTCTGAATTTCTTAGGAAAAACAGATGTGATTGTTTAAGTAGTTCGCGTAAGGATAAGTAGCCACTATTCTTTTACTTTATTAGCTACATGTAAAGATCACGGCGCTGAGAAATAAGATAAATAAAAGATATAAAATATACTATATAGGGTATCGAATACTAATACAACGTAGTGCTGGCAGCGATACGTCAAATCGGAAAATCAAGTGTGATCATTAAATTTCATCCCACCTGTTCGTCCGTTCGTCCCGCTCAGCCCAAAAAAATGAATCATTTCTATTATCGCAAATTAGGCAGGCCCTTAAACCCACTTCCAACCGTTCTTCTTTTTCTCCGTCCGGACCGTCGCCTCGTGCGCATTCAGCGACGGGTCGTCGAGCGGCGGGAGCGAAAGCGGGTCCATCGACTTCATGGAATAGGACCCCTGGTAGCTCGGCGGCTGCTTGGAGTCGCTCTCGTGCCGCTTCAGCTCGGCCTCGCTGCCCGTCCGGCTGTGCGACTCCTGGCGGCTGTGGTTATTGCTGCTCATGCGCCCTTGCCCGGGCCCCTGGGTCATCATCACCGCGCCGCCGCCGCCGCCACCGGCGGACTCCTCGTCGTCCATCTGGAAGAACCGCGTCTCGCGGCGGATCTCGATCTCCTGCGTCACGAAGATGCCGCCGAGCTTGTTGCTCAGCACCGGCCAGAAGATAGGCACGCTGGCGCACACGGCGGCGGCATCGACCTCAAGGACGGCGAGCAACATGGTGATGGGGCCGTACCAGGTCGGATCGCGCGTGGGTACTGTGGCGGCCTTGTGCTCGAGAATGGTCTGGAGACGCCATATCGCAAGTGCGATAACACTGACAATAAACCGCGTTAGTATAAATTTTTACACGACGACTCGTCGAGTATATGCGTGCAAGACGTACATAGTACCCATGCATAGCAGGGCAGTGATTCTCAGGCGCTGCGCGAACCCGGTTCCTTCCTTGAAGAGCAGCGGCATGGGGATGATCAGTACAATGACGTCCAGAATCATGTTGATAGCTGTGTGGCTCTCGTACGTGGCCGAGAACTCAGATGGTCTCGACGACCCGTAGCCATAGCACTTGGCGTCTGGCTTAAGCTCCCAGACATGGTTGACCTATACGTGAATGGGTTAGTTAGCATTGTGTACTGATGGCCTAACTGTCGGGAATTGTCGGCAATGGATATCGTCTTCGCTTGTACTTACCGGAAAGCAGGGGAACCATGAGATGAACGAGTAAACCATGCCCCAAAGCGCCGTCAACGCCAAAGTCGCCAGGCAGGCTCGGTGCATGAGAGAGCCCCTTGGGTAGACGCGTAGATACTGAAGCAGCAAAGCAAGCTTGATGAATGCCGTGGACGTGCAATAAGCGGCGTTCGCTACGTAGAAAGTCTTGAGAATGATCAGTCAGTAATCGACGACGACTTTGTGGTGAAGTTGAGATCCCAACTCACTTTGGACCAGGTTATCATATCCTCGGGTGATAACTTGAGAAAGTGTTGGCCTAACCCGTATTGCGTACCTAGGAGAGAGAGTATTAGCTATGGGACTTCACCCGTAGAAGGAAGATATGACAACTCACCGACAACTAGTGAGATACTCCCAGCCGTAGTGGTAAGCTACACACGAATGCCGTGTTAGTCTTCAAGTCTTTTGTTGGTCCTGCTTCCGTTTTCCGAGGGGTTGTTGATGGCGTACCAAATACATTACGACACAAAAGTCATCCCAGCCCGGGTCCCGAATTATCTTGAAGCGAACCCATAGTCGAGTAGACACACATGCCCAGGAGAAGCACTGCAACGGCAGTTAGAAAGATATGTCCCGGTTTGATCGATACTATCTCGCGAGGACGGGGTATGTAAACTGTTGATCTCGTACCATAAAAGTGATCACCACGGCGAGGATGGTCGACTTCTTGTTCGCCAGGGGTTCCGGCTCGTCGAAGTTGCTGAACGAGTAGGTGAAGGTGTCGGACGTCGCCATGGTTACGGCAGGTATAGTAGCACACAAAAAACACTAACACTCCCAAGATCCGGCCTTGGTAAGAAACGTGGGGGAGCGAGGGAGGAGATAGAGAAAAGTCTTCTCCTGCAACGAGGTTATTAGGGGATACGACTTGAATGAAGCTCCTGGCCTAGGAAGCAAAGGTCAAGTTCGGGAACCAAAGCAACGAGACGGGGCCATAGGGTCTTATTAGGGGAACACGGGAGGACGGACGAGCGGGCGATCGATGTTTATTGCGATTGCGGCTGCGGGTTGCGGGTTGACGATGAAGGTGGAGTGCTGTAACGTTGACCGTGAACAACGAACGACGGATGCTTTTTCCTAAAACTCGTTCCCCCAAACCTGAAGGTGAAGGTGCGAGGGCGTGTTTCCTAATATGATGGCAAGGTCCCTACCCTACACAAGTATGTATCTTGACCCAGATTTGTCTATCAGACGTAGTTCGATACACATGGGCGGGATTGCACGGTTATACTTGGATCTGCCGGCGGCGCACGCAATATCATGGTGCGAGCCTTTCCTCCCTCGGAGGGGCCCCGTCAGGGGCTAAGATCAAAAGAAGCCATGAAGTCCGACTCAGTCTGTCAGTCTTTGGAAGCGATCCTGCAGGTCTTTGCCTCATGGGGCGATGGCCTTTGATGATCCTCACGAATGTATCAATCTGGGCTAGGCGGATATAACCGCACAGGCAGTTCTATAGCAAGCCCACTGTTTTGTCTGACGGTCTGGTTCGGTCATGCCTCATCCCTGTCAGCCTGCGTGCCTGCTGTGTTTTCTTACTGGGTTCAAATGCTCACTGGATTTGGATCCGGGGTGCTGAGGTAGCATCGTGCTCTTCAGCACCGAGCATGACCGCTAGCATGTCCCCTGCCGAAATGGGCAGACTGGCCTACTGGCTATGATGAAAACAGTATGCCCTTCGTTTTTTACTATGCAGCCCAGTATAATATGCAGGGGTGTTGCCATCCAACTGGAGCAATCTCCGGATTGTTTTACATGATGATTCTTTTTGGGATTCTGGTGAAGGCCTCGACGAACATGAAATCTGAAACAAGACCAACCAACCTCCATCTACCATGCTTCGTCGGAGAATTGATGAATAAGAAAAGAAAGGAAGAAACGAGGAAAGAAGAAACGAAGATGTCTTTCCATGAGACGGGACGTGTCAGAGCTGCCAGTGAGTTGCGTAAATGAGGTCGTCCACGTGAAGGCCGGGATGTCCAATATGCCCTCCGCTCTGATGGGGTCCAAGCTCTGCAACCCATGCAGAAGGCTCATCATTCATAATTACTCAGTAGGATCCCATGCTGGCTAACGGCGATGTTGGTGACAGCCCAGATGGGGTAAAGTCGTATAGGTACTCCTTTCCTTCGGGTCCAGCTTGTGGGAAGACTTTTGTTTTTCCGTCTCTCTTTTGGTTCCTTTTCCTGAAAGTCCACACCAGATCCGAGACCAGTGACACAGTAGAGTGCCTCCCGAAGAAAATTTATGGACCCCCCGTCCGGCGGTTACAACGGCTTTTCTACTTTTCTCTTTTATTTTCCGAAGCTGAGCCTCTAACCGACCCTCTAGCCCTTGGGCGCAACCAAGAGTAGCTGACCAGGTTATGGCATAATCCAATGTCGATCGATAATTTGGTAATGGGATGTGATCCGAGCTGTGCCGCAGAGTATCCATCCAGTATGCCAGTCTGTCTCTGTGTCTGTGCTGTGAGTAACAGCGATAAAGTGAGAAGAGCCGCCCTATCCATAATCATCGCCGCACAGCCGACGGAAACTTATGTGGTTCTTCTACCAAACTTCTTCAGCGCGACTGAAACAAGCGCAAGCTGTCCCATCGTTGCAGGTCACACTCCGTCATGGGCCTTCCAAAGAAGCAACCTGAGGCTTCCCTGCGCCATCTAGGCCATGCCTTGTTTTCTTTTTCTTCTTGCTCTTGTGTAAATGGGCAAAAAGCAGATTGTTCTGCGGCATGGGCTAAGTAAGCTTAAACAAAACAACGTGTGTGTGTCTGTGTCTGCGTGCGTAGGGCTCGCTCGCCAATGACAAGCAATACTTATGATACATCCATCAACTTTCATTTACAACCATTTTGGAACCCGAATTTCCTTCTTGCGACCTGTTCTTTCTTCTTCTTTTTCTTTTCTTTTCTTTAACACGGATATACGTATTGGCATCAATGCACCTGTACATGTACATCTGCTAGGTAGGTCGAAGAGAATTACTAAGACAAACGACGTGGTAGTATCATAAGTTCACTCCGTCGGAACCAGGCGCAGTCAGTTCCTCCGTTGGCTTATGTAAGAGGCCGGATTGAGAGAGGCTGTACATGTTGTATAGGAGGACGCGGCAGCCCGGTTGTCATACGGTCTTTCCGTGTCAATTTTACCTGGAGTCAGCATGATCCAAAAATAAGTTTGAGCCCGAGCATCTCTTGCTAATGTTCTTTTTCATTTTGCTGTCTTGATTCTCCTTCTCCTGGGCAAAATTGACGGGTTACAGTTCAATGTTATTCTGCTCCAGTTGTCGAGTCGGACCCCTTGACGTTCGACTCGACTGACTCCCCAGGGCCCAAGGCGACGGTCCAGCCGCATCTCTCGAGTCATGTGTCCCCAGATACCAACAACGATAATGGGGACCATGCACCAAGGGCAGATCGGTAGGCCGTTTTTGACATATGTAGGTCCCCATTGTAATCTGTTGACCGAGAAAATTTGTTGATTATCTCATGACGAGGTCCAGAATAATCTAACTGTCGTACATGTTCTCCAGTTGAAGGTTCTTGTACGGTTTTAGTAGATATCCCACTATTGATATTGATGCAAGATACCTTAAGTAGGTACCTACCTTAGGCTATGATTGGCTGTGGCTAGCTACATGTACCGATAAAGCTTCTATCTTCAATGTTATGTACCGTGCGACGCGCTACGTAATACCTAGCTCGACTGCCAAAACCCAACCCACGTGCTGAGCAGAGCACCTATGTAAGTACATGTAGTAATCAACCAGCAGCAAGCAGCCACCACAATCGCAATCGCAATCTCAACCCACACGATCTAACCCACCTGGTACTTACACATCACCACGCACACCACGTATACCCCCCAGCCGCGCCGAATCATGAACAACTTCGGCGTCATCGAGGTCGCGGGTGCTAAGACCACCAACGCGCCGGGCTGGGCCTACGTGCCCGACACGGGCCACCCAGGCCTCTCCCACCAGCACCAGCACCCTGGTGGCGCCGGAGGAGGAGGCAAGAATAGCAAGAACCGCAAGCGCGCCGCCCGCAGCACCGGCGGGCCCAACCTCAGCTACGCCGACCTGAGCGCCCGGCAGGAGGCCAAGGTCCGCAAGGAGATCGAGGTGCTCGACCGCGACAACCCGCGCGACGTGTCGATCCCCATCCCGGCGAAACCGAAGGGCAGCGGCCGAGACACCACCAAGCACACGCCCAACGTCCGCAAGATCCTGCAGTCGCAGAAGACGTTCGCGAACCACCTGGACGACTGGCTCGCGCTGAAAGAAGGCGGCGCCGGCAATGCAGCGGCTTCCGCGACGCCGGCGGTCGCGGGCGGGAGGAAGGGGAGCGCGGCACAGCAGCAGCAGCAGCACAAGAAATCCGAGACACCGACGTCACGCGGGGGAGCCTCTTCATCAAAACAGCAATCAAAACAAGAAGACGTCGAGATGACGGATGCCCCTGACGCCGAATCTGGCGAGCAGGCTGGCGTCAGCGGCAGCACGATCCTCTCGCCCTACCGCGGACCGCTCCCCGCGCCGCACGCCCGCGACGACGACCCGCTCCTTGTGTCGCGCGTGCCGTCTATGCCGACGGATGAAGAGCTCCAGGCCTTGCTCGCCGCGCCACCCCTGACGTACCTCGAGGCGCGCGCAGGCTGGGGCGCCGAGGACCGCAAGTACCCCGTTCGCGTGTTCTGCGAAGTATGCGGGTACTGGGGCCGGGTGAAGTGCATCAAGTGCGGGACCCGGGTGTGCGCGTTAGACTGCCTGGATACGCATCGCGAAGACTGTATCACGCGATACGGAATTTAGCGAGGCGTGGCTGGCGAAGGTGTTGATGGCATGCATCGTCCTTGATTGGTCAACAACATAAACGACTGGCTTCATTGAAGGACGAAGAAGAAAATTGTGAACATGGCGTTTAGAACGAGCATTGCATATATTATGATACCCAAAGATTGGCAGAGGTGGCTAGATTACTGCCATTGAAGTTGACTGTGTTACACAAATCCAAATAATACACTACACAAATCTAGCAATGGCAATGCCAACTGCCGAGCAGGCATACGCCCTGTCGTACGGTTCAAAACAATACCAGTACCCACTAGAGACTGAAACCTCCTTGGATTTGACGTCTCCCAGACTCTCTCTGAAATTGGTACTCGGTTCTTGGCCTCCGACATTAGACTTCGAGAAGGGGGTGGGAGTGATTGTCCATGGATGGGTATGGCCCACGATGGGTTACGTGTCTGCAGCATCATACCCCTTATAGGAACTGGGTGCCCTACCCCAGCACCATAACGTCATATCATGGAGGTTTTACTCGACAAGTAGTATATACTGACGATCACTTCGTGTCCTGAGAAAGCGGGAAGCCCTGGCTAACCAGGGTCAAGCGATTTGGCGCCCAAAGTATAGATTGCCATTGGATCATCTAACCGGTAAACGTCTCCCCCCTCCCCTCAGTCTGTGCTGAGATGCTAAGCCCAGTATTCCCGGGTCTCTGGTATCATACAATTTTCAAACACCCCGTCCGTCGTTATATGTACATATTCCTTCTAAAGTCGAGCGCCTGCCAACCGACCCCTTTGAAAAAAGCAAACTAAAACTAGTCCATCCCAAGTGTCCGGTTCATTCATCAGCTCCTTTACGGGTTGTCTAGGGTGAAGTTGATATCGCCGTTCGAGGCACCGCCGGCGCAAGTGGCCGACATGCTGCCCGTTGGGCAGACGGCGCGGGCGGCACGGATGCACTGTTCCCAACGTCCCTTGGAGACATTGATGGTGCCACCGCTCGTTGCTGTGTTGACTGTGAACTTGGCTGTGCCCGACACGCCCGTCGTGCTGGGGGGAGCGCCACCGCACTTGGTGATCTTGCCCGCGATGCCTCCACAGATGCCCAGCTGAGCAACGTTCTCGTCATGGAAGGCGATGTTACTATAGTAATATGTTAGTCATCTGGGTGCAACTCATCATGGCTCGGCACTGTCACCAGGAAAGATGGGCCCAGCCGAGGGAGAGGTGGGTGTACGTACACTTTGGAGTTGATGCATTTCGTGTCTCTGACGGCGGCAGGATTGACGCTGGTAGAAGCCCGCATCTGTAGGACCTCTAGGTGCTCCGGGCCAACAGTGTATCTGGGCCACACGGGGCCGGCAACGGCCATGCCAGCCAGCAAAAGAGTGAAAACACCGGACGACAGCATGTTGAGAGATGTTCTGACGAAGAGTGGTATGCGGTGGTGGTTCGGATGTCAAGTGGACTTCGGATGAAACAAGGGTTGGTTCGTTTTCGACCAGGAAACGATAGACAGTTCGTAAAGAAGAAGCAAACGACCACCAGGGAAGAAAATGAATGAAATCAGCTGCGTCGAGCAGTGTGTTGCAAAGGAACGTGATTTTGTTCGTCTGACGAGAAAGGAAGAGAAACGCAACGATCACAGATCGGCCGGGTATAGATGATCGAATTGGCTTGGCGATAGGGACGAAGAGAAAACAGAAAGAGGGCACACAAGTTTAGCCTGGACTTCCACGACTCTTTAACAACCACCTAGACAGGCGAAGGGATCGGTTATGCGGGGATGGGGAAGATTAACCATAACGCAAAGGTTACGATAGGTAATGTGCAAATGTCGCCAAGGCCCGGCGTTTGGACAGGAAAGTCTGGATACACGGAGTGTGTGGACGTCTCAGATCGAGAGAGCACTTTCCCAAACCAACCAATCCATGGGGCTTTGTACGCTAGGCGTACGTGCAGCTACTACTACGACCCTTTCATGACTGTCAATTGTTAATACATGTAGGCATGCAAATGCCTGACGTTATGTAGTTGCTAGGATAACTCTTGATTGGTTTTGGATAGGTACTTAAACTGTTACATCACCATAATGACATTCAGGTGGTGTCTGCCTAGCTGCTTCCAATTGACCAAATTACTGTATTTTGATGAACTGTGTAGATGCAATCTCGAGAGCTGAGGTTATCAAATGGATAGCATTCACGCACCCACCCACACAATACCAGTTCGGCCAACTTGCCGAATAGGAGCTGATCTGCCAGGACAAGGCTTCCAGAGCCCACTCAGGGGAGGATGAGCAACAGTAACGGCGGGAAGATCGCATGTAGGGGCTACAGATCTTACATGGTTTCTGGTGTTGTTCCCGTGAATGTGTGTGCTGTTCCGACGCGATTCCCCAGTTTTGGGTGGTTGGAGCTCGTGTCTTGGCGGACAAGGGTGCCGATTCTGAAACAGGAACCGTTGCAACTCAAGCTTTTCTTTCCTTCCCATTTCCACCAGACTTGCATCTGATTTGTCTCTGGCTTCGTCGCTAGAAGGAAAAACAGTGGGGGAGGCGCATCATGATGTGAAAGGCGACCAGCGACTGGCAGACCAGACAGGCCGACGTTCTTACAGCGGGGACTCTTGTAAAGTGCTACCTGTTGCACGCTGTTACTACCTTACTGTAGGTATCCGACAGATTGCCGACTTCTTTGAAGCAAGTCCACTGGCTGGTCTTTCAATAACATGCATATTTCTTTCGGCTTATGTTAAGTAGCTATGAATGGATCTCATAACTTGAAACCAGATGCAGATCTTACCAAAACGAAACTGCATGTATTGACAAACGTCCACATCCCGAAGACCCGACTACAATCATTGTCGCGGGCTGTAGGGCATACAAAGTTTAAGAGACTCACATAAGTCCCCTACACTCAGAATATACCCAAAGCCATACCTATAGAACACAATAATGAACCGTTTCGGATATGGGCAGACCTCCAAATGCCTCACGGCCATCGTTGCTATCTCTCAAACCATCGTGGCTGTGTTATATATTGTACTCCGAGAGGCTGTGTAACTTGCGGGGACCACGACCCGCATGACGGAGGACTTGACAGATATCAGAGAGGGCTGAGTAACACATATTTCAATATATACAAGTAGGCAGTAGGGGTTGTGGTTGTTAACATCCAACAGCTTGCACTGCCCACTGGTAGCTACAATGCCTGTCCAACCGAGGGGTGATAACAGCCGATGGCGAGAAGATAGAGAGAAGCCCAGACCTATCTGTCTATATCTTACAATGTCCATCCCTATAAGGCTATAACATGTATATTATTGGCCCGCTGATCTCTGTCTCGCACCGCATACTCCACACAAGGAGCTGTCTCCGGCATTCAAGTACTGGCTGCCTTTGCAGCGCGCATCTGAGCAACTCCAAGCATTTGGGTCCTTCTGCGGATCCAAGACGTGAGAACAGACAGTACATGTAATGGAACCTGGCTCGTTATCAAAAGAGCACATAAGGCAGCTCTTCGAGTCCACCCGAGGAACGGCAGGGTTGCGGGCCGCGATCGAGTTGCTCTTTTCGCTGCGTGCGGTTACATTGGACGGCTTGTCCTCTCCCAGTTTTGCGATCTCTCCGACGGGCCATTCAGGTGTAGGTTTGGTACCGGGGTTCTTATTGGTGATCTTGGTCGTAGATGGGGCAGCGCGGACCTTCGGGGCTGGTCCCATGGAGGATTGCAGTTCTCGAAGCTCTTGCTGGGCGTCCTGAGCGTCCGGGTTCTCATCCTCGCACACCTTAATCATACGGTGACCCTTGCGGTCCAAGATTTGTCGCCCATTGGCATCGGCATCTGCTGGTAGATCATCGTCGCTGTCACTTGCCGTTTCCGACTCGTCGTCATCGATGTTGATGACGTCGTCTTCTTCCTTCTTCACCACTGGGTCTTCGGTCTTCGTCTGTTGGCCAAACCGGGCGAGGGCTGCGGCGGCTCTCAGCTCACGGCCCCTTTTGCTGCCAGCAACTCGGGGTTTGGATGTCGTCCGCTTGCCCTTTTCGAGCTCGGCTTTGACCTCCTCGTCGTCGCCAAGTGCCACGCCATTTGCGCCAAACTTTTTCAATATCCGTCTCTGTTTTTGCTCTTGATAGGAGAGCTGGGCCTTCGGCTTGCGCTTTCTCCTTCGGGAACGGTAGGTTCCACCACAGAGGTGTTCCGGCAGTACCTCGCCAGGTAGAACTGTATTATTCTCGAACTCTCCGGTCTTAAGCGACGTGCCGCGCCCCCAGAGGCCTTCTCCCGTGTAGCCGTTGGACCACAGTGTGCGTATCTCGTCCGCGTAGCCGTTGCGGACCGCCCAGAATGCCTTGGAGTGGTTCATCTGCTTGCAGTGCGCCAGCTCGTGCATCATCACCATCTGCACGTAGTGGAAGGGTAGCCACCGGCCCGTAGAGGGTGACTTTAGCACCAGTTGGACGACTTCCCCGGCATTGAAGTTGCGCCCGACGAACTCCCGGTTCGGTTCATACTCCTCGAGTGACATAACCGAGAGATGGTGCTTTTTCATGATCGGCAGGCATTGCGCCGCGATCCGCTCCAGGAAGTCCTGGGCGACCGCCTCGTCTGGGCCTTTTAGTGGCTTAATGAATATAACCAGAGAGTTTGGCTGCGACTTTTTCGCGTTGATGCGCTGGATGCCGATAGGCATGGTCGCCACGTGGTCATCATACACAGAGTGGGTTTGCCAGCAACGTTGAGAATGATGTCCTGGCCAGAGTTGGCGAAGACAAAAATGGATCGGACAAATAAATCGGCCTATGGGTTGGACAAAACGAGATTGTACGTGGACGTTTTTGCGCGTTGAAGTGGTCATGAACTTTAACCGACAAGACGTTGATTAAGTGAAGGTTGCCTGGACGTCTGAAGGTTGGCGGCCCGGGCCGAACTCATTTAGACATTTCGCCACCCCAAAACCAAACAAGCATTCAACCAAACCTCAAGGATCAGGCACTTTATCAGAGCAAGACCTGCATCTCCACGAGGTGAATGCAAATGGATACAATAGTTGCCTAGGCAAGTTTGTGTGTAGAAAAACATAGTGATATATTTTGTCTTTTTCTACATTTGCACAAATTGGGCATTTATCAACGTCTTCGGCCTGCTCCACCAGGACCAGCAGTACCCTCACCCCTATCAGCAAGGGATACAACCTCGCCAATGCCTGCAGCCTCCTGTTCGTCCTCGAGGGCCGTGATCTCCTCTCGGCAATCCCACCACTTCTCCTCGCTCATCTCGAAGGCCTTTGTCTTGATCTCCTTGATAGCCAAAGTCTCGGGCTGAATGCCTTTCCATCGCAGACTCGTCATGAGAAGCTCCTGCCACTCATTTGACGTGCGCTGGAAGAACTCTCGTCTGGATTCAAACGGCCTGGGGTGAGGCAGTCCATCGTCCACTGAAGTAGCAGTAGTGTCTGTCTCGGTATCGTCCTCTGTCGACGTGGACGGAGTCTCTGAGGTAGACTCCGAATCGGCTGTGGACTGCTCGTCTGACTGCTTCTTCTTTCGTTTGGTCGGGGAGCGTATATCTTCGGCCATTTCGTAATCGCCCTCGTCGTCCTCTTCATCATCTTCGTCGTCATCCTCATCGTCCTCGTCGTCCTCATCGTCATCCTCGTCATCAGACCCCTGTAGTTGCCATGTTAGTCTGTAGTCTGTGATAGGCCTGGCAATTGTACTTACCACCCAGTTCTCGACCTCTCGGTTAAACACCTCCTTGCAACCGTCCATCTTCCCCAGGTCGATGGCGTACAGATCGTCAAACGTGAACTCACGATCTCCCTTTTCGAAAGTGCCGCCATAGATGTAGAGCACATCATCCTGCACAGCCAATTGGGCATTGAATCTGGGATGAGGAAACTCCATCGAGACGGGCATCTCGCGCACCGGCTTGTCAGGCACCTCTGTATCTTCGGCCTTGGCTACATCAATTTCCATCTGATCGGCATCTTCGACGGACGTCCCTGCTTGTAGTGCTGCCAGGTTCTTGAGCAACTCCTCCTCGTTCGCCTGGGCTCGGCCACGTCTACCCACCCGCTGATCTGCATTGGCATTCTTCTTTTGCACTCGAGGCTTTCGGAGACCCAGAGGGAAGAATCGGTTGCGGTCCACGTTCCAGGCAAACAGCTGGTTAAAGAATTCGCTGTCAATTCCTTCCTCACTTTGCTCCACGTCATGGACGCCACCGAATAACAGGCCACGGCCTTTATGGTAAGTCATTGTCGTTCCCGCCCTTGCCGGCGCCGGAGTATTCGCCGGCTTCTTGCGTTTCTCCCAACGGACAGTCGGGGGAGTTCCAGGATTGGCATCTGCGGGAGGCTGCGTGATCCGCAGGTAAAAACAGTCTTGATGAATCATTGGCTTGAGAATGTTCCTCTGGCCCTGAGCTGTACCCTTGCCTGACTTGTTCACCGCGACAGTTGATTTCACACGGGAGTAACCACCGTACAAGACGGCCCCTTGCTCGTGTGGAAGGAAAGTAAAGGATGATCTAGCATCCGGCTTCAGTTGCGCAGGGGGGAGAGTTGGGTTGAACCAGACAAAGTTCTAGTCCCAGTAGTTAGTAGGCGTCTTGACTTATACCGCTTCTTTCATGTACTCACCTGCGTGTCATACAACCAAAGATCGGCCATATACTTTGTCTGATTCGACGTATCCTGAAACCCTAGAATCAAATGTCAGATATAGGAGTATGTCGTCGCAGATCATAATTGAAACATACCTCCGAACAGAATGATATAATTTTTGTAGTATGTCATTCGGTGGCCACTTCTCGCAGGCGGCGACTTTCCTTTGGTGTCTACCCGAGCCCATTCGCGGCTACTGGGTTCAAGTCGCCAGAAGTCATTGTAGTGGTAGAAGGTGCCCTGTTTGGGGCTACTAAACTCACCACCAAACAGGAAGACCGAGTTACTCTGGTTTCCTCCACGGCACCACGCATGACCGGAACGCGGCAGAGGCGCATTGGGTGACGTGACACAATGCCATTCATCCTTGTCTGTATAGTAGATGTTCAGGTCATTGTAGAAGTGGGCTATAGCACCATTGTAGTTCTCCCCACCGAACAGTAGCAGTTGATTGCTATTTGAAGGAGAAGCTAGCAAGGTGGCAGAAGAGCGTGGCTTGGGGGGCACGTCGGAAACAGCCTCTGTGACTTTTAGGAACTGCTCCTGCTCCTTTCTGTACTGCTCGAGCACCGCTTCTAGATCCACATCTTCGGCATCGCTGCCTTCAACCTTGGCATTCTTCACCTTCTCCTTCTTCTGGGCCTTCTTCTCCTGCTTCTGCTTCTTCTCGGCTAGCTTTGCCTTCTTGGTGTCGGCCTTGGACCCTTTCTTGTCCTTTGCCATGGCTGCTGTTTCCGACACTCGTTCAGGGCCTCAGGCAGAGTAGAACCTTGTGAGATAAGATGAGATCATGCGCCTAGTCGAAATAAAATTTGAGCACTTCAACCTCTGACGAAACTCGCGGGTAGCGCAACCGGAGCAAAGCACTCTCCCTCCTCTAGAATGCTGCAATCCAACAGCTTCTGTCAAATAAAATCGAGAGTAAGATAAAATCGAACACCGTAAATGGTACCTTCAGCTAGCTCCAGTTGTGTGTGACTTCTAAAAAGCTGGAGAGGCTCAAGTATATCGAACGAATATTGATTGACCCCTCTATTTGGGTTTTGATATTTGGTAGAGTATGGCAGCAGCCAGCAGCCAGCAGCCCCTCTAGCCCCACCCCCACTAAAACGTTTTCCAGGCGCCAGGCCAGCCTGCTCGCCCAGTGCCAGCGCGTCACCAAATCACCCAAGATCTCCCCCATCACACCAAGCCCAACTGAGTAACAACGACGACCTATCGCCCTATCGATTGGGAATAGTTCACGAGAAATTTCGCGACCAAGCATCTAATTCCCGCAATACGCCCTCGCCAACTTCTGCGCGCCGCTCTCCAATCTCGTCAGAACGTGGAAAGTGTAACTGCATAGCACTGCATATGTATTTCCACTTCTTCTCCGGCCACCCGACATGAACCTTGCAAGCGACCACCTCCGATTGCACCCCGACCCGCGGTGACGACGACCCGCCATATCAGGTTGGTCGCTGATAGCGTAGGGACCCAACCCAACAACACCCTGGCGCAGCCGCCCCCATTTCCTCCAAGAAAATCCAAATCGCGCCAACAGCAGCTCTGTTTGGAGGATATGATTTAAGGAAACCCTCGGTTGCTTCTTAATATCGCAATATAACAGCTGAAACCCAAGACTGCTGTTGGCTGCACCATCACCAGCCTTGTCTCCTTCCCAGGAGCTCGGTGCCTACTTATACCACACAGGCTCTCCTTGCCGTTATACGCCAGGAGCTGAGCAGCAATCTACATTCGCCATGGCTACTTCAACGGATTACGCTGCGCAGAGCCCGGCCTCTCAGGCACAAGCTACGCGCACCGTGGGCGAGAAGAGAAAGAACGGCATGGAGGCTATTGAAGATATAATCTACGGCTCGGTACGTCGTAGACTATCCACATATAACCAAATTGGTCCTAATCATACTGCAGGCCGCTGGGATTATTGGGAAATACATCGAGTACCCTTTTGATACCGTCAAGGTTCGTCTACAGTCTCAGCCGGATCATCTTCCACTACGTTACCGCGGACCATTGGATTGTTTTCGACAGTCCATTCGAGCGGACGGTCTCTTGGGCCTCTACCGAGGCATCAGTGCGCCTTTGGTTGGAGCTGCAGCCGAGACAAGTAGCCTGTTCTTCTTTGAGCGCCTGGGGAGAGAGGCCGTGTATGCCAGCGGGTTATACGCTAAAGACACAGTCTTGCCATTGCCTGCTCTATGGTTCACTGGCGCTTTCTCTGGGACCTTCACTTCATTTGTGTTGACGCCGATCGAGCTGGTGAAATGCAAAATCCAGGTTCCGGCTCCGACGACTGATGGTGCCAAGCAAAAGCCACCAGGTGTGCTATCCGTTATCAAGGATGTCTACAAGCACGATGGGATCAAGGGCTTTTGGCACGGGCAGATGGGCACCTTTCTGCGTGAAGCTGGTGGATGCGCCGCTTGGTTTGGCTCCAAGGAGACGACTACCAAGCTCTTTTATGTGCTGAACGAGCGCGGCATCAAGACACAAGCAGAGAAGGATGCGCTTCGAACGGAATCGCTGCCCCTTTGGCAACAAGCTATCGCTGGTGCCTCGGCTGGCATGTCGTATAACTTCCTCTTCTTTCCAGCAGACACCATCAAATCGCGCATGCAGACAACCGCCGTCGGAGGAACTGCTGCGAAGAAAACTTTTATGCAGGAAGGCAGAGCATTATGGCACCAGCATGGACTCCGTGGACTGTACCGCGGCTGCGGTATCACAGTACTTCGCTCTGCGCCAAGCTCAGCCTTCATCTTCATGGTCTATGATGGGCTAAAGAAGTACTTCCCACTTGGCGCAGAAATGGTTTAGAATCGAGCAGCCTTTGAGAAAGGGTTCGTATTTCTTTTGCTGGCGCATTACCTGTTTCGGGCCACTGCAGAACTTCTAGGATATAATGGCCCCTATTGTAGATCAGGCCTGGCAAATCCTCTCAAGTATTTCCAGATCCTATATATGGGGGAAATGGGTAACAAAACGGCCGCTTCGAATTGGAAAGGGCTAGGATGCAGCGGGGCTGCACCCGCAAGACATTACTCCATGATGTGTGATGACTATTGGCGTTCATGGCGTTGGTATATAAACTATAGAGAACTTAGGCGTACCATGTGTTTTCGATAGCATCGCACGATATCCCTGGCATAGGTCAATATAGAATTTTAGAATATTTTCTTTGGCTTTGTTATTATATGTGATTTGTATTATGTTGGGCTGAAATTCATTCAAGGAATTCTCTTAGGCTTGAGGGGCCATGCGGCATGCAGCCCATTCCTTATAGTCCCTAGAAGATCGTAGACTACACAAGCCTAGTTTACTCGTTGCGCTTCTTCAGCAGATCCTCGTCCGTAATCCTCCAGTTGTTCATGACACCGACGCCCGTGTTCAGGTAGGTGGCGAAGGTGAGCCATGCGACATAGGGGACCATGCACCAGCCGGCGGTGGTGTCGAGCTGGAAGAACTGGTAGGTCAGGTACGAGTTGAGGCCGAGCAGGGCGACGATGTCGACGAGGGCGGCGACGGGCTTGCGCAGGCCGAAGAAGAGGGGCGTCCAGGCCAGGTTGAGGCCGAGCTGGATGGTGTAGAGGGTGGCGGCGTGCTTGGCGTCGCGCACACCGTCGACGCTCGACGTCAGCGGGTTCAGGCCCGAGGTGATGGCCCGGTGCGCCGCGTAGCCCATCAGGCCGTACAGCGTCGTCCACGCGGGGCCGAAGACCCAGGGCGGGGGCCGCAGCGGGGGCTGCTTCATGAGGCGGTAGGTGTTCTGGGTTTTGCTGGCTGCTGGAGACGGTTAGAGAGATGGACCATGGTTCTTCTTGCCCATAAGCTATAAAGGGGCGCAAGCGAGCAACATGCGCTCAATTGGGTCGACAGGAGAAGGAGAAGGAGAAGAGAGAAGGGAGTTTAGCTTACGACTGACGCCGTAGCCTACGCCGGTGCCCAGGGCGATGGGCAACAGAACCGAGGCTGCCGCATTGGAGAAGACCTGGCTCGGTAGCGTGATTTGGGGGATGTAGGTCGTCATTGTGGTGGGCGATTCTGAGCAAAAGAACAACTAAAGATTTATGCAATTGGTAGGGGCTAGTTGGTTGAGTATCGTCGACAATGGCAGAATTGCTGTTGCTATTATATGAATTCAGAGACTGGTGACTGAACGGGATGGACGGTTGGTCATACGAGGGAGCTTCTGGAGCTCTCCGTTTTTGGTGACGTATCGATCTCTGGATCCTGGCTAGGAGCCGCGGTACCTGCAGTCAAGCGGAGTTGAGCTATAGTGATGGATGTCCAATCAACTAATACAGCAGACATCGATACGCGGGCTTCGGGTTTATAGCAACTTGAACTATCGTACATCACGGCAATGGATTCGTGTCGTTTTTACGTCTCGGTCAAATTGATTACCGCATGAAATCATTTCAGATACACACAAGGATTAACCTTGAGTCCAAGCTAATTTCAAGTACTCGAACATCCGTAGGCTGTAACCTATATCAGCTGTGAGATAGATCCAAATCTACCTCTTCGTTGATATTGATCAATGTTTAGCGAAGGCAGCAAGACAGCAAGACAGCAAGACATCCACCAATGTGGTAAGTGCAAATGGAGAACCGGGTCAACTCTTGCAAGACCCAAATCAGGTAGGTCCTGCTCCCGTGTCAAATATCTGTGGTCAGGCCTCTCTGGCTAAGCCACCCATTGTCATGAACAGCATCTAGCTACTTTAGGTATGCAGGTCGTCAAGTTTGTGAGCTCCAATTGCATACCGCAGCTGATAATCTTTGCAGAGGCAGCATTCATTGGGCTCTTCGTTTTACCTATTGGACCAACTATTGAATGAAGATCCGTGACCCTTGAATATTGATCATTATTTATTTACCTTGGTAAGGTCCCTCCCTTCAGGTAAAGAAGCATCCAATACCTAAGGTTAAGTATGTATGATACGGAGACAGGTAGGTACTCCCACGCGGGTGTGCTCCGTACCTGACTTAAACCCGACCGCTGGCAGCCGTCACCAAGCAGTTGGCACAGCCTTCAGCTGGCAGTCACCCAGCCCCCCACAATTACCTACCTACTTAGGTAAGCAGGATCCACGTCGATCCTGACCCGACGGCTCTAGGTTAGAGGCTGACGCGACATCCTCCACACCCTTTGTTCTCTCTCAGCAAAGACATCGTCGCCTCTGTCGATGTTTAGCAATAGGGACCGATAACCTCCATACTCTTGGGACCTCGCGCCCATCTAGGAGTGCTATCGCATTCGACTCATTTACAACTACAGTTCGTCTATCCTTTCCCGTCAATTACCCTTCTCAAGTCATTCCATTATCAGGTCACGTTGTTTCTGTTGTAGTGTGCCTATCTGCTATTGAATGCCCTCCCCGGCTTCTGGACCTCTCTCTTCATCATCTCTCAATCCAATCACCATGACGCTCCCCCCAGAAACAATAACCTTCCTCTGCACAGTTGCTCTGCTTCCCTTCTACTTCTCTTGGCATACATGAGATCGATTGCTTATCGCATAGCTTGCGTTGCTGAGCCCTCTCATCATTTTATTTGGCTTCCCATCAGCCGCTCCCATCTTCGTTTTACATCTTGAAAATGCCCATATTTGCCCTTCTTACCATTATTTCTTCTCCTGTTACCTTCAAAACTTTGGTCAGAATGATTTCTCTAACAACAATCGCTTTGCCAAACAGCAGCCATCAAGCTCCTTTGTTCCGACAATCCCGTGACTTCACTTGAGGAGCAAACCAAGCCGATCGCACTGCGAATTGCGACTACATACTCTACAAAGAAGACATAAAGATCATTCCGATAGCACGAAGCGACGCATTGCTGCAACAGCTTTGAAGCATCAAGCGCGACAAAATGGACTCTTACAACACCTACCGAGATCGCGAGCGTGACGGATCAGGGCGGTCGCCTGGTCGCGACTGGGATGGTCGTGATGACAGGAAGCCCGAACGTGGCGGAGATGGCTTCTTCCGTGGTCGTTCACCTGGTGCGTATTATAATCACCCATACACCCCATCTCCATGGTATCGTGATCAATTCGATGTTCCTGCTGTGGTCCTCTTTCATAGCCCATCCAACTGTATGGCTCGTGGCTAACTGACTTAGGCTTCGACCGCAATCGTCGAGCCCGATCTCGGTCGCCTTTGCCGGTAGACCGCTATGAACCCCGACCTCGGGGTCGCGACGAATATGTCGCTCCTCGCGACCGCGACGAAAGGCCTCGGCGCGTTACTTCACCGCCTGCCAACATCGACCGCTATGTTCCGGGCCAAACAAGTGCCGAGCCTCCAGCACCGACGGTCAATCCCCTCACAGACCCTTCCAAGCTTCCCTTCCAGGTCGGCTTCTCTTACTTTGGAGAGTGGTGGAGAGCCAATGAGAAGATCAAGGAGGAGAAGGAGCGCGCCCGCACTGGTCGTCGCCGAGATTCCGAGCGTCCCCGCGGCCGTGAAAGTCTAGAGGACCGTGAGAAGGAGAAGGCCAGGATACAGGCGGCGTACGACTCTTACCGAGAAGATCTGCAGGCAAAAATGGCTAGAACATTCGTGTCTGAGCATAAGAAAGAGCAGTGGTTCAGGGAGCGTTATGTTCCCGAGGTTCGGGATTCATTCCGGGCGCAGATCAATGAGTTCCGCCGCGGAGCTTATAGTCAATGGGAGCAGGACATGGAGTCTGGCACCTTCGACGAGTTCTCCCTGGAAGGTTTGCCAAAGAGTGAGACCAACGGTCTAGTTGAAAAGGAGGAAGGCGAAGCCACAGCGTCCAACGAAGTTCTTGGTGTCGGTGACTTGGCTCCTGCGAATGGCAACGACATTCGTGACGAGAACCTATACCAACCAACCCTACTCATCAAGACGATTGCTCCTCACGTCAGTCGTCATAATTTGGAGACTTTCTGCCGAGAGAATCTTGGCGAAGAAGAAGGGGGCTTCAAGTGGCTCTCTTTGAGTGACCCCAACCCCAGTAAGCGATACCACAGGATGGGTTGGGTTATGCTCCATCCTGCCTCCGATGCCGCTGCTCCCGTGGAACGCACCGACCCCAAAGACGATGATGGTGATGTGGATGTAAAGTCTCCTGCGCCGCCGCAATCGACGGCCGACAAGGCTTTGGAGGCTGTCAATGGGAAGACCGTAAAGGACGAAGTGCGTGGTGACTTTGTTTGCCATGTCGGCGTTCACAACCCGCCCAGTAACCCTCGTAAGAAGGCCCTCTGGGATCTTTTCTCTGCACCCGAGAGAATTGAGAAGGATCTGAACCTTGTCAAGCGCTTGGTGAACAAGTTTGAGGAGGATTTTGGTTCCGACTTCAACGCAACTCTTAAGATCGAGGAGCGCACGGAGGATCTCAAAAATGCTGGCCGCCTCCAGCCTGCCGGGCCTGTGTCTCCATCGAGGAAGCTCAAAAAGGAACGAAACCTCGATCTGGACATGGATGAAGGCGAGGAGGGAGAGATGGAAGACGACGAGGACGAGGGTGCTGTTGACGATGAGGTTGACGATGAAGACCTCTTGACGAAGAAGAAGCAGCTTGATCTGATGATTGAGTATCTCCGACGAGTCTTCAACTTCTGTTTCTTCTGTGTGTTCGAGAGTGATTCGATCCATGAGTTGACTAGAAAATGCCCCGGCGGCCACCTCCGTCGCCCCCGCAGCACTCTCTCTTCGGCTGCTAAGAACGTGGCGAGAGCGACCGTTAATGGCGAGCCGTTCCCCTCTAAGAAGCGTGAGATCAAGGATGAGGAAGAAGGTGAGGCTCCTGAACCTGACCGCAAACCTCGCGCGTCGAAGTCGGAACAGCAGCTCGAACGCGCATACAAATGGGTCAAGACCTTTGAGGACAAGATTATGCAGATACTTGAACCTGAGTCGGTTGATATTCGCAAGCTTGGTGGAAAGTCCACAGAAGATGCTCTTGCCGAGGAGTTACTCAAATTCAACAAGCAAGAGGATGAGCACAAGTGGAGATGCAAAGTCCCTGAGTGTACCAAGCTGTTCAAGGAAGAGCACTTCTGGAAGAAGCACGTTGAGAAACGCCACGCCGACTGGCTGGATCAGATCAAACATGAGGTGAGTTTTCCAACAACATATTTTACAAAGTGCCTAGCTAACGTGAACAGTTCGATCTTATCAACGCATACGTGCTTGACCCGGCGCACATCGCACCATCTCGGACGGATGCCAACTCCAATGGCCACTTCCCCCCTTCCAACGGCCAGACTCAGCAGGGTACCCCGCGTGGCTTCAACCTGCAGAACTTCAGTATGAACAACGTGATGCCACCCTTCCCTGGCTTCCCTGGTCTACCGGGTATGCCTCCGTTGTTCACAGGTGGCCACCCCATGCAAGCTCCTGGTTGGAATGCCGGGGGCGACGATCGCGGGGCTGGGCCTATCCGTAGAGGCGGTGGTCCCGGCGGTAATCGGTTCAACAACCGAAGTGGCCCGTACGATAGGCGCCAACAACCCGGTCGTTGGAGCCAAGACGGCCCGGGAGCCGGCCGCGGTCGCGGTGGTGCAGGCAGGTGGGGAGATGGCGCGGCAGGAGGCGCAGCCGTCGGTCCTCGTGAAGCTGTTCAAGGTCGCAGCCTGAAGAGCTACGAGGATCTCGATCACGTAGCAGCTGGAGGCGGTGGCGAGTTGAACTACTAGAGAGGTTCTACTCCCAAAACTAATGTGTCGCGCTTGGGAGCTCGACCTTCAATAGCCAACAGTGGGAACAGCGCAGTTCCTGGCTCTGTCGGTTCCGAGAATGGCGGACTGAATTGGGAAGGCGTTAGAAGCGCCCTTGCGGCCTTCGACGCAAATTATGCATCTTCCACCACTACGGAGAAGAAGAATTGCTAGATGCCTTTGTGCAAAGTGTATGGGAATAGGGTCAGGCGTTGCTTTTCGAGTTTTTCTTTCTTTTCAGGGCGGACGAAGTGCCAGGACCAAACTACATTGTCAATGCCTGGGGATAAGAAGCGAAAACATCTCTTCGTAGCAAAGATTGATAAAAACGCATGGGCTGCGTAGAAACGCCTCCTTGTAGCATATAAATAGCTTAGACAAGCTGCACATTTCATTTTTAACCTAGTAACTCGTCTTACCCCATGTGTGGTAGTGCCTTGTCAGTAACCTGTCACATACGCTCCTTCGTACAAGTTGATTCTATCGACTTGGGTGTAAACACCATGATCGTGAAGCATTTTGACCTTTTGCAGTGTCGCATACAAGCAACTATGGCCGGTAACACTGCTCACCTGCAACCCCAAGGCAAGAAAAACAGATCGAGGCATAGCAGGCTACTTCTCTCTCATGCTCTTGTGGTTGTCGACGACCTTAAACCCCTTACCTCCGCAACTTCAATACTTAAGTACTTAGGGTGAAGCTGCAGGCCAAATTAAACACCTTGCCAACGAGCCTGCTTTTGAACATACTCGATCATTGTCTATTATCTCAAACTGACGAGATTCGAGCGATTAGCAGTCAGCCAGTACAAAAAGGAGACCACACTACTGATACGCCAAAAAGCATGTGTCAAAACATACAACACCGGGGATTCCCAGATCGTCACCGACTCTAGTACTAATCCGGCGCTTCTCAGCTTATTTCGGGGAGAGCGGACGGGATCCCAAGTTGTCTGAGAGCTATGGTCGTATGTGAAAATTAGGCCGTTTGTGTCTGGCTATATAAGATTGCGAGTATGTCAGTTTGGATGGTCCCAACGGCTCAGTGGCTTTGGAAGAGAGCGTATGGGATTCTTCCAGCAGATAGAGTGATATTGCTCGGTATCATGAGAGAACATGAGATAAATGAGAACATACCTATTATGTATGAATATCCAAGACTGGAATTATCATCAACCACGTATCAGGCAGGAATTATTACGTTGCCTGCTTCCCGGCGTCAGCTAAACTACTGGAAGCTCAGTTGGATCTCTATATGAAGAAAGTAAACCAGGCCACTACTTCTTTCTCGGTAGTAATATAATCACTTATAACGGCCGAATAACCCGAAAGGAAAAAAGAAGAAGCGGAAGGGCTAAAAGCTAAAAGAAAGCTAGACACGAATGGATTCGAGCCTTCACCCCCTAAAAAGGCGCGCTTAGCAACAGTATTATCATCTTTATAACTTTAATTATATATTATTATACTATATACCTTATTAACTAATATTCAATTATTCCTTAAAGTACTTAATATACGCTCGTTAAGTAAATTAGGTACTTTATTTCCTTAATCGAGGGACTATATTATAGGCTTGGGTTCGAAGGAAAAGGGGGGAGGAAGGAATAATCCCTAAATAGGCAAACTTACTCCAGCAGATATGGCTGCAACTGAACAGATGATCTTCAAGCTATACACGCCCTACAAATGCTACTCTAGCTCGTCATCGTAGTCTAACATACTACCTTTACGTTATATGCCGCGTTGTGGTTGGTAATTCAATATTAAATGTTCAAATGGAGATTGCGTCTCCTAGGAAGATCACTAGCAAAACAGAACGGCTGTCCGTGAATAAAATGGGACAGAGAACTAACCACCTGAAGGGCAGTTGAGATTTACTTGAACGGATTAAAAAGAAGATGGTTGAAAAGGAGGTGGAAGGGTAAAAATATTAAACACGAAATGAATAGAACCTCCGCCTCCCAGAGATGCTCCCCAGCAGTAGTATTGCCATCGTCGCAACTCCGAGTGCGCAACCACTACACCACACGCTCTTCATTAATTATGGGAGAAAGGGTTTATTTGAAATGATGTCCTTCAAGCCTCTGGGGAGACTTAAGTGGTACCTGTATCGCCATCTAAGTGGCAATACGATTAGGTTTCTGGTGCGCATGGGTTGTCATGCGAGAGGTATCCAAGTTTGGCAGAATGCACCTTGCAACAAACCATACTCAGGACCGTTATTGAACGACAAAAGGTGCCCATATTGATACAGTCTACTACGGGGTACGTTCGACAAGATCTGCGGAAACATATTCCATTCTGGGCTTCGGAGGTACTATCCATACACTTCAATCAGGATCTGCATCGCCGAACTGAGGGGCAAGCTCGTTGAAATCGACACAAGTATAGCCGCACCCAGAATTATCTTCCAGTAGTGCCTCTGGATGCTCCACGAAGTAGCCAGGAGTAGGTATGCTGAGAGCACATGTCCCAGATATCACAGTGGTGGTTGTGGTACCAGAGGCGTTACAAGAAGACACGACAGTAGAGCATGAGGTGGAAAAGCATGTAGTACTTGCTGAAGTATCTTGAGCAGCATCCTCCATACAGTTGCTGTCACTGAAGTGCAAGAACCCGTGGTTGAAGTACTCGTACTGGGCTCAGTGCTTGGAGAGGTTTCGGGCTCGTCTGTGCCGGATGATCCGGAACCATCCGACGTATCATCATCAACAACAGGCGGGGGGCAGTTGATCTTGATGAACAAGATCTGGATACAGGGCAGATGGAACGACGGGAGGTTGAACGATGGGAATTTGAACTGGACTCCGACCAGTGTTGGAAGCTCCCACAGCAGATTTCCGTTGACTATAGGGAGCACGGTAGTCGATACGTCCTTACGAGCCATAGTCACCCAGCCGATGGAATCAATAGGCGCACCTGGGATTATCTGTATGCTAAATCTAGGCGGGGTTATAGTCATTATAGGAGTGGTGGAAGGAGAAGTCGTTTGGCCAACCGTAAGCAAGGTGAAACTAGGTAAACTAGGGTCTGAACCATCGCCTGAAGACTGATTGATTGAGACGACAGTGAAAGTAGACGGAGAGGACCCGTCTGTAGGCATGGAAACCTCAAGCAGCGTATGACTGGAAGGTGCGGTGCTGGTGGACTCGGTGTTACCAGAAGAGGACGAGACTTCCGATGTACTGGTCGAGGAGCTCGAGCTGCTGGATGACGAAGTTTCGCTGGTGGCGCTGCTCCCGGTTTCTTCTGTGCTGGAGGTGCTGGTGGAAGTGGAAGTAGTAGTGGCATCACTGGTAGAGGAAGTGCTGCCCGTAGCGCTGCTAGAAGTCGAGTTTTCTTCGGAGCAAGTGTCGCTGGACATTGAAGTGCTGAGAACATTGCTCATGTATACTGCAACGACCGCGGGCGCTTCTGACGATGCAGTACCCGCATACACAGTGACCATCGATGGTTCTCTAGATGGGCTAGAGGATTCCGGAGTCCATGACCATCCACTAGGGGGTGTCCAAGCGTACGAAGTGGTTGGAAATCATGTCCAGCCTTCAGGGGGTGTCCATGAGTACCCCCTTTTCCTAAGTGATTCCTGTTCCGACAAGGGGGCAACAAGAAGAGCATTTGTTAGACCAGAAATGTGGAACTGAAACTGCCCAGATGGTGATAGCGGGCTTGAAACTTCAAATTGAAGTTCTCCAGAGGGAAATGATAAAACCGAGACATTGAGCTGGGCAGATGAGTATGAGGAAGTGAGTCCAGCACACGCGAGTATTGCGAGCACTATCAGTGACGCGGCCATCATCGTATCAGAGGCACGGTGGAGTGAACAAAAGCCAGATCCAACGTAGCCCGGTCCCCAATGACGAGTTGACAGGGGAAAACTACGGCACGCAGAGTGAAAACGGAATACCGGACGATGGAAAAATGGTTGACAAACTGTTATGAGCGATGAAGTCTTATTTATTCATAAAATAACGACAAACGTAGCTGGTGAATGGAGTAGAACATGAAATATACCTTTTCCTCGATATATTCTGTATTTTGGATTACCATGGTCTTCTTCTATAGAACCTTTTTGAAAAGTTGGAGCAATGTTATTACCAGGGAAGCAACTACCGAAGTGACGCTCCATGCTATCTAGGTTTCTCGAAAAAGCGCATCGTGTACCTCGTCACCACAATGTGATATATACCTCATTGTGGTGGCTCGTAGTGTTACGTGGTTCTTGGGTATAGGAGTCTCCCTTTCGGGGAACTCTCCGGTCTTGATATACCAGCAACAATAGCAGCCACATACCGCCCGAAGTCCACACTTCCGGCTCACAAATGTCGTTTGTACGTCCCAGTATCAAATGGCACAGAGAAGTCGCTTACACCTTAATGGGGAAATAGGAACTCGTAAATGTGGCATGGTCAATGTAAACTCTCTGGGCTCAAGTAGTAGGCGCCAGCTCATTCACGATTATGTAATTACATAGGCCATTGAACTGCCCGCATCAGACTGCCTTAGTAGCCACCATAATAGCACGAAGGTGGGAGCAGAAGAGAAGGGCACCGATCCGTTATGGGTTGTTGGACGAAGCACAAGATAACCCCGGTAAGCTGCAGCAAGCAAACATACATTCCCGACTCGACAAGGACTCAGTTGAGTAGTTCAGAATCTAGGCGTCTGTGGCGCTTGAAATACAACCTACACATTCAGGTGGGTGTCGAGGAAGGTGCCTCGTCGAATGATGCGACGACGAGGGTATCACGACTAGCGACGACGACGTCGATCTGCCCGTCGACACAGCCTACCGGGTCCGGGAGAGGGAGTGAGGACGATGTCTATGTGATCAGGGTAGACTAGACCAGGCCATTATATCGTATAGTACATTTAGGGCGTATGAAATCAAGGGGTTAATGGGTTGAAGTCTAAACGGGCAGAAGACCAGGCTATGAAAACATACCGAGAAGCTATAATGTCTAAATAGTCGAAAAGGGGCTACCACTATATGCAGAATCACCAACAACCGACAGAATGCGGCTAGCTGGTTCCTTGCTAGCCGTTGATGGTGATATGATCAGTCCTATTGCATGCCGAGGATTGGCCTGTTCGTTTACCATGAGCACAAGTTAGCCCCAACCCTTGTCAGCAGGACCAATGAAGTAGTAGCGTGGCATCGAAAGATGCTGCCTGTGTCACCTGAAGCTGCCTCGGTCCAGAGCAAGAAGGAGGGACGAGGAGGGAATGCATACGCCAACACGCCCTGCCAACCGCGCGTGGTGTTTGCTAACACGCACAAACCGTACCGGTGAACTGTTCTAGCAAGGTCGGGTATGACGCGGAACCGCAAATGGTTGGACGAGGAGACCTGCTATTGCCGACGTCGCATACATCACATATACTGTTTATGTCAAGTATGCATCAAAGACGAGGCACTTCTCAGGCACCCGTTTTATGATTGGGTGCGAGGCCTTTCGGACAAGCCCTCCATGTCTCATTTCCCGGCTCGGTTCGGTGTCTATAATGTGTGCGTCTCCGGCTGTTAAGGCTCCTGCATTCTTCCGTGGCTCATTGGTCGGATTGGGGCCTCAAAGCTTAATGGCATTGAACTGGACCGATAGGGCTGAACCATCATCGCATCTTCTGAGATGGGGGATACGTAAGCCGTATATGCGCGTGATGTTACGTGTCCCTTGGAGGGGGAGAAACCACGATTCGTGTTTTCGATCGGTTCGTTCACCCAAACCTGGCACTGGAGATCTAGGGAGAGGGAGAGAGAGCCCGGCCACAGGAGGTCGCAAATCAGACGCCAGCGAAAAGTCCGTCCCTCTTGCATATGTAGTCACCCCGTGACTCACTTTTCAAGATCCGAGTCAATTGGAGAAACTATTTGGATCGCAGCCGATTGGTTTCGTTGGTAAACAGACTGCAGAGCAACCTCCTCATAGCCCTAATTGTGGAGGGTAGATCTGCGCAGTGATACAATGGCCAAAGCTCTCTGCGCCCAGATTGGATTTGTTGATCAGATAGGAAATAGATGACAAGACAATACGAACTGGGCCCTGTGGCCCTAGATGCTTCATTACGTAGTTCAGTGTAATGCATAGACTACTTGCATGTATCATCCTGTGGATCAAGAGGCGCGGGAGCAATTCACTCAGCGGCCTCAGTCCAAGCTGACCTCACATATAGGCTAAGCCGTTAGCACGTATTAAGGGGACCTCCTGTAGTACCATGGGAAGCACTGGTGCAGTTCTTAGCCACCATACGCAGTTGCCATTGGACACAGTAATCACCTCTTTGGCCAGCACGACAGAGATTATGTAGAGATTTGGGGGTGGCTGAGGCCAACGGACAAACTGCGGTTCACGCCGGAGGGATTGTCTCGGAGGGATTCGAACATATTCGTTCCATCTTTGGGCTTTGTTTTTCTGGGCGGTAACGGTTAGTACCTAGTAGCACGGCAGAACGATGTGCTGGTCGTTTCCCCTTTCAACTCTCAACTCGTTCAAGCATTTGCTATTTCGCATGGCTACACAAATACAAGAGGGTAGGTAGACAGGCCCCTCGGCCTCGGATATATTCCGCTCACTCGGCCAGTCGGCATATGTAGATAGTTGTGCTCCGTAGTGGTCGGGCAAAGACTCATACAAGTGGAAACGGGCTAATGGGAGATGGGAAACGGGCTGATTAATTGCCCATGACTGACCGATCTCGTACCCTGGTCCCAGCACACGGAAAGCTTGGCGCGCCACAAGCTCGAACTGAATCCAAAGTCGAGCTGGTCGAGCTGGTAGACCAGGGGGGGAAACTGACCCAATGCAAAGGATATTGGTAAGCATCCCTGCAGTGACGTCCCGTCTGTTTGTCGCTTGTCCGTTGACGCGTCGGCCGCGAATTGCTTTAAGCAATGTTTGTACAATCGTTTAAGGCAAGTTTGAGCAAGAAGGGGTCCCTGGATATCGAATAATTATAAAAAGAGGACAACAGGACAACATCGTCATGCCAATGTCGTGCGAGAACGAAACACCCTGACACCCACAAGATAAGCAACACCATCTAGGTAGGGAAATGAAACAATAAGATGGTCCGGGCCCGGGTCAGCGCGCCCGTAACTCCGAGGTTCAGTTGAGAAATGGAATCAATGGAATCAATGGAATCTGGTCGGTCAGAGTGGACTGGACTGGATTGGATTGAATCGGGGATGGGTGGGATGTTTACTTTGCCCACTGCCTCCAGCTCGCTTTCGCTTGCACATATTAGTAGTACCGTAGAACATCCCTCTGTTAAGGCTGTGCTTGCAGCAGCAGCACCATCACCAGCACATTGATTGATAGGAGCATGGGTGGGGAGGGTCTTGTTGCGACTGCTAGCCCCAAACCAAAAACCAAAAGGACCTGCTAGCAGCACCAGCAACAACTGATGATGAGCATTCGCCGTAGAAAACCCCTAGTACCGTGATATACTTGTTAATACGGGCTGGGTGCAACACAGCGAGGGGCTGTTGGTTCTTCTCAGAATGGCCTGCAGATGCGCAGATGCGCAGACAGGTCACAGTGGAGACTGGAGACTGGAGACTGGAGACCTACGTCCATCTTATTATGTAGAGAGAGAGAGAGAGAGAGAGGAAAAGAAAGAAAGAAAGAACGAACGAAAAGAGTCCTGGACTCCTTGACTCTAGGATCCTCCGTCCGGCGGGAGGTTAAAAAAGTCCCCCCAAAGATAAAGTCCTAGACTCCTAGACTCCTAGACTCCCAGACGATTCCTAGAGGAACCTCACAGCCCAGCAGCTGCGCCGTCGACTAGCGCCATCACCCCCTGTCGGTACGAGGGTACAATTCTAGGCAGCAACTCGAACAATCCATCGATGGTCCCAACGTCGGTTGAAGGACCTCAGCACCTCAGCACCTCAATTGATCATTCCCATCGTTTCCTCGTGCTGCCCTCGAACTTGTTCCTCTCCCACGACAATCTTGTAACGCATTTGTGTCCCTCAGAACCTCATCCATTGCGTGTATCATCGACCCGAGGCTCTCAACTCTCAAGGCTGCCATATTTCTTGCATTCTAGCTCTTCATCCACTGCACTCGGCGAAAGTAAGCCGGCAACCCTCCAGTCGTTAAAGCTATCCATCCCCGTCTCTGTCCCCATTCCTATCCCATCAATCCATCAGTTTGTTGTTTCTATATACCACCATCTTCGCTCTTTCAAGACTCAATTCAAACTGAGTCTATTCGAGCAAACCAACCATCACACTACTGGTATACCAAGAGATTCGTTAATTTGCTCATTAACGGCATGCTCTCGTGAAACCGCGGATCCATCTGAGTTTCTGATTCACCTGGATCTTCTCACGTTTGCTTCGGAGTATATCTGACTGGAGAGATCTGGTCCGTCGAGTCTTCACCTACGAGACTCGAGCTCTTGCCCAATTCGACCCGCCTTGCCGGCGTAACTTTGGAAAGTAAGGATTAATATATCCCTTTTGTCCCCAGTTCCTACGCCAGCCCTGTCTACTTCTGGCTCGCCGGAGTCCACGGATTGATTGACCAATACCCCTACCGGGCAACTGTGATATCATCTGTGGTGTCCTCAGGCCATCCATCGTTGTGACTCACACAAGCTGGGCGCGGTCCTATTGCATAGGGGTGCTGACCATTTCGTCTCTCAGCAGTCTCCACGGGCTATATCCCACTCATCTTTCGACTTTATCTATAAACTACCCCACTGTCGTTGATTTGACCTACACCGAGATCAACATGTCCTTCTCTAACCCTCGAAGGACTGCTCCGGTGACTCGTCCCGACACTGATGGTAGCAATGGCCTGAGACTTAAGACCAACTTGACCCTCAGGAAGGGGGCTACCTTTCACTCTCCTGCTACTCCCCCCTCTTCTCCCCCGGCTTCTACTTTCAAGGTCCCATCACTTCCTCGTCGTTCCCAGACGAGCCTGGATGATGTGATTGACTCCCATCGTCGTCGTGTTATGATGACCCTGGGCCACATCGAAGATACTCTCAGCTCCAAACCTGAGACCTCAGCATCCCGCCGCTCTTTCCGGGACGACAGCCTTCCCGTCCCCAAGGGCTTCCTTGGCCACACTGTCGCCGCGTCCTCATCCCAGGAACCCGGGACCATGGAGACCGAGCACGAAACTGAGAGGCGCGTCTTGCGTCCTCGCAACCGCCGCTCGTCAAGGCACCACGAGTCGGACAGTGGCCTGGGTTCGTCTGTGGCCTCTAAGCAGTCGAGAGCCAAGGAGACAAAGCCGTCTGCTATCGCCTCCGCCATCACACGATCTGCATCTTCCATTAAGTCGGAAAAGATGCCCCGCCTCAGTCAGCGTGCCGTGAACCGCATTCATGAGCATACGTTGAAACCCTTGTTGGCCAAGCCTTCATTGAAAGACTTTGAGCCCATTATTCTTGATTGTCCTAGAAGGATTCAGGAGAACCAGATTGTCTGCTTGAGAGACTTGGAGAAAACGCTTATCTTTATGGCACCGGTGAGTCAACTCCTAAAGGATACTGGCGTTTGGGGAAATACTTATCGGGCGTTGTGTTTGAAGGAGAGGGCCAAATCTGCCGAACTGTACCTCGACTTCTGCCTTACTTCGATCCGATGCATTCAAGCCACCGTCGAATACCTCAGCGACCGAGATCAGACCCGACCTCACGACCGACCGTACAACAACGGTTACTTTATTGACCTCGTCGAACAGATTCGCCAACACGCCCAGCAAATGCAGACCGCCCGTGAGCGGCAGGCGGCAGGTGAGGAACTCGACGACATGGACGTCGATCCGTATGTGACCCAGTGCCTCCACACAACGGACCTTCAGGCTAACTTTACCAGCACCGATGAGGTGAAGCTTATGGGCGGAATCTCATCCACCGGCCGGCCTGCGGAGCTGGTTCGTGTCAAGAAGAACGGCAAAGCCATCTCCATTGCCACCGGCCAACCCGTCGATGATCTTGACGAAGAAGATACCAAGGCTCCTATCCGGTTCAAGCGCTCCATGAGCGAGCAACTCGAAGACGAAGAGGAAATCATGCGTTCCATGGCTCGCCGCAAGAAGAACGCTGATCCCTCGGAGTATGCACCCAAAAAGTGCAAGGAGCCTGGCTGCAATAAAGAATTCAAGCGACCCTGTGACCTGACCAAGCACGAGAAGACACACTCTCGTCCTTGGAAGTGCCCACTCCCTACGTGCAAGTACCATGACTATGGCTGGCCTACCGAAAAGGAAATGGACCGTCATATCAACGACAAGCACTCATCCGCGCCACCCATGTACGAGTGTCTGTTCAAGCCGTGCCCGTATAAGTCAAAACGGGAATCCAACTGCAAGCAGCACATGGAGAAGGCACACGGATGGACCTATGTCCGCACCAAGACCAACAAGAAGGGTGGCTCCGAGAACGGCAGCAGCTCTTCCAAGCCAACTCCCATGATGCAAGGGATTCCCACACCTAGCAGCGAGGGAACCTCGATGATGACGCCGCCTGAAGAGCCTCTGATCCACTACCCGGATCTTGAGATGTCCAACTATGCTTCGTCGGAGGAGTTCAATGCCGCCTTTGAGAACAATGCAGCTTTTGAGAACTCGGGACTGTTTGACCCCCTCCTCGACTCTGTGCCTTTCGATGCCGAGATCAATCTGGACTACTCTCCCATTGACAACGGCACTCCTTCCACCGATGCGGGACAGTTCACCAGCTACCACGAGCTGAGCCCCGATGTTACTGGGCAGTTCGAGGATATCTACGGTGCTCACGTGCAACTACCCACCCCAACGCACTCAGTCTACAACTGCAACAAGGTCGCTGATATCTTTACTACCACGTTCGCGGATGACTCGTTGCCCGCTCCAACAGCTCACATCTCTCCTGTTGGACATGGCAACACAATGCTCTATACCCCAGCGTCTTTGCTTGATGTTGACGAGGGCTTTGACGAGTTCCCGTCTGGCGACCTCGGCAACGACTTCCTTCTCTTCCCTCCTAACGGGATGGGCAAGTCAGATGAATTTGATACCAACCTTTTCCTCACGACTCCGAGCGCTGCTGCCGGGTTCAGCCAGCCGTCGTCTCAGGACTTCAATATGGACTTCGGGCATGCCATGGATTGGACCGCCGACTACGGTGCTTTCCCGCCCCAGAATTAAGCTACGGATATTCTGGATGCTATGTATAACGACATTGATGACGAGCGATGAAATGATTTGGAGAATGCAGTAACTTGGAGAAACTACAAAGTGCAGACATTGGTGTATAAAATATTTTTAGTTATTAGCGATTTACTCGTGGTTTCTCGGCAGTTTCTTAGGTTCGTTTCATCTCTCATGCCATCAGAATGAACATACAAAAAAAAAACTTGCAATACGTCGCAGCCGAAGCTATCTGGTTTATTGGATCGTGGTGTTGGAATGGCAAGCAATTAGTTAGTTAGAGATGGAGAATGAGCACCCTCTTCCCCCTCATTGGCAGATGAACCCGGCCAAACCGATTATGATTATTTGCATACTGTGTGATGCTTCTATAATATGTTACAATCATACTGTGATGCCACTTCAAGTCGCCATATTATCTATGCTTGTATCTGTAGAGAGTGTGATCGCTCAGGTAGAGTCAATATTATCTCTGTAAGTCAGCACTGACGACCAGAAACACAGCGATGCTGGTACTGGTTGGTGGGTGGATCCCTCCCCTTCTCCCCTTACGTTCAATGTGCCCAAGGCTCTCAGGCTCTCTCTCTCTCTCTCTCTCAGCTGCGGGCGGACCGGCGTAATACAAGGCCGATAAGACCCACACTCCACTCGTAGCAAAATCAGTAGCCAGGATTTTTCTACATCAAAGCAACTCTGGCGCGCATCTACCTACATCCTCATCAACCAACATTATCCTCTCCGACTCTCCAAGCCGCAAGAGCAAACAGGCGATGGCTTGAAATCGAGACGAGAGCGAGACGAGATCAGCACGCAGTTCAATGGATGTTCTATCAATTGCCGACTAACTAACCTGCTGGTGCTCAGGTCCCGAACAGACGGTAAGCTCCAACATTTTTCTTCTCACTTCCCATTTGACCACCACTCTCGCATGATGACCTTTCTCGACTATGCCCTTTGGGCTTGTCAACTATAACCATTCATATCTTAGGAAGAGCCGTATTAGGCCGTCCTCGGGGCCTCGAAACCCCATTAGCCGACCCATCCATGGCCTGTGTTGGCTCGTCCTGGCCGAGTTTGGAGGCGTGTCGGGATCGTCATATCCTGCCACGCTTCCCAGTGCTGGGATGAACGACACAGATCCGATGGCGAGGTGAGGATGAGCGGTGCTTATAAAACTTGGTTTCTGATTTTACCCTTTCCCATCGTGGTGTTGCGAACTCGCTCTCACTGAACGTTTACGTGGGGAATATATTTGCTAACGGCAAACAAACACAGGTTATCATCAGCTACAATTTGATACAGGTTTGTTGACGAGGTTGGGTTTGGAAGATAGCCCACGCATGTATGACCTTCCTGCGTCGCTGGCGGCTTGTTCATCCGTATCACTGCACCTCCGATTCTGGAGTTCACATCCGTAAAGCTCAATGGATCTTGATAGTATGATAACAATACAAACTTTACTTCACCTTGCTCGTGCTCTGATCGCCTCTTCCGTATCGATGCTTTCCGTCTGTCTTCACACTTGATGTCATCCCATGGTGATTGTAGATCGTGTATAAGATACCATGCCAATGCTTCTTCAGCTTGACAGGGATGTCTTGGGACCCTGCGACCTATGATATCGTTACCTGCACCATGGCACAAAACACAAAAGTACCGCGTCTCCTGCGTTAGACTCACTGGTATCGACTTCCTTCTTTCGCTAATGTGACTGCACCGAATTGAAACACTTCCTATCGAAGATCCTTGACCATGGCAGATCTGGAGACAAAAAAAACGTGGCATCGACGAGCTTGGCAACAACTCTCAACCAGCGCCCAAGAGTTCTCATCTGGAGAACGACGACGACCAGCAACACTCCAAACGTGGCCCACATGCCGCGTACCTAGAGAAGAAGAAGGCAGCGTATCCAAAGGCAGTAGTCGAAGCTCTCGACTCGGAACTGGCCGAGACAGACGAGGACCTTAATACCCCTGCTGCTGACACTGCCGCTTCACCTATGCAGTCGGTTTACGTCGTGCTACGCAGCAAGGGCGAGGAAGTCAGTCGCTTTGCCAGAGACTCGGATGTGGACATTGTGGGCATGTATCGAAACATCGTCAGTGCGAACTGCAGCGCTCGGGAAGCCTTTGACGGGGTAGTGGACTGTTACGACGAAGACGGAACTGGCAGCGACACCGAGAGCGGTGTCTCCGGTGGTGGTATAAGACTCTGCGAAATCACTGGCCAGCCCGTCGAAGACGTGACGGCTGGGTGGTGGATCGAAGGAGATGCCTGCTTGCATCTGGCTGCTGGAGCCTACGTGAATGGGGATCTAGAAGTGTGGGTAGACGAGCAGCAACTGGAGGATTGAAGGAAGGAAGCATCAGTGTTTTTCAGGGGACTATATGGAGCCTGCGATGTACGTCTGTCTGGAGCCAGGAAATCTCAAAATATATATTGCCTAGGACTAGCTTGTATCGTTCTTGTTCTATTCCTATCGGTGGTATGCCGGTTCGAAGGGGTGAGGGGGTGAGGGGGTGAGGGGGTGGGTGGTAATAAGCATACGAGCCTTCGAATTACCGATCGTGACAAGCCGAGAGGTTTTTAAGCCACGATGAGCCGAGAGATACTACGATGTCGGCAATCAGAGCCGTTCGCTATTTGGATCGTGTACGCGGGGATAAAGATTATACTGATCAAGTTAGACATTACACTATAGAAATAAGGCGTGTATACGCCCAAGCCTCTTCGGCGCCAATGTCCGGCGCAAACAGCCATTCTACATGTTCACGATTTCCTATGTTTTCCAGGGAGCAGGCGCGGGACAAGGTACTGCAGGCAGATCATCATCGGAAGGTATCTGCGCCCCCTGACTCATAGCAAGAGAATGCTTCCGGATAAGCTGGATGCGACTGTTGGTGTACTCGGAGTTCGCAGGGTTGCCGTACTGCAGGGTGAAGCCGTCCGAATGGTCGACAAAGCTCTATTGTATTTATCTGTGTCAGTCGTATGGCCTTCTGGCATACGTACGCAAATTTGATATCAGAGAGAAGAATATGACTTACGCCACAATCTGGTAAATTACGACCAAACAAGCTCCAGAAAGCATCACCAACCGCCACTGTGCTCTTCTCGATGATGTTAAAGAAAGCCGTCATATTCTTGGTGCCAGCATCGTCCGGCCCGACCCAGCTGTATTCCCCAGCGAAATACGCCTTGCCGACCCCTTCCACGAGGGCGAGGTCAGCCTGTAGCTTGGCTGTGTCGACGGGGTAGTAATGGTTGGAGAATATGTCCACCTCGTCGATGGCCAGGTGCGTCTTGTTGACGCCGTACGTCCCGTCCACAAACAGCTTCTGCGGGGCCAGCCCCTTGACAAACCGGGCGATATCCGCGACCCAGTCCGCCGGGCAGTCCATGTCGCCCCAGACGGGGCCCAGCAGCTCGTTGCCCGTCTCGTACGCGAAGATGGCCGGGTCCTCGGCGTACGTCCGGTTGGTGTAAGGGTTCCGGTGCGTCACGATCTGAGAGATGTAGTCCTTGAATGCGGCGACGATGGTGGCGTTGGTGTAGAACTGCTGGATCTCGGGGTTGTTGGCGTCCGCGCTCTGGGTCAGGTTGAGCCCGGCCCACCGCAGGAATGTGTATTTGCCTCCATGGTAGTAGTCCTGTCTTTGATGTCAATGAAAATCGTCCTGCCACGGAGCCAGCACATAATCCATGTACTGGGAAGCGTGGTAAAGGCTGAGGGCAGCACTTCTTCTTACAAAGTTGTCAACCAGTGGCACCATGAGCCGGATGCCGTACTGGCCGGCCTGGTAGACGGCCCAGTCGATGGGCGCGAACGCGGCCTCGTTGACCACGCCCGGCGCCGGCATCACGCTGAGCGGGTTCCCCAAGCTGATGCCCAGGGTGTGCGAGCGGATCATGGTCCCGCCCAGCGCCCGCACCGTCGCCAGCACGTCGGTGATGCGACCATGGGTCGGGTAGCTCGACTTGGTGACGGGGTCGTACGGTTCGCCCCCGGGCGGCACGACGTTCTCGTCCAGGCCCAGCCAGTACACGTTGGGCCCCACAGCCTTCCACGGCTGCCCGTCGACCAGCAGCGTCGAGCCCGTGCGTATCACGGGGGACAGGACGGCAGCGGGACGGCTCGCGACAGCGGCGGCGGCGGCTACTGCTGCCGCGGCTAGGATGTGAAGCGGCCACATGCAGGATCTCATGAGTCAGACGGAGAAGAGCTCGGATAGATAGGGATGACGAGAAGCAATACTCTTTCTCGATGGTTCTCCGGCTTTGACATTACCTACTTTACGGAAACTATTATACGTTATATACCTACATGATTGATACCCTGTACCGGAATATGCAGTCGCGCACCTGGGCATGGGTGAGGGGTAGGCAAAGTGAGCTCTTGGAAGCACATATTTTGTTCACGATTGAGTCGCAACATGAGGCTCCTGGGGTCGTTGATGCAGGGACGCGGAAGGTCGATGCCCGTTGCCTGGCCTGGGTTAGCTGGGCGGGCTACATAAGGAAAGGACTAGTGAGGTACGGATACATATAATAATAATATTTCAAGTAATTTCGCCATTTTCTTTCATTGCGTCATGAATGGACGACGCTATATAATCGGATGACAGTTATCTGATTTGTTTCCCACTTGAAGCTATGTCTGCAGAGCTCGCATGTTCGTTCATAGGCATTGTCCACTTTCTGCGACGGAGCAGACATTTGCCAAACTGAACTATGGCATTGGCCCCTAAAATGAAGCCCCTCTTGAAAGGTTCTTGAGGATTGCCTATTGGAAGTATACAGTATACTTAGGTATGTAGCTTACATATGTACATAAGTGTTGCCAAGACTGTACATGTATGCATTCCTATGTTCAATTGATTAGAACACGCAACGAAGAAACATCTGGCATCTGGATCTGGGGAAAGCGCGATCACTTGCATTTGGCGTGACGGGAGTCCCGGGACTCGGTGGAAAGCTTGAGCTATAAATATTGGCATTGGCAATGGCCATGACGATGATTTGCTGGCTCGGAGGCCTTGGAGGCTCGGTGGTGGAGCATGGGCATTTGCTGACGGGCCAAACCAATGGGAAGCCTGTTTCATCGTAACATGAGGATAGAAGCTTTGTTCAACAACATCCACAACCACACGACTAGAGTAGGTGCAACCGACCGGTGATCTTACCTATGTAGTACCTGTATCAGAAGGGTAGCAGGTAGGCAGGTACAGGCTCCAGGCAGTACAGGCAGTACAGGCAGTACAGGCAGTAGGTACATGCAAAGCCAGCCCTGCATGTACCAGCATACCTATCCAATGCTACTCACTTCCTCTTACTACTACCTACTACCTACTACCTACTACCTGGCATTATTATTATTATTTACATATGACCAATCCTTCTCCTTTACTCTCTCTCTCTCCTCTCCTTCCTAAAACGAGTCTGACCATCACATCCCCAGAGTCCGCGTAGCCCAGCATTGCCAATGCGTACATCATGTTGGCACGATTATACACGAGGATTCCCCGCCTTATAGCGGCAGTCCTCGTACTCTGCCTGCTGCTCGACACTGCCCAAGCTTCCGTGGGCGATCGATTGCCCGAGTTTCGAGAGTGCGTTAAGGTACGTGCAAAACCACAACCAAAACCCACTCCCCGTTGGCGCATTGCGACATAATCGACCCGGACATGGAGTAGAAAACTGACTTGGCAATTGCTGTCTTCACAGGTCTGCGAACGAGAAAACTGCTACTCCGAAAAGCCGACCCCCATTCGTAAGCCTGCATTGTCGCAAACCCAAGCCCGACCATCCGACGTGTCCGACGTGTCCGCTATATCTGGGGAGCCCGTGAAGCTGACAGGCTGCGAATTATTCTAGCCATCCACCGCCGCCTCCTCTTATGGACCTGCCCGCAAGAATGCGACCACACCTGCCAGCACATTGTCACCGCGAAGCGCGTCGCCCGCGGTGAGGACATCACCCAGTTCCATGGCAAGTGGCCCTTCATCCGCGTCCTCGGCATGCAGGAGCCCTTCAGCGTGCTATTCAGCCTGGGCAACTTCTTCGCGCACCAGAACGGTCTCGCCAAGCTGAGGGAGCAGATCCCCGCCAGCTACCACCTCCGCCCCTACTACGAGATGTTCGCCTACTTCGGCATGGCCGCCTGGGTCTTCAGCACCATCTTCCACGTCCGCGACTTCGCCGCCACCGAGCAGATGGACTACCTTGCGGCCGGCGCCGACGTGCTGTACGGCATGTACTATACCCCGATGCTGGTGTTCCGCATCGAGAGGCCGTCCCCGCGCCAGCAGAGCTTCATCAGGCTCTGGACGATACTCTGCTGCACCCTGTACGGGTGTCACGTCCTCTACCTTAAGATGTGGAAGTGGGACTATTCGTACAACATGACGGCCAACGTCATAGTCGGTCTGATTCAGAATTCCATCTTGACGTACTGGAGTTACAAACAATATCGAGAGATCCGTCAGCTCTGGACCATTCTGCCCGGTGTCTTGGTGGCTTGGCTTCTGATGGCTATGAGTCTGGAGCTGCTGGACTTCCCTCCGCTGTGGGGCGCGATAGATGCGCATAGTCTATGGCATCTGGGAACTATCCCCGTCGCCGCAATATGGTATCGGTAAGTCTGCATCCATCCTTCCTTGGTATAGGTTGGCTATGACTAACGTGAACACAGCTTCTTGGTCAGGGATGCCCAAGAGGACATTTCCGGTGGCGCCAAGTTGAAGTTTTAAAAGGCAGTTGTTTGTCTTCTGGATATTTTTATCAGCTGCGCTTCGGAAAGCGCTGGACTGGGATGCACTCGGTCTACAATGGTTCAACCATACGGTTATGAGGAGTCTTGGCCTTTTATATCCCCCTTTGCAATTTTGCGACTTTGTCAGTTGCAACCACAATGAAATATAGACAGACATAGGCAATTAATGAGAGTCGAACATGACCTTAATCACCATTGGAGCTGGCCCTAAACATTGGCTTTCATATGATCGAGCTGTCCGGAGGCTTCAGGCTTCATTAGTTAACCATGGTATAATGGCCACGCACAGTATGATGAAGGCAGTGACCGCGATGCCTCCTAGATATGTCATTACGGTGTCTCGAGTAGTGAAGTAGTGAAGTGTAACTAGTCACTATAACTCGAGCCGCGCCGGCACTTCCATGAATTCATGCCAGTGGCAATTTTCACTCAACCATTCTATAGTACGAGAATACTAGAGCTAGAAGCCTTTAGTAGTAACCTTGGTGCTCAGCGACTGGTCGTGGGTTGCTTGGCACGGGAACAACTACCGATAGGAAAAACTAGCAAAAGGGATGGCTACAGTAGGTAGTTTAATATTTGCCGTTGTCAGATATCGATAGCCGACAGTACCCTTTTCCGCCACCAGTATTTCACAACGGGCTGCTCCACCATACGTTGGAAGACAAGTTTGGCGCTCACTCTACTACCAAATGGCGAAAAGAAAAGTTACGAGAGAAAACAAGTCTATTTTTTGCAGCAGTTTCACTCTATGGATCCACTACCAACTGACCCATCAACCTCTTGAGAAAAAAATGTGGTATCTCGAGGGACGTGTGGGAGTTACAGTACGTCGTAATCTTCGTCAGTCATACGGCCTCTTGCCGTTCCCTGTCCAAGCAGTAATCCCAAACTCCCACCCTATGCATATATGTGATGATACAGCTCTTTCATCAGTTGAAAGCTGTCATGACCATGCACTATCTATAATGCCTCGCCGGCATGCCCACACTAGGCAGAAGTCTAGACCCCCAGTGCCCAAGGCCTTGGTACAAACAACTACTTTTATTTAGCACATCTTGTACTCGCACTCGCCCTTGGCGTTGCGAACGTTATCCGGGGTGTCGAGCTGGTACTGGATCTTAATGTCCAGATCACGACGGTTCTTATCGTTGGGTCGAACTTCGAGGTTGCACTGGACCTCCTCACCCTGCTGGAGGGTCAGGACATCCCTGAAGTAGAAAACGGTCTGCTTCCAGTGCGTGTACTTGGTGTGAGGTCCTGTCGAGAAGCGAATCGGCACGTGGCAGGCTGTGAAATCGATATCGAACCACGCCACAAGGGCATGGACAAAGTCGTCCCGACGAGCGGTCAGCTTGAAGGGGATGTTGAAGGCAAGGTCTTCGACGGTGCACTTGTAGAGGTCCAGCGTCAGGATCGATGTGGGATCTGTCACAGCCGCCTTGACCTCAACTGTGTCAACGAGGGGCTCCGAGAGGGCGGTGTGCTTCAGAGGGGTATAGTCGAAGCCGTAGACGTTGTCCCAGACTACGTAACAGAAAGTTAGTCTCATGCATGTCTCGGCGCATTTGTTTGGTTGACTTACATCCGATTTTCTCGTCCTTGTAGTCGCCGTCCTCAATACCACACATGAAGATGGTGGCCTTGTCGGGGAAGATCAGGCCATCCTTGTTCAGGTACCTGTCGCGGGCGTAGAGCACGGTGTCGAGCATGGACTCGTACAGCAGGAAGTAGCCCATCCACTCGGAGATGATGATGTCGACCTTGGGGAAAGGAAGCTCAATCTCCTCCATCTTACCCTGGATAAGGGTGATCTTGTCGGACAAGCCGTTCTTCTCCACGATTTCCCTCGCCTTGAAGATGATGGTGGACATATCAACACCAATGACATGCTTGGCGCCGGCCTTAGCAGCGAACATGGAAAGGATGGCGGTACCACAGCCAACATCGAGAACGACCTTGTCCTTGAACAGGTGCTTGTTCTGGACAATTGCGTTCATGTACGATTTTGTGCGGACTTCGTCTTTCTGCGTTGGGGGATTATCTGTTAGCTGGGCTGCAAGTCGCAAAGAAAGTCGAGGTCGAGGGGGGTCGCAAGTACATACCAACATCTCTTCGTGGATTCCTGAGGGGAGGGACACTGCGGTTAGCACCAGATCGAGATAACAGCATCGGATTATGCCAGAGACACGGGCTTACCATGGTGGTTGTAGCTGTTGGGCGCCAAAAGTTAGTATATGTATTCTGTCTCGAAGCGCAGTACTTGGGATCTGGTGCGAGGGGCAATGGACAAAGGCTGGAATAACGTACCTGTTGAAGTAATGCTGCTCGGAATGGGCCATTCCCTTGAGCGCAAGCTCGGCAGCGACGACATCTTCTTGACCAGACATTTTGATTGTTCTTTTTGCGGATTTGAAAAAGAGGTTGAGAAGGACGAAGAGACAGACAAGCTGAGAGGTCTGTTTGGCGCGCGTCAGGCACAATTTTTCTTAAAGGGCAGCAGCAGCTGGGGTCTTTCTAGTTCTTAGTTCCGCTTGGTTACTGCCCGCAAAACAGGCAAGGTAAGACCCCCCCCCCATCAATTTGATGCTTCCTGCTTCCTGGCCTAGTACAACTTTTCTGATCCTTCACCGCCTGCCCCGCCGGAGCGTAGGCCGAATAATCAAATCTTCACTTTTCACAGGTCGCTGAGCCCAAGCATGACTCGATGCAAGTAATTCTCAGTTGATCCATTGTCGGTTGCATGTCAACCATCGAAGAAAAATGGTATTCTTTCAGTCAAGGAATAGTTGGTGGCAATGAGATAGGTCATCATCAATCATGTATGAGTTTTCCTATACAGCAACCAAACCAACCAATAAGGATAAGCGGGACATGTATGTAGTGTCCGCATTCTACCCAAGTTGGAAATATGGGTGAGTACTGCACATGTGTGTTACTTCTTTGCTATCGATGAATGGGCAGATGTGGTAGTAGTCTGGCATAGAGCATGAGCACCAAATATGTTCTTCCTCAACTGACAAATATTATTGCTGTCCTTTTAACCAAAAGGGGGAAGGGTTCCTTGTCCAAGTGCAAGGCTCCCTAGTAAATACATGTGCATCGTAATAATATATACAAGATGATGTAGAGCGTTTGAATGGACTGGAAACATCTCCCACGTCCAGGCTGTGCCTACATCCTATCATACAATGTCAGACTAAAACCAAGTTTGACGACGTGCCTCAAGGATCACCCCAAACATCAGCAATCTTCTGGCTCAAGGCACCTGCAATCTTCTTCCTGCCGTACAACTTGCCCATCTCTCCGGCGACTAATTGTTGCTTTTGCTTTTTGCCAACGTCTCCCGTGCCGCCACATTTTCCAAAGGCCTTGACAAAATCGTATGGCGTCTTCCAGCGCTTCTGAATCTCGATGGCCTTCTCGCCCGTGACGCCGCGGGTGCACATGAGCATCTTGAGGTAGACGTCGCGTAGGGTCATGGTGTCTGATTTGGACACCAGGGACGCGAAGGCAGGGTAGCTGATGTAGTGGTCCATGTCGGGTTCCTTCTCGCGCAGATGCTCGAGTAGAGGAAGGTAGTTCTGGGTGGTTAGGACACCTGTCGGGATAACATAGAGTGGGCGGGTCTCGTACTGCTTCTTGAGCAGCAGTGTCATGCGGGTCAAGTAACGAATAGTGTCGTCCATCTTTTGGGTCTTCTTGACGAAGTAGCCATTCACCACCTGGGTCGATGCGATGGCCGACTGGACGGCCTCTTCGTACTTGTCCTTGTTCAGCGGATCAATGTTCATTTCTTCAACTATGTAGACAACATTCTTGAGCCCGGAGCGCTTGAGTCGAAACTTTTGCTCGTGAAACCGCCCGTCTTTGATACTCCCAATCAGATCATCCAGGCGCTTGCGCTCGACGATCCAGTCAAGAATCACTTCATCGCCCTCAGCCCCAGTCCTATTGAGAAAGTTGGCGTCGTGACACTTGGCTACCCACAGAGCATCACCCAGCTCGAGAGAGCGGACGATCGGTGGAATGCCTTTCTTGGCCAATTCCTGCTGCATATAGTCGCGATCGGTTTTCGCACGGATCTCTCGCACGTCCAGGACCAGCTGCACGGTGAAGGAGCCAGGGCGCAAGCAAATTGGCTGGAATTTGGGGAGTGCTGAACTAGTCGACGAGGAGCCGCCCGCAGTTGGTACCAAGTCTGCATAAGCCGATTCTGGCTGAGGTGCTGGCGGTTCAGCTTCAATATCAACGGACTGTGATCTGTTCCTATCAAAATAGCCTGCCCTCGGCGGCTGGGCTTCGAGGTTTCTGGGGAGTGCTGCTGCGTCTGGGTTCGCTATCTGATAAACACGCGCGGCGACTTCTCTGCCGTCATCAGTGAGGGTATACCGTTTGGTCGGACCTCTGCGTTCGTGGACCAGATCCTTGTCCAGTAGAGTCTTCATGGAATTCCACGCGGTATAGAAGCTCGTCGGGTCTGAAGGAGCCGAGAAGGAAGAGTCACAGTGCGGCTGTGCCTCCTCAATGAGCTCGGACTTGGTCATGCCATTTGGCGAGGTTGACTCGGCCAGTCCCATGATGAGGGCATAGGCACCAGACCGTAGCTTCGGTACATAAGGCTTCGCCTTTCTGGGTTTCTTGGCCGGTCTAGCTTCGGCTTCGTCATCTTCGACCTCATCTTCGCCAATGCCGTTCGCCTGACCCATGCCGGGAGCGCGGCGCTTCTTTTGCGGCATGGGCAAGCCGTTGGTCTCGCAATGCTCTTGCAGCTTCTGGGTAAGACGGTCACAGAGCTTGGGACCGAAGCCCTTGAGCGCGTGGAGCTGGCAGGGGTGCGTGAAAGCCATAGGGCACGCCTTCAAGGAGTTGTAGGCATTTCTATATGTCACAACCCCCTTGGAGTTGTGCTCCCGGGCTTTGTCCAACCACTCTTTGACCCAGCTCAGATAGAGCGGGTTGACGCTTTCCTCGTCGGCTGGCATGTCGGTGTCAATGCATGGGGTTTGCAGAAGAGGAGAGGTTTTTATACAGGAATATCAACGAAATGAGAGACGAATGAATTACTCCTTCAACGGCCCCCGCAATCGTTTGAAACTTGGGGTAGATCGTCGTCTGGTGTCAATTAGTTGGGAGTCTAGGTAAGACGCGACAAAAGCGCGTCATGGACTTCGGGTAGAAAACGCGAGGTCATGTGCCTGACCCCTGACTCCTAATTGTGTCGAGATCCTCGCCTAATATTGTAAGTTCTCCCAGTCCTGTCCCAGGCTCCAGCAAGCTGACAAGGGTCCAAAACAGAAAGTGCAAAAGCGGAAAGAAAGAAAAAAGTCCCACATGCAGCTATTGTGTAAGGAGCCGTCATAGGTGCAGGCATCGGCGTTTTGAGTATAGCGCCGGGCGTAGTAATACGATGTCCTAGCTTTTCATGCCACCTGTACTAAGGTTAAAAGATGGCGGGGCAAGTTAAAATAATATGTACAAAATGCAGGTGGTGAGGCCCGTAGTGAGGGGCAATGCAATAACAACAGTGCAATCAAGTACAGCGCCTGCAGTCCGTAGGTAGGTAGACACACCAGCACCTCGCTGGTCACTGGTCACTGGTTGCTGGTCGCTACATGTAGTCACTGCTTGCTGCTATCTGATCTCGTACCTAACCTACCTACACTTTATGCACCGAGGAAGAGAGGGCCCTGGATACGACTACCTGGAAACTAGAGCTACTGGCATCTGGCAGCTTCTCCTCTCGTTGCCGGGTGATGTTCTGAGGTAATAATTGGGAATAGAAACGCACACCGACTTGCATTGGATGCAACTTTTGGCGCAACGTGGCTTGGGTAGATCGTCCCTTTTAGCTGTGGTTTCATCCCACTCTCTCCATTTCCCGTTTTCCAATTAATTGAGGCATTGGTTAACAGACTTGACTTGACCTGACCTGACCTGACCTGATCCAGCCTGGCCCTGCATTTGACAATTGGCGTGATTCTGGTCCCTCTTCTGCGAACAACTTGTTCTTCCTCTTCCTTCTCCTCCTCATCCAAAGCATTGTTCTTAGAGGCCTCCACTCTTCTATCACGCTGATATTCACCATACTACATCCTTTTTCTGCTCGACTTAGTTCGAGCTTGAGTATTCCCAGCCGGCCCAAGCTAGCACATCACCATGGAGCGAGATTCCATCATCGCTGCTTCCCAGAAGCATGACATCGTGGCTCTGCCCGATGGCAAGCTCTACACGTACGGCACAGCCGGCTTCCGAATGGCTGCCGATCTCCTGGAGGGCATTACCTTCCGTGTTGGCTTGCTGTCTGCCCTCCGCAGCCGGAAGCTGAGCGGCCAGGCCATCGGTGTTATGATCACTGCCAGCCACAACCCTGCCAAGGACAACGGCGTCAAGATTGTAGACCCCATGGGCGACATGCTTGAGCAAGAGTGGGAGGTTTACGCGACTCAACTGGTCAACTGCTCCACCCACGAAGCCCTTGCCGACACCTTCTTCCAGCTTGCTGAGCAGCTCAAGGTCGATCTCAAGTCCGGCGCTAAGGTCATTGCCGGCCGAGACACCCGTCCTTCGGGCATCACCCTCGTTCAGGCCCTCTCCGACGCCTGTACCGCTACCAAGACATCGTTTGTCGACTACAAGATCCTCACGACACCCCAGCTCCACTACCTGACCCGATGCGTCAACACCGAAGGTACCCCTAGCTCATACGGCGAGGTGAGCGAGGTTGGCTACTACAAGAAGATCAACAGTGCTTGGGAGCGTGCCATGAAGAACAAGAAAGCCAATGGTTCTTTGACGGTGGATTGCGCCAACGGCGTGGGTGGTCCGAAACTCAACGAGCTCCTGAAGTACATGGACCCTTCCAAGACCGGCCTGGAGACCAAGGTCGTGAACGACGATGTGCTCAAGCCCGAGATTCTCAACCTGGACTGCGGCGCCGACTTTGTCAAGACGAGACAGCGAGCTCCCCCGAACCCCAAGCCCGTGCCTGGTGGCAGATGGTGCTCCCTCGATGGTGATGCTGACCGTCTCATCTACTACTGGATTGACCCGGAGACTACCCAATTCTTCATGTTCGACGGCGATCGCATTGCCACACTCGCCGCGTCTTTCATCGCAGACCTGTTCAGAACCGCCGGCCTCGATGGTGAACTGCGCATCGGTGTCGTACAGACTGCCTATGCCAACGGCGCCAGCACCAAGTATATTGAGCAACACCTGCAGTTGCCTGTTGTCTGCACGCCTACCGGTGTGAAGCACCTGCACCATGCTGCGTGCGCCTTCGATATCGGCGTTTACTTCGAGGCCAACGGCCACGGCACTGTCCTTTTCTCGACCGATGCGGTCCAGACCTTCGAGAAGAAGCAGCCCCAGTCTCCCGCTCAGAAGGAGGCGTTGGATACTCTGCGCGCCCTGGCCGATCTCATCAACCAGACGGTTGGCGATGCCCTTTCCGACATGCTGATGGTCGAGGTCATTCTCGCCCACAAAGGGTGGGGTCTTCGCGACTGGGCCATGACCTACCAGGATCTCCCCAACCGCCTCGTTCGCGTCGAGGTCGGCAACAAGGACCTTTTCCAGACCACGGACGCCGAGAGGAGACTTTCGCAGCCTCTCGGATGCCAGGACGAGATTGACCAGTGCGTCAAGAAGTATACCAATGCACGATCGTTCGCACGTGCCAGCGGCACAGAGAATGTAAGTTTTTAGCAGCGGGGTTGAGTCAAATCGCTCTGGAATCAAGTCTAACATTTCCATCACAGGCATGCAGAGTATATGCTGAGGCGGCCACCCGCTCAGAGGCTGACGACCTGGCCAACAAGGTCGCTCACATTGTGAAGACTTATGGCGGAGCATAGGAAGCTGCACGTGTCTGGACAGCACATGAACAAGATGCAGTAACCCTTGTGCAGTACGCAATCAAAACCCGTAAAAAGCCTATCGTAACCGTAAGACAGGCCAATTGACAACAAGGGGAGACAGAAACGGAGAGTAGAACGATTATACCCACCGCTTCTGGCGGCTGGTGGTAAGAAGATACGATGTTATGAACACGGTTTTTTCTAGCTTCATTCGTAGTAGGGAATAAACAAAATTCTTCTGGCTTCCATACCAGAGCTCATCTATATATTTAAAGCTAGGAACGAGACGGTGCCTACCTTGATTTCGTGGTAGGGATGGAGAATCTACAGTCCCAGGCCAACAGGAATGGAAATTGACAATCCAAAGTCCTCAAATGTAAAATGAGTACATGGTGGAGCTTAAGACATATGATATTAATATACATGCACTCAAGCTGAGTGCGCACCCATGGCTTGAGCCACCAAGTTCTGCACCATCTTCTCGACGATGGACTTGAGGGCGTCCTCGCCGCCACTGCCGACCTGGGCGCTCATATAGCCCTGCATGCTCTTCTCAGCGTACTTGGCCAGGACGTCGACCTCGATGTTGACCGAGTCGCCGGGCTCCTTACCAGCGACAACGACCTTTTCTTGAGTGTAGGCGATGAGCATGACCTCGAACCAGCCGGCGGCGTCGTCGACTTTGGTGACGGTCAGGCTCGTGCCGTCGATGGTCACGTAGCCCTTGAAGACGATGTAGCGCAGCATGTCCGACGCGGCGGGCTTGAACCGGAAGGTCAGGGCGTTGCCGTCTTTGGTCACGGACTCGATCGTCGCCGTCGTGTCCACGTGGCCCTGCACGAAGTGGCCGCCCATGCGCGTGTCGGCGCGCACGGCGCGCTCGAGGTTGACGCGCGAGCTCTGGGTCAGGGCCCCCAGGTTCGTCAGGCGCAGCGTCTCGGGCGCGATGCCCACGGTGAAGCTCGGCTTGGGGTCGGTCGTGATCGAGGTCGCGGTCAGGCAGACGCCGTTCACGGCGATACTGTCGCCGAGCTGCGCGTCGGAGAGCAGGGTCGAGGTCGCCGGGAGGCTGATGGTCAGGGAGGTGCCGCCGGTAGCATCTTGGGGATTGAGCTCGGAGACTTCTGTAAGGCGGAAAGTAGGGGGTTGAGTTCAGCTAACTGGCTTCGGAAGGAGTAGGAGGAAGACAGGACACGGGAAAGAACGTACCCCCAATCTCCTCGACGAGGCCGGTGAACATGATGATTTTGCGATGCGCGAGAAATCCCAATTGCTCTGTACGTAGGTAGGTAGCCTTCCAAAACGTCAATGTTCTGTAGCAGGTTGTTATAGAGTCGTGGTGATGACGATTACAAAAGGTCTCACTTAATACCTACTCGCACCTTGAACCCCGAACCCCACCATAAGGGATTCCGACAGAGAGGATTGGACCCCGCTTTAATACATACATACCTATGTACGGAGTATTGCCCATCCCAATGGGTGAGTCGAGGCCTCTCTTGGTTTTTGATCGACCTCCCTTCCCGTAGCTAGGCCTATATCATCCTAGGTTCATGCTTGGAAGCGACCTAATCTACAACTACAAGTTGAGGTCATATACGGAGACGGCTGGGATGGCTACATGTGAGTATGTTTTGTAAGTAAATATTGACACATACTAGACTCACTCACCAGGCCAGGTACATATGACCGACCATCGATTGGCCAGCAAACGGACTATGGGGGAGTGGTGGCAGCGAAGCCTGAAAACAAGCTGTTTCAACCCCGTTTAAGGGCCCCATACCGACACCCAGAACACATAATCTAGATTGGATATCTCCTACATGCATGCCTCAGCTGCAGAAGAATATTCGACAGAAGATTCGATCGGCAGGAGATCAATTCAATAGCCGTCTTTTCCATGTCCAATATTGCTAGGGACATTCCACAGCTGACGGTTCTTGGTGCTTCTGCCAACTCAGGGCCGGTCTGGCAGCCTGGCAGTGTCTGCCGGTTAGCCGGGGGTGACGTAAATGGTTGGGCTTGGCCGGGCATCTGGTGCTGGTAATTGGTAGGGCTGACCGTGCGGCTCAGGCAAGTGGACCAGCTTGCGAATCTCTCAATCTCAGGGTCGTTGGGTCCTTTCCTTTACGCGTGTTGCACTGGATTGCTTACCTGTCCGCTTCCTTTGTTTTAGAGGTTACCAACAACCCTTTCCCACATCACTTGCATACTGTCCTAACCTGATTCATTCCCAGGGATGGGCTGTGCTATCTTGGACCAAAGACTACAACATCAAAGAGCAGAAGTTTGGCTCCCTTGATTCCCATTCACCGCCTCATTGAATCCGGGCTGCCGGGATACCCATCTCCCAGATGTCCGAGATGTTTTCCTTCAAGAGGCAAGGCACCTTTGGCGATCGGGATCAGACCGTCTTGCACCGGACCTTCCACGACAAATACGTGGTCCACTACGACTTCAGTGACACTGGTGCGTATATACTTCCCACATTTCGTTCCATATGCGAAGCCGTTCCGTATACTCGCATGTATGAGGTCGAATACTAACACTCTTGGCAGATGATGAGACGGCCAAGGAGGAGTTCAGCACTCTGATCGCTGACCTCGAAGAGGCCGGCCTGCAGACCGAAGTCCGTGCTGGCGCGGATCATTCACTGCTTGTCTTCGTCAGAGTTCCTACCGAGTTGCTCAATGATGAGATACACAGGTCCAGGTAAGAAGCACATCAGTCGAATCTCTCAGCCTGTCCCGGCACACTCCAGTAAACTGACGGAACGGGAAACTATAGAGTGAAGGACTGGCTATGGGGAATCACTTCGGAGCAGCCCCATGTCGGCAAGAGAGACCAGAGGCATGCGTTGGAAGGCACCTTTGAGGCCGAGGGTGTCCTCTGTGCCTACCATCTTGTCAACTGGCAAAAGGAACAAGGCGGTGCTGCTATCACTCCTGGCTTTGGCAAATGGAAGAATGTGAAGTCCATCTTCCCCATTCACAATGGACCTGCCAACAAGGACTTGCTCAAACACTTGAGCCAGAAGATGTTTCTCACCAAGGAGGACTTCGACAAGATCCGCGATCTATTTGGTGCCAAGGTTTGTTTAAGCCGCCCTCGCAATCTTCTCTGAGGACTAAGCTTATCGGACGATACCAGGTTGCCTTCTACTTTGCTTACATGCAGACCTACTTGCTCTTCTTGACCTTTCCGGCTGTCACGGGGATCTTGGCCTGGGCCTTCCTTCCCAAGTACTCGCTCATCTACGCCATTGTTACTCTTTTAGGATGCACCATCTTCCTCGAGTATTGGAAAATCCAGCAAGATGATTTGAGTATACGCTGGAATGTCCGGGGCGTGGGTTCTCTGAAGCAAAACCGGCCCAATTACCTTTTCGAAAAGGTTGTTGTGGACTCTGCAGGTAGAAAGATGCACTACTACCCCCGGTGGAAGGCGATCCTCAGACAACTTGCCCAAGTTCCGTTCTTTATTCTCGCCATCCTGATACTTGGCCTTACCATCACCGCCGTCTATGCTATGGAGATTATCCTGTCCGAAGCTTACCAAGGCCCATATCAGTCCTATTTGGTAAGTTGCGACCACTGTCCCACCCTAAAGCGAATATATACTTATGGTTACAGGAATATGTCCCAACTCTGGTCCTCGCTGCATGCTTGCCTTACACTCGGTCTTTCCTCGAGGATGTGGCTACAGCACTTGCCGACTTCGAGAACCACCGCACAGCAGATTACTACGAGATGTCCGTTACACAGAAGACATTCGTGCTAAGCTTCATCGTACAGTATTTCCCTATACTGCTCACCGCATTTGTCTACGTTCCATTAGGAGGGAAGCTCGTCCCTTATATGCAGGCCCATCTACCTGGTTATGTTGGTCAAAAGCTTAACGTGGCGCCTTTTGAAGAAGACTCGGACCGTCTGCGGAACGAGGTCATTGCCTTGACGGTGACAGGACAAGTTTCCGACATGTTTGAGGAGATGGTGATGCCGTACTTGATGCACAAATTGCGAGAGTGGTACAACCAGTACAAATTCTGGAACTCTAGCCATGGCGCCTTCCAGGCCCTTGCACCCGATGATCCGGTGGAGGAGCCCTTCCTGCAAAGCGTCCGACAGCAAGCCAGTTTGGAGCCGTACAACGTACAGGACGACATATCCGAGATGGTTATTCAATTTGGATATCTTGCGCTCTTTGCGCCTGTATGGCCACTGGTCTCGGTGGGCTTCTTTATCAACAACTTGATTGAGCTTAGGTCCGACTTCCTCAAGATCTGCCTGGAGCATCAGCGTCCTCACCCGGTTCGAATGGACGGAATCGGCCCCTGGATGAACTCGCTTGATTCGCTGACGTGGATGGGGAGCATCTGCACGGCTGCGATTGTGCATATGTTTGGCACACAGGCCAACGGATTTGGCGGGACTACGCTACTGGCCCGCTGGGGCGGTGTAACATGGTGGTCACTTCCGATCACCATCTTCCTGAGCGAACATATCTTTCTGCTGCTGCGCTGGGTGGTACGATCGGTTCTTCAGAAGGTTGGATCTGAACAGATCCGACGCGAGCGCAACGAGCGTTATGCTACCCGGAAGAAGCACCTGGAAGATCTGGAGCAGGCGAGCAAAACCCGGAACGCGCTGGATGTGGGATTGATGGAACGACGCAAGTCGGTACGCATGGCCGATCCTGACCTCTTCTGGACCAAACAAGCCGGAGAAGGCATCAGCGATGTCGTGGGCGTCAAGCTCATCGAGGCGCTGGGCCGTACCAGGAACGGCGGTCTGCCTACAAAGGAGGATTGACGCCACTTCTATGCGTTGCCCAGCAGCAACCCCAAACAACATACTGAAGAGATAGTATTATTCAACCTGTCTAAGGTGCACATTGCCTGAATTTCCTTAAATAGTCGACCATTCTAAGCAGCTTATACTGCGACTGCTTCCTTCATTTTGCAAATTCTACATAGCCACTTCTAGGAGTAGGAGAAAAGAGATCATCCAATAAATACACTGAATTTTCTCAAAAAGGGGCGAACGAGGAAGGTGCAATGTTTGACTGAGTGATGCGGTCAAGGAATGTTGTTCTTGTTGCCTATCATGACATAAGTGGATCTAGCATGACTATGAAGTAATTACACCTCCAAAAATCTAAAGCGTGAACAACAGTCGGCGACTTACACTCATCAAACGCAATCGCCGCTTGTTATTTTCCACAACGCGTATTGAACAAGTATACAAGAAAATGGTTTGATTTGTAACATCTGTAAACTCGACGCTATGGAGCCCGCGCTGGGCGACAAAGTCGCCTTTTTCCAAGATCTGGAAGCCTTTCGAATCGAAGATGGCGATGAAGACAGCTGCGTCAAGAAAGACCCCCATCGCGACGCCGCCAAGGCATTCGTGAAAGCTGCTTCCGGAGCAGCTGATGTTGTTGTTCGTCCGGTCAACCAGGTGGTGATTGCCGCGACTCAATCTTTCTTTGCGTCGACGCCTACAAGGACCACGTCAGATCCCATCCTGAGAACAAAGAACCACGGAACCGGGTTTCTCATCAAAAACACGCCTCCCAACTCTCACCTCGTCCCGCATCTTCGCAAAACGGCCTCTGAAGTCATTGACATCCCTTACATTTCCGATACGCCCATCCCGGACTCGACCAAAGCCAGCACCAAACAGCCACCCCAGAGGAGGGTGTCAGACAGACTACTCCGTCGCCGCAATACAGTTTCTCCATCCGCGCAAGGGACGACCTCTTTCAGTATGCCATCTAAGCGCAAGAAGGACGCGCCAATAAAGATGGTGCCGGAAGCCGACCGCTGCTTCGCTGGTTTGACCTTCTTCTTCTTTCCAAATAGCGACGCCAACGGTGTTCGAAAGAAGCGCATCGACAAATCGAGGGAGTATGGGGCCACTTGGACGAGGTCACTGAAAGATGCGACCCATGTCATTGTCGACAAGGGGCTCACGTATGCAGACTTGAAGTCCATGTTTGACGAGGAAGGCGCCACCGACGCTACTAGGAAGATCGTGGTGAACGCCGACTTCCCTATCGATTCCTGGACACACCGGGTCCTGGTATCGCACGACCAACAGAAGTACCAGGTGCCGGGTAACCCGGCGGCCTCACAGCAACGCGACGTTGGTCCTAGCGTGCCATCTCAGAGTTCAGGGCAATCCTTGAAAATAAAGGAACCGAAGTCGAAAAGGGAGCGTTATGGGGTATCCCAAAGGACCACTCGGAGTGGCAAGTCGTCCTCCCAAGCCGCTGCAGCGCAGTCAATAGAGCATGCAGCTATACCTGACACACAGCCGATCGCGACCTCAAGGTCTCGAGCAGACTCAAGTAGCTCGATAACCACATCAGACTTACAGACACCGGTTCGAAAACAGCCCCGGCGAAAAGCGGTGCCATCCGACAAGGACAGCGAGAAGTCTGCGTTTTACGACGAGCTATCTGAGTGTATCGGCCACATCATGGAATTCGGCGATGACGTCGTTATTCCTGGCGAAGACGAAGACAAGTCGCCGCAACCCGAGAACGGCGAAGAACCGGACAATAAACTTGGAGATGCTGAGGAGGAGGAGGGCGACGGAGAATCATACCGTTCCGAAGATGAGCGGCCCGCCAAGAAGCCCCGGTCCTCTCGCAGGAGCACGAGAGCGACAAAGAGCGCCGAGGACTGGCAGTCCACGTTCGCCTGCATGAAGGGGGGCCTCCGGGGGGTCGCCTCGCAGAACCCCAACGCCGGGACCATCGACGTCCTGCTGCAGCTGGCGGACCAGTACGCCAAGATGGGCAGTGAGCCGTGGCGGACCACGGCGTACCGGAAGGCGGCCGGCGCGCTCAAGCGGCAGCCCGCCAAGGTCAACACGTACGCCGAGGCCATCGCCCTCGACGACGTCGGCGAGTCGACGGCCCAGAAGATCGAGGAGATCGCCAGGACGGGCCGCGCGCGCAAGCTCCAGGACCTCCAGTCGGACCCCCTGGTCCAGCTGCGCGAGATCTTCACCCAGATCTACGGCGTCGGCCCCGGCCAGGCGGAGCGCTGGATCGCGCAGGGGTACCGGACGCTCGGCGACATCCGGGACAAGGCGCAGCTCACCGCCAACCAGAAGATCGGGCTCGACCACTACGACGACCTGAACACGCGGATCCCGCGCCGGGAAGTCGAGGCCCTCGGCGCCCACGTCATCCGGGCCGCCCGGGAAGTCGACCGCGATGTGCAGTTGGTTATTGGGGGGAGTTACCGCCGCGGCGCTAACAGCTCTGGCGATATCGACATCCTCATCACCCGGCAGGGCACGTCGGACACGGGCCAGCTGATCGACTTCTTGGACAAACTCGTCGCGAAGCTGACGGACGAGGGCTTCCTGACTGTGGCGCTGGCTGCGCACCGCAGGAGTCACGCCGACGACACCAACGGCAGTAAGTGGCAGGGCTGCTGCATGCTGCCGGAAGATGAGTATCCTGGCGATGAAGGCGATGACGGTGAGGCCGCCGCCGCTAAAAAGAACAAAAGCAACAGCAAGTGGCGTCCAATCTGGCGTCGCATCGATCTGCTCCTCGTCCCCGAATCCCAGCTCGGCGCGGCCCTAATCTACTTTACCGGCAACGACATCTTCAACCGGAGTATGCGGCTGCTGGCCCAGAAGAAGGGCATGCGCCTCAACCAGCGCGGTCTGTACAAGGACGTGCTCCGCGGCAGGGGCAACGTCAAAATCACAGAGGGCGAGCTGGTTGAGGGCGAGGATGAGCGCAAGATCTTTCGTCACCTGGGTGTGCATTGGCGCGAGCCGCACGAGCGTTGGTGTTAGAGGAGAAGGGAAAGGGGGAGTAGACTGGCTGGCTGATTTGGTCAGGGGTCACGCTTCGTGGGTTAGTTAGTAAGGGGGTTCTGTTGTCTCGTTCCTTCTTTTTTGGCATGCGTTGGTTTCTTCAAGTTAAGATTCGAGATACCCCTAGAACTGGACCCATAGTCGGGCCCATCATAGTAGCAGTCTCTTGAGTTCAATCAGATAATTAAGTAACCTTATGACACAGCGGATCATTATTCTCCAGAATAAACTAGTAGAAGATATGCTTAGACCGTGCGTGATAGTCAGTCATGAAGATGGATACATACATGCTATCTGGTAGCTTTTGGGGGTTTTATACTACATACAAGTGATGATGATGGAATCGAACAGTAGAAGGAATCTCCAGAAATCCCCTAATTCCCACAACCCCTTTATATAACACAAAGAGACACATGTACCAAAGAGCAGTTCCCCTAATCGCGTAGCATAGCACATTTTGGAAAGCCTATTATTACATCCCGCCTTTTGCCCAAAATAGTGACCTTTTGGCACATTGATAACTTTTCTTCTCATCTACCTTCTAAATAGTGTTCCCTTACAACATGCTTCTCTTAGCTGTAGGCGATCGATCGACCGGACTGGGACTGGATCGCCTTAGGTCCATAGATAGTCATCGGGCGTGCGGTTGTTGTTGTTGTTGCTGCTGCGCCGACGTCCCGGCATATATACGCGTGTCCATAAGCGGTATCGAGTTCTTCTCGCGGGGATCGAACGGGTTCAAGTCGGCGCCCGAGTAGTGGCTGCCGGCCTCGCCGCCATCGGCGTCGGCGTCGTTAAGCACCTCACGCGTCAGCTCGACGTAGTCGTAGGCAAACTCGCCAATCTCGGCGTCATCGATACCCAGAATTTCGGCGTCCTCGGTGGCGCGCAGCTGTAGGCCAGGAATCAGGTTCAGGAGAAACAAGATCAGACTCGTGCCGACAAAGGAGTAAGTTCCTCCCGCGACCGAGTCGGCCAGCTGGTAGGCGAGCTGGATCCAGTGCTGGTTCAACCAACCACCCTCGATGATCTGAATATTGTCCAGGTGGGCGATGTCGGCTCGAGCGAAGAAGGCAGTGAGGATGTTGCCCACTAGGCCTCCTATCCCGTGAACGGCGAAAATGTCGAGGGCGTCGTCAATGCCAACGAGGAACTTGAGCTTCGTGGCGTAATTGGCGAAGCCGGCCCCTAGAATTCCATAAGGGACAGCGGCCCATGGGGGTACGTAACCTATGGTTTTCGTGTTAGCCCAAAGTCCCCTGCCACCACAGTGGTCCAGTATCTGCATGACGACATACCTGAGCCTGGCGTGATAGCAACGAGTCCTGCAACAATACCAGAGCAGAACCCGACCGTTGACCATTTGCGCTCCAGTCGGTAATCCAGTACACACCAAGTCACGCCACCCACGCAAGCCGCAAGGTTAGTGACAAAAGCAGCCATGACGGCGCGCAGGTTGGCTGAGAGCGCAGATCCGGCGTTGAAACCGAACCAGCCGACCCACAGGAAGACGGTGCCGATGACAATGTGTGTGACGTTGTGCGGTCTGTAGTTGAGCTCGTGGGTCCCGTGTCCTCGTCGCTTTCCCAACATCATCGAGTAGGCCAAGGCGGCAGCGCCCGAAGCGATATGCACCGGGGTACCACCAGCGAAGTCTAGGCCGCCCATTTTGTTGGACCAGCCGCTCGGGTTCCAGGTCCAGCAAGCAATGGGGTCGTAGATAATGGTGGCCCAAATGAACATGAAGATGACGCAAGGAAGCATGCGACCGCGCTCGGCAACAGCGCCCGTCGCCAGTGCCACCGTGATGGCGGAGAACATGCCCTGGTAGACAGCAAATAGCAGGTCGGGAATCCTGTCGGATCCCACGGAGGGGCGGGCCAGGACATCCTTGAAGCCGAAATTTGCCAGGTTGCCAATATATGGTCCGGCTGTGTGCGAGAAGGTTAAGGAGTAGCCCCAGAAGAACCACTGGAACGAGGTTACGGCAGTGGCCATGACCGAGAGCCAAATGAGTGAAAGAGCCGACTTTCTTCGAGCAAGGCCCGAGTAGAAGAAACTAAAAGACTTGTGTTAGGCATTGTGGTTACGATAACATGGTCTACTGCGAGTATTGTACCTACCCAACGCCCGGTATCATCAGTAGAACAAGAGCTGTTGCTGTGATCATCCAGCCAATGTCTCCGCTCTGTCATTACCAACATCGTTAGAACAGAGAGCCATGATAATTTAGGAGCGGACGTAGCGTACCTCATACCAAATATTGAGGTCTTCCGTCATGGAATCACCACCCTGCTCTCCTGTGCCATTGTAGGGCACCTTGACGGCATAGTGCAAGGCGTCCAGGTCGACGCCCTCGAGTACCACCATAATGACGATGTTGAGCCCGACCAGGAGCGAAGTTTCAACAAAAATGGTATGGGTATGATTTGGCGTAACAGCGAAGAAGGGGGAAGGTCTCGGGGTTTTAGTTGCAGGGAAGGACAGGCACTTTGTTCCAGAGGAGCTCCTAGACACTAAAACAGAGGTCGAGTCTACCCATGAATCGCAAGGATGGTTTCAGCCAGGTGAGGTAGCATACCACGTCGTCCGAAGGAGTCTAGGGCGTGGGCATGGGGTAGCAAGACTAATATCCTTGAACTACTACAGTAAGTAGTAACCTTAGGTGAAAGACGGCAAGCTACCTTGGGTGCGGGAATGGGCTGATGTCGTAACGGGTGAGGTGTGGGAGGGCGCGTGTAAGAGAGGCCGCACGCTGCAGAAGAAGCAACTTTTCCGGCAGCCAATCACACCAACCTCGCGGTGTACAAGCTTGACGGCGAGAAAGCAGCACAGCACTAGCTGCAAGAGGCGTTACACAGAGACGGGCGACGGTTTGGACAAGGAAAAGAATCCAGCTTGATGCTCGCTGGGGGGTGAAGGTAGAAAAGAAGGCGGCGGCGGTACGGTCCAGGAGAGCAGCAGAAGGAAGGACAAGAGACATAAGCTGCAGTAGGTCCTTTGAAAATTAAATTGACTGCAATGGAAAAGCTGAAGTTATGTATAGCATAGCTTGTGGTATGACAAGCCCGATTCTTACCAGTCAACATCACTCATTGCTCTCTCGTTCACTCACATCAAAGAGCGAGCACTGCATGGATCATTTCAAATTGCCGGATCAACACGATCAGCTCCGGCTGGAACGGTGTCCCTCTTGGTCCACCGCTTCGCAAGTGAACGAAACAGCGAGAACAAGGCTCGGGGATGGTGTAATTGGCCGGCAGTGGCCAGAAGCCATTAGCCAGTAGCCATTTGCCATGTCGTATGTAATGCTGATTGCATATACTGTGCCTACTGTTATGTTGCGACGCGAACCGCCAAGCCGAGAAAGACGAGGGAGGGAGAAGCAAAAAAAGCAAGCTCATAGGTTAGTAAAGGGTTACGGTCATATTGTGAGATGGCCTAATGCACCTGACATTGGACAGTGAAGTCGTCGTACTGACTAACCTAGCAGACTAGGTTAACCTACTGACTGCAGGGGGTGAGATGATGATCATTGATAGTAGGTTGCCAATCAAGCTAAACCCGACTGAGAAGCCCAAGACTCACCTCGCCGTGTAAGAAGATAAGACACATTCTCCTCATTGGTCACAATGCTGGACGTGGGGGTGAGAACAGGGAGCGACTCTATCAATTGAATCCTAATAGAAATGAAATGCATCCATGGCATGAAGACCAGAGAAAACCGACTGTTACCGTTGAACCATGCTGCTTGCTGCAGGTCTTGATGTTGTAATCGCAGTGGTGTTACCGTAGATAGTAAGCGTAATCCATCCGAAAAGGGAGAAGGGAAAAAAGGACAATGTATGACCACACCCTCTCCCATGCATGCGCGCAATCAATACCCAAAATCCTCCCGGGTCTTTGGAAAGAAGAAGAAACGAAGGGCAAGATGGGTGAAAAAGGAAAACAACAAAGCCTCCAACCTCCAACCTCCCGCCTATCCGAGCTCATTTTAACCTTAATTATTCAAATCTCTGAAACCGTTCCTGACATTGCCGTGTCAAGCAAACTTGCCCGGGCCGTTTCCAAGACAGTTTGTTGGTGGTAGGCAATCCGGAAGGGACCAAGCAAACACAAGGCCCTGCCTGGCCTCACCGGCCTCATTCCTCATTGGCATCTCGCATCATAGCCTACCTACTTTACCTATATATCCTTGGAGATATAGCAGATAGGTATGGATGGGTCGATCCTCCATTCTTGCTTGGGGTGACACGACAGGAGTTCGTTAATGTAGTTGTTCTCTCTATCGAGTACATAATCATGGCTGGCTGTCCCTTTTCGCTTACTGCAATGCAATGTATAGGAGGGCTGAGAATTGCTTCGGCGTCTCTTTACTGTTTATACTATAAATATATTCTCTCACTAAAAACAGAAAGCAAACTCCTACGAATAGATGCTTAATATCCAGGAACGAGAGGCTCGCCAGTAGCAATCATATATATCGAAGTCCATTTTTAATTCCCCCTTTTCCCCCTTCCTTGCCCTGAAGTCCCACCTCGCATACCCAGCCAGTCGGTACCCTCCCCAAGCCCCAGTCATTGACCTTATCCGGAAGGTGTCTGATATCGCATGTGTCCCGGTCCAAAGGGCTGAGCAACCTTCCATCGACATGTCTGGGGTTCAATGATATCTAAACCAGCCGGGCCGATAGACCTGTCCCCCCCGTTTTGTATGAAACTGCTGAGAGGGGGGTCTCCGGAGATGATCTGAATCGATCGCATGTCTCTGGCACGTTCAAGAGGCCCTGCCTATGTTCTTTCTTTCCCATCCAATAGCACCCGACGCCAACTATGGTGTCCATCTCGTTTCGCCGGCGATAGGAGTCTGGCCCCTGACGGGGATCAACCGTTTGGCCCCAATCATAAGCGACACAACCATTGCTACATGATGTGGCTTTTCGCCGGACACGTTTCACTCGCGTCTTGCTATGGACGTTGCATTTAGCTGCCTGGCTTGTTTAGTGGTCTCACTTGCTTCAAGACCGGCAGCGCCTACCAGGAGTTCAAGACTGTCTCAGCGCCTCCCGCGAGGCTCAGACATATCAACGCTTCCCCAAACGCAGCCAAAAGACCGGAAACCCCATTGCCTACATCAAAGGTGGCTGAATATATCGGCAATTCTCAGTATGAACTCGGCGCGGCTCTGTCGATAAAGTACTGACGATCTGCGTCCAGACCGATTTATCACTTCCTCTTGTTGTTCGTTCTGCGCAGACATGCCGATCTATTTCAGTTTCTTAGATCCTCTACTCTCATTCTGAAGGTACCAGGCTTCTATCACACAGAGGGTAATGTCCAGCGGTTCAATTACAGTGTCAAATGAACACCAAACATCTGGTATATCGAGTCCGAACAGTCGCAAGTCGCGTATAGAGAAAGAAATACCTTCATTAACCCCTCCTAAGATTATTAAACCGTTATGCCATCAGCCATCGTATTGCAATGGGCGGTTTTCAAGTGCTAAATACAGGCAATAATGGCCTCTAGGAACAACTATGGTCTCTTCCAAATTACTCGCCATGAATCTATTGACGCATCTTCCGCCGGAGAAGATCTAGGGGGCATATAGGTCAAAATGCGACGCCACCCTGCCCCAGCTCGCCAATTCAGTGTTGCTCTTGGCAGCCTTCACATTAGAGCTTACAATGCTAATCCTCAAACCGTCAACCTGGCTGGGTTCTACAACTGTTCCGTCGCTGACAACAACGCGTATCTTCAAGTTCTCCTGCAAGTATGTCTCAGCCTCTGTCGAGTCAAGACTCTGGAGCTTTTCGTCATAGACGTGATCGACGAGTGTCGATGTTAGAGGTACAGTACCAGATATCGGGCGCCCTTGCTTATCAGATCCCGACATCTTCCCGGAAAATATTCCCAAACTCCCAGCGAGATCGGGGCTTGATTCCCATGTCGAACGCTCATCGGGGACATTGCCTAGGAACAGATATATCTTGAAGGAGGTGTTCATAGCATGCTTGTTCACGACGATGTTCGCAACCCACTCACGATAGTGGCCGGACTTGATGATTCGGTTGACGGATGACCCATCAGGGGTGCCTTTATTCCAAGAAACCCTTACTGTGTGCTTGTTCGGGTATCGCTTGCGTTCGTGGTCGATGGACATCTTCGCCGCACTGAAGTCCGTATAGAGCCTGTTGATGGCACTAATGACGTCTGACCGACTCTTAGAGACGACCTCGGGATAAGTATAGTTGAAGACCTGGTGGTCTCGAACCATGTCTGACGTCCAAAATTTACCATCATGGACGAAAAACGGCGTCAAGTCGGTGCTGGCATTTTGGCTGGATCCGTATGACATGGTACGAGTAGGCTCGACGGCCATCATCGGCTCAATCCACGAGTCGTTATGGAGGATCTGCCACATAGCAAATATCCTGTCCACATTGGCATGGTGTAAGAAGAAAATTGGGTCAAACGCCGAATAGGCTATGATGGCCATGTGGCCAGAGTCACCCCCGGCTGCAAGGTGGATGGTGTCGTGCAGAGACTCAATTGAGTCATATGAAGAGTTGGTAGGATCCGGTATCCATGCTTCGTTGCTCCATGTGCTATAATTGCCACTGTTGGCAAATAGGTTGTAGAGGCGTGTCTGGTATTGGCGTAGTCCTGCGTCCAACATGCGTGCAACACCGGGATTATTCGAGATAGCATCAGGGCTATTTGGGGGGTTGGGAGCCCGTTTGGTTTCGTTCCATTCGAAGAACTAAGTCATCATTAGCAATGTTGTTCTCAAAGCTGACCAAAAAGGAATACTTACCGGAAACTCTGGGAAAACCGAAGGGTCCAGTGGCTTAAAAGTAAAGGTGAACAAAGGATTAGCAATTTGCTGCAAACCACTGGGACCGTCCGCTATAATATCGGAGTTGCCACCAACGCTCAGGGGAAGCACGCTCTGGTTGTTTGGCGGCATGGCAGCCCAGTCCCAGTAAGGCAGGCGGAAGGTCTGGGCAGCTTGTTGGTAGCGAGTCCGTTCTGGTCCAGCAGGATAGAGAGAGGCGATATGCTGGACAATGTTGTACATCACTTGCTGAATACCATACATTAGCATCCATTAGTCAAAGTAGGGTAGGGACTATGGCCCCCAATACATTCATATCTGACGATACTAACCTCAACATATGCCAAATAGGGGCGATGCCAAGTTGGAAAGAGGTTGGATACATGAGGGCAGTACCCGTTCTCACCACCATCTGGCAATGCGTGGACGCCGCCATAGTCGACGAAGGGAGCTGCGTGTATGCCTGCAATTCATCAGCTACGATATCACGGGACTATAACAGTGCTGCTGGAGCTTGACCAACCAGTCATGCTGTACCATGAGTATGAGTCATTTTGACTGGTGAACTGCATCCAGTCTAGGGCTAGAATGTACAAAGTCCACTGTTCGTGGTCCTGCTCCAGTTCTCGGATATCCTTTCTAAAGGGGATGGTTCCGTTGACTCGCGGCGCTCCTGTGGTGATTGCTGGCTGGGTAGATTGACGCTTCTGCATAGCGCGACGGACATCACGGCCATAATTGTATCCCGCCTCAACGCGCGGAACGGCTAGGGCCGATAAAGTCAAAATGAAGAGAAGGATAATGTCCATGGCCCCTGTGGAAGAAAAGGTGCGTGTTGCCGGCTGTTGTGTGGGATGATTATGGGAACGAGCGAGAGCGAGAGAGAACGACTCTCATAGATTAAAAAGGAATGAATGGATTATGTACGAAACAGTCGTAGGCTGGTCCGAAATAAAGACCCAAACGAATTGACCAGAAATTGATAGAGATGAGAAGTCAAAAAACCAACTGCATGTTGAGTGTAATGACAAGCAAGTTCCCGTCAGCGATGAAGCATTTGTCGACGAGACGAGACGACTAGGAGTGAAAACACAAGGACCTCACGATCCAAACCTTCCTCACTGGGTAGAAGGAAGGTAGGTCTCCTCTAAAGTGGTCCGACACGTTTACAATGGGCACCTACCTGTTTTACCCGTCTCAAATATTGCAGACATCTCCTTCTTGGGAAGGTACGAACGAATATGAGCAACGCCGCTTCCCTCAATCCATATCCCTCGAAGCAGTCGCTGTCTGACGTTGTGATTTGCGGGCACATCGCTGGGCGTCTGGAATGTGTATACATATAGCAATGGCAGTTGCTATCCGACGTAAACCTCCGTCTTGATTTTCTTCGTCAGTCATTATCAACACTTGAGACTTGCAGCCGCCTCTTTGTCGCCAAAGATTCCCATGTTGCTTCGAGGGCTCCACCAAACGTCTCTCGTTCTTGTCAAACGAGGTAAGTAAACCAAGTATCCATGCTTCGCGTCAGGGGCATTTCGCCAAATCAATCTTCCTCCAACGGCTGGCTGCATCTCGGGTTCAGCTGTAATCAAACACATGGCCTTCTTTGATCATTACACAAAAGAGCCACACCAGCAATTTTCTCATGCATGACACATGTAGCTACCCAAGTAGTTGCAGCCCTAAGACAAGCCCTCAAGCACATGTTGCAGTAGATTGCCGAGACTTCATCGTGCCTCTCTATACTATCTTCCACACTCCTATTCTGCGATTCGGTTCCGAGGCTTCCGTGGGACCCTGAGTATCTTTTCAATATATGCTTATTATGAAAAGATCTTCGGGCATTGTCTTGAATCTCTACAGGTGTCTCCCATTCTCAGCCGTGATATATAAATATTGAATTTCGAAGTATATGCACAGTGAATTCTTCGCTTCTGAGGTTCAATTAATAAGCCGTAGTCAGTGGAATCGATGTATTGCGGCGGACTAGCTCGGTCATCTCTATGATGCAGTTTATACTCGATGAGTGTCGACCAAAAGGAAGGGGTTTATATCCTGGCCCCTTTTCCGCTGCCAACAATTGATAATGAACTCATTACGATCCTCTCTGTTAACAAAGTATATCTACCATGGTAAACTTGAAACAAATATTTATCGGTCGTGTACCATGGGCGTATCTAATAAACAGTGTGGAGGTCTACTTCCAGCTGCTATACCCCTTATCTTATTCAAATCGAATACAAGCATCATTGATAACGCCGACACAAGCCATTGCAATGAACAACATGGAACACCTAACTCAAAGAAGCCTAAACCCCAAATCGTGCCGGAAGGTAATGTTGATTCGGATTCGGCAGACGAACTAAAAGTGGCTATGCTCCCCGGAGTAGGTGGGTTGGAGGAGGCCTCCCGACCTTCGCCACAGGTAAGCTCCAAATCACTTACAATCTAGTCATGAGCCTGGGGATGCCACACCATGGCCTTGGAACTTTTCGGCTCAGCAAGTGAGCATCATTAGAATTGATCGTAATTTAAGGAGCACACGAAAGACAAATACATCAGCCAAGGTGAAAGCCTCGCCGTTTGCGTTTGTTAAAGCGTTCAATTACACGGGATGGCTGAGCGCACTCAGCCGTACTAAAACCCCGAGTCATACAAAGTATATTCCGGAATAGGGTATCCGTTTCTCGTCTCCGTCCATAGGTATGTTCAATTAGCGACGCTCGTCGCTCGCACGAAGGCGGGTCCATCCAGTTATCCCCCCCCCATTCCCCAGATCGTCATCGTATCCCGTAGCTTTGCTTGCTTATTTGGTAGGCGGCGGGCCCTCCGGAGGAGCGTACGTGGCGTTGTTGTTGGCAGTGTTGTCATGGGGGTAGACATTCTTGGGCGCCTGCACACCCTCATTCTGCCCGCTGTAGTAGCCGTTCTGCTGGTAGTTGTTCATAGGGTAGGACTGGTTCTGGGCTCCGTAAGCCGGAGGCGGCTGGTGCGCATAGGCCTGCGGGTTGTTCTGGTAGTTACCCGCACCGTTGTTGGCCATCCACCCGGTTCCGTACATGGGCTGCGCGCCGCGGCGGCGACGACGGCGTGAAATGCAACTGTAGATGGTCAGGTCAGAAAAACTCTCGCGTATCGTCTTTGTGGAATGAGAGAAACTTACGCCAGGATGAAAAAGACAAAGAGAAAAAACACCACCACTATGGCGGCGAAAACCCATCGCCCATAATCTCCCCAAGTTGATCGATAACATCGACCATATTCTTCGTCACGCTCCGAGCAGTAGTATCGTTTGCCGAGGAGGCTGCCATAGTCGGTGAAAGACGCCATCGATAATGTTTGATTTCTTGTACCTCGATTGTAGAAAATATTGAGAAGGTTATGTAGTTAGGTATTTTGCTGTTGATGTTGCTTGTTGAGGACAAATGTTGGTCGGTTGCGAAATCTTGTGGAATTGCAGGGATAGTTTAATTTGACCCGTGACGTACGTAGATCGTTGGTCGTTGGTCGCGTCACTAGTAATGCAATGTCGGCAGTCGGCAGTCAAAGTAGCGCGTAAGGAAGGAGATGGATTATGTATCCTTGAATGTTTGGCCGTCAGGCGGAGGGAGAGGGAAAATGTTGTTCAAACGAGAACAATCAAAAGCTGGGTGCAGGGAGGAATTGGCATAGGTAATATAGGAAGAATTGGGGATGGCAGGTCTTCAGCACTTTAAATTGAATACAAGCCCAGCCTTTTTTGTCGTCTCATCATCTCTCCTCTCTGCGTCAAAGTCAGATGGCGCAAATACCAAGGAAACATGGGGCTGTGCGAGACTTGGCAACCACCGACGGAAACGTACTATGGCTCGCGAGGCACCGAGCCGAGTAAACGAAATACGTGTACCTACATCCACTATCAAGGCTGTGACAGGCAGCTGGAAAGCTCTCGTCTCACGGCGGTGCTGATGAGAGCAGAGTCATTTGGAATCAAGGCGATCAATCAATCAATCCCTTGATGTCGACTAGCGACTAGCAAATGAGAATGTTTGTCAACAAGGCACACCAACTTCAAGACATCCCTTTGGCGTATTGGCAACTGGGTTCTGGCCTACTTGCAATCCCTAGGTAGGTTGGTAGGGAGCAGAGCACCCCCGTCTATTACGGCAAAGCCCTGCTTGATACCCATTACGTACCGTACTTAAAGGATCATGAGGTCTTTAGAGAAGGATTCAAGAAAATGCATTGGCAGAAAGCCCGACGAGCGCCACTTCGTAAGCTCATGCTCGGGTTTTTGCTCGACGCAGCAACATGCAGCATCCGGGACTTCCGACCTCGCCGAACCTTGAGGAACGACGATATATATCCTTCAATTGTGTTCCAGTGACGTATTGTCGTGGTCGATTGTCACACAGATTGCGAATATTTTCTGAGTCGGCCGCGCAAAGTAATTACCTATAGCGCCTGCAACCACTGGATGTTTCGAAACTCGTACCTGATCAACCAACCCACTATCATCCACTGACACATCGGGAACGGGTTTCAAACCACCCGTACAGCCGGTACACCTTCGATATGGAAAACCCCATGCTGGGCAGTCGGGATGTCATGGAAGTCCTCGTTTTCTCGAAACTCTGACACGCTCCCGATCCTACGGCACTGACTCCGCCTTGCGGAGGTGGGGTGGGTTAAATAGTTCGTGAGTCAGTCAGGTAGGAGGAAGCATCAGCCCTGCTGGCTGCGGGTCGGCTAGGTGAATGGCCGAATTCCATATTACAGATATAGATCGTGGAGAAATGCAAGCTCATCAACCGAACGTCTACACCCCTGGAAAGTGTATATAGTTGATGTCGCCCGGCCTACCTTGTCACATCATTATAGACTTACTGTAATAGTAGACTGACTGACTGTCCTTCACCAGGGCCAATTCTTGCTGCAACGAGCATGTGGCACTAGTTTATGCGCGGACACGTCAAAATTCTCCGGGTACACTACCATTGGCTCTAGTTGGATCAGCGAGAAGAGGGCGGCAACAACGGGATTCTCTGTGTGCAGTAGTCACCGTACACACCTCTCGCCTAAACGCATCCATACCTAACTCATACTTTACCTAGGCACACTCTCACTTCTCTCGCAATGCCTATCAGTGAGAAACGGGGGCCGGTGCAAGACTGTGTATGTGTGTGTGTGTGTGCGTGTGTGCGTGTGTGCGCGCGTACCAAACCCACCAAAAGGAGCTGAGAAACGATGGGAGCAGGAAAGCATGCAAGGACAAGGACAAGGACACGACCCATCCCCCGCATGGAGAATCTGTAGTAGCAGTAGAGAAGGGAAGAACAGCAGCAGAGTCGGCCTATGATTTGACAGAGGCGAGCCGTCGCGAGGCCGGCTACGGGCCAATCATTGCCAGGGCGAGGCCATTTCGAACAACGCAACGCTCTGGTGAGCTTGCCAACGCATCACCGCATTTGCGAGTGGTCTGTGTGTAGCCATTGAAGTATCGTTCACATCCTCTCCCTCGCACCATTGCCCTCTTCCCCTTCTTCCATTCCACTCCTACACATCTCGTCGCTCCCCGGATCTTATTAATCGTCTACGGAATCCCCTTTTTGGCCCCCTTTTTTTGTGGCGCCTGTTCGGATCTTTGCGAGCTGTTGAAGTCGAAGCTCAACGCTACTCTGCTCTCGTGAAGCGACCTTCTCCACCTGCACCTTGACTGGGCCCCCCCTGGCACTTGTTTCTACCGATATCAACAAGGGAATCTTGGTCGTCTTCTAGTAGACCATCTCTTTGCCTCAAGTGGGCACGCAAACTGGAATCCTCCTGGATAAGTCTACCCGGCGGAAAAACCATATATCGAAATAAGTCGTATCGTCATTAAAGAGAGCCGCCTGTCATTTGCGCCTAAATACACCGAGGCTCCATGCCAGCTATGGTACCCGCCGCACAACCACAAAACTAGACACTTGCTTAGGTATTCGACCCATCTGCTAAAAGTCGATTCCGAGCCGCTGTCTTTCACCCAAACCTCTTCCAGGCGTTGGAAATTGGACTGCCACTACTGCACCGCAATGCCTGGCCGAAAGCAACGGCAAACTCAATATGGCGGGGTTGGTGAAGGAAATATCAATGCCAAAAGCGTGAGTCTCCAGAAAGCTGCACTGACTTCCAGTGGTTTTCCCCAGCTTCCACTCGCGAGAGAACTTATATATTATGGATCGTCGCCGAGGTGAACCGTCTTTATATCGCAAATCTCATAATCGTCGTTACATGCGCCATGGCCGTTATCGAATATCTCGCCGGTGCTGCCAATCATGGAAGTGACACAGAACAGAGAGCGAGGAATATGATGAAGAAGTCGTCGTAGCGGGTGCCTGGAGGGCGTTCATCTCGCAAACTTCATTAACCATTGGATGACAGCATCAAGGTTAGTCTCCTCTTTCGCACTGATGCCGTAACAGGACACCTCACGGTTGCCTATGACTTTCAACGACAGAGCATCGATCAGCTCGTCGACACTCAACTTGTTGGGCAAGTCCGACTTGTTACCGAGCACGAGCAAAGGGATTCCCTGAAGGCTAGGCTGCGACATCAGCGAGTGCAGCTCGTCCTTTGCTTGAGGAAGAAGAGCCTGATCTGCGATATCGACAATGAACACGATGGCGTCTACGCCACGACAATACCGTTCCCACATCGGGCGAAACCGCGGCTGGCCTCCAAGATCCCAGCATTTCAGTGTGACATGGCCGCGTTGTACCTTTTTCATATTGAAGCCCACTGTGGGTATAGAGCTATACAGCCGTTCATTAGCGCCGGTTCCGAAAGATAGCACATGCGCGAGCGAGCACACATGGAAGCGTCGACATGGAAATGTCTCTGCCTCGGGAAACAAGGAGTGGTCAGGCTTACTCGATCGTGAACTCTCCACCCTGCAGGGAAAAAAACATTTGGCAAAGGTCAGCGGCCCGGCTCAAATCGCCCATCAGAAATGATTGCAGCTCACCGATAAGACGCGCAGCAAGGATGTCTTGCCGGCGTTCTGCAGACCGATCATCGTCACGTCCATCTCGGTTGCCCTGTGAGAAGTTAGTCAGAGCTGCCGGCCTCTTTGGCGACATGGCAAAGGTCAAGATGTCCCAGACGGCGGTGAAGACTTTTGTGCCATGTGACGTGACCCCGCGACGCAGATTCATAGTACTAACCAGAAGGTCCGGAGCAACCAGTCGTACACCTTTCGGAACAAGCCCGCCATGGCGAAGAGGTGACGTGAAATGAGCCCGGCGCTCTACTTGGAGATGCAGGCGAGAGAAAAAAGGACGTGTATTTAGTTCGAGAAGAGAAAGAGAGAGAAAATAAGAATTTGTTATCAATGAAGGTGTTTCGCGGCCAAGGTCCCCGAGAAATCGGTTTGCGCCTGTGTGTGTCGTTAGGCTGGATCCTAGGGAACGCGCGTGGTGGGGAAACGCTGGCAAATGCTAGACGAGGTGGTGTTCTCTAGACAGATGTTAAATAGCTGCGCTCGGTTGCTGTGATGGCGTTGGAAATTAGAAAATCAAATGTCTCGTATGACAGACGATAAATAATGAAGGCATGCAACATTGAGCATTCTCTTTCGCAGCGGCCGCTCAGGGTAGGCAGGCTTCGATGAGGGGTGGTGAGCAGGCCCAGGTCAAGCAAGACCCAGCCAGTTCGTTCGCACGCAAAAGCGACCCTAGGCCAAAAGCTGTGGTGGTACGGTACAGGACCAGTGACGGAGAGTACTGAGTATGTACCTAACCTATGTAACCTGGTCGCTGATCGAGCTTGAGACCAGTCCGTTTAGGACGACGGGGGGTTAAAGTGAAATTGGCTACTGGTGGTGACGACTTGAGAGCTCACAAGTCACGGGAGGGAAAGAGGGTCGCATTGGAAAATCCCCACCATCAGCTTCGCACAAGCAGTATGATGAGCCGTGCCCCGGGTAGCCCAGATAGTGGTCGAGCGGGAACTTGATGGAGTTGGTCTTGCACTTGACGAAGCAAAGCGGCGGCTAAGCCAGCAGGCCAGTGGAAATATGTACCGCAATAGGACTGACTGGGGTTCTCATTCGTCGGAGGGTGTCACCGTGGCCCCGCTAACCTTTAACATCGAGAACTTGACAGGTAGAGGGTAGAGGATAGGCTCTTGTAGCTACTGTAGAGGCCATCAGCAGGTGGGCAGGGCAGACTTTGGTGTGGCCGAATAGCGCGAGAAGGGACATGTAAGGGCGGCTGGGGCCATACCTGGAGCACCTAGCAACCTCTCAAGCTCGGAGAAGGATGCAAGCGAGGAATCTCTTCAAGGAAGTATGTAGTAATACCGGAATCCCCTTGTGGGTGGTTGTCAGTGGCCGTCCACAGCGGCGGTGGCTGCAAATATAGCCCTATGGTTCGTTATGTTTGGGTACCCAATGTAGCTTGCGACTAATTAGTTGGGGGGCCCTGAGCAAAAAGAAACAACCCGGCCAGCCAGCAAAGATGGTCCCAGGTTGTAGGTCGTAGGTGGTTGAATGTTTGGGAAAAGGAACCAGTGTGATGATGTTTCATACAAGTCCCTTGCGGCAAGAAGAGCGGGTAAAACGACCGTTCGGCACAGAGGTTCGTAAGTATGTACTTTAGACAAGATATCGCTTATTGATTGTACTTGTCTCTCGAGGTCACAAGGAATGGGGGATTTTTTGGTGTTTGCATGCAGGGACGCGGCGATCAAGTCTCGTTTCTTTGCTGTAGTTGGCGTCTCCGACTTGCTCGCTCTGCAGCTTCGGAAGCCCGTTTTTGGGGTTGCTCTCGGCTGTCCAGGATTCTCCGCATTCAAGATGCCTCTCAGGATGTTTCTTCCACTTACACGGCAACAGGCTCATCATCCATGGGACGTAAACTGCCTCGTGCTTTTGAATCTCCTTTGGCTTGGCTAAAGGTATTATGTTAGACCCGACGCTGTGTGAAATTTGGTCGTACAAGGAGAACAGACGAAGGTGACAGGTACCAGTCGTGCAATAGAACACAAGATGTTCGTCCGTCCGGGGAGCCGGCAACAGATAGCGGCGAACTGCGCAGTCTTCTTCTAGAGGTAGGTAGAGTATGTAGTATGTATAGCCGGCAAAGTCACACACTGCCTGGGGTAGTATTGTAATGAAACCCTTGTAACTTCAGATTGATAGGCTGGCGTCCGCTCGTTTCTTCAGATCTAAGTGCTGCTTGCAACTGAGGCAAGGCGGAATGAGCAAAAGACGATGAAGCATGCTAGCATCTTTCCGACATGGCCACTGTGAGAATAAAAGGGTTTGGCGAGGGCCGGAGCGACCCCCTGGGCTCACGAATTCCAAGCATTATTCACCTCTCAAAATGCTATCCATCAAGAGAGAGAGCCGCACCCACGGGCCAGAGATCAGGCATCACTGCAACAACCGAGATCCATGCATTTGTTCCCACCGCGACCTGTACTTGGGCCAGCAGACCACACTCCAGGACTTTTATCAACCACTCATCCTCGCAAGACCCTCAAGCTACGACGTACAGGCATATTGCACACATCGCATGAGATTGCAGCCCAATGACGCCCATGTACACTCCCAAAGCCTATGCCGGCCGCGCATGTTGCCTGCTTTGCCGAGATACCACTAACGAGGCTCAGATCATGGAAAGCACTCCATCAATCATCAAGCTATTAGAGTCAGAGTCAGGTCACCTGAGCTTGGTTAGTTATCCCATGTGAGGCCAGTAGGTGACAGGCAGTAGGGAGCCTTAGCTCGTATAAACACCCATTCCAAATCTTTCGTTTCAACTCTCAGAGTCTTCCAGTGGATATGTCTACCTACCTACCTATACACCACCTAGCATTGAACTTTATGATATCGACAAAAAAGTAGGTAAGTAACATAGGCACGTAATAGTGTATGCATTAAGGCCTGGCGATGCAAGGCACACATCAACATCAGGCAATCTGTGGTAGTTTACCAAAAGCAAATATCGATACCTCCTTACGCGCATGTATCCATCATCAACAGCGTATCGATTGATCTAAGCGGCACTTCCACTTTCGTTGTTTGACATAAAATGTAGCAGCCACATTACGTACAGTGCCACCCAGGGCTGTAGATTTGTGATAGTGAGATGGAGACAGGGAGGAGCTACTGCACATACATGCGGGGCACTCCAAGGTCGCGGTAGTTCGGGGTTAAGATAAGACACTGGTGTCTGCTTATCGCTGGAAACTTTTTATTTTATTTTTCCTATGGTCTGGGAAAGTTGCACTCTGGATCGCCTGCTACGCCAAATACCAAGGTTCAATATTCGACAAAGCAAGCCTTGCAATTGAAGGTCATATTGGCCTTTTCGCATGTTGGTTTGTAGTCGAGGGCATCGTTAAGCTATCTGCTTGAATCATCTCGGCGCAGTTCGCCAACCGGACCTCATCATGGCGCCCGCGCCGACCAGCACAAGCTGGGATCACGAATACAACACCCTACGTCGCCAGAAGCTTTTCACAGACCCGCCGACGGATCGCTCTGCCTATCCTCTACTCCAGATCGCCGTCGATCCCCATATCGAGTCTTTTGACGCCATCTTCGAGGAAGGCGGGCTTCTCGACAAGGGCATCGCCGATATTGCCACGAGAACATTCCTTGATGGTGACGATAGATCCCCATTAGCTTCAAGGAACCGACTCTCGATCAAGTATAAGGGTGTGCATGTGCAAAAGTCACAGGTACCGCCGTCCAACAAATTCGCCAAAGTACGCGAGATCTTCCCAGCCGAGTGTAGGGAGAGGCACGTCACCTACCGAGGAAAATTAGCCGCCACCTTCGAGTACAGAATCAACGATGGTGAAGCAAGGGAGTTCGTACGAGAGCTTGGGCAGATGCCTTTGATGGTCAAGGTAAGAGCAGACTGCAAAGTGGGCGACGATGAAACAAGCCAATACTAATGCGCTTTCGATTAGTCCAAGTTTTGTCACCTCAGAAACAACAGTCCCGCGCAGCTTGTTGCACGAAAGGAAGAATCCGAAGAGTTGGGAGGTTATTTCATTGTCAACGGTATCGAGAAGATTGTTCGACTTCTTCTCGTGAACCGAAGGAACTTTCCCCTGGCTATTGAACGCCCCAGCTTCCAAAACCGTGGTCCCAGCTATACTCCGTACGGCATCATTATTAGATCTGTACGCCCCGACGAGACCTCTCAGACCAACAACCTCCACTATCTGAACGACGGTAATGTCACGTTCAGGTTTTCTTGGCGCAAGTCCGAATACCTCGTCCCGGTCTTGATGATCCTCAAGGCGCTCGTCGAGACAAACGATCGCGAAATCTTTGAGGGGCTGGTAGGCTCGCCTGACTCCAAGGGTATCAAGAACACTTTCCTTACGGATAGAGTTGAACTTCTGCTGCGAACCTATAAAACATATGGTTTATATACAAAAGAGCAGACTCGGGCCTACCTTGGAGAGAAATTCCGACCCGTTCTTGGTGTATCGGAAACTTTGTCCAACTACGAAGCAGGAACGGAGTTCTTACGGAAGATTGTACTGGTGCATCTAGGGAACGTCAACGTCACAGAGAAGCAAGATTCCGACAAATTCCGCCTGCTTCTTCTCTCTATCCGAAAGTTGTATGCTCTTGTGGCTGGTGAATGCGCCGTGGACAACCCTGATGCTGCGCAAAACCAGGAGATTCTCCTGGGTGGCTTCCTGTACGGTATGATTATTAAGGAGCGTCTCGATGAACTTCTATCAACCGGTGTACGAGCCTCGCTGCGGGATTATTTCAGGAGAAACTCGGCGAGAACCTTCACGTCACAGGAGTTTGCCAAGGACTTTCCCCTGAAAATCTTCCAGAAGACTACCGAGAATCTTGGTGAGATGTTGCAGTATTTCTTATCCACTGGTAATCTCAACTCTCAGTCTGGCTTGGATCTGCAGCAAGTCTCCGGTTTCACAGTCGTGGCCGAGAAGCTGAACTTCTTGCGATTTATCAGTCATTTCCGCATGGTGCATCGTGGTAGTTTCTTCGCCCAGCTGAAGACTACCACTGTCCGTAAATTGCTCCCCGAATCTTGGGGTTTTCTCTGCCCTGTGCACACTCCAGATGGTTCTCCGTGTGGTCTTCTTAACCATCTTGCTCACAAATGCAAGATCATGACGAAAGCAGTCGATGCTTCGTCCATTCCAGCTCTTGCTGCAGAGCTCGGAGTGGTCAGTACCTCTTCGGCTGCCACTGATGAGAGTGTCCCTGTCATGCTGAATGGACGCATTCTCGGATGGTGTAAACCCGCTGAATCGCGAAGAATTGCAGACACATTCCGGCACTGGAAAGTGGAGGGGTCTCATGGTGTTCCGCTACACCTTGAGATTGGTTACGTTCCTGCCTCCAACGGTGGCTCCTATCCTGGTATCTACATGTCCTCAGAGCCAGCCAGAATGACCCGGCCAGTGAAGTACCTACCGCTAGAGAAGGAAGATTTCGTTGGGCCGCTTGAACAGCCTTACATGTCTATTGCCTGCACAGAACCGGAAGTCGTTTCCGGCGAGTCTACCCATGTTGAGTTCGACCCGACCAACATGCTGTCCATCTTGGCCAATATGACACCTTTCTCAGACTTCAACCAATCGCCCAGAAACATGTACCAATGTCAGATGGGTAAACAAACCATGGGAACTCCTGCCACAGCGTTACGCTACCGCACCGACAACAAGATGTATCGCATTCAAACGGGACAAACACCAGTCGTGCGTTCGCCCCTACATAATGCTTACGGTTTCGACAACTTCCCCAACGGCTTCAATGCGGTGGTTGCTGTCATTTCCTATACTGGATACGATATGGACGACGCTATGATTATCAACAAGTCGGCCCACGAACGTGGCTTTGGCCACGGCACCATTTATAAGGTGAAGAAGGTGACTCTGAAGGAGGAGAGCAGATCAAAGAATACCAAGGGCGTACAAAAGCTCTTCGGATTCGCCCCAGGGGCTCCTGTCAAGGACTCTGTTCAGACCATGCTGGGCGATGACGGCCTACCGCACGTTGGGAGAATGGTGCAGGAGGGCGATGTGATTTGTGCCTGGCATACTGTTTCCGCAGATTATAGCGGAAACTTGGTGAACAGAGACGGCCTAACACACTTTGAGAAGTACAAGGATTCGGAAGTCGGCTTCATTGAAGAGGTTCGACTGCTTGGCAGCGAAACCGGCAACGAGCCTGCGCAGACCATCTCCATCAAGTTCCGCATCCCCCGATCACCTGTCATTGGTGACAAGTTCTCCTCCCGTCACGGACAGAAGGGTGTTGCCTCTCAGAAATGGCCAGCTATTGATATGCCGTTCTCGGAGTCGGGCATTCAGCCGGATATCATCATCAACCCTCACGCTTTCCCGTCTCGTATGACGATTGGTATGTTCGTGGAGTCCCTGGCTGGTAAAGCTGGTTGTCTTCACGGCTTGGCGCAAGAGTCCACCCCCTTCCGGTTCAACGAGGAAAACACGGCCGGCGACTACTTTGGTCATCAGTTGAAGATGGCCGGGTACAACTATCATGGAAACGAGCCAATGTATTCTGGCATTACTGGCGAGGAGCTGGCTGCGGATATCTACATTGGTGTCGTCTACTACCAACGCTTGCGCCACATGGTGAACGACAAGTACCAAGTTCGAACGACCGGCCCTGTCGTGTCTACTACAGGCCAGCCGATCAAGGGAAGGAAACGTGGTGGTGGTATCCGTGTGGGAGAGATGGAGCGTGATGCTTTGCTCGCTCACGGCACGGCATTCCTCCTCCAGGATCGTCTGATGAACTGTTCTGATTATTCGCGGTCATGGATCTGCAGGAAGTGCGGCTCCTTCCTCTCGGTGCAGCCGACGGTTTCGCCGTTTGTGACGAAGAAGAAGACGGTCAGCACGGTTCGCTGCCGAAACTGTGCAACCCGGGTGGATCAGATGAAGGACGGGGAACTGGCCAAGATCACGGGCGAGATGTGGGAAGATGGCCAGGGCAACCAGTGGGTAGGCGGCGAGGACACGACCCTCGTGGCGGTGCCCGGTGCCTTGAAATACCTTGATGTCGAACTTGCGGCGATGGGTGTGAAGCTCAAGTACCGCGTGGATCCCAAAGACGCGACTCGACGAGGCCCTCTGGTTCAAACGAAATGGGATGGCCTCGCATCGGGCAGGACAGCCGATAGCCAGCAGCCCGCACTCGTTGCCGCATAATCGGGAACTGTATGTCTTATTGGAGCAGCATTAATAGGCGTTGAAAAAGAGAAGGGTCCTTTTTTTGTTTTATATTATGATGGTATTCTCCATATCTCAACCCGGCAGCTTTAGTAATGAATCTACAAAGGTTGAAATTAGTTGTCGCAATCGGTTACGAAGTCTCTGTTTTCCTCTTATGAAAACCCATATGATATATCCAGCTTGCACGGTATCTACGAAGGTCTCTCCTCTCGTGAGCGGGGCGGGGATACATGATTACGGCTATTGTGTAAGATTGATTGACACCCCTAATTATATAGCATCCATGATGTCAGAAATAGGAATCAGGAGCCAAGGAAGTAAAATTGCACTACCTACACAAAGGATAGACATATCCTTCCTTTACAGCACAGCACGACTTCCAAGCACAGCACGGCTTCCAAGCCAGCACGCAGTTCGCCAAAGTCAAATTGTCTTGGATGTGGTTGTCAGTCAAATTCTGAAGACGATCCATCCTGCTCGAGGAAAGATCCACATGTGAGCATCAGATCGCAATAATGAAAGCGCAGTTATTCCCCGATATGGGCCAGGTTGCTTTAGTCGGTCTAATTCTGTCTAGCAGCTCGCCAGATGCCAGGGCGGCGAGACGGCAAGCAGGCAAGCGAGCCAAAGTAGCCACAATGGGCTGGTGGGTCATACTCATAACGGTTTGAGCGGGATGGACAATGTCAAATAGGTAGATGTAGTAGGCCCAAATATTCCAATACAACACCAATCGCCTATCAGAATGGAGCATAATCGCAGCACAGCGTCGCAGCACCAGAAAGCACCGAGGTATGTACAGGAGGAGCCAGCCGAGCCAAAGGAACACACAAATAGTTTGGACGAACCTGACTAGTCTGCCCGTCGAAGTCGCCTGAAGGATTCTTTCTCTAGGCGCCGAGGCGTCTTGGGCTGCCTACACAGCCACCCCTGGACTGATACTTATCGGTTTCATGAGCCTTTACGGCGCCCTCTGCAGCTTATTTACAGCCTACGGAATATGCCTGTCTGCCTGGGCTGGCAAACCCTCGCAGCAGCAGGGCACTAATGACGATGGTCACTTGAGGGACCCCCAGACGGCTCTTGGAAGTCTTGGGCTCTTGGCGACTTCTCACGCAGCTAGGGGCAATCAATGGATGCTTGGCGGGGGATAGACCAGGCAGATCAAAGCAACATCCTTGTCGCTCCGCTCCAGCTAATTGCGACCGCCCGACCGCCCTCAGCATTCGGCTTGATTGTGGACGATCGATTGGTAAGTAGAGTTGTAGAGTAGCATACTCTCACTGCCACTCCGTACATTCACTCTCGCTACATACTCTCTTTCCCTCTGTTTGTGTTTCTCCTCCAGTCGCAAGTCCAGTCTGTCAGTGTCCCTCTCGTGAAAAAGAGAGACTATCGTGACCCCGTCTCGTCTCACGGCAATCTTGGGCTGCTGCTGCTGACTCTCTTTCTCTACTTTCATTTTTTGTTTACCGAAAGAGGCCCCCCTGACTCGTCCTTGAAGTCGGGCTCGTGATTTAATTTTCTCTGTTTACCCCTCGACGGGAGTGCGAAGAAAGAGAATCTCGTGTTACAATCAATCAATTGATTGATTTATTCGTTGGTCGATGGCCAATAGTCGTTCCTTTTACACTGCCCCCTTCTTGCCTACCAGTCTCTAAAGTGCCTTTGTGCGCATTTCCACCACTCCCATCCCCAACGTTCATTACTTTGTATTGTCCTTACCATTTCGACCAAACCAACGTACGCCTTCGACTGCTTTCGATCGTTAGTTGGGTTTCGTTTTCTTTTTTGGATAAACGGCAGTTTGCTTGCTTGTTTCGATCACTTTGGCGCATCGACCGGTGCTACGACCTCATCACGATCGGCAATTCGACAAGCGTTGCTTTGCGAGTAATTCGAAGCCAAATCCCCCGCGCGCGATCAAGCCACCCATTTCCCAGACCCGGCCGCCATTGGAGGATGGAAATATAGCGACCGATTTGAATTTCAACCGTCGAATGCGCATCACCTCTAACAACATTTGTGTCCTTTGAACTATTCCGACAATCTTCTAGGTGATCCTGTGGTACCTGCGGGTTCGACAACAACATGCCTCATATCGGCTCCGTGATGGAGCGGAGCCTGGTGCCCGAGAGGAGCACCGGGGAGGCATTGTTGAATCTGGTGGCCAGAAGCGTAGCAGCCGGCTTCATGAAACGAGATGCGATAAGCGATGCCAAGGGCCAGGTTATGGACGTGAAGACGGCCTTCTCGAGTTGGGATAACTGCATGAAGGCAACATACTGCAAGTAAGTACCGCTCTTTTCTTCAAACATGCACGCAAACGTCGGCAATGACTAATCTTGTGTGTGCAGATGGCCAGCGATCGGAGTTATTATAGTACTAGGCTTGATCGTTGCCTCCATCCTATGGTGTTGCATTCGGTGCCTGTGCTGCGGTCTTTCGTGCTGCTGCTCGTGCTTCCAATGCCTCAAGTGCTGTGGCAACTGCTGCGGGTGCTGCGACTCGCCGCAGAAGAAGAACAAATACCTCGACGACCCTTTCATCCCGCCCAATCATGCCGAAAACCAGGCCTACCGATCTCAGGCTCCCATGTACGCTCCCACGTACGCTCCCACGATGGCTCCCACGATGGCTCCTACAATGGTCCCTATGGCCGCTCCATCTTTCGCCGCCAAGTCTGAGCCGCCACAATATGCCGAGTTCGAAACCGGAAAGAAGGGCGGAGGCGACGAGTTGCCGCAGATGCCCAGCTGGGACGGAGCCTCGTCAAAGAAAGTGCTGATCGAGGAGGACACTATCGAACTGGAGCCGATGAAGAAGCCGGACACAATGCAGAACGCCTCCCTGATGGCTGCTGGCGCAATGTCTCGCGGGGTGTCCCCGAATGGTGTCTCCCCTGCTGGCGGAAACAGCCCCTATGGACCGCCCTCACAGGCAGGACCCAATGGGTATATGGGTGCGGCCCGTTCAGACAATAGCATGTATGCCATGAATGGAAACGGAAGCGGACAGGTTTACAACGACGGTTACAACAATGGCAGCTATGGTCAAGCCTCGCGCGAGAACATGAACCAAGGTTATGGAAACCAGTCCTACAGCGATCAAAGCGGCGGCCAAGGCTATGATCAGGGTTATGGCATGCCAGCCGCTGGTGGAGTGGCTGCTGCGGGCGCCATGGGCCAGGGCTATAATAACCATAACAACGGTGGCTACGGGCGTGAGCAGATGAACCAGGGCTACCCCCAATCTCGAACCCCTAGGCCATACGATGACTACTCTCGGAGTATAACACCTTCGAACGCTGCATATGGCAATGCTCCTCCTGCTCGTGGCCCCACACCACAAGGGAACGGACCTTATGGAGGAAGTCCCAGTAGGATGAGGACTCCGGCGCCCCAACAGCAGGGCGGCGACGGTTACAATGACCCGAGAGGGTACAACCAGGGTGGATACGGAGGCCCGGACCAACGCATGAGGGCTTCTCCTGCACCGCAGCAGCAGCAGCAACAAGGCGGATACGGCCAGAACGGCGGCTATGATGGCTACGGCGCGAGATCGCAAACACCCAATGGCTACGGCCGCCAGCCTCAGCAGCAGCCTGGACCTCAGCGGCAGAACACGTACGATGTAACGCCGCAGGCAGCACGCGCTCCCCCGCAACGCTCCTACACCGACGTGCCGGCGCCGGCCTCGCCCATCCAGAATGCGGGCGGCTTCGACTTCACCTCGGGCTACGCGCGCACCGGCGACAGCGCGAGCGCGCCGCAAGCGGCCAACGGCGGAACGGCCTACCCGGGATATCGCACTTACAAGCCCGCTGTATAAAACTATGGGCGCCTTCTAAGCGACAGGAGCGCCGGGCGTTCGCATATTGGATCTAGATCCCCTATACTCTGGAGCAAATATTATGATATCCACACAACAAAAGAAACGAAGAAGCAAAGGAAGAAAAGAAGAAAAAGCCAGTGGCTTAATCATTACTCATTCGAAACGAAACCCCCCTCTGCTTGTTTGTATATACCCCCACGGAGTTTCTGAGGATGGACTTACGGGAGCAGAGGGCGGCTAGCGGCTAGGGGGAAAGGCTGGCCATGTGATAACAAGCATGAAGATAGCTAGGCGTTCTTGGGCGTCCTGGAGTGAATGCATGGGATGGCTGATCGGGTTACATATATTTATCTACCTATAGTGGTAGCATCAAGGGTAATCCGGGTGGTTGTATTTGGTTGGTTTCGTTGATCCCGTTCCGATTTGGGCCATGGGCATCTGTACCTGTACCTGTTATCTGTATCTCTGCATAAGCGCTCACATGGGATGGAACCAAAGCATGATCTGGAAATAGCATTACACAAATTACCAAAACAAATGCCGATTTCGGCTATTCTCGCTACCGTTTCTCACGTATAAACTTCGCTAGTGATGGTAGACAGTTACACCTATAGCACCCCCTATTTGGTTACCACGCCACTTGAATCGAGCAGAGGCCGACTTGCCGGCCAAAGGGAGTGCGCATATGTTTGGAAAACGTCAATGACATTCGACATGAAAGAAAGCGGTTGGGCCTACACAAGCCTCGACGACTTATTCAGGATCACGAATCAAGTGGCAGCTGTTGTTGTAGCCGAGTGTCGTCCAATTTATACCGTTTTAAAAAAACGAAATGTGTATATGCAACTCTTTGTGATAAGACTCCCCATTTATGTATATACAATGATGCCATGATGCATGCAATAATGCAATAATGCAAAGCTTTCCCACCCGGGTCAATCGAGAAACCCATTCAAAACGCCGTACTGTATGCCGATAAAAATTGCAGATACCTGTATCCCCCCTTTTTCTTTCTTTCTTCTTTACTCATGCGGAACCATCTCCTTTTGTAACAGCTTGCCTCTCCCTTTAGGCACGTTGCTGCTCCCTATCACTGTATGGCCATCGACAGCCGGGTTGTACTCATCGCTGCTGACCTTGGGTACCTCCTTGGCTTCGCTTCGCTTAGACTCCTGGGTTCGCTTGAACTCCTGAGACCGTGATAAGCGGACGTCGTCGCTGTTCTCGCTGCCCGAGGCCACGTCGTCGTCGCTGTCCGCCGGCGCGTCATCAAAGGGGCTCCTCCGGTCATGATCGGGGTCCTCCGTGGGCAGCCTCTCGTGGTCCGACTCCTGTTTCTTGATGAAGCCGTCGATAATGTAGTATTGCATGGCGTTCATGATCAGGGGGAACAGCATCATGACGAAAACAATCTGTAGGCGCTCGTTGCCCTCGGTCCAACCCAGGGCCCAGTCGCCAACACGCGATATCCAAGGCAGCACCAAGAAGAGGATCAAGACGCAGACCTTCATGCCAAAGAGTCCGCAGAAGTAGATGAGCGACTGCTTGAGCCACCACACTGCGTTGGGCGGGCGGCCGTAGTATCCGGACTGGATAGACTCGGCCGGCTTGCCGAAGGACGTGTACGACGCAAGGCCGGTGATGACGCGCAGCAGGATGATGAGTATAGGAATACCAACCGTTGTCTAGTGTCATGCAATATGTTAGCTAGTGTCCCTTCTGGGCTGAAGGTTATGCCCGGAGTCAGTGCATATGCTGCAACAACTTACGTCAATCGCTAAATTTAGCAGGTAAAAGGAGCACGGGTTGGGCACATAGGGATCGTCGTCCCTCCGCAGCAGTCTCGCGACGGCCTGGACGTTTGTGGGCTCCAGTTTGACCGAGAAGCGGCCGCTCGTGAGCATGGACATGAAGACGTTGGCGATGTGCACCAAGACGCTGCCGAACACCTGCTTGGACGCATCAAAGAACCAGATCTTGACTGGCCGCTGCGGCCGTTCCCGCCATCGTTTGAATACGAGTGACATGAGGGCCAGTCCCCCAAGCGCCAGTTGCACCAGCAGCGCAAAAGGCCCCAGCAGCCTGCACTCGCCCTGCCCGCCACTCGGTTCGTCGACGACCGCTGTAGATAACGCCGAGGTCGCCGCCGCGGCGAGAGCTGTGGTCGTGGCCGAGGCCAGCATGCCGATCGCTTGGGAGGCGGGGTGGCTAGCGGCAAGAGTTGCGCTGGCTATGGCGGTTACGGCATCGTTGAGGGTGGTAGGAGGGCCGTCTACCATCGGATTTGGTGACATTTGCAGGGAAGTCGTCGGGGCGACTAACGGCTGCAGTGGTAACGGAAGAATACGCGACAGGTTTCTCGAGCGGTATTGGTAGAAGAATAGAAGTCCAGACAAGACAAAACGAGACAAGAATTAAGAAAGGCAATGCAGTTCGAAATGGACGTCGATCAGGCAGGCTATGAATGGAATGTGTGTGTAGTGAATGATAGATCGACAGGCAGGCAGGCAGGCAGTGGTGTCCTGCGCGTAGTTGCAGTTGCAGCGGCAAGTGGCGTGGTAGACAGACTTGGAGACGCAGCACTGCAGTCTGGTATTCGTTCGGGTTCGGTGGTTGCTGTCTTTCAATTCAACATGGTTTCATACATAGGATCCGAACGAAACAAAAAGATATCCAAGTACGGAGTACCAGGTGAGAGTAATTGAAAAGAAGCTGTTGGTGAGCTGAACAAGAAAAAGAGAGGGCAATCAAAGTAATCATGGGATATGGGATGACAATGAAACATGACCCGGGGGGGAGGAGTCTTAGGGGGCACTGTGAGTGGTGGTGGTGGTGGTGGTGGTGGTGCTGCTGCTGCTGGTGCTGCTGCTACTCTACTACATACTGTAGGTACCTCTTACCACTTACCTCCTAAGGCAACCTTGTAGGCGCTCTACTTTACTTTCCGGGTCCTTACTGTACACCTTGTACCTACACCTTGTACACCTGCCACAGCACCCACAGCCCACTGAAGGAGCGGGAAGGGATGATGGGCTGTCGGCAGCTGGGCAGCTGGGCAGGAGAGCGCTGGGGCGAAGGAGCGCTCAATGCTGTCATGGCGCATGGAGCCTCGAGGTTTTGGGGGGCGCGGGCGGGTAAATGGCACGAATTGACGCCGCCGCAACTCCTGCCTGAAACCACACCCAAGAAATGCCAGACTGCCAGAGCCGGCCAGAGCTCGTAGAAGTCGTAGAGAACTGGAGCCTCAGCCGCAGTTCGAGACGAGGCAAGTAGGCAACGAGAGAAAAGAAGAAGACAAAAGAGACAGTGCCAAATGCCAAAAGTTCGGTTGGTTTATCTCCTGTTCATTAGCGATCCATCAGATGGGATGAATTGGCACCTCGTATCATATCGCGCCGCATGCCGCATGCTGCACACCGCGCACACCGACCTTCTCCAAATTTCAGCATCGACCGCTGCTGGAACTTCAGGTAGGCAGAGATGCCGAAAGTCTCATTTTGATGGCCAAACTCTACTTTACTATGAGTACATAAGGTAGCACAGCAAATAGTCGGGACGATCACGCGCGCGCTCGCTCGCGCTCTTGCGCCCAAATGCCGTACCCGACCAGTAAATCATGCGCTACGCTACGCTACACTAACATCAATTGGCTATTTGTAGCGGATTACGTGAAGTATTACAAGTATGGTCAATCCCAACGCCTTACTAATAAGATATATTGTCAAATAATTACAGCATCACCCTGGTTCCACTTGTTTTGGCTCACCGCCAATAGACTTGGCTGGTTTCGAGGCTCCAGTCACGGTGCAATCATTACGTGCTGGCATCCCATTGCTGGCAATGCATAGCTAGCTAGCTACCTACCTTGGGTAAAGAGAGGTCGGATGGTCGATACTATGACATCGGGCCTCAACTTGCCAAGTCAAACAAAGCACGGTAACAAACGTAGAGCTACGACACGAACACAGGGAGCGAAAAGATGACCAGCAAGACTAGACCAGTCACCTGCGGAAGAAAAAAAAGCTGTTGCTTTCTTTGTTCTCTGGCAGAGTCACAGCCTGCGTTCAGCTGTGCTCATCGTAATCGAATTGCATTCCGTAAAGTAAACCATATGCCCAACGGCCTTAGAGAGTAGTGTAACGTCATTCTGCCCTAAAAACAAATCCATACGAAACCGTTGCAAAGTGAACAAACCGTCTGACAACGAAGGCATTGGGCCTAAAGCCATGGACCCCTGCCACGAACACGAAAGAAGAAGAAAAAGTTAAATCCATTGGCCTTGGCGGAAACGCGTACGGGACGAAAATGGATTTTGTAGTTATCGTGAGAGGCCAACGCAAGTTTAAAGCCGATTAGATATGCCAGGTACTTCCATGCCCTTAATGAAACGGTCGAAATGCCCCGCGGGCCAAATGTCTGCGATGCCGGTCGATAGTCGTACAGCAGCAGCTCCTTGTCAAGTCATACACATCTTGTTGGTAGAGTTTCGAGGAAGGAAACCTCGCACGAATCCCATCAGCGTGCTACGCGCTTGCTCGGCGGAGTCGTCGGCCCTGTTCTTCCTAATAACAGGGGTGGTAGCTGCCATGGTCGACTTCGCGTGCTTCTTGACAGGAGACGGCGGTGTCGTCATCTTCTTCAGCGAAGGGACCGACGACGACGTGTAGGTGCTGGTTGGTGATAAAGACGGGACTGCAGACGTGCGTTGGGAACGAGGCGTCTGAAGCTTATCCACAGACCCGTCTAACTGTCAATCGATGCCGTGCTGCTTCTTGAGTTGGGCTAAATTCTCCTTGCGGGCCTCGAGGTCCTCTTTTGACTTGATCATCTTCTCTGGCTGATGATATAATACTACGCCAAGGGAGATCGATTAGCCTTGGTACACAAACAACAAACAATCAAAGAACGCCAGGCTATGCCGCGTATTACGTACCCACGAGGTATCGGTTCTGGAAGTTGAAGCCGTTCAGCTTGTCGCAGGCTTGCTTCGCATCCATGACATCTTCATAGACGACGAATGCGGTACCCTTGGTGTTGGTGGCAATACCCTGTCGGACCTGTCTATAGGAAGGGGTCAGTAATAGTCCCCGACTTGACATTGTAACGTGAATATAGAATGAGTAAGCGTACCGAATAGGCCCAAACTTTCCAAAGAGCTCGAACAAGTCTTCTGGCGTGACGTTATAGCTATAAAGAGTTCGTTAGAGCCAAGGTTAAGCAAGCGAGGCAAGGGTGACGGGGTTTCCGAGACACACCTTAGATTCTTCACGAATAAAGCTCTATTATGACAATTGCTATTAGCATGCTGTGATACATCAAGACGTAATGCGAGGTGCACGGGGGGGGGATTTGCCGCCTCCCAAGGCCCGGCACGAAGGGCGAGGCAGCACGGGAGCGGGGACCACCTCGCCTCGTTCGGAGACAGCAGAGAAACAAACGAGATTCGGTATAGACTAGATCAGATCAGCGACTTACCGATTGACCTCCGGGGCAAGCTTTCCGGCGCGACTCATATCTCGATGAAATTTCGGCGGTTGAAATCTCTTGGGGGTATATTCGGGTATTGACCGTTCGATGGTATCGTGTTTATTAGGTGGTAGTGAGTTTGGGTGTCGGGCTTGGCCGGCGGTTGGGTGAAGAGAAATGGATTTGATGTCAAATAGCAGGATAAAGGAAGTAGGTAAATGCGCCAGGCAGGAGCGACTGGGTCACCAGATGCCAAGTCGGTCGAGTGGGTCCCAGCACGTGACCTTACTCAAGACGTGCTTGAACTTGCATTCAATTTGTTGATTTGATGGACGGATGCATTCTGCCTTGCCTTGCCTTGCCTTGCCTTGGAACCGATACATGTATGAAGCCCCCCGAGTCACGCGGTTGCCGGGCACTGTATCAGTGCGGTCGCTTTGTTGTATGTGCATTCAACCAGAACCGTTGATTTAACCGTCGATATGACACAGGAACACTTGGGGTGATACGAGCATGCAAACCGCACCTGCACGAGTTGAGTCAGGGAATCTAATTGCTCAGGAATGGGTGATGCCTGTCTATTGCAGAGTTCTAGAACTCAGTCCCCCTGGCGTCCCTGGCGTCCCTGGCGTCCCTGGCGCCAACCTTGACATGCCTTGGTAGTCGTACGTATTGGTCAATGATTTTGACTCCCGCGCGCGCAGAACCCGCGTGCGATTGACAATTGGTGCAACAAGCAGATCGCTGATCGTCGACCGTGTTCGGCTTGGCTGCATATTGAACCCCCCCAATCAAGTAAACGGCCTCTTCAACCTTTCTCGTACCTGATCTTACGTACCTTTCAGTGTTTTCCACCATCCGAACTTGTACTTGCATGACTCAACCTACCCGCGAGGCAGATCAATATTCAAATAGCCTTGGCTGACGAGTGTCCACCGGTGTTTTCATCTTCCCTGGCAGCTTCACTTGCAATGCGGCGCATCCTGCGAGGACTGACAAATTGAGGGATATCATGCCATGTCACTTATGCGACTCGGAATCACTAGCACTTGTTCAACTACACCCAGTCTTATCTCAGGTTCCAGTCTGCCTCCGGGGCAATTAACGGTACAGTGGTGTGGTAGAACATGTTGAGGCAGCCCATGATTGTATAACATTAACTTCTCAACCACTGGGCTCGGCGTGGCTTGGGATCTTGAGGCTGTGCATTGAGCTTGCGTGAGGTTCGCTACCTTGGCCTGATGATATGGCCAAAATGAAGAACCCCTCTGCCCCCGCCTGATTGCTCGCTGCGTTGAAATGGCAAGGAAATACCCCTAGATGAGTCGGGCATAATCGTGTTCGGGTAGAATATCCCTTTTCTAGTTCGCCCAGCACTACATGATCTCGGGGGGGATAAGATTATCTTGAAAGGGTGTTTTGAGTTCCCCAATACGGAATTTCTCGAGAATGCCCGAAAAAGGGGCAACCCTGAAGAACTCGTCCAAGATAAGGGACGCCGTCATCAGTCTTCGCAGTTTCAAAGCTGGGAATTCCACCACAATCAAATAAACCACGAACAATTGAGCACATGCTGACCGGAACCAAGGGCTCCGGCAATATAACATCCCTAGAGGCGTACTCTTCAAGAACAGAGCCCCGGACAATGTTGCTTGATCCCACGTCCTTGTCGATGGCCAAGCCAAGCTGATCAGTCGATTAATACGTACATGTGTCTGATGAACTTGGCCAGGAAACATCCGAAGACTGTCATGTTGGCATCAGCTCCTGCCGCGAGATACCAATCCATCTGGATTGGCTTGGCCTCGCGTCCACGCGCCTGCGACGGCCTCCAAGAGCGGCGCCCCGAAGACAGATTGAACAGTGACCAGATACGGGACCGCCCCGTTCCTGAGCAAAACACATACGACCTTGCTCAGGCCTGAAAAGGACGCGAATTGAGGTGGTCTGGTGTTTCCAAGCTGTAATATCTCGGAGGGACGCTGTGTGATGATCTGCGTCAGCAGCAATCGAAGCCTGCATTCAGGTGCAGCAATGGGCATGCCCTCTTTCCAGATGCCAGTATCGAAGCAGTATATGGCGATAATCGGATCATCGGGGGCCATTTCCTTGGTTTCCAGTAATCCAATGCACGCCAGTGCCAGAATTCAGCCACTCAGGGGAGATGGGGTGCCGAATTCATTCATGCGTCGAGCCGAATGCATCTGTCTATTTGCTCCAGCTGGGTAACTATATTGAAAAATCGAGGGATGCGGGGATATTCTATCCAAAGTGCAAGGTGCTGATCGTTGATCCAGAGAGTATCTAATGCTGATACAAGCTTGGCCTTCCTGAGCTGGCATCAAGTCAATGAAAACAGCCTGGCGTAGTTTCTTGATGGTTCTCAACATCTTCCTGCGAACAGCCCGATATCCAGTGCCGGGCACCCTCGGTGAACTTGGCCGTATCATCGTCTGTCGCCAGCGGCCGTTCGATAGAGGATGGAGGCAATTCCCTGAACAAAAAAGCGCATTGCTTGGCAGTGGACGATTGGGATCAATAGACATGCCATCATACTCACCTTGCCAACCAGGGCAACAGCAAGCTCTTCATAGAATCATGAGATTTATATCGCGGAGGATCCCGAATACATGTGTGACGTCGATGTCGTAGGGGAATGCGAGGTCTCGAATCTATCCTTCAATAGATCCGTTGGCCATTGGGTCCACGACTCTTGATTATACCATGTGCTGTGAGCGTTGCCTGTCAGCCCATAGACGTCACGACCACAATATTTGCGACATATTTTGCATTCTGCGACGGGCTGTAAAGCCCATAGAGCCCCGGTAGACTGAACATAGATAGTAGGCCATTCTGACTCGATACCATAGCGTCATTGGGGCTCTTAGCATCACCGGGTTGAGAAAAGGCATAGCCTCTTTCATTCCTGGCTTGGTTCCTCATCCGTCTTCATGCAGACTCAAGTGACTCTTGTCCCGCCGTTCCAGCGTCCTTTGTGGTGGCTGGCCCTTCGGAAAATAAAAACTTGAATTAAAAAGAAATAAAGACTAAGACAATCCCAGCATGAGCTGTTGAGGTAAAGGTCTCAGTAGTCCAAGGAGGTGAAGCAGACCTGAGCTTATAAAAAGAAGGCCTGACATAGACGGAACTATCACCCGACAGGACGCTGAACTTAGATCACAATTGAGTGATTATACTACATAATATAATTTTATACTTCTGTACATACCATTTTCTAGTTAAATTAGGTCACTGAAGTACGGCATTGGACTGACAAAGCTGGTCATACACAAAAACTTTAGAGTATATTCAGAATGCGGCATTGTTTGTGTTTATCTGTTATTGAGTGTGTTGATGATGGTACAGTTGTGTTTGGTGTAAACATCTTGCCAGATGAAGATTATACATCCCTTAACCTAACCGAATTTCCTTGCTTTCACTACACAAGACGGAAAAGTAACTCCCTGACCGGACAGAACTTAATGCCCTTCGCGCAAACGGTACTGCCCTGAAAATGCAATGGGAACATGAATATAGTGCGTATGCTCCAAAACATATGGTATATCCCATTCCTGAACGCCTTGCTACGATGTGCACGCTGCTTCCCCGTCCTATAAGGCCATACAGCCTTCGCGTGCTTGCCATTAGCGTGATAATAAAAACAAATCCTCCCAGTGCTTCTCATGGTCCTCGGTCTTCGCCCCATTATTCGTAATGATACTGCCCCCTTTAGTATATGCATCGGCTCTCCTTTATCGTACATAGTTCGTCATGGTCGTGGTCGTCATCTAAGCTGCTTCCAAGCTGGACAGGCAGCCAAGGCAAACGACGTCGCCCTCGCTGCCCCTTTCGACACAGCAGCGGCTACAAACCGTGGAGCGATGGCCATTACCCACCCAACCGCCCGCATTGCGGCCACTTGTTTCACGCCCATCCCTGTGTCCCCCACGCTCCAGATTGCGTTTTTGCTGTTGGTCGTTCTCATCGTCTACATCCTGCATGGTGAAGGATGCGGAGTAGTCCTCGTCTTCGTTCCGGGAGATGCTTCTGGCTGGGGTCAAGGCAGAGGACCAGTCTCGACAAGACCGCATGCATATATAGCAAGTTCGTTGCCCACAACCCGCGCAATCGGCGAATGAGTCCAGGTCCGACTTCTTAGTGGGCTTGCGATGGCATATATGGCAAGGACTGAGCAGAGCTGAAGAGTTGGTTGGCGATACGACCGGTTTGGTGGCTGCCTGCTGAGCATATGTCGGGTGAGCGTGGGAGAACTGCTGGTGGTGCTCTTGTTGCAATCTTTCGTGGACGCTGCGATAGCCGTCGTGGGACGAGGGGTTTCTCGATAGAGTATGTAGGCCCTCTTCATCATCGTAAATAACACGAGCTCGCTTGTTGGACGGCAAAGGTATCATCTTCCTCGAAATGCTGAAGCCTCGGTTGGGGTTGGCTTGTTGGAAGAGTGGTAGTTCGTCATTTTTGTCGAGGGTGGCGATGAACCCATCTGTGGAGGTCCTGCAGTTACGAATGAGCAAATGGATCGTATGGTCGAATCGAGCAGACAGCCGCCTGGGAAATCACTTACAATGGCATCTGAACTTCAGCGCCATCATCCAATCTCCGCTTCTTGCCCGATGCCAACAAAGGCATTTCGGTATGCGTTGCCGAGGGCATCAAGGGCGCCGATCAAATGCTCCGATTCCCGGGACCTGGCTTGGCGAATTGACGATGAATCATGCAGTTGACAGGTGCTTCGTGGTGGGTGCCTAGGTCGGTGATAAAGAGAACAATGTCTCCAGCATTCCTAAGTTGAAGCTGGAGGGAGGTTGCTTTATTGTCTTGGGTTGAAAGGTAGGTAGCTACCGTTTAAACCATGGCGGCGCGGAAGAATCACTCGGGGGTCGAAAGTAATAAGCTATTCTGATAAGCAAGTACCCAACCTGTCCCTAGTTCCACGTCGGGTCCCAGGGCGCTGTTCAGGGCGCTGTTCAGGGCGCTGTTTAAAAGGTTGTAGCGGTCGTAGCGGTCGTAGCGGTCGTAGCGTTGCCTAGGTAGGCTGCCTAGACTAGATCAGGGGTCTGGGGTGTCTTTAATTGCCTGCCCACTGCCAGCACGGTCAAACAGGGTTTATTCAGCGCTAGAGTCACCCAGTTGTTGTCGATGAAGGATCACGTACATTATGTGGCTAGTGCAGTGGCTGATGTAACTGAGGCTGAATGCTTTTCGGTTCCGCCAACAGTTGACAAAGCCGGTACTAACATAGCAGGCTAATCCAATCAGATAACACTATGTACCTCAAGGGGATATTTAAGGAGTAGAGACATTTACAAGACTACATTCGCAGCCAGTGCTCCTTGAAAAAAATCGTCCTCGACCGTTCCATAGGAAACACTCCTTCAGGATGACTTCTTCTTTCCCTCCATACTCGCCTCGACTGCCTTTGTCTTATTAACCTCCGCAAAGGCTCTCCCACAAGCTCTCACGCTATCAATAATGAGCACTACAGCCATCAACAATTAGCCAATCAATCCCGACGCAAGCAGTTGGTAAAACAAAAGGAAACGACAACTCACAAGGTGGAATAACAATCCAGATGCCATTCAAAAAGATAAAATACCCAAAGAAGTAGTATCTCTCGGGCCTCGAGAACTCAACCCCATAGACCAGGAAGTCAAACGCACACGTCCCGAAGTATAGGATATCCCCGTAAAGCTGTCCCGTGGATATGATAATCTGCAAGGGGTGCCGGAAGCGGTGGTTCCTAGCGATGAAATATGCCAGGAGGAAGGACAAGGGGCCCCAGCACCAGGCGGTAATGTTCTCCATGCACATGACGAAGGCGTGCGAGGTGAGGTAGCGCGAATCCGACATGGAGTACTCCTTCCAGAGCTGCGCGAGGAGGTGCTGCGAGCCCGGCAGGGTGGCGAAGTTGAGGCCGTAGTAGCCTTCGAGGAAGAGGTGGATGGAGCCGCAGAGGGCAAACCAGAGGACGGTGGCGAGTTCAGATATGGTGATCCTGGGGTTTATCCGCGTGGCCATGGTTCTGGCAGCTGCTAGGACAACTGTACAGGCGGCACCGAACGTAGAGACCAGAGCCAAGGTAGAACTTTCGTTGGGTACATAGTTGGGGATATTTACCCCCATGGGGTAGTAAGAGTGCGAAGGTAACATGGTGGATGTTGAATGATAGCGAATGGCACAAGTAGACTGTTAGAAAAGCGATACTGTATGTATGTAATTCCTGAGTCCCGGGGTTACTGACCTTGATATACTATTAGGGGGGACAGAAGGATGAGCTCAACGGGGGTGGGAGATCAATGATGCCTGAGGCAGAACAGGTGGTATTCGTATTCGTATTTTTGTGTTACATGTCAGCAGTTTACCGAAGCTTGGCCGGCAAGGTCTTGCGGCACGGCGCGGCGCAGCATGCATGAGTACTTCGCATGCTCCCCGGCTCCCCGGAATGAGATGTATCCGGGTTCCGTGCCGCTTCCTTTACATTAGGTATCAAATTATGAAGATTACGCAACAAATGTCTCCTATTGCCCCTCATCCCTTAAACCAAGCGGTTCTCATATTCACCCCGCTCGCTCTTGACCAGCCCGGCTTTTTCTTTTAGATCCGACGCCTGCCACAATTGCGGACGGCGGGTTTTAACCCCGATCTCGCGGTGGATGGCATGTTGCAGGTGAACCAAATGGAAAGAACTGCCGCCTACCGCCAGGAAGGAAGAGTCTAAACCGATATCACTCACACCGGCTACTACTCCAATGGCATCAGCCCAAAGCGGGCGAAGCTTTTCTTCCATTTCCGTGAGCACTTCCCCATTCTGTGAAAGGGGCTGTTGTGTCCGTGCTTGCTCCGAAGAGTCCGCCGACGCAGGGGGTAGCGGCATGTTCCGCAGTAGCTCAAGGTCCAGCTTTCCGTTCGGCACAAGTGGCAGACGGTCCAACACTACAACCGTGGCTGGGATCATGTACCGTGGTAGAGGGAGCTTCTGATGCTCGAGGTGTTTCCCCGGCTTGAAAGCCACATGGCGCACGAGGAACTCCGGCTCGCCGCGAACAGCCACGACCGCGTCAGCCAAGTCATCCGGTGCTGCCTCCAAGACGGCACCCGTCACCTCGTTCAGGTCAATAAGAAGGACTCGCAATTTGATCGTCGTACTGCCACACTTGGTCCTACCTAGGAAAACAATCGACCCGTCTTCATGAACAACCCCCGGTCCCCGGTTTTGTACATGCCGACGAATCCTCGTTCCACGTCCTGGGCAGTAGCAAATGGGTTCTTGACGAATGCGTCCTTGTTCATGCTCGGGTCAAGGTCACCGTTAGCCACCATTATATCGACAACCGATATTTCCCATGGCACGCCTGGAGGTAGCAAACTCCCGTCATCCTCACTGGTGATGTAAACTGTGTTGTTTGGGACGACATAGCCGAGAAAGGAGCCCTGTCGGTCCTTGCTTTGATCATCGTTGCTAGCACTAGCAGCATAGTGCATGGGGATATCTCGACTCGTGATGACAAGGAGTTCAGTCGGTCCATACGAGTTGATCAACAGCAGGCGAGGCAGCTTCAACTCCCGGAGACCATCGACGACCCGTTCAGGAAGGACTTCCCCGCCTGCACCTGCAAAGCGCCAGTCGGTGCACTGCCGCCAAAGTTCTGGCGCGTAGACAAGAAGCAAGCTGTATTCTGACGGGGTGCACGTGGTCCACTGGATCTTCTCATCAAGCATGAGCCTGGAGAGCCTCTCTGGATCGCCCCGGCTCTCGAACGGAGCGACCACAAGAGTTCCCCCATTGGTGAGGGCCGTGTAAATCTGCAAAAACGACATATCAAATCCAATGGATGTTTGTTGCAGTACTCTGATCTGTCCCAAGCTATGTCGTTTGATTGCTTGTGACAGCAGCGAAGTTCATGATGCCCCTCTGATGGGGCCTGATGCCTTTAGGCACGCCGGTGGATCCGCTCATGAATATGATGTGGCTATCAGATCCGGGCTCCGGGGTTGTTTGCTCGGGGATAGTAAGGGGATAATCCTGTGGGTGATTTCGGGCTATTTGGGTTATATTTAGTAGTTTCATTTCGCTACCCCTATCTGCATGGTTGCTGGCCACATCTTCGGCAGTTGTTGCATGAAACACCACTGCATGCGGCTTACATGCCTTTATTATGTCGTTGCGCCGCAGCGCGGGTACGCTTATGTCCAGGGGAACAAAGACAGCCCCGATCAGGAAGAAGGCCAGCATTGTTGCGTAAAGATCAATACTTGGTTTGCAGAATACGGCAATGCGAGCTCCACTGGTGGCATTCGCATCGAGCAGTATCACGGCATACAGCCCAACCTTTTGTCTCGATTAGCTGTAAGTGAATTTGTCACTACCATCCTTGACAGCGACTGAATGGGGAAATTCAGCAGCAATCTCAACAAACATCTCAGACAACGAATCAGGCCACGAATACTTGATGGCAGCAGGGTGTCGCTGAAGAGCCTGCAGTCAGGGGCTGCAAGGAGTGGCTCCTGGATAAGACCTTCAAGAACGCCAACAAATGTATCCGCGATAAACTCCGTGACCGAACGCGAATAGAAGTCGTCGATAGCTATGATACCAAAGGCATAACCGCCTGAGGATGATTGTCGCATGTTGAGGACGAAGTCGTACACGGTTGTGACATCAGGCCCCTCCACAGCAATGGTGGAATTTGCCAGAGCGCTTGGAAGACTTTCATTGGCTTCGTAGCTGTAGGCTACTTGAATAAGGGGCATGTTGCCTTCACTCACTCTAGGCCGCATTTTGTCTACAAGAAGAGCAAATGGGACATTTGCATGGTCAAAGGCTCCCAGAAGAGTCGTGCGTGTGGTTTTTATGGCCTCGGGGAAATACATGCCCAGGGCCCCTTTGAATTGAGTCGGCAAGATAGAGGCCAGATGGCCGACTGTTTCCCGAAACTTGCTTATCGGATCGTGACCGCTGTACACAACGCCAATGACTAGATCGTAAATGTCCAGAAGACGGCAAAGGAAGATTTGCATGGCGGGAAGGTTTAACTGCATGGGAGTGATGTTATGGGCCTGACTGATCCTTGTGGCTCTTTGCACAAATTCGCTGCTCAGTTCTCTGTGACTGTCGTGGTGGCCGTACGCCCGTCGGCCTCGCCTGGTTTGGACTTTTGCTACCGGCAGTAACGGTAGAACTTCTGGGATTGGGTCAAGATGATTTGCCCAATACGTAATGTTGCCATCAAAACGACCGCTCTGGATATCGTGCATTTGCTCGCGGGTATAGTCGAGGTAGGAGATGGGGGTAGGATGCTGAGACCCCGGCTGAGACTGATACTGAAGGACAACGTCACCCAGAATCAGCGAGATGCTAACTACATCAATAATAAGATTGTGGAAGCCCAGGTTGTAGCTTCTGCTAACTTGCCGTTGACTTGTGCCTTCTCTGGCTGTGGCTCATCCTTTCCCGGAGAGGTGTTTTCACTAGCTGCTCTGTCAGGGGCTCCCGGCCTTTTGACAAGATACTGCGCGGCAATAGTCCGAATAATGGACGCCGAAGGGTCTTTACCAATGATTTCCACCATGGATATCTCAACCTTGAGCCGTTCCCAGATCCACTTTCGAATCTCGATTGCGTTCATCGAATCAAACCCGAGACGTGACAGGGGCTCATCTGGGCGAATGGAGTCTAAAGAAACATGGAGCATAAACTTGATCTTCTGGGATAGAAGCTCGGTGATCGGGGATATTGCTTCCTCGACGGTACTTACATTTTCTAGGTTCGATTGGTGGCTCACAGAGGAGGACTTATCGCTGCCAAGAGCTTCGGAAATGCGGCGCACCATGTGTGAGTGAGCGGCCGTCTCTACCCACCTTGGCCTTGGATTCTGGCCTCTGTCATAGAATGACTCAACTCCCATAATGACCTCGCAGGTAGAAGACTCTGGCCGGCCCGCAACAATCCCCTGGAGGATGACATGGTGAAAGTCAGCTTCGGATAACGCAATCAATCCATCGGTGCGAAGCCAACCCTTGACATTAGACCCGGCCGAGCAATCGTCTTTTGGACATAAATCCACTTGGGACTTCCGCCCTCGCGGGACTTCTCGGTGATGGAAATAAACATGACCTTCCGGCCTGCGTCCGCGGCCAACGCAGATATCGCGTTGGCCAGCCCTTCAGATGCACCGCATACAAGAGTTGCCCCAGAACTTGACAGACTCGAGGCGAGACTGGATGCAATCAAAAGACTCGCTACCTTCACAAGAGTCATTGCGTCGCACTCGTGGCTAACTTGGGAGCTGAAGTCACAATTCTTGGGTATAGTAACAACAGAGGATCCTGCGTCTGACACGTCAAATACTCCTAGTCCAACAATGCCTTCATCACCATCCTTGACCATTCCATAGGACAGAAAGCAAGGAGCCTCGTTGTTGGCATGCAGCGCTACCGATAGCTTGACTTCCATTCGCAACCGGCTCTCAGGGGTATCGAAGGGACGGCTGCATACAACCATCGATTCCGACGAGGTTAACAGGTTTTATCACGTGACGACGGCTAGAATTGAAGATTTCGTTAGATACAAAATCCAGGAGCACTCGTGGCGGCACCAACTGCGAGTTTCTGATGTCAATTTCTGGCTCTTGTACCCAGAATAGCTCCTTTGTGGTACTTGGGGAAGAGGCTGAAGATACCAGACGAAGAAACTGAGTCATTAGGGATTGGATATTCCATGCATCCGCTCGATCGAAGTCGAGAAATTGGAGATTGAGATGGATGTGTTCGTGCCTCAGCGCCCGCCTAATACCAACCATGATATTGGCATATGGATCATACATCAGGCGACCGAAAGTAATCCACAAGACATTCCGAGCAGCAGAAAGTACTGCCTTGAGATTATTCAACTCATTCACCGACGGAAGAGATGAGAATAGGGATTTGTCAAGATCTTGTAAGCCGATGACGGAAGCATTCGGGCGGGAGTCGAGAGCCATCAATCTGGTCGAAACGATGCCGTAATTGAATGTCGGGGGCCCAAGCACCTATCAGGCTCTTTCCCTGTCGAATAAGTTTGGAGACTTGACTAGTTTCACCACCGATAAGGGCCACGGAGGTTGGTGTGATCATGTGTAGCGAAGTCAGTGGGTTGCGTCGGGCTTCCAGTTGATCATCCATGGCTTGGGCGGAGAACACCGAATATCCATGTATGCTGAGTTTGGGTTGGTCGTGAAGTATACAGCCAATACCCGAGAACCCGTTGTTGGACAGTAGAGTGTCCCATTCCCCGGCCTTGATACCAGCTCCTTCCGCTCCGAGCCCGCCGTTCCCCCACCATCCCTCCGAGAGGCCCATAATAGCCATCGGTCGGAGGGACACACCTGTACGCTACATCGAGATCAAAAAGCCTCCGGGACGCATGAGGCTTCGCAATCATCGGATGCTTTCGGGAATATCTTGTCTTGCACGACATATGTCGGCGACAATGACAACATCATAAGGCTCCTTAGCGGTGCTGCTGGCCTCAGAATGCAACACTTCGAACAGAAGCCTTCTTTCTCTTGCAGTTTCCAGGCCGATTTTGTCTCTCATATTATCCACAATGTCCTGGGAGGTATTGGCGCAGGCATATGTCTTGTAGGCACCGCCAACAGTATCCAAGATACCAAAGACCGCCTGGGCGGCACTACCATCACAAATGTGAAGAATCTTGGTTCTGGGAAACGTGTGACTCATTTGAAGCACCAACTGGGCAATGGATTGATTGCAAGTGGCACCCCAGGTGGTTTGTTGGTAGAGAGAGCTCAACTGACGTCCCCGGTCATCGAACCCCTTATTATCTTCCCAATTGAATACCTCTTTCAACAGAGACTCGGTTCTCTCTGCCTCTGATGCCAGCCACGCCATGTCAACGTCACTAGGGTCACGCTCGATTATATCCGCAATGATCTCAGGGCTTTCATCCAGTCACTCAGCCTGCAGTCCCCTTGGCGGAGACCCGGTTCCGGATTGTGAATAGAATCTCAACCTCAGCTCCCTCGCTAATGAGTCTAGGAGTGATCCCATGCGTAGGGGGGTCGATCCTTGAGCGGTGGCTTGGGGGCACCAAGGCCAAGGGCTGAACGCCACCCAATAAGTTCCACAGAGGCTGGATCGAGACTCCAGATAGCCGTGAGAGCTTCCGAGAAGGTCTCTATAGCATCCTTGCCTCAGCTCAAGCAAGCCGTATAAGCCATTTAATGATCCGTTGAGTGGCTCGTTGAGGTCGACTGTTTTAGAGTCTGATTTACCAGGCCTCTCAGAGTGCCATAGGGCCCAACCTCAATAGCGGCGATAAAGCCAACAACATTAACCTAAGCAGCAATATTCACGGCTTCGGAAGGTAGGACAGGCTGAGTTAAGTTCTCGACCCAGTATTGGGCTTCCAATCCTGACCCCAACGGGTTGTCAAGCATGTTGATATTAAGTCTCACACTCGAATGCCGTCCGTTGTGTCGAGCTTGCATCCTTCACGCCCGGAGCGAGCCAGACGCAGATATGTCGGGACCTTGGGAACGGGGCTACCGTGCGCACAGTAATGGGCTTCTTTTGCCAGTCGGCAGAAGAAGGTGTCCGGGCCCTGCTTGCTGAAAAATTCCACGGTCGGTATTTCTTTAGGGAGCGCGCTTGCGAGTAGGCATACCCCTATCCGTCCGTAGATAGGCTTTTTTATAACTTATACTTGGTGCGTTGCTAATACCCACGTCTTAGGCCCGCAGACTGTATCACTGCAGAGAAGGTCAAGTCGTTTCGCGAAGACCTCGTCCAGAAAATCGTTGCGGTTCTGGACAGTCAGGTTTTGATTCCGCCTGACGTTGGGGCCTGACTAGGGATTTCTCCTGGTGCCTTTCCGATTTAGCTTGTTTTGCCAAGTAACGTACGTTCTTATGTGTTCATAATATCAGAGACAGAACGCTTAAGATTGTGTTATCGATCTGAGTCTGGGTAAAAGTGGTAAGGCATAGCCATCACCCCTGCCTAAATAAAGTTGATCTGATACGCATGGTTTGAGCGCATGAGGCGGTTCATAAGGGGTAGTATGGCAAAACTCGGGTTTAACTTCGACCGTGCCCCTTTACTGCTAGTTCCCCTTTATTAGTATACTTTTCCACCCTCCTCTGACCAACAGCGTTGCCGATGAAAAAGTTTTGGTTGCTGGAAAATAGAATTTCATCGATGCTTGACTCTGCTAGGGGCTGATTCCTCCTCCACCATTCACTTTCTCGAGCTACCCCTGCCGCTGGTGATTTTGAATTTCTTTTGCGCCTCCTGAAACATGGTGTGCGAATCAAACATGCCTGTCTCCTGATAGTATGTTTCGTAGTGATGCATCATCTCGTGCATCTTCTCTGGACGGCTCGCGGCCAGATCGTGAACCTCGCCGAGATCCGTCGACAGGTCGTACAGTTCCCAGCGGCCGGGCCCTTTGGGCGGCGGGATGAACAGCGCCTTCCAGTCGCCCAAGCGGACCGCCGCGACGCCGAGCTGCTCCCAGCCCACCACGTCCGCCGCCTCGGCCGGGTCGTATATCCTCAGGCTCGTGTCCGTCGGGTCACGCAGTAGCGGCAACCACGACTTCCCTCGGACGGGCTCGATATCGCGGCCCCGGAAGGGCGTGCGGTGATGGACGCCGGCCAGTTCGAGAATCGTCGGTAGGACGTCCATGACCGTCGTGAACGTGCCCGTGATAGTTCCCTCGTCTGCCGCCTTGATAAGGGGCGGGTAGCGGATGATGCAGGGGCAGTGGATGCCGCCCTCGGTGGTGTAGGATTTCGCCCCTCGTGACGGCGCCGTCGCTGCGCCTGCCCATTGCGGCCCGTACCAGACGAATGAGTTGTGATTCCCAATGTTTTCGAGGGAGTTGTTGTAGAATTTCTCTATCATGTTCTTAAGTGTGTACCCAGCCAAAATAGGTATGGCCTCGAGCAGCTGGCCCTCGGCCCCGTTATCGGACATGAACACGACAAAAGTCGAGTCAAGCTCACCTGTCTCCTTAAGTTGGTCTAGGACACGCCCGACGTTGGAGTCGATCAAATCCACCATCGCTGCGAAAACTTCCATATGCCTCGATGACTTCTGGCGATCTTCGTCGTCGAGATCGTCCCACGGCGTCGTATCCAGTGTGTGCAAGGGTGCTGCTTCAACGTCCGGTGGCACAATCCCCTTTTCGATCAGAGACTTGAGTCTCTGCTCCCTCAAAGCCACAGGCCCGTCGTCGTATCGACCATGGTACTTATCAACTACTTCCTTAGGGGCCTGCAATGGCCAATGCGGTGCCGTGAAGGCCAAGTACCCGAAAAAGGGCTGTTCCTTCTGCTCCGGCGTCCGGTCCCGCAGAAAGTTCAGAAAATAGTCTGTGAAGGTGTTCGACGAGTAAAAGTCCTTGGGCAAGTCCGTGCTGCCATTGATGAACTTGTCGTCTTCCATCCAGATGCCATCGCCCTTGAAGATGGCACGGGGTTTCTCAGCGACGCCGTAGAGCTGTGGCTCATGGTTGAAGTGATTTCCCGCGCCGGGCAGTGAGCTGAGAACTTTGGTAAAGCCTCTTGCATGCGGGCTGAGCTCCTTTGTTAGACCAAGATGCCTTTGGTAAGAACCCGAATACCGTGTAAGTCAGTAGGGCAGTCAAGATGGCAACGATACTGTGACGATCGGACAGTCTTCCTTACCATTTGCCCGACATGAACGTGAAGTAGCCAGAGTCTTGAAGCAATTCAGGGAGTGCAGCAACACGGTGGTTTAAATAGCCTTCGTAGCCGGGCTTATCCTTGAATATTTCAGGGAATTTCTTCTACGCCAATAGTAAGCTTGATGGTAACCAACTTACAAATGGTCTTCAACCTTCCACCTAACGATCTCAAGATTGGGGTCGACATACAATCTTTTCGGCCATACACCCGAGCCCAGCAATATGCGCATCCGTCCCCGAAAGGAGCATGGCACGGGTGGGCGAGCACGACGCTGCAGTATGAAACCCAGTCATGCGCAGTCCTTCATCGGCTAACCTCTGTAGGTGAGGAGTGTCAATCTCGCCGCCATAGGGGGAAGTGTCGCTGAAGCCCAGATCATCGGCGACGATGACGAGAAAGTTGGGTCGTTTGGCATTCATTTGGGGCTGTAGAAACAATCTTGCAGCGATTGCTGGAACAAAAGGGACGAGTAAAAACAAAATACGGATTCGCCAGGGCCGGGCATGTCGTTGCGGAGGTGGGAACATGATCTACAAGGCAACTTGGCCTTTAAATGTACCTTGATATACATAGAAAGTGTGACGCAACTATGTTACGTCTTGGGCCCGGTAAAATGTGTTGTAATTGCAATCGATTCTAGATTGTAACGAACCCCGGCATTTCTCGCGGCGACTGGCCTCAATAGGACAAGTAACCCGCCGCATAACCTTCGGGTTGTTTTGAATGCCGCAGTACAAGACACACGCCCAGCTGGATTGATGTACAGCCTCAAAACTTGGGAGCGGGAACGAAGCACATATCTAAAGCTGCAGCAGTCGGGAGAAGATGTCATTGTCTATCACTCAAACTGCATTATGCATGCAGACTGCCTGTCTAATAAGAGCGCGCTTGAGCATCCCACGCCATTGTACTTCAGATACGACGATCTGTCCAAGCATCGAATGACTTCAACCCCAAAAAGCAATGGAGTACGGAAAGTATCAGAATATCAGCGGCAGTAGCATGGCTACCGAATGCTGTTTCGACACCCAGTCCATATTCATACAGATAGTACAGTTCAGCTTCCCCGAGCCTCCCCAACCCCCTATTCATTATGGCATCAACCCCTCCTTAGTTGTATTGCATGTAAGTGGCAGTGGAGTTGAACTTCAAGTTGCCCTTAATGACCTTATCGACTGCACTTAAGAAGTCCTTCTCGCTGGCCACCTTTCTCCGCGCCCGAATAGCAAACATACCAGCCTCCGTACACACACTGCGGAGCTCAGCACCGGTAGCATTGGGGCAGAGACGAGAGATGAGCTCCCATCGGATGTCACGCTCGACGCTCATGGACTTGGCGTGGATTCGGAGAATGTTGGCACGGCCCTCGAGATCCGGGAGCGAGAACTCGATCTTACGATCGATACGGCCAGGTCGCATAAGCGCAGGGTCCAGTGTAGAGGGTCTGTTGGTGGCGAACATGACCTTGATGTTTCCACGAGCATCGAAACCATCAAGTTGTGTAATCAACTCCAACATGGTACGTTGCACCTCGTTGTCACCACCTGCGCCGTCATCGAAACGGGCACCACCAACAGCGTCGATTTCGTCGAAGAAGATGATGCAGGCCTTCTTGGTCCGCGCCATCTCGAACAGTTCTCTGACCATACGGGCACCCTCGCCAACGTACTTCTGCACCAGCTCCGAGCCGATGACACGGATGAATGTCGCATCTGTTCGATTCGCCACGGCTCGTGCGCAAAGCGTCTTTCCGGTACCCGGAGGACCGTAGAGTAGAGCGCCCTTGGGCGGGTCGATACCGAGGTTGACGAAGCGCTCCGGTGAGAGCAGAGGCATCTCGACGACCTCTCTGAGCTTCTCAACTTGTTCCTTGCAGCCACCGACATCTCCGTAGGTGACGTCGGGCTTCTCCTCCACCGTCATCATGGTGACGGTGGCGTCGATCTTGGGCGGGAGAGGCAGCAGGATCTGGTACTTGTTACGGTCGACACCCACGCGCATGCCCTCCTCGATATCGGTGGGGGAGACGCGCTCGCCCAGCTGCACGACGAACTTGGCTATCTGTTTGACGTTGATGACATATTTGCTCTTCTGCTCGTCCTTCTCATCCGCAATGATCTTGGTGCACCGCGCTACCTGAAGCGGTTGCTCCTCCGACATGCGTTGTCGATCTGCCGCGATATCCCAGAGATGTGGGGGAGCCAGACCGGTGTCCGACTCCTTGACGCCAATCTTCTCATCTACGCTTTGTTGCTTCTCTTTTATTTGCTTCTCGAGGTTCTTGAGAGCGTTGCCGTAGGGCGCAGCGCCATAGGTCTTGAGGACTTGGATATCCCTGGTTGTAGGTTAGCTGGCGAGTTGCGGAACTGTTTGGGAGTGGCAAACGGACTCGTCGGTGAGGGGTGTGATCTTCTTCTCTTCTACCTCATCGTCGGCAAACTTCTTCTGGTACTTCTCCCAATTCTGACCGGTGGCGGACGGCTGCGTAGAGGATGGTTAGTTAGTATAGTAGAGGTCGGGGGGCCAAACGAGGCTATCGCAGAGACGTACCATGGTGCCCAGGGAAGATGTGGGAACCGGGCGGATGGATTAGGGATGGGAGAAATCGATGGTGTATCCAACCAACCCGTGGGAGGTAATTCTGGAGGAGCTGGAGGATGGAATGGAAACCGGGTATCGGAAAGTACGAGTGCCGCTGCTGTTGTTGCTGAAGATGTGATGTGTGATGGGAAGAGGTGATGATGGATTGAGGCGATCAATGAGTGAGTGAACGCAACGCAACGCAATGCACTGATGCACTGCTACTGCTACTGCTACTGCTGCGCTGGAATAAGGCCAGGCACGTCAGCTAGCTCTTGCCTGGGCGAGCTGCGGGCCACCCCAGGTGTGAATGTAGCGAGAATTAGCGGGCCGGCAGCCTTGCAGCTACCCCCCGGTCGGATTTTGGGTTGACCGTCAAAAAAATAATTGGGATGGTAGTAGCCTTCGGCGCGGGGGGAATCTCAAGGGTCGCTTGCATCTGGATTCAATTTCGTTGACTCTGTTCAAACAACTTCAAACGACACAGAATCAACGTAAATTCGTCACCGAAGCAACCTCTTCAGACTCAGAACCAGACCAGGCCAGGCCACTTCCAAATATGTCGACAACAGCGGCACCTGGGTCGGGCGCCCACTCCAACACCACCTTCAGAGTATGTTAACCCACACCGAGTCTATTGTCTATTGCTACACCTAAGCTAATGCGGGATACAGGACAAGGAGAAGCCGATAGCAGTTCGCTCTGCCAACATCGTCGCCGCCAGAGCCGTTGCCGATGCCATCCGAACCTCGCTTGGCCCTCGTGGCATGGATAAGATGATCCGAAGTGGGAGGGGAGAGACCATCATCACAAACGATGGAAACACAATGCTCATGAGCATGTCTGTCATGCACCCGACCGCCAAGATGCTGGTGAACCTGTCGGCTGCTCAGGATGTCGAAGCCGGAGATGGTACCACCTCGGTTGTCGTCATTTGCGGTGCCCTGCTCGGTGCTGCCGACAGATTGCTAGGCAAGGGTATTCACCCCTCAGTCATATCCGAGGCCTTCCAGAGGGCAGCCGCCGCCGCCGTGCAGATTCTACACGACATGTCCCAGCCCGTCGCCTTGACCGACACCGCCACCCTCCTCCAGGCTGCGAACACCTCGCTGTCATCCAAGATTGTCTCGCAATATTCCGGCCTCCTGGGTTCCATGGCTGTCCACGCCGTCACCAAGACAATCGATATCAAGACCGCCGACAACGTTGATCTGAAGAACATTAGAATTGTGAAGAAGGTCGGAGGTACGATAGAAGACAGCGAGCTGGTTGATGGTGTCGTCCTCAACCAGCCCGTCATGAAGTCGGCAGGTGGTCCCATCAGAATGGAGAAGGCCCGGATCGGTCTCATCCAGTTCCAGCTCAGCCCCCCGAAGCCCGATATGGAGAACAGCATCGCCGTCAACGACTACCGTCAAATGGATAAGATCGTCAAGGAGGAGCGGTTGTACCTGTTGAACCTTGTGAAGAAGATCAAGAAGGCCAAGTGCAACGTCCTCTTGATCCAGAAGTCCATCCTGCGCGATGCCGTCAACGACCTGTCTCTTCATTTCCTTGCCAAGCTCAACATCCTGGCCATCAAGGATATCGAGCGTGACGAGGTCGAGTTTATCTGCAAGTCTACTGGCTGCAAGCCGATTGCTGACATCGACTCGTTCACCGAGGATAAGCTTGGAAGTGCCGACCTGATCGAGGAGTCGCAATCCAGCGGTGCCCGCATGGTCAAGATTCTTGGCACCAAGAGCGCCGGCAAGACTGTCAGCGTGGTTTGCCGCGGTGCCAACAATATGATTTTGGACGAGGCCGAGCGCTCCCTCCACGACGCCCTCTGCGTCATCCGCTGCCTGGTCAAGAAGAAGGCTCTTATTGCCGGTGGTGGTGCCCCAGAGATCGAGATCGCTGCTCAGCTCTCAAAACAGTCTCGGGCGCTCACGGGCACCGAATCTATCTGCTGGAAGGCCTTTGCGGACGCTCTCGAGGTCATCCCCACGACGCTCGCCGAGAACGCTGGTCTGAACAGCATCAAGGTTGTGACGGAGCTGCGTCACCGCCACGAGATGGGCGAGAAGAACGCCGGTGTTAGTATCAAGAGTGGTGGTGTCAACACCAACATTGCTAAGGAGAACGTGTTGCAGCCTCTTCTGGTGAGCACAAGCGCGATTGAGTTGGCCGCAGAGACCGTCAAGATGATCCTGCGTATCGATGATATCTGCCTGAGCCGGTAAATTCGGTAAATACTGAAAAATAAAGGCATGGTATTTCGGGGTTCACAATCAATGTATCAATGTAATCTATTCTGCCAGCTTAGACGGTAGAATACGGGGGCCTTTACGGACCCCTGAATAGAGCCTTACGAGACCAATGCATTTGGAAAGTATCAATATGCTTGCAGTGAAAATTGTACACTGCTATTTGTTCTGATTGAGTGAAACATTGGGGAGCAAAAGAGAATATCGAGTTAATAATTATATTGCACAGGTTAACTGAATACAGGACATACACCCACCTGAACTCATACCAATCGTTCTATCGAAAAGCAACACTTGCGTCTCTACATGCTCGTATTCCCCTTCAAGAATTATTCGAGACTGGTCATGGGTACATTTGCTAGCTCTGGTGACTTTTCCAGGGTCTAACGACCGTTGACAACGAATAGTTGGTAGAAAGCCCCGATATACAGCCATGGCTCCTGAATGTTACCGTTCTCGCGACTCTTCAAAGTCCTCTGCTCGAGATCATGGACAGTACCACGATGGACAAGGCGGGCCTGTTCTCCTTTGATCCTGGTATATGCATCCACCATCTCCCGGGGGCTGAGCTCCCGAGAACGCGGCATAGTAGCCCCCCTTTTCGGCATTCTCGGACAGGACGATGGCGATGCTGAGCTCGGCCGCGTCCCGCTCGGCCGTCCAGAAACACTTCTCGTCGCCCGTCCCGTAGTACTCGAGCGTCTTTGTCGCCGGGTCCCAGATGCCGCCGCCGTTCTGGGGCGGCCCGCAACAGGAGCAGATGTGCATCAAACTGGAGCTCGGCGTGGCCCGCGTTCGCCACGATGACAGTGGTCTTCAAGGCAATCCCTAGCATCGCCGAAGGGTTGGCTTGTCCGGTCGCAAGCCCTATCTACACCCTCGTCCGATCAGCCCAATTGGCTGGCTTGCACCGTGATACAGCAAGAGTGAATATACCATCCAAGGTTGAAGCCGAGGAAAGGAGAAGACTCTTCTGGAAAGTCCATGGGCTTGATGTCGCGTTCTCCGTGGCACATGGCCTCCCAACCCTGCTTCACCCCTCGTCTTACGACGTGCGGGAAATAGAGACAGGTTCCAACCCGGGCCTCATATTTCTCAAACCTCGTTCCCGAGCCCACATGATCTTCTCGGATGTCCTCGGAAGTACACTCGGTCACAGCCAGACCACTCCACAAGTCTATAAGAGTCTCACCACTGCCGCTACAAACTTCCAAGAGACAATCAGGAAATTAGAACATAGCTGGGGACCCAATTCTGGTGTTTCCGCGAAGTATGTTCAGCACAGCTTACTTATCATTAGTTGCAGGTTGGTGTTGATATTACATCAACCTTATCTAAGGAAAGAAGCGCAATCGCTCTCGCCATCTAGGGAAAAGTAAGCTACGAATCTACCAAGAAGTTGCCCCTTATGGTGCTAACCCCATCTCTCGCATCAGAGCCATTCATGCTGCCAAGGAGTCTATCGAGGCGTTTATACTATGCGCAAACGACTTTATATTCGCTCCCATGAAGTGGATCACAGACCTGTATAATGTATACCAACCGGTTGTGATTATCTTACGAGACCTTATACAGCATCCGGGTAGTGCCGAGGCTGATGACCTTGGCCGCATAGTCGCCGCTTGTTTTGAGGCTTCCACTGATGATAATCAATACATGTGGGAAAGGCTGCGGCGACTAAGATTCAGGGCTTGGGAACTCAATGGGTGGCCAGCGAATGCCGAGAACTTCGTTGGTCAAGAAATTGATCAGACAACAGATTGGGATACCTTCTTCGCCTCATTCACGAACGATACTGCATTCCTAAAATTCGTTCAGTTCTAAAGTATTGCCGTACTTATCCTCCTTGTTGTGTAAGGCTGCTCCTAACTCCGAACAGATAAGCGTTTGATCAGGATACAACACAATTAGTAGAAAGGAGAACTACACTCAAAACAAAAGTCGAATTTAAGTTTGAAACAAGAAAGATATATATACAAGTGTACTACTAACGTTTATGTATTCCAAAGTAATGTACGTCTGCGGTACCTGATAGATGCCGTCTAAGGCCTTTATGTGCTTGGTGTTAGAGTCAGCCAGTAAGTAAATCATCGTCGAGAGGGGAACGAATCCCGGCTTGGAGATGGTGTAAACGGATGCAGGATTTCATTCAAGTCTTCGTCCTCGTTATCAGACACACCGTTGCTGTCCCGCCGGGTCGGCTTACGGACTGGTTTCGGCGGCCCCTGTGCTCTCTGCGATCGCGCATGCCTGCTCTTCTGGCGGGCGGGCGGTGCCGTTTCCGGGTGCGCCCTCTGGGCCGTCGTGTGTTGCTGCATATGCCGAGTGAAAGAAGGGGCCTCGTGCCGTTGAACTGACGACATCTGAGGCTGCTGTTGCCTACGCTGGCTATCATGGCGGTACGATGACGGGGTGGGATACACTACCGTCGCGCTCATTGGCTGCGCCGCCACGTAGCCCCTTTGGATCTGCGGCCTATGCGAGGCCTCGTGGATCGAAGGCATGCTTCGGACGACGGGCTGACTTTGCAGGGCCTCGCGGGTGCGACGGCCTTGCGGATAGTACGCTGGCTGGACCGGGGGCAGCCCGGCCTGGCGGGTGTCGTACGTCCCCATGCCGGGCATGGCCGCGACGCCCTTCATGAGGTTCGGCTCGATGATCGAGTCGTAACTGCTCTTGTTATTTAAACGGTTCGCGCCACGAGAAGAGGAGTTCTTGTGTCCATACCAGCCGTGGTTCTTGGCGGCCCGAGTCGCCGCCTGCTTTGCTTTGCAGTCAGGACAGTGCTCTGGTCTCGTCACATTCGCATCTATGCCCCCGCACCTTCCGCCGCCGCCGAAGCAGCAACTCGCCTCGGGTTCGTTCTTGGCTGCACACTCTTGTATGTGAGAGTTATGGCGACAAAGGTAGTATACTCGTTTGCACATTATGTGTGTGGGTGAGGATCCGAAATAGGGGTGGATATGTATGAAAAGGGGGAAAGTGAATCGGTTGGTCAGAAGGGTATCGATACGAACTGTGCCTGACAGGTATGGAAATATTTCGAAGTAGAAGAGAAGAAGAAAAGAAAGAAAGAAAAGTAAACGATGTATCTGCTCTCGCAGACGTGAAAGAGAGTTTGAGGTTCGTGGAGGTGTCGGGTTTTGGGTCTATCGCCACAACATGATAACAAACTCTTGAAACTGGGAAGCCCTTCATTATATCCATCAGGGGCCTTATTGGCCGACAACAAAGGGGAGAGAGGGGGTCCGAATGCTGCTTAGTCTTGAATTCATCAAAGGGGACAAAGACTTCTGGATCGCAAAGACGGCTGCCTCTCCAGAACTTCCCTTGATTATTATGGGTGAGTGCTCTCAAATGATTAACATCATCTCCTAGATATCGGATTTGTCACTGAGTTCTACTCCTCTTGGCATATCTGGGTATCGGTGCCTCGATATTTGCAGCCTGAGCACTACTCTGTTCCAAATTCGGTATATTGCCTCCTCCGGCAAAGGACGGTTGTTTGGAGGCAGAACACTATGCACATGTGCAGGACCTGTGCAAGACTATGAGCATAGACGAGTTCCGTGTCTGGGAGCAGTGATCGGAAACTGGGAATTCACAGAAACTCGAGATTGCGTAGTTCTAGGTCACGACCTGAGCCAGCTCAAAGGGACACTAGATCAGGCAGGACCCGAATCAAAAAGAGCACAAGGCTCTATTGTACTGATCCTCAAAAGGTTCCTTTGACGATATTCGCTCATATCATTTCGATTGCCGTATCCTTTCATAGGAAAAGGCTTTCAGGGTAAAGAAACTACTATCTCCCGTTCCCCTGCGTCGCCATGGGAAGAAGAAGATGGTGCAATGTTTTATTCCAATTAATAAAAAAAACCTCATTACTCTTCCAGTTATCTCTTTCCTTATTTCCTTGCTTATTTCCTTATCTTTATAATATAATATGTTGTTTCAATGGAACCCAAGGACGTGGAGGAAGGTCCAATGGGGACTGTTATACCTTTATTTCATAATTACTGTTTACTCACAAGCCCTGAGGGCATGGACACTGAGGCCTAGGCAGCGGACGAGGACGATCGTTTTCTTTAACCGGGCGGCTGGCTCACCTGGGTTGATAACGACGAATGCTGACGAGGCAAGTGCTCCTTCTGTTTCGGAAGTACCTCAGGTAACCCTTCCTGCCCCGTCGCCTTTAGCTACCGAACAGAGGCGAACGCTGGAATGGGTGCGTCAGGGGTCCCACGACGACTCTGCCTATACCTTTGATTACGCCCAAGATGTTCTTCGTCTTGAAGTCGAGGTTCCATCCAAACCGCAGAGCGAGGGGTCAGAGCCTAGGCAAATTGAGAAAGAGGACGTTGTTGATATTCAACATACCAACGATGATGAGACCCACTCCTCGACTGGAATTGATCTTCCCGTAGACGACACTACAGAGGAATTTATCGATCAGGAGGAGAACACTGTTGGTATCCAACATATTAACAGCCATGGTGAGGAGCGATCCTCTATCGAGATCGTCCTTCCCGTGGACGACACTATCGAAAATGTTGCAGACACAGGCATATTGGAGAGCCGTGACGATGAAGGCGTATTTTCAGAAACGGAGGGAGTGGAGACAAGGCCAGATTCTATTGAGAGACCGTCTACTAGCCTTAGCTTTCACCACGAAGGCGGTTGGGACAAAGATGATGATGAGGAGGTCGCTACTACAAGCCCGGCGTTTGATATTACGAAAGAATACGAACTGCCACCGGCCGACGAAGATGTCATTGCCGAAGAAGAACCAACAGAGGAAGCCACAGTAGAGGATATCCCTGGAGAGGAAACCGCGGAGGAGATCATAGAGATCGTCCCGGCCCTCGAGCGAATGACCGAAGAGCGGCCCCGTTTACGCCATCAAAACAACCTCTCCCCAGAAAAGCGCACCGAGCTGCTGGAGCTAAGATCCAAGCTGGACCTTCTGCAGACGCTCAGAGAGAGAGATATCAACCATGAGACCTCGACGGTGGAAACTTTCTCAGTCTCTTTCGCTTCTTCTTCGACCACCACCGCCACGCCACAGCAGCGGCAAGATGAGGACATGGCCCTCGACGAGCTGTCGGAGCTGTCTCCGCAGAAGCGTGCGAAGCTCGTCGACCTACGCACAAAGCTTAGGCTATTCATGGAAATGCGAGAGCGAGAACAGACTGTCGAGAATCCGCAGAAGCGTGCTGAGCTCGTCGACCTACGCACAAAGCTTAGGCTGTTCGTGAAAATGCGTGAGCGAGAACAGAGTGTCGAGAACTCGTCAGTAGAGCCGTCCATTCCAGAAACGATCGTGGAAGAATACGAAGAGGAGGGAAATGTGGTGGCGGCGGTGGAGGAACAAGAAGAGGCACATAATCAAGAGGAAGTTGAGATGAACGACCCTTCCGGTGAGCCTTCCAACGAGCTAAATCAGGAAGAGACGGAGCCTCAGACTCTTGAACCCACGGCCTCGAACCCAGAGACGGGCGACAACGATGATGACATGCCCCCACCGCCGCCGCCTGAGGGGCCAGAGAAACCCGAGGAGCCAGAGCACCCAGAGTTGGTAAAGCTACCAGAGCTACCAGAGCTGCCTGAGTTACCAGAGTTGTCAGAACATTCAGAACTACCAGAGCAACCAGAGCAACCAGACCAGCCGGATCAGCAGGAGCAATCGAAGCAGCTAGGGTTTCCAGAGCTGTCAGACTTAGAGCCAGAGGTAGAGGAAACATTTCATGAAGACGATGGTCTAATCGACCCCTTCTCTAGCGACGGGACCGAGGTCCTGGACTTCGTCAAAGCCTGGCTGCTGCTCCCCGCCGATCTTAGCGCGCTCGAGGTGCTCTACCAGGTGGCGAACCTGCGCGACATCTGGACGTTCGTGCCCACGTGGGTGCCTACCAAGTACAACATGGTGCGGCAGGACGAGGTGTTGACTTTGCGCAGCGAGGACGTGCCCTACGAGATCAACTGGCACTTCGTGCAACGCCTGCGCTCCCTGCGGTGGCGCGACCTGCTGGAGATGGGCGGGCCCATGGTCGTTGGCGGCGCGGACCGGACCTGGCTTGAGGGGTTCCTGGCCGAGATGGCGGCGCCCAGCTTCTTCTTCGGAAAGGGGCGAGGGCGAGGGCGGAGACGCCGCGGCCGTCGGAGCCGGTCGGTAGGATCGGGGACCACGAAGCCGGTAGGAGCACCGGGCCTCAAACGGAGGAACACGCTGCTGCACCAAGTCGAGGCCGCCGAGCCCGTACTGCCGCACGAGGAGAAATACGTACGGGCTATGAACAATATACTCTGGACGCGGCACGCGCACGAGACCGCAAGCGCCATGGTACAGGCCATCTACGACAACACAATGGAGCGCGCAGAATGGATCGACGACCGGGCTGGTGAGGTCCGCGGCGAGCTCGAGGTGATGGAGCACGACTTACTGCACCTCGTCGACAACCTGGCAAGATTCGAGTCAGACATGGGCTTCGTGGCCGAGTCCCACGAGCTAGACTTCGCGTACATGGAGACAAGCTTGCAAAAAGGCTACCTTGTGTAAAAGAAAGCGTGTGCCAGGAGGTGCAAGCAATAGAGCCTGGCTTGTTTAATTCGCATTGTTTTGTTATAGCGTATATACTTCATCGTAAATAATAGTCATTCGATTCCAAAAAGGGTTCGCTTCAAACCTGTCTATATCAGTAACTCGGTGTGAAAAAAGGCAGGGTCCAGCTCATGCATGAGTATGATGACTGATAAATGCAACATGTTTTGATTAGATACTAATTTTACTTTCTTGTGGGATATAGATATGTTCCCCTACTATATATACGACTTCTTCAATATGCCCTGAAGCCCCAGCGAGATGGGCCTCCCGGGCCGGATCGGGCTCAGAGTCAGGGGACCTCCACTGCGCCGCGCCGCCGTGCGCGCCGTCGGCAGGATGTTCAGCCCCATGGGGAATGTGTTCCGAAACGCCGGGTGCTGCTGCGTCAGCTCCTGCAGCTCCTGCAGTTCTTTGTTCAGATGGCCCAGCTCCACGTCGGCGTTCTGCAGCACGAACTTGAACGAAGCCTCCGAGTCGGCGTGGTTCAGGGGCCGCGTGCTGTCGCCCGTCCACCCCCGGCTGCCGCGATTGTTCGAGTGATTGCCACCAGCCGGCGGGAAGTTGCTTCGGCCGCCGCCGCCGCCGCTGTTGCGGCTGCTGCTCGACTGCTGGGTCTTCCGCACAATGTAGGCCGACGCCATGCGGATCAGCGGCTGTAGTGTGGGGAGGCACGCGCACATTATGGCTACTCCCACCTCGACCGAGCTCCATATCGCCGTACTAACCACAACTACCCCAGGTATCAGAATGTCTGTCTTGGCAAAGCCAGTTTCGGAAAAGGGATAAAAAGACTACTCACCCGTTGTATCTGATCCGGGTTCCGTGTTGACCATTTCGGCAACGAATTTGAGGCGGATAATACTGACGAGGGTGACGCTGTGCCATGTTAGTTATCTTTTGTGCAACTTACATGTATTGGATCTGATCGGCCTACTTACAATCCACCAAGTAGAAACATGCCGCAGACTGCCGCCTTCTGCCAGTTAACTATCTGGAGACGACGTACTTCTCTTATTGGAAGCGATAGTATGATGATATCGATAATAATCTGATGATGTGTGAGCAATACGGAACCCTATAGAAGTAGCCTGTAAAAGAGCATCGTTGAGAAAACATACATGAGGAACTATTGTAATGGAGTATTGTTAGCGCATCAAGAACATAATTTTGCAATAACTTTCGGGTCACAGGGAGGTCATAATCACAAGGTGATCTTATATACGTACCAGCAAGGCCTGTATAGTAGCTGTAGTGGTCTATGCAACGACCTTTCGCAGTGCCTCCCCATGAGCGAGGGATTGGGTCACACTGGAAAAAGACCACCAGTACCACTGCAAGGTACCAGAGCATTGCCACTGTCCCAAGGCTGAGGACGGCTCTTCTCATGAACTTGGTTGGGAAGAGCCGGTCGTACATGGCTAGTATTGAGAGCTTGGCTGCTGTTATCGAAGCGCCATATGTTATCTCACTGATGAATGTCCACTAAAATCAGGTCAGAACGTGTACGATGCTTCTCGGTATGGATCTATATACGAATACTTACTAGTTGAATGATTTGCAACGAGCCTGGATCTGTTATCATCACAACCAGGAGGTGCTTCCCTAGACCATTTCGTGATACTGGTAATGGGCTCAGTCAGCTCTGTGGTTCGAAGTGCAGGTGAATCCTCCCCCTTCCGGCAGGTGATGCTCACAGATGAAAGTTGTCGATAGATAAACCATGGCGGGTATCTGTGTTTGATGGTCAGGACTTTCCCTTCTCACAGCCAGTTTCGAGTAGTAATCCAGAGGACATCATACCAGGGCAGCGAGTATGATCCAGTCATCCAGACCCAGGCGAGCTTTCCTCGTAGCGCGAGACACCAGGCGCAACAAGACGAATCCACACGATATGCCCATCATCGCCGCAGCCACCCTCTCGGCGACCGGGCCCTCATTGTAGCTGACAAAATCGGCGGGTAGATCATCCAGCCTTGTGTCGGTGGTGTTTGCCATCGCTATACTGCGCGGTATACTGCTGATCGGTGTCCTGATAGGTCGCAGGGTTGAAGCGATGGGAGTGGGGGGAGGGAGAGACCAAGAGGGGGGTTTCCTCTACAGGGTAGCGGCGCCCATCCAGGCCTTAAGAGACCCAGGGAGCGCGATCTGTTTGCTTTTGCCATGACGACAATGGAGGGCTCCAGGTCGCGAACTCTTGAAGGGTGTGGTTTACGGTCTCGTATGCATAGCCCGCCAATGTTCCTCAAGGCGTTCTGGCAGGGTTGCATACAGTTCCAGTACCGGGAATTACAGAGAGGACAGGTCGAATTGGGTGACGGGATTGGTCGACAACGAGGGAGGGCATGCCGCTTCCATGCCATTGACGAATGGCAGCTCGGCAAGTAAAACTCTGGATGCATCGCTCGGATCCAGCAATTCTCATACGCACCTACACAATCGAAATGTTACGCATGTTTGGGGTCTGAGGCCAGGTGCAGCCAGCAGAAGAAAAGTGACACATGGTTGACGAGCCGGGCTCCGGGGAAATCTCAGCTTGCAGGAAAACGTGGAATTGGCGCCATGCACGGCACCTGTCCATTGGCTGTTCACCTCCCACGGCGGTTCCTGAGATGCTATCTGTGAGTGATGTCTTCAACTCTATCTCGAAGCGCGTCTTCCACTATCGAAAACCTACATATGATAAGCAATAAACAACAATGAGACAAATTGCATTCTAAACCCACCATTTCGGCTCAGCCTCTCTTCTGAATTCCGGCATCTTTGATCTGATATTAACGACTGCACAAAGTCTTGGGTGAATTTCATAAATAGCAGGCGCCGATGCAGTGCTGCGGTGCCACGAAGAGGTCTCGCAAGCACCGATTCGGTTCAATTGGGTTTCTTACATCCGTACATATATGCCATATCTGAATGGATCCGCGCCTCAAGATTGCCAAAAAGGGAGATCTGCGCCAGCTTGACTGTAACCTGGCATGTTCGAGTGCCGAGTATGTTGACATGGTCTGCCCAGGTATTTAGGTCGGGTATTGCGCCTTCGACTGTTTCTCAACCGGTTTCTGCCAAGGGGTCGATCAAGGTAACTGTCGAGAAAGAAAAACGAGGGTCAAAGCTAATGCTGGCTACTGCGACTCGCGAGACAAAGCCATGCTTTTGAATTAGACCTCGTTTGAACAGGCTGCTGGTCCGGACAAAGCTATTCTTAGCCAACTGACCAAGATAACTCTCGATCAGTGCAAAAGCATCCATGCCATGCCAGACGATGAAGCAATTGTGCTTTTTCTTCGGTCAAAAACGCATGGTACATATCCTCGTCCATAGCAACAGATGCTTCCAACCAAGGCTGAGGCAGCTTAGGAACTACTGGATCCCATGTGGCTTCGGTTGGTGGAAGGGAAGTAAAACATATCAATCGGACATGGAGAAGCGGATGGCGTCAAGGTTGTCTTTCATTATTAACTCAATCGCTTTGTGTGCCGCTCTGAACTGTCTGGCTATGTTCCCCTTGGCGACGATAGAGCTATTTATCCCATTTCTCCCTAGCTTAAGGGAGGGCAATGCACTCGATTTCGACATCGGCGCCCTTGGGCAGCTGCTTCACGGCAACGCAGCTGCGGGCGGGCTTGTGGACCATCCACTTTGCGTACTCCTCGTTCATGGCGGCAAAGTCAGCCATGTCGGCGAGGAAGATGTTGACCTTGACGATCTTTTCGATGGACGAGCCGGCGGCGATCAGAACGGCCTTCAGGTTCTGGAAGCAGAGGGCCGTCTTCTCGGCCACGGTGCCCTGGAGCATGTTACCCGCGGCATCCAGGTGGATCTGGCCAGAGCAGTAGATGGCCGTAGGGGTCTTGATGGCGTGAGACTGCATAGTGAGGTTAGAAGCTTTGCTCATCATAGCCTGCGAGTAGTTATACGTACGTAGGGACCGGCAGCTATAGTATGTTTGTTAGTCGGCTTTCGTACTGTATACCAAAGGAGTTTCGAGCGAGATAGGAACTTACGCGGGGCTGCGTCCTTAGCGAAGATCTGGGTCATTTCAGCCATTGTGCGTCTTGGTGTTAGTGATGGACGGAAGATGGTGGGTTTTCTGGATATCTGGAAGATGGAGGAAGAAAGACTTCGAGATGATGACAAGATGGACCGGACTGGTGTGACTCGGAGACTCAGTGACATAGTTTTGGAGGTCGAGAATGGGGAGGTCTTTCTTTACATGTGTTGAGTTTACCTGATGGCTAGAGTCGGAAGGGCGGAGGTGGATGGTCGCAAACCTCCGTATTTCGGACGTTTGCAACTGGGGTTAGTTCCGCTGCGGGCCGGGGCTGATCTGATGGACAGCAGGGTTGTGATAAGTTCCGACTGTATTTACGATATTTCGCCTAGGGAAGTTATTGCAGTCATCGCATCATTCATTTTGATGATATCCTTGTTAAGTAAGTCCATCCAGAAGATCATTACTTGATACAATTTTCTGGCAGTATCATATGTCCAGCACTCGTAGTATGAACACCTGTGGTGAGTTGGTAAACGCATTGATGCATGGAATACTCCGTAGAGGGCGCGTCAATGGGCGCACGCCTTTAGGTAATGTTTAACTTGGCATTCGTTAAGTACTTGAGTGACTTACATGTCAACTATGTTCCAATCCTACAAGCATTTATGTACTACTAGATAACAGTTATGTTAAGTAGGAATGGTAGCGGCAAGGCTATTTATTTCCGGACGGGGTACTCCGTATGGCCTGTCGCCTTAAAGCCTGGATGCCAGGGGTTTCCATAGCCAGATAGCTTCGCTCGATGGGCCCAGATTTCGGCTGCTTGTGTTGAAGGGGCCAAGTGGCCTGAAAAGGACAGGTAGTGTGTTAGGTACGTACGGAGTAAAAGCAGCAGCAGCACAGCAGAGATGTAGCTACTACGTAACCTAACCCTTGTGAGCCGCCACCCACCCCTGCAAAGAAAGTCAGCCGCGTAGCGTAGGTTGGTTGCACTCTCCTATTGATATTGATTGACGAGCTTAATCTATTTTATTCTTCATCTTCTTGTCGGATTGTCGTCGCGATACAGTCCAACGCGGTAGCTGACAACTACCCTTTCTTTCTGTTCTAGTAAGTAAGAAGATGATTCCTCGTCATTGCCCGTCATTCACTGGAGCTACGGCCTGTGCCTGTCAACCTGCATTGGCTTTCCCTTCAAGCTCTCCCCTAAAGGTGTTGCTTAGTATGCTGTGTCAAACTATGCAACGACCTCGATGCGTCTCGTGCATGCATTGAATGCATCTCGAATCCGTCTGAGCTTTCCCCTCAACCCCCCATTGCTACTACGTACATTGCTAGATCCAGCTTGCTCTAGGAATCGAAGCGCTAACAAGGCCATGTTGCTCACATAGTATTCGACCGACACGCTCCTTGATATCACGTTGTTTTCTCCTTCTAGCACAGTATGGCGTCAACTGCCACTCCCCAGGGCAGTTTGCGCCAGCGAAATGTCCCTGGGTCCAAGCCAAAGGTCGGCACCGGCTCTGGAGATGATACCGAGCTCGACGACCTGGTGAAGTCGGCCAAGCAAGCCTCCATCGCCGATTCCGCATGGGACTACAAGATTGCCTTGACTGTCATCACAGCCTTGGCCTTCATCTCCAGGTTCTGGGGTATTAGCCACCCCAACGAGGTCGTCTTTGACGAAGTCCATTTTGGCAAGGTAAGACAGCCCAGGTCCCGATGAACGAACCTCTGTACACCTTCAGGGACCTATGGCTAACCTGGCTGCACTCGCTAGTTCGCCTCCTACTATCTCGAAAAGACCTACTTTTTCGATGTCCACCCCCCTTTCGGAAAACTCCTTTTTGCCTTCATGGGCTGGCTCGTTGGCTACGATGGCCACTTCCACTTCGAGAACATTGGCGATTCCTACATTTCGAACAAGGTTCCCTATGTCGCCTTTCGCGCTATGCCCGCCATTCTGGGCTCCTTGACGGTCACGGTCACCTATCTTATCATGTGGGAATCCGGCTATAGTCTCCCGGCTTGTATCGTTGCGGCTGGCTTGGTTCTCCTCGACAATGCCCACATCGGTCAGACACGACTAATTCTTCTCGATGCCACCCTCGTCTTGGCCATGGCATGCAGTCTGCTCTTCTACATCAAGTTTTACAAGCAGCGACACGAGCCGTTTGGTCGCAAGTGGTGGAAGTGGCTGATCCTCACCGGCTTCGCTCTGTCCTGCGACATTTCAACCAAATATGTTGGCCTTTTCGCTTTCGTTACTATTGGTTCGGCTGTCATCATCGACTTGTGGGATCTGCTCGACGTCAAGCGACCAGGAGGTGGCTTGAGCTTGCCTGACTTTGGCAAGCACTTTGCCGCGCGTGCTTTCGGGTTGATCATTATGCCCTTCATCTTCTATTTGTTCTGGTTCCAGGTTCATTTCTCCATCCTCAGCCGCTCCGGCCCAGGTGACGATTTCATGTCCCCCGAATTCCAGGAGACACTTTCGGACAATGTGATGTTGGCCAATGCTGTTAACATCGAGTACTACGATACCATCACTCTCCGCCATAAGGAGACCAAGGCGTACCTCCACAGTCATGATGCGAGATACCCTCTCCGCTACGATGATGGACGCGTGTCCAGCCAGGGCCAGCAAGTTACTGGATACCCCTATAACGACACCAACAACCACTGGCAGATTCTCCCCGCCGAAATCGAGAATGAGCAGGAGATGGGACGTAATGTGAAGAACCATGAACTTGTTCGCCTCCGACATCTGGTTACAAACACCGTTCTCCTTTCTCACGATGTGGCCTCGCCTTTTTACCCTACCAATCAGGAGTTCACAACTGTGCCACTTGAAGAGGCGTACGGAGGCAGATCCGCCGAAACGCTCTTCGAGATCCGTGTCGAGGGTGGCAAAAATGGACAGGAATTCAAGAGTGTCTCGAGTCACTTCAAGCTCATTCATAACCCAAGCAAGGTTGCTATGTGGACTCACACTACGCCTCTTCCTGACTGGGGCCACCGCCAGCAAGAAATCAACGGAAACAAGCAGCTCGCCCCCAGCTCTAACGTCTGGATCGTTGACGATATTCCTTCACTCCCTGAGGAGCACCCTAGACGTGAGAAGCCCGAGAAGCAAGTCAAGACGATGCCATTCCTCAAGAAGTGGTTTGAGTTGCAGCGATCCATGTTCTGGCACAACAACCAGTTGACGAGCAGTCACCCCTACGCCAGCCAGCCTTACCAGTGGCCGTTCCTGTTGAGGGGTGTCAGCTTCTGGACCCAAAACGACACCCGCCAGCAAATCTACTTCCTAGGAAACCCCCTCGGATGGTGGCTCGCAAGCAGTCTTTTGGCTGTATACGCAGGTATCATTGGAGCCGATCAAGTGTCGCTGCGCCGTGGCATTGATGCCCTTGACCGCCGTACGTATATATCTCGCGTCTTTCGTTCAAGTCAACAAACTAACATTTCTCAGGCACTCGTTCTCGTTTGTATAACTCCACTGGGTTCTTCTTCCTGGCGTGGGCTACTCATTTCTTCCCCTTCTTCCTGATGGGTCGCCAGTTGTTCTTGCATCACTACCTGCCTGCTCACCTCGCGTCCTGCCTGGTTGTGGGCGCACTGGTTGAATTTGTCTTCAACGCGGACCCGGCGGTTGATGAGGCAACCTACCAGGCCATTAAGTCGGGCAAGAAGCCCCCTCCTGGTCCCAAGCGACATGTCACTGCCCGAGAGCGATTCTCTGGACAAAGCATGGTGCCGGCCTGGATTGCGTGCGGCGTCATCATGGCGATAATCGCGGCATCGTGGTACTTCTTCCTGCCGCTTACTTACGGCTACCCTGGTCTCAACGTGGACCAGATCCTGCGCCGCAAGTGGCTCGGATACGACTTGCATTTCGCCAAATAGAGGTGAAAACTTAACAAGTTATCCATGACTGACTGAATCACGGGAGGATGCGGTCGATTTTGTACGATCTACAGGCATGAGTGAAGGAAACGGGGAGACGAAAAACGGCGTCGTGCGCAGACGATTATTTATTTTATAGAACATATGAAAATGGCGCCGGCAGAAAGTAGAGACATTTGTTCTATCTATATAAAGAATCAATACTCTCTCCCTACGAGTTGGCCAGTCGGCCGTTGCGGCAAGGCCCCTTTTCTCACAAAATCTACCATGCGACACAGCTTAGGATGCAACTTCCAGCAGGTACAGCTCAAAACGCTAAATGGGATGCACCCCATGGTGAATTACATCAATATCGAGGCGGCGTGGCCACTGCAGAAGGGTTGTAATGTATTGATGCAACACGTGCGTCTAATTCTACTTCCCACCAGTGCCAATGTCGGTTTAGCAGCCATTGGTAAGCTCGCAATTTGCTATGGTGTGCATATTATATGCACGTTGCAGGGCCGAATCGCCGGCTCTATGTTATATATAGAGTCCAGAGATGCAAACCGCTCGATGAACCGATCTCCGAATTACACCGACTAGACCATTCAAACGAGTAGAGTAGCATCGATGGGGGGTAGAATCTTCGCAACGGAAGAAATACATAACTTTGTTATAGCTGATCGGGAACCTAAGAGTAAGCAGAGCAACATCAGCAGAGACGCTCATCCTTCTCATCTGTCTATTCGAAGCAAGCACGCTTGGCATGCATGACCAATCGGGTAACTGGTGTACAAACTGTCCTGGTTCGTTCCCCCTTTTTACCGAGAGCGACCTTGACCTGATTACCCCTACATGCCCAGACGGGAAGAACCCTTCCTTTTACCCTACAGTCTAACCTTAGAGCTGTCTCCAACCCGTGAACCCGCGTTGCCGATCGCTGCCTGATCCTTCCACGGCATGCCCCCGGGACACTCTGATTCGGTAAAAACCAATACTACCACCACGATGTATGCATATCATATTGTTTCCTTTTCTTCTTCTTCACAGCTACCACCACCTAGCCATAAGGACCTTCTCATCCCATAGGTGGAACTGGTGTGAGAATACTACGCACACCAACGCCGACCGCCACGCGAGTCTTGCAAGGTGAGACGGGCTGGTGGTCACCCTTGTCTTTTGGAGAAAAATCAGGCACGGCGGCGGTGTTCCAAAAGGTCCCATCTCGCGCAATTACACCTATCAATGGGCCGAATACAGCCTTGTAGGCTAAAGAGATGATCTAGATTGGGAAGCCATATCGCCAACGGGCTGTAGCGCGATTCCTCTCCACATCATGTCCACAAATCCCTTGGCTGTTCTGATGGTCAGTTGGGAGATCAGGCTGCAGATGGACTCATGGGAACTTCTCCGAGGTGGTGGTGTGGTGGTTCCATTACCTGGGGCCGTGGACGTTCTCATGGCGGCCTTGATATGGCTCGCTTCATTCTATGACTTGGTCCGTAAGCCATGTTTAATATATAGCCGGCGGAACTGAGCTTGAGTGACACGGGCACTCTCCATCCCACCTGGTTCATACTATGCATACTTCGTTTGCTCTGACTGAGTGTGCTTAGTCGCCGCATCGCTCTCATTGGCACTATCGTAGCACTTGTCTTGCTTGCAGGCCATTCGCTCATTCACTTAAAGTATTCAGTTTGCAAACAGACAGAATGCGTGGTGTCTCTAAGTGGGCCGCGTCGGTCCCTATGATAGCCCTGGGTGGGCTGGTCGTCGGTGGTGCTGCTGCTGCTCTTGAGCAAAAGAGGGATGAATGCTCCATCACCTTCGTCACGACAATACTCATGCCCACGACGGTATACGTTACGGTCCCCGGGCCATTGTCGTCGTTATCTTCGTCGAGAAGTGCGCCATCCGGGATCAGCTCGGGCGGGGGAACGACGGCGGCAAGCTCGTCAAGCGATGCTGTGCCAAGTATCTCATCATCAGCCAGTGAAATAATCACCTCAGTTACTTCATCAGCCGCCGCGTCATCTACCGGAGCTCAGTCGAGTGGTAATGGAACCGCTTCTATCAGTGTGACGATGAGCACATTTTCTTCGGTTATCGATGGACCGAGTACGACAGCATCTGCGAGCGGAGGAGTCACCAGCGGGACTTCGTCCAGTGTGTCGACTATCACAACTCCGATTACCGACCCATTAACAAGCGAGACTTTGTCCAGTATCTCGGAAACTGTCACGAATCCAATTACCGACCCGCTCACCAGTATCAGTGCCACCAGCGGCACTGTTTCCAGCTCGGTCACGAGTGGCACCCCTGGTAGTCCGACCGTAAAGCCCCCAGGGCCACCATCGCCGCCTCCGATCTTCAGGGGTTACAAAAATGCCATCTACTTCACGAGTTGGTAAGTTAGCTCTGGCCAGTTCTCTAAGGGGGCCAACTCCTCCCCATAGTGTTATTGTTTTATCATATATGACAAGGGGCTAACACCACTCTTTCTTTTTTGTTTCTTTCAGGGGTACGTCCGGCAACAACAGCTACCTGCCCCAGGAGCTCCCCGTGTCGGAGCTGACGCACATCCTGTACGCATTTGCCGACATTGATGGCAACGGGACCGTGAAGTCGTCCGACGTCTTCGCCGACGTGGGCAAGCGTTACGCGCACGACCCCCAACACAATTGGACCATGGGCCATAACGCCTACGGCGCCGTGAAGCAGCTGTACCTGCACAAGAAGTACAACCGGAACCTCAAGACGCTGCTGTCCATCGGCGGCTTCGACTTCTCGCCCAAGTTCGTCCCCGTGGCCGCCGATGCGGGGCGGCGCCGGGTGTTTGCTGACTCGGCCGTCAAGATGATGGCCGACTACGGCTTTGACGGGATCGACCTCGACTGGGAGTACCCTGCCGATGCCGAGCAGGGCCAGCACTTCGTGTTGCTCCTAAAGGCATGCCGCGAGGCGCTGGACAAGTTCTCGTCCCAGCACCGCTTGTCGTACCGTTTCCTCCTCACGGTGGCGACTCCCGCCGGTCCGGTAAATTCCCACAAGTTAGATCTCGCGGGGATGGACCCCTACGTCGATATGTGGTAAGCATTCATTGACTCATCCATTTATCTTCATTGTAGCATCCATCGTTTCTTTGTCCTCAGTCCTACCAAACCAGCAAGTAAACTAACATGGAAAATTGTAGGAACCTAATGGCGTACGACTACACCGGCAGCTGGGACAACACCACAGGCCACCAATCCAACCTCTACCGCAGCCCGCGCTACCCGAGCGCGACCAAGCTCAGCACCGACGACGCGGTGCAGTACTACGAGTCCCTCGGGATCCAGTCCAGCAAGATCGTGCTCGGGCTACCCACGTACGGCCGCTCGTTCGAGTCGACCTCGGGGCTGGGGCAAGCGTACATGGGCGTGGGCGCTGAGGGCGGCGGCGTGCTGCTGTACAAGACGCTGCCCCGGCCGGGCGCCCAGGAGATGTGGGACGACGAGGCCAAGGCGTCGTGGAGCTACGACAACAAGACGCGCGAGCTCGTGTCGTACGACACGCCCCAGAGCACGCTGTACAAAGCCCGCTACGTCCGCCGCAAGAAGCTCGGCGGCGCTTTCTTCTGGGAGGCCACGGGTGATCGGGCCGGCGCTGCCAGCCTCGTGAATACCATGTCCAAGACCCTCGGGTGGCTGGATGAGAGCCCCAATCACCTGTGGTACCCGATGAGCCAGTATGACAATATTCGTTGGGGTTTGCCAGGGGCTTAGCCGATTTTCCAATATTCTTGAATATCCTTTTTGCGTTCTGAGATGCCCCGGAACGGCGTCATATAAAAGAGCTGAGAGGGTGAGTTTCGGCGTATCTACAAGTGGGAGTTGATTTTTTCTTACATCATTTTCATTTTGTCCGAAGGAAAAAGAGGGTCAAAGATGAAGGGAAAGATGCGATTTCGTGCCAGAGAACACGAATGCTACCCCTTTACTTCAAATAATGGGCCCTTCGAAGTTTCAAATTCGCCAGAAATATACTATTTACTGTGAGCGTAACCAACACGTATAATATATACATACATACACACTATTATATGCTATTGGCTAGTCCAACATCCCTCCAATAATATTACCCTGAAACTTGGCTTGGCATAACATGCTAGCTTGGAGTTACAAAAAGATGTCCAATCGGGGTTTAACAGCTATACAGCTATCGCAGCGAGTCATCAGGGTATCCTTATGTCTCGGCGTACTCATACGAGCTGGTGGACTCCTCGACCTTGACCTCGATCTTGGCCTCCTCGAGCTCCTTTCCGTTGACTTTGATACCGGCCTTCATGACGTCGCCGGGCACCACCGGGCCGACACCCTTGGGGGTACCGGTCAGGACGATGTCGCCCTTCTCCAGCGTCATGACCTTGGAGATGTCTCCCAGGATGCGGGGAATCTGGAAGAGCATGAGCTCGGTCGAGTCGTTCTGGTGGACCTTGTCATTGACGGTCAAGTACAGCTCAACCGCGTGAGGGTTGGGGATGGCCGACTTGGGAATGATATTTCCCATGGGGAGGAAGGTATCGAAACCCTTGGCGATGGACCAGGGGAGACCCTTCTTCTTGGCCTCATTCTGGGTGTTCCTGGCTGTCATGTCGATGCTGAGAGCGTAGCCTATTTTAAGCAACACGTTAACAAGGCGAATTCATTCCCCGGGGCATGCTTGCATGCATGTATGCAAGGTTTAAAATTGCTTTTCGGTCACTCACTATCAACTGCGTCCAAGGCGGCCTGCTCATCCCCAGAGAAGTCCTTCAGCTGTTTGCCCATGACCAGGGCCAGCTCGACCTCATAGTGAAGGCTCACACCCCTTGGGCGGACGACGGGTCCCTCGCCGGGCAACAAGATGGAGGAGGAGGGCTTCAAAAAGAAGAAGGGCTGCTTCGGGCGCGCACTGTTCAGCTCGGCGATGTGGTCTCTGCAGGCACATTGTGTCAATGACGGTCAATTGGATGAATGAGAAACGGCCTGTGTCTTACGCATAGTTCCTGCCAATGCAGACGACCTTACGGGCCTGTTTCAAAGTTGATGCGGAAGACATGGCGCGTCGAAAAACGGTCATATCGTGCTTTGACAGGAGTCAGTGAGTTTGTTATTTTTCTTTCTTTCGGGTTTTGCTTTTGCGGCCTATGCAATACTCACCAATTGGGTGTGACAACTTTGTCACCACTGCTACGCTGCTGCGGGATAGAGTATATTGCACGTAAAGCGGAGGTTGATCTGGATCCGATAGTCGGCTTCAGATTCTCAGAGACGCAAAGACTCTCGCAGACTCGGGAGGTTCCGACACGAAAGGCCAACTGCTAACGGGACAGATTGGAATTTGGAGCTATGCGATGGCTAATCGCTAAGGTTAATGGGTAACGGAGATGGAAGCCGAGCCGAGCTTGGCTCTCGTAACAACCTCCAATACCCGAGCGAGCGGGACCTCACCTACGACTTTGCTGCTGCTGCTGCTACTGCTGCTACTACTGCTGCTACTAGGTAAGTACATACCTAGGTTAAGAAGTAGGTAATTAACGTTAAGCCTTCTCGATCAAGCGCACTAGTCATCATTGACGTTTGTTTCTCTGATCCACTAGCCCGGACAGCCTAAAGATAAAACATCACCGAACCCCCCCCCCCCCCAAATAGAAAATGCCCAGCTTGCATCGCCTTGCTTGGTGTTCTGCCTGTCTGCTTGGAGGTATCAATTGCATCTGCGAGCTGCTCAACAACGGAGCCACCTCGGTCTCAAATTCCCATCTTCATGCTGCTCTCGCGGTCCCAGTTATAGAGTGGAACCCGGATATTGCTTGGGATGAAGTCAAAATATGTCATCAGTGAGCCGGGCCCGAGTGTGATGTTGGTCTGGTTGATTTCAAATCCCCAGTCCATTACGCGCTGGATGTTTGTTGGATTCTGTGTACAGGTTGGACGAAGTCCGCTATTCCCGAATGACTGACTGACTGAGACTGACTGGAACTGACTGCCGTCGTCAATCGCGGGGTAGGGAGAGAGCTGACCGAGCTGCCAACACCGCACATCATCTTGACCTGCCTCTTAGGGTACTAGGTATTGGGTAGGCAACCGTTGAGAGACTCTGGCAAAGATGTGCAAACGGATGTACAGTGATGAGCACATCCACATACGGGGTAAGTAGCTGGCCTGGCCTCCCTGGTTTACAAAGGCACACGCGACTTCCCCACTATACATGCCAAGTTCATTAATCTTCTGTAATTGATACTTATGCTAGAGGCTACCTACTAGCATACATTAAGAAGTACGTGATATTTTAACCTCCAGGAGCAATCCAGTCTGCCCGTCTGCCAGTCTGCCTCCTGACCTAGATCCTTGGACCTGTTGCTTTTCCAAGCTGGCCAAGGCCTGGAACCTGATGTCGTGTCAAAGTAAAAAGCACAACAACACAGCGCAAGCCACTCTCCTCACTCCTCATCTCGTCGTTTCACCCAAATTTGATCCGAACGTCGTCCTGGAGGACCTGAGCTAGTACTGCTACTACTTACTGACCCTACATACCTTAAAAATCCGAACGACCCTTTTCCCTCGATTCCTCCCCCTCTCCCTACTTTACTTCTTATCTAATCAACCAATCTGGGATTTCTTCTTCTCTCGCTTCCAACTACTCCTACCGAGTGCGCCATGGAAGCTCTTCAGCTGGCCCAGATGCTGGCTGACCTGAACGATCTCCAAGCTGCTGTAAGTGACGAGCGTGGTATTGCAGCTGAATACTTACATAGTTGCATTCACCTAACTCCACCCCCCAACAACACACTCATCGGTCAAAATACTGACCCCGCAATCGCGCATCTCTAGCAGGACCAAGGTGCCGCAAAGGCGCTGGTATCAGTCAACAAGACCCTCGATCGCAAGGACAACATCCAGGTCCAGACCTTGTCGGCGAAGACTTCGTCGCCGGATGGGAGGACTGTAACAACTCCAGCCGGCCGCTTCGACAAGTTTGGTCGCCGTATCTTCACACCGCCCCTGTCGCGCACCAATTCGGGAACACCGTCCTCCATTCCGGGCACCCCGAGGAACCATGATGTGAGGCATCCAAAGGCAGACGCCTCGGGGTTGTGTGTCACAAGCAAACTGACCATCGCTGCACAGGCCGACGGCGACATCGACCGTGCATCGACGCTACTCTCCCTCTACGAAATCCGCGCCAAGTTGAAGGACCAGGACAACAGCAGTCTGATGAAGGCGCGCGAGAAGATCAACGCCCTCGCGGCCAAGCAGGAAAGGCTGGCCAGGGAACAAGCGACATCGGCACATCACAACGGGGGACTGAAAAGCCCTGGTCGGATCAGCTATCCGAAGTGAGCAAACACAAGGCGTTACACACGAATCTTTGCATCAGCGGCGTATTTGTTTTTGGGGCGCACGGGCTCACCAGTCCGTTTTGGGGGCTTTGGGGGCTTTCTGGGGTTCATATGGCTCTAAAAGGGGAAAAGTTCTCGGTCCTGCCTGGGCGTAAACAGGGCAGGCGGGAACAACACGTAAATGATTCAATGCTTTGGTATGGTTATACTGATGGCTGCTATTTTATGGGGGCCTGCGTACTTCTTTTCCCCAATGAGTTAACGGCGGTATTATGAGATACGAACGCATTATAATAACTCCAATGGGGCGTCTTCGGTCCCTCGGGCTTCTTTAACGTTTTCAACTCGTCAACTTTGCAAAACAGACAGCGATATCCATTAAGTCAGGGATGGCAAACAATTCTGCATCCTGAGGCAGATCACGCGAACCAGGTATCCTTGAGCGTCGACTTACGTACGTAGATCTAAGATACTGGAAGAAAACAAACATTCAAGGAGGGTGCCCTTGAGGAGTAGCATATGACTGTACGTACTGCAGAGATACTCCATATGTACGGGCTTGTATGTCGATATAGAAGACTGTTATTAGTGATGTGGGGGTGAGCTCAGCAACCCCAGACCTCCCTAAATAACTGCCCGCTCTTTCGCCCTGGCTACTGGTCTTAGTGCTGGCGAGCCCCGCTCTACAGGCCTGTAGCCCGTACCGTTCATTGCAACCTTGCACTGGTCTTTACACAGTCTGAGCAGACGCCTGGATTCTGCCCTGAACTCTTAGAAATCTTCTCCAAGCAGTTCTCAAAAACGTCACTTTAGCTTTCCGACCCCGGCCACCCGCGCTATTTCAACATACTACCGGGAATTTCTTATTCTAACATCAATTGTTTCCCCTGTTTTCTAATAAACAAGATCTCTATTGCGTCGGCGAACGCGTGACAACTCTCGCCAATCTGCCACAAGCCATCAACGCACCCGAAAATGGCTTCCAGTGTGGACATGAAGCTCTTACGGGCTACCAAATTCCCGCCCGAATTCAATCAGAAAGTCGATATGCAGAAGGTGAACCTGCAGGTCATGAAGAAGTAAGCGCGTCTTCCAGCTAGCTATCATGAGCATCTCTCAACCAGCCCAATACTGACTATATCTCTTTCCCTACAGGTGGATCGCAAGTCGAATCTCCGAAATCCTTGGTTCCGAGGATGATGTGGTTACCGAGCTCTGTTTCAACTTGGTCGAGGGCGCCCGTTACGTATGCATATCCTCTGCCTTCTAGACTCACCTGCGAGAACACTGAGCTGACAGCCCGTACTTACAGCCAGACATCAAATCCATGCAAATCCAGCTTACGGGCTTTCTCGACAAAGATACTGCGCCTTTCTGCAAGGAGCTTTGGAAGCTGTTTCTGAGCGCCCAGACCAGTCCTCAGGGTGTCCCGAAGGAACTTCTCGAAGCGAAGAAGGCCGAGCTGATCCAGGAGAAGGTGGGTTTAGCCAACACCGCACAGGCTTAAGCTGCCTGTCTGGTCCAAGCGAATTACTGACCGTCGCCGCAGATTGAGGCCGAGAAAGCTGCAGAAGAGGCTCGTGTACGACGCGAAAACCAGGAGCGACGCGATCGTGAATTGGCTGACATTCGAGAACGGGAAAGACGCGATCGAGGCTTCCGGGGCGGCCGTGGTGGTGACAACTGGCGCGGCGGTAACAGACGCGGGGGCGACAGGGCTTTCGAGGATCGCAACAGAGGATTTGGGCGCGGTCGAGATCGATCTGTTTCACCGCCCCGTAGAGGTTCCTACCGCGGCGACCGCGACCGATACGTACCGCAAGACCGACGTGGCGGACGTCGCGGTCGTTCGCCGACCCGATCAGTGTCTGCCAACTCCCGAAACTCGGCCTCACGGTCTCGGTCCCATTCTCGCTCGGCTTCCCGTAGTAGGAGTGGTAGCAGACGAGCAGGCGCACGATCGGTCACGCCGCCGCGACGAAACCAGCAATCCCGTGGGTCGCCGTCTCGTCGCCGAGATACGCGCAAGCGGTCGAGGTCTAGAGTCAGAGATGACAAGGCTCGCAGGGGCAGTCGCCGGAAGAATTCATCGTCGCCTGCTAGCGCTTCCGAACCCGCCAGCAGCAGACATTCGCCAGCGCCAAAGAGACGCAGATACTCCAGCTCGAGAAGTCGGTCACGATCTCCCCCTCGAGGCAGTCGCCGACGATCACGCAGGTCTCGGTCTTCGTCCTACTCTCGTTCACGCAGTCGCAGTCCTCGCCGCAAGCCCGTCCGGGAGCTCATCAGCCGCAGTCGTTCCCCTGGCCGACTGAGACGCTCCAGCACTCGCAGCAGAAGCAGGAGTCGAGACAGGGATGCACCGGCATCAAAGAAGCGGAGACAACGTTCCGAGACCCCTCCTACCGGTGACAAAAAAGCTGATATTTCGGAAGATGACAATAGCGCAACTCGACCTACGCAACCCGACGCCGCGGCTCCAGCGACAGAGGAGGTTCGTTCTTCTTAATAGGACTTCTTCGTATCTATGCTAGGTGCTTGGATTGAACAAACTGACCTTTTGATACTGTCAATCAGACCAAGAAGACAAAAACCCCCCAGCAGCGAGCCAGTGAATTGCGCGAAAAGCTTTTGAAGGAGAAGATCATGAAGATGAGAAGAACATCGAGCAGTGGCACCTTATGAACGGTTGAGGCTAATCAATGACTGGCTCGCAGAACCCGTCGCCCCTCCAACCATTGTTTGCTTCATCCTTCTCTGATGTCCAGGTCGGCTTCTTCGCCAAGGTAGAAGTCACCAAAACTATCCCTGGTATGACCCAGCTTGCCCTCAGTCACGAAATAGACAAACAAATCAATGGAGACACAGCTGAACTGTTGACCGTTTTACTTAGTTGTATCCGTGATACCTTGAGCCACCCATTTCACCTCGTCCTCTTAACTTCAACCTGCAGGATCTCACTAACTCCTCGCGTGGTACTTGTGCCACAGAATATTAAGTTGTATAAGGTAATTCGTAGACAGTATAATATGTTAGCATCTCTATGAACTTTCGAGGCTCAAATGCTTTCTCTTCGAAATTAACCTGTGTAAACTCAAGTAAAAACTTCTCAGCACTACAGAGCCTGTATTTCTTTTTTCTTTTTTCTTTTTTCGATAAAAGCTTGTGGAGTCTCGTCATTCCCTTTTATTTTGCTGAGACGAAAATAAAGATATCATGGGCTCAAGACCAGATCAGATGTAAATTGCCGGTCTCGGTGCGCATCTGAACCGTGCACTAAAATGGGCGACGGGGCACTTAAGCATGTCTCCACATATTTGGCAAGCCTCAAGAACGCGGTCGCGAATCTCCAGAATCGTTGATCAATTGTTCAGCCTTGTGGCTTCCGTGTGAATAACTACATCCTGCCTGTTTTCGCCTAGTTCGTGCGAGCTCCTAGAACTCTACAACCCTATCAGAATCATGACGGAAAATTCAAATACCGCTGCCTCGGCTGCTGGAAGCGCCAGTGCTAACAATGGCGGCAACGAATCCTTCAACCGGGAGAAGGAGATGGCCGAGTACGAGAAAGAGAAGCAGGTAGTCAAGGAGCTCCTGCAACGCCGGAACCAGCTGAGTCGCAATATCGTGAGTATCCCATACGTCTGTCATTTTCGCGCTTCCTGCTTGTGTCCTGTGCCATCCGAGTAACTAACAGAATGATGTCTCGGCTCACAGCTGGGAACTGATAACCGCATTGCCGATATGGAGACCAAATACCTGGACAGCACCCCCGTAGGCAACATCCTCACGGGCTTCGATAACTACACCAAAGGCTTGACGGCAACGTCTGCGCAGCGCCGCAAGGTTGGCGCCGCAGAGCAGAACCGCGTGTTCTCGCGCTCCTCGATATCCTACAATCCTAGCAATGTACGTCATCTTCACACAGTACCATGGGCAATCTAAACCTGTTCACTAACATTGCATGCCCCCTTTTCTAGCAAGCTGCTGCCGACACGCCCGTCTCTGGGGCCTCGACTCCTGCCGCTCCCACACCCGCGTCGACCTCGTTCGCCAACAAGGAGAAGAACGCGGCCTCGGATGCCCCCACCCCCGGCTCGACCTCCGAGAAGAAGAGCGCAGGCAAGAAGAAGAAGGCGGCCGCCGCAGCCGCCGCCGAGGACAGCGAGACCGACAGCCGCGAAGTCAAGAAAGTGCGCACTCAGTTCGGCGCTGCCCGCAAGTAACAATGTATTCTGCGTTCTTCCTCCCGAGTCGTGGGAGCAATTGGCCCTCGAGCAGTTAGTTACATCTCGACTTCGCGTCTATGACGTCTTATGGCATTGAATGATACCCCTTTGGATTTGGCACGCAATTGGCGTTACGGGAAAGGCGACTGGTGGTGGGTTGCGAGGTGCAGGGTTTGGATTGGCCAGTAGATGAATGTCTTCAACGATGGTCTATATTTTGGGACGAAAGTCCTCAAGTGTGTTTGTTTTACCCCATGTAAGAAAGTTACTCGCTAGGCGGGTGGCTGCCGGATTCATACGGGCTGTATAAACATCACATTGTATTATTTACTCTATACATCAATGTATAGACTCACCGAACAATATATATAGATACTGTATTGATAGTATATGCACGAGTCGTAAGTTAGGTAGACTGATAGGTAATGGATCAAGATATTCGCATGCCAGGAAACCGAGGACACCCGAATGAGGGGTACCGAAGCTTCGACTTACTTCAATACGACAATAGGCAATTGGCGGGAAGACCAATTAATGCATTGACCCCTGAACGGGTACATAAGGGCGAGGGTTCCACTGCGGGGTGGGCGGAAGTAAAGAAGTACATACGACGGGATCTCAACTGGTGATGGTGTGCGTACCTTTATATCCCGTAGACTTTTGACCTCCCCCTTCCTTGGCTCTAGTCTTGTATGTTGCGCCGAGCCTCTTCCTTGCTGATCCAGCAGTCATCTCTACTGACTCGGCACTTAAGAAGGACCAAGTGCTCTCCCATCTCCCATTGCCGCTACGCTCCCTCTCCTCTTGTTGTGTATCACTCAACCATGACTATCATGGCCAAGTTCACACCCGAGGCCATGCTCTCGGCCCCGCGCCGCTCCTCGGCCGTGCCTAACGCTACCGGGACATTGGCTCTCTACACTGGTCAGTATACCACATCTCAAGCTACCTACCACCTACTAGTCTATGATTTCATCCAATTTCACGACATCACCTACGACGATAGTAAGAAGTACTTCAAACTAATAGTGTGCCTCTCCTCTCCCAGTCTCGACATACTCGTTTGAGTCTAAGTCGAAGACCTCGGCCCTCAAGGTCCTCGACATCAAGACAGGCCAGTCTACCACCTTTTATGAGGATGCTGCTGCCTACAGCGAGCCGACATGGATCTCGGACTCTGAGTTCGTCCTCGTCAAAAGGTCGGACAAAGGCACCAGTCTGGTGGTGGCCGATAGCACCAAGCCGGATGCCGAGTAAGTGAAACTAGTTTACATGAGTACTCATCTTGAGTTAAGCCCATCTTCCGTCCTCACTTATGGTGCTCAACTTTCGTGAACGAAACCCCAGTACTGACTGCTCTCCAGGCCCCGCGAAATCCAAGCATTCGGTGGCTCAATATCCAATCTGAAGACGAAGAAGATCGGCGAGGATACAGTGGCCATCGCGTGCTCGGCCCTTGCCACGCCCTCAGGTGAGATGTATGATCCGGCCAATGACAAGAAACCGTTGTCCTCGGCTAGGGTATACAACCAGCTCTTTGTGCGCCATTGGGACACGTATGTAACCGAGAACAAGTCGGCCATCTGGTACGGTGCCCTCAAGAAGGGCGACAAGGGTGCGTGGACGCTGCAGGAGCCGGGCCTCGTGAACGCGCTGGCCGGCACGCAGCTTGAATCCCCCTTCCCCCCTTTTGGAGGCGCGAGTGACTACGACATCGGCAACCAGGGGCTGGCGTTTGTCTCGAGCGACCCGGAGATCAATCCTGCCATTAACACGAAAACGAACGTGTATTACGTGCCTCTAAAGAGCTTCACCGAGAAGGCTCCCGCGCCCCAAGAGATCAAGACGGGCCAGCTGCAGGGCTACAGCTTGACGCCCGTCTTCTCGCACGACGGAAAGCAGCTCGCGTTCAAGCGTATGCGACACCAGCAGTACGAGTCGGACAAACCCCGCTTGATGGTCGTGCCGGACATCAAAGACCTCAGCAACGTCCAGGAGTTCTACAAGTCCGACGACGGCGAAGGCAGCTGGGACCAGCGACCCGATGCCGTCGTCTGGAGCAAGGACGACTCCGAGTTGTTCGTCTCGGCTGAGTACCACGGCCGGACCTTGCTCTACAGACTGCCATCGTCGCCTTTGAAAGCGGCCCAGAAGCTGCCTGTCCAGATCACCCACGAGGGCTCGGTCCGAGACGTCGTCAACCTGGGAGGTGACTCTGAGCGGCTCCTAATTCATTCCAACTCGTTGATTGACGGCTCGGCCTTTTCGATCGTCGATCCACAAGCCTCGGAAGTAGCGCTGGTGTCCTCAGCCTCCAAGCAAGGGAAGTCTTTCGGATTGTCCAAGTCACAGGTTTCCGATATCTGGTTCCAGGGCGACGGTGACTACAAGGTCCACGCGCTGGTGATGAAGCCTTCCAACTTCGATCCTGCCAAGAAGTACCCATTGGCGATGTTGATCCACGGAGGCCCGCAAGGAGCTTGGGGAGACTCCTGGAGCACACGCTGGAACCCGGCCATCTTTGGTAAGTTAACTTGCAACATAACCATTCCGCACTGCCCCATCAAATACACACGCCCCTGAACAAGTACCCCTGTAACTAACTGCTACCTCCAAAATGAAGCCGAGGCTGGTTATGTAGCCGTGATGCCAAACCCGACCGGTTCGACCGGCTACGGCCAGGCGCTGACGGACGCCATCGCCTGTGACTGGGGCGGCCGGCCCTACAAGGACCTCGAGAACTGCTTCGAGTACATCGCCAAGAACATGGAGTACGTCGACACGGACCGCGCCGTCGGCCTCGGCGCCTCGTACGGCGGCTACATGGTCAACTGGATCCAGGGCCACCCGCTGGGCCGCAAGTTCAAGGCCCTCGTCTGCCACGACGGCATCTTCTCCACCATGAATGATTGGGCCACCGAGGAGCTCTTCTTCGTCATCCACGACATGGGCGGCACCCTCTGGGAGAACCGCGCCACGTACGAGAAGTGGGACCCCTCCCGCTTCACCGAGAACTGGGCCACGCCCCAGCTCATCATCCACGGCGAGCTCGACTACCGCCTGCCCATCACCGAGGGCCTGGCCGCCTTCAACGTGCTGCAGGCCCGAGGCGTGCCGAGCCGGCTGTTGATGTTCCCCGACGAGAACCACGTAAGTTCTTATTATACCCCGCCCCTCTCCTTCTTCCCGCCAAGTACATCCCTTACTTCCTGCAAGAGAGAACAGAAAGTAGCGCTGACAGAAATAATCCGTGGCATCAGTGGGTGTTGAAGCATGAGAATAGTCTCGTGTGGCACAAGGAGGTTCTGGGTTGGATAAATCATTATAGTGGCCTGGGAGAGAACGCAGATATCGCAAAAGGTATCCCGAGAAGATGATCAGACTTGTACCGGTGTTGACTATGGCATGTATCCTTCGCAAGTAGCCCTACTTCGTTATGTATTGCGACGTTACGAGGGAGAATGTAAATGAGCTTTTGGTGATCAATCACATCGTCTTGGTCCACTCATAGCAGTTGGGCCGGAATAACTTGGTACGATTGCATGTAAGCTTGATTAAGCTTGGAAGTATGGTATGACCACCGAATCTAACAAGTAGTATGGGTATTCCGAGATTGTTGATTCGACTCAATAACAGAGTTGACAACGAGAAAGATTCGATCAAGTAGCTAGTGAATCTGAAGCACACATCATCAAGGCCTGTTCTTCCACGGCCATAAACACGAGCAAGCAAAGTGGTGACCACGTCGCGAACCTAAGCCTATCCGCTCTCCAATCTCAAGAGCTCTGTGTTCAAATACCCGACATCTAGTTCGGCAAGTGCTCCAAAGAACACATCGTACGGTAGACGCTTGCCCGTTTTCCCATACAGTAGGACGATAGGCTCGACTCCCGACGCGTTTGGAAGGCATCTCCTCGCTCGCTTTTGGACGTACTGCGGGCATCTACTCAAGAGGGTGCACTGTACGAACTCGGCCACCATGGGATGCAGTAAACTAATCAGCCCCCACATGAAATTTTCTTCATTGGCGGGCTTTCTCTTCTTGGATTCCCGCTGGTACCGGTCTTTTATTCTCCTAAACTTCCGAATAGCTTTCGATTCCACTAGCGGACGGGCGGCTTCTGTGCGGTCATGGTCAGCTTGCAGGCTTTTGGATAGCTTCGAGTGCGTAACCTACCAATCTGGAGTCTAGCATTCGTCTGCTCTGCCGTAAAGGTCTGGTAAGCATCTTGAATTCCTTGAAGTTGTTTATGAAGCTGTGCGAGCTTTCCTCGAACGACTTCGTATTCAGGTTTCACCTCCACCTTGACCTGTGCCATAGCTTTGTGGTAAACCTTGTCTCTCGCGTCCAGTGTGTGATTGTAGGTGTCCAGCCTGGTTTTCATATCTTCTTGATCCCGAGATATTTCTAGATATTTCGTGTCCGTTACCTTCTGGCGCTTGATAGATTCTTCCACCTGGGCTTGAATCTGGTCTATCTTGGACATAGCATCTTCTTCCCGTTTGGTCATACTAGAGACAGACTTGTCGAGTGCTTCCTGAAATTCCTGTCTAGATCTTTTCAATGATTGAACATCAAAATCGACGTGCTTGGCTTTGTCATCCAAGACCTTGAGTTGCCTTGATTGACCCAAGGCCACCAAAGGCAAGAACATATCAGACTTTTCAGCATCGCCAGTTGCCAGTCTGACTTGCTCCAGCCGAGCCGCTGCTTCGCCTTGAGGTAAACGAGGCATGGCGCAGCTTCGCCAAAGATGGTGGGGTGGGCGAGATGGCCAGAAGCAGACAGCGGGCAGCCAGCCAAAGTGATGTGTTGGGTGATCCAGATATCTTGGAATGATGTCTATGTTGAAGACGAGAATGACAGCACACGCAAACAACGGGTTTGCCAGGGAACCTTCCTGAGGACAGAGGAGGGGTATTTAGGCGATGCAAGGTGCAAAATGCAATAGTGAACCCATTTGTTTCTCAACATGGCGAAAGTAAAGAAGGAAGGTACATGTAGGTAGATGCCTTCTTGGGAAGGCGCACGTTATGAGTTTTGCCCGCCTGCCCACATCGAACCTTCCTTAAGGAAGAAGCAGTGAGTGGAGATGCCAATAGTAGCAGTTTGGCGAACGACACCTTCATCGGAACAATTACTGCTGATAATTTATTGCAGAGAAAGAGGCGTCAATTGAACATTGGGTACTAGTCATGTACATTGATAGATGATTCCAGATAGGAGGTAGCCAGAATGTCCCCTTTCATTGACTCAGGCAAGCACGAACCACGAACAGACTCTAGAGGCGCCAGCTTGCAAGGTAGGTGCTGCATGTGCTCAATCTGTGTGCATGTAAGTGCCAGTGCAGTCTCCGCCAACATTAACCGTGGCCAAATTGGAACGTTATAGCAACCCGACTGTATATATGACATCCAGGCATGGACAAAATTGGAGTGTACAAGTGGTGAGACCTACAGGTGCTTGGGGACAGACTGGAACAAAGATCACTCACTCAAAGGCATGAGTCACTTGCAAGCAGATAGAAGAAGACATTAGTTTAGGACATTTATTCGCAAAGAAAAAAAGCTTCGGGCCTAGGTACAGAGACAAATGAGAAGGCAGAACGATTCTAGTCGGCAAATCCTTGCTGGACCATAGATCGTGCTCCCCTTGTGCATTAAAAAGCACCCAGTACTTTGGCCGAAAGCTCCAGATGCATCAAAACTTTTTCTTGCCCATTACCGACCGTTATTCATTACTGGAAACTCCCCAGCATAACGCCCGAGGAATAGACAAGAGTTCGCCACCGTCTATCAAACCACCATGCGGCGGCCCCTTCTCAAAGAGGGGCCACCACCAATGCGCGCGCAAGAGTGAAAACTGTATCCCCTATGCAACTGAGATTGAGATGGACTAGGTTGGGTATCGTGCCGGGTTTAGATGAGGTCGGCGACGTTCATAGGCATCTCCTCGATCTGGGTGCTGTAGAACTGCTCAATTTCGCGCATCATGCGGACATCATCGGCGGTGACGAAGTTGATGGCAACACCCTTTCGGCCGAAACGACCACCACGACCAATGCGATGGATGTAGTTCTCACGGTTGGCGGGGAGGTCGTAGTTGATGACCAGCGAGACCTGCTGGACATCGATACCACGAGCCAGAAGATCAGTGGCGATCAGGACACGCGAGGAGCCGGATCGGAACTCCTTCATAATCAGGTCACGCTGACCCTGGTCCATGTCACCGTGCATGGCCGAGACAGTGAAGTCACGGGCAGTGAGCTTGTCGGTAAGCCAATCAACCTTTCTGCGGGTGTTGCAGAAGATGACGGCTTGGGTGATGGTAACCGTCTCGTACAGATCGGACAGAGTGTCGAGCTTCCACTCTTCCTTCTCGACAGCAATGTAGAACTGCTTGATACCCTCCAGGGTAAGCTCGTCCTTCTTGACGAGAATGCGGACGGGGTCACGCATGAACTTGGTGGTGACCTCAAGGACGTCCTGGGGCATGGTAGCGGACAGGAGAACGACCTGGGTGGACTGAGGAAGGAGCTGGAAGATGTCGTAGATTTGCTCGGTGAAACCACGCTACAGACAGGTTAGAATTGCTTGATCACTAGGAACTGCGCCAGGGCAACTTACAGAAAGCATCTCATCAGCCTCGTCAAGAACGAACATCTTCATGCTGTCGGTCTTGAGGAAACGACGTTGGATCATGTCTTGGACACGACCGGGGGTACCGACGACGACCTGAGGACCATCCTGAAGGGCCTTCATGTCGTCACGGACGCTGGTACCACCAATGCAGGCGTGGCACTCAATCTGCATGAAATCGCCAATAGCGATAACAACCTTCTGAATCTGCTGGGCCAGCTCGCGAGTGGGAGCGAGGATCAGGGCCTGGCACTGCTTAACAGCGGGGTCGATCTTCTGCAGCGTGGAGATGGAGAACGTAGCAGTCTTGCCAGTACCAGACTGGGCCTGGGCAATGACATCGTGACCTGACAGCGAACCATGTTAATATATCGCATACGCAATTCGAGGTTGAGGTTGAGGTGTGGTCTTACCCTTGATGACGGGCATGATAGCGCGCTGCTGGATGGCAGAAGGGCGCTCGAAACCGTAGGCATAGATGCCTCGGAGAAGCTCGGCCTTCAGGGCCATCTCATCGAAAGAGTCAACAGTCTCATCGTAGTTGGACTCGATCTGGGCTGGGGAGAACAGAGAAGTTAGCATACAGTAGACAGATATTTGTTGGTTGGTTTTTGTTATTTCCTCTTTGACCGCAACCCACCACCCCGCGGCAAAAAAAAAATGCCACGAACTACCGTCAGGGTAGGCAAGCAGGGTCGCCGAGGATCAAACAACGAGAGAAGAGGGGGGGAAAGAGTGAAGATGACTTACTGTCCGGAATATCCTCCAGACCCTTATCGGTAGCCATGATTGCGGTTGGGTTGAGAAAAGTGCTTGATCCCGACCTGCTGGATCAAGCGACTGTGGTGATGAATTTGTGGTGGCGGGGTTAGATTGCGCAGAATGTCCCGCTTAGAGCGAACAAGGACCTGCGGCTTCAGTTGCTGAGAACTGAAAAAGGCTGGAAGAAGTGAAAAGAACCAGATGAGACACTCTCGCGAAGTGAGAGCTGTACAAATCTAGTTGGTGGATGTGTTTTGTCCTTGGTAATTCGGTTGTTGTTGGGTAAGAGAACTTGTGAAGGGGGGGCAGAGCAGAGGGAGCAGCAAAAAATTCTCTTAAGATGCCTCGAATATTTAGAATTCTGTTCAGCACTGGGCGAAAATGCTCCAGTCACTGGGCTTGGCGCCGCGCACGGACCACAGCCTCTTTGAATTCAATGTTTTAGTGGGAAAATGGGATTTTTCTGGCTGCCCCACCACTCAACTGGCCACTGGGGCAGTACTGGGGTCCACTCTAGCCACTGGCCACACTGGTTTCTGCACTGCACGCTTAGGTGTTTGGGCGCACTCAGTTGTCAGGCACTCAGGCACTTTTAGGCACGCCGCACTTACTGGAAGGGCAATGCTGTAATTGTGGTGCGATTATTCTTGGTTGGTGGGGTAAAAAAAAGTTGGAAAATCGTACAAGTCTTTTTTTCCAGGTGGTGAGACGGTCCGAAAATGGGCTCATGGGATCAGAGAGAATAGAGGGTAGATGCAGAGAACAGTCACAGGACAGCCACGATTAAGTTACAGTACCTTCCAACCTAGGTTTATTGTTAGTTGGCCGTGTTGCTCGCTATTCCATTAGAATCCATTCACATACCGAAACTGGATACTTGCAGCGTCCCTTTACAGCACTCACTTCCTTGAGCGGTATACGTTTTGTAGTATACTGTAAGTCATTAGAAAGACAATTTCAGCAGCATAATCAACTTCCTCCCTGTAGACAACCACCACCACCGCCTCTGTGCTATTCAACAACACGCAGGGAGAAAATCACTCCCCCCCAGTCACGCCTCGTATTCTCAGGACACAATGCTTCTTTCACAAGATGCAGGCCTGGTCAGTGGCGGCCATGTCACTGCAGCATCTAGAGAACCTAGAGTTGCCACCTTCCCAGGGGAGCCAGTAGTTGAGTCAACAGCAGAGGCTATTCCTGTTCATCCTCTGGGTGTCAAACCCCTAGGCAACCAATATTTCGCGACTGGCCCATCAGCGCGGGGGTCTCTAGGCTTTCTTGGGTTTCTCCCTGACGAGATGATCTTACAGATCCTCGAACTGCTGGGCCCGGAATCGTTGAAACCCCTCGGTACTACATGCCGTTTTCTTTACGCCTTCTGTCACCTCGATGACCTATGGAAGCCGCTTTTCTTGGAGTAAGTAATTTGGTGTATGACTCTTGGTGCAAAATCCTGCTGTTTGGTGTAGCTTAGTGTTCAAAAATGAGTCACGCAGGACCTCTTGGTCATAGGGGGCGACATCAGCCCCTTGAATCACTGTTTACATGACCGGGTGTTGACTTCAATACAGATTGCATGAGGAAAATACGTCTTCAAGCCTGCCGCCTTGGAAGGGCACCTGGAGAAGCACACTGCTTCAACTGCCCCAAAGGGCACTAGCAGGAATCGATTGCAGTAACGTTTTCTCGGATGTACTCCATCGACCATTTGCTTGCAGTCAAATCGTCTTGCAGAATTATGTTTCTGCCATACCTGCTGGGAATCAAATCACCAGACTAAGGGATCTGGCACAGAAAGAGTACCTTGAGAAATGGAGCGAGAAGCCCTTCATTCTCACCGACTTCATCCAGAAATGGCCTGTCTACAATCACTGGAGCATTGATACTCTCAAGAAGATGTACGCAGATGTCGAGTTTCGCGCCGAGGCGGTGGATTGGCCCTTCTCTACATACAATACCTACATGCAGAACAGCAATGATGAGAGCCCGCTGTATCTGTTTGACAAGAGGTTTGCAGAGAAGATGAATCTACAGACTGGCCAAGGCGAGAACTCCGCCTACTGGCCCCCGGAGTGTTTCGGAGAAGACCTCTTCCACTTACTCGGGCAAGAAAGACCAGCATACCGCTGGCTTAGTAAGTAGAGCTCATTTGGATGTGTTTCTTGTGCTATCTCGCAGGACTCCAATGGCGTGTAATTGATGCTGATATGACCTTAATAGTCGTTGGACCGGAGCGCAGTGGATCGACTTTCCACAAGGACCCGAATGCAACCAATGCATGGAATGCTGTCATCCAAGGGTCAAAGTACTGGCTCATGTTCCCGCCCAGTGTTGCGACACCCCCAGGCGTCTTTGTTTCCGAGGACAGCAGTGAAGTGACGAGTCCTCTGAGCATAGCCGAGTACTTGCTCACCTTCCACGCGGATGCAAGAAGAGAAGCTGGTTGTATCGAAGGTATCTGCCGCACAGGAGAAATGCTCTATGTCCCGAACGGATGGTGGTGAGTTCGATAAACCGTGCACGACGAATATACTATATGATGCTAACTTGACTTCCCTATAGGCATCTCGTCATCAATCTCGAAGCGGGTATTGCCCTCACACAGAACTTCGTTACGAACTCGCAAAAGCATTTGGCACATGTTCTGTCTTTCCTGAAGAATAAACCCGATCAAGTCACGGGGTTCGCAAAAGAGATCGAAAGCCCATACGACTTATTTGTTGAACGTTTGAGAGCAGAGCAACCTGAGCTTCTAGACCAGGCTCTCGCGGAGATGCAACGGATTAGCAGCGGGAAGAAACGGACATGGGAGGAAGCAGTTGGCGTTCAGGAGGACCAGTCGAGCACAGGTGGAGGCGGCTTCAGCTTTGGATTTGGGGGTGGCGATGACGACGAAATCCCGTGAGCAGCTGTCTTACAACGGGGCTTCTATAGTCTCAATGCTGCATGGATTTTCAGATATTGGAAGATGATCATTAACGAGGGTAACTGGATCTATCCATGGCTGTTGGTGCTTCAAAGCTGTATAGCAACTAGCCCTCAGCTGAAAGCGCCCCTGATGAGACTACCTTGCATCATTCCCTTCGCTGGCGAAGCCATGCGCTTACATACTGAATACGAGAACTAGAAAAGCTTGTCACGATTTCGTAGAGCTAAACTGCATGTTCGAGGCAATGCTGGAGTAGATATTATCCACAATAGTATGGAATCGACAGGGCTAGAAGAGGCCATTGCACCCAAGCGAGCAATATTGCAGCAGTATGTCAACAGTCAACATGATAATCGAACTTGGCATATCGTAAGACAAACTATGAGTTGCTGACGAGTGCGGCCCGTCAACGGCTCCAGCCGGACCAATTCTCAACCGGACAAAAGTGCACTTTGGGCAAACTGCTGCACTTCGAGACAGTGGCATGACTTCCCAGGTTTTGGTGGTTCCTTAGTTGATGACGCCAGCTGGCCCCCTTATTGGTTGGATAACGGGGTTTGCATTCCTACGAAAGTGGCGCTAGCATAAAGGGGGAGCAAACCCCTCTGTGTTCCTGAAGGCTATACCCGAAAAAGCCTGACTATAAAAGATTTGGCCAATGCCATAGTAGTCAATGACAGTAGCATCTGACTAACGTCAAAACAGCTGCTTCATCCGGGGATAGTTGTATGTTGAGGTATGACAAAGGCCTAGTCTATAAATACAGCCTCTGGAAATGATGCTGATCAAGATTGACCAATCCCCAAGTCCTGGGCTTCCAGCTTCAACAACGCTTAATGTCCCTTGTAAAAAGCAAATACTCGGAAAATGGGCCGCCTGCATACGCCCACCGTTCGACGGTCATATTCGGAAGGTGGTAAATACTTACGATGTAGTAAGCAACCGCTAGAAGACGAACCATCACATTCCGTAGCCCGGCATATCTCCAGTTAAACAGAGAGATCTCAAAAGTGCATTTATATACAAAGATGTATATATAAACCCATCCCCGGCCTAGGATTTTTCAAAAACAAGAGCACACCAAGCAAAACCTCACAAGCAACCGTCGGATTCACATCCCTTGCTTGGCTCGATACGATGAGAACTGCTACTGTCTTCTCCCTGGCGGTTGCCACAGCAGGCGTTCGCGCTTGGCTGCCCTGGGAACGCGACCTTGAGGCGTTCAACAGAAGCACCGCCGGCCTCGACAAGCGGGTGAACCTGCCGTCCAAAATCCGCGGTGTCAACCTCGGAGGATGGCTCGTCTCGGAACCGTGGATGATGTCGCAGGAATGGAGCAAGATGGACTGCGTCACCAGCACCAACGGCGACTGCCAGTCCGAGTTCAACTGTGTGTCCAAACTGGGCCAGTCGAAGGCAGACGCGGCATTCGACCGACATTACCAGGAGTGGATCACCCCAACCGACGTCCAGAAGATCCATGACGCGGGTCTCAACACCATCCGCATCCCCATGGGGTACTGGATCTACCGGGACATCGTAGACTCCAGCGAGCATTTCCCCAAAATCAACCTGAAGTACCTCGATGCCGTCATCCAGAAGGCTGCCGATCTTGGCATGTTCGTGGTCATCGATCTCCACGGTGCACCAGGCTCACAGAAGCTGGGAGATGCCTTCACGGGCCAAGTAAGTCTTGATATATATCTTTTTATCACAAACATACATGAGTGCTTACTAGTATGGGTGACAGTGTCTCACACAACAGTGGTGGCCCGGTTTCTTCAGCCAGCATAACTACGACCGTGCCGCCAGGTTCTTGACCTGGATGACGCAGCGTATTTACGACACACCGTCCTATAGGAAGGCAGTCGGCGTGATCGAGGTGGTCAACGAGCCGGAGAGAGGCAACGCCCAGTCCCAGCAAGAAAGAGATACTCTGACCCAGGTCTACTATCCCCAGGCGCTGCGGGCTGTGCGGTCCGTCGAGGACGCCAAGGGTATCAACCAGGGCGACCGTCTCCATGTCCAGTTCATGGACGGCCTGTGGGACGCCGGCAACCCGAAATCCAACCTGCCGTCAGGCGACAGCCGCGTCATGTTCGACGACCACAACTATGTTGGTGAGGCTATTCCCCAGAAGGATGCCGCCAAGCAAGCCGACTACATGTGGTACACATGTAAAGACGATAACCGCTTGTCGGACGGCCACACGCCCAAGATCGTCGGCGAGTTCAGCCTGACAGTCAAGGGCAGCATCGAGAACAACGACGAGTTCAGCCCGCAGAAGAGCCAGAACCATGCCTTCTACCGACAGTGGTGGGGTGCGCAACAGCGGCTCTACGAGAAGACCAACGGCTGGATCTTCTGGACCTGGAAGACCCAGCTGGGCAACCCGCGGTGGGATTACCAGTTGGCCATTAGTTCGCAGTATCAGTTCATTCCCAACAGCGCGTCGGGGCTGGACAAGACGGCTAGCACCGACGTTTGCAAGGCTTATTTCCACGAATAACGGTTGGGTCAAGCCAAGAAATAGGGGCGGTTTCTGTGCAGCAGTTGACGACGGCCCTGTTAGTAATATATTGCAGCACGGCAGCTGAATGATAATCTCACCCCCTCGTGTATACAGGTGGTACCATATATATTTTATACAGAGCTGTTGTCGTAGATATACAGACCTATTCTTGTGTCCTGCTGACTAGACGTGCTTACGCCCGTGAGTTATGCATGATAATAACTGAGCCAACCACTCTCTATGCATTGGGATTTCTCTGCTGACCAAGTTATTCACTCGCGGGTTGATGGTATAAGCCAACCAGATCGTCCTATGCACTCCAAGCTGCGCATCGGCGATAACCGCAAAAGGCGAAACCTTGGAAGCGCCATGGTGATACTTAACATACTTAGGTACTTAGGTTAGCATGTCCAATGGCCGCTCTATGCGCAATCTGGAGCAGACTCAAAAATACACACATAACCGACTTGCGTTAGTATTCCTGGAAAGTCGAATGATGGGGGGCCAGATCCAATCCAGTGTCCACGTTCACTGCATGCGATCAATGTTCATGTCGGTCATCTCGTAGTTGTTTTCGGTGAAAGATTTGGCTGGGTCGACCAATGAGAAGGGTAAGGCGCCCCCAAAACCGGCTGCGGGTGGAATGGAATGGAAATGCGACCTTCTACCTTCTACCCTTCATCATCTGCAAGCTCGTCATGTACAAGCAAGACGAATCGAGACGGCTGAGACAGGGCGGGTTGGTGGCACACTCTGCCACAGAGCACTACGACACCGTACTTAGACAGACCGAGCTGGGCAGGGGATTGGGCACAGTGGTGGTCAAGTGTTGTAGATGTTGCGACAATCAATATAAGCAGGTGTAGCTTGTGCATAAAGTAGATAGAAAACACGTATTATATCATACCTAAATATTTCATGCCCGACAGACGTCGTTGGCGATGACATTACCCGAATGAGGAGGTTCGTACGTGCCCTTCTCGGACGGAGCACAGGAGAGGTCTCGGCCAACCTAAAGGGTTGAAGGGGGCTCGGGGGCTCGGGGGCTACTAGAGTGGGGGGCCACTCCAGCGTGCATCATAAGGTTTCCTTCTCATCGTCCACTCTCAGTCACACTCCTTGACTCTCAGAGGCCAAAAGGAGACGGACCCACGAAAACCCCCTAAAGTTAGTGAGAAAAGACCCCGCTAGGCTGCCAGAGCTCTCAACCTGGTTGCCCCGTCATACTACCATACTACCACCACACCTTGCACCCTTACTCTGCCTATCCAACCTTACCGACTGTGTGCTACTGCCACTGCTACCGACTGCTGCCACTGCCACTACGACTGACGATCGATACCAGCCCGCGAAGCAAGCACCAATCTAGTTGCTTCCCGTCCGAGAGACGACTGTGTCAAGCTACCTGTGTGCTGTGTGTCGTCAACTTGCGTTACAGCTGAGCAACATCCGCCAAAAGAAGTCATCCCCAGGCCTCTCTTGATTGCACTCGCTACCTGGCCTTTCTCTCTCTCTCTCTCTCCCTCTCCCTCTCTCTCTCGTACCTCCGGGACCCCCCCAACTACTTCTTCATTCTTCTAAGAACCAATCATGCACCTGTTGCCGGCCTTCAGCTAGCATTCGTCTTTCGTTTTCCGCCCCTGACCACGGTTGCTCAACTTCCCCCCCGTTTCGCCGTTTCCTTTCCTTAGGGGGCATCCTTTTTGATGCAGCCTGTCTTCGACATTTGCGACCGAAACCACCTCTCACAACTTATATACATAAACATACACTAGATTGATCACGTATCAATTCTCTTGCTTACCAGTTACCGACCCGGTCAGCCCTATGATTCGTCTTACCCGCCTTCCAGAAGCTACCTTGCTAGAAATACATCTCCATCGGTTTAAACCGACCTGGCCAACAACCCTCGTCTAATAATCTCCTTCCCGTCCGTTTTCTCGAACAATACCTACAAGCCCCCTGTTTGCTCTGACCGAGCCCAGCCGGCGCCATCATGGTCTCAGACGACACGTACGAGTTATGCCTGCCGGTCCTGCAGGATCCCTCGCTGGAAGAAGAAGATAAGACGGACAAGCTCGAGGAGCTGCTCAAGAAAGAAACCTCGCTGAGCGGCAACAGCCTAGAGAACGCCGTGCTTGACGTCCTATGGAGATACCGCGAAGGCGGAGGCACTGCAACCTCACCCCCGCCCATTAGACAAACCATTCTCCGACGCCCGTCTCCCGCATCCTGGAGGGGGAACTCGTCCGCCACTCCTATCTCCGGTTCTCCGCGTTTGGGCGTGAGCCCTCTTGCGCCACCGGGCTTCGTGCCCAGCACGCTCAGTAGAACAAAGTCGTCGACGGTCTCACCTTTCTCATCTCCCCGCCCGTCGCCGCGCCTGGCGTTTGCCGCGCCCGTGATCCCGCATAGCCCGAACCTTAACGCATACGAGTTCGCAAGTGATACCAGTCCTGCGCAAGAAATATATGGCGAGTTTCAGTCAGAGAATGTTGACTGGCTTGTCAGCGATGATGCCCTCAGTATCTCTTCTTCCGTAGGCACTCCGAGCGGCCTGAATGCAGCCGCTCCAGAGTATGTGTCTGCGCAGCAGTCTGACATGACACCTTACGACATGCTACGCTCTATATTGGGGCAGTCCAAGACAGACGACGAGATCGAGGAGGCCCTCGCCCTCCACGGTTATGACTTGAGTGCTACTGTTGCCGCCATCATGGACAGCCAGGGACACGACTCTACAAATGCCACCCACCTTACCCCGGAAGCTAAGAGCATTCTCATCGGCAAGGCTATGACCCCCGATGGTGGAAGGCCTACCACCCCTTTAGGACAGCCGAAGTCGGGCATAATCTGCAAGTTTTATCTGTCCCAGGGCCAGTGTCTGCGCGCCGACTGCCGTTTCAGTCACGATTTGAGCAACCATCTGTGCAAGTACGTGCAATTCTATTATGCCTTGGGATATCTGTCACATGCTAACTACCACAGGTACTGGGTCATGGGCAACTGCCTTGCAGGCGCAACCTGTATCTTCTCCCACGATCCCGCACACCTCATGAACAAGCTCTCGGTGGATGAAAGCAGCACACCGCCTCAGAAGAATCTCTCGGTACAGGACTTGGCTTCCTTCCCGGCACTCCGTCCCACTACGCCAGAGCTCAACCCGTTCGCACCCAGCTTTAGCTTTACGACAAACGGTCTTACTCCACCCCCGGGTCTTCGACCGCAAAACCAACATGGGAATGAACGTTCGCGATCGCGACCCAACAGCCGCCACCAGCCACGGGAATCCCTGGCCGCGCCTGCCATCGATGACAATGATGCGTTCCCTTCGCTCGGGTCAGCTTCCGCGAAGCCAAGCAAGAAACACCACGGAAAGCGAGGTGGACATGGACATGGTCATAAGGAGAATTACGCTCCTAGTTCAATGGCTGAGATAGTCAAGATGTCGCCATCGCCCACACCATCCGTGGGAAAGCCAGACACCAAGAAAATCGGGCGCAATGGAAGCTCTACTAATATGCGGGGCGGTGAGAATAGTGCTGCAGCCCAGGCAATTCCTAGTCCCAAACACATCCCATGGTTGGAAACAGGAGACAAGGCCAACAAAGCGTATCTCAAGGCTCGCCAGGAGGCCATCAGGCACGGTGGCCTTCGCAACAAGTTTCTGCAAAGGTAAGCAAGCTCTATGTGAAGCCACTATCAAGACATTTTCTAATCTTGACCAATTCAGTGCTGCTCAAGCTTGGAACCGAAACGATGCCCGAGCTGCTAAGGCGCTCAGCCTCCGAGGTCAGAGTGAAAACGACCTCATGAGGAAAGCTCACCGTGATGCTGCCAGAGAGCTGTACGAGGAGCGTAACAAGGCCGGCGGTGGTGGAAACGAGATCTACGTGGACCTCCATGGACTGCACCCTGAAGAGGCCGTCGAGTATCTGGAACGCGTGCTCCTGGACAACAGCAAGGAGAGCCGTCCCGTCTACGCCATCACCGGAACTGGCCACCACAGCAAGAATGGCAAGGACAAGGTAGGCAAAGCGATTCGCAACTTCCTCAACGAATGGCGCTATGCGTACCGCGAGTTCTCGGTGCCTGGTGACCGCAACAACATGGGCGGCATTCTGGGCATCGATGCACGAAGCTGGGACAAGTCATTGTCTCGCGAGAGCGACAGTGTCAAGGACAAGGACGAGATCAAGGAGAAGGTGGACATCCTCAGCCAGGGAAAGGAGATTGGTGATGGTGCCGTCCGGCTTCTAGTTAGAGATCCCCCGAAAGGCCCCAGCGGTGGGAATAGAGTCAGGTGACAGATAGAGAAGACAAATAAAGAAAGGAACCAATAAATTATACATAGCTCTGATACTTGCAAGTGATTGATACTTGCAGAGCCTCTCTCGATCTATCTCATGTTATAATTGGCGTACATGACTGGAGCTCAGCTCTTAGAAGTGTTGGCCTTACCTAATTGAAGACTTGGGTGGCCGATCCGGGATCTTAGGGGAGAGGATGGGGGTTATTTGGGGGCTACATGTTTGGGGGCCATAGCTCCCCCTTAGCCCCTGGCACTGGGGGCTGTTGGCAGGTTGGGTTAGGCTGCTAGGCTGCTAGGCTGCCAACCATCGGGGCCGGAGCTGTCGGGGTTCCTTTAAGCCCTTTGGGGGACTGCTAGAGCGTCCATAGCAGCGTAGCAGCGTAGGGGACTGGCAGGACACTGACAAGACCCCTGCTTGATGTACATGATGTACATGATGTAATCCACTCACGGCTGCTTCTAGGCCCTCTGGCCCTCGTGTTTAAGCAACCCATCAAGGCAATCAGGTAGAGGTTCAAGCATTGCTACGAGTCTGTGACACTGGAGCTGGACCAGATGAAACGAGTCAATGGTTAAATTTGGGCAAAGAGTTGTTTTCTTACTTTTGCTGGTATTACAACTAATGGGTACTCCCGTGGTTTTCGAATTGTCAATCAAAGCAATAGTTTGGCCGGGACGGAGGAAAACATTCATGGATTGATTTCCATCCATCCAACCTTTCTTTTTCCCTTATTTCCTTACCTCCATCGATCCCGCCCGTCAGTCAGCTTGTGTCGTGGCTGAGCTTCGCTCCGTCTTACTACATAAGTACACATAAATATAACGTACTTACTTTTTTACGTACCTAACCACAGCAGTGTTCACCGTGTCCTATTGAACAACAAAAACGATTGCAACTGATCAAACAAGAATCATTGACATGGAGGAATAGTTGTGGCAGAGACAATTATCTATCGCCAGTCACTTTTCGGGGGTCCATTGCTCTGGAAGGCCTTGTCGGCGTTTCTAGTCAACCCACCGACGAACAAATAGCACCAATACCTTCCTATTCCTCCTTACAACCGGGGAGAATTGGGAAGAGGAGAGGGAAAAGAAGGAGAATAGCCTTATACTTGTTCGGCGTTACCCGCAAACGTAACTTGCTCTACCTACCATCCTAACCGCCGACATGCCCGCCGACTACGCCTCCACCGCGCAAGCGCTCTCGCTGCCCATCTCGCCGATCGGCACGCCCTCGCCCGGTCCACAGAGCTCCTCCTCCCCAACGAGTCCCTCCTCTCGCCAGCAGCAGCGGCCGCCGCCGCCCTGGGTCCGCCCGAACCGAACCAATTCGAGCGCGACCCGTCTCTCGACCGCCTCCTTCGCCCGCCGCCTCAACACCAGCAGCCATGACTCGGACCCGCAGCCCCTGGGCGCCCGGATCCTCCGGACGAGCACCAACACCATGAACTGGGTGCTGCGGATGTACTCGCGCCTGACCTTTTGGCAGCAGGTCGCGGCCTCCGTCGCCGGCGTGGGCGTGCTAGTCTTGGGCGTCGTGTTCCTCGTCTTCTCGCACCGCATCTTCGCCTGGCTCACGCCCTTCGCGCAGGGCTGGCGGGACTTGCCGGGCGGCTGGCTGATCATCTGGCTCATGACGTTCGGCTGTGCGTTCCCACCGATGATCGGCTACAGCACCAGCATCACCATCGCGGGGCTGGTGTACGGCTTCCCCGGGGGCTGGCCCATCGTAGCCACGGCGACGGTGGCGGGTTCGACGACGGCCTTCTTCACGAGCCGCACCGTCTTCAGCAGCTACGTCGACCGCCTCGTCGGCAGCGACAAGCGCTTCGTCGCGCTGAGCCAAGTCCTGCGCCACGACGGGCTCTGGGTCTTGGCGGCGATCCGGTTCTGCCCCTTGCCCTACAGCCTGAGCAACGGTTTCCTCGCGACCATCCCCAGCATCAGCCCCGTGAGCTTCGCGCTGGCAACGGCAATGGCCTCTCCCAAACTGCTGATCCACGTCTTCATCGGCAGCCGCCTCGCCATGCTGGGCGGCGATGCCATGACGGCGGGCGACAAGGCCATCAACTACCTCAGCATGCTCTTCAGCATGGTCCTGGGCACCGCCATCGGCCTGGTCATCTACCGCCGCACCATGGCGCGTGCCAAGGAGTTGGCATTGGAAGAGGCCGCCGAGACGGGCGGCGTCATCGACCCCGAGGGAGAGGTGTCCTACGGCGAGTACGATGACGGCGACGACGGGGACTTAGAGCGGGGGGTGCTCTCGACCAGCATGAGCAGTGGGGGCAGGTCGTCGAGACGGGGCGAGTCGGATGCGGCGGCGTTGATGGACGATGATGACATCTCGCTGTGGGAAACCGACGCCATGGAGCACGGCTACAGGGACGATGAGAGCACAAACGACACTACCGATAAATAGAGTGTACAGTTATTGTATCACAATTATCAATAGACAGGGAGGGGGTAAGGTCCATAGGATGGCGGAGTTCATCTGGCTAGGCGTTCAGGATTGCTATGAATTCAACAATCTAGGAACTGTTTATTGTTCAAGATGCCTTTCTGTCTCGATACAACTCGTTGGTGATATATAAGTCACATTGAGGAGGTGTAGGAAGATCGAAATGATGAGGCAACGCAATGTAAGGGTGTATGTTTCAATTAAACTATCGAAAGCTGTGCTGCAAACATTCTTCGGGGTATCTTGAGTCTCGTCAACCAGTACAAACTAAAAGTACAACTATAATGCCATGCCAATGCTCGTAACGCAGAAACGCCTTGCAACAAATCAAAAACCCTAAAACCACGCAGTTGCTGGCTCAAAAGTGAAAGTGAAAGAATCAATGTTCAGTAAGCGTCACAAGGGTGGTGGTGCCGTCGAGGCTACTGTTGTTGCCCTTGAAAGTGTTGCATGAACTGTACAGCTTGTTCCATGGGATATCCAATAAAGACTGGTCCTGTAAAGATCATCTGGGGTGTATTTGCCGGTGTAGGGCGTGCAAATTGCTTGGCATCTAGGAACGTGGGTTGACCAGGGGTCGTCATGGGAGGAGGTGGAGGAGCACGGGTTTGAGTGGTAGGACTAAAGGGCAGCTGGCTTGCAGCACCATCAAGCCTGTCTGAACATTTGTCTTCCAGGGTAGTAGGCATAGGCGGAGTCAAGCCATTAAACTTCATCTTGGTATGATCGAAAGGACATTTACCGGGTTTCTTACCTGGCGTCTCAGGGTTTTGCACAGGCGAGGGCATATGCACTGGCGCAGGTGGCGGCGATTCTGGACGCTCAGGACCGTCGCCTCGCTGCGACAGCGTGTCGTATATTGGCACGGATATACCCCATGGGCGGCTGGGAGACTCGCCCACGCGTACCTCCTTAAGTGGACGATCGAAGTGACTCTGACGATCCTCGTCGACTGACGAGTTGTCCTCCAACGCCGTACGGTCAGGATCATCAGTAATGGCACTGACAGTCTCCGCCCACGTCTGGACTCGCTCGTCCGAGGTTCTCTCGATATCACTCTGGGGTCTCGTGTCTTGCTCAGGCAACATGGGCTGATGGATGCGACTGAGCCCCTCGACCATGTGGACCAGACTTCCGTACTTGGCATCCAGCTTTCGGATGTGCTCCTCATTCTTTTGGTATCTGCGCACGCACACCTCATGGCTACGTGGAAGCTCATGCTTATGCGTCTCTAGATAGTGAGCGATCTCCTCGGGTGAGTGTTGATCCATATATCGTATGGGACATTTGGATGCACCGCCCTGAGCCGAGGCGTGTTGCGAACCGGTCTCCTCATACATAGCGGCGCAAATAGGATCAGACGATTGATGAGGTGTGGAGTCTACGTTGCCTTGATGGCTGCCATGTTGGGCATCTTGAACCTCGGCCTCTTCCGAGATGGGTCTCGAGAAGGGACAGTCCAGTGAGCCCTTTTTCTTGCCCTCGACGGTGAAGTCTTGTTCCAGAATTGTAGACATGGACGTCATGGTAGTGGGGGGCACCGAGTCTTCTCTGCTTGATTGGCTGCTCCGGCTCAATTCGGTAAGAGAAGAAGCGGCACTCCGGCCCTCGCGGATGAGCAATGCGATCTGGTGCTTGGAGTCGGAAGGCTTCCGCTTGGGTAGAGGGACGGGGTTGGTGTTGGCTAGTGAAGAGTTTTCCAGTTCCGGAGGCAGCTGCAGCTTCACCAGCGTCTCGGAGATTTCTGTCGAAGCCGGCGCATATCTATCGGCAAGCTGTTGGTACTGTAGATTGTGTTCAGGTCAGTCAGGCAGCTCCAAACACAATTTATATGGGCCAAATGTAGGGGTAGAAATAGTGTGAGTCAGACAAGTGGTAAAGTTGTTGTCAATCTGTGCTGCGTGAGGCAGCTCTTGATCTAGAGCTAATGTGTATCATCATACAAAAGGGAGGGAGAGTAGGTAGAATCCAACCAAAAAAAATTGCAGAATGTTTTCTTACCTGTTCATGCGCGTAGCGGAGCTTGTGCTCCAAGATGGTCTGCCGGTCAGTTAGATTCTGGACTTCATTTGCCAGAGCGCTGAAAGAATCGATCAGGGTCTGTGTGAGGCCCTGTTGATTCATCTCCTGCAGGATTTGAGTCTGTTGTCAGACTAGGAGGAAGAAAAGAAAGTTTTTTTTCCTGTTCTTGTTCTTGTTTTGATGAAGATGAAGATGGAGGAAGCTGGAGGAGAAGAAATAGTCCAGAGGTAGGTTCCCAGGTTCCGCAGGAATGCAGCTTATGGCAGCTTTTTGGTTGGGGATGGGGACGTATCAATTCATCGGCCGGGCAGCCTCGGAAATGGAGAGATGGAGCATGGAGCCCTTTTTTCCCTTTTACCCTGTCTAGTCCCCTACGTCTCCAGAATGACTATGCCTAGGCGGGCTCGACGATTGCTTGACATTTATTGATTCTGATTCTACATAAGCCAAACATCTTGGATGCATGGCAATGGGTAGCCGAACTACACACGTCTCACGTTTGTCAGCAGCATATAAGGTTGGCCTCTATTGCATACCTAGTTGTGGCGCTCGATTTGACGGTCATTGTCAGTAGTACCTAGGTAAGTAGGTAGGTAGGAGGTAAGCAGTACGCAGTAACCTACTTACATACCTGTACACTTGATCGCACCCAATGCTGCACAACGTTGATCTGATCGTCGCACTTGAGACTGATAGGTATCCTATCTCGGCAGCTACATTCTACAAATACAACCCCAGCATGAATAGATTGCCAACTCTGCACTTGCACTGTACTGCACCGACGAATGACTTCGGTGCATCTAAATGAGGGGTATGTATAGTGGTGTGCATACATACCTCATTCAGTGTGTCCAACAAGAACTTGTCAAGACTTTCCCCTCAGTAATACCAGGGGGCTTTATGTAGCCGCAACCTAATCAATATAACCTCCGGCCACCTTCTGTCTACACTGTCATTTGGAAACAGCTTCGTTTGACTACTTAATCATGGATTACGTCGCCAAACTTGTCTCAAAGAGCCAGCCGTACTTGGTCCCCGGTATGTTGCAATCGACTGGAACTTTACCGACAACCATAGTCAGTGCAAAGTTCAACTAATGTGAAGTAAAAACCCAGGCAAGATCTTGGTGACCGAGCTCTGGTTCGACGTACCTCTGGACTACTCCAGCCCTGATTCTCGGAAGCTCAAACTGTTCGCCCGCTCGGCCGTCCGATACGAGAAGCCGATAGTAGAGCCCGCTGCCGACGACAAATCCCACGAGAAGCCTTACCTAGTATTCCTACAGGGAGGCCCGGGCTATGGCAATCCTCTCCCTCAAGACAGTCCCTTGTCGAGTTACATGCTCGACAGAGGCTACGAGCTCCTATTGCTCGACTATCGTGGCGTTGGCCTCAGTTCCACCGTCTCCGCCGAGACGCTTCCCCTGGTTGGTGGTCCTCAGGAACAGGCAGACTATCTGAAGCTGTTCCGGGCTGACAACATCGTCCGAGACTGTGAAGCCGTCCGCAAGTATCTGACCAAGGACTACCCGGCAGAAAAGAAGAAATGGTCCATCTTCGGCCAGTCGTTTGGCGGCCTGACCAGTTTGACATATCTGTCTTTCCACCCTGAGGGATTACGCGAGTCGTTCATCACGGGTGGGCTGGCCGCCTTGGACAAGGGCCCCGAGGAAGTCTACACCTTGACTTACAAGAAGGTCATGGAACGCAACCAAGACTACTACAGGAAATTCCCAGGTGATGTCGCCGCCGTCAAGGAGGTCGCCAAGAAGATTCTTGAGCTTGGAGGTAACGAAGGTGTTCTTCTCCCAGGCGGAGGCCAGCTGACAGTCCCACGCCTTATGACTATTGGCCTCAATTTTGGTGCCCACGGGGGTATCGACCAGGTTCATAATACCATACTCAAGATGAAAGCGGATCTTGATCAGTTTGGCGTATTTACTCGGTCGACCCTGAACTCCTTCGAGCAGGACCAGGGCTGGGATAACGCTCCAATCTATGCCATGCTTCACGAGCCCTGTTGGATATACGGGCCAGGCATAGCAGCAGATTGGGCGGCCGAGCGAGTGGGCAAGGCGCTGAGCCACTACCAGTGGCTCAACGAGGACTGGCCTGGACCGCAGTCGCTGAAAGAAGACGAGCCCCTGTACTTCTCCGGGGAGATGGTCTACTCGTTCTACTATGACGTCTGCAGTGGACTGAAGCCCCTCAAGAAGACCGCGCAGATTATTGCAGAGTTCGACAAGTGGCCGCCTCTTTACGACATCGAGCAGCTCCAGAAGAACGAGGTCCCGGTATACGCGGCGTGCTACGAGGACATGTATGTCGACCCTGGAACGGCTAGGATTACCGCCTCGAGGATCAAGGGTATCAAGATGTTTGAGACCAACGTCCTTTACCATAGTGCCTTGAGGAGTCGGTCGGAAGATGTGTTTCGTGAGCTGTTGAGATTACGTGATGATACCATCGACTAGTCGCATGCTCAGGGGAACCGGGCTACGGTATACATCAACTCAACACCCGCTGGAGGTTTTTATATCGAATCAGTGTGGCAATGGCACTGTATTGGGCCAGTAGCAGCTGCCTGCTCAGTTGGTTTACGTCAGCCAGATATGGGCTGTAGAATGGTGATTAATACTGGTCGATTTCTTACTTATATTGCTGCGTACAAATTGCAAGTAGCACATCGTAGCTTCTCCGGATGTGTTAATGCTTCAAGATAATCGTAGTTGCTGCCAAAGTCGTCACTGCCATTCAGTCGCTACCTCTTCTGTCGCTTCCTGTGCCATCGTCATCTGATTGTCCCATCACCAACACTCAACTGTTGGGGATGGAATAACTGTTACTGATATGATATACAGCTGGCGATGAAATACCGGTGACTTTGTCAACCTCTACCCATTCACAAACTCTACAGACGAGAGACCATCGTCAAATAAACACACCAATCTAACTGCCATCAACCGAAAAACCGCATCGTCGTCTGCTTCAACATGTCTCTGTTCGGCTACATACTAGCCTCCATCAGAGGCATTCTCCTTCGTTTCTTCAACCTCCTGCCACATTCGGAGAGACTCTCAGCTATCCTGGGTTTATTCAAACTTTTGCCAAATTCGGAGGCATGCTCACTTTGTCTGCTTCCCATTGGCGATAGCGACTCCATCACTATTGCTTGTGGTCACAAATTACACTTGCGATGCTTGCTGCGCCCAGTTCTGATGGACCTGGACCGGCCGCTGCAGTGTCCACGATGCTCGATGCCCCTTGCTGGTCCCCCCGGCAACTCGTACGGCGTTACTCCCTCAAACCATGTGCGGGTGGGACGCCCGGCTGGCCTCCCAAGCAACGAGAATGCCCAACCTCCCCCGACACCTGAGCCGGCCAGAGCCCAGCCCGCCCGCCTCACCAACAGACCCGTCACCCTCCCTCCCGCTCCACCTGGGCTGCCGAGACTCCTGGACGGCCAGCCAAGCAACGAGAACGCCCAACCTCCCGCTCCACCTGAGCCGGCCAGAGCCCAGCCTGCCCGCCTCGCCAACAGACCCGTCACCCTCCCTCCCGCTCCACCTGGGCTGCCGAGACTCCTAGACGGCCAGCCAAGCAACATGAGCGGTTCGCCTCCCCCGGCATATGGGTTGGTGGGAAACCGGAACATTGACCCAAGAGACGTGACGGGTTACCCCCCTGCCCTCCCAAGACCTGAGCCGGTAGAAGGCCATGTGGTTCACTTGGCCATCGTCGTACCACCCCCAATGCCAGAGCGCGGGGATTGGAAGCCAAACTTGTATAGTGACCCGAAGGACGACATCAGGTTTGCCCGATTCTACGACGACCTGAAGCATCGCTGCATCGAGTTTTGGGGATACTGGGCCTCGAGGCTGACTTCGCCGCTCCACCACGTCACTGAAATTATGGCTTACGGTACGATCTTGATAATTATGCGTCATATCCCACGCCTGATCCACTGGGTATTCGAATTATTCCGGGGACTTGCTCGATTCCTTTGGCACCTGTCGTGCTGGTTCCAACGCGTGTTCCTGACGACGTATCCGTTGTGGCGAGATCGAATTGAAAATTGACGGGCGACGACCTAACGGACATCTCGTATGGAGAAAAGACAACGTTACATAGGTACCCGAGGTCCCACGTTTAACCAAAAATTACACCTATCCTCAAACTTGGCGAGCTGTGCCGTCGAAAACCCTTGATCATCAATCACATATTCTAGACCGGATTTCAGGGGTGGTACACCGGGAGCATCTTGGGGGGTCAGCTTCATATTGTTAGGGTCTCCGATCATGAAGAAGGAACGCATAGCACCTTGATTATCGGTTCAGTTAGCCAAAACTGTTTGTGTATTATAGGGAAACTCTCATCGTTGTCGATGACACAGGCATCAAACAGCTACTACCACTGTTGCTTAGACGCTTACCTGCATAGCCTTCGTAGTGTAGGCGATCTGTTTTTTGGGATGAATTGATGGTATTCCACTAAAAGTCACAAACGAGAGATTCAGCATACGTGCGACCTCAACATTAAAGCCTCCGTCTCTCCTCTCACTTACCCAGTAGACGTCCGAAGCATGCTTGGCCGGTGCGATCGTGTATTCGCCCAGCCAGCTGCCCCTGGGCGCCGTGCCGATCAACCAGTACGCCGGACAGGCAAGCACGGAGTCACGATACACCAGCCCGGCCCTAGTATATGTGTCGTTATAGCCACCTGGCGAGGCACCAATACTACCGCTTTCCGGGTACAGCCGTTCGAGCATCCCATAGTCCGCGCTGGAAAAGCTGGGCAGATAGCCCGCAACCCACTCGCGGAATGAGGCGACAGACGAATTGAACTGCGGCGGATCTCCCGTACTCGTCGTGTTGGCTAACCCTGGCGGAATGAAGCTCTCTCCCTCGTGCGTGTTGTACATGGCGAAGGCGACCTGCAAAGTGTTGTTATCACGGCACGGCGTAGTACCACCACCACCACCACCAGCGGTGGCGGCTACGGCCTCGGATAGGGGCTCGGGTAGGAACTTCCCGTCGATCACAGGAACCCACGAGTAGTATGTTGTCGTGTACTTATGGCCCTGAGTGATCTGCAGGCTTGCATCACGGATAATCTGCACGTCCACCTGCTTCAGGCATTTCAGACTGTCGACGGTGGCGCCGCCACACCCCGTGAGGTTCGCCAGCATGTCGTATCGCCACTGCGCCTCGGGCGCCTCGTTGCGGTACGTCTTGGGCCAGAACGGGCTCGACGCCATGGCTCGCCGGAATAGTGGGAGCGGGGTCGATGAGGGCGAAGGGTCGCCTGGCTGTTGTTGATACTGCTTTCGTCGCTGCTGCGCGGCGGCAGATATGACCTGCGCCACCACGCTGCCACCCCCAGCCGACTGGCCCCAGATCGTCACGCGCGCCGGGTCGCCGCCAAAGTTGCGGATGTTCTTCTGCGTCCAACGGAGTGCCATCTCCTGGTCCAGCAGGCCTGCGTTCGGGTCCGAGAAGGGGTCCGCGGCGACCTGACGCCCCGGCAGGAACCCGAAGGCGTTGACGCGGTAGTTGGGGTATACGAAGAACATGCCATCATCACCACCTTTGTAATGGCTGTTGTTGCTGCTGGCGGACGAAGAAGAAGACACATTAAGAATCGGGTAGGCGCTAGGTGGGATGGTGAAAGAGGCAGAGCCCTGGGCGAAGCCCCCGCCGTAGAAGGTCACGACGACGGGACGGAGGGGCTGGCCCTCTGTCCAGGGGCGGCCATATAAGCCGAGGTATAGGCAGTCTTCGGAGCCATTGACCTTCGATAGATATGCCGTCTTAGTACATACATGTGGTTGGGTCGAGCTACTCAGGGTCATCCGCTTGGAATTACTTACTGTTCTCTGGGGACACATATCGAACGTCTGGCTCGAATTATACACTTGACTGCCCAAAGGCAGTGGCGGCTGCGGCGCGCGAAACCTGGGAACACCAACGATTCAGTCAGGCTACTTACTCACTGCGTGTTTTGGCTCTCGATCTCGTGAAAGGGGCTGCTGTAAGTCATACCTATTCTCGCCCACCGGCGGTGCTGCATAGGGGATCTTCTGCCAGTAAGAAATATTGTACTCGGAATTATACGCTCCTTGGAAAGTACCATAGTCGAGGTGCGCAACCAAGCTCTGGGCCGGAACAAGACTGGCCAGTAATGGCGCCGCAAGCAGCTGATGTGCCCTCATCCTGTATCTTCTATACTGCAGAACATCCGTTGAGAACAATACTTCCTATCTGATATTCCAACTGACAATAAATTGACATGAATACTTACCATTACTGCTCAAAGCCAACACACTTATACCCCGCGCTTCTACACTCGGGGGATATACCTCCACCAAGAGTCTGGGCTGCCGTTTTGGGCAAGTCAGACCCGCCATTTCTGGCAAACCGGAAGAATCCCCGGCAAGCACACCGGCGAAATTGGCGTAGCTCTTTCGTGTTTGGACAATAATCTGGGGCAATCGGTTCTGGCGTAGCTGGTGGCGATGATATAATTGCCTACCCACCAAGACGGATCGAAGTATTTGGAGTTGCGGATTACTGCTTTTTGGTCAAGCACAAGCCTGCGCCTGTTGATGTCTTTAAACAACCGACAGAGTCATACATTGTTTTTCATTGGTCCTGGACAAGATCTCTTCTCTAGTCTTCTTTAGTCTAAGAGGTGTAGCAAGAGTGTTATTCGGGGATTTGATCCAACGGTTGATCGCGAGGCCAACTGCATCAATATGAACCACTAATGCCAAACCGATGGCAGCTCCGCCTTTCATACACACCTAACCAAAGAACCACAGCGCCGCTATAGCATAAGCCGCACTGGGCAACACTGCGCAGCCATATCAACACAACTGAAGGTCAGCGATGCCAATGCACACCAGCCTCCCGGGACAGCACAGGCTGTTATTCTTCGTCAATATCTTGCTGCATCTCGATTTCTGTAGCGAGTCAGCTCGTGACATCTATATGAAAGCCGTAAATACTTACGCCATAGTTTGTTCGCCGAATCCGAGATGACATTAGCCTTGGCCAGCAGCTTCTCCTCATATTTCTGCTCGTCCTTCGATTTTAGGCGTAGCTTCGTTGGTTGCGCCTGATGGCTCGTCAGTAGGTGACATTGCACACTTTGAAGTATTGGTCTTTACCTGCATCAAGACCGGCACGAGCTCTTTGGGGTCTGCATTCGCAATAGCTGCTACGGATTTGTATCCGTTCTCGTAGAAGACTCGAGCCGTTCGGCTCTTGACGTAAGTGATTTGTGCGAGCGCCAACAAGTCGGCCTTGGCCCCGGCCTTGAGCCTGTCGGCAACGTGGTCAAGCACTGCCGCCATGACGCTAATCCCATGTTAGCAAATGGGCTGTATGGACAACCGGAGGGCTAGATGAGAAAAAGAAATGACATACCCCCAGCCCATGGATTGGCAAAACTTGATCATGCCCGCCGCGAAACCCTGGCACGTTTGAGCCAGAGTCTGGACTGTACCCCTGGGCACGTCGAATTTCCGTGCTACGATATGTATGGGTACTTCGTTGCACAGATCTCGAAGCTGAAGAGCCAAATAGAATCTGCTATACACCCGCGCTAATTCCTTCTCTTCAGGCGTGGACACCTTCATTTTCCCTCCTTGGGCCCTATTGTAAAGTTAGCCACAGAGAGATATATGTTGACATTGCAAGATACTGACATGCGGTTGATCATGGTAGGTTTGAGGCCGAGGAAGGAAAGAACTCGTAGACCACTTTCGTCCAGTCTTTCCAACTCGTCTCTATAAACTTTCCAGTTGATGGTGATGGAAAAGTCCTGCACCGGCGTAAAGGTGTAAAGAATGTGCATTTCACCATCCATTACGAAAGCCCGTAGAGCTCTCTGCAACTCTCGATGGACAAAAGCACCATCTTCTGGTTCTAGGGATGAAGCTACGACAGCCTTGCCCAGTTGGGTGGCTTGATGGTTTCCAGAGTCGTCGAATTCGATAAAGCCCATTTTGCCAAGATCCTTCAGACCTGACTCAACATGGCCTTGCACGGTGCTTGGACTCTCTGTTTGATTTAGCAAGGTTCTACTCACAAAGTCCTCGAGCGAATCTCTCCCTGTTGCAAGACGTATTGCAACTGATTCGAGCAGCGCGCTGTGCAAGTGTCAGCCATCACGAAATACCAAGTCCATGGGCTGAATCTTACCGCTGAATTCTGTGTTTGTCTGTCATGAGCCCACTGGAGATCTGAGGCAATTCGGCATGCATTAACCCGATGACTTCTTCGAGGTCGGCTTTGCGACAGCAAAGATAAGTTTCGCCGATCTCGTCCTTGCCCTTCCTCCCAGCTCTCCCACGCATTTGCCGCAACATGGAGGGTCCCACGAGATCGCGGCCCATGCGCGCATTGTGTAGGATCACTCGTCTAGCCTGAGGCATAATCAGTTACGTTTACGGCTGTAGAAGATGGACAGGAGCGTACAGGCAAGTTAATACCAGCGGCTAAGCTACAGGTGGCAACTATGACCTTGAGCACTCCACTGTCGTAGGCACTTGCAAGAAGGTCGCGCTCCTCGATCGTTAAGCCCGCCTATAAGTGTTAGACTACGATAAAGACCGAAGGACTCTATGCTTACATCTGCATCGTGTCAGCTTTATTGTCACATAGTATACGTCAAATACATACGATGAAAAGCAACGCCGAAAGGCACAGTGTCGGCGAGACTGGGGTCTAATCCTGTGGGCAAACTTCGTAGCTCCCCTAAGAGATCTGATCTCTGCTCCGAAATAGCCGGGTCGATCTCATACAAGTCGGGTAGAACGCGGGCTATCAGTCGGGCGTCTGACTCGCACCCCGGTCGACTGCTACAGAAAATGAGAACACCATAGCCAGACCGTACAGTTTCGTTGGCAAGAGCAATGACGGCATTGAGAACAGGGTCCTTGAATTCCTTGTGATCAGAAGGACGGATCAGCCTGAGGTGTGTTGACGAAGACTGTGTAGGCAAGGTGTTAGAAGCAACTTGGCTGACTGTTTTCAGCAAAGAGCCAGTGGCTGAGGCAGCATATATCTTCGACTCGTAAACCAGGTGCTCCTCAATGGGGACCGGCCGGTAGAACGTCTGGTAGGTATGCGCATTCAGCCATTTGGCCAGTATATCGATGTTCTGGACGTATCAGCAACCCGCAATCACAATCTACGGAAGGAAGCATGCCTGAACGATATCTACCAACTTACAGACAATGTTGCGCTCATGCCAATAATCTGGACGTTTTGCTCGAGACTGAGAAGCTTGGTGGCCATAAGCTCAAGGAGATAGCCACGGTGGTCGTCATCGATCATGTGCAACTCGTCGAGCACAACTGCTCCGAGTTTGGCAATGGAATAATCATCTATGGCGGTATTGATCAGGGTATTCGCTTTTTCGAAAGTGCAGACTCCAATGTCGAAGTCTGCCCAAGTAGCTCTCACCTTGCCGCCGCCGAAGAAGCCAACAACTCTGATGGTCCCTTCGTCGGCCCTTTTGCGCCAGAGACCAGGTTTTTTCTCGGAACACCCTTCGGGTTCTTTACGGCGAATTCCCTGGACTGCATTTCGAAGCCATCGGACTTTTTCCTGCACCAAGGCAACATACGGAAGAATCAGAAGAGCCTTTGAGTTGGGATCTTCCAGAACCCTCTTGAGCATAAGGACATCAGCTACTAGTGATTTGCCGCCACCCGTTGGTGCAGTGTAGACGAGGTTTTTCTCTCCTGTCAGGATGCCAGGTCCCATGAGACACTGTTTTTGCCAAGGGTATATGTCCTTGATGCCAAGCGAAGCAAAGTTCGTGATCAAACTCTCTGGAAGCGCATACCTGGGATGCGACAGCTGTAGCGCCCTGTCCACATAGGACGTGGGCGTCGACGATATTGCTTTCCTCTGGGAATACTCGGAGATCTCTTGGCTTGTACCTGGCTCTGTGGCGTCTATTGCACTCGCCCGCAACCTTGGTGTTGCTGTACTGACCGATGATGCTCTCTGAAACCCAGTCCTATCCACCAGACTCTGAGAGTCGTTGCCGTGCACATCGGCGGTGGAGAAAGACCTTTTGGTTCCCGTGACTGTAGCGGTGTTATAAGTTTGGTGCTGCTGGGCTACATTTTGCACTGTGGTGTGGTGAAACACTCCTTGTCGTGAGGCCATAGTGGCTTTTTAACAGAGAGCAGGAAGCTGATTGGAGGGGCGGGTCTGGCATGTTTGTCCAGGATCGTCAGTGCTTGGTTCGTAACTTGCCTACGACGACATGGGATCTGGTCAACGAAAAGAAACAATTTTCAAGAGACTCGAACTGTGCAAATGCCTATTCGGTATTTGGACCAACGGAAACGTGTCCCAGCTCCCGTCGCCGGATCAAATTAGTAACACCAGCCCGACGCGACGCGAGGTGCAGAGGAGGGGAATCCAGTGCCGGAAGATGCACTCCACCACCACGCGCAATCACGTGGCTGATTGAGGAAGCTCCTCGGTCATTTAAAGTGGTTGCATGGTAGGTATTGGCTGGCTTGTGCGTTTTCCCCCTGGCAAAGCTGGTTCTGATCCAACGTCAGGTCGTGTTCGTCCATCTGTCTCGCTCGCTCTCCCAACCGATCCCATACACACTAACGGACGGGGAAGGTTGGAGCCTGCAGCTGGGAATATCCGGAAACGCCAGTCTGGTAGGAACAAGTAGCTAACGAGCCCTCTGTACTCCCACATTATTTGGGGAAGCAATTCTCCCCCTTCAGTCGGTTTGATACTTGCGCTTGCCTGATCGATTGAAGATTGAACAGAGATGCAACATACATATTATTTGATTGTTTTGCAGTTATCTTTCACCCAAGACAAGCAATACTGTGCACTATGGCATTGACCTAGGCATGGCTATTATGGGTGATGCCTACGGCAGTAATGCCTTTCCCTCTTGACTTGGCCGGGTCGTTGCGACCCCTCCCACATATAAGACATTCGTAAGTCATCAGCTGCAGGATTTGTTTTCGGCACCTGAGCCGGATTCGCTAGTCATCCAGGGCGGCCTTGAAGTAAATCGATGCTTATTCTGGTTGTATGGGGAATCTCGATTTCCCGGGTCATTTCAACCTTTGGATATAAAATGTAGAGTGAGGCAGATCGCGATGTGTTCATCGTGCTGGCTTTTTGTCTACCTTTAGCTAATAAGGATGGGCCTCAGTCGCCAGCTACCTTGTGCAATCTTTACTTTCCAGGTTCGCATCCTCTTGTGCTGGTCAATAATGACCACGGCTCTATTACCATTACCACCAACAGCCAGCCAGCCAGCCAGGACAAAGAAGACGGGGCCAATGACTCGGGGTAGATGTGTGAGTGCAGCGGGCCTCACCCAATATCCCTGGGCGACACCATGTACCATATGACCACTGGCACAGACAGCGAACGACCACGACGGGGCCGCCACGCTCCTTATACTCACCGAGTTGGTTTTGGACATGGACGTTGGGCTGGTTAAGATTGTGTGCCAAATACTAACGAGATCGCACTTGATCTTGATGTGTAAAGGGTGCGTTGTTTAAACCATTTCGTGGACAGTAGTACCTCTGCACGCTATCCCTGTCTGACAGACCCACGCTAGCAAAAAATCGCCTCGCTTCTACTTGTAAGCCCACTGGGCAATGGGTGCATGCTGCAGATGCACGTACGTGGTAGCAGGTAAGGTAGGTAGGTGGCTTGATAGTACCGCCATGAGATTTCGGGCGACTTTGATTGAATTGCTTACCTACATACATGCTTACATATCTACCAACTGACTGGCTGGAGGTTTGGCGAAAAGCACGTAAACTTCATAAGACTACTTATCTGACCACCAAGGAAATATATGTGCGTGCCGCAGGGTGAGGTCACGTCAAAACGTTTGGCACTAGTATGGGCGGGCAAGAAGGGGAATGTACCGCAAAAGAGGGAGAGAGACAGGAGATATCTGGGCGGTGATGTATCTGCGCAAAGCTTCCGACCGGCTCCGGCTGCTGAGTTGAGTTCGATCGACAGCCCTACTCCGTACTTCAGAGGTACGTGGAGGGGATTTGCTGCCCATGTATCCTGGGATAGCCATCGTCATGTACTGGTCCATCATCATATCCATCACTAGACGGGCTAATAAGGGCAGCTGAGATGACGCTATCGCCGATTTGCGTAGTCTGCTGGATTCTACCCTGCTTCTTTCCTGCTTCTTTCCCGCTCTCCCTTTACTCTTTATTCCCGTGCGCACCTCTAAAAACCCGCATGCAATATCATCAATAGCCACCGGTCAATCACTCGCCTGGACCGCAATCATCAAATGACCCCTGTATGTCAAGTTGTGTGACCTTCCATAGAGGGTGGGGGCGTTTCGGTTTCATCAGGATTCGAAAGAAGACTTGGCTTGCTCGCTGGCTGGGGGCGCCGGCACGACAGACTTCAACAGTGAATTAGGTTAAACATTTCATATAGATCCGATCTGGGGGCAGGCATTCATTCATTCGCGTATTGTCCTTGCTCTATATCGACAGCGATTGAGCCCTGAGCAACTACATATCTACTTAAGTAGACAATATGTATCTCTGCCTGCCTGCATGCATTCATTTGATATATACATGAAATTGCTATAACACGGAATAGTGAACATCTCGTTGGGTAACGTGGGTTACTTGCACTTATCAGGAGAGAGACCGTATGCAGGTGCTCGGTAGGTATTATGTGTGTCCCAGCCTTAATCAAGGAGGTAAGAAGTACGTACCCTCTGGTCGGATTGAGAGAGAATTTTGGTGCCGGAGACGTGCTGACCTATGAGGCGCGATTATGCGATGGGATGGAGTTCGATGTCGTAGCGTCTCATTGGGAAATCAGAATCCCCAATATGCGGAGGGCTGGCAAGCCCAGCGGCGATCTCTGGTCAACTTTGCAATGGAACAAGCCCTCGCGAGGAGAGAGCCCTCAGCACCAGTTTCCCGTACACCCAATGGGGCGATTTGTTTGTTGGTTTCCGTCTCATGTCTCTGGGCGATCTGACATCGGATTCAAATTCCTTCTGCTAGTCAGTAGTGGCCATATATCTACCTATTACCACTTCGCAAAAACAAAGCATCCAGCATCCAGCATCTTGTGCATGGATGGTTTGCATATCCATTGCTGGGTCGTATCATGGTATTTGCTGGAAGCAGCAGATGGTATGCCACATCATGTCCCATTGAATGTCGACCCGGCTTTGAACCGCGTGGCCACTAGAAAGCGACGCTATCGCCCCAACCAAGAGCACCGCGGTTTGCTATCACTTCTTTGCCAGCCAGCTTGCCCAGCTTGCCAGTTCAATCAGCTCAGCAGGCAGATACATACGCCACTATTCTGTGTCGTAGGTACTGTAGGTGGATGCATGCCAGTACGTGAGATTTACCACCGGGATGGGACTCCGTCCAACGGGGGCTTATAATCAATGTACATCGAGACACTCGCCCTCCCTGTACCTTCTGCTGGCCGGGGGGTTTGGGGTGCCAAGCGGTAAGGACCAGGTGGGCGAGTCAACCTTGACAGATGCGGTTATGGATGTGAGGCCTAAGGCATCCTTCTATCGTGTGATTCCCGCGATACACGTCGGCTTCAGTCCTGATTTGGAGGCTGGGAATGTGACATCGCACGCCCTTGCCTGTTCTGTGTACTGTACTCGCCCAACGAATATACATATATTAGGTAGGTACGTGCTACATATTTCATCTCTATGTAGCTATGGATATATCTCACCATTTGGCTTTCCCGAGGGAAATTGATAGTGTTGAAATATCATGGGTACACTCCAAGACCCTCCAGCATTGATAGGGATAGATGGAGGTATAAATAACCCCATAGGCTTTGAGCCGACCAGGAAAGCAGTCTCTATGGCCAAGCTTATATATACCCACTCTCAAATATAAAGTATATCACCGAACACACAAATAAACGCACATGTCCGTATGTACGAAATGAAATGGGCTGTAGGTGTAGTAGGTAGGTAGGCATGTTGGAGAGGAGGCAAGTGACGAGTGACGAGTGACGAGTGTGTGCGCGCTCGAGGAGTAATAAGAGCGAGAAGAGACATGGGGCTAGAATTGGGCTTGTTACCAAAATGAACCTGGGAGACAATGGGAGACTAGACCCTTTTCCAACATTAACTTAACATGTGGAGCCGCTCGACGGTACACTTGCATTACTAGCATCAATCGAATGCTCGCGGTACCTCTGCCCATGTATCTTATTAGTCTAGCCTACCAGACCTCTTTTTTTGCCCTTGGCCTTTCACTTTCAGACCAGACAGACCAGACAGAACAGAACACAGACAAGACAGAATTGGACTGGACTGGATTGGAACTGGGACTGGGACTGGACTGACCGAAATGCCATGCCATACCATGCTGCGAGGCCAGGCTGCTTGACTTTGCCTACTTACTTGCCTTACTTACCACTACTTACTTACCTCTTATTCTTTTTACCTTACTCCGTACCTGACCTGACCTGACCTCATCTTCCGTCGGCCTTAAACCTCTCTCACTCTCTCACTCACTCTCTCGCTCGCTCGCTCTCTCTTTCTTTGCCCCGGGCGTGCTGGGCCATCCATCCATACCTCCATACCTCCATACCTCCATACCTCCATCTATCTATATGGGTTTAGTTTTCTCGAACATATACATCCATAATCCACTTCTTCCTTCCCTTCTATCACACAACCACATTTCCCAACCCTCTCTCTTCTCTCTCTCTCTTTCATATTGATGAGCCTGGCCATTCTTTCTCCGAGGGATAACCAGGTACCAGCCCTATATCAAACTATTTTCTCTCCCTCTGGCCCCCGTCGCCATTCCCATCCCGTCGTTTTTATTTCCAAAAAGACGATATCCCACAACGCCCTTGCCCACCCTCGGCATACCTTGGCTTTTTTTTTGGCTGGCAGCTTTTATGAGACCGGCATTGGATTGCTACCTCACCCTCGAAACGACCCTTTTAAAACGGTCACTTGCAGGTAGCCGGCTCATGCTTGTCGTGAATCCAGGTCAGCCCCGGTCTTGAAAGTATTGGAATGCATGTAGAGGCGGCTTCTTATAGTATTCATGGCTTTTGCTTCTCGTCGACTTGGGCCCCCCACATGACACTGTAAGTTTTCGGTGTTCCACCACGCCGATTTGTATGCGCCACCTCTAGATATCTCGACATGGCGCCAAAGTCCCAAAGCGTGAGCAGTACCCAGGATCAGCCAAATCCTGCGTCATCCTCCACGAAGGCCACCCCGGACTCTGGCTCCCATAATAACTCTTCCTCCCACAACACCACCCACTCTCCAACCGCCCAACCAACAACAAATAATGCCACGCCTGAGCTTGTCGCCGACCCGCAGCCCATGAGCAAATCTATGGCAACTGCGGGAGCCAATTCGGCGACAAAGGACAACATGTCGTCCTCGTCGCAGCCATCGCCCTATGGCACACGCTCGAGGAACCGTGGCCAGGCACGCCCCAACTACGCCGAGGACAAGGATGCCGACATCGAGATGTTTGATGCCGTGCAGGAGAAAAAGGAAGAGGAGCCCAAGAAACCATCACGGCAAGCGGGCAATTCAGCAACTGGCAGTTCAGATACTCCACGAACCAGTGTTCCTACTTCTCGCAAGGGCACCACCACTACTACCAATACCACCAATACCACCACTACCGCCGCCGCCGCCACCACCACGACAACAACGGATGACAGCAAGTCGAGCACCACCACGGTAAAGGACCATCAATCAGCAGCAGCCAGCTCTGCGAATGCTACGCCTTCAAGCGTATCGTCGTCGTCATCTAAAAAGCGCAAAGCTGCATCGCAATCTACCACAAATGGCACCCATGCGCACGCGACAGCTGCTGCTACGCAAGGCTCCAATGTGTCTACAGCTCCCGCGGGCACCAAAAGGAGCACGGGCAACGCAGCAGCTTCTGCAACCGCTCCCTCTGGTGGTACTGGCGCAGGTTTCCGAGAGACAAATATGTTAAGCTTTGAAAGGTGTGGCGCAAAGCCGAAAGATGGCAAAATGATTGCAGATGATGGAACGGTACTACAACACAATGGTAGGACCTCACGCTTTTGACAGTGCATTATGTTTGTGCTGGGGTGGTGATGCTGACAAAACCCATAGATCACGTCTATCTTGTATGCGAACCACCTGGGGAGCCATATTACCTGGGTCGCATTATGGAATTCCTGCACACGCAAAATGACAGCTCCAAGCCGGTCGACGCGTTGCGAATCAATTGGTACTACAGGCCCAAGGACATTGGGAAGAAGGTAAACGACACGCGACTCGTTTTTGCAACCATGCATTCAGACATTAGCCCATTGACGGCGCTGCGCGGCAAGTGTGAGATCCGCCATAAAGCCGAAATCGAGAGCATGGACGCATACCGAAAAACCCCCGACTGCTTCTGGTTTGAAAAACTGTACGACCGCTACATCCAGAAGAACTACGATGTTATCCCTTGTTCGCAAATCGTCAACGTCCCCGGCAAAGTCAAGAAAGTACTGGATGAGCGATGGAAGTACATCTTGATCGAGCAAGGCCGCTCCAAAGAGTTTACCAGTGCCGTCAAACTCTGTAAGCGATGTAGTGGTTATTGTGCCAAGTAAGTACCACTAAGCCCGCGACCCCCAACCCAAAATCCGGAATTTTCGCTGATGCAGATTACAGCAACGATTCCGTGGATTGCGCAGTATGTCAACAGACATATCACATGAATTGCGTGAGGCCACCTCTCTTGAAGAAGCCGTCGCGTGGATTTGCTTGGGCCTGCGCAGCCTGCAGTCGCGCCCAGGAACGGAAGCTGGAGGCACGGAACACGCCAAGCCTTCTGGACCCACATGTCGATGCTGAGGAAGAAGAGTTCTGGGACGAGGAAGAGGACGACCATGGCGCCAACACCAACGGCACAAGCCCCGCCGATGGCATCGACGACACCCACCAGCCCGCAACTGCCGAGCAAATGTACCATGCCAGTCTTTGGCCATATCGATACCTGGGAATACATTGCAAGCCCGAAGACGCCCTCGACTACGATGACCGCATTTACCCTAGGGCCGGATCGCGCCAGGGCCCCAAGCACCAAGCAAACGTTTTGCCATGGTACGGCCGTGCTGTGAGACTCGTCAAGCCACTGGAGGTCAAGAAGGGCAACAGGAAAGACGGCAAACACTCAAAGGAAGTTCTTGCGGCCATCGAAGCCGACAAGCTGGCCCGGGAAAAGCGGCCGAAATGGATACAAGACGAACCCGCAGGCTACGTTGCACGTGGCGGGGACTATGACAATGACGACCCGAACAACACAGCGCAGTTACTGTACAAGCCAGCGGATGAGTGCGCGGCGTCAATCACGAACCAGGAGATCGACAAGTATATGGCCAACGCCAAGGCTCTAGCGACGTCTCTGGATCTCCCCAAGCGCTCGACCAATCTCCAGGACGTGGCGCGCGACGAGCTGTTCAAGAATCAATTCAATCCCGCCAAGGCCCTTGAAGCGATCAAGAAGACGGACCATGCGGTATTCAAGGAGCCCCAATTGAGTGCCACAGAGCTCAAGAAGTTCGAGGAGGCCATCGGCAAGTTCGGGTCTGAGCTACTCTATGTTACACGGCATGTCAAGACCGTCAAACATAGAACTATCGTTCGGTTCTATTACACTTGGAAAAAGACGGACAAAGGCAAACAAATCTGGGGCAACTACTCGGGAAGGAAAGGCAAGAAAGAACTTAGGAAGGCTGAAGCCACCGCCAGCAAGCTCCAAGATGATGTAGCCGATGATCAGGATGACTCGGCTTTCGATACCGGAAAGGCTGTGGAACGCAAGCGCAATTTCACGTGCAAATTTTGCACGACGAAGTCTTCGAGGCAATGGCGGAGGGCACCCAACGTGACTCAAGCCATGATCACTGAAGGGAGCGGGAAGAATAAGGACAAAGGCACACAGTATATCGTTGCCCTCTGCCGCCGCTGTGCCGAACTCTGGCGGCGCTACGCGATCCAATGGGAGGACATGGAGGAGTTGGCAAAGAAAGTGCAGACTTCTGGTGGTCGATCATGGAAACGACGTGTAGACGAGGAGCTTCTCAAGGAGTTGGCTACAGCAAACGAGATGATGAGCGCCACAGTCTACAGTACGCCCAGTGCTTCGGCCACGCCGAGTGCATCTGTTCCGCCACTGACCGGCACAGTGGAGCCTCCACCGCGAAAGAAACTCAAGACCCTTGCGGACAAAGAGGCCGAGCTTAACACCTCCGACTCTGGCAGTATTTCTGGCGTAGTTGTGCCCAAGAAAAAGGAGAAGGTGGTGGTTGAGAAACCGGCACCTCCCCCAGTCCCGGAAATACCGAAGCCCCGGACTTTGCCCTGTGCAGTATGTGGGCAACTGGATCCTGTGGGAGACCAACAACAGCTTCTGGCATGCAAGGAGTGTCGTCTGAGCGTTCATCGGAAATGCTACGGCGTTGTTGACAACCGACAACCTGGAAAGTGGACCTGTGACACATGCCTAAACGACAAAAACCCCCAGGTCTCACTCGTAAGTAGCAGCACAATTGGACTTTCAGGCAGCCCCATGATGCTAACCGTTTTACAGGATTACAAGTGTTTGCTGTGTCCTATTGAGTCCACAGAACACGATTTTGTCGAGCCGCCAAAGAGCACGCACAGGAAAAAGACGGAAAAGGAGAAAGAGAAGGACCGCCAAGAGCGTGAAGCTGCGCAGAAGGCCGCAGACTACTACCGCAAAAAGCAAGAGGAACTGAACCGTCCTCTTAACCCAAGAGAGCCTTTGAAACGTACTGCCGACAACAACTGGGTTCATGTCGCTTGCGCGGTGTGGGCACCAGAAGTCCGATTCGGCAATCCCAAGGCATTGAGCCCCTCCGAGGGCATCCCATTGATACCTCAAACACGATGGCACGAAGAATGCAGGGTCTGTAAGACTGCAGGTGGTGCATGTGTGCATTGCCACCACTGCAAGGCTCCAATCCACGTCGAGTGCGCTCGGCAGGAAGGCTATCTCCTAGGCTTCGAGGTGTCTCCTGTGAAAGGCTCGCGCCGCGATCAAGCCACCATTATTAACATTAATGGAGAAACAGGCTCGATGTCGGCAGCAGTCTGGTGTAAGGAGCATGTGCCAGTCAAAACAGTGGTCCATCGCATGCATGATACGGTCAATCAAGAAGGAGACGGCAACACTGACCCCCCAAGGCTTAATGCTCTGCAGCTCTTCGTACAAAACTTCAAACAGGCGGATGAGGCGCTTACGGGCACTGTCAGGAAGGCCAAGCTCCTGGAACTCATAGGAGGTTTCAAGCAAGCCACCTACACGCCATCATACGCGGATCGTCCCAAGGGCGATAAGGTCTGCATTACCTGTGGTATCGAAAACAGTCCGAAATGGTGGCCTATTGATAAGGTGCACGAAAAGGCCCTGACTAACGGTCACTACGGTTCTTTGGGCACCGAGGCGCAGAGGTTCGTCGATCAACGGACTTTCCAGTGCCACAAGTGTAAAAAGGCTGGCCGAAAGCCCACCCCTCATATGCCGTCTCCCCCAGAAGAGATTATACCGCCACAGATGGACCCTGCAAGAGCACCACCGGCAATTGCTGCGGCCCTGACAAGTCCTCCAGCTGTGGCTGCTGCTGCCCAGTATCCTCCAGCTGATGCGTATGAGCCGCGCCCTTGGGCACCCCTTGCGCCGGTTGCACCTTCAGTTGCACCACCTCCCATGCAAGCTCCCATACAAGCTCCCATGCAAGCTCCCATGCAAGCTACCATGCAAGCTCCTTCGGTGATACCCCCTGCGCCGCCATCGGTAAACCCCCCTCATGTCGCGCCTAGCCCTATGGCTGCACCGATCACCCAGCCGCCGCCGCCGCCACATCACTATCCTCCTCCACCCCCAATCGGTACATCGTATAGTGACTGGCATCGTACTGCGACACAACACTCGCCGCCGGCACACCATATGAACGGCGGTCCTGGTGGTCACAGCGGGCTGCATCCAAATCATCTACGCGACCTCCGTCCGCCGCCGATTGCACCCATTTCACACCACCCAGGGCCACCGCTTCACCATAACATGATGGGCCAGCCCATGACCAACGGCATGCCACCCTCGCCACCTCGACGAGCGCCTGCCGTGCCGAACGGCCCGGCGCCGTATCTCCCTGGTTATCACCACCCCACACACCACCCAACACACCACCCATTACACAACCTTACCAATGGCGGCCCTCCACCGAGACCTGGAGATCACTCTTTTTCGGCGGGACTGCTGGCAAACCGATCACCATATTCAACCCCTCATGGCAGCCCGCCTGTTGCACGAGACGGCTTGCCGATGAGTCGTGAACCGAGTATGTCGAACGCCAACCCACCGCGGCCGAACGATGGACGCGCAGCCAGTGGTGCTAGCGCAAGTCCTTCTCTACGCAATCTCCTTTCGTGATAGAGCATTTACAAAATCGAGTACTGGGCTACAGGGATATGTTTTCAAGCGGAATAGTTTGAAACGGGCGTCAAGGGCAATTATGGATGGGGTACGGGCGGAGCTTTTCAAGGCCTGCAGACGGTCCATTTAGCATATTGGTATTTTCAGCGTCATTTGGGGGTATGGGCCTTATGCATTGTACAATTAGATGGTTGGACTCTGTCAGGGCTGATGAAAGTGTCGCTGGTGGTGGGCTCCACGAATTCTCTGAGTACGGCTATAGATGGAAGCCATCCAGCTCAAGATAGACAAAAATGAAGTGAAGAACTTTGCTGATATCTTCTCTATTTCTGATACTGTGATACTGCATATGTTTGACCTGCATTTGACCTGCATGCTTTACACATAACAACCCCTGCATATTATTCGGAGCCAATGAGGAAAGGCGGGGGGCAATTGCATCAGAGTTCCGGCTCCTACTAGCTTATCAGGCACTGCACTGATAAAACCCGGTAATACTGGAGCGGAGCCGGAGTTGTACAAAATCAGGTGACCCAGTATTACAGATTGTCCCTTGACCTTTACAATTTCCCTTTCACTGAACAGAAGGAGTTTACCTGACTTTTTGTATATTGAATCATTATTACAAGACGGACAAGTATGGATGACACAAAGGGACTCGCTATAGCCTTTGAGGAGGCCAAGATCTCATATGATGAGGGTGGCATTCCGGTCCGTCCCCCCGCCCCCCCCCCCAGTCGCATACCAGATGATGACGCATGCCCAACATGAAAGGGGAACAACCTTTGGACTAATAAAATAAATAAATAAACAGATAGGAGCGGCTTTGGTCGGCGCAGACGGCACTGTCCTTGGTCGTGGTCACAACATGCGGACGCAGCTCGGAAATCCGATTCTTCACGTGAGAACTACCTGCCTGCCTACTTACCTATCGCTTAAACCCGTCCCTTCTGTTATTCGACTTTTCCAAGCTTGTTTTAATACATTCGTTGCATTGCAGGGCGAGACATCAGCTCTTCAGAACGCGGGGCGGCTACCGGCCACTTCGTACAAGGGAGCCACTATGTACACGACTTTGTCCCCGTGCGACATGTGTAAGTCCTGCCTTCCGGTGCATTAGAGATTGTTGAAGGTTTTTGACACATTTTTGGTTTGAACTCGGTAGGTACCGGAGCTTGTCTTCTCTACGGCATCTCGCGTGTTGTCATCGGCGAGAACAAGACGTTCCTTGGCGGCGATGGGTACTTGAAGCAGCGGGGCGTCGAAGTCGTCGTTGTTGACGACGAGGCATGCCGTAGCTTGATGGAGAAATTCATCGAAGAGAAGCCCGAAGTTTGGTAAGCCATATTCTCAATTCTCCTGCGGGTGATGTCTGGTATTGTATTACTAATAGGTGCTTCGTGTGTGCAGGAACGAGGATATCGGTGTGGAAGAACGAGTTTACTCGAAGGAAGGTATCGAGCGGCCTTCTGCGTAAGCCGTGCTTGCAGTAAAATTGTATAGGTCTGAATATTGATATAAGAGAACCAAAGAACCAAAGAACCAAAGCGCTTTCCAAATCCAATTATGGTACATGTGAAACGCATTTACGTTAGGTATACTAGTGTCGATTTTTCGATTTCCGCCTACCACTAGGCATCAAATCGTGTTTTCCTCTTTGTCGAATTTGACGCGGCGCCTGCAGTTTGCTTCTGGCCGTCAGCCGTCTTCTGCACTGGGGTGGTCTCTCGACTTCCTCGAGACGCCGTAACAAATTCCACTGGTCCACCTTGCTTCCGCGCCCGTGCCTGATTTATATCCACCTGGCTCTGTCTGAGCCCTTCCTTGTACGCTTCTCGCGGAAAAGCGGCAGGGTCCCACAGGTCCGTCGCCAACGTCGTCTGGTACTGGCCCTTGTGATCAATCTCGACGAAGTTCATGAGCTTGTCCATGAGGCCGGGGTTCTTGAGCGCCGAGGACTGTGCGATCTTGGAGTTGAAGTGCACGCCGTTCTTCTTGAGCTCGAGGAACTGCTCGAACTGCTTGTTGATCTTGGGGGGTGGCGAGCCCGGCGGTGACGGCGGGATGTCCATGTTGGGCACCCGCGGCAGCGTCAGGTTCCGCAGCAGCGCCCGGCTTGCCGAGTAAGGGGAGCCCGGGGGGAGGACCACGGCCGCTTCCTCGTCTTCTATGGGAGCATCCTCCAGAGGTGGAAAGCTGGGATTGACGTCTCCTTGCTGCGGCATAGGCCCTATCACGCCAGATGTCTCGGCCAACGCAGGCCGAGCTTGAGCTGTTGGCTCAACTTTGGGGGTTGTATCTATAAGTGCATCAGCAAATTGTTCCTTTGGTTGTAGGGGCGAGGACTGCATAATGAATTACCTGGTGCATCAATGGCCTCAGTAGCGGCTTTTGGAGGTGATTTCAGTGGCTGGTCTCAAAAACAATCAGTGCTGCCCGCTGTTCTGTTCATAATAGGTACTCTCGCGTGGGCTTTTCCCTAGTGGGCTCTTACCTTTGAGGCAGCAACAGGTGGCTGTGTGACTTCGACTTCATCTTCTTCGTCGCTACTTCCATACGCAACCAAGCCGGCCATCTTTCAAAGGAAGTAAAGTGTCAAATTGGTGCCCTTAAAGAGTCGAGGTCGGCGACACAATTCGTGGTGATTTCTTTCCTTCCTTAGGTGAGTAGGTACAAGTTGAAGGTCAGGTTCAATAATAAGGTTGGTTGGATTATTGGTGAACATGAATGGATTAGGTAATCCACATTAGCGCCGGAATTTAGTCAGCTGGCCCTTGCAAAGAAAGGCCAGGCAACGGGAGCTGCATCATTCCGTCCGGGCCAGCCAGCCTCATCCATCTGTCTGTCGAGCTCCGGTCTGGAGCTTCTTCAAACAACGCCCATCTTCACGCCCACCTTGCCATCAACCTCCACCATCTCCATCTCCCATTTATTCGGCGCCCAATTTTTTAACGACCACACCAGAAACCACAACAGACACAATTTGTCTGCAGTCTCCTACACGCACACGAAACAACCAGCCCGTAATACGTCATGGCTAGTGACCAAGAGCGCGATCATGCGCTGCAGGCGCTTCGCACCAAGCTTATCGAGTCGAGAGAATGGGAGGCCAAGCTGAAGGCCCTGCGGCTGGAAATCAAGGGCCTCGCGAAGGATTACGACCAGACCGAAGATAACATCAAGGCACTCCAGAGTGTGGGACAAATAATAGGCGAAGTGCTCAAGCAGCTTGACGAGGAGAGATGTAAGCCTAGTTGCACTTGTCGCTTCGTTTCCCCCAACAACGTCATGACCGTTTGCTGACCACAGCTTCTTCTTTCAAACAGACATCGTAAAGGCGTCCTCAGGCCCTCGATACGTCGTGGGATGCAGATCGAAAGTCGACAGGGCCAAGCTGAAGCAGGGAACACGGGTGGCGCTAGATATGACCACACTCACAATCATGCGCATGCTGCCGAGAGAGGTCGATCCTCTGGTCTACAACATGTCACTGGAGGACCCCGGCCAGGTCAGCTTTGCCGGAATCGGAGGACTCAACGACCAGATCCGTGAGCTACGAGAAGTCATCGAACTTCCCTTGAAGAACCCCGAGCTGTTCCTCAGAGTAGGCATCAAGCCGCCGAAGGGTGTCCTACTCTACGGACCTCCCGGAACCGGCAAGACCTTGTTGGCCAGAGCTGTGGCCAGCAGCTTGGAGACAAACTTCCTGAAGGGTAAGCATGTGCTACGGCCAGTACCACTCTCCTTTAACGTGTGCTAATCACCATCGGAATTACAGTCGTCTCTTCAGCTATCGTGGACAAGTACATCGGAGAGTCTGCTCGGCTGATCCGAGAGATGTTCGGCTACGCCAAGGAGCACGAGCCTTGCATCATCTTCATGGACGAGATCGATGCCATCGGTGGCCGTCGTTTCTCGGAAGGAACTAGTGCAGATAGAGAAATTCAGCGAACACTGATGGAGTTGTTGAACCAGCTCGACGGTTTCGACTACCTCGGCAAGACTAAGATCATCATGGCCACCAACCGGCCCGACACACTCGACCCTGCCCTTCTCCGTGCTGGACGACTGGACCGCAAGGTCGAAATTCCGCTGCCCAACGAGGCGGGCCGTCTCGAGATTCTGAAGATTCATTCTCAAAGTGTCGTCACAGAGGGCGAGATCGATTTCGAGAGTGTGGTCAAGATGAGCGATGGACTGAACGGCGCTGACTTGCGAAACGTCGTTACTGAAGCGTAAGTGGCCCACATTAACTACGTCTGCTCTGGGTTGTTGTCCGTTCTTTGCTAATATCATGATTCAGGGGTCTTTTTGCCATCAAGGACTACCGCGATGCAATCGGCCAAGACGACTTCAACAAGGCTGTCAGAAAGCTGTGCGAGAACAAGAAGCTGGAGGGGAAGATTGAATACAAAAGCCTCTAGTTTATATCGTCGTTGCCACCATCGTGATGATATCTGGTGTTCTGGTGAGCATACAGGGCATACAGGGGGTGGAACAGGCCATGTCCTGAATTGGCCTCTTCGGACGTTGGGGCGTAATTCTACATGTAGACTAGAGGGAAATGGGTCCTCGGCTTTACCGTGCTGCATCAATAGCAAAAGAATCCCATGTAAAACAGTCATCTAATGGGGTATTTGTGATGATAGATCATAACGATGTTGACAGCATGTGATGCTCTTCCGGCCTAGTAGAAAGTCCTGGCTTGTTAAGGGACACAATATACCGTAAGAGTTATACTCTGATGATTCAACTTCGCATGAATACGTCTTTGGATTGCTTGACGGTGCGAAGCCCATGTGGAGGGGGTGAGGCATCACAGGCCCTGTGTGCTGATGGTCCTATCGACTCTGCCTTGCCGCGAGTACATTCCTATTATGCGTGACTCTGAATCCAAAACACTTCGTATTAAGAAAACTGTCTACTGTAATGTGTTCCAACTATATATTAGGAAGAAATCCATACATCAGATACGAATTATTTAATTGGGTGAATACGGGGTTACCCCTGAATTATGTAATCACACAAAGGTGGGGCCTTGCATAACACCGCCGTTATACACTCCGAATACTATCCCAATTATCCGGACCAATCCAACTTGGCAGTATTTAGTATTTGATTGACTCGAGTGCGGTATCCGACTCGCAAAGACGCGATGCTGCGCCACCTCAGCTTGCAGCACCCGGGAGCGCGGCCTGGCTAGAATCTGGATGCGACCTTGTTGGTTGGGTAGCCACCAATTTGATGTTTTGCTCAATTGCCTTGGCGGGCGTCATTGCGATATACACAGCAATCAATGCATAACACAGATTGGCATGCCACATTTGCACTTAGTGCCCGGACATCGACGTCACTCTCGATCAGGAATAGAAGCCATGTCATAGTACTTGGGGTTATCGGTTGGGAAGCAGCGTCATTTACCTTGTTTTGATGTGCGATCAGATATCGAGTTTCGGGGCCCGGCCAGCGGAAGAGATTCCATGTCCGGCAGTCATGGCCATTGGTGGGTGGATGGACGATCTTTGCTCCTCTCGACAGTCATCATATTGCAAGGTTGCCTTCTCGTGTTCAACAAAGAAGCCATAAACGAAGTATTAGGAGGGTCTACCCAAAGTATTGGGCTAGGACCAAATGGAGGATGACTTTGCTAAAAATAAGCAGTAAACCCTCCTGCCCTCGATTTCCCATCGGCGTCCCCTGAAGATTGAGGCTGTGAAGTTGGCCGAGGACCCCACCACCAACTGGCTGCTAGTCAGTCTAGCGGTACCGGATGGTATGCATTTGTGTGGTCTACGGCGGCTGCTTGGTTTGACAGAAAAGCCCGAACATTTACGCTAGAGTTTCTCGCTAAAAGAAAGCGAGGATGACTTGAAGGAGACGAGAGAGAGAGAACCCACTGAAGAGAAAACAGAATCTCGTTCTGTAGATCGTTCGGAAATCCGAGACAGCTGGCAGGAAAAAGAGAGAGAACGAAAAGAAGAAAGAAAAAAGAAGAAAAAAGGAGGCCCGACATCCCCCCGACTACCTATGTACAGCTACTACTGGACCAGACGGGTTCTGTTCAGGAAACCCGCCATAACGGAAACGTGTTTGTGTCACTTGTAAAGCTCGTATGCCGGAATATCAGGTGGGGGAAGGGGAACCGGGGGGGTTGGCAACGAATGGTAAAATATGTACATAGCGATGAGATGATGACAGGGGTTCAGCAAGCAATGTAGATGATACTGCACCGACAGCACAGAACATCCTATCAATCAATGTACGTCAATACAAAAAGACCTATCCCGTCTACTCTTCTACTTGTCTACTCTAAGGTATTCATCAAGTGTTGAGCTTAAGCACACATACGCCAAAGGCGGGACGCTCCTGATCATTTAGGCATTACGTAATAGGAAGTTGCAAGTGTTGAAGAAGGCTGAAGCAGGATCAGCTGGATACTCAAGGTATCTACAAATCTATCTACCGTACAATGACGAACAAGTAGAGCACACTGTACCTACCTACGCTATTGAATGTCGCTGTACGAATTGGATGATGCCATGTTGTTGTGGTAAAGGCTATTGTTGTTGTTGTTGTTGTTGTTGTTGATGATGGGTGGGAGGAGATGGGATGGAGGGGCTGATCGATCCACAGCCGTGCGGTGTGGTAGGTGTGGTAGGTATGGTGGGTGGTATTGGTGCATTCAGGTGCAGCTACGGTTATGCGATGCGATGTCCATGCAACCAATCCAGTCACCAGTTCCACGGGATGGGGCTTTGTGTATCGCAACAGCCGGTCCGGTAGGTACTTGCCAGATTGTTCACCTTCCTGTCCTCGAGCATGGAAGGAAGTAAATAGTTGGCCAACCTGAGGATCATCCTGCAACAGCAAGACCAGCTGACTACTGCTGACAGAATTGAAAGCAAAGGGCAGTCGTTCAAGCGACTACCCAGCAAGCCAGCTACTAAGAGACGCATGGATCCATAGACGATAGGTGTGTTGTTGGCCTCAAGTCGGGTGAAACAGATCAAAACTCAGCATCTCCAGCCAGTCAGCAGCCTAGAAGTATGGACCCTTAACCTTAGGCCAACCCGGACCTTGGACAGCGGGCTGAGATCCAGTAGTACGTCGCGGCCTAGCGTAGGTCGTGGAAATCGTCACCGCCCGGCTTGGGGGCCCCCCTGTGCTCTTTCTCGCATAGCAACTTGGCTTTGGACTTTGGAGCGGGAGAGAGAGAGAGAGAAAGAGAGACGGAGAGAGAGAGCCACCCACGGCACGCCTCCAGCTAGTTGGCCAGCTAGCTCTTAGTTAGGTGTATGTAGCCTTAGGCGGGAGTCGAGTAGGCACCACCTCCTCTTACACTACGCAGGAAGACTGGATATATCCCCAGCCCCCATTAGAGAGAACACTAGAAAGAAGGAAAAAAGAAAAGAGAAGGCTGTGTAAGCAGTTATGTGTGTATGTATGTACGTACTTGGATGTACGTACTTGGATGTACGTACTTGGATGTACGTATATATGTCAATACATGAAGATATGGGTAAGTGTGTTAGGTAGTCTTCGTAGATCCAAGAGGGTATTGCAATAAAATTAATGCAGTTACGAGTTACGAAGATACCTTAAGTAGGTATAGTACAGAGCAGTAGCAGTAGCAGTTGTAGGTGAGTGATCAGTAGGTAGTACTTGCAGCAAAATCAGCCAGGGGTAGCAACCGGGGTGCCAAGACTGTCCTAGTGCACAGTAACTGTCAGTAAACTGTGAAGTGACCTTTACCTGCCCAGCTTTGAAAGCCCATCAAGACAAAGACGGTCCCCCCCCCCCCCCCACCACCCAGCCAACTACTAGAAGAATGAAAGAGAAGTCAACATAAGCCTTCTCCTTCCCCCTTCCTCTTCTTCACTTCCTCCAATCTCCAATCCCAGAATACCCTCGTTTCTCTCTCTTGATACCCTTTTTTGCTTGCGAGCGAGAAAAGCAAAATTCTGAATTAGACTCTCTGCCCTGACATTTCTGCTCAAAACCCCCCACCACCACCAACCCGGGTCCTTTTCTGCCGTCTTTCTCAACTAGACTACACAATGTGGTACGTTGAGCAACTACCCCTCTCCCTCCCTATGGTAACCTCTGCTGCTGTTCTTCCTGCGCACGTCGCTGGGACAAAGCAAAACTACCAATTCTCTCAAATGGAAAACCTGGCCATGCTAACCTGTTGTCTACTTGCAGTGGAATTTTTGGATACGTCAACGTAAGCGAATTGTCCTGCTTCAACCCGACCTCAGCACCTACAATGCCATCGTCATGGAGGGGGGAGTGGCGGTCGAGATACCCCTCTACCCAGATGTCGGTGTGCAACCAAGCGCGAGAACTAAAGAATTAACCAAACTTCCTCAATCTAGTACCTGGTGGAGCAATCCCGAGGCGACATCACCCAGTGCCTGATCAATGGTTAGTCGTTTTATCCTATGCTCGAGCTGATCCAGTCAAATTCAGCCGAGTCGTTGCTAATACACATGTTTCTCTGTTACAGGCTTATCACGCCTCGAGTACCGTGGATATGATTCGGCCGGTCTCGCCGTCGATGGCGACAAGAAGAACACCGTCATGGCCTTCAAGGAGGTCGGCAAGGTCGCCATGCTCAAGGCTTTGATCGAAGAGGAGAAGCCCGACATGACCAAGATCTTCGATTCGCATGCCGGTATCGCCCACACTCGATGGGCCACCCACGGTCCCCCTTCTCGGCTGAACTGCCATCCCCACCGGTAAAAGAACCTCGAGCTATACTTAGCAACCAGCTTACGAAGCTTTTAATCTAATGGCGTGCTGACCCCCCCTTTCTCTGGCAGCTCCGACCCTAACTGGGAGTTCTCCGTCGTCCACAACGGTATCATCACCAACTACAAGGAGCTTAGGACTCTCCTGAGCGCCAAGGGCTTCAGGTTCGAGACCGAGACGGACACCGAGTGCATTGCCAAGCTGGCCAAGTACCTGTACGACCAGCACCCATCCATCGACTTCGTCGACCTGGCCAAGGCCGTCATCACCGAGCTCGAGGGTGCCTATGGCCTGCTGCTCAAGTCGGTTCACTACCCCCATGAGGTCATTGCTGCTCGCAAGGGTTCTCCCCTTGTCATCGGTGTCAAGACCCAGAAGCGCATGAAGGTCGACTTTGTCGATGTCGAGTACTCCGAGGAGGGTGCCCTCCCCGCCGAGGCTGCGTCTCAGAACGCCGCTCTTAAGAAGACCCCCGGCGAGTTCCTCTCGCCCAACAACAACCTTCTGGGTGCCCCTGACAAGTCGCTTCTGCACCGCTCGCAGTCGCGTGCTTTCATGACCGACGATGGCATGCCCATGCCCGCCGAGTTCTTCCTGTCCTCCGACCCCTCGGCCATTGTCGAGCACACCAAGAAGGTTATGTACCTGGAGGATGACGATATTGCCCACATCCACGAGGGCTCCCTCAACATCCACCGTCTCAAAAAGGCCGACGGCACCTCCAACGTCCGTAACATCCAGACCCTCGAGCTTGAGCTCCAGGAGATCATGAAGGGCAAGTTCGACCACTTCATGCAGAAGGAGATCTTTGAGCAGCCCGAGTCAGTCGTCAACACTATGCGTGGACGTCTGGACGTCGAGAACAGGACCGTCACCCTGGGTGGCCTCCGCTCATACATCGCTACGATCCGTCGATGCCGCCGTATCATCTTCATCGCTTGTGGCACTAGTTATCACTCTTGCATGGCTGTTCGAGGTGTATTCGAGGAGCTTAGCGAGATTCCCATCGCAGTTGAGCTCGCCTCCGATTTCCTTGACCGACAGGCTCCCGTCTTCCGTGACGACACCTGTGTCTTCGTTTCTCAGTCTGGCGAGACTGCCGATTCCCTGATGGCTCTCCGCTACTGCTTGGAGCGTGGTGCTCTGACCGTTGGTATCGTCAACGTTGTCGGTTCCTCCATCTCTCTCCTCACCCACTGCGGTGTCCACGTCAACGCAGGTCCTGAAATTGGTGTTGCCTCTACTAAGGCCTACACCTCGCAGTTCATTGCCATGGTCATGTTCGCCCTGTCGCTTAGCGAGGACCGTGCCTCTAAGATTCAGAGACGCCAGGAGATCATGGAGGGTCTCGGCAAGGTCTCTGAGCAGATCAAGGCCATCCTCCAGCTCGACCAGCCCATCAAGGAGTTGTGCCAGAGAACTTTCAAGAATCAGAAGTCCTTGCTTCTTCTCGGCCGTGGTAGCCAGTACTCCACTGCTCTGGAGGGTGCCTTGAAGATCAAGGAAATCTCCTACCTGCATTGCGAGGCTGTCATGTCGGGTGAGCTGAAGCACGGTGTTTTGGCCCTGGTTGATGAGAACCTCCCTATCATCATGATCCTTACCCGGGATAGCCTCTTCAAGAAGTCTCTCAACGCTTACCAACAAGGTATGTATTCCTTTTCCACTTGTATCGTGTGAAATATCGCTAACTAAATGTATAGTCGCTGCCCGTGGTGGCAAGCCTATCGTCATCTGCAACCCCAGTGATGAGGAGTTCCAGAACCAGGAAGCCGAGAAGATCGAGGTGCCCAAGACGGTTGATGTGCTTCAGGGTCTCCTGAACGTCATCCCTCTGCAGTTGATTGCTTACTGGCTGGCGGTTATGGAGGGTCTTAACGTGGACTTCCCCCGTAACCTGGCCAAGTCGGTCACTGTCGAGTAAGCGAAGTCAGATATCTGGCATTTCAATAAAATGAGGTCTCTCACGTTATGGAGTTGGCTGTAAACGGTATACTTTCGGTTGGCGATGGGGTTTGGTTTGGGAAAAGACTATACGATCCCATGTCCTATCAGACATGGGGCGGCACGAGCCATGATGATAAGAGGAAACAGTGTCTAGGCCATATTGGTCTATTGGCCTATTACATGTCTATGAAGGACGAAGAGAAGGAAAAGTAGACGGACCCAAGTCTTGAGCTTAGGTCGTCACGATAATCGTGGGGTCTTCCGGGGATGGGGGAGGAAGCATACACAGCTTATATCCGATTAAATGTCGGTCACTATAGCATTCTGAATGAACTGCCAACCAATCAATTATACTATGCTGCTTCTTTACATTGACGTTCATCACTTTGGTCACGAAACAATTCGAACGACATGGTGAAGCTTTGGGAACTGCAATGGTATCTCATTATCATGTGGGCAACTGTCACTAGACTACTCTATGTACAGCGGCAGAAGTCTCGTAGCGTCGTAGTAGATCAACCGCCGGCATGATCCATCTTCACGCCCTCCAGCAAAACCCCAGAAAGAACATACCCTCCCTATAGCCTCCTCATAGAACCAAGTTTTGCTTTGCCTTTGCTGACGCTCCTCCAACTCCTGCCTGTCCATGTGCTGCTATCCCAGCATATCCCTTTTGCTCTTAGCCGTAGTCGAGTGTGTGATAGCGAAGCGTGCAACAACAACCAGTCCGACCTCCTTTTTCATGAAATCAGATCTTGAGTACGCCACGCAGGTTTCTAACCCTAAACCCAATTTCGCCTTGCTTTCCTTTGTCGATGTCGAATGTGGTTCGTTTCGCTTATTGGCGTCAAGAAGAAATGAGTAAAGGGAAAGAATCAGAAAAAGTACAATAAAAGTAAGTAAAAAAAACAGAACGGAAATTCAGGTGGTTGCATTTTTGTATGCAACCGCCTTCTTTTGTCCAGGGGTATATTTCGCAATTGTATGATATGAATGATTCAATCCATCCATCCGCGGCTCGGAGCTGTTCTCCGACTAGCTGCTGTGTGTGTTGTGTCCCCCGTCCACTCCTCCCTCCTAAAAAATATTCATCGTTTGTATCTGCATTCCCTTCCTCCCTTCCCCTTTCCGGCCAAAATGACATGTGTTTATGATTGGTACCACTCCCGTTCCCTCTCTTTCAATATACACCTGTGCCCCCCAAAAAGAAGGGCGGACAGAGAAGCATGTATGGTATCATTGGTAGAACTCCTTTCGCTGATTAAAAACAAATTTCACTTCACCGGAGGGGGCTCGCAACCCTCTGGCTCTCAGACGCGCCACCTCGGCTTGTTGCTGCTGTCCTGGTCCGAGGAAGAAGCGGCACTACTCAGCTTGCGTACGGTCGGGCGCAGGGCAGAAATGCCAGCTTGTAAGCCCGCGCGTGCATGGCCAACGCTACCAGGGATAGGTGGCGTGACAGACGTGCTCGTCTTCAAATGACTAGGTTGGGGGAGCATGCTCGTGCGTCGGGAAGCGGCCATGGAACTAGCCGGCCGCCTCGTCTCGGCCATCTGGCTCTCGGGCCTGCCGGGCGGGTGGAACGAGGCACGTCGGTTACCCAGCGTCGACATCGAAGCCTTCGAGCTAAGACGCGGCCTCGCCGGGCTCAGCGTCTGCTGTGAATAAGGGCCGGGCGAAGACAGGATCCGATCCCGGAAACTCATCCGCGACCCGCTCGGCCTGGGTGGGGTGACCTCGGGCATGGGCGATGCCGATCCGTCTCGGCCATTTGGTGTGCGAAGCATTGGGATCTTGGAGGTTTGAGAATTGGGAGTGAGGGCCTGGTGCATGGCCGAGCCGGAGCGAACCGGGGTCGCGCTCCTCTTCGCGTATGGGCTTGGGGTCGTGAGAGTCAAGGGCTTGAAGTTGTGGCCCACATCCAAGTCCCGTGTGTTAGCCGTGTTGCTCCACCGAGGTCGGTTATCAGCAGCATTGGAGACCGACCGCGGCGCACGACTGCCGAAACTAACGGGGGTGGCGGAAGAGCTCCGAGGCGGTGTGAGGCCGGATGACGGCGAGGACAGTGTAGAGACGCGGGAAGCTACCGGCCTCCTGGTGATATGGGAGGGCGGTGCCAAACCGGTCGTCCTCCGCGCCGATGTGGGCTGCGGGAGCTGGCTTCCTGTGCTGCTAGACCGGCTCTTACCTCCATAGGAAGTGAAAGGATCCAAACCGAGGTTGGACATAACGACCGACGACGGTGGAGAGCTGCCCGGCGTCTCATTGCCGCTAGCAATGGTAGATCTATCATTAGACAACAGGCTGGAGATGGAATCTCGTAGAGTTTGTCCTTTTCTGTCGGTTTGGACTTCCTCTAGTATAGCATCCAACTCCTTCATCTGCTCCTTGACGTCTTGCCACCCTGTCTGCATCTCGGTGTGCAACCGTAGGATTTCCCCGTTAACGGTAAGCCGGCCCTTCACGCCTCCGTCAATAATGGACAGAACGCGCTCAATCGCAGGCCCATAGTGCATCTTCTTGGCCTCATAGCCCTCTATTCTCTTACCCAGCGTGGGTGCGTTCGTTAGGTGCATTCCAGTGTCCACGGCTTCCCGTAGCTTGGCCACACTCCTTTCGACTGACTCGATCATCTTCTGGGCTTGACGTCCCGCATTGCGGAAGACGACAATCCATCTGTCCTCTCCAAGTTCCTTTCGCAAAGACTCGGCGTCCTTTTCCAACTTCTTGTAGTTAGCCTCAAGTGAGGTTCTCCGCTCGTCAAGCTCCTCGCAAGCGGTTGGGAAGGACCTCGAAGCTCTGGCCTCAAATACGGATAGCCGCATCGGCAGGAAGTCTAACGAGGCTCGCAACGGCTGCATCCTAGCAAACAGACCAAGGAGACTCCCGTCGTCCTGCGTCATGGTGGGGGTCGCAGGCGAGGCTGGACTGAGTGGGAAAGGGGGCAGACTGAAGCGACTGTTACGCGCCCCTGCCGGTGGTGTTTCCTCCACTATGGTCTGGAGATCACCCAGGTCGAGGTTATCCCCACTGGCAGCTGCTATCAGTGACTTGTGCCTCCGTTCCTCCATCTCGAAAACCAGGCGAGTGAGTTCGTCCATCTCGTTCTGAATTTCGCCGAGAACGGTGTCCCATAGCTCTTCCCATTCCATCGCGATCTCGACCTGGCTCTTGGCCGTTTTCAGAGAAGTCCGTACCTTGGCCCATTCCGTAAGAATGGCCTCCATCTGCGTCACTGCTTTTTGGAGATCATCGCTGGAGACGTCGTTGATGTCGTCGCGGCACTGGACATCTTCAATAGCGGTAACGTAAACGTTGATGAGCTCCTCAAACCTGTGAATGGCGTTTTCAACGTCCTCGTAACCCTCTCTGCCACCTGCGGCTGCCCATTCGACATCGTCGTCACTGTCCAAGCCCCCGATCACATCCGTAGCTCTATATATCCACATCCGAATCTGTTCAGCCGCGTTGATCAGAGCTTTGGTGGCCGAATGGGCGGTTGGGATTGCCGAAATTCTGCCTGATAGTGATCCTGCATCTGGCAATTGCAACTGCGTCAGCTGCGCTAGCTGGTTGGCAAACGACAGTCTTGATATGGTATATATGGACCCCGGCCGCTGGAGGCCGAGTGGGTTGAAGTACGAGCTGGCATCTTTACTGAACTCGGCGGACGTAGTTCCCCCAGGCGGCGTATCCTTAGGCAATGGGGGCGGTGGGATCTCGCGCTCGATGTGTTCGCGTCTAGTATCCGCCAGAGCTTTTGTCCCGTTGCCATTGGTGTGGTCGGGAAGTCGGTACTTGTTCGTATCCATGTCCAAGGGGGCAGCGGCAACAATCTCCGGGAGAAGGTCGGGCTTCGCAGCCGGTTCCTCTGCCTCGAGCGGCGGTTTCTGGGTGTTGGGTTGCGTTTCTGTCGGCTTCTCTTCGTCGTGTTGGCCCTTTCTCGAAAACAGGCTGCTGCGGCTCGACTTGGATCTCAGCAGCTGAAGAGGAGCACCCGCACCCTTCCAGGGGCGACCGCGCCGTTCAACGTCAGCCGCGGAGCTGTTAGCTTGGTGCTGTAAGTCGAGCAGTCGAAGTTGGTCTTCAGGTAGGCGGCCGACGTTCGCGGGCGAGGGCAATAATTGCCTGGGCGCCGATCCTCCACCACCAATACCAAGAGCTTTGAGGCGCGCTGCTAGACCAGGGGAAGGTTTGCGCGGGTGAGTCTGCGAGTTGTGGCGGCTAAGGGGTGAGGGCTTGCTGCCTGACGATGTTGTTTTTGGTGTTGTCGCAACGAAAGAGGTGGCGGGCTCATCGACGTGCTGGGATTCTAGATCAAGCGGGCCGAGCTTCAACAGGTCGTTTGGCACGTCGGAGAATGTCAGGCTGTCTGGTTCGTAGGCTAGGTCGGTATCGGCATCATGGTGACCTATCACATTGGGTTTTTCGGGGCGTTCTGGCGGCACCCTAATGGATACGTCCGTGGGTTCCTCCTGTTCTTGCTGTTGCTCTTGCTCCTGCTCCCTCTGGAAATTAGAAGAAGGAACCCATTGCGCTGCAGACCCAGAAAGGATCGGGTCTGCCGCGTGAGGTAGGCCTGTCATTTACACTGGATCGCCTGCCAAACTGCGGACCAATTTGGTAAGCTCTGAGCGATCGGGCTTGGAGTTGGACACTGGAATCCCCTCTACGATAGGCCCAGTTTCTCTGGGCTCGCTACCTAATTGCAATCTCCAGGTACCTACGGACCCTGGTCAACGACCGGGGAGGTAGGCCGTCAGTCAGTGAGAGTAGAAGGTGATTGCGGCGTGCCGTCACTTTCAGGCTGTTGTGCTTCTGGAACGTGAAAGGTAATTGAGGTAAATGACACGCGAATGTTGGCCCGCCACTACCGTACGCAGCTGTGGAGAGCTTGATACGTTGGCGAAGATGACTGGGTGCGTTCGCGTTCTGGCTGCAGCATGCAAGGCGGCGCATGGATTGCAGGATGGAAGAGGTTGCGCGCTGTGTGGCTCGCGACTGGCGACTGGCGAGCAAGTGTTGAATCAGTGGAGTCGGGGATGCCCTGGGACGTCCTGGGATGATATCAGGCGCATTTATCCATTACCAATGGGCAACAGCTGTGTCGGAATCGCAAATGGGTGGTTTTGAGTTTCGTTTCGTCTCAACTTAAAAGGGAAGCCGTCGTACGTAGTTGGATGGGTTTTTTTTTTGGAGGGAAAATGAGATAGTTCCGAAGGCGTAGAAGGTTGACAGTTGGAGTTGATGGTTGGGCTGGATTCTCCCAGTTGAGAAACACACGAAGACAAAACCGCAAGGCGCGCGAATAGGGAAATTCCAAGTGAAACAAGTGTCAGAAAGGAGCGACAAGAAATAGAAACAAAGGTGTATCGCAGTCACCCTAACACATGCGAATGTGTTTTTTGATGTCCTACTTTCCAAAGCAAGCGGCGAGGTTGGCCTGGAATGGAACTAGGCGACACGACTACATGGGAGGGGGGGAAAAGAGACTTGAGGCGTAACGGGCATGTATTATGTGTTGGCGACAACAAGAGAGTAAGAGAAAGAAAGAAACAAACTGAAAACTTGCGTCGCACACAAAAACACACACGCACACACACTCAAGAGGGTTTTTTTTCCTTGTCCCATTCGCAACGGCAACAAATCTAGTAGTAGGTTACATAGCTGTTTGCTCAATAGCGACCTACCCTACGGGCCTGATAATCAATAGCTTCATTTCTCGTCGTCTGGCCCGGGAACGAAGAAGTACGACGTAACCCACTCACTCGTCAACCTTGGACCGGCTGGATGCCAATCTTCGTCCCGCGAGCCAGGCCTTTCCCAGCACGACCTTTCCTCCAGTCACATCGCCGGCTTCTCTCTGCTACTTCCTCATCTGGCTGTTCAATAATGTGACAATGCATTTGCTCCACGGTGACCACTACCCTGCAGACGAATCCCCGGACTAAGAAGCCAGGCCAGCCCAAGGATCGGCCGCCATCGCTAGGGGGTAGTGCGCAATCGAAATTACACTGGCCAGTACATGGTCATGTCCGCGGGCAAAAGTTCGCAAGAATTCATTGTCAAGACACTGATTTACAAACATGAACCACTCCCCAAACACCGCAATGCGAAGTCAAGGGTGATTGATGATGTTCGTATGTTGGAAACCCCAATTCAGTCCTTTGTTTTCTTGACTCATCCCGCAGAGGGCACTTGTAGAAGTACATATCCGAGCTAGCAATATAATGTACAGTATATGCAGATCATGATGCGTCATTAGAATCCCCCTCCAGTCTGGAAAAGCGGTCTTCGGGCCTTACGTGATGATGGGCGTGATGTTTGTATGAAACTGCCAAACGTCAGAGAGATGTGAGGTTGAACACTTAATTGCTGAGATGTATAGCCGGGGCCCTATAGCTTTAGGGGTCCTCTATCCCTGTTGCCCACGCGGGTGGGATCGACTCTGCAGCTCTGCTCTCCTGTGCATACAACATACTGCATGGGATATATCATTGAATATTGACATGAACAGTTTCTTATGATAAAATGTTTTCATAGGCCTGAACACGTTGTGCCTATTGATGAATTACTTGCAGCAGCAGTTGGGCACTTTCAACATTGGGTTCTGGAACTGATCACCACTGATGCAGTGTAATGTCAGTTATGTAGGGTTGGTAAGTAGGTGCACGGCTGGGAAAGGCCGTGCATCTCGGCTAGCAGTGGAGCTCCTTTCCCTTTCGGCGGGCGGAAAGTGCGATACCCCTGCAGCTGGCTCGTGGTAGGCTGGCAGATTGCCTATTCCGTAGAATGCACTGACGGCAGTTTCTATTACATTAAGTAGTTGGCAGAGAGTCCAAAATAAGATCACCAGTACGAAGTGGTGGGAAGCTCAATGATATAGCCTTTCATGTAACGCTACTTACTACTAGAAACCAGAGGGATGGGGTAAGGATAGCCATGCGATCGTTTGTTTATAAGTAAGGTTTCTTGCTCTTCCGTGTGCACTTAGATGTGCACATACATATCCACACAGGTAAAAGTGAAACATTATAGGACTATTTGAACTGTCGTGTGCCCTAGGGGAAGTCTTGCCAGGATCATGAATAGCAGATATGGCAGTTTTACAGTGCCTCCCTTTGTGCTGAGTTCGGAGAAGGAAGCTGGATTGAGTCGCTATGGGGTCCCAGTACTCCGAACTCAGTACTGTAATATAACAAGTGAGATTGCGTTGCTCCCACATCGGGGTGCATGGTACCTTGCATACCCGAGTGAGAGGAACCCAATATTTAAACCCGTTATAGTTATAGCCTTGGTGGTGGCGCAAATTGAGAGATGCCATCCCTGACAATGTGCCTGGCAATACATTCAGTACTATTATCAATGTGACCTGCACGCACACTGCAGGTGTCGCAGACGTGGATGCAGTGGTGTGAGCCCAACGCTCTTCTTCGGTAGAAGCCAGTCAACAACCAGGTTAATTCTGTGAGCATTGAGTCCAATAGCACTCGTCAGGTTGCAATATTGGTCAGAGGCACATAAAGCAAGTCAATGAAGAAGAGCAGCAACGAGGAGTGGTAATGCCAGAGGTTGCAACGGACTAGTTTTGTGCCGAGCGTCATAAATGTATATCCGAAGTATGTGGATGAGGAGGAATACATACCTATGTACATGGGATCCCGAGAGAGCCGGTCAAATGCCACACTGCATACAATATCTATCATATGTGTCAACGTGCTCCTTCTGATAATTCCTCCGGTATAAAAATAGGTACAAGAAGTTATCAAGCAGTAATGAAAGGCAGCATGACTACTCCGTACACCCACCCAAGAGCTTCAGACAGAAATCTCCGTATGACGTACAGCCAGTAGAAAGAAGACAGCAACATGAGATGGTTACTGGATACGAATGCGATGCCTGCAGCAGCGGCAAGCCCCGGGGAGCTCAGCTGGTCCTGGTGCCTGGGTGCTGGTATGGATCTCTTGAAGAGACACGTCGCTGGCTCAATTTCTAGGGGTCCACAGGGCTCTAATGAAGCGCTGCACAGGTACATGTAGGTTACAGGTAATTACCACGTGGGAACACAGTCCTTTGTGCCCTTTGTGCTGACAATGGGCAGTGGAGGTGGTCACCACTCACACTCGGAGGGTCGTGTGTCAACTGAAGCAGGAAGCAGCAGCACACCCGGGAACTGGAACTGAAACTGGAATGCCCCAGCATATTTGGATAGGAATAAGTCGTGTTGCGTTGCCCGGACAGTCGGGACTAACAAAGGCTACCGAGGACCTGGCTATGATATCAGTTGTCTCACTCCAGTGTGTGCCACTGGCTGGCTGGTCTGACAGAAAACGGTATGTGCAACTTGCTTTTGACGACAGTATAGGCAACCAGTCACTAGGTAAATATATCTTGCTCTTCGACAAGTCAAATGCATCTGACTCGTATCTAAATCCCAGCAATATGTCTCTCTCTCTCTCTCTCTCTCTCTCTCTCGTTCACATCGAGCAGGCATAGCAAGATCAAAATAGAAAGTAAGTTGTTTCATTGGAACTCGGCTCCCCCACACACCCCGTTGCCGTAATTGACCCAGCGGCACTGACACTGTAGTGGCGGCTTCTGAGCTTGTAGTAGGTTAGTAGCCTGTCACTTGTGTAGGTTTAGCAGCACCACCCGCAACCCGGCTCAATTACATTCCTGAGAGGGGTCAGTTGCTCGCTGCTCTGCCACTCACATCATAGCATCGCATTGGTGAGTCGAGCCAACCCCTGACCCTGACTTTCTCTCTCTCAGGGCTCTCTGTCGATGATGTCTGTGTGCTGCTGTAGGTGCACACATTGACACATTGACACATTGACACCGGCCTGATACCATTTGATCTCGTCTCATCCGAGTACTGTACAGTTGGTACCCAATCAAATGGGTTTAATAAGAAGGTACGGAACGGAACATTGACATTGAACCCTTCTGAATAAATACATGTAATCAGTGTTGACAATTCTATTGACCTATCTGTTTGTCTGCCTGTCTGTCTGTCTGTCCTACCACTTTCAATTCCCGAGGTCCCCCAATCTGCCCGTTGCATTGGCGTAGCGTAACGTTCTTGTCCTTGTTCATGGCCATTCTTTCCATCCACTCCTTTTAGATTAGCTTCCAGGTAATCACCACTCACGCCTCACCTTGTCACCTGGACCCTCGACATATCCCTCCTCCTCCTTGTTGTCAACACACACTCCGCTTCCCCTCTCAACTTTTTTCTTCTTCTATTTTGTAAATACTGTACAAACTTGTGGTTCTTCAACCAAGCACTCTGTTGTTCATTCTTTCCACGCTCCTTTCTCTGATTCCTGATACCCCAAGAGCTGTATTTTTGCCGGGCTCGCCGACCCTACTGCCACGAGCTGCAGCTTCACTTCGCAACCACCCAAAACAACCTTGGATAAGCTCTCCCACCCATCATGGCTGCCACTTCAGGCCAGAATGCACCTCCCATCGTTCGCTGCGATTCGCCTTCGCCTCGGTCGGCTCCCTCGAAAGCAATAGAACCGAAACCCCGCATAGTTTCCAACGACTCTACCACTTCTCATGGTTCCAGCACAGATGGCTCCTACCGCGACTCGCTGGCCAGTCCCTCGCTCTCGCGCCAGTCCTCGGCCAGCTATGGGCGACAACCCGACGGTACCTTTGTGCACAACCCCAACCGGGCTTCGACGATGAGTTTCATGGACCGCCCGGTTCGGAGGGGGTATACAAGGCCCGAGGGCACCGAGTTTGCCGCCAGCGCCAAGCACAGAGAAAGTGTCCTGAGCCTGGGAAGCATCGCTCATCTACAGTACTACTTCGCTAGAACCGGGTTGCTGGAGGGAAAGGGGGGTCAGCTTGCCAGGAAGAGGAACCCGAGAGCCACATTGGATCTTTCGTCGGTCGATGCATCTTCGTTTCTCAACCCCAGGGGCACAGGGTCGGATGGCGATTCGTCCTATGCCTCGCTGAGCAGCAGCCCGGATTTCAACGGTATCGGAGGAGGGCCGATGGTCGAGTCTCCTACCGACGACCAGTCCGGGTATGACTCAGAAGGTATTGAGGATGCCGACCCGAACGTTCTACCGCCGACTACGAGCACCTACAAGCATCGGGAGAAGGTGATTCCCAAGCCACCCACCATTGAGGAGCTCAAGTCGGAGTTGAACAGCTGTCTGGACGCCGCGAGTCGGGTTCTACTACAGTCCATCTCCCCGGCAAATTCGCAGCCTACCAGTCCGGTGCCTGAAATTCCGTCGCGCTCGCCAGCTCCGCCTAACCCACAACCTGCCAAGCAGGGCTGGGATCAAGTTCAGGGCATGCAGATCCTCGACACTATGACGTTGGCGATCCGGGCAGCTAAGAACTTTTACACATCGCACGAGCAGCCGGAGATGCTGGACACTATCAGATCGGAGAGGGAGATCCGCGCAGACCTGCTTGCGGTCATGGAGACGCTCAAGCACATGGCTACGCGCAACTTCAACGGCGGCCCGCGCCCGGATGAGCGTGCTACCATGACTTCGTGGATCGAGGGCATCCGCGACATGCTGAAGAAAGAGGAAGAGATCGAGGAAGCTGAGCGTTTAGAGAGGCAAGGCTGGACATGGCTCCGAGGCGACTGGACGGGACGGGAGATTGAGAGAGAACTGGCTTTCTTGCGGTCTATGGAACCCGACGATGAGCCGCTTCCCGCTTACACGCCTGCCGCCCAGGCTACGGAACAGCCCACGCCATTCCTGGAAAGCCTGCAGAATGGAGTGCGACTGGTCAAGCTGCACAACGCGACAGTACGCAAATCCAAGAGACGATTTGGCGTTATCGGGTCGTACCATATCGACACACAGAAGCCCTACAGGTGCGCCGAGAACCTCCGGTACTGGATCAAGGCTGCTGAGCTCCGTTGGGAGGTGATGTTGAAGGTGGAGGTTATGGGTGTTGTTTACAACAAGAGCGAAGACGTCTGGGTGGAGTTCGAGGAGGCGTTGTGGAAGTGGTGCCGCAAGGTGCGCGAGGAGATTACGGCTGAGCTGATGACTCCAAGCTGAGACGGGACGGGGCGGCTCTAGACACAGTCACAAATTCATATTCTTTGGTGAAGATGGTCGAGGGGGCATGCTTTTGCCGTGGTGGTTTGTTGCGGATTTACGGACAGGTGTGGGTGCATTCAGGGAGGCGTGCAGGGAGGCGTGCAGGGAGGCATCCAGGGACAGGACACATTCAAGGACACATTCAGGGAGACAAAATTGCATCTCCGAGGCTTATTAGGTTTTGAAACGATATACCCCCCGATGACTGCATCAGCATCACCGAAGAGAGGAAGGAAGATATTGATTGGTCTTTCAGCTTTTTCTTTTCTTTTTCTTTTCCATAGAGACCATGGACACATTCACATACAACACAGCTCCGATGTTACAATTCGATTAATAAAGATTGTCATCTATAAAAACAAACTAGGATTTTCTTGTCAGCTCGGGTCAGCTTCATCTTATCTAATGACATGGAAGGAAGTCGTAGGTCGGCGTACGTAGAAGATGGATCTCTCATTACATCAATTGGCCGTTCCGATTGCTGTCAGTGTCAGTGTCAGCAGGCACTGCACTGCACTGCGGCGGCAGGGCGGATGTGGGATGTGCGATGTGGATCTATGCTGGACTTGGGTGGCCCAAGCTCCAAGCTCCAGCTCACTTCTTTACCTCTCAGGGCCTCAGGCCAGGACAGGCCAGACCCGGTCGGTGTCCGGCTGGGAAGTGGGAAGGCAGAACCGTGACGACGTCGTCTAGTGGTGCCAGTAGATACAACCAACCTACCTCCAGATAGATCAGTCCATCCAACCGAGCCTCACTTTCCCACAAGGCAACCATCCATCTTTCAGCCTTTTGACACTCACAACGTCTTTTTGACCTTGTTCTATTCGACGACCATCCCTCGCAATACCTAATTGAGCGACGCATCGTTAGCGACCGTTGCGGAAACACCTATCTACGTTCCCGCATCTCTCAGCAACCAGAACCATGGATCACCGTCCGCAAGCCTGGGGTCGTGTGAGTTAATCATGGACATCCGGCATGGCTCTTGGATCATTGGCTAATTACAATTACTGTATCGTGCATAGCCTCGTGACGATGTGTACGGCGCCTACGATGCTTCCTACATGCAAACAAACAACGGCCCGACACAGCACACACAACAGCCCATCGTGACAGGAACATCCGTCGTCGCCATCAAGTTCAAGGATGGTGTAGTCATTGCCGCCGATAACCTGGGTGAGTACCTGTCCTGCTGGGCTCCCCCCCTCCCTCGCTCTTTCCCTCGCCTTGCGTTGCTAACACAAGCCTCTTCGAACAGCCTCGTACGGTTCCCTCGCCCGCTTCACCGACGTCAAGCGCCTGCGCAAGTTCGCCGGCACCTCGGTCATCGGCTTCGGCGGCGACGTCTCGGACATGCAGTACCTCGACCGCCACCTGACGGAGCTCTCCATCGACGAGGCCTACAAGTCGGACCCGGGCCACTCGCTCAACGCCCGCAACCTGCACAAGTACCTGTCCAAGCTCATGTACCACCGCCGCTCCAAGTTCGACCCGCTCTGGAACTCGCTGCTGGTGGCCGGCCTCGACGACGACCAGAAGCCCTTCCTCGCCGCCACCGACCTGCTCGGCACCACCTTCACGAGCCCCTCGCTGGCGACGGGCTTCGGCTCCGTCCTCGCCCAGCCCATCATGCGCCGCTACGCCCCCGACGAGGAGTCGGCCGCCAAGCTCACCCAGGAGAAGGCCGTCGAGGTCATCAAGGAGTGCATGAAGGTCCTCTTCTACCGCGACGCCCGCAGCATGGACAAGTACAGCATCGCCGTCATCACCAAGGACGGCGTCGACCTCAAGGAGAACGAGCAGCTCGAGAACCAGAGCTGGGCCTTCGCCGACAGGATCAAGGGCTACGGCACGCAGACAGTCTAAGATTAGGGGGGGAAGATACCCTGCAACATGGGGGATGCATATGTATTTCTCATGATGAATTAGAGAGCTCTTGACGATGTACGATACCGCCCCAAGCGTTACTCCCTGTAGCGTACGGCTCATGATTGATCTCGCGAGACCCAAGGGAATGAATCATAAGACGTCAATTGCTATGGATTTATGAGGCTCGCGTTAAAACGGTCGCTGGACACCCGCTGCGTATATTGATTGATACCTTTCGTAATGATTTCGAAATCTAGAGATTTGTCTTAGGCAACACACCAGGTGTTTATCCAGTTTGCAGCGTCTTTTAGGCGGGGTAGAGTAAAATGCTCCCAAGACCAACAGATGTTGTATAATACTTCATAGTTCGTCGTGAAGTCTTGCCAGTATGAATGTGTAAATAATTATGTCGCAAGAATGTTGATGTTGTCAGGGCAGGATCATGTGTAGACCTTACCTAGAAGCTAGGATGTCACAGGCAAGTACGCATCAAGTACAGAGATAATTGTCGGCGCAGTCTCAGGATATGCTGACTTGATAGCAGCAATATCCGCATAGGACACATTCTTTCCTCATATTATGTTTTGTCTACATGTAGGTATTCACTGAAGTTCGCTTCAAACCAGACGGTGGTGAATGCAACCAAAAATTATTGTAGTTTTCTTCCCTGGCCCCTACCCCTGCGTGGAGAGAGTTCATTCATGTCCTTCATGTTGTTGTGTCTAAGCTGCTTCGTAACCCTCCCCCCCTGAAGACATATGCATACGCCCACAATACGCCGCCGACAAATGCTAGGTATCGTATCAAAGCCAAACCACAGTACGCCAAAGCCATGCATGCAATAGCTCCTTATTTCAAAAATAGAATCGTGGGGAAAACCAACTCGCCATCCCCAAATGCAAAGACTTTCCCGTCTCAGCACCTCCCTCCCTCCTTTATACCTTTCTCTGCCCAAGTAGATCAGCTAGAGCGGCATCAAATCAATCCTCTGCTGGGCACCACCCGCGCCACCATTCCGCCCACCTCGATTGGACATGAAAGCACCAGAGCCACCACCAGACCGGGACGATGTTCCAGTGGACGACCGCTTGCCTGTGCTTGCCCTTTTCGAGACGCCGCCGCCGCCACCACCGGATTTGCTTCCCCGGGAATAGCTGCCTGAGCTCTTGCGTGGGCCCGACCGCTTGCCCTTGCTGTAGGAGCCCTTTCCGCCACGTGCCGCCGACCCGGATGCTCCGGATCGCCTCCTCGAAGATGTCGATGCGGTTTGTGACCCACGCATCATGACGTCTAGTTCTTCCTGCCAGTTCTCAGCGGGGGGGTCTTGTCGGCGTGAAGGACCCCCAAAGTATCTCGAGTCCTCCCCCTCATCTTCCGAATCGCCCATTTCCTCGTCCTCGGTAGACACCAGATCCACAACGCTCGTATCCATGACTTGCCGGGGTTCAGGTGTGTCCGTGTCCGCTCCCATTATATTTTTGTAGCGTCCTTGAAGCTGCTTCACTAGGGGTATGAATTTGCGGCCATACGATGCGACCTTTGACGGCTCTATGTTCGGTATCCGCTTCATAGCTTCCAGATCGGTTGTCCACCCCAACGCCATGTCCCGAAGCTGCTGCACGGAGAAAATGGGCTGTCGAAGGTGCTTGTCGTTCTGGATCTCTTCTGCGAGGTCGGTAGCTTGTATTTGGAACTCCTCAACCAGTGCCGAATGAACATCATCCAAGGGAGCAAGCTTGGCGTCCTGCCGTATTGGTGGGCCAACCGGCGCTCGCCTCTGCGGCCTCTTCGCAGTCTGCATTTCTTCAAAATCATCATCGAAGTCATTGAAGTCGTCATCATCATCGGACAAGATTGTGGCAATTGCTTTGCCCTTGCTCTTGGCCTTGGTTTTGCGTGCCTGCATAGGGGAAGAGACAATAGTCGATGGAGGAGCCGCCGTCGCTGCCACAGTCTTCTTCTTCCCCTTGGGCGCCGAAGCTTGACCGCCAACGCCTTTAACTTGGACAGTCAGAATCAGCTTTTTGCGCCCCGTCATGAAGGGGTTGGCATTCCTTCCAATCTAGTTCGAAATAGTTAGCGTTTGATGCATCAAATAAAGAATGATTGTTCATGTGAAACACGTACCTGGAAATATTGAACGGCCATCCGGTTACTCCGCTGGAAAACGTTCTTCTCGGCCAGTGCCCCTTCAGCTTGCAACCTGTCAATAACGCGGTGTATCTCATGCTTGGGGTTCTTCTTGGCGATTCCTAAGAACGGCTTGGCGTCATCATCCAGCGACTCGAGAGCCTTCTTCCGGTTGAGGCCCATGAGCAATTCAGTGCATTGATTGAGTGTGAGTTGACGTTGGGACCTGGTCATTTGCAAGGCTGCGACTGCAATGTCGGTGAAATCCTTACAGTCAAAAGTAGCACCCGTCTGGCAGTTGTCGCACGCCTTGTTACAGTCAACTTGGTTGAACTTTTCACCAAAGTAGCGGAGGATCTCAACACGCCGACAATCGCTTTGGTTATCAGCAAAAGCAGTCATAGCAGCCAGCATATTACGCTGTCGCTGTTTCTGCTGCTCGTTTCCTTCGCCGTCGTTGATCATTTTGCGGAGTTGCGTCACGTCTCCAAAGCTGAAGTATAGATAGCAAGCCGAGGGTTTGCCATCTCGCCCAGCTCTTCCGGTTTCTTGGTAGTAGCCCTCCAAGCTTTTTGGCATAGATTGATGAATGACGAAACGCACGTCCGGTTTGTCGATACCCATGCCGAACGCAATGGTAGCAACGACGACTTTGATGCGGCCTCTCTGCCATTCTAGTTGAACTTTGCTCTTGGCCTCTGCGGGAATCGAGGCGTGGTAATGATGGGCAGCAATGCCATGGTCCCTCAACTTTTGCGCAGTCGTTTCCGCATTCTTCCGAGATAAGGTGTAAACAATCCCTGTCTGCCCTTTGTACGTGTTGTTGATCAAGTCGGCAATCTCTACGATGGTGTCCTTTTCCTTCCGCCTTACTTCGTAGAAGAGATTTGGCCTGTTGAAGCTCTGCGAGAATTCCTCTCCCTGATCAATACCCAGGTTGTGTTTGATATCAACCATGACATTCTTCGTAGCGGTGGCGGTAAGGGCCATTACAGGAACTCGTGGGAAGTCCTGACGAAATGCACCAAGCTCTTTGTAATCGGGTCGAAAATCATGGCCCCATTGGCTGACACAATGCGCTTCGTCGATGACAAGACGTGCTAGATGGTTTCCCCTATACAAAGTACTGAGAGCGGTGTTGAAGGTACTGCTATTCCTGATCATCTCGGGGGTAACGTAGAGAAGCTGGAAATAATGATCCGGGTTTGGACCCTTCAGTGTAGCGATGATTTCTCTGCGTTCCTCTGCAGAACACTCTCCATTGAATACCCTTGCGGGTATATGAAGAGCCTGGAGGTGATGCACCTGGTCTTGCATCAAGCTGATTAAAGGAGACACGACAATCGTCACACCTCGAGTCTTTCCTGACTTAATCACCGCAGGAAGCTGATAGCAGAGGGACTTGCCGCCACCCGTAGGCATGAGAATAAAAGCATCCTTCCCCGCCAGGGTCGCGTTAATGGCTTCGAGCTGATTGTGGCGAAAGCCGCTCATACGGAAACGGTCCTTGAGTGCACGCTTGACTTCCGGCGACCACGGAAACTTCATGAGCTCAGGGGGTATTTTCGCCCTTGCAGACGAGCTAGCTGCCCTCTTATCTATTGTCGTCGTTTGTGAGGTAGAGCTCATATTTCCAGAGGTCGCTGACAGCGCGGGCCGGGTACGCTTTGGCGCTGTGCTTTCCAAGGACGACTGATTCAACTCAAACGTCTGGGCAACCTCTAACATGTCAACGTCATCGCCATAGTCGCTATCGCTCGCGTATGTCGGTGCTCGCCTGCTAGATGTTTTGGAAGGACTTAGTCGTCCAGTATTGTTTGAATTGGATGAATGCCTGGGCGGCGCAGGCTCATTGAAGTCATCGTCAATCATCATCTCCATTTCCATCTCATCCCAGGTAGGTTCGGATGAATGAGCTGCGGGCATTCGGCTATCTCTAGCGAGGTTTTCCCTTGATCCTAAGCGTTGGCTGTTGGCGATGAGAGGTCTGGAGTGAGGACGATCCTGCGGCGGATAGAAATCGGAAGTCGACTCAAAAGATGTGTCTCCTTCTGAGGGCATTTGGGTCTGTTTGATTACTTGACTGTTCCTAGCAGAGGCAGACATGGGCGCAATGCCCCGAGACGATGCCCACGCTGGTTCATGGCGAGCTTGTTGCGTAGCCTGAACGACAAAATCGGACGACTCAGGCGGTGCTTGCTGAGTATTAGATGTGGACGTCTTGTGTTGTGTAAATAAATCGACGCTGCTGATTCCAGCGCGCAAGAGTGACTCTGTTAGTGGTGCTTCTTGTTGTGCAAGTTCCATCTCCACTCCTTCAAGGGCATCCTCTATTTCGGCAATGCTCTCTTCCTCGTCCAAATCATCGTACTTGTCCATTATTTGCGATACGAAGCCATCTCTCCTGGCGACCAAGTCTCGATATGTTTGATGTGCGCTCACTACTTGATCGAGTGCAAGCCTTTGCTTCATTAACTGGTCTTTCTCCCGTTTCAGGCTGCCCGTTTGTTCCGCACGCGCTTGCCTGTTGACCAGGGCTGCACGGTAGGCTTCCCGGTTCTGTTGAAGCTTCTCTTCTATCAAGGCACGCCTGCTTTCAGTTATGGATGGCATATCCAGGAACATCTTCAGAAGTTTGTCTTTGGTCTCTTGGCTCAGCACAGGAAGTGCTTGGCTAGATACCGGTGTCTGAGAAAAGCTTCCACGATCGTCGTTACCCTGTGTCATGTCCATGGCCGAAGGCTCTGCCTGTTGAGTGCCGCCCTGCTGAGTAGAGGAGCCCGATGTCGTTTGCTCAACAGGCGATGTGTGCGAACGAGTCTTTGAAGGGGTGTCCGGAGCAATGATGGCAGTTGACGATTCGCGTCGCGGCCCTTTCCGATCTTTCTCATCGTTGGTCGAGGGAATTGAGATGATTGAAGAGTTGTGTGTATCTGGGGTTGCAAATTCGTCATCCGAATCTTGTATAACACGACTATCGTGTCTGGTTTTCCGTGACGGGTGAGACTTTTGTGGAGTAGAATGGTCGAAATCAACTTCCATCGCAGTATCAGCTTCTGTAGGACTCCCTGGCACCTCCAAGGCCACCGGAGTGGCTTTTGACTTTGTCTTCTTCGGCGATCTCGTGGGGGGTGATACATCAGTTTCCCCTTGTATTTCCACTATACTGTCCTCGAAAGCCTCGGATATCCTTGATATTGGTTGGACTTTGCCTCTACCAGTTCTACAGCTTGCGGATGCTTTGGAATCTACAATGCGCTGGCTCCTAGGTGTTTCCGGCCTCCGCTTCTTAGAGGACTTGGGAGTGGCATAGTCTTTAGGGACAATCCCAAAGATATCGGGAAATTCGTCGTCGTCGCCAATTAAGTCGGGTGATGTTGGGGGTTGAGCAATCTCATAGCTTTTGCGCTTGGTTCCACGTTGGGACTGCGCCGGCTCTGGGCGTGATGCGTGGCCCGCAGTCCATAGTCGTACATCATCACCGAATCCCACGGGATTGGAATCGGATGACGGATGGTCTGTCAGATCCAGTGCCTCCAGGTCGTCTTCGTACTCGTTCGAGGGAGGTGCTGGTGTTTCGGTCTTCTTGTCAAACAACCTCGAGCGAGGCGGAGATTTCCTCGTTCCTGTACTGGCGGTTCTCGAATTCGACAAGGAAACCGAGTAAGCTTGCTGTAGCCGACCGACACCGGAGGTTGAAGCTGGGGTAAGCAGCTGTTCCTGGTTGAAAACAAGACCGCGCTTATTGGAAGCCGAGTCTACGACGAGACGCCCCATGTCTTGCGTGTGACTCCCTCTGCCTCCGTCCACGCCCAGACCCTCCTGTGGTTGTGCTGCCGCGACCGTAGAACCATGGGCTCGCGGAACTCTGGTGACAGAGGTCGCCCTATTCAGACCCCTAGACTGGCTGAAATTGTCGGTTTCGGACGCTCCATTATCCTCGACGGGCGGTAAGGTCGGATACAGGATGGGTCCGCGTATTGATAGTTGACTTGATGCGTCGCGGGCCGGGGGGAGCAAGGGCGCGTTCGGGGCAGACAGAGCAACGTTGGCCAACAACCAGGTGAGATGATCGCGGAGGTTGTTGCGAGTCATGAAGCCGGCTTGGACACGTAAGCCACAAGCACCTCCATGGACTTTATTCGTAAAATGGTTCCTCAGATATTGATTGTCAAGTCGAGTTGAGCATCGCGCTGTGTCGTTGCGAGTTTTTGTTTGGCGGTTATCAATCGGTCATTCAATTCTCGAGCTTCCGCCTAGACGCGCCACTGCCCCACCAAAGACGCGATTCCCTCTTCTTGCCTGTGTCGCCCAGTCAGGTGACCACAATTGAGACCCTTGGTGGATTCTGATTGGTTTCCAGCATCTGCAGTAACAACCGACGTACATACTGTAGTGCACCTTCTACCCCTGCATATAGGTATCTACATGTATGTGATCAATGAGATAAATGATAAATGATGCAACTCGTTCTAACCACGAACGTCGTACGAAGGTGCAAGGTCGACAAAACTCCCCGAAATTAAGGATATTGTTTGGATATTTATCTATGTATCTCTATGACTATCTATGAGGTGCAATCTATGCGGTTCCAATTCCAGTAGGACACAAACACTTTGAAGCCGATCTAAGCACACGCTCTCTCCTTCTTTTTGTGTTAGGTTATTACTTTTCGCATCGATTGGTCCAAATTTTAATTCAGAGAGCCGCTCTCGGCATCGCCCTCCTTGGGCCGCTCCGCCCCGTTAAACAGGTACATGACGGTAACCAACATCTTGCCCGCCGCCGACACGAAGATAGCCGCCGCCGAGCCGGCCGTTTTGTAGATGCCCGCACCGGCGAGACAGCCGAGGGTGAGCGCAAGCAGGAAACTGACACGGCGGTCACGAGCCCGGTTATTCTTCACGCGGAACATATGGGGGTCCATCATGAGGTCGACCCAGGCGGCGGTAGCCATGGCGGTCGAGATCTCGGTCATGGCGAGGGAGCGGGACTGGACGACCTGGCTGCCCGAGGCGAAGGCCAGCAGGGCGACCGCGGTCACGGCGGCGCTGCCATGCAACTCGGTGCCGTAGACCTGCTGGATGGCGGCGGCGGCGAAGACGAGGCACGCCTGGAAGAAGTTGCAGAAGACGAGCCACCAGCGGCGGCGCGCGCCGACCAGGTGGCTCAGCTGGCCCGTGAGCCAGCCCGCGGCCAGGAAGAAGCCAAGGGCCGCGCCGATGTTGGCCGTGATGAACATGGGGCCGTCGAAGCTCGGCAGGACGATGGCCAGCATAAGGAAGACGGTGTTGCCCGTCTGGTTCGAGGCGAAGCAGTGGTAGTCGGGGAAGGATACGGCATCTTGTATTCCGGTACAACTACAAGCAACAGACACACGCTTAGCTTCAGAGGTAAGACGAAGATACAGCTGAAGTGGTGTTCCTTTGCCAACACTTGGCTAGCTTCCGTACAGCCAGTCGATGACTAACCGCGGTGATTTACTTACAAGGTAAGGAGTAAGAGTTCGAGCTCGGCATAAGTTGATGACCGGACTGAATCATTCATATGGCTATGTATTCTGGAGACCACTGAAGTCGGTTCGGTTCGTTGGCATTCCGACGGCTCATGGTGCCTCCCAACTTTGTGTAGATAAGTGGTAGGTGAGGTCTCTTTGGATGGCTCCATTGTAGCGCGGATTTGAGGACTGATTAGCGATTCAAATTTGTAGTGGTTGGCTAATCAGAAGTGATATACAATATTCGATAACTAGGCACTTTCCGAGGAGACGCGTGCTGTGAAGTAATATAGTATTGCACAATGGTTGCTTATAAGTACTAGGTATAGTCAAAAAACAAAAGTCTCATTTCCAAAAAACAATTTCTCAGTCAGTTGATTCTTAAATATTTTCCAGGCATGGTCACCGGACCCGTGCTGTCACCGACAAAGTTTGCTCCAGGAGCGCCTCCTTTACCGTTGAGTCGGCCACCGCACCCGAGTAATGATGGGCGGCGTGCAACCGATAGCCGCGAAAGAGGAAGCACGATGGCTAGAAGTGGGTCATGGTTGTCGAGTGTTTACTCATCCAACAGCAACACGAGCTCGGTTGTTCCCGAGAGCTGAATTGCCGCTTCGTGAATCCATGACCTTTTAATTACGATGTCCAGCGGCACGGCATGATGGTATGGGGGGAACCACTGGGTGGTGACACCGGCAGCCGGACTTTCGGTAGACAGGTTGTGTGTCGCCCTGTTGCGGCTCTGTGGATAAGACGGTGGGTTCCCGCTCTTATGTCCCCGGCTTGGCAGGTAAACCGACATCCGGCCCCAGCCGATCGAGCCGCGTTAGAAGGTTTCCTTCCCGGCTTCTAGCTTATTTGGCATTTTGGATTGCCAGTGATTTGGTTTCAGCAATTGGGCTTCACCGATACAGTGCACCCCTGGCAGAGATGAGATGACCAGCGCAAACGTGGCATGGCACGTTGTTGTTGCATATACCGCACGCTCGTCACACAATGGCTTCTTACACGAGTAAGTTGCTGATGTGCCAATGTCTCGCGTAGTGATTTCTCCTCATACTTGAGGCAGGTGGTAAGTTAGCTACTCAAAATATCCCAAATCGCACTCATATGTATGCCCGTGTACGCCGGGTAGCCCAATGCCCGACTTCGCCAGAAGTAGGCATATGAATCATGTCCGTGCAGACGATTTAGGGCTCATGGTGTTTGTATCACTTCCTCTTTTGATTTGACTGCGGGCTGTCGAGGAAGCTTGTGTGGTCGGTGTAGCGAGGCAGTGCTTACGAGTGGCACATGTTGCTGTCGTAGGCAGCAAATCTGCAAGCCATATTTGAGTTGAGCGATCAAGCCAGTCAAGAGTAGTAGGTAATAAATGCCTCAACTTCCATTGATGGTATTTGAGGTGTTGTTAGTCGTGGAAGACTGGCCTGATACGGCGGATGGTGAGAACGATGTTTATGGTAGGGTTTCAACAGCAAGGATGCATTCACGAGCCTTGTCTTTGCTAGTTCAACTCACCCGAGAAGGGCCATCTACATATGTCTAGTATCTCAAACATCTGTAGGTGAAGTCGATGAGGCTGAGATAGCACCCGAGTGCTCGGCAGAGACGATGGCGCCAGTGGAGGAACTAGACCGGGGTATGCTTGTCATTGGGCATTTGAGTTCCACGCTAATTGATAGTCTTTAGTGTTGCTTTGATAAGAACAGCCTTATCTGGTGACAAATGCGAACGCCGCCCTGGCTCCGGGTTTATCCTCAGAGACGGTATCTTTCAGCAGAGGGGGCGGTCTTGAACCGGTATTGTCACCACGAAACCTGGAAACCCCAGGTCGTGTGGCAGGATCCGACTCAGACCTTCCCGTGCGCTGACAGAGCAGGAATCCCCAACCCATGAAACTGCTTAAATGTAGGTAGGTATGTTACAGTGCTCTTTGGAATATCAATAAAGTGTCAACGTCACTGACTGGCCACTCTTTGTAGGATCGTGGGGTGTTCACGGTATCATTGCATGCCTCTTCGCCTCCCTCTCCGTGGCAGACTTATCTGAACTAGCCTGCTAGCCGCGGAGATCTGCACGGGAGATAGTGCTAGATATTGGCGAAAGCGCCAGGCCAACGACATCAGTTGTGCTTATCTCTTGTTCGGTGGGTCCCGTCCTTCTTTCCAACGTCGCCCTTGATAAGGACAGGCTCGACAGGGACCAGAGCACTGAGAAGGGCACAGGCTAAGCCTATTGCGCTGCCCCTTACTCTGCACAACGTCCGTCCTTACATACGAATTTTGCATAGTCCGATAGAGTACCACCTTATGTTACTCGGCTCCTGCAATCTGCTTGGCCCCGGAGCAGAAGTCTGATAAGAAACGTCCAGGTACATACATCATGGGCCGAGTCGTGTCACTCGGGAGCTGCGTTGGCCAGTCCTGGCCGTCTAGGATATAGTGCATAGGTCCTGAGTCGATTATACCCGTGCCGTCTGTCAGTGCCTCCAATCATCGAGCTTGTGAAGGCTCGACAATCTGACTACGATATTCGGATATTGTGGTTGCTCGGTTACATTTTGGCTTGTGCTACCAGCTATCACTATCATATCATACCATACCCAGGCCTCGCTCAATCTGACCATCGTTGGCCGTCAAGTATTGCTAGTTCAGCTTGCGTGGTAGCTCAAACCTCCCACCTTGTCATTCGTGAATAACGCAAGGATTTCACCTCTCTATACTTCCTCTCTCCGTAAAAACTTAAGTTTATATCGGAGGAAGTCGGCCAACAGTACCCAGCTATAGACGCGTGATCATCACGCCGTGGCATCCATCTACAACTTCATCCGATAAGGAGCTCGACCAGAGCTGAGCTCCCGTATCCTTCGAGACCCAGCGTGGCATGCACTTGGCTTCAGCTTTGCCGAACTTCAGCATCTCCGGCCAGGCGTCTTTAGTTAACGCCCACTTATCAACAAGGGCTACCCGCGGAGACTACAACAACAGCAACATTAGCGTCGAGGTCCGAAGATCCGGCCCACTAAAAAGGGTTGCGTCCGGAGATGCACATTGCAGTTGATGGGCTGATATAGAGAAGGGCTCAGTCGTATAAGAAATCCGAGTTGTCGGGCCTCGAATATCATGAAAAGGGTCCAAAGCAATCACTTCAACACAGCGTCGACACACCAGTAAAGGCGAACACCTCAGTAACATCACCCGCCATACATATACATCTCCTTGACGACATAGCCCCTGAAGCGCTGCACATACCGTCAGAATGAAGGTCTCCTCCCTTTGGGCCTCTCCAGAGATCAACCCGATCAACGGAAAAGCTCGCTCAATCCCAGTACTAAACGTATTCAATGTCTACGGGCGCGTCTTCTTCTTCTCCTGGTTCGGTTTCAGTACGTTCTCCATCTGTGCTGTCTACGATTGGTCTCGCCGTTCAAACGCTAACGTATCCAACAGTGACGGCGTTCTGGGCCTGGTACACATTTCCTCCCCTTGTAAGTATCCACGTCCATTCTGGTCAACGATATGTCTCTATGTCTAACACATTAGCAGTTGACCCACACTATCAAAGCGAACCTCGGCCTCAGTGCAGCTCAGATTGCGAACTCTAACATCGTGTCGCTGTGTGCAACGTACGTCAAAGTTGCCATTATAGGGGTGCTTGTTCTTTGCTAATACACTCCCAGTCTGCTTGTCCGTTTCGTCGCTGGACCCCTATGTGACCAATTCGGGCCTCGCTGGGTGTTTGGTGGTCTACTTCTCGTCGGCGCAATCCCTCTCGGACTCGCTCCCCTCGTACACGATGCCACGGGCCTATACATTAGTCGCTTCTTCCTCGGCATCCTCGGCGGGTCCTTTGTCCCGTGTATGGTCTGGTCGACTGGATTCTTCGACAAGAATATTGTTGGTACTGCCAATGCTCTGACGGGAGGCTGGGGTAATGCCGGTGGCGGTATCACCTACTTCATCATGCCAGCCGTCTTCGATTCTCTGGTTGGCAGGGGCTACGCACCCGGCGTGGCTTGGCGGATGACGTTCATCGTCCCCCTTATCATCACCATCCTCACCGGCATTTTTCTCATCGTACTTTGCCCCGATACACCCACTGGCAAGTGGTCCGAACGCCACCTACATGCTCAACATAACCTGCATACGCACGGCGTCGACGGCGGTGTCGTCGAGAACGTCGAGAGCAACTTGGTCGACGTGCCCGGAAGCATTGCGGATAGGGTCAGCTCCAGATCATCCGGCGTCCAGGATGCCAAGGAAGAGTCGAAGTCGAAACCTCCTTCGCAACACCGAAACTGGGACCACGAGGCTGCCTGCACAAAGGAGGAGATGCTCGAGACGGCGCATGGCGAGACTGTGGTGAAGCCCACCTTGAAGGAGAGCATGCGCGTCTTTTTGTCTCCCCAGTCCGGCTTCCACATGTTCACCTACTTTTGCTCCTTTGGTGGCGAATTGGCCATCAACTCCATACTGAGCTCGTACTACGTCAAGAACTTCCCCTTGCTCGGCCAGACCCAGGCAGCCAACTGGGCGGCCATGTTCGGCTTCCTCAACTTCGTGACCCGCCCCATGGGAGGCGTCATTTCCGACATCGTCTTCAACGCGCTCGGCCGCAGCCTCTGGGCCAAGAAGATCTGGATCGTCGTGTGCGGCTGCCTCACCGGCTGCCTCCTCGTGGTCATCGGCGAGGTCAACCCCCACGACCAGTCTACCATGTTCGGCCTCGTGGCCCTTATGGCCGTCTTCCTCGAGGCCGGCAATGGCGCCAACTTCTCCCTGATCCCCCACGTCCATCCCCACGCCAATGGCGTCCTCTCGGGCACCACGGGCGCCGTGGGCAACATGGGCGGCGTCGTCTTCGCTATTGTCTTCCGCTTCATGGACGGCGGCACCAACTACGCCAAGGCGCTCTGGGTCATCGGTCTCGTCCACATTGCGCTCAACCTTGCGCTTTGCTGGGTTCCGCCGTTGCCCAAGGGCCAGATTGGCGGCCGCTGAGAAAAGAAAGTTGGATTTACGTGTATGACGCTGCTCATGAGAATATTTTTGGTTCGGGTTGCTTTCTTAGAGGATATCCAATTGGAGTTGGGGAGTTAGAGTTTACGGAGCGAGACAATGATCTACTTATGATAAACTAGTTGAGGTTTCACAAAATACAAACATTAATTACTTAACTATACCTTGCTTACAGTATATCACAATGTGTCGTGAATAATGCGTACAAACTTTGAATAGTCCTAGAACTTTCTCCCCCCCCCTTGACAAGTACCATTGATCAATATTTAGCCATAGGCGTCTGAGCTGAAATACCCATAACCTAGAGAGTGAGTGACACATGACCGATTGATAAACTTACTTGATATTTACACGAAATCATCCATCACAGTTCTTACATAGCATCTTGCAAGTTGAAGCAAGCATCCCCTTAATCGTTTCTAAACTAGCAGGGCCTTGTAGGTCATGAGCACACACATGCTAGTAGTACCTTTGGATACACATGTATGAACGGACGCGCTCCCTATCAACTCCACGGATAGATGAACACGAAGTTACATCTAAATGGGTATACGATATCTATAGATAGAAGATCTACAATACTAGCTCCACAGCGGAGTAATCAAGTCGGATGTAGGAGCCGGAACTGCGACATACTGTGTTCCTTATGCACAATAGGCAGGCAAACAGTCGGCAGCGTCCAGATTGTTTGCTGGCACGTCGATCGTAAACAAGTCGAGGGATGGTAGAGCATGTAACGGATGCCACTCATATGCAAGTCATCACAGGAAGGGCATGTAAGTCACGACAAACAGAAAGTAGTTTCATGGGGTATTTATGTGCAATCAGAATATACAACCGTCTATATGAACCAAGAGAAACGGAGCGTCGATGATTTCAAAGAAACCACGACTTCCGTTCCCCCCTATTTCGTTTCACACACACCGGGTCGATCACTAAGATCGCATCCAACAGCCAACTCTCTCCTCTCTCTACATCTTTCTTTCTTCTTTCAAACATCTATCTCATTCAGGAAATGGTCTGTCCTTACTCTCTACCACGAGGCCAAGCTTCTTACATGAAGAAGAACAGGGCAGCGGCACCGACAGCGATGGCGGAGCCGGTGGCCATGCGCGAGGCACCAGCGGTGGGGATGGGAGTGGGGGCACCGGTAGGCTTGGTGCTGTTGCCGCCAGCGCTGGTGGCCATGGTGGTGGGGACACCGGCGCTGTAGGTAGCGCTGCTGTTCTTGGGAGGGGCCATGGTGCTGTAGACGGGGGCCGGGACGGACGAGCTGGCGGGGACGACAGCCTTGGAGGTAGAGACGGCAGGGGCCGACGAGACCTTGTAGGCAGGAGCCGAGCTGCTGGCGGCAGCGGTGCTAACGGCGCTGGACAGGCTCACGGTGACGGTGGGCATGCCGGAGGCCTTGTAGCCACCCTCGTTGTTGGCGGCGGCGCTGGTGGTGGAAGCGGCGCTGACAGCAGCAGCCTTCTTGGGGGTGATGTGGAAGGGGAAGCTGTACTGGAAGGTGGCGGGGTTCGACTCGAGGGTGAGGGTCAAACCGTAGACGGCCTTGTCACCAAGAGTCTCGGGGACGGACCAGGTGAAAGAACCAGCCTGGTTGTCAACACCGGCTATGAATGTAGGTTAGCATTGGCTTTTATCTCATGATAAGCGGAAGTTTACTCACCCTGGATGGTGGTGATGGGCTCCTGGGTGTTCTGGGTAGGGCCGCCAATGAGGCCGATCTTGATGGTTCCCTTAACCTCACCAGGCTGCCACTTGATGGTGAAAGGCTCGCCGGCCTTGAGCTGGGCGTCGCTGGGAGGGCTGGTGACGGCGTCGAAGCCGGCAACCTGGGCCATGGCCGAGACCGCGAAGGTCAGGGTGGCAGCGGAGATAGTAGCGAAACGCATCTTGACTGATTTGATGGTAGATGGATTAAGAGTACTGGAAAGATTGGAAATAGGGTCAAAGAGTGACTAGAAGAATGTATTAAGTATAGAGAGTGACGAAAAAAGCAGTGCCTCTGGGAGGGAGGGATTAAGGCTTTTAAGATGGTTCTGTAAAAGAGTGTAAGTGCCGTGAGGCTGAGTGAGTGTGAGAGACGAAGTGGTCTGAAAGCGTGTGGTGAGAAGGAAGAAAGGGAAAGAGAACGAGGTGAACCGAAGATGGTTAAGAAGAGGAACAAATCCATGCTTGGCGAACGGCACAGCGTCCACCCTTCCACCCTTACCCAGAATTACTGCCCAGAATACCTGGCATATCCATCCTGTACATTGGTTCTTCATGGATGGGACGGGGTTGACCAGGGTTGGCCAGGGTCGGCCAGGGTCAGGTCAAATCATCCGAGCAAGCGTTACCCCGTAGCATCGCCGAAGCGGCATCAAGCCCATCTCGTTTCCCCCTAGCAACTTGTAGCACTTCGCCCTATTTTCTTTTAGGGCAAAGAGGAGCGATTCCCGGCAGCCGTGGTCGTCGGATGGGTGGCAGAGTGGCCACCAGTCCACCAGTCCACCTGTTAAGCCTATTGAAGCTTCGCCTTGGGAGATGCGCTATGGGCGCGTACGACTTCTTTCATCTCGTCGTCTTTCTAGTGACTCCTCACCGTGTGGTTGGGGAGCAAGAGGAGGAGAGGACCGGAGCCCGCTGATGGTCCTGGCTACCTAAAGCGCATGGGGTGGATCCTATTCTCATTCGAGGTAATTTCCAGGGCCAGGGTCAGGATGCAAAAAAGAGGGAAGATTGCATGCAAAAGAAAATTAAGCAGACCCAAAAAGGGGTCAGCTAATTGTGGAGGTGCAGCCTTAGTCCAGCCAATCTGCTGCTAGCCTCATGCCGCAATTCGCCATTAAGGCTGAGCATCACGAGCTTCCTCGTTTTTTACTGGCAGGACTTCTGGCAGGACTAGGTAGGCAGTAGGCAGGACACACTGCAGGCAGGCAGGCACCAGGCTCGAGGCAGCCAGTAGCCAGGAACCATCACGCTACAGTACTTGTAGTAAGTCAAGAGGCAAACCAGACGGATGAGCCAGCTTTGCGCCGCCTTCATGATTGGCCAACGCGGGGGAAAGTAGCTGTTCCGGGCGCTGTCAACCATAGCCTATCCCAGTCTAGACAGGTCGGAATTGGCTGTTTACGAGCGGCGAACACATGAGTAAAACGAGACGTTCCTGGATCGGTTCGTTGAGTAATGTGTGCCGCCAGCTTGAGTTTTCCGTGTATCGTGTATGTGTTATCCCACCCAATATTAGCGCGCGACTCACACATCACCTACTGGCACACTCGCACACTCGCATCGCGTCATCTGAGGGCAATCGTAACGTGTGGTGGTACAAACAGCGTTGTACGTGTATGTAAGCTCTCTATCCATAACTCAACTTGCGACCGACCCAGCAAGCAAAGGATCTGGTCCTGGTCCTGGTCCCGGCCCTGGTCCGCTCCCCCATCATCCCAAATTGATGCGAATATCCTAACGGCCGGCTCCTTTGTCCCCTTGCTTGTCTGGGGTTGTTCTTCAGCCCAGGATATGCGTGTGCGCGTGCGCGCGGATGGGCCGATCCAAGGTGATGCTGTCTTCTAACCTATGGGTTTGTTTGGGTCATGCAAGATGATTGACTCAACGCCTCAAACAATACCGCTTCATTGGCTGACTCGGCTGGGGCTGAAAGGCCTTCAGGCCTCTGAGACGTCTGGCTGGGATAGGCACGGAGTACCACATGATTCTACCGTCCAGTATCATCTACCTCTCCCAGACCGTCCATGGCCCATGACTGTCTTCGTGTTGTTTTATTTGCGAACGCATTGATCTATCTATGCTGCCCCGGCATTCATCTCGATTTTCCAGATGTGAGGGAGCTGCGAGCATTCGCTTTGCACCTCGAGATTGAACTTCTTATTTCAGTTCGCCTTGATATATCCACCCAACGGCTCCGCTGTGGGATGGGTGCCTGCGATGCCTGCGATATGCTGGCGATGCCTGCTCTGGCTGTGCTCCGTGCCTGCTCCGTCCGTGGGTGCATATTACTCCATCCTCTAGCACTTTTACAAACTGGGTGGCCCGTCGCGCACTTCCGAGTCAGGCATTGGGAAACTTGTTACAGCGTCCCATTTATGGCATCTACCGAAATAAATCAGATGGAAGGTTTGCCAAGCCCGGAACTTAAACTAATAAGATCTAAGCGCCTATCCCTATCCTATTTCCTACGTATATCCTATGTATATCCTATACCTGCCATTTCAGCTCATGCTCTCGTCAGCTCAGAAGCACCAATGTATCTGTAGTCTGTGCAAACACTGCACTAGCCAAAAGCTCGTAAGGTATGACGTGGCTAACCCTCTGCCGCCAGATTGCCAGATGAGATGAGCGGTGTTGCTTGTTTAGGTTTGCCTCTTAGGCGTAACGTTCCAGACTCTCAAGATGCATGTCAGCCTGCATATAAGGCGCCATGACAGAACTGCTTGGCCACTGATAGCTGTCGTCTAATATGCCCATGCGCCACCTGCCTGCTTGGGCTGCTTACTGAAATGACCTTTCGTATTTTTACATTTCTGTATGGTCCAGTAGACCGTTGAGATTTAATATCGCAGCCCCCTTCGCAGTAACTGGTGGCACAATACTCAACCTCCTCAGTGGTAGCAAAACAGTTGTGAGCCAATAATGATAGAGCCTAACAACCAGGAGACGACATGTACTCCGTGAAGTTCAATGACTGCATAATTGTGATTTGTTAACGTTTCGTATTTCGAAAATGTATTATCCTAGTAAATACTACGTCAACGGGACACTTGAATAGCTGAATACAAACGTAAACAGCCGTAGTAGTGACGAAGAAGCGACTTGTCCCAGACGACAGCCCTCGTAGACGATCATACAAACCAATCCAGGGATTGGGACTATATCATACCCTCTCGTATGCATCTGTCTGGGTGTGCAAACAAAGTCGGCATGTCATAGGAAATGCTTGATGTTTGTCTATATTGCTTGGCGAGCTCCAACGTCCACTAGGTCTCAGCCAGGAGGTGGGCGCATACTACCGCTCATCGCATCGTCGACAGTGCCCCCGTCACAGAATAAGCAGCTTCACTCCCATCAAGTACACCGCTCTTCCGTGATTACCTATTGTCACGTTAGCTTTCCACGGCTGCTGCTCAATGGTACGCACACGCTCGATATGATATCCCAAAACGAAGGACAGCAACACTGGGCGTATTGGAGGGAATCGCCTTTGCGTGATTGGAAGAGTGAGTAGACTGAACAAACGCCAAGCCCAAAGGTACAAACGGATTGCCCGAGAAGGAAGAAGGGCACGACAGGGAACAGGCTGTGTGCGCAAAGGTACGGCAGGAATAATCGATCAGATCATGCATTAAATAGAATACCTCCAGAAAGTATTGGCCAGTTTTCATTCCTCGACCACCCGATCTCACTTGCCAGTCTAGAAATAACAAACACCTTTTTTTTGTGACGACGACCGACACAACTTTGGTGACCGAGCCTGTACGCCAAACCACCAAAGAACCCAATCCACCCTTCCGAAACAGCCGGCAGATTTAGTCAGTCAATATGCGCAATCAGCGAGTGCTGTAGATGCGAGAGCTTGGCCCACGAGGGCCAGAGGGTACTGCGTGTAAGTGAGGGCGCAGGTAGAGACTTCGTAATCGTCGTAACTCATCAAATTCGGTGCTTCTCGCTCTCTATCAAGGGGAAGGCAGTGTCAGTGTTTCAGTTCTTTTCGGTTGCGGATTGATGCTTGAGCTCACCAAGTCGAGAATACAGCATGTAAAGCGCCATTCTGTTGCATTCTTCGGTGCCAGTGATCGTAACAAGACGCTCGTTGCTGTTGTCTTGAGGCTCGTTGATCTTGATGACACTTCCACTAATCTGGCGTATCTCGTTGATTTTCTGTCCACCTTTGCCAATGATGGCTCCGACCATGTCGTTGGGGATGTAAATCTGCTGTGTCAAGGGTGCGCCCGCCATGGCGCCAGGCATAGGCTGAGCCTGCGGGCCCCCATGAGGTTGCGGGACAGGGTGGCCACCTGCCTGGTGAGGTGGCATGTGAGGTCCTGCCCCATAGGCGGCAGCAGCAGGCTGGGGCGCGTAGTGCATCGGGGTATTGGCCGCAGGTTGAGGCATGGGCCCACCATGCTGAGGAGGATACTGCTGGGCATAGGGGTTAGGCGGCATCTGGTGCGAACGGGGATCCGGCCGACGACCATAGTTTTCACGGTTACCAAAGTTCCCGGCGGCAGGCTGAGGAGAATATGGCACAACCTGCATACCACCAGGGACTACGCCGGCAGGGCCGCCGCTTCTCGTGGCATACGCCGAAGCAGCAGGACCTCCGAAGCGCTCGTTGAGTTGCTCCAGGAGAGTACTGCCGACATAGTAAGTGGCGATATGAACCGCATCTGCAACACCCATTACGACAAGAGAGCGCTCGGTGGATAAGGGCAAACACGAATCCGACGCATTAAGCCTAGCTCCAGATGCATCTTGAATCTCTCGGATTCGGGATCCGCCCTTGCCAATGATAGATCCAATGAGCACATGGGGAATCAAGAGGCGCAGAGGGTACGTCTTGGACTGCGCACTTGACGGCTCGTTTAGGGGCTCATTGTTTAACGTCCGGATAATCAAACCGAATGCCTGGAATGTGTCAGCATCTGGGCCGGGTCATGTTCGTCACGAAGAGGCGAGAAAGGGGAGCTTACCTTGGCTGCGGCATCTACAACGCCGCTAACGGTGAGAATTCGCTCGATGGCGCCTTTCTGATAATCACTGACAGTACACTTGGCACCAGACTGCTTGCGAATATTGCTAACATTCTCACCACCCTTACCAATGACCGTGGCAGCCTCGGGACTGGAGATGACGGCGCGGATGTGGATCCATGCGGTCTCGTCATGGGTGTTGCTGCTTGTGGCAGTGGGGACCGAGGCAGTAGGAGCCGTAGTAGCTGGGGCTTCTGGCTTCGTCTCGTTGACATCCGGGACGATGGTATCGCCTTGCTCATCTTTCGTCGACTCGGCCTTCTCTTCGCCGTTCGTGGGCTCCTCGGGCTTGGCCTCGGTACCGTTTGCTTCGGCCTCGACGGGGGCTGGGATACCGTTGCTCTCGCTTAGGGGAATGGTATCCTCGTCCTCGTCATGGCCGTTTTTTATAACTTTATCAAGGGCCGGGCGCTTGGCATCCGGTTGGTCGTTGCCTCTTGACGGCGAAGAAGCATCTTCCAGAGGCCGTTTGGCCGGGTTTGTGGTCTGAGATGGTGAGGCAGACATTGTGACCTAGACACAGCAGTATCACAAAAGGGTGATTGGATGAATCACAGAGTCGAAATAAAGTTGATTGAATTATTGACGTTTCTTATCTACACCTAGAAGGTTTCCGAAGGAAAGCGTGTAGGTGCTGATGTAATGTTCGGGGACGAATAGACGGGAACGGATCGAGTATTGTGGGAGGCAGCTGCGGTGCTGAATGCTGGATAAGAGGTCGGATGGGATGTGGCAATGTCGATGGAGTGGTGATGATCTGGATCAAGAACTCAAGTTCGTTTGGGAGTGCTCGTGATGGGACTCGGGCGTACTCAGAGAGAACAGCTCTGCAACTTTGTGCTTCGTGGATTTCGGCAAGCCGAGGGCGGAGAGGTGCAAGTGCAGGAGCGGCGGTAGATTGCTTTGCAAAGCGGAGAGTGTATTGGTTGTGATAAGTGAGGAAGAAGATGATGGTGATGAGGATGATGAGGATGTCGTGAGTGAGGAAGAGAGGATGGACGACAGCGAGGTTCAGATTAGAATATGAAGGGTGTGCCTTCCGTCGCTCAAGAAAAAGAAGCTGCGGGACTCTCAAGACGCAAGTAGTCGCCAAACCTTTTGGTCTGCTCAAACGGAAGATGGCAGCGACACTGATTCCTTTTTTTCCCTCTTCTCTCTTCGTAATTTCTCTTTTCCTTCCCACCTATGCCGGGGCAAGTCCAACTGATAAAAAGCTGGATGGAATGGAGGGTTACGTATGCCGAAATTCTGCGACCAAAGCTTCAGGGAGCTTGCTAGACGACTTGCGACACAGCGCAACGAAGAAAGAATCCAATCGACAGTTGGTTCGCGACCGTTTGATGCTGCTGCTGCTGCTGCTGATGCTGACGACGGGACGGGGGGAGGAATTAAAAATTGTGAAGCTGCGACCAAATTGTGATGTTTGAAAGCTTGCAGTGGGTGCGGGTGCAGTTGAGTGGTGCTGGTACTGGTGCTGGTGCAGTGCAGATTCCTCTGGCCTTTCTGCTGAGAAGTTGTGGGGAAAAGCTTAAAAAGTAGGTGCTTCTGGCGGGTGGTGTGGGAAAAACCAAAGTTTTCTTTTTTGGAATCAAACGCCAAACCTCAGCCCGACTGTTAGCTGTCTGCCTGTCTGTCAATCTGTCTGTCTGCACTCTTCACGTCTACACTACATGTACATACTTGCTACACTTCAGTGTTGTCTACGTACACTGGCAACTGGAGCTGGCAGCAAATGAGGAGGTGGCAAACAGATCAAATGATGAAAAGATTCCAAGGAATTTCGTTTATTAGACTAGTAAACGCCAAGGATGCGCGCAAAAGTTGACACAATTGAAGGACGGTCGTTTAATGGGAGGACATGGTTACACACTGCCTGTGGTGAGCCTGCCTGCCTGCCAGCCTGCCTGCCTGCCTGCCTGCCTGCCAACCTACAGCACTGTACAGTACACCCACCACCGGGCACCCTAGCGAGACAGATTCGTTGCCTTCTCATAGATTGATGAGTCTGGCCACCATGATCGGCGCGTCGCCTGAAGCCAGGACCATGCTTGGCATCGCGTCCATGGGAAGCAAGCAAGCAATAGCTGCCTTAGCGTACAATATTACAATATGTATTCCCGTCTATCTATCTCCCGTCGTTCTTGCCTAATCTCTATCTCGTGTTCAACTGAGGTACCTCCTTGGAAGTCATCATGCTCAACAGACAGGAATGATTGAATGCATGTGCTGACTATGATATATGCGCGCTGCCAACGCCAACAGCTGCAACTGTACCTACAATTTCGGTCTGTTTGGTTTCACGAGCTTCACCACGTTGTCCAATGTGTTTGGTCGTGTTTCAACCCACAAACGCGGTCCACTGAATTACTTGGGGCGCATGCTGTAGCTAAGCTCCTAACTTCGAAGGTTGGCTGGTAGGCGGGCGGTACTTACTAGGGGGCTGCCCACGTCGCATTGCATCGGAGTATCGTGTATGGTTATGGGTTTTTATATGGTCAATCAACATCAAAATTGAGGCTCGTTCTGATTTGTTGGTTAATAACAATTTCTTGAGCACCGCTTAGCCCTGCAACTTTCCTATCCTCCACTTTTCGGCAATTGCCACCAAAGAACAACTTGATATCGCGACCAAAGTTCGGCCTCTGTCCTCGGTTGCCGTCCAGAAGTACCTTTCTGTGTTGTTCGGGCGGTCTGTGGGAGAAGCCGAGACACTGTTCGTCTAGGGGTCGACGCTGTGTTCCACCTTATCCTGGACATCCAGTGTGACTACCGACGCGCACTTACGCGGCTCGGGGCTCGGGGCTTGGGGCTTCAAGCAAGCCGCATTACAGCCCTTCTGGTTCTGACACAGACGGGGCAGCTATCGGTGGGAACAGACAGGGCGTAATCGGCATCTCGATCTACCGACCACGCCGATATGGACGACAACGAGCTTCGCGATAATGTTGGCGTCCTCCATACTGACCATGTCGAAGAGACGCTGGCAGAGCTCCAGCAGCTAGTGAGGGAGCATGAAGTGGCTTTACAAAGGGTATCTAAATTTGTAGCATCCTCAATTGACGACCCAATTACTCACTCATGTCGGTCTAGGCGCGGATGTCATCGACAAGTCGCCAACGCAACGGGTATGGGCCTGAAGCATCACTTAGTGTTATGAAAACAGCTTATGATGAGCTAGCGACGGCGACACCCTTTCTTCCCTTTCCAAACTCAATTTTGCCGGCACTGGTCGCCTTGCGGAAGACTTCCCAGACCGCAGTGGAAACAAAAGAATTCCTGGCTTCTCACCAAGAGTCGGCGGTGAGCATGAAGAAGAAGCTCGAGACTGAGAGGTCAAAGTTAAGGGATCAAGAGGCGCTCGGAAGAAGCTTGCGAAGCCGTATCCTATCTCTGCAGAATGGCATTGACAACCGAATGGAGACTGACGCAGATGATATTGCCCGTGAGCGCATCAGCGAACTAGAACAGAAGAAGAAGCGCTACGATAAGGAGACATCTATGTTTCTCAAGTCTCTAAGGAACTTCATCGACGATCACCTCGCGTCGATGCTTGCCGCCGAAGATCTTGGTGGCCCCGTGGTAGGAGATATGATGGACCTTGATGATGGCGATCTCGCCGCGGGTTTTAGTGCACACGGGAAGCTGAAGAAGGCGAAAGAAAACCCGGATCAAGACAAACGGCAACGTCGCATCGACGAGATCTGGGGGGCGCGTGACGAGCCAGAAGCTCAGCCCATGGGAGAGTCTGCTGCTGCTGCCTCCGACTTGCGCGATCTGACAGAAGAGCTGCTCAACCAACTCATGGTGTCGGACGGGGACAGCTCAGCTGCATACATTCAGCTCGAGAAAGAGTCAGCAGCAGCTAGGTTCTTGATCCGATCGAAGGTTGCACAGTTTCATCCCCGCGATTCCACGAAGCTGCGTTTAATAGATTTCGGCAAAGACTTGGACGAATAATGCGGGCGACATGATAAATATATTTGGTACAATTGCTCTAAGGCGGTGGTGTCCTTGGTGCATACACATCGGCTATCAGCTATTCCGGACTCTATACTCAGTTTGTAATGGACATTCTGGCCGTCGCCTCACTTGCTTGTAAACCAACCCCCAGCACAAGTACTGTCTAGGGAGGATACCTGCCCAGGAGCCCAGGCCTGTACAAGGCATGAACATGGACGACATGCGAAGCCGAAACACGATGCCACAACGTAAGGATTTCGCATATCAAAGGCAATGACTGGTCACCAACTTGCGCCCCGGGAGCCAGGAGCCTAAGTAAGTACTTACTCAACAGTGTTCATTATGTATCAAGTTCCTGGCACATATGGTGTCCCAATGTCTAGCAGCATATCATGGAAATGGTGCCAAAGCGGTTTCCATAGAGTGGACAAGTTGGGATTCAACAGCATTCGGTCCTTTCATTATGCCTCTGCCACCGGATAGTTGCAATGTACGGGGAAATTTCTACAGTGTGGTTCTCATGGTATCCTAGTGAGGCAACTCGGGTAGATGCATACATGTACACATGTATCAGTGCCTAGGTGTATGGCCCTCAGGCTATTTTCAGGTTTTATTGTACTTATTGTATAGGGTGGACTGAGATGTAATTCCTCATTGGCGTACATATGTACATGTGCACCAGATTAGATGCTTCCATTGATCCAGCGATACTGTTGTTGCTTCCTGCTAGTATCATATCACGGTAACAAGGTAGGGGCAATGATTAAATTTAGCTGATGACATGACATATCACCTATGATTTTGGAAATCGTACTCATTGCTATCAACTTGAAAGCTACACACATGGTCAATCAACAATCTATTCAACTAACTTGGAAACCTGGATCTCCTAGGTCACAACGGTCTGCTCATTATCCGAATGCCGTTGGATAAACGCTTACTCGGTACGAAGTCGCCTAGATTACTCCACGAACTCGTGGATAAAATATGCCGAATAATCATTTCTTTCTGTTGCTTCCAAAGTCTTTAAGGGCCTGATCACAGCTACTAGGTGATTACCGGCTGGTAATGCATGCCATAGTACATGTTGATTAGTCCAGTGGTGCCCATCTCCTATCCTTCCTGGTACAATTTAGGGTATAGAGGCAAACGGTTCAATATCCAGCCCTTCAGACAAAAACTAACTTCTCGGGCATTGAAAGATGTGAGGTACTTGAAGTACGAGTGCATGTATGTACCCTGTATGCCATGGCTTCCATTGATCAATTGGAAAAGTGATGGTGTGCTTCGCTCCTCCCCAAGTGGCCCTTTGGCATCGTCTTTCAATTACTCTGCTTCCATTATACAACCCATATTTTTCCACTGACTGCTCATCCCACGGTTCGAATCCATTCATAATTATTGTTTCTTTCACTGTATATCAAGTAAACCCAGCAGGGAGGCTAATAGATGTGTAACAACCAACTTGCCTTCATTTACATGCAGGCGTTCGTCTTGTGGACTTCTTGTTTTGGTAAATCCATGCCACCTACAGCTGCCGTAGGCATTGAGTTATGAGAGTTAAGCATTTGTATCTGATTGTGTTGCGAGGTTGTCAACTGTGCTTCGTCCAGTTACTGCACTATGATTCACTACGCGTAACTACACCTGATGTACAATCATTGTTCATGATATTGGCCATCCCAATGGCCACCAAGTACTGGGTTGATTTAGTGATATGGTAATTTTTGCCTTTACCTCGACGACCAAATAGACAAATATGCCCTGGGCTTTGTTGTTTGTCCCTGACCACCCTATTTTGCAACTCCACCACCAAACCACCAACCTCTGCTAGGAGTCTTTGGTTTCGAACCAGCCATTTCTGCCGTATTTCCGCCTGAAAGTACAGAAAGGTCTGCGAAAAAAAACTCCACGGTGATGGATGATCTCATCGATTTGTAAGTAACATGATCAGTCTGCCCTACACCTGGACACCACAGCCAGGCCCTAACCTTGAAATAGCGGCGAGTCATCCCCTCGCGATCATGCCTCTGGCCTCGGCGGTGGAACTCCTCTCGTCACCGAGCTGTCTATCCTTGACGAGCCATGCCCAGTCGGCGGCGGAACTCCTCTCGTCACCGAGCTGTCTATCCTTGACGAGCCATGCCCAGTCGGCGGAGAACCCCTCGCTACTGAAAGCGGCCCCGCCCCTCCTGAGGGGATCACCCCGAACAAGGAAGCTGAAGATCCTCCCGCCGATGATGGCCACGCAACTGGGGCTGTTTCGCCTGCTGAGCATCCTTCCGACACTGCTGCTTCTGTTATTCAGGTCCAGCCTCCATCCCCAGGACCGTCAACCGTAGGCATCCCTGAGGCCCTGGAACCTTTACGACTTCAGAGTAGCCCGGTCCCTCGTCCAATACCTGACCGACGCTCCCGTCGCCAGGACGTTAGTGACATATGGGGTAATTGTATCCATAAGCAGTGGGCACTTCATAAACTTGACCGTTCGCAGCATCGAGGGAACTTGGGTCAGTCCGAAGTCACCGAGGTGAGTAGCTGATCCGAGCCCGCAATGTCGTTTATTGTCCTAACTGAAGCGAAACTATTAGTCGAGGTATCTAATCACCCATGATCCCGAACTCTCCAAGGGCGTGCTCGAGGGAGTGGCCAAGGAGTTGAATTACACAGATTCCCAAGTTGGGATTTATGGGAACAAACACGTCCAGTTCCTTAAGATCCAAGCCTCCTCGGCGGAGATCAATGCCCAGCGTCTGGATATGGCGAGGACGTTGACAGATGAGTTCATCTCCGACAAGACGGTTAAAACCCGCGCCACATTCGTGGAGCCTTCTCAATGCCCTCTTGCCGGGTTTGAGGTATTCCTAGATCCGGATACTCCAGAATCCCATGATCTGGGAGTTCGACCGACGATCCGTTACTGTGGCGTTGACACTGATGCCCAGCACAAGGACAGCACTGTATGTGATGAAGACTCTCTGTACTTTGGTAACTTCTGCCAGCAGCTTTCGGCGATCCTGAAGCGAGTAGGTCGCCTAAACTCTGGCTACAACCTGAAGGTTGCCTTTGGTCGGTACATTCTCACCACCTACCCCAAGAAACGGGGCACGTACGATTTGGAGGGTTTCCGAAAACTGATGGGCCAGTCCCGATGCCAGGGCAAATTGGTATCCCAGTAAGTTCCCCGTTCAACTACCACTCCCAGATGATCATCACATCGTTCAACAGGACTGAACTAATGTGACCCTAGGCTCGGACGTCCCAACGAGGCCTTGAGGATCTTGAATGCCTTGAAACGAGAAGACGGTATCTTCCAACCCCCCGGAGTCAACACACTTCTGCTTGATGATATGAAGCCCACGTTCACCTTCGACGTGCACTCGACGCAGCACAGGTTTACAGCCCAATTGGTTCGTGAGGGTGACGAGAAGGTTCTCAGCATGAAGAAGCTCCAGTGCTTCCCCCTTCAGGATGAAGATAATGCCGAGCTCTGCTACAGTACACTCTGCTTGGGCAGGTATGTAACCGCTTATCAGTGTAGTCGATGAAAAACACCAGCTAAATTGGTCTCATTCAGGAACTTCGACTGGAAAATCCAACTTATGAACGAGGTGCGAGAGTCAGACGAGTCGTATCAGTCTCTGAAGTCGTACCTTGCGACTGCGAAGATCACGCTTCCGTCGACCTTTTCGAACTCGGATCCTGACTCGGTCATCTTTCCTCACGTAAACTTGTGCCTCCAAGGCAACACGCTCATTGGGTGCATCCAAAAGACAGCGATTAGCAGTGTCTACAGCTTCAGATTCGGTCTTACAAACTACATCCTGGACTTCATCATCCGGCGAGAGTGGAAGAGTGCCCGGGATATGACGCTCCGTCGCGAGCCGTCTTCGAAGACCTACTCTATGAGTCTCAGGGGCGAGCACTGGGGCGATTACCAAGGAAATCGAGCAACGGATTTCAGTCGAGCTGGACGTGGCTGGGGAGCCGAGCTTGAAGATTTGCTACCAAACAACCCAGGCCAGAATGCAACTACCGGCAACACAAGAGTCGAGGCTCTTGTGAACATGATCAAGGAGATCCACAATATCTTGGTGATGGCCTAAGCGATCTCGCTGCGTTCCAGCTTGACGTTTCCCGGCTGAACCTTGCAATTTGTTTGACAAGTGTCTCTAGTTATGATGCGCATATTTCCTGTGCGCCGAAGATCACCCCTTTGCTGCACATCTTGTATCTCGATGGAGTATGTCCCTCCACATCACCTCCTCTCTCTGTGGTAGGTGAAACTGTACGGTTTGATGTTGCAACTGGCCCGAATTCGATCCATTGTGACTACCAAGACACTGAAATCCCATCCAACCTGTCGGATTTGGGACTGTATGGGTGCGATGTGGTTCACTACCTTGAACAGAGTTGGCAGTGAATCAGGTCCAAACACCTGCCTCATTGGCAGATAAATCTCTACGAGAGGTAACACTATGACTGGGGCGCCTGCTGTTGCGGAGCGCTAGCCATCTTCTGTCTCAATACTAGATAAGGGGGGGGGAAAGCGACGAGTTAGTTTGCTGTTAACGAATGAAAGATCTATGAGAAAACCACGCATGATTAGACCTCTTACCCTCTTCGATGACCCGCACGTTATTGGTCTTGCCCTGGATGATGGAGTCGAGATCCTTGACGTTGGCGCCGATCTCATTCGTCTTGTCCTCGTAGAATTGCGCCGCCGACTTGATGTCTTTTTCAACGTAGAAGCCGGTGCCCACGTCCACAATGACATGTGACGCGCTAGAGAGCGATCCCTTCACGTATAGAGAGTTGGTAAGGGGTACCAGAACCTGCTTGCCCTCTACTCTCCCACGCCCATCCGTCAGCTAACACACATATATACCAGCGTCTATCCCAACAGTACCTCTCCTCCCTGCTTCGTAGACTGAACGGTGTAATTGCCCCTTTCTTTTCTCGCCGATGGCTTGCTTGCTTCCGCGGTACGAAAGAAAAGAAAAAGCCACGGAGCAGCGGAGGGAGGGTGACCGTGAGAGGATGAGGCCGTGTTGATTCATAAAGAGGCGCGCGTACCTTGGAGGGCGGACGTCTTTCCGTCTGGTTGTTGTACACACCGCAGACAGTCGCGGAACTTGGACTGGGCGGCGTGGAGCTGCGTGAAGGACGAGGTGAGGTGCTCGAGTTCCTCGTCGAGTTGCTTCTTGACCTGGCTCAGCTGCTGCACGCTCAGGGTGTCCAGGTTGACTGCTCGGTCGCAAAAACAGACATTAGCTTCTTGACTTGACTACCCTGGCAAGCAAGGGGACACCAACCTGACTCTCCACCTGCTTGGGCCGACATCTTGACGGTATCGGGTGTTGCCTCGGGTTGTTGTGGTGGTTGGTTTGTGTGCTTCGGGGCTGTAGAAAGGTATTTACAGGTCGTATCGTTACGAGGGTGTGTATGTGTGTTTGTTGACACTCGAAAGACACGAGGATATGAAGTTGTCGCAACAACAAGGAGCTCTTTGAGTATACAAAATTTGGAGATTATTTGACGGTGTCTCGATTGCTACTCCGGTTTACTGGAAGTGGGGGCGGGGCACAGGGAGAGCTTTATCCATGTCGACTACAAATGGCCCCAAGCTGTCGAGGATTTAACATATGAAATTGCGTTTTCAGTTCACGTGTAATATTGAGACTTTGAACAGTCACTTGATATTAGGTATTTCATTAGAAACAAGGAATGAACTATTCGCCAGTATCCTAGCATTGTGGCCAAGGACCTTAAGAGTACATGTTTTGATGGGTGAGGATTATTCATTGCTTGTCATTGCTACTTATTTATCAAAATGGAAAATGGGTGGTTTAGGCCTCGCCTTCATGTTCTCCGTGTTCCCGCTGGATGATATCCCCCCTGGCCAGAGAATGCGTGCCGTCGTTAAGAACGATAGCCTCACGGTGCCGCCTCCGCCGCCGCTGCTCCTCGGCGCTCTGCTCCAGAGCCCGGGGCACGATCTCGGTCTGGAAGTTCTCATGATGAATCTCGCCGTTCTCATCCTCGTTGGACATGCTAATCTCGAGGATGACCTTGATCCGGCCCCCGCCGGAGCCCCGGTCTTGCGGGCGCAGGCGGCCGGCCGTGTCACGACCGATCAGCTTGGCGTGGCGCAGCGCCCGCCGCCCGATCCGGGCCAGCTTAAGGCGGTGGCAGATGTCGGCGATGCGGTTCTTGCGGAACTTCATGTAGTTGGCGAAGTTGCTCTTGCGCTCCTCATCCGTCTCGCCCCAGTTCTGTCGCACGAGCCACTTCTCGATGAACTTGGCTTTGACGAGCTTGTCCACCCCGTGCTTGTGCAGCAGGTCGTGCAGCAACAGGATGCAGCGTCGCTCGCCGATGTCGCGCAGGTAGTATTCGTCGTAGAGGGGGTCATCCAGCTTGTCGGTGCTGCGGCCGGGCAGGTCGAGGCCCAGCTCGAGACAGCGCACCAGGGCCGAGTAGGCCTTCGGGGTGTCCAGGATGCTGAGCGGGTCCAGTAGTACGTCCTTCTCCTCCACGGCGAAGGTGATGGCCCGGAGGGACTTCATGCGCTCCTCATAGTCTTCCCTCGTGATGCCCCAGAGCAGCTGGTCGACGATGGACGGGTCATTAACCGCGCGGCCGGCCGCGATCTTGACGGCGGTGTCGCGGATGGAGAAATTGTAGTGCGTGATCAGCGAGTTGAGCGTGTCGATCTTCAGAGCATCCTCGGTCTCCTGCGTGATGTATTGGGTCTTGGGCTGTTGCGGCTTGATTTCGGTTTCGTCGCGGTAATACTCGAGGATGAGGTGCATCATGCCAACGACGCTGACGGCAGCGACGCCCAGGCCGGCGAAGACCAGGCGCTCATCGCGAACGAATGAGAAGAAGCTCATCTTGCAATTTTTCTCATATTGTCACGAAGAGAAACAATTGATGCTCCACGGCCATCAAGTCGCTAAGCACCAGTCGATTGTAAGTGGAAGAGGGTGCGACTGCGACCTGGTGGTTGTTGTACTTCAAGCAGGCCCAGCTTTGCGATGCAAGGATGCGTCTACCTTGGGGAATCCGATTGAACCGCTGTGCTGAAAGTGACATGGGCTAATAGGCGAGGTGCCTGCATGGAAACCCACTAATTCGGGGCGCATTCCAGCACCAAATGGCGTCACTACAGTGCTGAAGGGCCTGTGTTCGAAATATCTAATGCCTATCACGTGCTAACGCGATTCAACAAGACAAGCTGGCGGCGCGTATCATGCCCCTAACGCGCTTGCTGGTTGCTCAACCCATGCGACAGTAATTTGAAATCGAACTTCTGACCCGACAACGAGAAACAATACCCAATTGGCCCTTACGCACTTTCGGATACGAATGGTCTGATTGAATATCTAATTAGCATCAAATCACACCAAATCATCACCATCTACTGCTCGCAATTATCCGGATATGTCACATCAAAAACCTGGCTCCCACCTAGGGGGCGTTGCCCGAGACGACTCAGACGACGAACTAGGTTACGACGATCACCCGTGGGAATGGATATACGAATCAGCAGGCGATACGCAGCCGACTTCCGACAGGGCTGAGTCGGCGCGGAAAAGGAAGCGCGATGACCTCTCGGGCAAAATAATTGGCGCGCGCATGGGGACCTTCGAGTGCGCCATCGGCGACTGCGTCCTGTTGAAAGCCGAAGGGTCCTCGAACGAAGCATGGGTCGGCATCATCAGTGACTTCGTGGAGGAAGACGAAGACGGCGACATGGGGGCCAAGTTCCTGTGGTTCTCGACCGAGAAGGAGATACGGAACCGGGACAAGAAGCGGACAGACTCCCTCTGGAACGAGCTCTACATCACGCCTTGGTCGGATGTGAATCCGCTCGCCTCTATAAATGGAAAGGCTATCATCATGTCGCAGCAAAAGTTCACAGAGAAATACCCTAGCGGCAAGATACCACGCAGCTCTTCAGGGTACAACAAGACGTTTGTCTGTCGCCGGGGGTGCAACACGAGGGCGATAAGCTATACGGAGGAGTTCACCTGGGAAGACATGTATCAAGGGGAAGAGGACTTGGCTAAGCTACTGGAGTTTATCGAGTCGAAAACGAAAGCCACTAAGAGGCGGCAGAAGAAGGTTGTAGAGGAAACCGCGTATGCCGCAGACCATGACGCCCATGACGATGACGAGAAGCCCCGGAGCTTAACGGCGACACCAAAGAAAAGGCAAAAGACGACGGCGAAGATAACGACTCCGTCGAATCGTAAGCTCGTCATCAAGAAGGCCTTGGAGTTCACGCCCCTTGGCACCCGTGTTCTCTCTCCCGCCCACCACCAAAACTCACCCTTCCAGCTCGCCCGAGCACAGCTTCACGTCGCATCCGTGCCCACCAGTCTCCCATGCCGAGAGGCCGAGTTCTCTACGGTGTACACTCACCTCGAAGCCGCCATTACGGACGGATCTGGCGCCTGCATCTACATCTCGGGCACCCCGGGCACGGGCAAGACGGCCACGGTGCGCGAAGTGGTGTCGCGGCTGGACGAGTCGGTGCGGGCCGACGAGCTGGACGACTTCATCTTCGTCGAGATCAACGGCATGAAGATCACGGACCCGCACCAGTCGTACTCGCTCCTCTGGGAGGCCCTGCGCGGACAGCGCGTGAGCCCGAGCCAGGCCCTCGACCTGCTCGAGCGCGAGTTCAACAACCCGAGCCCGCGCCGCGTCCCCGTCGTCGTGCTCATGGACGAGCTCGACCAGCTCGTCACCAAGAACCAGAGCGTCATGTACAATTTCTTCAACTGGCCCGGCCTGCGCCACTCGCGCCTCATCGTCCTCGCCGTCGCCAACACCATGGATCTGCCCGAACGTACCCTCAGCAACAAGATCAGCAGTCGTCTGGGTCTCACGCGTATTACCTTCCCCGGCTACAACCACGAGCAGCTCATGAAGATTATCCAGTCCCGCCTTGAGGGTGTCCCGGGAAACATCGTCGAGCCCGACGCCGTCCAGTTCGCCAGCCGCAAGGTCGCCGCCGTAAGCGGTGACGCCCGCCGCGCCCTCGACATCTGCCGACGTGCCGTGGAGCTCGCCGAGGCCGAGGCCAAGGGTCTCTCGGGTGACGCTGGGGACCCGGGCACGCCCAGTAAACGGGCCAAGGAGCGGGAGAAGAATGGCGAGCCGGAGAAGAAGAAGACGCCGAATGCCAAGCTTGGTAGAGTGACCATCGCCACTGTCAAGCGGGCGATTAACGAAGCGACCTCGAGCCCCATGCAGCAGTACCTCCGCGCCCTGCCGTACGCCTCCAAGCTGGTCCTCGCCGCACTGTTGGTCCGAAACCAGCGCACCGGTCTGCCGGATACTACGTTTGGCGATGTCCAGGAGGAGCTAAAGAAGGCGCTTGTGCTGGACTCGACGAGTCGACGCGTGCGTCTCCTCACCACGGGACGGCAGGTCGACTCCGACTCCTCGCATGTGGATGGCATGTCAGCGGCACGACGCAAGCAGGACCTTAAGGGCATGGTGCGGCCGGCGGGCATCAGCGCTGCTACGATAGATCTCACGGGGGCCGGTGTCGTGGTACTGGAGGGGCAGCTGCCGGAGCGGCCCAGCAAGATACGGCTTGCTGTGGGCGATGAAGAGATCAAACTGGCCTTCCGTGATGATCCGGAGATCAGAGCTCTGGGTATTGTGTTTTAGTCCATTTTATGTGAAAATATTACATGAATGCTAATAATGAACCACCCCATCGCTGTATAAAAACTCTTTGCATTTTATGATTGACCATCCGCGGCCTCGTTCTCGGTGGTAACCCTCTTCCTTTATGATTGATTGCCATATCCCATAGCATTCTTCATATACTTATTTATACAACGGCTCCCGCAAGTGATATCATATTCTACCTCTAGAACTTCCTCTGGCCCAAAGTCGGCTTCCACTCCAAGGGGTGAGTCTCTTCCGTAGCCTTCTCGTCCTGCTTCCAGATCTTGATGGTCTTGTCGGCCTCGCCAACGATGAGGCGCATACCCGTAGCGTCGAAGGTCGAGCTCATGATGCCGGCCTCGGCGTCGAGGGAGCCCGGCTGGGCGATGGAGTCGAGCGACTGGAAGCGGTGGCCCGACTTCCAGTCCCAGAAACTCATGGAGCCGTTGTCGCCGCCCGAGAAGAGCACGTCCTCGTTGCAGGCGAGGCTGTTGATGATGGCGTTGTGGCCATCGAAGTTCTGCATGAAGGCACCCTCGGGGCACTTCCACTGCTTGATGGATCCCGTGCTGCCCGTCGCGAAGGTGAACTCGGACGGGTGCAGCGCCAGTGCGCGGACGCCCTTCTTGTGGTGCGTGAGGACGCCCATGGCCTTGCCGGCTGCCAGGTCCCACATCCGCACCGTGTGGTCGAGCGACGCGGTGATGATTTGCGGGTCGGCCGGCTGGCACTTGAGGTCCGCCACGGTACCCGTGTGGCCTCCCAACACGTGGATGTTACTCCTGGTCCGCATATCCCAGACTCGGGCAACACCGTCTCTTCCTCCAGTGACCAAAACGTCCAGGGTAGGGTGTAGCGCGAGTGTGTAGACACCACTCAAATGTCCGTGATAATGTCGGATGACCTTGTTCGTTTCCAAATCCCAGCACTTGACCATCTTGTCTTCACCACACGAGAAGAGGTAAGGATGCCGCGGCGAGACGGCCAGGCCGCGGACCGTCGAGATGTGGCCGGTGAGGGTCAGCCTCAGGTTGCCCGTAGCCAGGTCCCAAATCTTGATGGTACGGTCGCCGGCGCCACTGGCAAACCACTCGTTATTCGGTTCCACCGCCAAACTCCGCACCCAGCCCAAATGTCCCGATATGACTCTCATCAGCTTCCATGGCGGGTGCCACTCGGGCTTGAGCATATGCGCCTGGGCCCGCGCGACGCTCAGGGATGTGGATGGATTGTTGTCTCCCCTCGCCGTCTGCGCAAACGGCGTAGATTGCTTAGCCCTTTGCACGAGCGCGGTCGAGTTCAATCCCGAGCTCGGTCCGCCACCGGCAGCACCCTTCTTCTCCTCGATTCCTTCGATCAGCTTCATCGTCTTCTGGTCCTCGCCCGCGGCGCCATCTGCCGGGGCGGCGCCGGCCTTGCCCCTCTTCTTGCTGCGCGCCGCGTTCAGGGCGTTGGCCTGCTTCTGCGCCAGGGCCGGCGGCAGCTCGCGCACGTCTGCATATTCGGCGTTGAGGCGGACGGACAGGGCCGTCTTTTCGAGCTCGGTGTCGGTGGCCAGCCGTTGGCGCTTCCGCGAAGAGGCGCCCTCGGTGTCGGCGAAGAGGGCTTTCGATTGCCGCGCGTTGTTGTTCACCAGCGCCTTGAGGTCAGGCTGTGCTGCAACCTCCATGTTGGCTGGATGGCTTTGGGTCGCCTGTGTCGTCGTCGCGGCGCGCGTCACTGTATCCGACTTTTCGGGTTGCTGGAAAATCGACGACGGCGTAATTTGGGACAGGTGCAATTTGTGTCGACAATCGGGCGTGCACGCTCCGGGGTATTGATGTAAGAAGAAACAAACCAAGTTGCTCGAGACTGGACTGAAAGATGGGAAGCTGTCGGCTCCAGGTATACATAAAAGTTAGGTAGGTATTGAATTTAGGACGGCGTCGGGTCCAGTCTCCACATAAATTTAGCCAGGTCGGAGCTCAAGTCTCCCCACATCTACCAGTGCTATCATGGAATATCACCGTTACTACATGGGGTGGCCAAGACAACTGTCACGAAGTAATTGCTAAACCACTCGAGTCTCACGGAAAAGACGGTTTAAACACCACCGCGTCACTTTAAAATCCATCTCATACCAGAACATAATTCTAGTTCACTTCGTGCCCCCAGTTGCCTCAAACGAACACTGGTGAGTACAAATTGTTGGCGTGGCCCGCAGCTGCCTGCAGCTGACTTGGACTAACAAACGAAATAGCAGAGCGAAGACCTCCAACTCACAGCGAAGTAGATGTCACTTGAACTTTCCCAAGTAAAATAACAGTGTTTCCTTGTCTGTTCGCTCCGGCTTATCGGAGAGCTGTCATCTCATAACTCGCCATGGATAACGAGACGAAATACGCATTACACGCCGCAGCCCGTGAGGGAAAGCGTACGTTGCATCCGATCCCTTGTTCTTACATGCCCATCATCGGATAGTCACTAATACAATACAATTCCGTAGTGAGGGTTGTGGAGTCTTTGTTGAATGTACGTATGACAAGCAAATGAGAAAACTGATATCCTATACGTTGCTAAGACACATCTTCATATGAAAAGGCAGATCCAAAGCAGGCACGCAAAAAGGACGACGATGGTCGTCTGCCGATCCACTGGGCCGCCTCCTCCAACCAGCTCGAGATCGTGTTGCTCCTGTCGCAGCAGAAGGACTTCGACCCGGATGTAGAGGTAAGAGCCTTATGTTCTTCCTTTTTCCCGGATGGCCTTGACTAATATAACCATGTTTGCCAGGATGATATCGGCTGGACCCCTCTCATGATCGCGGCCAGTGTCAAGGACAACGAGAAGCTAGTCGAACTTCTCTTGTCGAGAGGCGCCGATGTGAACCAGACTAGTAAGTCTCAGTCCACTCCTATAACCCTGAGAAAATTGGAATTATTGTTACTAGAACGTGAACTAACACGATATACAGACCACAATGGCCAAGTACGTGCTCTCTTCTCTCCATCTGAAAGCAAGTGATGAGGGACACAAAATGTGCTTACACACCATTGTTCCAGACGGCGTTGCACTTCGTAGCATCGAAAAGTAACCTGGAAGTGGCCCGCCTGCTCCTCGACAGCAAACCCCCGGCCTCGGCCCGGGTGCGGGATAAGCGCGGCCAGTACCCACTACACCGGGCAGCCGCTGTCGGCTCCGTGCCCATGGTCAATCTGCTCGTGAAGAACAAGAGCCCCCTGAACGCCACGGACAGCTCGGGATACACGGCGTTGCACCATGCTGTGGCCGAGGGACATGGTACGTATAGAAACCAAGTTGACGAAATATCTTTAGAGAGTCGTCCTTGCTGATCAACGATAATGGTATAGGGGCCACTGCCGTGGCATTGCTGAAGGCGGGGGCTGAGATCGACAAGAAAGATTCGGACGGCTTTCTGGCTTTCGATCTTGCCCCGGACAAAGAGGTAAGTCTGGATCGGCATCACTTGCACCATTGACACGTAATGAATACTAAAAATTTCGGGGGAAATAGGTGCGCAAATACATTGAGCGCGAGGCAGAGAATGAAGGCATCGAGTTATAATGATATCTAGCAAATGGAGTTAGATGTCTAAGTGCCGCCTCGTAAGGAGGGCTACACCACAAAGAGCATTGTAACCTAGCTGGGGAAGATGTAGGAAGAATAGCAGGGCTGGCCATAAAAAAGAATCAAGCACCTGTCTTCTACTACCACTACCACAACTATTTGATCGTGCGCTCCACCAAGTCCCTGTACATGGCCTTGACGTCCTCGACGTCGGCCCGGAGCTCCTCGACCAGCTCGCTCTTCTCCCCGAGCATCTCCAGCGTGGTCTGGTAGCGCTCGTTGATCTCGGTCACCTCCTTCTCCAGGTCTTCCACCTTCCGGGTCGCCGTCTTGCCCGACTCGACCTCCTTGATGAGCGCCACGATCTCGGCCCGCGCCTCGTCGCGCTGCGCCGAGATGCGCGCCAGCTCCTCCTTGGCCGCCACCCGCTCGCTCTCGAGCCGCCGCACCGCGGCGCTCATGCGCTCCACGAGTTGCACCGACGGGCCCGCGCCCACCGTCGAGACCGAGACCACGTCCTGCATCATGTTGTGGGGCGAGGCCGGTGTCTCCATGTTGTCGAACGAGTCTTCGCGCTCGAGAAGACCGGGGTGCGGGGTACCGGTCGGCGACCTTACAATCTCCTCGCCAAGCAGCGGCGGAGTCCCCGTAATCCGAGGGGGGCCGGAGAGAACCGACGGCCGGGAAGGAGGCTGGTGTGACGGTCGTCGAGCGGAGAGTGGGCGCTCAATGGAAAGAGGGTCTCCGATGCTCGATGGTGCCGAGGGCTTGCGGAATTTGGTAGATAAGTTTTGCAGACCGAGGTAGTCGGTACTGAAGGTCCTTTGTGTTGCTGATAGCAATGGTGACGCTGGCCGGCTGTTGTTGTTTCTCAGCGCAACTTCATCCAGCCAGGGCCGGCGATCAGCCCCTTGCCTATCCAGCGACTCCTCCTTCCAGGAGGCCTTTTGCTTTTCAAAGTCCGCCTTCGCTTCGGTCAATGCAGCCTCAGCCTCCTCGGCCTGCTTGCGGAGGGATTCTATTTGGGATTGGTGCTCCGATAGATCCTTTTGCACACTGGGGAGCTTTGTTTTGGCCTCTTCCAGCTCCTCCTCCTGACGCTTGGCGCGTGAAGCCTATGCACAAGTTAGTTAGTTGCCGCACCAATAGACTTGACAAATGTGATAAGGTAGACTTACAGCTTCGCGAGCCTTCCTCCTCATTTCCGACTCACGCTTCAACGCCTCATCTCTTTCCTTCTCCAGACTCGCAGCCCGTGCTACCAAGGATGCCTCCATGCCTTGCCAGTTCTCACTTGCTATCGAGTATTGTGTTTGCAAAGTCTCGATCTGGCGAAGTAATTTGACCTGTGCGTCGCCGACAGCCCCTGACGAAGCTTCTTCGGCTGTGGCCCGGAGAGCCTCAAGTTTGGCCTCAAGCACCTGCACTTCTCCTCTCAGCTCGAGCTCGACAACGCGCGCTCGCTCTGATGCCCTCTCCGACTTCTCTTTCAGCTCTGCAGCCTGCGTCTTTGATCTATCCGCAAGGAGGTTCTTTTCTACTTCTAAGGTCGCTACCGCTTCCTCTAGGTCTTTAATCTTTGACTGGCCTGCTTCTCGGATTTGGCCATTGACCTTTGCCGCCATGCTTTTGGCGCGTTCTGATTCTTCTTGGACCTGGGATTTCAGTTCTGCTATTGTCGTATCCTTGGAGGCTATGGTAGACTTCAAGCGGTCCATATCCTTCTTCAGCTGGCTGATAGTCTTTTGCGACTCTTCATTGGCCCTTTTCACAGTATCGGCAGCGTGCAAGGCGTCGCGGAGGCTACTGAGTTCCCTCTCTGTTTTTGAGCGCCACATCTTCTGGTCGTTGGCCTCTTTCTCGTCCGTAGCTACTTGGGAGCGAAGCTTTTTGATAACAGTGCGGAGTTTCTGTTCGTTGCCCGCAAGCTTCTGGCCTTCTTCCATCAGGCCTGCGATCTGTTGGTCCTTCTCTGCCAATTTCTTCTCCAGGCTACCGCCCGGTGCAGAAGACGCATCCTTCCGCGCCGACTCGGCCGCTTCCCGGGCCAGGTACTGTAATTTGGCTTGTAAGGCGTCCACTTGTTCGACTTGACCATGGAGCTCCTCCTGGTGTTGTGCTTGCGTTTCTTCGAGCCTCTTTTCTAACTCGCCTATCCGCTTCTCATAGAGGTCTAGAGACGATACCATCTTTTCGCTTGTCGCGACGCTGATCGAAACGACATCGTTCCTTGAGAGGGGTGTAGAAGCAGCAAGCGTTTCGTCGGCTTCAGGGCGATCTTCCTGGCCGGATGGCCGTGGAGATTCTTGCGGGGTTGTTGCGGCATCGGGTGCCTGCGTTGTTGGTTGCGTCTTGTCTTCTTCCTTTCCAGACTTGGTCTCAGTTCCAGCCGTACTGGAGTCTTCCTTCGATAGGCTGGATCGCGGTGCTTGTGAAGCGGCATCTGCGCCGGCGAGGTCCACGCTTGCACGTGGGCTTTGTTTCGCGGAAGAAGCCTCGATGCTGGTCCTTTGGGTCCGAGCTGGAGAGGCCTCAGAGCGAGGGCTGCCGGGGCCAGAAGCAGCATTCTTGGCGGCAACCGCTCTGGCCAGTCTCTCTTGTAGTCTATCGTTGGCCGACTTGGCCGTCGTTGCGGCGGGCTTATTCGTCGAGGCAGCCGAGGCGGGGCGTGACGGTGGTTGTGATGACGGTGGTTTCCCGTTTGCTTCTTCTTCTGACAGGATGTTGTCGAGTCGCGATTCGACATTGGCGACGGCCTGTGACAGAAAGGACCCCCATTTCGAGGATTTGGCTGGAGCAGACATTGTCGACAAGTTTTTATCTCGGCTCCAGACCGAGTGCGTCTCTATAGTGGTGGTTTGTGCGTCGTATTAGTAGGCGTCATGTACAAGGATCTTTCGCGAACAAGCCCGATTGCAATAGCGACGCATCGTTTATGGAAGCCGGAGGGAGAGATGAAGCTCGAAGCCGGGCTGGCGTCAGGCGGTCCAGCGTGTGTGCGAGGGAGGCCAACGTGTGTCACGATGATCTGAAAATGTCTTGCTGGCCTCAAAGTTCTGACAAGCCAGTGTGGTCTTACGTTGCGGCCGGGTGCGATTGCGTGTCGCAGAGCCTTGGTACCAAGAACACGTTGCGCACTCCCCTCCCCTCTATTTCCCTGTTGACAGACGCCGATAATTGACTGTCCAATTCAGCCGGGGATTGAGTCGAATGCGCCTCTTCTGTATAGCTGTCGGTTGTAAGTCGAATTACAGTCTTCCTGGCAGTCAAGTTATTCAATACATCCCGTCTCTATGTAGACCAGGCCAGTACATACATACATGCTTGACCTGACGTGCGTCTTCCCACCTGGATGGATCAAAAATCAAACGCCCGGTACGTACCTGACCTGGTAACCTAGGTAGCACCTACTACATACCTCCTAGGTTACTGGGGGTATCTAAATGGGTACCTGGAGCTGAAGCCAGGCTCCCTGCAAGTCTGGGCTGTTGGGCTGACTGAGAACCCCAGAGACAAGATGCCTGCAATTAGACCAAAACATCTCACATTCAATGTCATCGGGTATTATGTTATTCTCTAGGGAATCGTGGCCGATCTATGTACTCACATACTTTGACTACTGCAGGTATCTAACCGCTCTATATATGTTATCTGGTTGATGACCTGCAGTATGTAAGTAAGCACACAGACAACGGGATTTGAGCCTTCAATTGAGGCTCTAATGGGGCTCCCGCTATTCCGCTTCATTGCTCCGGATGTGAAGCCGATGCAGACACTAGGTAGTTAACGAACAGGGCTATTGTATTCACGTCCGTCAATAGTTCTTTCGTACGGCAAATTGATAGATTGGCCTTCGACAAAAGACGCCTTTTCATAACTCACCAAACACAAAATATCCGAACTTCACAGTATGAATGTGCATTCAGGATCTTGAGCATGACCTTGAACAGGACCTTGAACAGGACCTTGAGCAGGACCTTGAACACGATGCCCGATCTGTCGTTACTTCAGAGTATCGTGTTGGTGAAATGACGCAAGTTCATCCACCCAAGTTGATCTCCCGGTCTAGGTCTAGAACTACCTAGCAGTAGCTACCCGTTTAGGTGGTTGGTTACATCGAAAAGATTAACCTACTCGGTTCCCGCATAACAATCCTCCCGATACAGAAGAAAAAAAAGACAACGTACACACGCACATGTGCAGTGCTGTGTGTGATGAAAATGATGATCAAGAGAAGCATAGACATGAAAACAGTAGCCTGACTAGCAGACAATTGCAGTCTATTGGTCCTCTTGAATCGGATCCCGGGTCGGTCAGGTTTTGGAACCCAGACCAGAGACTGGAGTCTGCTTCGTCAATGTACAATGTACGCAATCACCCAATCCAAGTTTCCCACGGGTTCCGCAGCCGCCTGACATTGCTCGTCTACCTACATATACTACACGACACACATGTGCTCTCGTCGGATGCCTCGGTCCATAACTCAGCTTCATATATGATATTTTTTCCCCCGATGCCATGTCGAACACTTGACTTCTTAAGTATTCACAGACTTCAATCTGCTGAGCCAATGGTCCAGAAAACCCAACGGAACTAAGAGTGCATAAACTGTAAAGTCCGAGCCTCTGCATTCCTACGGGGGCACACACACATCACACACACCACTACCTACCACATACACTCTCTGCTTCGGCACCAACACGTCAAGCCAAAGCAGAGGAAACTTTCCCATCCCCAAGTCTAAAACCAAGCCGCCACTCTGAACCAAATCTGTTTTTGATTCCGTGCTTTACTTGGCTTGGTATAAACTGAACAAGAATAGGGATACCAAGCTTGCTTGCGCTATCAAGGATCCCTAGTCGTGCAGTACTCACGAAAACTACCCTTTGAGTAGCTGCAGGGTCTTTCCCAACTTGGGCTTCACGATGGACACGCTTTTCTCTCTTGGGATACCCTACCGTGAGCCGGGGCTTGAGGGTTGGTGGGGAGAAAAGACCGTCACCCTGAATTTCTGCGAAGAGGTGACTACATTCTGATTGGAATATTATGCCCCTTTCTAGTAGGTACTAATCGCCCTTGCAGGACTATGTGATGAGCCATTATGTTGCTGAGGTCTGCAATGTAAGTTGCCTAAGCCAGCCGGCCACGAGCATCACGCTAATCGAACTCTTCGCGCCACACAAAGACGTTGACGAATGCTCTCTTCATCTGGCTAGGATATAAGGGAATTAGGGATTGCCTGAAGTATTCCCACCCCTGGATATTCTTCGTTGCCTTCATGGGCTACTCGGTTGTAGGCGTGGGCTCTACGTTCTTCCATGCCACTCTGAAATGTAAGCGTCTCGATCTCACTCATCATCCAGGGTGGGTTGTACAACACGGATTCCGTCTTACTAACATGTGTCAGATCCTATGCAACTGGTCGACGAGCTCTCCATGATTTATACAACATGTTTCATGTGCTATGCGACGTTTTCCTATGGGAGAAGTAAGAGTGTCTCCGCTGTGCTTGGAGTTGCTCTCCTTGGTCTCTCCTACTATATCACAGTATGTAATTGGCCATTCACATCTTCAATTGGACGATCGCAGCTTACAAAGGCGTCCAGGAGAGGTATTACCGCACCAAGGATCCTCAGTTCCACCAGGATGCGTATGGCATCTTGACAGCCATCGTTGTATTTTCAAACATGTATATCATTGAGAAACAAGTACGGCCCGCTCTTAAAGAGCGGCAACAGAAGAGAACCTCGAACCCTGCCATACCGTCAGCGGACGCCATTGTCAATGAGATGTGGGTTATGGTCATCACAGGTCAGTAATCGGGAAACATGGACATACCTACATCTACTCATACTGAGCTCATTGGCTTAGGTCTCGCCATATTCTTGGGAGGATTTCTGGTCTGGAATCTAGATAACATGTACTGTCAAACCATCACGAGATGGAGACGCCAGATCGGGCTTCCCTTCGCCATGTTGCTGGAAGGCCACGCTTGGTGGCATCTGATGACAGGAATTGGTAAGCCCTGCCCCATTTTACTCATATAATGTGCCTCGCTAATTAACTATCAATAGGTGGTAAGTAATGTCAAGTTCGATGCGGCCATTGCTGTGTTGATCCTCCACATATATTTCATAAGAAGATCTTTGAAGATCTTTGATTTACTGACTAAACTGATAACAGCGTACTATTACATCACCTGGCGCGTGTGGATTCACCGCTGCTTGGACGCGGACGAGGACAAGTATCAGCTGAAATGGCTCTCTGTTTGGAGGATGCCAGAAGTTGTTACAATCCAGGAAGCCCAAAATGGCACGGCAACTAAGAAGCACCAGTGAGCAGCAGTTCTCCAATTGCTGCTGAGCAACTGATAGCAGGGGGAAAGGGGGGCAGGACCCCTATAACAAGATCAGGCTGGCGACGTACACGACGAAGATAGACGGAGGAGATGGCGAAACGACCATGCTTCGCTCTTTCGCCATTCATCGGGCCAAGGGGTCAATATACAAACAAACGAGAACATAGAAAAAACCTATACACGCCTATAGATTACCTAGACATTACTTGCTATATATAGCCTGGTATAGATTTGTAACTCTACCAAGAAAAGGGCAGGGAAACAGACATGGAAAAGGAAAAATACACAACACTTATAAACACTACTTTAATGAACAAATGTAACTTGACACATTTGTACAGCATCCTACCGCGGCACGTTCAATGCTTGGGTGCCTATATGTACGATCCCAGCTGTCACATCAGGACAGTGCATCAAGTTAGAAAGGCACGGCTGTTCACACTGTCTGTACCTTGTAGCTTAGCTATGCCTGCTACCCGCATCATCAACCCCACCAACAAAACCACATGCCATGCAATCATCTGCCACGTTGATAGAGCCTCATTCAACCCCCAATATCAACCGGTACCGAGATTAGAAGAGAATAAATCCCGGCTTGCAATCAAGATGTCGATCTCCAATGAGGCCCTTCAGAAGGTACGATGCTCTCTGTCTCCGGCACACGCCGCTATTCTTGGAGAGACCATAAAACTGATATTCAAACCATCAAATTAAGCTGGTGCGGGAGATTGAATCCCAGTCCATGGTGGCCCAGCAGCAGATATCACTCGTCCGCACCCAGCAGGCCTCGAAGCAGCGGGAGATGCGGATGGCGCAGCTGACGCGCAGCGAGATCGCGTCGCTGCCCAAGGACACGGGCGTCTACGAAGGCGTGGGGAAGATGTACGTGTTGGGCAACGAGCAGCAGCAGCAGCAGCCTTTTTTCTTTACTTTTATGACTCAAGGTCTCCCCCGTCCGAATGAGGATTGAATCAAATAAATGACTAACCGTGAAAATACAGGTTCGTGGCCTTGCCGGTCTCGTCCCTCGACGAGAAGCTGGAGGGCCAGATCAAGGATGCGCAGAAGGATGTCGAGGGGCTGGGCAAGAAGCTGACCTCGCTCGAGATCACGCAGAAGAACAGCAAGGAGCACATCGATAGAATGCTGCGGGGCAGTGCGGCGGCGGCCTCATGAGATTAGGGCAAACCGGTTGAGCAGAGCCAAAAAGAAATCCAAAACATCAAGCGCTTTCCTCTCAAGCAAGGAGGAAACCACACGTACTCCTGACAAGCTCATGCCGCTCGTCGTTACACGCCGACCAACACACAGCAAAAAATCATTTGAATGCCAAGACATCTGCATCACTGACTGCGGCACGCAACAATGGGAGATCCATCAGGGCCGCATTCATCAGTTGTGCAAGCGAAACCAAGCACTTTGGCGGAGAAGATGGGAGTAGTTACGCCCGCAATGCAGTGAGCCAGTCGGTCTATCGACGAGGGGGTACCATGAAGCTCTCGAGAAGCGAAGCGGGGGGGAGACCCTCACCATCACCAAATACCTAACCTTAGCTCTCCTGTCAATCAATCGAATCTACGTTTGGTCACTACTGTGTGCAACAAGTAAATGGAGACACCTTGTAACCCTTGCATTCCCCAATGGGCTTCGCACAACAAATAACATCTGACTAATGGATGTGCTTATCTCTCCAAAAAAGACGACGGCTACGCGGCACGTGGACACCATGCAGTCAGACGCGAGTCGATCCTCAATTTCTGGAAGGGACACAAAGGAAGCCGCAATTAGAAAGACGGGGGAGACATAGGCAGGCGGTATTACCACGAATCCCAAGTGGCGGCCTAGACTTCTGTAACCTACTTGGTGGTAGACAAAACCCGTGCCTCAACCCCATCATTAACCATCAAGAGCCGCCATCAGCCCGATGTTTACTACCATACTATGATACATGTATTTGTGGCGGGGGAGGTCACGGGCTCACCGAGATGCGACGCCGTTTAACTCTACATCAGCCCTGTGAGACGCTTGCTGCTCCCTCCTCCCTGCCTACTGACTGAATAGTCGATTAATCCCGTTGAGCGGTCTACGTAGTAAGACACCTCCCTCATGTTTAGCCGGGACATGCGATCGTCTATTATTAATATAGTAGTACTACATACACTCCGTCACGTAATCTCACGTCTTGACAAGTTGAAGTCGTCGAGTCAAGAAAGAACCAGAAAATAAAAAAGGATGGGATAGGTAATAGGACAGCAAAGCAAGCATATGTACATGTAAGCAGCCCCTCCATGTATGTGTCGTCCCGAGGTGCATACGTCCCAGACTATACACTTCCAGCCCCCAAATTTGACCCCTCCACCATTGGAGCCTTGGCTCTTTTTCTTTCTTTTTGCTGATGCTCACGCCGTCTTGCAGTCCGTCCACTTTCCCATCAGTCCCCACCCGCCGCACTACCAGCATAACAACTCAGCCCTTTGTGCTGGGTTTCGTCGTTAGCGCTCACGCAGGATGAAAGCTATTTTTGGGCCCCCAACTCCTCTCTCTAGCAGTGACTCCGACTTTGTTAGCCAGTGTCTTATGAGAGAGACCCTTACGAGAGGCAGAGAGGGCACCACATTGCGCCGCCTCCTCTCACCTCTCACACCTTCTGATAGGCCAGCCATCCCTGCCCATGGTATCCAGCCAGCCAGCAAAGCTGATGTTTTGGGCGTGGTGGTGTGGTGTGGCATATATGCTAGGTAAGCTATGTAGCAAGTAGCATGTGTGTCTGCCACCCCGATCGTCGCCCCACACCACCAACTATGTATGTATGAACTCGCCTAAGTATGTATACCGACATTGGGAGTGAGAGGCTAAGTAAGTAGAGAAAGAGGCCAGGTGCCAGGAGAGAGAGTGTGTGTGTGAGTGTGAGGGGCGTGAGTGAGGAGAGGGCGGGGAGGGCCCGACGGTTTGCCCTGATGGTCGCCCTTCAGTTAGACTCAGGCGCCAGCGCGAAAACTGACCATCCATCTATAGTGCCGGTACTATTCTCATGCAGGACAGTAAGATGAGCAGTGAGGGCCGGAGGGACTACTGTAGGTTAGGTAGGTACTGAGGGAACCTTTCGGGTGCTGCATAGCAAGTGGCGCAAGATGCCTGCCGTTTCCGCTTCCCTCCCTCTTGGCCAGACATATGTCGGTAGCATTAGGGGGGGTGTGGTCAATGTAAGAAGTGTTATGCAGTCCAGCAGCTTGTCCGCTCGCTCGTTGGTTCCCGGCCTGATAAATGGGCAGAGGCACCCCCGCTTATTGTGAATCCGAACTTATTGCTGACATTCTTTTCTTCGCTTTTCCAAACTCCCACCCAGGCGACTCAATCTTCTCTCTTACTTTGCTAAATTGGACAATTCGAGTGAGATCCTGAGATTCAGCTTCAACCAAAATCTCATCCTCATTTGACTTGGGGAAGCTCCCTCTACCAACATATATATATATATATATACTTATACCTCGTGTGGATTTGTGTGGAGCAACACTTATACAAATAGCTATACTTGACTCACATATCGGTCGCTGCTATTGCCGCTGCCCACCATGAGCAGGTATAGTCGCTACTCCGACGACGAGTCGGACTACGAAGTCCACATCTCGCGCGAGCGCCATACCGGCAGGTCACCAGCGCCACCAGTCCGAACCGCACCAGTCCACTATGTTCAAGCCGGGGCCCCTCGGCGACCCTTCTACGAGGACCACGACCGGTTCCTGGTGCCGGCGCAGGAGCGCACCGTCGTGACCACCCGCTCGCGCTCGCGGGACCGCCGCTCCCGCCGCTCCAGCTCCCCCGTGTCGCCGCCCCAGCGCCAGCAGGCGCCCCAGCAACCGGCGCAGCCCCAGCAGGCCGGGCCCGTCATCATCAACAACCGCATCTACAACCACTCGGACGACTCCGACTCGGACTCGTACGCGTCGAGCTCCCCGCCCCGCCGGCTGCAGGTGGCCCACCACCGCCACCGCTCGCACTCGCGCGGCGGCTCCTCGTCCTACTACCGCGAGCAGCACGAGCGGGAGCATGAGCGGGAGCGCGGGGAGCGCCAGGGTCGCGATGACGCCCGCCGCGAGTATGAGCGGGAGCTGGAGCGGTCGCGACGTGAGTTCGACCTCGAGCAGGCGCAGCGCGAGCTCCAGGAGCTCAAGTTGAAGGAGAAGATCGACGCCGATGAGCGGCGGGTGCACAAGTCCCTCAAGGAGGAGGAGGAGCTCCGGGGCGCCAAGCGGGAGCTCGACGAGATCCGGCGTGCCCGCCAGCGCGAGGAGGACGAGCGCCGCATCAAGCAGAAGCTCGACCTGCAGCGCCTCCAGCAGGAAGAGAAGGACCTCGCCGAGAAGAAGCGGCGCGACAAGGAGGCCAAGGATGCTATCGATCGCTACAAGAGGGAAGAGGCCGAGCGCGCGCTCCGGGAGAAAGAGGAGACCGAGAAACGCGACCGTGAGGTCAAGGCAAAGATGCAGGAGCAGCTCCTCAAGTCGGGGCTCAGCGAAAAGGAGATCAGCGCCATCCTCGCCGGCAAGAAGATCGAGAAGGAAAAGGAAAAGAAGAAGGAGAAGGAGGAGCAGATGCAACATTACCCTCAACCATACCCTCAGCAACAGTACCAGCAAGAGCGCCCAACTTATACCAAGATGGCACGGAGGCATCTGTCGCTGGAGTCACTGCGGGTGTACGGCTATGACTATGTGCTGGACCAGGTAAGCCAAACAAAAAGACACACAAACAACCCCGTTCTCATCCCAACCCCTCGCAATTGCCTGGCTGGATATTATGACGAGACCATTGCTAACGTGTATTGCCTTCGCTCATAGGACCCTGAATACGTCCTGATCAAACGGTGGGTAAATGAGACGGAGCAGGACGAGCTTTGGCGCCACACCAAACTTATTCGCGAGGAGCGGTCGGGCAAGCTCATCATGACCATCAAAGATAAGGAGCACCGACACAAGCACCTCGAGCCCGAGTTCGAGTGGGTGCGCAAGAAGGAGCGCAGACGAAGCAAGTCGCCTTCTTTGCTGATGTACCTCGCCGGTGCCAAGCCTGCGTGAAAAGGGGGCGATGGATAGATTTAGAATGAAGGTATGGTCGATCAGGTTAGGTTTTGGGGAGTTGGGGAATGATCATATGCTTTTGCTTTTTTTTGAGGTGCCTTTTACTCGGGAACAGCTCCCGCTTCTTATGATGTGCACGTTTAGTGTGGATGAGGTTTGGATGTCAAGAAAGGATGTGAGCTGAGAAGCTTGGGTATATTGAATGTGGTAGATGGTTTCTTTTTGAGGCTTCTCGCGAGGAGATCCTAGCAGCAAAGCCTCTTTTGTGAGAAGGGTGGGTGCGAATGCATGACTTCGCTTTATGTCTCGCCGCTTTATAGTGTTAGTGGGTACATTTATTATACATGTCCGCTCTTCTCTATTCGCCTGTGGCTATCCCACGTAGTCTCGGCCCTGCGGACCAGCTCTTCATACAGCATCCAAGCGAGTGCTGAGCTGATGGCTTTGCGAGTCATTCGCAACGCCAGTCCGTCATACAGGGCCCTCACGCCTTCTTCTGTCACCATCTTTTTCGCGGCCTGGACTGTATTCCGGTAATCGTGCGGCTGCAGCTGGATACGCGTCTTGATGGCGTCGAACGGGTTGGTCAGAAACGAACACGTTGCGCTCGCCATGGCGCCCGAGCTGAAATTGATTGATGCCGAGAGACTTGAGCCCATCGTGGTCGCAGCGGTCGCCGCCAGACCCTTCTCATCCCTGCCCGCCTTGCTATAGAAGGCACTGAGATGCTTTTTGAACTGCTCGTAGAACAGAACGTAGAAACCGGCGTACGGGGCATCACGCACCGCCGTTGCGCCGAACCCGGAGAAGAAACCGCGGAACCGTTCAGTCCTGTATATGTCCCGGGCTGCGCCGGCCAGGGATTTATAGGCGTATAGATTTGATTCGTAGCGGACCTTGAGCACGGTCAAGGGCATCAGCACGAACCCCGCAAACGCTCTCGCCGCGGCTCCAGACATCAGGTTGGCCGTATGGGACAATTTAGGGAGGGATGACGAGTGTGAACCCGAGCCCGAGATCGGGGCCGCCGCATGCTGGCGGATGGTGTTGAGGGTGGTGAAATAAACCGCGGATCCGAAGCCCGTACGCAGCGTCGACGGTACGGTGCCCCTCCAGAAGGCGGCTACGGCATTGGGTGACTTGGCGATCTCGCGGATCGTCGCACGTATCGATTGCGACCCAGACTGCTGAACACGGGTTTTCAGAAGGTCGATGGGCTGCAATAGAATAGCACCGGATGTCCCGGAAGATAAACCGGCGACGAAATGGAACGCTAAGCAGATATCAACGTCAGTCTATAATTTTTCCGTCGGAGGAGGCCCTGCAACAATCTGCTGGGGCAAGTTGAGGACTTACTCTTGCTCGAGGATGACCTACTGGTGCTAGGGCTTTGCGACATCTCGTGCTCAGTCCTGCCGAGGCAAAGATCGTTCAGAGGGACTGGCCCATTCGTTTCACAAATCCTTGAGAAAAGGTGGTAGGAGGACGGCCGTCCAAGGTCAGCATCCCAACAAAGAGCGGCTGAGCCAGTCGTAGGAAGAAGGCAACGCTCGTTATAACTTGGGGAACAGTGTGATGCGGGCGGGAGGCACACTTTAGCTTCACATTCCTTCCAACCATTATCGAAAAGTTAAAGTGGGACCCAGAAGCTGATGTCATGCATTGCAGCTGTCCATTCACCATGCCATGCATAAGTACCTGATGCATAAAGTGGCACAAAGTATTGACTTAGTGTTGCCATCATCATTATCATCATCATCAGCACCTGACCTCCGACTTACAGTACGACCACCAGTGAGAGAGTATTTGATAATTATATTCATTCCAGAATGGAAGCATGAGACTAGCCTTTTACAGCATCAACATGGGATGAGGGGACATTGCCGAGACTGGTGCAAGTCGTCACCCATCAATCATCAGCAAGCTCGACACTTCGAACCATAGAGAGCAACCAACCAATTGCGTTGCCAACAACCCAAAGCCCTTAAGCCTTGATAGTAATGTCCGGGTTGCTCTTGTTCTCTTTGGAGCCTACTATAGACTCCAAACGGCCAGCCATAACGCGGTGCCTCTTGACAACCTCGACCCATTCCTCCTCTTGCTCTTGCCCGACGTCTAAGGTCGCTAGCAGTACGCCGAAGTCGCCCCCGAGTCTGCCTAGACTCCCTGCACAGTAAAGTACCTGAGTCAGCAAGCTGTCCCGTGACGTCTGGTCCTTGACATTTGGTAAGTATGTCCTCAGAGTCTCCATGAGCATTTCTACCAAATGGAAAGGAAAGGTCGACAGTGCCGATGGTATTGGTTGCAAAGGATCAAGGTCCTCTTCCTTCTGTGCCCCTACGCTCGCTTGCCCGTTAGAGCTAGGGAATATGCTCCTGAACATGGACACTATTGCGAAACTCTGCTCCCTAAATATCTCAATATAGCGCTTGAGATAGCGCTCCGTCTGCTGTCCACCTGACCACGCACTGCCAGTGGAAGCCTGCTGTTGGCGTGTCTTTTCTTGGTCTGCCAGGTCCCTTAGTGGCTCCAAGGCAGCCAACATATTCATGAGGGTAGCTAGACGACACACGAGGAATAGTGCTCCAAGGCCACCTCCGTTACCTGTAGCACCAGCGGGATCCAGTTCTGGGATAACGCGACGAAGCCAACTGATGGTGCGCAATGCAGATGCGAGCTTCAGTCCAGGGGCTCTGAGACTGGAAATCAGGTTTGTAGCCATGGTTTGCATTACCTCTTCCGCCTGCGTGGAAACCGAGACAACCATGGGGGACTCCGGGTACAAAGAGTGCAGCCTCCTGATGTGTCCATTGAGATCTAGGGCAGGTGTGTAGTTGGCGGCAGCAGACGAGGAGCCGGTGGTGATGGCAGATGACAAGAGAGTGGGGAGCTCAAGCACGTCAACAAGCCGCTCGACATTCCTTGAGAGTAGCAGAGCACGTTTGCGAGAGTTCAGCATCTCATTTTCGCCAGACTTATGATAAGTCGTGGAGAAGCGCACAGCTTCGTTGTCCAACTTCGGTATTCCCGACTTCAAGTCGCTTGTCGAGGTGGCCAGAGCCGGCAAGGCAGTCCGCAGATTGGCATGATTTGCAGCCGATTCTATGATGGACTTGTGTGACCTTTTTGATAATGCTTGCAATGAAAGAAGTAGAGAATGAGAGGTCTGGGCCAAGGCCTGTGGCTGTTCCGACTCGATAGCCGACAGTGACGATGAGGCCAAGCTGGAGAGATATTCCAAGGCAGCAGTTTCGGCGCTGGGTGTAGAGCTTTGCCTTCGCCCAGCTGGCCGCAGCAGATCATATAACAGATCTGCCATACTGGGTGCTCTCTGGCTTGAGCTTGCTGGCGCAGTGGAAGCTTGAGAATCGCGATATCCCGGAACCGACGAACCCAATAATAACACAACCAACCCACTTCAACGGCGCCCCCAATAGTCCAGCCTGGGACGCTGAAGCAGAACCCTTTCTTGGCAAAAGTGAGGCAGTCGTGACACCCTTGGGAGCAAATGACCTTATCGAGAGATGTGTGTCCCAGAACAGGCTGACTCTTGAGTGCCGGATCAGTCAGGAACGGACCAAACTCAGTGGGGTCTGGCGTCAATTGACTCAATGGATGCACAAGGTGCGCAAAGGGTTCAAGGGTTCAAGGGTTTGGCGCTGGGCGGTTTGATTATGGTTCTCCTTTGGACTGCATAAATGGGCGGCTGTGATCTGCTGATGGTTTGTCAAGCGGTATGCGGGCAATGGTGAGGTTGTAACGTGATCTTTACCTAGACTATGTTTCAAGGGTCATCTGGATCGACGGGCCAGCCGAATGCTCGGGCATCTCAGAACGGGATGACAGCTAAGCCATTAGAATGTAACCCCCACTTGGCACTTGGGGTGGTAAAGTTACTGGACAGCCGCGGTTTATACTTGACTTCTCTGCCCTGCAACCAGAAGCCACAGGTACCGTTTCTGGCGTTTGGCGTACTTGTACGCCTGCTATCAGCTACCAGCTACCAGCTACCTAGCATGCGTCTGCCTGTGCTTCCCCTCTATACAAGGTAACCGAAGCTAAAAGTTAGGTGAGTGCTAATCCGTACATAGCGTCCCAACAAAATTCACATGGGAAACCAGGAAACCACCGTCGCGGGTGCAGTTATTGAGGTTTGAAATCCGAATCCGAATCATTGAAGGGCACTGACTGCTGCTGCTGCTGCATAAGGTACTACCTAACAGAATGAACCTATGTATTCCATTCGACATCACACGCAACGTGCTGATAAGCATGGCTGGGAATTAAATTCTGCCACACCTCTGTTAGCCGCGTCATGCTTCATGCTTCGTGGACTGACTTGCACTTGATCTTGCTCGTGGGTAGGTAAGCTGCAAGTGTGGAAAACCCTAGGCACGCGATCCACGTCTCAGGACCTAAGGTTAGAAGAGTCCACTTCAATACCAGTCGTCGGCTTTTATCTCACTTCCCAACGGCGCCTGTCCAACTTCTTCTTAATAAGTCGTCATCGCGTCGCAACATCCAACCTGCGCCGCCCTGGGACCTCCCTCCGTTTCTTTGTCTCTTGGGCATTCGACTGACAAGACTCACGCTTCTCTGGTCTGGTCCTCAACTCCCATCTTGCCAGTCCGAACCACCCAACCGCAAACCCCCCACGTATACTACCTATCATAAAATCTGCCTACCGCGTGTACTGTGTACTACGTGCCAGAGGTTGCAAAGTTGGATCGCGGACCGACAGCTTCTGCCTTGGGCGCACAACCCCACGCCTGCTTAAGTGCTACACAAACGACGTTCCAACACAACCGTCGCCCATCCCGCCATGCACGATCCGTTCCCGATCCCGCCCATACCGGCGCTGTCTAGGGCTGTCCAGCCTTTCGCCGACTACTTTGGCCTTACGACCTTGCCGCTGCACATTCACGAGATTGTGTTATCAGCATGCCTTTACCAATTCGTCTTCGCCGTCGTTGCCCCGAACGTGTCCAACTACCTGGTCCCCGTCAAGTACAATGCCCTGTCGAAAAATAGACGGATGAACTGGAACGTTCATGTCGTGTCGTTCGTGCAGAGTAGCATGATCAACGTCCTGGCGTTATGGGTCATGTTCACGGATGACGAGCGCTGGGACATGGACACCCAGGAGCGTGTCTATGGTTATACCGGTGGCTGTGCCATGATCCAGGCTTTGGCTACAGGCTATTTCCTGTGGGATCTCCTCGTTACGCTGTCTAACGTGCCGGTGTTCGGCGTGGGAATGCTTGCTCATGCCATCAGCGCACTGCTTGTATACTCATTTGGATATGTAAGTCTGCACTCGATTTTCAGACGGCGCGTCTGCCTGGTCAGACCCCAATGCTAAGACTTCGGCCACCACAGCGTCCCTTCGTAAACTACTACAGTTCCACCTTCATCCTGTGGGAGCTTTCGACCGTCTTCCTGAACATCCACTGGTTCTTTGACAAGCTCGGCTTGACTGGTACCAAGGGTCAGCTCTACAACGGACTTGCTCTCATCTTCACCTTCTTTTGCTGCCGACTCGTCTGGGGAACGTACCAGTCGGTCCAGGTGTCCAGGGATGTCTATGCCGCCGTGACCGGTAAAGTCTCTTATATTCCAACCACTTCCAAGGTTGCCCAGGATTTGTCCGTGCCTATGCGCTACGAATCAACCATGCGATTCGTCACCGAGGATTCCCACGTTCCCATGTGGCTGGCAGTCATCTACTTGGGCGCCAACATCACGCTGAACTCGTTGAACTTTTATTGGTTCTTCAAGATGATCGACGCTGTGCGCAAGCGATTCGAGCCCAAGGCGGAAGAAGAGTCCGAAAAGACCGAGAAGACTGAGGGGGCTACCACCGGCATAGACGCAAAGGCGCAGATCAAGGGACGCCCTCGGAGACGAACAATCCTCGACGGCGAGGAAGAAGGCGAACACCCGCCGCCCGGAATCTAATGACATGTCGGCCTTCTAGAACGGTTGGGAAGTGCAACATGTAGGCGGGTATAAGGTTGACGTGACAGTTGGCACTCATTCTTCGCGGGCCCGTTTATCGTGCTTGACGCGGAGAGTGGTGTCTGTTCGGCGTCTAAGCTCGATTAAAGCATGATGGGGAGTCGAGGTGTGGCGTGTTCGTGCGACTAGAATTATCTGACGGCGTGGCTTGGCCACAAAGGCTTGCCGGCCGACAGACTCAGTTGGAATATAAAGCGAAACTATTGTCGGATATATCGGGTATTCGTATGCGAGCTATCTTTACCATCACCGCTATAGCTTTTGGTACATAATCAAATTCAAGTAATATCTGGCATCAGAAACGGGCAATGCCTCATTCAAAGTGCGTCATATGCTGGGAGCTCCATCAACTGCATGGGATGGCTTAACATTTAGAAGCGTATACAGTGTCTGAAAAGCAATAGTGGTTACCCAGACCTTGGGGTACAGTGGGATATAACTGTGGAAACGCGAGCCTCGTTGTTTAACATCGGTAGATTCTTACACACAAAGTAAGGCACACAGATACAAGGATTAGTGCCTTACTTGGGGTTGCACGACATGTAGAGCTTTGATGTGTGAAGTTGGACGTTGAGAATAGATATCGACTTGCTCTCCATATGTCCAAGAAAAGAAAAGAACACAATTTCGATATGAATCATTGCTGGGCAAAAAAAACCGACCACCCCCCTATTTCTGGAGTGCATCTAGGCAGCAGGGGCCGGGGCTCCAGCACCAGCACCAGCACCAGCACCGGCACCTGCTTTACCACCAGCACCTCCAATCAAGCCACCAGTCAGGCCACCCAAGAGCCCACCGATCCCTCCCGCATTCGCATTGCCGCCGGCGCTAGCCCCTGCTCCTGATATTAAATGTTAGTAAGAGCTTCATGGGCACACATGATGCACCTCCAGGGCAGAACTGATCCAATGAGGTATATGTTCATAGTCTCATAGTATCAATATGCACAAGAGAACGAGGATGATGGTGGGAAGGAATGGATGTATACCCACCACCACTGAGACCTCTGGTAAGGTCTCCGATGATGCCACCGATCCCGCCTGCGCCGCCTCCGGCTTTGGCCCCTGGGATGACCTGTTAGATAGGGGGAACCAGAAGGAAGAAGCGGAAAGGTTGGCAGGCATGTTACTCACCACCAGTCAGACCACCAGTCAGGCCACCGGTCAGGTCGCCGATGATGGCGCCGATTCCGCCGGCACCACCTTGGACGCCTCCAGCGCCTCCAGCGCCTCCAGCTCCAGCGTTTCCGCCGGCTTTGGCGCCGCCGCCAATCAAGCCATCGATCAGGCCTTCTATCCCGCCTCCGGCGCTGTGGGGAAATAAAACGCGTGTTAGTAGCCGCGTTGAGAAAACTGAAAGTTGGTTGGAGAGATGGAGGAAAAGGAGGACTTACCCAGCGTTTCCGCCTACGCCGCCCCCTATGACGCCCTCGAACACATTGGCCCTGTGATGATGGTTAGATTCAGCCTTGATGTGAGACATCACCATGTTGTTTTGCCGGGGCATAAGCAGTCGTGGCTTGCTTACTGTTGTTGTTGTTGTTGTTGGGGGACTGGCATGGCCGTGACGGCCATAAAAGAAGCAGCCAGCGCCGATACGAAAAGGCCCGAGTAAATCATTTTGACGGGGTATAGGTATATAAAAAGAGTGGTCTACACTGCAATATAAAGGGAAGGAAGAGAGACAGAAAAGAAAACAAACGAAGTTAATCAATAACGACTGTTCGGGGGGTATAGAGCGAATGGAAAGCGGGAAGCTAGTGAGCCAAACGTATAACAGTGTTGTGAGGCAGGATGGCAGCCTCCTTTATATACGCCTATCTTCATCTCGAGGCCATGAGGGTAATTTGCGAGTAACATGCCGAAGCTTCATCCCTGGCTCTATGGGTTCGTCTTCTCACGACAGACCGGCAGTTTCGGATCCAGCAATGGAAATGCCAAACAGCACATCACTCTATGTGTAGGGCAGAAGCACCAGCCTTCAGTTTACCAGAGACATGCTAGATGCAGAGGCGCGTTAGATCCTTGACAGCTTACACTGCCCACGGTTCGTGGCCCCGGCCTGGCGCCGATCCGTGGGTTCGCGCCGGCCCCGTAGTTTGGCGGCTGTAGCGCCGGGGTTCCCCCTAGTTCGTGAAACCGACTAAGGAAGTTGACAAGTTCTAGCATGCCCCTGGTGATGAAACACAAATAATCAATCGGTTTCTTTCATCTGATGTCGTGTTTAGATTATGTGCTACGTAGATAGGGCATCCCCTCCTTCGAATCAAATCCATCATGCCGTGAGTAGTGCACTCTGGATAGCGCCAATGGTGCAACACGGCATGAAAGTGTCACTCTAGCGGGCGCGGCTTTATCGAGTCAACGTCATGCGTGCATACTAAACCCAAAACTTATCTCGATTCATCCCATGTCTCCTCAGGGCCTACTAACTTGTTAGTGTTGGCATGTTGATTGGAGGAGGTGAGCCTTACAATACCAAGGAGCAGACTTGGCGTGCTATTATTTGACATAGACTTGGGTCTGAGTATATGGAGCTTCAGTTGCAGTAGGGACAGTAACTTCTTCGCCGTCTTGTGATTTAACCTCCTGAACAACTTCATGCCGAGCCGGATGTGCTTCTGTGGGATTTTGGTACTTTCGCTATCCGCAGGTATAATAAATACGATGAGCTAGTCATCATGGTGACCATTGAAGATCGTTGTACTTTCTCCTATTTGAGAAAGATCAGCTGAGGTTAGGACTGGCTACATGATCCTCACTCCCTAAAAGGCCACTCGATATAACTGATTTATTGGACTGACAGTTTCCAGAGCTGGCATAAGTACGACATATGACAAATAGGAGAGATTTACTCTCAACCAAAGTGCTTGCTGCTTGGTCCTGAAGGATCTATGATGAACAATATGCATTTCTTTTTGGTGAGATCGAGGAAGTAGTTAGCGAAGGAGGAGTATCTCTGTTCTAGTAGGCACATCTTGCGACATACGCGATGGGAAATGTATAAATAGGGGGGGTTCATCTCGACCATGAATGATGAGGATTCACCACTCTGCATAACAAAACTCTACATTCTACTACATTGGGAGAATAGTAAAGAAGCGAAACAACCATGCCGCGATTCTCTGACCACTATCCCCTTTCCCTCGGCGGCACCATGGCCATCGGCGCCCTCCTCGCCATGGCCTTCGCTAACCCCGCGCTGGCCGCCCGCAACTGCCAGAACCTGACCATCCCCGTGCACATCACGGCCGCCAACACGGACCTGGGCCCCGACTTTGCCACGCCGCAGACCGACGCCGAGTTCACCGACTTCTTCCTGTCGAACCTGCAGCACGGCCGGCAGCCGCCCGTCATGACCCCTCCGCCGACTAAGAACGTGACGGGCGACTACGAGCTCGCCGCGACGTACTGCGAGCCCTCGGACGCCAGCTCGCCGCCCAAGGTCCTCCAGATCCTAACCCACGGCATCGGCTTCGGCCGGAGCTACTGGGATTTCGCCTACAACGACTACGAGTACAGCTACGTCAACCACGCGCTCGCGCACGGCTACGCGACCCTGGCGTGGGACCGTCTGGGGCTCGGCGAATCGACGCGGCTCGACCCCGTGCGCGAGGTGCAGATCCCGCTCGAGGTCGAAGCGCTGCGCGAGCTGACCCGGCTCCTGCGGGCGGGCTCGGTCGACCTTCAACCCCAAACCAAGACCAACATAACCCCCACCAAGTTCGACAAGATCGTCCACGTGGGCCACTCGCTGGGCTCGTCCGTCGTCTACGCGCTGGCGGCCGTCGACCCGACGGCCCTCGACGGCATCGTGCTGACGGGCTGGTCGACCGTGACCGACTTCATGGGCGCGGGCTTCATTGGCCTGCACCTGGAGCAGGCGGGGCCCAAGGGCGGGCACCTGGCCGGCTACGCCCCTGGCTACGTTGTCGTGGGCGACGTGACGGCGCTGCACACCGACTTCTTCGCGCCGGGGGCCTACGACCCGGCCATCCTGGAGCCGGCCTTTGCGGCGGGCGAGCCGACGACGGTGGGCGAGATCGCCACGGGCAGCTACATGGCGAACCAGAAGCTCGAAGTTACGGTGCCGTCGCTGGTCATCACTGGTCGTAAGTTTTGCTGTTGAATTTCCCGTCTTGTCTTTTATCCCCCCTTTTTCTTTTGACCTACACATATTTGACCCCTTTTCTTTCTGCGGCTGCATACTAAGAGTGCAACGAATAGAAAAGGACTTGATCTTCTGCGGTACCGACTGCTACGGCACGAATAACGCAAGCCTGCATTCGCTCCTCGAACTTGTGAATTCAAGCTTCCCCCTGGCAAAGCCAATCCTGCCTATAACCGTCGACGGATCGGGTCACGGTCTGAATCTGGTAAGTGATCCCGTAGTTTCTCCTCACTCCTAGTTTGCTCCCTTACTGGGTTCCTGCCAAGGAGCAGAAAATAAGCAGGTTTGTTGAAAGGACTTCCCTAACCGTGTACCGTTTGGCACAGGACAAAAACCACGAGTATACCTACGGCAACATCAGCAATTTCTTGATGAGCAACGGTCTTTCGCCATGATCTAGGTGATTCGAGTCGCACCGCACCGATTTCAACTTCGGGAGTTGGGTAGCCCAAGCCAAGATCTGTTGAAATTCTCTGGATAGTATAGGATCTGGCGGGCAGCCCCTTTTATCATACTCTCTCAACTCATCTTCTTGGTCTTGATATGCATGACGCATTTTAAATAGGAAAACAAAGGGGTAGATAAGTAGTTACCATATTCATGCATGGCGAAGAAAAAACCGTACTAGCACGTGGATTGATTGTATTATGTTTATAATGTTCTGAAGTTGTCCAATGAATGCTACCTCGTCATCTCAATGGCACTTTCCGCTTGAGTCTTTCCCCCCTATGTACCGCTTCCCGTGCCGACCCCTCCTGATCCGCTGCTCCCTAATATCTTAATCAACCATCTCACACCAAATAAAAACGCTTTAAGCTGGACTATATTCCGCTTTCTTTTCATAGCAACCAGCAGCGTAGAAACGAATACCCCCATCGGTTACTTAAAAGCCAAAGGGGTTTTGCGGAGCTAGAGAGAGTTAGTAGCTGAGCTGAGCGCGCGCGCGAGGGAGGACCATTTGACTTACTAGCATGTGCAAGGTTTGCACGCCGTCCCGTTGCCTGAGGAGCAATCTTGTCTGCGACTCCAAAGCGAACCGGGGGTGCCGGTCCTGTCTGCTGGGGCACTAGAGGCGCAGCGGGAGGGGGCTGCGACTGCGGCGTGTTGTTTGCGTTGGGGTTGAAGCCTGAGTTGAAGCCAGGATTGAACCCTGTTGGTTGCTGCTGCATCGGCGACATGCCCGTTCTTTGCGGCTCGAGAGCAGGAGGTAGGAACGAGTTGACGCCGGTGGGTTGCGGGAATTGCTGTCCAGGGTTGAATCCACCCTGGAATCCGGTGGGCTGGGCTTGAACGGATCCGAACTGCGAGGCTCGGGGATCTGCGAATGGACTTTGCATTTGCGGCGCGCCGGTCATCTGTGGCTGCATGAACTGATTTTGGCCGAAGCCTGTCGACTGCGCTTGCATAGGGGCACCAGGGTTGTATCCCATCATCCCAGGTCCTGTCTGTTGGGGTTGGAAGCCTTGCATGTATTGCGGCTGCATTCTCTGCTGGTTAATGTCGTTCAGACTCTGTCCAGGAGGCGCCAGGCCCGTCATCTGTGGCTGCAACGGCGGCGGCGCGAATTGACTAGGTTGCGCCGACTGCGGCGCCGAGAGCGGCCGCGAGGGCGGCGGAGGCATCAACCCTCCTTGGCCCGCCGTCATCTGGGGGGCTATCGGCCTTTGACGGGCAGCCAAACCAAGGTTCAGAGGCTGGGCACCAGCGCCTTGGCCTGTAGGCATGCTCTGCAGTCCGGTTGGTTGTTGTGCGAGTCCAGCAAAGAACGCCGGGCTTGCCCCAGGCGCTCCGGTCGCAACGGGTTGTTGTTGAGGCGCGGGTTGCGGAGGGGGCTGAACGATCTGGGGCGACGCTGTTGGCTGGGCTTTGACTGGCTCTAAAGGCTGCGAGAGCAAAGAAAGGTCCAACATTCCTTGTGTAGGTGCTGCTTTGGGTGCCTCCGGCTCTGGCGCAGGAGCCGCCTGGGGTTGTGCCTCGGCTTGCTTCGAAGGCTTTACGTCCCAGGCATCGTCATCAAAACCACCGCTGCTCTTGTCGCCTCCCTTGGGTTGGCTAGTGGCAGGCGTAGGCGATGGGGATCCTTCGGCACCTTCCTTTTGCTGAGAAAAGGCCTTTGGATCAATCGTATCGTTGGCCTTGTTTGCTGGCTCGGGTCGGCCTTTGCGGGTGTTGTTTCGGAGCGTTCCCCCGGGCCCTGAGAAGAGCCCGCCCTCGCCTTCTCCTTCCTCGGCAAAACTGACACCCTTCTTCTTGCCCTCTCGTCCGTACTTCTTGTCCAGGTAACGCATCACCTTGATGATATCACCTTCTCTGAGTCCAAGACTGCGGAGCACCGTAGCATCGACATCAGGTAGGACACTCTCATCCATGGAGTCTTTATTGAACGCCTGCGCATATCGCTCGCAAAGTCCGACTGCGACCTCGCAAGAAAGAAAGAATTGGAACCAATCGTAGTCGGTCCTGTTGCCAATAGATGCGCCGACAGATTTCTTTGATGACGACTCTCTAGGCGGTCTCGTGGATTGTGCGCGCTTAACTTCGGATAGGGGCTTATCCTCATCCAACGAAATGCCCGTGATTAGTTCCACGTACTCGAGATCTTTGACTGACATTTTTGCTACGGGGACGGCAATCTTGACGCCATTCGTCTTGTGCAGGTTGATCTTCGCGTCCTTGAGGCCAAGGAACTGGGCCTCGACACTGAAGGATTTGGTTCGATCGGTCCACACCCGAATCTTATTGGGGTCAGGTTCTAAGTGCAAATTGTTAGTGCATCTATTCGTGTTGGAATTAGAGGGCGCCTCGCATATCCGACTTACTCGACTTAGAAGATCCTGAGCGACCGCTGCCGCTACCTTCGGCTCGGCCGTTTTCTCGTTTGCTTCGCTGCTGGCGATATTGGTTACTACTGTCTGTTGCTGACAAGCTACTACGTCTGTCAGGCAAACGGATGCCAGGTCCTACCTCTGCTGCTTGCTTTTCCCTCTTGAGGGCCTCCTTGGTGAGCCGCTCTTCCTCGAGACGGTTTTGTGCGACTGTTGACCTGCCTGCGTCCAGGCCGGTCGGGGCGGTCGGCGTCATGGGTGACAAGATGGACTCCTTGACCTCGATATAACTGCTGGGGACAACGCCTTCCTTTCCGTTCTTGACTCGTCGCACTTGCCACCATTCTTCGCTCTTAAGATCGTCGATGATGGTAACCTCGTCTCCCACAGCGACCGTCACTTCGTCATCGCCTTGGGCCATGAAGTCGTAGAGAATCACTCCCCGTTTCTGGCTGTTCTTGCTGGTACCGGCCAAGATGACCTCACGAAGTCCCTCGGCCTTGACGGCTCCAGCTAATTCGCCCAGAGCGCTCACAATTTCCGCGGCCGTATCCTTAGCACCGGCATGGAAATCGATACTTCTGCTGGGGCGAACCAGCTCCAAAAATACATGCTTGCCCTCGCGAGAATAATGCGTCATCTTGTCAGCGGTCCACTCGTTCGTGGGGCCGTCATTGGCGCGCTCAGGGGCGATCAGAATGACACCCGTCTTAAGGTTAACCCCAAGAGTAGTCGGCATCTTTTTCTTCTTTCCCATGACTGAAACCATCTCGTTGATGTTGTACATATGAAACCCTCCTGGCGCGATGCGACCTGTAGTACCTGCCGGGACGTCATCGTTGAGGCGGTCGCGCCGACTGCTGGTTCGCTGCGGCGGTGGGGATTGGAGCTCAGGAGAGTAGGTCGACGAACGGGGGCGGCTTGGCAGGGCCGGGCTTGGTTCCTCCTCCGATTCTTCCGAGAAATGTTGCTGGCGGGGCGGGGGGACAGAAATCGGAGGCGGAGTGGGTGCGCGATTCGAGCTTCTGCCGTGCATAACGCCAGCCAGTGCAGCCTGTGGATTGCCTGCTCCGCGGCTCTGTTCCGAAGCAGCGGATGCCTGCCTAACCGGCAGAGGAGGACTCACGGGCTCTTCGGGCTCGGCAAAAGCAACGGAGCGGGTGGGGAGTGCTGGGGGTGGTATGGACACCGGAGCGGCCGGCGGTTCTGGCTCTGGCTCGGGTTCTGGCACGGCAGCTTTGGTTGTCTCCGCCTCCACAGCATCACCCATCTCAATATAGTTGGCGGGGACGAAGCCGAAATCGCCATTGAGCCCTACGAGGATCCAATCGGGATCTGAAGTATCGTAGACCATGAGTTGCGCATCTTCGGGGAAGGACAGCTCTTCGTCGGTTTGCCTGGTGTATTCGTACAGTGCACGAGCTTGTGCAACAGGCGGGGACTACAGATGAACCCAAGGCGTCAGTTTATATCATTCAGGTTAAGAGGGCCCAAGTCCAGATAATGGAAGGGTAGAAAGGAATGGGGTGATGCATACCTCCTCGACATAATTGTTAGGTACCAAGCCTTCGGGCTCGTCTTCCTCGTCGGCGCTCGCTCTCTTTTTCGCTTTCCACCAATCATCCTCCTTGCTTTTTTCTAGAACATAAAGAACATCGCCTTCGGTGATGGCCAGCTCGCCTTCGCCTTGAGGCTCATAATCATACACAGCCTTGTAAACGCCGATGAACCCCATGACTGCGATGTCGGGTATCGATGCAGTCGCACGAGTCGCGGCGGGAGGTAAGTCAGGGTGGTGCTGCTCGTAATATGCGAGGGGGTATGAATTGGATTGTATCGGTGCCTTAGGTAGGAGATGTGCTCTTGGATGACGCGTTATCACTGTCGTCGGATCATCACGGTCGATTTGGCGCAAGCGGCAGTCTCCTTGGGCCGGTAAAGCTGCAAATGGGAAATGCAGGTTAGGGAGTAGTAGTAGTAGTAGTAGTAGTAGTAGTAGTAGGCAATACCGAACGTCGGGTTGAGTGAGTGCTGCGGCTGCTGGTCTGTCCTGCACCTGCACAACCGGTAGGGTAGGGGGGGTAACCAAGTGTTTGATTGGTTGGTGGGTTACGAGATGGGGTTCCTGGGGGACTGTTGGAAGACAGCCCGAATGCTGGGTGAAACCTTGCCGAGCAGAAGAAACGATAATGCCTATGCCTATGCCTATGCGATTCTGATAATCAACCAGCACTCAGTCAATCACAAACAACTCTCTCCAAGCAGTGAACCTTGAATCCTTGGAGGAAGAATGATGGCCAGTGGACTGGAACCTATGAGGTAAGGGAGAAGTGGGTCTGCTCATGTCGGCTCATAGTGCATCGTCACTGTCCACGCACCGTGCTTTGTACATGTATCATAGCTAGCCCCTTGCGTTCAAGATTAGATACTTACATAGGTAGGTATATCAATGCAATGTACGTACACAGGCCAGGTCTTTTGCAGATGGGATCTTTGGCGATAATTGAATTGACACAATAATATCCTAACTAAGTCTTGGATATGTAAGGTATACATTCAAACTGACCAAATGACGACTGCGTTTGATCAACTAAAGTGTTTGCGTCGCCGGTTTCCGGCCGCCGTACGTCCGTCCTCCCATGTTCACTGCAGCCATCCAGTCTTGCCCACCTGCTCACGGTGCTTCGTCCTTCGGCGGAACGCTCCTCTTAGGGGCGCTGCGAATGGAACCGACACCGTCGTCAGAATCGATGCCCGAGCTCTGTCGCCTACTAGCGCGCCTCGAAGCTCGTGCCATCATTCCCGGCAGGTATCGAGGTTCATGGCCGGAGAGGTGCATCTCTCTCTCCGATGGCCACTGCCCATCGCGCGGGGCCGATGTTGCTAGCGACGATCCCGACGCTGAGGCCTGAGGGGCATTATTGCTGCTCGGTTCGGTTTGTGCAGCTGCACGCTGGAGGCGAGGGTCCTGGGTTGAGACTCCGACAAACCCGTGAGATTTGGTTTCGTGGAGCGTGGTGTTGCTGGCCAGAGTAGTCTTGAGCGACGATGTTGGTGAATTGGCGGATGGCTGCAGGGCCGCAAGGTGTTCCGCCGATGTAGAGCCTGTTGCCGTCTCCTGGGCCGCGCTCGACGTGTAACTTGCAATCCTTTCGAGGAGTCAGCAGCATCCCCTAAATGGCGCTTGATAAATACTCACATGCGATGTTCCTCCACCCAAGTATGGTACCTGAACTCCTCCCGGCGATCTGGTACATTGGTCTTGGCCATCTGGTTTCCCTCCTTGCCTGGAAGATTGAACTTGGGCCCGAGCCACTGCTGTTTGATCGATTGCTCGTATCCGCTCTGTTTGACCGAGTTCTTGGCCAGCTCGCACATATCTACTGGGCTGAGCTTGTAGATTTGCGCGGCTACAGCGTACTCTTCAATGAGAGGCTCCTTGGTGAACGCAAATTGCAAGGGGTCATCTGTTGACAGTGACACGTTCAGGCCCCGTTTGAAGTATTGATGGAACGGGTTTCTTTCATAGGCGAGGAACAGAGCGTTGTTACTGAGAGGCGACATGGCTATGCCGATCTGTTCCAAATAGAAGATATACTGGAGAAGTGGCACCTTTCTCAGCAACAGCCCGTGACTAATGCTGTGGCAGCACAAGAGGGCAATGGCAAGGTGCTCACTATCACCTGCCTCTCCGCAATGTGGGCGCAACAACAATGTATTAAACCCGCGTTGCCGGCGCCAAATGTTAAGCGAACTCATGTTAGCGAAAAGGTAGTAGATCCAGTAACTATAGGGCGGGTTCTGCTTCGAAGTCCATTCGTTGGGAACGGGGAACTTCTTATACAGTCGGCGTTCGACCTTGCTCTCGTCGTCGACGCTGTCGAATCCGATGACACGCTGGAGGAAGATGTGCAGCTTGGGGTGGCTCTCAGGATCCTTGGTGACTTCAAACAAGGGGAGGAATACGTTCTTAACAACCTGCTCGTAGCTCTCCATCAGACCTGTCGCTTTATACACATCGTACAGGCGTGGGATCTGGATCAGCCAACGGACGTTGTGGGAAATGAGCTTGTTGTCTACCACCCAGGCAGCAAGCTTGTCCCACTCGTCCATCGACTTACCATAGATGGAGATACGCCACTCCACCATCTGATACTTGCTTGATTCGAGATCAGCGATTACTTCCTTGGTAATCTCAGCGAGATATCGGCCTTGGATGTGGTTGTCTGTCTTCAGGAAGATCGTCCTAAGGCGGGACTCGCCGATGGGGTTATACTTCAAGTTGAATTTGTCGAACCTGTGGAAGGAATCGGTATGGGCATGCATATCCAGGGTATCAATACTCAGGTCGTAGGCTGTGAGCTTAATACTCTCAAAGACCTCGGCGAGGGTAAGGACTTTGCCATCTCGGATCAGGACTTCCTCATTGGGACACTTCTTCATTTTACTTTTGATGAAACGCAGGAGATGCTTCTGGTTCATGCAGGCAGAGTGGTGAACATGGGTATCAACCTTTCTCACATTATAGAAGTCGCGGTGCGGGACTTTCTTGCTGTCTGCAGTCTCCTGATATTCATTCAGAAGCGTGTAGAGGTTGAACTTGCCCTCGAGGTACTGCAAGCGCCGGAAGGCAAAACTCTTACTGGGTCCATCTGATGATATAGCTAGGATGTTCTCCAGGTCCATGTAGTAATCCTTGATGGTTGGGACGCCGACAATGGGAGTGTTGGCCGCTTCTGCCTCTGCGTTTTCGAAAACCTGATACACCCCGTTCTCGTCAAGCCTAAATGCGAAGTCGCTGGGTGGGGGCAGAGGCAGTAGGTCTTCGACGGAGAAATCCTCGCCGACATCGTGCCCAGGCTTGCGCTTCTTAGACGCGCGCTTCGCCTTGGCATCCGCGGCGGCCGCTGCAGCTTCATCGAGGGCCGCTTGGGTATCGGGCTGGGAAGGGAGCACCATGCTATTGCTGAGACTGTTTACTGCGGTAGGGGCAACTGTATGAGGCCCGACCCAGGCCGGCTCCGGCGGCGAAGGGTAGATGTCCCAGCTGGGGCCGTCTTTGGGATTATCGCCATCGCGCTGCCCCGAGAGACGGATGTACTTGTGACGAGTATCTAGAATCTTCTGGATATTCTGGAAGATGGTGCTCAGCTCGGCGGCAATGTGTGGGTCATTGTCCACGAAGCCAGTGCCCAGCCCCATCGGCACCTGGCCATCTGGCAAAGCCATGTCTGGTAGGAGTTGATTCTCGGTTCCGGCAGCACCCACGTCCTCTGTGCCCAACATGTTTGGGGTTTGACCAGGATTACCGCCGAGGGATGGTCGAGTGGCTGTTCGGGGTGCGGGTTCTCGACCCAGGCCAGCGCGGAGAGGGGAGGGGCCGACGTAGGGTAGCTTATAGCTGGATGATGAAGTGGCATTTGTGCCTATGCGGGAGGGTGGGAGCGAGCTGGAGGGAGGAGTTGGGCCCTCGACTCCACCATGGGCACCGAAATTCTCCAGCGTTCTCGGACCTTTCCCGGCAGAGACCACAGGACTCTGAGGGGTGGTGTGAGACTGAACCACTTCCCCGCCATCCGCCCTCTGGTATTCCTGCTGATGTCTCTGGTAGAACAGCTTCGCATCAGTTTGGCTCATTTGCCGCTCGTCTACGGGGTCGTAGAATGCCGTTCTCTTGGGGCGGTCTCGATAGAGCATGCCCTCGGCGGATTGCTCGTCGTCGAGTGGTGTAGGGGCCAGGTCTTGGTCTGCATTTTGGCCACCTTCTGTTTCATTTTCGCTTTCGACCGCATATGCATACCGCTCATCCTCGTCGGTGTCGGCGTCCTCCTGGAGAAAGGCGGACGATGGGCCCTCAAGGGGTGTATCCATTTCAGGTAGATCGGTTACTAATAAGCAGTTTTGGTCAGTCAGAGCGGCAGCTTCGAAGCTGTATGGTATGATATGTATGTATGTATGCAATGCAGGCGTTGGGAATTCACTCAGGCTTGGACGGACGGCAGGTGTATATATGGCGGGGTAAATTGCGACTCGACTACAACAAAAAAGAGAGAGAGAGAGAGAGAGAGAGAGAGAGAGAGACCAGAGCACTCACAAGGCATTGTTTCGCGAAGCCAGGCGCCGTGCGACGTTAACGCGAAAAACCTTGGAAGCGAAATGACCAGATGGTAGGTAGTGTATCAAAGAAACGTTGGGTTATTCTAGTATCGTCTTTTAACATTGAGTCGTGACACCATCCCTTTCTTCGCTGCCAATTTTCAAGTCTGTAGCTTTATGTTCTTCAAACTACCGGGATTGGGTAGGCACCAAGAAACCTTTTTGGGGGGCTGATCAATCGGAGGATGCCTAGTAAGTACCGACCATGCAGCAGTGACGTTGAATACAACCCGACTCCAGAGTCCAGCTCCCCCCCTGGGTTGCAACTAGCGTCTGTCCTGTCAGGTACCGCATTATCCAAAGCGACTTATCTTCAGTATTAGCTCAGTCTCTTATTAGCCCCCCTGTTCGGAGCAGTCCTATCAAGTATCTATATTTTATATGTCATGTATAATATGCAGTGGTAACGGACTGCGTGAAGATACATACTTCATAATAGGTGAGCAAAAGTGGAGGTTTTATTGTTCAGGATCCAGTTGACTCACTACCTGTATCTACTTGGCTCCTCTTGAGCGGTAATCGTTCGAGATCAGTACACCAAGTAAGTCAAGCTGTGCCATCCATCCCCTCGATCGAATCGATTGAGGGCTCTGCATCATTCATTAACATCTTCAACGGGGGTTCACAACAAGTTCTCTAAAACCACGAGCTCTAAATAAAGATCCAAAGGCCTATGCTCGTGGCTCTCGAGGCTATACCAGTAAGTATCTCCTTCAACGCCAAAGCGCTGCTTTTCAGCGGATGAGGCCGTACAGTACGGACCCCAAATTTACTTTACGAAAAGCATCACTTTGTCATGGAAGGAGATATATGCCCGTGGATGTGTGATCTGTCTGCCCTGTGTTTGATAACTGGGTTGTCATCGTGGAAGAGAATCCTCGTGCCGAACTCCCAGTTGTGGGAATAAATATCTAGTAGTGGACGAGGACGCTCTCGTGTTGCCCTTCCTAACGACATTCCTCCACTGCGCGTTGCGGATATGCAGTGTGCCTACCCCTGATGTCCCTGACATGACGAACATGCAAGGAGCAGCGGCAGGAATCTCTAGCGATGCAGTACGCATAAAGGCCCAGGAAGGTAGGAGATGTGGTGAAGAATGGATCAGCAATTGCCCGGGGCAGGTTGGGGGCGCCCGGGGTGTGCATGTTGACCGCGCCGGCCACAGCTGTGTCGTCGTACAACAACCCCACACCCACACACCCTGTGAACCAAGCACCGAGGCAGGCAGCAGGGATGAGCGGACGGTCGAAGCCGCCTGCCGCCCCAAGCGTGCCAGCCCGCCGGATCCGGCAGCGGAGGCCGCAATACTACAATTTGATTATGTAGGTGATACGTCACGTGTATACTTAAATAACAGTACAAGTCTCGAGTAAGTATAGAAAGAGGTGTAACATAAGTGCAGCCAAGTATCCCAGTACACTATTTTCGGTCAGGTCACGCGGGGTTGTATAGCGTATTTCTTATACTAGACTTTAGGCGCACCGGGCAGGTCCCTAATTACTACCCACGCCAACTTCTACGGAAACCGTCCCTTTTAGATCTATCGAGTTATACGACGCTACTCACAAGTTCAACTTCACTCACTAAGTCACTTGGTGAGAGTAGCAGAGTGAAATTTATCCTGGCTGGGTAGTAGTTCCTATCCCCACTTACAATGGTTGGTGGTGGTGGTGGCATGGATGATGGACATGGATGTATAAGTATGGAGGGGCAGCAGCCTGAACCCCCTCCACCGTCCCGATTCCGTCCCGAAACCCAGGCCAAATAAAGCGCCAACGGGCATTAGACCGGCGCGACTTTGAACATGAGCTGAAAATGTATAGAGCTTAATATGACATCCGAAGTCTACGCTTTATCTAAGGCGAGTTAAAGCCGAATTGGGCAGTTTGCTCAGGAGAAGTCAGTAGCATATGGAAAGCTCCGTATTGTATTGATGCATTGGCGGCTTCTAAGCTATGCGAGTATGTGTAACTTTATTTTGCAGACCACGAAACACACCTCCCTGGACTCAACTCAACCCTCTTTCGTATTGGACACCGAGGTTGGCTTGGGTCTCGCCGGAGGAGCCTTCTTTTTGCCATCCAGTGAATACAGTGCACCGGCAGAGAACACTACCACAGCCCCTACGAGGGTCCCAGGCGCAAGCCTGTTGCCGAACAGCCAGATGCTCAAGAGCAGACTGACAAGCTTCCTGATGTTAAGAACAATCGTGACAGTGAGTGCCGAAGAGACGGCCGCGACCAGGTTGACTCCGCGAATGCAGGCGTACTGGGTCAGAACATTTAGTGCCAAGTAAACCACCTGGCTAGGTATCCGGATATTCTTAATGTTGTCACGCATAGCTTCCGAGAGGTTTGGTACGGCTACCAGCTGCTCTACATAAGCGGGCAATGTCAAGGGCGCGCTGTTGGCGAGCTTCATGAACTGTCTGCACAATGATGGCATGAAGGGTAGGAAGAGTGGCAGGGAGAGTAGATGCGAGTAGAAGAGGTTCTCCTTCCAATGGGGACCGTACGTCTTGTACGTCTCTTCAGTATACAGCCCCATAATGGCTGACATGACTTGCGCGACGAATAAAATGACAAGTCCGGTACCGAAACTGGGTGCGGAGTTGTGCGCATCCTTGGACGCGGTATCCTTTTAATAAATTTAGCAATGCCGTTGATACAAAAAAGAAAGTGCCACAGATCGCTTACCTTGGTCTGCGAATCCGACCAAGCAGCCGTGATAACGCCGACAGTCAGGAGGAGCACCGCCACAATCTGAATGCGAGAATACTTCTTGCCCCATAAGCTCCCAGCTATCATGGTTGTGATGCTACCGCCGGATCGTAGGATGATATGAACAGGTACAGATATATCGTAGCTGAAGGCATGGTTATTGAGCACGTTGATGCTGAAGAACAGGACGATATTGATGAGCCAGCGGCGGATAGGCACTCGGTTGGGCGTGAGGAAGAACGGCGGGCGCTTCGAGTCGAATTGCGATACGTATCCGGTAACGGCAACGAAGAGGAATTGGACAAAAGTCAGAAGCGTCCCTTCAAGTATGTTAGTATGTTAAAATTGGCCCGGACGTGGACATTATCGTACCGCTAGCTGGTTCGATCCTAATGGTAAGAAATGTTAGCTATCGAGCTGGTTGGCTTTAGGAATATGCGCGCTGGCACTAGAGCCGGATTCTACTTACTTGATAATTGCTTCCAAAGCGAACACCTGCAGGGAATCGTATTAGCACACCACACGCGTTCACTGTCCAACAAGCGCGCCAAAGGCACTGGATGTGACGGAGCACGTCAACTCCTTACATTTGAACAACATCCTCCGAAGATCAACCCCAGCATAACCCCGACGGCCAGCCATTGCGGAATGGTTTCGATGAAGATGCGGCCAGCGAGAGCCATGATTTTGGAAAGAGTCGGACGCTGGTCGTGTATGCCGTAGCGCTCTGCCTGCTCGAGAGACGGCCCAGCGTTGATGACCTTGGGGATTATAGGAGCGCCATTGCTCTGGGCAGCATGCGACTCTCGCAAGGTTTGGCGCTTCCGAGCATTCGATCGGGTCGTCATGTGGATGTAGTGGAGGGAGGGTTGAGTAACAAGAGGGTTGTCAGTTCACTTTCAGTCAGCAGTTTCCAGTCGTCGGGAGAACTTGACACGTGGGATGCGAAACCCCACAGGCCGGTGGCAGCGCAGGCACCGCGACAGGGACGTTTACGTTTGAGCAACACGAGGAGAAGAAGACGCCCGCTAAGATGGGTACATGTAACTCAATGGGGGAAAAGGGGACCAAAGTTCGCGTGGTCTATACTTGAGCGCATTCGAGAAGAAGAAGAAAATGTGTAACAAGTAACAGATGGAGAGACGGGTGGTCAGGGCAAAGAATAAATTAGTTTTCCCTTGACGATTCGCTCTAGCACATGTTTTTGTTCGTTCAAGGCTCTCGGAGGTTACCCTTCCATAAACCACCACCACCAGGCCTAACCTACGGGGGGAGGGACGACCCCGTTTTGTGACTGCGGCCAGCTCCTCATATCCATCTTACGTATATGTCAATATGTAGGTCAATGGCAGATTATGTATTCAACTGGGATTACTCTTACCCACCTATGTAACTTCTATATATAGAGGGAGGGAAGTCACCGGGTTAAGGTACAGGATTGTACGTAAAATGCCATGCATGCCAAAACGGATTCAATTGCCGATACCAAGACCATATTTGACCACCTTTGGCCTTTTCCACTAATGACCTTTCGCGTCAGTCCCGACACGGAAATCTTCAAATGGGAGGGTAGATAGGCGCGCATGGACATGGACCCCTGGAGTATACTCACATTAACGTCTAGCGATCGGTCCCCGCCGCTACAGGGCTGCCTAGGGGCTAATGTGTCAGTGCTGCCAAAAATATCCCACAGCTTACTTAGGTCGACTAACACCACCTTCTAGGTAAGAAGTAGCACGAGGTATTTGCTAGTCTTGTACACTCAAACAGTCCATTGATCGTTTTTGGGGTACGTAAAGTATGTATACGAAATGTTCGTCTTACAGCCTTGCTACTGTTTCTATAGTAAGGCATACTTTAGGCACATTGTCCAGGACTATGTACCTAAGGCTTCTTTCTGGAAGTTCAATTGGTCAAGCTCCGTCGCACCTTCGCCCCTATCCTCATATGGCAGACAAAGGAATATATCGCACAATCACACTTAATGTACGCAGTGTAGCACCTCAAGAGGTCGTAGTTTGTCTTGCATGCTCGTCTGTAATGTCTATGATGTGGTATGCATTTCTCGTCACCAATTCAATGCTGTGCTTTGGCATTCCGACCAATCCGGTACCTGCTCCTACCAGAGACTCACACCAATGCAAAAGCCTGTCCCCCTGAACACCGCAGTTTGGGCTTTATAGTCCAACCTGTCATATGCATTGCTGGTAAACTACCATGCATTGGGTTTATAAGCCTCCTTGCTCGGCAACCAGACACCCCCACTGGTCTAACGGCACTCTGAGAGTAGCCATCTGTTGAACAAACCACCAGCATGGCCCGTACAGCACCAAAATTCAAAGACCCATGGATCTCTGTGAGCAATGCACAGAGATGTCTCTAGGCGACCCAACAAGGCACAACACATTGTCAAGTTGCTCTCGATGAAGCCTAGAGAGCCCACACTTACAGGAACAAAGCTTGCCTCGTGTGGGATGGGCCTATCCTGCACCCTTCAGATTTCTAGAGCGCCGAGAAAACAAAAAGCTGGTGAACGTGTAAGTAAAACGAAACCGCGAAAATGCCTACGGTAGGGCGAAGCGCAGGGACTTACGTTGTTGGTTGCAGCAATGGCTATGCTGTCCTCGAATGGATGCCAACTCATGTGCAGAATCTTCTTGTTGAAGTCGATCTGGTCCGCGTCCGTCTCTTTCCGCATACGCTGGCCTTGAGCACCCGCCGGGCTTCCAGCGCGAGATCCGTTCTTCTTGCCGCCGTTCGCCGTCGGGCTAGTGGACGAGTTGATAGGAGTAGCCACTCCAACCTTCTTCGCCTTGAAAGCTGACTTGTCTGCTTGTAAGACAACTTCGGTTTCCTTCTCGGGATCGGAGGGGTAGATCATAAAGTTGTTGTTGTAGCTGCCCGTCATGACGTTCTTGGCGTCTCCCGAGAAAACCACCTCAAACTTGTCGAATATACTGTCGTTCTCGTACGTATCACAGAGGCGCGGGCGGAGGTGCTCATGGATGGGTATGGTCTTGACCGGTTGGCGCTCCATGTTGACGTCCCATATCTTGACCGTCAGGTAGTCTCGCGAGAGTATGTAGCGCCCATCATGTGAGAAGCGAACATCCGAGATGGATGAAATGATCTCGGAGAAGAAAGATCGCGACGATGGATCTTCCTCTTGCTCGAAAACTATACTACTGTCAAAAAAACACAATTCACACGGAGACTGCAGGGTCGGTTGACGTACGTTTGGCGTGCTGGTCACAGAGCGCGCTTTCACGCATGTCGGCAAGTTTGATGGTGCCTTTTGAGCTTGCATACATGAACCAATTGCAGCTGGTCGGGTGGAACTCGGCCGCGGTGATGACTTCGGTCAGCTCTTCCATATTCGCCGGTTTGATGTCCACGATGTTGAAGCTCTGGTCCTGTATGTTGAGGTTCCAAAGGTTGATGCGGAGGTCGTCACTGCTTATGAAGGTCTCTCCATCGCTGTTGACAGAGATGCTGTTGATGTGGTACGCATGGGCGTTTGCGTAGGTGCGTCGAGGTACAGCGGCCACGACAGTATCGTGATGGGTCAGGCGCGGAAGCTTCAAATCCTCGGCGTTCTTGAAGTGGGTGAGACTTGGACTGGCACGTGGGGCTCCGCCTCCCGCACCCAGAGCATTGCCGGGTGTAAGGTCGTGTGATAGATTATTCTCAGCTACGACCTTCAGCGACTTCTCGAAGACCTTCCATAGCTTAATCGTCTTGTCGTTTGTGGACAGCAGGTAGTGTGAGGCGTTCTGACGGCGGCACCATTTGATCTTGTTGATCTTCTCTTCGATCTCTAGCGACTTCAAGTAGTCGAACTCGGGCTCGTGCGACTGGAACTCAGTATGGAACTTGTATTCGCACGTTTTTTTCTGCAGCTTGTTAGAGTCGGAACAGCATCAAGATAAGGCATGGCTGGCTGGCCTGGGGCCCAGTGGTGGTGCGGGGATGTCGCTCTTGAGAGAGGAGGATGGTGTCTTCTGGCATTGTGGGAACTGACCGTCTCATTCCTCTCGAATAGCACTACTCGTCCACCTTTGTCTCCTGTTGCTAGATAGTTGCCTGTGTGGTCGAACTCTACAGTCGAGATGATATCGGCTACGGGGCGCCGTCAGCACGCGGGCAAAAGATTTCAGGCGGGGTGGGACGGGATGAGGAAGAACTCACCTTCTGTGATGTCTTCCACATCTCCCTTGTCTCCGAAACACCTAGGGTAGGATGAGCAATTAGTTCAGCCAGCTCGAGAGCAGCGAGGGGTGCGACAGGCGGCAGAAGGGACGTACTGGGTGAACTTCCAAGTCGGCCCCTGTTCCTCAAGAGCCATCTTTGCTGCACTCCTTCTGCGGGCGGTGTATACGGGGATTCGAAATGGTTCAATCTGGAGAAAGTCTTTGGTGGCGCGGGAGGGCAAGGCTTCTCCAGGAGGTAGCGGGGTGGATTTTGGGGGCGGGCGGCGGGCGGCGGCGGTGGTGGTGGTGGGTGAGGGCGCAAACGAAGCGTCAGCGCGCGGCAGAGATGGGATACGTGATGAAGAAAAAGTCTGACGATTACTAGGTGAGGGTACGTCGCAGGGCTGGAATGGGGACAGTGATTGTGACGATGTTTCTTGGGTTGGGATTTGACATGGACAAGGACTGGGCTACGTTACGACCTAGGCGGGCAAGAGTGAATGAAGAGCCTAAGGTTAAGGTGTAGCAGCAGCAGTGACCGTGCCATCAATGGATGGATGGATGGGCTTTGATTACCTGAGAGGGCGAGCCGCAGAGTAGAGTGCAGAGTGCAAAGCAGAGAGCAGGCCAGCCAGCCAGACAGTTGAGTAGGTAATTGAGCCCAGCCCAGTCCAGCCCAGCCCAGCCTTGTACCTACGTACCTCAACAACCTACATAATGCCTCCCGCTACCTCCCACCAGGTACCTCAGGTGTGCTACGTGCACCACTACCAGCCCAGCCCAGCCAGCACCTGCACTGCTGCACTGAACGAACGAACTCGATTGAAATGTTCAATTCCATTGATTGATTCATTCAGTCATTCAATCAGTGTTTCCCGTGGCCCCACTCTGCTACGTCCAACCAACCTATGCTTGGCCTCCATCATCATCATCGAAGTCGGGCAAAATTCAACAACAAAGGCCGATTGATCAGTATTGACGAGTCTCCAGGCATGTCAACTACCTCGAGCGCTGGTTTCGTGGATGAGTACCTAACCTACCTTACCTTATCTTGTGGTTTTGCATCTATCTATCTATCTACAAGTAGCTGTGCATCTCATAGTACTTAATGCATGCAGGCAGTTTCAGCCCAGCGAGCCGACCTGGAGATATTTCCCACTGCTCTATGCATGTATCCCAACTACCTGCTTACCAGGTTAGAGGACTAGTCACCTAGGGTGTTCCAAGACAATACCTGGTCTAACAGCTTGAGATGATGCAATCCCAGTCCATCTAGATACGGAGCGGGCGGGCGCTTCTGCGCTTCTGCACTCCTGGGCAAGCCAAAAAAAAAAGGGCTTGGTTTGAGTACCTCTTACCGACATTATATCCAACCAACAATAAGGGGAAAATAAAGGTGGTTTATCGGAATATTACACCACTGCCGGGCTCGCTCATGGGTACCCTACGAGTCTAACCTCAGATGTATACCAATCCATGTTCATGTCCTGTCCATGTCGACCAACAATGACATAATACCACACACACATCCCACCTATCGTACAGAGCTTATTATTTGCTTGAGCGCTCCCCTCGCCCTCAGCGCCGTTATCTTCCTCTCATTGTGCTACAGCGACCTCACTGGTCCATGTGGCATTCGAGACTGAACAATGTTGGCCCCAGTCGAAATACCTGCTGACCGCTTGCCGTACCTCTACTGGTGCACCCATTTCTTCCAGCCAATCCTGGTTGCCGGTCCGGATCCGGATATCGTTGTTCCCTCACGAAGAAGGTGGGCACGTGATGTGACGTGGCAGACAATGAGTCTCCCGCCATGAGCGGGTCACCACCGAAATATTGGGTCAAAGATGATGGTTCGAAGTTCAACTCAATGAACCTCCTCCCTCTGCTCCTGGTATCGTTAAACATGAGATAATTACAAGTCAGTATACACTGATGGGATCATCCACTAAAGTCAAAGAGTATTTTCTCATTCTTGGTATTTTGTTTTGGGTTATCGAAACCTATACCTATTTACACAAACCCATCAAAAGGTGACCGTAGTACTCTTATGATCAAGCCCGAGGCTATTATGTCTGTCATGTGATTATATAAGCCTACAGGCATTGCCTAACCCGTTGTAAGGAGGTACATCTCCAACATGAACAAGCTGTTATATCGGCTATGCTTCTCTACAGCTAGAACCAGATGAGCCATAAGTTGTATATCGTTGCTCGTTAGAAACCTTCGACCCCGGTGATACCACTTTATACCTACTTCTTGTGTTATTGACTTGGTCGGACAGCTCGTACTTTGGCATATTCCCATTACAACCATCTAGTCGTACGACAAAACTGCCTCGTCCCATGCAGCAATTGTTACGCTGACATTACCGACCGCGAGTTTCTCCCGGCATGTCACCTGGAGAGAGTGGCTCTGCAGAGGACTATGAGGATATGGCATCCAACTCGAAAGGGAAAGGCAAGGCGACAGAAGCCGCTCCTCAATCACAGGAGAAAAGCCAAGGCAACGACGCACCATCTTCAGATAACTCGGTCGCCACACGAATACTCAACTCTGCCATTTCCTTAACAAAAGACGTGGCTCAAAGTGTACCTGGCTCAAGTGATATGAACTATATGTTACCTGCGGGCAAGGCTGGACGTTCGAGCGGGAGCGCTATCCCTTCAGACGTTGCAGAGGCTGGGACGAGACAACCAGCGGGTCATGCAGACCCCGGCGCAGCGTTCAAGTCGGCGCACGTGGAAGATCATGTTGCATCGCAAGAAGCTGCCTTTTCTGCATTCTTAGATGGGGAAAATCCGCAACTATCGTCGTTCCCTACGGTCCACCAAGATAGTGTATGGGATAACTTAGACAACACACCTTCCACGGCCGAAACACGCTCCGTAGCGGAGCATGCCCAACGAGATGGCATGGACGTAGTCAGACTCTTGGAAAGTACCGACTACAACTCGGTTGCCGAGCCGGATGAAGCAGACGTTACTTTATCCCCGGATGAGACAGCAGCGCTGAGACGGGCGCTGTTCCCGGACGAAGACCCCAAGAACCCAAGGCATCATGATATCGACTGGAATATACTGAACTTCTTCCCTAACTTCGTCACGGACAGCAGCCCTCGGTGGGGCTATACCGAGCTACCTAATCACATGGGGGTCACAGACCCCATTGAGGCCAGAGATCTTTGGGTCAATCAATGGCAGCACATCTTATCTGATTATACGGACGATGTATGGGGGGATCTTGGTTCACTAGTTGACGAGGCTCGGCAGGAGGTGGAGGAGGCGTCAGCTCGGGATCCCGATGCAGTCGGCCCCCCAGAAATGTCGGCACTGCGACGACTTCGGCAAGTCTTGAACCATATCCGAGGGGACCGATGATGATGAATTGCGACGCGGTTTACTGATGCTGGCGATGAAACCATCCAGCAAGATAGTTGTCACGTCGTCTGTTTTTGTCAGCGGTCTACGAGATTGATGAAAGAATTCATACCTATGGAACGCAATCGCATTGGAACGCACATCCTTCAATGTGTCAGTCGGTCATTGACGCCCAGGATGGAAATCCGAGACCGTGACATCTTTATTTTGGGCCTATCTCCCGAGTATATGAATATGTACCCAACTTACTTACCTAACCTACTTGACTGAATCGTGATGATAGCATACCTCTTACCTAGCTCTATTACCTACATAGCTATAGTGGGAAAAAATGTACGCATACGCCAACGCTATACTCGCCGTTTTTAAAGATCCCTGTGAACGTCTTTCTTGACCGGGGCTTGCGGGATGGGAGCAGTTTCCCAACGCCAACGACCATCTACCTGTTAAAAAGTTCAACAGCCAGGATGACCTGAGCTCGTCCCATGTTCCTCGGGCCTGGGCTGTACAATTAGCAGGACGATGCGGCTGAGATTGAATTCGAGGTGACAGTCGGGCACGCATGAAGGAGAAGGTAGAACAATCCCAATGCTTGCGGGGGGAGCTAAGGGGGTGTGGATACTTGCAATCGAATACCTGCATCCATGTCGAGTGTTGGAAAAACGTAAGTCATAGGTGGTAGATGGTGGTAGTTGGTGGTGGTAGGTCATAACCTAGCATGTACCTTCCCACCTAAAGACAACCTAGTATACATCCAGCATAGGAAGATGTAGGTACAGCTCAGAGGTGTAGGCAATCCTGCAGCAAACCCGACCATAGGCGCATAAACTGGGCAATTTTTCGACATGGGCTCGGATCAATGCTGTGCTGTGCTGTCGATTTTCCTCAGGATTTTCGACCTTTGACACTCTCTTGTCTCCCCTTTAGTCCTGGCTAAGGAGCACATATCCTGCCTGACCCAAAATCCTTTGACCTTCTTTTTTTGTTGTTGCTTTTCGACACCTTTCCGCTGCCGCGAACCCTCGACTTTCTCTTCTTATCGCTGAAGAGCTGCTTTTGTGGGTGGCGGAACAAACAGCCCGATCCTCTCGCGGGAACTTTAACGGGTGACTACGGGAACTGCACCTATCGGCAAAAACATTGGAAAGGCTCCGTCTACGTTGCGTTGCGTTGCAGTGACCTGAGCTGCATGCAATATTCAAATCCCCCATCAACATCGACTACGTGACGGCCCGTCCACTTCTGTTGCGCCGCACTCGACAGCCAACAGACACTCCGACTCTACCTATTCGAGAACGAGAAACTCGTCGTCCTCGCCCCAGCAGTTTCGTAATCTGCAGCTTCACAGCAGCCAAGCTGCGTCATCGCTGAAACCATGGCTTCACTCGGAGATGACCTGCTGAGGGTGGTGAACCAGCTTCAAGACTTGGTCTTCAACACAATTGGCTCCGATAGTCTCGATCTGCCCCAAATTGTTGTTGTCGGCTCCCAGTCGGCTGGAAAGTCCTCGGTCCTGGAGAATATAGTCGGTCGTGATTTCTTGCCACGAGGAAGCGGCATTGTCACACGCCGACCACTTATTCTCCAGCTGATCAATGTCGACGAGGATGAATCCGAGCCCGACGCAAACGCCGCCTACCGAAACGCCTCCGCAGCTAGACCCAATGAGTGGGCAGAGTTCCACCACATCCCCGGTCGGAGGTTCACAGACTTTGGCGACGTCAAACGCGAAATCGAAAGCGAGACTTCGCGAGTGGCTGGCAACAACAAGGGAATCAACAGACAACCCATCAACCTCAAGGTTTATTCTCCCTATGTCTTGAACTTGACGCTGGTCGATCTGCCGGGCTTGACCAAGGTCCCCATTGGGGATCAACCTGCAGACATAGAAAAGCAGACCCGAACTCTTATCTCGGAGTTCATCGCTAAGCCCAACAGTATCATTCTGGCGGTGTCTCCAGCGAATGTGGATATTGTTAACTCGGAAGCGCTGAAGCTGGCGCGGCATGTTGACCCTCTTGGTCGACGAACCGTCGGAGTACTGACCAAGGTGGACTTGATGGACCATGGCACCAACGCTTTGGACATTTTGTCGGGACGGGTCTACCCCCTGAAGCTTGGATTCATCGGTGTCGTCAACCGATCGCAACACGATATCCAGGGCAACAAGCCCATGGAGGAGGCGCTGAAAGCAGAGAACGAGTTTTTCCGCCATCATCCAGCCTACCGGAACATCGCAACTCGATGCGGTACCCATTTCCTTGCCAAGACTCTGAACCAAACTTTGATGGCCCATATCCGAGAGCGTCTCCCAGATATCAAGGCCCGCCTCAACACACTGATGGGACAAACCCAACAAGAACTAGCGAGCTATGGTGACATGCATTTCAGCGGCAAGGAACACAGGGGCTCCATGATACTGCAACTTATGACCAAATTCGCTTCGGGCTTCATCTCCTCCATCGATGGTACCTCTACTGAGATCTCCACCAAGGAGTTGTCTGGTGGTGCTCGGATATACTACATCTTCAACTCGGTATTTGGAAGCGCTCTGGAAACCATTGATCCTACCTCAAATCTTTCCGCCCTGGACATTCGGACCGCCATCCGCAACTCCACTGGACCTCGGCCAAGTCTGTTTGTTCCAGAAATGGCATTTGATCTGCTTGTCAAGCCCCAAATCAAGCTCTTGGAGATCCCCAGTCAACGTTGTGTTGAGCTCGTATACGAAGAGCTGATCAAGATTTGTCACACTTGTGGTTCCACTGAACTTTCGCGTTACCCAAGATTACAAGCCAAGCTGATCGAGGTGGTGTCAGATTTGCTTAGAGAAAGGCTGGGCCCAGCCAGCAACTACGTGGAGTCCCTGATATCTATCCAACGTGCCTATATCAACACTAACCATCCAAATTTCCTGGGTGCTGCTGCGGCGATGAGCCACGTTGTAAGCAACAAGCAAGACAAGGAAAGGAAAAGACTAATTCAAGAGGAGCGTGAGAGACGAGAGCGTCGACGGATGAAGGAGCTCGGCGAGGCCAACGGTGCTGAGACCGAAGATGGCGAGGAAGCCGCTACAGAAAAGGGCGAAGCGGGCACTGTTAGGAAGCAGATTGCCAAGGGACCCCGTAGCATGTCACCCGCTGTCCGTGAAAACGGCACCGGAAGCCTGTCATCTGCGATGAATGGTGCCAGGTCCTCTTCGCCGGGTCGTCCTGGTCCTGGTGGTGCACGGGATACCTTCCTGACATACTTCTTTGGCAAGGACGGCAACTCGCCACCCGGCGGAGCCGGAGCTCCCTCCTCCCTGCCGCGCCACGTTAGCCAGTCAGTCGAGCCTAGCTTCAGCCAGAGCATAAGAAGTCGCGAGGAGAAGCACCGACCTGCTCTCTCATCATCCCTGATCCGGGAACCTGAAACCCCAGTAAACGGAGAATTCGGCTCCGTTATGCCTTTCGTAAGTTTCCAAGACACTGGATTACGAACTCGACATCCCATGCTAATAATGTTGTGTAGAGCGAGAACACCGAGCCTGCCCTGACAGATCGCGAAGCTATGGAAACGGAGCTGATCCGGGCGCTGATTTCGTCCTACTTCAACATTGTGCGCGAGTCAATTGCCGACCAGGTGCCCAAGGCCGTCATGCATCTCCTTGTCAACCACAGCAAGGATGTGGTGCAGAACCGTCTTGTGAGCGAGCTCTACAAGGAGTCTCTCTTCGAGGAGCTGTTATACGAAGACGACGCTGTCAAAAAGGAGCGCGAAAAGTGCGAAAAGCTGCTCCAGACCTACCGCGAAGCCGCCAAGATTATTGGCGAGGTGCTATAAATTTAAGGGGCAAAAGAAAGCGGGAGGGAAAGGGACTGTACGTTCTTGTGTATTGTTGCTACTTCCCCTTTTTTGTATTCGTCATGTAAAAGCAAAAAGCGTTTATAATCTCCCCACAGCGAGCCAAATCAGGAAGGGGGGTAAAGGAGTACTGGGAAAGGCAAAAAAGAAGGAGTCCTCCGTACACCCCCCCTTAAGATGTTGGCCCGCAAGCCTCAACAACCTCGTTGAACTTCTGTTTGGTGTCTTTCTGTTTTCTCTTGCGCAGTGTACAAGTAGATATAGGGAGGGAAGCACCTGTGCTGTCAATTCGGGAGCCCGTGTCCGTGTGTTTGAGAGGGAAGGGGGAGGATAGACGTTGGTGGGGGAGTTGGTAGAGGGTAGCGCATATGTGTACATAGCCGGCGAGGCACCACGCAACTCGTTACTTTACTAGTATATGAGAAACATCGCCATTTTCCGAATTAGTCGGCACACGTTCACAATTTTTTATCTTCAAATCACGAGGTCGGCGGTGTTGCCCACTGCATTGGGTAGTTTTGTTTCATTACTTCTACTTTCCATACCACTCCAGTGTGGATGTCCAGGGTATCGATCGTGGTCTCTAATGTTTCGTCATCCATCATATATGCCCCCTCCGCGCGCCTCGGTCTGGCGTCCCGATTGTCACGTTTAGATGTTGGTCTTCTCCAGCTTAGCCGCCAAATCATCGACCTCCTTGTCCTTGAGCTGGACGGTGGGCTCCTCCTGGGCTTCCTCGGCCTCCTTGACCAGCTTCTCGGCTCTCTCTTCGGGCTCGATTTCTTCCTCCTCCTCTTCCTCCTCTTCTTCCTCATCCGAATCGAGCTCTTCGAGGTCGCTCAGGCTGTCGAGACCCCAGGCGTCCTCGTCCACGACGTCGCCACCGAGAAGCTCCTTGCGCTCCTCGAGAAGCTCCTTCAGGGCCGAAACAGACTGGTCCTCTTCCTCAAACTTGTTGCCGTTCAGCTCGATCTTCTTGAGAGCAGGGAGACCCGCCTTGGTGGCCTCGGCGAATTCCTTGACGCCGGGTGCAGTGATGTCATTGTACTGCAGGCGCAGGATCTCGAGCTTGGGGTTCTTGCCCAGCGCGAGGGCCTTTCCGAGCAGCACGGCACCCTTGGCGCCCAGCAGAGAGTCGCCGATGCCGAGTTCCTGGATCTCCGTCCACTTAGCGACGACCTTGCACAAGGCCTTGGCGCCAGACAGGGTGAAGGTGTTGTCTTGGAGGTCAAGACAGTTCAAGACGAGTGTGTGGTTGAGGCCTTCGGTCAGGAGATGCGAGATACCCTCTTGTCGGATGCCGTTCTGGACCATCTTGATCGTCTTGACCTTGTTGTGGAGGCTGAAAGCCTTGGCCCAGGCCAGCATGCTGCCGTTCTCCAGACGGTTGCGGCCGCAAATAACGGTCTCGAGGTCGGGAACGTCCTTGCCCTCTTTGCGGGCAGCCTCCTTCTTGCCGTGCAGCTCGGACAGCGCATCGGCGACGATGATGCCGGCTTGCGGGCCCAGGCCGTTGTTGTTGAGGTAGAGGTGTTGCAGGGGCACGTGGCTCGACAGGAAGGGGACGAGGGGAGCGACGGTGTTGACGCCGAAGGCGTTGTCGTTGAGGTTGATGGTTCGGAGGTTCGGCAGGTTGAGAATGGATGTGAGGAGGTGAGACAGCGCTTCGGGAATCTCACTCAGCAGTCGCCCGGTGAAGATGTCGGCGAGGTTCGCAGACTGGAAATCAATTACAAATTAGTCATCAGTTCTGCCTAACGGAGGAAGTGGGATGGATGTGGAATTCTTTACCTGGAGCGACTTCTTGGTGGCCAGGACCTCACCAAGGCGCTTGCATGCGCCGACACCGAGAGTGTTTCCCAGGATCCTGACCTCCTCGACATCCTCCATGGACTTGAGGTCGGCGATGTGCGCCTCCAGGTCCTCGGCAGTGTCGAGCTTCAGTGCCCTCCCCTCCAGGGAGAAGACCTTGGTAAACGCAGCCATGTTGGGTGGGGGGGTTCTTCTTGTGTTGACGCAGCACGAAGGCAGAGGCGAAAGAGCGAAAGCAGAACCTAAGGAGATAATATAATTTGCAGCAGATCAAGTTGCGGACGTGACGAATGGACCAATATATGGGGATTCAAAACAATAGAAGAAATCGCATAGAGAGAGAGGGCCGCCCGAGGAGATTATCATGGTACAATTTCGAAAGGTCCAGGGCAAATTAGCGTGTTAAGGCGGGGGAGGGGTCAGTCAGTCATTTGGGTCATTTGGGATTCAATGTGTAGCACCTGGCAACGCGCCCGAATTTCGACTAAGCCAACTTTAGCTCACCAGCTATAGGTTTTGGCCAAATTACCAGGGAGTTAAGAAAGGAGAATGAAGGGTTACGACACCCGTCCAACACAAGTTTGGTCTGATGAATATTCCATCAGCCTCTCATTGTAAAGTATATGTGCTTTTCCCATCTCGGCAATGCCCAAGAGATTCAAGAATGCATCGTTGGGTTGGGAATTCAGTTCAGCTGCATCTGGCGCGTACTTGTAATCGTTTTGTTCATGCAGGCAGGGGGAAATGTTACCGTAGTTTACAGCGTGTTACCAGGTTTTTGTATCTCATTATAGATTAGCACGTGACAATGTATATGTTGTTTATGAAATACATAGTTATGCAAGACATTCAGACTTGTAAATACTTATGTTCGAACCCCCTTTTCTTTGTACACATATTTAGTGATCTATCTACTATCAGAAGCTAGAAATTAATAGCCATCCACCTCTATCTGTAGGTGCTATTAAGCTATTTCCATCGCAATGGACGAGGCTTGGGCTTGTGCCCCGGAGTTTGTGTTCTGTTTTGGCATGGGAAGAACAGCACTCAAGAACTGTATAACATCGTCCATCCCGTCTGGCGAGTTGAACCAGTGGCCCCCCTGAGGGTATTCCCTCCATGTAACCTGTGCCCCGAATTTCCGCAGCGCATCTCGCAAATTCCTGCCCCCATCTACCAATACGGTATCATCGTCGACGCAATGTTCCAGCAATACGGGGGTATTGCGAATGACCTCATCGTGGTCGGGAGTGTCTTCCAAGCTTAGCACCTCCCTGGTCTCCGCGAGCGTCCTCCCGGGAAACGGCATCCGGCAGGAGAAGCCGAGGAAAGCACCGAGGCGGCGCGTTTTGTTTCGACCATCCGTCGACGGAGGTGGAGGTAGGTTCAGGTTCAGGAGCGTGTGCACGCTAGTCGCGGCGCCTTGGCTGATCCCGGCCAACACGAGAAGGTCCCAACGGCCGCCCAGGAGTGCCGCCTCGCACTCTAGGACGGCCTGCAAGCCCACAACGCTCTCCCGAAGTCCAATGGCTTGCAGGCCCTCTTGCTCCGTGAAGTCCTTAGTGTTCCAGATATCGAACCACTGCGTTACGGCCTGTCCGGGGAACGCCGCGCATTCCCGCATCTTGGCCTGTGGGAATACCCAGCGGAACGAGGGAAAGGACTCCAGGAGCGTCTTTTTGCGCGAGTCTCGTGAGTGATGCAGTGATTGTATGAAGTTGTGTGCGTGGTCTCCTCGGCCATGCAAGAACACAACCGTATGTGTATGCGGGGCCGTAGGGGGGGTTATATCAACGGGGAGACCCATAGTAAAGTATTCACTATGGAGTGAGGCTTTGTTGGTAACGACGCGGTATCTTCTTGCCGTAAATTATGTAGAAGATCTAGGATTTATTATAGGGAGCACAGGTGGGAAAAGCAAAATGGCTGACAGCACTACAATGATGGTCGAGAAGAGATTGGTTGCTGTACTTGAAAGTCAGTTGGCGGTTAAATACCTGTTGGCCTCCTGCTGCTGCCTGCGGTTTGCTGTGGCCCGCCAAGCAGGCCGAGTTGGGAAGTCTGGTTCGTTCGAAACAGCCAATCACGTCTTCAGGCATGTGGGAAATACCCATCATTCACATCATTACAGTTTCTGGACACAAGTCTTATAGAGAGTAGGGTGAGGGCCAGACTTAGTTACAGAAGATATCCTCTTTTGCCACGCCTTCAATAACGATATAGGCATCCCGTTTCCTCTAAGTCATGGAAGCCTGTAGCGTTCAAGGACATGCACATGCCATTCATACGCCATTCATATGGAATCGCCTTCCCCCCCAGCTCCTCTCCTCCTCAAATTCTTTAGAGAGTTCGCCGAATGTCCTGGATATATCATGCCTCACGTTTTGCCATCGTACCGGATATCGAAACCCCTTAAACAGGGATGTAGTGTAGTCCCAATATTCCGGATCACAATCCGAGTACTCCCAATCGATGATTCCCATGATCTCCCACCACCTGGTTCCATCTGGCCTGGTGATTTGATCAACCAAGATGTTTCGTGTATTCAAATATACGCGCCTAAACAAAATATCGCGCCCTCTGCGACTTGGTTCGTCCAAGTTGCGCAGCAGCTGACTGAAGCTCACCTCGTCCTCAAACGGTCTTATGGAATTTCCATCTCGAATACGAGTGTCCGTACAATGTCCGCAGAGAGTAGTATTACGACTGACATACTACGGGCTCACTGTCTTAGGGGGGCTGCACTTGGCCAGTTGTACGCTGGGTACACAGGTCGTAAGGAGGCATACATCACGAGTGTCAAGGCCGAACTTTGAATCGGTCGGCCTAGACACTATATCAAGCGGTTGGGCAACAGGAACCGAAGTGTACTGGCGGACCATCCGCAGGGTATTGGACTCGGGGTGTAAGCTAACGGGTTTCCCCAAGTATTCCACACACAGCCCGAACGGGAGTATTTGGACAGAGGCGGAGCTGAGCCATCAACTACTCGACACAAGTCGTGTGGGTTCCTACGAAACACGCATCAACCTTTGATCCTCGATCGAGTGGTCACCTAAAAGCGGATAGGAGGCGTTGATATATATGGGCATGGCCCGATTACCGACAAAAACTGGATCGATCTCACACTGGGAGGTGCTATATCAGCAGAAATAAAAACTATGTTCTGGCCTGGACAACCGACTTCGGTCATCGACGGATGTAATCGATTTAGCTTTAGAAGCCTCTGGGTAAAGGCTGTGGAGGCTGATTTTCTTACCAGCCAGTGTGTATTGCATGTACTGATGCTATCGGGTTGCCAAATATAAGTAAGCCGCCGGTCATGGTGTGACGAAGTGAAGAACACGGCGAGAATATCGAATATTTGCGGCTAAGAGATTATAAATGAGCCCGTATCCCCGTATTATCCTAGCCGCACAAGATGATTTTACATACCTCAACGTCGGCCAGGTGCGAGGGTACTGGAAGTATCGAAACAACCATTATTGGGTCCCAGAAATCGCCTGCCTTTCCAGTAATGCAGTACTTGAAACCATCTCGCTTGGTGATAGCAGCTATAGTGGCAGCGTCAGCTGTCGGCGCAGAAGTGCCATTAAGGAGAGTGACTGGGAAATCGTTACCACTGTCAAAGTGTAAAGGAGAACGCACCGGACTCAGATGATATTTGAGTTTCCAGTCAGAGCTGAGTAAGAGAAGAGCGGCCTTTTGGTCAGAACTACCAAGGCACGTCTCCAGCACATATTTGGCAGGCATCGTCGGGTTGAGAGTCTTTGTGACGAAGGACGCAAGCAAATAGTCAAATGGGTGAGATAACCTAGCATTATTGAATGAGGTCTGTTACTGCACTCTGGGATTTGAAGGCCGCCATGGATGAGACAACCTTGGAATCACCGTGAGTTTAGGCAGATGAATTACGAAGAAGCGTTATGCCGACCCCCTAGATGCCCATCCATGGATATGCAGGTGATGTATGTGTTTATGCATACACTCTCTTGCCTTTCTAGGAAGCCGTTTCAACAAGGGCATTTCAACAAGGGCATACGAGCATGTACGCGCACTCAGCCACCCCAATACACACTGTTGTGCCGTGTGCCCATTACTATTGAGTAACCTGAGCAGGGGTCATTGCATACCGCCCCATGGTCAGGCCGACATGGAACCGCCGCCTTTGGTCCTATTGTTTTTGTGTTAAAAATTAATCAGTATTCAATAGTAAGTTATCGAAGCTAGGAAGTCGTCAAATTCTCATTCTTCTTCGTTCAGGTCTTCGTCTATTGCCTCTCCAGGGGTATATCGCAGCTTGTCTTGGCAGTGGGTTGTCGGACACTGCGCCCTTTCCTCTACACTTATCGCCGAAGGTGAGAAAACCAGGGTGTTGGTAAGCACGGTATATAACCAATCACATGTAAGCAATATAGTGAATGAAGGGGCTTAGATCGGTGTTACCCATATATGTATCTCCTATATAAAGACATTAACCTCCCTGAGTACTGACACCGCCTTCAGTCTCAAGTTCAGTATTGAGCGGTCTCTACATCTGTTTTGTGTCTAATTAACTCTATCTTTTCCCCCCTCCCTTCATCCCGTATTCGATGGTTTCGCTCTCGAAACTTCTTGGTCTGTTGGCCGTCGCCACATGGGCCTCGGCCACTGAATGTCCTCTTGCTGGACCTGGTTTCCCTGCCCCTAATAACCTCTGCAATAGTCCAGTACTCTCCAAAGCTACTGAGCAGTTCGAACAGCTCCTCGCAAGCTCACTGCAAGCCGTTCAGACCAACGAGACCGCCTGGACGTTTGCACTATTCTCGTCTAAGGAGAACAAGACCCTGTACGAAAGGTACTACACTCCGCCAGCGGTCGATATCGGTGTGCCGGCTGTCGATAAGGACTCCATTTTCCGCATAGCCAGCATCTCCAAAGTCATTACTGTCTGGACTTTCCTGAAAGAAATAGGCGACGAGCGCTTCAACGACCCCATTACTAAATATATCCCCGAGCTTGCAAACCTGACCTACCCAAACATCTCCAACACTACTATATATGACGACTTGGAGCACGTCCGATGGGAAGACGTCACTCTCGGTCAACTCGCGAGCCAGGCAGCTGGCATTCCCCGTGATGGTAGGCAGTGTCATGTCACATATATGACCCCGCGAGTACTGATATTATAATATAGATACCCAGGCGGATCTTTCTGTTCAGTATTCTAAAGAACAAACATCAGCTCTAGGACTCCCCGTACTGGACCTGGGCGAAAAGCCTTCATGTGGGGTTCCTGGATTCAATGCCCCCTGTACAAGAAACGGTATGAAGACTGTCGCTTACCCCTTTACCTCGCTTTTGTCTCGAACCAAGAAGTGCAATGGCTGACGTTTGATGTAATACACAGAATCCATTTCATACCTCTTGAAGCAACACCCTATCTTCCCGGCCGCCCATTCACCAGCGTATAGCAACATGGGCTTCGAGCTGCTTGCCTACGCCCAGGAGGCCATCACGGGCATCCCAATCGGGACCGCCATAACCACCAACATCTTCGGAGCGCTAGGGATGCACCATAGCAGCTACGATACCAGACCCTCGACTGGTGGTGTCATCCCTGGCGGGAACGCCACGGCGGTCGGCTGGGACTTTGATATGGGCCCGTCCAACCCGTCGGGGTCCGTCTACAGCTCGACGGCCGACATGGTCCGGGCCGGCCAGGCGATCCTGCAGTCTGCGACCATGAGTCAAGCGCGCACCCGCCGCTGGCTGAAGCCCCTAATTCAGACGGGCTATATAGGCACTGCAGTTGGCGCGCCGTGGGAGATCCGATATCTAAACTTGCCCGCCGCCTCCCCCTCCTCTGATGCAAAGGGGCGGACAACGGCGCTCTACACAAAGCAAGGCGACACGGGCGGTTACCATGCCGCCCTCGTGCTGGCGCCGGAGCACGATCTGGGGTGGGTCGTGCTGACGGCGGGGCTTCAGGGCTCGCAACAGGCCAGCGCCGTGCGGGAGACGCTTATGAACGCCGGGGGCGACCTATTCTTGCCCGCAGCGGAGCAGCAGGCGCGCGACGAGGCGACTCACAACTTTGCGGGCGCTTTTGCCGATGCGGCCACGAACAGCTCCGTCGAGGTCGTCTCGGACGGGGGTCCGGGCCTACTGGTGACAAGCCTAGTCAGCCGGGGCGTGCCGGTCGTGGGGCCCAACAGTCAGCTGATCTCAATATTCCGCGCCGGGCAGTATGCGCGGCTATATCCCTCGCAGCTGCGCCGGACGGAGAGGCGCCGAGGGGGGAAGAAGGACGGCAGTGACGCTTCAGGGGGGTCATGCACTACATATGATTCGAGGCTGGGCTTCCGAGCTACGTTTTTCAATGCTACAGAGCCCGGTAAGGTCCAGGATCCCTGTTTGATGGCTTGGACGGCCTTGGGGGCCCCTCTGTTTGGACAGGTATCTCTTGATGATTGGGTCTTCCACATGGGAGAAGATGGTCGCGCGACGGGGTTGGAGGTCAGAATGCTGCGACTCACAATGGAGAGAGCGGCGAGCTGAGTGGCTATCAGCAGGGCTTGGTAATATATTGGTTCCCAACTTGCCATACAATCTAAACCCGTCTTTTTGCAGGCAGCTAAGATTTGTATTACCCAATTAAGGTGGATCTTACTAGGTTACCATGCATGCACCTTCACCTAACATCCATGCCTAAGCGGATTAACTTTCTGCCCTTTGGCCTCAGGCCTCAGGCCTCAGGATGGACAATTGACTTTTGCATCCCAGACCAAATGCAATTCAATCAAAGCACCACCACTGATCTATCGCGATTAATAAGACACGCACACAGGGAGCAAACGCAGACGACCCTTGATTGCAAAGTCCTCATGACGCTTTTAACCAGATCTCCAAAGCACTCCAACTTCCTGGAGGCACCCCGTGCCTTCCACAAGTTTGTTCTTGTCGAAGCATTGCCTCCCATCGCAAGACTGATGAGTGCTTGACATGCATATCTCAAGCCTCCACCTCCCCAAACAATCCCTCTCATCGCCCCCGAACTCACCTCCCAAAGTAGAGAGGTGCACCTGATCCCACAATTGCTGGTTGTAGCAATAGTCCTTTGGTTAGCCCTGCTAGCTTACTCATACACTCTTCACTTTCTGCCCGTCAAGTCGAGCTACAACTGTTCCATGCAACAGGTTGCGACTTGCCTTGCCGATTTCTCCTCCACTTTCTTGGACTGCCAGGCCAAAACATTGCTTTTGCCTCCATGACAAGTGTTCATTGAGGGATTCTCGGTTGTGTATATTTCATCAAACCATTCCATCAGTCTGTCTTCTGCGGCACATATAGCCGTTGGCTATTACCACCAGTGAGCTTGGCATCCCACTCGGTGTCAAGCTCAGAAAAGTTTGTTTGTTTGAGTTGTACTCAGACACTGGCAGGTATAAGAGGCAGCATAGGCAGCAGAGGCGGGATGGCTGGCTCCAGTGAACAAGCGTCGGTTGACGTTGTTGTCCCTGCTCCTCTTCATGCGGAAAGGGAGGATCAGCCAATTACTGCGGAACTCATTGACAACGTTGGAAAGCCAGGCGATGCTTCCCGCCCCGATATTTCGATGCCATATGTTGCGGATGCCAATGGGCTCAACTCTGAACAATCCAAAATGGTCGACGCTGTTGGCACCGCATCGCCTACTGCCGTGAATCACTCAAGTGAAGCCAACTTGGAACTAAGGAAACGGAAGTCATCTTACGATGAGCATGCTGCCCCAGCCGCAAAACAGATGGCGAAAAGGGTCAAGGTAGAAGAAACCTTGACCGGCACTCTACCGCAACAGGCATCGTCTCCGGTGTTTTTTGGGAGTGATAAATCTTTGCTGCCTGCAGAGATCTGGCAACATATCTTCACATTCGTCTCTCCCAGAGAACTGGGCAGCCTCCTATTAACCAACACAGCCTTTCATTCCTACCTGAACCCTGCATTCCCTGTGAATGAGCACACAGCCTGCCCTTCGGTGACGAGTGAAGGCCACCTCTCCATGTTGAAACCGGATGTGATTTGGCAAACAGCAAGAAGGCGATTTTGGCCTAGGATGCCTGCCCCTCTGAGGAACCATACAGAACTACAGATGTGGAGGCTTGTTTGCTGCAAGAAGTGTGAATTCTGTGGTAAGCGCGGGCCACCAAGTCCAGTCATCTCAAACCATAAGACATGCTCTGGCCCAGGGGCGCATGGGGTTCGCATTATATGGCCTTTTGCAGTGAGCTCTTGTGGCCCTTGCCTTCTCGAAAGGTCTCTCAAGGTGCGTATCATCCGTCATCGAAAGATCTAGGCCTAACGTTTGATGCAGGAGATTGACTTACTTCTATCTTCGATACCCTCTCTCATTATACCTGCCCTGCCTTCGGTTCTGCTTACTGAAGACACGGACGTATTATCGCCAGGAGCGTTTCAGAGTGGCCATGGCCTTAGTGACGTGAAGCTCACCAAATTATTCTACACGAGCCATGTTGAAGAGCTTAAAGAGGAGTTTGCCGCAGTGAAAGCTATGGGCCTGGCTACTGCAGAAGAATGGCTAAAGGGTCTCGAGGACAGAGGCAAAGAGCTTCGTGGCGATGCAAGTCGATGGGAGAAATGGGAGTCTGCGGGGGGAGTTTCTCAAATGCGGAAAACGCAAGTCAAATCCCCCCACAATACAAGTTACGATGGCGCACCCTTGGGGGCACCTAGCAAAGTATCCCATGATGGCAAGGCCCGATCATCAACTGGCGCGTCCATCCCAGTTTTTACTACAGTGCCAGCAGGCATGCATGTGGAATCTAACACACCACATTTGGCCCATAGTAAGTCAATTGCAACTACTGAAACTGGCCTTGGCCACTGCTTACCTGTGAATTAGATCAAGATTCTTCCTCTCGCCCTGTGCCGAACCGTACTAGAACCCAGGAAAAGATCCTAGAAATGAAGGCGGCCCGGCGGCTCGAAATAGAACGCAGGGCTGCACTTCTTGACCCTCCTCTTCTACCAGGCGTCTTGGCACACATACCTGCCTTTCAAGCTGCTCTACAGATTGTTCAACCCTTAGATGATAACGCTTGGGATCTTTTGAAGCCGCGCTTACTAGCTCAACGCGGGGATGCAGAGATACGAAACTCGCAAGACCAAAAGCTCACCACCCACTCGAGAGTTGCACGAGTAAAGGTGGAAAATCGTTGTGATGTCAATGGGGCGCATCGTGGATCGAAAGAACTTGTGGATAAGGACTGGGATGATGCTCAAGCGCCTCTGCGAGCGAAAATCTCGGAATATGCTGATGAGACCATCAAGGAGGCTTGGCATGATGGCCACAAAGTCAAGAAGGACAGCTGCCCAAAATTTGCCGCCGACGTCCTATTATACGTCCGGAAGAGATTCTATGCAGAGGTGGCCAAAGACGCGGCCACTGCTCGTATCGCTTGTCGAGAACCGATACGTGATCCACCTGAAGGGCCCTTTACTCAGAAACTGACCCTGGAAAATATGAAATGGCTTTTCGAAGTGAAGATTAAACCGCTTACGGAATCTTATCGAAAGGAGCTGTTTCTCTGCAATGCATGCGATGGGAACTCGAAGGCGTACGGGTTTGAAGGAGTCATCCAGCACTATGCCGCCAAACACACAAGCACCCTGAGTCTGGGAAACATAGTTGTCTATTGGCGATCTGAATGGCCCGAAACTCCTCCCTTTCACGCTGATCCTCTTTCGAAATCTACACAAGCTACGACCAGTACGCCGGCCTCATGCCCAGGAACCTATCAGCAACAATATATGCCGCAGCCACCAACTCATAACTTCACTCAACCCCATCACTTTCCCCTTCAAGGTGCTTCTCCATATCGACCTGACTATGGAAACCAGCACCACTCGCATTATCCTCATTACCCACCACCCCAACCATTATTTCTCGGTCCGCCATCTTATAGCCCATCATATCATGCCTCCTTTGAGCAGCCAGTAGCACCTCAGCCACCTATGCCGGGTTCTATGGCACCGTCTTATCAACAACATCAATATTTCCCTGTTCCGTACGAACGCAACATCACAGTGTATCAGAGAAACCACATCGACTATGGACTCTATTCCGAAGAAAGGATTCACGCACAGCTTGACGATTTGGCCTTCAATTCGCGCGATGTCTGGATGGCTTTGACGAGTTTGAAGGATCTACCGGGAAATGTTCGGGTTGCTATCATCATCTTTCATTTGACAAAGCGATACAGACAACGTTTTTCTGAGAGTCCTCCGTTGGCGATGTTCATTGACGGGCTCTCGAATAAAAAAGATATGCGGCCTGTTCGCAACGTCAACGGTTTGAGTTGCAAGGCTTGCCATCTACGTCTTGGCGACGCAGCTGAAATAGAGGGGAGAACATTCTCGCTTCCGCAATTAGCGAACCATTTTCAACAAAGCCATGTTGGCCCTTTTCAGAGTGCAGGCGCACCATTTCTGGATTGGACAATAGACATGATACATGTTCCTGACCTGAATGGTTTGCCAACCATGCCGGGAATGGATGCTCAGAAAGAGGCCCTAGTCACTGAAGCTTTGGCCGGAATTATGGCATCGGCTTCTTACCGCCAGGGTCAAGAGAGACGTGAGACGGGCTCAGAATGGATTGGCACCAGTGGCTACTCCGCTACTATCGCTGTCACCAACCATGAGGGATATGGTAATACAGTCACGGTACCCTCTGTCACAGTTGATACAAGGTATCCCAATACCACCAGCCAATATGAGACAGGTCTGTATCCGGAAAACAGATATATTCCGTCCCAACTTGAACACAACCAGGAACACCAGGCCGTCGTGACACACCCGTCCCAGTCAGGGGCGCTACCAAAGCCGTTACCACATCATGGAGTCAAGCTTTCCGTGACTCCCAAGCAAGAGTTGCATGGGAGAGGCCGTGACCGGAAATCTAACTCAAAAGAGAAGCGGAAGGGCTTCAACCATGATGACTCGAAGCGGAAGGGCAATGCCAAATCAAACGAATTTGCCGTGAGGGTCGAAAACAGTAGCCACGAGGAGAGGGATGGCGAGGCTGAGGCCGAGGAGTCGCGCCAAGAGGAAGCTATTCGGGCAATGTGGGCTGCTGAACGCCGAGAAACGGCACGTTTAGCCTCAACGTCTGAAGGTCGCAAGGAGAAGAAAAGAACCAGCCCAGTGAGCCGGGGGACAAGCCCAGTGGCAAAGCGAGCTATGATAATGTCGTCTCCGCCAATATCAGTACAGTCCACCAGGGCCCACGGGTGCCCGTGGCCTACATCTAGGCCAGTGAAGACGGAGCCCGGCGACGACTTGTTTGCTGGCCTGGAGTCGCATTTGGACCAACAAGCTTGTTTAGATCCTGACGTGGTTGAGAAGGCAGCGATGTACAACCAACAATCTACGTGTGAACCGCATCATATGCGCGTCAGCCAACCTATTGACTCGATCCGCCCTGTCGATCCGACCATGTATCCAGGGTTAGCCTTGTACAAACAAACATCACCACTGGAAGGGGCCAGAGAAGGCGACCGTACAGTGCCAATACGCCATCGAGAGCAGAACTCTCGGTCTCGTCAGGGGCTTACACGCTATGCTTCGCCATCTTTGGCTCATAGCTATAATGAAGGCCGGATCCTTGGGGCTGATGCAGCAGCACACGGCATGGCGGCGGAATCGATGCACCATGATGGCCCATCGCAAAGTTATCTGATAGGAGAGCGAGGCGACCAGACCCTTCGTAATGCAGGCGGCAACGGACATGGGGAAGACTTGGGCATGCGAAGAGAACAGGCGCGCGTCCAATACATCGAAACTTACGAACTAGTCAGGATGCGTGATACCGAGGGCGAGTATTTGATTCGCAGGCCGGTCAGACACGAGCTGGATGCCGCCGCTTATGCCGGCCCGAAACGGCTCGAGTACCTTGAAAGGGACTCTCCTAGCACCGCCTATGGACACGAGCATATAGTTTTCTCGACAGCTCACGAACCACCCCCCGGAACCGAGCGTATAGTAAGGCGGGAGTATCGTGAGCCCGAGTCTGTCCCTTATAAGGAGTACGGTCTGGGATTTGGCTCAGCCCCACCTAGTTCGGATGGACCTGTTCGGTATCGGTGAGGTCTATTGGTGCCCTGATGGCCGCCGTACCGTTGGCCAAGAGGGCCGCTATGAACACGGAGCACTGTATCCTCTCATTTATGAATATACTACTAGGCGATAGGCCCATAATGGTGTTAACCATTATTCAGCATAGCCCACAGTGTGATTAGCTAAAAGTGCTGGCTGTAGATGTGGCTCGGGTACTGTGCCAGCAATTTGGGTGGTAGCCAGTAAACGTCCTAGCCCGGATGGCTGAAACGGCTGACCCCTGTCCGCCAGGATGAAACATGCTGAACTCGTAGGCCCGTTGCCTTCTTGGGGTACAGATGTCTCCACGTATCTTGCCCAAGCTGCGGGCACACGTGGGGTCTCAACGCTTGAGTCTTCTGATAGTCATCGCATTGGAAGATCCTTCATTTGTCAAGCAGTGCAGTAGTAGAAGATCCGATGTGCAAGCGACAGTAGGTACTTGGAGGATGAGATGTACATGGAGATATGATATATGAAGCCAGTGAACAAAGAAGTGTCACGAGCTGAGAGGAGTAGGTAGATAGGGCGCGGCTGATGATGATGATGATGATGTAGCAGGCCAAGGAAATGTGATATGGTTCAGCTCTACATATGAGAAGTGCGGCAAGTCTCAGTCATCAGACCAACCAATTCTTGATTCTTGATTCTTGACTCATTAACGGACTGGCCAGGCCAGTCCCCTTTATCAGTTACTGGACGCGTCAATGTAGCAATGCATGAATGATGCACATTTGCCTGCTCACTCTGGGATTCTATCTGTCTTGTAGCCAGCCTGCCAGCCTGCCAGCCTGCTCTCCTGTTGCAGGGGGCCGCATTGACTTGACTTGCATATAAGCCAGTTTTTCTTAACCCTTCCTGGAAGCGGGGCCTAATATTTTCGGTCCCCGGGCAAGTCCTCATAATCTTAAGTTTGAAAATTCCCAGCCAGATCACTGGCTGCAAATTCACAGCATCAACTGGAATAGGATTGGATCGTATGTACGCGGATGGAGCATCTGTTGACATGGAGGCCAGATCGGGAAGGGAGGGAGCGAAAAGGTTAGGTACTTGCATCTAGTAGTACATAAGGGAGTACTGGCCTGGATACTTGAACAAAAACAACAACAAGAAGAAGAAGAAGCGCGTCGCCTCAATTGCTCCAGCTAATTCTGGATGCATCAGCATCTTGTACACACCAGACTTATATGCAAGACAAGAGAATGAAGAGAGCCTGTTGCTATGTGTTATAAAGAGGGTATTTTGTACATTGATTAACATATGTAGTTAATTGTATAGTGAGCAGCAAGCAGGTGCAAGGAGCTCCCTTCCCTCCTTCCGTCCCTACCTACCTCTCTAACCTAAAAGACGGGAGGTACCTACGCTTACCCTGGCTACAGGCTGTACATGCAAAGTAAACATTCGAATTCTTCTACATACAAGTATATCTGCCGGGACACCACCCTTAATACAAAAGAGGTGGATGTGTCTAGTCGTTTGGTCTTGCCTGTATTTCTTCTGGTCTTTGGAATACCTTACATTCCTCTCTCTCTCTCTCTGCCAGCCATCATCACCATCACATAACAAATACTCAACAGCATAGGTGTTTGCTGTTATCACCACTCCCACTCCCACTCCCAATCCCACTCCCACTCGGAGATCTGCTTGTACCTTTCACCATACATTAGTTCTGGTTTTGCAGGCTATCAGCTACTTTTACTTGACTAGATCAGCGCTATCCAAGGGTACTCTGTAGTGTGGCAGCAGTTCTGGAGTAGTGCACCCCGACTTATTTATCTATCTTATCCTCCACCATCCCACCACCGGCGCATTGCGCATCTCACAACCGACCACTGTCGCAAACACTCGCAACACTTTGGGGTCAAGCCGGCGTACAATATCACCAACAGCAAGGCGAACACATACCCAACCATGTCGCTCCAAAGTGTCTATAAGCAGTTTCTCGCTGCCCCCAACTCCTCGCTGCTCGCAACCGACGCGACGCTGCACTATATCACCACCACCACAACGTTCAAGACTGCTGCCGAGATTATCAAGCATCTGAGCAGCCAACGCAACCAAATCAAGAAGAAGAAGGAGGACGCTCTTACTGTCGTCGAGGCTGACAATGTCGTTGCCATTGAGTTCGACACGGCCATCGAGTTCGTCATAAGTGGTGGCACCTACCTGCCTGGGCTCGATGACAACTTCCTGGCAGACCGCACTGTCAACCTATCTATTGTATGTCCTTGGCACCATATTTCCCTTTTATCATATTTGGACTTTGGTCTTGTGGGGGACAGCTAACTAACCAATGCGGCTTCTAGATGCACATAGTTACCTTCGACGCCGAGGGCAAGATCATCCAGATCCGCCAAAGCTGGGACCAAGGAGGTATGCTGAAACAGGTTGATGTTATTGGAAAGACGGGACGCAACTGGCCCATTCGCGACAGCCAGGAGCAGATCAAGATGATCACCAACGCAGCCAAGTTGGTCAGCGGCGCCGCTTCATCCCAGAAAAAAGCCGATCCTGCCGCGCGCTCCCACGGCCCCTCCACCAACTCACCCCTCTTCGGAACTCGCGAAGAGAACACGCAGAATATTGCGTCGGTCATTTCTCCCAGAGGTGGCGTGAAGCCCAAGCAGCGCGGCTTCGACGAGATCTTGGGAGAAGAGCCAGCAGGGACTGCCGCATCGGTTGTTTCCCCTAGAGGTGGGCCGCGACCGTCACAGAGAAGCTTCCATGACATTGTTGCCGAAGAAAGCGACAACGACGAAGAAGGATCCCCAAACTCGGGTCGTGGACGATCTAGATCACCAAGCAAGATCATCGCCCCCAAAGCTGGAGGAGACAAGAAATTCCAGCCCAGTCGCTTGTTCGAGAGGGAAGCGGAATCTAAAGCGTCCAGGGAGGCTGAAGAGCATGCCCGTGAACGTTCGGAATCGCCTTTCAAATCCATCGCCCCCAAAGCTGGAGCGGACAAGAAATTCCAGCCCAGCCGACTGTTTGAGACCAACGAGAACCACGTGGACACCGGAAAGGGCCCAGAGCTTTTCTACCGCCCTAACCCCAAAAGGTTCGACCACTTCGAGTTCGGCGACGGCTCTGATGCCCCAGAAGAATCAGAGAAGGGTGAGCCCGAGACTGGCAAAACAAAGCACGGCAGCCAATGGTCATTTGATGATTTCAAGACTCCCCAGAAGGTGGCTCCTACCCGAACTCTTTCAAGAAACAACCAGGACTCGCGCCACTGGGGCGCTGGCGATAACGCAGCCGAGGAGGACGACCGCCCGGCTCAGCAACAAACCCGCCCATCTGCAGAGGTCCATTTTGAAATGCGAGATGATGGCACCCCTGTTGCACCTCGTCAGGCCGTGCCCCACGATGATGCCGATTCGCAAGCCCTAGGTAACATCACCAACAATAAAAACAGAAACAAGAACTTGGGTGCTCAGTTTACCATGAGCGACAACTCGCCTGCTCAGAAAGAGAACCAACGGGCTAAGCCTACCAACAAAGGCCATTCGACTGCCGGGGGTATCCACATTGGTGGTGATGGCATGGGTGGTGCCAAAGGCACCAACCGCGATTGGATGTTCGGCGACGGTGGTGAGGAGGAATCCAAGCCGGCTAAATCGCAGCCCAGCCGGAAGCAGGGAGCCAACTCAGGGGGGTTCAATTGGGATTTCTAGGTAAATCATCGATCTGAGCGGACCAAACCACGTCGATGACGCCTTCCTTTTATTTTCTCATGGCATTCCACACGTCTCATGACGCCCGATCACGAATCATGATCTGGTGAACAGAATGGAAACTGTACCTCTATTTGTGTGCTATTAGGCTCGAGAAGGGGTGGAAAGAAGAGTACGGTTAGGATGTATGTACATGCATGAGGGAGAGCCATACAAGGAAGTATTTGTATCTCAAGGCTGGCGATGCGTACAGGCTTGTTCAATATCAAGGGGTCTAGGGTCTTCTCAGGATGAGAGAGAGAAAGAGAGACCGGTTGTATACCCCTCTGGATGGCAGATCAGGATTGTTTAAGTGTTCTGTTTTTTTAACTAGTTTTTACGGATCGGTAGTATCGGTAGATCGCGTTTGAGGAGAGCCAAAACGGTTCCATGCCAATATATCTGTATGTCTGTTGCCACACTGGCTTTCTTCGTCGCAAAGGATGAAACCCTGGCTGGGTCTTTTCAGATGACAGTGATCTCGACGCTTCGGCCATGGGAGCCATGGGAACCACATATCCGATGTCGAGTCAGATCTTGAGAACATCTATGGTACAGTCGGAGAATTTGCACAGGCCATTAACTGTCCCTTTCCTGTGGAACGACTCCGTTTGCTATCTTAAAGCAACACTCTACATAGTATTACATGGTACGTGAATGTGTCCCAACTTTAGTTCCTTTGACGCCCCGCTGGACCAAAATCCCACCCCCTTTGTCATGTTCATTATCGTCGTCATCATTACATGGTATACAAATATCTTTTTCTACTTTGAACCTCAGCCATGGGCCCCTTGCTCCCACTTTCTCACAATTAACAGAGAAACTTGTACAATTTTTTCCACTTGGGCCAACCGCTGCGCTCCTCCGCCTCCTGGGCCACGAGGATGGGTAAGTTGAAATCACGCCGCCCCGTGTCGATATCGATGTCGCGGGTGCGGACGATGCCGGACGCGCGGCGGAAGTAGAGGCGATGAGCGCCGTAGAAGACAATGACGATGGGGACGGCCATATACTGCAGAAAAAAGTTCTCGGCGAGCTGCCGCGGGGTCTTGTTGCGCCATCCAACGGGCCAGGCACCGACCCAGAACTGCGTCATGAGCACGAGCACATTGAAGCCGAAGCCGAGCCAGGAGCCCCAGACGCCGCACTGCGACCGGAAGGCGAGCTCCGACAAGCTGTGGCCCTGGTCGGCCCAGGCGCGCCGGAACCGGATGTGGGCCAGGCAGATGGAGGCCCAAGTGAACAGGCTCGAGAGCCCGGATATGGCGAGCAGCCAGTCAAGCACCGTGGACTGGGCACCTAGGTCGGCGAGAAAGGCCAGCAGGCCCATGGACGAGGCGACGAGGATGGCGACGAGGGGTCGCCCCTGGCGGTCGACGTACGCTAGTATTCTGGGGGCCTGCTTCTGGTCGGCGAGCGCCGCGAGGGTGCGCGAAGACCCGAAGACGGACGAGTTGCCGACCGAGAGGACGGCGATGAGGATGACGACATTCATGACCGACGGCAGCACTTCGATGCCCGCGTTCTCGATGGCGATGACAAAGGGCGACGCCGAGGCTGTGGGCGTCTTGTCGCCATCATCAGCCTGCAGTAGCCGGCCGTCGGTGTAGGGGACCAGCAGGCCCACTAGCGTCAGCGCCACGATGTAGAACAGGCTGATGCGCCAGAAGACCTGTTTGATCGCCGTGGGTAGCGACTTGCGCGGGTTCATGGTCTCGGCGGCGGCAAGGCCGACGAGCTCCGTGCCCGCAAACGCGAAGGCGGCCTGCACGAATACGGTGCAGAGGCCCTTGAAGCCGTTGTGAAACGCGCCAGGTTGGTGCCAGTAGATGACACCGATATAGCCTCCATTGGGAGTGCCGCCTATATTTAGGACAATGCCTAGTAATCTGGGAGAACGTGTAAGTCTAAGCAGTTTATATGTGGAGGATGATAGTCCTGTTTGAACTGAATTTCCTGAGGGGAAACTTACATAAAGCCAATTACGGCTATGACTTTGATAATAGCAAATATGAATTCCGCTTCTCCATACCCCTTTACACCAAAGAGGTTGATGAAGACAATTATGATAAGAAATATACTAACGAATATTGCTCTGTTGATATCCGGATTCCAGAACGATATTGTTATGGAAGCAGCAATAATCTCCAGGGGCAGGACTACTAGCCACTGTAACGCATAACTTTTCTTTGTTAGTTAATGAATGATATGACATGATGGTTTTGTCGGACGGAAAACTCACTTCCATCCCATCGCAAAGCCCCATGATGGGTCAATGAACCGCGTGGAATACGCTGAAAACGAGCCCGCGACGGGGAAAGCAACAGCCAGTTCCCCGAGGGCTTGGACCGTAAAGTATAGCATGGTGCCAACAAAAAGATAGGCGAGAAGTAGCGAGCCAGGTCCCCCTACTGCCAGGGACCTACCTGACGCCACAAAGAGACCGGTGCCTATAGCAATATGCCGAGTCAGCTAGCTGCGCATCCAAATCTTATGCCATCAAAGCTTAAGGGAAGCCGTACCTATCGAGCCACCGATTGCGATCATTTGAAGATGTCTTCCCTTGAGCCTCCGCAAGAGACTGCTATGCGCAGTCCCCAGTGCCGCCATGCGCATGTCATATGAATGCGCCGACAGGTGCCGCCCATTGTGTGAGGTCTGCTGCGTCAGCAGTGAGCCGGACTCGCCGGCCATTATTTCGGACATCGAGTCCTTGGGCGTGATGCGCTGGTTGGGGTCGCGCCGAAAGCCGTCGGCCCAAGAGCGTAGGAAGCGCGGTGGCGCCGCGGTGGGATGGTGGAGATGTTGATGATGATGCTGCATACCGCCCGGCGCGGTAGCAAACTCGTCGTAGAGGGGCTCCCGCATCGTGTCGTGGCTCCCCTGTGCGATCGACGAGGACATGTCCTCTTTGATGGGGAACAGCTTCAGCTCGATGTCGTGTTGGTTGTTGGGACTACTGCTATGGTTGGAGGACGGCATCTTGCGCGCCGCGGTGCGCCGACAGCGGCAGTGGTGCGGCAGAGGAAGTGGTGGCGGCGGCGCAAACGACTTCCCGCCCGCTGGTTCTAGCAAAGGAGGCAGGGAGGTAGCAATCAATGTCTGGAATGGTCGAGTCTGTAGTCGGCCGTAACATTGATCCAGTCAGCATGCTCGCACGAGGGTGTGACGTGACCCCGAGCAATCGAAGTGCCAGCTTGAGGTAAGCGACTGAGATCATGCGCAATGCGAATTTGGTATGTTTTGGTTCAAGGCTCTTTGGGATGGCTGTAGCGACTGCACCTTGTCGCTCATTGCGCTGCGGTGCCGATCTACAAATGATAATGACGAGCTGCTCTTTTCCCCATGGAGGAATGCTATTTGCAGGTGATCTGGTTTCTGTCGGATCCAATGGTGTGTCTTCAGTAAAAGCGCATATGATTCCTTGGAGAAGACCCTTGGGTATGGCAGTCATCAGAGGTCATCATGTCGCTTATCAAAACGAACCCCCCAACAGCTTCCTGTATTGGCGAACCCGCGATTCTGGCGATACATAACTCGCAGCGCCTTGCAGCGAAATCGTAACGTATTGGAGGTCTCTTCCCACAAGGATGCCCCACTACCCACTCTGAGTGCAACCCCGAGACTGCAGGAGCTGTCTTCGGGGAATGTGGGGGTTGGGGGATGTCATCACGTCGATGCATATGTCATAGGCTACCTAAGGAATGCTGTGAGGCGTGACAGGACTATATAGTGCCCGAGTTTTTAATTGGTACGCTGCTGGGCTTGATCGCCCAATGTCAGTAAATATGTTGATGTACTTACTCGAAGCCCATGAGGTCATGAACGATACATCCCATGATATCCGCCAGCGATAAGCACTCTGGAGTCAGTGGAGACTATGCCCCCTCCAAAGATTCATGCATGTGCTGCTGAGACCTATGTAGGTATGGATCATTTCGGGCGATACCGATATGAGGGCTTTGGGATTTGATGTAAGGCAATGGATTGCAACCACCTAATCGCTTCACGTTCCGGTAGTGTGGTCGTGGTCACTTGGGCCACACACACACACACACACACACATCCTGCAGGTACAGCCCTTGGTTCTTATGAGATTCCTGCATTGGAGTTATCATCAATTGATGGATGGATAGGTGCATGTAGGTAAGGTGGCCAGCTTCCATCAAACTGGTTGACCTCCAAGAAACTAGACCCGTTTGGAGAGAGTCGAAGGTTAAAAAGCTAGGGCGCTGGTGCCTACTGTAAGTTTAGTCCCAGCAATTCAATCAATTACGCTAACATCTAATCTAGACCCGTACGTAGTACTGAAGCAGTGCACATGCACTGCGGGCGGCGCCTGCCTTTAATGGGCAGAAGCCTAGCACGTGCCTTCGCGTTTCCAATTTTGTTGACTCGCCACCGAGTCGCGCCTGCTGCAACACGCCCCTCGACCTGTAAATCTCAAGTCTCTGAGGCAATTGTCCATCTGTCCTCTCACACTCTCAAACTTGTTCCAAAAGAGTATCATTGGCCCTTCATCGTTACGCGTATCTTCTTGCTTGAAGTAAAGACGCTTCGTGACGTCTAAGATGTCTGAAGAGTACGAAGAAGTACAGAATGGGGACGACAGTGGTGGCATGACCGGCCCCGGTGCACCCACGCCACTTTCCGCACTTGAGGTATGCATTATCCCTATACCAACCAACCCGATGTGCCCGAATACTGACTTGATCGTAACAGGGTGTCGCTGGCCTCACAAAGCGTGATATCCAGCTGGTCACGGATGGCGGTTTCCAGACCGTCGAGTCTGTTGCTTATACGCCAAAGCGTATACTTGAGCAGATCAAGGGTATTTCTGAGCAGAAAGCCACCAAGATCTTGACTGAAGGTATGTCTATGTGCTGGGTGCCCAGGGCTTGTCGCGATTTATTTTATAGGCACGAGAGAGAGAGAGAGAGAGAGAGAGAGAGAGACTAACATGAACCGTAGCCTCAAAGCTGGTACCAATGGGCTTCACAACAGCGACTGAGATGCATCAACGGAGAAGTGAACTGATCTCCATCTCCACGGGTTCCAAGCAACTCGATACCCTCTTGGCGGGTGGTGTAGAGACTGGGTCAATTACCGAGCTCTTTGGCGAGTTTCGTACCGGCAAAAGTCAAATTTGCCACACGCTGGCGGTTACCTGCCAGCTTCCCTTCGACATGGGCGGCGGCGAGGGCAAGTGCCTTTACATTGACACTGAGGGTACATTCCGTCCTGTGCGCCTATTGTCTGTTGCCAATCGATTTGGCCTAAACGGCGAGGAGGTGCTTGACAATGTCGCGTACGCACGAGCCTACAACTCCGATCATCAGTTGCAACTTTTGACACAGGCATCGGCCATGATGTGCGAGACGCGATTCTCACTCCTGATCGTAGACAGTGCTACTGCACTCTACCGGACGGATTTCCTGGGCAGAGGAGAACTGTCGTCCCGCCAGACACACTTGGCCAAGTTCATGCGTACGCTGCAGAGGCTGGCTGATGAGTTCGGCATTGCAGTCGTCATCACCAACCAGGTCGTTGCTCAAGTCGACGGTGGACCGAGTGCTATGTTCAACCCGGATCCAAAGAAGCCGATTGGAGGCAACATTATTGCTCATGCCTCGACCACTAGAATCAGCTTGAAGAAGGGCCGGGCAGAGACTCGTATTGCGAAGATCTATGACAGCCCTTGCTTGCCAGAAAGCGACTGTTTGTTCGCTATCCACGAGGATGGCATTGGCGACCCGGCGCCCAAGGACTTGGAAAAGGACTGAGTTGGCATTTGGAGGCATTGGCGAAGGTCTATTTGGCCAAGATTAATTCCGATGAAGTTACGACGTGGGAGGGTGCATACATTAGCATAGCTTTTGGCGTTGGGTGGTTAGATCTTGCATCTTGCTTTTTTTTTTTGCTTTGAATCTCGCACCTTGTTTGCCCCCGTTTAAGCAGGACGAATTACACGTTACAATGGCATTTCAGGCAGAATGAAGCATGTTCACCTAATATTCGATGGTTCTTTACCTCATCTTCTGTTTACTCATGGTAGCAATTTGAAGTTGGGACCAAGTGTTCCAAGTCGTGAAATCAAGGGATATCTCAGGAACCCGAATTTGATGCGGTGCTGCACCATCTGAGAATCAACACATGGAAGCAACTCATGACTGACTATATGTAGTCGTGTTTACAATAAGTTATAACCCATAGGTACTTTAGCTAAGTACATGCCATTGCCATAACAAATTGATGTTCTTTCTGCTCAATGCTTTAAACCGATGGTGAACATCAAGTCTGATGCCTAAGTACCTAAAGTAGCTGCCCTGATTTGAGAGATCCTTAAGGCAGGTGCTCGTTGTTGCTGGACCCACTCATCCAACCTCAATTGAAAGCAGTCCATGCCAAGCCTAACATTAGCCAGTGAGTGCCCAAGCTTTGACGGTCGCCGATAGCATAGCAATGCAAGCATGCAAACATCGGGGAAACAAACCCGTCTGATAATTATTCTGAAAGCTCTCCATCACCGCGTCTCGGATCAAATTAGCATCACCATCCGCGTCGACTATCGCAACCACCCCAGCACCACAGAATAAATTGCGCGCTGCCACTGCGCAGCCTTGATGGGCTCGGCATGGCTTCCAGGGATCTCTTGTATCTTCACAAGGAGACAAAATTGAATCTTGAACCGCCTTCAAGCTCCTACCTCGTCGATGTTAAGCTCCCATCTGTGAACTCTCAACCTCGTCGCGGTCCCATCCGAGCCAACAACACCGAGGAAGAGAAGCTTTTCCGAATCCAGAATTGCGCAACATCATCGTCCATCTACCACCGAAAACACCATGCTGGACCCAAGAGTTTCCTCTGGAGGGTTCTCGACGACAACACCGTGCTCAACCTGCGCGCCGTTGATGTAGGCAGGACGAAGAAGGGCCCGGATGCCAACGTAGTCCTCAACCTTCGATTTCCGCATCCCATTCGCCCTTCTTGCATCGCGTTCGCCGACCCGAAAGAACACGATGCGCTCACTATTTTCGTTGTTGACCGGACGAATCATCTCTACACCATAACTCTGCGACCCGACCATTTTCGCAAACCATCCGCGTCGGAATCTGGCCTCGCCGACTCGTGCAAGATATACACATCTTCTGGCTTCAACTTCAAACACCCACACAGGCTCACCGCTGTCAACAACGATGTTCTCGTCGTATCAGTGCACGACGGTGGTAACATCCGACTGGACCGCAACAGGGCTCATGATGGTGAGTTACAATAATAGTTCCCGCTGCTCGTCCACTTCTGACCCAAATATAGCTTCCAGCCATCCATGGAAAGAGACATTCTATAACTCCAAAGGGTGGACCCAAGGCTTCAAGAGCTTCTTGAAAGGTAGCCATACCGTCAAGTATGATGGTGTCAACATGGACCTTGCCGCAGCAACCTCAGTAGCTGTGTCCGATTTCGGCCTCAATAACAATAACATGTACATGTTTACGGTTTGCCTTGATCACCGGCTGCGTACTTGGGATCTCAAAACTGGTCAGATTCTTGAAGCCAGAGACTTATTGGATGCCGAACGAAACCCTCAGGAAATCGGGAAATGGACCATTGATCCATCGCAGAGCAATCTCATTCAAATCGTTGGCACAACCGACGGCAAACGCACATGCGTTACTTACTCTCCAATTGGTGCCGGCGAATTCAAGTTCTGGACCATCGAAGCCGACCAAGACGGCTTGATGATTCGCGACTTGTTTCCGCATTCGCGGCTGATCCCTTCACCTCCCTCTGGCTCGGATGTGTGGACTGTTGCCGATTTTGTGGTCGCGCAAGATGCATCCCGGGAAACGCAGGTCTGGATCCTGTGGAAGAACAACATGAACCACCAGGTCCAGCATCTAGTATTCCTCCCGGAAGATGTGGAGGAGGCTTGGCAATCAGGTTGGACTGCCACTGTTCCCGATCGGACAAATCCCAGGGCACCAGAACATAATGCCTGTGACCCTACCGATATATCGGAGAAGTGGTTGCAATTAATATTGTATCCTGGGAGATTCACGCGGGCCACGCTTGAAACTGCTCTTTCGATATACGAGCGTGGTCTCGGCTCCCGGAAGGACTCGTCTTCGCGTGCTAGCCAGGGAATGGCCGAGGCCATATGCAGTGCTATTGCGTCAACTTCATCGCTAGATCGGAGCCCGTCAGGCGGCATGGATTACGAATCATTCCGGAATTCGAGCGATCAACAGTGGCGATGGTTTTGCCGCCTGGTCTTAGAACTCGATAAGCAGCGTGGAGAGGCTTTGGCCTTGGCATTTGACGCCGACTCGGACTTGACCTGGGTGGTCTGCGCCGATAGCTTGTCTGCTATTAGGGAATGCAACCAGCTGGAGCAGATCTCCCATAATCCCACGGCCAGCTACGAAGGACTGGACAATGTGGCTACCCTTGTTACCACTGGCTTGACCTTCTTCGACGGATTCTCGGATAGCATGCGCGACATATGCCACTCGGTACTTCGCTCAGAACTGTTCGAGGACTCGCCCAAGACAGATCGCGAGCGGATTCAATACTTTTCAGACAAAGCCGGATTCTGGCGGCAGACCTCCGATGAGGACTGTGCCGTGGTCACCGATGCCTTCGGACAAACCTTCCAGGCAGTGGCTCCTGATTTGTATCAGAAGCTTTCTGAGCTTATGGACCCCCCTGCGGAGACAATGCGAGATAGCCAGGCGCCTTTGACTGAATTTGGACGAAAGATGGCCGTGAGAGCAGTGCAACAGATGGCAGAGCTGCGATGGAACATTTGCTTTAGCCAACTGATCCTACTAGTTCACATGGAGTTCGAGTTCGATAACCCTGAAGACGCCTTGAGCAGAAGGTTGGATATAGGCACAGTCTACCGGTATCTGATTAGATGTCTACGGAGGCTTGAACTCATCCGGTGGTTAGCGAAGACCCAGATTACAGTGCCGCTGGCAAAGACAGAGAGATCAAACTCTGTGGGAAGCTCGCCAGTCGCTGCTGCGAAGCGCTCAGGGGAAGACACTCAAGCTATCACGACGTTAGAGTGGACCACGGGCCACCTGCTCGAAGTTCCAGACATGGGTTCCATCTCCCTTGGCATCACAGACATCGCTTCCAATTTCTGTACCTCGGACAGCAGTATTGACATCCCGCCGCAAAATCTGCAGTGCGCCCTTTTGGTCCAGAGCAGATCCGATTTAGCCTCAGAGTTGGCTCCATTTTCGGAACTCGATCCCTTTTCTACTTATGTGCAAGGACGAGTCCACCTTGCACAAAGGGACTTTACGACAGCTGCCATATACTTTAAGAGAGCAGCTTATGGTCTCAGTAAGGCTTGTCAATTGTTATTATTCCAATCATTTGCTAACCGTTATCACTATAGGTGTCGCTCGAAAGCATGCAAACAAGCAAAGTAGTGGCTTGCTTGATGATACCGAGTGGCGACTATTCTACTCGGGACTCCCACGATACTATTGTCACATCGTATCCCTGTTTGAGAGACAGAAGGCTCACTCATACGTTGTGGAGTTTGCTCGCCTAGCACTCGAATTTGTTAATGCGAAGACGCCTGACGCCGACTCGGTGCGAACCGAAATTCAAAGCCGCTTGTTCAGCGGTTCCATCGGCGTTTCTCAGTTCGATTTGGCACATTCCACACTGGTGGCCATGTCTGACCATGCCATACAGCACTCGTGTCTGCGAACGCTCATCCAGAAGATGTGCGACAACCTGCACAACGCGGAGCTTGTCCAGCTGCCTTTCCCCAACCTGGAGAACGCGGTGGACGATATCCTCGCCCAGAAGTGTCAGTCCACCCAAGACGTCGTTACCGGAGTGCCTTACCATCAGATCCTCTACGCGTGGCGCATCAAGCGCAACGACTACCGTGGGGCGGCCGCCATCCTCTTGGACCGTATTCACAAGCTGCAACTACTCGCCGAGTCTGATGAGCAGAATGGCGACGATGTCCTGGATACGGCCGTGACGAGACAGTACCTCATGCTGATCAACGTCTTGAGCTGTGTGGACCACAAGCAGGCGTGGATCGCGACAGAGGAGCCCTTATCGAAAGACCAGGCAGCCAATGGTCCGCCAAAGAGGAAGGTGGTGACGTTGGCGGATATCCGCAGCAAGTACCAAACGGAGCTGGATCGCGTTGCTGCCATACAGAACAACCAGTTCGGGTTTGCTGCAGGGGACGAGATGGATGTTTTGTGATGGGAATGAGGTAGAGAATGAAACAGCAAGAGAGAGAGGACAGTCGCGTTCTTGCAGGCGGAGCTTTAGACATGATGTATAGTAGCAAAAATGACGTTGCTGATTAATGATATCTTTCCGGTGGTCTCCAAATGGTGTTTTGTTTGTTCACTTAGCTTTTCGGGATAATATGAAGATGTAGAAGACAAAAAGGCAGGGGGCTACTGAGGGCCGATGATGATGCATACATATTGATTTGGATATTGTCCGTGTTTTTATTACAAGAGTGCCTCTGAAAGACCTATAAACGCCATGCCACCCATGCTCAAGAATTCGCCAGCAACTACCTAAGTACAAAATTAAGGGATTCAACCACCCAGTGCCGCTTGCACACCCAGTCTTTATCCTTCGATGGGCATAGGCATGGGCCGTGCTGGATCCGGCACCGCAGTAATTTGTGATTGTCCGACTACGACATCAGGTGCTTGCCGGTATAGGATGATTTCGGACTGCTTGAAGTATCTTCTAGCGTCCTCGTCTATCAGCACTAGACTAAGGTAGTATCGTGTAGAGAACTTCTTGTTGACGTCCCGGAACGTCGGCGTCAGGTCGAAGCCGCCGAGGAAGAGGCGGATAGGGATGGTCTCGCCTCGAGACGGAGAACCGTCCATAATCTGTAACACCGGGTCTGTCAGTATTGCGTCTCCCTCACATAGCATATACACATATATATACCCATCCCGAACGAATGGGAGAAATGGGTTTGTATATTGGAGCTTACCTCGAAGCGCACGAGGGTCTCGCTCTCGTTGTATTGGTTCGGGGCGGCGCCCGTGGTCTCGCGCCGGATGATGCTCAGTTCCATGTGTTTGATCTTCAAACGGACCAGCAGGAAATAGATGCGGCCGACGATGACATCTTTCAGATGGTACTTGCTCTTGGAGTACTCGAACTCAATGTGGAGGCAGTCCTCGATGCCGACGTCCATCTTGATGCTGCTGTTGATCTCGGGGGGGATGCGGTAGCTGTAGACCCAGATGTCCTTTTCGCGGATGACGTCGGCCATGCGGCGCGAGACGGTGACGCGGACGAGGTAGCGCAGCTTCACGTTGATGCCGTTGTACGACTCGTATTGCTTCTCGACGTTCTTGAAGTTGAAGTCGAACGTCTGCGGGTGCTGGAGCTCGCCGGGCGCGGCGAGCTCCTGGTTGAGCGAGAGGAATTCGTAGTGGTTGCCGCGGTCGAAGAACATCTCTGAGGGCCGTCTTAGTTTCTTCTTCACCGTGCCGATGCCTGTACGGAAAAGAGGACAAAGATAAAGTCAAGGGCAAACCGAGGGGGGAGGATGGTAGGCATGGGCTGTCGTGACAATCCGCGCAAGGCCGAATGAAGAACGAACGAACGCACGAGCGGAGGAAAGGGAGCGACCTCCTCTGGGAGAAAACGACATCGCGGGCTGTTTGTTGTTCTTGATGTTGTAGTTCACGTACCTATCGTGCCGATAAATTGCACCTTGATGCCTGTGTGTTCTAACCTCTTGCCATCCTTGGGCCGTATCGTCACGGCGCCCTTGACGCTCTCGCCGTCCATGTACAGCGGCGCCTTCTCCCGTCGGTTCTTGTCGAGCTTGACGTCGACCATGGAGCGCTCGTCGGCATCTTCGAGGACCACGTCGATGTCGACGGGGGTGGCAAAGAAGTACGACATGGCTGAGAGGCTCAATTGGGAATAATGGGTTGGTGTTGTTGTGAATGCGATGTTCGGCTCTCTGTCGCAACGGCAACCTGGGTAGCTTCAAGAGATGCCTGTGCCTGGGGGAAGGGTGGAGCTGCTGCGCTGCGGGTGCTGCTCTCTCCTGCAATCGTCACTGCAGTACGTAGACAGATTTAGGGAGGGCGTAAGACGTAGGACGTAGGACGTAGGCGGCTACTCTCTGATCGGGCAGGCCGCAGTTTACACGCCGACCGATGCATGTGGGGATGGTCAGTCGGTGCTCACCAAAGCCGAATGGCCAATTGAAGAAGGCCAATCAAAGAGTCATCACTGATCATTCCGATGCGACCAGAATTGCAGATTCCAAATAGCCGGGGTTCCTAGAAGGATAGGTAGTGAAAACGAACATTCAGAACTAGAAATATTCCAGGTGCTATTTGAAGGCTCTATGCCGACATGTTGGAAGGGAGTTCAAGCACCTAGTCTAACGAAGTGACCCTTCCAGCATGCTTCTGGTCATACGCAGTAGCAAAGGCAGACCAGTAGAATCCAAGATTTGCATGTTGCTCTCTCCCGCTTCTCTCTCTCTCTCTCTCTCTCTGTGTGTGTGTGTCTCTCCTTGCAGCATACCTGCGATCATAAGGTAGAGTGCTATATATCAATATAACTAGGTATACAGCTATGTAGCAAGCATATATGTGTTAAGTGGTGTTGCTTTCTTCTATCCAGTACTTTGCAAGTAACAGAATTCAATGTTGGTGGCAGGGGATAAGATAGGCGATAAAATGGAGCTCCAGATCAGATCAGTCAGAATCCAGCCCAGCCTAGCCCAGCCAGAGGGTTCGTGGTGGGGCTCTCTGTCTCAGCCACACCTCCACCAGCCACAGACATCCGATAAGGTGCAAGTGTGCCCTAGTGTGCCTCTGCTTTCACAATTTTTTACGAGTAAATTTTGGTGCGGGCTAAGCACTCTCCCTCCGAAATTGATTGAATCTATCTCGACGTCTGGCTTGTGGCCCCGAAATTGGACTTCACATCACCGCATCTCAACTCCCTCAGGTATGCACATGCCCCCAGCCATTCCACTCTCGACTTGTCTTTGCGCTGGTCGACATTTTCGAGATCCGATTTTCTGGCAAAACGTTGCAATCCTCCTGGCATCAATAACTAACCTCAGCCTTTTCTGAGCATTATAGGTCGACATCCGCCAACCCCGACGACAAGATGCGTTACATTCACAGCGAAGAGACCCTGGAGGTGCCCGAGGGCGGTACGTGATTCTTTTCCTTTGGAGGACTTCAATCTTGGCAGCATGCGCGCAATATGGGTCGCGTTGGCTTTTTGGAAGGGAGCCCATCCCATGTTGGATTCTCGACAAGAGGGGAAAAATTATTATCTACGACTGCGACAGACACCATCGATCAATGTGCTGACCTGGTTTTCTGCGAATAGTCTCGGTCCAGATCAAGGCCCGTAACGTCACCGTTACTGGTCCCAAGGGTATGCAATCTCCCGGACCCCGGCTTCGGTGAATTCGTCGTCTAACGGAGGAAACAGGCAAGCTGTCCAAGGACCTGAGCCACTTGGCCGTGAACTTCTCTCACCCCAAGAAGAACATCATCGGCATCGAGATCCACCACGGCGTCCGCAAGAACGTCGCTGCTCTCCGCACTGTCCGCACCCTCATCAACAACCTGATCACCGGTGTGACAAAGGGCTACAAGTACAAGATGCGTTACGTCTACGCCCATTTCCCCATCAACGTCAACATCGACCGCAACTCCGAGACCGACTGCGCCGAGGTCGAGATCCGCAACTTCTTGGGCGAGAAGATCGTCCGCAAGGTCATCATGCGCCACGGTGTCGATGTCGAGCCCTCCAAGAACCAGAAGGATGAGTTGACGCTCACCGGTATCTCCCTGGAGGACGTTTCACAATCCGCCGCCGATATTCAACAGATCTGCCGAGTCCGCAACAAGGATATCCGTAAGGTAAGAGAACCGAGCGGTTGACTGCAGAGACAAACTAGGAATCACTTTACTGACATGACCTTCTCGCAGTTCTTGGACGGTCTGTACGTTTCGGAGAAGGGCCACATCGAGGAGGAGGCTTAAAAAGGGCGGAAATGGATCGGACGTCATGGTTTCTTTGCTGCTTTTGGGTCTCATTAAGGAGTGACCGGGGTTCTACATTTGCATCACCTCCTTCGTGGCAAGATAGCTACGAAAATGGAACGGATCCTTTACGAAGCATATCACGATCTCCTCAAAATGTGATTCCATTGAGTCTCCCCTGGGCCACGGAGCAGTCGACTCGACTTCGGGCTCGATGCTCGGCATCTCGCGAGGATGCTTGCTAGCTGAGTTCGGTACAGGAAGGTTCATCTATGTATTGATCTTCTCGAGTTATGGAGTCTAGTATGGGTGACGATGTTACGATTGCTACTCGTGGATTCACCGGGTTCACTGGTAATATACAGTTAAACCAGCAATGCTTCGGCAGGCCCTCTGATACACTCTCAGGGATGCTCTAATCTGGCCTTGCTGCTACATGTGAAACTGTGACTTCAAATTATCATGGTAGTTGCACCCGAGTCCAAAGTCGATCGATGTTGGAGAATGAGTCTAAGAACCATCTGAGTAGATGAGAGTTGCAAGTGATCATAGAAAGGGTATGTTGTCTACGTGGCAGGTCTATCTTGCCAGATTGGGGATTGTTCTCAAAAAATAATAATACACATAGCAAGCAAACGCAAGTCTCATCATTGCTTGGAGAAAAAGAAGAAGCAATCGTATATTCCTTTCTCGTCCTCGAGGCATTCTCGTTGCATCTCATCCAGTCCCAAACTACTAATTGGTTGGGTCATTCTGTCGCATGTTCTCATTCCCGTTCCTTCTCGTTCGGCTTCATCGTCAACCAAGGAAACTCCATTTTCCTTTTCCAATCCCCGTTTCCAGATGATCATCCAGTTCATCTCATCTCATTCCGTTCCATTCGTCTCCCTCGCGGAAAACAATTACCATGAAAAATGCGAAAACCTCTTCCAAAATGAAAAAGTTAAAAGAAGACCACCCCACCAACCAGTCTCTCTTTTCCTCTTTAAAAAACAATAAAATTCCAGAACGCCGGGGGTCATGATCTGTATCGCGTGATGTGTGGGGTAGGGTGTGTTTATACTCCAGTGTTGGGTATGTGCTGATGTCGGGGGGCAAGGTCTTATTATAAACAGATCGGTAATGTGTGGGAGAGGGGAGCAAATTTTCGTCCACAGAAGGCAAAGTATGTTATGTATGTGCGCGTTGGTGTGTCACAAAATTTTGATGACGACCACGAGCTTAAGAGCGTCTCGTATGCCGCGACACGCGGGAGTGCGATGCCCTCGTTCCCCTGGAGTGTCTAGACCTCCGCGTCCTGCGGTCAGAGCTAGCGCTACCTGTTTTGAACAGTCAGTTATATGATCTTCAAATTTCAAATTCCACGTCAATGTGTAAACTTACTAGGGCTGCTCGCAGTGAACGAGTCGGTATAGTAGGAATTGCTGAAGTTACTCCGGGGCGCCTTGTGCATCTTCTTCTCCTCCTCTTTCTTATCGCCTTGGCGGAGGCCGAGAAGCAACAAGGCAGCACCACCGGCGGTGGCGAGCCATCCGGCGCCGCTCGACTTCTTCTCCTTCTCTCTTCGCGAGGTCACAGTAGCCGGCCGGCCGCCACCGCCGCCGAACCATGTTCGGTGAGCGGGTCGTCCAGCAGCAGCGGCACTGCCGCCATGGCGAGAATAGTGTTCCTCAATGACCTCGACACGTTCCGATCTCCTGTCCTTCTTCTTGCCGCCGAAGAGGGTATGCCACAAGCCGCGTGCGATGCAGAAGAAGCAGAGCAGCAACAGCAGGATGAGACCAGCGATGGTGCCGATCACGATACCCGCGATGGCGCCGCCGCTCAGCGAGTTGTTGGTGGTAGTGACAGCGCCCTCACTGCTTGTGGGCTCAGCCGTTTGGCTGGCCGCGGTGTTTGTGGATTCGTAGACGGTCGAGCCGCTGGTGACGCGATACGGCGCCGAGTACTGCGTCGTCACCACGCCCACGGTCGTGCCCACGGCCGTCGTCGTGATCCACCCGGCAGCGTTCGGCATGCACTGGCCACTGTGGTGGCAGTACTGCTGGTTGGTGCAGCAGATGGGCCCGCAGGCGATCTGCCCCGTGCCTGCCTTCGGGACGCAATCGGCGCCGCCGATGCCGGCGCCGGCTGCGTCGGTGGCGCCGGGCACATAGGTGCTCCACGTGCTGGTGTAAGTTTTTGTCTCGGTCCACGTCGTCGTGTGGAAATCAACTCCCCCAGCGGTCGCGGCGCATCCTGCTATGCCGGCCGAAGTATAACACTTTTGACCTCCGGAACAGCAGTACTGGTTGTCGGCGCCGCAGTAAGAGTCGCAGGCGCGCTCCATGATGTATCCATAACCGAGGTCTCGGAGCTCATCTTTGGGGTAGGGCGACGCGGCGGTCAAGGTGGATGTGAGAAGCAGGGCCACGAGGGATGTGGGAAGTGACCACTGCTGGCGCTGTGAGAATCGCATTGTGACGGTGTGAGAGCTCCTAGCAGACTCGGATGGGGGTTTTTGCTGCTGGAATGTTGGCGCCCACGATTGGGAGGTGAGCGGTGAGACAATCAGCTCCTCCTTCTCACTCTCCTCGCTCTCAATGGAGCCACCAAGCTCAGCTCTTTCACAGAAGTCGCAAAAGGCCGTGATGTTTGAATTTGATCTCGGTGTAAGAGTTGAAAAGACAAGGAAGGAATAAGATGATGATGATGAGAAGCGCGGCGGAATCGTCAGCAAGCTTCAACTCAGAGTTGTTGATTTACAAGGTACGATGACGGGCGTGTAAGTAAGTCTGGAGGTTAGGGATGCAAGACAAGACGAGCAGACAGTGATGGGATGGCAGGATGGATGGGAGAGAAAAAAGATACAATCAAGGGTCAGTCTGAATCAGAGTACTACTAATGCACGACTTGCGTCTTTTGGGGCCTTGAATTGGGGATTTTTCTTTTCCCAACCTCTTCTCTTCCGGCCGTCTGCCCAAAAAGTCGCGGGGTCGGGCAGTTCGCGACGCTGTATGGTCTACGGTGGTGTGTCATAGGCGAGGGGGCTGGAAGTCCACAGCTATTGGCAGGGGTGCTACTTTTATTAGTCGTCCCAGTCAGTCCGTCAGTCAAATCGTACCTAAGGTCTTCCACTTCGCTGCAGCGAGGCTTCGGATGATTTTAATAATAGGTTAGGTACGGAGTAAGGGGGCAACTTGTCCTTTTGCTCTGGTCCGACTTATGGCTTCATCAATTGATTGATTAATTTGATTCCAGAGAAGCTCCCGGTTCGGTACTCGGCGGATGTAGAAAGACAGCAAATAGTGATGGTGAGGTGAGTTGGCATGCAGCACAAGACGGAGTAGCTGCAGACACAGGATCTGGCATGGTTCTAGGCTTGTAAGCCTGCTTACAGCGACCGGGGTGGTTGACTGGACGACAACTAACACCCGATCTGGAGCAAGTAACAGGGGTCACTTGGACAGCGTTTTGGCTGTAGCGTACAAGCGGCCAACCGAGATCGACTGCTACCACCACCTACTGCCAGCTACTACCAGCTTTTTTACCTTAAAACTAATCTCGTATCTCTCCAAGCGCTTGGGCTTCACCGTTTCCCAGTTCCAGTGGTTTCCAATCATGCACAATCAACCCTGATGCTCGATACTCCATCAAAGTAACTCGGGGCTCCGTCATTGCAGATCGGATTATGGAATTAAGGAAGCAATCCATTATTCAGGAACCGGTCGTCTGTCATAGGCTTATCTCGACCTCGAGGTATAGTGGTTAAATATATTGACGCATGTACGCGTCCCACGCGCCCGCTTCAATGGAGCGTACGTTCCAAGGTTTTTGGTACCTTGCGTCGCTCTAGCACCTGAGCTAGGTTTCGGCAGAGTCCAACCTTCACGTCGCCCTGCTGGCTACGGCGCATCTCGGTTTCGGTGCCATCATGACGTTCAAGTATGCAGCCGGTAGATTTCCTCTCACCATATGCTGTGAACCAAAGGCGGCTCTCACACAAGCACCTAAGTATATATTACGTGTGTTTGATTGCATCTACTTACATCCGCCGCGTGCAACCCATCACCTGTTGCCCGTGAAACGTCGGTGTCCGCCTGCGTGCATCAATCAGTTGCCCGGAAATATAAGGTCTAAGAACTGGTGCGTGTTTGTCATCTGTCACTTGAGAGACACCACACCCCTTGAAGCAGATTGGATATCGAAAATACATTTCAGGAGCTACTGTCTAATGTCGGATAAGAAGTCCAAACCAGCTTGAGCCATACTTTTTCTCTATCTGATAGTTCCCCAACGCAGGGCTGACTTCGGCCAGAGCCTCTCTTCCATTGTCTCGGAAGTAGAACGAGAACGATAGTTCTTAGTAGGCTTTGCTTTGGATGACGGGAATTGCATATTGAAACTAAACGCCCCTATATGATTCCGGGGGATGTTTATTGGGGAGGCAGCTTAGGTATTGGATATATAATCACGTGTATCTCGTGCTGCAGCATTATTAACATCAATACTTCTTACTCAGGTTCAATATGAACATTGAACGGCAGAGATAGGTTGTCTGTCTTAGGCTTGGCAATACATTTCACACCGTCCGTTGCCAAACCGCATCTACTATTACAACATGAATAAAGAAGCCAATTATTTTTCATTTGATTTCAAATTATGCCAGTATCTATAAAACCCCAATTCAATGAAGTCAGCTTGGATGTGCATGTGCTGTTACCAGTAGCAGTTGGAGATCAGAAGCCTACTTAGGTGAATTGATCTCAAAGCTCACAGGTAAAGCCCCACTAACCTAAAGCGTCGGTGCTCCAAAAGGCCGCAAGGTCCAGCTGCTTGACGTACTTGCTTGCTGCTTGCTGCTTGCTGTTGGAGTTGGAGATAGAGCTTCAAGTTGGAATAGCCACAACCACCGACACCAGACATCAGATTACACCACCCCGCCTGACTCAGGCCATCTCCATTCATTTCGCGCCATCGCAAGCGATTTCCCCTCTTCGCCAACAAGCCCAACTCTGCCACTCAACAAGGTGCTTCTTCAATACACCTGATCGAAGCTATTGGATCGTGAGGCCATTACAGGCATCATGTCTCTGGATCCGCCTCCGTACCTTGGTTCGCTCCAGAACAACATCAGACAGCGCCCCATACCCTGGGAAGGCGCCGTTCGTGTTGGTACTGTGACCGATGCCCAACTCGCCAAGATCCGAGCCGTAGATAAAGTCAGAAAAGAGCAGAGGAAGCAGGTCGTCGAAGCTGATCTGGATGGCTACCGATTACTGTTTGTTGGCGGCAATGGCACACAGGGTGTGTTCGAGTCGGCAAGCAAGCGCTCCGAGGTGCTTCAGTACATCCTGGTGCTCCTGAGCGATTTGCTTGATGGTAAGCCCCCCTCATTCCTTCCATCTTCTACTGCGCTATCTCTATCCCCTTTCAAAGACGGCAACCGCGCAGTCTACAACCAATCATATAATGCTAACTTAAACCGTGCAGCTGTGCCTTCGCTGGCAAAGGCCTTGTTCAAGGACGCAGACCCCTACAAGCATTTCCTACCGCTCCTGGCGCACTCGAACAACTCCGAAGATCCTATCCCCTTATTGACCTCGACCGTTTTGACCACCCTGATGGCGAGATCGCAAGACGAATCTCCCGCCACCGAAAATGCCCTGCCCTTAATCCTCAGCTATCTTTGCGGCCTGGCCAAAAACTCAAATGATGCGGGACTACAAGACATTGCTGTCACCGAGTACTCGGCCTTGCTGTATGGCCAGTCTTCGAGGCAGCTATTCTGGAAGCAGAAGAGCGAAACCGTTGCCCCGCTCGTCGATATCCTCCGAAAAGCCGCAGGAATTGGTGCCGACACATCAGCCAGCCTGTGGAGTGGAATCTCTACCTCCAGGGGTAGCAGTGGCTTTGAGGGCTCATTGGGCGGCGGCGTTGGACTCCAGCTCCTGTACCATGTCCTTCTGGTTATGTGGCAGCTTAGCTTCGAGGCCGAGGAGATCGGCGACGAGATGGACGAGTAAGTTTGAATCGTTCTTTGCCGGCAGGATCAAATACTAATCTGGCTGCAGCGAGTACGATATAATTCTTCTATATACCCAGTTACTTCGCCTTTCACCAAAGGAGAAGACGACACGCTTGCTTGTATCTACGCTTTACAACCTGCTCAGCCCCAACTCGAACTCGTTACTCCCGACAGCTGTGCTGGCGAGGCTTCCTGGAGTCCTGCAGAACGTGAGCGGGCGTCACTTGACAGACCCCGACCTGCAAGACGATCTGGAGAAGCTCAAGGAGATGCTGGAGGAATACACCAAGACCAAGACCACTCTCGACGAGTATGTTGCTGAAGTGCGGTCTGGCCATCTGAGATGGTCGCCTCCCCATCGTAACCAGACTTTCTGGACGGAGAACGCGCGCAAGATTCTCGACTTTGAGACGGGCGAGATCCCTCGCCAGCTTGCTGAGATCATGAAGAAACCCTGGGACAACGATAAGGGGGTGCTGGCTATCGCCTGCAACGACGTGGGCTGCCTCGTCAAGGAAGTGCCTGAACGAAGATACCAGCTGGAGAAGCTTGGTCTCAAGACACGCGTCATGGAGTTGATGCAAGACCCCGACGAGAATGTACGGTGGGAGAGTCTAAAGGCCCTGGGAGGATGGTTGAAGTACAGCTTCGAAAACTGATGTGCCGGAGCTCATGTATAGTTCCTCTATGATCACATTGGCCTGGGACAGGCCCCGTTTTGATGGCATTGTGTTAACAGAAACCGAATGAATGTTAAGCCCGTTACTGCCTTCAGGTTGAATCGAAGGTTGTGGTGTCGGTTGCGATTACGAGTATCACCGGGCTATTTTCAGAGTAGTGGTCTCGATATCCAAACCCAAGAACGACCATCCATAAGGAGATAGGAGAAGTCTGTTATTCACATGGATCAGAACCAAATAATCATTTGCCTGCGATATCAATTTCCAAACAAATGACTATCGAAACCCTACGTGCCTAGCCATTATCGTGCCTTGTACTTGACTCTCCTCTTATTAGGTAATTGTAGCGCTCACGGACGATTAGGCGCAGTTACTTACCCGCGGCTCACAATTACCCCAGATCTCGGCTTGTCGCGGAAGCGAGCAAGTAAAGGAACTACCCCACCCGACCTCCATCTAAGTCTGGGGCATGGTTGGCACCGAAAGCGGCGCCTTGGCGAGATAGGACAGGTTCCGGCTACTGCAGGGCAAGATCGGTTACTCAATTGTATCTACCTAACATATAAGTAGATGGCTGTGCCCTTGGTTTGGTTGGCTATTGCTTTTCGTAGTGGCCCCTATCCAAATCAGACTTGGTGTTGTTTGCTAGGGATCGATCCCCTCTTCCGAGAAGCAGCTGACCTGTCCTCCCTCTTCCTTCCCTCACAATGCAGCGACTACCTATCGCAAGAGGCATCAGCATCCACGCCGGCCGTACTGTATCCCGTCTTACTCTCTCCCCCTCCATATCGACGTCAATCGCCCGAATGACGTCCCAAGACGCTGCAGCGCGGCGGTTGGCCGCCACTGCGCAACACATCCGACCATACAGCGCCCTGGCCTCAACGGCCACGAGCTTCCCCCAGACCCACGAGAAGATCGCCCAGCCGCAAGATACCCCCTGGTTCGTGAACAATGAATTCAAGGCGTCGCAGGCGACCGAGTGGATCGACCTTTACGACCCGGCCACCAACAACCTCGTGACCCGCGTCCCGGAGTCGACCGACGCCGAGCTGCAGGCTGCCGTCGACGCCGCCCAGAAGGCCTTCCCGGCCTGGAGGGCCACCAGCGTCATGGCCCGCCAGCAGATCATGTTCAAGTTCGTCGCCCTGGTGCGCGAGAACTGGGACCGTCTGGCCGCGAGCATCACCCTGGAGCAAGGCAAGACCTTCGCCGATGCCAAGGGTGACGTCCTGCGGGGACTGCAGGTGGCGGAAGCTGCCTGTGGTGCCCCTGAGCTCCTCAAGGGCGAGGTGCTCGAGGTCGCGAAGGATATGGAGACACGATCTTACAAGGAGCCATTGGGTGTCACAGCCGCTATTTGCCCGTTCAGTATGTTAATTCGCTCAATCGTAACTTATACCGAGTTATATTTGACTAATACGTTTGTTATTTAGACTTCCCCGCTATGATCCCGTTGTGGTGCATTCCTATCGCCACCGTCACTGGTAACACCTTGATCCTCAAGCCCTCGGAGCGTGACCCTGGTGCCGCAGTGATTCTAGCGGAGTTGGCCCAGAAGGCCGGTTTCCCACCTGGTGTGATCAACATCATCCACGGCGCCCACCGCGCCGTGAACTTCCTTCTTGACGCTCCTGAAATCAAGGCCATCAGCTTCGTTGGTAGCAACAAAGCCGGAGAGTACATCTTCGCCAGAGGTTCTGCCAACGGCAAGCGTGTCCAGGCCAACCTGGGTGCCAAGAACCACGCCGCAGTCCTCCCCGATTGCAACAAGAACCACTTCTTGAACGCGGTTACCGGTGCTGCTTTTGGTGCTGCAGGGCAAAGATGCATGGCTCTGAGCACTTTAGTCATGGTTGGAGAAACAAAGGAGTGGTTGCCCGAGCTTGCAGAGCGAGCCAAGGCCCTCAAGATCAATGGCGGCTTCGAGGAAGGGGCTGATTTGGGCCCTGTGATTTCCCCCGAGAGTGAGAAGAGAATCAAGTCTCTCATCGCAAGCGCCGAGGAGGAAGGAGCAACCATCCTGCTCGACGGCCGGGACTTCAAGCCGGAGAAGTACCCCAACGGCAACTGGGTTGGTCCTACCATCATCAGCAACGTCAAGCCCCACATGAAGTGCTACACGGAGGAGATTTTTGGCCCCGTCCTGGTTTGCCTAAACGTGGAGACCCTGGACGAAGCCATTGAGACGATCAACAATAACGAGTACGGAAACGGCACTGCCATCTTCACCAAGTCGGGCGCCACGGCCGAGACGTTCCGCAAGAACATCGAGGCTGGTCAGGTCGGTATCAATGTGCCCATCCCCGTGCCACTGCCCATGTTCTCCTTCACCGGCAACAAGAAGAGTATCGCGGGTGGTGGTGCCAACACATTCTACGGCAGACCAGGCATCAACTTCTACACACAGCAAAAGACTGTCACGGCAATGTGGTCCAGCGCCGACGCAATCTCGCAGAAGGCCGATGTGGCCATGCCTACACATAGCTAAACCATAGAAAAGGAAGGCTATGTAGAAACCATCGTAGGCAGGCAGCACTGGGGTGTACATCAGAATGATTCCAAGCCATTGTTTTTCAAATCGCTTCAGATTTCTCACTGTCTAGACAAAATGGGGGCCTCAGTCCGCATGGCATGGCATGGAGATGGATAAGTCAGTCAAATGTTATTTGTTGTAGTAGTTGCTAATACATTACATCAATGCACTCTCCTAAACCCGGTTGCGGTGGCGATATCTTTTCCTCTTTCCCCAGTGAGGAGTGAGGCAGGCTCTCAATTGGGTAAGCGCGTGCCAATCACCTGGGCCTACGCAAAATGCGCCAGATTTTGGGCAACTACTGTAATTGCCGCTTGATTCCGAACCCCCCCCCCCCTAATATTCCAATGGTGTCACAAGCCCAATCTTATCCAGGGATGTCATAAGAGGCGTTGAGCTGCATACATTCTGCAGGCTTGTCGGGTTGCGTAGGCGAGACCAAACAAGGGTAAGTGTGATCAGTACCTGCCGGGCATGGATGGGTTCCCGACTCCAACACCTTCCCTCAGCGTTGACCTCATTGGCAAGTTCATAAACACTTACCTTAGGTAGTTTGTTCGGTTACGGACACAGACACAGCCAGCTCACGCCAGCAATCATGGCAATAGACATAACCGAGAGAAACGGAGATGCAGCTTCATCTTCTACTGCTACTCTTTTAAAAGACCTTACTGATTTACCTCAGGATGTCTTCCTACTGATCGTCACCTACCTCTCTGCCCAGGACAGCATTGCCTGCCGCAGCGTAAGCCGTGCTTGGCATGCCGCCTTCACATCCGAAGATGCCTCATTGGTTTTACTACGGTGGCATTTTCCCAGGTCCAGAGAAGGCCGGAGCCTGGTTTCGGGTCTGGGCTCAAGGTCGCCGGGCACTAGACGCGAGTCCATAGCGGCCGTATTTGCCAAGGTGGCTCGGCGTTACCACCATCTCCGACAGGCCAAGCCTCGCCTCGTCGAGAAGATTGCCGTGGTCCAGGAGGCGACTCGCCGGGACTTGCATCGCGGGGTCGTCCCGTGGGATCGCATCCTGCGCTGGAACGACAACGAAGCTATCTTCCAGTACAGTGACCCCACCTGGTGCATGGACGATGGGCTCCTGATCTATCCGGGCCTCGACAGCGGGCAGTACGTCGCCTATGATCTGGAGACGCAACGGCGGTTTTATGTCCCATTTGAAAATGCGGACAAGATCGTCCGGCGGGTGCGGCTGGCCTGCGGGGTCCTGATCATCGAGTGGTGCGAGAGGGCTCCCTACCACCAATTGAACGAGCGCGAGGTCGTGCATCGAACCTTCGCCACTGCCTACGATGTACAGCGGGCGCAGTCCCGGTCGTCTTCCTCGCGGTCAGCGAAGCTCGCCATTGTGCGCTCGTCGTCGGACGACTCGTCGGCCTGGACCATCGTGTTTCGCTCCGAGTGGAAGATCCATTTCCTGGGCCTCCCGCTCAACGCGACGGATCGGTTCTTCTCGACGCACAGCGCCACGCACTACGCGCTCTACATATGGCAGCCGCACCGCTCGCCCTGGGGCGACGACGACCCCATTGAGCAGCTCGCCGTCTGGAACATCTCGTTCCCCTCGGCCTACCGCCCCTCGCAGGACCCGGCCGGCACCAAGAGGCCCGACGCTGACTTAGGCCCCTCGGTCATCCAGCGGCTTACGTGGCGGGAGCTAGAAGTCATCGGGCTCCGCCAGCGTCACACTCCGACTATCCGGGAGCTGGCGCTAGACGAGAATAATATCTACATACACGAGGAGGACCATCGCTGGCTCGCCGGCACGCAATCGTCCATCTTTCCCCCGCGTCACCATACCGTGCGCTGCACCGGGTTGCCCCTCGTCGGGATAGGCCCCATTTGGTATGACGAGTGCTGCGCCGATGGCGATGTCCACATGTCATTTTGCTCTCGGTCCAAGTCGACGGCCGGACTGTCCTTTGCGGATGCCGACGCGGAAGCGGAGGCGGAGGCGGCAGGCAACCCCGTCCCGACACCACTGCCACTTACCTCCTACCGCAAAAGTACCTGGCCGGGGTATGCGCCTTGCTGGCGCCATGAGGAGTTCCCCTACCTGACCGTCAGCGACATGAAGGACGCGCTGGCCGGGGTCCGGGTCGTGGCCCGGCAGTGTTTCATGGTCGAAGCGCTGTCCGTCTTCGTCATGCCGCGGATCAGCATCGAGGCAGACGAGGACGTCGATGCCGACGATGAGAACCCAGAGGCCCGGTTCGCCGACGAGATGTGGATCGAGCTCATGGGGAAGGGGCGGATATACGGTGATGAGCGGTGGGTTGTTGGGGAGGATGCGGAGGGCAAGATTACCATTGTGCGTTTCTGATACATTAGTGACGTATCATACAAGCCTCTACAGTCGACTACTATCACATTACAGCGCAGGCTGGCTATATGAAGAGCCCCCATGCATCCTACTATTCCGCGAGAAGAGCATTGCTGGTGAAGCACGTATTATTCACTGCCCGGTGATTCGTCGGTATCCTGGACGTAGCCATACTGTCTATCTGATTTCCACGAGAAAACGGGGTTTCAGGCTGAATAAGACCGCATATAACGGCCGAGCTTCACAATACACGGCGAATGGTGACGTGAGCCGACAAGGTCGACATGCGCCCTCCCCCACTGTAGCAATATGGCACTCCGCTTGGCCTGGCCGAGCTAACGATTTATAGAAGCCGGGACCTGCTGTGGGCATGTCGAATTGTCTCTGATTGGTTGAAGCATCACGGCCATGCAGGCCTATCATATCAAACTTTCCCACAAAAGGCGCCCACCTCCACCGAGTCCGTTATCGCTGAAGACCGATCCCGAGCGGCATACTGCGGGCGAGAGAAGCTTGTCTCGATTGATTGGTAGGTACCTACTTACTTACAGTGTAGCGAGAGAGAGAGAGGAATGGCCTCGGCCGCGGGGTCGGTCGTATTTTACCTGGACAGGCCGCTGCTGCACGTTTGCTTATCAATGGAAATGGACTGGGGAGTCGGTTGTCGGTCGTCGGTCGGGTCATTCTTTCTCTTGCGGAGAAGCAAAACTCGATCTGATTAGCAAATGGTTATCGTATGGATATTATTATTCAATCGAGTTGCGTACTTGAGGAAAAGTATTAGTAGCCGTCCTTCGCCCACTTGTTCACGCCACTGGGTTGGGTTTTTGTAGATACTTCTCACTCCCTCACCCAAGCATCGGATCTTGGACTGCTGTAGCTTGCCGCTAGTTGCCCATCATGGCTTTGAAGTTCACCTTGCTGGCCTTGGCCTCCACTCTGCCCCTCGCCCAGAGTGAGGAGACGGTGCTGGGCGTCTACATCTTCCACCGCCACGGCGACCGCACGCCCAAGTCGCACCCGCCGGCCAACCTGACGTCGCTGGGCGCCGAGGAGGTGTTCCTGTCGGGAAGCTACTATCGCGGCCGCTACGTCGCGTCCGACGCCCGCGCGCCCGTCCGGGGCCTGAGCCACGACGTCGCCGTGCAGTCGCAGATCGGCCTCACGGCCCCCGACGACGCCGTCCTGCACAACTCGGCCCAGGTCTTCGCCCAGGGGCTCTACCCGCCCGTCGGCCGCCTCTCGGCCCAGGAGCTCGCCAACGGCACCTCGGTCGAGGCGCCTCTCGGCGGGTACCAGTACATCCCCGTCAAGGCCGTGTCGACGTCGTCCTCGTCCGGCGCCTCGTCCACCCGCGCCGACGCCGAGAACAACGAGTGGCTCCAGGGCGGCAGCGGCTGCGGCAACGCCATGGTCAGCTCCAACAACTACTTCGCCTCGGCCGAGTACCAGAAGACGTACGGCGGCTCCAAGGGCTTCTACCAGAGCCTGCTGCCCGTCATCAGCGGCACTTTCGGTGCCGACCAGGCCAACTTCAAGAACGGCTACACCAGTAAGTCCCTAACTCGCGCGCTTCCTCTCTCTCGGGCACTCAATCCTTGTTCGCGGTGCACCTGGAACAGCTAGCTGATAATGACCCTTCGCTAGTCTTCGACCTGATCAACGTGGCCCGGATCCACAACAAGACGATCCCCTCGTCGGACCTCCTCACCCCGGAGACCGTCGCCGAGGTCCAGAACCTGGCCAACATCCACGAGTGGAACCTGGCCTTCAACGAGACGGAGCCCATCCGCGCCATCGCGGGTTCCGTGCTCGCGGGCCAGATCCTGCAGCAGCTACAGTCCATCGTTGACGGCAAGAGCAAGTCGCCGCTCGGCGTCCAGTTCGGCGCCTACGCCAGCTTTTCGTCCTTCTTCGGCCTGGCGCAACTGCAAAAGGTCTCGTCTGACTTCACCGGCATCGTCGACTACGCCTCGTCCATGGCGTTCGAGCTCGTCACCAACTCCACCAAGTCGCCCGCGCCCAAGGACGACGTCTCGGTCCGCTTCCTCTTCTCCAACGGCACCGCCGGCGCCGCCGGTAACGTCCCCGTCCCCTACCCGCTCTTCGGCCGCGCCGAGGCGCTGACGCCCTGGTCCGTTTTCGTCGACGAGATGAACAAGTTCGCCATCGGCGATACCAAGAGCTGGTGCACCGCCTGCGGCAACTCGACAGGACAGTGCGCTCCCTATGCGTCGGGCAGCAATAATGGCGGTGATGCTACCACGGCGACCTCCAAGGACAGCAACGGCATCTCCACTGTCGTGGCCGGCGTCATCGGCGCCCTGGTCACTCTTGTCGTCGTCCTGGGCATCGAGGGCTTGGTTTACGCTCTTGTGGGCCTGCGCCTCGTCAAGAAGTCCACGCTGGTGAGCAAGGTCGAGGTCTCGGGGGCTTCTAAGGCCTAGAACGGCTTCGCTCATAAAAATTCAAGATATCGAGTCGTGGATCTGAAGGCATATAGTTATGTTATGGATCACATTACGATTAATGATTTACGTTCCCTATCACCAAAAAAATGGAAAATACCGAGCTACCAGTGTCACCAACAATTGATCGTTGATGTCGAAATTATAATTAGCATTAGTAGCGACCGAACTGGGATTTTGATCCAATTTTAGGAGGCCAAGAATATATCTCGTAGTAAGCCATCATCGTGTAAGCGAGTGTGTTTATTAGATGGCCAGTGACAGATTGTTCCCAGTTGAAAACATTATCCAAGAATTCAATAGCTCATCTCATCTCTCCGTCATACATCGTCAGCGTTGCGTCAGAGATAGATCAGCGTAGACCAGTCATGGCCAGTATATCATGCCTGTAGAAATAGGCGCGATTTCGTTTTCCGTAGATGTCTGTATTTTGCCCACACCTATTAGCCATCCACGTTCTGTCCGAGTAGAACCCCCGTATATGGGACGAAGATGGGTAGCGGTATCCACAGGGGAGAGGAGAGGAATACTTACACATTGGAATGCTTGTCAGGCAAATGACCACCTGTACCGAGGCGAGGGCGTAGAAGACAGGTTCGGTGCCGCCCTGTACCAGCCAGTCGTACGCCTTGAAGGTAAGTCCAAAGCTGAAGAAGTTCTTGAAGATGATGAGGCAAGTGAAACCCTCGATAGCTAAATCACCTATATTTCGCGACACAAAGGTATTAGCCGCTGGACAATCCCATGCAAGAGGTATATATACACCTTGTCAAGATTAGAAAAGGAACATTGGTAAACTTACGGTACGCATCCACGATGTACAGCGAACTCGCCACCGCGCCGATGACCATGCCACAGACCTCGAAGGCGAAGAACATGATGGGCACGGCATAATGGTAGGGCCCCTGGCTGGTCAGGGCGAAGCCGTAGAGGCCCATTACGCCGAATATGAACTGGGGGATGACGAGGAAGATGCGGAATTCGGGCTCGTAAACGCCGCCGTTGCGCTTGGTGAGCCAGGCGGCGCTCCAGTCGGCGAGCCCGCCGGCGACAAGGAAGCCCATGACGGCGCCCACAAAAGGCCCGACGTAGGCGTAGCCTGTCTCGACCTCACTCCACCAGCGCGGCGGGCCCAGGAAGACGGCGGCGAGGATGACGCCGATAAACACAGTCCAGCCGATCATGGTGCCCTGAATCAGGCAGGCCCACAGGAAGGCGGGCTGGGCGAACAGGGGGAAGGGCCGGAAGAGCAACTTGAAGAAATTCTCGTCCGTTTTGCGGCCGTCGAAGAGTGCCAGGGACTCCATGTACGTCTTCTTGGGCCGGGACGCGGCGGTGGTCGACGTCGCGGTAGAGCCGGCCTCGACCGCCGCCGTCTGCGAGTACGGTCCTGCGTGCTTCTCCTGGTCATCCTGGGAGGAGCTGCTCTCGCGGCCCGAATCGGCCGCCATGTCCGTGTTGAGCCGGGTGTCCCGGCGGTACGAGGTCTCGGGGCACAAGAAAATGACACCGAACAGGGAGATGGCGGTGAAGATGGCGATGAGGTAGAACGTCCACCACCAGCCGATAGTGTGCGTGATCTTACCGACCACCACGGGGGTAAAGAAGGCACCGCCGAACACAGCCAAGTTGGTAAAGGCCATGCGTACGCCTCGTTGCTTTTTGCAAATGTCAAGTTAGCCTCTCAGCGACCTCCCTGCTTTCTCTCCATCCATGCCAATGATCGACCAAGACTTACATGCACAAAGTACAGATCACCGACAGCAGCGTTGACCAAGGACTCGAACGGCGCAGTACCGACGCCCTGGATGATACGGGCCCAGAGCAGACTCGTATAGTTCTTGCCCGCGGCTCCACCCCAGGCGCTCGAGAAGATCAGGATGATGGTGCCAATGATGAACAGATGTCGCTTGCCCCAGATGCGGCCCGAGGGCACGAAGAAAATGGCGGCGAAGCCGACGCCGAGCAGGTAGTAGCCCGTCAGCAGGGCGACGTAAGTGAAGTTCATGTTGAACCAGACGGACAGGGTCAGCGTGTTGGCGGCGAGGATGGGGCCGAGCGCCGTGGCAAAGATGGCCGTCATGGACAGCACGAAGGTGATGAGGTCGCGCTGCCATAGCGGCCAGTTCAAGGGGTCGTTGGGGTCATCAGATGGTTGCGGATTCTATCTCAGAGTGCCACAGGCAAAGGTTAAGACCCGGAAACATTGCTCACAGTATACGAGCGAGCTGGGGGGTTGGCAAGGTATACTCACGAGCATAATACCATTTTTATCACATTTGATGTGTCGCGCATTCGTGGCAGTATCGACGGTCTGCGGCTGGTTCGGGTCGTCATAATATCGCGTAGTCCCTTGGGAGAGACTCGATTTAACAAGATGTTTTGAAGCGATTCGGAGAGGGCTGGGCCCAACTTACCAGGGACATGCTCCATCTCCCTGGACTCAAGAACCCAGAGACCCATGGTGGAAGATGGTAGTCTGCGACTCTTTTACAAAGAAGTGTTGTATTATCTGATTGATTGATAGACGATGATGGATTACCGAGCAATGTCTAGAAGCAGGTACGGCGACTCTGTTCTCAATATACGATTAGGGTCAAGCTGTTGACGCAATCGACAGCAGACCTTTGGGGGGGTCAGTGCTGTTGTTGGAGAACAAAAGATGAGGATGAGGGGATGCGTTTCCAAATACTGCGCAGCGGCAAGGGTCTAACCTAAAGCTCCAATATCATTAGCCGTGTGCTGTGTGCTGTGTGCTGTGTGTGTTGTCTTGTTCTATGCACGAGGCAATACCCAAAACCACAATAAAAAAGGCAAAGTAGCTGGGGGTTCGTAGATGATGATATAAATCCCAGCTGAGAGTTTCATTGAGCAATGTCACCCTCAAACTCAATCACCATGGCAGTTTTTAAAATTGTCCGATTATCTACTGCCACATGCTTGCATTCTCTCTCTCTCTCTCTCTATCTCGGGGTGTGACCGTGTGACCGTGTGTCCCGCAGCCCGCAACCCGCGGATCCTACCGGCGTCGAGGTGAAAAGGGGGAGAAAGAATTAAAGAAGAAACTGGAGCCAACGCGCGTATTCGTATGTTTAAGTATTGGCGGAGGAAGTTGATATGAGTTGATCGATTGATGCTTTTGACGATCGTACGGCCATCAGCCCGCGCGGTAAGGTTATTGCCATTCGACCCTTTCACGACGAGTACATGATATGTATCGATCGACTTACGACTACCACCTCACCCGCCAGAGGGGAACCGCGCTAAGCCAACCGCATCTTACGGTCAAGTCTAAAATGCGGGAACGCCCCTGGTGTTCTGGAATCTGGTAGGCCCAATCCGTCCAGAAGGGGGTCCACTAAGAAGCACTTGCCCTGCGTAGAAGATCTGGGGGAGACAGGGAGACAGGGAGACAGGGAGGGCCTAGCAGTTAGTTAGGCAATCTAATATACTTGCTGGAGGAAACAGTTAGGGAAACTCTGATTAATTGATTGATTGATTGATTGATTGACTGAACTTTCAACTGATCCTCGTGACGGGAGAATCCGTAATGAATGAGCAAGTAATTCTCGTTTTCTCTCTCTCTCTCTCTCTCTCTCTCTCTCTTAGTCTAGAAGGTTAAAAAAGAAGAAAAGAAAAAAAAAGAGAAGAAAAAAAGAGAAGGAAAAAAAAAGAAACCACCCAGCTGAACAGTAGTTGCCATGTATGTACTCCGTACTGCAGCTGTAGCTGTAGACATGCAGCAAGTGCAAGTGGCAGGCAACCGGTCCCTGATCGCAGGCGCCACCCAGCCCTTGCACGAATTCCAAAGCTTGCTAGAGCCAATTGGGTGCCTCCCCTAGCTGCCTGGCATGCAAGTTGGAGCAAGATACCTACTTTGTATCCTTGTCACATCTGCCAATCGTATTTATTGCGCGTTGGGCTGGACGGGGTGGACGGGGTGGACAGTTGAAGAGGCGGGCATAGCTCAATAAGAGGAAGAATAGGTCGATCTGGACCGACTTCTCCTCTCGTATGTCTGCGTCGTAACCGTTCATTCTTCTCTCACCTGTCTGTCGCCTCATTTATTTAACAAACATTTCTCTTCATCAATTAACTTACAGAAGCCCCGGCCCTCCAACGAATTACGACCATCCAAGACAATACCAGCCAACAGCAACCATGAAGTTCACCATTGTTAGCATCGCCGCCTTCGCTGGCCTAGTTGTCGCCCAGCAATCAGGACTCGGCGCCCTCCCTGAGTGTTCAGTAAGCTCACCCTTTCCCATCACTACCGCACATGTCTTAAACCTACCTACCGTGTATACACGATAGAGGCCCAATTGACAAGAGCCCTTACTCTTCTGCCTACCCTTTGAGTCAAATTGGGCAAGACCACTGGCTGATCACGTGCGCAACCATAGAAAGGCTGCCTGAATAACTTCGTCTCTGGATCGGGCCAGACAATTGGTGGGTGCCCCGCCACCGACGCCAAGTGCATCTGCGCCAAGAAGGAGTTCATCGACGGCATCTCGTGCTGCGTCATGGACGCCTGCAGCAAGGACGATCAGGCCGCCTCCATCACCTTCGCCTCTACCTTCTGCGGCACCCTGGGTGTTCAGGTCCCCAACGTCGTGAGCTGCCCCTCCAAGTCGGCCGCGGCCAGTGGCCCTTCGGCCACTGGGGGCAGCCAGGCCCAGCCCAGCAGCACGGCGCCCGCCGCGGCGTCGCCCTCGCCTGCGAAGGCAGCGGCCGGCACGGTGGTGGCAGGGGCTGTCGGCGCTGTCGGTGCCGCTCTTGCCGCCGCGGTGGCTTTCTTGTAGGAAAGCCGTGGATGACTGGTGTGCTGGAGAGGAGGGGTGCCGGTTCAAGTCCAGGACCGAGCTGGGCCCCTCAGGTGTTCGGATAATCCAGACTGGTCTGGAAGGAGGAACGAGGGGACATCCTGGGTAGCCGCTGTTTGCGAACAGCTACGGACATATTGTTGGCTACGTCGTGTTGTCGTGTTCCTCGGATAAAGCACTTGTATGTACATGTATCTATGCATATCGTAATATTAATATCCCAAGAGCCTGTGTTAGTTTGTTCATGTTATTGTTCGGTGCTCCGCCCATGGCCCCGCCACTAAAGCCTGTCACTTGTCACGGGTAGAAGTGCGGTGCCGTACCGAACGCTACCATAAGCGTTGCTAGCTGGTTCGGAAGTTTGTTGGCGTGAAATCCCGCGTGCCCGCTTTCTACCAGTGATGCATTGAGGGGTGAAGGGTGGGAAATGTCCGCCTCATTCTCATTAGATTCCATGTGACGATAGGGTGTTATCATATGCAGCGGGCGTCGCTTAGTCGCCAGGGACGGATCTCAGGCGCTTAGCTGAAGGGAGTGGTGCAAACAAACACCACCTATCTGGAAGAGACCCCCACCGCTCACTACCTTGCTATGCTCCTTTTGGCAACCAGCTCGGCGTGCCTGCCCGGGAGCGGTTTGCTGAATCTGGAAAAGCCATCGTGAAGAGGGAGGAGCATACATACTGGAGCGCTGGAGCAGTATGGCACCTGAGGGCGCGCGCATGCATGAATGCTTGCTACGATCGGAGGCGGAGGAGGGGTGGAGGAACAGGGGCAGACGGAGGGATAGCAGGAGGGGGCCACAATGGCATAACGTGATGCGGCGAAAACGGGGGAGGTTCATCTGAAGACGAAGAAGGCAACGGAAAATGTACATACAAGTGAGATGTGATATCTTGGCTCGACATGCATACCTATCTCTTGGGCGCCCGAAAGCAAATATACGCATGGGTTATTCCAATATATGACGGGCTTATTTCGCGACGGGCGGATGGGACCTGACGGAAGCGATAATGCAGATCCTCTCTTTGGCGGCTTCCGGCAGCCGCTAATTCTGCTTAGGTATTGATCGGATCCAATCACTTATTAGGTATGTAGGTACTTGATGAATCACTTCCAGCTTATATAAACATCTATATTACATGAATGCAATGCGATAGATGCAGGCGACTGGACATGCCTAATAGGCGATAAGTAACCAAGTCTATTTTACACCAATAGGAGATTATGCATTTCATCTATCCTACCTTCTTCGTTATTCCTACTCCTCTCTTCTCCGTCCTCCTCCATCCCACTTATGATGTTTTAGGCCCCCCTGACATCAAAGCGTTTTGCATGAGCCGACCGACGTGATGAATTCGCCTTTTTTTCTGAGGCCCCACGTTGCGCGCTACGCGTGGTGGGAAACCGCCGGGATCCTGTTAATGCCCGTCTCTGAACGCTTAATATTCCCCAGCTTCGTTGGACGATCGTGACAGGCTTTCTAACATGTTGGTAAGCAGCTAAGGCTACGCCATGTTCGTCCATTGTTCAGCGGCCTAACACGGTGCTTGCTGGGAAGTTGTAGGAAAGGCGACCGTTAGGCAGAGAGCTTAAAGCTGATGGTAAAATTACATAATACAAAATAGGTGCTTGTCAACCATGTCATGGGCCGCACGTCCAATATCTGAGCGCAAGCGTCGGTAGTAGCATTCGGCTCGCAATGCCGGATCTCATTCGCGTGAGGATGGTTGACCGATATGGATTTTCCTCACTTCATTCGGCGAAGAAAATGGAGAAGAAGATCCTGTCTGTTCTCGTCGCTCACCACAAAAACATACAATAAGATTCAATAGGCCACGGCTGCGTGTGATCGGACCTGCTCGGGCCCTAGCCAGAGCCCAGACTTATGGCGGTGACTTGACCTGACAAGGATGGCAGCTGAGGCTAAGGGAAATACACATTGCCTGTCACCTGGGTCCGGCCGTAGTCACTCGGCAATATTTCAGGATTTTGAGCAGGATAGAAAAGCTTGAAGGTATGAACGATGAACGATGAACAATGAACCCCGGTACGTTCCGCCAACACGGTCGCGGACGACGACGCGGAGGGGGCGAGGCCAGACGGCCCAGACCAGCCTGATCAGCCAGATAGGCTCTCTCCCATCTTCTTCATCATCGTCAGCTAATAATAATAATAAGACCGTTGATCACATGAGAAAGGAGAAAGGAGAAAGAGAAAGGAGCCATTGTATATGATTTCAAAACATCCCTATTTTGGTAACGAGGGAAACGTAGACCGGGGAGGGGGTCAAAATGGGACTGGTTTGGCCTGTCAACGTTTCGGCGCTCATTGAAACCTTCAGCCCACGTAGCTCCAGAACCGTCGATCCATAACCTTGGTAGTTTTCCGAAATCCCCGGCACCCTTGGCCTTGGGGCCTGTCGGTAGTGATGTACGGGCGGACAATCCCCGCTGGGGGCAATAGGTAGGTACAGACTATGCCGATGATACTGTAATGTGCTCTTCTCTCTTTACTGGTAGGGGTTTTTTAGTCTTTTTTTGGTTATTATCCTGGAGGTATTGAGGCCCAACGGCCTCGACGTAAGGAAGGATGCACGATAACCCGAGCAAGTTTCGCATGAGACGAGGCGTTCGCCGCTGTTAAAGTGACTGGACGGAGATGGGAGATGGCTCGGCCGGTCTGATCGAAAAGAACCAGTTTTTAAGAAGGAAAAAGTACAAGTGGGTAGCATTGCAGGGAGATCAGATGTTTTCCAACTGCATCTCGAAACAAGTGAGGCTCGCTTAGCAGAGGCCGAAGCAGAGGCATAGGCAAAGGTGAGAGGCACAGCAGAAAATAGACAAGAAAAAAAAAGAAAAAAGAAAAAGACCGTAGTAGTGGAGGAGGGATGCATGGAGATGAGGCTCAAGCCTGCATTTGCATTACACACTGATTTGTTGCCGTCCAATTGTGATGAACCAGGCCAGGGGGATTGGGCGTGATTGGTTACCTGGTGGGGGCAGCTTGTCACTGTCACGACCTGGTCCGATCGATCGAACCAGGTACACAACGCAACGTCTCAATCCTTTTGGTGCCTTTTGCAGAATGGAATTTCCCAATCTTCCCTCCATCCTACTTGTACTACTGAGGCTGTGCCCAATCGGCTTCTGTTTCAGCGCGGTAGGGTGGTAGGGTAACAACAACATCGGCTACCGTAGGCAAGCCACCATTGCGCGGTAACAGCACCCGAAATGCGCCATCCGTTACACCTGCGCTGCCAACCCCCGATGCGATGCCACATAGCTTACGTCCACTGCAACCATTCGAACCTGGAAAAGGCAGTCATCGCCTGGCACTGCTATAAGTTATAGCGACTTCTATAGCCCACCCAAGCATTCAGGCTTTGCCAATTCATGCGTACTGTAGACTCAATCTCTTGCAGCAAGTTTATGTAGTTGACTCTTGTTGAAGGAACCGAAGGTGTGTAACGTCCGCTGTGACCTGGTCAGTGACCGGTGACCAGTGAATGGGTGTCTGGGTGTCCCTCGTCGTCTCCTGCTCTCCCTAGAGCCAAGTGACCCGCCCCGGACATGAAAGTCGGCTATAAACTTTGTGTATTGAAAATCGTTGACCTCACCTCGTATGAAAACCCAACATCAGAAGACTACCGAGGAAACTTGCTCGATCCTAAACTGATTGTTACCAGGGACCCCAGGGATCTATGAATTCCAAATGTCAGATCTTGAACAGCAAACATGCAGGCAGCCTGGCTATTTCCGTCCCCCGGAAACCCTGAGGGCCCAGTATTCGATGTGCCACTCTGTGACAGTATGCAATGGAATGGCGTGAACACTGCTAGCTGGCTAGCCTGCCATTCAACCAACCTTTGATGTGTGACCCAGTTCTTGGTTCCCCACCTGGGCACACTCGTCTACAAGTATTTGACTTTCAATCGTTTTGATATACAACATTGAAGCTCGTTCTGTAATGAGAAGCTGTGTACAGCGGAAAGGGTTGGCATGATACTACCAAACGGAGTACATATAGGTTATCTAGTATGGCCAAAAGAACAAGATGAACCCCCAGTAGTAGAGTAGTAGAGTAGTAGAGTAGTAGAGTAGTAGGGCAAGGTGGTAGGCAATGTTCGGAATCTCCCAGTTTCCGGCTGCGGGCAGCGATGACGCGGCGTGCGTGACAACGGCCGATTCCAAATCCGTTTCTCTGCGTATGATTTCGGTAAATACGATATCGCAAAAATGAACGATTGGCGCATTCACTCGGTGAAGCCGCCGCCGCCTCATCAGACTGTCACGTCCTGATACAGGGGCTGTACCAAGCGGGAGGTACATTTGACACCTTAGCCTACTTTCATAGTAGTAGCTAAGTCTCCCCGGCTCGCTCACCCACACCTGCCCACCTACCCATCTACCCACCTTGCCCAGGACTCGCCCAGGACTTGCCCGCCCAGGTACCCAACGACCACTGAGCTGCTTTTGCCCTCGGACCTCTGGCAGTGGGAAAGCACCTTAGCAAGTTCCACCATCTTGCGCGAGGACTCAAAGCGAAACAACCAGCACACACGCAACACGAGCCGCAAGTGTGCCGAGCGCCATGTCGTGTCTTTACGGTCGGGTCTGGACACGGTCGCGGTTTGGCTGTCGTGTGTCCTAGGGGGGGTGGGGGGACTGACTGTTCCCTCGATGTTCTTTTTGGGTTTCCTTCCACCATGCAGTTGCCTATAGAAGGAAAGAAGTCTGGCGACTCGAGTGTTCCAATTGGACGCGGCCGGCGGCCCCACATGGCCCGTACCGTATTTTTGGCCGATCTAGCATTTCTTGATCTCTCGGCGCCGCGGCTGTTGGGCTTTGCTGAAAGCCAATATATATATGCACCATACGGCAGTTTTGGTGCGCAGTTCTGGCTTTTGATTTTCTTTTTCTCCTTGTGAATCAGTAGAGTGTTTGGCTTTTCCCCCGGCTCTGTAGATGGATGCTATGACGTAGAGGGCGCGGGATGCATATCACGGCCCGCGACATAACTCTTTCTGCACATGTCACGGCCGTCTCAAGCTTCGAGGCATTGACTCGAAGAACTGGACTGCCCCCCCCCCGAGAGAGATAGAGAGGATGTAGCTACCCACAGCGTATATTCCCCAGTCGAAATGGACACTGCCCACTACTTGATTGATCGCTGGATTTGGATGGCGGAGGTCCCATCCGACCATGACTGCCCGGTAGCAGAACACAATGATCTACTTCACAAATTGCACGTCGAGGTTGGCAAACGACATGCCACTGTTAGCAATATAGGCTCGTGTTAAGTGAGTCGTCGAGCTAGCTACATATGACAGCTAATCAACCGGGCGCATGACATGAACCCCCCGGAGCACTGAGCTGCCCAGTATCTGATTCAGGTCTCACTAAAGTGGACCACGGTGCTGGTTCCGAGCAGCACCGTGTGCTATATACAGATGGAAGGGACTAGTAGTAGGTAGGGATAGCTGACAATACAGATTAGAGTGACATGTAGCATATGGGTCACAGCATGAGTGTCAGTGGTGACAAACGTAATTATATGCTTTGTATATTGTGTATGCTGGCTGGCTGGCTGGCTGGCTGGTACACCCAAACCCAAAGATACCAACCATCAACGACGACATCGACATCGACATCGACATTGGTCGATGCAAGCTCGCATGAGTTCCCTATGGTAATTAACCCGATCTTGGGCAAACCAGTCGTCGGGTAATTCGCGGGCTACTTGTAACAGTAGTTGGGCATTGGTTCGACGGCTAGCTTGCTAGCTTTGCCGGTTGCTGGTTGCTGGTTGCTGGTTGCTAGTTGCGAGTTGCGAGTTGCGAGTTGTGAGTTGATGTATTCTTAGCTGGTGTCGGTCGGCCTTTGATTGATTCAAACAAAAGAAATGTCCGCTTTCCGCTTTGCCCCTCTGACTGGACCCTACTTTGATAGTCGGGTCAGGACCTACAAGTAAGTACTAATAATAATAGGTGCTCTTTTCTTGGCCTTGCTTGGCCCTGGCAATTACGCTAAGAGGCGCGCTTTCGGTATTTAACTTCAAAGGCATATTTTTTTCCGTCCTACTCTCTCTTGCTCGGGCATGCCCCAAAAGGGCAGAAGACCCATTCACATTCAGTCCATTCATTGATCAATTCGTGGATTCGTGGATTCGTGGATTCCCCTGCCAGCCGGGTTGTAGGCTATGATATTTGCTAAGGTTTACACGGTATAAAGTAGCTGGTATACACGCACATCGCATATCCTACAGAGCCTACCTTCACCATTCTTGTCGTCCAATGCATCTCGATGGATACATATGGCCAGAATGCCTAGGTGACATTGTGCTGCATTCCACTCCGGCATGTCATCAAGTGCCTGGTGCTCATCACCTTCCATCGTGGTCACGGATGCGCTTCATGGATTGGCTCATGCTCATTGTAGGGAACAGGGTTGAAGCTGGAGCCGTTGATGGAAGGATAGTAGCAGTAGTAGGGACATGAAGCAAGGAAGTAAGTACATGTATCTACAGTATGTACATGCCGCTTTGATCTTAGTCTCCGTTCATGTTGATTCTTTTTTAACCTCTTTCCTCATCCCTTCCCATCCCAACATCAACATCCCGGCATCTCAGTATCCCAGACCCAGACCTACACTACACTCAGACAAACGTCCTCCGTCCTGCTCCTCTTACCGGCTCCTCCAGAAATTTCAACTTCCCATCCATTCCATCCATTCCATCCATCCGTCCTCTCTTCTGTTACAAGCTACCAACCGTCATGGCTCTCAGACATGGCCAGCTTAGACTAGACAGGCCGACCATGTCCAATCCACAACCACCGGCTGCGCACCCCTGCCCCCCCACGGAGCCTGTCGTCTCCATCTCTTTAATAGCAGACACCCATGCCCTTTAATACTTGTCATACCACGATGCTTTTGCTTCACCCTCACCAAGAACCCTCCCCCCCCCTCTCGTAGCTTGCGTATTATTGTAAGTGGGTGTAGGAGGAGTGTGATGATGCACCAAATGCCTGAATTAGGAAAACTCTCGAGATCCACCGCCGTCGACAAAGAACCTGGCTCCTTACCGTGCCTTTACTATTATTCCTTTTTGGGCTCTACAGGGGGAAGCTTGGTGCTCTTTCCTGATTTTCTTTTTCTGGGGTAAGGCGACACACGCACACACACACACACACATACACGCACACGCATACATACAAAGAGACAAGACACCGCATCGACAGGCGAGTTCGCTACGGCCAACTATATAAGCTGTCGCGACATGCTGTCACCAAAACTCTGCCACTACTCCCTCCTCAGCTCAACACGCATACCAAGCTGTCTTCTCCCGGTGCCTGCTCTCCTACCTGAACCTTATCACCGTCTAGCACCTCTACTAGAACAGAGCAAAGAACAGCCTCTCTCCCCATGTAAGCATGATCGCCCTGCCTACTATTCCTGTCGTGTACTGACTCGAAGACTATTAGCACAGCCTCTGCTTCTTGCTCAGCTTCTTCCTTTATACCTCTGTATGGTATTTCTTGGTCACATATGCTCAGTCATCATGTGTGACTTCATCAAGAACTACTACATCTACACATCGTGTATCGATCCTGGCGCACACTACTTTCGGACATCCATGGACGGCAGCAAGAAGCACTCGTGCCCTCGAGGGCCTCATGAACGATACATCGTATTGCCAGGCCAGTGCCCACTGTGTGGCTGAGGGCTCACTGCATCCGACATGGATGGATGCACACTTCATCCGAGTTCATTCATACCCCTTACGACAAGAAGCCACTTTTGATCGCTATACGATAGTGAACTGGCAACAGGCCCGGAACTGGTTCTTTGGCGGCGTTTCACTTAGCTATAGCTCAGATTGTGCGAAACACAGGTTGTGTATTCTCTCACTGGGTGTTTCCCAGCCCATCCAGGATCATACAAACAAGTACCTCGTACCTCTGTTGGAAGACCACTGCGAAGGTTTTGATGCCTTTGTGGAGTGCATATGTTTCCTTGACGACAGGCTGTATCCGGAAAGGCGCAGGTGTCTGTCACAAGAGCATCGCATCTCGCACATGCAGCAGCAGCAGCGGCACCAATGCGCAGCCGAGCGAGCTCGGTTAGGCATTTGGGTGGGATGGTAATGAGATGTCCGGAGGCCGGAAGTCAAGCCTCAATCCTGGAGGCACATGGCTTCTACGATCTCCAGCTCTATCCCTCGTTGCCATGGGTGGAGGGGGGGAGGGGGGGAGGGGGGGCTTGATATCAAGTAAATATTAGCGAAGCATTGCTGCAAGGCGTCAGGGATACGCAGAAGAAAGCGAGGGATACGACAAGGGTCAGATCTCGCTTCTGGCACTTGGTGAAGGCATTGGCAATCTTGGGTTTCACAACAACATGCATTTTGGGCTGCATGGTAATTTACAATGACCTTCTCACATGTGCGGGGCGTTCAGGAGTACACAGTTCGGTGTAGAGCATGTTTACGGTGGTCCTGATATTGTATTATACGCTGTACTATAGCCCATTGAGGGGCATCATTGCCCCCGTGATGGAATTCGTCATGGGCAGCCCCAAGGGCCCAGCTTCAATGGACGGTATGCACTATAACAGCCTTGCAGATGCGACCACTCGAGCAGCAATTTTTGGCGACTTAATATACGACTTAGATTACTGAGCTGTCATGGCCAACCACCCACAATAGTCAAGCTGTCCCCTCATTGGCTTCATTCTTGCACAAGGACAGTGGACGCCGAGGGCTATGGGATGATGAGACCTCAACAGTACTGGCTAAAATGAAGTTGGCCTGGGCGTTATGTGAATCGACTGCGATGTGGCTTTCCCCAATTCTGTAGCTACTACCTTTGGGCAACAGTCACGATAAGACAATATGCGCAGTTAATGAGCGCAGTTTGTTGCCCTAAGAGCCTGCTGGAGAGGGGATTCGAGGACCAATTATTCGACCATGGCTGTCTGTCCAGCTACCTATCTCTGCTCCTGCATGGCATCCCAGATTAGTGCCAGATCTGTTCTGAGATCGTCCTCGAATCAGGGATCGACTTAGGTCTCCAAACCCGAGCGATTACACAAGACGTACATGTCCTATCCGGCACCCATCCCACGCAGGTAAGCCGTTGAAAGCATGGTATGCATGAAGAACGTTGGACACCGAGTCGAGCCTCCTCATTGACTGCTACTATGGTGGAGATTGGATGTGCGGCGCAGGACCGTCGTCCTCGGCCAGATCTTGATGGCTTGGCACTTTGACAAGGAGAAAACAGTAGGAACCTAGGAGAGTTTCTCACTCTCACTCTCACGCTTCCTCTCTCCTGTTTATTCCTGTTTATTCCTCATTCTTCCTCATTCTTCCTCTCTTCCCTCGCCAATATACACCCAAGCATGTACATCAAACAAGATATGGATATGTACGTATGTACGTATGTACAAAAACGCCCAGAATGGCCCAAAGTGTGCATGACGGCCGGTTGGCACAGACGCCCGAGCTGCATCAGCGTCAAGCCCAGCCTTGTCAACCCTGTTCATCCTGTACAAGTATGCGTATGCACGCACGCACGCACGCACGCACGCACGCACGTCAAAAGTATCCACTCACTCTTTCCTCACTCTCGCATCTCCCTCGCGCTCTCTCTCTCTCACTCTCTCTCACGGCTCGGTCTCGCCCACTACTGCATGTAGGGAAAAAGAGGGCAAACGGGACGACGACTCAACTCATTTCACCTTGCTTGTTGGGACGGTTACGCCATAGGCTACAAGTGTACAATGTATATGCATACATCCCTTCACCCCTCCATCCCGAGCCACCACACGGACACGCACGTCTGTATCTGAGATGCACGCACACCGGGCTCTGTATTTGGACTGGTTTCTGAGCGCTCCAACCCTCTCCTTCCTGAACCTGTTCCTCGGAACAGACGGCGGCAGCGGTAGGCAAAGCAGTTTCGCGCACACGCACACATACCGAGGCAGGATACACAACGTACGAAGTGCGAAACCAACCGGTGGACTGCATGCTCAACTGCATACAGCAACGACGACGCGGGGAGGGGGAGCGAGGCTCTAGGCTTTTACTGCACGTCAATTCCCAGATGTGTATAGAATAAGCAATAGGGTGCTTTCGTTGCAACCCCAAAAGTCCGAGAGCCGGCCCCCTTGTTCCCACCACACCCCCCCTGCTCTCCTCCTTCTCCTCCTCCTCCTCCTCTTCCTCCTCTGCCTCCTCTGCCTCCTCCGCCTCCTCCGCCTCCTCCGCCTCCTCATTCTCCTCTTTTTCATATATCAGGTAGGTAGGAAGCTTAGTATGTAAGCAAAGTAGGAGCGCAGCCCCCTGATGGCATGCCATAATTCCAGAGACATGATAGACCGAGGGACAGTTTTGGATGAAGAGCACACAAATCTCCTTGAGCGGGCCGCATACCAAAGTACAATATCCCGAGTCCGAGCGGTTGCAGCGGAGCATGAATTATTGCTGTTGGCGACGTGGACATGTGTAGCCGTACATTATGTGGCATAAAACACCTGATATCATCTTTATCTCAAAGAATGAGGGGACTACAGATGCGACAACCTGATACTGGTGATTATGGTGGTTACCAGCCGACCTAGCGTACCAGCTTGCTGGCCTGTCCTTCTTCTTCTTTGATCGATTGGCTGCCCTGGTCACCCGTATGGGCTTTTTGTTTCATCATGCAGTGGTCGACTATGGTATGCAAATGCGGGGGCAAACATGCAGATACTCTCTCCTGAGAATAAGACGAGCATCCATCCCTCCCGCGTACGGTAGTGGAGAGAAAGGAAGGGGGGGGGGGGGGGGGGGGAGGCGGGATATTCATATGTGAGGAACGAAGTTCGCTTACACATTACACATATATAGGATTACCAGATCTGGCAATCTCGAAAAGGGAACCCACCCTTACCCGTACCCGTAGTTTAGCTTTCAACCCCATGCAAGGGCCACAATGCCGCCGAGTCGACCACTGCCGTCCCAACCGGACGGGTGTCTACTACAAGTAGTGTGTGTGCTGGCCGTGGTGTTTTCGGTCGAAAGAAGAGAAAAATAAGCAAGGGTGATACGTAAGACTTCGCCTTTCTGACATGGTTGTCAAACGGCAGACAAGCCAGGGCAGCAGGACAGGCCAGGGCAGGGCGGGCTCGTGCGCCTTCCCGGACCGGGGGGCATGTATATAGTAGCTTATGTAGCGGAGTGAAGTGGAGTGGAGTGGACGGGACAGGGGTGAAAGGCTTGCTTCTCACCGGAGTGAGCTCCGTTGGCAAAAGAAAAAGATCGGTGCAACAGTAAGCATCAGGGGAGGGACCATCTGGCAAGTAAGCTTAACCATGGGAAACGGGTATAGGCGGTATATATGTATTGTGGGAAGCTCGAGATCCTCCGCGGAGTATATGTGCTGTCTTTACCCCCTCTAGGTAAGTGACGATGTGACGGTGTGACAACTTCCCTACCCGGACCCTTATCCACTGTCTCACATCTCCGATCCTCGCAGATTTGGACTGCATACCTAATCTAGATCCCATCGCTGGCGCCGGCTATGGAAGGGGCCAGGTCACGAGGGGCAGATTAAAGGTAGACCTTCCTTGAACGACAGGCCAGCGAATATGGGTCATCATACCAGAGATTCTATGCCAAAATCTATCAAAGTCGCGGCCTACCCGTGGTGGATCTGCCACCTTCACCCAAGTCTTTTGTGGCAGCCGCATTTTGTCCCTGAATCTGTATCCACTCCTTGATAACTTCACCAAGCCCCTCGACTTGTTCCAAAGTATTGTTGGCATGGAGACAAAGGCGAACCCGTTCGGCCCCGACCGGCACGGTAGGTGCAACAATGGGTCTCACCAGGTAGCCTCTGAGCTGGCAGAACGACGCCAGGCTGCGAGGTTGTGACGTGAAAATAGGCAGGATGGGCGACCCCGGAAGCTCCGTTCCGACTCGGATCAGGCCATGATATGAAGAAGATGCATGGTGGCTGCCGCAAATATCTCGGAGGAGTTGGTGGGCATGATGGGCGAGTTTGAGCAGACGCCCGTGGGCTTTCTCGGCATGCCCGCCGGCGAGGTAGTCGTAGGCGGCGTCGATACAAACTAGAGAGGGGAACGTCATCGAAGTCGTGTAGATGAATGTCCGGGCATAGTTTATCAAGTAGGCTCTGGTGGTAGGAGAGCAAAGTACGATGCCTAAATAAGTTTCCATCTTAGCCGGCTGCGGTGTTTGTTGTTTGCTAGGGGGTCATAGATGCTTCTTACCTCCCGCACAGCCCATGGCTTTGCCGAACCCGTGGACACGAGCCCAAATAGCCTTCTCGAGCCCAGACTCGCAGACCAGCCCACGGCCTCTACTCCCCAGAACCCCGGTCGAGTGCGCTTCGTCGATGATGATATGCCCATTTCCGCGCGGCAGATATTTCTTCACCGTCTTGACGAGAGCTGGAGCACGCAAAACACTGCCGTCCATGCTGTAGACGCCCTCGACGCATATGAACACGTTAGAGTTGCCCTCTCGTATCCTCGTATCCGGATGATCTGCCGACGTGATCGCCTTCAAGACAACATCTATACTTGGAGTCGTGCCGCTCTCCACATCCCCACCCCCTACAATGGATGCGTGCGAGAATGGGATGCACTGCGAGGCGCGACTCAACCGCATACCGTCGTGAACACTGGCATGGATTGCCTCGTCGAAGAGGACCACATCGCCCGGCTGCGGAGCACAGCTGAGGAGGCCAACATTGGCATCATAAGCCGAGTTGAAGAGAAGCGCCGCCGGCGCTCCATGAAAAGTGGCAACCTTCTTCTCCAGGCCCTCGGCTAGTGGCGAGTTGCCATCCAGTAGCCGCGAGCCCCCAGATCCTAGTATACGCCGATGTTCCTGGGCCTGCGTCACGGTCTGATCTCGCTTGGCCACGGAGACTCTGCGCTCAAGCCTGGCCAGCACAGTCCTTTGGATTCCGGCGTTTTCTGCGAGCGATAGGTAGTCATTAGACGAAAAGTCGACGAGACCAGGTGGGTTGAAGTTGAGCCGTCTCAATCTTCCGGCATCTCTCCGTCTTGCCAGCAGCGCCTCAAAGGTTTCCTCCAAACCCATATCGCAGCACGGGGTTAATCGTCGAGGGACTTTGGAAGTCTCTCTTTCTCCCTGAGCAGCCAGTCTGGCAGGGCAACAGCATGCATGCCTTTGGTCTGAAACGTTATATACTTGTGCCTAAGCAAAGCGAACCATCGTGTCTCCGTATACCGGCGTAAGCGTCGTTAACCGTGGCTCTCGGCAGCTCCACACCGGTCGGTCTATCAGTGGGGTCTCTTGGACGGCGGGCAAGACTTTCAGCGCATCCGATTCAACCAATCGTGGGCTCTTGCTTTTGACTGACAGTGCAGGCAGCTCTAGGCCCTTGAACGCGCAATCAATGCCCATCCGCATGTTGATTGCTGTGGTCCCCAGACTGGCCCTCCTATGCAAATGACGGCCAATTATTGGCCGAGGCCATGACGTTTGCGTCCAACAAGGTTTTCGGGCCTTGCTCGGCCGCAATCTCACCTACTGCCTAGGGACTAGGCTGCGCGGCATGCGGTGGATGTAACGCTGGTCTGCGAACCTATGGTCCGACCGGAAAAGGACGCACTTCGCGGAGAAACCTCGAGCGTATAAATAAATCAGGGGCTGCAACCACACAAACACTTCGCGGCAGGGCACAGTAACCGTATCGGTATCGGCAGGTCATGGCGCACTCTGGCTCTTTGCTTTGGCGGAACCTGAGGGTGTATCAGATATACGGCGCCAACACCGATGTTGGAAAGACCATCTTCACTACTGCGTTGTGCAATGCCGCGAGCAAGCTCTACAGCAACGAGTTGACGGGCTATCTGAAGCCGGTATCGACAGGCCCGGGACACGCAGCCGATGAACAGTGTGGGTGCGACCCTAGATGACGGCGAAGAAGGCACAACCATACTAACATGTTCCAGGAGTAGGACACCTTCCCCCGGGGGCTGGAAAAGCTTTGAAACTTAACCAGGGGGGTTTGACTACAGTCATATAAGAAAATATGCTCGAGGTGTATCGGTCACGACATTGCACCAGTACGACCTGGCCATAAGTCCACATGCTGCGGCACTTGGCAAGGTGAGGAGATCCCACGAATGCCTCTAGGAAGCGCTAACAAAAAGCAACCCCACAAGACCATCCCCAAAGATGCCGATCTCTTGTCGTCGATTTACTCCCATTTGTCCGACGCGGCACGGTCTGGCAACCCAGGTGGCTGGTTCTTCATCGAAACGGCCGGAGGAGTGCACTCGCCCGGGCCCTCGGGGACATCGCAAGCAGAGCTCTACCGGCCGTTACGCTGCCCCGTGTTGCTGGTAGGCGACGCCAAGCTAGGCGGCATCTCGACTACCATATCAGCGTTCGAATCATTGCGGCTGCGGGGCTATGACATTGAAGTCGTCTTGTTGTTCGAGGACGAGCAGTTCCGCAACTACGACTACCTCAAGGCCTACTTCGAGAAGCACGGAGTGCGGGTGGTGTCAACGCCTGCACCCCCACAGTGTGAATCTCAGGGGAGCCAGGAAGATGCAGAGAGAATGGCTCGGTTTTACAACGAAACCACGCTTTCCGATACAGTCAAGGGCGTGCTAGAGCATCTAGACGAGCGGCACGAGGCCCGTGTCACGCGTCTTGAGTCCTTGTCGTCTGAGGGGTACCAAAGGATATGGTGGCCATTCACACAGCAGAAGCTCCTCTCACCAGCTAAGATTACCGCCATTGACAGCGCACACGGCGATTTCTTCCAGACGTTGAACCCATCCAGCCCGGACGATCTTCCAGAGCACCGGAGCAACCAGGCGCCGGCAACCCAGAAGCCGCTTCTGCAGTCGTCTTTTGACGGCTCCGCGTCATGGTGGACCCAGGGTCTCGGCCACGCCAACTCCTCCCTCACGCTCGCAGCCGCGTACGCCGCAGGCCGCTATGGGCACGTCATGTTTGCGGAAGCAATCCACGAGCCGGCTCTCGCCTTGGCGGAGACGCTGATCAAAGGCATGCGCGACGGGGGCAACGACAGGCTCAGCCGGGTCTTCTACTCTGACGATGGGAGCACCGGCGTTGAATCGGCCCTGAAGATGGGGCTGCGGGCGGCGCGGACTCGGTACGGTTGGCCGGTGGACACAAAACTTGGCATTATCGGCCTCGAGGGAGCCTACCACGGCGACACGATTGGGGCCATGGACTGCGCGGACCCGAGTGCGTACAATGAGAAAGTGGAGTGGTACGAAGGGAAGGGCGTCTGGTTCAAGCCGCCCAGCGTAATGTGCCGCGGAGGCAGATGGACAGTCAAGATCCCGGCGGAGTTTCACGAAGCTGGGTCAGCCATCGTTGGCGAGATGGATGCCGAATCTCTGTCCGATGTATTCGATTTCCGCGCACGTGAAGCGAGAGGCGAGCACCGGCTTTATGAGGCACACGTGGAGAGGGTATTGAAGCATCACCTCGACAAGGGAAGGAATTTCGGAGCGATCATGATGGAGCCCATCATCCTAGGGGCTGGTGGCATGGTACTCGTGGACCCCCTATTTCAGCGTGCCCTGGTGAATGTTGTGCGCCGCTCGCAGCATCTCTTCAGCCCTGAGTCCGTACAGCAGCCAAGAGAGGAAACCGACTGGACGGGTCTCCCCGTCATTTTCGACGAAGTCTTCACGGGCCTGTACAGATTGGGGCGGTTCACGGCGTCCTCTTTCCTGGGGCTCGAAGCCGATGTCTCCATCCATGCCAAACTGCTTACCGGTGGGCTCGTGCCCCTTTGCGCCACGCTAGCTTCGGAAAGCATCTTCCAAGCCTTTGCAAGCAACGACAAGACTGATGCCTTGCTGCACGGCCACAGCTATACGGCCCATCCTGTTGGCTGCCAAGTCGCACTGGAGTCGCTGCGACAGATGCAGACCATGGAATCGAGTGGTAGCTGGGCCGAATTCCAAAATGGCGGCAGCGGGGCCGAAGACGCTTGCTGGTCGATCTGGTCGTCACAACTGGTGGAATGGCTGTCGCGTCACCCGTCCGTGGCTGGAGTCTGGGCACTTGGTAGTGTCATGTCCATCCATCTCGAGTCGCCAGGGGGGTCGGGATACACCAGCACTGCGGCCGTTGCGCTCCGCGATGCCCTTCGAGCCAGCAACCATGGTCTGGCGCAAAACCCCTGGAACGTGCACAGTAGGGTGTTGGGCAACGTCTTGTATCTCATGGGCAGCCAAAGGACTGGGAAAGATGTGGTGCTGCAGATTGAGAGACTGCTGGAGCAGCATTTGTCCTGAGTCGAGTGCGACTCGGCTTGATTTTAGAGACTGAGCTGAGCTTGAAGTCCTAACTGCTTGGATTGTATCACTTGGCTGAATTTACCTCGAGGAATGTCATTCGAGAAGTACTGCTCGGAATAAATCGCTATATCTATATCATAGAGGCAACGAGTTAACGATACGCTGAGATGGGGAGGATGCTAAGAATATGGCATATGACTTGTCAATTACGACAACTTCTAGTAACACCCAAGTCTAGCCTCATAACTCGACTCTTTTCTTCACCAGATCGCTCGCGCACTTTGTCATGCCCAGCTCAGCGTACGCACATAGTCAATACATAGCTGTACAGACTCAACCAAACCCCACAATGCAATCCTAGCCACTATTTCATTCGTTTGCCTGTCACTCTTCTAGCGAGTAGACCTCCTTGAGGATGGACCAGCACCAGAGCGCCGTCGGGTCGATGTCCTTCAAGTCGCGGATCCAGTCGATGTACAGCGCCGTCGTCTGCTTCGCGTCGGCGTCGAAGCGGTCGCCCAGGTGGGTGGCCCGGATGCGGGCGAGGATCGGAACCTGCTGCGAGAGGTGCAGGATCAAGAGCACGGCGAGGAACTTTTGGGACCAGCAGTACAGGCAGGGGATCAGGCGCTTTTGGTTCCGTACTGGTGACGTGGTGATGGGCCAGGATACTGCACGAGAAAAAGAAGAACAAGCAGGACGATGGTCAGCCGGGAGACTTATACCTATATAGGTGGGTGTGCACTTCGGTGATGATAACAGTGAGAGTGGATGATGGACTTACAAGTACTCTTCAGGGCGATGGCAACGCCCTCGGCATCCTCATGGGTTATGCTTTCGGGGTAATGAAGCGCCTTGAATATGAACGGCCTATGTAGTAGGAACTTGACATAGTAGTATCTTGTCCTTAGAATGGCTGCTTGGATATCCGCCACGAAGGGGTATATCACGGGTGGTGCGTCGAGGTCCGCCGTGAAGATGAAGCTGTCGTGCATGCTCGGTACAGGTGGCGGGTATACATGGCCACTATTTGTGTGATCATCTTGCCAACATAAGTGCGAGGGGAGCATTCCACGCCATCGGTCGAGCTGTACTGCGAGTTGATTGATAGTCGCCGTCGGATTTGTGTCGTCTGAGTTATCCAAGGGTTGTATCGAAGGTTGACGAGCATCTGCTGCTCCAATCGCTAGCAAATAAATCAAGTCAGCGACTAAGGTGGAAACGGTAATTATGCAAGGGGGGAGAGAGTGACAGGGAGATGTACCACTGGTCAGGGTTGTATGAAACTCCACCACCAGTCTTCTCAGGACAATCTGGGACGCAAAGTGTTCTTGGAAGTGTGAGGCTTGGTTCCCTATATAGTCTTCTTCCGAGAAAGATCCCGCGCTGAAGTCGGGCAGGCCAACCATGTCATCAAACTTTTCCAACCCCGTCAGAGGAAGGTTGAATTCGAGGTTGAGGTAGCTAGGTTTCCAAAAGAGTGTCAGCAAACCCAAGCAATGGTATGTCGGATAGGGGAAGCATCATACGTCTCCGTCATAATGCAATACCAGAACATTCGCCGAACGAGATCAGCGCGATCTGATTTCAACTCCTCTGGGTTACTGGGGGGTTCGCGTGTCGTCAGTATTGTGATAGGTTTCTCTGGGAGCGTGAATGTGTCATCGCTTACCTGGTCAGGAGAGCCTGACATGCCAGCGAGGCAGAAGTCGCCATACGCCAAAATTCCTAAGTAGAACGCAAGGTGAGCCACGTGATGTTTCTCTTCACTCAATAGTAGCACTCAGTACATACTACGTGGTGGCAACAAGTTTCGTAATACAAACTTCTGGACGTCAGCTGGTGAATCTCCCCCCTCGTTGCGCGGGACGACTTACGAAGCAAGCGAAAATACTTGCACGTTCTCGAGACTGCATTGCGTTAAGTTGAATCCCATTCTTTTTCTTGCCTCGTTGAAGAAAGCGAGCCCGGGGGGTCTTTCTAAGGAACCCCCTTTTATCCCACTGGGTCTGCCCATGTTGGCTGTCAGTGGACTGCCCTGAATACCACTGATAGCGACTTCACCCAATGCTAACACCAGACATGCCAACGTCGAGTTCAGGCTCTCGTCGAACCCGTTCGCGGCTACCGATGAGAGTATTTCGGTCTGGAACTGAGCACGATCCATAAAGGGATATAGCAGATTGAATGTATCAAAGTATGCCTTGCTGAGGCGGTGCATATTCTCCCAACTGAAGGACATCGGGTCCATGTGAAGGCCACCCGTGGGGTTCCTGAGCGGAACCTCGATACTGGGGGCCATCGACCCTCTTCTCGAAGCCGCCATCTCGAATGTGTCCTGTGGTAGAGGAGTTGCCCGCGCATGTAGATCCAGCATAACCGCAGCTCCGTTCTTCTTCACCAACGACTCTACCATGGTTGCTATCTTCTTGGAAGATCCTAGGAACTGCTGCACGAAGGGCCATGAAAGCACCTTGTAGGTAGCCGATGAGTAACTGTAATGCGTCTGTCGTGGCGCGGTGGCGTGACCTAGAGAAGCCGGCGAGTGCACGCCACTGGTATGCCATTGTCCTGAGTGGCCTTGGTCTCGAGCATCGGGTGCTAATGTGATTGGCGTGGGACCCCGGGGGTTGGGGCTGCGTGTCTCGTAGCCCGAAGCCGGGCGGTAAGGGCCTCCATGGCCGATGTTTTCGACCTTGTGTTCGAGGCTCTTGAGGCGATCTAAAATTTCAACCAGCGTCTTGTCTTTCCTACCATCAGTCAATTATCGGTATTTAGTTTCGTCAAATCATGAGATCTAGCATCCTCGTGGGCTACCTACTTCGTTGGCTGAGGTTCTCTGTAACGGCAGTCAAGCTAACTATTGTTAGCAGATATCCGGCGATGCCGCGTGGCAGTCAGTCTTCTCACATTCATCCGCTGACAAGATGTGCATCTTGGGCGATCTTCAGAGCATCGTTGCTTCCTCTGTGATACGACTTTGTGTCAGTTCATAGTCAACTCGGTGGTATATACTTGACTGTTGAGAGTATTATTCAACGCCACGACTATGCGTGGTAGCATAAAGAAACTCTGGGAAGGCTAACCTGACGACAATTCTCGCACTACAACCCACGCGTTAGTGCCTCTTCCCGAATGCAGACTATTGTTACGAAACCGCTTCCTTGCCACGAGATGCCTGGGATCACTATGTGCCCCAAAAAGGTAGGTAGCCATGTTGAAGAAGCAACCCCCCTTCGATATCACCGGAGGGAAGAAAAAGAAGAAAATGGCAGCTTACAGCTTGGGCAGCAATAGCCCCCCGTTCTTTTCTGTTGTTCAACGGCGTGGCCGGGCCATTTGAGCTGGAATCTCGGGAAGTAGATTCGATGTTCATTCTTCTTGGAGATATTTTGGCGTTCTGGTAGCAATCCCGTGAGAAGGCCGGCAATGTTCTTATTCAAAAGGCTTGGCGTATATCCGTCCGAGTCAGCTTTTCAGTGCACGTTCAAGGCCCCTCGGGTTGTCGCGAAGGCCGTCAAGATCGGCCGAAGACCTGCTTTAGCTGGCCTATATCGTGACCGAGGTCCTAGTAAGGGGTCTGGACTCTGGACAGTAACGTCGCGGCTGAGCTCAATCTTAACTGTCTTAGGATATGGTTAGTCGCCCTTCACCTCCCATGGGGGCAAGCTTCCGGATTTCAACTTGGTTCCCTGAGAATATAGCGAGCGGACCTTGTGTTCAAGCTCTTACAGTTTGCTATGATGATTGTCGCGACGTGACTTTCCCAAGAGTGCAGAATGATGTGGAAACAATACCCAAAAATCGAATAGAGCCGGCACTCAGAAAACACACACGATACGCGAGATGTACCCCTGCCCCTGTTGGCGATGGCCTGAGTGGATTGTGAACGGAGCCAGCTCCGGCTCCCCGCCTCTGCACATCAGCAAAGCCCTACTTACACTGCCTCTACCGGAGTCGAATGGAAAGAAGACGGCCGTGCAGGGCTCGCCAGGGGAATCCAGTCATGGTCACCAATTGCATAACCGTCTCCCCTATTGGACCTTCCTTGGTGTGCACCAAGACTGCGAATAATCATGTAAATACGGGCGAGACGCTTGATCTACGTAGTAGGGCACATGGCGAGAGTGGGAGTCGGGTACCAGCGGACATGCTCAGGGTCGTCGACTCGATTTACACTTCTGCAAGAGAGTGGCACCGACAGATGAGGAGGTCCTATCCCATCATGATTTTCTTGACAGTTGGCTCTGCCCACATGGGATGCAACAACTAGGTTAGCTGAGTCCCACGACGGTAACTGACTAGTGGTCAATCAGACGAACCCAACACAAGATTATTTTCGAAGATCGGACTTATGTGTTTCGAACTTCATACAGGTACATATATCGTTCTTGTGGCATAATGGTAGTAGTCTTTCGCTTGATGGTATACTACGTAGCAGTAGCATGAGACGGAGCTTTAGCCAGTGGCATACATACTATATAATGTACTTGGTTCGAAGAGTAGTCGGTAGAAAACTGGCTGGCTGAAATATTCGTGGTCGCAGGGCTTGGGCCAATGACCGGACGAGAGGAGCAGACGCCGCCAATTGTGATTGGCTGGCTGCTGAGATGGCCCGTATGTGTGAGTATCATTTTAGCAGCACTGCGCAAGCTTTTTGCATCCACGAACCTGCTTAAATCAAGTAAATGTAGGAAGTAAGAACTTCCGCCATCACCAGTTCTTGGTGATCCAAGAAGTCTTAGTTTGTATTTGAAAAGTATGCTCCTTGTTTGTAAAGCGCCTGGAATAGGAATCTGTGGACGAGCATGGGTCATGACGATGATTGCGGGTTGAGAGCAGCACGTGAGTTTTGCACAAGGTGCCCGAGGCTGTATCGAGGTCGAATGAGCCAGGCATACGGCAATCTATGTACCCCTGACCGGACGGTGACACCGTTATGCTTGTGAAAACCCAACAGGCACCATATGCAAGGTTAACGGTGTGTCGTGTGTCCTCCACCCGGAACTTTACTACTAGTAGTACCAGGCTGATGCTGGATTTATTATGGAGGCGAGGATCTTTGTTCTCTTCCAGCCCCGAAAATCCACTTGACTTGCCAACTTGCGAGGAGGAAAGGTTGGGCACAAGTATGTATACGCCGGTCTTGAATCGGACTCTGCATGCTGGACCCATTCGAGTCCCCGTGTTGGCCGATAGCAAATTCGACTGGAACCGGAACGGGAGGCATGCCCCCATCTGACTCTACTTTCCCCTAGTATCGACATACTTGTTTCCCAAATTACTTGTGGGCGAGCGCGGTGCAGCTGAAGCGAACGTCGTCGGTGTCGTGATCTTTTCCCAGTTGGATGATTCGCTTCAGGCCCATTTCAAGGGCTCGCGGACTCAGGACGTCCTCATCGTCGTTCAAATCACCCCTGTCTATGGGTCCTTTCCTGTCGCCCTCGAGTTCCCACAACTTACCCTCGGCCTTCACGAATGCGACGAAATGCTGACCTGAATGGCCTGCTGTCTCTACAGCAGATGTGTCGCCAAGAGCCTCGACGGATTTGTGTGCCGCCTCGAATGCAGCGTTGTTGTAGAGCATGTTCGCTCGCTCGTCCATGCGAAGAGGAATGGCGCTCTTTCGGATCAAATCGAAATCGGAGCCTGGACGAACAAAAGAAGCCGCTTCTCCATTAATGGCACAATGCAAGAGCCCGATCGACCCACAGGCGTTGCCAATGGTCTGCTTGAACCAAGTGACGGGTTCTTGGGAGCCCACTCCGGAGTAGTCAGGATTTCCGCTGTCCTCAGCTTGACGCTCGGCCTTCCAGGTTGGTGTCAGCGGGATGATGGCTAGAAGTGCCAGAGCTGGACGTGGGATGTGCTGCAGAAGCTGTGGCTCGTCCAGCGAATATACGTCGTAGAATTGCAGCTCGGGTGACAAGCCTAGCTTTGTGGCCAGCTCCGTCATGACGTCCGGATTATTCTCTTTGATTCGTTAGACGACCTGCCATTTCCTCCAAACATCGAACAAACAAAGGGAGTTCCATACCTAACATAATCCATTTCTTCTTTTCTGCTGTGCCCGTGTCCTGCGCTGGATCGACGTCCATGATGATGGTTTTTTTTGTCAAGTCAATTGGCTCCAATAATTCTGTGCTTGGTTGATGGTAAGTTGAGGATTCAGAATTCGATTCAAACATAGGTAACGAGGAATCAACATCCATCCACGTCTGCAATCTGCATGTTTGTCTAGATCACTTGTACGACAGGCAGCTACAACCCCACGTCACCTACCTAGAAAGCAACCTTAAATGCAGGTTAGGTTAGGTAAGTAGTTACAGGTCACACCGTCACAGCCACCTACAGTACTTGCCTCACTCTAACTTATAAGGGAAGGTGTTAGTGCATTTTATATATGTCACGAAATATCATGAATGGAAGATAATGATTGGTCACGGCCTGGTTTTTAGAGGAAATACCGAACTTGTATTCTTCCACACCTTCCCAAACGCCAACGGGCAGAAACTTACCTGGTGCCTGTATTGAGTTTTGACATACAGCCAGTATCAATCAATACCCCTGGAACCATTTGGCACAGAAGCACCCACTTCAGAAGAAGCCTGTGTACGTCCCCTAGGCAACCTCACTTTCTACCCAAACGGGCCACAGCTTTGAAGAACTTCTTCACTGACCCTCGTGTACGTGCCGGCTCTGGCGGCGGAGGACGTGCAATGCCTATGTCATCAAAAGTTAGCGATCGACAAGCTCTATGAGCAACAGTCACAGCCGGAACTTGATGAATTACTACCGGAACCTCGTGGGACGGAACCGGCGATTCACAGTATATGGCTAATGGGCGAGGTTGGGGCTGTTGCGGGTAAGGCGGTGGCCGACGTGGGTGGCGAAGTGCAGGGCGACGTTGAAGGTGACATCCAGGACGGCTTTGATGGTAGGGTGGTGAAGGGCAAGGCTCAGGAGTAACACACCTATCAGTGATTCGGGTCCCGTCACCATGCTCTGAGGGGTTCTGTTTCCGGAGAGAAGCCGAACGCTCCAATCTACCCTCCAAGGCAGCTAGGGTGACAGCTTGCCACTCTATCCGCCGAAGTCTCGGTCTGGGACGGTTTGGCAGCGGTCTCGGGCTCTGTTGTCGTTTCCACTCCTCAAGGCTGTCACGCATGGCCAGCAACTGGGCGTCACGCCGCTCCTCCTCCGTTTGGGGCCAGCGGTACATATCGAAGTACGGACTCGCAAGAAGCCACTCCTTATGAGCCAAAAGAAGGTCATCATCTAGCGAGTCGCTGCCGTCAAAGTGATGGATATTGCGGGAATCCATGTCGGGTAGCAAATGCTCACTGGGTATTCTGGAAGACGATGCTATGATGCAATCAGTGGTCTAGAACAGGCTATGGTGGACCGGTGTTGCCGGAAAAAGCAAGCCGAGACGGACAATACCCCTTTTATATCACCTTCAGCCACCTTAAGGCCAAGGAAACACCACAAAGCTGTCCATGGGCCGAACAAACAACTGTCTACGGATAAGCCGGACAAGTCCATTGTGGAAAGATGCCTTGTCACTTTGTGTAGTAGGATAGTTGTTACTCGTGGCAAAGCAGATCAAGCCGCTTGTGGCAGGTAACAATGTGCACAGCTCCTTTGACCCTCGGGAGTAACTGTGTTGGTATAAGACGTCGAGGTCCCTGCGCCTATGACAAGGTACTCCCCCAAATCAAATAAGTAAGATTGGCATATTCCATTCTGGTGAAGATAGCTGTTGACAGCTCCTTGACGGATTCGCCAGACTGGAAACATTGGCACAACCTCGGATTTGAAGCAATCATACATCGACTGTTAGGTACAACAAAGGTAAGGCGGTGGGAATCGGGAGCAGCAGCAGCAACAGCAAGAGCCATGTGTATCAAACTTACCGTCCTTTACAAGGGGTGCAATTGCATCATTGAGTCTCTTAGCCCCTGTCCCACCTTCCAGAAGAAACGATCAGGCTTCTGGAACAGTCTTTTCGGCGCATTCAAGCATGAGAAACACTGCGGCAAAGTTCGTCGGTCTCGGCAGACGGCCGAAAGCTTATGCGATGACTGCGCTATCAAAGCACGCGGACTGCAACCCAATCGAGTAGGTGATGGAGCTAATCTGCCCCGTCGGAAGGTGGCGGACGAGAGCTTTCGCAAGGAGCGCTCGGACGGTGGGCGGAGATCTCCCAAGCACAAGAGGAGGAGGAGCGCCGAGAAGAAAAGGCACAGCGGGCATAGCCATCATGACGCCATCCCAACGAATGCACACGCCTGGATCCCGAACCTCTACGACGAGACCAAGCAAGTGGCCCCGGCGCCGCCGCCGGAGTACGGCCGGAAGTACGCTCCCGCACCACCGGTATGTCCCCCTCGCCCCTCTAAAATCACAAGGGAGCCTACCCGGTCTTCTTCTTCTACATCGCGTAGACACCACGAGAAGAGGAGTAGTGGCGGTAGTCACGGTCGTCACGGTAAGTCATCCAAGTCATCCACCACCGGCGATTATAGCACTCGTGAAAACTGGCCGCTCAGCACGCCAGCCGAGCCTCGACCGGCCTTGAGACCCGGTGGCTTGAGGACGCAGGGGCCCAACGGGCCCCCGCCCAATGTGCCCTTGCCGCCCTTGCCCAAGCAGACACGCACGTTCGCGCAGCACGCCGAGTTCAGCGGCACCAGCAGGAGCCAAGTCCCCTCTTTCAGCCGACCCGTGCGTCTCGACCACCACGCCCATCACCCCGATGTCCCGCAGGCGCAGTTCACGCAAGAAGCCTTCAAGCACCCGCTCCGCCGCGAGCCGCGGCACGTGCAGCGTCACCCGCCACCGCCGCTCAAGATCCGCCCGCCCGTGCGCCAGCCTCTGTACCAGGAGTACCTCGCCGAGCAGAAATCGGAGCTGGTGAAGCGGTACGGGGGCTGGAAGCCGCCTGCGCAACGTCCGGCCCCTACCCTCAAGCCGAAGCCGGCTGAGCCACCCAGGAAGAGCAAGTTCGAAGCCATCGGTCTGGCGTTAGGCTTTGAGCAATCTAATGACTCGGACTCCGATGTCTCGTTTGCCTGCGTAGATGCCCGAAGGATCGAGGCAGGCCAGAGTGCAAACCCAGCGACGGCCCGTAGGCGTTAAAGCCCCTCAACTCCAGCGCAAAACCCCTGTTTTGTGTATATGCTTGACAATGAAACAAGGTAGGTACTTAGGTAGGTAGTTGAGTCAAGGTCCTGGGCAGGTTGGCCTGTGGTCCTTGTGCAAAGCCCGGATAGTTTGTTGTTTTCGTATTCATAGCCTAATTCTGTATATAAACATTCTATTGAGCCATGTTCAGCTCAGTGACTGAGCTTACCAAATCCTTAGATCTGTGTCCTCAATCAACCATGTGGCCCGAGTCTCCCCATGGCAACCAAAGTCTCAATAAAACATGTCAAAGGGGTATAACAATGAACGGGGTACAATAGCTGACGGCTCTCAAAATGTTCCCAGGCTGTTTTCGGAACCCACTCGTCGTCGCAAGGCTGGTGAATTTCGGTGAAATATGATTTGTCCGTTTGCTGGCTTGACGAAGTGTCTCAACAGCACTGTCGCTGAGACACCCGACTTCGGGAATCCTCCTCCGTAGAGTGGACGCCAATTATGCCATATCTGACCGTCCCTACTATGGATAATCACATAGACTTGGGCTCAATCGCATCAACCGCTTGCGCATAGTCATTCTGCCTGTCATATCTTTGTCTCTCCTACATCCTCCGAGTGAGACAGAAACCCTAGTCTCTTGCCACATGTCAACTCTGGAACTGCCGGTTGCTTACTGGGCCTTTCCGTTCTTTGCGGATTTCTCCTTTTGAGCTCTGTACTTGGCGATCTCGACCTTGACCTCCTTCTCAACGCGGTGTTGCAACTCCCGACGATAGCCAACCTTGAAAAGCAGCTCCAACCAAACGAATAGCGGAGCGAGGAAAATGGCTTGGAACAGGTTGTCCAACAAAGCTGGCGCGCGGCCCTCAAATGCACCATGGCCGACAAACTGAAGAATCCAGCAGACGATGTGGGTAGCGATGGCCACTTGGTTCGTGAGCGCCGAGTCAATCGCGAAGGCTGCGTTTACACCGGCTGCTCCGGCAAGGCAGAGGGCAGCCAGGGCGGTTCCAGCCACAGGCTCCAACAGGACGTATAGCGTACCCCAAGTGATGGCCGCGAGGGTCCCCAGATTCGGCGGGAGATAGGGGATCGTTAAGGCTTCCGGGAGAGGGATCAGGCTGCCCGTGTTTGCGGCCTAAGGTGAGAAGGCCGACAGGGTTAGAAATTGTTGCTCTGCCTCGCGGAAAGGAGAAGTGATCTGGGGCGCAAACATACCATGGCGAAGCCAGAGAACAGAATCAACGGCACGCATACCATATGAATGCCGACATTCACGGGGTTGGCATGATACGCCCCATACTGTGCAAAGCGTTAGAAAGAGAGACAGAGCTAGAGGGTTTGCGCATCCAGAGGGCGAGGGGCGAGCAGTTCTTACGAAGGTGAGCTGTTTTTCCAAGTTGAGCGCCATGATAAGAGCGATACCGGTAGATAGGTAGATTTGGAGGGAGCGGGCGCGTGAAAATCAAGGCCCTCGGAGCCGGTCCCAGGGATTTGCGACGCAATGAAAAGACGCAGATTATTGATGGCTAGAGGTCCCTACAGTTGGGCTCATTACTCAGACAAGTGGGAATAGACAGGTAGAAAGTTGAGGGTCGAGCTGGCTAACATGTGGATGGCCGAGGTGGGATACTCGGGAAATGGACAATTGTAGGTATCAATTGATGGTAAGAATGTCTTGGATTTGATGAGGTCCAATTGGATATTTGAGGTAAAGCTCCCTGAAGCTAAGCCTAACACTGAAGGACCCTCAAAATTGGAGAGACAGCCAAAGGCCAAAGGCGTCAAAGGCGGGTACGTACCTGCCTGTGTGCTCCATGCTTTTATGCTGGTCAACTGGTGGTAGTGGTAGGCTAGTGGGGTTGTCACTGTCAGGTTGTGCTGTGCTTGTTGACAGGAGAACGGAGAACCTTCAGTTGGGAACACTGATTGAGAGCCGGGTTTATTTTTAAGCCTCATTAGTAAGAGGTAGCTAATAAAAGGTGGGCTACCATGGATACCTAAGTACCTGCTAGCAGAGTTGCAGAGGTCTGCAGCCTTGTACCTACAGAGCCTTTAGGTAGACCCAGAACAACAGCCTTACCCAAGTAAGTGCATAAGTACTTTACATATTTACATTACTCACGCACGCACGCACGCTTTGGAATGCGTGTGCCATTGTCTCTTCAGCTGGCTCATTGATTCTCTCGTCGTGCCAGTCAGTCCTTGACCGAAAAGCAGCATTTGTTTGTTGCGACACCCGACCGCAAACCGCATTCACTTTGTGACACAGGTACCTTGGGCGCGCGAGAGCTTGCTAAAACCTTCGAAATTTATCTGCACCTACGCGCTTGGCCTGGCATCTGGATTCGGATTGGGATTCGGCAGTCCATCGACTTTTTTTTCGTCCTCGCATCTATCCGTCTCGACAGCGATACCCGCCAACGTCGAATCGTCGCGTCGCCATTACAATCGGATCGGATTCTTGGGATGGGACGAGCCTGGTGATTTGATAGCGAGTGTCTACCGAGGCGAACGGCCTGCCACCGTATCTCCCGCCTTCCACCTCTCCAGCCTTCTCCCGACGCCGACGCCGACGACGCCGACAACACGCGACTACCTTGCGCCGACGCCATCTACCGTCTAGTCGCCATCATGTTTTTTCTCTATAACCTCGAGCGTCGTTTGACGCTTCATCCCTCCTACTTCGGCAAGAACATGACAGAGCTCGTCACCACCAAGCTGATGAAGGATGTCGAAGGGACATGTACGGGAAGCTATTATATCATATCAGTTATGGACAGCTTCACCATCTCCGAGGGTCGCATCCTGCCCGGTAGCGGGCTTGCAGAATTCACGGTCGGATACCGTGCCGTAGTTTGGCGGCCTTTCAAGGGCGAGACGGTGAGCGCAGATTCGCAACTGCTTTCGTTGGTGTAATCGCTTGCTGACAACTCAGATCGATACTGTGGTCGTGTCGGTCAACCAGCATGGTTTCTTTGCCGAGGCTGGGCCCCTTCGCATCTTCGTTTCCGCTCACGTGAGTATGCTCCTCTCGTCAAATACTAACCTCTTTCTTTCATTTCTACTATGACGCGCTTCCACTCCATCCATAAATACCATCGTTGATGGCTGACACGTCGCTTCTCAGTTGATTCCGGGTGAGATTAAGTGGGATCCCAATGGCACGCCGCCCAGCTTTCATGACGAGGATACCACAATCCAGGTCGGTACGCATGTGAGAGTCAAGATTATCGGCACACGAGCTGAGGTCGGAGACCTGTGGGCCATCGGCAGCATCAAGGAGGACTATCTAGGGTACTTTTCCATTGAACACCTCCATGGACCATCGTACATGTTTGCTAACAAAGGAGCCTGTAGACCTCTGACTGACGCCGTTCAAGCGTAAGGCGCGCTCGGCTACTTAAACCGCACGGTTTCTTCCGTCTTTGGATGGGAGTCCGAGTACTGCCCGATAAGCGGCAGTGCTGGATGCGTCAGGATGAGAATAAAAAAAGAGATGCCACGCACTCGGATGAGCTAGGTCTCATGATAGGAAGGGATGAAAATGCACTCCGACGAGGCCATCCATTTCCGTCCAATAAATCACAAGGGAAGACAGTCTGGTTCGTGCCACCCCCTACAATAAACTTGAGACTGCGAGGTTCCCCGACGTTGTCGTGTCAGGACAACATCATTGCCTACCCAAGGGCGCGCACAGTGGTGTGCTCCCGTTATTATAGATTTGCTAGTATTGCTGATTGCCACAGAATGACTGGTGCGCAAGCCCACAAGGGGAGATTTTAACACCGTCAGCCATGAATTGATGAATTCACTCTTACGGCCTCTCGTCTCTTTGCACTACAATGTGAGAAGCAATCCAGCTTACCTGGTTGGAATGATGCCATATGTTGTATCCCCTTTATCCTAAATAATTGAGAGCCATAGACCATTACCTGCAACACGAAGATGGATCTGCTTGCCACGCCAAGCAGAGGCGACAGTATTCTCCAATGTGACATATAAGGATGTATGGAGACATGCATTAATAATATGAATAGATATGCCTTGTGCGATGGCTTACTACATGGTAATACGCAGGTACAGTCCCGAGTATCCATCGGCACAGCGGCACATCTTCTCCTAAGCAGAGCGTAGGTAGCTCGTGTTCTTAGTGCAGGCTGTGCCGAATTGATACCAAGTAAGCTACATCTTGGCACTTGGCTCTTAGGAGTTCGGTAAGATTTCCTCGCATGTGGCATATGGCATGTGGGTGTATCGTTCGTTGGACTTATTTTGGGCAGGGATGCTAGAATTGCCCACATCCGCAATGGTCTGGCTGTGCCCCCTTGGCGAATTGGGGAGCCATACAAAGCAATACGATGCCGCCGCCAGCATGATCGACAATTGGGAAGAAACCAGCTGACACCCGCCAGCACCACGTACTACCGCAATCATATAGAACCAAGAACGACATGGGAAATTTCCATTCTGGCATCCCTACAAGATCGCGAATCGCCAAATGTCGCCTTCAATAGATGATGTCTGCCCGCCTTATGCAGCCGCGGATGCCGGGGCCAGGCCGAACGAACAATTGCATTTCACCAGAGACGAAAGGATCACCATAGGCAGACGACTTCTCGCTGGCGTGGCAGCCCTACAAGCTTTGGCTATATCGCTGTTGATAACCATCAATGTCGGTGGTTCCACGGGACCCAATGGCTCAGTATTAGCCGAGGACGCTTTCATGCTCACTGTACGTCTATCATGCGTTGTTATGTCTGCCAGCTGCGCATAAGTATAACAAGACAAATTGGTTGACATGCTTTACAGTGGAGTGGATGGTATATCGCAGAAACACCCAACAAGACCATGAGTCTATTGTACACGTTTTACTTCTATCTCAACTCACTCTGTGTGCGCCATATCAATGGAGGAACCTGTTTCTATCATAAGATCGGCCACCATTTTGACGACACCCTCATTGAGAAGGCGCTGCATGACCATTTCAACGAGACGTACCAAGCCGATCTCCGTGCTGGAGCCTTCGAGTTTAACTCATACAATCGCATGACCCGCACGGGCATCACGTTGGGTCCCTTCATCCTCCTGATCATCGGCATGGCCATCGGCTTGAGCTCGTGGGTTCTTGTGCTTGTGAACAAGCGGACCCAACGCCCCGGGCTACAGAAGGGGGCGCGGATCAGCAGCGTGGTGACGCATGTGTTGTCCGGGGTTGTTCTGATGGTCGCCGGCATAGTGCTGCGGGCCGATGCCGACAACGCCTACAGTGTGTTGAAAGGGGCCAAGGTAGAGAGTCATAAGGAGGGCTGGGGTTTCTTCGCCGCCATCTTCTGCGCTGGTGTTGCGCAGTGTCTGGCCGCCATCGTACAGTGGACATGGTGCCGCATGCAGCACTCGCTAGAAAAGGCCGACAATGGCAACATGGAGTTGTTGGATAGTTTGCCGATGAACAATGACCGGCTGCCTGAGTACTCAAGGCGTGAGTGCCTGAACTACTGACCCCATCCGTTGTATCCGAGAAACTAATCAGAGACAATGTAGATGACCCGATGGACCAACCACCAAGTCTGAATCCCAGCAATGATGGAGAGTCGGTCGAGCTGCAGGATATGAGTAGACCTCGTCCACATCACATCCATGGCCCTGATGCCACCACCACGACCACTACGACCAACCGAGGGGATTAGCGGAATGTGGAAGGTGGGTGTGCAAGCCCTTGTGTCAATACCACGCTTCCGAGAGGGTTTCAAACGTGTGATACAGCATGTATATTCATGGGCCGTCATTCTAGGGTTGATAAGAAATGTGCGTTGATGAACATAACAGCGCTCCGGCGCGAACAATCGGGGTCACTTCTGTGGTATTGTCCTTTTATTGCGGTTCCATGTTGCTGGACTATACGCTATTCCGCCCTCCTTGACGAGACCATGTGGCAATTTACACCGCATGACTGTTGATCCATATGCATCTGGTTAAGAACCCCATGGAATATTTGAGTTATTCTACCTTAAAGCGAGGGGGAGGGGGGCATCGGTCGAGGAACCGTGTGGAAGTACACAAGTTAGATGGGTAAACTCCCGACTGGCAAGTCAACTTGTGCAGGTACTTTCCAGTATTAATAGATAGCACTTGTCTTGGATTTCAGCGCCTGCTATGATGGTTCCCGTTGGTCTTCGGGGGCCTTCGGAGCCCTCCGCATCGGAAACGGGCAGCATTGAAGCTTTGTTAGTAGAATAAGTAGCACTAAATTTGAGCCAGTAGCAGACTTCCGTGGGTCGGTGGCTGGCCTATCTCCTTGATGGGTGGGTGGTCTACAAAGCAGGCCGTTATCTTGGGATCGGGCATCGAGTTGCTCGGTACTTTATCCTTACAGCGAGCATCACATTATCCCGTATCTACTGCGCTTAGAAAGAGTATGTTGATTTTCTTGCCCCCTGGCCCCCACAAGCCCCTTTCACTTTCTTCGGCACCGAGGGAATGTTTGCCGTCACGTCCTTGGTATCGGGTAGGTAAGTGAGTAGGTGAACAGGTTCAATGGGGTAACAGGTACAAGAGATCATGACATTCAAGACAGATCCAACAGGCCCACATCAAGGAGATGTCAAACACCATAGATACGTCTTCTAGCCAGCCTTGCAGCAAAATTTCAACGTAATTTGAAAATCGCTTGACCCCCTCCCCCCTCCTCTCCCCTTCCGATACACACCTTCGGTGTAAAGGCTCAGAACTTAATCAACATGTCAAACTGGTGGCTTGCACACCGAGGTTACGTTACATACGGCACAGCTTCTTCATAGAAAATCGATGGACGGCCCGCACCGCCGGATCCTTCCTCCCGAAATATTGTCAGAATCAGTGAATTTCCTGTAGATAGGAATGCGTTTCAATGGCCGGACTAGTCCTCTACTTCTCAGGGAATTTTACTGCGAATACGATTAGAGCATGTCACGATGCTATGTTCCAAGATCGACTTGGCCACAGACTGCAAGTTCTTTGCAGGAGTTTGTCGCCCTTAGATATAGTTACGATCCGTTTACGCTGGCCAAAAGTCGGTCGCATGCTGTTCAGGTCACCTGGTCATCTCCCGTACCCTCGGAACCGCGAGTGGCTTCTCTTGACGTCGCCTGGTCCTGTCCTCGGTAGCCTGTCTTTCGGCAGCAGAGCTATGTGGTCGCATAACCCGTCAAACCAGGCTAGAAGCGAGGTCGGCACTATCACACTGCATCGTGCAGGACAACAGACCGAGAGCTCACCCCTGCTACCCCGACACACCCTGCTCCCATGCACCCATCTCACCTGGAGACTTGCCTTCGACTTGGAGGTGCAAGCAGCGCGAGACGGATGGTTCCAACCAGGACGACCACCCACTAGAGTTGCGAACGCAAAGACAAACCTCAGCCATGGCCCCCTAAAGTACGTGAGTCACGGGAAGCCGACAAAAAGGACCCGGTCATCTCCCGAGGTCGCATAAGGGCGGCCGTATTGGGGACCAGCAACATTTCTTCGACTTCAACCTAGTAGACAAGCGCGCTTGTGACTAGGGGGTTCGCCTCAATGGCGCTCCAAATACAATCAAAGACTCGGTGAGAGACCAACCCAACAACCAACAGCACTGGAGAAACTGGAGAAACTGGAGAATCCGTGTAAGCTGCAAGAGCCTCATTGGTCCTCTTAAGCGCCGTCGGAGTACTTAGGCGCATTCATCCTCTGCGCCGTTCCGTAATACGGCGCACTCCCCTGTTCCCCGAAACATGTTACGCGGTTTGTTCTGGCCCGAATCTGTCACAACGGGCAATTACCCGGAAATTAAGAATTTGGGCTAATTAACGACTAGAAGTGGCTCTGGGCGCAGAAGTACTACTAACTTGATATGACGCAAAAGCGTCATGTGGTGGAGTTAATGGTGAAGTCGCATCGGATACAACAGACAGTGTCACCCGTCCTGTTGGTAACCAATAGCATCGCAGGTATAGCTCCCAGATCGAAGGCCTCCAGACAGACATTCGCTCAACATCCACATTCTGATACGCCATTTTCAGATATGGGAAAGGCCACTGACGTTAGTCCAAAAAGGAAAAAAAAACCTCCCCCAACTCATCCATCCATTCAGTAAGAAACTGCATGTTCGGACCTGCCGCTGAAGCCTGATCTTGGCACCCACGAACGCCAGACGAGGAAAAGCAACTTTCTTTAAGATGGAAGAAGCCGACTGGTTATGTCGGCAATGCGAAGTTAGGCCTGGTCGAAGTGGACGACTTGAAGCGGTCTCTAAGAAGCCCACCTGCAGCAGCCGAGTTGCCATGAAGCGAAATAACAACATACCTGAAGCCCCGAGTGTGTAATAACTGACGTCGGCCCGTCAACTTGCAGGTCCACCTTCTACCTAATAGGCAACTGTCGTTCTTGTACCAATAGACGCCTGATGACAAGGGTTATACTATACTGCTCCAATGTTGGTTCAGCATCCGCGCCTCATTTCGCGGCAAAGCAGGCCATACCCCGGGTCTATCGCGTCTATGCTAAGACGAAGCCGAATAAAGGGGCAAACCCAACCAGACGAGACTAGGGTCGGGATATCGCAAGTCTCGCCACTCTTCGCACGACGTAGCCCCCACAGGGACATGATTGCATTATACTAGCCGTTCAAGCAAGGCACATCACCGACTAATCCAAACCAACTTGGACCGAGTCTGGAAATCTCGATTGGGCACGATCCATAGGACCAGGAGATAACCAAAGCCCTCCATGAAGGTGCCAGGCGTGCCGATCAGATAGCTTCATTTTGCTTCTGCAACCCCTACGCCTCTGCTGCCTGTATGGGGTCTCTTACCCGATGATGATGGAGAGGGGATACGCAAACTACTCATCGATTGGTCATGTGCGTGTAATTCGACGCAGAGGATGCATGACTCTTAATCTAGGGTTCCGGCTGTGTGTTGTGGCTTGCTTCCCCTCCCATGTCTGCTTGGGGTGCAGAATGAGAACAAACATCCATGCCGATGGTCCCTTCCATGAGTATATGCCGCTGACTAGAGGTGTCGAAGAAGGCATATAACGATGTTGGTTGGTGTAGGGTCCATCCGGGCTTTCTCTTCTCCAGAGTATGATCGATGTCTTAGTGGTGTTGACATGTGTATATAAGGTTGGGATGAGACTCACAAATCAAAACATGAACTGTCTCTCTTTAGTTGTCATCATCAATACCAACGAGTGCTTGGACAACCTCCTAGATATTACTGTTTGTAAGTGCCCTCTTTCTCATATCGCTTTCCTGTTCTCGATGAGCACGCCGGATGCACAGAGGTGACTCCCACTTCCTAACACCCGCTCCCCTATACTTCGTCTGGTGTTATAAGACCAGACTCGAGTTTGAGATTCACTAGAAAATTGTCATCGGTCATATGGCCACGCACAGTTCCTTCATATGAACATGGTTCAACGCTAATACTCCAAGTTCTCTTTCAACATAGGTCGTGTGTCTACCTGCGACTTACAAACGAAACTATACACAGTCTCACTCGCCAACACCTAGACCCAAAACACCAACTCGTCAGTCGTCAAATCTACGATCAAAATAAACCACGGTCGGTCGAAAAGATCTCTGTCTGTATACTTTCGTTGGAGACCTATAGTCGGTCCCGCATCTTTGGTATGTCCATACTCAAATATCCCCCAAGCGAGATCACTGGCGAGCCAGACACTAATTACGATACGCAGTAACAACGCGAGACCAAAATCCCTACCCTCAGACCTGTTTGTTGCTCTGGTATAGATACAATAGCTCGTGGCTGTTCATTGATACTGAGACGAGACCACAGTCTGTCTGGTTTGCTCCTGCCAGTAGTATCCTAGCTCCGTCACCATGATGAGACGAATCGATCGGATCCAGAAGTCCATGTCTGGGACTCTGGTCGTCAGGCAGCTAGCATCCAGAGCTATCATGCCACCACGCAGCTCCGTGGCGACTAGAGCCCAATATAGCCAAGCACCTGCCGTGGCAGCACCACAGCTGGAGGAGCCATTCCCGCGATCGAGCGGAGTGGACGAGTTCTGGCGAAAGGTGCCTATGTGGAAAGATGTATCCACGGACGAATTCATTTCATGGAGTTGGACTGTTTGTTACTCCGTTTTTCTTATACTTGTATTCACTCAACTAACAATGCCATTAGTTAAAGAATCTTGTGGAACACCACAGTCGCTCAGCACCAGAAAAGCTTCGAGCAACCCTTTCGAGCGTGCTTCCTGACTATGTACCACTCAACCGTTCTGGTTCGATTGTACAGAGTCGCGGAGAGTTCATCGATGACATCTTCGACGGCATAGCGAAGTCGTCAATGTCACTCCGCATAACGTGCGTTGATAACCCTCAGGCCACTGACCCCTTAGATGGTTCCACAGGAGTATAAATTAACATACACCAGGCCGCATGCCTTCAGCCGTATAAATTGGCAGGACCCACGACACGACCCTGTGTTCCGGCAGTTTATCCCGCTCAAGTCATTGATGCGGCCTGACCACTCTAAGTGTGAGATAGACTCCCTGCACGAGGAGGATGACAAGCCTGTCGGTTCTCTTGTACACCGCTACCCAGACAAGGCGCTATTTCTCCGTAAGCTTACCCGCACCCCTTTTTGTCGCATGTACATCTCCCATGCAGTATTCTTACTGATAATGATGACCGATGGCAGCGATTGCCGTTTGCCCTACCTATTGCGCATACTGCACTCGATCATGGGCGGTTGGACCCCACACCATTGAGGTAGCGAAAAAGCAGATGCTGCCGACCCTGAAGGCATGGGAAGCCGCGTTCAAGTACATCGAGGCTACGCCGCAGATCACCGACATTGTCGTGTCCGGGGGCGACGCGTACTACCTGACTCCGCAGCAGCTGGCGTACATCGGCGAGCGCCTCATTAACATCCCCAACGTCAAGAAGTTCCGGATCGCGTCCAAGGGCCTGGGCGTGGGACCGAACCGCATCCTGGACCCCAATGACCAGTGGTCCGACGCCCTCCTCTGGGTGCACCGGCAGGCGCTCAAGGCGGGCAAGCGCGTGGCGCTGCACACGCACATCAACCACCCCAACGAGATTTCGTGGGTGACCAAGGAGGCCAGCCGCAAGCTGATCGAGGGCGGGTTAACCGTGCGCAACCAGTCGGTTTTGTTGCGTGGGATCAACGACGATGTCGAGACCGTATCGCAGCTTATCCGGTCGCTCGCGGAGGATCTCCGGATCCAGCCGGTAAGCCCCCCCCCCCCCCCCCCCCCCCCCCATCACAGTCCCCACCCCCTCCCTCGCAGTTATACCCCCAACATGGGGGTTTCCATGTATATGTATAACTCTTCGTTGCGATAGGGGTCGTCATGGCTAACACGCGAGAACCCTTTTCTCACCTCTGTAGTACTACGTCTACCAGTGCGACATGGTGAAGAATGTCGAGCACCTTCGCACGCCGCTCCAGACCATCATCGACATCGAGGCTCAGCTCCGGGGCTCCATCGCGGGCTTCGACATGCCCCAGTTCATTGTCGACCTCCCCGAGGGCGGCGGCAAGCGGCTTGCGGGCAGCTATCTTTCCTACGACCGGAAAACAGGCGTGTCCCGGTTCACGGCGCCGGCCGTCAGGGGCGGCGGGACCAAGGTGAACAAGGTTTACGAGTACCACGACCCTCTGCCCCTGACAGCGCAGACGGAACACCACCCCAACTGATGAGCCTGCTTACCACACCGTCCCTCGCGCGCATGTTTCGTGTGTGCGGTTTTGTTGCCCTTCTTCTCCCCTCACTAGTGGTTGGTATGGAATGGACGGGATGAAGGGAAGGGAAGGGAAGATTACGGAGCTGGTGATATTACAGGTCCATGTTTCTTCCCGAATCGATACCTCAAGCAAGCGAGCCAAAGTCTGAGGTTGGTTTTGGCATGGCCTCGCTTAATCTGCACTATTGTTATTATTATCACGCACGGCATGATCGAAAGAGAGATGGGTATTCATACCCTAATGCAATTTCACAAGCGCTGGGGCTGCTGCCGAAGCCGAGATAGGCAGGCACGTTTTTCTTTCTTTCCATTCCTAAAGGATAGGAGGGATATTGAACTTATCTCTTCCATTTTTCATCTGGAAAGTCATTTCTGGGGATATCTCTTTTGCTCATTTCCTACTTTCTCTCCTTCGATATACTATCATATCATTCTTGTATATTATTTAGGATGTTGTTTCGGATGCAAGCAGTCGATGAATTCATTCATTAGTAAGCCCTTATTGGTCGTCACCGTTTCTCGTCTCTACCGGGCCTGGCTGAACGTTGCCAAGTCGGCGCGATAGCTCGTAAGGGGCGACTTACGTAGAACTATGTATGGAGAGTGTCGGTGGCGGTTGTGTGGTTTGGCTGGTTTGGTGTGTTTATTTGACGCCCAATCTAGATTCTTCACGGCCTTGGAGGCGGGGTATGCTGCCATTTGGGAATGTGACTCCGGAACTGGGCTCTGCATGAACGAGGGCGAACGAATGCCAATGAACGGCCTCGTCGAGGACTGACGGCTGCCAGACCGTGAGCTGGCTCTCCTCCAAGCTCCCTCTGCTCTGGTGCGCGCGCGCGCTCTCGGCTGGGACGGCCGAAGCACATTGGTTCACCTCCAGAACGAACTGGAGTGTTGAAGGAATTACGACCAGGGGGCAACGACTTGGAAAGTGAAGGGAACCAACAGAGAGCTCCACGTCAGAAAATAGCGTGACAGGCACGAGAAGGTCGTGGTGGAAACAAATGCCGATCGCTACCTATCAGGTCGCCGTCACCACCACCCCTGGACGGCCCAAAAGGGAAAGGGAGCGTTGAACCTAGCTAGACCCCTGGAAGGCATTCCAAGTCGTAGTAGTAGTGGTGTGTGGTCTGGCGGTACTGTTGCTGGTACTGTTGCTGGTACTGTAGTAGTGGTAGAGCCAAAAGGGGGGCAGCCTATTAGCGCTGGCTGCTGGTTGCTGATATCAAATTGGCAAAGCAGCAGCAGATTTGCGCAGATTTGCCCTGGCTGGCTGGGGCTTACCGGGGCCTGTACTGGCCCGTGCCCGTATTGGCCCTGGCCCGTACCTGACCTGACTCTACTGTATTCGTTCCGCACCAGTTCGTCCCAATTGTTTGTCCACCCAGTGCCCGCAATGCGTGCCCGCAACGCCCACCAGTCTAAATTCGACAACCGGCCCAAGGACAGACAATGGCATGCCAATGGATGGGCAGGATGATATGTGAAGCCAACCAAGCAATTTCACCCATCGTACCAATCCTCGGCCTTGGCTGGGCCTTCCCCTTGCTCAAGTCTGGTGGAACGTGTGCGATATAGTGATATGGAGTGTGCGATGGAGGCGTCACGACTCACTCACCAACACGGAGCACGCTGCACACTGCCCACCGCACGCTTTCTTCCTAGCCTTCTCGAACTTCTGAACCTTGCGCGTTGGCGCTGGCAATATTGAGGAACATGGTTGAACTGGGATCCCGGTCCGGCAGGGGTCTCGGTTCGGCCAATGGACACAGCTTCGGGTCCCTAGGTGATGATACCTACTAGGTAGGTGATATGATGGACGATACCTACTGTTGTGTTGTAGCTAGCGAGATAGGTCGTATGTCCAAACGCATCAAGGATCCATCCACCCCATACCATAAAAATGTACTTATGTATTGCCGAGCGCATAACCATCGACCTCATGGGAAAAGAGCTGAGTTGATCTTACACATTCTCACCACTACCGAGCATGTACGGAGAGCAGGAATGCTGCAGGAAACCTAGCAATCTTACCCTTGGGCTTGTCGTCGTCGGCGGGTTGGATCAAAGTGACATATGCACACTATCATTGGCTTGTCACCTTCCATACCATGATCTCTCCATAGCAACTTCAACTTCCTTGACCGTCAAGAGCGAGCGAACGAAGGCCCGACACGAAAATATACTTGCACTTGCGCTTGCACTTGCATACCATACCTCTACCAACCTACGTGCATGCATGCGTTAGGTATTGACATACCTTGCCTGCCACGTTGTCTATTTTCTTCTCCTTCTTTTTTATTCCACCTTTTTACTCTTGATAACTTCACCGTGTTCATTTGTTCTTTTTTCTTTTTCTTTTCGTTTCGCTGGACTTGCCTGCTTTTTTCCCTCCAGTTTGTTTCACGAGCCCTTGCGCCAATCCGAGGGGGATTCAAACAATTATTAAGTTGGAAAAGCTACGAAGCAGCGCACGTCCGGAGTGCTTACACACCTACCTACGACTTACAAGCAATGGCTCCATCCTCCTACGTCAAAGGCGTCTTGGAGGTGCGTCCCCACGCGACGAGGCTCGACACCACTGCCGATTATCATTCAACACTGCTCGATCAGACGCAAACAACAAAACGGGCAGCACGGACGACTCGAGATGCACCAGATCATTGCCGTTCTGCTTCGGCGGCCGCGGCCGAGACCAGCGACAGCATCACACGGCCGTGGACGGCAAAGAGACCCGGGAGCAGCAGGTCGATGAAATCCTTCATGAAGCCTAATACCCGCAGAAGCCAAGACGAAAATGCGCCTTGCCCTTTCCCACCTCCTCCTGCCGATTACATAAACTCCATTGGGGCCTATATCGAAATATCGACCCAGGAACTGGAAGAATTCAAAGCGTTGCCGGCGACTATCAAACGCAAGGTTAGTGGTTCCTCTTTCTCTCCGTCGCCTGAATTTGGATCGTCGTCTCTATTTTTTCCTTCCCTTTTTGTATCTCTTCCTATCTGCTCCATTCCTTGGGGCCGATCCAATTCGCGCTCGAACCCTTCGGGCATTCATTCCTTGCCTTCCCTTTCCATGCTGGACATTGTAAGGCCAAGAATGATGGCAGAGAAACAGAAAGGCTATGTTTTATACAAGCTTATACTACTTGGCTTTTCCTCTCGGAGCAACACCACCCAAAGCTACGGTCTTGTACTACGGGCTACTTTCGCACTTAATCCTACCTACCGGCACTACTACAGCTAGTTGCGATTTTGACTACTGTATGTACATGCCTGCCTGTACCTTAAGTGAGGTATATCCAAGGTCAAGGTACTTACAGGTCAGATTGAGTCTCATCGAAGCCCCAACTGGAAGTTACAGTATGTACGCAAGTACGTTGTAGTCGGGTCGGCGATCGTTCAATGTCGGTCAGTCGGCAAACACCCAGCAGCACTGTTGGCCATGAGAAAGCTCCATCTCTGAAACGATAGCTTCGTCTGCCTTCTGTCTGCATGCATGATGAGGTTTCTTTCTGTCCCGTCTGCCGCCTCCAAGCTCCAAGTATCTCTCTCTTGCCAAATGCGGGCTCAGGGATTCCCTTACCCAAGTGCTACCCAGCCTATTTATCCCGCTTATTCTCTCGCCTACCACCACCACCACCACCACTACCACTACCACCAACCGCTGCATGCAAGCATGCAAGGACATGCGTAGTAGTGAGCAGTGATGCGTGTGGTATGTGCTATGCTAAGTGCTAGGAGGAGGTAGGAGGTGGGAAGTAGCGGTAGCGGTGCGCGGCGATCAAGTCTGGTCCATGCGAGAAAGCTGCGACCTCCCTAGTGCTGCTGCTGTCGATAGTAGCGCAACTATGGGCTGAACGCTTTGGGCATCGCAAGTTGCGAAGTTGGCTGTCTCCTAGCCAGGCTCCCAGGCTCCCAGGAGCGATCAGATGGGTGTGATGTATTCCGATCAGTCTATTGATGGATTGATTGATGTATGTCATGCCAGTCCTATCACTGGTACCTGAAGTACACACACACACGCACACGCACACACACATGGATTTAACCCCCCAGGACCCTAATGCAAGGTCCCACGCTATGCAGGCGTCTCAGTATTCATTCATTCATTCACTCACGCACACCTTACATTCATTCACTGGCGGCCCTTCCCCTACATTTACATTACATGCCTACTCCCTCTCCCTCTTTCCCTCTGTCGCGCTAATTCTGTGCTTGACTTGCTTCTTTTCTCTCTTTCGTGTCTGAAACTGTGGCATTCTTCCCGTCTATACTGTTTATTTATAAACTGCATCGAAGCAACTGCATTTTTCTTTGCTTTGCCCACTTCAGCTGCTGCCCTTCCCGTCCCTCGCATCATCCGCTAAGACTTGCTTCTCATTAGTACTTCACGACGTCTGAGCAGCTACAACTAGTGCAGTGGACGTCAGCTCTGCACAGCAACAGCTCCACTAACAACAATAATACCACCTCTAATGCTGCCGAACTGTTGTTGTTGAATGAGAAGGCCCAGCCAGACCAAAGTAGCCGCGCTGCTGGCAACCAGGTTAATAGCCGGTCAAGTCCGTTAAACCAGCCCGCTACTAATGCAGCTTCGGTGGATCGCTTGCCGCTGAACCACTCTTCCCGGCCTCGACAACAGGATACTCTTACGAGAGAGGAGCAAGTGGCATTGGCCAGGCAGTTGCGGGAGAGTGTCATCCTAGACGCTGCCACCGAAGCCCTGTCCAAAGCTGGTCACCGCCAAGTGAGGCGCCTGAGCCCGCCGGTCGAGACTCCCACCCTGTCTTCCGGCCGCCCCAGCATGGATTCCCGTGCCAGTGACCTGCAAGACCCTCCAGCCCACCAAGTAGCTGCTCGAAATTCCTTCTACGACAGCTTCCGGTGGCTTGAGGAAGATGAGGATCTGGATTTAAGCCTTCATATCGACGACTACCACGCCAACGCTCCCAGGGACACCATGCCGACCCCTCCCAAAGAGCGCCGGCCTTCCATTCGCCGTCGCCTGTCCTTGAACAAAAACCCGTTTGGGAAGTTGCCGGGCTCGTTGAGTCGGCCTGGCACGAAGGATATGAATCGGGCACCATCTTTCTCGACCGCAGCTGCCGATCAGCAAACCCAGCAGAGCCGAAGAAAGTCCCGGGCGCTGTCTCTCATTACACCGAGGCAGGCTTCGCATGTGTCGATGGCCTCTTTCGACTCTGCTGCAGCACATTACCAGGATCCCGAGGCCCGACTGAAGCTGCGTGCGTATTTATCATCACCTCAAAAGTTTGACGAGGCCGTCCAGTTTGGATTCCCTGCCAACGATGTCGGCCAAGGCCAAAGCCACCCCAGGACATATTCGGAACCGCTGCAACGAAAACGAGGCCATTCACGGCGGAGACTCTCGGACGATTCGGAGAAGCTCAAGACATTCCTTTCGGACGACCGCTCCTCCATTTACAGTGATGAAATGTCCACAGCAGATCCAGACACGCCCATGACGCCCCATTCGCCGGAGAAGGAGAAACATGCGACCAAGAACGCCGGCTCTCGTCATGATGCTCCGCCGACAAGGGATTCGGAGAGCTCGTTGCAAGCACAATCGGACTCACGTGAGATGACGTTGCGAATGACGCTTACCCGACCCGACTTGCGGGCGTCGGAGGACCAGATATATGGCTGGCAGAGAAACGTACAGCCGCGTGCCGGTGCCGGTGCCGGTGCCGGTAGACCTTCACACTCATCCCCACGTGGCGATGGTGCCGCCTCGGGCCAGGCACCTTGCACGACAGATGCCAAGTCCAAGGCCGATTACGAGAGATTCTTCAGCGAACTCGACGAGTCGTCGGGCCCGGTTTACGAAGGCGGCGTTATGAAACGCTTCTGGCACCGAGTCACTCGAACGTGAGAATGGAGGTTTCCGTTCTCCATTATACGTCGACGGACGAATACTACATCAAAAGCCGACATGGCGAGCGAATAAGAGGTGGTTTTACCATTTTTCATATGTATAATATTTCCCCCTCCCCCGAGGCGGGTTTCGTTTAGGGGCATTTTCCTCGCTGTCAAGCAATCAATACCGCTGGCATTGTGCCGTGTGTCACTAAGATATCATTTGGAATTCATGGGCGTAACGGGATGCATTGATCATGGCTACGGCGTTGGTGCTGGGAGAAGGTGAAATCAATGGTTCGGTTCAGAACCAGGTCATAGAGTTGCTAAACATTTCGGATCCTGGGTCATGCGAGCCAAGGATCAACAATCAACAATCAACCCAAAACCCTTGCTTATTTTATCTTGATGGTCCTATGATCTGATATGCGTTGCTGGCCGATTGCGGGCGGCGGTCAAGAGGAGGGCTGATGCTTGATCGACATATGACGCCCGGTTCGAGAGCCAACAAGCAAGGTTACGATAGATCTGTCAGTGGTTATTCATCGTCCAACACTCTCGTTTTTCTCACTGGTACCACTACATTCTGGCGACTGTTGTTGGCTGCTAAACCCCCGCTTGCCAAAGGCAGCACCGGATCCTCTGCCTTCCCTTCCCATTACGTTACTGCAGGTACATACCCTGCCAGCGTTCCCTCGTGGACCCCTCGTTTTCTTTTAGTGGACGCTAGGGTTCCCATGCCACGGCTCATGGGAGGGGGTCCGTTTTCGCAGTGACGATGATTGGTTTAAACCTGACAGCTATTGTTAAGCGAGCCATTAGCAGCAGCATGCAGCAGCATCCGAGCGCGTTATCAGAGAGAGGCTCTTCTCTTCTTCCAGCATCATGATCCCTTGAGAGAGGAGTCAGAGAAAAGAGGAAGCGACTGACTGACTGGCTGGCTGACTCGATGGACGACGACTTGGAACACTGGACAGCACAGTCCCTCTGCCTCGATATGTTGGCCGGACTATCATACACGTTTCAGCGCGGACTTTGACAGCTTGTGTAACGATAGTACAGCGTGTACATACCTACACCTGTCCTCTGAATCAATCAATCAATCAATCAATCAATCAATAATTGCCGGGATGGTTATCGCATTGCGCCATGGCTTCAGCTGCCAGAAGAATCGATGAGACATGGATGGTAGCAGTCGGCGTGTTAGTAGTAGGCGTTAAGAGAATGCGAGGAAGGATGCCGGGTCCCCGTTTTTCTCCATATTCTTCTTTTCCTTTGACACCCACGCTGCCACGCCCGATCGGCGGTACGCCGATTCGAAGTTGAAGGAACCTGATCCTTTCCATCCGATCCACCGTCCTGTCTTTTCTGGCTTGCCCGCATAGCGCATGGCTACCTAACCAAGGCGGACCGGAGGATCCATGCTACATACTCCTCTTCCTCCTCTTCCTCCTACATGTATGTATGTATGTATGTGCTGTGCTATATGTATGTGTGTACGCAGCAGCAGCAGCACCACCACCACCACCACAACAACAAAACACATGTGGTAGCTTTTCTCGACGCGACGATAGGTTCTTCGGTTGATTTCCCCATATTAATTGCATGTCCACCGAGCCTGTAGGAAGAGAGAAAGAGACAGACACAGACACACACGATACGAAAAAGTTATCTTCTGCAGTGCGCGCGCGGGGATAAAGGATGGGACTACTGCAAACTAACACACGACTGCATGTCTCAGGAGAGACAAGACATGCATATGCCATTGACGTTCTTCTCTCTGTTTCTTTTCGAATGGCGGCGACACTGTGTCTTTAAACTGGTGGTGGCGACGTAGAGACGACGCTGTCTCCTGCTTCCTTCCTCTTCCCTGCATATCGCATCGAAGAAGATGGACGGACAGCCGGGACATACATACACTTCCCATGGTACCCGGCTCGACGGTTCTACAGCCGTCGCCGGGCCTTTGCCTTAATTGACTTGCCTGCGTATGTATATGCACTTGATGCAGAACCCGAAGGTTGCATCGAATGCTGCGAGAAGAGTCCAATTCAGTTCAGCCTCAATAAACCTTCAATCACGTTACTTTCGCTTCACTGAGCACAGGTATCGCCGTTTTCATGTCGAGAAGAGAAGAGAGAGAGAGGGAACAACTAAATGCACATCATAGCGGTCGGAGCGATACTACAATGTGATGCAGATATGGTGTTGAACTGTAAGCACTTGTGTAAGGAGGAGCCCTTGCATTGACACATATAGCTGAGGCTCTTATTATAACATAACGGTGTAGATCGTAGCCCAGTTCCCCCTCCCAATCCGCCCATCTCGTCAGACACACGTACTTATATGTCATGTGTTTCCAATACCACTCCCTGCACGAGATGCATCAGGCCTTGGATGCTCAGCTACAGCTAGCTAGTCACTGGCCATCAATGTTTGTATGCCTTGTACCCCTCGTGAGGGTGAGGGTGAGCATTTAGCTCTCCCGAACTTACATGTTTACTTCTTTCTCGGTTATAGTTGCATGTGCCTTGCTCCTCCTTTGCATGCTACATGCAAGCCACCATATGTCGACACATATATTACCACGCTAGGTAGGTATATATCCTCTTCACTATAGCACGCCACGCGGCGGACAGGACCACCCCTTTAGAGGTAGCGCCAACATGATAGCATCGCAATCTATTGTGGTGCAGTTTGAATTTCCATACCATATACGCAGGCATATGTTAATAGGAAACTCTTAGGACACAGACGAGAATATACAGATTGAAGAGATAAGCATATTTGTTTTCATGGCAAAGTCGTCGTCGCAACATCTGCCCTGCCCGCCTTCCCTTGCCCAGAAGCGCCAAACAAACATCACCGTCATCCCACCGTGCTGCTCTAATTTGTAATACAAAAATAAATGAGATGTCCATTCCTGTGCCAGTCCCCCGCCTCCCTTTCCTACGCCTTCCGGAGACAAACCACCACAATAAGCAGCACATAGCCTTGTGGTAGGTACACACTTACATAGATATAGGGGTATACGTCTCTCCCTCTCTCTGTGTACACAACGCACACAAGAGATAACCATATAGAACACAAACACCTATACTATGTGCCGGGAAATACAACCCTCCTCGCCCTCATCCTCCACCGTTGACTAGCTGCCTCTTCAAACCTCCTCGTCGCTGTCATCGCCCAGGAGCTCGCCCTCGTCCTCATCCACGATGGCGTAGTCGCTCCGCCCGCGCGCGAAGCTATCGCGCGTCGTGAACCTCCGGGGCGCCCCGCCGCCGCTACCCCGCAACCAGCTGTAGGCGCCGCCACCGGAGTCACCGCGGCCCGAGACCCGCCCGATGAACGAGCTCGCGCTGCGCCAGAGGCTCGACGCCAGCAGCGGCAGCGCGCCCACCACCGCTACCGCCGCCGACAAGGCGATGACGGGGTACTTGACCCACGGCGCCTCGTGGTCGAAGCTGTTCTGCTCGCCCAACCGGATCTGCCCGAACTTGCTCTGCCAGTTGTTGTACACCCACCAGCCCGCCGCCGCCGCGAGGCCGATGGGGATGATGACGGCGAAGAAGATGGCCACGCCCGACACCCCGTGCGCCCTCTCAAACTCCTCCTCGTGGCCGGGGCAAACTTGAGGGTCGCCCTGTTTGTCTAATTCTACACCACCACGACAGGTAGTGAGAGGAATGCGTCGGTATTGTGCCGCCTCATAGAACTCTGTGGCGTTGGGGTTTTCTTTGCAGTACTGCTCAAGACTAATGTGTTCAAGTCCGTCCACTTTGGCGCATTGCTTATGGGCGTCCATCTCGTAGTTGTAGTCGCTGGAAACTGTCAGCTTATAACACACGATATCCCGGAAGGATCAAAACTTACCACTCAAAATCCCGCCGAGTGCAGGCGCAGGTCTCGGAACTGTAGGTGTGATGCAATGTTTGCTCGTTGAAACATTGTCTGTCCGGCTTCTTGCGCAGATACTGCGTTTTATGGCCGAAAAGACAGCCATCAGGTTGAGTGGGGTGTGCAGGTGTCCATATATTATAATCTGACTTGTCTAGGTCATCGTCTATGCGGCAGGCCTTGTCAGTCAGTCCAGTGAAGTCCATATTGATGGTTAGCAGTTGGTCCCCTTGGTGACCCCACAGCAAAACGTTTCGCGAGGAGCCGGCACGGAGGGTTGTCATGTCGTTGATAACAGTCTCTTTGTCAGAAAACTGGTGCTCCACCCAAGTCTTTCCTTCGTCGATTGTGTACGAGACCGTCTTCGTCCGGGTTTCACGCTGGGCCAGGACGATTGTAGACCCCTGATCGCCGAAGGTCCAAATCCAACGTCCTTTCTTCACCATCTTCCAGCTAATGCCGGCATCGGTAGTCATGAACGTGTCTGCGTCCTTAGCCTCTCCCAGGATCGGGCCAACGTTGCCCCAACCAAACATAATGCCAACAGCTGACTCGGACGAGTACGTCTTCTTATGATCAAGTCGCTCGGTGTAGCCATGGATGTGCAGGGCACAGTTCTCATTGCCCTTATCACTTGGGGAGCACGCGAAGGCCTTGCCGTCAAGATCCTTTTTCGGCGGTGGAAGGAATGACCATTCCGCGCCGTCGCTGTGGCTGATTTTCGTCTGCAGCCGCTTCCCCTCGGACGAGTCACCGTTCTGGTTTTGGACGACATTGACCAGCACGACACCCTGCAAGCCCAACATCTTCTCGAAATCCACAAAGTAGTTCTGGTCGCAGTTGACACCAGAAACGCTCATTACGTAAGACGTTCCGTTCGAGTTACTCTTGAGAATCGAGCCAAATTTTCGGTGCTTCGCGTCCTGGGTTTCAACAAAGAGGTTGACCGCATGTGTCGAACTGTCCAAGACAGTATATGCATGCTGGTGAGGAACTTCAAACCCATATGGAAATTTAGCCTCTGCGAATTTCTTTCCATCCACACTAGCTGATGCCATGAGCGTCTTTGCGGTCTGGTTTTCGCTTGCCACAACGATAAATTCCGCCATGGTAGCAAACTCCTTGACGTTCTCCTGCCGAACCTCTTGTTTAAACTCGAAAGCGTCGTCACTCCAAACGAGCTGATTGGGAGTGGCCGGGTCGTTGTTCTCCTGGGCTTTTTTGATGCAAATCATCTCTTTTGGGTTCCCGCGACCAAAATTCTGGTACGCTTTAATGCCCGTGAATTCGCATTTCTTGACAAATCGGGCTACAGTTACCCACTGGTCGCCACGATCGAAAGAAACGGATGCTTCAAGATGGCAATGGTCCTTCTCACCCGAAGGACACTTCAGACCGTGCCAAATCAGCCAGTTCTTGTTGTCAGGATGAAAAGCGAGGGGAGGTCTTGCGTCCTTGCTCAAGTCCGGAGGAGTAGGGGCTTTGAAGTCGTTGAAGGTCACACCCCAGTCAAGTGTGTAGATGATTTCGTCTTTGTGGCCAATGAAGAAGACCATTTCCTTCACGTACGGGTGGCCCGTAATGGACCATACGTCAGCATCTTTGAGCCTTTTGGGGGTTTCCCACGTCTTGCCATGGTTGTGGGTAATCATGATGGGCCCGCCTTTGCCGGTGCTGGCCTTGTATGGCCTCATGATAATAGTCTCGTCTTTGTTTTGACTGCCGTCACCCCGCTCGAGATAGTGCTTGTCGAACTTGTCAAAGTCTCCCTTGATGGCGACTTGAGTGTTGGCGATTTTCCCGCTGGCTGGTGGGCCGGATGGGCTTGAGGTTGCGTCGGAGCACTTCCGTTCCACGGTATCGTCTTTCTGCGCACCGCTCTTGCGCTTGCAATCATTGCCGGGGATGAGGCGCCAACCAGATGAGCCTTTAAACGTCTCGTCCGGGTCGTCCTTCTTGCAGGCACCCTCGGGGGAAACCACGGGGCCAGCCGGGACACATTTCCCATCCTTGTCCCTGACGAAATTGAAGTCGCACTCAAAATCGGCGTCGGCGCATTCGCAGATTTCGGGTTCAGGGAGCGGCATCTTGAATTCCTTCTTGATGAAACATTCAGCATCCTTCTTGCGCCTGTGGAATTTCTGCTTGTGGCCCATGACGCATGTTGGCTCGTTCTTGTCGTTCTTGCGTGCGTACCATTCCTCCATGTCGCCTTCCTTGCAAGTACCCTCGTGCATGCCCTCGAAGTCGATAGCAAAGATATGGTATTTGGGCGAAGACTTGGACCCAGACTCCCCAGTGAGTATGAATTTGAGACTGGTAGAGTCTTGCGTTGTAGTCAGGAAGAATGGCCTGATCTTACGCTTGTCTGGTAGCGGAAGAGTCTTCCAGTCCTTTCCATGGTTCAGTGAGTACTTGACCTCGCCAACATCATCCTCCTGGCTGTCATGCACAGCGAGGAGAATGGACCCCTGGTCGCCGAATTCATACTTGTGCGGGCCTTTCGGACCTTTGATCCACGTCTTTCCGGCATCGTCAGATACGTAGAGACTAGCTTCTTTCAAGTAGTCACCGAGATACTTCCCTTCATTGCCGTTGCCCATGACAAGTCCTGGAGCAGGACTTGAGAAGATACGACCGACATTGTTCGGCTCTGTCACCGAATGAAGGTGGAGCTCATTGTCGCCTTCTTTCACAGACTCGAAGGTTCGCCCGTCGTCAAAGGTTATTTTGGTTGACAGTTCCTTCTTGGCCGAACGATCCTTCTCGACCTTCTTCCAGTTGTGAACCTGGTTTACCATGAAGATTCCCTGAATCCCGGAGATCTTCTCGAAATCCACATGACCACGAGCATTACGGTTCGTGTGCTCCATATTCTTTGTGAAATAGGTACCGTTGGAGTTGCTGGTAAGCATGACACCGACCGGGTTGCCCGGACGTCCGGTCATAACATCGATTTGGATGCTGTAATTGGTGCCCTCGAGGACGGTGTATGCCCCCTGGTTGAGAGTGTGATCAGATGGGAAGATGGCTCGGTGCCACTTCTCAGTGTCGTCAGTGACGTACAAAGCCATCTCGTCGGTACCCTTAGCATTGGTGGCAACAAGTAGGTGCTTTTTCACGACTGCCAGGTTGGCAATGCCACGCACGACATTTGAGCCATCTATCTTTGGTTCAAACTCTTGGACGACACCATCAGAAGCACCATCGTGAGCGTTTGCGCTGAAATAGTTGTCGGATATGAGAAGGCGGCTATCCTGGTGGAAAAAGGAGAATTCGCCCATGACATTGCAGAGAATCCTGGATTTGTCATGGTCCGCGCTCGTGGTAGAGAATAGATCTGTCGACTTGGCCCACCAACAGTCCTTGATGCCGGCGCGAAGAAACTTGGCGTCGGTCTTGAATCCATCCGTGGTATACATGGCCAGCTCGTCGCAGAAAATAGCCGGGCAGTCCATGGCGTGAAAGAGGATGCGATCCGGGTCCGTAGCATGGAATCTGAGCCAATCGCCGCGGTAATCGACGCGGCTCAGCTTGGAATCGGTGAAAAAAGTATCCCATGTCTTCCCCCGGTCGTGTGTTTTCCAGTGGGTGCTGCCTGTGGTCAGAACGTAGGCTCGGGTCGGGTCGAATTCGTGCATGACCAGAGCGTAGGCCTTGCCGTCGCCAATCTCGTCGACCTTGGTCCATTTCGCGCCGGCGTCGGTCGAACGGTGAATGGAGCCGGTTTCCCGGTCTTGGAAGAGCACGGTATCGGAGCCCTTGAAGTAGTTTATGTTGATTGGGCTGTGTTCGAAGTCGGTGACGACTATGGCGGGTTCGTCCTTGGCCTCGGCGGCCGGCACCAACAGGATCTGCACCAAGCAGGCGGCCAGAAGGTAGGAAAAGGCCGTCCGCCATATCCGGCGTCCCGGCACCGGCAGAGCTCTGCTGACTGCCCTCATTATCGCGTACTAATATTCGGAGATGCGGTGATCATATCAAGTCGGAGGAAGCTTCAAGCTTCGGTGGCCGATGGGGGATGGGATATCGTCGATCTGGGACAAACTATGCGAGTTGTCGTCAGCTGCGAAGGTACGGCGTAGTAGGTCCGTGATGTAAAGAATGATGTAGGTGGTTGCAGGGAGAGATGATGATGAAGAAGAAGCCGGAAGGATTATCTTGGCCTTGGCCAGAAAACAATGGAAGTATAGAAAGTGTCGTGTTTCAATCTTATGGGTTCATTGCCTCACTCGCTCATACATAGCTATCTTTCAATTGTACCTAGTCCCAAATCCCAGTCGCGACACAGTGGCATAACCCACCCGCAAAGTAAAAGCAGTCTCAGCTCTTGCTCCTGGGCATGCGCAACGGCCCACTCCTTTTCCGTGCAATGCGCTTGCGGCTTGCGTACTGCGTACCTCCAGTAGGTACAGTAGGTGCATAATGTAGCAGTAGACGGCTACAGTAGGTTAGGAGGTCTAGGTTAGGTAGTATTTCTAGGCAGAAACCTAGCGTGCTAGGTACATGGACTCAGCTAGAGTTAGCGCGTGTTTGGTCTTCCCGTGCTGGCCGGGCTTTGATTCCCTCACCAATGTTATTCGTCATGTTACGTCTTACATTGTACAGCCCGGAGGTGTCAGAGGCGGGGGTATTCCGAATTATCAATAGAAGGAATTCACTACATGCGAACAAGCACAGCGTGTTCTTTGTTGCGCCTGGCTTCCACTATTAACATCAATTGATTGACAGGTGGTTTAGCATCAACAGCTCAGGGAGTCAACCATGTCGTCATTCAAACCCCAGGTCTAAAGTAACAGAAGTTGGTGGACCCCACCTGCCACCATCAACGAGCATCCAACACATGTCAGAGGTGAGGTACCTGGCTCCCGACTCTTACGAGCTACATACATACAACAAACAGCCCAGGGGCACATGAACCAACCCAACATGACGGTAGCTGTCTAATACCAGCTCTTCCAATTCCTGAAGTATTGACGATCGGACTACTGTAGTCCTGCGCATCCGCTGTATAAGGCCCGTCTTATCCACAAAGAGATCCATTGTTCTGCATAACATGTTTATAGATTAAGCTCTGCCCAGACTATATCGATCTCGATCAAGATAAACAGACAGCTAGCTGGCCCAACAGATTGCCATATACCATGTAGCATAAACATTTGGCAAAACAGTGTGTTGCATTGGCGGATGATGAGCTTCTCCGAGCTATCCACATAGCGCGAATCTGGCCAGACTGACAGGGATGGCTGAGGCTTGTTCTCATGCAGATGCTCCCTCAACACCAATGCCACCAACTTCACCGGCCAATTGCGTCTCCGACTCGTTCATGGCGTCTATACTCTCTTGGACGCCCAGCCAGTCGCAAAGATGGCGACCCGCATGCACAACTTTCCAAAACGCGTCTTCCCCGGCCAGCGCCCACTCGTCGTAGTCTCCCAGCACCACCGTCTCGGCCCATTCCAACAGGAGCGCCATGGTCTGGGCCGCCTCGCGCTCCACGTTTAGCACGTCCAGCCGGTCGCGCTGCGAGCCCATCCAGAGCTGGTTGCAGATGATGCTGATGTTCTTCAGCAACGAGCTGGACGGCTGGGGGATCTGGCGGGTTGTGCTGTCGCCCTGTTGCTGTTGCTGACGGTGGCTAGGGCTGCCCGCGTGGCTGCTGGTGTTGTTATTGTTGCTGTCGATGTTGTCATTAAGCAGAGTACTGGGCGTTGTGGGAAGGACAGAGCAACTATCACGCGCGCGGCGATTGACATCAAGGGCGCCGAGGTAGGTACTTGTAGCCCGCAGACAGATTTCGTGGATTCTCCCAATGGCGATATACACTTGGGGTATTTGGTTAGAATCTCTGCTTCCATGGCTTGCTGCGCTGGCGATGGAGCTGCGGCTGGTGCCTGGTGTATAAGTTGCCGGCTGTTGGTCACCAGGCGGACCATCACAATCCATCTGGTAGCCCATATTAGCCTCAGGCCTATGCGATGAGAGACGGTGCGACAGCGGTGAAGGTCTGTAAGGCGGTGATTGCCAAGCGTACTGTAGAGTAGATCGACACTCTGCAGAAAGTTGTTGTGTTGGTCGAAATGTGGTTGGAGAACAGGCACTAGCAACCCAGTTTGGTGTGTCCTGCCTAGGGAATCGGCCTTGTGTAGTGTTGTCCGGGCCTTGTTGTAAGAAATCATCGTGCCCCTGAACTCGGATGCCCTGCTCAGTGGCAACTGTGGTTCGAACACCCTGCGCTTCCCAGCAACTCAGCTTATGTTCGACATTCGGGGAAGCTCTGGGGGCTGGGGGCCCGGCATGGCGAGGGCTGATGTCCTCTCTCTGCTGATAGATGAATTCACTTGGCGACTTAGTAGCCTGCATCTTGTTCATAACTCGGGTTTGATTGCTGGGATGAGTATCTCGGGCGAGAGATGCTGAGAAGGCAACCAATTCTACTTCGCTCTCTGTATCTTGACTTGCCTTATGCCGGTATAAGAAAGAGGCGGTTGATAGGATGGCGGCCTTACATTCAATTCGTTTGCAGAAATACAAGGAACACTGGAGATATTTCAGATGAACAGGGTCTCTTTCATTTCGTATGTCTCACCATCTATTTGGGGTATGCTCTAAAGGGCCCAAATCACAAGTCTTCCATCCACTCCGCTGGCTTTTGTTCATGTTAGCATTTTGAAACAAGATAAGCAGCGGTCAAACTTACTGCTAAACTGGGTAACGTTGCCGCCATTAGACTCGTATGCTCGCACAGTCGAAATGGTGTTCTGATGGACAGTCTTCAGCTGTGTGTCGTCCTTTGCTTTACCCTTGAGATCCATCTGTTTGAACATGTTCAAAGCGGATTCTTCGCGCTCGTCGCCGCCCAATCCAGGCCTACCCTTCGACTCCAGGGTACCGCTCAGTTGCCACCCTGATGCATCACCCTGGAAACGGAAGGCCTCGCAGTCGTAACCGGCGGCTACGATCTCGCTCTCCGAAGACCAGATCAGACTCATGAACGGCAAAAGCTGCGTGTTGATGCTGATGACAGCACGGGGTGGCTGCTCCGGGGCGGTAGGATAGACAACCGTAATGCTGCTGTCATGCGCGGCAAAGGCTAGAGCATCACCGCTTGGAGAGAAAGCGACAGAGTGGATCCAACCAGCCGAATTGTTCATGAATTCGCCGCAGACGGTGTTGAAAGGCAAACGCTCGCCCCAAACACTGGGATCCGGACGCGCATCGACACCCTTGATGAAGCTGGAGAAAACTCTAGCATGGGCATCGGTGGATCCGGCAGCCAACAAAACACCGTTGGGGTGCCAGGAGACAGTGGTGATGGTACTTCGGATCGGCTTCTTCAGGTGCTTAGAAACCCACCAGTCGTTCTCTTCCTCGAAGTAGCAGACAGCAATGACCCGGTCTCCCGATCCAACGGCAAACTTGGTCTCGGACGGCGACCATCGAACGAAAGTGGCGGCTCGGGCGATTCGAAGCAGGACCAGTGTGGGCTTGTAGCCTGTAGGGGAAGGCTCCCAAACGAGGGCATTTCGATCTGTTGCATTGTCAGAACTGTTGTGACAGGGCCAGTGAATACATGCAGTGCGCACCCTGAGAACAAGTAACGATGCGGCCGCTGCTGGGCGCAATGTCGACTCCCGTAATGGTCTTATCGTGTCCCTTCAGCTCGTCCTTGAGCTTGAAGGCCCCTCCAACCTTTCCGTAGAGCTCGACAGCCGAGTCCTTGGCGACTGCAAGGATCTGGCGGTCCGCAGAGAAGGAATGGTCGGCAATCGGCCGGTGGAATAGATGGTGAACTTCGGGGCCTGGCATCGTGAAAGTGTGATAGGAGTAGCTCTCAACTATCACTTCGTGGAGTAGGTATTGATTATCGGGTTGTCAGGTCGGAGCTTTAGGGGGAGGATGTACGGTACGTAAGTCGGGCGCAGCTCAGGGTGAAGTGAAGCGACTCCAGTCGCGTAATTGGCGGGGTGGTCTCCAAATCCCAAATGTGGCGGTAGCGCTTGCCGTTGTGGCTTAGGCGCCAAAGCTCATAATCCCCATCCCCATACCTAGGACGGAAGCTACTATCAAAAATCCGCCTGCTTGAGCTTGAATAGTTCATCTTGTAATGTGATAGTCGCGTGCCCAGTCAGCGTAGAGCCATTGGTAGTGTTTCGATTGTTCATTCATACTCATATTGCGCGATACTTTGAAAACCTTGCGCGCTTTTCAGTATCAGTGACGAGTTGTGCACCTCTTCGTGGTCGACTACTTCCTTCTCTCAACATGGCCGCTCGACCGCCAGCTTCGAAGGCTGGAGGGGCAAAGGCACAGGCACCGATTCCGCCCAACCAAACGTAAGTCACCAAGTCGAGTTCGCCGGCGCCCTACGCATGGAAAGCTTCTCTGACAAAATGTATTAGATTATATGTTACGAACCTCCCGTCCGCCAAGATCCAGAAGGACGACCTGAAGACGGCTCTCTACATGTTATTCTCGACCTATGGTCCAGTCCTCGATGTGGTCGCGCTCAAGACGACGAAGATGCGCGGTCAAGCCCACATAGTGTTTCGCGACATGCAAGCAGCTACGCAGGCTATGCGGGCCTTGGAAGGTTTCAGCTTCCTCGGAAAGGAGCTTGTACGTTTCATTCCGTTCCCTATCTCGATCATCATCAAGTGAATTGTGCTAACACAAGCACAAATAGAGAATTGCCTACGCCAAGACAAAGTCAGACACAGTGGCAAAGCTCGACGGAACATACAAGATGCCCGGGTCTGCTGCTGCCAACGTTGAGATGTCTGAAGTCCAACAGAGTATCTTCAACGCTCCCGCACCAGGATCCGCTGCTGCCACGGCACCCGCACAGCCTCGCGGTTTACCCGCGAGACCCCCGATTTCGGAGACCTCAAAAGACACATCTGGAGTTGATGGCCGCGGACAAAAGCGCACGCGAGACGAGGAGGAAGAAGAGGACGGCAGCGACTCGGACGTTGCCATGGAGGAGGATAGCGATGATGAGTGAACTGGCTCGAAGACATGATACCCACAAGAGACGATGGCGTTCACGATGAAACTCGACGACACAGCAGAAAAGAACTCTGGTCACTCCCGAGAAGATGCGGATTACAGATTTGGCTGAGGTGATTCAAGCCTTGTTAGTTAAAGCCATTTCTTTTGGGACCCATAGACCAACGCATCCGCCAACCAGGCCCAGCCAGACCATAAGGTAGTCTTCCTTTGAGCAGTCGAAACCTGCCATGGCATCGCTGAGGAGACATGGGTGGACGAAAAACGAAGGCACTCCCGTTAAAGGGTGATGCTGTGGAGCCAACAATTAGCCTCAAGGTAGATCAATAGACTCCTAGGATGAGGAAGAGCCTGACGTTGACTCAGTTTGCAGCTAAATTAAATTCGAAAACGACTTACATCTGCTGAGATACCACCTATGCTCCCTGTTCGTCGGAGAGAGTCCTTGTACTGGTCAGGTACCAAGCGCCTGAAAACGGTGTCGACATCGAAGGCAGCCTCATCCCCCGGCAAATCATGCAGGCTGAACCAGAGGCATGGCGCACGATATGATGGATGATAGTGAATCTCGTATCGGACGTGTCCATAGTTGCCTTTGAGAGGTTGCTTAATGAGTTCCTGCACGGGTTGTTGAGCTTTGTGGTCCATGTATTAGGAGTGATCTCTGTGTCCTTTACCTGGTCATCCTCCTCGCTGTCCATGGCAATATCATCCGCCATTTCCTCATTGTCCACTGCTTCGGTCATGGTGAAACTGTTCAAGGTCGCCTCAAGATCGGCCAAATTTGCGGTATCTTCTAGTGGCCGGGAGATTTGGACAAAGGTTGCATAGCCCAAATCCGACCCAAACGACATGTCCAAACCACTGTGTACGCCTAGCCTCCATTGCCGCCGCAGAGGACCAAGCCGGGCCTGGCAGTACTTTCTGTCAAGAAAATGGCAAGCTTCAGCAAATTCCTCCTTTTCGAGAAAGGGGTAATTTCGACATGTCGACCGATGCTCAGTCCCGTGACTCATCGTCCAGTTGATTTACAATATGGCGGGATTTGTGGTGGAAGGCAGACCTGTGAGGTTTGACTGCAACCTGATGTTAGTGCTATTCGCCATGCATATGACCAATATATCTCACTCAAGACGACTGTTGGGTAGCTTTGTAGGGTTGTAAATCTCAATTATTCATGGGAAGTGAGCGCTTGTTTTCCGACAATAACGTTGTCCGCCGAACTTGATATGTGTAATTTATCGGTATGTGGTTTCACAGCCGGCTGCTATCAAGTAATTCCCTACTCAAACGGGCAACTTAGTGATAGAAGTGGTGGTTTCAATGCTTGACAGTGTAATTTTGGAATCAGGCAGTGTGAGCTGGAGTATGCCTACGGGCGGGCTTAGAGAACTACGGGCTACTTTTTAGGTACATCTTTAGGTAAAGTCGCAATTGGTGTGAAAACATGTTTGGTGGATTGAATTGGCTCTGGACTTTCTGCCCTTCAACCATCTGGCTAGGATCTGGGGCACTCATTTTACAGCGTACATGTATTATAAGCCTCAAATATGTCTTTAGCGGACATCCAATCAGTTGGACTTGTGAAAAGAAGAGCCTACATACCTAGTTTTATATCTACATATATGGAAGCAATCAAAGTGCACATTGCAGGTAGTTGGACATCTAGGTACTACTACATGGAATGCCTTTCCATCCTGGGGGTCGGCCGGCGGCGTAATCCATGTTAAAGTAAAGGGATGCCGAGCCTGCCGTAGCGTGCGGGCCTTATTTGCCCGCCAAGAACGGAACCATCCAACCTGGACTGCTGGCCTTTACCTAATGGTTCAGCGCAAATGGTTGTCGATCTTGACTGCGCTATCTGCCAGCACGGGGCATGTCTCCCTTGGTGCTGGGTATGAGGAAAAGTGTTGTATTAGTATCAAGTTTTCGGTGCTTGCCAGCTTGCGTCGACATCTGTGCTGGTCCATCACCGTCTTCCTCATTACGCATACCTCAAGACCTTCAGACATTCTTCTGTGGTCCCGCGCTTGCTTGGCACGTCACTAACCAAAAGCTATCCGCCTTTGTTGTGTCCCGGAAAGCCGCAAGCCGCAAGCCCCTGCTGTTCAACCTCTATAGCCCAATTGACAACTGTCCTGTAACCCTAGAACATCGCCGAGTTCCAGTAACATTGCTCACCTGGGAGGAGGCGGACCAAGCATGCTGCGCTGATGATTCGCGATCCGTTTAATATCCACCGAAACCCTGCGTCTGGCCTTGCCATTATCCGCGCCACTGCCACGCGAGCCGCCGCAGACCTCGGCGAGAAGGCTGTCGAGGCCAGCATAAATGCAATAGAGAAGGGCAAGCAGGCCGTCGACGACATGGCCTTTTCAATGCCCAAAAACGTTCCCTCCTTCTCCAACCCACAACGCCAACTGGAGGACCGAGTCTGGGGGAACGGCGGCCGATCATCCAACTTCCTCAATCCCGACCGAAACTCCCTACCAATGTACAAAGACAAACCTTACGCATACCCGCCCTCGCAGCGGTCGCGTCCCATCTGGCGCCGGAAGCGCGTCATTGGCATTTCCTGCCTGGTCGTCATATTCCTCTACTACTTTGGCGGCTTCTCCAGGCACCACGATACCTTCACTTCGCGCCCTTCGTGGAGCTGGCTGAAGAAGGGCGATTCCGGGGCGAATGTTGACTGGATGGAGAGGCGGGAACATGTCGTGGATGCCTTCAAAGTGAGCTGGGACAGCTATCACCGCTATGCATGGGGTAAGATTGACTATCCAATTCAAAAGGGGGGGATCTCTCCAGAAGTATATGTCGCAAACTAACGCATGCGCCTCGTCTTATAGGACACGATGAATTCCACCCGATCACGAAGAAAGGCCGGCAGATGGTCCCTAATGGTATGGGTTGGATCATCGTCGATGCGCTGGACACTATGATCCTTATGAACCTCACCTCTCGCGTCGGACAAGCGAGGGAATGGATTTCGAAAGATCTGTCCTACGACCAAGACCATGATGTGAACACTTTTGAAACAACCATCCGTATGCTGGGTGGTCTCTTGTCGGCCCATTACCTCTCCAATGAGTACCCGCAGCTGGCGGCTCAAAAGGATGATGACCCTGGCGCACCGGGCGAAGACCTTTACTTGGAGAAGGCCAAGGATTTGGCGGATCGATTGATCTCAGCATTCGAATCGCCATCTGGTATCCCCTATGCCAGCGTCAACCTGGCCAAGCTTGAGGGCCTGATCTCTCATGCCGACGGCGGGGCTTCTTCCACAGCCGAGACCACCACCCTTCAACTGGAGTTCAAATATCTGGCCAAGTTGACTGGTGAGAAGAACTTCTGGGACAAGGCCGAGAAGGTCATGAAGGTTGTGGATGATAATGGGGCCGAGGGTGGCCTTGTTCCCATCTACGTCTACGCTGATAGTGGCGAGTTCAGGGGTGAAAATATTCGCTTAGGCAGTCGTGGAGACTCGTATTACGAATACCTCATCAAGCAATACTTGCAGACGTCGAAGCAGGAGCCGATCTACCTGGAGATGTGGGATGAGGCTCTGCAAGGAGTACGCAAGCATCTGGTTACGTATACCGAACCGTCAGGATACACAATCATCGGAGAGCGTCCCGAAGGCCTGGAGAAACCACTGTCTCCCAAAATGGACCATCTCGTTTGCTTCATGCCTGGAACTATCGCATTGGGAGCCACCGGCGGCCTGACGGAAGCGGCAGCCAAGAAACAACCAACCTGGACCAAGAAGAACGACGATGACATGCGTCTTGCTCGAGAATTGATGCAGACTTGCTGGGGCATGTACAAGTGGATGAAGACAGGCCTGGCTGCCGAGATCACATACTTCAATGTTGCCGATCCCCCATTGCCGGAGTCAGCGCCCCATAACCCCCCTCTCCAATTTGACGAGGATCCAGAAGCCGAGTGGAGGAAAGACTTCACAGTCCACAGCAACGATGTGCACAATCTGCAGCGGCCGGAGACCGTGGAGAGTCTGTTCTACATGTGGCGCATCACCGGTGAGAGAAAGTACCGTGAATGGGGTTGGGAGATGTTCAAATCGTTCATGAACTATACTGCCATCGACGACGAAGGTGGTTTCACGAGTCTTTCGAATGCCAATACGATCCCTCCTGTCACCAAGGATAACATGGAAAGCTTCTGGCTGGTAAGTAACACACCTCTTTCTCTTACCTCATCACGGCTGTTGACCATTGCTAACAATTTCCTGCAGGCGGAAACTCTGAAGTACTTCTACCTTCTCTTTTCACCCAATGACCTGCTGCCACTGGACGGCATTGTCATCAATACCGAGGCACACATGTTCCCTCGGTTCCAGATGTCGCCGTTGTTCTCTACAGGCTGGGAACGAAAGCCTAGAGACAAGAATGGGAAGATAATCGAACCTGTACAATAGAGAGGGGATTAAGGTGTTCATGAGCGGCGTTTTTGGGGAAATTTTAAACACGCTATTTGCCTTTATCTTTCTTCTCAAAAAGGCGCGTTACACAAAGGCCGATAGCATACGAGCTCATTTCGCAGGTGTTCCCCTGGAATAGAATACAAACAAAAGTCCTGCGCCCTCGATCCTCCATGCATCCTTGCTAGGGGTAGCAATCCTATGAGTATATTTTCCACGACTGTACAAAGTACATGGAAAATGCATAATTCCGCTTGAAAACAGTTCGTTTAAGGCATCATCCAGAATGTGCCAATCATAAGGTGGATGGAAGTGTCATCAGCTGCGGCTGACATTATATGGCGAGCCATTGATTACACGCCAAGTCGGCGAGTTATGCTCCTCATGCTCATCCCAATTTAAGCATTTCCCGACCTAGATGTAACGAGGTTTCAGGCGAAGATGCAGCGTCGTTTAGTATCGAACCCACTTCTTCGTGAGACAAAACCATTTGGGGTCCTGAGTTCTCGAACCCCCAGATCCGCAGAGCCCAGCGGCTGGCGTGGTTCAGATCTATGGAGCACTTTTGTTTCCAGTAAGCTCCAGTGCACATCTACCGGCGGGCACTACTACCCTTAGTGAGTTGTGAGGTGTAGGGTGAAGTTGAAGGAAGAGCCGAGTAACCTAGTGGCTATGGATGTTAATCGCAATGGCCAGCTACTCCTGGACAAGGATGACGCCGACGGCTATTCATCGATTATGCCTGACTTTCTTACATTAAGTTGGCTTCGTATAGGGAAATGGGCATAAACGAGGTTCAGCTTAACCTACTAATACTGGTTCGTTATGTGCTAGAAAGCATCCATACGGGCTTCGAGAGAGCGGCCCTAGGGATGAACAAGTATCTAGTCTTCTTCGAGAAAGTATTAGCTCTCTCAGGTCAATCGCGACATCAGACCGTAGCCCAAATGTGGGTGGCTCCCGAGAGCTGTGTGTGTGCGTGTCTGTGTGATGTTTCCCCTTCCTCAGTGAGAGCTAGGTTGCTCCCGCTATCCAAGCTGGGTAGCCTTACTGCAGAAGGTAAGACACTTTTGACTAGCCTCCTAGATGCGACGATGGCTTCGGACGTTGGACTTAAGATCTCAGTTGGTGTCCACTTAGAAATCCTGCAGGTGGCAGGGGTAGGGTTAGACCGTCAACTACCTTAAGTCGACTCCTCTGTAAGCCGCCATCCCCACGCGGGTAAGAAAAGGATCGCCAGGGCCGCCGGAGCTAGCTTGATCTGCAAAGGATACCACTCTACTCCGTAGGTAACAACATCATTCAGTACTTTTGCCTACTGTAGTTGCGCGCAAACGGGGGTGTATTTCCAGCTGTCCTGTATGATGCGTGCAAATATACGGGTTACCACTGGCCAGTAAAGGATGCTCACAAATTCCACGTTCGGTGTTGGTTTTGACGCCCTGTACGCCATGAGTCACTGCATCATCACGATTACTGGGACATTAACGGTGAGGCTGCCTACCCAATCGATGCAGTCAGCACACGGCAAACTTCGGTCCCGGCAGATCAGACGTCGAGAGCTACCGTGCAACGAAAAAGACAGCAGCGAGGTTCCTGCAGCAGCTTTGCCGACCCAATGAAAGCCCCGAGAGGAGGGCCAGAAGGGGGAATGACTTCGTTCTAGAACCGCCATCGAAGGTGATTACTGCTATTCCGATATTAATTGATAGCTGCAGCCTGCATAGAGCAATAATTTGGACTGGGCAATTTTTGGCCGAATTTCCCGCACGATAACACCGTCCCTCGGCCCAAAAATACATAGGTAATTTTCGTATCCTTTCATTTCAGCTGCTTCCTTTTTCTTATACCCGGCACAGTAATGGCATGGGTTTGGTGAGGGAAAATGAAGAAAATGAGGAAAAAATATGCGAAGCACGAAAAAAAAAAAGAACTTACCTACATACCCCATGAAAATGGTGCGGCACTCCACCCCACCATTGGAACAAAGACCAGTCTGCCCGTTTGGACCAGCTCACCAGACACCTCACGCCAGACGCTATGTTCTTCCCACACCTAAACAAAAGTTGCCTCTACTCATGATCGACCTATGATACCAGTGGCTTGGACGCTGTTGTTTCGTGTATATCGTGGCCGTAACTGGGATGTAGGTCCCCCTCGCCTCGCCTTGTTGTCAGCTGTATTTTCCTTCGTATTCGAGAGCCCTTACATGAGTGCAAAGTCTTGGCCTGCCAACGCCTGCTGCCGATCCAACTGCCAGCGTGTGGGAAAGAAAAGAGCCATCGTGTAACGGGCCAATCCGGTTGATGCTGTACGTATTATCCTTGCCAGCTTACCAGTGGTTCGGCTTGCCGGGTAAAGTGCCAGCAGCCAACATTGATAGGTCTACTGCAATGAACTCTTGGCATTCTCTTTTTCTCAGGTCACTTGGCTGCTCCTGGATTCTGGATGGGTGGATGGATGGATGGGTTGCAGATACGGGCTACTACTACATGTACCTAAATCTCACATGTAGTCCCCGTTTGCTCTTTGGCGACAAGGACAGCCCTTGTCTAGAAGGATGCACGCTGGGACGCTGGGACGCTGAGACGCTGGACTTTACCACTACCTGACCGACGAGCTAACTACACCTGCAAAGTCCTTCTTCCATCAAGTCTAGATCGTAGAGGACTCGTCGATTCGGTTACTTACAGTCTGGTTTCTAGCACCCACCTCAGTCGGCCGTGGGTCTCGATGCCTGGCAAGGAACCCGCAAGCTGGCTTTGTATCAAACAGAGGGCACCAGGGACCATCACCGTTATTAGGTGTGAATTCTTGTATAGTAAGTATGTACTTTAGTAGTGTTAGCTGCTTCTATCCGTAACAACTTCGAAGAAGGTCTGTAGCATCAAGTGTCTTATAGAAGACCTTTCCTCCCGGCTGCCCACGACTTGCTCCAAAGATATCACTGTTTGCTCGGCTCCATCTTGTTTTCTTTTTGGCATCCATTCGCTTTCTTTTTTCTTTTTTGCTTACGTCCTGCATATGACTCGCTTGCTTGGGTCTCTTGATCCTATCCATTCGCTGGAACACCCCTCGTGGTCACGAACCCCGGTTATATTCAAGGCAGGGTGAATTCATTGACACCGTTGTACACAACCCATTCGTCACGTCCACCCATTTTACCGGCGTCGCGCCCATACTTGGTGGGAAGGTCCGGGGAGATACCTATGTAACCCTGCAAACGAATATCGATCTCGACCAGACCGACATCTCATGATTCTCGCTCCACCCCTGCAACATCTATTCTCTCTTTTCTTAAACGACCCAACCCAACAGCAGGCTGCGTTGGGGCGTACCTAAGCGTCTCTTTCAAGTCCCTGCAGTCGCGGGCCGTCGGTACCAGACAAGCCTCTTATTTTAGGCAATTTCCTACTTATACCCCATTGTTCCGCGCCTGGTGTTGAGGCGGGCTCAGATCTGCACCTCATTTCGCTGCCGCTCCCTGGTCCATCTGGCCCATCTACAAGCGCGCCTCCACACACCACCATATATTCGTGTCTTCCCAAGAATAGCTGCCATCAGCTCGCCGGCACTGCATAAGAACCCCTGCTTGCCCAGCTTGCTTGTTTGTTTGTTTTTTCTCGTCCTCCTTTCAGCAGCCGCATTCCAACATTCGAGCTGGCCTGACCGGAGATCGGAACTGAATACGGGCTGCGCTGCACGCCTTGTGACACCGGGGTCACCGCGAGCGACGTACTGCTTCAGTACTACATCATATCAACGGCCGCTGCTACACTCCCTGCCAGAGCATTCCCGGGATATCTTTAAAAGTCACCATTAAAACACCATTTCTCGAGGGATCAGCGTGTTCGATCACCATCCGTCGCCATGGGTAATATCAACTTTTTCGTTAATTGGGCGTTGTGGGAGCAAATGACGTTTGTAAGTGTACATGCTCAGTCCCCCTTTCGGACATATTACTCATATGATTGCAGGTTTTGGCGGGTAGTATAGTGCTTGTATTCTTAGCCGGCCTGATGAAACTGTGGTGGATTAATAGATCGGTGAGGAAACATGAAATCCTCGACGAAGAGAAGCGGTCGAGGCTATCAGAGATGAAGAAAACCGGTCTACCTGTGGGAAAGAAAGCAGACATACCATTTGGCGTCCGGGCGATCCAAAGCGGTATCCAGGTCGACGGCATTTGGATTTCAAGGCCTGGCACTCCCAACTCAGGAACGCTGGCAGCATCGATGACTCTAGCAGGAGACTCTGATGACGAGCCCAAGGGGAAAGAGAGGGCTATGTCGTCCAAGATTGCTACACCTTCGCCGGGACAATCTCAAAGACCCAGCCCAACTGCGAGCACCTTTGAGCAGGCTCATTCGCCAACATTAAGTCCTCAGACCACGTATAGGCCAAAGCATGTTTCCAGCAGACCGCCAAACCGGTCCAATAACCACTCCAGTGCCGATCTGCAGAGGAACAGCGATGCCCTGAGAAACCTCGAAGGGGCGAACTCGCCCTCTCGTCTCGCACCCCAATCATATATTCCTACGACCTCATTCTCGCAGGCCAGGTCTTCCGGGCCCCCGACGCAGGGAGATCGGACGTCCAGCTCATCTGACGAGGGCCTGACGCTGGCCAACACAAGACAGAACAGCCGATGGGCTAGCCCGCTCACGCAAACACCCCAGGCATCTTCTCAGGAGAGGGGAGGAGGGTCACGAACCAGCTATTTCACGGCACGCCAAACGTCACCTGACGACGCGCAACAGCGAAGGCCTGCTGCGACAACGTCCGAGACCGAGCACCCGGGCGCACCGGCGAGATCATATTCCGGCGACGTCCACGCCAACCGGTCAACACGCCGGGTCAATGCCGGCTTCGAGGTGTTGCCCGCCGGAACGTTCGGGGTGCCGTCACCCATTGACGACCAAAGCGACTTGGAGAGTGGTAACAACAGGTTCCCACCGGTGACGAACAAGCTTCATAAGAAAACGCGAAGCAGGTCATCCAGTCGTGCCTAGGACAAATGACAAGGCATACATATCATTATCATCAAAAGCGTGATTTTCGGAGGGGGAAAAGGGACTTAATACTTGGTCATCAATGGGGTTTGGGCACATACTGGCATATAATACATCTGCATAAATCGGTGTAAAGTTGGCATAATCACATGCATACTTAGATATCTCAATTTCTAACCTAGCTACGATAAATACTTTTTACCTATTGCTAATTGTTGAGAACCTGTTCAACCAAACGCATTGCGTCCTGTGCTGAGATGAAGGCTGGGATGAATTGAGAGCCATATCAACATCACCCATACTCTCCCTTCATTGTTTCCTACATCGAGCAGCGGTCGTAACCGTGAAATGCAATTCCCGTAAAATAAGTATATAAAACGAATCAGCATCACATCACACATTCCTTACTTATGTCACCCAAACTTCAGACTATCATCCTATACTCCGTAAGCACTAGAGAGATGTGTGCTACGGACGACTCCGCTATTTGTTCGTACACTTGGGCAATGGGTTAGTGCTGCGGTCTACCGCCGGCGACGTGGCAGTGTCCGCATCGCGGCGTAAATCGCACTGCATCTGGCCGTAAGACAGAAAAGCGCCTGTCGTCTGCCTCGCAATGCGATTTGTTCGCAATGAATTTCTCGTAACCCGCTACCAGCTAACCGACCTACGACTTGCCTACCTAGTGTGTCGTTGGAGTCACTCTTTCTTTTTCTTGGCCGCATTTGATTATGTGACGTTAGCGAGAAAGTGGGTGAGAGTGCAGATTTGTTGATTACATGTAAGCTTGGTCGAATAGAAGTCGCGGGATATGACGAGCTTCATCATAGGTACTGTACTGGCCGACATCCCGACGCCCGAGACTTGGTCAGCTCAAGGTCAGATCTGACGGAATCGATGCAGGTCCGCACTTGCGGAAACGGTGTAGTGGTAGATGCACGTATCGCAAATTCAAGGGCGGCGCCAATACTAGGCAGAGTCGGGCTGTCGGGTGGCTGTGTTTGGTGATCGTCACTGGTGATGTTGTTTCTTGGCATAGATCATCCCCGCAAAATCCAATTTAGCTCGGCACTGGAGAAGAGATGCAATCTATTTGAACCCAGTCAGCCAGACGTTCGGGAAGCCGGAACACTCAGCTCGTCATGTTGGACCAGATCGGCGCTCTATTAATCAATTGGTATCAATTGTGTATGTTCTTATCGAGACTGTCCAGTATCAGTATCAAGTCGGTTGGTCGTGTCTTCACAGCTCACATTGTGAAAGTATGAATATATCATTTGGCGGAGTGGGTGATATGATCATCATCAGATGAACTTGCGACAAGGAGAGAACCTTGGAAGGGGACAAACAACAGGCTCGGCGCGTGTAATGTGTAATGGAGTTACACTTGATACCGAGCTCCACGGCCGAGCTAGCAGCTACCCATTTGGAACTTTCGGCGCAGAAAACACACAAGCCTCACTCACCTTCCTGGATGTGGTAGACAGTAGTGGTAATACGGCACACACGTAGAGGCGTAGAGGAGGGGATGATCATCGCTTCCTTGGTTGGGCACGTTGGGGGGCTTGAAAGAAGCCGGCTTGCGCTTTTAAACCATGCTGACTCTCTACCTAAGGCTCTTAAGTAATCTCTAGTCGCTGGCCATTGCGAAATCCAAAATCAGACGATTCAGTCGGATTCGCAAACACATACTCTGTCTGTACTGCAGCATCCCCTTCGGTCCGCGGATGGTTTGAATTTGAATTTGAATTTGAATTAAAAAAAAATTCCTACTTTGCCTATTTGCTTCAATACTTCAAGCTTACTTACTTCCCTCCCGCCCTATTCCATCTAGTCCAGTCCATAGTGAGGCAGCTGATAAACCACTTTCCATGTGCCTTGTGCCTTGAACTTGAACTCAATCGCGACCTACCGAGCCGCTCATCAATCCATCGCAAACAATACTACATCACCACCACCTCATAATCCGATTATCCGAGCATTCGACAATGCCTATTCGCAATCCTTTTGCAACTCTCGTCACAAGGCGACCCGGCAACGACGAGAATCTTCGCCCGGAATTGTTACAGTCTACCAAGGATGCCGCCCACCCAGGTTTCGAGAGAGTAGATACGGTGGGATCCAAAGCCTCGTCGGCGTTGAGTATCCGCAGTGCGAAAAGCCACGACAATGGCGATTACAAAATGAGTGGTACGACCACGCACTTTCCCCAAATGCGACAATGGCTACACCGAGTGCCGTCTCGATCATGTACCAGCAGAAGCTAATCAATTTACTTGGACTATAGTCGTCAACGACAGCGGTGTCTATCTTCCGGTACTTGTGCTCGCTCCCTTGCGCCCGATTGGCGCCCGATTTACTGACTTGTAAATATCCAGCCCTCCCCTAGTGAGGAGAAGGGTCTCTGGCCGAGGCGCCCAGCTGTCCAATCCCGAACGTCTATGGATACACGGAGTAGCATTGGCGACATCGAGCATTTCTCGATTTCCAGAGAGTCTTTCGACTCTTACCGGCGCTCCTTTGTAAGTCGCTAACAAGGGTCAACCCAGCTCGCCCGGGCATTAACATATTATCCAGGATATCACAGCCAGGTCCCCTGTAATGGTCCATGATGCTCCACGCCAGAGCCTCGACTCTTCACGCTTCCCGCGCATGCCGAGGTCGGCTATGAGGGACAGATTCTTCGACCCCGAGCCGCCCACCGCCGAGGAAGGCTTCGAAGAGGTTGGCCTGAACGACGAACAAAAACAGCAGTCACAACAGCCAGCCAGGAAGCGCGGGTTCTTTTCCAAATTCTCCGATGCGACAGAAACCAACACCCACAGCCATACGCAGGGCATGTCGCGCTTCATCCCAGGACGCAAGAGGGCGCAGAGTGGACAAGGCGCGGAACTCGGCAATATGGAACGTCCAAAGTCATCGCATTCACAAGATGGAGAAGAGATGCAATAGGTCAAAAGACTACGCAAGCCCCGGGGTAGATGACGAACGAGTGTCTATATTTCTGGGGAAGATCTGATTCTGCATATTCTCGTGGCGTATAGGCGTAAAGGTATAGAGGTTCTGTCGTTGTCTGGAGAGCAAACACTTTTTCTCTCTATTATGTCGGTGGCTTGCATATGACGAGTCACTCGCTACCAGTGTGTGGTTTTCTTCCTGAACATGGTCATTTCGATGGGCTGGTAGTGTTTGCCCCCCACAGAGAGGCCTTTCTAGAATTCTAATGATAATGAGACCGTTGAAATGAAATAAAGAACCTACCAACACTTCTAGTGTGTTCATGATTCGAAAGCATCCTCGGCAGAACTTGAAAAAAACGACACAGCCTGCATCCAAGTTTTAGGGGGGTTTCAGTGAGCACCAGTCGCTCGCAGCTTAAAAGTGCTTGAGATATGCCCGCAAGTCTAGGTGTTGCCCCTGAGCTGCGAAGATATTCTCTGCAGTCTCTGAGTCAACTCGAGGTTAAAAGTGTTTGGGCATTCTCTGGTACCCGCGTTAGTGAGCAGCCCCAAGCTATAGGGGCCATTATTGGTAGTGGTACCGTTTTTGAGGGTCTCGAAGGCATTGGGGGTGGCTTCTTTCTAAATTTTTGGGGTGTAAGTTGCTCGTTATAAGTCTCAACTTCTTCTATCCTAACTTCGAGTCAGAGAAAACGCGAAGCAAAAAGAGAAGAAAAGGAAGGTGAAGACATGAATGTATAATGTGTAACACTTATATAAGGAAAGCTGGGCAGTCTCTGGACTCCTACCTAACTCTACCTTGAAAATCCCCCACCAGGCATGGTCTTCACAATTGATACCCCTCCAATGCCAAGACCTCTGTTAGCTTATCGAAATCTTATCTCTACCAGCCGTCACCATTTTTTTTTCGTGACCACCCCAGAAGTCATTGAGTGCCCAGTCAATTGAACTCGAATTCAACAAAAGCATTACTCGATAAGGTCACTATTGAAGCGGATCACGTACTTACACAATCAGCTTTTCTAACAGACTGATGGCGCCGACAAGACCGAACAAGAAGTCGAAGAAGGGCGAGAAGGGCGCTGCTTCGGCCGACGACTCCAAAGTATCCCCACTCCTCTATGTCAAGGCCGCCGAAACCCAGCTTCAAGCCGGCAACCCTTCAGATGCTCTTGAGCTGGCGCAGAAAGCCCTAAGCCAGTCGCAAACGGGCAGCGACACTGCCCTCGCTTCGCTGAACCTGCTGGGTCAAATCAACATCGAGATCGGCGAATTCGAAACCGCCCGTTCCTTCTTCCTCAAGGCCGTCGCCATCGATGAAGACGGCAGCCGGAGCGACGAGACGGGCGGTGGACCCGAGAAGTTCCTGTGCTTGGCACAGCTGAGCGAGGAGGGCGGCCAGGACAGCGTCAAGTGGTTCGAGAAGGGCGCCGCGGCGCTCAAGGCCCAGATCCAGAAATTCGAGGGCGTCAAGAAGCTGAGCGACGAACAAGAAATCCTGATCGACGAACTCCGCCAGAAGCACGCCATGACGCTTTGTGCCGTCTCGGAGATCTACATGACGGACCTGTCGTGGGAGGCTGACGCCGAGGCGCGCTGCGAGGCGCTCGTCACCGAGGCCACCATGGTCGCCCCCGACTTCGCCGAGACCTGGCAGACTCTTGCCAGCGTGCGCATTTCCCAGGAACGTTTCGACGACGCCAAGGCGGCCCTGATACGGAGTCTCGAGCTGTGGAAGGACTTGCCCACAGGGGATCCCTCTGTGCCTGACTTCCCCAGCAGAGTCGCGCTGGCCAGACTGCTTATGGAAGTCGGTATGGAGCAGGAGGCCATTGAGGTCCTCGAGCGACTGGTTGGCGAAGATGACCACAGTGTTGAAGTCTGGTATCTGGGAGGCTGGGGTCTCTACGTCTTGGGCGAGAAGCAGAAGCAACAGGATGCGACAGAAGGAGGTGAATGGAGATCAACATGGATCTCCAGCAAAACTTGGCTCAGCCAATGTCTCAACTTGTTCAAGAAACAAGATTATGAGGATGAGCGTCTGGGCGAACACGCCAATGAACTTCTTGCTGCTGTCACCAAAGACCTCGGGGATGCGCCCTCTGAAGACGAAGACGATGGAGCTGACGGAGCCGATGGGGATGAGGTGTGGGAGGACGAGGATGGTAGCGATGAGGAGATGGACGGCTGAAGATTCGGCCCCTATAGATTTGCTTCTTTTCATCGGTGGCACGTAGGGTGCTAGATGTAACGACAACATCTTGGCGTTTCGGTCTGGCATTTAAAGGCGTTGGGAGATAATAAAAGGACTTTTGGACAGCCTTCCCTGTGTTATGGATTGCTGTATTCTAGTGTCAATCAGATCTACAATCGTGCATTCAACCAAACAAATGATGCGCCTGAACTCCATGCAATGTTGTCCGCATGTTACCCCCTGTCTCTAATCATGCTGTGACCTTTAGTGACTCGACTCCCTCGGTCAAGCCACCTTCGTCGTCGTCTCCCTCGTCGACCTTGCCAACAAGGCCACGCTCCCAGAGTTGTTTGCCTGTGAGCTTCTTCTCCTCCTTTGCTCCTCTGGCTTTCTTCAGCTCGGCGAGACGCTCCTCCTCCTGACGCACAGTCTCCTCTTCCATTTCCTTCATGAATCCCTCGCGCCACTGGATGAACGTCTCCCGCGTGACGGGCGTGCCGTGGAACTTCTTGTTCTCCTCGCGCTCGGCTGCCAGCAGGACCTCCTCGTGTGCGCGGGCCTTGTCTGCGCGTCGGTCCAGGATGAGCTGCTCGGCGTTTTCCTTCAGAGTTGTCACCAGCGTGAACACCATGGCCATGCCAAGGTTCTCCTGGATCGTCTCCTCGAGCCCCGACAGCAGGCTGTATTTGTCACTGGAGACGGAGAAAAGGGGATGCGACGCCGCGTTCTGCTCCGGCGACAGATCCAGCTGCGGCGCCTCGTCCGGGTATGCTTCCGGGTACTTCACGTGCAGGATCACGGTCGGCGGCTCGTCGGTATCTTCATCGACCGGCGGGAGGTCCAGCAGGACCGAGATCCGGTATTCGGTTTCGGATATGTCTGCAGCGGAAAGTCTGGGTCAGATTGTTGAATGTGATCCGTGGATGGCGGGGTAGATGCTCGGAGTGGATTAACATAACGCAATGCTGACTGACCTGTGATCTCTTCCGGAAAGATGGAGTCAAGAACTTCACGTTCTTCGACCTGCTCTTCGCGACCCATATTGTAGAATAACTTATACGGAGTCTCCTGGGGGTTCGTTTGTGATGCGATGCGTGTATTCGTGAGTGCAATTGGAGGCTACTGGTCAGGCACTTTACTTACACACGCCTAGCTCATAGTGGGCTTACAGGCATTGATGGTGGGGTGCTGCAGACTTGGAGGGCAGCTTGGCGTTGGTCTCACCGCCCGGCAGTAATAAATTTCTAGGCGATAACGACCAAAAGTTTTGGACGTTATCTATCAGTAGCTTGGATAATTGGCAGGTAGCGAGTAGTTCGTTGAACTTTTGTATACCATTACCCATCTTTTTGCTGCCATTTCTCAGCAACCAACCAAACTCGAAATGGCTCCCAGAGATACTGCCGCCGGCTCGAAGCGCAAGAGCTTCAATGGCTCAAAGGACCAGTCCAACAAGAAGCCGAAATTCGAGAAGCGCCAGGCTCCCAGACAGGAGGAGCCCGTAGTTGACGAAAACGACGATGATTTCGAGACCTTCTCAGATGATGCCGAGGATGGTGGCGCCGCTTTAAACAACAACAAGGCCGATGTGCCCAACGGCGCTGGAGCGTCAAATGGTAAGATGCCGTCGCCCTTGTACGTGCATATTGCCGCCTCATGATGCTTACCCTTTACTAGGCACGAATTCGCGAGAAGCCCATCAGAAGCAGAAGCAGGTCGCGCTCGATCGCAGAAACCAGAAACCTCTCGCAGACGAGTCCCTGCGGGCGAAGAAGCTGTGGGAGAGACTACGAAGGAAGTCACATGTTCCTAAGGAGGAGCGTGACAAGCTTGTCGAAGAGCTGTTCGGCATCCTTACCGGCCGCGTAAAGGAGTTTGCGCTGAAGCACGACACGGTTCGCGTCGTCCAGACAGCCATCAAATACTCCAACCCCGAACGACGAAAGATGATTGCGAACGAGCTGAAGGGTACATTTGCGCAATTGGCCGAGAGCAAGTACGCAAAGTTCCTGATCGGCAAGCTTATCGTTCAAGGCGAGAAGGAGGTCCGGGAACTTATCGTCCCTGAGTTCTACGGCAAGGTTCGCAAGTTGATCAACCACCCGGAGGCGTCTTGGATTATGGATGATATCTACCGTGGAGTTGCTACGCCCGAACAGAAGGCGGTGATGCTGCGCGAATGGTACGGTCCCGAGTTTGCCGTCTTCCGGAGCTCTGGCGATGCTGCAACCACTTCCGAGCTGGCCACGATTCTCGAGGAGCAGCCGAGCAAGAGGCCCATCATCATGAGGTATCTGCTGGACCTTACGAACCAGCTTATCCAGAAGAAGATGACTGGTTTCACCATGTTGCACGACGCAATGCTCCAGTACTTCTTGAACACCAAAACCGGCACCGACGAGGCCAAGGAGTATACTGAGATGATCAAGGAGGACGAGAGCGATCTGTTGAAGAACATGGCTTTTACCAAATCCGGTGCCCGGTTGGTCTGCCTGCTTTTGGCGCATGGCTCCGCGAAGGACCGCAAGCAGATTCTCAAGGCCTACAAGGACACATTCCAGTTGATGTCAACTGATGCGAATGGCCATCTCATCATTCTGACGGCCTACGATGTCATTGATGATACTGTTCTGACTTCCAAGTCCATTTTCCCTGAGATGATCGGCAAGGGCGATCAGGACGATGCTAATAACCTATTCGCCCTTGCAAATGACCCGAATGGCCGTCTATCTATCCGGTATCTGTTCGAGGGCACATCGAGAACCCTCTTCGATAGCAGTCATGCTTACGATCTGGAGCGCCTAGCGGAGATTGACGAGATACGGAAAACTACCAGTAAGAAGGACGCAGACATCAGGAGGAAAGAGCTCATCACGGCTATGTCTCCATCTCTGCTCTCTTCCATCGAGTGTTCGGCCTTTGATTTAATATCCACCCCATTCGGCTGCCAACTGGTCACCGAAGTCTTATTCTCTGCTGTCGGTGACAAGTCCGAGGCCCTGAAGGCGGTTGCTAGCGCAGCTGGTAGCGACCCAGATGCCGAGGTTGAGGTCGGTGAGGGAGAGGAAGCCAGCCCGGAAGGTGAAGCACAAGTCCACATTTCCAAGTTGCCCCATGGTGGCCGTCTCTTCAAGACGCTCATCGCCGGTGGGCGCTATGACAAGGCCACCAAGCAAGTCAAGCCGGTGGACCCACCACTGCACTTTGCAGATACACTCTACCCGGTCATCAAGGATTACGTTGTATCATGGGCTACTGGACCCAGCTCCTTTGTTGTTGTAAACTTGCTCGAGTCCGCAGACTTTTCTCATGGCGATGAGGTAAAGAAGACCCTGAAGAAGGAGAAGAAGACTCTGGAGAAGGCAGCCACGGAAGAGACCCCGTCGCAGCGCGCAGCTCGTGAGGCTGCTGAGACGAGCGAAGATGGAGATAAGCCGGCGAAGAAGGGCAAGAAGGCGGGAGCGCAGAAGGAAAAGTTAGTCGGAAACATGGGTGCCAAGCTCTTGTTAGAAAAGCTCAAGAAATAGGGTGTGTACTGGGCAATACAAAGGGCTACGGAGGCGGCAGGATCTACTTGTCAGCACTTTGAATGTCGTTGCGCCTGGGTATCTGGGCGAAGTAATTCACTGTTCGAGTATTCTCTTTTAAAGCAATCATTTGCTGTGGTACGGCCTGCTGTTGTGCTTCGTAGACATGTCGCATGAGCCGACATGTGTTGTTAACCCATTTTACATGTATTTTGAACGGGAAATCCACTGCCGAGCATGGTGTTACGATTGCTATTGTGGCTATCTTTGGAAATGAGTCTTCACATATGCGGTTCTCCGGAGGCCTTGATGAGATCACAAGCATGTATGCCAGTTCAAGTCCCAGTGATGAAGAAGCCATGTAAGTGGATTGTGTGTCCTGTGTCCTGTGTCCTGTGTTCTGTGTTCTGTGAAATGCCGCCAGTACCGTTGCGTGTCCAATGTAAGTAGCCGCTTTTGGGTTCTGGAGGCCACCTACCCAGCACTCCATGAAGTGGTTTTGCGAGCCTGGCCAGGAGTGTAGCAGTGAATCATGGATATCACCATCGCCACGCTGCATGCGTCTAGCAAAGCACTGCATGACCAGGACCAACTTCAGAACAGGCCTCCTTCCCAAAACTGGCTATTGGACAAGGCCATAATGCCCACGTGTAGTAGTCATTGTCCAGACGGGATTGTTCTATGCGCCAACTACACTCGATGTGTGTAATATGTAGCTGGTACAGTATGTAAGGTACATACATATATACCTCTTGTAGCTTATGCTGAGATGGGATGTCTTCCATTCTCCTTCACCGATGTCTAACATGAACCTAAACACCAACCAGGCCAATTCAACTTATGCAAAAGCGAGAGGCGATATAAATGTAAGGTGTTCGGGCTTGCTCGGTTGAAATCAAAACCGCCGCCCTCCTTCCCATTTCTCCTCTCTTGCGTGACTTCCCAAACGGGAACGTCTCATGGCACAAACATTTCGTTTGTGTGCTGTTCAACCTGCCTACTTCCTTCTCCTGCTTTGATTCCGTGCGGATTTCTGTTCTCCCTCATATTTCCTAAACCCTACATTCTTTCCCTTTCCAGTCTCTTTTCATTCCTCTTTTCTCCTTTCACTAGACGTGTGTGTGGTCTTCACTCATTTACCGGGCTCACATCACCTTCACCTGGATTAATCAACCATCCAGGCTTTGACCGCACACCGTGGGCATTTCCTACTCCGGCAAATTTGGTTCAGGTTTCGGTTCTGATCATCAATGTTCATAAACAGACTCTCGGGGTCCATTGTCATTGGATTTGATCCGATCTTCTGCAGTTCATCAGTGACTGTTTCTTACATATATTGGCACCACCACACCCACCACTGACTTCAACGTCACCTGCAATCTTCATGATGGAGGGAGTAATGGAAATCGGTCAGCTTCTGGGAAGAGACACATTATGTCCTCGGGGTTTTCAATACTTCCAATGCCAAAAGCCTGATTTCAATGGCTGCTGTACGAGTAAGTACAAGGATAGGTTCCTTTCATTCCTGCCTGCCCAGAAACACATAGTCCCCGTGCCTGGCTCCCGACTTTTTAATATTGAAGATCCCTATTGGCCGCCGACTAACTAATGCGGTTACAGATGACCCTTGCATAGATGAGTTATGCGATGAATCCGTGGCCCCGTCGACGCCCTCACCGTCACCCAGCCCAACAGTGACTTCTTTACCAAGTTCGCCTGGGACTGCGAGTCCAACTGACACGAAAACCTCATCGGCAACCTCATCTTCGCCGGACGACACCTCTACTGTTGCTACCAGCACTGTTCCATCGCCGACAGCAACAACCATCACCGTACCACCTCCACGCCCGACTACTAGTCCAGGGGTTACGCCTTATAGCAACAGTACTGGTGGTGGTTTCACTCTTGGCCGCGCAGAGGTTGCTGGTATCAGTGTTGGCGGTGTCATTGGGGGACTGTTGTTGCTTTTCGTCATATTCTTGCTGATCCGTCGTCGCAAGCTGGCCAAGCGCATGCCCTCATTTGTTGATGCACGTGGTGACCAGTTTGATGAGAAGCTCATGCATGACAATCAAAAGGCGGCAATGGGTGTTCGTGGCGAGAGCCACGGGGATGATGTGTTCGCACCCTTTGGTGGTAAGAATCGGAATTGCACAGCTCCTAAGTCGCATATCACCTTGAAAACTAATACCCAGTAACAGGAAGAGCAACCTCCCCGGCGAAGAATACCGAGCGAGAGAACACGGAGCCGCCGAAGAGACTCGGGACCCCTCATGATAGCATGCTAAGCATCGGAGGACACAGCTCCATTATGAGCCCCATCACGCCCGCCAGTACGGGACCCAGCAACTGGAAAGACTTCCCTGGAGGTCGAACAAACAATATTATTGAGGAGGAAAAGCCAGGGGGGCCTGCCCAGCTCGATAGCAGCCCGGTATATATCGAGCTGGATTCCAGAGAGACAGAGAGACCAGGCCCAACAGAACTGCCCACCATATCAGCCCCCCTTTCGATACCGAGACCAAAATCTGCAAGCGATGCTCTGAAGCACCCAGGTCTATTGACCCCGGGGTACCGCTCTGTGACTGGTCCAGCCACGCAATCCGAGTCAGGTCAGCATGGGCGACCTCGTTCCGACGCAGGCGACCCGCTGCGAGGTACTCTCAACGCAACGTTTGCCGAACGACAGTCTAACCGGCACGTCAACAGCTGGACTCACCTTTGAAGGTGTTCTGTTGAATAATATCATATGCAAGCTGATGCATGCGGAGTTGGTTGGCATCCACAATAGATGCAGGTTTGAACGAAGAGCACACACAGCTCAGCAGGAACCAAACTCATCTAACGAAGCCGTCAGCAAACTGAACGGTATGGGTAATCTCGATGAAATTCACGAATGCGATTTCTTTACTTGCTCAACTCTTAGATACCCCTCAATGCCCTGGACTTGTTGCTGTAGAGCCGATGCTGTGAACCGAGAAACAGGGTTGAGAGGCTTCGCTTCGGTTGCGCGAATGGACTGATGGTATGCTGGCAGAAATACGCAACCCCTAGTTGACACTACAAGCAGAACACCCAGACTATGTAAACATCATACTGCGGATTAATTGACCGTAGAAATGGATTGGCATCAGCTGCAGGACTGGTTTTATATGAAGCCTGAATTATAGTGCTGTTTAAAACTCTCTTTAGGGGTACCTGACTTGCGTCGTTTCTTATTGAAAAGGGGCACTACGTTTGCCTTGCGACATCTGAGGGGGAGAAAGGGGGGAAATTGCCCCAAACATGTCACTGAACCTGTGATCAACCACCATAAGCAAAAACACCTTTAGGCAACAAGGATTCATTTTATCATCCACGTTACCTGACATGGCAATGAGGCCATCTCAAATCGAAACCTATCCTACGCCATTTCCATGCAAGAAACGAAATGTTAAACGTGTCTGGCCTTCTCAACTCAGACTAACCGGATCGCGATGTCCCTCGGTTTTTATGCAAGTCTAATGATGATGATGATGATGGGGGGAAACTCGTAGTCGTGGATCGGGAAAGAAAACGCCGGTTTGTTGTGATAACGAGAAAGACGAATACAACGGCCAAAACTGAAAACTCAAGAAACAGAACCTTAACCTGCCAAACCCCCTTTTCTATACTCGATGATTCTTCCTTGTCGATTCAGTTCTGAGGCTCCTAAGTCATGAACTTGCTGACTTCGTTCAGTAAATCATCGAGCTCGTTGTCGCTGATCTTGTCCTGAAGCGACGGAATGAGGGTCTTGGCTTCCTCGGCGTTATCGCAGCATAAGGACCCTGTGTAAGGTCGCGTGTTAGTGGTCCATCACACACACAGAGGATGAAACCATGTATGGAGGCGAGGCCCCGTGACGAGTAAGTGAATACATACCGAGCTGCGCGCGCTCAAACTTGTGGAATTGAGGGTATGCGCCCAGCAGTCGCTCCACCGCCTCGACGTTCTCCTTGTTCTTGAAGCGCGAGAAGGCGTCCAGGTAGTCGATCGTTTTGCTCAGCATCCTGTATGTAGAGGAACACATCCCATGTCAGCTTACCAGGGCAGACAAATAAAATGAGGTGAAAACACATGACTCCCAACAAAGGACAATGCGCTATCAATCACATTCTCCAGAGCAGACCGGGAATATATAAATGCGATGCATGTTCCCCCCTGGAAAGGGAAGTCCGTCGCGCTTTCCTCCTCATGATGATGCGATGGTGAAAAAAAGGTTCGACGTACTCAGTCTCGTGCACCTCACCATTGCCCTTGCGCCTGTTTTGAGAAATGGCGTTGAGTAGGAGCGACGCCTCTGACAGCGACAACGTATCGACGTCCTGGAACTCGCCCAGATGCAGCTCGGACGATGCCTCCTCGTTACCCGCCGGCACGGGTTTCGTACGCGAGGTCTGCTGGTGGGTGGTAGACATGATCTCTATGGTCGGTGAAAGGCCCTAGTTCAGCAAAGCCTCCTCTTTCTCTTTCCTTCTTCCTTTCTCGTTCGATAGATCGTAGTGACTGGTCGGTGAGTCGCAGAAAAATCGATGGCGATTATAGGCGGGCAGTCGGCTCGCGAACAAGTGCTGCTTCCTTTTGAATGGGGGTGTCGCACAAGGGAGAAGAGGCCGTTCCAAAAGGTCCGGCGGTCGAGGATTTTCGTTGCTTGGGTGGCGCGACGGGGCAGAAGAGTTGCGATGGCAGCAAATGGTGAGGTTATCTTTTTTAAGGTTTCCCGGATGCGGCTCTTGCAGACGAAAGGACCGGCGGACGCTAAAGCTGGGGAAAGCTTCCTGCGCAATATGTACATAGGTACCTTTGTACCGTGTTCGGAGTCAGTCCAATTGACATGAAAGAACCTTAGGTGGGATGAGAGTCCCTGAGGTTTGGCTGTTGGCTGTTGGCTGTTGGCTGTTGGCTGGCTTAGGTAATGGAGGGAAATGTCCGACTTCAATGGACTTGGGCCGGATAAACTTCGGTGGAGTTTGGTCTACCCATTGTAACTACAAGGCTTCCCCTACACCACGCAACGTCGAATAGGAGTTGACGGCGAGCATACGAGGTGAATTCAAAGAAGAAAACCCGTCTTGTCGAATTCAGAGAACCAACATGAGAAGGCCTTGAGGTATCAGACTCTCATTTGCTTTTCTGCGGCCTCGTCACAGGTCCGGGGGACAGATATCCCACATCAACATGTAAAGTCACCTACCTACCTGCCCAGCCCTGATAGACTCAAATCCCCAAGAAACTAACACGGCTTACAGGGGTGTTATTGCACTTCTCATCATCAACAAGGCCGGAGGTCTGATTTACAATCGGACTTTCGGGGAGGGCCTCAACCAGCTCAATTCGAACGACTACCTGGTTCTTGCGGGTACCTTTCATGGGTTGGTCTTCTCTGTTGAGCCCCTGTCTTTGTTCCATCCTAATACTGTCACAGTGTCCACGCCATCACGGCACGCCTGAACCCGTTACGGGAGCACCAGGCCGCCCACTACCACGCCCAGCAGCAGCAGCAGCAGCACCACCAAGCCAGCGGCAGCCTCGGCGGCAGCGGCTCGGGCGGCGGGCAGGGAGGGCCGCTCCCCAGCCGGCCGGAGCCCCCCTCGGGGCTCGAGGTGATGGAGACCGAGAACTTCCGGCTGCAGTGCTTCAACACGCAGACGGGCACCAAGTTCCTGCTCTTCACCGACACCATGCAGGCCAACGTCGACGTCGCCATGCGCAAGGTCTACGACCTCTACGCCGACTACGTTATGAAGAACCCCTTCTACCAGCTCGAGATGCCCGTGCGCTGCGACATGTTCGACCGCAAGCTCAACTCGTACATCCGGGAGATTAATAATTCTCGTTGATGGACGCGCCCGAGGCTTTGAATCGTCGGCGTTTGGTTGGGGTTCATGACGGTGCATCAGGAGATCAGTGAGATGGATGCACTCATCATAGGGAGCCTAATGCATAGAAGTTATTCATCGAGGATAGGCAAACACTAGCCCAGGGTCTCGAATATAAAAGGCCTTAGGTATAGCGACGGCACTATTTACATGTACGTGGTGGGCAAAGGTGCAGGTAGCTAAGGATGAACGGGACTCGTCAAGATTCTGTCTGCATGGGACGGCGTTAGGGTGTTTACTTGAATGCACTGGATTTCGTCAATAAAAAGAGAACTATTCGTAAAGAACATGGCTCTTCTGCCTATCCTTTCATGACCAGCTCATCTCTAGTCTATCCATATTGTACAGGTACAAAGCACTGTCTGAACGTTAGAGCCCAAGACCATCTATGAGGTGTCCATCTTGTCATCGCCGTCCTTCTTGGTGTCCTTCTTGCTAGAAGATCCGCCACTGGCCTCGCCATCCTCGTTCAACAGAGGCTGTCGCTCGTCTTCCTCCTTGATACCCTCCAAGTTCGACTTGGAACCTGAGTCGCCATCCGCCTGGGTTTGCCGCGCCTGTCTGGCGTTCTCCTCTTCCATACTCATACGCAGAGCAAGCGCCAACTCGGGATCATCGGTGGGGTCGAAGTCAAAGCCGAACTCGTTGCCGGCGCCGGACTCGGCACCACCAGCTCCGCCGGCTCCTGCAGCACCCTCCCCGAGAAGGATCGGGGAGGATATCAGCTGGTCGCTAAGCAACCTTCCGCTCGGGGGAACCACGACCAGGTGCGAGCTGTCGGGGCTCTTGAGGACGTTATTGAATGCCTCCAGCTTCTTCTGGACGTCGTCGTTGTCCATATCGCCGAATAACACGAAATCGATGTCGAGGTTGCTCTTCTTCATTTTTTTTGCTAGTGAGACAAGCGACTTCTCGTCATCGGTGACTGGGGAGCAGACGAAGGCGATAATGCGTTGGCGCTGCGACTTGTTCTGGCGATGCTTCAGGGCTAGCTGTAGGCGGGGTTAGTTATTTGCAATTGTCTGGTCACTGTAGATTACGTAGAAACATACACTGGCAATCTGAATGCCCGTCGCGAGATGCGAGGTGCCAGAGATCTTCTTTCTTGTCCGGTGCAGGCCCTCGAGGAGCTTGCCTCGTTCCGTTGTGAGGGTGGACAGGACCTCTGGGCCCTTGCCGCCCATGCTCATGAGACCGACTGACGACTCGGGATTCGACTGGGTGATGTTCTCGAAGATGATGTTGATGGCGTCGGCCTGGGCATCGAATCGGTTTGGTTGGTAGTCACCATTTCGTGAGCTCTCGCTGTTGTCAACGACGATCATCACCGCTTCCAAAGGCATCTTGGCGGTTGGTTTGTCAACTCGAAGCTGACGACTGCAGAAATGGGGTATTTCCTTGAGGTGGTGAAGAGCGAAATCCGAATTCGGGGGTGTTGGCTGTTTGATAAATGCGTTTGAGGGTCTCCTACGTTGAGGTTTGGGGAAGGCTGACGATAATGGACTCCAGCTGGGTTGGCCTTAGGTTGGAGAGCTTAATGGACGTCAGTTGTTTCCAGGTAGGCAAGGTAGGTACGTACGTAAGTAAGTAGGTACAGTAGGTGAGGTAGCCTTAGGCCAGCGCAATCCATTGAATCCAATCACAGTCCAACCCAATAAACCAGCGCGGAATGGACGGTGGTGGATGTCGGGAGATCGGGCTCTTTGGGTGAAAGCTCGGGCCCCCCCCCCCCCCCCCCCCCCCTGCGGCACCGCTGAGCTGCTGGTTGCGGCGGCGCGTTGAGAGCTTGCTTGCACCACTAAAACCACCAGAGCAATTTGTTTACTTTCAGTAACTCTCGTCCACTACCCTGAAGTCTCCATTCCGCCGTGCATGCCTGCAGCTTCACCAAACCCGTTTAGCGACGCCCAAAACTCACCCACCAACTCGCACCTCTACAAAAGCAGCGCGACGCACGAAACCGAAGGCAAATTGGCATCTTTCACTGTAACACGTTCCGCCGTACCATTTTCGCCAAATATACCTACACTTACCTGGCGACTCGAGCCCGAAAGTAACAAAACAATATGGCGCCCGTGCAACCAAGAAAGCGCAAGTCGTCGACGTCGCCAACGAGCACGCCGCAGAGAAGTCCGATCAAGAGGAGGAGAGTTGGCCTTACGCTGGCTCAAAAGCAGGCTCTGATCGACAACTTGCAATTAGAGAGTATGAATCCCGTTGGCAAAGACAGAAAGACGCGTCTAACCCGTCATCCTAGTTACCGAACGCGCTCGGAGACTGAGAGCCCAGTACAATGTCCAGGCGCAACAGTTGCGATCTCGGGTGGAGATGCGTGTTAACCGCATTCCTACTTCGCTCCGGAAAGCCAAGATGGGCGAACTCCTAGCTAAGCACACAGAACTGCAACCATCGCGGGCTGCTCGCTCCACGTATGTTACTCGACCTCCGCCAGTACCTGCCAAGGATGGCACATCGCCTAAGCCTATCCCTCGGAAGCCCGTGTCTACGATTGAGTCTCATACCAGACGTCCTCATAATGGTTTGAGGTACGCAGGCGACGTTCTTGAATGGGCTGTCATGTTCAAAGGTTTACTGACTGGTATTTAGTGAGGAGATGGCAAGTGGTTACGACAAGGAGAATTCAGCTGAACCGATCGCAATCCCTAAGAAGAAATCGCGCGTCGGCACTGTCGCCGAGGCATCGTCTGTCCAACCTAGTCACGTCTTATCGCCCACATCAACCAATGCGCGTGTTGCGCCGCGGGCCGCTGAACGTCCAACCTCACCTGTCAAGTCTATGATAGGACGACCTCCTTCTCCCACCAAGAGCATCGCGTCAAAATCGTCATCCAACATATTGTCGAACATGGTCGAAAAGGCAAAGGGATCACGCGCCGCAGCTGCGTCACGGAAAGCTGCTGTACCCGCAACTAGTGGAAGCGCTGCCGGCACGGGCACTCGTTCGAGGAAGCCTCCGTTGCCCGCCGCAGCAACTACGGCCTCTACCCGTGGAAGGCGGAAAGTCAGTGGCACCAGCGAGTCGAGTGAGGCGAGTACAGCTACTGTCGTGAAAAAGAGTACAGCATCTCGAGCCCCGGCAACTAAACCTCCGCCGGCGACTAAACGCACAGTCATGGGTACGATAAAGTCTGCCACCTCAAAGAAGGCACCGGCTTCTAAGGCGACCGCTGCACCAGCAAGTACTATTAGTACTGGTAGGACATTGCGGAAACGAGCGTGAGATATCTGGAGCCAATGCCGCCAATGAAGCAGGAACATGGCTCGTCTAAATGAGATATGACGGATTGGGATGGCGTTATTACGGATCATGGAGTTTTGGGTTAGGTTACATCACTATGGAATTGCTACAATGAGATGCTGCCCAGTTGGCGTTCTGGGTAATCGGTTGATGCTTATTTGTGCGGCCTGTCTTGCTGTCCTATCCTACACGTGCCACTGCGTGTATTCATGATACGGAACCCAAATTTTGGATCCAATCCACCTTGTCCCCTGCTTCAACGTGCCTCTCAAGCAGCAGCGCTCGACTTCTTCTTCTTGTCGTCAACGAGCTCGATGTTGTCCTCGGGTATATCCTTGTACTTCTCCAGCAGGAACTCCTCGATTTCGTCGCTGACATCACCCTGGACGACGATCTCCTCGCCGCCGCTAGGCAGCTTGGTAACAGAAGAGCCAGTAGCGAACTTCTTGCCAAACTCTTTGGCGACCTTCTTGAGCTCGAGTCCGAACGCCTCGAGCCCTGAGACGGCCGTGACGTACTTGCGCTTGTTTCGCTCAACCCGCTTGATGGTGATGACGCTGTTGGCCATCTTGTCCGCCTGCTTCTGCTCGGCCTTCTCGGCCTGGGCCGCCTTCTTCTTCGCGTCCTTTGCGGCGCGCTCCTGGGCGGCGACGGAGAGGTTGGCCGTGGCAGCTTCTAGCGCTTCTGTAGAAAGAGAAAGAACCACGCGTTAGATTACTGGTTGTGCGCGAAGTAAGATATAGAGAGACGTACCAGCTGACCATATCTGCTCGTACATAGAGGGATGGGCCTTCTGTAGCCAGTCCTGGCATTTCTTGGCGGTGCCTCCATATTCACAATACTGGTCGATATCGATCTGTCAGTTCGAGTTTCGACTTCGAAGGGGTGGGATTGGTATGGGACAGGAAGGGGTTCGCCCTGTTGCTTGCGACAGATAGACATACCTCTGGGGGAAGAGTACAGACTGTAAATCATCGTACACCGAAATGTCAGCCATCAAGCTTTTTTTGAACTGGAAAATCTTAGAACGTTGAAAAGGGAGATGGTCTGCTTACCGCCGCAATAAGTTACATGGCGTCCCTGGGGCTCGCTGGGAGCATCTGCTGTTTCTGTATCTGCCATTGAGAAGACTGATACATGTAACGCGGGGCTATTTTGGTACTGCTCTGGATTGAGAGTCGGAACGGATAGCTCTCCTTCACAGTCGTCAGTCCAGCATTGCGGGGTCGTTGACGGAATTCCTTACATTGAGCAATTTTGGTGGGGCAGAGAGCGCAAAGGAGGGACAAAAGGCAAGGCAAGCAGGCAAGGCATGGAAGGCACACACTGACACCCTCCTCCAGTAAACTCCGGTATGTACGCCATGCAGCAGCAGCAGCAGCAGCAGCTAAATCATGGATCAGATTAGATGTAATTGATCAGCATGCTTACATGTAGAGGGAAGTATCAGTTATCATTATTGTTATATTACATTCGGAATATTCATATAGAGGTTCATATGTGCTATATTGATTCCAGAGAGATCAATGATAATTGAGCAAGCACATTAATCAGTATCGAACATGTCTAGGTACTTCTCTTTGGCTCTTTGGCTCTAGAGAAGAACATCTTCATCGCCTGGCACTTTAACCAAATCGCTGCATAGTTCGACGGGCTTCAACCACCCCCCTTAACGCAACTTTATGGTGATTGGCGGTCAACGGTAAGCCACTCTCATGCGGCGTCGCTTGCACTAGTTCGGCCTCGAGACATATCTGTAATGGGATATACCTATGCGAAAAGGACACTGGGGACACTACTGATGGCGCTGGAAGAACAACACAATGGTGGCAATGTTTGTTTTCTAGATCGGTGTGAAGAACAATTGATATCACTCAAGCCATCCCCGTCACCCTCGGCCAGGGTGTGGTGTGCACAGGCGCGCAAGGCACGTCTATGGATGTGAGCTTGGGCTTCTTCCGAATAGGGAGTGCTAATAAGAGAGCTTATGCTAATGTTCTTTCCCCTATGGTTAAGAGGTATGTAAGTACATACATCTAGCTAATGTGATCAGATTTGCAAATAGGCACAATGGCGTCAGTGGGATCTGACTCTTTGAAGTTATGCATAAGCTTTTACGCATGGCAACAAAGTCTCTCATCACTGGCTTGCCCATTGACTTCAGGTACAGGATCTCACATAGGCTGTATGCTATATGCATGCAGATGAGGTTGGAGTGGCCCACCTTCAGTCGGAGGTGTGCTGGGAGGTAGGTATGCTCCAGCGGGATGCCTTAACCTAAGTATTAGGTATACTTAGGTATTCAAGGGCGGTGAGATATGTTGCATAGGACAGGACATCAATAGGACGGGTGTTGTAGTAGTAGTATTGAAGCCACCACCATACCATCTTGGGGCATTTGATTCAAGGACTCGATCTCGAGAAACTAGATTGGGATACATAAACAACAACAAACAAAGCAGATTACTTATTAGTAGCTTGCAAAAATGCGTCCGGACTTTCTGGTTGCTAATTGCACTTCCACTTCCACTTCCATACTACTTGTATCTGGCGGACCAAGTGTGCGTGCATTGATGTTTAGAGCCATGCAATAGTGAAATTGCAGACACGTGACGTTGGGCTGGTCTGAACCTCTCTCTCTGCTGCACGAGCTCAAAGAAAGCAGCCAAGCTACAGCTTGACTCGATTTGGAGGGGGGGAGAGAACTGAAACCAGTTGAAGAAAGCCCTCGGTATAGGTTGAGCTGGTCGTGACAAGAGTTGAAAGACAAGAAAAATGCTCATATATACCACCTACAGATTAATACGGCCTCGGCCATTTGAGGGCTGATCCTCCTTCTTTGTTTGGGCTCGTACTCGAGTCACATCTCCTGCTTCATCTCTGGTTGTTGGAGCACGCTAACTGTCGTGTACCTCCACCCACACCCACCCACAGGACCAGGACACACACACACACAGGCACACAGGCACACAGGCACACAAGCAGACAAGGTTCCTGGGCTGGCTGGGCTGGCTGGACTGGCTGGCTGGGCTTGTTAGAAGCTCTCCTTCCTCGTCGCTCGTTGGTTTCCAAGTTAGTGTGCCTGAATGGGCAAGGAGCAAGGAGTATCATTCATTCATTCCCCCTGGCGCCGCCCCAATTGCACACTAAAACACATCCGTACCGTACCGTCCAGCGACTGGATGGAGACCTCACCATTGATTGATGGTCCTGTTTATCACCTACATGTAGACCATGTAGACTCGGGAGGCCAGCATTGAGCCAGGCCAGGCGTCAGGGTACTTGATGTATCTTTCCAATCCAGCTCATCTACCAACAAACAGTAATTTGATTCTACCAACGTTGAACATTGGACTGACTGTCCAGCCTGCCAGCATCAATCAAATTCATCTACCTGCTGTAGGGTAATTGAGTTGAGCACCTAATGTACCACAGATCCATATTGATCCTGAGGTATCTAGTGCTGTACTGTCCAGTCAGTCCCTTCATCGTCCAGCATCAGCATCGCCCACTTGTTCCCTTTCCGCCTTTTCAATTTCCAGTCTCCAGTATCTACTAAGGTTACACCTGAATGATCGAGCTAGGCTTATTTCCTCCCCCCCATCTGCCCCCCTTGGTCTCCCAGAAGTCGCAGCGCCTTGTACCAGCCCTCCTGTACATACAACCTTACCCTGCTTCCATGCCTTCCAGTCTTCTGCTCAAGTACTGTACTGTCCTCGTCCTACTCTCTCCGCCCGCCCTGCACTGCACACATGCCCAACTTGGCTCACTGGCAACTGGGCCGGGCATAGCGCATAGTACATCCATTACATGCACGTACGCTATTACAATTAGTTGAGCACCCGGGAACGCAACGTCGATTTTTTGACCTGATACCCTTGTTTCCCCTTGCCGGTCACGATATCTTCCCATTTCCTTGTTTCTGCCTTTCGAGCTCGACGTTCTTTGATTCGACATCCCAGGTATGTGTGGACTTTTTGGCGCTCCTTCCCCGTTCAATCTGCATGGTTGCTCTCATTTCGTGAAGCCCGCCGGCCCCAGCTATTTTCTGCCTGTCACCCTTTCTCAGCGGCATCCAACTTATTCCATCTCCTCCCTCCTAGCACCCCCCGGCCTGGCTTCCCCCCATTCGATGAGGAGAAGGGTTGTCGCAGGGTCCAAAATATCCCAATCCCCAATGAACCAGACGGCAACACTTTAGCAACCCAATTCCAGTCCACCCAAAAGTCATCCATCCCTAAACTTACACACTTAATAATCCGAATGCAGAGACCAGAACCTGCTGCCGCCGCTGCTGCTGCACGACACCGATAGCCATTACAACCCGTTTCGGTGTCCCCTCCGTTCGTCGCACGTACTATCCGTTGTGGGAAAGTCAATAGTTGTCGCCCGCCCAATGCCCAGGTCTGACGTGGGACAGCACCCCCAACCGCCACATTGCCGTAACCAATAGACACTGCGACTGCCCTGTCCTCTGTCAATTTAGAATAGGTTGCCATTGAGGAAGGACAACGACCAGCACCATTCCGGCGAGAAGCATCGCGTGGCGGCGACGTGACAGGCACCTCTCTCTGTCGCCAACATGGGCTCGGATTACGGAGGCGGTCTGGCTGGGGACCACGCTCACGGCCACCCCCCTCCGCCGCCCATAACAGAAAATAGCTACCAGCTCGACAGGGACCGCCTTCACATGACACCGAGTCCCTCGTTCCAGAACGGTGGCTTCGCTCCTCCGAACCGAGCGCCCGGCTCCCCGGCCCTCAGCGTGGGCAGCGAAACCCGAAAGAGCCAGGAGAGGAACAGGTCAAGAGGACGTGAAAGGAAAGCAAGTGGACAAACACGGATATGCCACAAGTGTGGAGAGCCTTTGACAGGCCAGTTCGTGAGGGCACTGGACGGCACATTTCACTTGGACTGCTTCAAGTGCAGAGTAAGCCCCCTTCCGAGCGACATATCGTCAGACCATGACACTGATACGTGTGGTGCAATTCAGGACTGCGGCCAGATCGTCGCATCCAAGTTCTTCCCGGCCGAAGACGAAGAAGGTGGCGGCCAATATCCGCTCTGTGAGACGGACTATTTCCGAAGGCTGGGACTCCTTTGTCACCAGTGCGGAGGTGCGCTTCGAGGATCTTACATAACTGCCCTAGACCGCAAGTACCACGTCGAGCATTTCACCTGCTCCTTATGTTCGACAGTTTTCGGCGCCCAGGACAGCTACTACGAACACGACGGTAACGTATACTGCCATTACCATTACTCTACCCAGTTTGCCCAGAGGTGCAATGGGTGCCACACTGCTATTCTCAAGCAATTTGTGGAGATATTCCGCAATGGCCAAAATCAACATTGGCATCCCGAATGTTACATGATTCACAAATTCTGGAATGTCCGCCTCACTCCCGCCCAGGACGGCGGTGAGCCTTTCCCGGAACCCGAGGATACATCCGAGAGCCGCGAGCTCGTCAAAGTCGAAGAGGAGAAGATGGAAGACAAGGTCTATCGTATTTGGAGCGTTCTCTCGACGTTTGAAGAATCATCGGCCGCATGCATCTCTGATATGCTGTTGCATGTCAGTAATGGTGCCTACATCGACGGTGTCTTGGTAGCCAAAAAGTTCATTCTCCACGTCGAAGTCCTCTTTACGGCCGCCGATAGGCTGGACGACTCGATGAAGCGATTCGAGCTGAAAGGTACGTACCCTCGCAACCAGCATATCTGGGTATTTGTAGCTGACCAAGTACAGGGCTTTCATACGGTCGTGAAGCAAAACTACTCTGCAAAAAGATCGTATCCTTCTTCTCTCTCCTCTCGAAGACCCAAGACACTGGTGTTCGGAAACTGGGTGTCACCCAAGAGCTACTATCGCTCGTCACAGGCCTCGCCCATTACCTTAAGCTGTTAATTAGAATTTGTCTGCAGGGGGCTCTGAAGTTCGAGCGGGAACAGCACACCCCTGACGGACTCTACCAGTTCCTCGAAGATCTCAGTCTGATAGAATCGGCCAAGAACGAAGACAATACGCTGCAGATAACAAACGGCATAGCGCGCCTATCCGCTAACGACTCGGATCAGTGTACATTATGCCGAAAGCCTATAGAGGACCAGTGCGCGTTAAGTGGAGATAAGAGGTGGCACGCAACTTGCGTGTCTTGCGAGAGGTGCGGGAAGGAGCTAAGTAAGTCTTTGGACCAGGCGCGTGTTCAGCGGGATCTCAAGATCCTTTGCGTAGACTGTGACGCACAGTCTGGTGGTACCGGTCAGTCGGTGGAACGTATCTCCAAACTGCAGCAGTATGTGTTCCTGCTGCGCGTCGCACTCGCGAGACTGCTGGAGATCCTCAGGAATAATGGCGCTCTCCCTCATACATCGGAAGATCCCAACCTCGGTGGATACAACTCGGCCGACGGGCAGAGGGGACCAAACGACAATGCTGCTCCTATGTTGACATCCGACTCGCGATCAAAGTCATTTGCGGGAGGCGAAACGGAGAGACATCAGAGAGAGTCGTCTTATGAGAGCACTCTCAACGATGTGCGCCGGCTTCGAAGCACCCGTCTTGACAAACATCTGTCATCCAGCCTTAGGAAGGCTCGAACATCGAGGATAATGGACGGGCCTGACGGACAAGGAGTCAGGCCTGGCTCTGCTGGGGGCGACTTGACGTCTAGAAACAGAGACATTCAGGAGGAAGAACGCGAAGGTGGACTTGGTGGATCAACAGAGCAGTACTTCGGACATCAAGACGCTCTTACCCTGGACGACATTCCTCGTATCGTAGCGGTGGAACAGGCCAAGGAGAAGCAGACGGCGCAAAACAGGCAGAGCCGTCAAGAGCTGTTCCGTTCGCCAGCAACACACCCTGTATTTGGTGGTGGTGGTGGTGGTGGTCATCAGAGGTCACAGTCCGACGGACGTGATGACGCTCGTCTACAGGCTGAGCCCTCCCCGCAGAGGGGTTCAAGCAAGTTCTTTTCGGAACTCTCGGGCTTGGAGTATTTCATTGTTCGCCACGTTGCTGTACTCTCAATGCACCCATTGCTCGAGCCAGAGTTTTCTATTGAGGACCTTCTGAGCCTGATTGAGGCAAGGAAACCCCCGACATTCTGGAACAAGTTTGGAAAAGCATTTGGAAACAAGGAGAACAAGAAAAACGTCAAGAAAAAGGGTATTTTCGGTGTACCACTGGAAGTCATCACCGAAAGAGATGGTGCAGACTCGACGGACGGTGTCGGCCCTGGTGCTCTCCGTATACCAGCCATTGTTGAGGACACAATCACTGCCTTGAAAAATAAGGATCTCTCGGTTGAAGGTGTCTTCCGAAAGAATGGAAACATCAAGAAACTGACGGAAATGGTCAACGCAGTTGATCGTGAGGGCTGCGATGCCATTCGTTGGAACGATGAGACACCTCACCAGCTTGCGGCGCTGCTGAAGCGGTATCTACGCGAGCTTCCTGACCCTCTCATGACCCAGAAGCTCTATCGCGTATGGATTGCTGCAACCAAGATCAAAGATGCCGACAAAAGGAGGCACTGCCTGCATCTCATTTGCTGCCTCCTTCCTCAGCTCAACCGCGACTCCCTGGAAGTCTTGTTCAACTTCCTGAAGTGGACTGCCACTTTCCACCAAGTTGATGAGGACACCGGCTCGAGGATGGACGTCCACAATCTGGCTCGTGTTATGGCCCCTAACATCCTCTACATTAACACCAAGAACCCCAGCTTCTCAGATGAACCAATGACTGCTGTCGCTGCAGTTGAGGAGATGATTCAATACAATGATGAAATGTGCATGGTAAGGGTCTTCGTCACAGTCTATCAGTTGTTCCCACCGCTAACTTCCCAAACAGGTCCCAGATGAACTCATGGATATCCTGAGCGACTCGTCGTTGTTCAGCAACAACACTGATATCACCACCAAGGAGATCCTCAAGCGTATTGGGGATCGCTCAGTTGGAGGACCCAGACATTATGATGCGGAGCTTGTCAACAGACAAGACAACATCAGGCCTCTGGCTACCAGGGTGGACACGGACCCCGGCGCATGGCATAACGAGCGAAGTGTCCCGGTTCAGGAACCAGCAATCCCCTTCCCATCCAACCAAGGGACACCTCCACAACGGTTTCGACAGCCGGATCATGGGCCTTCGCCGTACCCTGAGCAGTACGGCCCGGAACAACGCCCTGAAGGTATAGAAAATGGGCCGCGTCAGTGGCGGAACTCAGGTACGGCTCAGAACCCTGCTGCATGGGGCCGACAGAACAGCTCCATTCCTACCGGCACTGGGTAGTAATATATGTCATCGACTTTCGGTATATATACCTCCTCCATCTCCACTGCGGTTGAGTTCTATTCATTCATGGAGCGATCCGCAGTTTCCTGCCATTTCGCGGGAGCTCATTCACGACAGCATGATTCTGGTGTAGACAGACTTTGACAGCATTTTCGGCCGGCGTTTGATGAAATCCATTCTACCTACAAAAAGATGATGGTTTTGCGATACATTCAATTCATGTTTGCGACCTCAGCGAGGCTTTGTCATAGGGGTAGAATTTGATGCCCCTTTCGTTCTCATAGTGGCCCAGCCCAAAATTGCTGCGCTGATTTTTTATGTTGGTTGCAAAGCTTGGAGTAGTGTGGATCTATGACAGCCATTTCCTTTTTGGCTGGTCTTCTTCGATGCTTACGTCCCGGGGGCGGGCGGCTGGGGCGTGGTCCTCTTGCTTAATCAGTGTCCATGAGCTGCTGAAGTCGTGGGTCGATGGAGATTACTCCAGTTCGACTGATGGGAAGAGATGTTTTGGTCTTGGCTCAAATCGAATATAGCGCCTCCCTACATACCTCCTAACAAGGAGGGGTCGGCGTGTGGATAGACCTTGCTTGTCCAATTACTTACCTACCTGATCGCGACTTATGGACATGTTATCACCACCATCTTCTTCTGTCCCGAAAAATCAACGCCAACACAGATCCGGATGGTCATGGCGAATTATATCAAGCCAGCCAAGTAGGACACTGTTCTGAGGACAAGGGATATACCAGCAGCGCAAAGCAGAGACGTTTATGTAGTTAAGGGATAGGAAGGTAGTTGCAGTCGAACTAAGGATGAGCCCCTCAAGTAGGATGCTCATAATTCCATAACAAATCATCCCCAGCAGTGTGTTTATGTGTCCCATTACACCAGTAATAGCTCCCGTTCATAGAACACAGTGATATCTGTCTTTCGGGCGTGAAATGTCATAAAAAATGGTATACCAGTTCACAAACGGCTGGGTATGAGTTGATATATACGGTATTATTAAAATGTGGATATCTTACAACGCTTCATCCCCTGTTATCTGAGTTTACTGTCCATGTGCTGATTCCATGTGCATGTTTTGCTTATCATTATTCAGCCATAGACAGGGGATAGAGCGGCCTGGGTTTCTCCGCTGCTTTCTTTTTGACTTGTCTCCCAACAACGTCCCAACCATGATTGATGATCTCTACATGGACTCGATCGCTAGGCGAGACATATTAATGTCCATGCCGGCATGCGTGGCAGACACCCTATTTCCCGTTCCCTCAAACCTTCTTCTCCTTCTTCTTCTGCTCCAGCGTCCAGGCCACGGCGCGCTCAACGCCAACCGACAAGCTGACGAGGGGCTCGTAGCCGAGCCGTCTCCGGGCCTTGGTGATGTCGTAGTAGCGGGTCATGCAGCTGTAGATGATGCGCTGGCGGTTGAAGGTGGCGGGCTTGCGGACGAGGCCGAAGTAGACCTCGCTGAGGAAGCCGAGCATGAGGCCCGTCTCGCGCGCCATGGTCCAGGCACTGCCGGCCCCCTTTTCGCTGCCGGCGGCGCGCCAGACGGCGCGCGTAAAGTCCCAAAAGTAGACGGGCTCGCCGTTGGTCACGAGGAAGGCCTCGCCGTCGACGCGCTCGTGGTCGAGGGGCTGCGTCTCGGCAGCCGCCGTCACGAGCAGGGCCCGCGCCGCCAGCAAGTGCGCGAGCGCCACGTTCTCGACGTAGGTGAAGTCGAACAGGTTCTCGTTCTCGCCGATCTGAACGTTGTGCTTCCCTTGCTCGTAGATGTTCACCATGTGGTAGATGGCCTGCATGTCGCCTTCGCCGAAGATGCCGGAGGGCCGGATCGAAGCAGTAAGGAGGTTTGGCGCGGCCTCGGACCGGTTGGCGGCAAGGGCTATGGACTCAGCCTCAGCCTAGTTGGGGGAAGAGAAGTTGTTAGCTAGGGCGCGCGCACTTGAGGGGGGAATATTGGTATAAGTGAGCATACCTTGGTCTCTGAGTAGTACTCGCTCTGCGCCTTGCCTCGGATGACGGGGTAGGACTCGTTCGCATTGATCAGGTCGTTCTTGTTGTCGCTCATGATGCTGGCCGAGCTGGTGAAGACCAGGGCCTTGACGGCGGTCTTCTGGCACGCCGCTACGACATTGCGGGTGCCCTCGATGTTGACGCGCCGGAAGAGGTCGTGGCTGACGTCGCCGCTGCCCTGGGCCGGAGGCGAGGCCGTGTGGATGACGACGTCGGGCTGGATGCGGCCGAACTCCTTGAGCAGCTGGTCGGGGTCGGTGATGTTAGCATCGACGTACTCGACACCGTCCTCGGCGGGCCGGCGGTTCTTGGTGCACTGCATGTCCAGGACGCAGACGTGGCTGCAGCTCCAGTTGCGGAGAAGCAGGTTGACGACATGGTGGCCCAGGAAGCCGCAACCGCCGATGACGACGACGCGGCCGAGACTGAGTTTCTGCTGCTGGGACTTTTCCGTTGCCATGGTCGCGAATTTAATGGAATTGACTGGGTGGCAGGAAAGTTATTACGCTGGATTGGCAGCGTGTTGAATTGTGATAGAATGGCAAAAACAACACCTAACACCTAGCTCGCCTGCAAGTCCAGCATTAGTTGATAGTACGGCGGCCGGGGCCTATCACTCGCCGGGTGAATGGGGTGGTCGGCCAGGGGTCCCTCCCTTATTTGACTTGCCTCACCGCCCTATATGTAGGAATGTGGGTATCTCGGGGGTGTCGACCGATAGGCTCGGTGCGGTATCACGGCATTCGCTGGAGCTCTCTTGCTTACTTGCTTACTTGCTTACTTGCTTACTTGCTTACTTGCTTACATAAAGAATCGACGCCTAGTAACCCCCTAGAGGCTTTGTGGCCACTGTGATCTTTAGGCTAGCAATGGATAGCATGGGCATCAAGGCTCCGCTCGACTGAAGAGCTGTGAGCTAGCTGCTGTAAGCTGTACAGGGCAGCTCGGCCTAGTTCAGGCTCGGGCCGCCCGACGTGGTTGATGGCCACGGTAAGATCATGAGGAACATGTGCTGTCTTGTATGTGCTGCAGCCTTTTTATTTTCTATTTTACCTCGAGACATGAAGAAGACAGCCAATGCTAAAATGATTCGTGGAGGTTGGGTGCATGTACATGTATATCATTGTTGATATGTCAAATCGGGCAAGAATCTCACAGTCCCATATCAAATGTACTTATGTATGTATGTACCTTTGACATAGCATGCATGTGGGGCTAGCTGGATTTACGCAACAGTGATTTAGGCAGGCAGGCGCGTACTTACCTGCCTTCTTGTTGGTCTTCGATCCATAGCCTATAGCTGGGAGGGATGCCCTATATTTATTCACATGAGTGACGATGGAGGCACGATGGGGCGGAAAGCAAGCAACGTGGAAGGCAGGCAGGCAGGCAGGCAGGCAGGGAGTAAATGCATTTGATTGTAAGTAGCAGCCTAAGCAAGCGCGTTGGAAGTTGGTGTGCCCCGCACTAATAAGTCTTACCTGCCTCTGCGCTCTCGAAGGCCATCAATGTAACCCCACCTCTCCGCCCGGTCACGCTGTCACGCTACTTGCTACTTGCTACTTTCACTCACGCTACATGTACTTGAATTCCATCTTGAATGACCTCGATCCTGCTGCTCATCATAGAGGCATCCCAAGTACCGACATTGTAAACGTGCTCAGCTTCATCAATATTCGGTTGTATGCAGATGCCGATATCGATATAAACAGACATCGATACACTTCCCGTCTACTCTATTCATCTCTAAAATCTGCCTTCGGCTCTGGGCGTGACTGCGAACCTTCCACTGATAACCCCTCCTTTCAGCTGAGTCGACGTGGAATAGCCTCAACCCGTTGGTCGCCTCCCATACACCGTATACCATATACCATACACACTCTATTGTTCATTCACTTTGTTTACTCTCCCTACCCCTCGGTCTGAATACTCCACTCTCGAAATCGTGTTACTCTTGTTTACTTGGAGAAGCCCAGGGGCGAAATCACCTCAGGCGAGAACTCGAGTTGCTGCGACTACTCGGATCACAATAAAAGCTGTTTGCGCCACTGCTTCTTTCACACCTTTCAACCATTCCCCCACCATCGCTGATACAAAACTCAAACTGTGTTTCGATCAACCTCCCCAGCATTACAGTAGTTCTTCTTCATTCTTTTGATGTGGCACATCTTTTCATCGTCATAATCTACGGTCTTGGCCGACTTGACTTGCCTGCAACTGTCTCATCCAAGCCGCCACCATGGCTGACCAGTCCATCATCCGCATCACCAAGGAGATTAGCGACCTCCAAAAGAACTCAGACCTCTCGCTTGCCGTCGCCTTTCGGGATCGAGATGTGCGCAATGTGAGGACCTTGATCATCGGCCCCCACGAGACTCCCTACGAGTTCGGCTTCTTCGAGTTTGCCGTCAAGTTTAACAAGGAGTACCCGCGCAAGTCGCCGGCTGTTACCGCCATGACCACTAGCAACGGCCGCTGTCGCTTCAACCCCAATATATATGCTAACGGCAAGGTCTGCTTGTCCATCCTGGGGACTTGGCGCGGCGAGCGAGGTGAGGAGTGGTCGGCTGCCCAAGGTCTGGAATCCATTCTTCTGTCCATCCAGAGTCTCATGTCGTCCAACCCGTACGAGAACGAGCCAGGCTTCGAGGACGCCAACGAAGAGCACGACAAGAAGGCGCAGAAGGAATACGTAGCCAAGGTAAGGCATTTGGTGTTTCGGTAGGACTGGGTAATGGGGCGCTTGTCCAACTAATACGTCCATAGATTCGACACGAGACGCTCCGTATTTCCGTCATCCAGCGTATGGAAGATTACCTTGGCATCAACGCCGGCAATACGGCCCCGCCAGCTCCGGTTCCGAACAACGAGGACTATGAACTTGACATGGCCGATGAGGACATCGACGAGTCGTCAGTACCTTGGGAGCCATTTAAAGATTTGATTAAACACCGCTTTCTCTGGTATTATGATTCATACCTCGAGGCCATCGAGAAGGCAAAGAAGGAAGTCAAAGACGGGCAGGCATTCGTTCGCATGCCGTTCGAGGGCTCTAGCAACATCATGGAAGGGAAGTTTAACTACACCGAACTTGAGCGCCGCCTGCGACATATCAAGGCCACCCTTCAGGCGGAATCGGAGAGATGGGCTTCAGAAGGCCTCCACCCCAAGATCAAGGATAGCACTGTAGCTGTCAATCTCGCGCGTCAGTTTGAACAAATCCGAGAGTCATACAAGAGAAGCGAGGTACCCCATAGCGTGGAACTCGAAAACGGCAATCCGTTTGTGTGGAACTTGACGTATTTCGGACGTCCTATGACAAACCTCGATGGAGGCTCCTTCCGTTTCAAGCTCAAGTTCAGCCCTCGCTTCCCAGAGGAGCAACCCTCGGTCAGGTTTGAGACGCGAGTCTTCCATTTCCGTATTGCCCAAGATGGAACGCCCTGCTACACGCCAAACCCATCCCGACGGGAAGACATCAAGCAGCATATAGATGCCATCATCAACGCCCTGGAGGAAGAGCATCCGCCATACGACCCACGGACGATAGTCAACCCTGAGGCCTACAAACTATTCTGGGGTACTCCTGAGGATCGCAAAATGTACAACCGCCGCCTTCGTCGGTCGGTCCAGCAAAGCATAGAGGATCTTTAAGGGGGGCTTTGGGTTGTCATCCTTTTCCTCATTCTTCCACTGTGTACTTTACGAGCCAGGCGCGTATTTCCCTGTGCGTTGAAGCCGGCTTTTGACCACTTGATGATTCACGCGGTTTGATGTTCACGACTGCAGATTCCCTGGGTTTTCATTAATATCCATTTGCTTTTTTGCAGTTGGTCGATGGCGATGCCATCAAGGCGTTTGAGGATAGCGGACGGAGTGGATGGCCGTCATCAAGGGAACACGGTCACTGGCATGGAGAAGGCATCATCACTGGTAGATTCTGATTCTGATTTCCCCAGTTCTGGCCCTGGGAAAGCGTGTATAATTATGCTAGCAAGGTTGATAGGAATATCATAGTTCGCACAACATGAACAGGCATGCATTTACTTCTGCTGGAATCGCTCCTTAACATGCTGCTTTGGTTCCTCGTCGTGTTGAGTTCTGCTTCAATACAGACAACTAGGTAAAAGTGATGATGGGAGCTATGTCATCTGCTTTTTCATATCACAACCAGCGTATTCCACTCGCAATACATACATCGATGGACTGTCAAATATGCCAGTCCAATTACCTCGACACTTGTTGATTTCTTCCATTTCCACGGTGGATGAACTTAGTTGTTGAGTAATGGGTGTTGCTTTGATCCAGGACTGCACGTGGGCTCCTCTTTCCATTTTCACCACGTCATCGTACCCTAAATGTATACCCGGTGGTGTCGCCATTTGGAATTATTACAACTTGAAGTCCAGTTATGTAATCTTGGACGCCGCGGTGGCTCGCTGGAAAGACTGATGGCAGCATGGCTGTAATGCAATGCTTGCTAGCAAATAAGTTTGTTATGCACAGTGATGCTTGTTGCATGTATTGTTCGCAGCACATGTTGCGCGCATTTTCAATAACAAAAGAGCGAGCCTTCATCGAGGTGGACCTTTCGGCTTCTTGCGCTCAATCTTGTCGCGCAAGGGATTGTAGGGCGCTGCTACGCCGACGACTTCCTCTTGCTTGCCAGCCCCTTTAAAGTCATAGCGGCCGTCGGGTGTGACGGTAGCAGGAGTGCCCTGGCTCGGCCGGGCCACCTGCTCATTGTGCAGTTTGTCCAGGGACTCACCTGTGACGGCGTATTGCGACCAGTTGATAGGCGGGCACCGATAGACGTTTTGAGCAGCGGGTAAGGCCGACCAGGGCTTGGATTCACGCTTGGGCGCGGCCACACCATTCTCGTCCTTGATTCGAGTGTCGCCGTCGTCGTCTTCCCCTGAAGAGGACGAAGACGACGAGGCAGGCCGTCCCGAGCCGGCCGGGTCGCCCGCCATGCGCACTCCGCCGCCCTCCAGGTCGGCGATGAAGGCCTCCGGGTCGTCCAGGGCGGCTTCCTTTGCCTTTTGTAGCGCAACCATGTCCTTTTTTGCATTGTTGCTCTGCATCTGAAGGATGGATATGGCAGACTTCAGAGCCAAGACGTCGGGATTCGTGTCAAACTCAATGGGCTCCGGTGGCGGCGGTGCGACGACCGTTTGCGTGGGATGCGAAGAGTATACATGTGACTGGCGGGGAGGCGGGAACTGGACCGGGTTGAGTGGAGGCGTGATGGGGCTCACCGGTGGCCGCAGCGGTGAGGAAGGTGCCGCGGTGCTTTGCGCTGGGGCGGCGACCATGGTGGTCGGCACAAGCGCAGGCGCCGTCGCAGGCGGCGCTCTCTGTGGCACAGTGGGTATGGGGACTGGACTTTTTGTCGAAGGGGTGTGTGAGACTGGTGGTTGTCCAGCATGTGTCCCAGTGGGCGCAGAAGGTGCCGGGGGAGCGGCTGCTCGAGCTGTGGTCGCACTGGTGTTGTTGTTTGTTGGCAGCGCATAGCCGGCAATGTTAGGCACTGGGACGGGTACTGGCGTCTGAGGGATGCCAGTCCCGTCAGTGTTGAGGGTGACACCCGGCATCTCAATCGCAGTGGCGGTCGCAGTCGCAAATGCAGATGCAATTGTAGTCGCAAAAAAGGGGGGGGGAAGAAAGTTGGTCTAGACCAACAACCCAATATTAAACAGGCGGGCGTTGAAGGCTTGGCCAGGTAGCAAGTAGGCTGTGTCAAGGTATATCGATGTTGCGTGGAGTTAATATCCCGTATCCGGCAGTGGCAGGTCGATGGGAGACTGGAATGACGCCACAAGACCGATAGTATGAAAGCGGGGAAGCCCGAAAAGGAGGCTGGTCTTGGCGTTGCACCTCGAAAATCGGGCGACTAAATATCCGTAAGTTGATGTTGACGGGGATTGCTTTTTGGGAGTGAGGGAACAGGTATCAGTCAATATATCTCGAGGTCGCGTGGATGTTGGGTGCCGTGCAAATACATAGGCGCTTGCGCTCCAGAAGTCAAATTGCAGTTGGGGGGGGGGGTGCAGATGAGAATCGAGAGAAAGGACGTCGAGGATTCGTCCCAGATGGAAGTTGTGGATCCCAACCTTCCCTACCACCTACCGTCTTACTTCCTTGCTTCTTGCACCTTCTTGCTTCTGGCTTGCTGGTTGGTACAGTAAGTATGTACACGCCTCGGGACCAAAGAAGAAACACCCGACTCGAAGCGTCCAGTTGTTCGGGTTGGGGCTGTGGATCCCGATTGTCGGGAGATCGACATGTAACCTAGGCATCTGTCTTTTGAAGAATCCTTGCACGTGGGGGGGGGGGGGGGGGGGGGGGGGGGGGGGGGGGTTGATTTTAAGCCATCAGCTACAGGAAAAAACATGAGTGCCATGCCGGCCTATTCACAGCTGCTCTCGAGCTGAAGGCATGTTTTGTTCTACAGGCTCCTCACGCCCGGAGGTTTACGTTGGGGTGATGATACGAGGGTACTGTACATAAGTGCGTCTGAGCCGTTGGTATTGGCAACTTCAAGCGATCCAATATACTAATGGCTTTATCTGGATGGCACCGAGGGCAAGCGCTCTTCTTACGGAAAAGCAATAACGACGGCTGCTCTTCTGTGATTATATATCAATATGCTTACGTTGTGTACTCAATTGATATATTCCACGCGGGGGTGTGACATACCTCGTTTACACGACAATGTACGGTGTCTCAGCTGTCACCTCTCAAGCCACTGGGCAATACTCATCGGGAAATGGACTTGCTTCTTGTTCAGCCTCCGTGGCCCCTGCCAGTCATAATCACTATTGGTAGGAAGTAGTAGGAGGTAGACGGGACGCACGATGCACGATGTACGCATATTGACTGCTATCGGGCAGTCTATCGCTTCACTCAGTGCTGGCCACTTCACTGGACCGGGGGCTAATCAATTATGGTTACGCTGGTGTACATAACGATGTACAGCGAGGCGTGGGCAGGAGGACATGACAGTGCCTTACTTCCAAGATTGATTGACATATTGAAGCTGGTCAACCCACCTGACCTATTGGTGCCCCCAAAGTACATAAATATGCATGTAGGTAGGTAATTGCCCTCTTTCCAATTTCGCCCTCGTTGGCGCCTTCCTCCCATCATCTTGGAAAGTAGGTTTGTCCTACACGCGATTCCCATCAGATTGCCATGTGCGACTCGCGTGTTTCGGCTCCCCACAGCGATTGACTCTCCCCTAAACTATAACTTCCTTCAATCTAACACTTCCCTTGGAATCCTCCGAGTCTGGTCTCGACGCTCTCTCGAGGTGGCGCCATCCCACGAGCACGAGAACCACCTCTGTGTCTTTTTCTCTCTCTGTGCCTATCGCACCACTGGGTGACACTGGACCTGCCGTGCTCTGTCCGGCCTCTCCCTTTGGCCAAGATCAACAAGGATCTCAGTCAAGTATTGCACAAAGTCTGACGATCATATCTGACCGGCGTCAATATTTCTACTGCTTCCGTACAGCTTGGTTGTTGTTGTCCTACCCTTGACCGGGGAACTCTGAAAGGGGGGGCATCGAATGTCACACGCTTCTGGGAACCCGCAGATCAACCAACCTCGCGCCTGTAAGCCGCAAGCTATCCATAGCAATGCTCACATCGCCATTCAAATGGACCTAGACCTTTAAGGGCATACCCTATACGGTTGGACACCTGACAAGCCTGTGGCACTAGGTACCGCCTTCGAACCTAGTGTACTTAACTCAAAAGTCTCCGGTTACCATGGTAGCTTTGGGCCGTCTGCGGAAGTCGAAGTCGCCTGCCGTTCTTGGATCGCCAATAGCAGCCGATATCTTACCGCTACAGAGACCATTGAGTCCCCAACTGTTCGCCGCACCCATCCCCCGAAACTTCTCCTATCCCATAAGTATACCCACCGGCTCTCGCACGCAAGACTGCCCGGACAAATCGAGCCGGGAAAGCTCAAGCAGTGATCAAGTGCGTGGAACGTCCAATCACTCCCCCTTCTCTGGCCCGAAATTTCGTACCTGGCCAGAAATCAAGGGTGATCAACTACCAGACGCCCTACCGCACAACCAGAACGGGGAGTCTGCAGTCCGGTATCAACTCGACCAACTGGAGTTGAACCAACCCCCCTCAAAGGAGAAGGCGAACGCCAGGAAGAAACAACGCAGAAGCACATTGCTTACTCTGTCTGCGTCTTACACACGGAGCACGGCGTCGATTGGAGAGATTCTGGAGACGAGAGAGCCAAGTCCGAAACCAAGCAAGGCGTCAAAGACTCATATTTTTGGTGATTTTGCTTTACATCACAAGTCTCCGCGATTCAAGCGAACCTCCTTGGTTCAGCATAAGACGGCCTCGTCCTTTGACGCATCACGGCTGGTGCGAGTTTGTACGACTGCCCCACAGCGCCCGGCCTCAAGCTCTCAAACTTGTGTGCCTTCGGTGAAAGCACCAGAGTTTGCTGTCGAAGCGTTTCCGCTGTATTCTTGGGAGCATACAGGGGACGATAGAATACCTCAAAGTCAGCCCATAGAATACCGCCTAGCACCCAAGTTCTTAAGAATGGACCTCGGCGATAACAACGCTAAGGCCACGGACCGTCGCTCTAGTAGTGGCGGGAGGAAAAGGGGCAATTCGACCTCTGAAGTGGACAAGCGGAAAGGGAAAGAGGGGAAAGGGCGTTGGTTGTCCCAACTAAAGCATTGGGTGTCGGTGTCCGAGCCTTCGACCCAAGCACTCAAGCAGCACAAAAAGGACACCTACAAGCGAGCTGGCATTGCGCTGGATGATCCTCGCGCAGGGGCAAAGCTCCATATCCCCACCAGCACTCTGCCATCAGATGCTATTAAGCCTTATGGCCGCGGGCCAGAACCTGAGGAAATTGCCAAGAGACAGGCTGAGAACAAGAAGAGACTTCGTCAGTCTTTCAGCACCACCGGAGGGACATCACAAGGGTCGCGCTCTAGTACGAGCCAACACTCATCGATGAGTAGTTTTCCCATGCATTACCTGAGAGAAGATGCATAATCAGATAACGGTCGAGTGCTTGGCTTGCACTATGAGATCAGCTGTTGTTTCCATTTCCGGTCGTATTACAGATCGTTGCCTGGGAACGGTTGACGCAAATATACGACAACAGGACTACCCAGCTTCACGAGCGTGAACCTTTTATAGGTTGGCTCAGTGTCGTGCTGGAAGACTCTTACGCCATGCAACTGCGGTAGCATAATTACGATTATGAGATGGTGGGCACCAAGCGACGACATGCATGGCGTTTGGGAGTTGTCTTCTTGGGAGTGTATGCATGGGATAGGGACAGGAGGGCTTGCACATAAATTCAACATGTCAGTAATAGAGTCTAGGGTCATTTTGCTACACCTGTTAATTCCAACTAGACCCTGGACCGAGAGTTGACAGACACATGTATGAATGTCCATTCAACTTATATCTATGTGTATATGCAGCGTCCTCAAGTTCAAGACTGAATGGTCTCTTCTCATAAATATTTCCACGCTCCCGGTCCCTCTGTTGAAATCTAGCATAAGCCCAATATCATACATAGTACAATAAACAGCGTCTTAGTAAAGGCGCATGTGGGGAAGACGATCTGCCGCCTCGACTTTAGCGACTTTAGCGTGGGGTTTCATCCCGAATGACGTATTTGATTGCTTTCTCAGCTTTTCTCATCGAGCCATGCCGCAATACTCCCACGATCAGCCTCGAATCTGCGATCAAGGATGGTATCCTGGTCAATGTGCCCAAAGGAGTATGGGAATTGGGATAAGCGCCATGCTGCCAGATGAGAATCCGGACTAAACCCTCCTTTTAAACCAGCCACGAGCCCTTGCTAAGTGCTTTTGCTTGCATTAACGCATCTATTTCCGCCCGGCTGGGAACGGGGGGATTGGTCTCATGTTCTATACAAGGTTTCCCGCACGTTCAGTACCTTCAGGTTGCGTCACTATGGTCTAACCTCAACGTTGCTGTACCTCACATGTATTGGCTTCTCCAACCCGGAGCAACCCAAGAATATTCTCGTCCTTAATCTCTTTGTTTCCTTGTAGTCGGGATTTCTGTAATATGGTAATCGCTGAAGCTTGAACTCCTCCAGGTTCCTGACTCTTATAATATAATTGATTCAGATCCCCCTTTCAAAGGTTAGGCGTTCACCATGAGCACGCTTTGGGGCTCGTCCAGGAAGGACAACGGCGAAAACAACAATAACAACGATGTCGACGACGGCGACAGCTCGTTCAGGCGGGAGTCGCGGGATACCGACCGGGTCGCCAATGAGCATACACGTCTGCTTCCCAATAGAGTTGAGAGCACGACCTATCTCAGTCCCGACGATCCAGCGGTACGATAAGATGCCATCATTCCAGTGAATGGGATGGAACTACCGTTCATGTTGGGTAGCAGAAGATCTGACCAAAGAAACTCATACTTAGGTATCCCCGTACAACCTCTGGTCCGTCCGAATCGTTCGATGGATCACCATATTGCTCACCCTCGTCACATTCGTCTGGTGGGTCCTCCAGCTCGTCGGCGAATTCGTGACACCGCCGGGCTTCCACACGCGCGGCTCGGGCTTCTTCGCCTTCAGCTACGCCAGCGTGGCCCTGGCCAACCTGCTCTTCAGCCTGGTCTTCTTCGCCATCCCCTCCAAGTCCGTGCGCATCCTCAGCGTCGTCATGAGTGGCTTCCTGTTGGTCCAAACGGTCCTTTTGCTCGCGGTCGAGAAAACTCGACACGAGGAGGGATGGGTTGGCATGGTTTCGGTAATCTGCAAGTGACACTATACCCGGCTGACAGCCCTCATAATCCCCAGTTGCATTCCAAAGTGAAATAAACTAATATCCACGACTCATAGGGGCTTTCTTGATTGCCGTATGGGTACTGGCTACAGACCGCTTGGTTCTTTGGGGCAAGCATGAGGAGGAGGAGCGACTTACTGGTCGGGCAGAGACTCGTCGGACACTGGGCGAGTGGACAGCCGTTATCGTTTCGACACTTGCCATGGTTATCCTGACCGTGGTTCTCTTCCTGACGACTTGCACCCTCGTACTTCGGGCTCTTGACGCTGGGCTCGCCCCTCCCGGAAACCAATTCTGGGTTGATGGTGACAAATATCAGATTCACGTGTACTGCCACGGTAACAAAACAGACTCCAAGGGCACCAAGTTGCCAACAGTGCTGCTTGAGGCCGGAGAGGGCACAGTCGAGGATGGGATGTGGCAATTTGCGAACAATGCAATCAACAACGGCTCGATTAGCAGATATTGCTTTGTCGACCGACCTGGCTTCGGATGGGTAAGTCGAAAGTGTGCAGAAATTTGGAAGAAAACAAAAACTGATCAGATATGCAGAGTGATACTGCGCCGTCTCCACTGTCTGCTGGCATGGCGGTTGAGGCTGTGAGCGAAGCTTTGGCTCGGGCCGGAGAAGAGGGACCCTGGGGTAAGATGATTTCACATGAGTATTCTTCAAACGGGTTCCGCAGCCAACTAACCAAACCTTCCTACAGTATTAATGAGTGCTGGCATCGGCTCAATCTATTCACGTATCTTCTCCTCGCGCAATGGAGAGCAGATCAAGGGGCTCCTGATGATCGACCCCCTGCACGAGGATTTGCTGTACCGAGTCGGCGCCCCGGGCCGCGGGTTCTTCCTCTGGGTGCGAGGCATCCTCAGCCCGCTGGGCCTGGACCGGATCCCGGGGGCCCTGTTCAAGGGCCGCAACAAGGAGGACCGGGTGTGGGGCCAGTCGACGTACCAGACGGGCAAGTACGTCTACGCGAAGCTGCAGGAGAACTTGGTGGCCGACACGCTGAGCAAGCGCGACGTGGCCAGCAGCAGCACGATCCAGTACAAGGACACACCGCTCACCGTCGTCAGCTCGGGCGAGAAGATGCGGCGCGACGACGCCTGGGAGGAGGGCCAGCGGGACTTGACGGGGCTCACGCACAACCTCAAGCACTGGGACATTGTGAAGAAGGCGCCGCACGAGGTGTGGACGACGCTGGAGGGGCGCGAGGTAATTGAGAAGAGGTTGAAGCAGATGGTGTACGCTTAGAGAGGAGACGATCCGAAGAAACATGACTAATTGGGTGGCTGCCGTGAACAAGCCCCGGGAGAAGAGGTCGGGATTTGGGGTTGGAGAAGATTGATATGATGCCGCATACGCATGGCAACAATGTTTTGAATCATGTTTATTTACATGTCAAGCGAGAGGAGTATATGAGTAGCCAGAAATAGTACGTATACGAGTCAGAATATACACAGAGAAACAATAAATCGAACATGAGCTTTATTTACTTTATACATACATACGTGTAAGGTGAAGGAGAGCTGGCAGCACATGCACCACCTGGGAGAGCTGGGAGCTTGGAAGCTACGGATGCCCCACCATTGACTTCCAGTTGCCCGCCCGCCTCCGCCTGTAAACTGCAGGGGTCTTAATTGATTTCCGTAAAGCGCGTCACGAACGCGTGCTTTTCCCAAACTCCGTAGGCCAGACCTTGTCCGCCCGAATAGCATCTGCAGTCTGATCAACCACAGCACCTTCGGACGATCGACATAAAATAGAAAAACAAGTCGATCAATACTCCGTGAGAGCTGCAGAACTCGTTACACCCCCAAAAGCCGTCGTCATGGCAAGCTTCTTCGACCTCAAGGCGCGCAAAGCCGCCGCCGCAAACGGGTCGTCTACAGCGAAAGGAGACGACAAGAAGCAGAACACAAGACGACAACCTTGGGTCGAGAAATAGTGAGTTGGGACCCGATCAACCGAAATGTTTATATGTTCGATGCTGACTGTGGCCATTGGTATAGTCGTCCTAAGACGTTGAGCGATGTCACCGCCCAAGACCACACAGTTAATGTCCTCCAGAGGACGTTGCAGGCTTCGAATGTAAGTCGAACTTTATAAACCCCCGGGTGAATTGCTTCAAGGCCGTAACTGACCATCTGAATTTGTAGTTGCCTCACATGCTCTTCTACGGACCTCCAGGTACCGGCAAAACATCCACGATTCTTGCATTGGCGAAGGAACTTTACGGTCCCGAAATGATCAAGTCACGAGTGCTCGAACTCAATGCCTCCGACGAACGTGGTATCTCTATAGTGCGCGAGAAGGTGAAGGATTTTGCGCGAATGCAGCTTACGAACCCGCCTCCCGGCTACAAGAGCCGCTACCCGTGCCCGCCTTTCAAGATCATTATCCTGGACGAGGCCGACAGCATGACCCAAGACGCGCAGAGCGCCCTTCGACGTACCATGGAAACCTACAGCAAGATCACCCGCTTCTGCCTCATCTGCAACTACGTGACTCGCATCATCGACCCGCTGGCCTCGCGCTGCAGCAAGTTCCGCTTCAAGAGCCTGGACCAGGGCAACGCCAAGCGGAGACTGGAGGAGATCGCCGAGAAGGAAGGGGTGGGCCTCGAAGATGGCGCCGTCGACGCCTTGATCAAGTGCAGCGAGGGCGATCTCCGAAAGGCCATAACGTACTTGCAGAGCGCCGCGCGGCTTGTCGGTGCCATCGAGAAGGATGACGGCGGCGAAAGCGCCGATGATACCATGGACGTGGACCGTAAGACGGTCTCCGTGGCCATCGTGCAGGACATCGCGGGTGTGATACCGGAAGACACCATCGTCTCACTGCAGAAAGCCATGCAGCCGCGGTCCGCAGGCGCTACTTACCAGGCCGTCGCGAAGGTCGTCGAAGACATGGTGGCCGATGGCTGGAGTGCCACACAGGTAGTTACACAGGTAAGACGAACATGCTTCTTGCTGCATCAATTTACTATGCGCGATGCTGACTTCCTTTCCCATTCAGCTATACCACTCCGTCCTCCAGGACGAGACGATATCGGATGTACATAAGAACAAGATCACACTGGTGTTCTCCGAGGTGGATAAGCGACTGCTCGATGGTGCTGATGAGCATCTCTCAATTCTGGATCTTGCTCTGAGAATCTCTAATATCCTGAGTGGAAAGGGCTAAAAGTGTATTGAGTTGATAGGGGGTTTATCTCATGGTCTGAGTTGCGCAAGCCGGTTTCTCGGCGTTATGAAAAGGCTTCCACTAGAGAATTTTAAGGGGCTAGAGACATGACTGTTAAGGATAAGGGTGGCAAGCGCTAATTGACGATACTCTGAGCTGCTATTATGTTTGAATTTAGGCTTACAGCCGCCAACGTGATTTTATCGGAGCCGTGCATATACTTCATTCTAGAATACAATTCTTGTGCAGGAATCTGTTCAATTCGTGAGACGCCGTACTCCCCATGTCCACTTATACATGGTGCTGAAGTCTTTCAAAGGAACCTCAAGGATCCTAATCGTTGAGGGAGCCCAAGTTGCCGTTCAGAATTGACCATATGGTTTTCGGCAATTTCTTCTGCTCCTCCTCTTCTCGTGCCTTAGTCTCAACCGCCCTCTTCGAAGGACTCTTCATAATCGACGTATCTTCCGCAGAAGCGGCGTCCTTCTGTTCCTCCTCCTCCTCCTGCTGCTGCTGTACCTCGTCCACGTCGATCATTAGCAGCTTGCAGATCTCCTCGACGGCGCCGCGGGCCTCGTCGATGGAGAGCATGCCCTCCTCGACCTTCTCGGCCACCATCTCGAGCGTGGCGATCTTGGCCGAATCGGCGGCGTAGATCCAGGGCTCGACCTGCTTCGCGACGCCGAGCTGGGACACGCGCGTCGCCTCGCCGAAGCTGAGGTTGCGCCGCGCGGGCGACTTGTGGCGGTTCTGCGCCGGGTACTTGGGCAGCAGCTGGCTCTCCTGGGTCAGGTGCTCGAGCGCCAGCTTGGCATCTTCCTGCTGCCGGGCCAGACTCGTGTTGATGTGCGTCTTCTCCTCGATTGCGGCTTTCTGCTCGCGGGACAGAGCTTGGATCTTCTCCAGGTAGGGGGTGAGTAGGTAGGTGTATGGGGGTGCTGTTGGTGTGGTTGCGCCTCCTGCTAGTCCACCACTGTCGGTCGCCGATGAAGGATCGTCTGTGTTGTCGGAGGGGTTTATGCTGTCGCGCTTGGCCATGAGGGCGATGATCTCTTTGCGGAGTTCCACGTGGCGCGTGTACTGCTCCTGGATGCCGGCCAAGCGGGTGTCGAGATCGGCCGCGTTCTTGTCTCGGCCAGTCTTCTTCAGCGGGGTTCCGCCAACGATGTCCCCGTTGTCATCACCAGCCTTCATCAGCTGCGTTTCTATCCAGTTGATCAAGGTGGTTTTGACAGCGTTGAGAGCGTGTAATTTGGCCTCAGGACTTAGAGACTTGGGGTCTATCGGGTCCCTGGCTTGCGCAGCATCGTGTTCTTGCTCGACCTTCCGTGCTACCAACTTATTTCGCAACACGGTTTTCTTCAGTTTCTGAAGCAGGTCTTGAAGTTCCGATTCCGTCACCTCGTCATGGCTCATGGTAAAACCATCGATAAGCTCTTTGGGCACTTCTGGCAGTGGCTTGCAGTCCTTGTACATGGTCTCCGGATCTAGGAAGTCCGGCGTGCCAGCAGGCTGCTGTTCCAGCTGTTCCATGTATTTCTGAGCAATGCCCAGCTTCTCCGATCGCCGTCGGAGCTCGGCCACTTCCAGGTGAAGATCCAGAAGACTCTGGCTGCTGCTGCCTTTGCTTTCGGCGTCCCTCTCATAGTGACGCAGCTGCTTTTTGGGCGGCACTGGTGGTGGTATACTGCGTAACTCGTCATGCGCCTGGGCGAATTCGAGACGCGCCTTCAGGTTCCGCCTCACGGCTTCCACGTACCGCCGCTGCAGGCCGTGGAGGTGCCCGGACTCGGACGAGACCTCGATGGTGTCCGGGTCCACTAGCGACAGCGGCCCGCTCATCTGGTCTTCGCCGAGGCTCTGCCCGAGCTGTACCGCCATGAGCCGCTGTATCATTAAGACCTCATCACGAGGCCGGATACGGTTTTGCAGGCCATCGATCAATTTCTGCCGCAGCCGCTGAGCCTTTTCGTCGTCCATGGCGTTTATGTGGTTGTAGCACCGACCGAGATGGTCACTTGTTGACCGCAAGTCTGAATTGGCTTTTTGAGGGTGAGCCAAAGACCGGCTTACTGAATGGTGGTAATACAAAAAAAGAAGTAAGTCTATATCAGATCAGTCGCATCGGATTTGAGATTGGCTCATACAGTATGAACCAAGCCCTTCAAAGATGCACCTTGTAATTGTCGTCCCAGTTGAACCTTCCAGGAGAGAAGCGTTGCCCCCATTGAATAACACATCGGGTGACGGGCCAATCAACTACTAGCGAGGGGAGCTGTGGCGCTGTGGTGCTGTGGTGCTGTGGTGCTGTGGCTTGGCTGAGGCGGCACCTGCAAGTTCCAGCTCTCTAGCTCGCGACGTGAACCAAAAGTTTTTGACAGTCGAAGCAGGAAGCTCTAGAGGTTAGACACGGACTAGGTAGAAGACCATTGCAAAGTGGACTTACCATTCATTAATTCAAGCATCATCAACGCAAATTTGGGTCAACAATCTCGACTTTGACTCGTTATTCGGAATAATTCTATCTTTTTAATACTTCCAGGCTTGGCTATTTGATTACAACGTCGCCGGGGAACTCAGATGCCATCCACCTAGAGCGCGCAGAGAAGAGGGCGTCGCCTCAAAATCAACAACCAAACGACTGCCGTTGCAGAGACCTACCACCAATAATCGACGATCTCGCACCCTCACCCTCCCTTACGAACCCTGTTTCTGATAGGTCACGGCTCTGATCGTTTCGCTGTCCATTCGAATCCCAGCCCAGTTGCTGAGGAACCATTAGACTAAACCGCCAAGATGGGGGACAACCACGCGCGAGATGTCTCGCAGTACAAGTACTCGGCCATGTCCAACCTGGTCCTCCAGGCGGATCGCCGTTTCGTCACGCGTCGTACCGATGAGGCCACTGGTGACCCCGAATCGCTTGCTGGGCGTCTTCGCATTGGCGACATGGGCGCGAATGTCGGCCGGGATGCCGCGCCGAAGCCAAAGAAGGGGCCCCAAGTCGAGAGAGGCAGCGCGCAAGAAGGCCAGGACATCCTCGCCCGAGAACAGCGCAAACGGAAGGCGGAACAGACGAGAGGCGTCGGCATTACAGGCCAATCTGATATGCTTGTCGAAGGACTCAGGTACCGGCCGCGCACTCCTGCGACGAGGGCGACCTTCGAACTCATCCTGAATGTCGTCGCGACAAATCTTGGCGACGTGTCCCACGAGATTGTTCTCAGTGCCGCGGATGCGGTTCTGGAGTACCTCAAAGATGAGGACATGAAGGATTTCGACAAGAAGAAGGAAGTCGACGATCTGTTAGGCGCAACGCTGAACCCCAAGCAGTTCAACGAGCTTGTCAATCTAGGCAAGAAGATCACAGATTACGACGCCCAGGACGATGACGAGATGGATACTGGAGCTGGTGCCGGAGAGGACGACGCGGATATCGACGACCGCCAAGGTGTAGCGGTCGTTTTCGACGACGAAGATGAGGACGAGGACGCCGCAATTCTGAACGAAGTCCGCGACGAGTCGACAGATGACGAGGCTGGTCCTGACGACGACGAGGAAGAGTTATCTGGCTCACAGGACCGGGCTCTGACTGGCGGAGACGATGAAGGTGAAGGCCAGGCCGCTGACGGAGACGAGATGGTGCTGGATTCAGGGCCATCCGTCGGTAAATCAAGTGAGAACTCAAAGGGGAAAAACTACATACCTGCACGCGACATCGATGCCTACTGGTTACAAAGAGAGATAGGAAAAATCTACCCCGACGCACATATACAACACGACAAGACTACTCAGGCCCTGCACATCTTGTCCGGGGAGCCTGACGAGCCGGGTGGAGACGACAAGCCCCTCCGAGAAATCGAAAACGACCTGATGGAGCTCTTCGACTACGAGCACCACGAGGTTGTCCAGAAACTCATCGAAAACCGTGAAAAGGTGGTTTGGCTCACACGTCTTGCTCGAGCTGAAAACGACGAGGAACGCGGAGTGGTCGAGCGTGAGATGGCATCGGAAGGCGTCCGGTGGATCCTGGATGAGCTGAGGGGCAAGAAGGCGGCAGCAAGTCAAAAGAAGATCGAGATCAAGATGGACATTGACATGACCTCCGCCCCTGCCGACGCGTCTGCCCCTAAAACCGAACAGACCGACGGTGGCCTTGTTGGTGGTTTACAGCCGAAAAAGCTCATCAACTTGGAGAATCTCATCTTCGAACAGGGTAATCATCTGATGACCAACCCCAAAGTCCGTTTACCTGAAGGCTCAACCAAGCGCACCTTCAAAGGGTACGAGGAAATCCATGTACCCCCGCCGAAGAAGAGAAGCGACGGTTCTGATCAGCTTATTCCCGTCACCGATATGCCCGAATGGTCGCGAGTTCCCTTCAGCTCGTCTGGTGCGAAATCTCTAAACAAAATCCAGTCCAAATGTTACCCTTCCGCATTCCAAGACGATGGCAACATGCTTATCTGCGCTCCGACTGGTAGTGGAAAGACGAACGTGGCCATGTTGACCATTCTGCGAGAGATTGGAAAACATCGCAACGAGCAGACCGGCGAAATCGACTTGGATTCCTTCAAGATTGTATACATTGCCCCCCTGAAAGCTCTGGTTCAGGAACAAGTAGGCAACTTCGGAAAGAGACTGTCCGAGTATGGCATCACAGTTGCCGAGTTGACAGGAGATCGCCAGCTCACTAAGCAGCAAATCGCCGAGACCCAAATCATCGTCACTACCCCAGAGAAATGGGATGTGATTACGAGAAAGGCAACCGATATGAGTTATACCAACCTTGTCCGCCTCATCATCATTGACGAGATCCATCTTCTGCACGATGACCGTGGTCCAGTTCTGGAAAGCATCGTCAGTAGAACAATAAGAAAGACGGAACAAACCGGAGACCCCGTCCGTATCGTTGGTCTTTCTGCAACGCTTCCCAATTATCGAGATGTTGCTAGCTTCTTGCGAGTCGATGTCAAGAAGGACATGTTCCATTTTGATGGTTCATATCGACCCTGTCCCTTGAGGCAAGAATTCATCGGGGTCACCGATAAGAAAGCCATCAAGCAACTCAAGACGATGAACGATATCACATACAACAAGGTGATCGAGCATGTGGGAACTCACAAGAACCAAATGCTCATTTTCGTCCACTCCCGAAAGGAGACAGCAAAGACGGCGCGCTACGTTCGCGACAAGGCCCTTGAGATGGAGACCATCAATCAGATTATGAAACACGATTCTGGTTCTCGAGAGGTTGTCAAGGGTATCGCCGAGAATGCCACCGATAAGGACGTGCAAGATCTGCTGCCATACGGATTCGGCATCCATCACGCAGGAATGAGCCGCGCAGACCGATCCGATGTTGAATTCCTCTTCGAGAAGGGTTTCATTCAGGTGCTTGTCTGTACAGCCACCCTTGCCTGGGGTGTGAACCTGCCGGCCCATACTGTTATCATCAAGGGCACGCAAGTATATTCCCCGGAGAAGGGTAGCTGGGTAGAGCTGAGCCCCCAGGATGTCTTGCAGATGCTCGGACGTGCTGGACGCCCTCAGTACGATACCTACGGCGAGGGTATCATCATCACGTCACAACATGAGATGCAGTACTACCTGTCGTTGCTCAACCAGCAATTGCCTATAGAAAGTCAGTTTGCAAGCCGACTTGTCGACAATCTCAACGCCGAAATCGTCCTGGGCAATGTCAGAAGCCGAGATGAGGGTGTCGAGTGGCTTGGGTACACGTACCTCTTCGTCCGAATGCTGCGGTCGCCAGGCCTGTACAGTGTCGGTGCCGATTACGAGGACGACGATGCTTTGGAACAGAAGCGCGTAGACTTGATACATTCTGCTGCTGCTGTTCTGAAAAAGGCCGGTCTCGTAACCTACGATGAAAAGACAGGCAAGATGAAGGGTACAGAGCTAGGAAGGATTGCTTCGCATTACTACATTACCCACGGCTCCATGGATACCTACAACAAGCTCATCCAGCCCTCCATCACAACGATCGAGCTCTTCCGCGTGTTTGCGCTGAGTGCCGAGTTCAAGTACATTCCTGTCAGACAAGACGAGAAGCTCGAGCTCGCCAAGCTGCTCGGCAGAGTACCTATTCCTGTCAAGGAGAGCATTGAGGAACCACATGCGAAGATCAATGTTCTTCTCCAGGCGTATATCTCTCGACTTAAGCTCGACGGTCTTGCTCTCATGGCTGATATGGTGTACGTGACACAATCGGCAGGTCGAATTCTCCGCGCAATCTTTGAAATCACTCTCCAAAAGGGATGGGCTAGTGTCTGCAAGACTGCACTGGATCTTTGCAAGATGGCCGAGAAGCGCATGTGGCCGACAATGACACCGCTCCGACAGTTTCCCCTGAAGCCTGCCGAGCGTGGTATCGTCACCAAGGCTGAACGAGTAGATGTGCCTTGGAGCAGCTACTTTGATATTGACCCTCCTCGTATGGGACAGCTTCTTGGTATGCCCAAAGAGGGCAAGAGAGTCTGCGACCTTGTTTCAAAGTTCCCCCGAGTCGAAGTCCAGGCTCAGGCGCAACCTATGACACGTTCTATGCTCCGGGTCGAGCTCAGCATAACGCCCAATTTCGAATGGGATGACGCCCTACATGGTGCGGCCGAGGGCTTCTGGATCATGGTTGAGGACTGCGATGGCGAAGATATCCTTTTCCATGACCAGTTCATACTCCGCAAGGATTATGCAATTGCAGAATCTAACGAGCACCTCATTGAGTTCACTGTGCCAATCACCGATCCCATGCCGCCCAACTACTTCATCTCAGTGGTCTCGGACAGATGGATGCATTCTGAGACCCGGTTGCCGATTTCCTTCCAGAAGCTGATACTGCCCGAGAAGTTCCCCCCTCACACACAGCTGTTGGACCTTCAGCCTCTGGCTCCATCCGCTTTGAAGGCTAAGGACTACGCGGCGATATATAATGGCTGGGAATACTTCAACAAGATCCAAACGCAAACATTCAATACCCTGTACACCACAGATGACAATGCTTTCATCGGTGCACCTACGGGCAGTGGCAAGACTGTTTGTGCCGAGTTTGCTCTATTGAGACACTGGGCCAAAGCTGAGTACGGACGTGCGGTCTATATTGCACCATTCCAGGAGCAAGTAGATGTTCGTCACGCAGACTGGGAAAAACGCCTTGGCTCTGTCCGGGGCGGCAAGGATATTGTCAAACTCACCGGAGAGACTGCTACGGATCTCAAACTTCTCGAGAAGGGAGACCTCATCCTGGCAACGCCGACGCAATGGGATGTCTTGTCACGACAATGGCAACGCCGAAAGAACATCATGACAGTTGAGCTATTCATTGCGGATGAGCTCCACCTTCTCGGTGGCCAATCTGGTTATATCTACGAGATCATTGTGTCTCGTATGCACTACATTCGCTCGCAGATCGAGGAGATGAGTCTTCGTATCATTGGTCTCAGCGTGTCACTGGCTAATGCCCGAGATATTGGGGAGTGGATCGATGCGAAGAAGAAGGATATCTACAACTTCAGTCCCCATGCCCGACCTCTCCCCCTCGAACTACGCATCCAATCCTACTCGATCCCCCATTTCCCCTCTCTTATGCTCGCCATGGCTAAGCCGGCATATTTGGCTATCACCGAAACATCTCCTGATAAGCCAGCCATGGTCTTCGTTTCCAGCCGAAAGCAGACTAGATTCACGGCTCGTGATATATTGGCGGCATGCTTAGCCGATGAGAATGAAGACAGGTTTTTACGGGTAGGCCTGGACCAGCTTCGCCCAATCTTGGAACGTGTTCACGAGGAAGCCTTAGCTGAGGCACTTTCCCACGGTGTCGGATACTATCATGAAGCTCTTAGCCAGAGCGACAAGAGAATTGTCAAGCATCTTTACACCCAGGGAGCCATCCAAGTCATCGTTGCGTCTCGTGATGTATGCTGGGAGCTCGACTGCACTGCGCACCTCGTTGTTGTCATGGGAACTCAGTACTACGAAGGCCGTGAACATCGGTACCTTGACTACCCTCTTAGCGAAGTTCTCCAGATGTTCGGCATGGCTCTCCAGCCTGCAGATGGCCGTGTCCGTGGTGTCCTGATGGTGCCTGGCACCAAAAGGGAATACTACAAGAAGTTTCTCAACGAGGCTCTGCCGGTCGAGTCGCATCTGCACAACTTTGTGCACGATGCTTTCGTTACGGAAGTCAGCACCAAGATGATCGAATCCGCTGAAGATGCCATCAACTGGACAACCTTCACCTACTTTTACCGACGGCTGCTTGCAAACCCTAGTTACTATAGCTTGACCAGCGCCACCAACGATGGACTCAACGCCTACTTGTCCGATCTCGTTGTTACAACTCTCAATGAGCTCACTGAGTCAAAGATCATTGACTTCGACGAAGACGATGGCTCCGTTGCGCCCCAGAATGCGGCTATGATTGCAGCTTACTACAACATTTCGTACATCACCATGCAGACTTTCTTGTTGTCTCTGAGTGCGAAGACAAAGCTCAAGGGTATTCTCGAGATTGTGACTTCGGCCACAGAGTTCGAGTCCATTCAGATCAGGCGTCATGAGGAAAGCCTCCTGCGTCGCATTTATGATAGAGTACCTGTCAAGATGTCTGAGCCAGTCTACGACTCGCCTCACTTCAAGGCGTTCGTTCTTCTGCAGGCCCATTTCTCTCGCATGCAGTTGCCGATTGATATGGCCAAGGACCAAGAGATGATTATCTCCAAGATCCTGAGCCTACTGAGTGCCACTGTGGATGTACTCTCCTCTGATGGCCACCTCAATGCCATGTTCGCCATGGAGATGTCACAGATGAGTGTGCAAGCCCTTTGGGACCGCGACAGCCCCCTGAAGCAGATTCCTCACTTCACCCCCGAGGTCGTTAAGGTGGCGAATGAGTTCGGGTATGTACCAAAATATTTTGCTGATGACATTGATGCCCAAACTAACGCTATGCACTACAGAATCAAGGACATTTTCGACTTCATGGAGGCTATGAATCCGGAGGAGAATCCCGATTACGCTACGCTCATCCAGCGCCTCGGTCTTTCGCAGCCGCAGCTGGCCCAAGCAGCCAACTTCACGAATACCAAGTACCCCGATATCACTCTCAATTTCGAGGTTCTGGACGAGGAGAACATCCGTGCCAATGAGCCGGCATACCTCAATGTGCAAATTGAGCGCGAGGTGGAGGAAGATGAGGAAGTCGATACTACAGTGCACGCGCCCTTCTACCCCACCAAGAAGATGGAAAATTGGTGGCTGGTTGTGGGCGAGGAGAGCTCCAAGACCCTCCTGGCCATCAAGCGTGTGACGATTGGCCAGCAGCTCAAGGTCCGCCTCGAGTACACGGTTCCCACGGCGGGCAAGCACGATCTGAAGCTGTTCCTGATGAGCGACAGCTATATTGGTGTCGACCAGGAGCCAACGTTCTCCATCACTGCGGCCGAAGGCATGGATATCGATGACGACGAAGATGAGGAGGAGGACGATGACGAGGAGTAGAAAGTTTTCACCGCCAGCGCACTTTGTGACGCGTGTGAAGGTGGGAATCATTAATCGTTTTTGTATGATGAGCTTACTGTACTGAAATAGCTAGAGCAGAATGGCACTTTGAAGAATATTAAGATACCCATGTGTTCAGAAAAGGGGGCACTTGTTGGCTACTTGTTTTTCTCTCGCGAACAGTCGCGTCGGTGGATGATTCGTGATGAAGTGGGCTACATGACGCTACGCGGATGGAGTCAGCTTGGCGATGGATGCTGGCTGCCTACCAGGGGCGACCAAAGCCGACAGGCTGCAGAAAGGTAGAGAATGGGTAGTCGGGACAACAAAGTGAAAATATCCAACACTCGAGCACGAAGGCCGGACAGCGTTATCGGGATGAAGTTGTTACGGAATCCATGTTGGTGGACGCGGTCCAGTGAGGATGACTGGTGATGTTGGGCTTGCATCACCAGAGTTGAAGGGGGCATGAGATGGAGTATATGAATTGATGGGGAGTTTGGTGATGACTTCTTGTTGTCTTACGAAGGGTTGCAGATGTTCTGGGTGCTGCTCGTTGCCCTGGATAAACCAGTGTGTTACCAGAGGCGTGTGTATTCTAGCTATGTGGTGGTGGTGGTGGTGCTGCTGTGCGTGTGGTCTGGTCGGGTTTCTCCTGCCTGTCATCCACCTCTCCCGCCACCAGTACACACAGAGAGAGAGGGAGGGAGAGAGAGAGAGACAGACCGACAGACAATCACAAACCCGGCCCAGCCAGGCTCACTTACGCAGCGTTCCGCACCCACTCAACTCAACTCAACTCAACTCAACTCAACTCGACCTGCCAACGCCGTTGCTGCTCCTCCTCCCACTGCCACTGCCGCTGCCGCTGCCGCTGCCACTCTCCCTTTTCCCCTCCCCTACTCTCGCGTCTCTCTCTCTCTCTCTTTCGCTCTCTCTCGGCCTCTACGTACCCCGTAACCCGTACCCCTACCAAGGCCCAAGACCCAAGACCCAAGACCCAAGACCACACACACACACTTACGACCACCTTCCATCCAGTCCAGCACAGCACAGACACGAGACAGACATAGGCGATCCTTTCCCGGCGGCCCACTTAATTTCACTTTCGATTGATGCCAACTAGTAGTCGCCCAGTCTGATTTGGGTAAATTTTACGTTGCCTTGCTCTCGACTTTTTTGTCGCTTCAAGATCCTTCTCTCTCCAATTCCATTGCTCAATTTCTCTCTCTCTCACTCTGATCTCGAGAGAGTCCTTAGTCCCCGACGCTCCTTCATTCTACGCGTTCCGCCATCAGATTCCATTACTAGAAGGGCACCACTGTGCACTGCTCTTGCCAATATCCATCTGAAGCCAAGTGGAAGCACCCGAATCTGGCGTGTTTTCTTCTTCATCTATTAAACATAACATTAGTCGCCTCGGCCAAAAGTACAGTACTTGGGTCGGGCCAAATCCACATTACGTCGCGTTTTTCCTGAGCTCTGTTCGTGACGGGGAGCGTGACCCACCTCTCATACAATTACTACTTTACTACTTTACCTGCTAGCACTTTCTCACTGCTGCTGCTGCTACTACTGCTGCTGCTGCTGCTGCTCCAACTACTCCTAACTAACCACCTCAACCTTTACCCGCCTCGTCGTATTCGTCGCGACTTTCCTCCTCCCCCAATAAAAAAAGTTTACAAAGACCCGGCGACCCGACCCCAACCAACCACCACTGCAATTCATCCCTCTCGTCCTTTCCATCTCTATCCACAATGGCCGACACTGAGAAGTCTGTCGCGGCTCAGCAGCCCGAAAAGGTCGAGACCGCGTCCGAGTCAGCTGCGCCTGCCGTTGATGACGTGAAGATGGACGACGCGCCATCCGCCTCAAACGAGGAAGCTGCCGAGAAGGCCGACACCTCTGAAGGTAAGATTCCCTGCCCTTGCTCCTTTCTCATCTTCCGAATTAGGTCCCAGGCGCAACACGTCCTGTTTCCAACCTCTTCATCACACCATCTATCCCATACATCTTGCTCACAGTCGCATCGCGTTACTATTAGATACTACAGCCGCCGCAGTTAACGAGAAGTCAAGCTCCGACGTCGACATGAACGAGGCCGAAGCCGAGAAGGATGCGCCTAAGGCAGGCGAGAATACAGAGGAAGACGCGTCTGCTGCCAAGGACGATTCTACCAAGTCGGCAGACGAGTCTGCTGAGATGAAGGGAGATGCCGCAAAGGACAAGGACCAGAAGGCCGAAGCCGAGAGCGAGGCTGCTGCCGAAAGTGCTGCCACTGAGGCCAATAGTGCCACGCCCGCCAGCTCCAAGCAAGCGGCGCGCCGCAAGTCAACAGGCACCCCTGCCGCCAAAAAGCTGAACAAGAAGGCCAGCAAGGCCCGCATCACCCATCTCGATTGCACGCCCGGCGATCACTTTTTCGCGAGATTGAAGGGTTTCCCCCCGTGGCCCGTCATCATCGCCGAAGAGTCAATGCTTCCTCATACCATGCTCTCCACCCGCCCTGTCACAGCTGCTCGCCCTGATGGAACGTATCGTGAGGACTTTGCCGATGGGGGCAAACGCGCTGGCGACAGGACCTACCCTGTCATGTATCTTCACACCAATGAATTGTAAGTCTTCACAGCTTTTTCATGCGCCATGGTTTCAAATACTAACCTCCTGACCAGTTCTTGGACAAGAAACACCGACCTTGCGGAGCTCGATCCCGAGACTGTTAAGGACCTGATCTCTCCCAAGATGCGCAAGGATCTTCAGCAGGCACACATTCTCGCTGCTGAGCAAAACGAATTGGAGCACTACAAGGGGCTCTTGACCGACTTCCAGAATGCCCAGTTGGAAGCCGAGGAGGCCAAGGCTGCCAAGGCCGCGGCCAAGAAAGAAAAGACAGAGAAGAAGTCCAAGAAATCCGAAGCCACCGCAGTTGACGACGACGAAGATGTCGAGATGGGCGATGCTGGTGATGACGATGATGTCCCTGTCAAGAAGCCCAAGTCCTCTAAGAAGCGCAAGGCGGATGAGGAGGCAGCCGTAAGCATACTCAACCAACCCTAACCAATGGACGGTGTAGAGACTAACATATCACAGACGCCCCAGCGCAGCGAGTCGGTCAAGAAGCCTAAGATCAAGTTGACGACTTCTTCCACTCCCAAGGCGGCTGCCAACGGCGCCCAATCGCCCAAGAACGGCAAAGAGTCAACTACCAAGGCCAGCAAGCCGAAATCCAAAGCTGCTAAGAAGGATGCGGAGGAGAAGCCCGCTGCGCCCAAGGAGCCCGAGTTGACGGCTGAAGAGCGCCAGATGCGCAAGGAGGTACGTTGCTCATCTCTGTTCCCGTTCCTCGCTGTCCATGGTGATCGATAACAAGACTAACTGGACGTCCCCATTGTAGAAAGAGATCCTTTTCCTGCGGCATAGGCTCCAAAAGGGCCTCCTCAACCGCGACACGGTCCCCAAAGAGGACGAGATGAAGTCCATGTCGGAATTTCTCACGAAGCTCGAGACGTTCCCCGACCTGGAAGTCAGCATCATCCGGGTGACCAAGATCAACAAGGTCCTCAAGGCGATCTTGAAGCTCGAAAGTATTCCCAAGGAAGCCGACTTCCAGTTCAAGACGCGGTCGCAGAGTCTGCTGGACAAGTGGAATAAGATCCTTGCCGGCGACACGGGCGCCGCTCCTGCAAACGGCGTGAATGGAACCACGGCCAAGGAGTCGGCAAATGGAGTCAAGGAGGAGGCCTCGACGGAGCCCTCGAAGGAGACTGCCAAGGAGGATAGCAAGGAGGTCAAGGAGACCGAGTCCAAGGCCGAGGATGATGCTGAGGACAAGCCCAGCACAGAGGTAAGCAACTATGACGTTTGTTATTGTGGACGAAACTAACGGACAAATTTAGGAGGCTGCTGAGTCTACTGAAGTCGAGCCGGTGGCGTAGAGACGGGGGTCATTGTGTGGTATGCGGCCGCTGGGTCAGATTAGAGGACCAGCAAAATGGGCATTCGAGAGGCACTGTCTACTCGGGCACTTCAATGCTTGGGCGCAGCGGGTTGTAATTGGTTTCTATGTAAAATACAGCGTTTTCGGGTTTTCTTCATCTCGAATTTCACATGACAGTTGGGGTGGGTTCTTTTCCCGTTTCCCGTTTTGGAGCGGGAAAGGGGTTGGGCTCAAAAAGGGTCGGCGACGGCATGCGATGTCCTCGGTGCTTCCACGACGACGACGACGACGACGACGCGGGAGAGAGGAAGCGAGAGAGAGACAGTGACAGAGAGGGTGAGCCAGAGACTCGAGTTGTTTGGTTGCTTAAGGCGTTTGAGGCATGGGACTATTACTACAAGTTTGGCAGCTATGCAGCAATGAAAAAGTTTACCTACTGAATACTGAACCGACAATGAGTATTCATTAAGCAAGGATTTTATCTTCTTATACCTGTTCGGAATGCCTTCTCCGAGGCTTTAATATTATAAAATTTTACGACTCCAAGTTTTGACTTTTTGATGTTTTCCTGCCAGCAATGTCCAACGGGAAGGAAAGTACGGACCACATGGACCGTTTCGCGTTAGACCAAACCCTTTTAAAAGTGAATTTACATACTTAAGTCATAGCATCGGAGATGGGCCACAGCTCACAGCTCACAGTTCACAGCTCACAGCTCAGTCTCAGTGACCTCACAGCTGGCTGAGCCAATGACGAGAGGGATACTTCATATTTAAAGAGCTAAAGAGCTGTGGTAGCGCGTCTGGCGTCATCGCATCATTGCCTGAGCCTCCGAGTCTACGTCTACGTCTACGGGTACCTAGGTAAGTAAAGACCTAAAGATTCCGAACCTCATCTGCTGTCGCATTGAATTCTTACAACAAGACAAGGGAAAAGCAACAGACAGTCCTCCGCTTTGAAATCCGAATTCAATTGCGGCTACCGCCAAAACGCCGAAGCTTGGAAAGAAGGGAGGATTCTTTGCCATTCTCCATCCGAGCGAGAGAGAGAGAGAGAGCATTGCTATTTATTACTTACTACATAACCTACCTACCAACCATTGATATCTGGTACCTTCCAACTACCACCACCTTCCACTCATCTCCAGTTCCCCCCCTCTGCTGGACATATAAACCACACTTCCACGCCGCACCCTGGCAACTAAACTACCGATACCTACTTCTCTTCACCAGCCGCATCTTCCAATAGCGACAACATGTTGCTCCGCTTCCGAGGGCCAGATGGCATGAAGCGCATCAATATCGATGGCAGCGCCACCTTTGCCGAACTCGGACAACAGGTACGTCCAAAGAAATGAGCCGCCGCACCGCAGTCTCACCCAAATGCTAATCAAAACCTACCATGGCATGTAGCTTGTCAAGGAGTTGCCAGACACAGTCGTCCCCGAGTCCATTTCCATGTCCAACTCCCCCACTGGCGACCGGAAACTGCTTGTCGACGTGCAAAAGTTCAAGATCAGCCAGATAGGCCTGAGCAACGGTGATCTCGTCTTCCTCAACTACCAACACCGATCCGACGCCGCCGCCAATGGCACGAACCCCGACCCAGTCATCTCCTCCACCACCAACAGATTAAACGGCAAGCCCGTCACCGCAACCGAGGACCATCCCATCGACCCCCCGCCGCACAAGTTGCCCACCCTTATCCGCAATCCTTGGGAGGTGGTGAAGCAGTCGTCTTTGGACGACCGGTTAGACAAGCAAGATGGCAAGATCCCCCGTGGTCGCGACCACCGCATGTGCAAACACGGCCCCAAGGGCATGTGCGACTACTGCATGCCGCTGGATCCCTTCAATGCCGACTACCTCAAGGAGAAGAAGATCAAGTACATGTCCTTCCACGCCTACCTACGGAAAATCAACTCGGCTACCAACAAGCCCGAGCTGGGAAGCTCCTACATCCCTCCCCTAAACGAACCCTTTTTCCGAGTCCAGCGGGATTGCCCTTCGGGACACCCCCAGTGGCCAGAAGGCATTTGTTCCAAATGCCAGCCCAGTGCTATTTCGCTGCAGCCGCAACCCTTCCGCATGGTGGACCACGTCGAGTTTGCCTCTTTCGATATTGTGAACAACTTCATTGATGCCTGGCGCAAAACGGGCGCACAGAGATTGGGTCTGTTATATGGCCACTACGAGGAATACACCGAGATTCCTCTGGGTGTCAAGGCCGTCGTTGAGGCTATCTATGAGCCGCCCCAAGTCGACGAGTCGGATGGTATCAACATGAACCCCTTCGAGACCGAGGCCGCCGTTACGCAGGTGGCCAAGCTGTGCGGACTGGAGCCTGTTGGCTGCGTCTTCACCGACCTGGTAGACTCCGGTAGTGGCGATGGATCCGTTCTCTGCAAGAGACACGCAGATTCCTTCTTCCTGTCCTCGCTCGAGGTCTGTTATGCGGCACGTCTGCAGGCGCAGCACCCTAAGCCCACCAAATGGAGTGACACGGGCAGATTCGGCTCCAACTTTGTCACGTGTATAATCTCGGGCGACGAGACGGGCCAGATTGCCATTTCGTCATACCAGGTATCCAACGAAGCAGTAGAGATGGTCAGGGCGGATCTGGTCGAACCCTCGGTAGACCCGACTGTCATGTTGGTACGCGATGAGGAAGAGGACGATGGCTCTACAAGCCGCACCCGCTACATCCCTGAGGTCTTCTATCGCAGAATCAACGAATACGGCGCCAACGTCCAAGAAAACGCCAAGCCATCCTTCCCTGTCGAATATCTATTCGTCACATTGACTCACGGATTCCCCGATAGTTCAGCTCCCATCTTCAACACTTCATCGTTTCCCATCGAAAACCGCGAGGTCATGAGCGAGAGCCAACAGCCCGGAGCAGTAGCCAAGGCTCTCGATATCCGAGGGGGCAGGAAGAATCTGTCGCTGTCGGACTTTCATTTCCTTTGCTACATCCGCAATATGGATGTCCTATCCAAGGTAAGTGCTTCTGTCCCATATGCATGTACTGCGTGTGACTATGTCCGTTATTGACACTCTATCCAGGAAGAAATGGCCCTCCTCTGCCAGCTGGCCACATCGCACGACCTGGCCAACACGTACAAGTTATTCTCGATGCCCGGATGGCAGACTTTGGAGGCCATCGTGGAGTCGACTGGTGAGACATACCCCATCAACAGCAGCGGAACCAAGCGCAAGTACTCCTCTGGAGGCGACGCCGCACGTCGTTCCGCTGCTGCCCCAGCAACTACTACTGCTTCTTTGTCTTCTTCTGCTGCGCAAACTGCAACAACTACTTCTTCGGGTGAACCCATCGCTAAGCATTTCGCCAACCTTAGTGTAAACGGTGCACAGAAAAATAGCGACAAGAGACGTCGATATTGATACCCACCACCCCTATGAAAAGAAAAAAAGAAAGGAAGAGAGATATCAGGGAAGAGTGGCCGCACTGTTATGGATGGACTGAGGCCGTCGATTGGCAAAGATGATCGACGACTATAGTCATAACAGCAGAGTGGAATTAGATGGCATGCTTGCTGCTGGGCGATGGGCATGGAAGCCAAATAGTAGCAGCAAGCATCCCGACCTTGTTGTACCGCTGCGCGCAATACCAGGGCCCGGCATTGCATTGTTCGGAGTCTGGTTTTCTCTTTTAAGGTGGCACGAAAGAAACGACGCGGATTTTGGCATTTTTACGCTCTGTCTTCGACTGGCCTCGGCGCCGTATATTGCTAAAACAGCATACGATAGCCGCTTGATGCCTATGCAATGAAGCACTCTTCATAGAAATAAATACATCTCTACACCGAGACAAAACGGATGTCCCATACACTGTCTACACCATCTGATTTACTTTACTCTCGCAAGATAGAGTGGCAACACGCTTCGGTTGTATTTTACTTCTTTTTGCCTTCCATGGGCTACATATAAGCTACACTAGCTAGCATCTGAGCAGCGTCGTACCGTCCAAACTGCTGAAACGCCTTAGACCAAAGACTAAACATGGCTGTCTAGATTATCAACTGGCCAGATATCCGCAAAGGACCATGGGCAGAATAACGCAACGAGCTTTTCTCTACTCCCACAATAGGTAGAGCTCCCCGAAAGGAATATGGCGAATTATCAAACAAACAGATCTCTCGTGTTAGTTGGTTATGGTTTTACAGGGGCTTGCCTCCGATGAAGTCGGACCATCGGCGGACTTCGGAGGGAATACCCTCCTTTCGGGGCAGCTTCTCGCTCATGCATTGGGCGAAGAGCATAGCAGTCTAAGAAATCAATGGTTAGCAATTTAATATACTTAAAAAGTCAGTATTATTTTGTGCAACATACTTGGGGCTCCATGAAAAGGGGCACGCCGAAATCGACGGCGTTTCGGCGCATGACGTAGTCGACATCGGTGACGGTCTTGGCCCGCGCGAGAGCCAGGTTGAAGACACCGTGGATGTCGTACTTCTTGAAGACCTCGCGGAGGGCACGCTTGTCCTCGACGGGGAACTCGATCACCTCGACCTTATCCTTGTTCTTGGTAGTCTTCTCTAGGAACTCCTTGACGTCGTTGCCAGCAGCGTAGAACTTGTAGCCGAGCGGCGACAGGTAGTCGGCAATCTTGGTCAACCACTCGCGGGAAACCTCACCGCCGAACAAGATACCCTCACCGGGCTCGGGCACCCGGAAGTTCATGGAGGATTGCATAGACGTCCAGTAAGCCTCAACAAGATTCTTTCCGAAGCAAGCCATCTCACCGGTACTGGCCATTTCTACACCCAGGAAGGGGTCGGCACCGGCCAGACGAGTCCACGAGAACTGGGGAACCTTGGTGGCAAGGTAGTCGCGCTTGACGGACATGAGATCAACAGGCTTGGGGACATCCTGTCCCACGAGAGCCTTGGCAGCAACCTCAATGAAGTTGGTTCCAAGAACCTTACTGACGAAGGGGAAGGATCGAGAAGCACGCAGGTTGCACTCGATAACCTTGAGCAGCGGCTCGCCGCCTTCGGGGTTATCGGCCTTGATGATCTGCATGTTGAAAGGTCCGGTAATGCTCCAGGCCTTGGCAACCTTGTGAGCGATCTCCTTGAGACGCTCCATGGTCCGGTCGTCTTGGTTGACAGGGGGCAACACCAAAGTCGCGTCACCAGAGTGGACACCAGCTTGTTCGACGTGCTCACTAATGGCGTGAATCAGTAGCTCACCCTTAGAAGCGACACCATCGACATCGATTTCTTGGGCTCCCTCAATGAACTTGGTAATGACGACGGGGTGGTCAGGAGAGACGTTGCTGGCAGCCTCGAGCTTCTCCTTGAGGTCCTCCTGGCTTCGAATAACAGTCATGGCAGCTCCGGAAAGGACGTAACTGGGGCGAACCAGCACGGGGTATGAAACTTGCTCGGCAAACTTCTCGGCTTCAGCAACCGAAGTAAGTTCCTTCCAGTCAGGCTGGTCCACACCAATGCTGTCAAGGATTTCAGAGAACTTCTGACGATCCTCAGCCTTGTCGATATCCTTGGGGTCGGTACCCAGGACATTGGCCTTGCCGGTCTCCTGGAGACGGAGGGCGATGTTCTGGGGAAGCTGGCCACCGACAGATACCACCACACCCGAGGCTGTCTCGAGCTCGTAGATGTCCATCACACGCTCGTAACTCAACTCTTCGAAGTACAGTCTATCGGCCACCTCGGTATCGGTCGAGAAGGTTTCCGGGTTGTAGTTAACCACGACAGTCTTCTTGCCCATGTCGCGCAGGGCCTGAATGGCCATCACAGAGCACCAATCGAACTCAACGGAGCTTCCGATGCGGTATACACCACTTCCCAGAACGATGGTACCATGGTCCTTGAAGTCGATGTCATGGGAGCTTGCGTTGTAGGTGGTGTAGAGGTAGTTGGTGTTGGCAGGGAACTCGGCGGCCAGCGTGTCGATCCTCTTGACCCAAGGTCGGATACCCATGCCCTGGCGGTGAGCGCGAACAGCGTCTTCGTTGCTGTTGACGGCCTTGGCGATTTGCTTATCGGAGAATCCCATCTTCTTGGCCTTCGTGACCAGTTCCTTCTTGAGGTTCTCCAGGCTGCCTGCCTTTTCCATCTCGCGAGTGCAGTTGACCAGATTCTCAAGCTTGTACAGGAACCACTTGTCGATCTTGCTCAGTTCATGAATGCGGTCGACAGTGTAACCCTCGTGCAACATAGCTTGGCCGACAGCCAACCATCGCCGATCAGTTGGGTTGGCGAGTTCGAAGTCGAGGTCATCGAACTTGTCACCCTGGAAACCAACGAAGCCGGGATCGACTTGGCGAATGGCCTTTTGGAAGGACTCCTCGAATGTACGACCGATAGCCATGACTTCACCGACGGACTTCATCGCACTGCCAATGTCTCGCTTGACGTGCTGGAACTTGGCCAAATCCCATCGAGGAATCTTGGTGACGATGTAGTCGAGAGAAGGCTCGAAGTTGGCGGTGGTCGTCTTGGTGACGGCGTTAGGCAATTCTGGAAGACTGTGGCCGAGTCCGATCTTGGCAGCAGTATAGGCCAAGGGGTAGCCGGTAGCCTTGGAAGCGAGTGCGGATGATCGAGACAGACGAGCATTGACCTCGATAACTCGGTAGTCGAGGCCATCGGGCTGCAAGGCGTATTGAACATTGCATTCGCCAACGACACCAAGATGGCGGACAATCTTGATGGCGGCGGACCGCAGCATGTGGTACTCTTCATCGCTCAGAGTCTGACTGGGCGCAACGACAATCGAATCACCGGTGTGGGTGCCCAATGGGTCGAAGTTCTCCATGTTGCACACAGTGATACAGTTGTTGTTCGCATCGCGGACGACCTCATACTCGACCTCCTTCCAGCCCTTGAGCGACTTCTCGACCAAGATCTGGGGCGACAGGGTAAGAGATCGGGCGGCCATGTTGCGCAACTCCTCTTCGTTGTTGGCGAAACCAGAGCCGAGACCTCCCAGCGCATAGGCGGCACGAACAATGATGGGATAACCGACTTTCTGGGCAGCGTCAAGAGCTTCTTCGATCGTGTTCACAGCGATGGAGTGAGCAATAGGAATGTCAATCTCGTTAAGAGCCTTGGCGAAAAGGTCTCTGTCCTCGCTGAGCTCTAAAGTATGAACACTGGTGCCCAGGACCTTGACTCCATAGCGCTCGAAGATGCCCATGCGCTGCATCTGCACACCCAGATTCAGCGCAGTTTGGCCACCGAAGGACAAGAAGATGCCATCGGGTCGTTCCCGTTCGATAACATATGTCACGTATTCGGGGGTGACGGGGAGGTAGTAGACCTCATCGGAAAGCACGTGGGCGGTCTGGATGGTAGCGATGTTGGGGTTTATCAGGACGGAGGCAACTCCGGCCTCCTTCAAGGCCTTCAAGGCTTGAGAGCCTTCATAGAGATGGCGTTAGCTCCTGCATCTCGTGGGGTATATAGGCAATTACAAAGCCATGACTAGCTTTGAGCCCTGAGTTTTCGCAATGCGTTCGGGTCGGGTTCATGCCCAGGAGAGATGCGACCTACCTGAATAATCGAACTCTCCGGCCTGGCCAATGGCAAGACCACCACTTCCAATGACCAGGACTTTCTTGACATCAACAATGTCCTTGGGCTTGATGATACCGCTTTCAATGTAGGCCTTGGAGCTGGGAGCCTCCTGGATGGTGGCAGCGCATCGGACGGCTGAGCACGACAGAGTCCGCTTCTGGACCAGCTCCGATGTTCGGCTCTGGGACAGCAACTTGGAGAGAGTGGGAGCTGTAACTGTGGTCAACTGCCTTCGGGGAATCGCCGTGGGCAATCGGCGTCCGTGTCGAAGCAAAGCAGGCCCCCGGCCGGCCAGCTTGGTCGAGAAGGCCATGACGCAAGCAGACTGGATGTGATGATATTTGGAAGTTGGGAGGGCTGGCAGAGCTGGCAGAGCTGGGAGAGCTGGGAGCTGGTCGGGTCAGAAGCTTGGGTCACCGAGATTTGTGTTGGAAGGGACAAGGTCTCAAGCGACCGACTGGAGACGCAATTGCTCCCAATTGAGGTCAAAAGTCCGGAGAGGAGAGGGTTGAGGTGTTGAGAAACGACAGGAAAAAAGGTTCCTCGTCTCCCTCGACTATAAATTTAGTGGTAGGTATGAGTCGACGGCCGATTTCCCAGCCCTGGGCAGGACGGGATAGGACAAGATAGACTTCGACGTGAATTTTAGTGGGGGAAGATAAGATAGTGAGTGGTCCCTGTTCTCAATTTCTCAATTTCTCAAGTTCTCAATATGCGATGCAAAGTACAACAGCTAACAGACTCCCTATTATTGGTACTTCGAGCTTCGCAGCGCTAATTGATTGATTTGATCAATATTGCACAAGATTGATCCATTGAAGCATCTTGCTAGGTTAGTCACCAGATGTCCGATTTCAAAAATCTTTTTGGCGCCATAGTACTCCACCACTAGCAATTTGATAGCTGCCCGCAACGCAGTGACCTTGGCTGCTTGGATCGGACGGGGGATGAATGGGGGAATACTCGTGCCATTTTCCCATTATGACTGGTCAGTTGTCCCCCCCCCCCAAAACCTCTGTTGCGATTGCGGAGCGCGCAAGGCTGATCGTGCAGCAAGAGTTTTTTTTCCTTTCCCTGGTATTCCCCATCCCAAGTCCCGTTCCTGGATGAAGCGGCTCAAGTGTAGTCTTGCTTGGGCTTTGCACATTACCACTAATTCGCGCACATCCTACGCAGCGCTTTGGATCGCGTTAGGTAGATCAGATTTATGTCGGTGAAAGCAAGAGAGAGAGAAATACAGAAAAAAGAAAAGAAAAGAAAAGAAAAACATTTGCCGGTGGCACAAGCAAGGTTGCAAGCCGCCATGTGGCCCAGTGCCTTATACTACTTCCTGTACCTGATAGAGTCTGGAGCCACTAGGTCAGGGCTCTAAGGTCGGGTGCCTGTAGACTTGTAGATACCTACATTTGCGAGTATAGTATACCACTCAAGATTCAAGAGAATATATTATTGTCATCTGGTGCATATCGAAGCTAAGATGTGTATACTTAAGTTCAGTTGAAATAAGGAAAGCAGCTACGTAATGCAGCGTTACATCAGATGGACTAGGTACCGAAGCTCTCCCCACAGGGGCGTGCGTTGCTGAGTATCCCGTACGCGAGCTTGAGTTCTGGAAGCCCACTTGGAACGTTGTTCTATAGGATAAAATGTGAAAGAACATTCTTATATCTCGAGGATTTAATATAATAATACTAAATTCTAGTTAAATTATTTTTATATAACTTTAAATTAATTTAATATATATATATACTTAAAGGTATATCAATTCTTTTCATCATCCTTTTGGTACCTAAGGTACCCACAGCCACAGGATCCATCACTAAAAATCATTCGGACTTTTACACGGACCGGAGTTTAGCCCTGCCACTTAAGTTGGGCACCGGTCGTCACGCCAGACCAGACACCTCCAACTATCTTCCTACCTGCTACCTGCATAAGTTTCATCCTTTCCTTCCCTAGGATGACTCGAAATGCTCCAGCGCGGTAACGCCTTGCGCGCTATTGATCCTCTTTAGCAGATCCTTTTAGCATATCGACTCCATGCGATAGGATCACTCTCAGCTGTCCCCGGCAGTGGTCGGTCGCTATGACAGACGAAGTCTAGCCTTCAACATCCAATTTGGTTGCGGGGTCCATGACTCCATGCTAGCTAGCCAGCCCCTTGATGTGTCTGACGCGGATAATCCTGCCTTGAAACGTCATGAACACAGCCGCAAGCTATGAGGTGTTATTACTTGCCAGCGTTCTCAGTCTGCGCAGGTTGGCACGGTTTATTTCTCCATCTCTCTCCCTTTCGAGAATATTCAATCCGTCTGTCTATTTGTTTTGGTCGCACCATCTGTCCCACTATATATAATGTGGTGTCGCCGTCATCATGGAAGTGCCGGTTGACGGGAGCAGCAAACACGGCACCCCTTGCTAGCGAGCATGGCTGCTCCCAGTGATCACAACAGTCGGACACGTCGCCTTCTACTCTGAGATATATTGAAATCGGAAAGACGACCCAAGTCGGGGCCTTTCGATGTTGCCAGATTGCAGCACTCCGACAAGCGAGATTCCCTATGACCCAACCTCGGCTTGTTCATCGTCCTGGGCAGGACGTTAAAAGGCCCGGTGTTGTTGCGGTTTGCAACATGGCGGCGGCAACGGATGTATATGAATTGATGATCTTCACGATTGTGTACAATACACATCAGCTATTCGGTTTCCCTATAGCTGCGGCGTGTTGGTGTTATCTTTTTCATATTACTCGGTATGTTTCTTATCCCTGAGGCCATCCGCCTGGTGGGAGAAGCAGTGTCTAATTTGTCTACTCAGATTTGCGATTCATGATGGCACGCTTTGACGCATCATAGGAATCATAGGCATTGGAGTTTTAGACATTCTCCCGTTTACAACCATATTCGGGCGTTGCAGGTATGCATGGCGGTCGCGCTGTTTATCCCAAGGGTTCATTGGATACGAAGGCAGTAAGTACTTGGCCATTCTCATGACTTGGACGTTTGTTGAGCAGCCCTAACCGAACTAGAAAGCGAACATGTACTACTTCGGCTGTTGTCCTGGGCAGGACCGTTGAATAAAAGGCCCCCTTGAGAAGACTTATGACGTCTGAAAGGATTTGCATCAGTAAAGACGGCGTTCAGATTCCTTCCCGGGTTCGTCAGTATGGCGATGGAGAATCACGTTCCCTGATGTGTCGATGATCGAAATTCATTGGCAATTTTGTTGAGGGTAGCTGTTGGTTACAGCGCCCACCTTATTTGTGTCCAGGGCATCTGTGAAGTTTACACACGGAGTAAGCCCCTATCTGAGTACGTGGCGTCTTTGCTACATTTTGAGTATTGGCATCTTTGCCGCAACATTTGTGTTCGGTGGTACTACTCTCACGGCGCGATGCCCCGTGACGGTTTTCCCACCCGGACTAGCTGGTTATTGGCGCTAGCTAGTCTGGAAAGGATTGAGCTGTTCGACAACCTCGCCTGTGTCTGCGCTTTCGTATGTCACGGGCCTGGGGCGGCCCAATTGATGGTATAAGTGACCTCATTGGCCCGCTGGTCACCACCAAGCTTGAGTTCTTTCTGAAGGAGATAAGCGCGATAGTAAGGGCAACATGCCGGAGTGGATGTGGGAGACCCTCTGCTTTCCTCTCTGTCAACAGAAAGCTTGAGGCACCCGTCCACCTGCCGCGGCAGAAGCGACTTTGCTCCGGAGCCAGCGTCTGGGACTAGGCCCAGGAGAACTCTGCCCCTCACTCGCGACAACGCGTCTGCCTTCTCCGCGAGTCGGAGAATCTGAAGGAGGTGAGGGACGAGAGCTTGGTGGTTAAAAAGGACATGGTTTTCCTGGGGTTTGGGCTGGTCGCGTCTCCCAGAGTACAGAGGGGGAAGGAATTTACGGGGTTTTTTCCCTCTTCTGTCTCAAAACCCCCGGCTCGGTTCGAAATTGTCATATCCATTTTGGCAGGAGGTCTTGTTTCCCTGGGGTTGGGTTTCTTGAGACCCCAGGAGATTGAGACTGGCAGACAATAATCATAAAAACCAAGGGGGACTACAGGTGGTGAATCGTATCCAAGTGAGACGCCTTTGGACTCTTACATTGTGTCAATAGTTGGATAGCTTTGAATTCAAACTTGACCTTGTTCCCAAACTGATCATGCTGTTAATTATTCTCCGTATTGTGACTTACCTAACGATGTTTAGTTGGAGCAAGGCAAACATAGTGTCGTCGGCTGTCGGGGTTCTGCACGGCACGTTTTCACTGTCCAGGGGTCACATCTGATCAGTCATGAGAATAATCCTTCAGACACAACACTCTGGCGAAGATGGTTACGAGCGAGAGGTGTCTACACTCGAGTGGGCCCTTGTAGCTCCGGCACAAAATAGAGGGACAATCGCCATTTTGATGATTGTATGGCAAACAAATATCCTACGATGGAACATCTAAGTAGTATCTTAATATTTGATGCCGCGTTGATGTGATGCTTGTTAAAGATGACATGGCTGTAAAGTGGTTTTAATCTTGCAGCTGAGTTGGATGGCTGAGAGTGATCGGGCAGGAGCATGGGGGATGTCAACGCGAGATCAAGAACGTCTTATATCATAATAACAATTGCGGGTGTCAAGGGATGGAGTATAGGACATTTATGCAGATAAATAATGTTTATCATTGGATGAAACCAATAGTTAATTCAATCTCGACCAATACACTCCTCTGTACTAATGGTACACTTATGCCACCCGGCCTGCAACCGAATCTCAGCATGACAACTAAGTTGTTCTCGGTAACATTCGTAATCCACCACTTGTGATACTTCTTGCTTCTACCCGGACTCCTCTTGTTGTTGATGAGCTTCGCATATAACACGGGTCCAAACGCCTAAATCCCAAATAGCCCATCGTATTCATGGGTGGTTGTTGGTGCCATCCTCATTCTACTTGGGAGGGCTGCCGGGGCCACGAGTGAAACTATCGCAATAAGACGTTGATCAGCTCGGAGCGTGGAAGAAGTAACAAGTAACTTGTTGTTGGAGAGTGGGGGAACAACCAGGGGACCCTCCATGGCCCCCAGGGAGAGGAAGAAGAGGAAAATCGAACTTACTTGTTCCACATCTGGCCGAAGAAGCCTGCCTGGGGCTTCTGGTCGTGGAGGCTGTTGCGGCGGGCTTGGGAAGAGGGGTCGCTGGAACGCTTGGCCGCCATGAGACCTTCGAAGCCGGGTCCGGAGCTCTGCAGCAAAAATAAAAGGGGTCAGTATCGATAGTAAAGCGGGTTTGCTGAAGTTGACATCAGAAGAAAGGAGAACGCGATTGGTGCGTCATGATGACGATGACGATGTCACCTTCGCTACAAAACCGCTTTTGTGTGTGTGTGTGTGTGTGTGTAGATGTTGTGAAGATGCAAATTCGTGTGCTGATTATGATTGGCACCGTTTGTGTATTACTTACTCGACGCTTGGAGAAGGCACTGGGGTGCTCGCTTCCTGATGTTGTGCGATCCATGGTGATGGTGTGTATTAGGGGTAAGGTTTCTGGTTGGTCGTTGGCTTTAAATTGGTTACGTTCTGAGCTTGGTGTATATCGTTGTTCTTCTTTGCATATCAAGATGGAAATAGAATAGGAGAAGGGAGAGAAACAAAAGGCGAAGATGCGGGGGAGAAAAGGATAATTATATCTGCCAGTAGGTGGTGTCGAGTGGTGACAAATCCCGCCATAGTCGGTCTTCCTTTCTGATTACTTAGGAAGCCCCCCTTTCACGGCAATTGCATAATACTTCAGAGTTGCGCAACGCTGTCAAGCTACTGGGCTGACTATGAGCCTATGACTCTTGCCCTCTTGCCCTCTTGCCCTCTTGCCCTCTTGCCCTCTTGCTCGGGGGTTGCTACCCAAAATCCGAGCGATCTTAATCCGAGGGTGGGGAGATGACAAGTAGAGATACGCCCACTACGTTAATGACTTGCATGTGTGTTCAGGTCAAAGTCTCGATTCCCAGATGTGGTAGTAGATGAGCTGATCACCACGCCGGCATCAGGCCATCAATGAAGGGATACCCCAGACGCGAGACAAAGAAGCAAGGGCTCCGGCCGCCTCTTAGTCTTGTCTAACATAGTACGGATTTGGAGAACGATGACGCGCTGTAGTTTGGTAGTTCAGGTCGTCTACCTATGCACACGGTAGGATGCTGACCAGAGCTCTCCCCCAAGTATCCCAGTATCCCAGTATCCCAGTATCCACCCCCGCAAACCACTAAAAAAAAGACGAGCCCCAATTGCCAATCATTGCAATAGACACAACACCACCTCGACTCGGGGAACCCCTCCTTCCTTCCTCTGTGACCCTACACCATACTCGCAATGGCTTGACTCTCTCTCCATTGCGAGGGCTCGAAGCGAATCAAAACCCTTGGATTGATGACGCAACAAGGATAGATACGGCGGAAAAACCCACCAACATTGGCCGGATGGTACTATGGTAGACCCTGAGGCCTGAGTTCATGGCTGCATATCTGTACCGCTACCTCCAGGCTTCTCTTTGCTAAGGGTTCTCATACTGTGCAGTAGCCATCTTGAGCTACTCATGAGATCATTGTAAACTCTGTTTTGGCACAGATGAGAGCCCATACCACAGGAGACCAACATCGTATCACGTACCTAGTCGTAGGACCTACGCGTTGGGAAGCGCTCCTTTAAAGGTTAAATCGTGGACAGGATATCGGAGGATCTAGCTTGCACCAGGATAGAGGTAGAGATGGCAATGGTAACACGGATCAACTCCCTTAACAGGGGATACTGTGAAGCTCAAGTCTGATGTAGAGGGTATCGTATATTATGTATTATCTATATAGAATCATTACCCCAATCAGATAATTGATTGAGGGAATATAGTCCGAAATGATGGACCGAAACTACCATGGACTGGCAAGCGTCGGTGAGTAGTGGACAAAGGTCAATCTACCTCAACGAAAAATAGAAAGCGACCACGGAAAAAGTGTCGCGCTCAGAGTGAGTGAGGAGCAGTCCATTACAGACAGCATACATATCAGGGTATCACGAAGGTGCATATATGACAGCCATATGGCCTAAGTCATAAGAAACCATGGACCTGCAACAATCTCATGTTAGTACATTGTGATTGAAACTGGCAACATGAAAATTGTTGTAGGATGCCTCTTCAGTTCTCCAAGGTGATTGGTAGAGTCTCGTCAAAGAAGTACTCAGACAATAATGCAGGAAGAGTTATCATCCTCAAAGGCGGGGGATGTGAAAACAGGTCGACTTACCAGTTGCAGGTGCATGTTCACAGCATAGATGTAGAGGTTCAAATTGCCTAAACGTATACCATATTAGCGACTGCCGCAGTGGTAAACTGATGTTGTAGCGATGAATGAGAAAGCTTTCAGGCTATCCAGATTGTTAGCATATACACTCTCTTAGATGGATGGTGTCAACAACATACCTCATTAAATCAGAAGTTTGTTTTTAATGTTCATTTCCGCATCTTTGATGGGATCAAACAGTGTGAATAGTGCTCATCATATAGAGTAAGGTGCAAAGAGACGAGTGGTGGAAATTACCTGACAATAGCCAAGTTAGTTACGTGTTGTCAGGGAAGAGTGCCATGCAATGAATGAGCAATGATCAAACACGATCAGTTGACGAAATATCAACAAGAAGTCCCCGCGAGCCAACCCCCACAGAGTTTGTACGCTCCGCTTCACGGAGGAAGGTTGCGAGGGATTCGTTTATGTCCGCCCGTTCGTTCAAGATATCTTCATGTGAAAATAGACAAGAGATGGATGTATGGTTTGTATGTACCTGAATTGATCAACAGTTAGCGACATGTATAACCAATGATATTGCATCAAAAGTAGAAGTAGTGATTGCAAGTCAGACAAGGCTGAAACTGAACAAAATCTACATGGTGTATTCGGAAAGAGGAATCCCTAGATTTGTCGGTTTTATCATCACACGAGGGGCCCCAAGGCCCAGGCGAATGAAGAGTATTGAAAATAGAAAGATGGTACCAACCTTTTGATTATAATAGTGTTGACAAGCACGGATGCCAATACGAGGTTTCTCGTGACGATTGCGCAGTACAAACCCTACAGTCGGCATAAATGATTAGCAGATGTAACAAGCTACCGTTGCAGGCGCAAGATAAATTGGGAAAATTGCTCAGGGTGTTAATCTAGAGTCTAGATATCCCCATGATTGTGTAAGATTTGGATTGTTCAATGTGTTTGTTCGTCACGGCAAGAGTGCTTTGAAAAAGTAGCGTCAGTAGGAACTTACCAAAAAATCACCAATGCAGCACTGCTACAGGCGCAATGGTGTTGAAGTAGACAGCAGCAGCGAGAAGGACAGTGACAAGTCACATTGCCTTGTTTCCAGAGCCGTCTTGAGCAGACGGTTGGCTCGCGCTGGGAGGTTGTGATGTAGGAAAGACTTGAACATGCAAGAGCTCTTGCAGGAAAAGCTTGGGTTTTATTGTTGCCCATGTCAAGAAAAAAAAAGTTAGCGGCTCAACATGTTCCGTGCCGATAGGATGGTGGGCTCCAAGTGGGCCCTGCTCTATCGATTAGATAAGAGCTATGAGCCAAACAGCCAAACCTGTCGCCTGTCTGGTTGCCACATGTATCTAGATTACCCCACCTTCTGTCCGCTGCACAGCCACATACGTGGCAAAGCTTACTGATGGCCCCACCCAATGAGAGGCATCCGTCATGCGGTGATATGACATCGCCTGGCACCTCTTATTCTTGGTTAAGTTTTCCCCAGGTCGTTCTTCTTGTTCGCCATCTATCACAGAAAACCGAACAGTATTCACTATGGTTGCGCCTCTAGGCGGCATATGGGCCCCAACCGCATTGCGGATGGCCCGTCAAGCCGTGTACAAGGCGTCCAAGGTGATTCGGGCGAAACTCGCTAATACGGCTCGCCCGGTAAACACCGCCTTGGAACCAGTATTCGCGAGATCAACCCCAAGACAACCCATTCATCCCGCTGCGCTCCTGCGCCAGCAAAAGAGCCGAAGATGGCACTCGACTTCGACATACCAGAACATCAACACGGCGGTCCGTCGCTTCATGAGCACCGGGCGGCTGAGTGAGGGCCCGCGCGTCGACCGCGCCAAGTTCAATACGACCCAAGTAGGCCGAGCCTTCTCCCAGTTCACCGGGCGTGCTCCGTTTGCCAGCACACTGCGGCCGAACCTCACCGGTGGGGTGCTTCCTCGAACTGCCGGCGGATACGGCCTGGGTTCAGGACGCATTGGTGGAGCCCGGTACTTCTCCCATACGCCTGCTGCTCAAGCCCAGATAGTCAATAACGTGTCGGCTGCTGTAAGGGCGTTCTGGATCTCAGGCCAAAAGGCACAATTTGATGGGTTGACAGAGCGTGGCGAGAGACGTTACCGCTCGGTTTCCTCTCTCCAGGATGAGACGAGCCGCAAGATGTCTTCGGCGTCTCGCATCAATGCCGGCTCTTACGTCGACTTCAAGCTGAACCCCACAGTCACTGCTCTCAGCCCCCTCGCTGGCGCCTTCCCTTATGCTGCATCTGGGACCAAGCTCGCCGCAGCCAACGCGGCATCCCTTAACGCCGAGGGTCTCTTCGACGTCTTGTCGGTCGATTTCGGCCGTGCTCTCAAGGATCTCACAGCAACACTTGGGGACCTGAAGAAACTAGCGGCTCTCGGTGATTTGCCTATACAACTGGAAAAAGGTCATATAATCCGAGTTCGATTCCCAGGTGTCGACGCTGATACTGTCGAGACGCTTTGCGATGACTTGGAGATCACACGCGGCATGGTGGGGCAGGATGTGGGTTTCGAGGCCGAAGCCGGCGTCCCTATGGCGCTGAAGTTCCCCTTCGCGCCCGGCGCCAACGATCAACAATCGCTAACTCTCACATCGCCGGGAGGCTCGCTGCGATCCCTGGGTAGCTTCCCGGACGACGACGAGCTTTTTGAAGATGAGCTGTTCGATGCGTTTAGCGAGGTGGAAAAAAACCCATGGCTGGCCTCTCCAGAGCCTGAGGGATACGAGAGTATGTCCCCACCGATCAGTTCGGGTGAGCACTGTTCGGTGGATTTTGAGGGACTACAAGGCGTCTATCGGTTCCTGGAGGAATGCGATCGGGCCCAGGGGAGGTTTTGATATTTAAACATGGACGATCGTATGATTGTAACATGCTTCTGATTTTTTAGCGATGGAACCACACTCTTTGTAACAGCACTATATAGGATTAGCCAGAATGACAACATTCCTTTTGTGCCTCGTCATATTCCAATGTTCACTTGTATGGCGCTCTTGCTCATTCATCTTGCAATCCTCGAGATGAAAGCCACCCATCCTGGTTTATCCATATCTCCGCGACTTGTACTAATCTGAAGCTGTCAAAAGTCATTATAAAATTGCAAGATTGGAAAGAGATCGCACTTCAATTTCCAAAATATTGTTTGAAGATATCCAAGCCCAGCTGAATGCATCATCTACTTAAGAACCTGAACCACAGCAAGTACTAGTACGCAGTATGCAATTGAATCTCCACTACGAATAGCCTCAGTAGACGCATATGCATATATGCAGCTAAGTGGGTCATAGGTAATCTATAGATGCTCGAAATTTCATATTGACGTCTAAGAAAGCAGGAGCGCAGAATACGCCGTGACAACCACAAGACGTTTTTATAATACCTTCTTTGGAACAGGACGTCATTGTGCTGACACTCAACCGCAGTTGCACATCTCATAGGAGCTTTCTCAAGAGACTCTGCAAGATAATTTTTTTCTTGCATATTCAGACCAAGCAGCCTTGTCCAATCACATCGCCCGCCGGTGAAATCCCCTGGACGGACTCTACCATGGCACCACTACCGTTCCAGTTCCTGTGTGACTTGGGCCAGGACGGAATTCTATGTGCATCGAGGGGAGACAGTCTCTACACATTTGCGGCGGACTGCTCGCTGATTGCCGAGCACTCCCTCAGCAATCGTGGGGCGGCCGCCCCAGAGGGCGCAAAGGACGAGGATGAGCCCAACGAGGCAGCACAGAACGGATCGTCAGAGGCTACTCCACAACTGCAAGGAGAAGAGGCAACCGAGGCTTCCACACCGCCGCCTAAGCGCCGAAAGGTAGACCTGGAGGTGGATGGCTCTTCTGCTCAGCCGGCCACCCAGCCCGAGGCCCAGCCGGCGGCCAACGGCGGCAGCCAAAGTAAGAAGAAGAAGGCGCAGAAACCAGCCGAGGCTACGGAAAAGCCATACGTGATCTTGCTCAAGGCCACGAGTAATGGTAGCCATGTGGTGGCGGTGACTGGTGGCAACAAGACGGTCTGCGTACTCGAGCATGACGGCAAGGGGCATCTCACTGAGCTCAGCCAAAGGTGAGTACCTCCTTATTGTGGGAGATGAGAAATGCAAAGGTTCGATTCCATTTATACTAACACGTTCATAGGCAAATGGTCAAGCGTCCTTCGGACTTTGCACTCACTGCCGATGAGAAGACCCTCCTGGTGGCTGACAAGTTTGGCGACGTCTACGCTTTGCCCCTGATTCCATCCGCCGACGACTCGTTGGGCGAGGACAGTGCTGCTGCCCTCCAGGAGTCGATACGCCTGGCACGCAAGGGAGCGAACAACCTGACGGTCCACACCCAGCGCAACCTCCGGTCCCTGGAAGAGCAGGCAAGGCAGCGCGCAGAAAAGGCAAAGCTGCAGCTGGAGCAGAAGGAGACCGGGCCGACCTTTAAGCAAGACCTTCTGCTCGGCCACGTCTCCATGCTGACCTCGATAGCGGTGGCCTCGGCCGACGGGCGGCCCTACATCCTGACCGCCGATCGAGACGAGCACATCCGCGTGTCGCGCGGCGTACTCTCCATGGCACACGTCATTGAGAACTTCTGCCTTGGCCACGGTTCCTTCGTCAGCGCCATGTGCCTCCCCCAGCCCGATCGCTTGGTATCAGGCGGTGGCGACAATGACCTTTACGTCTGGGACTGGAAGGCCGGAGTATTGAAGTCCAAGGTAGAGCTATTGCGGTATGCAAAGGAGCAGGCAAACGTTACCGGAGACAAGATCGCGGTCACTGGCTTATACCCCTGCGATGTTCCCGGAGGCGCCGTGTTTCTCGTGGCGATTTGCGAACGGTAAGATATGATAACACGCAAAACTACATCTTCTTTATGGATAACTGGCTAACCTTTGCTTCTCTAACTAGCGTCAAGGCAGCTTTCGTGTACAAAGTAGAAGACGGAGGCCTGACCTATGCGGAAACCATCCAACTGGCCGGCTATCCTCTAGACATCGCCTTCATCCAAGTCCCTGGACAACAACAGAGCAGAATAGTCATCAGTCTCGACCAAGACACGGAAACCAGCGACTCATTGCCATCTTCGTCGGGTCTATACGTGCATATGCTAGGCGAGGGAACAACCGCCGCCGAGAAGGAAGCATCGCCGCTATACCCGAATCCTGAGGGAGGCCGTGTGGACGACATGCCACGCGCAGAGATCGAGAAGATCCTCTACACTGTCGGGAACCTGCGGAAGACAGAGTTGGACGATCTTACAGCCGGTGGGGACGATGCTGCCGGAGCACCCGCTCCGGAACCTGCGGAGGACGATTCCGGTGCCATAGTGGCATGATTCATTCGACTTGCTTTGCCAATGATACATGCATTCTGGAGTATTGATAGATGAATAAGAGGAGTTTAAACCATTCGCTTCATCATGCCACTTAGTTATTAAACTATGGCCTTTTATTTTGTTCCCTTTCGATAACATGTAGCTTCTTCGTTGCCGTTGCAGCACATTACTCGTGTCCCATTCTCTTTTGCCGGTTGCCATGAGGAACTTTGAAATTATGCCTGCCTATCTTCTCACCCACTCTTGCACTGAACGTCGGCATATCTACATATCATACCTAACTTCCTCCGGTGGATCCATGTAGGTTTTAACCGACTTGCTAGGAATTGACCATTGAAACTTTCCCTAGGGGTATACATGCAGCTATTCGCACCTGATGGTACACCATGGAACCTTCCGTCTTCCGGATCCCTAACAGGGTATATAAGGCCTCGGTTGATCGCGAGATCCCACGCCAAACCTACGATCTCCCTCTCCATTGTACAGGGTTCAAAAACTTCTGGGGTTTTGTTTCATAAATATTCCCGGTCTACCTACTTGCAATACAAAATATCCTTGATTTTGGCTTAATATATATATCATATACGCCAAGGCATCCAAGGACGGGAAAGTTCATCGACTGGACAAGGCATTTCAGGCCGAAAATAAGTTGATCCCATTTGCTCTATCACCTCTAAACGCCAAAATTCCGAGGCAGTACTGCCCATTGCCCACTGACATGGCGCTCTAAGGGTGATGCAAAAGCAGAAAAGCCTCGATCGCAAATTAATGGAAGCCCAGCACAACCGCACATGCGCAGCTACGTGCCGCCAACGACAAACTCGATGGCTTCGGGCCCGTCCCCATGTGGCAGTACGTAATCCCCCTTTCCGTCGCTCATAAAGTCAATATGCAGGTGACAAGCCCTCGAATACTCCGTCATAAAATCATCGCGCCATATATGATGTCCTGCTCCGCTGGCTGCCTCAGATATCCTGGGCCATTCGGACAAGTCTAATGCAGGTGCTGTGAAGGGATCTAGGGATCTACAGCACCGAGTTTCAAGAAACTCGAGTCTGTCGAATAACAACCAGGTTAAGACAGCTTACTGGGATGCGCACTGGACGCGCTCGGCACCAGGGTGGCCATCCTCATCCTCGTCATCATCCATGCTGCCGGAGCCGAAGACTCTTGCCTGTTGTTGCTGGTCCATGTCCTCGAGGTCGGCAGAGTCAGTCATAGCATCTGCCGGGGGGATGGCCTGCAAGGCAGGCGCAGGAAGGAGTTTCTGCAGCGCCTCGTAGGAAGCTGGGTCCTCACTCCAATTCTTCTCTGGGAATTTGACAGCGAACTGGATGTACATGTTGCCATAGTCGTGATGGCGCGGCGATGGCATACCCTGGCCACGGATCATCCTGACGGAATCTGAGAAGATCGTTAGCTATATTCAGACATCGACGCAGTAGGGCTACTCACCAGGGGAAATAGCCTCGCCAGGCATGATGTCAACACTCAACCAGCGCTCATCGAGGTGCTCGATGTAGATGGTGCCACCGGCCAAGGCGGTCACAAGCTCGATCTCGCAACGGTAAAGAAGGTGGTCCTCCTTACGGGTGAATCGCGGATGGGGCTTTTGCTCGATCTCGAAAACCACATCACCCGCCTGGACGCCTGGAGATTGATCGCCCTCGCCACGGAACTCCACCTTGGTACCGGTCCGGACACCGCGGTCAACGTGGACGTGCAGCACTTTGCGGTCGACAACGGTCTTCTTGCCATTGCAACCCTTGCAGCGGTCCTTCTCCTTGATGATTTCGCCTTCGCCGTTGCAGTCGGGGCATACTGTCTGGAAACGCTGGATCATGGGACCCATCTGTCGCATCATCGTCTTCATACCATGACCGTCACAACCAGGGCAGCGCTTGACAGCGCCCTCCTTTCCACCGCGACCCTCGCACTTGGTACAAATAATCGACCGTTGCAGGGCGAGTTTGGAGATCTTGCCCTTGTAGACGTCCTCGAGTGAGACCTTGTGCGTGTGGTGGATGGTGCGGGCCTTAGGGGGGCCACGGTTCTGCATTCCACCAAACATGCCACCGAGACCGCCGCCGAATGAGCCGCCACCGAAGAACTGAGCGAACAGGTCCTCGGCGGCCATTCCACCGGCGCCAGCACCACCCTCTAGGCCAGCCTCACCATACTGGTCGTACAGCGAGCGCTTCTGTGAGTCGGAAAGGACCTCGTACGCATGCGAAACCTCCTTGAACTTCTCTTCGGCATCAGGGTTGTGTGCGTTCTTGTCTGCATAGAGTGGTTAGACGGACTCGTCCAACAGGTATGGCTCATGGTTGCGCTTACCTGGGTGGAACTTGAGCGCGTTCACTTTGTAAGCCTTCTTGAGCTCTTGCTCGGTGGCTGTGGGAGCGACCTAATAGACGTTTCGTTAGTACGCTGGTAAGCTGATAAAGCGCAGCCTGCAGATTGCGCGAAAGGTGTGAAAGACGTACACCCAGGGTGTCGTAGAACTTGGTTTCCTTAACCATTTTGTCGATCTTGATAGGCCCTCAGTGTGTGACCTTGGGTGAACAATGGTAGAGAGTGTTATTGATCGTAGGCAAGGTGTCCGAATGACCGGCGGCACGCAGTTCAGGATCGATCGAAGTCTTCAATAAAAGGCGACAGTCAGCAAGGAGTCTACTATTGAATGGACAGACGAGTGGCAGTTAAGGGCATGCAATGCCAAGCGAAGACGTATCGACGAACGGAGGATGAACAGAATATACCCCACGCTTGCGCAAAACGTCCCCCCCAAGCGCTTCTTGCTTGGGCCCCTCGGTGGCAGCAAGTACAGCAGTGCAGTACGCCGTAGAATCCACCGAGCGCTACATGCAAAAATGCGATGGGACAAATAACCAGGGGAGGAAAAAGACGGAATGGATAAGGGAATGAATGATAGACATACCGGTGAGTAGAAATGCTATGGAATGGACAAGTGACAATGCGATCCAAAGTCAGGCTGCGTGGACTGGTTCAAATAGAAAAGTCGAGAGCGAGACGAGTCGAAGGTTCCAGGCACAGACGATGAAGTCAAGTGAACAAGGGTAGCGGGAGACTTGGGTGGGAGTGGTACGGAGAAAGTGGGAGGGGGGGGGAGGAAACAAGAACTTGAACTTCAGAGGGATGGGAGACAGAATGTGCTCGAGGACCCCGTGGATTAGCAATGCGAAAATGCCGAAAGCAGTTGATGTTGTTGCCTTTTTCTTCTCGTTTCGCCCTCTTCAAGTTTCTATCTTGAATACTTGTAATCGGTTGCTTGCCCACCGGAGAAGGCTGAAAATCCATACGCCACGGACCTCTCGATAGAATCCGATGGAAATCGAATCTTTCCAAGTACCGGCAAAGTATAGCTGGTAAGCCTTTACTTTGGGTTTCGCTGGAGATTCGCCGCCCGCAGTACCTGGCAGTACCTGAAGGCTCCGGGGGTCTTGAACCAGGAAGATGGTGGGTGGATCCTGCGCTGCTTAGGCTGGGCCTTATGGAAGAACCTTTTCGACATACCGCATACCGGATACAGCCATGCACTAAAGACCCTGAGAAAATGTCCCCTGCCTTACCTATTGTAGGCGCCTACAGCCTATAGCACTCAGGCATGACATTTTGTCCGCATGCAGCTATCAACTCGCACCACTCACTGCGTGCTGCGTGCTGCACGCCTTGCTGGCTGCCTATTCATTTCCAAACATTGGTGATGATGATGATGATGCACTTATTTATGACATGTAGGTAGAATCGCATTGAAGAGTTCTGACTGTTTTCGATAGGCGGCTAAATACTATTGATACCTAATTACTTATGTACATATACCTACATCAATGATGAGTATAGCCCTGCCCGTCTTACATACGTAATGCTGTCTTCTAGGTACTACGAGGCAGACAGAGCAATAAGGCGCCCTGCAGCCCTGGAAGCGAATCGATCATGGACAATTACATCAGTTATCTGACAAGCTGGCTCTCCGTCACTGAGGAAGGGGTTTTTCTGTTTGGGCGGAACCAATCAATGCAATGCGTATTGCGAATGCGCATCACAGAGATCGGCTCACTAATACGGTAAGGATGTTGTCGTAGTTGCAGCAAGCCAGACCCGGGAGTGAGTGCTAAGAACATTGAAGTACGTAGGATGTGGCGCAGCTGATAGTTCCCGAAAGCTCCAACCAGCTGAGCGCTGCGTTGCGTAGCATCCAGTGGTCGCGTAGGGCCGTACAAGTCGTCAGAAGGCATCGTGGTCCTAAATTGTTTCAATTACACCCTAATTATCTCTCTGCTATTGACTTTTCGTCCAGTATTACACACGCCAACGTACGTAAAATCTCAATTCCAATTCGAGACACCAATTGTGTCCTACTGTGACTGCCCTCCCTGTGTCATATCGCCAAAACAACCGTACTGCACCCCCAAGCTCTAGACTGGAGGACTTTGTGTTTCCGGGGCCCTCGTCTATGTCGACCAGGACAACGATAGGATACGATACCGACCTCGATTAGCCTCAATCGCCCTCCAAGAGCCTCTCTAGCCACGACCCGTAGCCAATCAGCCCATCGGCCACCCAGCCCATCATGGCGCAACTCCTGCAAGACCTGATATACTCGTTCGGCAATTGCCTGAACTGCTTCCCCGGGTCGCCCACCCTCAAGATCAACAACCGCGCCTTCAAGATCCTGCGCCTGCTGGGCGAGGGCGGCTTCAGCTATGTGTACCTCGTGCAGGACACGGCGACGGCCGAGCTGTTCGCCCTGAAGAAGATCCGCTGCCCCTTCGGCGCCGAGTCGGTCCAGCAGGCCATGCGCGAGGTCGAGGCCTACAAAACCTTCGCCCACAGTGCCGCCGTCATCCACAGCGTCGACTACGCCATCGCGAGCGAGCGCAACGACCCGGGCTCCAAGACGGTCTACGTCCTGCTCCCCTACTACCGGAGGGGCAACCTGCAGGACATCATCAACGCGAACCTGGTCAACCACACGCAGTTCCCCGAGAAGAAGCTCATGATCCTCTTCCTCGGCGTGTGCCGGGCCATGAAGGACATGCACCAGTACCAGGCGCCGGCCGGCGGCGAGCGCATGGAGGCCGGCAACCCAAAAGCGGGCGATCCCGAGGAGGACGCGGCGGCGGCACGGGCGTCAGCAAAGGGCAAGAACAAGAGAAATAAGGCCATGGCGGCATCCGACGCCGACGACGAAAGGGAACAGGCAAGGCCACTTATGGTGGATGAGCAGGTCGCAGCACCGGGCGAGCAGAGGTCATATGCGCATCGCGATATCAAGCCAGGTGAGTTATACTGTCCCGCAGATAACGGGAACTATTACTACCACCTGGGACATGTTTTCTCTAACAAATTTTACCATACACAGGCAATATCATGATCGATGACGACGGGGTGCAGCCCATCATAATGGACCTCGGCTCCATCGCAGAATCGCCCATAGTCATCACCTCGCGATCACAAGCGATCGCCATGCAAGACATAGCGGCCGAGCACAGCACCATGCCCTACCGGGCCCCCGAGCTGTTCGAGGTCAACACGGGCGCCGTCATCGACACGAAAGTCGACATATGGTCCCTCGGCTGCACGCTGTACGCGTGTCTGGTCGGCAAGTCTCCGTTCGAGATGCGCAGTGACGAGACGGGCGGCAGCCTGAGCATGTGCGTGCTCGGCGGGGACTGGCGCTTCCCCGACGAGGGCCCCAAGGCGCAGAAGAAGGGCAAGCAAACGGTCGCCTCGGCGGCCGCCAATGGTGCCGCCGACGAGGACGCCATCAGCGAGCCCATCCGCGAGGTGGTGAGGAAGTGCCTGAAGGTTGAGCCCAGTGAGAGGCCCGACATTGAAGAGTTAATACTGATGGTGGAAGAGGTGGTGGACGAGCTGTCGGAAGATGACGTCGTGTAAGAGACGTATCACGGAAAAGGAGACCAATCGTGTTTCCATATTACGACCGTTCTGTCATTTTCTTTGGTGTATGTATGATACCTCTTGCTCTTGTCATATAAATATATAGCCTACCCGGTTGATGGCAGGCGAGAGCGCCGTCATTATTGCAATGTACAAAACCCCTTATTACTCGGGAGCCCCGGCCCGTACATTAGACTCATTCCTTCCAGACTTGCCTAGGTGTTGTGTATCCCCCGGAAACGAAGCTCCCCCGTATAGCCGCGGACCCTTTACCAGATCCCATCCCACACCCCAGGCCTCCGAGGCCTCGCAGGGGGTTTGCCGAGGAGAGATGATAACCATATTGAGGCAATCCAATAGTATTCCCTGGCCGCCTACTTCTCGAAGGCTCCGATACGTTGGCCAGCTGCTACTGCTCATGTTTGCAGCATTGCTCATTAAAGTTCCTCCTGTCCCACTCCACCAGCATTCGGTATATGATGGACTTGTAGAGAGCCCTCAGCTCATCTTTGTCCTCGGTATGTATGGAGATGAAAGGGGAGGTGAGGCCATCCGTTTTGGGTGTGTTGAATAGATCATCTTGACTTGGTGGGGTAAGAGATGATGGCATTGGTATGGTTTAGTAATATTATAGCGATAGTACTAATGGTGCTTCAAGGTATGTGTAGCAGAGCCCCGCTGACGATTGTTTGTTTGTGTGTGTGTCTCTGCGTGTGTACTTGTTGTGGATAGAATCCTGAACCGTAGATAGGCAAGTACAGCTGAGTGAAGTCTGGGTGTGTGTGCCTAATATATTATGTATGTATTTGTAGATAGATGACGAATTATGTAGAATTGGCGATATGTAATTTTTCCCCTAGCATCTGGTACATTCCGTTGGGTGTGGGCAGATGCTATTCATATATAGATCGCCGTTAAGAAACTTGTTTCTACCAGGAGGAGCACATATTGGCGGTTGACATTTGTCATATCCACAGGAGCAGTCGGGGATGCAGGATTCGAAATTTGGAAATGTTGAAACAGCACGCTATCATAGGAATATGGAATCCAGCTTGTCAGGAAGAGATCTACACCAATCATGAACAGTTCGCATAGTCGTGCATATACACGGTGTAAGTCGGGCTTGGACAGGTGCCGCCACACCGTGCGTATCACAGTTGTCATTGACGATATTTTTCAAGCAGCCCCCTTGCAGACTGGTTCGAAACACCTGCTACAACGAGATCATCCCGGCTACCCGCGTCAACCTCCCTTTGCCAGCGACTCAGGTCAAGTAAATCCGTTTCTCTCTCACGATCCGGAAATACTTTATTCGGAATTCGGCCGAGCTCCATCTTTTTGGGGGAGGGAGTCGTTCTTTGCTCTCTCTCTGTTCGGTATTCCAATTCCTCGGGATGCGTAGGTGCACGGCTCGCACGACAGAACAAGGCCTACTGGAACTACTCAGAGTCTCACCAGTGCAATGCTCTAACAAACTCCTTCTCGCCAGGGTGCCGGTCATCCCGTACCAACGCATTGCCAAAGCTGACTCCCACTTATGGCGCCCACGTCTCCCCCAGATGAGCCGACTGGGCAGCATACAGCAGACCCGCGGCAAGAAGACCAAGACGACTGTGAACCTTGCAGATCTTCCCCAGGGACCCCTTATCCCTCTCACGCCTAGCCCTGGGTCTTCTACTCCATCTGTATCCGGGGAAGATGTTGTTGCGGCTGAGGAAGAGGAGGGCCCGGCCTACCCTACTGTGGTGCTCCAGGCCAGGCGGAACATGCAGAAGTTCGAGAACTGCGTGCTGCTAACGCGCGTGGGCGGCTTCTACGAGTTGTACTTTCAACATGCCGAAGAATACGGCCCCTTGCTGAATATCAAGGTTGCCCAGAAGAAAACAAGTGCTGGGCCTGTTCCTATGGTAAACTATATCCCCATCCCTTGATCCCTTTCTCTGGGCAAAACAAGAAGAACGGTATATCCTGATGACGGTTCTTTTTATCTATTTTTAGGCTGGCTTCCCCTTCTTTCAATTAGATCGGTTTCTCAAGGTCCTTGTCCAGGAGTTCAACTGCTATGTGGCCATCGCCGAGGAGTTTCCCAATGACCCGGGTGACAAGGTCAAGACGAACGGTCTTATGCATGACAGAAGAGTGACACGAATCATCACGCCAGGTACCTTGATCGATGAAAACTTCATTGACCCTTTCTCAAATAATTATGTAATGGCCATCTACACCCCTCCCCCAGGGGAGACTGCGGCCGATCCCGAACCCAGTATCCCCAGAGATGACCAGAGGCTCGCTCCAACCGCAACTGTGGGCTTGGCTTGGCTTGATGTGTCCACGGGGCAGTTCTATACCCAAGTCACAGACATCGCCTCCCTAGCATCCATCCTCTCCCGCATAAGCCCGCGCGAGATCATCGTCGACGAAGCCTTGCAAGCAGATACCGACCATGCCCTCTTCGCGATCCTGGCCGAGGACAAGCACCTCGTCAGCTACAGCCCCCATCCGGCCCCGCTAGCGCTCTCGGAATGGACGCCTATGCTGGAATCCGAGATCCCACCGCGCACGCTGAGCAGCCTGACCGAGGACGAGACGCAAGCGGGCAGCCTCCTGCTGCAGTACGTGCGGGACCGCCTGATCGGCCTGAGCATGAAGCTGCAGCCGCCTGTGCGACACGACAGCATGTGTGTCATGACCATCGACAAGAACAGCATGCGCTCACTAGAGATCAAGCAGACGAACCGCGACGGCGTCTTCCGAGGCAGCCTGCTGCACGCCATCCGCCGGACCGTGACCAAGAGCGGTGCCCGGTTACTTAACGAGTGGCTTATCGCCCCCTCGACGTCGCTCGAGACCATCACGCGGCGCCAGGACCTTGTCGAGTACTTCCTGACGCACCCGGACCTGCGCGACGAGATCGTGCAGTTGCTGAGGCGGAGCCACGACTCCCAGCGCCTCGTGCAGAAGTTCGCCTTCGGCCGTGGCGACCCGGACGATCTCATCGGCCTTGCCAACACCATCCGGGCCACCGAGGCCATCGTCAAGCTGCTCAAGTCCGCCGCCAAAGAAGATAAAAAGGGAAAGGTGAACCACACCAGCGCCTTCGCCGACATGCTGTCCCGGATCAAGCTCACCCAGGCCTCGAAGCTGGCCGACCGCATCCGCGACTCGATCGACGAAGAGGGTATCTTCCAGAAGCACGAGCTCGAGGACCAGGAGACGTCCCAGCTCCTCTCGCTCGCCGAGGGCATCGTATCGTCTGAGGGCACCAACGAGGAGGCCGCTACGCTCATACCTAAGAGCCCCAAGCTCCGCAAGCGGCCGGCGACCCCGACCTCGATCCGCGACCACTACGCCGACGACAATCTGACTTTCATCATGAAGCCGGGCGCCAGCCGGGGCCTTGGCGACCTCCACGCCGCCCTTGATGGATTACTCAACGAGAAGGCGGTGCTGACCGACGACCTCCGCGAACGCCTGCGCGCGCCCAGCCTCAGCCTCCGCTGGACGCCCAACCTCGGTCACATCTGCCACGTCAAGGGTGTCAAGGATACGCGGCGACTCGCCGAGCTGTCCCCCAGCCTGCCCGCCGTGTCATCGAGCCGCAGCACCCGGGCTTTCCACGAGCCCGAATGGACCACGCTGGGCCGGCGCATCCACCAGACGCGCTTCCAGATGCAGACCGAGGAAAGCCGGCTCTTCTCCGAGCTGCGCGCACAGGTTGTCCTTCACCTCGTCCGCTTGCGTCGGAATGCCGCCGTGCTCGACGAGTTGGATGTGACCACGTCCTTCGCCCGCCTTGCTGCCGAACAAGGTCTGACGCGACCTCAACTCCAGGACGATGAAAACCCGGCGACCCTGATTATTGGGGGCCGCCATCCCACCGTCGAGGGCGGCTTGCATGAGCAAGGACGCACTTTCACCTCCAACGATTGCCTCGTAGGCGTGCCCGGCCACGGCCGGCTCTGGCTCATTACCGGGCCCAACATGGCGGGCAAGAGCACCTACCTGCGCCAAAATGCACTCATTACGATCCTGGGCCAGGTCGGCTGCTACGTCCCGGCCCACCACGCTGAGCTCGGTATAGTCGATGCCATTTTCTCGCGCGTCGGCTCGGCGGATAACCTCTATCGAGACCAGAGTACCTTTATGGTTGAAATGCTCGAGACGGCCCAGATTCTGCGAGCAGCCACGCCACGGTCCTTTGTCATCATGGACGAGGTCGGCCGGGGTACAGCCCCCGACGACGGAACGGCTGTCGCGTTTGCGAGTTTGCATCATCTCGTTACCATTAACAAATGCCGCACGTTATTCGCAACCCATTTCCATTCGTTGACTGACGAGGTCAAGGAACGGGGCATGCATATCACAACAGGTGGTCACGTGGAAATGTACTGTACAGATGTGGATGAAGATGATCAAGGTGGATTTGTTTATATTCACAAGCTACGGAAAGGCATAAACAAGGAGAGCCACGCACTCAAAGTCGCACGCTTAGCAGGAATCCCCGAGGCGGCTATTGCCATGGCTAAACAAATCCTAGAGCACCAGGCCGACCCAGAGGCACTGTAGAACAGCTTGATGGTATCTGATAATTCAAAAATAGATCAGCAATGTGTTCCGCAAACAGTGATTCGGCAGATGAATAATGTGAAAGGAATGTGTCTCATATAGTGTTGAATTTTTGTCATCAAGTGAGATCAGGGTTAAAAAGCTCTGAATTTTTATTGAATCTTCGACAGGTGAAGGGAAAGTGATGATGAAGAGTAGAATTTAACATACCTTTTGATGAGCCATGCTGCAAGACACATTGGTCTACATTGGCAGTCACAATATCACATTATACGTTTTCGTCATGGCAAGTCGTGGTCGTCGTGATGGGAAGCGTACTCAATTACCAGGTGGCAATCCTATGAAACGCCGATTTCTGTATATCTAGATCTGATAAACCTCTTCCGAGGCTCAGATGCATGTCGGTCGTAGATTTCATACTCAGGTTAAAACGTTTAACCGCTGCGAAGAAAGTTAGTTTAGTAGAACACATTATTTGAAAGGAGAGTTCAACATACAAGAGATCACCGAAACCACCACCATCCTCGTCAGATCCCTCCTCATCAGAGTCGTCCTTCTTGGTCTCGGCAGCGGCAGCAGAAGCACCGGTGTCAGCAGAAGCGGCAGCGGGGGCGGCGGAAGCGTAGGCGTCGGGGTTGGCAATGCGGTCCTTGAGCTCATCAATGGCGGCCCAGCTGTACTCGGTCTCGATGGCGATAGCCATGAGGTTCTTGTAGCTGTTGAAGAAGCTGTGCATGACCGAGGGCAGAGTGGGGAAGTTGATGGCCAGAGAGATAGCGGCAATGGTGGTAATGACGCTCGAGAGGGTCTTCAGGAGCTGCTCCTCACCGACATCGAGAACCTCAGGGGGGAAGGTGTTACCCTGGTCGTAGACCTGAACAACGCCCAGACCGTAGGTGAAGGGGGAGATGTTCAGCATGTTGAGCAGGGTAGCCTCGGAGGCACCGACCTTGGTGCCAGCCTCAACAAGCTTGAGGTCGCTGGTGATTTCAATGGTACCACGGGCGATCTTGGTGGGGACACCGAGGGCCTGGAAGAAAGAGGTCTTGCCAGGTTCCATACCAGTGTTACCAGCGGGGATGTAGACATCGGCGGGGGCGACGGCACCGGCACGGGCAGGGGCGGCGACCTTGTTGGCCAGAATCTTGTCACGGATGTCCTTGAGGTCGTTGTTGGTGAAGACGAAACCGATGTTGCCACGGATGTGGGGCAGGAGACGCTCGTACTCGGGGGAGTCGGCGACGAAGGTCTTCAGGGCACGGCGAACCATGGTGTTCTTACCCATCAGAACGACAGCCTCTCCGCGAAGAGACTGACGCACTTCGTGCATCTGCTGGGAGCTGACATTGTCGACGCTGTCGCGAGGGGACCCGCATTAGCAATTGCGACTTTCCAAAGGCCAATTGAAAAGAAAAATAAATCGGTCAAACATACCTGACGAGGAAGACAGAGTTGTACTCCTCGAGCAGCGTCTTCAGCTTGCCGAAGTACTCAGACTTGTTGCCCACCATTTCTTCTTTGGTATGAAGTTAGGACTTTAAGGGCAACGGATTGTATTTTATGGTATGTTGGGGGGTATGGGAATGGTGATTTGTTGTTGAAGAGAGAGAGGGAAGAAGGAAGAGTGAAGCCGTCTCACCATCCAATGCGCGCCCAACATCAAAATTCCGATTTGCGTGGTGGGCAGGCCAGGGCTTGGGTTTTTTTGTTCGCGCCCCACCCTTATCAGCTTATCAATGGATATCCAAATCAACCAAACCTTCAGCTGTTACATATCTGTTTGGTTCCTGCATTTTGAATATTAAATGCGAATAGCCACATGCTCCACGTCAATCAATTATTGGAACCCAACCCCATGCGAACGTGGGGTACGAAACTGTACATGTATAGAGAAACTCATCCAATCCATAGTAATAGTAGAGACCCCGCATGGGGGGAAAAATTGGTATGTGACTTCGAAATTCCGAGAGGCTGAGCAGAAATACGAGGTCTCCGATGTGAGGTTGTACAAGCAAGAGGTAGTAGTCGTGTAACCGTAGTGGGACGGTGCTGGCGGAGGGGAGGGAGGGAAGGAACAGTGTGCTGCCGCCTGCCGCCTATAAGGTAAAAAGAACCTCCCATAGCGCGAAGCGCCTTGCTAGTGCATCGTTACTTAAAATCACCACCAGAATTATCACTATTGGCATCTGAAGGCATATTGAACTTGGGCAAGAACGCTGGCTCGCTGTCAATTTCGTAATCCTATAATACAACACCCAAGTGGTGAGGTAGAGGGGTTCTCTGTACCAGCGCAGCAACGCTTTTCTGCAAAGCTCAAAAGCCCGCGCGGATGAATGGGGGAAACCCCCAAATGCTCCCATCGCTGTGATTGAAATGATGCCAGTCTGTTCTTGCTTCGGTGCGCCAACTCGTCGTTGATCGTCAGTCTCATCGCCAAAATCATACTCCCAGTGGTCGCTTCGCTTCATAGCTGCAGTCTATAGGTAGCTACCTCGAAAGGTCTAAGCTTGATGGAAAACTGCCCATCCTTATCCAAAGCCAGCTCTTCTTCATCGTCTTCAAGAACATTCGTCTTCCAAACCTTCTTGACATCCCACGTGCTCTTGATCGTGCCTCGGCTCTGGCCACCAAGACTGTCGTACACCCGGCAGATGACGCTCTGTCCCTTACGCTTCTGGAGACCGCCACGAGAGACATCCTCGTCGTCTTCGCCACGCTTGACGCAGTCCAAGACGAGCGAAGCGTCACCAGTCAGCTGGACCGGGTGGCTCGACAGCATTGTCTTCATATCGTCTGTTGCCGGGGCAGAAAACACCTTCAAGGGGTTGTTGAAGTTGTGGCCGGCACGGACTGTCGCTGCACCAAGGGATCCCTGATGCGGCAAGATCGCCCATTTGATAGTATGATGGCCCATGTCAGCGTGGGCATCGGGGGCCTTTGGTGCTCGCAGCAGAGACAGTCGCATCAGATTACCGCAAGTGGCGAACCCGTATTTGCTGTCGTTGAGGATGGAGACGCCGTAGCCGTTCTCCGACAGGTCAGCAAACTTGTGGCAACAGACCTCGAACTTGGCCATGTCCCAGGTGGTGTTGTAGTGCGTTGGTCGTCGCACTAATCCGTATTGTGTCTCGTATGATGCCTCCGTGTTGATCACGTCAACGGGGAATTCGACCTTGAGAAATTTCATGGTTTCATGCCAATCGACGTCGCAAGTTACGTCAACGAACGACTGTTGTCCCTTGAAGGCAGCACTCAAGCTGAGAATTGTCTTCATAGAACTGTTGTCGCTGATCTTGGTCTCCGTAATGACGCTCACACGGTGTTCCTTGTCTTCATAGATCTTGGTCGGCCCGCAGCTAAGCTCTTGTCGGCTGTCGAGATGGTACACTTCGACATCCCATGCTTGCCAGTACAAAGGCTTATCGTCGAAAATGACGAACTGGTTCGCCTTGCCGCCCTTCGCTATAACCTCACGGTTTGCCTGGCGATCGTAGAGTGAGGTGATACTGCCCTCCTCAACGGTGACGCGCAGTTGCTCATTCTGCATGACGAACACACCCTTCTCAATTTCCTCGACTGAAACGGCCTTTTCTTCACCCGTCTTGAAGGTCTTGATGCTGAGCATGGGGCCGCTGCCACAAGCAACGCCGCATTCAGTCTCTGAAACATCGACAACCTCTTTGCGGTGCCAAGGGAGCGTGTTGAGGGCAAAAGCCTCGCCAACACTAGTGGGTTTGATCTCTGGAACTTTGAAAAGATTGCAGATGTCCTTGAAGATGCGCTCACCCCTCTTGGCGACCTCGGCGTAGAGCTAAATCTTTGTCAGCGTCCAGGCATCTTTCTCCAGCATGGTGGCGATTCTTACCTCGTCGGAATCATCATAGCACATCTCAATTGAGCTGCCCGGAAGACAGTCATGGAATTGGCAAAGGAGGATCGCTTCCCACATCTTATCGAAATCTTTCTTGGGATACTGGTAAGACTTGTCTTTTAACGATGCAATGGTGGCCAAAAGCTCGAGGTCCTTCATCAGCACCTCGGACCGGCGGTTGTTGAGCTTGTTGTTTGCCTGGGTCGTGTAGGTGCCACGATGAAGCTCAAAATAAAGCTCGCCGTACCAGGTGACTAATGAGGTTCCCTTCTCTTCGAGCTTATCAAAGAACTGGTCGACAGTGTTACCTAAGTGGACACGGGGCAACAAGCCAACCTCGTCACTGATACCGCGGCACCGGCGAAGCTTCTCAATATGTTGCCAAGTCGGGCCACCTCCACCATCTCCTTTGCCGAAGACGAGCAGTGAGGTATGGTCCTGGTCCATGGACTTGTGCTGAGAGACACTGCGCTTGACGTCGCCGAAGTGAGCCTCCGCGGTATAAGTCTCGGAAGGGGGCATGTGACAAATGACCTGACTGCCGTCCAGTGCCACCCAATTGAAGGTAGTGTGCGGGAAATTGTTGATGTTGTTCCAGCTGAGCTTTTGGGTGAGGAAACGGTTCATGCCAGCCAACCGGCAGAGCTGAGGGAGCTGACTCGAGTACCCAAACGTGTCGGGAAGCCAGAAAGTCTTGCAGCGCTCTCCGAAGTGGCTTTCGAAGTAGCGTTGGCCGTAGAGGAACTGACGCACAAGGGACTCGCCGCTGGGCATGTTGGTGTCGTGCTCAACCCAGCTACCGCCAATGGGATGGAACCTGCCCTCCTTCACCTTGTGCTTGACGCGATCAAAGACATAGGGGTAATACTTCTCCAGCCACTGGTATTGCTGCGCCTGCGAACAGGCAAAGTTGAGCTCGGGGTAGCGTTCCATCAAATCGCACTGGTTTGACCAAGATCGAGCAACCTTGCGCTTGGTCTCGGCCCAAGGCCACAGCCAGCAAGTATCGATATGGCAGTGGCCAATTCCAAAGACCTGAGCCTCGGTGCCACTGTCATAAACCTTGGCCGAGTCGACGTTGGCGCCGATGTACTCTTGCGCGATCTTGCGACATTTCTTGATAGACTCCTTATCGCCAAGCTTATAGTTTTCGAGGATAGCTGTGGCAACATTCAGGGCTTTGTGCTGCTCCCACGAATCATCGGGAAACTCCCTGGAAGCGTCACCGATAATCCAAGTGTCGATCCAGAGCTGACGGGCGTCCATGTTGACAGCACAGATCTCAGCTTTCACCAGTTGGAACTGCTTGTTTGGGTCAGGAGGTTGGATGCTGTCACCCCCAGGGGCATTTCCGAACATGGCATTGCAGGCCATCTCAATGTAGAAAGTGTGCTCCTTGCCATCGCGAAAGGACTTGGGGAGAATCCACTCGACACGCTCCCCCCCGCCGGTAAGGCCTTGCAGAGGCTTGCCGTCAGAAGTCCACACCATGCCCTCATTGTTGGCATCCCATTGGAACTCCAGATGCTCTTTCTCACACAGATCGGAGGGTACCTTCACTGCAATCTTGAACCAGTGGGTGGCCCAGGACGGACCGAAGCTTTCGCCCACGTTGGTAGACTTGAAGTCGCCCTTCATAGCCTCGTCGAACGTAGGACGAGACAGATCCGGTGCAGCCCATGTCCAAAGCTTGACATGAGGGTGACCTGAAGCGATACTATCGTACATCATAGCCAATAGGTTCTGCTTCTCCCATTGTCCAGTGCTGTAGAACTGTGTGATCCTCTCCTTGTAGATGTTGCTGATCCGCTTGCCGACCGGACCAGCGGCCTGCATGGGATAGTTGGCAACGGAGGCCGTGGCCTTCTTGGGCTGGGTGCGTTCACCGCCCATGGTGGGAATGCGTAGGGTGAGGATAGAGGGGAGGATGTCGGGGAATTTGCCGGAGTGGTCACTGCAATTGCGTCAGGTCAGTCGGCCGATACAGATAGTTCCCCACACGAGCAAGAAATTATGTATGTGTTCGTGTGTGTGTGTGTGTGTGAAGACCGCAAACATGTAGTGAGGGAGGAGAAGGTGGTTAAGTCGAGTAAAGTAGGCTTGGAGTCTGTAGGATATAAGAGAAGGATGGGCCCAAGGAGCTCCAAACATGGGCTGATGATTGGCCCGGAAGCTTCCCACGACGAGCTCGAGGTGTGCTGATATCAGGCGAAGGGAGAGTACTGGGAGAGGGACGCGACGACGGGCGGGGATTGGAGCTTCAACTTGGACGGACTCGCTCTCTACCCTGCTACCAGTGCCTAGTGCCCACACACCCACAACGGCAAAGCCAAGCCCGAAACGGATGCGGGGGATGATCCAATGATCATATGCACTGCAAGGTCCCAAGCCCACCATAATATTCACCCCCCTGTCCATCAGTACAGTATGATACTACTAAGTAGTACATTTGCGGGGAAGCGCTAGACAGTGTCGTCGATCCCGTTCGGCAATCGGAAAACACCACCGACAGAGAGTCAGCGACGAAGAGATATGTAAGTGCTCACCACATAGTGAAATCAGTAAAAAAGATCCTGGTCTTGTTGATTCTGAGCGTATACTGTTTCTTAGATGTAAGTATCAATACGAGGCCAGAGTTGGCAAATCGAGTAGGTAGGGCAGGCAGAAGTCGGAGGCCCAAGAATGACAGGGGAAATTAATAGCCAGACCACGTAAGGAGTGGCTGTGGGAAATATGTCGAAGATATACTTCGTAGAATGCAACAGAGATCGAGGAGATCGTCTGATTGTGTAGGTATGGTATCGGGCGCTGGATGTGAGCAAGACTTTGATTGTTGGCTCATTCGGGTCACATGACTTGATTCGAGGTCGTCACTGAACGAAAGTGTCGCTTGCGCATTTGGGAAACACGCCATAAACCGTCTGAACAATTGAGGGCCCGGGGCAGCTAAGCAATAAGGACGATACTGTTAGTAGCAACCGATGTAGAGGCTTGTGGAAGGCTGATTGTTGCTGTCACCCAGTGAACCAGTTCCTGGTGGCAGCTCGTTGTAAGTACCCCCTTCATTGCCAATTACTACTACATATTATTACATGCCCAACCAACCCTACGGAAATGATCGTCAACCTCTCTCCACTGTAGGTACAGCCTGTAATTAGCAACTAAGGGTATATCACCCTGAGACACTGACCGGGCTCTATAAAACCAGTGAATGGAATGGCCTACGCACCACACGGCTCTATACAAAACACAAAACACAACTTGTAGGGCATGGAAATTTTACTAGTTGATTTTCTACAGTCCTAGGAATAAAGGTCCCCTGGGAACCTATAATCTCCTCGGTGGTGGCGTTGCTGCCTTGCCTATTCCTCTAACTGTCCTCCTTCTGCCATAGCCAGGTTGCCAAAGAGCAGAACCCCTCTGCGCAGGCAGGGCAGATAAACCAAATTACAAACTATTCAGGTGAAGGCCATGGTATCATTGCGAGAAGCAAAAGTAGAAGGAGAACCCCTGGTGCACCGCCGGCATACAGGACCAAACAATGCGGGAATAATACACCAACAGGCATCGTAATGTCCTAACCTATATGTACAGCTCGCGCTCCAAACAGCAACGAGGCTAGAAGGCGTCCTCCAAAGGGCAGTCGATGCTCTCATGGCCGTCGCGTTCGCAAAGAGCACACCATTTCTCGGGGTCGATAACACCGCTGCTCTTGCCAGCCAACGGTCCGGAATCTGTGGGGTTAGGCAGAATGCTGACACTAGCTGGCGGAGGGTTGGTTGCTGGTGTCGACTTTACTGGCGTCAAAGGTCGAGGCATAATCTCCTTGTCCGCACTCGGGACTTTTAGGTGGCTCAGCTCTTCTACTTCCTCTTCTTCTTGAGTAGAATATTTTCCTGTCTTCGCAGATTTGGGGCTTGCTTTTCCCTGGCTTTGGCTTTGCTGAGGCCCAAACATATTGGTGCATGTCAGGATGTCGTGGCCTGCTGTTTCACAAATCTCGCACCAGAGAGTGCTGGCCTCCGTGACAGAAGAGTATGCATCACTCTCGGGCATGGTCTCGAGCGTGGGCACACGCTTGTGTTCCGGCGAGCGCGCTTCTCGTGCGGGTATGACCGTTCCCTTGGAGTCACGGTATGATGATCTGTCTGCGCTGCGAATGGTCATCTGGCTGGCACGTTGGGTTGAGGCACTTCCTCGGCGTAAACCCTCGAGTTCGCGCTCCAGATCTTCCTCGCGGCTGCCCTTCGTCTCGACCAGCCCACGGAGCTCGTGGACCTCGCGCTCAAGTTTTTCTTTGGCTATCCTGGCCTCGATGGAGCCAGGACGGGAGTTGTCAAATGATTGGGTCCGTTGAGGCAATGTCGGGGTCTTGTCGGGTGACTCGTTGCCAGGCAGCGAGTCTCGACTCAGGGAATGGATGATGGCTTTGAGACCTCTAATCTCATCTTCCTTCTTCTCCAGTTCCTTGGACAGCGACAGGGTGTCTGGACCATCGGTACCACCATTCGTTGTAGCCGACGCTTTCTCACGTTCTCGCCGAAGCTCCGTGCGCGTTCGTTCCACCTCACCACGCAAGAACTCTACTTCACCGCGCGCCTCGGCTTCTCCACGACGAGCATCCTCTAAGCCTTCCTCAAGCTCCTGGACAAGTTCCTCGAGTTGCTTTAGCTGTCGCGCCACGCTATCCACGTCCTCTCCTCGCTCCTGCATTTCATGAATCTCTTGTTCCAGCTCGTGGATTCGGGCATCGTAGACCCGTTGGGTCTCTGTGCTGGCCATCTCCAGGGTATCGATAGTGCTACGGAAATCAGCACGGTGTGCGTCGAACTCGGCAGTCAGCATGGCGACCTTTTCGTTCTTCTCCCTAAGTAGTGCTCGTAGCTGTCCGGAATCCTTGTCGTCGAGACTGTTTTGCCTGGGCTTGCCGAAATCCCCATGTTCCATGAGCGAAGTCAGCTCGGTAACGCTGCTTTCCATCTCGGCCAAAGCAGAAGCTTGGTCTTTTAATTGCCGATCCCGGTCGTCCAACTGTGACCTTAGCCGCTCGATTTCCTCCTCATTGGCGGCAGCAGCGCGTGACGCTGGGCGCATTTTCAAGCTCGACATCGACCCTATGCTTCCATTGTTCATCGGACGGCCAAGAGGGGTAGCCCGGCCAGAAGGGGTAGCCCGGCCAAGGGGGGTGGCCTCGTCTTCTCCGCCAAACAGTGACGATGCTGAGCCCATGGCGGATGCGCTCCGAGCTGCCATACTCGGCTTGCGTTCCACTCTTTTATTGGGATCTCCGTTCGTACCACGCACGCTCGCAGAGAATTTGCCGATCGAGGGCGTGCCGTAACGGGGAGGGCCTGGCGTTTTCGGACCGGGCGCGACTAGACCCTGTTGGCGAGGAGCCGGGCTAAGCTGCATTCTGCGAACGGGAGATTCGGGTCTCGCTAACGAGGTCCTTGGTCTCCTGCCCGCCGGGCTAGGAACTCTGCCAGGCCCGACTGACTGGCTAAACTTGGGCAGCGAGGGTGTGGGCGGCGTGAAGTTGGTGGTATTCTGGCTAGCATTTCGTAATGCGGCAAGTGATGAGTTGGCCGACGGCGTATGGGGGAACGATGCACCTGCACTGTCGCGTCTGAAGAGCTTCGAAGTGGGCACGAATATGCCGGCGCCGGGAGTCAGAGTTGTGAAGTACGAGACCCTGTAGTTCCGATCACAAGTCAGTAACTATTGAGACGCGGGAGGGCAAAGTAATGACGATGGAACGGCGTACTCACCCGTCAACATCTCCGTTATTCTTGCCGCGTGTAGCGTAGTCGGCATGCAGCTCGACGCCGGCAAAGGTTCCTTTGCGCCCGGCCACGGACCCAACAAATCGAACGGTGCCGTGCATGCTCCCGGGAACGTCGACAACATCGCCGACGATTAAATCATGGTCCATGGCACTGGCGCCTCTCGCCGGCGTGGCGGGCGCCATTCTGCGTGGAGATGAAGGAGGGTGTAGGTTGTTGTTGGTGGTATTGTTGTTGCGGTGATCGTAGTCGCTATTTAGGACACTATGTATAGCGTAACCCTCGCTGTCGTCGGGAATGGATGCTAGGCTTCCGGGGGTCAGGGCTGCGAAGGAAGCTTTGCGCGCAAGAGCACCCGAGCCGGGACCCAGTCGCGAATGGGCGGCGTAGAGCGAATTTAGGTTGGGGGTAGAGGCAGTGCCAATTCCGGATTTCTTGTTGCCTCGCAATAGGGATTTTTGTCGCGATTGTGGTGTAGGTAAGGAAGTGTTTGGTGCTGCCATTGAAGCCATGGCGGGCAATTTGTTATTTTTTCTTCTTCTTCTCTTGCTCTCTTCGTCTTCTCCTTCCAAAAGGTTCCCGCAGCGTCTGTTTTGTTTTCTTTCAATCCCAGCCAATCCACTGGCTCCCACCGCTTCAATGGGGCCGCGGCAAGATGAACTAGCAATAGCCCGGATTTTGGGTCGACGGATAGGCGGGCTGGGGGTACGACTCTAAAGTAAATAGTGCTGGTAGGTTGGTCGCTAATAATGGCAGCTAACTATAAGCGAGTTTATTGTACCTGACCAAGTTGACCTAGGAAAGGGGGATCGGGGGATTGATGAGCAACGGGCGCAAGTGCTGTAAATGTAAAGCTAGAGTAGCAAGCAGTGCTAAAAGTGCCTTTGGAGCCTGAGCCTGAGCCTGAGCCTAAGCATGTACCCAAAGAATCCCGAATCCGATAGTGCAACAGAGCAGTTACCAGATCTGGTGGCGCAACTGGAACTCCGTCATGCTGCTGGCCAAAGGCCCTGGAAGCTGTGAAGGAAGGTTGCCGGAATCCTACACCACCGCTGCTTTGTCGGGCTCCCAACCACGGTCGGGTCAGTGTGGTAACCTGGGTAAAGCAGAGCGGGCAGTCGGGCAGTCGTCAATAGGCGTAAATTTGGAGAAAGGCAGCGGGGGCTGGGAGGTTTGCACGTAGCAACCAACCGGGAAGAGCCTGAGCGGGCAATGGGGTGATTTAGTATTGTCTTCTTCTTCCCTGAAATTACAAATCCAGATAGAATGCCACCCACACCTGGTGAAGCAGAAGATAAGAGAACGCGATGCTCAGCGCCCCTGAGTTGCGACGCTGGAAACAGACTTCGCCGTGGTGATCGTGTCGTAGGTGGTGGGCTTCTTTGCCGATTGCGCTTCTCTTCTCAGGCCTGGGATCAGGGGCTGACCAAAAGTGTCTAAAGCCGGGTTTGGGGAAAAAGCTAACGAAAGAGAGAATACCCGAGCAACCGGTCGCTATGGCCTGTGATACCCAGTGGTCTGTGGTCTGTGGTCAAGACGTTCCAGGTTTGTGCACTGCAGAGTCTCAGACCTTTTTTGCTTCTCCTTTTACAGAAAAGAAGAGAGAGAACAAGTCAAAGTCACGATGGCAGGTATGTAGCAAAGCAGCCTCTTGCCTTTTTTTTCCGTTAAAGGAGAACGACAAGCTTCATACTTTATAATCACCTCTAGCGAGTTGAGATCCAAAGAGCCCAGGTACAGCACTCAGCACTATGCCGGTCTCAGCGCCCCATGGAGCAGCTCTTGCCCGTCACCGCTCCAACGGGCCATAACGCGACATGTCAAAGAGCCGGTCTGGCTAATCACAAGAGAGTCTCACAATGCCCGGAACTGTGTTTCTTCTGCTCAGTCTCTTGGAGTTTGGTCCCCCTCTTCTTCAGAGCGAATCCCGTTGCTCCAAGCATTTCCAACGGCACTGTCTGAGATTACCATATCCGTGGTGTTGCAGGTAGCAGCTGCAGGTTACAGACGCAATGGTGACGAACTGGTCCAGGGGGCTGGCCCTATTGGCTGTCGGTAAGCCTTCTGGCTATCTTGGGCAGATGACGGGGGCCGGTCGCGCGGCCGTCATCACATAATTGGGTAACAGCTGCAGCTTTGTTTACATTCAATAGTACTGGTAGAGCCTCTGTCAACAAAGGGGGGCGGGCAATAGTGACTCCATTGTGGTTCTTTCCTCGTCCCTATTCCGGCATCATGAAGATGGATCTGTTCATCGTATACAGTTCCGTTTGTTCAACCATAATCGTTGCCGGCAGACAGGGGACAGCTGACTGACAGAAATCGGTGTAGCCCGTCAAACATAATGGCATATGTACGGCGGTGGCTAGAGAAAAGCCAGTGCCTCATTGTACTTTCAATCCCGCCAGGGCTGAACACGGCATCCGTGCCGATTAAGCATCAAGGCGAAAGGGGCTAACCCGTTCACACCCTTGCTAGCTGCCTGTGTAGGTACTGGTGATCACTGATCAGTCAGTCTACGGTAGTTCTCTCCACCTGTTCTTGTTCCTGGTCGTCAACCGGGCTGCTGCCCACTATGTCTCTGATGGGTATGATATGAGTAAGTAAGTAGATCTACATATCTATATCATACTCCGTATATATATATACGGAATAAGAAACAAGTCTTGGCAGTGAATTTTGAATATTTCTTCCTGTCCTCTCCTGTTTCCACTAGCATCTCTAAGGACATTTGGAAATTTGATCAGTTACATGTAGGTACGTAGGTATGTGTGTACACCTTGAAAAATTGCCCCGATAACACTCTCAAGTCGGTCGAGGTTAAGCGCCTTTTCACGTATATTTTGAACTTGATAGATTCAAGTAGACAGGCTCTATCCTCTCAATGTCCGCAATTACGACTGGTCGATTGAATACTGACGCATGTGCAGATAGACTTGGCCATCCACCTACACAAGCAGCTAGAGCTGTTCACAAATCATGAGCTAAAATAGGGTCCAAATATCCCATGAACAATCAAGGCGCTTTGGCGGAGTGGTTAACGCGATGCCCTGCTATGTGATCTCTTAAGATACATAGGTTAGGCATTTCCCTCGGGAGCGCAGGTTCGAATCCTGCAGGCGTCGGATGCAACATCTTTTTTTGCTGCTTTTTACGACCGTTCACGTATGGGTCCGAGTTGAGCGAATAACAACCGGTATTCTTTTTGGCACACACCTTATCTCTCAAGCGCTATGGAGAGAAAACAACTTGCTTGGCTGCAGTCAACTAATACCAAAAAATCGATGATGACTCCAACCACAGATGGCTTTTTGGGTTGTACGACTACGGCGTATCTCCCTTCTTTATTGTTCAAGGACGCGCTTTGCTAGGGCTGCTATGTTCTATATACATACATTGTTGGTTACTTGCACGCGAGGCAGCTCTGCTAGTTTTTTCCGGTGATTAAGTAGTGTTCGGTCGACAGCGAAGGCTGCTACTAAGGCATTGACTGATTGCATCCATCAAACGAGTAATGTGGTTTCTGGTATTACTTGAATGAAGATCACGCAGAAGCAGCCTTCTCTGGATGAAGCAGCTGGCAGCTGCAAGTACAGTACCAGCCTGCAGTCTCTCCCCACCTCTTTTGGGGTTCCTGTATTAAGGGTGATGTTCCAATAGCTGGCTAATTTCAGTGATGGCGTGACGGCGTGACGAATCTCCGAGTTACAGCCCGTATGTTCCACCAAAAGCGAGGCAGCCCACGGCGATGGGGTCTTTCGAATGAGACTGCGGCCCAGAAAGCAGGTGACGATGGGCAACACTTCCCGAATTTTCGAAAAAGCTTGTTGATGAGCTGTGAAGTGTGGTAGAGTCGACCGAAGGGGTCCGGCTGGCCGGGACGGAATTGCGGGGTTGCTCGCATCCGGTTTCCTTTGAAGCCAAGCGTCCGATGGGTGTCGGTCGTTCTAATACTGTATGTACGGCCTGGCCTCTTGGAGACTCTTCACGAGAGGAGCTTCTACCTACGTCACACAGACGATGGCAAGCTGTCCCTTCTAGACAAGTCAGGGACTCAAGGGATGGGAGGGTGCGCTCTTATAGCGGGCCAAGTTGAGTATCGTACGATTATCAGGCCACCTTGTAAAAGGGGCTCCACTCTCACGATCCGTCCAGCCCTTTGGCCAGAATCCTTCGCTCTTCATTCATGGAAGGGTTCGTCTGACTCTGACAGAGAAAAAACCAGCTGCAAGGCTATCCAAGGGTCTTTCCAAGGGTACTGCTGGATACTGTAGGATCGACGTGGACTATTAGTAAAGGTAGGTCAAGCCGGTCCTGGTCTCCCGTCATCGGGCGAGGAATAACCGAGGCCTTGGGTGCTTTCTGGCACCTGCTTCCTCTCTGCGCCGGCTGGCTCGTGGGTTTCCCACGTTTATTAGTTGGGCACACGCGACATCTTCCTCGACCTTCCTCCAATCCAGCCCGAAGACCCACCCAGCCCATTGAAGAAGCGCCGACAATGGCGAAGGGCCTATTTTCTCGGTGTTTCATTGTACTGGCCAGGCGAGCTCATGTGATCGCTGAAAGTCCTTTTTAAAAACAGCATTCCTCCTTCGTGTCCAACTCGAAATCGTCGTCTTGTAATACTACTCTCTTTTGTCGGTGATTTTTTCTTTAGCTTCCATCCTTGCCCATCCCATAGCATCGCTCTATCTACTGTTCTTCCCACACAAAACCAACTCACGTCTCTCTCTCACATACACACACAATACTCTCACACATTTCACGCCCCGAGTTCCTCTCTATTTCCCCCCACTCACAACAGCAATCATGGTCTTCCTGACACGTCTGGTCTCCATGACCAACTTTGCTGTGGCTTCGTCGGCCCTGGGTTTCCAAGTATTCGTCTTGTACCCTTGGCACATCACCCTCGACGAGTCGTTTGAGGAACTCAAGAAAGAACACATCAAGGTTCTCGGCGCCGTGTCAGACATTGCGAAGGCGGTAGATCCTGACGAGCGTAAAGGCCTCCAAAAAAGTATCCTGTCGCGCATGAGCAGCATGCCGTTCGCCAAGCCATGAAGCAACCCCCTATGCCTCACTTCACATCTGACTTGACTTGACTATGATCCCCCAAAAAGAACCATATCACCTCAAGACTCTGTGACCCGGGCTGCGAACGCAGGACTTCGGATGCCCTACCTATTACGGCCTATACGGTCAACCTAAGAACGATCTACGGGATGGATTGGACTGGACGTTAAGGGGAGAGGAGGATTATAGACAACAACGACGACGACGGGGGTTGTGACTGGGTGATTGCGTATCATGCCAGCTAATGTCGACAAAACACTTACGCGATGCTAGCGCTGCCCATCCCTTTACCACGCTCCCTCCAGCCAAGCTTTTAGCCATTCGGTCGGTGATGGCATCGCGACAAAAGCATAACTGTCTCAGCAGGACAGGTCAATGACAACAAGCTCATCCCGTAACGGCATGCGGATGGTCTCGAGCAACAACAGGGAGGTGGACTGATGATTTACGATCACCAGCTGACAACAAGGGGAAGAGACGTCGCCATTGTTATATAATTCTAACTTGGCTCAGGCCCCAGCTACGATCATAGATTTCTTTAGTGGAACACTGGTTATAATAGACTTTTTTTTATATATATATATGAATGATACCATGTTCTGGATATTCCAACTACTGCTACGGTGGCGTACTCTGTCCTACCTATCTATCTCACTAACACTTGTAGTCGTCTGTACTCTGACTCATCGGATCGTCGTTGCTGCATGACATGATGCGCTGACGTCTGCAGCGTGATCGGATGGGTGGCATGCCCGAATATGTGGCTAGCTGGCTGCAGACACATGTTCACAGAATCCACTTCATGCCCATGCCCCCACGCGGTAACCCCTCCTGAGGGAGGAGCTGTCATCCACAGCGGCAGCCGTCGTCACACAAAGGCTATCCACTCACTACCTTGGTAGCCGTCCCCAATGCTCGGTTCGATCCAACCGATGGCATCCGCTTTCCCTCATTGTCGACCCACCATCCTTTAGTATACACTGTCACACTACATACCATAACTAAGTAGTACCCTGTAGGTAACCATTTACATGGCTCTACCGGAAATGTCTATGTTATCTTTTGATGCGAAAGCATTCGTGCTGCCCGAGCAGGAATCGACGAGGATATTTGAACAGGACATCATCCCTGCGGAATTTGGTGGCTTTGTCGAGAAGAATGCCGCCACGCAATTGCTGCCACCATCGCCACCACTAAGTTGTGGGTGGAGGAAAAAACCCCCAGTCGCGGTCCTCATAGTGGGCCAGACGGGCGCCGGCAAGACCCACACCGCGCCGGCGATCAAGGAGGTTCTGGAATCTGTTATCAGGGGTAGGGGTAAGGATAGGTATAATAGGGAGGGGACAGAGGGTCTTGGTTCGGGGAAAGAAGAAGTACCTGTGGTTGCACATTTCATCGCCGACACCTACAAGACCTACCACCCAGCTTATGCCGCCCTCTCCACTGGCGACGCAAATAAACAGACGGGCCGGGCTTCGGCGGCGACGGGACCCGATGCGCGGCGCTGGCTCGCCATGGCGGTGCGGCATGCTGTGGCGCTCCGGCTCGATGTCTTGCTCGAGTCGGCGTGCCGCCACCCCGAGGACTTTGCGCACCTGGCCCAAATCTTTCACGGGGGCGGGTACCGGGTCGAGGTGGCGTTGATGGCGGTGCCCGCCGGGCTCAGCCGGCTGGGCATTCTGGCCCGCTTCTACCGGCGGCGACCGCCCGAAGCCGAGCCTAAGTCCTCACCGCGAGAGTCATTGTTGACGGCCCGGCTGACGCCCAAGATGGTGCACGATGATTCATATGAGGGACTCTTGCGCGCTGCTGAGTTCGTTGATGAGTCCGACGTTGTGGATCAGATCGTAGTGGTCCGCAGGGGCAACCTTGTTGCGTATTCGGACGAGAGGCAGGAGGACGGCGCATGGAAACAGCACCAGCTCGGAGCTTCGGGGGGAGCGGCAGATGCCTTACGGCGAGAAAGACAGCGGCCACTTCTGAAGGGAGAGGGGGCCACTGCAGCGGAGGACTTGTCCCAGTTAAGCAAGGCGGGAAAGGGGTCAAGTAGTGACATGTTTGCCCAGCTTGCGGACGTCGAGGCGTTACTGAAGCCGCTGCTCACTGAGGCGGTGTTGACGGATTACGAGGGTTTGCCGGAGGTAAGACCGCTGGTTTTGCCCAGTACGACCGGGCTACTACCAAATAAAGACGACATCTGTGTTGACTTGAAACTCGGAACCTGAGTGTGTCGATGCTGGCCACAATGGACTCATGATGCGAATTTGACTGAGTTGGAAAAGGGAAAAACCAGTTTGGGTTATTGTGGTATTATTTGACTTCATGTGTCGTATCATAGGAATAAATATCGCTTCACTTTTACCCCCTTCCCCCTCCTGCTTAATAAAATCTCCCGCTTGCCTGTGCCCTCTTTACCAACCCAAACTCATCTATACACCCTTGAGGAAACTCGACCCGCCGACCTCCTGGTCAAACGCACTGCACTCCTTTAACCCGCACAGCTCAAACACATCCCTCACGCTACCGTCGACCTTTTTGGTGCCGTCCTCGGCCGTGACGTAGCGTTCCTTGATCTCACCCGTCTCCTTGAGCTCGCGCGCGAACTCGCGCATGCCCAAGTAGACGGCCGACATGCCGCACATGGGCCAGATGACTATCTTGAAGCCAAGCTCTTTGGCCTCGCGAGCGTTGATAAGCGGCGTGACGCCGCCGCCCACCATGTTCAGCAAGCAGGGGGTCGGCGCCAGCTCCCGGCAGACGCGCGCCATCTGCTCGCGGCTGTCCATGCCCTCGAGGAACGCGACGTCGGCGCCGGCCTGGACGGCCCCCCGGAGCCGCCGCACCGCCTCGTCGTACCCCAGCGACTGCAGCGCGTCGGTGCGCGCGATGATGACGATGTCCGAGCCCATGCGCGTGCGGGCGTGCGCCGCGGCCCGGATCCGGGCCCAGTACGTCTGGTCGTCGACGAGCTCCTTGCCTAGCAAATGACCGCACCGCTTCGTTGTCACTTGGTCCTCGATGTGGAATCCCGCGACGCCTTGCAGGATGTACTTCTCCGTCGTGCGGGCGACCATCAGGGGTCCGCCGAAGCCTGTGTCGGCGTCGGCGATGACAGGGACGTCCCGGTCCAGGCCCGCGATCATGCCCGCGTTGGTCGCCATGTCGTCAACCGTCGTGAGACCCAGGTCGGGCTGGCCCAGGCGTGAGACGGCAGTGCCGGCACCGGTCTGGGTTGGTTCGCTGTGTTAGTTGCTGCGGCATATAGGACGAAAATGCTTTCTTCTTACCATGTAGAGAGCATCGAATCCGACGTGGAGGGCCATCCGCGCCGTCATGCCATCGTGAACTCCGGGGCAGACGACAACCTGATCCGGATCGGCCAGGTATTGCCGCAGCTTCGCAGCACCCTTTTGATGCGCAGCCATATTCAGTTGTGCGAATTTGGGACAGCTGCAAAGATAGCTCTTGATGTGTTACAAGTGGAGTCCTTTATTTTATATCGACTTAGTTCAGATCAACACCGTATATATGAGTGGTAAAGACGGGATGGTTTTCTTTTCTTTGGAAACATTTATACAAGATCACGACTGAATGCGACCACTCCGTTCTCGGCTAACATACTAGGACTCGATATAGCTTCAATGAGGGGCGATGCGGCCGATGCGGCCGATGAGGGATCAACAAGAAGGCGGAGATACTTCAGTGCCACGCGATTTGTGGAGAGTGATCTGGACCTTCAAGGGAGTCCGCTCGGATTGCTCGGGAGTTGATATCCCCAGTATGCCAGCAGCCTGGCAGCTCTACTTGAGATCCAGACCAGCGGGTTCTGGTAGCCTCTATTTCCAAATACACTGCTGTAGTGTAAACACTAGCCTGGCGGAAATAACATTTGCTCGATCTCCTTGGCCGCACTGGCTGCGGGGATCTTCGGACATGGCCTGCCGATGGCTGGTTTGCTATGCGGGGAATCGAGCCTTCAGAACTTGACTGCCGGAGACCTCGGTTCCGGAGCTCTGGCTCTATCGGATCTCCAATACTCAGGTAGCCGATCTCGGTTCCGGATTATCGATTCTGTCGGATCTCATATGCGTAGATAGTATGAAACAGAAACGTTGTATCGGCGGACTTCCCAAGCGCAATTTTCTCCTTACGATGTTTGATATTTTCACCGAGTGGTCATGCTTTGATTGAGAACGACGACCGGTCTTCTATTCGCATTGAAAAATGCCAAACTTGTCTATGGAGCTGTTCGGCTTTACCGAACTTGACATCACCAGCTAAAGGTTGGCTAGGAGTTAAGGCAGTGAGTGCCTATGTCCAACAACGAGCTTATCCAATAGGCCAACGCTGGGACCCCAAGTGATCTATACATTTAATACATATATCTGAACTCTGGATTCAGGTCGCCGAGTTCGCCCTTTTCGTACTCAGAAAGGCCGACGTTCCTGACCGCCTTCGCTCTTCGTCTGTTCTCGATCATGAGGGTCACAAGATAAACAGCACAAGATGCGGCGCTTAGTGCGGTGAAAGCAACACCAATCGTGTATCCCTTTTTGAAGTAGGGCGGGTCGTCGAACGCGTACGTCGCTATGATTCCGCCAATGTTGCCAAATCCGATCTGCCAGGCCGTGCCAATCGATCGCCGGTGGTGACCAGCCAAATTCCTGGATCATGCAGATTAGCAAGTTGCGCAAAGGGGTCCGGACGCGGAAGCTACTTACATGTTGAACCAGCAAACAGTGATAGGCATGGAACCGTAAATGCCCATGACGACTAGGAACAAAGCGCCGTACTGCAGGTCCAAGCGATCATGTACGTTGAGCAAAATGCCAAAGCCGGCAAAGGATATGAGCATCGGTATAAGCGTAAATAGATAGCGGTGCCTAAAGCGGTCTGAAATTGCGGCAATCACCAAAGAGAAGACAAACGAGGCAGCCCACGGTGGTACTGATCGCAGTTGTGTTTGGATGGCGTTGTATTTGTAACTGCAAATGATTAGCGACTACATGGTCTGGGACGCTGGTACTAGAAAAACGTACGTGGCAATGATGGTGGGCGCAAAGAAAGCATAGCCGTATGCCTGGCACGAGAAGTCAGTTGGTTGTCCCAAATAACATTGTCCAGACAAAAGCCTACCGGGACGATCAAGCCAAAATACATGAAGCCACCAAGTATAACTCGGTAGTCCTTCAGAACAGACCCGACGTCGCGTAGACTGATCTTTCTTTCCGCAGCGTTATGTCCCTGGTCGGCCCGTAAGCGAGCCTTGACATACTCGCGTTCGTCTTCTCGGAGCCACATGGCTTGCTCGGGGCTTTATGAACACGTCAGTGTTGAGATCAGAGAAACGAGGTGACAGGAACAACCCACAAAGAAGGGAACGTGAACAAAAAGATCACCCCAATCGCGGCAGTGAGAGTGCCTTCAAGGATGAAAATCCAGCGCCAACCGTGATAGCCGCGCACACCGTCCACTGTACCCGGCAAAGTCAGTAAGAACTTCCCCTGGAATCAAGACACGCCAGAGGTACTACTGACTTTTACCAATGGCAGATGCGAGCAGACCGCCGAAGGCTCCAGCTAGACTGGTGGACGAGAAGAATAAACTGTATCTTTTCTGCGACTCGTCACGTTTATACCACATGCCTGATTACCAGTGTTAGCAGTACACTTGGTGAAGTCTCACGGCCCGTCAGTAGCCGGCAAGTCAGTATATAATGGCTCACTCAGGAGGTAGAAACACCCAGGAAACATTCCCGTTTCAAATAGACCAAGGAAGAATCTAGGCACAGTCAGTCTCACATTTCATCACAATTAATGAGTTTTGCACATACCTCGTCGCGAGAAGGCCAGCGTAGTTCTGTACCAGCCCCTGGAAGATTGACATCATGCCGAAGCCTATGACACAGCCTGAAAGCGTTCGTCGGGGGTTAGTCTAGGAATTCATCGATGCGGGATGGGTGACTTATCAAATCCTGGGCGTGAACTTCTTTAATAAGATATTACTGGGTATCTCGAAGAACACATATGGTACGAAGAACATGGTCAAGCTGTGTTAAACGTCAGAGAGCTATTACCATCCGGGACGAAGATGCTTGGTGTGTCGTTCATCTACTTACGCTGTGCTATACTGAACCGTCGAGAGGCCCAGGTCTTCGCTCAGGTGGAAGGAGCGGGCATTGGCAATGTTGACGCGATCCAGAAATGCCAAAAGGTAAAGAATGATCAAAAAGGGCATGAGGTGGAAGTCGATGCGAGTGACGATCTTCCTCGGCGTGGTGTGCGAAGGGCACACCACGGTCGTTTCGTTGCCGTCATATGGAAGAGCGTCATCACTACCAGGGTGATAAGTATTGTGAGGGGGCGCCTCGATGGGCTGCTCGACTTTCTCTTCCACCCCGGTGGCTAGTATCGTCAAGGTGAGCTTTCGTTCTTCATACCCGGGATACAATGCCGCTGCTATGGAGCAGGGCAGATAGACATACCTGAAGCTTTTCCGAACATATTAAGATGCGGCCACAGCAAAGGCAAGTATATCGCGACACAGCAAAGAACAAGCAGCAGCAGCCGGCGTACCAGAGAGAGAGAGAGAGAGCAGTGGAAGATAATTTTCCATGAGTTTTTATTTGCGACCACGGCAAGCAACACTATAAACCCTTGCTGCCGATGGCCTACCTGCCTACCTCGGCGGAGTGTCCGGATCGGAGCGGCTGGATAGAATTCGATGGCGAGCAGCCCCCCCTCCATCCCCAACACGCTAGCTTCCCCTACCCATTGAATCGCGTCTGGACACCAATGTCTCACAAATATATCGTCGCGAAACCATGGTCTTTACAAACAACCTTCGCTCATGGAAAAGCCGTGACCTAGAAACACATCTTGGACTACTTCAATTCAACAAGATGCTTGTCTGTCTTCCTTCGCACAAGGAAATGCCTACCTAGTACGTGCGTGTAGCCACGCCCAGCCGACAAGCCAGCCGCCCCGTAAGCAAAAAGCCGATCCCGCAGCTTCCAGGGAGGTCACTGGCAATTGAGGGGAGGCGGGGAGGCAGGGAGGCAGGGAGGCAGGGAGGCGATGGGGAAATGGGGTAGGATGTGGGGTTTTAGTTCATGCTGCTAGCCCTTCTCCATGTTTTGTTCGCTATGTACACACTACACACCTGTTTTTGATAGCGGACCGCAGCCCTGTCAGCCGGCTTGGTTCTTTGTTGGTTTTTGCAGGCAGTCCCAAGCAATTGGCCCGAGGCAAAACAAAACATGCCATGCCGGTGTACTAGTTCCTCCGGATCCAATAGGTATCTGTATCTCTGTCCACCATCTATAAGCGTGCGTGCGTGTATATCATTGATCTATAGGTAGGTATGTTGACTGTAATGCCTGCCGTACCACAAAGGCCAGCTTCAATTACCGAAGGCTTGGTACAGCAAGATAAACCCACGATTGGTTGCAGTAGCAAAGGTAATGCAAATTGGGAATTGGTCTTCTTTCCATCCGCCGATTGCATATCTACCTAGGCTGCGCCATTATATGTAGTACATGGAAGTTTCATGACCTGGCATCAAGTATTTTATACCGTCTGATTTGATCGATATACAACTCCAAACATCCTATTTTATGTATTTGGGCTGATAGTCATACTCTTCAATTCACCTAATATTCTATAAGAATAATGGATATGTGTCTGTAGAGCATGTCTGCATTCGTTCTCACATGAGGTTCTCTTGGGCGACCTTGGGCTTGTAAAGCATATCAACATCATTATTCATGCCTACTGACCCTCCTGCCTGGTAAGCTCGGAAAATCGGATGGCGAGAGTTTACGCTGGTTCTTGTGGCGTAGAATCCACGAGAACAATTTGTTTAGCTTCTCGAAGCCGAAGTATCTTACTACAGGCCGTTCTGGGCGGTTAAAGAGACAATGCTATGGCTTGCCATCCACGATCCACGATTCCAGAAATACATTTTTGTGCAATGTAGGGTCATATTTAGGTCAACTTATATCATATCGCCATTTGAAAACACCCTTGCGTATTATACAAGTGCGCTCCAGAGTTACAAAAAGTAGACTATTGTCTCACAAGAGAGAGAGAGAGAGAGATAAGGAAGATCTCACTCATGCCTGTCGAATTCGGCCTTCGACCCTTCATCGAGGAGGGCTAAATGAATTCACAGTAGTAATCCTCTAGAGCATCAGCATGCAGAAGAAATTGATATATGGCCTTTATGGTGGAAGAGCTGCCTCTACCAGATTATGCCATGTGGTATAGACCAGTCTACTGACAGGGGCTATCTAGTACGGCTGGCATAGCAACATTGGGTTATGCCACTTATCGCTATCACTCTCATAATCGCTATCAGGCCAGGCAGGCTCGCAGGTGTTCGTTCACCTTGACGAGCAAGCTTGAAATAATCGAACCTCGGTCGCCGCCGCCCCATCTAATACGCGCAAGGTAACCCTAGGCCAAAACCTCCCCCAGGCGGATCACGCAATTTGCGCCCCCGAGACTCTCGAGCCGGCAAACGGCCGAGTATGGTGGACCTTTGGATCCGGTTGCTGGTTGCTAGCCTCTGAGCCTCTGGTAGCAAAAGCCGTGCTGCGCTTTCACTGTATTAGACCGTGCTCAAGTACATAATCCTTCCTTCAATTGACCGACGGTGTGGATGATGACGTAGTGGCAGGTTCGGGCAGATCTGGGTTGTTAGGTGTGGTAACATTGAGCGAGCAGGTGCAGGAGACGGCAGGACTTACAGTACATACATACATACATACATACATACATACCTACATACAGCCAAGGCCTCCTCCAGATTAGCCTCACAATCTATCTCTGCTGATCCTTGGCGTGCAGAGCAACAGCAAGCAGCTTGGCAGCACTGCAGCAGTGCAATCAAAATTGCAAGAAACTTCGGCTTGTTCGTCTAGACTTTCGCCCATTTCTACGTAAGGCACACAGGCGCATACTCTATTCCCATTTACCGTACAAGCATTTACATTACTGCGGATTTCAGCGGGAAAGCAGAACTCTTCCGGATGGTGGAGCATGCCCAAGTACTTAGGCATTTCCAGGATCGAAATTGCATTATTTTCTTTCAGAGATAGAGGCACAGAGAGATGGCTAACTGAGCTGGATACTCCTTTGACACTCTCTGGACTCCCATCTGACCATCTAGCCATCTCTGTAGGGTAGCCACCGGCTACTAGCCCAAGCTACATACTACTACAACCGATGCTACTCTCATCCCCGGTCGCTTTAGCCCATCCTCCACATGCACGGGTTTCTGCTTTCTACTCACCCAGTTACTCCTGGGCTGCGTTTTGCGGGAGAATGCGGGTATGCGAGCATGAGCGCGCGCGCGCGCCACTCGGCCTTCCCACCAACGGCTCGATGGCTGCGTTCCTCGAGGGTGGGCGACGCCGTTGCCATCATTGGACGATTGGACCATGGCCCTCCACTAAGGCAAACCGGGCGGTACATACTGCTATCACGTCATTCTCATCCTCTGTATCTTTTGTCACCTTAAACCTTGTACGAAAGGATTTCCTCAACCTACGCACTCCCGTGCTGGGTACATAAGTTGGTAGCCTGTACTTTATTCCCTGGCCTGCCAAGTCGTACCTATGTAGCAACTGGCTTGTGTGAACATGAGATTGTAGAAAAAGAAGGGTACTACTAAAAGTCCCATTCGCCCAGAAATTCGTCTCCCTCTCCCAGCCCTGGGCGCCCTTCTCTTTGATCTACTACCTCTTGGCCGGATACCTTGATCGACTTTTGGTGGTGTATACTCAACGTTTCGTCTCGAATGCGCAACCTTGTGCTCTGGGCCACTCGCCGACTGTTAGCCTTCACTCACACACACATTCCCAATTTGCATATCTAGTCCTTCTCGGACGCCTTCATAAACTCAATTCGCCATGATGACCGATTCCGCCTCAGGCCTGCCCTCCAAGGAGGCAGTCGACGAGCGCAGAGTCGACGGTTACGATGTCGAGGCCACGACTCGGGATACGAAACCCACGGGATGGTCGGCCTGGTTCGGCGGTCCCACGGTCAGGATTGGACCTCGCATTGCGCCCGTCGTCGCGCCTCTCAACGCCAACTTGAACACCTCGGACAGCGAGATCGACAGCAAAGATATCCTCATGAAGCAGATCGAACGCGAAGAGAATTCGGCCATTCAATACCGCACCTGCAGTTGGCAAAAGGTGCGTCCAATCGAAGCTTTTTTTGTGGCCGATGCCGAGACGGCAGCCAAGGCATGGCACAGCGCTAACATGGTTGTGGATGGAACGTAGACGGCCGCCTTGTTATTCTCCGAGTACATTTGCCTGGTGAGTAGCAATGATCCCCAACATCCCAATCCGATTCGCAAAGAGCGTGGCGGTCCGCAGGGGACTCTATAGGCTCATGTGGCTTCACGCAATCGAAGCGCAGCCGAGTGCCAAATGGCTAACGCTGGTTTCTAGGCCATTATGAGTTTTCCGTGGTCGTACAGCGTCCTCGGGCTTGTTCCTGGGTAAGCTTTCTTGGCTTTTCGCCATCTCTTGGCAGGACGCCTTAACTAACAACATGCTTAGTCTCATCTTGACTGTCGTCCAGGCATTGATCGTCTTGTATACGTAAGTATCCGTCTCCCTCCAGGGTGAGTGAGCATGGCATCGGGACTGATTGTTATAGCTCGCTTGTTCTATGGGAGTTTTGCTTGAGGCATCCTGAGGTGCGCGATGTTTGTGACATTGGACAAATGCTGTTCTGGGGAAAGAAGTGGGCATGGTGGGCCACTGCCATCATGTTCATTCTGAACAACACCTTCATCCAGGTAGGTTGCCATCCGGCCCTGTCCAAGCCCAGGCACATGTTATGTTACTGACAGTATGAAAGGGGTTGCACATCCTCATCGGCGCAAAGTACCTGAACACCATGGTGGGCGCCGAGACGGACAGTGTCCATTGCCAAACCGTCGCTTTCGGTATCATCGTCGCCCTCATCTCTTGGCTGTGCTCGCTTCCGCGAACCTTTGAGATGCTCTCAAAGCTCGGCACAGCTTCTGCCTTCTTCACCTTCATCTCCGTCATCCTCGCCACTGTGTTCGCTGCAATTCAGGCACACCCGGCCAATTACCACGAGTCCCCGGGGACAAGCCCTGCCACCGGAGCCGCTCTTCCTTTTGGCAACCCAATCGTCACTGCCATCCCCATCGCAGGCACGACGTTCGTTTCGGGGCTCAATGCGTTCCTGAATATCAGCTACACCTTCATCGGTCAGATTACGCTGCCTAGCTTCATTGCCGAGATGAAAGAGCCAAGGGATTTCCCCAAGGCTCTATGGGCTTGCACCATTGCGGAAATCCTCGTCTTCAGTATCGTAGGAGGCGTTACTTACGCCTATGTCGGCAACCAATACATGACGACTCCGGCCTTCGGATCTCTCGAAGACCTGTACAAGAAGGTGTCATTCTCTTTCATGATCCCCACCTTGATCTTCCTGGGTGTACTCTACGCCTCGGTCTCGGCTCGTTTCATCTTCTTCCGTCTATTCCAGGACTCGCGCCATAAGAATGACCACACGCTTATCGGCTGGGCCTCATGGTCGGGTATTCTCTGTAAGTGCCCTGCAATTTGTCTATCCCGAGGTGCAAATTACTGACTTCAAGACAAGTGGCCACCTGGATTCTTGCGTTCATCATCGCGAATGTCATCCCTTTCTTCTCGTCACTACTGTCACTTATGTCTTCGCTCTTCGATTCGTTCTTCGGCTTCATCTTCTGGGGAGTCGCTTACTTCCGCATGCGGAAGGCCGATGGTTCGGTAGCTCTACTTAAGGACAGGTCGTTCCGAGGCTGGTTCGAAGGGATCCTCAACATCGTGAGTATATGGCAAGGCGCCACGGAGGCAACTCGACAGGGTTTTTACCTACCGCCTCTTTGGCGCTGCACACTCCCATCACTTGTTTGATCCCAGGAATTTGCTAATATATTACAGATCATCGTGCTTACCGGCCTCTTCTTCCTTACTGCTGGCACATACGCTAGTGTTGAGGGCATCATTGAAGAATTTGAGGCAGGCACCGTTGGGAGTATCTTCCAGTGTGCAAGCAACGGGATTTGATTTATGCAATATTTCTATAAGCGGCTTTGTTTCTTTTTCAGTTATTACTTACAGTTTGGCCAATTAAGAAGGCTCGGGGTTTGAGAACATACGCAGAAGAGCTGGATATACCAGGGCGTTCGCCTAGACGCACAGCGAGAAGAAGCACACACATTGGGGAATTGGATTTCATCCGGGACACACGCACACAATACGGAGGGGGGGGTTGAGGGTTTCCTATGATTTGACTACATCTGGCACACAAAGCTGTCCAGTATAGTAAATGCACAAAGAAGCGATTCACTTTTACAGTGGTCGCTTCGAAATCATCGCTTGCGCTGCATCTGCATCCAGTGGATGCCTGACTTTTACCACGGATTTTGAGGATTAGACATCCTTCTCAATCCTCCAAAAGACCACCAATCAACATACCAGGGCTAACTTGGAATACAGTATTCTAACCATCTCCCTCGTCGCTTCTCCCGAGTATATCTTCAAACCTAGCGAGCTACTCTGCCCTCGAGTACCGTCGAGCACCGCCCCTTTTCATGGCACAATTCATCGACCAAGCCGCCGCACGAGGTCAGTTGTGTGGAACTATCAACGCAAGAAGAGAAAAGATATACTAGCGCCGGGAATCATCGAGAAGTATCCGATCAGGTAGGTCCAAACCCTCACCCCTATGTGAGTTATGTTTGTAGTATACAGCATGCCAAAATTCTGCAGTAGGTTAGTCTGCCTATCAGACCAACCTACGCACTCATTATCTGCGCCCCAAGTTGTGGGAAATGCGCAACTTGAATTCGCGACAAACATCCTGCATTCATCCCTTTGCCCACTGGCTAGCATGCTATGTTTACAAGACTTCCTCTGTTCTCGTCTCATCTGACCTGGACAAGGTAAGGCGCCTCAGACACTCGAAACAAATCCAAGCTCAAGCTGTTTATTGCGGTACAGCACATACACACACCCACAGCTGCATATATACACACAGCCCTTTACCCTAATAAGGCTTCCATCTCACGTCTCAATTGCCAAGAGCCACACCGACCATTCAATGATCGAGATGGTGTGAGGGGGTTGCGGCATGTCTTTATCATGTCCCCTTTCTGTCTCCTTTCACACCTGGATACACCATTGCTACCGATCTTCAGATAAAATACCGACAGTATTTTATATATTCGTACACTCGACCCAGTAGAGCAGAGGCGGGGGGTTTGGTTTATAGGTAACATATCTCTATATATAATATTGGAGATTAGATGACTGTTGTCAATGTGCCCGACATATAGCAGTAGAAATGGGAAATGGGAAATGGGAAGTGCCGACTCTCTTGAAATTATGAGTCTGTATTCTCTTCTGTTTTAATAGAGTAAAAATGTCTCTCCTCTTTTTCTCCATTATCCGTACGTGTCAACATCACTTCGTGTCTGAGGGGGTCTGGGGGTATCCATAAGAGGGCAAATAGGGCAGCCATTCATTCCATCCCGACTTTTTCTTCGACTCTGCAACTCCTATGCCTTGAAGAAGACAACAAACCCGACCGAACGACAACCAACAAACGGATGGGGGCCCAAGAAAAACCAAAATAGTTCAAAAACTCTTTAAAACCGCTCGACTCATCCACCCAAAGAACTCCCAAGTGAAATACACTCTGTGCTCGCTGAATCAGAACAAACATGCCCCGTCCGACCCAAGAACCACAGACCGAAGCCGTAATGTCTCGTCTCATCGTATATGACAGAGCTGGAGCCATAATCGCGCAAGAGCTGCATCTTCCTACGATGCTTTGGCTCTTTCCTCGTGCGTTGTGTGGACAGGGGGCGGAGACGTCGGTAGGGGTACGTTTTGTGGTTGAATAGACTTCTGCGTCGCTTCTTCCACAGCACTCGGGCCGCGCCTCTCCTCCTCTTCTCTCTTGATCTCCATGCTCTTGCCTCGGATGGGGAGAGGACCATGGCTGTATTCGCCAGGAGGCGATTTGGTCCTCTTCTGGTCGTGATTCTCCTTGACTTCGCGATATTTGGTCTTTATCCAGCCCAGGGGACCTCGCGCTTCATCCCGGGCTTCTCGGCTTCCAGCCTCACTCTCTGCCAACGTGGCAGCGATGTCGGATGATTCGCCGGTCCAACTTTTCCTAGGACGATGACCGTGACCGCCACTTCCAACTGTGGACGTGCTTGTTTCCGCGTGGTGGTTGATCCCTAGGTTCTGAGCTGCCCCTGCGCCAGCCATTTCCTCCTTCCTCCTAGAAAAGCGCCAGCGACGTTTTCTTTCCTGTTCCGCTTGTTCGGCTGTCGGCGCAGGCAGGCTATCATACGCATGATCCAAGTCAGAGCCGCCCTCGTTAAAAGACGAGTGCAGCGAGCCCGGTGGCGAGCTCTTTGGTTTCAACGTCTTACTTGCTTCTGGGTGGACGGGGGCCGCGTCCAGTAGACCGGTCGGGGGCACTTGAGAGGCTCTCGGTGTAGGTTCCGACGGAGTCTCGGCCGAGGCGCCGTTCTCAGTAGGACTGGGTTCGGGACGAGAAGCCTTCTCCATAGGGTTAGCCTGTTCCATGGGATTCGCTGATTCGTAGGCAGGCGATACGGCGCCGGAATGAGGCAGCGATGCAGTAGAGCTTTGCGCACTAGGGTTGGCACTACCTGGCATTCGCTTTTTCCGGAGCTTGTTCGGTTGTCGCTTCTCCGAGTCCAGTCCGGGCGAGCGCTGAAACAGGCTCGGAAGGTTCTTCTCGCGGCTTGGAGTCTCCATTGGTGGTTCCAAAAGCCTATCCTGGCTTCGACCAGGAGGACTGGCAACGGGCATTAGAGTAGAACTGGCAGTCGCCTGGGTCGGTTCCGGCGTGTTTACGACTTCCTCCTTCACAGTCGGTGGGTGGCCGACACTCAAACCAGCGGGAGAGGGAGAGGCCGGGTCAACAGCAACCGAGGGGGATTCGTGACGCTGGAACCGGGCAGACGATATGTGCGGCGACTTCTTGGAGGGCACGGTGTTGCTTCTTCCGAGACCACCGCTAGGAGTCGTGGCCAAACCGGGGCTTCCAGGCGTGGATGCGCCATTCGAATGGCGAGAATGCCTGGATGATGTCGAGCGATTTCGTCGGATTTTGCCGTCTCGGCTGACACTATCAGCTGCAGCACTAGCATTAGATGAAGATCTATAAACTCCAGAGGCAGATCTCTTGGGTGCAGGTGTCGAGGGAGACACAACAACAGGAGGAGCCGGCATGTATTTCTCAATCACTTGCTTCGTTTTTTCGTCCGCGGCAGTCCCAGGCATGCCAATCAAGAAATGGTCCTGATTCTCAATAAGAAAGATGATGACGCATTGGTTGAGGCGGTACTCCTCAGGAGCCATGGCATGATTTGGATGAGACAGCATGCCGGGCTGGAAGATAGCTGCCAGATTCTGAGCAGTCATGCGGTTCTCGTCGGCCTTAGCGGCGAAAACGGCTAACAGATCGAGGATATATAAGAGCAACTGTCGGTTAAGCGGTGGCAAGTTCTTAATAAGATCCTGGTACTGTTTGATGGCTTGTGCTTCGTTGAAGTTGTCCACCAGTTGGCTGCCTTCGATGTCGCCCACGGCCTGTTTGGTATGTCCTCGCAAGGGATCACGGAACTTCTCGTAGAGATCAAGCGGCACGACAGGTTCAGGCAGGTCGTTCAAGTAGCGGCGAAGAACATTGGCGGCATCATGCACAGTATACCCATCCCATACGAGGCCTTTGCCATATCGGTCAGGTGAGTCGAAAACCACCTTCAACTCCTTGATGCGTTTCTCCGACCCGCTGAGGCGGAATATACCCTCAATACCCGTGGCTGTTGCGCAACAATTGTGAGTCTGTGTTTGTTGTTTAATGACCCAAAGTTGCTTGGTAACTTACCTTTCTCTTTAAGGAACACACCGCATTTGGCCACCACTATAGGCACGTAACCGTAGATATAGCTCTGACCATTGTCATCGACGAGTGATATGGCAACATTAGCGTAGGTGATGCTTTGTCGCAGCGGCACACCAAATATGCCTTGCTGTCGGGCCTCTGCAGAGAAAGTATAGTCAGCACATGAGCCCAGCATCGTCGCAGCCAAAAGGCGTGGGCAGGATGTGTCCGATTAGGGTCCAACGTGATCGAGCCGCGACCAAAAGGCCTGCTCAATTGCATTGCGATTACTTCCCAAGGAAGCAAACAAGCATGGGTTTAAGGTCAAAAACAACATCGTAGATTCAAGCAGTATCATTCTAGCAAGAGTCATACCAATGCGACTGATATCTAGCGACACTAGGCAGTTGCGAGGGGAAGTGTTGATGTTTGCCTTACCTTGACTTTCTTGATGCCTCGACTGAAGCTGGAACCTTTTCCACCATGACTTCAGGTCTCGCTTGCTAGGCGGCGACGCCGTGTTTGTAGAGGCGGCTGGCTGGGCCTGCTGCTGTAGCTGTTGGGGCAATGGTTTAGACGGGGTTGCTGCTGCAGACGTCATTTCGTCGATAGTGACGCGCAAGTAAGCGCGACGCAGACGAGACGAGGAGCAGGCGTTGGGATGGCCGAGTTACAACAGACAAACAATGCCAGGTATTTGCAATCTGAACCTCGGAGCCTAATGGCGGTCTGCAAGTGTGTGCTGGATGACTTGGTTGGGTAGTCGAGGTATCGCTGCCGCCGTGATCGCGGGAGAGAAGTTGGTAGCCGTATTGGGCGGGTGCTGGTGAGACTGTAAAGCGACGAGGCGCAATGCGACCGGTATGGGTTGGCGAAGCTGTTGGCGAAGCTGCTGTCTTTGCTATAGGTTTGCGACAAGTACCGGCGCTATTCATTCGAAAGGGATGAGGGGGGTCGACAGCAGGTAGGTCTGGGATAGAGAACCCCTCGGCGGCGATCAGATGGGGGGTTATAGTTCTGTATGTCCAAGTACGTGCGTGAGTGAATGAAGTTCGTCAGGTGAAAGAAATGGGTGAGACGGATAGTCAAAGATGGAACCAGTGTCGCTATTTTTGGATTGAATGGATTGGAAAGGTGACGCGAGAACAACAAGGCCTGCCTGTCTATGCTGCTGTTGATCGGGCTGTGTGGTACATATGGAGGTGGTATCGGAAGGCAGGGTGTGGGTGTGGGTGTGGGAGTGGGAGTGAGCAAGGTGCGACGGGTTTGGGTTGACAGTGCAAATGGGGGAAGGGTGATTGCTTCACGCCAGGCCAGAGACGGACAAGACAGGCAGCAGGCTCTCTCTCTCTCTCTCTCTCTCTCTCTTTCTCTTTTCTCTTTCTTCCCACTGGCTGCAGTGCAGTGCAGTGCAGGCTCAGATTGAGGTTCGGGTCAGGGTCAGGATGCAATGGACGAGGAGGTAGCATGAAGTACCTGACCTACTTACATTACTTGACGGCGGCGGTAGCAATTGGGATTGCGACTCAGGTTAGGCAGGGCTGGGCCTTTGCCTTGCTTCCATGAGAGAAGTGCGAAGCAAGAGCTGGAGTCCAGAAAATAAAAGAGGGCGGCGGGGGGTTGAATGCACAATGATTTGATCGATGGAGGTGAACATTGAGTGGTCTGGTCTGGGTCTGGTCTGGGTCTACGTACTGTCCATAGTGTAGTGATGTAGGGAGGTACATACATAGGTAGGTAGGTAAACATCCTTTTCACAATGCAATCTTGGGACCAGGACCAAGGCCAGAAGCCCCAGAAGCCCCAGAAGCCCAGGCGCCTCGATTCAGGCTAGCCACCTTCCAATTGCTACCTAATGAATGTACGGGCGGCACCATACCAGACCTAGACCTTGAATTAGACTTGGTTCACTGACACACCCACCACACCCACCACACACACACACACACACACATCGATCCAATGTCCAATGTCCCACGCTCTGTTACATACTACTCCCTATTCGAACGTATAGTAATGTTACCGCACTGTATGATGATACTATATTCCTATGTTCTGTCTATCTATCTATCTGGAATCCCGCTACCTACTACTAGAAACGCGTCCATGGATCCATGGCATCCTACTTTCTTTGCATTTGATGTAAACACCATACAAACAAAGAAAGACACATGCACCATATATACCTGGAATCCTACCTACGTTTGTATGCCAAGCCCAATTTCATTTCGGTAAATCCTCCATGTGTGCTGGTCATAGAGTTTCAAAGGCCCTCGTGGTATCTCGTGTATGCAGACTCAAAACTCTGCCCTTTCATTCCATTGTCGAATCTCTCAATTTGTTAGGTATACTCCGTACTGAGTTGGCCATTGTATAAATGGGTGTTAGAGTTGGGGCATTCGGCAGCCATGTAGAAAAGCGAGTGTTTACCCCTGCATTGTGCCTTGCCTGGTGTTATACACATACTATATATGTACTTATTACCTACCGCCAATCCAATATGGATAGACAGTAAAGGAGGCAAAGATAAGACAAACAATCTGTGGTGACACGGCTTTCCTGTCTGCTCACAGCAACATGGACAATAGCAGCAGCTATCTCTATCTCTTCTCATCCGCTCCAGGTCTCATCACTTTCTTCCCACCTCATGTGGCTTTAATGACTTGGTAATCTTGACACCGGACCACTCTCAGCCACCCCACCTGGTTTTGACGAATAGCTGGAATGGGGGGGGGGGAGGGGGGGGAGAGAAGAAGTGTGAGAAATAGAGAAGCCGCTCCCATTTCGACCAAGCAAACGTAACTTTAAAAGCCACATGCTTATTCCATCATTGTTTTCCTTTTTATTTCTTAGTTTTCACTTCATGCCCGTCCAGTGAGATTGAGTAAACCAGATCTACCGGTGTACTGTGCAGAGACAGCTTGTAGACACTGGATAGGTCAACTAAATAATCCGTCGGGTAACCTACCTAACCTGGGTAGTATTAAGGCCAGGATTCGACGGCCCTACTACTGTCGGCTGCCGAAGACAGTGTTGATCAGGAACACAAATCTACTACAGGTAGGGGGAATCGTCTGGGGAAAGTCAGAGATAACAGCGGGGGCCGAGCCCGAACCCAGAAACACATGTGGCTTTGACAGGGTTGAGAAACAAGAACTTACCCCCCTGGGCTGCTGGGCGCCTCCCATCGCCAAACCAAAACATCATCCAGGCGGCCCAAGTCGTAGACGCAAACCGGTCTAAATATGTCATATAGCGAGATATGCATGCTTGCAGTTTTGGGTTTGGCACACTTGCGCACACACACACACACACACAACACATACAAGCCTGCCAAAACCTGCCAATGTTCTCGTCAGAAACATCCCCATCTCATTATGATCTCTTGATTGGAGAGCCTGGACGCAATGGGCGACACAAAGAAGTAATTCATTCTCTCACTGTGCCAGACAACAGACAAAGAAAGGCAAAAGACATTGATTGCCATTGCCGACTTCCGTGGGAAAGGACTTGACGTTTCCGAACATAGAAGACCAACCCGTCCCGGGGGCACTAATGCTATTTACTGCGACTGCTACTCTACTACGACGTAGTAGTTCCTGCTATGTGGTCCCAAGTTCCCAAGTCAACTCAGTCGACGGGATCTTCCAGCCGCTATTGAGTCACATTTTGGATATGCACAGTCTGCAAACAGTAGTTGCCATAATAACAATGTGACCATGGATTCTTATTGGCACACAGTCATCAAGTTATTCGTTACCTGATGTTGCTACATATGATGCTGTGCAGTATGTAGTACCACAGGCAGGGGAGGTAACTGCATGTGTGTATGATTGGGCACAGCAGCAATACATGGGGGGTTTCTTAGCATCCAGCACCCTCACCACCAGACGCAACAGTTGACAGGCCTCGGGCACACATATACACATACACACAGGCATCCTGACAGTGGAGGCATCTCAACCCATTATGGAGAAACACAGGCGTCATTTTTTTCAGGGTCCCCAGCCTCGTCGCAAAGGGGACTTGGCAAGTTGGCTGGGCCCCTCTTTGTTGACGGGGGGTCATACGTCGCGGATGACGTCTACCTACCATTCTCTCAGCCCGCCCTCAACTTACACGATTGACCAAATGGCATATGCGAGGAGAGCTTCGTGTGCAACTGGAACACAAAGCCATGGCTTGCAAAACGGTCTCCAACCTGCACAGCCTTAGGTCCTATGCAAGCTCTCTGCAGTCAACAGTACAGCACAGATACAAGACATGCATTTACTCACTAGATGTAGAGAGAGTCTCGCCGGCGAACGAGAAGCATCGGTTGTTGCCGAGATATATACCGTTCGTTTAGAGGCCCCGAAGTTCCCCCCTCCGGTGCCCCCCCCCCCCCCTCCTTCCCTTCGGTTTTGGTCTTGGACCGTGGGGCTGACCTAAAACTTCCCACCCCTCTCTCAAAACCACCTGCACATGCACCATGACAACAACTTGCTGCAGAAGACAAATGAATTCGGTGCGACTCGCCGGCTGATCCTACCCGTGTCGGTACCGTATAGGACGACATCATCCTTTTTTCTCTCTTTCTTCCCACGTCAAATCCTACCGAGGCGGCGTGATTACTTTAAGCTTGGAATCTACCCGTCTTGCCGCCACAAGTGAGATACAGTATGTAGATGATAGATCTCCTACCAGCCTCTGCCCAATGTTCAACGTGGATCCCGGGTCCTATTCTTAGCAACCGTCTTATCTTGTGGGACTCGGTGCGCATGTGCTGTGCCATAGACAGACACATGCAATGAACACAATACCTTGGGACTTGGTTGTCTATGAAGCTTCGCCACAGGAATGGATGCACCATCGTAAGAAGTCGACTTTAGGCTTCCAAATCCCATTTTGAGGGCCCCCGGTCTGAATCAGTTGTGTGTGTGTGTGTGTTGCAATGACCAGCTCGGCTCATGGGGAAACCATGGTTCAGACATACGAGATTCTTGTCCTTTTCAGGCTCACTAAACCTACATCTTACATACCTGCCAGGGGAAAAAACTTGGAATGCGCCTTGCCCGGCCGGAAATACACCCCAAGATGCATCTACATGGGACCTTACTAACTGACCCATTTACTATTTATCACTGCGTGAAATACGATGTCTGCCATAAACTTGGTCCAGGTCACCTCGCCAAGTTGGCTGTGCAGACAAGAGAGCGTGTGATAGACACTCTCGGAGTTTCCTCGATACGACGTGCGTGGCTTCGGTCCTGGCTGGCTGAGCTATAGGCAGCAAACATCTACCCCCGGCCTCGAGAGGCGGCAATGACGAGGCGCAGTTCTGATGCGGTAGTTTGTCGTTTGTATTTTCATTCCCTATTGAAAGACGCAGTTCCGGAAGCGTCAAAAGGCACCGCGCTTACCATCAACTGCCCCCATGCTTTCGTCGCCCAGTTCATCGATGGCTATTCGTTCTGGGGATCCTACACAAACCTGACCATTCAGACTAGCAAATGACGTCTTTGGGCTTACTCTACAAGGACCATATGTAGACAAGTTCTATACGATCTCCAGCGAAGCTTTGCCGAAGAGTCATAGTTAGGTGTTGGTTAGTGAGAGAACGGGGAAAGATCGTATTATAAGAAAAGGGACCATTGAGGGAGCAGCAGTATGGACGACCATGAGAAGCATCGCACGGTAACACGCAGCATTGGTTACACGTAGGTTTGGTATCCTTATTTATTCGCTGATTTGACCATGCTCGCTTCGAGCAGATAGCAATCTCTGGCTCTCATCTACGGGGCGTATGATAATCACCAAATGCCGTGACCCCTGACCAATCCCCCCGACCAACCCAAAACAATGAATGTACACACAAAGGCCGCCTTCCATACAGGGCGAATAGTTACGAGGCCGTCCCGTAGGAGTAGACCAAGGAGAGGCTAGCTGAATAGTCGAACTGGCCTAGCAATGACTTTCTACCGCTTCACGGCTGCATCCGATGCTCCTGCTCTACTAACCTAAACGAGGTAGGGGTTTCGAGGCGACCTGAAATCCAGAACAAAACAACAGTTTCCCCACCAGTCATGCTCGCCCACCCCTTGGGCAACATGAAGTGAGTAGATAAAATCAAAAAGTGAGCCATGCCATGGACCGCCTATCGCAATGATATACCATCGAGGCCTGTATACTGAACCCAGTACGCCAATGTACAAATAGACTCTCCTGATCCAATTGCGTTGCGCGGCATGACCCCCGAAAGACGCCAGACCATGACTCGAGTTGCGGTCGACCTTATATGAAACGCCTCGACTATGAGAAGGAGGGAAATACAAAAGTTGAACCTAAAATGAAGGCAACCAAACGCCACTGTATGAGTCCCTTAGAAAAAACAAGACCGAATGGAAGAATTCTGTGCGAAGGTCCGGTGATAGAACCTGCGTCATTTGTGAATATAACAGCCGCGGGGCGTCGAATAAAATACTGTTGCAGTCTTTATGCATATCGTCGTGAGTCGTTATAGAGCGTATTATCAATATGTTGGAACGCTTCGCGGCATGATCTCGCCGCTGCGCTTCCTCCCAAGGCCCTGCTGTTCGGCCTTGGAAGCATTTGCAATAATTTGCAATTTCTTTTGGAGGGAAGATAGTCTGACGGAGATCATACGTATCACTGAAAAGTGTCAGTATTCCATGTTAATGTTCATGTCGGATATAGGGACTTACTCTTTTGAACGGCTTCTTGGTCGTCCGTATCGATCTCTGACGCGCCCTCGCGAGTAGCAGCATCGGCGTTAGGGTTTGCTGAGCCCACAGCAAGCTTTCGCGGAGGCAGCCCTTCGTCATTGTCGAGAACTGCTTCAAGCATACGAATTGCTGTAAGATACGAGATCTCGCAACCCTGTAAATCCTCATTGGAGATCTCGTTAATGGCGGCTGTGCGACTCATTTCCAATGCCCTGTCATACATCAACTTCTCAGCACTCAAGCCAGCAGTCAACATGACACCATCTGCCCCAGACATGCCCAAAGATGCTGATCCGAGGTGATGGTTGTTGGGATGGCTGGGATGATCCTCAGGCAACTTGCGCTGAGCTTGTATCAACTTCTCCCTCACTAGATCGGCCTTCTCCAGTGTTTCGTTGAAACGCTTGCGTACCCATTGAACGGCCGAGTTTATCCTCGCAGCGCTGGTTTGGACAGTCGACGATTCCCGGGTCAGGTATGCTGGACTGCTGCCATCACCCTTGCCTTTCCGCGTCCACCAAATGCCGGCGATGTCCATACACCTCGCAAGTAGTGTCAGCGCCTTGACGTAGAGAACAAGCGCTTCCTCGGAGAGAGCGACTTCAGCCTCAACAGTCAGGCCGTCGTCGTCATCGGTAGGTACTTCATCTGCTGGAATGCCGCCAAGTGTACGGTTTGATGAGGGTGTGAGAGGCATGAGCTGCTTTAACTTGACCTCGGCAAACCCCCAAACACAGTCGCTCCTCGTCGCATAATCTTCAATTCCTTGAGCAATACGGACATCTTCATCCAAAACACCGCTTTGGCGCCCATCTGTCAGAAGTCCAGTGGGCGCGGCCGGTGTCGGGTAGGTGGGGAAAGGGTTGTATAAAGGTGGCGAGGTTCCTTTTCCTAAGAGATGAGCAGGATATTTGAAACCAAACAACCGTAGACTGGCGTCTTGAATGGCTTTCGAGATGACCGACGTGGTAGAACTAGGACTTCCAGATAGATTCTTGTCATATGACCCCCGACGATAGTGATCCGGTCTTTGGCTACCCTGGGCAATCTGAAGGGCCTTGGACCGTTCCGCTGGGATTGCGCCGGTTGTAGAAGTAGGAACGCCTTGTTGTGTTGCTCGTCGCACAATCTGACCGGCCTTTGGGGACGAGGGTCCAGCTTGTGCACCCTGGGCAGCTAGTTGATCGGCCAGTGCATTTACCTCCACATATCTCTTTTCAACGACGACATAATCTCGCTCGAATGCAATTTCTTGCGCAACCCTCTCGCGTTCATCAGCAGCAGCACTTTTTCCTTTGGCTTTGTAGGGGTATTCTCTCAACGCCGATGGAGGTGAAGGCTCTTCATCTCGCTGATATCGGTTGAGGGATGCATTAGATAACCCGCGACGGCGACGATCTTCCAAAAGTGCTGGTCGGCTGGGCGCTGACGTGGAAGGAATGGCTTGCGGCCTTCTGATACCAAGGCCGGGCGCTATATCGTCCCGTGGTAAGGAGGATACTCGCGAAACGCCACGGGAGGGCTCGTCGTTGCCTGGAAACTCGCTAGGGCTCGCGAGAGGCGACGATCGTAGCGGTTTCTCGCGAGGTGACGAGGGGATGCCCTCTTCCCGCCCCGCATCAGCTTCACTGACACGATTTCTACGTAGGAAAGATGTCCGACTAGGGCTTGGTAACGGCTCGTCGGTCTTGGACATGGCCCGAGCATCTCTTGGAGACGGCTTCTGGACATTTGGTATATCGTCCTCTACCAACCCTGGTATAGAACCAGTCACGACAGGATGGTTGAAGAAGTTCTCGAAGCTCAGCCGCTCGACTGGGTTGCGCTTCAAGAGAGCCCGTATCAGCGACTTCAAATCAGAGCTCACCTGACAGTCCTTTGGAAACCTAATCTGGTCTTCGGCGTTCTCAATCTTTCTTAATAATTCAACGTGGTTACTGGCCCTGAAGGGAGGTTTGCCGGATACCATTTCGTACAGAACGGTCCCAACAGACCATAAATCGGCCTTGGCATCGTAGCGCTCGTAACGTAGGATCTCTGGCGCCATGTAAAGAGGCGAACCACACAGCGTCTCCGCTAGAGAGGTGGATGGCAAGACACGAGCAAACCCGAAATCAGCCAGCTTCAGCATGGGCAAAGACTCCAGGCCGGCAGCCGGTATTAAGGAGTCGTGACTAGCGCTCAGGATCTTAGGGGCTTCCTTATTTGTCGATCTGTGCTGTACTGACGGCAGGAGCAGCAGGTTCTGGGGTTTGACGTCGCGATGCACGAAGTTTCCTTGGCGGAGGAATTGTAGGGCGCTAGCAAGCTGCTTCAAAAAGTGTCGATTGACAACCTCATGCAGCCCAGCATTTGGCACACTGGGATACTTGCGAGCCATCTCGCATGTCACGGGGTGCGTTGCCAATTTCTCCCTCTTCTTAATAAACAACGACAAGTCGCCCAGTTCGCAGTATTCCATAATGAGGTTGATGTGGGTCGACGATTCGATGCAGTCATGGAGGGCAACGATATGAGGGTGGCGGAGCTTCTTGAGGATCTGGATCTCGCTATACAGATTATCCTTGAGCTTTTTGTTTAATCGTCCAAGCTCGACCGATTTGATAGCAACGAGGGCGCCTGATGTCTATCGTGATGATAACTGTTAGCGCAGGCCTCTTCTCAAGGTGGGCGAACGCCATGACTCATAAGCCAGTGCTAGAGGCAAAACAACAAAAACAAAGCAACTTCCAGAGGAAGCAATCTCTGGCACTTGTGGCAGCACTGCAGAAATGTCTACAACAGAGTGCAAATGTGACGATACTATGTTTGGACAGGAGCGGGTTCCGGGGAAGGACCAACCTGATGCGTGCCAGAGTAGACCTGTGCAAAGCTGCCTTTGCCGATCTCTGCACCGATGAGGAACTGGCCGATGGAGTGATTGCTCGTCCTCGACCGCCGTGAGGCGGACGAGCCTGCCGATTTGCGGTCCGCCATAGCTCCCTGTGAATTGTATTGACCAGGACAGGAAGTGTGGTTGACGAAGCCCGTAGGCCTATAAGAGATCCGGGGAAGATGCGGCGGCTCGGGGTATCGTCATGTGCACAATCAGGATGTGTTTGGTTGGGGAGGATGGATGGGGTTGGGATGGAAAAGATCCCGACGATGGCGCAAGGCGGGCGGAATATGATGATATCGAGAAATCCAAGGGGGAGAAAGAGGAAAAGAAGTAGAAGAGCCAGTGAGATAGATGCGCGCACCGCCTCGAGGAGCTAAGGCCTCGTGGATGATGGTACAGAGCACCGGTACGGGTCCTGTACGAGGGTCGTTGTTGAAGCTGGGCGTGGGCGCCAGATGATGTAGGTACCTGGGGTGAAGTACCGTAGCAGGCGACCCAGGTTTGGCTTCCGATAGGCCGGGGATGCCTGGGCGAGGGACTGAAAGGCGGGGATCGGCTGATGTGTCACTGGCGCGATCTCTGGCAATCAGCTTTTGGGGGGGGGGGGGGGGGGGGGGGGGGGCTCGAAGATGGAAGAGGCGTAATTCCGATCGAAAAATGAAATCTGCAAAGCAAAGCAAGCAGTTGTTCCGCTGGGGTTTCGGGAGGGAGGGTATAAGGTGGTTAATCTAGGCAAGTAAAGAAAAAGAAGAAGAGGCAGAGGCAGAAGAAGAAAATAGGGCGAGTGAAGGAGTCACGGGGAGGTGACTCTCAAGGAAAGGATGTATGTAAGTGATGCGCCTTTGATTGAGGGCGAGTGTGTGTGAATGAGTGTGAGGTTGCAGGGGACTGGTGTGAGTGGGTAAGCTGCTAAGGCAGTTGGTAGAGTCGGGAGACTGTGATGTGTACCAGCAGGCCAATACTGTCCCGCTGGACTGACCGAACAGCTTTGCGCCGTTATCCAATAGTGGTTCTAGACTGAAAGGGGAACAGTTGTATCGTGTGCTTGCAGCTACGACAAGTATGTGGTCGACGGGCTGGTGCTAGTGCAGGTGCGAATATGCATGTACCGTTCTTAGCCTCAGGCTACCGTGAGTGTCAGGGTCGCTCGCTGCGCTTAGGTAGGTATCCTGGATGTGATGTAGTTTTGGTTAGATAATTCCGACTCTACATACATCAAAGAGGCAACAATAATTTGATAGATTTCCAGATTTTGCACAGTTGGTAGGAGGTAGGTTCCGGGAAGTGGCTACACCATGTGCAAATCCAACCTTGAAATTGCGCAACGCCTTGTATGCTTATCCACCAAGGCCGATGCCCATCCGATTGTCGATTTAACAATGCGACGAATGACTCGAGATGACACAAAGCATGGTGAGGAAACTCTTATCAGATAAACCGCTCCGGTAACTAGCAATAGCAACTGGGTAGGGCATGAAGAGTCTCTGGTAGTGGCAGTGGGATATGTAGCTCGGCTTATGGCTCTATTAGGTAGAATATTAGATGCATCTAGAGAACCTAGGACCAACACCAGTTGTTTGCAGTTTGTACATTTGTTCATCTATAAATGGAAATAGCTAGTGTGATCCAGAACTAGCCAGCCACCAGAGAGATTGTCGAGCAATTCCCCAAGGCAGGATTCATTTTCGGACTTTAGGAGAAAGGAGGAAGGTGGGAGATGGATGCCGTCGTTGGGGATTATCTACGAGTGGCAGTGACAACATGTGTTGGAAATCGATAGCCGAGTGGGTGAAAGACGTGCCATGGCATTGGCATGTACAGTTTACTGGGGTCGTTGGTTTGGGGTTTATGCCGATCAAATCGAGTCCTATTCAGGAAGTGGACCAACCACCGCCTTAGTGGTAGAAGGGGAAGAAGAAGGGTCTTTGGGTGGGTGGTCTAGTCCGTATGGATACCTACTCGTTGATCAACTACCTAGGTATCTATCAGGGTACATACTCTTGTTAGGACTCGCGGAGGCGCTCAGAAGCGCTCTCTCCCTGTCTTTCAAAACCGGTTGGAATACCTCCAGGCTCCCCCAGCCAAAAACATGGAATGGTTCAAGTTGGTTTTAGTGAGTAAACGGCTACATGTACATGTAGCTTGGGGGGGGGGGGGGGCAATTCGACCAATCGACCAATGCTGGATAGGCGTCAAGTCACGGCATGAACATCCAGGGCCCCATTGGATTCATGGGCTGACAGATGGAGGAGGGCGATGCTATGCCTCATGCGCCGTGAATGGCTCCAGGTGATGTAGGTATGCCTCGTGACACATCCCACATCCATTCGATAAGGGACAGGAACACTTGGGAAAACGGCTGATGCGATGATGCCGCCAGTAAGCCCCAACGCTCAGCAGCCAGCAGCCAGCAGCCAGGTTGTCGGTCAATCTTTCCTCTCCGATAACGTCCATGTCCACGTCTTCCGCTAAAGAAATGTGGACTAGGTATCATACTAGCAGGTGGCAGGGTGGGCATTGATAAGGTACATGACTATATTGCACATCCATCGATTACATCAATTACTTGAGCACTGCATGGCAACGCAACCAGCTCGCAGCAACCAGCAACCTTGGCTCCTAGGTTAGTAGGCTAGTAGTAGGACATTTGAACTAGAGATTGATCTGCTTGCTTATCGGCCCCTACTGATGCGAGAGGGATGTCTCCATTGCCAACTCCACCCTTGAGAGAGAGCCACTTAGAAGCCCAGATCTGATACCGGAACATACATACTACTGTACAGTCAGTTGGTTACACGTGTACCCTGTGCATTCTTGAACATTGATCCCAATCGGGATTGAGTATTCACCTTTTGTTCTCCGCCGCGTTCTGGACCACGCTATTTCGACGGGGGCCTTTGTTTGAGAAACTGCCCGGTTCATCCCATACGGAAGCAGGCATCCATTTGGTCAATGTTTCTACACTTCAATGCTTTGAAGCAGGCAGGCAGGAGTTGTTGTGACTTACTTCTGTTCAACAAATGCAGTAGTAGAGGGAACGGGCTCGATAAGCGAACCGGGCCGCCTGCATACATGTCTGGTATATGTCTCGGCGGAACTCGCGTGTCAGTACATAAGTTGCTTAGATAGTGGTGGCAGAACTATAAACCAAGAAGCCGTCATGAGATACGATATAGTTCGTTCATTAGGTGCCTACCTGATTGGGCACAGTGAGCAGGGTATGGCGTAGAAGCCCAGATTATCACTATACAATCTAGGGAAAAGGGCCGGTATCGCTCACGGCCGTTGTTGCTGTTGCCATCCATAATAAAGGGTTGTTCATGTCAAGTCTGCTGTTTGCGTACCATACCTCATGGCTGGTGTAATTGTTTGTCACCCCCCATATTCCAAATGGATGAGGGAGGACGCAGCTTCTCTTGGCGGCTTTCCCTAACCTCATACAAACAATTGTTGTTATGCAGACACATGGACATCGCCTGCCTGGGCTTTGTCATTCTTACCGCTGAAATTCCTGGCCAATGCTATGCTACCAGCTACCTACCCTCTTCCATGGTCGCAAGTAGCCAGCCTGGTAGACTGTTGGGATGACCCCCATGCCTACCTCATTATAGAAGTCCTACAAGGCAGATGTATTCATCGTAAGGTTTAGGGGCGAGGTCAGAGGTCTGCCTAGCACTCTAGTGAGGAGAACCACGAGCATCATTCTTTAATCACCATGCCCGCTCATTGACCCAAACGAGATAGGTCCGGGTTGCACCAAGTCAGTTGGTGCATCGTCGTATCGTATCCATCAATCCATCAATCCATCAATCCATACCCCAGCTTTGGCCTTATCTCACCCCCTTTTCCCCACGATCGGTCTTCATTGCCCTCCCTTACCCGAGCGCCCAAGTGGTCCAAGTCATTGATTGCTGTCGACTACCCATTTTGCCATTGTGTGTTTCAATGCTATTGGAAACCACCGATATCACTACAGGCAAGCGGGCATGTATTGCCAACACACAACTACACACTCAACGGATACTCATATATGGAGAGCTAGCTATGGGCTATGGGGAGGTATGTGGTGTTCATATCATGCAGGGTCATACCGGATCCTTTGCAACCACCCACCCACACCGCATTCGCCCGTTCTTAAGCTTCTACTACCTACCCAATTGAGTATTCCATGGGATTGGCTCTGTCCAAAAATGCACTGCATGTCTATATGAGCCCCGAACCTCACACAAGAGGAATGAAGAATAAGGTAGTGACTCCTCTCAAAGCCCGGCTACGTGCAATCCGTTTCGCAGTTACTGCGTCATTAGGCAACAGCAGCCTCTTAGGCTTCCGAGCCTCTGCAATGTCGAGATAGGTACGAAAGTCAAAAAGTGCCATCGATGATGTTTTTGTGTTTGTATCCCATTTCAGACATCGGTGCCATGGCGAAACAATGCCAATGTCCGTTTCCGGGTAGAAGGGTCTGGCTTTCCATAGGAGGCTGAATCTAGGGTTATACAGGTGTATCTTTGCGGCACGAGAAGAACCTTTCGGTCTCCTTCATGGTCAAATCGAGTCTGGCCCATGCAATCTATCTCGTCTGCTCGCTGCATACCTCCATGGTTTACCAAGTACGATATGAGGTACTTGTCTACGTAAGTATGTATGTAGTTGTGCCCCATAAACAAATAGTACGAAACATTGAATGGCTGTAGGACTTTGACCAAACTTGGGCGTAGCAGTTGGCCCATTAAACCCCGGTACAGCCTGCAGAACTCCACGTCTCAATGTTTCATATGCGAAGCCGTCGTCGGGCGACACAAGATGCATGAAAGCAATGCAGCCACCCACCCTACTTGCAGAGACCCACGACAAGCCAGGGCGTACAGCTTGCACCGCAGCTGGCCACGCAATTGAGGTACTGGCCTAATCAGGCGCATTCACGAATCAATCAATCAAACATGGCTGCCCTCATACCAAAACAAATCTGGGGTATTGAAAGTATTGATGTATCCATCTATGATAGGCCAATTGTTTTGAACCGTCCAACACCATCCCGTGTGATGTGGTGCGCCGCTTCCCCGGCCTAATCCACGCGCTTCACGGATTCTATCAGATTCATTATGTGGCGGTAACATACCCTGATAGGTTGAAATGCTAGGCAGGAAGGCATGTGGTAGAGGCATGCCCGGAAGTAGGCCCCGTCGACTCATCCGACCAGGCATCAGTTCGTTCAAAGAGAAGATCTACGTAGCCATTGGTCACTTTCTCGGTATCTATACGTGACGACTGGAAGGCCGCGGGCCAGGTTTGCCAGCCACATTGGCCTACCACGTAGCACGCATATGATATGAATAAGTACCAGGCCATTATTGACTTGTAGAGGATGGTCGGGTAAGCGAAGTTGTATCAGTTTTCCAATCCCACGTGAACCTCCTCATGCTTGGTCATTTTGGGGAGCTCCTGCAGAGCCTCGCCAATTATGCCGATCGCCTTTTGCAGCTGCGTCTCCGAGATGACCAATGGTGGTGCGAATCGGATGATGTTGCCTATAAGCATTCGGTTATCAGCACCCCTAGAACTGGTAGAGTTGACACATGATTTCTCGGCATTGCCTGATTCGCGCCTCGAGGTAACAGCATGCGAAGAAAAGGGGCGGCTAGGTTAGGATGCAAATGCGGATCTCAAATAGTAAATAGGATAACTCACCGTGCGTAGGTTTAGCAAGAAGCCCCTTGTCCTTGAGAAGAAGACACAGATCCCATGCCGAGTGACCGTTGGTCTTGGACTCATCAATGACCACAGCATTCAGCAGGCCCTTACCGCGGATTAACTTGACAACCGGCGACTTGAAAGCGGCGATGCTTTCACGGAAGACATTGCCAAGCTTCTCGGCCTTTTCTGTGAGTTGCTCCTCTTCCATAATCTCCAGAGCGCGGATAGAAACTGCGCAGCCGAGCGGGTTACCGCCGTAGGTCGAACCGTGTGTTCCTGCCTCGACCACCAACATGATTTCTTTGCTGCTAAGAACACAGCTTACGGGGTACATGCCGCCCGAGATGGCTTTGCCCAGAGTCACCATATCAGGCTTGATCCCTGCCCATTCTGAGCACAGCATCCGCCCTGTTCGGCCGATACCGGTCTGGATCTCATCGCAAATCAGTAGAACATTGTGCTTCTTGCAGAGCTCCTGGGCTTTGCTCAGGTAATCAGCGTCAGGCACAACAACTCCAGCCTCACCCTGTATGGGCTCGACAATGAATGCGGCCGTTTCTTTCCCATGCGCTTCTAGAGCTTCCTCAAGGTCCGGGATGTTGTTGTATCGGATAGCTTTGCCTGTTGAAGGGCAGATCGCACCGACATTCGGTACATAGGGTCCGTAGTTGTCTCTCGATTCGGGATCGGTGGAAAGCGTAACGGCTGTCATCTGCACAGAGATCAGAGCTCATACCAAGGACACATGTCTTGGAGTACTTACTGTACGACCGTGGAAGTTTTCCTCGACACCGAAGACCAGCGCCTTGTCCTGCGGGACTCCCTTGACTTTGTACGCCCATTTGCGGGCAATCTTGATGGCGGTCTCGACAGCTTCGGCACCCGTGTTCATGGGAAGAACCATGTCGTAGCCAAACATCTGCTGGACCTTTTCGGCCCATTTGGGGAACACATCGTTGTGGAAGGCACGCGAGCTTAAGGTGAGCCGGCCTGCCTGCTCGGTAAGGGCTTTCACCAGCTCGGGGTGGCAATGGCCCTGGTTCACAGCGCTGTAAGCGGACAGGAAGTCGATGTAGTGGTTGCCTTCTGGGTCCCAAACGTCGACGCCGGAAGCTTTGGCAAAGACCACAGGCAGAGGGTGGTAGTTATGGGCAGCCAGCTTGTGTTCGGCGTCAATCGCACTCTTGGTGGAGGAAGAGTGGTATCTGGACGATCCAGCAGACCCATTGGTTCCGTTGCCGTTCGCATGGGGAGCCATGATTGCTGTTTGCTTCGGGGAGTGGTACGATCAGATTTGCAGAAGCAGTCAGTTGGTCCGTGAAGGGGTCATTCACTTGTATGACAACAATAGGGTCGAATGTGAGAAGCAGTCAATATATGTCAGCACAGGAGAAGTGTCGGTAAGTACGAGACGAGGCTTCGTTTTCGGTGGGAAGGGCGAGGAAAGAAGACGTGGTCAGATGATGGCGGAAGAATTGGGAGAAGCTTGGAGCAAGGGATTCATTGGGCGGCTTTATGTAATAATAACGACAGGCAATGAGGCCGGCCGAGGATGTGGAATCGCAATGCTCGGCCACTAAACCCCTAAGTGCAAGTGGAAGCGGCCGCAGGCAAAGAATGACAGGTAAGAGGTTAAGGAGGTCGGCGGGATACATAATAGTATGTCACATGGCCTCTGCCATTACTACATAGATACTTCGCGTACCGAAACATGATGGCGCAAGAAGCCGACGCAAAGCGGCCAAAGACATGGGCGAATTTTTTTGATTCCAACGATGGTATAAAATGCTGAGGAGCAACTTTGAGCATAGAAGACAGCCGCGATTGTCGTTTTTTGATGTCGATTCAGGTATTGTAGGTTTGAGGCGAAAAGACCCCTCCAAAAATACATCATATGTAGCCCCTCCACCCCTCTTAGAGAGTTCAGCTCGGGGCTGCTCAGCAGGCGAAGGCTTAGGAAAAAGCATCCAGCAAGCAACGTTGAACCAACCAGGGCTCGGGCATTCTTAAGCGAACCTCGAGCTTTGTCAAGGCTGCTGGCTGCCACTTAACTCATTACCTAACATAACAGGAGGGCTCCTGGCTCACTGGCTCCTTAGCTGGAGGGGAGTATGATAAGTGTCGCATGTGGAACGGAACTAATGATAGTTGCCGAGCGCCGAGTCAAACCAGGTGAAGACAGTTATGTACTCACAGTCCTCTGTGCGTGCTCTACTGTACATGGAATTCATAACTTGGAACTCAGAGGAATGATAGGTAGACCTGTAGATACATCAATGATGCGCCTCTTATCATCCAATTCTGAACCGTTCCGTCATCCCTGTTAGACTGCAACGCATGGCGATAACTCGAATCAGGTTCCTCCCGAACTGGTTAGTCCTTCTGACCAAGGTGGGTCAGCATCATCAGTATCAAAACGTCCAAGCCAGTCAATCGCCAAGCTCCGCCGTTATCATTATGTTGATATTGACTCTGCTGTCGACAACATTACTCACCCCATTGCAACCACCACACCAATGGCAGCTACTGATGATCCTACCGCCTTCGTAGCTGACGCGACTCAAGCCTCGCCGCCAATCGATGTTGCACCACCCGGCCCAGCCGCCTACCCTCCAGTAGTTAACAGGAGAACGCAGCAAGTTCGGGATGCACTTTCCATGTTGTTTGGCTTTCGGCTCCTCAACACGCTTTGCCTACGCACTTTCTTCCAGCCCGACGAATACTTCCAAGCGTTAGAGCCAGCATGGAAGACTGCTTTTGGTGCAGATAGCGGGCCTTGGATGACTTGGGTGGGTTTATGGCGATGGTGTTGTCCAAAGGGAGAGGGAGAAAGGATCATTAGCTAACAGCGGCTCAGGAATGGCAATACAACCTGCGCTCCTCTCTCCACCCAGGGCTGTTCTCTCTGGGGTACACTCTCACTGCTAGCTACATGTCTTCAATGCGCTTGTCTCCTCACTACACAGCTATCGCCTTGATTGCAGTCCCCAAGATCTTGCAAGCCGGGATCGCAGCGCTGACCGACTGGTATGCCTGGAGACTCGCCGAGAAGCTGTATGGAAGCAACAGTGCAGCTGCGTGGTCGGTTGTAGGTGGAACTCTGTAGGGTTGTTCGAGAAATATTTGCTAATGAATGATTGCAGCTTTTGATGAGCATCGCCAACCCCTGGGTTTGGTATGTTTCAACGAGAACGTTCTCTAATACCATGGAGGCTGCCTTGACGATTGCCGCACTTTATTACTTCCCCTGGGATCTCCTAGGCGTGGAGAATAAAGTCAAGGAGAAGAATAAGCCTGTGGTGTTTGGAACCACAGGGGCGGTTAATAGGTAAGCCATGACATATGAAGTTGTGGTTTGGTCCAGCACTAACCTATGAATGTTTCCACAGACTTCGAGTATCAATCGGTCTTGCTGTCTTAGCAGTTATCCTCCGACCCACAAACGCACTCATTTGGGTTGCTATTGGCATCGTGGTCTTGACTGGATTTACAACAGAGGGAGAATCGCCATTGGACACGTGGACCTACGTGATCATCATTAGAGAAGTATTGATTTGCGGGTATGAACATAAAATCAGTCGCTGCCAGAGTTGTGCATACTAATGGTCCTACTAGGTCTTTGGTTTTGGGACTTTCCTTGGTTGCCGATTACCAATGGTATGGCGAATGGACGTTTCCGCCCTTCAACTTCCTCTACTTCAATATCGGTCAAGCGCTTGCTGTCTTCTATGGACAGAATGATGGCCATTATTATCTTTCTCAAGGCATACCGCTGTCGTTTACAACGATCGCCCCGTTCGCTGCGATGGGCATGTTCAATGCGGCTGCAGAGAACCTTTCGGGCTCCTTGATGTCGCAGAACGCCCGGAAAGCATTGGGCTTCACATCTACGGCCATGATATCAGTACTTTCCTTGATATCTCATAAGGAAGTGCGGTTCCTTTACCCCCTCGTACCTGTACTCCATGTTCTCGCTGCTCCTCACATCACGACATTCTTTACCACCATCACAGTCGGAGGAATACCCACTTCCTCCGGCCCCATTGGCATCAAGAGGAAACCACTACTCTTGGCTGGTTTGTTCGTCAACCTTATCATCGGATCCTATCTGTCTTACTTCCATGCTGCTGCTCCAATCCAGGTGATGGATTACCTCCGAGGGGAGTTTGAGCGGCTGCATCCGGACAATGCAACTCTGGCCGAGCCCTATGGAAGGTACAATGCCACGTCGGAGCCCCTTGAGCTATTTGCTCTATTCCTCACGCCCTGCCATACCACTCCGTGGCGCTCACACCTCGTGTATCCGGCTCTCCGGGCACGTGAGCTGACCTGCGAGCCGCCGCTACCCACGGAGCCCGGGTCACCAGAGAGGGCGTCTTATATAGATGAAGGGTGGCGTTTCGAGAGGAACAGGACGGGTTTTATGAACACAGAACTATGGCCTTCGGAGGGAGGCGAAGAAATCCCCAGATACATCATCGGTTTCGAGGGTATTGAGGATACTCTCATAGAGTACTTTGGGTCTAATGGTCTAGGGGCCAATAAAGGAGTAACACTCACCAAGACGTGGGCGCACTGGAACGGACTGTTTTCTGACGACGATAGAAAAGCAGGAGAGCTCCGGGTCTGGGAGACCAACACTCATAACGCTGCTACCAATGAGCCCGCCTAGGTAGGGTAGGAGGCCATGATCTTCCGACTATCACGTCGGGGGTACATGTATGCAACGAAATATTCGACCCAAGACTATATACATTACCTATGTAATACTGTATAATAAAACTAGAACTTTGATAGATACTTCAAAATCCATTCAATGTGACCTGAATTGGCTTGCAACCTATCGCGAGTGAGTGAGTTGGATGTTGAACTCGTATCAATACTTTAAGTACTCATCGGCAAGTACATACTTGATGTAATGGATAGTAAGCATGTAATGGATAGTAAGCTTGGAAGGTTATCGATAGGACGGGCGGGTCATCTCCGGTCGACGCTTCAATCTTCAATGGAAGGTGCTGGTGCTCACTTGTTCGTTCCATCATGTTACTGTTGTTACTGCTGTTACTGCAGGTGTTGTTACCCGTGCATTGAAGCAAGAAGCAACCTACCAGGTAAGCTTAGCAAGTGCCAAGCAGCCAAGGTACCTACCTGGAGTACATGTACTTATTATTAGCACCTACCTCCTAACATACCCACCCACCTACCCACTTGCACCTAGTCCTACAATTGAACCACCTGCAAACACAGGTAAAGCCAGCTCAGCCTTTCTGTACTTCTGTACTCGCCTAGTAGTGGTGGCTTAGAGCCAGCTTGCCGTTTTTGAATGGACACGATTCAACATTTGATTTGGACTTTCTTTTCGCAGAGAGGTGCCACCCTGTTTCGTGGATACGTATCTCTATTGACTGACTGTACTACTATAAACCGTTTGCGACAACTTTTTATCTGGCCACAACAAGCAATAGTCCAGCAGGACTGGGCCTTTTATTACGACTTCGCACACAAGCAGCACCACCACCCTTTGCACTGCACTCGATCTTCGAGCACTGCACTGCAAAGTTGCTAAAAAGTTGCCCATCATGTCTTCCGACTACAGCTACGACGACGGACAGTTCTATCCCTTCTTCATCTTCACTCTGTCTACCGTCATCACCCTGCCGCTCACCTACAGCTTGGTGCGGCCCTCGACAGATGCCGATGCCCTTGCCCCGCGCATCAAGACCGACTACAAACCCGACCACCATGAAATTATACAGGCCCAACGCGCCGCCCTGAAGCGCAAGCAGCGCAAGGTCAAGCGCTTCATTGCCGCCCTCATCGGCTGGGGAATCATGGGCTTCATGCTCTACCTCATCATCACTACCCAGCGCATCACCACCGAGACCTGGAACCCCTACGACATTCTGGGAATCTCCGACGGCTTGAGCGAGAAGCAGATCAAGTCCTTCTACAAGAAGCTGTCTCTCAAGTTCCACCCTGACAAGATTAGACCCGACCCGGCCAAGAACGAGACTATCGAGTCCCTGTCGAACCAATGGGTCGAGTATACCAAGGCTTACCAGGCCCTTACCGACGAGGAGGTGAGGAACAACTGGTTGATGTACGGAAACCCCGACGGCAAGCAAGGCTTTAGTATCAACATTGCTCTCCCTAGCTTCATCGTTGCTGAAGGCAACGGCAAGTATGTTGTGCTTGTCTACGCCCTTCTTCTCGGTGTTTTGCTGCCCTACCTCGTTGGCTCCTGGTGGTATGGAACCCAACGCATGTCCAAGGAAGGTATCTTGATCGAGAGTGCCAACAGCCTGTTCCGCGAGTACGACGACGAGATTGACGAGGGTGGCATTGTCGCTGCGTTAAGTGCTGGCAAGGAGTATGACGCGCAATTCAAGGGTAGCAAGGCCGAGTCTGGCCTTGCTAAAATCGAATCCAAAGTGGCAAACGAGGGCCTTACTGGCGGCCTTTCTGGGAAGGAAAAGGAGAAGCTGGATGATATCGACAGTGGTCTCCGAAGGAAGGTACTGGGGCTTCTTTGGGCTTACCTTGGTCGCGTGGACCTCGAAGACAAGACCCTGAATGCCGCAAAGTTCGCCGTCACCCCGATCGCACAGGCTCTGAACAATTCATTCAATGCCATCGCCCTCGCATATGGCAACACAGCGCCCATCCTCGCTTCCTACTTTACCGGCCAAAGACTGATTCAAGCCATTCCCCCGCAAGCCTCGCCTCTCTACCAGTTGCCCCACGTCACTCCCGCTATCGTTCAAGCAATTGAGGGAGAGTCCAAGGTACCCACTACACTGCAACAGTTCATGAGCCTGCCCGACGCCGAGCGACGTAGCCTGGCCGTTGGCAAGGGCCTCCTCTCTGAGGACCAGTATCAAGATGTTGTCACTGTCTCGCGGCAACTGCCTTACCTGCGGGTCGAGAAGGCCTTCTTCAAGGTCACGGGCGAACGAGTTATTATCCCATCATCCTTGGTGAGCTTGGTGGTCAAGGGACGATTTGTCCCCCCTGGAAGCCAAAATGTCCCCGTGGTCAAGGAAGCAGATCTCGAGGATCCGGATCCCGTCGAAGGTGAACTTGTTAAGGCCATTGACGATTCCGATCGCATACTGCCCCCACTCACATTTGCCCCATATTACGCTCGAAGCCACTCGCCGCGCTGGCATGTATTCCTGACCGACAGCAAGCAAGGCAAGATGGCTGTTCCCCCGTTCACATTTGCCACCTTTGACAAGCCCATCTTCAAGGCCGATGGTACCCCGACATTTGAGATGCAGACTTTGAAGGCTCAATTCGCTGCGCCTCCTGGTCCTGGCCACTACACGTTTGTCATGCACGTAATCTGCGACTCCTACGTTGGTTTCGATGCGAAGATGGAGGTCACTCTTGTGGTGGAGGATGCCAGCAGAGCCGACGCTATGGCGGCTGAGGATGAGATCAGTGAGCCGGATGAAGGTAAGAAATTCGTCAACCACTACCATGCCGAGTTCGAGGCTAACAAAAAGAAATTAGATTCACTCGCAGGTCAAATGAACGTGCTTAAGGGCGGCAGTGTATCCAAAACACCCAAGCCGAAGAAGCAAGCTGACGACTCTTCGGAGGAGGAAGAGAGCGGTACCGAGGAGGAAGAGGAAGATACGAGTGACACCAACACGGACACCGAGGACGAGGGCTCATGAAGGCTCTGTACACTATTATTCTAGGCTGCATATGAGAACGGCGTCGGTGGCGTTTCTAAACTGGAGGTATCCCCAGTTCTCTTCCCGGCCTCTTGTTGTAGTGCCTCCCTAGGTGGGATGTTTGGCACTCTGGAGAGGGTGGTAAAGATTAAAATAAAGTCTTAAATTTAGTTATTCCTGCTCCCCAGCTCTGTACTTTAGACATGTTCCTGATATTAGTTTGGCATAATCTCGATGCACCAAAGATTGCGAAGTAAAGGTGACAAGGGTGGCAAGATGCTCGCTGCCTATGTGCTGCTTGGCAAAGAAAGAGGCATTCGTATGTATGCATATTCATACACATGTGTGTGTATGGAAAGCCGTGCTAAACCCCTATTTACAAAGCCCACCCCTGGATCCTGACCTGTCCTTGTTCGACCAATGCTATTAAATCTACCCATCGAATCCCAAGGACCCCTGCTCTTCATTCTGCGGGCCGTTTGTCGCTATAAAGAAAAACTCGAATCGTCGTTCTCTCTTTTAATCCTACACCACTCACTCTCTGTTCCTTGATTGATCAACACACCCTAACTCCGCACACCTCGACCCCTTTCCCTTCGACGTAAGCGCGGCGCCCAAAGTAGACGGCCAACGCCTCCCTCACGAATCCAATGTCGCTCGCGCTCCATATGTCTAGACCCATGTCCCGGAGCGTCTCAATACTGATTCTTACGCCGCGGCCGCCGCTGCCCGCGTCCGTGCCATCTCCACCGCCGCCGCCGACGGACGGAAGAAGCACATCCCTCTCTTCATTGTCCTCGTCGTCCATTTCATCATCCATCATGTTGCTCTCGGTGTCGGAGTAGTCGTCGTCGCCGTTGTCCTCCTCGACAAGGTCGACCAACTTGGTGAGGATGGTGGACGTTAGGCGGTGGAAGTAGGAGATGATGGCCAGCTCGACCCGCGCCTCCTCGGGCGGCAGCGGGGCGGAGACGGCTGAGGTCGAGAGGCGCCGTTGATGCTGCGCACCACTGAACGGTGTCATCGTCGACGTCAGGTCGGCGGAGCGCGGCACGTTCATGTTCATGGAAATGGACGGCGAGTACATGTCGGCCAGCAGACCCGCGTCGTAGGCCTGCTCGTCGGCCTCGTTGGACCGCGCCTGCTCGCCCGCCGAGGCCCACCACATGAAGCCATTGTAGGCCAGCGCCGTCCAGGTCTGGGGCTCGACGATCTTGTCTGTCTCGTCCACCAGAGGATCGTCGCTCGGTCTCAGCGGCGTCGTAGGGGGTCGCGAGGTCGTCGAGGATGCTCCCGGGCTGTCGGCGCCCACGCCGCCACCATTACTGCTGCTGTGCGCCTCGAGCCGCGACAGAGCGTTTTTAAGGGAACGGAAGCGGCGGAGGTCGCGCTGCGTGGCCTTGACCACGTTGCCGCGGGGGCACTCGACCGTGGGCCATACGTGCTCCTGGGCTTGCGCCGCGTGGGGCAGGGGCATAGTGATGAGCATGTCCCACAGGGTATCCTTCATGGCCAAGATACTGTCCGTGGTACAGGCAATCCAACCGGATTCCGAGTCCGGAGAGGAAATTAGTTCCTCTTGGGTCTTGGGCTTGGCCGTGTCAACCAGGAAGGGTATGTCGTGGACGCCAACGGTGAACAAGGGCCTGAGCCGGTGAGGAGGGCTATCAGGCGAGAGTAGGTCGTACGTCGAAAGGGGAATATTAGATAAGATGGATATATCATACACTGTGTTCTATGTTAGGAGCTGTTGTCATCTATATATCATGGTGGAATTATAACTCACCGAAATTGTTAATTTCTTGTACAGGCGCATGGCAAGAGATTAAAATGCGCTTCCGTAGTAACGCAGCGCGATGTATGGGGAAAATCAAGGGCCCAAACGTGTCCAACAGCTTCTTCAAGCTCCACGCCGGGTGGAAGTTGGACAGCTTGTGCTCTGGTTGCAGCAGCGCGGCTCCGTCCGAGGCAGAACGGCTCCTAAGCTTGGCCCGTTTCGGCGTCCCAGGCTGCTGTTGTGTCTGCGTGGTAGCGCCGTCGGCCGATTCCGTGGTCGTATCGGCAGTATCTTTCTTCTGCTCTTCTGATTCACGAGCTTGATGCTTCTCCCAATATTGCTCGAGTAGTTCTATCCGCTTCGCATCGTCCGCCAGCTGGGTCGCCATTTCCTTGAGCCCCTCGGCGTGCTTCCACGCCCGGCCCAGCCGGCCGTAGCTCAGCGGCACCAGGACGCCGACGGCCAGCATGCGGGCGTTCCGGGCCTCGGTGTCCTCGCAGGGCGCGTTGACGAACGCGCTGAGCCCCGCGTAGTCGTCATGGACGAAATAGATCAGGTCGTCGGTGACGGTGTGCAGGCCCGAGGGCAGCGACTTGTACTCGACGACGCCCTCGAGCTCGACAGTTCCCGGGTGCGAGGCCTTCCAGGAGATGGTGTAGCCGGCTTTGACGTCGAAGTCGATTAGGAACAAGGCCGAGATGGAGGGAAGGTCGGCCCATGTCGTAGCGGCTGTCAGACCAGCGGGCGGCTGTGGAGGGAGTTGGACGTGCAGCTCGGGCTGGCCCCGTCGGGTCGCGGCCATGGTGCCGGTGGGTGGCTTTGGTTGGATTTGCGATAGGAGGACGGCGAGTATTCAGTTAGAGCGGCGCATTATTTATCAGTCGATGACGAGATACGGTTCAGACACGACTATGCGCTTGGTTGCTTGCTGTACGCCTTGTTGCGCTGGGCGAATTGGAGAAGAAGCGATACCGATGAAATTTATTGATGGCTGTATTAGCAAGCGAGGAGTCGTCTTAGGCAATCAAGAATCCAGTGTGTAAGTAAGTAGCAGGTAGCCAGCCAACCAGCGTATATGGGCTGATGTCAATTGCAATTGCTGCAGTCAACTCAGCCAGGTTTACCTTGTTAATGGGGTCGTCGCAGGTGGATCAAATATTGAAGTACATTGTACCGAGGGGTAGTGGCTACATGATGGCTACATGGCTGCATCAATTGGATCAATTATCAATGCCCGTCTCCCTCGACGGGGTTGTCTACTGATTGGCATAACTATCAAAGAAATTCTTCATCTGCTCAGTTGTAACATCTCCAAGGACCACTGCACTCTTGTTCTTGACTGAGAGGCCGTAGTAAAGATTGCCTGGCGCATCACATGCCTCGTCGCCTCCTTTGCCATCGCCCGCTATGATCCCAGACTCGGTGACAGTTGCTCCGATGTAGGTGTGATGATGTGCTCTTGCCAAAGCCGCGTTGAGAGCGGCGTTGCTGTTGTCTTGAGGAACCGCATGATACCCTGACTGCATACTGAAACCGGTAACATTCTCGGGTGCAGAACCGCCTGGATGCCCGGCAATAGCGACATCCCTGTTGATGATCGTACTTATATGCTGACTATTCTCTTCAGGAGGTATTGAGCTGCTAGGGGCAGATCTCCTTGCTGATGTGTTGGCCGACTTGCCCCCAGCCCGGCCCTCACGTTTTGCTTGGTGAGAGGGCATTGCCGATGCAGGTTTACGTGCTACGCCTGCCCAAACAGTTAGCATCTCATCGGTATGATAACTCAAGACTGCATACTTAAGCGAAATCCTGAGCTCAGCTCCTCCAAACTATAGATGAGGGACTCTAGGTCTGCCACCAGTGAACTGAGTCGTTTCTTGTCCTGGACAGCCCACTTGAATTTGAGGCGAAGGAAGGAGAGCTTGCGGGCTATAGTGTCGTTGACTTCGAGGAGCTCAGGATTATTTGTAGGTTTGGCACGGGTGGGCGGTCTCAGACGCCGGAGCCTCACCTGACCCCCGTTGGGTAGCGAGGCGTTGACATAGTCACCGACCCTTGAACGACATGGAATCGCATCCTGCCGGTACTGACAGCACAGTGACGTGGCACTACTCAAGATGCCGGCAATTTGGGCCAATCCCGTGCAAAGTGCTTCGCTATCGTCAGGCCACCGATCTCGAAGGGCTTTCTCTGTGAAGTCGGGCGCATCGACGATGGTAATGTCTTGGCCCCATTGGTAGAACCTTAATCGCAGCAAGTTGACCTTGGTTACGGCAATCTTGATGTCGCTACTGACGTTCTTCATGTCCTCGAAAAAGTCAAGAGACTCGAGACATGTGTTGAATAGACTTACGAGCGTGACGGCACCAAACACGAGGCCAGCGACTTCGGCCATGATCTAGACCTGGAAAAAGACAGGAGCCTCATGCCTGGCGTCTTCCTGAATCTGGAGCATTCATATAACATTCACACCGAGGGTCTGAAGGTGATTCCGTGTGGAAAGGTTGATGGCAACATTGGGCAGCTGGTAGAGAAGCACATGCAAGTCTATGGCAAGATGATGGCAGAAAACTGGTGAACCAATTCGACCGCGGCATAACCTGCAACCGGAAAGGGGTTGTTGGCGTTGTTAATACATATACGATAGCAAGGTCATCAATGCACCGGGATAATAATAGGCCGATCCAGTCTACCTCCTAATTCACATGAACTTCACCAATCCATTTCGATGTTGAATAGAATCAATGTTGACTGCCACGCCAGTAACGGTGTAAGTTGGTTGGTCATAGGAGCACCCGCTCCGTTACCATACGCGCGGCGGGGCTGTGGATAGCGTCATGACATCAGAGTCAACGAACCTTGTGCCACAGCAAGTGCTGCTACAAAACAATACCCAACTACATTTTAATTATTTCCAATGGCATACTATTTTCCTGGCCGAACCTCTAATTATCTGTCAATTTGAGAGCTCCAAACGAACTACACTCCGAAACACCACTAGGAATAGCAACCCCAAGCTACTACTATCATGGCCAGTAGTAGCATGGCTCCAGCAGATGTTCCAGGAGCCGAAGTTGCAGCAGGCGACATCGCTCTGGAGACCGGAGCTGGGTTCATCCAGGTACTTCTACCGTCTCCTGTCAACTTCTGCCCCATGTGACCAGCTCACTGACGGGTCATCTAGGACTTCAGACCTGTAAAGCAGATATGTGCTCATCTGAACGCCTTTCACACCTACGCCGATGAGCCTGGCCGATACGTCGAGACGAACCATTACTGCTCCCATTTAACCTCTGGTACAGCCATCTGACATCTTTCATCCCCTTATTGCCCTATCCATCTCATCCACTGACCCGTCCCAAGATGTGCGCCAATGCATCCTCTACGACGGCCCCGGACCCGACGCCAAACTCATCGGCATCGAGTACATGGTAACGCCCAAAATCTACGAGACGCTGCCGGCTGAGGAGCGCAAGCTCTGGCACTCGCACGCCTTCGAGGTGCGCTCGGGCATGCTCATCATGCCGGGCCCGACGTCGGCGCTGGGCCCGCAGCAGGCCTGGGAGGTGGCCGAGACGGCCGAGATGAAGGAGGTCGTCCACCTCTACGGCAAGGTCTACCATCTGTGGCAGACGGACCGCGGCGACGCCTTACCTCTGGGCGAGCCGAAGCTCATGACGAGCTTCACCGAGGACGGGCAGTTCGACTTCGACAAGGTTGTCGGGGACCGCGACCGGCGCTTCGGCGTCGACTATAAGCACAAGCGCGAGATCAGAAAGGACACTGTGCCCGTCCCCAAGATACATGAGGATGCGGACCATGCTTGGAAGCAGCGGCGGAACTCCATGTAAGAAGTGGAATGGAAGCCTCTTACTTACTTAATCTTGCACTTAGTCAATCATTGATACCCCTTTGTTTGATATCATGCAAGTCCATGGCTATACTGACCTGTTGTACGTGCGATGGAGCAACAAGCTGTGATTGGTGGGTTGAATGGGTGTCGCTTCGAAAAGAGGAGGTTCGTGAGCTGGTTACCGGTCTCATCGGGCGGAGAAAATCAACCGAGATAGATTATGCAGCTCCGGGTTGGGGAAAGTCTCCAGCAAGCCCGCATCGTACTTGTATCTCGTCGATTTGCGAATTTGTTAAAATCCCACCAGAAACTCATCACAGTCTCCAACACTTGCATGTACAGTTTACAACCCGGAATCCCCATACTTGCCCTTTCTACTGAGCGAGCAAATCGTCGTGTCCGCTCAACATGGAAGCAGAATTCGCTGAGTTGAAGCAACAGGTTGCTGTCCTTACAAAAGAACTCTCACGAGTCTCGGATGAAGCTGAAATACGGAAGACGCACTTCAAGTATGGCTATTACCTCGACAAATGCCTTTATAACGAGGTTTGTTCTTCGATTCCTTACAGCCCCTTACTTTATACGAAGATTTCCACTTGGAAGGCTTGCGGATGGAGGATACTGTCGAACTTCCATGCTTAACTATTCTCTCCACAGGTGGTAGACATGTTTGCAGACCACCCGGATACCTATGTCGAGTTCCTGGGCGGTCGCTACCGGGGCAAGGAAGGCGTCAAGCGCCTTTACCAGGGCCGGTTCCAGCAGACCTTCGTCGCAGGCCGTAACGGACCAGTTCGGGGCTTCCTGCTGGACCACTTGATGTTGCAGGACATCATCGACGTGGACCGGACGGGGACGCACGCATGGTGCCGGATGCGCGCGCTGATGCAGGCGGGCACGCACAAGTCCATCACCGACACGCACCCGCGCGGCGCCGTGCAGTGGTGGGAAGGCGGTCTCTACGAGAACGAGTACATCAAGGAAAACGGCGCATGGAAGCTGTTCAGGTATCGCTACTTCCCCTTCTGGCACGCCGACTTCGCCACGGGTTGGCAGCAGACACGCGAGAACTACATCCCCTGGCCCACCAAGACGTTCCCCGAGGACCCCCTGGGACCCGACGAGCTCGTCGACCAGAAGATGCTCTGGCCCGACACGCGCGTCGTGCCCTTCCACTACCCGCATCCGGTGACGGGCGAGCGCACCAGCGAGGACGACCTCAGGGCGCCGCACTACGGCCAAGACGTGGGCACGAGCGACCCCCCTCTTTCGCTGGCTCTTCCGCAGGGCCAGGAGCGACCAGGCGCGGGGTTGAAGGATGAGCCGAAAATTCTGCCGGATCTGGTGCAGAATTGAGAGGAGGGATCTGCCCCTATTGGACGGCTTGAAGGCCTAGGCGGCTATGTGACCATATACGTTCGATGCAGGCTGTATACGGAGTACTACATACCCCAATTTCTGAATGCGGCAGTCCCAATTCACGATTCGCTGCTAGATCAACTGCCGAAACCAAATACGCGAAGTTGGAGAAAGGAAGCAACTTGGAGCTGCAAGTGTTTCCGTTCACCCCCCTCGATACTAAGTAATGAACCAAAAGGAAATGCTCTCTGTTTATAAATGTAGAAGTCATAGTAACAGCAATCTACATAGATTCAAGTACGTCTCTAGTATCCCGCTGTCCCCGTGATGGCACACATCCATGACCTGGAGCCACAAGTGGCCAATTCTTCCTACGTGAATGGTCGCCTAAATGGCGATACTTCCAAGTTTCCAGATACCGAGGTCTTCGGGGGTATGAACAAGCCTTCGCGCTTTGAAGGAGATATATTCGACCTTGAGGTCACGGGCGAGATACCCAAGGAGATCAATGGGACGTTCTATCGGGTTCAGCCAGACCACCGGTTCCCGCCCATCTTTGAAGATGACATACACTTCAATGGCGATGGCAGCGTGACTGCCATTCGAATCGAGAACGGGCATGCCGACTTCAAGCAGCGCTACGGTAAGCTTCAACTCGGGGCACATCTCTCAAGACGAAACCCCCTTTTCAACATCCTGCCCACTGTGTGGTTTTTGAGATGGTGACTCTAATCCAAAGCGAATCAATGCTTAAACCTCTGTCTTTACAGTGCGAACGGACCGCTACGAAGCCGAGACGACCGCCCGGCGCAGTCTATTCGGGCGGTACCGCAACCCCTTCACGGACAATGAGACGGTGCGCGGGGTGATCCGGACGGCGGCCAACACCAACATCACGTTCTGGCGCGGCGTCCTGCTGGCGAGCAAAGAAGACGGCCCGCCCTTCGCGCTGGACCCGACGACGCTAGAGACGTTGGGGCGGTACGACTTCGAGGGCCAGATCACGTCGCCGACCTTCACAGCGCACCCCAAGTTCGACCCAGACACGGGTGACATGTTATGTTTTGCGTATGAGGCGGGAGGGGACGGGGCCGACTGCTCGGCCGACGTGGCGGTCTGGACGATCGGGGCTGAGGATGGCAAAGTGAAAGATGAGGTCTGGTTCAAAGCCCCTTTTGCCGGTATGATCCACGACTGCGGCGTCTCGGCCAACTACGTCGTCCTCCCGCTCACACCGCTCAAGATGTCGCTCGAGCGCATCAAGAGCGGCGGCAACAAGTTCGCTTGGGATCCCCATGAGGACCAGTGGTACGGGCTGGTGCCACGACACGGGGCCAAGACCGAGGATGTGAAGTGGTTTCGGGCGGATAACGGTGCGTTTCTCCCCGACCCCTTTTTCTATATACCATCTCCGGGCCACAAACAAAGAACAGAACAAAAAGCGGCATAAATTTAACAGAAAAGATAGCTGGACGCATCGTGAGCGCTAATGGATGTCATTGCAGGATTCCACGGGCACATAGCCGGCTGCTACGAGAACGACGAAGGAAAAGTGGTACTGGACCTCACCGTGGCCGACGGCAACGTCTTCTTCTTCTTTCCGCCCGAGGGCGAGGAGCAATCCGGCGTGAAGCAGCGCAACCGGCTGAGCAGTCCCACGACCCGCTGGATCTTCGACCCGGCGGCCCCCACGGGGACCCGGGTCGAGCCGGCCCTGACCTGGCCGACCAACGGCGAGTTCTCGCGCATCGACGACCGGGTCGTGACCAAGAAGTACCGGCACTTCTGGCAGGCGCGGATCGACCCGACAAAACCCTACGACTTCGCCAAGTGCGGCCCGCCCGCGGGCGGGCTGTTCAACTGCCTGGGCCACTACACGTGGGCCGACAACCCTCAAGACGTATCGGAGGGCGCAGGCGCCGCGGGCCAGGAAGACGTCTACTTCGCGGGGCCCACCTCGACGTTCCAAGAGCCCAGCTTCATCCCCCGCGATGGTGGCGGCGAGGGCGAGGGGTACCTGATCGCCCTGCTGAACCATCTGGACGTGCTGCGGAACGACGTCGCCATCTTCGACGCCCAGAACCTCGCGGCCGGGCCGCTGGCCACGCTCCATCTGCCGCTCAAGCTGAAGCTAGGGCTCCATGGAAACTTTGTCGACCACCGGGAGATCGAGGCTTGGAACAAACGCCGAGAAGAGGAGCTGGGGCCAGTCAAGGTGGCGACTGAGCCTTTGCCATGGCAGCGGAAGATGATGCCTGCATGACACCAGCGTAACACATGAATAATCCTCGGGTATTAAAAGGGATAACCGAGTAGGTAAGCAAATCATACAAGTTTGGTATTAGGTTCTTTCTATCTATGTGATCGAAGGGTTGAAGTTTTGAGGTCGTGCCGTATCGCCCATCTATCTCTTCCATGGCAGTCTGGAGGGCCTAGGCCAGTCATAGGTCGTAAAATCGAAACCCTCGGCGTATTCTAACACACTGGGTTTACCACCCGACAACTCGAGAAGCTGCTTCTCATATTGTCCCAAGGTCTCCTCCGCCATTGTCCTCGTTGTAGGAGCACCCGCATCCGGACCGGCATACACCCATGTCCAGCGTAAATCACCATTCCCACCGTCCTCACCATCCTTAGCCTGTGCTTTCCGGGGTCGCCAGTACGTGAGCAGAGAAGGACACTTCCATTCCCCTTCGTCCCCTGGCGCGAGGCCCTCGCATGCAAGCCTGACCCTTACGCTGCTGTGGATGCGCTCGTTGGTGTCTTTTAGAAAGGCCAACGTGGCCTTTCCAGTAGCCGGATCGACCTTCTTGTACAGCCCAGGGGTGCGAGGCGCGCTGAGAGTCACCTTGTATAGAGCACTCTTATCTTGGACGGTCTTGTGTAGAGACCACGGGCGGAGTGGTGCGTTGGCCTTTACTATCGGCTCTTTCGCCCAGTTACCCGGATATCGTCTCTGGTTGTAGTATTCAACGTTCTTGTTGTAGACACGTTCTAGGGCGTTGGGAATGAACTCGATCCCGATCGAGGCCAGTTGGTCCATCATCCACGCCAGCGTTATGTTCGCAACGCCTTGGTCCTGCTCGCCGCCGCCAACGTTAGTGTGGCCGCCCGGGAACCAAACCTGTCGCAGGTCGATGGTGTCGTTCCCCGCATGCCGTTCCCAGACAGCAGGACTGAACGGCCCTCGGACCTCGTCCAGTGCCAGGGCCTGGAATGCATGCTCGATATTGGTGGATAGGTCGGTATTATACCATTGGAACTCCACAGTGCTGCGAGTGATGCCTAGCTTCTCCAGGAAGGGGACGGTAGGGATACCAAGACTCCCGACCGTGTCCCAGACCCCGACTGCTTTGATCTTGATGGGGTCGTCCTGATCCCCCTTGCGGTATACTCTGGTATAGCCCAGTTCGACCAGTTTCTTTCGGTACACGTCTACAGCCCCGTCACCTTTGGGCTTATGGGGGAAGGGGAGATTGGGGAAAGGATCCACGTAGGTATAGTTCACTTGGGTATTGTCAGCGCACGACAGTCCTGTTCCCCGAAAGCTGGGTTCGGCTTCCAACTTACTGAAGTTCTGATTATCTTTGAAGATGGGGTAGAAACAATCCATTCCCACTCGCGTGAGAAGGCCCAGGTTGGTGATCATCCCGGCGATGGAACGGGCCGTGAAAGCGCCGCGGCTGAAGCCGAGGAGGATGATTTCGTCCCCATCGACGTAGTTGGCGCAGATATACGAGTAGGCCTCGCGGATGTTCTCGGCAATACCGACACCAAACGCACCGCCCAGGATCCGGGGGACTATGCCGGCTATGCCCGAGCTGGAGCCGACGCCGACTTGGTAGTATATGATCTGGAACCTGCCGTCGCTACAGGTCCGCGCGAACGAGCGGGAGATGCGCGTGGCGTTGGAAGGAGGAGCAAGACGCGGAGTCGGGTTGTCAGGGCTGGCTTTGACGTAATTATCGGTCGAATTTTGCCATGTCCCATCACAACAAATTATCAGCCGCTTGGCCATGATAATGACTGATGAGCGATGTTGGTAATGTAGTATATCAAAACTAGGGGATTACACGTTGAAAAAGTGATGATAATGGTCGATATGAAGTTGTAAGAATGTGGTCGTTTCAACTGCAGATCACCATCAGCCGAGTGTATCAGTTCGCAGCTCTGTTGCTTTTGTCGTAGCCTGAAGGCGCGACCCAAAGAGACTTGGAATCACCAGTCGCTCCTGCTGTGCGCCAGAAGACGCCAGTAGACGCCGACAGGAAGGAACGGGTCACCGGCATCTTGTGGTTGTAATCTCAGCTTGGACGCCACTTTTCAGGATCTTCGACACGGCGGAGTTCCCGTTCAAAGCCTCGCTGCCGTGTTTGTACGGTTGACCGAAGAAAAGGTCATGAGTCCCAGTGAATTGGTGGTGTGAGAGGGAGGAAAGCAAGTGAAGTGTCAGAATTGTGCTATGTAAGCCGGCCGCAGACATGACACTGTTGCGCAGCAATCATCCGTCGAAGGAACAAATGCCATGTCAGCTGACAGTTGACCGTGTTGGCCATGAGGAGGAGGATTCTAAGTCAAGATGATGTCGACGCCAAGGACCTTGGGAATCATGTCAGCCGCAATTCACTGGAGTACACACAACACAAATTGTTGACAAATTAGGTGTCTCGGGTGACGTCCACTGGCCGGCTCCGGCATCTCATTGCTGACAGGTACTTACCTAGGTATATATGGATTTTATATTTCATATCTACCGTGATTTAAGGATATCAAAAAGCAATATTTTCCGATAGCCAACTACCAATCTGCATTGACATCCGAAAGGACAAGTTAAAGTTCGATTCTAGCAGATTGATAGCTGCAGCCCTGCGGCAGACACTCTTTGGTGGAAGAAGGGTAAGCATACTTGTAAAAGATATAACAGGAAAATAAAGCAGATAGGGGTTAACAGTCACAAACCACGAATCGTTTTCACACATGACTACACACGTAAGTTACCTCCCTAATAAATCCTACCTGGCTTGGGCGCCGTCTGCGATTTGATGTGCAGCCACAAGAAGAGCATGTGATGCCCACGTTGTGCTAGGATTGGCCAATACCCCGCGTTTGCGCTTCCTCGCACGCAACTACTACCCTATCTCTTTTCGTCGAACCATGGTGATAGTAAGAGCAGTAAAACAGCGATGGTAACGACATGGTTGCTAGGGAACTTCTGCCATATTCCTCAAGGCCTCCAAGTCATGTTGCTATATGGAACTTGGCAAGGTGCGGTAGGACACGACAAGAAAAAGAACCACACACTATGACGACTGAGCGAAGAGACTCGGGTGTCTCACTAAGCAGTTTCTTCACAAGATGCCATCTTCCTGCCGATGCACGAGGGCAATGCGATGACTTTGTGGCAGCGAGGTTCCCAGGCTTGGACATAAGACCTGCCCCTTTTCAGGGCTACTGCTCCTATACGCTGTGCGCAGGGGAGGCTGCCATCGTCCAGTTCCGACCCGTCGAATATTGTATCAATGTTGATATCGTGGGAGAAGCCTGTGCCATATTCGGCACGCTAGTCCCCGAGGTTAAGCCTCTTGGCATCATGACAAACAGCAACAGCAAGCTTCACGTATATTACATGCGACGGTTGACTGGCGTATCGCTCACAGACTTCCGGGCATCCACGTCCACCCGCCATACCGAAGCTGTCAAGGTTCACAGGCGTCAGACCGTGCGCGACTTCGCCCGATTCCACAGCCAGGCATGGAAACATGCGCGAACAAAAGACCAGGTTGAGCCCCAAGGCACCGTGGGCTCGTCGCTGCGATGGCGGTTGGAGATGATGGCATCGTCCTTGCCGGGACGCTTTCAACGGTTGGCGACCCAGCTGCTACCGGACTTGCCGAACATAGAAGGGCTCCCATGGACGCTCAGTCATGGCGACTTCCTACCTTCGAACATATTAGTGGATCAACAGACGGGCGAAACGACTGGCTTGTTGGACTGGGCAGAGGCCGAGTGGTTGCCCTTCGGTGTAGGCATGTACGGGCTTGAGGAGTTGCTCGGCGAGGCCCGGAAAGGTCAGTTCGTCTATTACCCAGAGGCAGATAAACTCAGATCTCTGTTTTGGAACGAGATCAAGACGCAAATACCTGAGTTGCGTGGAGACCGCCATCAGCTGAGAGCCGTGGCGGAAGCACAGCTTTTCGGCGTCTTGCTTTGGTATGCCATCGCGTTTGATGACGGTAAGCTGAATCGGGTCGTGGAAGAGGGCACCGACGATGGGGAGATCCAGCGTCTCGACGCTTTCGTACTCAACTATAAAGCTACACCCAAAGCTGGTGTATCGCGTTTTTCTTTGCCATCTTTCCTGGCATTCCTTCTCCTTTCTCGTAGTTAATGTGGGTTCTTTACAAGGGGATATTCTTAATACTTGGTGTACGATTATAGTATTTTAATACTGGCTGCTTCTTGTTCAAGGCCCATGCCGTCGTGTAAATTCCATCCACAGGGGGGATACAACGACCCGTGTACATTGGCCAAGTAACGTGCGATGCGGCTGAGCGGCAACAGTCGGAGTCTTCTTCGGTGCAAACAGCAGACTAGCTTAACAGTCGTCAACACGACTGTGCACCACAATCATGAGAATCGACCCCCATTAGAAACCTCGACATCTGTCCTACGCCCGACTAGTAACTCTGTTCCCAAAGAAGAAACAAACAGCTCTCCTGGCGTGGTGCCAACTAGGCCAAGACCAGAGCCAAGATGTTGAAGTTCGGCGAGCGACGCCGGCGATGGTCCAAAGAAGCTGGCCACCGCCGGAGCCCAGTGTTGTTCTTAACCCAAAAGGGGCTATGATCCACGTTAGGACCGTTAGCCAGGAACAATACCTCGTATCCACCAGCCGAAGTGTTAGTTAACCAACCTGCCAACCGTTCCTTACCCCTCTATGGCGGAGCCGATCTGGGGTTGGAGATGGATACTTGAGTATTTTTCCTTGTGATAATGGCCATGCCTAACATTCAAAGTCAGTTCCGCCAAACAGCTCAGTCGCAGAAGGGTACAAGTATCACGGGAGAGGTAGGAAGAGGCAGACACAGTCAATCAGTCCATAGGTACAATCTCCATCGCAGTCTTAGCTATACTCCTGTTCCTGTGGGGGAATTTGCATCAGCTCAGCAAGTTGGAGTTCCAATGGCTCTATTGCAAAAGCCAGGTACATGAGTCAGACAGTGCATAACTCTATAGTAGCATCGATTGACTGTCATCCCCGGAATAGACTAATATAAGCTAGTAACTAGAAGGGAAGATTCTGGGGTGTACAGTAGGTGGATTGAAACAAGAAACCGGATATCGGAACTAGAGTTTAGGTTCGGTTCAGGGTAGTATTACTAGTAAATACTGTAAGCATCACTGAGTGTTCTTTCCAAGGTCACAAATCGCGTCATTACTATTGATGGGCAAGGGTCGATGCTGTACGATGAGATAATCGTGCGATTCGGTAAGTACTGTAGGCAACAGCCCATGAAGAGGATATGATATACATACATCACATATTGACATCAATACATACTGTCAGCAATATTGATTTTGCATGTACATAATTGATTGTGCCTGCAGTCTGCAAGTGTAGGTGCTCTCTACTTAGGTTGAGTACCTAATGTGTGAAAGAGCCCCTCACTGGTCACTGTCCACCATCATCCCACTTCCCCGCCTCTGTAGATCGATCCTCCTTCTGACTTGCCCACCGTGACCTGACATCTTACAATCGCAACGTCCTGGTTGCCCAGCTCACAGCTGCGGGCATCTTTGCTATTGCCCAACAGCCCTACCACCCATTGTTTTCTTCTGGTTTTTCCGCTGATGGTACTAGGTTGACGCTACGCTGAGCTGACCTATAGTACAGGATGATTCAGCTGCTGTGTAAGTGTCGATGAGAATCCCATGCAGCCAACCACCCGACTTCCCACCATTCACAGAGTCTGTGGATATATGAAGTTTACGAGCTTACCCCAGCCCGCAGGTGTTGATCCCTGGGGTCTTCTACCTATGGAATCCGTCCTGGAAGCAAGCAAGCCCAACAGTCCATCTCCTGCCTGCCTGGCACTGGCACTGCCCGTAAGCAGTCAGTACCTCACCAAACCAACACCAAAAAGACGGTGGGCAGTTGTCTCCTGCGCCGAAGCCACAAATCAGGTTTTACCTGATACATCACATCCTTGGTATGCAGGTCTGAGTGGCCTGGATGGACGCGTTCCTGTGCGACTAGGCTAGGCGACCATCATCTCCTCAAACCACCGAAATCTACGAGGTTTTTGCAATTTATTCCACCCACACCCGCAGCTTCTTCTTTTTTGGTTTTTTTGCTCCGCACGTCATGCATATCTTCCCGGCCGGCCTAGCAGACTAGTTGCCCGGACACGAGCTGGATGGTGTGTATGGCTATGGCTTTGGGCATGGGCATGGGCATGGGTATGTCCCCTGTTTCTCTGTATTCTTCTGCCCGGCTGCTTTTGCTCCTTCTGTCTCTCCCCCGGCACGAGTTTGCACATCTCAGAAATCGAGATTCTTGATTCTGTCGAGTCTTAACCGGGGGACTAGTATGAATTCAGATGACAAACAACAACTGTTGCTTGAACGACACCAAAGGCTACAAGGCAGCAGACCATCAACGGTTGTGGCTGTTGTCGATGCAACAACCTCTCGTGCGTTTGCTAGCGAGTCCCGTTCTGTATACCTCTCGTCCCCCAAGGACAAATATAGACAAGCCTGGTCCTATTTCGGCCCAAGAATCGCGATACAGTACGGCCGGTGCTCTACTCTAATGCAACCAAGCCTGGTCGTACTATTCCAACCGCTTCGAGATCCATCAGCCTTGTATACAACGTCATGATTCGATTGTGGGATGCAGTGGCAGATGATCCTTGTCGCGGTTGTCGCTTGGTCGCCAGCACCTCCCTGCTCTAGCTGGTCTTGGCTTGCATAACCGATAGGCCAGGGCCGTAGCCAAGGGTATACTGTATACCGCATAGGCGCCAACAGCTCCCAACCCTTCTCATTTTCCGACACGTTGTTTGGTAAACATGCCACCAACTGGCGAGCCCGTCCACAACTCCACGCCCCAAGTAGAGAGCTCGCAGATCCAGGACATCGTCCCTCCTCACAAGGCGGCCAGCCCACCATCAGCTGCAGCTTTCCTCTGCCTCGACTTTTCCGTTGAGGGCACCCTGGTCGATGATAGTCATATCCTCCCTGCAGTCGTCTAATAGTCCACTCCAGTAGTCACTCCGGTTCTCGTATTATATCCCTCCATTGGGGGCTATTCGCTAATTCTCGATGAATTATTCCAACCAGCCATGCCGGTCAACCGGTTCTGAGGCAAACACAGGAAAAAATTCGGGATATGACAAGATGTCATCGAGCTTTGTCTTGTACGACGGCCGTAGTGCTCACTGCATGCATGTGGGATGGAGATATAAGGTCCCTGCCATCTCCTTTTTCTTTTCATGAGCACCAAGATCCAACCATCAAGTCAATATATCTCCCAGCCAACTTATTATTACGGCTCTTGTCGTGTCGAGTAGCTCGTTCGTTAAGGTTACTTAAACCCTCGTTTACTCACACGAGTCAAGTGTCTACCCACAAGAAACAGTCCCGATCAACTCTCGCTAACCGTTATCACTTCGATCTATCATCCACCCAAGTTCACCCTAATTCAGAATGAAGGTCTTTATTACTTTGTTGGCCCTGACTGCCACTGTTTTGGCAGGAAAGGAGCACGATGGTGGCTACAAGCCAAGTAGCGTCTACGTGACCTCAACTGAATATGAGACCACAACGATATGCCCCATCACCGAGACATACACCCAGTCAGGCTCTACCTACGAGGTCACCAAGCACACGACTTCGACTATCACCGTCACCTCATGCGCTGGTGGAGACTGTGGAGGAGGTGCTGTCACAAAGACGCTACCAGATACCACCGTTGGCAGTATGTATACCTTACATTCAATTAACCCCATTTCACACAACGATCTTGGGTGGTTCGCTAACCTCAACATCGTAGCAACAACTGCCGTTGAAGTCACTTACACCACAACATGCCCTGTTACGGAGACCGTTACAGCGCCCGGACATACATACACTACCGTGTATAGTAAGTATCATGCCCTATCATGTTCTCCACGAATCTATACTAACGCACTGCTCTTAGCCACGACTAGCGTCGCTGTCACCAACGTTGAGACTATCATTTACGCAACTGTCACTGGCCCTGCCGTGACCAAGACAGCCGCGACTGAGGTGTATACTACCTTGACATCGCTCTGCCCGGTGACGGAGACAAAGACCATTGAGGGTGCTACTCAGGTCGTCGTCTGGACCTCGACCTCGACCATCAAGACAGTCGTCCCCGTCACGGCCACCGCCTATGAGTCGTACACGGTGACTGAGCACAAGGCCACTGAAGTCTTTACCACCGAGATCTGCCCCGAGACCACCTACACTACCATCTCCTCGGGCCACACTGTTTACATCACGTCGACGGGCACCCAGGTCGTTACCTCAACCAAGGAATACGTCGTTACAGAGACGATCCCCGTGACTGCCACCAAGGAGGTTGACGTCACTAAGGTGACTGAAGTGTCGACGGCCAAGGTTGAGACGGTTTACCCGACCGTCTACATCACCCACAGCGACACCACCATCGTGACCTCGCTCAAGCCCTACCCCACCACCGTCAGCGCCCCGATCACCAAGTCGATTGGCACCACTGTCGCCAACACCCCATCCCCACCTCCCGCCTCCACCAGCGCGAGCGCCCCCGTTACCGTCCCAGCGGCTCCGGCCCCCCGTGCCACCCACGCCGCCGGTGCCGTGCTTGTTGGTGTTGCTGGCTTCTTCGCCATGCTTTAAAGCAAAAGCTAAAGACACAAAATTGCAACTTTGCATCTTTCTTGGGCGATCGAACTTTTCTTTTCGGGGAAAGATTTATAATGACATCATGACCATGAGCAACGGCTGCGATACACATGAGGCGCTACGGGCATGGACAGACACGCTCCTTTTTGGGTACCTATTTGACACACTGCATACTCTCCTGTCGGAATGATGGTGGGTTAAAGCATTTTGGGGCGGGGAATATCGTTATTCGGATGAGACATGATTTTGGTCTCTTCTCCTTTGGGGCTATCACGAGGAGCTGGGCGGTATTATTCTTGATAATAATGCTATGGAGCAGGGAGATATAACTAATCACCAACACTAGTCGTAGTTCTTAGATACTAATTCTTGTATATAGACTTTAGCGCCCAAACCTGAAAAGGGGTAGGCTGCTGCAAAAGCATTAATACCAACATTTTCACTTCTAAATAATTCTCATATTATAACTCGCGCTATTGACGCCGGTTCTTTCTTGTTCCCCTGTATATTGCCGGGTAAAATCCCAAGTTTGGAGAGCGATATATCAATTTCCGGATTCGATTTTCAGTCTGACTGACGTAACGCCGCTCGTAACCTGGTCAGCTGGGTAACACAAAACGCCCCATAACAAGCAGCATCGAGTCATCAAGTCATCCTACTTGCCTTTTGTTTTGCCTCGTAGCAAAAGCTCCTTGCTGCCAGAGTCCATGTTATGATCCAAAGTCTCAGGCCATGGGAGCGCAGTGTATGCAAGTGAGCAATATACGGGAGCCTATCGTCGAAGCCGGTTATATGAAAATAGCCCAGCCACCTTGTCACCGTATTGCTGGCTGTCTACCATTCCTGTTACCCACTGCAGTCAGCTTGCATATGCAAAGCCGCAGTGCAAGCCCGCCTCCCCAGGTGCCAAGTGCCAGGTCGACTCCAGCCTTCTTCTTCTTCTTCGCCCCCCTTGCCTGCCACTTACCTCTTCTTTCCCCTCCCCACCACCCCGGCACACAGAGGTGGGAGGGAGCAAGGAGGGGTGAAAGTTGGTGTGGTCGTTATACGCAAGGTGTTTTCCGCAGCTCGAAGCTAGCGTACGCCAAGCTCCGGCAATGAACGGCATTGGAAAGGGATCTAACCAGCTTCAATGGTGGTGTTGGTTGTTGCCTTACGCGCCACATGCACACATAGGTCACGAAACAACAAGATGGACAGCACGTCCCGTCCGTGTATGTGTGCATGTTACATATCCCATGCTCTTACTTTCTCTTGTCTACGTGCGTCCTCAGTACGGCTCTTACATGTGTAACGTCGGACCTTTTGCTTTGTGGAGCAGGTTCGAGCGAAGAGCAGAGCGAGCAGTCACGACAGGCTTGACGTTTCAACCCTAGGAAAATCAAGAAAATGATGTATACATAAGCTTGCCCGAATACCTACTTACTTGACTATCTGTCACTCGGGCTGAAAGCATTCATATAGGCAACAAAGTCAGAGAAGGAAACGCCGCGGGTAGGCGAACCTGTCTATCGGAATCCTAAGAAAATCACAATCGCAGATCTGTAACGATCCGTCCATACACGGAATGTGGCTAGCCTGCGTGATCCAGTAACTCCCCTATATCCCGGTTGCAGCTGTCTCTACTTTTCTTCTTTTTCGTTTTGCATCTCAGCCTACCCGACCAAGTACTAGAATTAGGGGGACGCCAGCCAGATCTCGAGTGCGGCTACTTACCGGACCTCCATCCACGTGGCCAGGACAGCAAGCCGGAGCAGCGCAATCACCAGAAACTCTGCAGCAAGCCGACCGCACAGTCTAAATATGAGCAATGTGTTATGCGAAGTGCCATGTGTATATGCATCTTTGCTTTCCTTTTGTGACGCGCATGTAAACTCATACGCTAGATAGTAAACAAGGAGCAGATAGTCCCTTGCGGGATAGAATTGATGGAACAATAGGGTCCACCGGACTCCGATATATGCAGTATTCCTCATCTCATGATGGTGTACCTCTATCCACACTCTTTTCCATCTCGAGCCCCATCTAAGTATTTGGTAGACGGACGGCAAGAAAGAAAGAAACTAATCTCCTCCAAAAAAAGAACTCCACATGCAATCGTACATGTTGCGTGAAAGATAAGTCTCATCGGTCGTTTCACTAATGAGCCCCTGGGTATACCACAAAAGACTCCTCCCTCCAAATCTGCCATGCCAAGTTAAAAGAAATCCATCATACCGCCCATCGAATCGACGCCCATTGATGAATCCACAAGCCGTCCTACCAAAGCCTGCAGTAACCAGTCACCTTTTGGCCGCGGGAGTCCTAGTCGCTCATGGCTTGGAGGGCCTGGTTTAGCGGCAAGACTCTCAAACTACGACCTCTTCTCAATCCAGGTCGTGTCGGAGGGGGCATGAGCGTCGGGCTGTCAGCGTCTTGCCATCTGCGGAAGACACTCTTCATGTCGCGTGGGATGCCTTCCAGGACTACCGTGGAGATAGGCACGAACGGGCGGTCCTCCATTCCGGCGGCGAGGATGCCGTACTCTTGAGCAAAGTCAAGGGCATTGTGGAACGACGCATACTGCGACTGCGCACGCTTGCCCACGATGATGTAAAGCTCGAAGAACGCATCCAGTACGTAGACGCTCGTAGGCTGCAAGTCGGACTGCGAGAAGGGACAGACTTCGACAATCTGGTAGCACGACGTTAGTGACCGCAAAGAAAATTCGTGCTTCGCATAAGCAACCGCGTGGCGACAAGGTAAAGCGAAGGGAGGGGGGTAATGGGCAAACACCCAGTTATTATTGTTGCATGGGTAGGGCATGTACGCCATGTAGTGTAACTTACCTGTTGCTTGGAAGCTGCATCGCTCATGAAGAGCCTGCTGCAGTACTTCTCGTAGTTTGGCTTGAGACGCCAGTGGTCTGCGGATCCGGCCTTGGCGGCGGTGCCGGCCTCGAATAGGGCCCAGAAGTTATCAGGCTCGTGTCCGTCTTCGATCTCTTCCAACTCCCCCGACAGAGCATACTCCATACCCACAAGGCGTGCACAGCTGAGCTCATCAACACCACTGCCCTTGCCCTTCCACAAATAGCAACGGCCGGAAGTGGTGATAAGGTAGGGGAACCCGGAGCACAAAGACACAGGCAAAAAGTCGACTTCGTCGAAGACGATCTGGCCCATGTATCGCCGGCCACAGAGTATCCGAGGGGCAAGCGAGTCGTACTTCATGCTAGAACCGCGCTGCGTAATCACAATCCCGCCTAGAGCAGCTAGAAACTCAGGCGTCTCTTTTCCTTGCCTGAACTTGATAAGATTGCCACCCAGGCTTCTCGCCTCACGCGAAACGAAGATTGAGGCGTCTTCCATGATAGGGCCCGGAACCTCACAACCCGCCCAGAAGTATACTTCAGATGTCTTTCTCCCGCTTTCGTTATTGAAAGTATGAGAACAAAGGTACATCTCACCCTCGAACAGATGCCTCTCCTCGCCGACTCGTACGGGCACTTTCTTGCCGTCGGCAGAAAGGAGGAATAACTGTGTATCCAATGTCCTGATCTGTGGTGCCAGGGTGCTAGGTCTGTTCATAAGCAATTCCGCAGCGTCTGCGCGGTAATCTCGCTTTGGTCGCTGAGTCCCGAAGAAGTCGGTCAGAGCACTCGAGGTCTCCATGGCGTGTTTTGAAGGCGACCTCATGGGAGACCCTGAGGGCGGAGGCGAGGTTACTTGTGGGTTGGGGAGCGGTCTAGATGAGCCTCGGGACTCGACATCAAGATCGAGAGGGGGCGGTACGGCTTTGGAAGCTCTTGTGTCCTGTTTTGAGGGGGAGGTTGGCAGAGGCCGAGCACCAAACATGCCTCTGGTCGGCTCAGGCTCGAACCGTTTCTCTGGCTCGGCTGGCTGTACTCTGTTTGGGGACGGTATAGGCTGGGGAAGTGGTCTGCTAGGGCTTGCCAGCGGTGGGGACTTGAGCTCTGGGCTCGAAGGTTTGCTGAACAACGGCTTGGGGGCATTTTCCACTTCTGGCGATTTGAAGGCTTCTCGTTGAGGCGACTTGTCCGCATCCTGCTTTGACTCGTCGAGGAAACGCGACATACGCTTGACATTCAGTTTTCGTGGGGAAGATGGCTGCGACACGCTTTCGCTTTCATCAGGTCGCTTTGTCGGCGAAGGGCTCCTGGGGGCCGAAAACGCAGCAACCTGCTCCTTGATTGATTTGCGACGTTGCATATAGCCGGATGGCCTGGCTGAACCATCCATGGGAGATTTGACATCAGGCTTAGGGCTCATGCTCATAATGGGCGACCTCTCCTTTTCAAGCTCTCGGGCCGAAGTGCTTTCAAACTGGGGCGTAGAGGGTTTCTGGGTTTCTGCCGCCTCCGGAATCGGCTGCTGGGCAGCAGCGGGTGCAGAAACTGTTGAGGGTGCCTTTCTTCTTGGTCCACGGGCACGGCCTTTCGTCATATGTGTAAGCTTCGGGCCCGAAATACCCTCGCCATTATCGGTGGCTAAAGGACTGCTCTGGGAGCCCGAGCCCCCATTGTTTGAGTTACCAGATGCCATTGGGGGAGGTCCACGAGCGAGTAGCCCTGCCAGTGCTGGATTGAAGCGGTTGGCCAGGCCTCCTCCGATTTTGCCTTGAAGTCGGCCAGGTGCACTGGTTTCCTTTTGAAACGTGGGTGCAGTAGTTGCATCATCCACAGTTCGGGCCGAGGTTGCTGCTGGCTTTGGAGATTCCTGGTCTGCCTCAAGACCAGCTCGACTTGACTTTCTCGAAAGGGGATCTGGTACTGAACTAGACTTTTCTAGGCCAATCCGACTCGCCCTTCTAGCGAGGAGGTCTGGTATTGAAACAGACTTTTCCCGGTCCGCTGCTCCAGAGGAAGACGACTTGATAGATTTGGAACGCGCCAGCTCCAAGCTCTTTGCTAGACCTTCAGGGATTGGATGCTCGCTGGCATTGCTCATGTTGCGGGATATCCCTCGGCCCTGGGCCTGTGTTTGCTGGAATTCCTTCTTCTTCGTCAATATCGCCTCCTTGAACTCATCCACGCGTTCGGTCTTCTTGGGGCCGCCCGTCACGTTCAAAGCGGCTTTGCCCCTCGTAATGTTGCTCTTGAGCTCATCTGGAGCCACGTAATTGTGTGTGGTTGCCTTGCGCAAATGTCCAAAAACGTTCTTGAATTCGGGGTTCCCAGAGGCATCGAAAGAACCACCAGCTGCTTGTCTTGGCTTGAGACTTGCCCGGAAGTCCCTCGTCGGCAGCGTGTCAGACCTTGGCTTGTTGACTGGTACCGGCGGGCTTTTGGGCTTGGGAGCGGTGAATGCTTCGGCCTCGGTGCTTCCCTCCCCGGCAGTTGTGGTTGAGTTGGTTGGATTGTGGCGAATACTGCCATTGCCCCCGGTTCGTTGGCTTACAAGCATAGGCGTACCTCCACCAGTACGATGACTGACGACCGTGGGGGTCGTGGGTTTAGCTGCGATGCCTGGGGCGAAGGACCTCGAAAGTCCACCAATGCTGACTTCATGTTTGTGGGACACAGTATTTGACCTGGTAACCTCGGGTTGTGAGTTTGTTGCTTTTTGGGCCTTCGCCTTTGCAATCTCCGCCATCCATGCTGGCTGATTGGAGGGCGCCGATGTCAATTTGGGTTTTGGCGACTCTGGCTTGTTTAGGGCAGACTCAAGCCAACTGGCTTTCGTGGGACTCCATCTCCTTGGATCCGAAGATTTAGACGGTGTCTCCGGTGGGGTTTTCTCTGGGTTTGATTCCAAAGGCTCAGGGGAGGCTTTGGTGTTCAGTTTGAGTGAATTGGTAACCTTTGACGAGATAGGCTCTTCTTCCGCAACCTCCTCTCTACCATAGCTGGAAGTTGGCCGCGAGCGAGAACTCGGGCGCGAATACGTGTCTGTCGATGATTCTCGCATCATGCTTTTCGGCCGCGCTCTAGGTGTTGTTTGGTCTGGTCCAGTTCGGTTTGACACGACTGAATCAGCACGTTGCAATCCTGTTGTTGACTGTACGCTCCACCTCTTACTTATGCTGTCATTGCGTTTCATCATGGCGCTCTGTACGAATCCACCCATTCCCTTGGTTGGTGAGACTGGCCTATCGGAACGTGTTGGCGAGCCTCGTCCCAACGGGGGAGACATGAGCGACTCTCTCTCCTGGTTTTCTCCGGCTTCTGCCACATCTTCACCACCGGGTGGGGTCAGTTTCTGCGGGGCTGCCAGCGGGAGTGGTGAGTCGCTGCCACGACGCAAGTCGAGTGACTCTGGGCGCGAGCTCCTAACATCTGAGATGACCTCATTGGATATGCCCCGAGACATGCCAGGCAGCTGAGTACGTGGCGAAGTCATATCCGTTCGTTCGTCGTCTTCCACTTGATTTTTTCGGTATGCCCCCGAGCTGCTACCCCGGTCGGCTGTCTGGCGAAACCACGCAGGATCCTTGGATGACAACGACTGAGCTATCTGATCTCGTGACATGTCCTCCGAGTCTTGTAGTGCGTCGTTCAGGCTAGTAGACGACCTGGCAGCATTCTCGGCTGCAACCACGGAGAGAGGCCGACTCTGCGGCCTATTCGAAGCCTGTGATTGGGGCCGTCGTTGTTGCCAGCTCAAGCCCCTAACGGTAGAGCTCCGTGTTGGGGACCCGTTGCCAGCTGGCTGCTTGTTGTCACCATCGAACGGGGACTCGTTCTCCTTGGAGGGAGAGGTGGAAAAGGAACCCCGCGCAAACATGGAGTCTAATGAAGGCAGATCCCTTGGCGATTGAGGACTTCCAGGTGGCTCTAGGACTGGGGAGGAATCGAGATGCAGGCGTTCAGAGCCCTGTGTCGCGGTGCGCTGTGTCGATGGTGGCGGGGTGTTGGCGGGGGAAGATTTCTGAGGTGAGATGGACCTGGCTCGTTCTGAGGAAAACAAAGGACTTGTTAGCAACTACACCACGACGCTCTGGGTAGATGGAAGCTCCAGTGCCCACAGGAAAGTACCGTTCGTTTGGGGGATGTCTCAATCGGAAGCCGAAGCGGAAATTAGGCGCAGCGAAGCTCCACGACGCGAGCCCCGAGCAAACGAAAAAAGAGGCTCTCTTATTACGGTAGGGTAGGTTGGAGCGGGACAATGACATACCTGCGCGGCGAGCTTGCCTTTCCTTGCGGTCTTGCAGTATTTTCTCTTCCAATTCACGGGATCGGGCTTCGTCCTCTTCGGCATGCCTATCTCCCAGCTCTCGGACTTGGGAAAGGAACTTCGATACGTCTTCCGACATGGCTCTAATAACAGAACAACAGCAAGGTCGTCACGGGCATATGATGGAGCTGGAGCTCGGCAAAAAAACAACTCTCCTATGTACGTGACCAAAACAACTTAAGCGGTTAGTTCGTGGGGGGGCCACAGTCTGCCCACCTGGGAGGGAATAGCAGACAAGGAAATGGTTGCTACAAGGTTGTGTGACTAGCAGTGGTAACAGCAGATGGGGCGCACGTTGGCGGGCTGGCCGGCGCAGAGCTAGTTTGGTGGGAGAGAGGCTTGAGGCTTGAGGCTGCTTGCTATGGTGCAGTCTCCTCCAACTCTTTTTTGCGAGGGGAGTTGTTGGTAATTGCTGTTATATACGGTGTCGTGTGTTGTGTTGTTTGGTGTTGTTTTCGCTAAGGTTTAGGTGGGTTTCCACTTGCACTGTCTTGTACCGCCATTGATGCTTATATCGAATCAGGCCCGGAATTGTGGAGAGTGGGTTGTCGTCCCCTCTCTATTCCCCCCCTCGTCCTCGTCCGCCCCTCGTATGTACCTGGATCTCGACTCGTCAATTTGATCGTTTTGGTCTGGCTGGACATGGACAATGTTTCTTCGGCAATATGCAGCTCTATTTTGATTTTTTTTAAAAGCTCGCCCCCCTTGATGGACGGCATGCGGCATAATATTATGGTCCTCATTCACCCCTGGCACCTGGTTGGCCGCTTCATTACTGGCAACTTCCAAGTTTTGGTGCATTAAAGCTAGATATTATTATTCATCCTCTACATGCAACGTGCATTTCTGTAACCTCAATGGCATGCGGCGACGATTCGGAAAGCGATACAAGGAAAAAGTCTGACATCCCTGTCTTTTGTGTTGCCCTGCTCGCTCGTGGGTTTTTGTTTTGTTTTGGCCGCTTGTTTTGATTTCCAAATGGCTTGTGCTCCCTCCCTAAGGTCTGGTCTATGCTTGAGCCACACATGCAAGTTTACCTACATGTACTTACCCAACTTTGTATATCTTGAAACCACTCGACTTGTCATCAATGTTCATTGGTCGGTAATCATCACCCTGATGCAGATATGACAGATCAGGACTTCAGCGGATATCTTCAAGGGAACTATACCGAAGACTGTGTCCCTTCATCAAGCAAATAGCTATTTTGACAATCCAGTTGCACACCACAAATGAATCGGAACAGAATAACCTCATGAAGACGATCGGTGATATTAGTGGCACTGGGCATCATTTCACATGATCCATATTTCGGGCCCGTCCGGACTCGGGTCGCACTTGTAGCTACCTGACCTGACCTGACATGCGTCGTCATGTTGCTGCCGCACAGGTTGCTGGGCACGAACGATTGAACAGAGGCAGCACCGCACCACAAGGGTGTGTAAGAAGGTTGTGTCGTGATCGCTTCAATACAAGAACAACCTCGCTTTAGCATCCTTCACGACCCAGGCCAGCCCCTCGTTCAGATTGACACCTGTCATGGCGCTGCACCGCAAAATCTGCCACTGGTGCGTCCGGATGGCATTCAATTGCAAACCCTCGAGGATCTCATTGTCGTCCATGCACCCTTGCACATCAGTCTTGTTGGCAAAGATTAATAGGCATGCTCCCGCCAGCCGCTGCAGCCTCGCCGTCAGTCAATTTGTTTCCGCTTCTCCAGAAAAGAGCAACGCTTTCGAAAGGGGTAGGCCTACCTCTTCTTGGAGTAGTCCGTGGAGCTCTTCTCGGCAGTCCTGGATACGAAGCCGGTCGGTAGCATCAACGACCCATATCAAAGCGTCGGTCTTCTCAAAATAGTTTCTCCAGTATGACCGCAGTGTTTTCTGACCGCCGACATCCCCTTAACCGGTGTAAGCCCCCAAACTACACACCGTATCCCCCGACTTACATATGTTGAGTTTGTACCTGCATTTGCGTCAGTAACTTGGCTGCCGAGCTAGGGACCAGAACCTGGTATTGCATACCCTTCATATTCAATTGTCTTGATGATGAAGCCCAATGTCGGGCTCACTGTGTTGACGTCCTCGTTCATGATTCTCTTGACGATGGTTGTCTTTCCGGCATTGTCCAGACCCCTGTTTGCATTAGTTCTCGGTCTAGGTTGGAGGAGCCGGGCCACCGTACAGCATTAGGATTCTCATTTCCTTGTCCTTGAGCCGGGCCTTGCGGAGAATTGACAACATCCTGCCGGGTTTTCGGGGGCGAGATTCGGAAGCTGGGTGCAGGCTTGCAACTGTAAGATGTGCCACTGATGCTCATCCGGCTGCGAGTTTGGTCGGGGGACAGGGAACAAAGCGGGCTACTACTACTGCCTGCAAACCTCCGTGCAAACCTCCGCTTCTCTGCTCCATCCAAATGCATACCGACTTGTACTAGCAAATACCAAATCTCATTCAATCCCCATTCACGTGATATCATTAACTACATGCCTTTCCGATATCAAACAACAGTCAGTTCGATATATCTCACTCGCAAACATCTATATTAATATGACTCTGAAATTCATTCAGGCACAGTCCCTTATTCAGTTTCGCAAGCATGCGGAAAGAAATCTGCCATTGTGCTTGTGCGGGTCTGGCTAAGTAAGTACTTACATGTACGTTGTGTTATATCGACAAGCTTAAGGCATGGCTGCCGGCGCAAACGGCGACAACATGCTTTGCAACGTCGAATACTGTAACCATTTTATGCCGAACAAGATAGGTAGTTACCAGAAAAAACACCAGTCGCTACATCAGTACACATGTAGCCCGAGTGGTGGTAAGGTAAGGCCATAGTCTACCTACAGTGCAGTTCTCTTTAACCCCCGGGCCCGTTTTAAAGGATTGTAGCTTCCACACGAGCGAGAACAACTACCAGTTCACTACAAGAGAGCGGCAAGGAAACTGCAAGCTTCTTTTTCGTATTGAATGTTATGTTTTCCAGGGTTCTTTGACTGGAAGGCACATACATCAACCTCCATCACCTTCCTGCCTGCTGACCTTCTCTTCTCATATACTCGATATCCCTGGGGCAGTTTTCCCCTTCCCAGTGCCATACGCATGTACGCATGTACGCATCTCACCTTGGTGCACCCATCGCAAGCAACGATCTGTTGACAATTGATATTCCCTCACCCCCGCTCGCCCCTTTCGGCAGGTGTACTTTTCTTTCACAGGGACTTCATTTCCACAATTCGTTCCTTGTGTACCTACATGTGCCTACATAACACAAGTTCGCATCTGTCATTCGTGGACTACTTCCTTCCTCGGCCTCCGTCTACCACGAGCCAGCTCCGCCAAATCCAAGCAGGCACGGGGCAAATCCTGTCAACCACCCCAACTCAGGTAAGTTTTATCATTTTCTCTTTGCCTTCCTCCCTGTTTTCTATCATTGTTTTCATGTTTGTTTGCCCCTGCTCTTTCGAAAAGCCTGGGCATGTAGTCATTTAGCCCGAGAAGGTGACTGACTGACTTGTGACCCCCAGTCTCGAACAGGTTGGACCGCAAGCAAAACAGGAACGTGTTCTCTTCAAATCCAGTGAAAAAAGGCTTCCAGGCAAAAAGGTAGGTGGACTTTTCATATTGAAAACACATGCATTGGTTGTCGAGATCCCGTACTCCTTTCGTCCCGTATCATCTTCAACGCTACTCCGTTTGCATTCACCTGTTTCAATATCCATTCTTCTCCATATCACCATCATCCTGAATTATTTGTGGTGTGGATTCACATCTCTCCACAACTTTCTTTCACATTGATTTCTACTTTCCTTACTTTGTACTTCCAGCATATGCATTGTGTTGATTTGATTCTCAGTTGAGCATGGCAGCCTCGCAGCAACGGAGCGTTTGGGTTGATCACTGGGGAGTTCATCAAGGTGACTCGGAGATTCATGAAGAGACGAACCCCATAGTCCCTGCACCGGATATCGAGAACTGCTCAGTTCCCCGATATAGAGGAGTGGCCTCGCCTCGAGGTGGATCCGGTGTAATGAACGAGGATACATTGTCTTCTACGCAGCCTAGCGAGCGAACAGAGGGTATCCGAGCCGAAGCATGCCACCCTATGCCCATAACAAACGGTGGCAACGAGACTCGTGGCATTGGGTACTCCGGTACGTCAAGAAATGGTCAGTACGCAATGAAGGCTCCCGTTACACACAGACCGGGAAACCAGCTTCGAGACAGCCGCTGGGCTCCCCCCCAGGCCAAAGAACAGGGAATCTGGCGAGATCCCCCGAAGCAATTTGTGAAGGCGAAAGACACCAGTCCCTTGAGTACGGCTCCTAGCAACATGTCTGAGCATTCTAAAGAGAATCGATATCTGCCTCCGCATCTGCGCCGAGTTTTAACTCAGGGCCAACAAGCAACACTCAAACCTGAGCCGCAACAGCAGCTTGATGTTGCACCGGCAGGCATATCTGAGCATTCTAAAGAGAATGGATATCTACCTCCGCATCTGCGCCGAGTTTCAACCCAGGACCAACAAGCAACACCCAAACCTGAGCCGCAACAGGGGCTTGGTGTTGCACCGGCAGGACATGTTCAACACGATTTCCATGAAAGCGACCCTTGGGGTAAGTTGCCCACAGGGCTTGCGCCTGTTGACATTTCCGGCCCTGCACATAGAGACGCTGCCGAGTTCTCAGTTGTCACGAACACCACTGTACCAGCAGAGCAGGATGGCAAGGTCTCTAACCACAATCACATGCTAGAAGCATCCCTCGCTATCTATGGAGTTGACCCTCCGAAGGCCGACTCTGACCATGATCCTCGCGGTGAAGTTCCAGTCCAGACCTGGACAGAGCAGGACTGGAACGTGACACGCCGCCCGAAGAACAAGAAGAAGTCGTTCGAGAGCGAGTCGATCAGTCGTGGCAGTGACGGCAGTGGCACCACAAGCGTGCACCAGTGGGCGCCTACGAGTGGCATCACTGCGTGGATTGGAAGTTGGATATCAAAGTTACCCGACTTCGTCGAAGCCGCCGTCTGCCAAAATCGGGCTACTCTCTATGAGAATTGCGACGTGAATTGCGAGAACGGCGAACTGCTTCCTCCGGTCGAGCAACCTCGAATTAAGATGAGTAAGTCGATCCCGTAGATTTGATACAGACCGTACTCTAACATTGCTCAGATCCAAACGACGAGACCATGTCGATCAAGAAGCGATTGAACTCCACCTCACAAAAGCATATGGCTCGCGACTGCAAGATACGAGAGAAAAGAGAGTTTTTCCGCAAGCAGCAAGAGGTTGCCAATAAAGCACGCCTTGCGCCCGCACAGATCACCGAAGAGACAGAACCGGCTATGACCCGGACCAATCCATTCCAGTGCAGAGCCGAATGCCACATCCGCCCTGCAGAGCGCGGAGACATGGTTACCGTTGCCGAACTCTACAACCAAGAAGTCGAAAATGGCTGGCGGGCATTGGACCAGGATGTAGTACACCCGCAATCATGGGAGCAAATCCGCAGAGATTGTCACGCCGACAACCTGCCCTTCGTTGTAGCCCTTAGCGGGTATCGCGACCCTGAAATGCCCATCGAGCAAGCCGGCCACCGAGTTATTGGGTTCGCATATCTTGACAATGGGAGCCGTGGCGTCATTGGCTCTGTTCGTACGAATGCGAAATCGTCTGGTAGACTCTATGTCATGGTAGATCCCCAACACAGACATGCGCGGATCGGCACGGCTCTGATTGATGCCGTCTTGCGAGTGGTTTCGCCTCAATATACGCTCAAAGACCAATCGTACCAATGGGTGAACCCCCACGGAGATTCTACCTATTTTGAATGCCGCTCCAACGTTCATTCCGAGAAGCGCCAGTGGTGTGCGATTCTGATGGAGGTCTACGTGCAGAACCTAGGAACTAAGGAGAACACCGCAAAAGGCGAGGAGTACCAAGCCATCTGGAACTGGCTTGAGAGAGATCTTGACATGAATCTCGTCTCACATTCGCCCATTTTCGGACGGGCGGATCACCTTCCGACCTCTCCTCTTCTTGATCGATTGGTCTTCGAGCATCGTTGCAGCCCGGCAAAGATACTGGTCTGATGCTAGGGAATGCGTTGGACCTTGAGATAAACAAGGGGGGGTTGCTTTGTTCCACGACTTTTGCGCCGAGGTGCCAGAAAAGATGTGGCCCGGATGTATGTAATGTATAATGTTCTGTAAAGCTGAGTCCATAGAGTTAGACTGCTCATTTCCCCAGGGGATGGTCCCTTGATACGCAAATAGAATGCGAATGCGACTAGTCATTACTAGAAGAAGTTTATGAGAGCCGCCGTTGTGATCGAATGTCAACTCTATAACACAAGTGATCTAGTAGCAGCTTTTAAATGCATGTCAACATTTCACTCATGGGGTTCGACTATTCCGAGGATACAGAAACTGACCACAGAAGTCGGTGTTGCTTTACGGTATACGCAATATCCCTCAAGATGAATGAATTCGACTCGAGTCACCTGCCGGTTTTCTTAGCAAAAAGCCAGTCAATCTTTCTTCTCATTTAACTGCAGGCAGAATCGACGTCGGCGCAACATTTATAACATAATGATTTGCAACATCTAACGTCAACAGACCCAATAGAGTGACAATTCCGTGTCCTCGGAAATAGCCAATGCCCTGAAGCCAAACGAATGATGTACCCCTGGATGGCGCTATAAACTCCCGCTATATAATGGGAACACAGTGACTACTAATCTTGGGAATTCATGCAGACGGAACTGTCTCTATCGCTATATTCATGGTCGCAAGCAAGTACCGGTGCAGAGGAATTTGTGATCTACTAGGGAGATTTCGTAGTAGACCAGTGCCTGATCCCAAGACATCTTGGGTACCAGCAGAAGGAATTGTAAACAGGCGCAGGTGAACGGCCAGCCGAGGCAATGGACGAGGGGGGAGGACATGGAGAACCAGTTGCCGATGTATGCAAAGGAGTGTCTTGGCACTATCTGAGATCTAGCATGCATCTCATAACGCATATCTGGCATCCATAGCAAGAAATGCTAAGCTCGGTTCCTCACAAGGGTCTTGAATGCCATCAGCGTGGTCTCTATCCTCTTCGACCCCGGCCTGATTGAGCAGTTGTACAATCGACGCCAATGTATGCGTGGCCAGTCACCACTTATCGCGATCTCTCTCGCAAGTACGAGCTTGTCTAGGAACGCAACTGCGCGACATCAACCTCATCATAATACAGCCGAGAATCGTGTGGGCGACTGCTGTTATCACTATGGCGCAGCTGTCTTTTGTCTACAGCCGACAGACATATGCCAAACCAACAGACAGACACACACAACAGCAAAAAAGAACAGATGAACTCAGGCTCTAAGAGGAAGAGGCAATGCCGTCAAAAGAGGCCAAAAAAGAACGACCCAGACGGGATTCGAACCCGCAATCTTCAGAGTGAAGGAGATCGGTTAACCGAAATCTGACGCGATACCATTTCGCCACCAGGCCTTGTCTTTGTTGGATGGTAGAGATGGCGGTTATTTGACAATCTATACCCCGCTTGACATGACTTGAGGAAAATTCACCTTATCTGGTGGGTCCCCCGTATCCAAGTGCTTGGAAGGGCGGGAGCCAGCCGCTGCTGGTTCTTGGATACATGTAATCCAAATAGCAAGGATTTGGCACAAATAGCTCGCTCCAGTGACAATTTCCAATGGCTGATTGAGACATGTGTTGTGGAGAACCACTCCAGATGCATTGCGTGCCGATACACATGGTACTTTCGATGTGGGATGAAGACTGTTATATAGGTTCTGTCCGTATCAAAGTGGTACGAGACCAACTAATGAAATCATTGCCATAATCACTTCCCATTGAACTGATGCTTAGCTTCCGTGTATATTGCGATAACATCATCGAGACAAGATGCTTGCTGGTTCTGTAGAGTCGTACTTGTCAAGCAAGCAAATTGTTTGTGGTGGGTTATATTTGCGTCACAAGGCTCGCAGTCGTTCATACACCTCCAAGGCATCGTACAATTTGGCCTTATTAATAGATACACGCAAAGCCCATCTGATCGATCCTTGTGGCGTGGCAATACATTCTTATCTCTCTTGCTATATCTACACATCGCCTCCGCCTTGCCTCCAGGCCGCCGCCATGGCCAACATGTTGGACAGATCCTGCTTGTCTTCGTCGTCGGCCGGGAAGACGTAGTCGATGCGCTCCTCGTACGTGTCGTCCTCGAGCTTGTGCATCTTCTTGACCCGGCGCGGCATCTGCTTCTGCACCTTCTCGATCTCCTCGTCGGCGCCGTGGACGCGCTCGAAGGCGAGCCACGAGTTGAGCAGGGAGACCCGCTCCTCCTTGAGGTCCTTCTCCTTCATGCTCTTGTGGGCACGCTCGAACACGTTGCGGGCCCTCGCCTTGGCCACCTCCGTCTTGGGCTCGTCCTCCTCCGCCTCCGCGTTGCCGTTCGCCGCATTGTCGTTGGCGTCGGGGACGTTGAGCTCGAAGTGGGCGTAGCTGATCCATACCTTGACGTGCTCCGTCTTCTCGAGCAGTCTCTCGTACAGGTCGCGTGTCCGCTCAAACTCGCCCTCTCCCTCCTCAAAGTCAATGTAAGCCTTCCACACCAACTCGGGCATGTCGAGTGTCTCTTGGTTCGTGGCGAGTTCGTAGATGGCTCTTGCCCGCTCCAAGTCGTCAAGGCTGTGCTCGAGCTTGGCGAAATTGATCCAAGCTTGGGAGTTGGAAGGATTCCACTCAATGTGCTTCTCGTATAATGTACGGCAGCGAACAAACTCGTAGAGCTTCATCTCCAACTCGACATAGCCCTTGAACAGCCTGTCCTTGGGGCACATGCCGAGGGACCGTCCGAGCGTCTTTCGCGCGACTGTGAGCTCGCCCTGACGAATCTCGAAGTGTGCCTTCATGAGCCATATCTTGGCAAAGGTGAACTTCTTGTGTGGTACAACGTCTAAGCAGAGATCATAGATCTGCCGCGCCCGGCCGATATCCTTGGCCTCCATCTCCTCCCATATCGCATAGAAAATCCACAAATAGATATATCGCCGCCAATGGCGTTTTTCTTGTGTCGGGGGAATCTGGGCCACTGCTCGTTCGTAGACGTCTCTCACCCGGGTCGCATCGCCGCCGGCCTCCTCCAAGCGAGCATAGTCGAACCATATGTCGTAGTTTTTGGAGTTCTGTTTGATCTGGTCCTCGTAATGCCTTCGTCGTTTCGAAAGAACAACGTCCTCGACCCCTTCCTGGTCGCCGTATTGCTTCTCAAATGTTGTGTAAGCCTTATGCAGGAGCATGGATCTGGACCGCGGTAGTCGGTCGAGGGCATGCTTGTAGATGGCTCTCGCGCGCTCGTACTCCTTGAGCTTTGCCTCGAACCGCGCCCACGAGATGAAGATCTTTTCGTCCATGAACTCGTCCCCTAGAGCCTCGATGGCGTCGCTGTATACCTGCCGGACCAGATCGCTTGTACCGACCTCCTCTTCGAACTTTGCCCACTTGATCCAGTTCCGCGGCTCGGGGTGGACGAAGGTGAAGCGTGTAAAGATGTCGCGCGCTCGCTGAAACTCACCGTAACGCTTCTCCAACTTGATGTAGGCACTCCAAGCAGCGTCGTCGGGGCGCCATTCCATCCATCGCTCGAAGACCTGTCGCGTGCCGGGAACGTTCCCGAGCATCTCCTCCATGTAGACATACTTGTACCAGAGCTTATCGACCCGAGGCAGGATGGAGATAGAACGGTCCAGGAGGTTGCGTGCGTGGTTGATGTTGCGGCTCTTCATCTCGGCCTCGATGTAGCGGATCCATAGCACGACCGAGGTGGAATCGACATCGAGGGCTCGCTCGAAGACGGAGCGGGCTCGGCGGTACTCCTTTTGTTCCAGTTCCCATTGCGCATACCGCATCCAGTTGTTCATGTTAACCCTGTTGCGACGGACATAGTCTTCGAACTCCTTGCGCTTCCGACCCTGGAATTCGTGCAGCTCCTCCAGATCCTCAAAGCGCTGGGTGGGCGCCTTCACCTGTGTGTCCTGGCGATCTTGAGCTTCGCGAAGCAACTGCTCGGCCGAGATCTGGATAGGCGCGGCGCCCTTGTTCTTGACCCTCGGGGGGCCGCGTGAAGACTCCATGGTGGGCGAGCTCTTCAGTGCGACACGACAATGATGTGATGGCGGTGAGCTAAGTTAATCGACGGAGATCGGTCGCTGCTTTGGAGGATAACTCAGTCCCAAGAGGGCCACCGAGATCTGGCGGTTTGATGCTGCAGTGGTAGGTAGATAGGTGTAGGTTTGGAGTGGATTACTACTACATATGTAGAAGGCTGTCTATCTGGCTGTCTCGCGCGCTATTGTCTTTACAAAAAATAAAGCTTGTTGACAGAGCTGCCTCCTCCAATTAGCGCAACCAAAGCGGATGACATAATACTTAATAATGGGGCTGGAACCATCAATGCCTGCGCGCAACTGTTTAGGTTAACTGCTAAACTGCTATGGAGACTTGGAGGCTACGACTTGGTGTCAATCAAATGTTACTTTGTTCATTATCGTAGCCCTGCAACTCTTCTTCTGCTTCATTTGACCACTCTATTTGATTGTTAACCACCCAGCGACACATCTACGGCATCGAAACAAAACACCATATACGAACAGACGAACCCAACTGCCTCCAAGAACTTGCGCCTGCCTGCCACCACCCAGCGCGCGCTCAGATTGTTGTCAACCAGCACTTCCACCTCGGGAAACCGAGAGACAAAAGGGCACAAAAGTGAGTTGCCTGTGATCATCACTGCTTGATCAACGCAAATCTCATCCGTCAGTGCACAATGTCAACCTTAGCAGACGAGCTCCTCCTGGACTTCGAGGAGTCGGGCTCCGAGGATGGCGACGAGCAGCATGATCTAGGCCTGGAGGGCGAAACCCCAGCCATCAAGGGCGACAATGACGACAACAAAGACAACCGCAACGACGATGGTGACATGGTTCTCGATGGCGACGAGGAGGCCCAAGATGACGGTCAAGATGAGGAAATGGGTGGGATCGATCATCTGGAAGACGAGGACGAAGCCAAGGCCAAGGTCGAAAAGATGCAGCTCGGAAACGTCATGGATGTGCGGAAGGTCTCGACGGTTATGGATCGGCTAGAGCCTCTGCTCAAGGACATCGCCCGCTTCCAGTCGCAACCGCTCGATGCGCAAGTCATCAACGTGGGCAACATCGAGGACAACCCCGAGTATAAGGTCTTGACGGAATCAAACACGCTATCTACACAGCTCGACGGAGAGATAATGAAGGTCCACAAGTTTATTCGAGATCACTACTCGGCGCGCTTTCAAGAACTAGAGACGCTGGTCCAAAACCCCGTCGACTATGCAAAGACTGTCGCAATCCTCGGCAATGGCCCTATGGACTCGGATAGCATCAAATCTCTGCAGCAGGCGAATAATAATGTCTTGGGCGAATCGCTCAAGTCAGTATTGGACGGCCCTACGCTGATGATTGTCACCGTGGAGGCCACCACCACCAAGGGCCAGGAAGTCAGCCAGGAGGAGCTCGATCGCATAATTCGAGCGTGTGTCATGGTTGTCTCCATGGACCGAGCGAAGAAGACGCTCACCGAATATGTCCAATCTCGGATGAACGTTTTCGCCCCCAACCTGACGAGGCTGCTTGGATCTTCGTTGACTGCAGCCCAGCTAATCAACACAGCTGGTGGGCTGACAAACCTGGCCAGGACTCCGGCCTGTAATATCGCTGCGTGGGGCTCCAAGAAGCAGTCAAATTCTGCGTTTGCCACAAACATTGGCGTTCGACAGCAGGGGTTTGTCTATCAATCACCTATTATCCGGGGTGTGCCGACCGACTTGAAGACGAAGGCAATGAAGGCCGTGACCGCCAAGCTCGTTCTCGCAGCTCGCGCTGACACTGGCCACACATATCCTCATGGTGATTACGGTGATGAATTACATAACCAGTTGTTGTCCCGGCTAGACAAAATGACGGCGCCGCCTCCGAATAAGGGGCAGCGGGCGCTCCCAGCTCCCGATGACAAGCCGTCCCGGAAGCGTGGTGGCCGGCGAGCGCGAAAGGCCAAGGAAGCCACAGCCATGACGGACCTGCGGAAAGCGCAAAACCGGATGGTCTTTGGCAAGGAAGAGAAGGAGGTGGGCTACGGCACGGGTGAATCTACGGCTGGCATGGGCATGATTGGTGCATCCAACGACGGTCGGATACGCGGCATTCAGATCGATAATCGAACGCGCGCCAAGCTCACGCAGAAGCACAAGGGATGGGGAGGGGCGACACCCGTCGGCGGTGCAGCCTCATCGTTGCGCGGATTTGGTCAGGGTGGCGGCTCGACTATCGATCTGCGTGGCAAGGGCATTCGTACTTCGGGGGTAGGCTCGACCCTTGGTGGAGGGGGTTCTGCAGGGACTGCATCCTCGCTTGCCTTCACGCCCGTTCAGGGTCTCGAGCTCGTGGACCCCAAGGTTCAAGCGGAGCTCAAGCGCAAGAGACAGGCTGATGAGGATCGCTACTTCAAGGGGGGTACCTTTACGCATGTCAGCGGCTCCGGTGGTGGCGGCAGCAATAACAATGGGACTTTCAAGGTTCCAGGCCAGCCTCCCAGCAAAAAGGTCGACACGGGTTCGTCGAAGTCTATGGCACCCCCGCCCGTACCCTCGAAGTAGTAGCTTTCTTTTCGCGTACACACTTCTGGTAGCCCGCATGCCGCACCCTGCCAGCAGCAGCAACTTGGAACTCAGTTGGCGCTAGTAAGCATTTCATGCTTATAAGAAGCATAACTGTGAGGTCTTGTTGTTGTGAAGGTGGTGGTGTGGTAGTTTCCTTCAATCTGCATGTACGATGGAAATGAAAGAGGAGACGGACAGATAGACAGACAGACGACTATCCCCAGACTGGCAACCAATATCATACTATTTTAATTCAATGGCCTCCACCAATGCAGATGAGGAGTGCTGAGGGGCACTGAATTTAGCTGCCGCCAAGCTGATCAAGGTGATTTTCTGTTGGGAGAGACAATGCGCTGATGGTGATTTAAAAGGGTGAAGAGTACATAGGAGCGACTCGAGCGGCACATCTCTACCTCCGCATGGTTAATGTCGAAAGGGTCCCCTCCCCTTAAACTCAAGCAAGTCATATGGAAATAAAATCAGAAGTCAACTATGATTGTGTATTTGTGTTGCTTTCTGCGGGTGGGTAGGGGACCTGCAGAACCGAAATGTTATGTGTGTGTGTGGAGGAGTGGGCGTTTTTATTTTGTCTTTGCTTTATGGTGATGATCATCATCTTCCTTGCCTCCTATACCCCGTACCTACTGTTTTGACGCTGGACAGGGCAAGCAATGCACTTGAAGGTTTCGTATCCAAAGGTTGACGAGGCTCTTTCTTGCAGCAAAACTTGGGACAAGACAGTATTATTACTCATTCAAGTCAAACCCTCATGTCAGAATGAGACAATTCAGAGGACATCATATTATGCAGGTACATACGTCCATACGTGCCCATGCTTTGCGTCAAACATCTGCTGGAAAGACCTTAACAACGTGCGAGTAAAACATGAGATACAAATGTCGTACTTGCCAAGGTATTGCTAGGGGGCGCGATATGTAACCATTTCGTTCCTTTGCTTTTTGGGCGGCTGGTGGCTGTATGAATGATGACCCTGACCCGACATGAACTGCCTTGCCTCAGGTCTCGAACCTGACGATATCCACAGAAATGTCACAAACAGCCCAGGTTTCCTGCATGACGTTAACTGCTCATTGGCTCCCGCACCGAAGGACCCCGAAAAAAAAATCCAGGGTCTTCTGGTTGGAGTCAGACTGCTAGACTTGCCTGAAGATACCTGACTAAGTATGAGGGAAAACCGCGCGGATGATCCGGACCATCAGCCGCAGATTGCAGCGTATATGGGTATACCTGTAAAGCCCAATGCCTAGATGCGCAAAGACCGAGAAATAACGCCACATGAGAATACGACGTCCCGGGGCAGGTCGGCTATCTCTGCAGGCATATACAGGCCGAATTCAGCGAATGAAGCTCCGGCGACCTATGCGAAAGACTTGCTGATCGACGAACGTTAACGGATGAGCCATGTGCAACCATCATACGGTGTTCTCGTTGTCCATCCGTTTTGGCGCATCTGGTGTTACTCTAACGCGATGGCGATTACTCAAAAATGGACATGGAGAGGCTCGAGGACATGGCGAAGTGCTGAGAATCCCATCTGCCGGGAGGATGCAACAAAATCGCACACTAGCGGGCATGCACATGCAACTTCGCAACCCCGACCGACCGCCAACAAACAGAACAACAGCCAGCCCACACAAATTCATATCAAGAGGCAGCCGTGTCGAACCATTCCCTTCGTTATCGGCCCATATTCCCATGGAGAAATCGAACGTATCAAAGGGTTTGTCATGGCCCCCCGACACCACTTCCTAACAAAGCCCGTTCTGACGTGGAGGTGTCGCTGCTTTGAAGTTTCCGTGCGCGGGGTATCCGCATCCGCAGCTGGGGAAACCATATTCTTCAGGTCCATGGGACAGGAATTCCAGTAGCTTAGGGGACCCTCGGGAGGAAGGCAGGTACTTGAGCCATACTTGGAGTACAACGTCCATCAGTAAGAAGCAGGAGAAGAAACCTGTCTTGCTTTGCCTGGACTAAGAGTCGCAAGCTTCAATGTTGCAATGTTGCGACCGTTGGGATGACTAGGGAGGGGGTGACAATGGCCCCCGAAAAGCAAGAAACCCCTCATTCTCGGTTCAGGTTGAACATTTCCCATCCTTAGACTGATCATGAGATAAGAACGATGTCGCCAGCATGGTTGGCGCTTTGCAACAGGAGAAGGAGCAGCCGGGTGTAATACAAATCTAGCCATCTGCCTTGTTTGTTCCCGAACCGTACCAGTACAGACTATTTAGACAAGTCTGCGCCGAGGACAATTGAGTTTGGACGGCCTTTTAAGTTTCTATTCGGGGCAGTTCCGGGCTGAGCCTGCGGGCGCCGTCGAATACAAGTACATAGGTCCGCTGGCTAACGAATGGTTGTGGTGAGCCTCATGGCTGGATTCGTGTTGAAAGAGAGGATTGCCTGGATGCCTCATGCTGTCGCCCGACCAATACTGCTGCTGTAGTCATGGTAACAGGAGCATTACCGCCATCTGCCGTTTGTGCCCCGGAATTGTGACTGGAATAAAAAAGGAGAAGGGGAGCGAAGAAAAAATAACAAGAACCCAGCTAGGCAGGCATACTGTCATTTGCTTTTGCTAGTATGGCATTTGTTCGAAATTGCATGCACGGCGATGGGAAGGTTTTTCGCCCCAAGCTCCAGCACCAAGCTCAAATACGAAACTGTGGAGGAGAAGTGCCTCGCGTTCGCTTTGGGAGATTCGAATGAGTAACAGGAGGAGGAGAATCCCATAACTCCAAACGTCACGATAGTAACAATGAAAAGGCTATCTGTATCTATCAGCAACCAGCGCACCTTGAGGTTTAGTCAGCAACGGAGGTACTTGGACTTGGGTACCGACAGCCCAGATCTCGATGGCCTCCCAAGGTTGATGGGAAAAGCTGTTAGTTTGTGGGGTAATGGGTGATGGCCGCGTACTCCTTGTATCAATTTTTGGTGCAGGTTCGGCAGCAGCTCCGCCCTGGGATAAATTTGAAGTGGGAATACTGTAACCCAGGAGCCCAAACAGCAAATGTTCCGTTCACGCCTCCGTTTGATCCGAAAATCCGGGAGTGTTCTGGTCAGTGTGCAGAGGCTTTGGTCTCTGTCAGATCGTGATGGACCAGTACATATGTATACCATATAACTCCGGCTCCGTACGAGCTAGACGACACCTTCTACAGTGACGTCAGTTAACACGATACCCGACACGAATGTGTGCTGTTGTAGTCGGCGGGCCTCTCGTTAGCCGTTTGGGAATGCCGCCATCTATGCTGCCATTGCCATACCATGCGGCATGCCACGCCATACTATGCCATACTATGCCAGACAGCCATGTTCTTTTAATGAACCCATCTCGCGATAACACGTCCCTCCAGCTGCCGAGCGGTTTGATTAGGGACATAATGTATGAATGAATTGGGTTTGCTGGGTTTGCTAGGGCCAAAGGGGACTGAGGCCTAAAGTTTAATTGTTTTCCTCTTGTGTGCGCTCGCTGCTCGCCCGTAGCGTAGGTAGTCAGCCTGCCAGCCGGCCAGCCTGTCCGCCTGCGACCAGGTCACGCATGATACAGAGGACCTTATCGTGACCGCTTCCTGAGAGCCTCAGCTCTGGGGGTGATAGGACAACACTCAATTACACTTTGGCTTGGTCACGGCTAGTATCGTCTTCTCTCGTGGGTTTTCAGAAGACAGATGCACCGGAAAGTGGTCCCGAGTCGTAAACGGGTGGAGTATGGGTGTCGAAACAGTAGCTACCCCCCTAGCAGCCCAGGGCTCGAGGCTCAGGTACTTTGATGGTAACAGTCGGAGTACCTAGGTCGAAGACAGGGAGAGGGGTTTTATGATCCGATTGGGATTAGGGGCTCGCTCGCGGCTTGCTGGGCGACAATAGGGTACCAGAAATAAAGTACAGGCAGTCTAGGCAGTGTGTGGGTAGACCCTGAATGGATCGGTTCTAATCGCATCGACGATTGTCATTGAATCGACGATTCTTCACCAGCTGTTAGGGATGGGTTGCGCAAAAACCTGTTCTTGCTCGCTCGCGGCGGAGCTTTTGCTGCCAGCACTGGCCCAACTCTCCCTTTTCTTCAGTGATCATCACCATCCCTTCGCCTACTCCGATAATGCGGATATGAGGCTGAAGGTGCATAATGTTCGCGATGGGGAGCGCCGAAGGGGGCAGGTGAGTGAGAAACATTAGTGGTGGTGATGGGTATCGTTAAATACACAGGCCACAAGCATTGAGCGACATCGCGATCCCGATTAAGGCCAGCCCCAGGCGGCCAGGCCCCTAGCTGACCGAATTGGCCTGTATGTACGAATGCGAAGGGTACGGTAGGTGCCGCTAGTCGAGATGCGGTCGAGATGCGGTCGAGATGAGTACCTGTGTAGGACCCTGAAGTTCTCGTGTGTTTGAAGTTGGAACCCTTGGGAGCTGATGGGATGTGACGGGTGTATGTACATTAGTGTGCCCGCCCCTCGCAAATCATTGGGATCCTACGACTACTAAGATATCCTAGTCCATCGGATAGAGGTAAATCACGTCCCACCGCGTCACGTACTATTAGAAATCCGCGAACCTCCTCATAGTTCTGTTCTTTCATTGGAACATATTTGCAGGCGCCGAAGAGAAAAAAAAACCCAGGAGAAAATAAAATAAAAAGGTGAAAATAGTGAAAATAAAAACCCTACAGCTAGGGAACTGTCTCGTAATGTTCAGAGGAGTTCTTCTGGGTAAGGTGAATGATCCATCCAAGATGGGGACCCCCAGAGGCTTTACGTGGTAAGAGTTGAGGGTTAAGAGCACAGTACATATGTACATGGCTCGTGCCCTGTGTGGGTTCCAAATGTACCGCCTGTATCCTGGCCCAGCGCCACAAGGTCCAAAAAGAAAAGAAAAAAAGGGTGCCACAGCGCCAAGGCTATCTAAACCGTTGTGTGCAGTAGGTAGAACCCTTCGCGGGGAGCGGGTCAACGTTGGAAAGGTCGATGTAGGGCGTACTTCTCGATCTCTATGCCCACGTCTTGACCCAAACCGCCTGCAGCACCCGCGAAACCCTGGACAGAAGCCGCAGAACCTGCCCTCCTCTGCCCTTTTCAGTCCCTTTGCCGTACCTGGTACCCACCCCCTCTTCTCTTTCACGCACGCAGGGTCTTCATTTAAGAACTCGAGTGGCCCAGTCCACCAGCTGCCATTTTTCTCGCAACCCGCCAACGAGATCCGCCCGAGATGGCAAGGTTGAATTATGACATCATCGTACCCGAGCTTGGGTCCTTTGCGTTTCCCGCCGCCGGTCCACGTATGTACAGTATGTACAGTCTCAGGCTGTACCGAGGGTCCGTCGCCCGTCGCCATTGACGCCGCGCTTCGTGTAGCAGCTCAGGCACAAGCCCAGAAGGCCATGCACTATCTGGTACTACTAGAACGTGGGTACCAAAGGAGAACATCCCCCGCGCACCCACCCTGGCACCTGGGTAGTCCAAATATACCGGCGCAGTTCACGAAAGACCCCTGGTTTAGAGCTCGTCCGGGCAACGTTCTCCAGGATCTTCGCAGGATTTGTAGAATTCTCGAGATCTAAAAGGACAAAAAAAAGAACAAGAAATTGCACACACTAACGAATGAGCTATCTCGATACGCCCCAATGCGCCGCAAATCAGGGTAGGCCGCCATGCCACGGTACTGTATGTAGGCAGCGATTGTCGGGCTATCTCGATGAAGGGGTGGCGTGATGGAATTGTGAGAATGCCATGCAGCAGTCAGTCTCTTGCAGGCTAGCAGTAGCAGACCTGTCACGACCAAGTTTACAACAAGTATCTACCCCGATCGATCCCTTCTCCTCTTCGGCACGCATTAGGCTTAGGCCGTCATCGCCAACGCCGCGTCGTGAGTTTTGTCACAGCATTATTTACTGTACCGCCTGGACGGTACACGGCAACGGCACAGCTCTTGATTTGTCCAGAACTGCCAGTCCGTCTCCGAGTCTTCGGGCCAATGTCTTAATGTCTTGCCCAACATATGCACACATGACTAACATTGGATTCAAGCATTGAGCCTCTGCTATCCCGAGGAGGCTCGGGACACCTCTTCCACATCTCACGAGCAAGTGCTTCAATCTTGATATCGGGCTGGAGGAGAATCGGCAGTGCGCGCGAGTAGTCGATGCCATCGTCGGAAACGGCACCGAACCTACTGACCGACACCTTTGAGGAAACGGTGACATGTAAGATGATTGGCTGCATGGCTTTCGCCAATTTACTGGTAGAGCGGGAGCAGGATGCAACGGGGCCTACAGTACCTTTCTCGGCGGGGCGGGGCTGGAGTAACGACTATTTCGACCAAGTGCTACCGACACATACGTGCTGTATCTGGGTCTCTGGGTATCTGGGTCTTCTGGGTCTTTCATGGGTCTCTTGGTGATTCCTTCAGAGCCGAATTTGGGCGCGCCCCTCCCCTTGGCTGCCACCTACGTCATTCTGGGCTGGCGGATATAGCATGCACCGGTGTAATCTCCGCGCCAGCTGTTACTCGTTTGACCCTGGTGGAAACAGCACCCAGGAAGCGGGCGAGATATCGGTGATCGGGGGGTATGTGGCGCTGCATGGGGACTCGTGGTAAGTTGGTAAGTTGGGAACCTGGCATCGATCAGGGCAGTTGTATCATAGTCTCGGAACATTTGTTCCTGCACGCCATGGCGCAATTTGGAAATGATATGCGGTTACTATGGACTATGGGCTACCTACCTCTCTTGAGTCCTGATGCCGCAACTGGCAGCTCACTAACATCAATGTCATCCTGCTTTCTCTCCCTCTCAGCCACAAGGGTCTATCTACTACATACGTCGTAGTTGCATACCAACACCGTACACGATTCTTCTAGAAATTGGACTGCTGTGTGTGGCAGATTGGACCAACCGATCGGCCGCCTTGTCCTACCTATCTCGGTTGGGCTGAGCTGAATGAGGAAGAAGGGCTGAAGAAGAGAGCACATGTCCGACCGACCCTGAAAGTCCACATTTGTTTTTGTGTCATAGATGAGATCTGTAGTATGTAGGTAGATGAGTTCCATCTGGGTATAATTACTATATGCACATCATTATTAGGGTCTGAGACTGACGAAGGGTCCGATTCTACCTATCCAGAGCAACAAGTATGACTCTAAAAGCGTTGAGAGGAACAAGAGATGCCTAGACGGTATCCAAACCTTGGTGTAGCACCTTGGAAGCTACCCTATCATACACCCTTACCGTCCATTAGACGCTCGTCAATACATATGCACATAAGGAGTGAGTGAGCTGGTGCCATAGGGGACAACGACGACACCAACCCGGCGCAAGCAGGTTTTTTTTTTTTGTTGTGTTTTTTTGGTCTCCTGTCCCTTTCTGTTTCTTCTTTTTCTTTCCCTCTCTCGTACTTTCGAAACCAAGTCTACGGAATTGGGCGCGCGAATGGACTGATGGAAGGCAACCTTAAAATATAAAAAAAAACACACGACATGGATTGACAGCTAAGAATGGAAGGGGGTCCCGTCCCCAGGCGTTGTCCCTGACTTTCCAGGCGTCGAACGAAATATGGGTACTTGAGCGGTACTTGACGGAATACTTGCCCCGCCAAAGTACATCGGCCGAGTACCTCAAGTACTTGTTAAGCAGGAGCAGGAGCAGGGGTGGGCCAGTGGCCAGTGGCCAGTGAACAGTGACCAGTGACCACCCACAGACCCTTGCCCACACAGAATTTTTTTTTCTCTTCCTTCTTTTCTTTTCGCCTGGCTCCTGGCTGCTGTCCGTCCCTGGGACCACTATGTACAAGTAGCAGCTACTACTGGGACCACTCGAGAGCAAGGATGTGGAGAGGGCGCGAGACAAGACGGAGGAGGAAGGGCTCCAGGGCTCCAGGGCTCCTTGAGGCCTTGCAGGCGATGGGTTAAAGTTGGCAGGGAAAGGGTACTTGGTGCCCAGTATCTCCCAGTACATAAGTAGTTTACTAGCACGGCCAGGACAGCTAGCACAGGTAAGCGAAAACTTGATGGGATTCATGCGTTTCCCATGTTTCTTTTTAAGCACACCCATTCGCACCCTCTTCCTACTGCACCTGCGAAGTTCATCTCGTTGTTTACCCGACTCCAGCAGCTTTCCTCGGACTACTACCTCCTCCTTTTTATATATCCTATCTATCACCCCTCAACCATACCATTCATCGCGAGGACTACTACTACTCAACCTACTCAACAACAAACATTGCCTCTCAACAACAATTGTAGCTGATCTGACCTTGTCTATCGCTCTCAAACACAACAAAACCTCGTTATCACACCCACTATCACCACTTGTTCAGTCCGCCACGCCAGGAATCTCGTCGCTGTTGTTGCTGTTGTTGTTGTTGTTGTTGTCGCAGCTTCCACACCACGCACCAATTAATCATCTCTCTGTGCATGTCCCATGAGCATTGGCCGTATCAACTGTTTCTCAACTTGGTTGCAAATACCAGCTATCTATCTATTGCAGGAAAGCGAGTGGGAACATCAAATATCCCACCACATTCCTCCTAATCTATAATATTTTGCGTGCTCTTTTTGCCGCTTCGCACACCGTCACAATGCAGGCTAGAGATGCAACAGGCCGCAAGGTCTCTCTTCTCAACGACGAGGCTTACTCTCGCCCTTCGTTATACCACACTTCCAGCTCCTACCAGTCCACAAGGGACGTCTCGCCACTTCCCCATACTCCTGAGCTCCTACGATCCAACTCGTATGACTCCAACAACAGCTATGATCCCGTTTCTCCCATGACGCCAGCCGTCTACGATTTCTCGGCCCGTGGCCCCTATGATGACTATGCGTCTGAGATGCCTCCCGCCAAGCGTCCGGCCTACATAGACACCAGCCGTTCCAACTCCTTTGTGGAAGATGACAGCTCCGCCGTGCAAGACCGGCCTGCAAAGCGGTACCCCTGCAGGTACCGCGATAGCCATGGCTGCGAGAAGACCTTCACTACCTCAGGCCACGCTTCTCGGCATTCCAAGATACACACTGCCGAGAAGGCGGTGCACTGCACCTACCCTGGCTGCCACAAGAAATTCACCCGTGCCGATAACATGAAGCAGCACCTTGAGACACACTTCAAGGACAAGTCGAGGTCCTCCAGCTCGTCCAAGTCTGTCACCAAAAGCTCCATGAGCTCCTCATCCAAGCGCGGTTCCATCTCCTCTCGATCCACGACCTCACACGGCAGCCGGTCGCCGGTCTGCGGCGACGCGCACATGTGGGACGTGGATCAGTACGGCATGGTGACGGATATCGCCCAGCTCCCTTCGCCCAGTACTTCTTGGGACATGAGGGGCCTGAACCTGCCCATGATGGGCCGCCCTGGCGCCGCACGGTCAAGCAGCGGCCTCGATGCGCTAGCGGCCATAGCCTGCCAAGAAGGCAGTGCTTGAGAATGTTGTGCGAAAAACTCGCTACAGACTTCTAAACATGTCGTCCTCGCAGTACATGTACCTGGTCACGCAATGATGCATGGTACGTGTGCCTGGGCAGATCTAATGACAGCCTCTCTATCTCCGGTGGCGAAGAGAGCACTCACGGTTCGGGGTTACTGCGATCATGAGTTAAGGCGTTGTGGTTTTATTATACGTTTTTCACCATATACCCAGGAGCCAAGCATACGGAGGCGCACTGGAGTTTTTTGCTTTTTTGAGTGGCATTTGCGACAAAGATTATGGGAAACACGGGAATGAGCAATCTAGGGAGGTCTGAGCGGGCCAAGTACATGGGGTCCGGTCTTGCACTGCGCACAGCATGCCTCGCTGAGAAGGGGAAGGAAAGGCAGCGTGCACAACAGAAGCATGGGGCCTTTGGCGCTTGGAATAGCAATCTGTGTATATTGACGATACTCCCCCGGAAGCTGGTACCAGGAGCACGGTACCCTTCTTGGATATGCCTTTTTAGTTTACTTAGATACCACACATCCGCCCTGTTTCCAGGCAGGGCGGATGGCATACGAAAATCAAAGCGATGATTACAACTACCATCACATTATCTGTCCAATATTCAAACATCCTAAGTGACTGATGATCCATGATCTGTATATGATGATAGTGAGACGCTCCTATGACATGTTACACATCAACCTTATTGTCGCTTAATTTTCTCAGTTCGCAAGATGGACGAGAGCTTCGCGACTGCGATGATGCGCTGCCGTCCTTGATCTGCAGACACGGATCTACATCAACGGGGCGTCCGTCAGATCTGTTGTAGATAGTGCGTCCAGGATGATCGACATTCCACCAGCAAAGAGATGTATTACCTAATCGCCTGTCTTTCTTCCCTCCCCTTTTTGACGAAGTTCTATTTTGGGGGAGAAATCCAGATAGATCTTACATAGTTAAAGTACGTGTGTGTGTAGCAAGCAAAAACTAAATACTACGCCACTTTTCCCCCTTTCACCTGACACAACGACGACATGAAGTATGCTATAGGGAGGCACACACTTTGGTGTATACGGGTAGAATAAACGCGGACCGCCACCAACCAACTAGACTGACTTCTCACGATGTGGGACGCCACAACTTCTCTGAGATATATATTTTTCGACAAGGCGACTCCGGTGGGTGAGTAGCAACCAACATAAGGTTGGAACGCGAGCACATGGACACCATCTGCAAAAGGGCGCCAACAAGGTACCTGATCGACCGGGCGGGCAGCGAGTGTTACTTTCGCTACTGTCCGTCGGTAAGTAACGTAAGTAGCTTTGGACTCTTCCAGGTGCGGTCCATACACACTAAGCAAGGGCACTCATTGCCAAACAAGGGGTGGAGGGCAGGACGGGAGGGCACAATACCACGCTGCCGGTAATCCATCGCATCGCACGTTTTTGGTTCTGGTTTCCCGTTGTTGATGTGTCCGTGGTGGTCTGTTGGTGTCGTCCGTTAGGTTAGTTAGGCATTACGTGCTATGTGCCTATCATCAAACCAACACCCATTCTCTCTCTTTTTTTCTTTTTCTTCTTTCTCTCTTCCCCACATCCAATCCATCACTCTCGGTCGTCTTTTCTTGTACTTTCCTTGGAATGAGGAGGGAAAGGGCTAAGGTAATACGATCTACCCCTGATAGTGAGATGGGGAATGCAAGAGATGGATGGGGCTCCTCTGGGTGTGTCCGCCGGAAGCTGGGGGGGGGATGGTTTAGAAAAAGAACGTCCCAAAACTCGACGCATTTCGACGTCATTTTGCATTTGGCAGGAGCTACAGCCTATAGTACATACCTACAGTACTGTATGGGTCCCCTGGGCTAACGGGGCTACATAACATGGTTTTGGTTTAGTCAGCCCAGGGAACCAGACAAGTCCACTTCGGGTCACCTTTGAGACTAGCTTCGTCTGCACCTCTACTACTACATCTCTGCATACCCATACATGTAGTCATCCATTAAACCAAATAATACTACACGTTCCACACCTGCCGACATTTGGTTCTAGGCCCCCATTGTCTAAACCTCTTTCTCTATCTTTGCAATTGCATTTGCGGCGTAGGCGGCGCAGGCGGCGCAGGCGGCCCCGTGTGGTCACGAGCGGCGCCGCCGCCGCTTTATTTTGGCAGGGCCCTCCTCCTCCACCTCATTCCTACCATCCATACCTGCCACCCACCCACCGCGTCTCCGCTATCGTAGCGACCGAGACAGACCTAAAGAGCATCTATAGTCTTCCATAGTCATCGGTGGGGAGAGGGGGGGGGGGGGGGGGTGGGGGTTGTCGTCGGTCTTCCGACACCACACCAACACCAAGGCGAAGCTCGTGAATAGTTGCTTGTTGGCCATCCAAGGGCCCCATCGTGTGGCTTGCTTGTGGCATGATGTTGACTGCTTTACTTACTTTTGTTGTTCTACGAGATGAGGGGGCTTTATCTTGAACAGGCATACATACCTAACCTTTGGACTATTAGCTCCCCTGTCCTATAAGTAAGCATATGTAGGTAATGGAGCCTCGGCTCAGCTCATCGGCGTGTGCATGGACATATACACACATCTTCACATATTCACCGACACTTGGCGATCCCTTCCCTCCTCCAGATCTATCTCCGCACAGCGTGTCGTACTGGGCCCAGACTTTCTTCGTTTCATCGTCTCATGAATTCATTACCTGAAAATAAAGTACGGTCTAATACGTCGTGGCATCGCTCTCATCTCATCCTATATCAAATGACACCCGATGTCTATTGTATGGCCCATACGTGAATCTCTCTACGACTTCCATAAGTCGGGGTTCTCGGCGCACCCACGCGCCATCTCCCACTGCTCATCAGTAAGACAAACCAGTGTCCGGTGCTTTGCGCCCTCCTTGCCCACCTCCTGGACCGTCTCCAGGATGGGTTTCGCGTTGCGCTCGTCGTCAATCTCGAAGCCGAGACAGCCGAGCTGTTCCACCACGCAGCGCCGCAGTTTATCGCTCTTCTCGCCGATGCCTCCCGCAAACACCAGCGCGTCGACCGCCCCGCCGAGCGAGACGTAGTAGCTGCCCACGTAAGCGCTGATGCGGTCGACCATCATGTCGAAGGCGAGTTTGCACCGCGGCTGGTCCGAGCTGGCAATGTCACCAAAGTTGGTTGTGCCCGTCATGGCCTTCCAGCCGCTTTCTTGGTTCAGGATCTCCTCAGCTCGCGAAATGTGTAGCTCTTTCGTTGACGACGGCGAGAGCTTGCCCACATCACTCGCGTAGTGAAACACAAGACTTTAAGGACGAGTCAGCTAACACGAAGCACCACGAGCCACCAAGGGCATATGCAGTTGTTCGGTCGGGAGGCTTACCTTGGGTCGACGCTGCCGCTGCGAGTCGCACCTGGCAGTCCAGCCAATGGGGTCAAGCCCATCGAGTTGTCCCAGCTGGCCCCGGCCTTGATGGCGCAGGCACTGGCACCACTACCCAAGTGGAGTGCTATGATGTTCAGGTCCCGTGTGTTCTTGTCCATGAATTGGGCGACAGCATTCGTGATGAACTGGTAGCTGATGCCATGGAACCCATACTTCCGCAGCTGGTTGTTCCGGGCAACCTCCGGGTTGATAGGGTAGGTGTGGATATGCTCGGGTATGGTTGCATGGAACTGCGAGTCGAAGTAGGCTACGTTGGCAGCGTCGGGAAGCTCCGAGATGCAGGACTTGACAATCTGGAGTGCCTTGACGTTGTGCAGTGGGGCCAGATCGGTCAGCTCCTCAAGATGGATGTAGGTCCCGAGATTGATGAGTCTGGCTGTGGTGTAATCGCCGCCATGGACTACTCTGTGACAGGCAATTTCAATGTCGTCCTTGCTCGAAACCTCTGGCAGTTCCGAATCCTCGATGAAGGTCTTCAGGAGATGCTTGAAAGCGTCATCTTGAGTGTTGACCTTATCGTCGAGCGCCTGGTCCTTGAGTATAGTCTGGCCCCCTCTAACATATTTGAGCAGGGCCGGCGGGGCTGTGAGCCCATTGATTTGTGCTTCGGCTAAAGCCTGCTGAGGAGGTGGTTGGCCTCGTTTGGCCGTATAGACCGAAATCTTGACGGAGCTTGAACCGGCGTTGATGGATAGGATGACCTTCATCGTAAGTGAGGTTAGATAGCGAACAAAGGCCTGTATAGTTTTCCTTTCTCTTTCTCCCCCCTATTTTCTGAAGAATCCGCCTAGGAAGTGACCCGTGGGGTTGACTGCAGAAGAGAGCAATGCAATAATGATTTGACTCGTGTGCCTTGCCTGAACCCGAGTGGCAGGAATAGGAAGAAAGCCGCCCATGGGGTTAATAACAACCCCCCAACTCAACCCCAGCTCCCCCACTAATGATAATGTGGGATGGGAGCTGTCAGTTGCTGCATGACGTTTCCTGCCGCCCGTTTCGACGGGCTTGGCCGTACACTGCCATTCGTTGCACATCAATCAGCACACTGGTCTTCAGCCCACATGCACCCACGCTGCATGCCATATGGCCAGTTGGTTGGAAGGACTTTCCAACTCTTAACCCGCCCCGGGCAAATCATTACTCCCTTTACCCGGTCGCATCGCTTAGCGCACTCTCATACGCCTGCCTTTTCTTATGCAGACAACGAGATAACACGAGTTTCGCAGTGCCCAAAAATGGCGCTTGCAGTTATCGTAGCTGAAGCTACCGGGTTATTATGACACAGGCGACTTGGCATGGCGCAATTTGCGGGAGACTCGAGAAGCGATCACTTCCAATCTTGCTATTGCTTTGCCACGAACCTCGGTTCCCGGCTTCATCGTGCCAGAAAACCGAACCACATGCATCCGACAGCCAGCTTGCGGGTGTTTGCATCGGGTCGTCAGATTATCAATGCCTCCCAGATCTCATGGGGTTGGGTCATCATCTTCGGGTTCAGGCACTGTCGGGAGGGACATTGCCTGATGAAACCTACTAGGAGGTGGTAATTCATAGGGAGTACCAGGCGGTATCTCGGGCGATGGTAATTCAAATGCATCTTGCGGGTATGCAATTCCCCGGAATTCACTGTCCGAGCTGTGCGCCACTATCCAAGTGTCGAGGAATCGTCTGTAGTCTGGGCTCACTTATTAGCAACCCTCCAAATTCCCACCTGGCTCCGTCCAAACTTACCTTCGGGTCGGGTGAACTGTATCCCCAGGTAGCGTATATCCAATGGCCCGCCGCGCGGGACCGAAGACGACGAGTGGGAATGGTCCGAATGACGCCGGAAGGCTGCCAGAGGGTTGCGCCTTGAATCCGGCGCACTGCCCCGCCGCCCGCGCACATTCAACCGTAGCATGCGGCGCCGGTCGTCGCGGCCCCTGACTTCTCCCTCGAAGAAATCCACCGGGTACTCCCGAAACCTTCGATCTGACCGATTGGCGAATATGGAAATGGAGTGCGCCGAGTTCTGTCGGTCACTCCACAGCTTCAACCGCTGCACTGTCCCTATGCCGCGGACGTTGCCAAACGTGTCGGTCCTGCTCTGCGTATCCGACCAAACCACGTCAATGTCAAAACAGTCTATGAGGTCCTTCCGCCTGAGGTCGCCTTGGAAGTGTATGGCTGATTCGATGGTGGTAAATTCGTATTTGACTTCCATGGGCTGGTCGAATATCACAACGCCATCCTCGGCCGTGTATCGCACTCGATGCACTTCTCGAAAAGTGACGTATTGTTCAAGTAGGCACGGGTCTGAGAATTGCCGGTGTCGCGAGTGGAGGGTGTGCGGGAAGGTGTCGGCGGGGTGTGGGGAGGGTACTAGAGTTCAAGTAGGTTGCTTTAGAAAGGACGCTTCTCGCGGAAAGGGGAGGGGAGAGGCGAGAGACGCGCGCGCGCGTGTGTGTGTGTGTGTGTGTGTGTGTGTGCACTCGGGCTGCCCTACAAAAGTGTTCAAGCAGCTCTAGCTGATAGCTGCATCGCCAAACCACCCGGCGATGCTCACTTCCGACCACTTCCCAGGGACCCAGGTAAACCGTCTTTTCTTCAGGTAAACCCTCGAATAAGACACTAGGAAGACGCCAAGCTATTAGTACCCGAACCGAGAAGATGCCCCGGACAGCGCGGGAAAGATGAGAGTAATGATTATTACATAGTTGCTTGGTACCCAGGCGGACCCAGGTCCAGAGGCCGCAACTGACCCGGCGGCGAAGACAACTCGTCGGTCAAGGCAGATACTGCCGAATTTGGAGTCCAGTTGGAGCCGGCTGAGCTTGCTAGGTTGGAGTTTGGCGTATAGGCGGGCGGGACACTGAAAGAGGACGACGAGGCATAGGATCTGGAAGAAGATGATGAGAAAGATACGGCCATGGCGTGGGTCATGACAGACCCGCGCCGGGAATATATAAAAGCACTTTAGCGAAAGAGAGAGAAAGAGAAGCAGAAAATATGTGCCCGTCCCTGTCGGGAAACCGACGGTATTGCTGAGCTGCAGCCGCTGCTACTGCTTCCGTGTGGGGGCAGACGATTTAGGGTACGATCGATTGCAGGGAGTAGACAATAGGCAATACCTAGACAACAGGCAGGCAGTAGGCAGGCAGAAGGCAGAAGGCAGGCAGTATGTAGTAGTAGTAGTAGTAGTAGCAGCAGTAGCAACCAACATCAACGGGTATCCATCAGCAGCAACACCACAGACAAGACGATCTCCTTGCACTTAGGACTTTGTTGCCAGTCTGGCGTGCAGGGACGGGAATAAACAGAGCGCAAGGGGAAAGGAGGGCTTCACTGTTCGGTTGGGGATCGTGACTGACCATGATTATTCAGCTTGCGACAACCCAGTACCTGTCCCCCGCGGCTGGTGCTGTGGACGGTATTATTGACGATTTTTGCAAAGTGTTTGGCGGGCATTATTATTATGGCATCAATGATGGATCCCGCTCTTCTCTCCCTCCTTTTCTCTGTCGCTCATCCCGCGCACGCGCACACGCGGCCACAGTATCTCCAATACTACCGCAACACCTCACTACTACTGAGCAGTTCGATTAGTGACTGGAGGCAGGCAACTTACCACACAATCACAATCGGCCCAATGACAGGCGACAACATGCTCGGAACGGGGCGGGTAGGAAAAGCGGCCGAGGATTGTGGCTTTTTTTTTTCTTTCTCTCTCTCAGCCCGGAGAGTACTGTTAGAATGAAATAGCTAGCTGTCTGAGGACGAGGACGACAGGTTCAATTCAGGTTGACGGGCCCACCAGGCTGGGGTCGGGGGTTATTGTGTGCGAGTGTGTGTATGTATGTACGTGTGGTGTGTGGTAAGGAGGAGGAGGAGGGGGGGGGTTCGTTTTGCTTTGGCCCCTCCAAAACCATTCAATGCTTCCATGTGCAGAAGCTTAGCCGGCCAATTGGTAAAGACGGTCTGGTCTGTGGCTTGGGGTAGAGTGCCAATGCTGTAGGGTAAAGAGACTTAAGAGAATTCCGGTCTGTATTTGTAGAGCGCCTTTTTCCCGCTTCGTTTTCCTCGTCTTCTGCTTGGTTAAGTCGACAACGACCGGTATTGTACACTGATAAGAGGTATGTAGAAGGTATGATTTGTATACATTCGGAACTGGATCCAGCTTGTCCACTTCACAATGGAGACATGGACTGAGCCAGATCTCTAACCTCGGGCACTATTGATGTGCTACTAAACCCAATTGACCCCGAAGAGTCACCTCGGTTTACATAATAGAATCGCATTCGACAGCGTGCCTGATAGTTGATAGTTGTAATCCATCGTAGTAGGGTAGGTTTCGGAACCGTTGAGCAACACGGTGCGCTTGACACTAGTTGACTAGCTAGCCCAAAGGCTCCCGTCTCCTCTCCAGATTCAAAGCTCAATTATAAGCTTAGGCACGGGCGTTCCAGATCGTTCCACTGTGATCGGAGTCCAGTCCGAAGGTGCATGCCGGCATGCCAAAAGACAGTCACTCAAAACACCAACGACCACTAACTATCGTCCTCGTCTGGTCCTCTAATATTGGGACTGCTTCGAAGTTCGGCGTTGGCTCAGTTGATTTTATGCATCCACCCACCAACCAGCAAACTGGATCCGGCTTGTCGGAACCGACATTGTGCTGTTACATATACCTAGTAGTAGTGGTAGTAGATGTAGTAAAGTAGGGGGGGTTGGTCAGTACCTATTGATATCAAAGTCGATGGCAGCCAATCAGCTTGGCTGCATTGAGCACATGTTTGGAAATACTGCATCTGCGCCGTAGCTTGGCAGGGCTCCGCTCGCTCCCAAGCCAAGCTAACCCCCCAATCGCCTTATATCCACTCTTGGCCGCATTAAAAGGGAAGGCCCAGTGTGTGTGTGTGTGTGTGAATATGTATGTATGTATGTGCGCTTGACAGGCAAGTAGCTCTGGAAGCAATGCCTGCCTCGCTTACAGATCCGAAAGAAGAATAGAAGGTAGCTTCATCTTGATCGAATCAGTGCACTCTGCGCTGCTCACGGCCAAGAACTGACTTACAACATCACCGTGAGAGACTGAGAGTGCTTCTTTTTGCTGCAAGCCTGATTCAATGAGTGAGTTACCGGCTCCAAGACCCAGCTAACCAGTTGTTGCCTTCCCTGACGCCATATGACTCTCAGCCGCTCGCTTTCACTAGTTTCATGTAGTCATCTGCCCAACTGAATTGAGCTTGAGGCCCTGGATTCGTCCCAAGACACGATGGGCTACATGATTCTAGGTGGGGGTCAATGGGTGTGGTAGAGGGGGGAGGGAGAGAGAGGTATGCTAAAAGTACATGTAAGGAAGAATACTGAGAAGAAGTGTTGTCCAATTCCAACATGAGAGCAACGGACCAGGCCCAAGGCTAGGCAGATCGACGCAGACCCAATGGTAGAGACTCAAATATAGACCGGCCGTTACACAGACGACCGTTTCGTAATGTACTTGATGCGCCATGAAGAGACATGATATTCTATTTATAAGTGACGGTCCCAAAACTTCATCTAAAGGACTGGGGAAGGCACCCAATGACATTTTGGCGGCCCCTAGTCTACTTTGGGGTAAGTCGAAGCTTGGGTGGGTGGTATGGTACATTAGTTGATTAGGTAGTAGGTTAACCTAGTAAGTAGGTGTATCAATTGCTTGCAATTGCTCAATGAAATTGATGCGTGGAAGAGGAAAAAAAAGTACGAGGAACATGTTCCTCACTATCTGGTGTGAGTGATTACTTGCAGGCTTCCGACTTCCAACACCAGGGTGTTCTAGGCAGGCTGGGCAATTCAACTATTGGAAAGACGACGACATCCTGGCAGATCGTGTATTTCAATACTATTTGAGAGGTGGGAGCACCGCGAACCCGACTTCTTCCTCTTTATCATCCGTCCGTCGTGCTTGACTTTTGCTCTCTGACCGGCTTTGTGTATCGGCTGTGCAGGTCGAAGAGTCAATCAACAAGTACAGAGCAATACCGATCTTTATTTGCTGGGGCGCCATGCAAGTTCAGGGTCCTTCTGCCCATACCTGCTCCTCCTCCTCCTCCTCTACATACACCTCTTCCCCGGAGGACGGGCCTCCCCAGGCAGCTGGTGTGGGATACGACATGGCATGAACCTGCATCCTCTACTACACCAACTGCAACTGCACCCAACCCGGATCCACACACAATCTTACTCCCTCTCGTCCAACCTCCAAAGACGGACACACACGTTGGCTGTGTTCTTGGTCTGAGACAACTATAATCTGCACTCCGTCGCACACAACCTCGGATTGGCAACATTATTCTTTGGCGCGCGCTATATTGCGCTTCGCCTACTCGGCAAACTATGCGCGACGAAGACGCCGTCGAAGTGCGGAAGAATCGGGGCTTCCTAGGCTTCGACAGTACCGCGCTTCCACCCCGTGATCTCCAGGCACGTCTCCAACTGTCCGCACCAAGCCTGCTCGCGATACAGATTAGAAAGCCGCACATGTGCTGACTGCGACTCGCTCACCCAACTATAGGATCGACGCCAACTTCGCTACGAACTGGATCTGAATGACTGGAATCTAAGGATTTGGGGTGTAGCCGCATCGGGCTTCCTAACTGACTCCTATAACCTTTTTGCGACCAACGTGATATCCGCTTCCATCTCCTTCGTCTACTTCCCTCACGACCGCTACCCCGGCCTCCTAATCAATCTTTTCACGCTCTTGGGCTCTATAGTCGGCCAATTGGCCTGGGGCTTTCTCTCTGATTACTATGGACGGACCCGACTCTATGGCATCGAGTTGGTGCTTGTCATCGTATCCACGATAGGCGTAGCAACCAGCAGCTTCGGTTACAGCGACATGTCCTTTGTTGGGCTCTTCATATTCGTAGGCCACTTCTGCGTGATCACCCTCTTCTCAATTCTCCTGTACTAACACCTTCGGCAGTGGCGTTTTGTGATGGGAGTTGGTATGATACTCTCTCCCCTCCCTACTTCACCCTCATTTTTTGGAAACTGATGACAAACAAGGAATCGGTGCTGAGTATCCTCTCAGTGCCGTCATCACTTCGGAATGGGCAAGCACACAGTCTCGTGCGACCATGCTTGGCTCTGTGTTCCTCATGCAGCCCGTGGGCCAAGCCTTGGCTCAGCTAGTAGGCTTGTGGGTTCTGCTGGGTCGTGAACACCAGTACCACTTGCGGGATATGCAGTGCGGGCTCAACACCGCGAACGAGATGGAGTGCAAGAAGATTGTGGATGGACTGTGGCGGATCGTCATCGGTACCGGCGCCGTGCCCGCAGTCTTGGCCGTTGTGTTCCGTTTCTTCCTATATGACAGTGGTATATACCAGCTTGAGGTCAAGAATAAGCCAGGAATTGCTCTGAGGGATACGCGTAGGGTCTACCTTTCGCAGAGCGACGCACGTAACGGTATCGCTTTGCATTCGCCACAAGCAACACAAACGAACTCGCCACAGCCCATGCCTCTGCAGTTCTCTCGAGAAGACCTCTACAACTACTTTATCCGGGATGGCAACTGGTATTATTTACTAGGTAAGCATGCCTTCAATCTCAAGTCCCTTGATCCATACTGACCGTACATGTAGGAACTTCGATTACATGGTTTATGTAAGAGCCACCCCTATTGTCCGCTCTGTCTCGCCTTCAGGCCCCGGTCTCCTGTTCCTGTGTATACTGACACATGCTCCAGACTGGATGTTGGATTTTATGGCTTTTCTTTGGATAGCAGAGGTACACTCTCAGATCTATGGGCCCCATCACACCCCCTAGCCATAAACTCATCGCTCTCCTGCTGGAATTCGAGTATTCCGGGTGGAGAGTCGATGGTCCCTACTTGGGTACATCTGGGCATACCAGTTTGGCAGACTGATCACACCCAGCCCTGTAACACACTTTACGACGTGCTTCTCGAGCAAGCCAAGCAGTACCTCTTGTCAGTCTCGCTGAGCTCCATAGCCGGCAGCACCTGCTTCATATTCTTCGCGAATCGCCTCTCCCGCAAAAACTGGTTGACCATGTCCTTCCTCGTGCTTGCGGTCCTCTTCATCATTACCGGCGGTGTCTACTACGGCGTGGCCCACACAAAGTACTACCCGGCGACGGTGACCATGATATCGATCTGTCACTTTGCCTTCAACTTCGGGGCCAATACGCTCACCTTCATCATCCCGGCCGAGATCTTCCCGACCTGCTACCGGTGCACGTGCCACGGAATATCCGCCGCGGCCGGGAAGCTGGGCTCCGTGGTCGCCATCCTGATCGTGTACGGCATCAACCAAGGCTACCGGGACCCCAACCGACAGGGGCTCATCTTCATCCTGTTCGGGTCCGTCCTGGCCCTGGGCGCCATATACTCGTGGGCGTACCTGCCCGACGTGCAGCGCCTGGTGCACGACTACGACAACAATAGCCGCAATGGCGGCGACAAGATCGTGCTCGAGACGAAGACGCTCGAGGAGCTGGGCGGCGGGCGCGAGCAGGCCCGGCTCGAGGGCGAGGTCATTACGGTCAAAGACAAGCTCCACGAGCTGCGCAGGCGGCGCAAGGAGAGCCGCTCGCGCCTGGGGGACCCCAACGTCGAGCCGCGGCTAGAGGCCATGAACCCGCCCAGCATTATGCAGCTCAGCTCGCCACCACTGCCGACCGTGTCGCGTGGTCTAGGCCCCTATAGGACGCGAACGGCGTCCGTGGGTATATCTTCGTTACGAAGTTGATTTATTTTGGAGTATATATACATACATATATAGACTATTTTCTAGAGGAAATGATAGCATTTCGCGTTCGCGTAATTCCTAGTATAAATCATTATCGGTATGCCTTCTCTTCCTAGCTCAGCACTCAAGTCCATCCGGTGAGGAGCCCGACTGCATAGTTCTTTCTGTCCACGCCGTGGCTGACATTGATGTTCCTCGTTGTTGATGATGCGGCATAACCGTGAAGCACAATAAAACGCGAAGCCGCGGCCGCTCGTGCCATTGACTTAGAGGAGTGCAGGGTTTCTGCCCAGGAAATTCAGGCTATGGAGGAACCACCCCGTTGAAGGATGTCGTTGGCTGATCTTCAACGGAGCTGGTTTCTTTCGAGCCGAGTTGAAACGAAATTGATGACTGGCGATTCAACGTCCAAACGAGTTTGATAAGTTAGTCACGGTGCAGCGATTCTTAGGTGTTCCCAACTATCGATTGGTGATTTCTACTATTCGTACAAAACGCTTAATGCGGCAACGGCTTTTTTTTAGTCCTCCTATGTTGCAGAAACAAAAGTCAAATCTAGTGCCATTTCCATGAACCTCCGTATGCGATTTCATCAAGTTCACGACCGCAGTATGAACATGCTGAGAGAATATGTTCCGTGTCCACAGCCGTCCTCGCCCAATGACCTGGCGGTGGATGTGCTGTGCGTGACAATGAACACTGCCAGGATCCTGGCAATCGCCCATGCAAAGCCTGGACAAAACAAAATCAGGTCTTAAACTACCAACCAGTTTGTAGAACTTTGGTTGGTGTCCCAGCCCCTTAACATCCGAGACTGCCCACAATCCACTGATGCCTCTTTGAGTATCGATTGATGGGTATGGAAGTATGTAGTAAATCGAACTTAAGACGGGCTATGCGATGCCAAAACCAATAAAACAGATCGGAATGAAAATCGAATCCAAGGACTCGAGGACTCGTGTGCGATGTTCGTCTGTTGCAGTGGTTCTTCCATTATCATAATATGTGCATTGATTAATCATCGGCTTTAGAATCCAGCCCTTGATGATGAGTCAATGAGGGACCAACAACACATGATTAAGACGAGTAAGCCCAGGCTTACTCCGAATTGTTGACCCTGTGAGCACGATTTCCTCGTCATCGTTTGACCGTCATCGGAAAGCTGTGGAATGATCCCAGTATGACCAGCCATGGCCTGTGTTCCAGACTATACTGTCGGCGAAATGGCAGTGTGAGAGGTTATAGATCCACCCTAGTCTGTAGCAGAGGCGCGAATGGGCAATTGCAATATGATTTGCGGGGTGTGATTCGTGAAAGACAGCAGAAAAGGCTGCCTGGTGCAAATTTGTATCCGAATAACAGCCGACAACCCAACCAAGATTGCTCCAAAGTGTCGCATTCTGTCAATATCTTGTTTGACCTTGATCAAAACTTGTCGTTGCTGCGCCTATGTGGCACCCATAGATACCAGTACATGGTCCACATTCATGCGCGAGAGATGGAATACAAGAACCCCCCTCAGCCGCTAGAATCGCATGGTGACGAGTGACACCGAGCAAGGCATTATATATGGGTTAGATCAAGCTTGCCAAAGGGGAATTTTGAGAAGAAAAATCATTGACTCTCAGCAGCAACGGATTCTCCAACACCATTGGTGTAGGGAGCCCCGTTCTCGGAAGCACCATTCGCCAAGGGTACGTGTTCTCCGTTCGTTGCTGCGACTTCACCAGCCTGTTTGGACTGACCAGCGAATTGAGCATCACCAGGGGTCATGAACGTGGACGGTGAGAACTCGGGGACAGTCGCTGATAACCGCGACTCTCCAGGGACAGCTTGGCCATCGGGGTTATCACCGCCATCAGTGTTCCTAGGGTGAGGAAAAGAGAACCCGTTCATGTACGGGGGGTACTGATGCTCCATATAGCCGGGTGAATAGACAGCATGATGATCCATAGGATAATGAGCAGGCATCATCTGGGGCGCGTAAGCGTTGTAGTGAGGTCGGTTGGGTGCATAAACGCTTTGGGGGCCCGGATCGGCAGCCACTGAAGCATCGCGTTGCTTGTTGGGGAGAACCCATTCCTGCCATCCCTCACGTCGGCGAACGCGTTCCTGCTGATCATCACCGATGACGAATTCAATACTCGGGGCCAGTTCGCAAGCATATCGGAGCAGAGCATAGTCTTGGGTTATCTGCTTCATGCGTTTGAAATCTCGAATGATCTCCAACTTGACGTAGCCCTGAGAGTCCATGCGCTTCCTGATCCAAATGTCCTTGCACATGTTTTCAAGAGAGAAGTAGTACTCAAGCTGGTTCACGACCAGATCCAGAAGCGTACTGGGCTCTGACGGATAGTATGGGGCGGGCATTGAAACCATTGGGGCAGGTTGCATCATGTGGTCATACGCCGCGTTGTTGATAGGAGATGGTCTGTAGCTTCTTGAGCCGTTGGCCTGTCCTCGCTGATGGAAAGTGTTTGACGACGCCGATTGTGACCGGTTTGGTCCACGATGTCCAGATGCCGGGTTCATTCCAGGGAAGGGGGCCCCGTAGTTCATCTGGGGCATGTTCTGGGGATAAGGGTTCTGGCGACCAGCCATGTTGTTAGGGCCAGCCATGTTGGGGCCAGCAAAGTGCTGACCGCTGGGGGTATAGCCATGATGACCAAGGCTATTAGCATTTGAGTGCCCCCCTCTACCACGGGCTCCACCACGACGACCACCTTCTCCGCGGTTTTGGAAGTTCTTGGAGTTCTGGTGAGAAGGCTCCTTCTGGCCATCAGCCATGCGGGAGCCTTGCTCATATTTACCGGCAGTACCCTTGGACGCCTCGTTTCCATGCTGCTGCTCGGATGCCGAAGAACTCTGACCTCCCTGAGATGGCTTGAAAGGCTCTGCCTTTCCGTTGATCTGCGAGACTCCAGCTGGGACCCTGGTAGCATCTCCTGTCGTGCCAGACTTGCGGGCATCTCGCGAAACCATCGTCCCATCTACGGAGGCACGCTTCGCTGTTCCGTTCGGTCCAGCCTCTGCAGACTTGTCTCCGGCATTCTTGGCCCCTGAGTTGTTTCGGTCGGCAGACGAGGTCGAAGTGGCATTGCTTGCCCTTGCCCCGGCTTCCCGGCCGCCACGAGATCCACCGCGGGATCCACCGCGACCAGCGCCGCGGTTGATCTGGGTCGAGAAATTGACGCTGGGAACGAAATCCATCTGCACCCATTTCGTCTTTTGGTTCGACCCAGTATCAGACTTGTTATCAGACTTGTTGTCGTCTTTTACCTCGTCCTTCTCTTGGGGCTTGACTTCAGTAGCTGCTGTCTCAGGAGTCGGCCACGACGACGGATCAGAAACTGAAGGGAGCGAATCTGCGACATCCTTCCCGTTCTTATCACCGGCTCGGTTTCCTCGAGATACTGGCTTGTTGCCATCTCGGGTAACTTCAGACGCCTTCTTCTGGGCTTTAGAGCCGTTGGTCATGCGCGTTTGCTGACCATGGCCTTCGACGCCATTGCTGGCCGCTGGCCGTGTTGACCGGGATTCAACGGTACTCAACGTAGAGCCAGCAACGTGGGGGGCTTTGTTTGAGCCATTGGAAGATTGTGGCGTAACAGAGGGCGCGGGTGATGTCTTCGCCTTGGTAGCCTGCACCTCCGCACGCTTGATCCAGGGATTCACGACTGGGAGCGGCGCATCAGCAAGCTCTACCTTGGGTTCCTCGACCTCCTTCTCTTTCTCTGCGACCTGCTCGGGCTCCGAGTCCTTCTCGTTGCCTCGTGACTTCTTGTTGTTCCTCTTTCCCGACTTCTTCACGTCAGAAACATCAGCGCCACGGGCGGAGGATGTCGTTCCGCGATGCTTGCGGTCATTGCCTTGAGACACGGCGTCCGGGCTTTGCTTCTTCTCATTCTGAGGTTGTGTGGAGGGCTGCTGTACCGACGCAGCAACGGAAGTGGCATCCTCTTCCTTGTTGTTCTGGATATCCGACTCCAGAGGGATTTGGTTGGCTATGTCAGATTGGCCAGACTGGCTCGGCGCAGGATCAGCAGCGCTGTCAATGTCATTGGAGACTGTTGATAGAGCTGTAGACGGTGTTGTGGACTGTGCGCTGCTTGTCACAGACTCGGTGGCCAACCCGTTAGAATCAGCGGTAGTCGTTTGCGGTGCTGAGGATGGGCCGGTACCCTGGCCTCGAGCGGCCTGAGCATAAGAGAATGACACCGACATGATGTTGTATGTGTCTGATCTCGGATCTCTGAACTGATGAGCACGCCGTACGCCTGGTGCGGAAGAGACCTCGCCTCCCACGTCTGGTTTCACACCAGGACTATACCTATGTGGCGGTTATCCGAGGATAAGCTTCTTGCGATTCGAGTGGTGCTTGGTACGAAAAATATGCGAGGCGTTGGCTCGTAGGGTGATCGGAGCGTGCGATCGGAGCGTGTCGGGATCGAAAAGATGTTTCGGTGCTGGGAATCCAGGCCAAACAACGACTCGCGAGAAGTCGTGGGGGGGGGGGAAAGCCAATTGTAGCGAAGATGAAGCAGGGGAAAAAATTATCTCCCTACGTTGGTTTGTAGTATGGGGTGCGGGGTGCAGGTACGGGAGAAAATAGACCCAATGTACGTAGATGGAGAGTACGCAGGGAAAAAATGCGTTGGATCGAGGTCGCAAGTGTAAAAGAAAGGTACTGATAGATTCTTTTCCTTTTACAAGAGGGTTTGGACCACTTGGGGCTTCGGAGAATGATTGTGCCTGGGCTGCGGAAAACCTTGTAAATGAATTACTGGTTGACCAACTGTGCGTAGAAACCGGACGATTCCTGCTGGTGTCTTTTGGGCAAACCCAAATGTAAGAAACAAATGGCAATGCAGAGACCGGGAAGTGAGCAAATGCCAAATTCCACGTTTGGCTCTCAGGGTAGCAGAGGAAAACCACCTAGAGAATTGGTGCACGCGACTGCTTGTGTGCTGTAAGACTCAAGTCGACGACGACGTGGCCTCGTATGGAATATGGTAGACACAAGGTTGAGGAGGAGTGTAGCAATCGCCTGGTGAATGGTGACTGGTCAGCAATCCGGTGAATTTACATTAAATTCGAAATGGCTGGTGGAAGTGAAAGAAAGAAAGCAAGACGGGCCGGACCGTCGAGAGTCGGCTTGAATGAGAGATCAAGCACAGGCCGTGGTAGTGGCTTGTGGAATGACTCCAAGGGACAATTCGCAGCAGGTAGGAGGTAGGTAGGCGGCAGCGGCTGTGGTAGTAGATACTGTCCTGTGTTGAAGGAGGGGTGGGAGGTGACGAGGAGGGGGAGACATACAAAAGAGTCGAATTGCGCTGATGCCTTTGCGGTTTCTCCTTCGTCGATGCTGAGAATGTCTCAGCTACGTCCAGCAATGCGAAGTACCTTACTGGCCAGAGGAAGAATGGACACACAGGTAAGACGATTGGAGGAAGAGAAGGGTTGTGTGTTTGGAGTGAAGGGAATTTTGTTGTGTGTGCAAGCTCCGGAAAAAAAAAATTATAACAATTTTTTTTTTCTGTTGCTGCTTGAATGCTCTGTTTTCCTGGCGGACCCTCTCTGGCTCTGGGTTCTCGCCTACTAAGATGGGCACTAGAGGGTAACAGAATTCCGCTCTTGAATGTAGTAGTGTAAGTTAAGTGCGTGGTGGTAGGTAACAACCGAGGGGAAATGGTCACTTGAGCGCATTCCTTCACAATTCGGAAGGTCCAACAAGCCGCCCCAAGATGGTAACCTGGTAGTGAGTGGATTGGCAACGAGTGGGTTGGGCTGGGTTTGTTTAAAGTCGCCTGGGCAATATTGCTTGCAAAACGAGGGGGGGCAGAGGAGAAAGAAGGGAAAAAAAAGTTAGGTAGAATCTCCGTTGGCCTATGACCTAGCCAGAGAAGAAGACTCAAGTGCTTAGACGTACCGAAATCTGGAGTGGGCGACTGAATGGGACTGAATGCAACCCCGTTCGTTCGTTACCAAATGACTTCACTCAGTGTTGGTTTGCGTAGCGTCTTAGTCGGATCGGATCGTGTCGTGTCTGCCTAACACTCAGGTGCTTGGAGGACTGGACTGAGTATGAACACGTAGGTAATGATAGACCCAGGAAAATTACTTGGATTGAATGTACTCAAGTGAAGCCGAAGATGACGGGTTTCAATGTAGGGCTAAGTGAGGACCACGGTACAACCAGACATGTAGATTGACTTACACAGTCCGGGGTTGTTCTTATTGCTCCCGCTGCTCGTATTAGTGATGAATGCTACCACCTGCTGTGCGGTGCGGTTAAGTCAAACAGGGTTTGTGGGAGTTACGGTGCAAAAGCCCTCACTCTTCGATCCAAAGTCGGAATTGATGCCTTTACCATTAATATATCATTTCCCCAATATGCCTCATCGCCGATACCTATGATTTCCCGAGTCTCCTCAAAGTGGCTATATACTTGGATTTTGGAATGTAAACTCTGCCCTGAGATTTCAGCGCAATCGGCACTCGTTCTTATCCTGAAGAGGAAAAAAAAATGGGTTAGTCATACAGATGGGCCAATGCGTCGTTCCGATCCGACTCTCACAGCACTGCAATGACATACTTTGTACCTGAGGTAAGTAAATAATCGGATAGGTTAGCGGTACATAAGGTATGTAGAGATAGATTCAATCAATGTTGCCATCACAAACTACACCAATGTATGTGTCTATCGGCTTTTGAGGCATGCGACCTCAACATCCCGCCCTCTTATTCATTTCACTGTTGGTCTTCTGCCACTCCCATGATTTGGTGCTACAACATCAAACTTTAGGGTCGCAGGCTGTCGCCTCCATACTGGGGTCGCTTTGCCTTGTACAACTGTATCAGGCTCTACGGAAGTACCAGTCCCAGCTGTCCACTGGCATGTGCAACTTATAGACATTACGTTCCGTGTTACTCGTAGTGCCCGTCTTCGATCTTTTGGGGAAATGGAAATGCAAGCAAGCCAGATCAATATCTAAATACATGTAGACATTAGATGAAAACGTATTGCCATTGGTTGGGCTGTCCAGTGCGGTGATGCAGAATCTCAACATCCAGGCGTTTATTTGTGGGCTAGAAACAACATGTGTAATGGTTGATGCGGACGGAGGCTTTACCCCTTCAAGCCCGAATAATATCTCCTGGAGAAAAGAAGAGGAAAAAATTGCAGCAACTTCCTAAAACAACAATGTGAGGGGGGAAATCTCAGAGGATGCCGGTTGTTTCCGCTCTTGGTCATCCAGGGTCTGCCTAGGTACATCTATCTCTAATCTAGCGAACCGTTGATAACGGCCCTCCATGGTCCGTCATTAGTGGGTCGATTGGGGCTTCAGATGCCGACGGAGGCTTGCGGCATCTGGGGTCTCGAACAAGCCATGTCCGTCCACCGCGTGCGCAGTGCTTGCCGGTTCCAGAGCTCCACAAGGCACAGAGTGGAAGATATAGCATCAGATATCCCCAGACTCGCTGAGCACAACCGAGATTGCCGCTGGCGGACCAACAACACCGCCTACTTGTAATTGTATCGGCGTGGGCAGTCATATTAGCCTTTCTTCTCAATAGAAAGTTTTATCTACTCGTGCTAATATAATTCCGAAGCACCCGAACCTTCCGAATGCTTACAGGTATATCGGGGTTCGGTTCCTTTTTTGCATTGAGGTTTATAATAAGGGAACCGGTTCAAGGCGGCCAAGCCCTTGGAAAAGGACAGCGGGGCCGTTGCACGTACCTACACGTATGTAAGCATTACCACATTAGCACCCTTGAGGCTTACGTCCAGGGCTCATATCAACAATTCCTGGGCTTGGGGATACCAACCAACTAGAGAAAGCAGACAAGGAAGTAAACCTGAGTCGCCAAACGACTTTGAGGATACGACCAGCGCTCTTGTTCCTGGTCTTATTCTCAATCTTGGCTTGGGTTGTTACTGAGGCTTGAATGATAACTCACACGCGTGCCGTAATACATGCTAATACACAAAACGGCAGCCAGAATATGTTATAAACTGCCAAAGCGAATAAATAGTAGGATCTTCCAAATTTGCGATAGAGGCTGTCTACACGGCATTCGGTACAATTTCCACGCAGAATTCGACCCCAAAGAGCTAGCTCTTGGTGAATAATGGTTGGCCCTCGTATACGGCCACGATTGAAAAGATAAACACTATATTATCTTTTGGGGTAGTAGACCATCAGAGAAATATTTGGCAAGTCCCGTAATCTCGTCACATCCGAGACCATTATCCGGGAGTTGCAAACACGACCATGCCCGCAGGTGATGCCATGAGGTAAATGGTTGAATTCCGCATATCGTACACTGTCCCCTACAGTTCTCACCCAAGGTTCCAGAAGAATGGACGCCTAACCAGTCATCCAAGCAGCAGCTCTGCGGGCGCCAAAGCTGGTTGCAAAGCGCAGGCCACTCGATCCCATAGGGAAGTAACTGACAAGATACCATACCAGGCAGGCTAACTGAACGATAGCCGCCATTAAGGTCAGGAGTGCGCTATGAACCTGGAAGAAGTCAGTTCTATTGTCCCCAACTTACACACTTAAGGTCACTGAGGGATATGACTCACACCAAGGGCGAAAAATAACGTGAGGAAGATGGAACCAAAGTAGCCTGCAGTAAATGGCAAGCGGTTGCCAGATAGCAAATGCTGTATGTAAGTCATTGGCCCCATCATGGCTGCCCACGAACACAGGAATAACACCGAGCCAAATGACCATCTGGAAGAATCCGTGTCAGCAGGACATATATCTAAAGTCTTGGGGACACTTGGAAAGAACGGAAGCTTTGCAACTTTCAACTATTGGGCCAGTCCTATCAGGTCTGAGATGGGATTTCCAACAACAGATCACTGATCGACCGCACTTATGCAGGGCTGGCCGCATATGCAGAGCGGCTCGTCGCATATAGCAAGGAACGGGCTCCTCCCGTTCCAAGGATGTCATGCGCGATATAGGACCCCAAAGAGCTTGACCACATGGGCAGGATATCCGCTTGCGGCAAACAAGGGCTTGGGCGTGGCAAAGCATAGAAACGAAGAGGACCTACAATATTGCAAGCTTGCTGGGCTTCAGCCATAGGACAGGCCACAGGGCGAAGCAGAGCACGAAACAGGCGAGGGCAGCGATGTTGCAGCCGGCGAAGACTAGCATGCGGTCCCAACGGCTCACTGTATGACGAAATCGAGATTTGTGATCAGCCTTGCCTTTAATATGGGGGGTATGTATTTGCCCGTGTGCGAAGATAAGACATAGGAGTGGAGTGTAGTATTAAGCTAACAGAGCTATAGGAACTCGCACATGGGCGCCATCGAGGCACCCTGCAAGGGGCTTGAAACCGGGCGACGCATGACGGGCATTGCGACAAGAAAGATAAAGGCAAAGACACATGGGGGGTCTGTTTTGTTTTTTTACTCACAAGCGAACCACCCTTCTTCTTCTTCGCGGCGAGTGCTCGCCGGCAGTGGAGCACCAGGCCCCTCGGTCGTGGGTAGTTGGACATAACGGTCGCCGAACGGGTTGAGCGACTTGATCGAAGACAGCAAGCCAGTCTGCTGGCTAGTGTTCACGGGCATGTCGGGTTCGCGACGGGACCAGCCCATCGAGTTCATGGATTCTCTGAAAGAAGCAGACGCCATATTCGTGTCGTTGGCCGTTCGCTGATAATTGTTTCCTGTGGCAACCGATGCTTGTCGCGTCGAGAGGTGTCGTCGCGAGGGATGATGGATAGGGTGTGCTCTCGCGCTTGTAGCTAAGTCGTTTGACTGTCTTCTCCCCTGATGAATATGTGGTCGGTGTCTTTGCGCGCCTCGTTGGCGGGTTGCGCGTCGAGAAGCGTAGGCAGCTCAAAAGGTCGTAATGATTATGGATGCAGGTGTGTCCTATGACCCTCCCATCTGGGCGTAAGTATGGCGGTTGGGGCAAGGCTTGGTATGTTCTGGGAAAGGAGGTGTCGTCGCTAGGGATTGGGTGGTGGGGTGGGGTGATTGTCATGGGGGGCTCTTATTGGTTGCGCGTCACGTTCAAGCCTTGCTTCCAGGATTTAGTCAGATCAGATTGTGGTGGCTAGGGAAAGCACTACCCAAACACTACTCCTCCAATCCAACTCACCAGCCGCAGCACGCTCATCCAAAGAAGCCTTGCATGCAAGAATATGGGTGTGCATGTTTGATTTCCTTCACATTATGGAGTACGATCATGGCATAAATCGGACAAGGTCCTAGTTGCTCTCTATGGTAGATGCATCATACATACAACATATGCCCAACACGATTGCTGACCAATTCGGCGGTGGCCAGTGTTGTTCCCTATCGGGGCATTCAGTCTTCTCTATTTCACCTACCAAGCGGAAGAGTGGCTAATATTAGAACCAGGCTGCAGGTATACCTCCAGTGTTCTACCTTCGACCTTCGAGAAGGAAATGTGGTTGCGCATTGCGTACATGCGTGTGCATGTGGAAGCCCTCCGGCAGGTAGAGAACGAGAGAGACTGAGAGAGCGAGAGACACAGCAGGGACTCACAAACTGCTGCCTGCATGTGAGTACAGACTCGAATTCGGGATATCCGGACATTTACTTCCGCCGAACGGCTCGTCTCGCAATGAGTTATCAGAAATAAGACAACGTCGGTAAATGATAACCCGTGTACGGAGTACTTGTTGCTTGCTATTGACGGATATGGCAGCAGTGTTAGCGTGATTCACCGCTTGAAGAGGGCCAGGTGAATGAGTACTTCTGAGATAGGCGAGGTGTGCATCCACCAGGGAAGCAAGTTGCGAATGTCTGCCATATTATGGCAGCTGTTTGTTTGCCTACCAGTCCGTATACGTATATACACGTACCCCTTAGCCATGAGTGATAGTGGATTGACCGCAGTGCGTTCGGCTCTAATAAAATTTGCATGGTATGTATGAGAACGCGTTTACTCTCCGAACTGGGAGCCTCAATAACCGGCGCAGCACTCGTGTTGCGTGTCATTCACAATAATCAGTCTCTCTTGTGCTGCTGCGCTGCTGCAAACCAGGACGAGTTGGGGCTTAGTCGGATTCGGCGACGTCATCGTCGCAAGAGGGTTCACCACGACACCATCTCAAAAGACTTACTTGCATTCGGATGTGGGGTAAGGCACAACGGCGGCAAACACGGCAGAGTGCGAATGAATGTGTTTGTGTTTCCAGTGTGCAGCATCCATGGCGAGAAGAAGAGGTGCCAGCCATCCATCTACTACAAGTACCTACATAGGTATTACTTACATACTTAGTTGACCTACCTACATGTACTCACCTGGTTCGCGTATCGTATCGTATCGTATCGTATCGTGGCGTAGGTCGCCGATATCCAACTCAACCCACTGGAGGCGGCAGGCTAGCGAGTCCTTGATGCGTTGAATATTGGGTGTTTTGGTGTAGCCCCAAACCCCGATTGAGCATGAAGGTTTTGACTGGCTACCCACTATAAGCTAGAAGAGAGCAAGTGTGCTTGCTTTTTAAACTCTCGCGACGAGCCGAGTGGACGCTATGGTTGGACCTTCTCCCAAGCTGCTGGGGAGATGGGAGATGGGAGATGGGCAGCTCTGGTGATGCGCGGCTTGATTGGCCTTTTGAACCCTGGCCGATATTTCATGCAGCTGGGCCCTACAGGATCGACACCAGCATAGTAATCAAGAAGAAGCATGCGTCCACTTAACGTTACATATAGTATCGTCCGAATGGGGGAGGTCTTTGGCTGATGCGCATCTGGAACCACCCATCCTTTTCAAATGCCGCGTCCATCAGCTAATAGGGGCCATCCACTCCCTACGGATCCCGTTTGAAGATCTGCAAAGCAGAGAGACCCTGCATAAGTGAGCGAGCATGTTGCACACCATAGCTTACCTCTGCGAGTGAATATCTAGACGGTTTGCTTGCTACTACCATCATCACTTCACCAGTCCACTCGCTACCTGTCGTGTACAGGCAACCACTGTAGAGCAAATAACACTGGGTAGTGGCTGATGCTAGCCAACCCGCCAAGTCTGATATCATATATTGAAGCTTAGCGCAAAATGTCGGCTGCCTTTCTTACACGATATACGGTGATCTATCTATAGGTATCTACATGTGTGAGGAATACCTGCTATGCTCGTTTCCCCCCGCCCCTTGAGCGACGAGCCCTGGGTCCGCCATCCCATGCTGATCATGGCCGGGATCGCTCCTTTGACTAACGGGAAGGTCGACTTGATAGCTTGATGGGTCAGATGTGATTAGCTTTCGCGAGGCGGGTCTATTCTTGATAGAACTTCCAAGGTTGGCATGCAACCTTCAGTGAAGGATGCTGAAGAATGCCATCTTTCCATGATGCACTTTCCTCCAAGTTCCAAGATTACGCTAGCCAAGCACCAAAGCAGGCCAGAGGAGGTGTGGCAGTATGTCTTATCGCAGGTGGGATGGCTGACTTTCACCGCGTCACGCGTTTAGCGTAAAGCCCTCCATGTCTCCCTTTCGCCTTCCGAGAAGGCCCAGAGTAGCACCAATATTGATGGGAAACTACATGTCAAGTGTGTATGTAGAGAAGGTGCTGCGGAAGGCGACCAGGGCAACACGAAAATGGTCCGGTGAGAGTCAACACCCTGACACACCACCAACGAGTTGAGTAATTCTTAAAGTGGGTAAAGCTGGTCTGTATGCAAGTCAGAAGACGCACCCAACAGAAGCCAAGGTTGTTTACAAATGAAGGCATCCTGATGGGGGGAGACTGGTCTCGCTTTCTTGCCGGGAAAAGGCGCTGCTGCCATCAGCATATAAGAAGGACTTCGCGCATCCCCCGAAAGAACTTCACCCGCTGTAATAGAACCGACGCTCCGACTTGTCGCAGTTTACAACAATCACCACCACCACCACCACCACTACTACTACTACTACCAGATTCCTCTTATCGAGGAATAGATATACCTAGTCAACTCTTCCGGGCAATATACCTAATCCAGTGGCACTCGCATATGCCTTGATTGCTAAACTGCTGTTGTCTGAACAAGAGGCCGTACCAGGAGCTAAAGATCATTCCTCCTTCATGGACCAGAGGATCTACCTGTCCTGGATTATTCGTACATTTTCTCTGCGACTCGAACAACACGGCCTGGCTGGAAACAAAGCACCACCGACAGCATTTCAAAGTCAGCCAAGTCTTCACCGACCTCAAGAAGCAGTCCCCAAGAACGTTGCATCTGGCGGCTGTAGCGTCTACCCAAGTCGACCGTCTGTGGCTGGTCGCGCAACAAAGGAGATAAGGCCGCGCGAGAAAGAAACGACGAGACGTTGTCGGACCGAGTCAATAGCACGGGACTAAGCAGCTCCGAGTTATAGTCCTGACTCAGTCTTCATCCATACGTTGGGAGTTGTTTGGCTTGTTTCTACTTCAAGAGTATTAAAACCTTCTCTTCTCGGAAGCGCATACCCATCCTCCCAAGTCCTAGCAGTCCCAAGTAGCGGGGTCGAGAGTTCGAGAGATTCCAAGGGCCCATTTCGACTGCACTACTCCAGCCGTCTTCCCTATTCCCTATAAGTAATCCCTACGGCTAGCTACCTGGCCTGACCCATAACCCATAACCTTGCAAGGCCTACCAAAAACTAAAGCAACCCCCCCCCCCCCCCCTCCTCCCTCTGCCTCTGCCTCTGCCTCTGCCCCGCCCCCCGAACTCCAACTTCCAACCTGTCCCTTGTTCTGGCTGGACGGTGGACGGAGTCAAAGCCCAAAAGGCCAAGCCCCTACTACACCAAGAAAGCCTGGGGGATCTTCCCAAGCTGCAGGCTGGACACAGCCAATCACCGGGCCGCCTCGACTCTCCGGCTTCCCTAAAATCGCTGGAAAGGGTCGCACAGAGGTTTGCAAGGTTTACCCTGCTCCGGCTGGACTGGGCTCTCCCATCAATCAGCATCTTGGTCGATACCGCCTCTTTCTTGACAGGTCTCACCGCGATTCGGCAACATATATCATACACGACAGGAAAGGCTTCGACCGCTTCCAAGTTCGTTTGGAATAGCATTCGGTCTTGCGCTGCACACACTTACAACACACTCGCATCGGCACACATAAACAAACTTTACTTTAACTGCGTGTCTCGGACCTTCTTCCGTGCCAAGTTGAACCTTCCCCCTCCATCTGATTATCTCGACGGTAATCCCGCCCTGCCTGTCCATCCATCTCTGGAACTGCCCAGCAAATCCGGGCATCTTTTGAGGCTTGAAACTGCGCCTTACCGCCTGTTTGATTCTTCAGCTTTCCAGTCAGCATCTATCCATCAAACCAGTACATTAAGGATTGCACCCCCTCCGGGAAACCGTCGTCCCAACCTTTGATATCCTATCGATCGCCTACTCTTATCTCTCTTCCGTCTCAAATACGTTAAGTTGCGCCCGGCCTGTCCTTTCGCACCGTACTGGGGACCACCAGCGACTGGCTAGCCACAATCCAATTATATTACCTGGCACATCGCCTTCGTCTTACTATCGCCCTCATCATCTCGCCTACTACTACTACTGCTGCTACCACTACTCTAAACAATATCTGGTCTTCCGCGTTCCCGCGACCCGAGAAAAGCGACAGGTCAACTCTCACCTTCTACCGGACTCTCGCAACGGGCACTTGTAGCCGATCAAAAGCGCTTCTCCCCCTCTGTGCCGCAATTGTCGAACGTGTAGCTCCGCCTCTTCTCGTCTGACCTAAGAGGGATCAACTCGTCTCATCTCCCACCTTCTTCGTTTCGCGACAAGCAACAAAAACATCAGCCTGTCGTCAGCGCTTGCTTGCTACCACTTACTACTATTCGAGGAAGCCGAGGACTTCCTTTTGATTTGTTGCGCCGGGCCAATCATCGGGCTCATCTGCAGCTGGGCTGGGCGAATTTCTGTTGGTTGCCCACACAGACTCCCTCCTCAACCCGGGCACCCACCAACTTGAGCTGAATTACGAGTAGCCTCTCTTGGCGTACACAAGTACCTCGCACACTCACTCCCCAGAAGTCCTTCCGACCTGGCCGATCCGGACTTTGCGCTTCACTCACGTTGGATCCAAACCAAGGCCAGTGAACAAAAAGCAATAGAGTTTCTCTTCCTCCCTTTGCCTTGTTTGGTCATCTGTCCAACACCTCTAAAACATCTACGCACCCAACAACAACAACTGCGACTCTTTGAAGGACACGAGCACGCAACCCGCCTTCCGCACCACACCAGCCTATTTATACGCGCATAAAGTCGCCGCTGCTATCTTCTCCGTGGGGGTGGACCTCGATTCCTGGGTACCTCCCCGCGCATTTCCATTGCACAAACCCAACCCTACTTTTGACTCATCAATATCCCTCGAGGCAGCTGTATATGGGGTTTGTAAACCTTCCCTGATTGCCAGCCAATTTCGAAAGTGAGACACTCTCCACATTCAAAGGTCAGTCGCTACCATCTTTTCATCTTTCCTTTTTATTGCTCTGACCACGGATGGGCAACTCGTCCACAACGTGGTCTGACTTCTGTTCCACGACATGCGCACCCCACCTCGTCGTCAATAGTTGGCGGCTGAGACCCAATTCATGCCAAATGGATGCGGGGCATGCTCCTTCCCCCGGAGGAACGATGACTCCCAACCGTTTTGTGTGACGAGATACTGACTTTATGGTGTAGCGCAAATCAACACGAGCTTTTGTATCGTTCCTTGAACAACTACGCCCCGCGTTTTCTCTCGATAGCACGCATACGAGAATCGCTGCCAATCATGGCACACTTCGGCTTCAACCAATTTGGCGGGGGCCAAGGCAATACCAACGGCAGTATTGACCCCCGCGCCATGGCTGGAATTCACGATATTAACGGCGGTTCCAACGGCTACTCATCGGGCTCTGCTATGATCGCAGACTCGGACCTTCTCGATATGAGTCCTCAAGAGCCGAATCAGTCCTTGGACCACGGCCAGGACTTCAACGGCATGAGCGACATCAACATGGGCTTCAGCCAGAACATGTACCCATCACACATCAACGGTTACTCGAACACACCAGACGGAGACCCTGTCCACAGTCCGTGGGCCAGTAGCTTCAATGCTGCGCAGCATTTCCGTCAAATGCAACAACCTTTCGGACATTCGATGCAGTCACCCAGCTCATTTGCGGGCTCGCCCCTCGCCAACGATGCCAGCAACGACGGCGAAGGTAGCTTCCTCAATGCTAAGTCCCGTCCAAGGTTGTCGCAAGCCCAGACTCAAGCTATGCAGCGCAACTCCTCCAGCAATGCACGGAGTCCACTTGGGGCAAACGCTGTCATGGCTGGTCTGAATGCAGGCTCTCTTGATTCACCAAACTTTGGCGCCCAGCCCATCCGAACACCAGGTGGTCATCATGAGAAGTCACCTTCTGGGCAGTGGATGGCCACCCCCAAGAGTTTGCAGTCATCCTATCCCGGCTCCGGTCTCTCGTCACCTCTGCAACACGGCTACTCGAACCCCCAGTTCATGGCACAGGCCGGTACCTCGATGCCTGCTAGGGTCAACGGTGCGCCCACGAATCTACAAAGCCAGGAGGCCAAGAGGAAACGGAGGCGTGAGTCACACAACGCCGTTGAGCGTCGCAGACGCGACAATATCAACGAGAGGATTCAGGATTTGAGTAGACTGGTCCCGACTCATAGATTAGAAGATGATAAGGTCAAGAAGCTCATCCAAAACGGCACCCCTCTATCACCTACCTTGACTGGCATGTCTCAGCCAAACCAAGCAACTTCAGGCCTGGCTGGTCCTGGTGCGAAGCGTGCTACCGCTGTCGGCTCCGGCAATATTACAACTGGCCTCCCATTGGAGGACAAAGACAAGGGCCCCAACAAGGGAGATATCCTGAATGGTTCCGTCAGCTGGATGCGCGACTTGATGTGGATGCTTCAGCTCAAACTACAGCAGCAAGAGGAACTCGTCAACACCATAACGGAGATGGGAGGCAGTTCTCCATTTGAACTGACCGACGACGAGAAGCGCATGCAGACGGAACTGATGGAGGCCATGTCCAAGTCTGAGAACGAACCCGCTCCATTCTCGTACTCTCGGTTCAATGGCTCAGGGCTCCGAGTCCCTCATCACACCGATTACCGAGGCGACTCCCTCAATGGCGCACCTGGAATTGATACTCTGTCCATTAGCCCAGGAGACACGGCCGATCTGACCGGGGATCTCAACAACCCTGATCAATTCTGGAACGACCCCGACGATGATGTCAAAGACGAAGATGAATACGGCGGCATGGACCTCACTCTTTAGGGGCATCCTCATAGGTTTTTCACGACAAGTTCTAGAGGCGAACTCTCGAGTCATTATGTTGGTGTTTCTGCTGCAACACCACCACGCATCAGGGCGACGGCGTTCTAATTATACAGGTGCATATTGGTGGGGACTTATCTGCGATTGCATCTTATTGCATCTTTTGGCAGTAGGGAAGCGGCATCGGGCGTTGATTTCCTTGTGCTGCATTTCGTACAGCTGTCAGCTGCGCTGCAAGAGGCTGGGCCACTGTCGCTGTGTTGATTTGTTTTCCCCCTGTTTTTTTAACCTCCCAATGCATTTACTCATAACTTTTATTCCTTTCATGCTCGGGTATGGCCAAGGCTAATCGAGGCTTGCGGTCACTGCACTAGCATTACGGGGTCGGTTTGGTTTGGTTTGTTTTTTCCACATATGATACCTAGGGGATGTTGGTTCTCCGGGAGTTTTATAGGGCATTGCTTTTGAACGGTTTACCCTCTGGTATTTCATGCTATGATGACTAGCGGTTAGCGTTCGTATCATTCTCGAAGGGTCTTTTATACTTACACATTTTATCGAGAGCAAGAAAGCGAAAGACTTAGCGTTTACTGCAAATACTATGTAAACTTCACTGTGGCTTCTCTTCAGCATGTGAACCTTCTTGGAAAAGGCATTATACAGCTGAGTGTAACCACAATGCTCTTAGGACCCTGAATATATGAAGCAATAAAGAAAGTCAAACCCCCCTCCATTGTGTCACCCAGCTCGAATGAATCAAACGTGCCTCGGTGACTCCCTCAGTATGTTCCAGAGAGATACAGTAATTACTTACATCGACAAGGAAATGGATCTTGCAAGTCTATACGATGGAGTGGTCGGGGACTATTGGTTTGGATGCTGCTTATCCCTGTAGACGGAAATGCGATAGTGAGAGAGAGAGAGAGAGCATGTTTCGTTTGCTTTCTAACCGACACATACATAATTGTCAACCTTGATATTTGTCTTGTCTCATCGTGCTGCTCCGCCACACAATAGCTCGCCTATTCCTTCCCGCCCTCTTCTACCCACAACCACTCACTTCCTTGATCAAACCATGCGGGTCATACGGCCCGGCCGATGGAAAAGAAGAAGAAATTCACCTTCTGGAAGATTTCCTCTTGGTCCTTTTCACTTTCGGGTCCACTGTTTGTTTCTAGTGGAACGTTAAGCTCCCCTTTTCCCGAAACGAGACTGCGTTCCAAGAATGAGGTGATAAGGGTGACACATCCCGTTTCCAAATAAACCCCCCTTTTCTTTTATGTATCCATCTCGTCGTGCTGTTGACGTCACTGATACGATACAGTTGACGTATCAACTCGGATGGGGGGTGGGGGTGGGGGTGGGGGTGAGCAGTGGTAGTGTGTTTGTATGCGTAGAAAAGGATACCGGGAATCCGGCACGGCGGGCGGACGGGCGGACGGGCGGGCGGGCGGGCGGGTAGACGGGAGATTCACAAAACACACCACCCGGCAGACCATCGTCGCGCGAATCTTCCAGGGTGAGGGTTAGGAGAGAAGATGTGGACCATAGGCAGATAGGGGGCAGCTGACCCAGGTCGCCGCCAAAAGCAGGTTCTATCCTGCTCCCTACATGTTTTGGCCCTAGCTAGTAGGCCCCGTATTATTGATCATTGCACACCCTCTGAAGCGAAAGGCAGGAAAGGACGCGATACTGCTGGGAAAATGAGCGGAGCTGCGTCTGCTCTTCACCAGTGCCTCACGCAGACCAGGTACTCACTCATAGCGCCGAGGACGGCCCAGGCCTCCTTGCGCTTCATGTCCTCGAGCAGGGCGACGCGCTCGAGGGCGCTGTGGCCGTTGAAATACTTCCAGAAGACGGGCCAGCAGGCGCGGGCGCGCGAGTCGGCCGGGAACCGCTGCGCAATGGCGCTCAGGTACCGGCTGTCCTTGCCTGTGGCCTTCTTGGCGTCAGCGATAACGTATGGCGTCAGGTGCGCGAGGTGCGGAGCCGACATGTTGAGCGACGGGTGGGCTGTGACCTGCGGTACGGGCTTGCGGGCGTGGTGCGCCGCGCGCTCGGCTAGGGCGCGGGACTCACGGTCCGCTAGCCGGTTCAGGCGCGCCTTTTCGGCCACAGCCTCGTTGGCCGTCGTGGTGATGGAGGCGCTGTTGTTGGGGTTGGCCGTGGTGTTCTCTGTAGACGGCAGCGAGGCGTCGGCTCCAAAGCTAGACCGCCTAGGCGAAGAGAGGGGCGAGGTGGCGGCACTGGTGTTGATGGGTTGGTGGTGTTGTTGATGGCTGCTGCTGTGGATGTCGGGCGAGGTGTCTCGCGGAGATCTGATCTCGGTCCCGGGCCCTCTGGATAACGTTGAAGAGGCTATGTCGGCGCCGGCCAAGTCGTCTGAGTGGCTGCCACCGCTGCCGGCATTGGTCGACTCCGTGGACGCCGAGGACGTGCGGCCATCTTCTGTGGCTGAGAGCGAGGCTGCCTTGATCTCCTCGGCCTCCGTTTGGTACTCGACCTCGTACTGGATCTCGGGCCAAACGACCACATAAGCAAATGTGCAGAGCTGCGTCACCCACCCGCCGCGCATGAGCCACGCCAGCATCTGCAGATACGTCGGCCGGTGGTTCTTCGAGGGCGCAAACCACTTGTACGGCCGCGGGGCCGCCGAGATCTCGGCGAGGAAGCTGGGCAGGGGCGGCGCCAGCGGGAAGGCGCGGGCCCACGCTTGGCTAGCTGTGGGTAGACCAGTAGTGTCGCAGTTGGGAGAAAGGATGTAGACGTCGCGTGCATGTAGTGGGGGGATAGCGATGGCTCGCCGCCAGAAGATAAAGTGCTGCGCATAGCGCCGGACTTGGGCGGGACTCAGCATGGTGCCGGCGCCGATTGCATGGAATGAGGTCGTGGGCTTGGAGAGCCGCACGAACTCGATCATGGCGGCCGTGGTATCATCGGGGTCGGCCTGGAGCTCGGCGATGATCTTCTTCTCATCCTGTAGCAGGAGCAGCGCGAATGTCTTGTCGAGAAAGGACGGGTCGTCATGCCCTGTCTCGAACACGTCGCCAAATGTGTTGGCGGTGGTGATCCAGAGCCCCTTGAACCGCTCGGCGGCGGCTGCATCAATAGCGTCTGTAGACGGCAGGTCCGATAGATAGAAAGGCATCGGGATCTGGACGGAATGTGTTACCGTCCCCTCGGGCGTTTCGAGCTGCAGGGCCGCAATTCTGTTGGCGGTCACGGCCTCGTAGATATCCTGCATGCTTGCCGCCAGGGACGAGGACTCGAGGATGTTGCGCCACAGCACACTCATGCGCGTCTTCTCCTCTCTCCCCTTCTCCTTCAAGGACAGTATCTTCTTAGATTCCTTCCAGACGAAGTCGCTGCGTTGCTGTGCATACTTGTAGGCCTTGTTGATCTTCTTGATGATGTGGAAGTACAGCGTGTCGACGAGCTCCTTCGCCTCGTGCTTTTTGGGGTCCAACATAAAGACCAGGTTGAACATGGTCATGCCGCTCTTCTTCTCCTCGTCTTGCGCGTCAGGTGGTGCCGGGGACGAGGTGCCCGCCTCATCCATCAAGTCCCGAGCTTCCATCTGCGGGGTAGGCGCCGTCATCGAGATGGACGGCACGGCCTCGGTGGATGAGGATTTCCCTCCATTGCCGGTATCGACTCCGTCATCGAAGGAGCCCGTGCCGGATTTGCCGGCGAGGCTGGGCCGCGATCTACTAACAGACTGCTGCTGTTGCTTCTTTTTCTTCTTCTTCCACGAGCCGCTCTCCGGCACGTAGACGGGATACGAGATGGCGATCAGCTCGTCTAGCGAGACCTGGAACAGTCTCTTGTGATAGGCCCGCGCTGGGGTCAGCAGACTCTCGAGGTCCCGCGTCGGGAAGCCGGCAACGTGCTCCCAGGGTACTATCTGCGAGCCACTCTCCGTCTCCAGGTGGTCGTCGTGGTTCCAGTTGGCGAGGTCGACGCCCTTGGGCAACGAGCCGACACCGCCCGCGGCCGCCGCAGTGTGCGAGGCTTCTTCCGTCATACGGTCGATGAGCTCATCATCGTCCTCTTCCAGGTCGTCGCCCTCCTGTTGCGGCTGCTTACTGCTGCTGCCACTGCCGCTGGTGGTTTTACCGCGACTCTGCGACGACGACCGGCCCTTGTCGGGCGAGAAGTGGGCCGGGTAATGGAAGACGTAGCGAGGCCCATCGCGCGACCTGTTGATGACCAGAGCTATGCCCAGAAGATTGGATGCGTTGGGAAGTACTGGTGCCGCCATATTGCATCTCTGTGAGACGATGGGTCTCAATTATTTGATATGAGAATATCCAACGGTTAAGGGGCTATGACGCAAGGAGTAGGTCTGCATGCCCGGGTGATTGCATCGCCTTTCGCCTTTCGCCTTTCTAGGTCCAGCGTCAGCCATTTCAATTCGTCCCACGAAAACAGGGCGTCTCCTTGTTTCTTTCTTTGGATGTGACTCTTGAAGCTACTTACCTTTTCATAAATGATGAAATGATGAAATGAGCTATTGATAACTACTCATCTAGATCACCATCAATGTCCGTATAGCTGTGGATGGTGTTGCAGCCGAGCTCAGTCGTGGTCGATTGAGTTCCGCCCAGAGCTACGAAATGCACGGTGTGAAAAGAAACCGATCACTGTCATGCTTTCCCTACGTAGGTCTTCAACACCTACTTCATCATCAAGACTAAGTACACTTTATTCAACAACAATACACGAATTCTAATGGGGAGTTCCGGAATGATGAATAAGTACAAGAATTCAATTTTATGGACAAAATAACGATAATAATATATAGGTACCTTATCTACAAGACATTATCGTGACAGTCATAATGAGTCATCCAACATATGCTCCAACCTCAGTTTTGACAACCACACTTTTCCTCGCTCACCGAGTATATACCATCACAGCCAACGGCCCCTGAGCCATCACATGATTCAAAATTGCGCCCCTAGAAACCCTATCCCCACGCCCGCCATGATTCCAGCGATATGCGGCGGTGGCGTCTGTCTCGGCTGAGCATTGGCGGTGCCGACGTAGAACGGGGCCGCCGTGCCGGTCTGGCTGCACACGCTGGGCTGCAGGTTATAGCAAGCCTGCGATGAGAGGCTGGCGCAGACGGACTTTGCGCTCTCCAGCGGGACGGTGGTGTGCGTCGGCTGGACGGTGGTGCCGCCGCCGCCGGGCACGTCAATGGTGACATGGAAGCCTCCCGTCCCGCTGGCGAGGCCCGAGGTGCAGACGTCGTAGTTGCGAGAGCATGAGTCCCAGGCATGGGAACACGCCCCCTGGTTGGAGAACGAAGTGGCTATCGCCGGGAAATTGAACAGCGAGTTGCTCACAAACGAAGGAGCCGGCGTTCCTTGCGACGCCGGTGCTGTACCCGTGCAAATTGCGCTGCAAAAGTAGATGAGTCAGTGGTCGTGCGTAAGAGAGGGAGAGGAAGAGACATATATAGAGATATATATCGCTGAGGGGGGAGAAAGCTTACCTGGCTGGACAACATGCGGGCTGTTTGTTCTGGTCCCGAGAGCATTTTTGGCCGAAGGGGCAGCAGGTTCCGGCGAAATCTTGTCCCAAGCTGTCGCAGCTGTTGTACTCGGCCGGGCATTGCTGTCTCCTCCCGAGGATGACATTATGCAGTGGCGATACATATTGATGCTGCGCCTGAACGGGCAGGATGGCTATAGTGGACAGGAGCATGCCAAGAGCGCCATATTGGGTGCGCATTGTTATAGCAGCAACTCTAAGCAGAATGATATAAGACAGGTGATATGCTTTTGATGCCCCGAGACGAGATTGAGAGTCTTCTTGATACGGAGTATGTTTGTTCAGGTTTCCAAGATCGGGTATCTACGAGGCGAGAGCGCCGAGCCAAGTTCTTTTAATTGATCTCGCACTACCGAGCCGGACGAGGTTGGCGGCTGGCGGTGGCTTGGGGGGTGGAGCTGTTGCTGCGCGGCCTGTCCAGTAAGTAAGTACCTACGATAGTGGTAGTAGTAGAAGAAGCACTTGTAGGTTAACAGAATAGGCCAATTGATAAGCCTCAAGATGGGAAAATTTAGAAAAAGGCAAGACAATTCAAGACACCAACCAGTTGATCAGATCAGACAAAGGCTAAATCGGTCAGGGTCCAGCCAGCCAGGCACAATCTCACGTGTTCCTTGCTTGACACGACGGGGACCGTTCGGATTTCTAGAATGATGTCAAGAACGCCAGCCTCCTTCTTGATCGGCTGGGTCACCGAGCAACGAACAATTCCCAGGGGCGGTAACAACATAGGCTAAAAGTCGCTAGTGGGGGGGTGACCAGCGGAGGGGCATTAGGTACAGTGACTGACTAACTGCAGTGACTTCCATGCAGTGACTGCAGTGACTGCAGTGAGCACGGGCGGCGACTAGATCCTTTTGCTGCTTAGCTCCAGAGGCACAGTGTGGTACCGTGCACAATACACACCACCACAAACACCACGTGATGAAGGATTTGAGCTGCATCATTATCATTACCTATCAACTAATTGAAGATCGTCTCGATTTCAACCGCCAGCATCCCGCAGATTGACCTATACTATTACTAGCTTGACTACGAATCCGTTTTCTTTGTGCATTAACACCACTATATTCTACCCTCTTGGGTTTATGGTTGCGCCATGAGTTCGTTCGGCAGTCCTGGCGGTGCGGTGTACACCGGAAAACCCATCCCGTAAGTCTGGTCTCGTACGATTACGATTCCATCTTGCCACCATCGATACGCAGCTAATCATGTACGCAGACCGCAGCGTGGAAGCTTCCCTCTAGACCACGATGGTGAATGCACAGAGGTTATGAGCAACTACCTCAACTGCATCAAGAAGGCGAAGGGCATGAATGACCCAGCCTGTCGTGAGCTGGCAAAGGGTTATCTCTCATGTCGCATGGACAAGTGAGTCGATGTCACTATCCCCAAAGGCCAAGAGAATCACCTCACTGATTCCCATGTCCCTCTAGTAATTTAATGGCCAAGGATGAGTTCAAGAATCTGGGCTTTGCTGAGCCCAAATCGAAGACCCCAGCCACGACGAAGGAACCTGAGAAGGGTGTCAAGGGCGAACTCCAGTGGTAAATTGAAACATATTACGGGAGCTGATCTGCTGCGCGCACAATTACCAATCAACCAGTGAGATGGTATGGTACCCTGGTATCCGTTTTTGGATGATTGCGCTCCCTCCAATTGCCCCACGACCTAATTAGGGGCTGGATACCATGTATCATATCAGGCAGGGAGCCTTTGAGCACCTTCCGGAAGCTCTGGCTATAAATTCGCGACAAGCGAATCGGCCTGGATACGTATGACCTGATGTCCATGGAGGCCAAAACAGCCATTTTTTGGTTGCCTTCTATGCCAGATGAGTCGTGTAGACGGCCTGAAGTGCCGCATCTCAATGCTACTACAATAATCGCAAGCAATGCGCTTGGAAGTATCGAGTGCCGACACGCACACGCACACGCGCACTATTTTACCATGTTCAATATAATGGGAAATTTCAAGTCTTATTATCTTCTCGATCAGTTCTACTGAACGAGAATGACATGTTATTATTTTTTCTTTTGAGTTTAGGCAGGCTTTCAAGCACCGCTACGCCATCCACAAAGTGGCTCTCTTTCCGTTCGTTTCCGGCAGCGCGGCAGCTGCCTTGGCCTTCTTTGCGGCCACCGCTTTCATGGCCCGGTTGACAACGAATTGCGAACCCTCGGCACCGTTGGTCTCGCCGTAGCGCAGGTGCACCGTGATGTTGATTCCACGGTCGCAGACGGGATCGCCGTCGTTGCAGATGGACAACAAACGGTCGCCCAGGGCTTCCAGGGCTTTGCTATCGAGGCGAGAGAAGAGCTGTTGGTGATTTATCATGTCAGTTACCCGCAGATTGAGACGCACGGAAAGGGGAAAGAAGAAAAACTTACACCATCGCCGTTGGCGGAGCCGGCATTGAACGGCTCGCCGTCGACACGGCTGGGGTCTCCAAACATGAGAACCGCCGCGACGTCGTTCACGGAAAGGGGCTGCGCCGGGTTGTCCACGGGCGCGGTGGCGTTGGAAAGGACGTCGGCGATGACCTGGGCGCCCTGGGAGTAGCCCATGAGCACCATGGGGGCGCCGGGGCAGGCCTTGACGTACTGGCGCATGAGGGCCGTCAGGGCCACGACGCCTTCGCGCTCGGACCCGACGTAGTTGGGCACCAGGCGGGCCGGGTAGTCGACCGAGACGAGCGTCGTCCCTGGCATCTGGTTGGTGATGTTGGTCGCGACGGGCGCCAGCATGCGGCCCGGGCCGGGGTCCTCGGTCGAGCCCCGCACCGCGATCAGGCCGACGCCGTCGCCCGTCGGGCAGGTGATCTTGGCCTGCGCCGCCGCGGTGCCGGCCTTGCTGCCGCCGCCGAAGATGCTGTTGATGCTGCTGCTGTTGCCGTTGGCCGTCGGCTGCGCTTGCGATAGCGAGCCGAAGAGGAGGGCGAGACAGCTGGTGGGGAGGGCGTGGAACCGCATCTTTTCGTTTTGGTTGGTTTGGTTTTCGTTTCTTTTCGTCCGGGGGTATATTCCAACCAAAAGGGTTCGTCCTTTCGTCTGTTTGTTTGGTTCGCTTAGAGTTCCCGTTTCTACCACTTATTCCAAACTGCTATTTGCAAAACGACTGTGAGCCAGCCCAAAGGATTATCGCAAAATGAACGGGAGCCTGTTGCCCGTATATTATTAAGAGAACGAAAAGTAGAAGAAGAAGAATCAACACAGTGTCCAGCACAAACTATCCAGAGTTTGCTTCTAGACCTGCTTGTAAGAAAGAAGGAGAGAGAGAAAAGGAGTGTTTGCGAATAAGGAAACGAAAGCCACAGTCTGAAAAGGCGCGAACCGTGGGAAACACGCTCTACTTGTACTCGGATCTCGTGAGCGCGAGCGAGATCCGATCCAGCTCTAAGAATAGTAGGCGCCTCATATCAAACGATGGCCGTGGGTTTCAAGGCGAGTCAAGGCGAGTCACGACGGTGGGCGCAGTCACATTGTGGTATATTATGGATCCTATAGCAGAGCCTCATAAGCGGTTCTCCTGCCATTATGGCCGTCCAAGCCAATGGACCCTGAAAAGATGGTGCGTTTCGAAACACGGCAACACGGCATTTCCCCTATTGCCCAAAACAGGCGCCGCCTTTGATTCTACTAGTACAGTAGGTAGCAATAGCAGTTTAATTAGCCCGGAACCCCGATGTTTGCTTGGCAAGTATATGTATATTCCATAACCATGGGAGCCGATTACGCCGCTTCGGAGATTGAATTAATGAAAACAATGGCATGTCGTTACGACGGACAGTTCCAGTGGGATTTGGTATCGCCTGACTTTAGTTGACAGAAGCGATTTAAACCGACGACGCAAGCATGTGCCTTGAACAAGAAACTGGACTGGGCAGTGTCAGATATTGACAGATAACGGCGCAATGAGTGAGCGTGATTGAAGATGCCTATAGGCGGCTAAGTAGACTTGTGGGGTTTTATTTGAGATGGAGATGTCGCGTCCCGTTCACTTGGTTCCTGAAACCTGAAGAGCTGTATTCCCCGACAGTGCCACCCTGGCTTTTGAGGCTCAGCTTAGACTTTGGAGATAGAGTTTCCCCCCTTAGCTCCCGAGTTGCTTAGCAGCAAATTGGAGTTGGATGGCATGACATCTCAAACACGTGGCTTGGCAAGTTTGCTGCAGACTGATGGCATAGTAAGCAGTATAAGTGATACCTGTGTATGGTACTGCTTCGAACGAGAGAGAGAGAGAGAGAGAGAGGTAGGTTATATGCTTGAGCTGTTTGTGCCGAGGTACAGGGTTAGCTGGTAGCCTAGCTGCCCTGCCGTAAGTTGAGGTAGGTAACCAACCTACTTACCTACCTACTGTAAGGTGCTCAGTGACTTGAAGTGGGGACGGAACATGCACTATCCGCCACCCCCACTGCCACACCTGCAGTCAAGCATTGTACAAGTAGGTACCTTCAGGGCTAGGTTAGCAGGTTAGGTTACAGGCCTTACAACCTTTATTCTCGCTGCCAAATACGACACGACCTGTGACGGTAATAGACAGGACATACTGTAACCTAGAATGTCCGTCTTGGCTGATAGCTGTCAGTTATCCCGAATACTGACAAGTGCTGCTAGCCCCCCGCTGCCCGCCCTACCCCAATGTCTGGGGCGCCCGGGGAGTCCAGCCTAGCCTTATATTGCACGAAAGCTGCAACGGGCGGTGGTCACTAGCCGAGCTCGGCCTCGATGTACCTAGATGGCTACAATATAGAGCTTCCAATAATGACGATACTCCTTGCATTGTCTGAGTTTGTACTTAAAACTGTTTACTATCGGCTTCTCCGTTCAAGTGTGTAGAGTAGAGAGTAGACACATCCACCTTTCCTTTCCCCCCTCAATTCTTTGACGATGCTTAGCCGGCATGCCCTGCGTAAGACAAGACTGCAGATCAAGTTGCCGAGGTTGACCACCACCGCCGCCGCCGCCGCCGCCGCGTGCCGGAGATCCTTCGGCGCCACACCCGTAAACCGCATCAGCAGCAGCGAGTACGATGCCACGCTGAAGAACCTCAAAATCGGAAAACACACGCGAGTGATATTCCAAGGCTTTACTGGTAAGTTTGCGGGTATCGAAAAAGGGGCATTTGCTTACTACTCTGACTAACACCATATCGTCGCCGCACAGGCAGACAAGCCAGCGCCAACGCCAAGGAATCCATAGCATGGGGCACCAACATCGTAGGAGGCGTGAAGCCCGGCTACGAGGGCCAGCATCTGGGACTGCCGGTTCTGCCTTCGGTTCGAAGGGTATGTATGAGTGCATATCGAAGGCCCTTCCCCGCCCTCATTGAGGTTGTGTGGCACTGACAGGCCGGTCACTGTATAAATATAGGCCGTCGAGGTCCTCAAACCCGATGCAACAGGCATCTACGTGGCCGCGCATCACGCGAAAGCGGCCATCGAAGAAGCCATCGAAGCCGAAGTGCCACTGATTGTGGTTGTGGCTGAACATATCCCATTGCATGATATTCTTCGAGTAAGTAGCATAGCATGACCCCGAGCATTCTTATCCCACTGTGATGTCCTCAAAATACACATCAGATACAAGGAGGGGGAGTAGGCGTGTTAGTCCTAATCCCGAGTGCAGATTCACTCGATACTCAAAACCCAGTCTGCGTCGAGAGTAGTAGGCGCCAACTCACCCGGCATCATCTCCGCGGTCGGCAAGTGTCGTATCGGCTTTCAGCCGCTGCCTTGCTTCGAGCCCGGAACGGTTGGCATCGTGGCGAAGTCGGGCACGCTCAGTTACGAAAGTGAGTTATCTCTGTCCTAACCCTTCGTTGCAGGTTTTGTACGCATAGCATGAAAGCAAGCTCACCTGGACAATAACGAACCAAGCGGCCGCATCAACGCTTCGCGCCGGCCTCGGCCAGAGTTTGTGCATCGGCGTCGGCGGCGACATCCTGTCCGGCACAAGCTTGGTTGATGGCCTGAAGATCCTAGTCGAAGACGAAAGCACCGAGGCCATCGCCATGTGTGGCGAGATCGGAGGCTACGCGGAGATCGAGGCCGCCGAATGGATCAAGGAGTATCGGGCCAGAACACATAACCCAAAGTGAGTGTAGTAACATCTCCTTATCGCTCTTCTCTCCGTCTCCTCCTGTTCAAAATAGAACGAGACACTTGAAAAGGGATAGAAAAAGGCCGAGGACTAATACTGAGCTTTGTAATCTTCTCTAGGCCCATAGCTGCCGTAATAGCAGGCGTAAACGCTGTCCCAGGCCGGGTCATGGGCCACGCGGGCGCGTTCTCCTTGCCGGGAGAACCAGACGCCAAGGCTAAAATCGAAGCTCTGGTCGACGCCGGCGTTGATGTGGTTAACCACCCTTCGCGATTTGGACCAGTGCTCAAATCCTCCCTTTTGAGCCAATCCCAAAGATATGGGGGTGGAAGTGGGATATCTGCTGCTGCATCTCCTTCACCAGAGGTAGCGTCTCCATTACACCAGCAGCGGAGAACCCTCCACACCTTCGCCAACACTCGTCGGCCACTACCCCCCCTACCAGCATGATAATAGTAGTAACCCGAGATCTTCACCTCGTGTAGCGGCCGAAAATAGCAGGAGGACCCTCCATTTAGCCCACGGGCCGGCTCTTGAGGTGCTGCGTGAGTGCGGCATCAGTGCACACGAGACTCCCCAGAGCGCCCAACGTATGCTGGCTGTCTCCATCAATCGGACCACCAGCTGCCCCTGCGTCATCGCCCACTATTCAGACAGCAGCAATACCGCCGCAGCCACCTGGGCGTCCGATTTTGAGATTGGGGAAGGAGGGCCGGGCATTTCGGGCCTTCCCTACGACGAGTTATGCGACATCCTGAATCTCGACACCCCTAATTCCCCCGATCACCTGAGAGAGCTCATCTCCCAACTCACCACCCTCTTCATGGCCAAGGAGGCCTTTCTACTCCAGACTTACATCACCATCAGCACCGCCCCCGCATCCTCACCCGAATCTTCGCCAGAAAGGCAGCCAGCGATCCAGGTCGCCGACGCGTACCTCTGCTTCGACGACGCGGCCCTCCGCAGCGGGAACCGCCAGGCCGACGTCCACTCGCTGCGAGACCTAGACTGCTACCGGGATCCGGCCGAGGCGTCGGCCGAGCCGCACGGCATCGTCTACATCAAGCTCGGTCGCGACAGCGAGGACAGCGAGAGCCACAACATCGGCACGCTGGTCAACGGCGCGGGCCTTGCCATGAACACGGTGGACGCGCTGGCGGACGCCGGGGGCAAAGCCGCCAACTTCCTGGACACGGGGGGCAAGGCGACGAGCGAGACGGTCAAGCGGAGCTTCGAGGTCATCCTCCAGGACGAGCGGGTCAAGGTACGGATTTACTTTCCCACTCTCACTGCTCATATTACCCTCATTGCACAGGATACTGCGACTAACGGGAAACCAGTGTATCTTTGTCAACATCTTCGGCGGCCTCACCCTCGGCGATATGATCGCGCGGGGCATCGTGCTGGCGTTCCAGGACCTGGAGAAGCAACTGGCCACGATCCCCGTCGTGGTGCGGATCCGGGGCACACACGAGGTGGAGGGGCAGAAGATCATCGCCGACAGCGGGTTGCCGGGCCTGTACGCCTTCGACGACTTTGACGAGGCGGCTGCGAAGGCGGTCGAATTAGCAGCTTCTGCCGGCGATCGCGGAGGTGAGTGAGTGTTAGTCGGAACTGGCGGAAAGGCAACCGGGGACGAATGATAAATAGAAGAGTAAAGTAATTAGAGAAGCAAGTTCTTCCCTGCAGCAAGTGGCCTAAGTGGGCATGCAAGCATGAGTCACGGCCTGCTGAGAAGGCTCTTTGCAATCGAGAAACTTGGAGATTATGATTTTGATAATATTGGGTCATGGAAATAATAAAGCGTGCTGAGATGGCAATAATCGACCTCGGGCCAGATTAACCACCGGGTCATACATAGCCAAAATCTGGCCAAACGCCAGCTTCATCATTGTTGTTATACCTTCTTCTTCTTCTTTCCACGCACCCTTTTGACGAAGCAGATTGAACTCCCCCATCCCAGACCCCTTGGGAGTATTAGCGATGTTTGTTATACATACACCTCTATTAAGTACTGAACGTTGGTGGTTTCGTTTTCTCATCGCTTTACACTCCACAGCTCTCTCGACCAGCCCAGCTCCCTCATCTTCTTGCTGCTGGCGCCGACGCCCCCTTTCTTGTCCGCTGCGCTGACTGCGAGCGCCTTGCTACAGTTGGCGAACCCCTCGACCAACTCCTTCATCCGGCCGCTCCTCATCAAGACCGATGCGATGTCCGAGTCCTTCTCTGCGATGGTGGCGGCGAGCTCCATGCACTCGAGCAGATTCTCCCGGGTCAAGTTGGTGCCCGCAAAATGGAGAACGCTCACGTAGCCTATGATGGTTTCGGGCAAGTACATGTCCCGGAGAACCTCGAAGTCTTCCTCGTCTACAAATGCGTTAGATATGAACGACCCCTGATCAACAAATGACTTACCATCGATGGATTCCCTCAGCCAGCCTCGGAGACACGGCTCCACAAAACTCTTAATTTGCTTGATTTCCTGGCCGATGTGTACCCAGAATTCTCTGTTCATCTTGCTCGTGGGACTGAGTGCGAGGTTAGCAGGTGGTATCTTCAGTGTCGGTATTTAAACTTACTCTTGCGCAATCTCTTGGCTGGAGGCAACCGTCTCCATGGAATCGAGAACGCGGATCATGCATTCCAACTCGAGGAAGTTCCTGGCAGTCACCAAGTCCCGCGGGCCTTCGTAAGCTTCGTCCATAGCGGCGTTGGCATCGAACTCCGAGAACCATGACAAGTCAGTGTCCTCCGCAATGGTCACGCCAGCCTTGGCTCTGAATATATCTGCGCATTTTACGCGTTCAGAGAGAGCACGCGCGGCGTGAAGGTTGTATGATTCTGTTAACAAGTTAGCAGCCGTTTTTCATAAGGCAACAGGTGGCATATCGTACTCAAGAATCGTTTGTATATCGCGACTCCCATGGCCAAGATCTCATCACCTAGACCATCGACAAGCATCATCCACTCCAGTGACTGGATCAGTTGTTCATCGACATGGTCCAGTGCGTCAGGCATTTCTCCAAAGAAATCTGGTCTCAACCGCCTGCCATACTTGAGGGACGGCACTTCGTCTAGGAATATGTTGAGGGCGCCAGACCTGAGGTCGTTGCCGGTTTCGGGATATTCATTGAGAAGAGACCGAGGCTGGAAAATGACGAACTCGGCAATATCCATCCCAATCTTTTCCATGATGGTCAAAATGGTCCTTCGTTCCTCTTCGTCAGTTATCATGCTGACGTTACGGCTAAGTGTGAAGAATGCTCTCTCGCCCTGAATCTTGGCGCAGTAGATAGGTATGAGCTCGACTAGGTTGTGTAGTCGCAATGCGCTGACATATGCGGCCAGCACATTTTCTTGTGCGTTTCTCAAATCCTGCTTGAGTGTATTACCGCCTTGCAATTCTTCCAAGCTCGAGATCAGAAGAAATGCGTGAACCAAGACCCGGAGTCCGTTCGGTTGCGGGAGTGAGAAATATTTGTCGTCGTCCAACTTGAACTGCGACTGGCTGAAATCAGGTATGAGGGCCGAGGTGCCGTCTTTGTTTGCATGACGACCTAGTGCCAAGCCGTTGTCGTATGCAAACTGGCTGACTGAGTCAGATATGACGGCGCCCTGGAGAGCCTTGATGGGATCTTGGGATTCCTCGGAGGTCTTCGGGTTGGTCTCGAGATAATGGACAACGCGTTCCCCTATTGGCGCACCGTCGCCGTGGAATTGGAGTGCGTTGAAAACCGGAAGTGACTGAGTAGCAGCTTGTACAGCCTCCGGGGAAGCGCGCTTGGCTACGTAGTTGTCAAACTGGGACCGTAATAGCGCATTATAGTGCGCGAAAACAAAGTCGTCCCAGGTCTCACATACCTTCTCCACGCTCGGAATGTCTCCAGACAGTATGCCATAGACAGCACGCTCGAAGTCGTCGGTGCCACCATTCCGAGCCAAGGCATAGCATGTACGCCGCCATAGTAGTGTCGCGAGCGGATTTGAAACAGTGCGCTCGCCCTCGCTATCTTTGGACAAAGGCAGGGCTGACATGCTGACTGCGCGCCAAACCTCGGTTCTTTCTACACACCAGTCGCGGATCTCAGACATGCTCCTACCCCTACGGAGCAGCTCGTAGCATCCGAGCCAGATGGCACGCTCAAAGTACTCATCTTGGGGCTCAAGCTTCCGGTTCTGTCTTGTGACCACATCGGGGTCAAGCTGAGTGACCAGCGGGTCTGTCCCGATTTGGTTGCGATGATCCTCGGTCATATGTGCGGCGTTCGGGTCAAGAGGTCCAATGTAGCCTTGCATATTCTTCGTCATCTTAATGGCGGTCCGTGTATGAAGCCATCCGTATGCCACGATATCGCCTCGTTCCGCCTTTGTCTGGTATTCGCGAACCATCTCATCGATATCCATGCTTGTCTCGTCTGAGAATTCCTGCATGCACTCCATGATGGCTTTCCTCTCCTGAGCTGTAGAGTCCGACTGTAAGAACTCCTCCCATAGCTGGGAGCTGTCTTGGAATTTAGACATATCTTGACGCTTTGGCTGGAGAGTCTTCCTCTCCGGGTATCTCAGAGGTAGCAGCCGCCGCAACAGGTCCCACGTCTGTTTCTCGAGCTCCCAGTGCCGCAGTTCCTGGTCGATGCGAGCATCTTCAGCTTCGTCAACATCCATGGAATCCTGGCTGGACTCATCTAGGGATCTTTGGCGGGAAGAAAGAGAGTATCGACTGGTTTCGCGCAGAGTGCTAACTTTCTCGGTCGCAACATCGTGGTACCTATTGACAAGTTTGATGATATCGGTACGCTTCTCCGAGGGTGTCCTCGTGCCTCTTGAAATTGAGTCGAGGGCTTTGGCGAATCGCTCAGCGTCGAGCGCAAACCGAATCTGCGCCTGGGACTCGGCAGGAATGTCGGCGTCCATTTCGTCGCCCATTCCAAACATATCGGGATCGTGGTCGTCGGCCATGGCGAGGGTTGGTGCTGCAGTCGCAGGCCAGATTGTGAAAGAATCGAAGTGATGAGTGGGCTTCGGAGAAGATGTTGCAAGCCGTCGAGTCTCAAGGTTGGAACGACGATGGCGCAACGACTTTGCAACTTGTATTGAGACGTCGGGTTCTAGTGGATGATTTGCCAGTTGGGCATCGTCAAACCAGGCGTTCGGAGATGTTGTTCATGCAATGGGTCTCGACGATCTGCTTCAACGATAGAGTGAGTGCGGTATGAAGGCCGAAAATCGAACGATCAGGTTCAGGTGGGTAGATTGAGGTGGTTGGCAGTATGTCGAGGAGAGGGCATCGCCAAACAAACAATTGGATTCTGCAGCTATTGGATCAACACAACGGTCGGTTCTCTTGCAGCCAAAAATTGTAGTAGCACCAAATCAACGCGACATTGATTGCAGCGCGTCTACAAGTACGTACATGTCTGACTTTCGGGTACCTCGTTAGCTGCTGTAGGCACTGCAGAGCCACTGTATTTCCATTTTAGACGCGCTAAGCGAGATCCCTGGGGGCGTTTGTAGCTGTAGAGGCAGAGAGGTTGAGAGCTTGTGTGGAGCTGATGGAGCCGCAGCTTGGCCAGGCTCCTGCGGCTGGCAGCTGGGTTGGACACGACCCTACATAAATCTCTGCCGCCGGACCTTCCTTTTACCTTTTTCTCTTCTTCTCAACATAATGTCAAGGCCTTCTTATTAGAGTCGCGGGATAAGCCCAAATTTCTTTCAATGCTTATCCAGGTCCTACGGGATCTCTTGCGCGCTACTGAACGCCTAGAAAGAGCTATCGCTATCCATTAAGTCGCCTGTCTACTCCTTACGGGCCGACTATCAGAAGGAGCGTGACACATTTTAATACAACGAGAAATGAATATTGTTGTTTGTTGGAGTTGGAAGTAGTTGAAGAATCCAATTGAGCTGCCCAATACTGAGTGCGTACATAACGCCTTGTCTGGCAATGTATTCTGTCAGGCTGTCGCAACGCGTATGAGGCAAAGAAGACGGACGTGACCTATTTCGTTGTTCCCTCGCTCCTTTGCTTCATCTTGAGCCTCAGCAAATCCGCCTTGGGGCAACTCGCACTTGTGGCATCGTCCCCTTTCTTCTGGTAGAAAGCATCACAGCATTCATACAGTGCATCTACCAAGCCCTGGCACTTTGACTCGTTGTAGTTGTTCTTTGTTAAGCAATCTGTGGAAAGTCAGGCATTGGCAGCTCATCGCAGACAGGCGGAGAGTCGATGCCTTCGCAGCAGGAACGTACTTTGAATGGCACACTGCACGTCTATCAGTAAGAGAAGGGTTGATAAAGCCTGAATCGCCAACTTACAGCTCTTGGATGGCATGGAGGGCTTGCCTTCAGGTCTTCTTCCACCCCCTACAGTGACTGTGAGAAGAAAGCGGCAGAGTTGGCTTCTCATATGATAGCTTACCATGGCTCTGTCTTCCTCAACCGGGTATGGAACAGATTTACAATGAAGTGAGCTGTCTAAGGATCGTCGCGTAGGAGAAAATAAGAAATCAGTCCAAGTGATGAGTATATTGTTCGGTAACAGATAAAGAGAGGAAACTGATCCATTAAAAGGTGCACTCTCTGGGATGATGTAATTGCTTTCTCCCCAAGCCGGCCATTTTTCACTGTTACTTGGTCAAGACGTACCGTACGTGTAGGTAGACTCCCTACAGATACAGCATTATCAGTGCTATTTCTTGGAATCTGATGCTATAAAGTACATAATATACACAACACATCCCATGTATTACGTAGATATGCGTAGAGTTCATTTAGACCACGGCTTATTATTATAACAAAGTGCTGGTCATATGGCCTTCTTTAGCAGGGAATATCAAATGGAATAAATGGCCTATTTCAAGGTGCCCCAGCCGAATCTAGGTAAGCTCTAATACCTCATTACAGCAGCACCAGCACAAAGATTATTGTTCCTCGTTTCCAGCTTTCGATGTATGCATACGCGCAACATTCCTGTCAAATTTGATTGATCAAGTTTGGTGGATTTCACATTCTTCTTCCTCCCGATACTTGCAGAATCAAGAGTACTCTCGGCCTTTTGGTAAAAACCGCTCCAGGTAAGTAAGTACTGCGTATAATAGTGCTTTCTTACTCAAGTTGAGGGCACAATCACCCCACCATTTACCTACATCTTAAGCCTTAAGTGCCTACAGCCTTCAGCCTTGGTGGAAGATACAGACAGTGAGTGAATGCACTGTTAAATCCGCTCTTTCCCATTGCCTCACTACCACAACTTCGCATCCCACATCCCACCTCGCCCGCCACTGGCTGTGATTTTTCTACACGCTGCTTCCAGCCTTTCAATAACTTCTCTTCTTTCTGACCAAATAGGCGACAAGCTCATTTGTCTCCTTCTCTTCCTGACCCCTACCGCATACAAGAATAGCAGGGACCTGCTACTCGATACTTCTTCGCGCATGTAGGTGCCTCTTCACCCCACTCCTCCGATGATAACCTCAGTAACTCCCATGGTTTCGTAAAACCACCACACCCTCCACCCCAAAATTTTCCACATTCCTTCCTACATCAAATACCTGAACTAATATTTGCGCCTGCTTGCCACAACACTTCAGCAGCCACCGCCAGAACTCCTCGTTCAAGTCAACGTCTGACGTACACGGAACACCGAGCATCTACGAATAGTCGGAATTCACGCCCGCATCACCCCGCAATTTATTCAAGATGTCTGATCAGAATGACAACGGTAGCCCTGCTGGCGAGCGCCCTGATGCCAACGCCGGAGGCGCTGAGCACCTCAACATCAAGGTGACGGACAACAACAACGAGGTCTTTTTCAAGATCAAGCGTAGTACCAAGCTTGAGAAGCTCATGAACGCGTTCTGCGAACGACAGGGCAAGAACATGGCATCCGTTCGATTCCTCTTTGAGGGCCAGCGAGTTCAACCAACCGATACACCGGACACAGTATGTTTCTTTTCTTTCCAAAAGCCTGCAGTCCCGCAACGGATCCAAGCGCATTAATTGCGCTGGGCAGCTCAGGTTTTCGCGACTTGCAAGTCGTTCTACGCGTTTGACTACGTACTGACCGCCAACGTCGTCACAGCTCGAAATGCAAGACAGCGATACCCTCGAGGTGCACCAAGAGCAAGTCGGTGGCGCCTGCTGGTAATCCGACAACCCCTACTGGATCACAAGGCCATATTACGACGTTAACAGCGGATAGTCTTCCAGACTGCTCGCTGCAGTTGGATTTAGGGAGTCAAATGGAGTCATGGGATTCGCCACTTCCGCAAAAAATGGAAGAGTTGCCAGTTCACACCAAGGACGAGAGAGATGCTTCGTAAACACGGTCTCAGTAGTTTGCATTGGGGATACTGGAGGAGAATCCTGTCTTCAGGGTGTTTAATGATTTTTCTTCTCGGCACAATATGCACTACATGAATTGACGAAGCCCTGGATGCTTCAATCCTCTATTGCGTTCTTATGGGGCCGGTTCTAGACCTGCAAGCGCTATCTATACCTGTCTATCGTTGCGATTGTCCCATGTTGCCTCGTGAGAGTGAGCGTTCTGTGGTGTGACATCTTCAGTCTGGTGTCATTATGCGAAGCCCAAGTAAATATTGGAATATATGGACAAATTGTATCCCCTGCTGTCGATGTTGATTCAGAAACTACATTACGGTATATGGTAAAGATATTGAATGTTAGTAGGCAATGACAAGTCCGCTATCAACCACAGAGGTTCGAGCTACGCCTCAAATCACTTCACTAGCAAAATAAAATTTAGTTGACGACTGTCTTTCAGAATCACCAGATCCCTCCACCAGGTATGTATTATTACTACTACAACGATCTGCGAACTCGTAGGACCTGGAAACCTTGATGTAAATGCAAATGCCAATCTCGCGCGATGCAACAATAAATCAAGCAACACCCCTTATTAAACCAACCAGCCAATTCAACTCCCCAGGAAAACAAGCAATTCAGTCTGCGATGTGGCTGGCACATGGTTCATACATCGACACAGGGCTGGCTCATGTAGATGATGAAATACAAACAGACAGACAGTTTTGCCAAAAAGCACACGCTTGCATAAATGCCAAAAGTATTGACGACTTCGTCTGATTTTATCGTTTCTTCGTTTTCGCGTACTCCTTGTAGGTAAGGTAGAGTAGAACTTTCGAGGGAAGAGTCTTGCTGCCTTTCCTGCCAAGGTTGCGCTCACTTGAGTCTTTCTCCTTTCCTCCTCCCCCTTCCACTCTTTTCAGGAACACAGCAACACAATCTGAAATCCAATCAGAAACGCGGCAGGTCTTGTTCATGCTAATCTGTCCATTCATTCAATTCCTTCATTGCCTCTCCCTCTCAGGCTTTCAGCTCCCGCATACGGCAAGTTTTGCACAAGATGCGATCGCCAGCCGGAAAGATCTGCCCATCGGCGAAGCCGCCCCCGCAGGTGCCGCAACGGAAGCACTCGTCATGCCACTCGCCGCCGAGGGCCTGAACGTACTGGCCGATGACGGCGACGCGGCAGCGCTTGCACTTGGGGGCGCGGCGCTCGGTACGCTTGGTTTGACAGTTAATGCACCAGGCGTAACCGTCCTTCTCGATGTGCGTCATGCCGTGCCCGAAAGGGTCACCGCACTCGGCACAGAAGAAGTGGCCGTAGTGCCAGTGCGCGCCGAGGGCCACGATGTGCTCGCCCAGGATGGGCGTCTTGCAGTGTTTGCATCGGGGAGCGTACAGCTCGTGCCAGTCCAGATGACAATAGAAGCGGAGGCGGTGGTCGCCGTCCTCGGCCATGGTCTGGCCGGGCTCCTCGGGCAGTATCTCGCCGGCCTCGCGACGCGCGATCCGGTCCAGACGGGCGGCGCGGAACTCATCGGGCTCCGGCGAGATCTCGAGGGCTTCAAGCCCAGTGCCGCAGGCGTAGCACGAGAAGCACTGGGGGTGGAAGCGCTCCCGTCCGCCGTGGAGCGCTACGAAGCGGCCCTCAATGGGGAACCTGCATTCGTGGCAGACTGCTGTCGCCCGGTTGGAGACAGCTCCAGGCGCCGGTGACCAGTGACTACGTCCAGGGTTGCGAACCTTCGATGGCGTAGGCAAGGGCCTCGCCGAAGGTCTGGAGTTAGAGCCCGCGGATGGCTTTCTATCGTCAGGTGTAATGATGATCGGCACGCTAGGAGTGCGGTCATCATCAGTAGAAATGTTGATGGTTGGCAAGGTCGGGCTGTCGTCAGGGGTAACAATAATGGGCATATTGACCGGGGTTGACGTGCTGGACTCTGGGCCACCTATCGAAATACTCGGGATGGACGGGTAGCTAGAAGTTGGGGGTCGGGATGTGGACGAAGGTGTTGACGCGGGAATAGCAGGCGGCGTAAACGAGAGAGAAGGGACGGGCGGCAGGGGAGGGGCTTGTTGCTGGCTTTTCTGGGACTCGTGCTGGTGGTAATCTTTCTGAATCTCGCCTTGGTCTTGCTCTTGTCGGATCCCGACAGCGAAGCGGCTGGGCTCTTTGGGCTCTTTGGGCTCTGGTTTGTAATCAGCAGCCGCCTCCTCGGGGGCCTTCCAGTTGCTATCAAAGCTTACGATGGGGCGTCCAGGCCTGTCACTGACGGCGGACGGTGTGGGCAATTTTGCACTCCGGTCTCCAAGCTTGAAGCTGGTGGCCTGGCGAATATCATCACTGCGAATCTCCACGCCATTCTTCTTTGGTATGGTGTCGCTCTCGCGTGGGCCCGCGGGCTTCTGTGTGTTGACGGTGTAGATGGGGTTGCGGGTTTGGGATGGCGGGTTCCTGAAAATTTCCACCTTCTGGAGAGCCTTGGTTGGGGATGCATTGACGGGGGAGGAGCTCCTGGCGTCAGATGTAGGGGAAGTAGACCCGGTGCTGGTATGAACCTTGTTAAGGGGGTTACGCAACGCCAGTCTGAGCGGCAAGGAGCCCCTTGGGGCTTTTTCGGGTTGCTGAGTGCTGGGTGGTGCCGCTTTGGGCGTGTCTCCTTTAGTCGATTCGCCTTCGGGCTCCTCCCAGATCTGATCGCCAGAGAAGGGCTTCTCAATCTCCCCGGTAATGTTGCGCTTCATGCTACTCCTTCGCCGGTTCCCAGAAGCGGTGCGTTTGCCGCCTAGGGGGCCATAAGACTTCGAGCTGTTTGATTCGTTGGATGACCTGCGCTTCCCCTCCAAGCTCGGACGGCCGCTCTCCAGCGAGGGTCTTCCGCTGCTGCCTGACGAACTACCCGAGGCAGAGCGCGACCCATCCCGTGCCAGCCCCGAGGGCCTGATATCGTTTCCATACCGTCCGGCGCTCGCGGTGCGGGCATGGGCGTAACTGTCCTTTCTCATGTGTGGCTTGTAGTGATAGGGTGTTCCAGGCTCGGGAGGCTTCACGCCATGCTGATGCTGCCAGACAAGCTCAGCGGCTTCATCAAGGGCAGCGTTGTAGAGTCGCGATTCATCCTCATCAGGTGGGCTGTCATTTCCAGACCCCTCTTCTCCCTGGCGTGGGGTTCCTGAACGGCCTCGCTCTTGTGTATCCATGTCTTCCATCGCAGCGCGCAACGAGAACGCTTCCTCCTTCTCCATCCATCGGCTGCCTCGCTCGATATAATTTGCGCTGGGCACCACCTCATTGGGCTTCAGCGGTGTGGCTGATGTGGGCTTTTCCGGATAGTAGTCACGGCCACCAGTGATGGTTGAGTACCGGGAACTGACACTTGGGGCAATGCTGGGACGAGTACTTCGGGCCTTTCCTGTGACTGATGGTGTTGCTTGAGGGACTGCGGCAGATGCCTCCGAAAATACGGACGAGGCAGGGCGTTTCGGGGGAGAACGGTCTGAGTCTCGGCGAGAGGTGGTGCCGGGTGGTGCCGTTGGCTGTGGTGAGGCTGTACCTGGGCGGTTGGCACGGCTTTCTCGCAGACTCGCAAGGTATGCCGCTGTAGGTACAGAGAAAGGAATCATGTTAGCGATATTTCCCGGAATTGTTCAGCCAGTGAAGGCCATTGCGAAGCTGCGACATACCAAATTGTTTGCTGTCCATGTATGCAGGAGACGGGTGAGGTGGCGAGACCTTCCTCGTCCTCTCCTTAGACTTGAGCATGCTGTCGAACTCTTATGTTCACCGTGAGCCAGTAGTATGTGGGGGTGAACCGTAGGGCAAATAAATGTGGATGGGGGAACGTCAAAGAGTTCTGAGCACAAGTAAGATGAGGTGACTGATGATCGGGCAAATGGGCAAATGGGCAAATCGACGACCTAAGCAGTCATTCTGACTTTATCGTGCTGGCATCTGGGAGGAGGTGTTTACTGGCGAACCATTTGATATGGTTGCCAGGGAGAGTGGGAGGTTGTGATGTGATCTGATGTGAGTCAAAGGGGTTCAAGCCAGGATCTGGTAGCAATGCATTAAACAATGGTGATATGCTCGTGTTGTTATCGCGTAGGGGGGTCGTGAATATCGGTTATTTTGACATGAACATGTACAAGTAAGTTATGCTAATTGTTATTATGAACCAGGGCTCCGTCACAATAGGGAGGGGAAGGATGGTTAACAACACTGAATGGTGTGCAATGGCCGGTGAATGAGAACAAACAGTCATCCATCCATGCCAATACCTAATGAGTCCATCATAATGCCCAATAAGTTGTTGCAAGTTATCAACTAGCAGGGGGTCTCTCCTCCCCATGTTATTTTTCCCTTTTTTTCTCCAAAAAAAAAACGGCCAACGTTGCCTAGGGGACCAATGTGCTGTTCCTTTTCTTGGCGACGGCTAGGATATGGGGGGTTGGGGAGGGCTGGGATTGGTGATAGGCATCATCAGGAACCCGTCTAGCCCGTGCAGTGCTGGCAGCTGGGCGGGCGGTCGGGCGGTGGGCGGTGGGCGGTGGGCGGGAGCGCTTCAGCAGCAAATGCAGCAGTGCATCAGTTGCATCAGTTGCATCAGTGCATCAGTACAGCAGTCAGTGCTAGAGCTGCTAACATGCACGCTGAGCGCGCTGAGCGAGCTGCTTGGCTGCCCAGTCCCCCCAAATCCGTCCCAAAATCCACCTCAAGTTCAAGACAGTGTCTTGTGCCACCAATGCAGTCACACCACATCATTGCCCTGACAACTGGTTTTCCTGACTTCACCATGCATCAAAGGGACGTTTCACTGGACTACCCGTTGTTAGTTCGCCGCGCCTTTCTATTCCATTCCACTTACATACATGGCTTTGAGGTTATTGGTAAAACACATCATGTGGTTGGCAATATTATTCTCAAGATGCGCCATCAAAAGTCAATTCCATTATTTCTACAGCTTCTTACTTTTACTTGATGGTTAGTTCGTTCTCTTCCATGTATCTAAGTGGTACGTGGAAATGTCTGTGAACCGATGAGCACTTTCTGAGAGGATCGTGTACGCGTACTACTACATGTCTCTCTACCCGCCTTACCCTCGACCAGCATCCTTCTCCGTGGTGTCTTCGAGAAGCTTACAGGTATCTACTCACAAACTCCACTCAGAGCGGTCAAACAGCACTACCAGCTACGCCTGAAGCAGACTGGAGATATGTAAAGGCTTGTTCCATAATATGCACTCACGATCAACCCAAGGATACGACATGCATATTGGCTATGGCATTCTCCATCAGGCCCGATGTTGTGCTGCCCGATGTCCAGATATAACGACGGTTGCCTCTCTTTACATACAAAGATCGGAGGCTATCGTGACAATCGTCATCCTCCCTTCACACATGCAAGGAACAAGGAGCACGCCGGAGCTAGAAGCGCTTTTAAGGCCCGAAGCTAACGCAGAGTCCTTAACTCCCTCTCCTCGACCGTCCAACCTTGCCACTACGTACTTACGTTGTAGGCTAGGTATTTTCACCGGCAGTGCTATGGCTCTGTAGCCTTGCAGGAGCCAAATCCATATTTTCTCGGCCGCTATCTTCCTTTCCAGGCCAGCCCGCCAGGCCCTACCTTGGCAGATGTTTGCTTGCTGGAAGAGGCAAACATAACCACCAGTCTCCATCACAGCAATCAGTTTAGGTTTTGACGTGCTTATCTCCCCCTCCCATCTTTGATCACCCGTATGCACACCATGGCGATCTGGCCCTCAGCCTGTCAGCATCGTCGCGATATAGTGCTCACTCTCCGAATCTTCACCGATGAAGAAAACAGGGCCGGCTTGCGGAGTCCCAACAGCGACAACAAGTTCCACATATCGCGGCTAAGCGCTCCCATACTCGACGTATTTTGATCCGTCGGCCCCCTTCCGTCGCTTCCAGTACCCACGGAAGGGGGGCGCGCCTTGCCTATTGCCGGGTTTTTGTTTCGATCCACCCAAGCGGCCTACAAATCCCAACGATTTGTCATTGATTGATATGGTTTGATATGTAGTCGTGAGCTCCGACACTCAAATTTTCATATGCTTCGTGATGCCTTGCGGTTCCAGGCAACTCCAGGTGTTCTCGTTCTTCTGCAATATCCTTGCCGCCGGAGGAGTATAGGACCAACTTAAAGTGAAATTATGGCGTCTATACCACCAACCAAGATGCAGGACTCAACCCGGCAAGACAAAGAGAAATCGGCCATTGGTGCGGATGGTGCTGCGCTCACCAATCAAACTTCACCGACCCCGCCAGCGACGGACAATCAAGAGTTCAAGGAGGGTGGCTACGGCTGGTAAGTCGTCGACGGCATCATCCCTGTGTGCTTCCAAAGGCGGTAGAGATGTACCAGCAGTTTGGCGTGAAGCGGCCCGTAGCTGATTGTATACTCTTCTCCCGCGGTGCAGGGTTATAGTTTTAACTGTAGGAGTGCTAAATATGCACACTTGGGGCTTGAACTCTGTAAGTAGTAGTGTCTGTGTCTGATTGGCGAGTCTTGTCCGCAATAGTCTATACCTACGCTCTGACAGTATACTTACCTACATATACTTAGACATATAGCGTGTTCCTCGCGTATTACCTCAACTCTGGAGACCCCAACTTTAGCAATGCGAGCCCAATTGTCTATGCCTTTATTGGAGGCCTTTCCATTTCGATTGGTATGTTGCTATTCATGCCATACCAGCATGCGAAATCTCTGGGGAACCCGGTCTGATCATTACTTATTCTAGCGCTGCTGTTATCGCCTCTTGCAACCGCCATGGTGGGCTGGAAGCCTATGGGAACCAACAAGACCATCTTTGTCGGCGCCATTCTCGAGACGTAAGGATGAGCAAACTGCTGTTATTTTTGAAGATGTGCTAACGAGATCATCAGTGCCAGTTACATTGGCGCGTCGTTCACTACGAAAACATGGCATCTGATCTTGAGTCAAGGTGTTTGTTTCGGGGCAGGGTACGTAATTTGATATCCTGTGTCATACACGAGGGGTCTTTACATAGGTAGCTAACCACAGTACGCAGCATGGGGCTAATCTTTACCACGGCTATTCCCGTAACCGCCCAGTGGTTCAATGAGCGGCGCTCGCTGGCCAACGCCCTCGCAGCCTCCGGGTCTGGTTTCGGCGGCTTGACGTATTCTTTGGCGGCCAATGCCATGATCTCCAAGATCGGCCTGCCCTGGACGCTCAGGGTCCTGGCCATCATCTGCTTCGTCGTCAACAGCCTCGGCGCTCTCGTAATCCGCGACCGGAACAAAGAGGTTGGCGCTGTCCACGTCGCCCTGGATTTCAAACTCCTAAAGAGGCCGTCGTTTCTCTTATTCCAGGGCTGGTTGGTCTTTTCCATCATCCCGTATATTGCCTTGGTCTTCAGCATTGTTGATTATTCCCGTCGCATGGGGTTGACTGCTTCACAAGCGTCTCTCGTAGGAGCCATGTTCAATCGTAAGTTTACCCCCTCCTTCCCCCTTTTCCCCCTGCGCATAAGTTGACGGTATCAAAAGTGGCCCAGGGCATTGGAAGACCTCTCGTTGGCCTGTCGAGTGATAAACTCGGTCGCATCAATGCTTGCACATTTGCTACTGGCCTATGTGGACTCTATTGTTTGTTCATATGGATCTTCGCTGCTAAATCGCTTGCCGCCTGCATAGTCTTCGCCTTGCTCTCGGGTATGGTTGCGGGGACCCTATGGGCGGTAGTGGCACCTGTCTGTGCCGAGGTCGTAGGCTTGCAATTGATCCCCTCAGGTAAGACATATACGACTGCCTTTGAATTATTCCGTAGTCGAGAACTACCAAGCTAACGGTTGCTAGCACTGTCGATATCCTGGCTCGTCCTGGTAATCCCTTCTACCTTCGCCGAGGTGATCGCGCTCGGCTTGAGGAAACCGGGGCCACTTGGTTACGTCAATGTTCAGGTATTCATTGGCGTCATGTACATCGGTGCCGCCCTGTTCTCCTGGTGTTTGAGGGCATGGAAGGTGCAGGAGTTGCGTGAAGCCCATCTGGCCAAGGGGGGGAGGGAAAATGCCGCGCCAAATGACGACTTCGTGCAGTCACACAACTTGGATTCAAGTGCTTCTTCTGATAAAAATTCCGATGCTCCGGGGCGTATCGGGTACTTACAGGCCTTATTCGCGTTCGAAAAGGTGTAACAGTCATCTTGAAGGACACATGCCCTTAGAAAGAAAGCATCACTAGACTGATATAGACTTATTTTTCTAGATATACATAGACTTATAAATTTGTCCCGGGGGAGGATAGTATGCTACAATGTCCCCTCATTACGGGTCTGGATAAAACGAGCAGCCGCAACCCGGGGGCCACCTATTTCCCCCTTTTCTTGGGGGGAAAGAGATTTCGCTACATAATAGCTGGGCCTGTACTGTACCTAGCGATTCTTATATACCCAATCAGTAACATAAACTATCTCACCTCAAAATCACAATAAACAAACAGTTTGATCACACTTCATGAAATGTGGAGGACCCGTAGTCGACTCGTATTGTTTCTGTATACATGGCTTCCATCTACGTAGCCGCCTGACTTCTACCGCCCTCCGCCTGCACCCCGAAGTGCCGTAGTTTACAACACCATGGAAGCGTCTAGCTATTGCAAGCAATAATGCTTCATCCATACCCTTATGCCCATATTCGACAGTAAACCGTATCAGCAAGACCTCGGTATAGCTGGGGCAACAACAAGAAAGAAACAACCAGCAATTCGTGCCGGCCGGAGTAGTGAGTCCACAGTTGTCGGCGAGCACGACCAAGTGGTCTGTTTTGCCTAGTCAGAAGTTCTCATCCTCTTCGAGCCAGTATCATTGGCATCTTCGTCGTCAAGGCCAGACTGTCGCATCCGGCGAAACAGTGCCACGTCCGTCGGGTCATGAGCAGGTTGAGCTGGCCCCTGAGTGCCAGCCGCGGCCTTCCGTTGAACAATGCAATCCTTCAAGCCACAGTATAGCTCGTACATCAACTTGATAGCCTCGTCCGACACAGGTATCACCAGATCGGTCTCTCCGATGCCCGACTTATCCTTCACGTTGCCGGATATGACTTCAACATACTGATAGTCGCCAGTTGGAAGGAGGAATGCCAATACAAGCTCGCTATCATCCACTTTTGCTTGATCCACGCGGCCTGGCTGGACTATGTTCATGTCAAGGAATGTGCCTAGTCGATGTTTTTGCGGCAGAGTCATCAATGAGTCGTTTTCGTGAGCAGGCTTATTGCGCTTCGGCGCCGTTGTAGTGTCTTCAATGCCCAGAGACGTGATGTAACCCTTGATTAGGTCGACTTTGTGGCGCAGCGCTCTTCCATAGGCGTGTTGGAGGATCTTGACGTTTTTTGTGGTCGGCAGAATGACAGTAGTCGGTGATGTTAGTGGCATAGTAGTACCACCATTAGCCTGACTGATGATGATAGGAGGTATGTTTAGGTTGGTCTTGGCGAGTTGGTAGAAGCTGTTGCCCTCGATTTCGACCAGCCCCAGGAGGTTGTTGGTCTGATCACCGAGTCCAGTACCAGTTAAGTTGAGGGAACCATCGACAAGGCCCTTATTGTCCAAGACATGAGACATCAGCTGCGCCTCGGAGACTTGGCTGCAAGCCCTATATGTTTCTGCCCGAATGGCCTTGATGGCCTCGTCGAAGCTTTTCAACGCAGCATTTCTCTGGACAATAATATGTGCAGGATCCGATAGGTTTGAAGAATGCGGGCTCAATTCGTTGCTTGTTTTGATAGTCTGCTGTGCCAAACTACTGATCGCAGCCACAATAGCAGATGAGCGACTCTCGACACTGTCGGTAGCAAGTTCCGATGTCGTCTCCATGCCCTGCGAGGGATATTCGGGTGCAGGAGATCCTCTGATGATGTGAGCCATGGCTGAAAGCCCAAGACGTCATGGGTGTCAAGCAATATCGATAGAATTCTTACACTCCTACATAGATCTGTCAGAGAAAATAAGCTTCCATGTTTTCCATTGTGCTTTCGAGAAGTAGTGAACTTTGAACATGGGTAGAACTGAGGAGGTACAAGAACTTACTACAGCATAAACAGGCGCGGCAAGCGTATAGAGATTTGAGGTCAACTCTTGTTGGCACACGCGTACCAGTCGAGCTGATACGGCAACGGGACCAATTTCGTGTCGTTGCCTGGTGACCAGGTTATCGGGCTATGTGCTTCAATGGCCAGCAGCTTTGAAGTCTCAGTGGATGTACCTAAGAGGCTGCCAGAAATGGGATGCTGACTGAAAGTCACCGCGGCGCTGTTTCTTCAGTGGCTGTGAATGGTAGGCTACCTGCTTCCCGCTATTGAAGGCCAGACAGCACTGGAGAGCAGCACCGTGATAGGGCCTAGATCTTTTTTCTATCACTCCAACGCGTGCCCTCGTTTGCTACGCGGAAGCTGCATTTGTCTATGTTAGTTTAAGCAATTGGAGAACAAGCATTACAATGGTTGGAATACACGTTAACTCACTGCTTAATCTGTACTTGTAAGTCACTGGGGTATCAGTTATCCGATATCCTGCTGAATCGTCTTCTTTGGTGTTGCTGCAGTCATAAAAAGACGACGACGGCATAGTTTGCTCCCTGTCACAAATCAACAATGGTACTTATTTCCTTGATACATAGCATCGTCTACCTCTCTTCCTCCTCCTCCTATGACGCTCCATGCTCCATGCCTATGCAAGTTTGCGGGGAACTACATGCCAGTTCCCGGGGTTTCAACGTTACGTTGGACATACAAACCCTCATTGGTGCATTCACTTGTAACCCCAACAATGCTCGTCTTTCAAACTTCAAAGCTGAGATTGAGAAAACATATATATTCAGTATGGCTAATAAATCATCATTGACTCATGACTTCAAAGCTGTTTTGTTTTGTATCTTCTAATGTATTGATGACCGTCACTTCCACGACTTCTAGTCTTTATCTAGGAGATGCGATTTGAGTGCCGAGTAGCTGTGTTCCAAACCAGTACCACTATCCCGCCTCAAGCCCCCGATTGATCCCCAACAAATGTTCGTAGTGGCGCATTCTGCTTCTTCCTATTGAAAACCCGTCTCAAGAGCACATATCCTATCCCCGCTCCGAGTAATATGATGACGAGAACGCATATCGTGGCGATTAGGGCACCGGAGCCCGTGTTTGAAGAGGAGGCGTCGGAACGGAGATAATTTCGGGCAGCTGCGGCGGAAGCCTCTTGAACCCGCCGTAGCAGGCCGTTATTGGGTGCTATAACAGTGGCCATATTAAGGATATTGTTGACTCCGGCAAGCAAGCCTTCAAAGCAGGGATGCTTGATCGAAACCTGGAGCAAGGGGGGCCGGTAGCAACAGGACTGAACTGATTTGTAATATATCGATCCGTGACCGGAAAGAGTGAATTTGGCTCATGGTGTGCACAACATTACGAAAGAGTTTGGGTCGCCGCTTTGGGGTGTTATGGAAGGTCTTCTTTGTTCTTGTCGAGATTCAACTGCATCCGTTGCCGCAGGCATGAAGGGTCCCTTTGTTTCGGCCAACTCGGCGACCAAATGTTCGACTAACCTGTTTTACCATGAAGACTGGATATAATAGTTATATTATCAATAGAACTACATGGTACGAATCCCTAATAGGATTGGCTAACACGTCTGAACAGGATGTTTCTACTGTACGTCCTATTGTGAATGTAGGTTGGCCAAGCTAACAAAGAATCCAAACCATCATGAAGATTCACATTTAAACAAGACCCTGATCTGAGTTGAACATACCACTGAACCAAAAGCCGACGGCCGATTGATGGATTCAATCGTACCTTGGTATGTATATGGCTTGTCAGAACCAACTATTTGAGGTGCAATTGCTGAAGAGCAGATTTCCCCATTGGTTATAGTGAGTAAAGAGATACATGTCCTAAAGGATATGAGCTGGAAAGCATTCGGGATACTACATTTCTATGCACATCAACGCAGCTACCATATGCATCTTAGCGATACTCTTGAGAATTCCCCCACTGCCTCCCTCCCGCTCTGCCCTTCGTGTTTCCCTAGGCGGATCCAGGGGGGGGGGGGATTGTTGGTGGTAACCAAGTATTGTTCCGCCTCTAGCCAAAGCTGCCACCAAGCAAAGCTCCCAGTGAACGAGTCGTCGCTACAAGGAGCCATGACTCCATTGTTGCTTTGCGTGACGCAGCTGTTGAAGAGCAGGGTCAGCTGGTTGGAGACCCATAGGGGCGACACCGTGACGTTTGTGTCGCCATTCGAACAGAACTTGGCCAAGCAGGCGCCACTGGTGAAGTCGAGGCACTCGTGGGCCGCGACACAGTAGTCGGGGTTTCCAGCAGCAGCAAAAGCCTCCATGTTTTGGACCAGTGTCGCGCAGTCCATCTGCAGTGCTGCCAGAGTCTGTGAGCCCATATTAGTCAGTACTGTTTACTTTACCCCAGGTTGGTCGACGACTGTGGTTGCGTAGTGAAACCAAGAGAAGAGATAATTGACTTAGGCCAAAGCAAGTGTAATCACCGCCAGGGTCATCGGCATTGATTTTGGTGCCGTTGGTATGAGCTCGCTTCATCAGAGCATCTCTGGTGGTGACGGCCTCGGAGAGGAAATCATCGGTAACGGGAAGCGAAGAAGCAATTACGATGCAGAAGCAAAAGAGAATGGCAGCCAGATGGAAGATGGCCTTCATGGTGAACATGTTGCTCTGTGTAGCAAGCCACTAAAGAGGAATGATTCGTGCTGATAGAGGAAATGGGAAGCAAATGCTGTGGATGTGGAGATGTGTCTACAGGTCGAGGAAAAGGGAAAAGGTTGAGTGTGTATGTAAGTAAAAACGCTCGTGGGTGCTGTCACTCCAAATAAATAGGCAAGTTTCCAGTAAAGATCAATGGTAAATACATCGTGATATTGAATACAGCATAACAACCTGCCTTATTCAGAACACATTCACATTGAATTCTTAGACTGCCCCCTTGTTGCATGCTCCACCAACTTTCACAATCACTCATAGAGCTATACTACGAGTTATCGATTCAGTTTAGTGACTAATAACATCAGACAGGAACAATAGTAGCCTGAACACGGTCCACCCCTTGGCTAAGACATGGGAACAACATTGAAGTTAAGGGGACTAGTTTCAGCAAAGGCCGCAGTTGGAAGATTGTATCATGGGATGAATGATTCAACAACTTGACGTCCAGAGCTCTAATATAACTAGGATCACATATATAAGGATAAATACGTCTCGCACGATACCCTTTACAGGTATATATAGCAAAGAGGCTCCCCGCCAAGGGTGTTGAGCAGCTCAGAGATGGGCCGCTCTGGGGCGTTTGACTGGCCCATATAGATAGGGTCCTCCAGAGTTGTGTTACGGCTAGGCGGCTTGTTGAGTATGGTGATGGTTCCAGCCACAGTGAAGGCCTGCGGCAAATGCAAGGCCTGCCATATCCACCAGACACGGTCCAGCATGGCATGGTGTAAGAAGAAGGCTGGATCGACGGGCGACGCAAAGAGATCACCGGCGTCACCACCGAGAACGAAGTGGCCCGCCGCGTGCAGGCCGAGGAATTCGTCTGCGAAGCGTCCCTGCAGCTCGTCCTGGAATGTCTTGATAGAACTCGCGGCGGGGCCGGTGGTGATATTGAGCAAGTTGGTGGTCGTAAGCCACTCCTCCGCCGTGTAGGCGCTCAGGTCTCTTTTCAGACAGCGCGGGTTCCAAGCAAACGTGCTGGGCACCTTGGTCATGCCGTCCATGGCTGGAGACACTGGGCCGAGGTTGACGGTCATGTCCTTAAACGGCCCGCTGGTGATACAGCCACCCCCTTTTCCCGATGGAAGGAAGATATTTCCGGCACCGCTCACACTGCCATTGTGTGCGACGAAAACACCATCGCCGCTCATGCTGGTGTCACTGCCATCGAACACCGGCGACTTGGTGGGATTGCTTTGGTAAGAAAACCAGTTCCAGTACTATGGGCAACAGGGATTGTGTGAGAGAGCATACCCCCTTGAAAACAGGTTGAGTTGTGACTCACTGGCTGGTAGCCTTGGTAATGGCACTCTTCTCTCAGCGCCGTCTCATACGACCAGACGAAGTACCGGTGCCAGCTCAAAAAGTTGCCAGTGCCATGGATTGACATGGTCTGGTTGATGTGCTGGGCAACGAAGTCGTCATACCGGCTCTTAGCACCAGGCACCACATTGGGATCTGACTTGGATGGTTTATTCAGGAGGCAGTTCACGGCCTTGGTATAGGCTTTTCTTTCTACCCCTGTCATGACAGCCCTGGTAGCAGACGTCCGTCAGCATGCAATGAGCCTACAAGGGGGTTGGTTGGTAGACTGACCAGTCCTTACGGACATGCGCGTTAAAGATGCTGCATGGTGAGGAACCCTTCTCGTTGCTGGCACTATTGTCCCTCAGTGCCGCAATGGCTTGCTCCTGTAGGCCCTTTATGACATCTTGCTGGTGCACGGGGGACGCCGCTGCCGAAGCAACAAGAAGAACGGCCGAGCCCAACGTAAACGGAGTAGGAAAGTGCATATTGAGTTCTCTTGACAGGCCGCGGAACCACCTTTGAAGAATTGAGGAAGGTCGGCAGGAAAAGAGGCCAGAGAAGTCATTCTAGTTTAAATAGTCACTGGCACGTATAGTGAAGGCAGTAGACTGCATAGGTTACTAGTGATACATTAGTTCATGTAATCAGCAAAAGTACTTGGCTTCTCTTCTAGGCTCTGCGTCCCGCGCCAATGAACGTTACACAGGTAATATTCCAGGTCTAGATCAGATCCTAGGAAAAGCGAGAGCCAGGCTGCGGATGGAGAGTAGGATTCCAAATCTGGAGCATAGCCCGGATCTAGATCGGAAATCGATTAAAGGCCTCTCTGATTGGTGCTATTCGTAAGCCAAGATCCAATATATTCGCCTATACGATGATTGCGTGCGGGCCTGTAGCCGTTGTACATGGGCCTTGCGCGTCATTTTTCCATCGCGGCCTAGAACCCTACACAGGACCCTAGGTATCACCTATAGGAGTTTTGCCAACGGGGGATCACCGTAAGCGCTAAGTCTCAAAACCTTCACCATCATCTGCTCTGCGGGCTTGTCTATACCTATGATAGCATCGTCGAGCTTCAGCCGAGGTTTAGAACACAAAGCCGTCTCATCCTGATGCTTAGTCTTAGGCAGTTGTATACTGGTGTCGACTTAATCAACACGTTTCCATTTGGGCACGCTGACAAGCACTTCTCATGAAGTGTTGTGGCCATGGGCGGTGTCAAATGATATTGTCAGAACCGGCTGGGTGCAAATACGGACAAGCGAATCAAGCAGTCTACCTCTTACCCAAACCCCTGGGACGGTTTCCGGCTTTCTGGGGCAGGTTTAACGACATGCCCGGATCTGCGGCAACAGCGGCTAATGGAAGTCCTCGTTTCCAACGCGCCATTGGCGGTAGCAGGTTCGAGATGCAGGAGCAAGACTCACTCACTGAAGGGGATGGTGGCAACGGGAAGCACAAGCTGTCTGTCATGCAAAACACCAATTATTTAATTACCAGTCAACGGTGCGGGAAGCGAGGAGTCAATTTTGCGGGGCCTTTTGTATGTAGTAGTAGCTGTTAGCTTTGAGAGAAGGGAGCCCCATATGTACGGTACATAGTAACCTAGATTAGTAGGTATCAAAACGACTGATATCCATTGTGGACCTAATTAGTACTTCCCTAACAAGTAGGTTAGATGGCGTTGAATAGGATCGGCAGGTGTAGGCAATCACTTGGGATAAATCGTTCAACTTCAGCTTCGTTGTAAATGCCAATATCTGCTGTTTTATGTGATTATTTGTAGTGTAAATCAGGCCTTTGAAAGACACTGTTGCCACAAATTGCCGCCACGGGAAAAGAAGTGAGAACCAACTACTAACCGGAGACCGGAGATCGGCACCAAGAGCAGAAGTAGAGAGCGGATCCAGCTGCTTGGAAATGATATCACCTTAGACTACCAGTTGCCAGCTAACAGTGGCCACTCACCACTCACTGCCAGAACAGCTTCTGGCATATGCGCCTCAATCTCACGACTCTCCGACTCTCGTTTAACTCGTCCAACTCGACATCGCCATCTCCCGCACCCTGCGATCGCTTCGCATCCCGACTAATCTGCGACTAATCTGCGGTATGGCCCGGCCTTGACGGGTTCGGTTCGCGACATCATGGCCTCCATGCCATCTCCCCCGATCGTCCACGCCCCTGGCGATGCGACAACACCCGACGATACTGCTTCCACATTTCAAACCCAAGGCGACACCCTGACATCTGAAGAAGCAGCACCCGCGCCTCCGATTCCAGATAGCTGCGAGACCTCGGACGAGACCTCGGACATCAATCCACCCGAGATGCCATCTCCAGCGCAATATGAAGCGGATGACGTACACAGGTGCTTCATATGCCTCGAGGACGAGCCACCAACGAATCTACCTGCGAATTGGGTGACACCCTGCACATGCTCACTGGAAGGACACCAGCAATGTATGCTTACATGGGTGGCCGATCTTGAGGCTCAGGGAAAGGATATCAAATGCCCAGTCTGCCAATCACCAATCCACGTTCTGGACAAATGGGACCCTGCAGTGCAATTGAGCGACGAGATCATGCGCTCCCTCTCCAGCATGTCACCATTTGTGCTGCTCAGTTTCCTTAGCGGAGGGGCACTGGTCAGCAGCGCTTTCTATGGCATGCATGCCTTGGAGATATTCGCCGGTCCAGAAGTCGTAAGTATAATTAATGCCCGGAGACGTCGCATAGGGCATCATGGGCATCATGGGCATGAAGTTACCTATGCGAGCGCGCCCACGTAATATTTTGCTAACACCGAGATGCCAGGCACTTCGTTTTGTATTTAGGAGGCCTACGAAGTATGCTGACTACTGGTCCATGGCCCTGGGCAAGGTAAAGGATGCATTACCTGCTTTGATCCCGCAAGAAGAGGATGCCGCCCAAGCTGTTCGATACGGACTTAGATCGGAGGCCAACGTAAACGTTCTGCATTTTCTCAGTCTCACCATGATAGGGCCGGCCCTGATCCTCAATCGTCTATATCTGGGCAATTTTGTTATTGTGCCTACCTCCGTCATTGTAAGACCCTAGGCTATGCCACATCTAAGCCCAGATACTTACTTACCTTGTTTGCAGTATGCTATGTTCTTCGTGGAGCACCAGTCGGATCTGCTTGCATGGCCGCCTGGTCCACGGAAGGCCATGGCTATTTTCCCTACGATTAAGGCTTTGTACCTTCAAGCTTACTGGACTTGTCATAAGATGGTCGACCGGAGAATAGAGGCCGCTCTAGCAACAAGTCAGAGTCTGCATGGAGAGACAGCTGAGCAGGTGGCAACTCCGCTCATGAATGATGCACATGTGGTTCCTGACGAAGATGCAGAATTTATCGACCTGGTCCTGGGCGAAGATGATGAAGAAGGAGCAGGGGAACCGCTGAATGGTCAGGCTAGAGCTCAGGCCCGACCCGACCAGAGGGTTAATCCTCCCAACAGCTCCTTGAGTTCAGTGCTGAACTTCTTTGCCGGTGCGCTTCTATGGCCCACCGTATCGTATAGCGTAGGGAACCTCCTACGAATGACACTACCCAAAACGTGGGTTACACGACCTTCTTCGGGTCCAATCACGGGCTTGTTACAGGAGAGATGGGGAAGAAGCTTAGTCGGCGGCTGCCTCTTTGTCGTCTTGAAAGACGCCTTCTTTCTATACACGAAGTATAGAAGAGCTATCAACCGACCTTATCGAAGGATAAGGAGTGTGGCCAGAAGAGAGAGGGCAGATTGAGCCCACCCCCTCATATCCTTGAATCTGGATATCTGGAAAGCATGGCTCTTAGCGCTACTAATGAACATGCGGCCGAGAAGTGGCTAGCCTAGCGTTGGGCAGGGTTAATCTTGCACGGTTTATTTGGCTATGCGGCGATACTACATACTACACTAATCTAACGATCTCACTCTACATGGCACCCTCTTTAGATGTGACTTATGTTCTCTGATGCTTTTCGCGTTTGCCCTGATCTTGAGAAGGCCTTCCGCAGTGGAGCGATCAACATCGTTGCAAATACAACACTGCAACTACCCGGTCATACGAAAAAGGAGGGGCCTGTTGCACGAGCCGTGAATATATCTACTTATATATGCGCAACGTCGTGCATGATGGCACCATGCTGGGGTTTGGATTGGGTGGCCCTGCGTCGTGATCAACCATGTCACAAGTGAGATCTCTCAATATCAGACACAGCTTTTTGCCATATTTCCGGAGAGAAACATCGGAGAGATCTGATCTGCCCATTCGCATAAGGCCTGATCCTGCTGGTTTGAGTTTGAGATACAGCATGCAAGTTCCCCCAACAAGAAACGCAACCACGCGTGACTTCGGAGCGCAGTCCGCGTCGCTTATGCAGTAGGCGAGTAAAGAGTAGTAAGTATGTAGTTTCTTCGCACTTACAGGCATCGATGTCTGACATGATGTTGTTGCCTCAAGTAGCAGCGGGGTAGATTCTGGGTCACACCACACCGCTATGCTATGCCTTAGTCCAATCTTACATATTCTGACTTATACAGGCGAGCGTGTAGGCGTGTTAGATATTCCTGAATGCCATTCTCAACACCGGATCCCCATGTGCACGGAGTATCTTCTGATTGATGTACTTCGGATTACCGATAGTCTGGGTTTCCTTATACTCCCCTGTCTGTCGCGCATGGGGAGGCGGATATATTTAGAGACTGCCCTAGCATGCGGGAAGACGGTGAGCGGTTCCATTTGTAAGCCCCGTCACTCCTTTTCGTCCTTTATCACTCAATATAATAAACCACCTACATACACAACTTTAGGTAGGTAGGCATACACTACCTATCACTGAAAGCAGTGCAGCGGTGCAGCGGTGCAGCGGTACGGTGCGGCCAACAGCAGTCGAACCAACAACGTCCACGACTCTGGATCGCTTCTTTAGTCCCAAATCTCTTCTTGAAACACCGTGCAACGGAGCATAGCTCTTCATCGCCGTCACACAAATCGGAGGAGTCTAATAAATGTAGTTGTCACCATGTCTCACCGCCACGTGTTTGATAGGGTCGCCTTGAATGTGGCCAGCAGCAATCCGGTCCATGCCAACTGTGCCTGTGTTTACGAACCGATTTGGACTTTTTGCTCTGCACGTCTGCGGCAAGAGTCTGGTGATTAGGTGCAGTCAGTGATACCACATGGGAGCAGCAAGAACCATGTCACCTGATGCGCCTCTGGCACAACACCCTCACTTCACTACACAAACCAAGCCGAACCAGACTTGAATGCACGAATTTTCTGCAAATTTAAACCACAAGCCACGGCTTGCTGATGGTGCTGACAATATAACGGTGAGGCGGCTCGGAAGAAGCTGACTGCTTTGACGAATCTAGTGTAGCCGTTGTGGGTCGCTGATTGGGCGCAAGAGGGATTCACTACTCCATCCTTGCGTGCCTTTATTCAATATGTATCCGCCACTTCAGACAGCCGTCCAGCCATCCAACCATCCAACCATCCAACCATGCATCCATGTGACGGTTCCAATGCGCCTCGGCACCACTGAGTCACTGACAACACATACCGCTTGCCGCTTGCCGCGCAAATGTCTTTTCCCATTTTTCTTCCGTTGTTGCAATGCTTTTTGCTTGCCATCAAACGTGTCCGTCTGCGCTGCAAGGCGGCTGCATTGCTTGTTGGCGCGTTGTTGCAACAAGAAAAGAAAAGAAAGAAAAACCGCATCGCCAGGCCATGCGATCCCGAGACATTGGGAAAAGCATGCCCCGGCAGCGGGCGAATAGGAATTCACGGAAATCGGGCCTGTTGAAAAACCCAAAGATCCGGGGTCTAGGTAACTGGTATTGAACGCCTTCCGGTTAGCACGCCTTGGCATGTACTGAATAGGCAATGGATAAGACCAAATGCGTGCAGGGCAAGCGGATCATTGCAAAAGCCACGACAATATATACACATCATGACGACTGGGAGATAGCTGGGTGTCATTGGCCCTAGCCGTTCGCCGGAGAGCCACCACCCCCCAGGAAACGGTGAAAGCTCAAGACACGGGATCGGTGAGACGGTGGGAAGTGGGCCCCAGGCTCCCAGTATCCCAGTATCCCAGTATCCCAGGCCCCTTGTCTTTGATCCTAGGCAGGCAGGTTGGTAAGTAGTATGTATGTATGGTAATAAGGTAGTATGGAAGCAACCCCGACCCCAGACTTTCGGATACAAATCCAAGTATTGGCTGGGCCGAGCCTGAACCCGTACACGACAGCTCTAGTGCCATGCTGGATTCTGTCAAGGGACTTCCAGCAAACGAGCTCTTTGTTGTGCTTGTGTGAAGAAATGCGAGAGTAGCTGGCTTGCCTTCTTACTTGAGAGGTCTCCAGCAAGTCTATCCGACCTGGGAAGATGAAGCTTGCAAGCGCTATTGGTGATCAAAATTTTGTTTTCTGTTTCTTGTGAAGGCATACATACAAACCTTACACACATCACCGTTCGGCTATTTTCTATCGGATCCCGTAAGCTGACGACAACACATCAAGACTCATCACATAGAGGCGGCCTCCCACGGAACCGCAAGTGCGCATTCGCCAAGTTTGGAATTGTTCATCATCACCATCTGCGTCGTCTGAATTACGGTATATCGAGGCTGAAGAGAGTCAGCTGGCTGTCATACCCTCTTGCTTACCTGCTTGGACGACCCAATAAGGCTGTCGATAAGAGGCTGTCATTCGCCTATTCTTATACATGTACGTATGAGCCTACGCACTACCACTGGCTACCTGGAGCCTTCGGTTACCCAACTAGGGAATATCAGAAGCAGGCAACACGCAGCTGAGGAACGTTGAAGAAATGCCTATCTGGCAGCTGAGTCAGTCAGCTTGACTTCTGCGTCCCTATCACACCCAATACTAACATGTATATTGATATCGGATGCGGAAGCTGTGGAGATCTCTGGCAGGCATGTACTAACTCCCATTCATTTCTATAGGTGATTAATCAGAATCCAACCTAGGCAGGATTTTCTTGAGCTAGATGTCTGTAAGTTCAATGTTGCGTATTGAATCTGAGAAGTAGGTAAGTACGACTCTTTCACAACTTTATTGGATCCATCGAATCAAATTGGACTGCGGGATGGATTTGATGATTCCAGCGCAATACTGCTGCTGTCATTGGAACATTCAATGTTCTGTGCAAACATGTACCCGCTTCACGCTTCACGAAGGCCCGGCACACACGCACACACACACACTCTCTCTCTCTCTCTCACTCTCTCTGTGCTTCTTCCATCCTATCGGGACACCTTTTGCTGCCGTACTATATTCTGCTTGGGTTCACGGGATCCCAACTTTTACACAGTTTGCCCCGTACTCGATCCAATGGAAAGGGACTGGGAGTCCAGGCCATGCACCATGACATACCTGGTTTCGACTTTCTACCTAATAGCCAGTAGCACCTAACCTCGTACCATCTCCCGTGCTTGCCTGGTCTCCTCGCCCTGCCTTTACCATATTCTACTACCCCTTCCTTGCCTACATGCTTCATATCACGGGTTGTACTCGTGCACTCAACTTAAACGCTGTTTGTAATGTTTGCCTGCAGCTTCCACCATAACTAGGAGTCCGTCTCTGAGTAATGCAACTTCCACTTACTAAAGTGTGCTGGCTGGAAGGCAGGGGGGTGGGGGGTCTCCGGGAAGTCAGCATGGAATATATCGAAATGTCTTTCAATCTTACCTCAGGTTGGACGCACGTTGAATCTGCGCGGCGTATGCTGTCTCTCCTTCCTGCTTCCTACTTCCTGCTTCAACTCAAAACCATTGTTGCTGCCCGAAGTTCAAGCCAGCACTTGCGTGCCGTTCCCAACTTCCACTTAACAAGAAATCCGATCCATCATCTCCCATCCCACCCATACAGCAGACGACAACCCATCTGAAGCCCCCCGACATATCTTCAACTCCATCATTGGTCTTCATCACTCTCCCTTTCAAGCACGTTTCGTTTTGTTTTTTTGCTCTCTTCCACTTTTCTCATTTCAGGATCACCAACTTCTATCCGTACCTGACAAGGGTATGATGTCTACGCGTATCTAATTCACTCTTGCAATCCAGAGGATCGTCACTTAGACTTGAACCCCACAGCAAAAGTTGGGCACGTGAAGGAACACCATCTCAACCACTTCGATAAGATTCCCATATCGCACGTTGCGGGCACTCGCAAGCATGGGGATTCCCCCGGATGGCCGGCTGATGGCCAGCATTCACTACATCTACCCCACCGTTGTCTTCGCGTACTTCATTATCACGTCTGCCATTGCCGCTTGCACGCTCCAGACTACTTCGGACTCATCCAAAACCCAACATCAGCGGCCAAGAAGTATAGTTGGCCTGTTGTTGCTATTCAACCTCCTCTACCTCGTCCAACTCGCTGCCGAGGTCGTTGAGGCCATCATCCAGAAGGATTGGCCAGCTCAGGATTCCATTGTCGGCCTGCTATCGTGCATGCTGGTGTTCGGTATCCAGCAGACTACTTTGGGCGGTGGTGGCGCATCAGGCATTGTCTGGTACCCGTTCTACGGATCTTGGCTTATCGCCTTGGTCGTCGAGCCCATTATTGCAGCGTTCTCCGTCCTTGCCAGTGTCCACAAGCCTGATCACACTGCCATTTTCTTGTGGGTCAACGTGGCAATCGCTGTTGCTCGCTATCTAGTTCTCGCCCTCACCCTCCTCGTATACTTCGTCTGGCGTGCGAGACCGGAACAGACCAGTGAGGACGACGAGAGCAATCCTCTTCTACCCAAGACTGGCGACAGGTCCGGTGAGGGCAACTGCTCGGGTGACAGCGGTTATGGCACCAACTCGGAAGGAAACACCGAAGCAACCAATACGCAGACTACCAACACCGATGCTACGAACTCACCAAGCGATGGTGAGTCCCCGTGGGAGCGTCAAGAACGAGAAGCACGCGAGAAGGTGGAGAAGCGTCTGAAGAGCGAAGGGAGCTGGGTCGCCTATGCCAGGGGGTTTCTCTTATTCTTTCCCTACGTATGGCCAGTTGGCAACCGCCGCCTCCAGTTCTACGCGGCTCTCGTGGGTATATGCTTGTTACTCGGCAATGTGGTGAACGTTCTCATCCCACGACAGTTGGGCATTGTTATGGACTCCTTGGGCGGAACAGAAGACGGCCGTAACCCCTGGTTTGAGGTTGTCGTCTTCGCTGCCTTGAAGCTAGCAGGATCTGAGGCTGGTATCAGCCTGCTTCGCAACATGCTCTGGCTTCCAGTCGACTACTATGCGATGGAGTCCGTCTCAAACGCTGCCTATTCCCACGTCATGAGGCTTTCCTCGGATTTTCATGACAGCCAGAGTTCTTCGGATCTGATCTTGGCCATATCGAGCGGGCACCACATCAACAACATGCTGGAATCCATTTGTTTCCAAGCATTGCCCATGGTTGTGGACCTGGTAGTGGCGTTCGTCTACTTGTCGGTTAAATTCGGTGCATATGAAGGCTTCATCACGATAGCGACTGGTGTGGCCTTCATCCAAACAGCGACGTACATCGTTGGCATGTTCAAGGATAGAAGAAATAAGATGGTCAAGACGTACGAAACCTGACAAACCACCCCGTTGCGTAACAATGCTAACACTCGTTTAGGTACTTCGAAGAGCACTATGTGAGACAGGCAGGTATTCAAGGTTGGCATACTGTTAGCGCCTTCAACCAGATACCTTATGAGGAGGAACGATATGCAACCGCTATCAACTCTAAGGTCTCGTCACTCAAGCTGCTGTTCTCTGGTTATTTCGTCGGTCATGCCTTTCAGTACTTGATATTGTTGTGTGGCCTGGTTGCTGGTGCGTTTCTAGCTGTGTACCAGGTGAGGCATGGTCAGGCTACAGCTGGTGATTTTGTCATGTTCTTGACATATTGGGCACAGCTTACCTCTCCACTCCATTTCTTTGCCACGTTGGGAAAGAGTATCAGCCAGGACTTAGTCTATGCTGAGCGGCTTCTGGGGGTGATGCAAGCGAAGGCAACGATTGTTGACAAGCCAGACGCCAAGCCAATCAATCTCAGGGGCGCCAAAGTCGAGTTCCGCAACGTCAGCTTCAGCTACGACAAGAAGAAGGATATCTTGAAGGGTGTGAAGCTGGTCGTGCCCCCCGGCTCTTCAGCAGCATTTGTCGGGGCTACCGGCGCTGGCAAGTCGACGATCCTCAAGCTTCTCGACCGTTTCTACGACGCCACTTCCGGGTCTATCTTGATTGACGGGCAAGATATACGTGACGTCCAACTTTCAAGGTACGTTTATCTACCATACTGGCACGACCTACCTCGATGCTACAACAAAGCATATACTGACTGAATATTTCTAGCCTCCGTCAAAGCATGGGTATCGTTCCCCAAGCTCCGATACTATTCGATGACACCATCATCAACAACATTCGATATGCTCGTCATACTGCAAGTGATGAGGAGATTTACGAAGCGTGCAAAGCTGCTGCTATCCATGATCATATCATGGGCTTCAGTGAAGGTTACAAGACCAGAGTGGGCGAGAGAGGAGTGTAAGCAACCACATCACTATTCGTATGTCTAATGTCGTGCCTTTACTAATGGCGAAACAGCAAGCTTTCGGGTGGTGAGCTGCAAAGGATTGCTATTGCGCGCGCAATCCTGAAGCACCCCGATATTGTGCTTCTTGATGAAGCCACCAGCTCCGTCGATACAGAGACGGAGCAGAAGATCCAGGGCGGTTTACATGCCCTATGTGAAGGTCGAACAACCTTTATCGTTGCGTGAGTAACTTCCAATTCCTTTCATAATGCACTCGCTGATCCCATATGCAGCCATCGTCTCTCGACGGTTATGAACGCCGATATCATCTTCGTGGTTTCGGGCGGAGAGATTGCCGAGCAAGGCAGCCACGAAGAGCTTCTGGAGAGAAAAGGGAAATATGCCGAGCTCTGGTCGAAACAGATATTCGCCAAGCCAAAGGAGCTTAAGGAGTCCAAGGATGCGGAACACCATGATGAAACTGACCAACAGATCAAGCCTGCAGTATCAGATTCTTCGCAGACTGCATCCGACTCTGACAAGCAGCCTTCACTTACAAGTCAGAAACCGGTGACCACACCACTTCGGCGACCAATCGACACACCGAAGTTAGACACGACTACCAAGGATAGCCAGGCTAACGAACAAGATGCCAAGACCCCCCGTGGACATAAGAAAGAGGTAGATCAGTCGAAAGATCAAGATTGATTTTTTGACTGATGCTAACTCTTACACTTGTCACAGGGCTCAAAGCTAAACCCGGGAGCGCCCGAGTTCACCCCACGATCGGCTGCCACGCCAGTTCGTAACGTTGCTACGGCTGACCGTTGCAGCTGGGCCGACGACGTCCAAGCTGTAGTTGATAAGCAATCACATACTGTGACCACACCTATCTTTGATATCACTTCCTCCGGTGACCCCCCTGTTCACATCGAACCGAAAAAGGCGACGACAGTGCTCGAGCAGGTCGACGGGAGCCCGGATGTACAAATGGCCCCGGGTTATCGCCGGCTTGAGCCCCAGGATACTTCTCAGTCTGTGTCGGACCCGATCTACGAACAGCCTCCAAACACTCCCTCGACCCCTACACCGGCCAAGAGTGAGCCACCTCTGAAGAAGACACCTCTTCAAGCAGGCACGGCTCAAAACGTCAGCGCTCATGCCGATGGGCGCCAACTCCAACCAAGTACAGCCCAAAACGGTAGGGACCGTAGTGATGGGCGCCAAAGCAGCATGAACGGTCCCCAGCAAGATACGGCATTCGGTGGCCGAGGAAGAGGCTCACAGGGCCGACACCATCAGAGAGGTGGCACCCGTGGCCGAGGTCGCCGCCACCCATCTAATGCCCAGAGACGAACAGAGGCTGCAACGACAAAACCTTCATCCACCAAGTAGTTATGAGCTGCTAATGCTTTACCATTGCTGCCTTGGACTGCTTTGGTTCAACCAGGTTTTTTTTTGGTTTTATCTTGGCTTCATTGTGTATGCTGGAGGCTTTTTTTCTTTTTACCACGAAAAGTTCGACATGATATCCGGAGAGCAATAGGAAGATACCCTGTTTTAATTATGATGGAGGAACGGCGAGAGCACTTTGATTCTTAGCTATGATTTTATGCTTGATTGGATCTGTATTTGTTAGCAACACAATGCGGAGGCTTTGCTATATCCTTTCTGGCCTGGGGAGACGATTCGATTGTACAACAGCTAGCATTGAATTCCAATTCTGATCTTTTCTTCATGTCATGCGTCTGCATCTGTGACAGGTCCTTTGAAGCCATGACTGGTGGGGTGAAGATGCAAGAGACCTGTTAATCAACTATCCCCAGATCTAACGAAGATCTGGTATATTTGTTGACAGGGGGGGGGGGGGGGGGGGGGGGGTATGCAAGTAGTACCTAACTCCTGATCATCAAATACTAGGTACAACTTAATAAGTACCTATACCTAAGTACTTACATACATCATCAATTGTACCAGCATCCATACTACTAGGTAGGTATGGACTCGAGTTGAACCCCAACCCCGCCTCTTCTGCCACTTGCAATCGCCCCTCGCTCGCCCCGCTGTTCACCGCCCAGGAACGGCCGCGGAAGACAAAAAACACGCCTGGAACTTAGGCATTGGCTGTCCTGGAATTGTACTGGGTTCGGGTTCGAATCAAATGTTCTGGAACCTCCAGGAATCCTAGTGAGCCGAACTAACTCGTAAAATATCAACATTGGACTTAACCTACATATATTCATTACGACTGTGACTGTGATCGATTCTTGCGCGAGACTCCTTTTTATTTTCAGTGTTGCGACTTGCAACCTTTCAGCATCACTGCAGCGACCGGCCAACCCAGGTTATTTCAGCAAATATGGTGAGTGGCCAGCACAGAGCACTGTCAAAATATTGCCCCTCCTTCGGTTTTATTACATCACGAACTTCCGAAAACCATGTGTCTAACCTGTGCCATCCCAGGCGTCCACTTTGACTTCTAAGCAGCGCCTTGCTCTCGCCATCTGCGACTTCCTCTCCACTTCCACAGAGGATGGCACCCTGAGCGCCGATGACAAAGACTCCATCGATGTCGCCGTCAACTGTATCGCCGAGTCCTTCAAGGTCGACCCCACCTCCCAAGATGCCATAAAGGAGGCCGTCGGCGCCCAGAACCTGCTCAAGATCTACAGCGTCTACGAGAAGCTGCAAAGCGCCACCAAGCCTGCTGCTGCTGCTGCCGCCGCCCCGGCTGCCGCATCTGCTAGTGCCTCCGCAGCGTCTGCCAGCGCCAACCAGACCGTCTCCGAAGACGACAAGAAGAAGGCCGAGGAGCTTAAGGGCCAGGGCAACCGCGCCATGGCCTCCAAGGACTACCCCACCGCCATCGACTTCTACACCAAGGCCCTGGCTCTGCACCCGGGCAACGCCATCTTCCTCTCCAACCGCGCGGCTGCCTACTCGGCCGCCCGAGACCACGAGTCGGCCCGCGCCGACGCCGAGGCGGCCGTCGAGGTCGACCCCAAGTACACCAAGGCGTGGTCCCGCCTGGGTCTGGCGCGGTTCGCCCTGGGCGACGCCAAGGGCAGCATGGAAGCCTACCAGCAGGGTATCGAGCACGAGGGCAACGGCGGCTCCGACGCCATGAAGAAGGGTTTTGAGACAGCCAAGAAGCGCGTCGAGGAGCTTGAGAACGAGGACGCGGATGCCAGTGCCCCCAGCGCCCGCGGTGGAGCCGGTGGCGCCCCTGATTTCTCCAGCCTTGCCAGCATGCTCGGAGGAGGTGGTGGTGCAGGCGGTGCCGGCGGCGGCGGTGGCGGTATGCCCGATCTGTCCAGCATCATGAGCAACCCCATGTTCGCGCAGATGGCAGAGAAGATGATGTCGAACCCCGACATGATGAGCAACCTGATGAGCAACCCGCGCCTTCGCGACATGGCCAACCAGTTCGGATCAGGAGGTGGCATGCCCGATATCGGCGCCCTGATGAACGACCCCAACATCGCCGACATGGCCAAGAACTTCATGGGTGGTGCTGGCGGTGCTCCAGGTGGTGCCGGAGGACGAGGACCCGGCAGCCCTCCCCCTTCAAGCTAAATGGCGACAATACTAGGAAGAGAACAGGCGTTGCGCGTTAAGTGCTAGCTTGTATTGCAATGATGAGTGCAACTTTTGCACCCATTTCTTCGGACCAGGGTTATAGCATCCAGGGGGGTACTTGATGATTGGTTTTACATAGACAAATATCATGAAGCTCACGAAGACTCCACGTGTAATGGGAAAGACGGACGGAAAGAATATGATTTTGTAAAACGCCGCTCGCTCGCTACCCACGTTTGTCCTGAGACAGCATTACATTGTATAGGAAACGTGACAAGCCAGAACCACCCGTCATGCCCATATTGACCCATCGGGTTCGCTTTCTAGAAACACTCGCGCGAATTGCCCAGACACTGCGACTGACAAACCCCATTCAAGTTGACCTCGTTGGTCACGCCGCCCACGAGCCCGTTGCCCGTCTTGCACTGGCCCCACGTCTTGGTCGCGGCCCCCAGCAGGTAGCCCAGGACGATGCCGCTGTTGTACTCGCGCCACGCCGTGCAGCACTGGTTGTTGTCCGGGGAGTCGGGAGTGACCCAGCAGACGGCGACGGAGTCGCGCGGTGGCGTCGTCGACTGCTTGGACGACAGGTACTCGAAGAGCCCCGAGCACGTGTCGGCCCGCGCCAGGGCCCTCGAGGTGCAGGTGACGAGGTTGTCGCCGCAGGCGGCGCCGGCGGTATGGGCTCGTCGTTGCGTGACCCGCGATTGTAGTTGTGGGGATGATGTGTCGTCACCACCAGAAGGAGCGGCATACCAGACTACGGTGGAGTTGTTGGTGTATGGCTCCTCCTGCAGAACTTCCAAGCCCCGCGCTTGCAGCACGACGGCGGCGGCGGCGGCGGCGGCGGCGTTGGTGATGGAGAGCAGGGCCCAAGTGGCGGCGGCTCTTATTGTGCTGGATGCTACCATTGTGAGGTGGTGGGCTGGTAAACTTGGGTTGAAGAAGATCTTTGGAGTCAGGCACCCCTTTTTATTATATATTAGATGTAAAGATAGAAACTCTAGAACGAGGTGGGCTTGTGAGACAAGAGTAACGGTAGCTGAACAACGAGGCTTGTAAGTGGTGGTAGTGGTGATGCTTTCCTATTGTCTCAAATCATTACTGCTGTCTCTTGATAACGGGAGGTCCTCTTGCCGAAAACCATGGGGAAAAGGGGGCGGGGACTAATCGCATGTTATATAAGTACTTTAGATATATAGAGACTACAGACTGGCTTCCCCGGAGCACCAATGGTGGTGTCGCCGCCGCCGTACGCCGGCACGACTATCAAGCATGCGTTATTCATTGGCACGTGGTTGCTTAAGATTGCACCCCCCCCCCCCCCCCCCCCCCTGACCAAAGTGGCCATCGGGTCCGAATAATGGCTGACAGATAATGGCTGACAGGGGGCAGATGTCCCGGGTTCCAATGCTAGATAGATAAATACCTAGGTTAACCTAAAATGCTTGGCTCATCACACCCTCGCCAGTTCACCTCACGTCAATACATACGATGGATGGTAGGTAGTACCTATCGTGGAAAAGTTTGGCAAAAAAGAAAAGAAAAGCAGTCGCGAACGCAGGGAAAAGGCTGGCTCTCTCCTTGCTTCGCTCGCCAGGGAGTGAAGAGTATGCTATGGAAACTTTACAAGGCATACCACCGATATCACAATTTCCCCCAACTTCCTTTTTCCTTCTCTTCATGCGGAGGGGAGAATGGAAGGTTGGGGTGGTGTTCCATTCATTATCCCATCCCACCCCATCCCGATGGGTTATTTTTAGTATTATATGGTGCGCCACCTATTAGGTTACTATGTTGATATCCATCGAGGAGAGGAAGGAAAAAAGGGATCCACGGTAGATATAGATATGTATGTAGGTGCCGCTGCATTTACCCGTCGAGCCCGGGGGGGCAGCACCGCTGCTTCGCTTCCCACCACCTTCTCTCGCCTATCCTGCTCCTGCTCCTGCTCCTGCTCCTGCTCTTGCTTTTGTGTCTCCTGCCTGTTCCGGAAACCAGTCAATCCAAAATGGAACCTGAGAGTCTCCAAGAGTCTCCAAGAGTCTCCAACTCCGGACCCAGAACCGAATCTGGGAGGGAAGTCGAATGCTGTGTGCCCGCCCGTAGAACTGGAAAAGCGAATGAGGGGGGGGGGAGAGATCGAATCCCGGCGATATATCCGAAACATACAGGACTGCGAACACGATAAGACAGCCAGAAAAAACAAAGAATGCAGTCTGCACTCTGCACTCTGCGCTCTGCGCTCTGCAGCAGTCGATGTTGGGCGGCACAGCAGCAAGACTATCGAAAAGTACGCTCGGACCGCGGCCCCTCCCCAATCCTCCTGCCTGCCTGCTTCTAGACTTTCTTGGGTATGGCCGGCTAGTGAGTGAGTGAGTGTCTTCAACACTGACTAGGTGATATCGTATGGCATGGCATGGTGGCATTGGTGAATGAATGCTACATTGTACCGGGGTGCTGGATGCTTACTGCAGACAGCAGCACTCAACAACAACTTTCCACTTCCCACTTCCAGCTCGCTCTACGCTGCCTGCCGTCTTGGCACTTATCACCTCGATCAGCACATTGTTTCCTTTGTCAAATCCGGTTCTACTAAGGCGTACTATTGAATGTGACAGTTTCCAAGTCTGTAAATAAAAAAGAATAAAAAGAAATTAAAAAAACATGGAAAAGAGAGGAATTGACTTCGTTGATACTTAGTCTTGTTCCCCAAATACTAACAAGGGAAGAGGGCCACCACCCAAGCAAGGGAGTTTTACTCATGTGATTGACAAGTCTCTGGATTGCACTCAATCGGAATGACTACAAGTCGCACCGGTAGGGCTGCCACTATCTCGCCACTCACCCGGACGAATTCAATTCCTCTTTGGGAGAAGTAGTTGTAAGGAAAAGGGCTCCCAGGTAAGGGGGAGCCTCCTCAATCTCAAAGCAAGGCATGTCAAAATGGAAAGGCCTAGAAAAGACAAGTAACAAGCGGTAAGGGGGGGCGGTTAAATCGAGAAAACAGAAACTAAGTAAACACCATCCCGCCATCCACAATCTGCGTCTGCCCCGTAACGAAATCGCTGTCGGGGCTCGCCAGGAAGCTCACGAGTTTGGCCACGTCCTCGGGCACGCTGACACGCTCCAGCACGCTCCCCTCCCGCGCGTACCTGCGCATCACATCGCCCTTTTCCAGCTCCTTCTTCTCGCCATCACCCCCGCCTCCCTTCTTCTCCTCGGCCGCCATGCCGGCGTCGATCAGGTCCCACATGCCCGTGCCCACGATGCCGGGCGCGTAGGCGTTGGCCGTGATGTGGTGGCGGCCGAGCTCGACGGCGTAGGCGTGCGTGATGCCCCGTACGGCCCACTTGGTCGCCGAGTAGTGGCCCAGGAGCGCCATGGGCCGGAACCCCGCGATCGAGGCGGCCGCCACCAGCTTGCCCGGGTCGTCGGCCGTGCAGGTGCCCTGGGCAATCAGCTGCCGCGCCGCCTCGGCGAAGCAATTGTCCACCCCGGCCACGTTGACGGCGAACAGGCGCTCGAAGTCGGCCGGGGTCACCGACAGGACCGGCTTGACTAGCGTGATGCCCGCGTTGGCGACCCTGTTTCGGTGGAGAAGCAAGTCATGTAAGTCACAATAGTGAATTTCGCAAAGTTGTTGGAAGAGAGCAAGCAGGGGCTAGTCTGCCCCGGCGGTGTTGGCTTACATGGTCTTCAGAGGACCCAACTCCTTGACGCTCGTCTGTACGAGTTGCACCACCTCCTCTCGTTTCGAGACGTCGGCGATGGCGACGCAAGAACGCCTCCCCATCCCTTGGATTTCCTTGGCCACCTCTTCACAGTTCTCCCGATTGGCGGCGATGTCATTGATGCACACGTCGTAGCCGTCGGCGGCCAAGCGCAAAGCGATCGCCTTGCCTATACCCTGGCCGGAGCCGGTCACAATGGCGCTCCGGGCCCCCCGGAAGGTGCGCGCGGGTGTTGTCGATGCGGATGGGTCCATGATGACGGCTTTTCGTATTGGGGAGAAAGCGATATCTATGTGGAAATAGGGATGCAGAACGCAACCAGACCTCTTCGTCGGAGCGTTGACGGTATATTTATATGGCCAACGCGGGATGCAGCTGCTATATCATTCCCCGCATGCAACACCCCCTCTCTCCACGGCTCATCGGAGCTCTCAGCTCAGGGCGTACGACATGATGGTTAAAATGTGGATGCTGCCCCGAATCCGTCCACTGTTGTTGACGAGCCCATCATCTCGGCATGAATAATGCCGAATGTTGCTCGGCGCGGATGAGGAGCCGCAGCGCGGACAACGAACCGCAATCGCCCTGGCTGGACTAGTAGTCACTCGTAAGCTTGCACGCAAAACTCGCGAGATGTCTTCAGTTGCAAAAGATGGTGTAAGATGTGTAGAGTTGAACTCTTCTGTATTTTCCCAAGGCCGTAGAACGCCACCCAATGCATTACCATTAAGAAAAATATGCCAATCGCTCGTGCCTGCTGTCTGTCTCCTCGGATGACATAGTAGTGTACATAGGCAGGTAGTCTCTCTCACCTCTTGCGGGCCATCTTTCTATATCTTCTTCCCTCCATCATACAAGCAAGAGGCTATTTTGTTGTCGGTTGGGTCGGTTGGGTCGGTTGGGTCGGTTTAGACCTTGAAGCCGAAGCCGGCCATGCAGCTCCGGTACTGCTGGATGGTGGGTTGGCAGTCGGCCTGGGGATCCGCCGACTTGGAGAAGAGCATGCATTCGTCGCGCTTCGACTTCTCGTCCTTGCAGACGCAGCAGGGCTGAGTAGCGAATTTCCAGGTTAGCAAGGCGCGCGAAGATGCGACAGCTTTTGTCCTTCCTGCGGACTGGGAACGGGGTTGGCGCATACCTTGGGCTTGGACTCGGCGTCGACGGGTTTGGTGTCTGGCTTGGTTGCCAGGGAAGCTAGAGATTCTGTTAGTTCATATGCATGCACTTGCAAATCCCGAATCCCGGGTCCCAATGGGTACACATACGCATGGAAACGCTTTGAGAGGCCATGGCGACAAATATTCCGAGCTTGAATCAAAGGTTTGACGTGGTGTTGAGCGAGTTGTCGAGGGATGGAATGGCGTGATGATTTCCAATTCCCTACCTTTTTCTCGGTTAGAATTGGTTCCATTATTGCAATTATTAATCCTTGGACCCCGGAATTCCAATTCCTGACTAAACTAACGCCCCACGGTGATATGATATTGAATTATGTCATAGACAGAATTGCATAGGTACTTAGTATTCATAAATGCATACTAACCTTTTCTCCAAGCGAGTTGAATCCAGCCTCCCTCCAGCCTCCAGCCTCCACGGCCACATCCACATCCACATCCACATCCACATCCCCCAGGGTTAGACGGCAAGGCTTTATCGTTCCAAGTAATTGAGACGACATCTGTCTCAGACAGCCCGGTTGCCATTGTTCGAGAAGAATCTAGCTCCAACATCTGCAACTGCTGCGCCGACGCGTTCAGACGAAATTCCCCATCATGCTGTCCTGCCGTCATGTTGTCCTGCCGTCATGCCGTCATGCCGTCATGCAGGTAACGTGTTCCCAGGTTCCTTTCCAAACCCATCAGCCCATCTCTTGCCTGACAGGCTGGCTTGGGACGAACATGTCCTGAGTCCAAGGGGTCCTAGTCTTTCCTTCCGTCACTCAATAACAATGAATATTTACGGAGAAACACCATATGTAAATCATATGCACGCACAACATATTCTGCAAGAGCCTTGCTAGATGCGTTCAGAAGGTTTGCACATTTGGTATTGATAATAATATAAGTATTTAATAGATTTGGACTCTTGAATTGCTAGTGCTTGTCTTCGCGCTCGCCCATAAACAAAAAGGGGGAGCTAGCCTTGGTGATAACGAAGGTTGTATAGACTTGACTGACGCATTGATATACATTACAACCCTCGCGCGTACATCTTCTTCCAAGACATATCGATCTATACAGCTACATTAAATCCAGAGCAGTAACATAGCACACCCAGAGATTCCTGCCATCAATGTAGCGGGCAGTGTGAGCAAGCCGGCGGCATCCTTGCGTTCCTCAGTGGTAATGACTGCTCCGTTGCCGGCAGTATCGCTCGCAGCTACGGCCTGGAGGGCTGTTTTAGTCGGGGCACCAGATACACTGGTTGCGAAGGTCAGAGGTCGCTGCACGCTGGTTGAAGTCGCGGCCAGACTGCTGGTTGAAGTCGTGGCCAGACTACTGGCCGAGGTTGAGGGCGGGGAAGGAGCTGACGAGCTTCCACTCTCCTCGGCACTGCTAGGTTTGTCACCACCAGCCGGGGGTTGGGGAGAGCTTGGCTTGCTGCCCTCCTCAGCGCTGTCAGGTCGCTTGTTCTCGGTCGGGGGTTGGGGAGAACTTGGCTTGCTGCCCTCAGCGCTGCCAGGTTGCTTGTTCTCGGTCGGGGGTTGGGGACGGTTTGCGCTACCGCCCTCCTCGGCACTGCCAGGCTTGTTACCAGCCGGGGGCTGGGGGAGACCGGAGTTCCCGCCCTCCTTGGCATTGCCAGGGTTACCACCGCTTCGCGTGCCGTCCGGCTTGCCGTTGTTCACACCGCCGGCTCCTCCAGTCGCTTCAGGGCCTCGAGCAGTGCCTGAACCAGGAAGTAGTTGGAGAGACGTAGGGCTTGCGGCAGACGCAGGCAGGGACGTACTGACAGTAGGCTGGAGGATGCTTGTAGCACTGAGAGCAGGGGCAAGCACTGGGTTGGCGTCAACGGTCGGCAAGGCTCCGGTGGAGGAAGCAGCGACAGACTGGGACCGGGATCGGGACACCTATTGACGTATTAGTCAGCAAACATGTCTCAAAGATTGTGCCTTCAAGATCAAAAACTCACCGAGGCGATTGCCGCGGAGCTTCGGCTCAGGGAGCTAGAGGCCACCGCGATTCTCGAAAAGCTTCGAGTGACGGAACTAGCGGCCACGGCGGCCCTCGAAGAGCTTCGAGTAGCGGCCACAGCGGCTCTAGAAGAGCTTCGTGTAATAGAACTAGCGGCCACGGCGGCCCTAGAGGAGCTTCTAGTGGCGACCACAGCAGCCCTCGAAGAGCTTCGAGTGACGGAACTAGTGGCCACGGCGGCCCTAGAGGAGCTTCTAGTGGCGACCACAGCAGCCTTCGAAGAGCTTCGAGTGACGGAACTAGCGGCCACGGCGGCCCTCGAAGAGCTTCGAGTAGCGGCCACAGCGGCTCTAGAAGAGCTTCGTGTAATAGAAGTAGCGACCACAGCAGCTCTCGAAGAGCTTCGAGTAGCGGCCACAGCGGCTCTCGAGGAGCTTCGTGTAGCAGCCACAGCGGCCCTCGAAGAGCTTCGAGTAACGGAACTAGCAGCCACGGCGGCTTTCGAAGAGCTTCGAGTAACGGAACTAGCAGCTACGGCGGCCCTAGAAGAGCTTCGAGAAACAGGGCTAGCAACGGCAGCAGCTTTGGACGAGCTTCGAGAAACAGGACTGGCGACAGCGGCAGCCTTGGAAGAGCTTCGCGTAACAGGGCTGGCGATCGCAGCAGCCTTGGACGAGCTTCTCGTGGTAGAACTGGCTGCCGCGGCTGCCTTTGAAGAGCTAGAAGCAGCCACCGCGGTCGCTTTCGACGAGCTTTGAGTGACAGTACTGGCGACCGCAGCGATGGTCGAAGAGCTACGTACCGCTGCCGCAGTGGTTGCGGATGCGGAACGTACCAAAGAAGACTGTGAGCTAGCGGCAGGGACCGGAATGAGGGGCTTGGAAGAGGAGGTTACAGCGGCAGACCCAGGCGTGGACTGAAGGGACGCGGCCGTGGTAGGGCTGGCTTTCGCCGACGACGCTGTCTCGATCTTCGGAAGGGCCTTTTGAGCGCTGGTGGTAGGCTTGGCAGGCTCAGTGGCTGCCTTTGATTCCGGGGATTGCTTAAGAGACGTTGTGGCTTTGGCAGACTTGGTGGATTGGGCGGACGCTGTGCTCTTAGCAGATGCCGTGGTCTTGACAGACTCGGTAGCCTTGGCGGACGCTGTGCTCTTAGCAGATGCCGTGGTCTTGACAGACTCGGTAGCCTTGGCGGACGCTGTGCTCTTAGCAGATGCCGTGGTTTTGACAGACTCGGTAGCCTTGGAAGATGCTGTGCTCTTTGCCGACGCTGTGGTCTTGGCAGACTCGGTGGTTTTGGCAGATGCTGTAGTTTTCGCTGCCTCGGTGGTTTTGGCAGGTTCTTCAGTTGATTTGGCGGACTTGGTATCTGGGGATTGCTTAGCAGATGTTGCCGTCTTGGCCGCTCCCTCTTGGCCCTTGGATGAGGTCTGCGTCCCTTCTTTCTGGCCATTTCCCTGTCGAGCGTTGTCGTTCTGGCCACCTGTCTGACCCTGAGGCGTCTTCTTCTGGTCATCAGAGGAGTCCTTTTGACCGTTGTCCTGACCACCACTCTGGCCACCGTTCTGGCCCTGGGGCGTCTTCTTCTGGTCACCGGAAGAGTCCTTTTGACCATTATTTTGACCACCGTTCTGACCACCACTCTGGTTGCCGTCCTGGCCGCTGTTCTGGCCCTGGGGCGTCTTCTTCTGGTCGCCGGAAGAGTCCTTTTGGCCATTATCCTGGCTGCCGGTCTGACCACCACTCTGGGCACCGTTCTGGCCGCCGTTCTGACTCTGCGGCGTCTTTTTCGGCTCATCAGAAGAACCTTTCTGGCCCTGGTTCTGACCCTGGGTTGTCTTCTTCTTCTGATCGTCAGATGAGTCCTCCTGGCCACCGTTTTGGCCTTGTGGCGTTTTCTTCTTCTGCCCATCAGAAGAGTCCTGCTGGCCTTGCCCGTTCCCCTTTTGGTTCCCAGGGAGCGCAGTCTCCAGGGATGCCTTTGCGGTGGTAGGGGCCTGTGTCTTAGCAGTGGTCAACTCTGCTGTTTTTTGTGTTTTACTCAAGTCTTGTGCCTGCCCGAAAGCTGCACCAAACACCACAAGGGCGGCAGCAAAGTAAGTTTGCTTCATTTTAAGTTATAATAGACGATGAACCAGCCACGAAATAAGAGAAATGAGAGCCCACGGGGTCGTGAATCGGCTGTTGATAGGACACACAGAAATATTTAAAATAAAAGACAGGGAATATGAGAGCCTGCTTGAAGTAGCTGACCTGCAGATAACGTGTAAAGAGTGACAAGAATAATAGCTAATAAAAAGAAGACAATAATGCTTCAACGGAAGCGAACGAGGAAATGAATACACACAGAAAGTGAACGGGAAGCGATAGAAGCGGAAAAGTGAAGGTAGCCAGCGTGGCCGAGAACAAGTTCTCCGTTGCTCTTGTATGAAGACATACCCCGGTCACCCAAGTGCCTTAATGATCTGCGGCAGCAGCACCCCATGGCAGGAATGTCGTCCCATAGCATGGCGCCGGAGGGGCCGTTTGCTGTAGAGTTGTATTAGATCTCGACTTGTTGGGCATTCAAGGAGTTCAGGTGGAGATGGGGGGAACGGAGTTCAGACCGGGGTGGATGTGTCTGCTGAAGGGTATAGAAAAGAGACTAGGTAACCCCTGTGAACCAAGCAACCCCGTGTTAGGGACCGGAACGCGGCTCTTCACCTCCCAAGTTCATGACATTCTTGGAAATGTTTTCTGGTTAGAGAATTTCCCAATTGGGAAAGATTGGTTGGCTGCCAGGCGCGATGTAAAAGCTCCTACAACAAAAGGGCCTGCTTCGAAAACACTGGCTCGCAGTAGTGCAATTAGATAGAGCGCGCGAGAGACATATCCGCATGTCGACCGCTCCCTCGGAGTTGGCTCGAGAAGACTAGAAAAGTAAGGCTGCCGTTGTTTGACAGGTGGCTGTGCAAAGTCGCTCGAACTTGCGGCATTGACAGAAGTCTACTGCATGGCGTTCGTTGACAGACCGTTGCCATGCACTACGGATGATGTCAAGCTGTAGGGATTCCCTATGCAGTTCAGCTTCGCGAGTTTACCTTGGCCTGATCTTCGTTCTACATACATACCTACCCCATCTCATGAACAGCAGATCTGGATGATCGGAACTGGAATTTAAGGTTGAGATGCGAGACCCGCTGTCACTTGAGGATGGTTTCTCTATACAATGAGCCATCACTCGAACGGTACAGCCAGCGAGAGGGCGAGAGGACCGAGAGGACCGAAACGACAAGTAGCACTGGCAAGGATGTTGAACGGAGACGGCCCACGGGTGTGTAGCTGAGCTTGGGCGTTGTGAGAAGCCCCTGTTGAGGCTCTGACACGAAAACTCCGTAATGGACATGGGGTGAAACAGCGTTGAGGAAATCTGTTTAAGCGAGCGAGTCGTGTGTGGTCAGACCAGAACAAAACCGACAATGAACCGATGGAAAGAGGTCAAGACGTTTGCATTCCAACGAGAGCTAAAATAAGACGCCAGAAAACCGGCTGCTTTTTCTTATGCGCAGTCTCTCCCGCGATACGGAAAGTCCGGGGAAGAAGGCCTTCCGGCTCCTCCATGGAAAAAGGAAAGACGGAACGGACATGTTCCTTGGGTTATTATGGAGAAGGCCACCCGCAAAACAATTCTGGATATATGTATGAGCGTGTTTCAACAACGTAGAAAAGCAGTTATGCAGGCATTGATGTTTGTGGCTGATCACTGGGAGAGTGGGGTGAGTGGCTGATGGTTGGTGGCTCGAGCCATTTTTCGGTTGTGCTGGGGTGTCGGAACGCGACGAGACTTTAGGCCAAACAACCAATCAATAACGCTTGCCAGCCTCGCCAGCAAGAGTCCAGTCGCGACCTAAGCTCTGAATTGTGTTGAACCATCAAGAATCGAGATTCGAAATCGAGTTACTATCATCAGCCTTGCCGTCGGTCGCATTCGATACAGGCAACCACCGCTAATCTACTGTGCATTCCCGTTGGGCGCAATCCCTCATATATTGTACCCTCCATTCATATCCATTTAATGTTGATCTGAGGCCATCGCCCTCAGTCCCTTCCACAATCATGTCGGCGGGAGATCCCAGTTTTGGCGTGAATCGCGACCTGGTATGCGCATAACCATTGACATTGTACCGCAATCACTATGGTTATCGATTCTAACCAATGTTTTTTTATAGCTTCCCCATGTGCACCTCCTCTCGACGTTCCGGTACACGCAGAAAGCGCGCGTTGAGATCCCCGAAGTCACCAACTGGTTGATGAATGCGCCTCAGATCGCTCGCGACAAGGCACCTTTCTTCTGGACCTACCTCGACCGCCCCGAAAATGGCTACATCACCCTCACATGGCAACCTCTTCAGGTGATGAGCACCAGCTTCTCCAGCGACGGCTACGTCTGGCCGCCCCAGGAGCAGTATTTCACCCAGGAAGTCGGCAACGGCGTCATCCTGGAGATGTACTATCACCGCGCTGGCTATGCGCTGGGAGAGCCTATCGCGACACACTCGCGCAGGCGCTTCCGCCTCTGCCCGCCCAATGTCCACAACCCCAATGCGCCTCAGGTCGACCCCAGTCTATGGATCGTCCACTATGGGCCCATCGACGGCAACGAGCGCATCCCCGTACAGATGCTGCCTCGCGACCCTCGCACTGACAGCACCCTCCAAACCCGCGCCTACCTGCAGCGATGCGGTCAGATCCAGCGCAAGGAATTCATACTAGGAGACCGCGTGAACTGGCCGCAAATCGCATGGCCTAGAGAGCCCGCCAGGCAACCGGTCTATGCTGGTAACAGGGGAGGTGTGCCTGCGGCTGTAGCCTACCCTACCCACCCCCCGGCTGGCGGCGCGCCTTCTTCAAAGCGGGCTCGGATACATCCACCTCAGAACCAGCCGCAGGCCGCTATAGGTGTCATGCCTCCATCCGAGGGCTATGATGATGACGAGGACACATCGCGAGGCGATCTGTTTGACCACTTGACACCGCGTGAAATCAGTCTCGTCCGGTACCGTCAGAATCACGAGTGGATGGAAGAGATACTTTCTTCGCCATATCGAATGGGGCAAATCGGTTTCACCAGCCTCGGGCTTGGCATGAAGGGCGAACTGTCAAACTTGACCGAGGGCATCTTTGAGGCTCAAGGTGTTGATGCTCCGGAGAACCACTCCGCCAAGACCGCAGGTCATTTGGACCCGAAATTGGCAGAAGAGTTCCGCAAACGAGTTGACGAACGTATTGCTTCGACCAACGATGAGATCGCCAAGCTCAAGGCCGAACACGAGAAGAAGATGGCCAAGTTCAAGAAGAACTCACTCTTGACCACGGCTGAGAAGGACCTAAGATACGCCGTAGATGACGCTGGTCCTGGTGCGATAACCCTGGAAAGCCGACCGGAGGAGATGGAGGAGGGACCCGGACGATGGACGTCGAAGCAGAACAAGAGCGTCGACGACATTGTATCACAAGTTGAGGCGCAGCTGGGCCGTCATGCTGAAGTCATCTACGACTTGCGACGAATCCAAGACGGTGGTTACCAAGAGCCCGCTCCCGAGCCTGCCGAGCCTTCGCCTGTCCCCCAGCCTGCCCCCATTGCTGGTGCGACGGGCAGCAACACCATGTCCCGTCAAGGCTCTCAGCAAAGTAACATTATGCTGGGCGGCGACTCGGACGTAGACATGGGCGGCACCGCCGCCAGCATGCTTGACCAGATGCACACGGGCATGTCCTCCACCTCAACTCCGGCCAACAATTTCTCGACTCCTCAGGGCCAGCTGTCGGCTATGCCGTCCAACGCCGCAACCCCGGCCAATGCGAACGTTCCTTCTCCAATGCCTACGGTGCCGGAAGCCCCCAAGCAGGAGGAGCCATCTGGCGACGTCTCGATGTCAGGTACGGATGAGCACCCCTCATCAGCCGCCACGGCGCCTGACCAAGGCACCGGCAGTGGCGACTGGGTCGTTGTCCCTAAAGGCGGTGTGACCCCTGACCCAACAGCCGCGGCGCCAGCCAGTAACCCGCCAGGAGTCACTCCTGCAGTAGCAGCTCCCCCGGCTGCTGCCCCGTCGTCTGAACCCGCTACTAATGCCCAAGCCACCACTGAGTCGTCGACACCGCAGCAGCCACAACCACAACAGCCACCTGCGGCCGCCGCGGCGACTCCCGCTACTAATAAGTCTGGTAGCGGCACTCCCGCCGCCGTCAGCACGGCCAGTATGGGTTTCGATGCGGACAATGACTTCGGTTCCCTCGGCGATCTGGACACGGCCGGGGATGCCCTCGCCACCTTCAACACCGACACCCCTGGCGATCTCGGCGGCGACTTCATGGAGGATTCTGCCTTTGGCGAGGCCTTCCACGGTGTCGAGTCGGCCGGCGGATCTCTGGGCGGGGATGATGGTGATAGCGGTACCCCTGCTGCGGATTCGGGCATGTAAAAAAACGGGCGCTTGATACATCTAAAGTGGGCAGGCACAGGTCGGGCAAATCTTACATTCTACTAGGCCTGCACTGTCTTGTCTTATTGGGGAATTACGGAGGCACGAGATTGGCTTTGGTAGAGCATTGAAATGTTTTCTTATTCAAGGAGTGTGGTAAAATCATTTCCCCGCGAGACGGACGCATTCCTCTCTCCTACAGATGTGTAAGATGAAGACGGAGAGTGAGCGTTGAATAATGGTAAAGGGGGGAGTTTGGGCCTCGCTATAGATGCTTCTTTGTTCGAACGCTGTAGTAAAAAGAACTTCAATATCCGTTTGCTGCTTTTAAGAGCCTGATGCTACCATTGGGGATATGGAATTGACAAGGATGGTGGTGGACTCACCACAGGCCTAAGAAAGTCCTCAGCTGTTAGGAGGTCGGCGATGCTACACTGACTGACATGATCACAATGCATTGCACAAATTTAGAGAGTAAAGCCAATCGCGTCCCGGAACAGCTGGAGTTAACTGCTAGTAACTGCCGAGCATTACAAGTTGATAACAACCAGACATTATCACGATATCAGTCACTTTGCAATGAGATAAGTTTATATGGTCATTCATTCTTTTTCATATCGTTCGTGTGGTTCTACCTATACCAATATGACATTAACAGTTGTTGTTATTGAACCACCCTAACCCATTACCGAAATTGCCTTGCCAACTATTTACCGGGCAAGGCCTCGTTTCTTGCCGTGATATCTCTAAGTGAAGCTAAACGAAACATCTTATGCCTGGTAGGTGGAGGCGGAGACGTTACCACCACGGCCGGTCCAGTTCACGTGGATGTACTGGCCCTCGGGGTACTTCTCGTTGGCAGCCTCGGGCTTGACCTGGAAGGTGTGGGCACCGAAGTAATCACGCTGGGCCTGCAGAAGGTTGGCAGGGAGATCCTTGGTGCGGTAACCGTCGAACCAGGACAGGGCAGTGGAGAAAGCCGGGGTCGGGATTCCGAGCAGAGCGGCCTTGGAGATGACGTCTCTCCAGCCGGGCTGGGCCTTGTGGATGGCCTTGTTGAAGAAGTCATCGAACAACAAGTTCTCGAGCTCGGGGTTGTTGCGGTAAGCAGCAGTGATATCCTTCAAGAAGACGGATCGGATGATGCACCCACCGCGCCACATCAGAGCGATGGAAGGCTTGTTCAGCTTCCACTGGTACTCGCGGGCAGCCTACAATCATATTGTGTTAGTAACAGATAATGCAATGCGAATGTCCAGCATTGTTCACGTACCTCCTGCATCAGCATGAAACCCTGGGCGTAAGAGATGATCTTAGAGGCGTACAGGGCCTGCTCGAGATCCTCGAGGAACTGCTCCTTGTTGCCCTCGAACTTGGTGGTGCGACCGACGTACTCGAGCAGACCGGAGGCCTTGGTACGCTCAGCCTTGACGGAAGACAGGCAGCGGGCCAAGACGGACTCGGCGATCAGAGTGACGGGCATGCCGAGATCCAGAGCGTTGATGGCAGTCCACTTGCCGGTACCCTTCTGGCCAGCCTGGTCAAGAATCTTCTCGACCAGAGGAGTGCCATCATCGTCGTTGAAGTACATGATGTCACGGGTAATCTCAATCAGGAAAGAGTCCAGAACACCCTTGTTCCACTTGGCGAAGGTGTCACCCATCTCCTTGTTGGTCATGCCGAGACCACGCTTCATGATGTCGTAGGCCTGCAAAAGGGGGTATTGTGAGCGCCGAGCTTAGAAGATTCCGAGTGGTTGGGCTTTGCTTACCTCGCAGATGAGCTGCATGTCACCGTACTCAATACCGTTGTGGACCATCTTGACGTAGTGACCAGCACCCTCATCACCGACCCACTCGCAGCAGGGCTCGTTGTCATCGCTCTTGGCGGCGATACCCTGGAAGATATCCTTGATGTAGGGCCAGGCAGCCTCGTCACCACCGGGCATCATGGAAGGGCCGTAGCGGGCACCCTCCTCACCACCAGAGACACCAGAGCCAACGAATCGGATGCCCTTGGTGGTCAGGTACTGTGTGCGGCGGTTGGAGTCGGGGAAGTGAGAGTTGCCACCATCGATGATGATATCACCCTTCTCGAGGAGGGGCAGGAGGGTCTCGATCCAGTCATCGACGGCCTTGCCGGCCTGGACGAGGAGCATGACTCGGCGGGGCTTCTTGAGCTTGGAGATGAACTCCTCGTTGGACTGGGCACCGACGATGGACTTGCCCTTGGCCTCGTTCTCGAGGAACTTGTCGACCTTGGAAACGGTACGGTTGTAGGCGCAGACGGTGAAACCGTGGTCGGCCATGTTCATGATCAGGTTCTGACCCCTGCGGTATTTATTAGTCGACAGACTCGGGCGCCAAAGCGCACACGGAGGAGGAGGGGAGCAACGTACATGACGGCCAGACCGATGAGGCCGATATCAGCACTTTGGGACTAGTTAGCATCTTCCTTCTTCTTGTTGTTGCTTTGCAGTACGGCGAGTTGGTATGTAACGGTGGGAGGGAGAAGAATTCAAGGTAGAATGGGGCAGGACTAGGTGAGCTCACACGCCTGCTCCATAGTGGCCGGTGATGTTGCTCAGACGTGCCCTGGGTCCCCGACGAGCTTCCTTTTAGTCACAAGAAGCCGCGAAAGTGTCGAGACGACGACAGAAGAAAACAGGAGAGCCATTGCGAACAAGGCAAATATCAATTCCAACGAGGCCCGCGGGGTGGTGGGGTAAGGTAAGGTAGCCCAGCCTCTCTGACGGCAGAAGGAAGCAGCAAAGAGAGAGAGAGAGAGAGGGAGAGCGAGGAGGGGTAGGCAGGAAGGAAGCAGGGTATAGTGACTTACACGGCTCCAGACATGATTGCGGATTGTTTATGTGATGCTCAATCGAAGTGGTGTTTTGGTTGAGGAGGATGACGGATAATCTGTCAAAGATTCACAAAGTAGGTCTCTATCAAAGAGAGAGTTGTTTTTGGGTTTGGGGTTAGAAGAAAGACTGGGAGGGAGTAGGATAGGTAGGTCGGGACGATGGCGGGACTGTCGTAGTTTTTCTATTAGTAGTGGTATTGGGATGCGTGGGACTCGCAGACTGGGTGACGGATCAAAGTGGGTTGGAGGGGTAAAACACAGGTTGCTTCTAGTACCTAATGTAATTGATCAATGTACCTCAAGCTTGTACCCATCCACCAAATGCACCCACTGCCCACTGTCGTCCGGCACACAGGCGTCCGTCTTTGGCCTCTTGGGAAGGCTCACTGCTCACTGGTCCATCGTGCATTGTGCAGCGGCGTTTCGTGTCTGGGGGCCTAGTTGGCTAGGGGTTCATGTCTGCATATCATATGTATGCCTATAGTAGTAGTGACAGGGGCTTACTCATGTTCTGTCTCTACCTTCAAATGTACATACCTACTACCTAAATACCTTATGTACCTACCTCACTTATCAACGGCATCAACATCCAATACTCGAGTCCAATACAGTGCTATACCACCGACACTCACGTCAAGTACCTACTCAACTGATTGTCTTAGATCTGGAGCACAAATACTTGATGTGCCCATAAAGCTAAAAGTACCCAGAGTCCCAGACACGCCGTCAGAGAGAGCCACTTGAAGGTTTGCTGCACAACCTGCTCGTCCGAGTGTATAAGTCATTGGCTTGGCTGGCCTATCCCCGATGCGAAGCTCCGAATGCACATTACCTTGTCCAACATATCGGCCCCTCCCATCGGAATTTGGCCAACATGGGTATCCAGTGCCCATCAATGCTGCCTTACAAATGCCTAGGCTCCGTTTTGCCCTCATCAAGACGGAGCTCTCATCATTGTCAGGACTCAGGAGGAGCATCTGGATGATGCTCGAGCCTTACTTGGCAAAGCCTCAGGAGCGCTGAATAGCTCTCTTTTTCGGCGCTGGGCACGGTAAGTTGGTGGTGGTTGCTCGGGCCCGTGGGACGAGATGCCGGTCGTCTCTTCCCATGCTTCTTGACTCGTCTACGCTGCCACTCGAACATCATCACAAGCTTCTTTCGGTAGAGGGAAGCACTCTTTCAGCCTGAACTGCCGTGATAACCTGATACCTCTGAAGTCGGTCATGATAGGCATTATGAGGCTTTAATCTGGCAACTGTTCCTCAAGTACTCAAGCCCCGTGATATAATCCCGTAACCCGTCAACCGCCAAATATATGATGCATACAAAGTGTTTGTAAGCTACATGTACGATGCAACAATGCTGCTTCTCCGAGTTGCCATCCCGTTGCACACACACACACACACAGAGCTCCGAAACGCAAACAGAGCAGAGCCATGCAAGCTCCAAGCTCCGGAGCCAAGCTACCAGACAGCCAAGCCAGCAACCCCTGGCCTGTATGATAGCTTTCGACTCCTGGACCGAACAACCCTGCTTTTCAATGTATTACTAAGATCCAGAATTCCTCACTAGACACCAATACCGTCTCCAGCAGCCAGCAGGCCTAAATTGCGGTGGTTATCGCCGATGCACAGCTTGACGTCTAAGTGGACACCAGCCCAGCCCGCCCGCCCGTCTACTCGTTTATATCTTCAAGGGTAGCTAGATGAATACCAGTTGTCACTTGGACTCAAGGTAAGCAGGTTCCCAAGTTCCAATTGGCAGGAGCCGGCGTATCCGCGCACACGTCGGTTGCCCCGGTGTCGATGAAGGCCAGCTGGAGGGCGCCTCGACACTGCTGGTGCACCAAAAAATGTCGCATCATTAGCATCTGCCCCGCCATGTTCCTGCGTGCGTGCGACCAGAAACACGAAAACCACTCCAATCCAATCCGAAAGGAGGGGCCTGTCACCAACGGCAAGCTCCCGTACGTATACAGCCTGCACTCCAGTGAGACTCGGAGAAAGAAAAGATACGAATGAAGGGATAATGACGCAACACAACACACAGCTGCAAGGCTACCCAGCTGCCAGCGTGCTATGTCAGGATGGACGGATTGACTCATGTTCGGGAACGTTGGGAGAATAGGCCTTGATGATTGGCGGTCTCGAAAAAGCCAATTTGCATCTGGTTCAGTAACTTCAGTTGTCCAGGGCGGGCATGGTCGTCATAGTCTTTCTCTATTCGGTCCTTGAGCGGAGTTACGGTCCTGGATCCAGCTTTGTCTGCTGGCAAGCCTTGTTGCATCGTGGAGAGTGGATAGGCCAAAAGCTTGGCGTACGGAATTCTGGCCGACCGCCTCCAAGCCTCCAACATGTCCGGAAGCAACGGGGGGTGAATTATGAATATCATCAGGTTGCTGACACTTGGGCAGAAACTCGATTCTGTCCGGCCATCATGAAGACTCGGCCAACTTGGTGAACATGGGAACATGAGCTTGAACAAAGTTCCGAGGAAGTTTATAAAGCAACTCGGGCTGTTCCAGCCCCAGCTTCTTGCGACAGTCATCTACGGTGGCCTGAGTAGGCAATTCATGGCATTTTCTGTGATCCCGGGCCGAGAGAGCAAGCCTCCATCCTTCGTGTCTTCCGATAGGCCGCTGTCGGGATCATAAAGGGGATGCTTGCTTTTGATATATCGCTTCACAATCCCCTCTGATCGTGGGTTTGAGAAATGCTAGACTCCGTACTCCGTAGTCCTTGGCCAGTCGGCTGGCTACTGTAAGTCAGAGGCAGGACATGATGTCGCTCAAATTGACGCGTGTAATGGAGATTCAAAAAGGCTCAGATGCTATGGGTATATTTATTAGACAGGATTAAGATAACAATATGAACGAGATACAGATGTATCTACCATCAATTAATTAGAGGTAAGAACAACCTCCCTTCTCTGGTGTACCTGTGTACATAAAGTAGGTAGGTACAAAGTCAAGCCACTCAAACGCCACTATCTCCGAATGCAGGTCCCACTTTACTTATCAGGCTGTCCTTTCTCTCCGCCAGGCTGGGACCAAAAAAGAAAGCGACGACATCATCTTCAACTCATTTGGTGATATTTCATAACACAATCGCAGGCGCAAACACTTACAGCATACTCGAATTATCACAAGCACAGAGAAGGCCACGAGCAAAAGCCTCGCATTTCCATCACGCGTGGGGACTAGGCTCATAGGTACGTGTTATCTTTTCACAGCAACCCAAAAAACCGATCCGTCGTACGTCTTTGGTTGTTGGCACAGCAAAATTCATCATGTCGTACCCTCCGCCTCCAGGTGCCTCGAGCTCATCGTCGCTCCCTCCCCGTCCGCCTCCCTCCAAGCTATCGGGCTTCAAGCCCGCCTTCTCGTCTGGCACCCCGCCAACACACACCCCGAGCCCCGGCGTCAAAGCCGGCCCCTATGCGCCGCCGCCCACCGCCTACTCGAGCGCCCCCAGCTACCCCGGCGCCTCCGCCCCTCACTATGGCGCTGCTCCCTCGTACCCGTCGTATTCCCAGCCGCCGCCGGGCGCCATGAGCGGTCGCGGCGCCGGCGGCTACGGAGCACCACCACAGACAAGCTCCTACCAAAGTTATCCCCAAGCGGGCCAAAGTTATCCCCAAGCGGGAAGCTACGGCGCGCAACCGACCTACTACGGCGCAGCAGCAGATTCCACCGGCTCGTATGGCGCGGCACCACAGATTAGGAACCCGTTCCCGATACCCCAAGCGCAGCCAACAACAGCAACAGGAGGCGCCGCCGCCGCCGCCGGCGGAGCCGGCGACTACGACCCCGATATGGCGGCGCAAATCGCACAGTGGCAGAGCGCGTACGTCCCCGAAGCCAAAGACGCTGCCGGAACTCCAGGTGCTGGTGGCAGCGGCATGGGACGTTCTGGGGCCGTGAGCGCGGCCGCGACGTACGCGGCCGAGCCTATCAGGCCAGCCGTGGACCCTGCCGCGGTAGCAGCGGCAGCAGCAGCGCAGGCGGGCGACAAGAAGAAGACGGTTGTCCGCGCGGGCGGTGGCCAGAAATGGACCGACGACTCGCTGCTCGAGTGGGACCCCTCGCACCTGCGATTGTTCGTCGGCAATCTGGCCGGCGAGACGACGGACGAGTCGCTGTTCAAGGCGTTCTCCCGCTGGAAATCCCTGCAGAAGGCCCGCGTAATCCGCGACAAGGTCTCGAGCAAGAGCAAGGGTTTCGGCTTCGTCAGCTTCAGCGACCCGGACGAGTTCTTTGCCGCCGCCAAGGAAATGAACGGAAAGTACATCCAAAGTCACCCTGTCGTGATCCGGAAGAGCACAACTGAGATTAAGTAAGTCCTTACCCCCCTGCGTCTAGGTTCCCTCTCGAGCATAGTAAATGTTTGTATAAAAAAGTGCTAACCAATGGTATCAATCTAGGCCTCAAACGGTGAAGGAGAAGCACGGTGGGAAATGGAATAAGAATAAGAACAGAAACAACAGGAACCAGAACCGCGGCGGCAACGGCAGTGGAGCAGGGGGGCACGAGAATAGCTTTGAGCCGAGTCTGGGTCCTAACCCGACCGGTGTCACGAAACCTGGACAGAAGACCAAGGGCGGACTCAAGCTGCTTGGCTGAAAGAAATTCGGCTATAGGGGTAATCGAGAGCAAGCGCGATTTTCGCTACTGCCAAGGTAGATGGTGGACGACTATGACAGGGTGTCAAGGTTTAGCACGTGTAAGCATCCTTGATATACCATGCTGATGCGAAATGGGCACGATGAGACTTAGAGGGACAGCAGCATTAGCGTTTTGATTTTGAGATTCCGCGGAGTCTTTAGTGTATAAGTGCTATAACCACATATGGAGATGTGGCCCAGAAACTGCTGTATACACGTTCCGCCCCTTTATGTGATGCCTTTCCGCAAAGAACAGTAGTAACGACGTGGTTAATACAAAGTATGACAATCGACCCTAGCTTCGGAGTGAGTAAATATATGTCTTTGTTACATGATTCTCTCGAGAACAGCTACATTTACACATGCGTACAGATAATGTCACCCGTGTAGGCACACCCAAGTAGGCCGCACTAATTAAGACTGGAGTAGGTGACAGGCAATACATGTAGATCTGGCATTTATCAACTTGGAACCCCGATGGCCCAAAATACATGTAAATATATTGACATATTCGTATTCTTAGTATATATCGCTGTTCTATTATATAAACTCTCAACAGACTCCCCTCGTGCTCCTCGTGTTATGCCAAATTAGCATTAAACGTCTGTTACCCATTCTTTACCCAATATGCCAAATTCAACTAAATCTAGTTATCTCCCCATTCCGATATGCAGAAGTGCACATAGATGATCCCTGTGGGTAACCTGATAGTACTACCCAACAATGTATATATCGCGTTGAGCCGGTTGGAACACGTCTACTCTCTTATGTGCCAACCGCCTGGTCCACATAGTTGTTGTTATTGTTGCCTTGTCTTCTGGTACGATGTTTGGCCACGGACAATCTAACCCCTCTAGCATCCCACTCTTGGCCGCGTATTGCTTCCTTTTTTCTTGGACATCGGTCGACAGAGGCAGCGAGATTTGACCTGCCGTACACATTATTATGTTTTTCTTCAGGTGGTTGAGATGTGATTATGTTGAATTTCATATTACATTCAACAGTGCTACCAAGGTGTGGTAGTATGTTTTGTTCGTTGACAATGTTATGGAGATATTTATTTTCGGCTGAGTGACTTTCGAACCCGTCCGGCCAAGTCCAACGTCCTCCGTGGCGATTGGAAGGGGTCGGCACAATTTATCCTGGTATGTACTCTGAATTCCAAGTAATCCGGGCTCAATCGTTGTGCTCGCTGCGCAGAGGCTTGGACTCGTCCGCCCCGTGAGTGGGTATGATGTCGCCATCCACTGTAACAAAGTTGGCTTCGCTCGCGCCGCCCTCGGACCTATCTCCTTCTCTTTCCGAGACAAAGCCCGTCTCCTCCTCGTCACTGTCCTCCTCGTCATCCGACGAGCCGGTCGCCGCCGCCGTGTACGCCGCACTGCTCTTAGCATGCGCGTCCAGTCGGGCCTCGTCTCGCATCTTGGCCAGCTTGATGTAGTTGTAGAAGGCGATGGCCAGGATCGTGATAACCAGGCCCGAGATGTTGATGGGTGTGAGCCGGTCGTCGAACACCAGGGCTGCCGCACTGATAGTGACGACTTCCTTGAAGATGCCGGCAATCGACAGGGTGACGACGGAGCTGCGCTGGAGGAGGGCGAACTCGGATGCCGTCATCAGGAACGCGATGGTTCCGGGGAATAGCAGAATTAAAGGTGCGCGGACGGCACCCCATTCGGTGCTAAGTTGTTTAAATCCCTCGATGAGAGGACCAAACCCTTCCACGGGGATAGCTATGGCCATGAGTGTCACAAACATGACAGGCGCGAGAAAGAATATGCTAGAAAAGGGGTTGGATGTGGCCGGGTTGCGCAAAAGGAGAATCTGGGTCAAGCCCCAGCGGAATCCCGAGAAGAAGGCCGCTGAGATGACAAGGACGAAGCCGCCGAGGTTGAATTCGACCTCGCCGGCCACCATCATGACTACACCAAAAGTCATCGTGGCGATAATGGCCACTAACCTCCAAGTGGGAGTTTCCAACTTGAAGAAGAAGGCGAATATGAGCACAAATGCGAGGGACGAGGATTTGCACATAGCTATCGATCATGTCAGCATTCGAGTGTAATCTGGGATAAACAAAACAGGGTATCACATACTATAAAACGTCAGAGTAATAAATTTCAGTGACGTGTTACCCAGTCCAATGTCCAGTCCCGTCGCAGCGCCACAGGGACCTATCCTCGTGAGATAGAATAGTTTGGTCATAAGGGGCTCGGACTCGCTCCGCTGGCGGCCCAGGTCTGGGTTATGGGATCTACTGCCCGGCCGCAGCGAAGGCACGAGGAATAATACTAGACTGGCAAGAGAAAATTGCACCAGCATGTGGAACGAGGTTGTGAATAAAGGGAAGGCAAAGTTTAGTCTGTCCGAGTCGAACATCCACTTATTGTACTATGTCGCGAGGCAGTCAGTATACTGTCACAAATCCGGGGCAAAACAGACTACAATAGCCGTTGTTGTTGTTGTAACGCAACGTAGCGCAGGTGCAACTTACCAAAGAGATGGACAGCGAGAAGAAGTACCACAATCCTATCAACACGCCATTGATAACTATTTTCCTCACGACGTTTTGGTGGGCTTCTTTGCGCTCTTCTTCTGTGAGGTTCTCTCTCGCTATCCTGTTGTCGAGTCTGGTGTTGCGGCGGCGCTTCTCCCGCTTCCTCCGCTTGTCTTTGCGGGTCAAACCCGTCTCTTCGTCGTCATGGAGATCCTCATCCGTAAAGTCGGAATCGTCATCGTAGGACTCGGTCCTCTTCCCGTTCTTGTTCTTTGAAGGGGCGTCCGGCGATGCTTGATCATCCCCCTCGGCGAGCTTCGCCTCTAGCAGCGAAGCCGACTCGGGGGACACGGCGGTGTTTTTGATGCTTTGAGAGCGCGGCCTGGAAGCCGTCGCGGCGGGCGGCATGTTGGAGGCGTTCATGTTACCGGCCGTCAGCGTGCTGCGGCGGCGGCGGTGGCCCGCGGGCGATATGGAACCCATTTCTATGTCTTCGGTGCGACGATTTCCACCTCCTGTCTTGGGGAAGGGCGCTCCACCATCGGCAGACGGCCACTCGTGCTGGAAGCTGGTGGACGAGGCCGAGGAGGGATTCGAGTAGTCGGGGGCGGGCACGAGGATGCTATTGAGGCCGTGGTTCTTGTGGACGGTCGGTACGGGGGGAGGCGGCGGGGGCGTGAGACTGTGCGACTGGGACAGGGACGACGGCGGTTGCGACAAAGATTGTGGTGGCAGAGAGGGATTGGTGGTAGGAGATTGAGATTGAGGTTGAGATTGGGATTGTGGGAATTGCTTGGACAAAGGGGAAGGCATAGTATGGTGGTGTTATTGTTCTATGGAGTCATTGCAAAAATGATTGTACATCTCATCATGGAATCCAATCAGAAGGGAAGGGAACAAGGGCGCATGATGTTGACCTGAATGAATGCTCGAACCCCCTGTGATCCATGGGCCATGTGCTGTCTAGTGTGGGTGTGTGGTGCACCTAAAGCAAGCCCCTAAGCAAGAAGCAGGAAGGGTCGCTCGAATGGGTCTGGATCGTGGGTTCCGATGACCAATTCCCCAGCGGTAAGGTCGAGCTAGTAGCGCCTCTGAGATCAGAAGTTGAAAAGGGAGGAGAGGCCTGGGCACTGGAGGCAGAAGAAAGAGTATGTACGGTAGTTCTGATAGTGTGCTCTCGTGCCAGATTCAGGTCGATGTTGTATTGTTGTACGTACAATAAGCATGTAGGGAGGGAGGGTGTGTGTAAGAGTGGCAGAGTGGATATGGCCAAGTTGGAGAAGGCGGATCTGTACCCGGTTTTGGGCCCAGAGAAGGCAGAGAAGGCAGAGAAGGGATAAGAGACAGGCTGATGATCGGTCTGGCCAATATAGGTCTTGCCTCACTTTCATCCCGCCTTTTGGCTGCTAAACATCTGACAAGCTTCACTTGCTCTACCACTACCAGGTAACCTAAGAGGTAGGTAGGAGGTAGGTATTCGCTCTTCTCATAATGTTATACAGACCGACTTTTGCATAAGCCTGGCCATGGAGAGGAGATTGAACCAATGCTCGGCGCGGTTTCATGCAGCCACGAGCCCCCTCCACCAACACGGAAAGCATTCTTCTGGTCATTATGAATAAGCTAAAACCAAGACCTGGGTTAGCCGGCAATTCGAGTCACATTGCCGTCCTTCGCGTCCTTCGCGAAACATGGGGGGTGGGAACAGTCTAATCCCATTGAGTTTTCCCTTCAGGGGTTCCTTGGCAGCAGTCAGGCGGTGGTAACACTTGTCAAAACATACAGTACCTAAGTACTTTACCAATATTGATAATACTAAGGTTACCTAGTTCTTCCAGGGAAGAAGTAAGCTTTCATGGCGTCGGAAAGGCCTATCAATCCATGCTTACATGTACCTACATGCGTGCTACTCAAAGCCGGCCATTGACTGCGTGCGAGAGGAGAGCGGCAGGACGAAGACGAGGACGAGGACGAGAACGAGGAGTTGGGAGGCCTGTGAATCTCACAGGCACCGGAGGCCACATAAGAGATGAGAACCCCCCATCGGGAGATCCAGATCCAGGCCCTGACCAGGACCCCGAATGGATCGAATGGATAGCACGTACATTAAAATTACCTAAACTCGTTTTAGTCAAGGAAAACCACGTCGGGTAGCTAGCGGACCCGAATCTCCGCCTACCCGCGAGCGCGTGCCTGAGGTGCTGAGGTGCCTGCTGAGGTGCCTGCTGTGCGCGAATGATGCCTTACAGTAGGCTTTCAGCTCCCATAGACACACTATTGCACATATATGACCTCATGTCACAGTAAAAGTAAGGAAAAACTCCCGTTCCCAGTAAGCAAATCCGATCGTGTTGAGTGGCAGACTACTACTACCTACCTAGTTTGCTCTCGCATTCGGGCCTCTACCATCGTAATTAATTTTATTTGTTCTTCTTCCATCACCTTGGCGTGTGTACTTGTTTGTAGTAGGCCCAAGAAGAGAAGGGGACAATTCATCAGTGTCCACTCTCTCGCAGCCAAGGAAGGCCCTGTGCCTGGATTTGCGACAGATCGATCTCCTCTTCCCTCTCCTCCCGTTACCTCGCACCAGAAGCTCGCACCGCACCACCGCACCCCTCGTTTGCCAATGAGCAGTGACAGGCACTTGGCATCATAGTGCCCGGGCAGAGGGGTCACGGGATCAGCTGAGGAGATTAGATAGTAGGCGACCCGCACAAACTGCCGCGCTTGAGGTCGTCTAGAGCGAATAGTGCATACCGGACTGTGCTCTGTACGGGCAGCCGAGTCCTCCCACCTTCCGGATGATGTCAACCGAGAAGCTTGGACTATACGCTATTGGATTCTCGATTCGATCGTCAGGTCTACTACATGACCTACATGACCTACATAACCAATTGATCGATGATGGTAGTCTCCTTACATCATACACACTAACCATGTCTTAGATCCTGGAACACTGGGTCTTTTACACTGTTAGACATCAACCTAGGTGCTAGGGCAACGAGGGGAAGGTAGGGAGGTGCTGAAACCAGCCTGTCTTGGAGTATTTATTGGCCATGATGTTGATATTGATGATAGACCTAATGAGGAAACATAGGGAAGAAACTATATATAAAAAACTCCACAAACACCACACACTCCGCATACGCAACTTCTCTCCCTCTTGTAACTCCGGGGACATAGACCTTTTTCTAACCGTGGACCTGCCTCCCTTGATGACCAACCATTGCACAAAGTATAGAATTACAGAAGACAACATTGCCATGTCCTGCCTTTTATGAAAGGATTTGAAGATCCTCCTTGCGATCCGGGGTGAATTCATCCTTGTACTTATCCCACACCTTTTCCAGCTCCGTCACGTAGAGTTCGTGCAGCCGGTCAACCTCCTTTTCGTCCACCGTGTTCGATTGGGTTACCTTGACTGGTGCACCGACCACAATGTTGAGCGGGTGGCGGTAGGGCATCATGCCCACATCATAGTTGAAGATGCCGCGGCCGTGCAAGAATGGCAGAGTGAATTTCCAGACCTTGAGGATGAACATCTGCACACGGTGGACGAAGGGGTGCTCGTGGGGCTGGAGCTGATGGTACAGCTCGTTCTCGCCAAACGCCAGGACCGGCACCAGATCCGCGCCGGTTCGGATCGCGATCTTGATGAACCCCTTGCGCTCTTTCAGGATAAGGCGCATCTGGCCGGGCTGTGCTTCGAGTGACTCGCGAGCACCGCCGATGACGATTGTCACGGCTCGGCCCATGCCCTCCTTGTTAGACCCACCTCGCGTCAGGATGTTGACGATGGACTCCTTAGAGACCGAACGTACACCCATGGCCAGGACATAGTCTCGGTACAAAGGGATGCGGAAGTTGTTGTCCAGGGTCAGCAAGGTGTTGGTGATGCCGGGGAACTTGCCCGAGAAATCAAGAGCGTCCGTGGCAAACGCCGCGAAGGCGCCATGCGAAATGATACCATGGGGGTGATAGCCAAAGATATACTTCCGGGTAGGCGCCAAATCATGGGTCTTGTGCAGCTTAGCCGGGAAGTATCCAGCAAATAGGTGCCACATGTAGCTGCTACGGAACCATTCGGATCGGTACTTTAGTGAACCATCCGTTGCCGCCTTGGAAGTCAGCATATGAAGCAGGTATATAATGAGGAGAGGCCAGACGAAAGGGTTGGCGCATAACGCAAAGAAGACCGAGACCGAGGCGGCAATGCATGTGCAATGGAAGAGAACTGTAAGGGTCTGAAGACGGCGCTCGGCAGGGACGTTGAAAGGAGCCCATCTGATGCGGCCTCCCGTAGGCTGGGGCGGTGTGGCAGGCTCGTGGGTATGTCTCTCCTCGATAGTCAAGGGGTCTAGGTCAGGATAGGAGTCGTCACTGCCAGCTTCTTGTTCCTGCTTGCTGGGATTGATTCCATGAGTCCCAGGCGCTTCCTCAGCCTCCTGGTTTGTCTCATTTTCATGGCCGTTAGGGCCTTCCTTCAAAGTCTCGGCGTAACTGACACAACCGGAAGTGTGGGCCGAAGCTGGATGCTCGTCGGCCAAGGTGTTTTCGGAGGTATGGCTCATACTGGATGTGTGGATTTCCTCGGGCTGCTGCTTCTCGCTTGTAACCTCGGCCTCCTTTTCACCAAGCTGTACAACTTCTGGTGCTTCGCTGGCGTGAACAAAGGTTTCGTCCTTTGAACCGTTTGGTGCACCCTGTTCCCCCATAGTGGCGATTGCTTCTGACGAGCTTTTGTTGAAAAGCTTACGATTGCTGCCGGATCTTAGCCAAGCCCCTGGTTTAGGCGAAGGCGTATCGACAGTGGTAGCAGGGCTCGAGGGCTCGTCGCTTACCTGGAGTGGGTCAGAGAATGCTGATGGTGGTTGTTTTCTACGTCCATAGAACTTACTGCACTGGCAACGCTGGCGGCACTGGATGGCGCACGGCGGTGTGTTCGAGGTTCCGAGGCGGCGCTTGGGCTGGGAATCTTCGATTGTCTCGAACTTTCCAACGAGTGAGGGTTTCTCGAAGGCGTGTCGGCCTTTGATCGTTCAGCAAAGGTTGCGGTGCTCGTGGTTTCGGGTGAGCGTGGTAACCTGGACTGCTGTTCGATTTTCCGTTTGCTCTCGCTCTTGAGTGCCTCTCCCGTGGCGGCGGGCCTTTCGTTTCGGTCCGGTTTGGTGGCCGACTTCTTTGTCGCGAACTTTGCGACTTTTGGCGACGACTTTTCCGCTGCTGCCTCGAAGCTCTTCCGCGCCGCTTGGAGACTCGTAGCTTCGTTGCTCAAACGCGGCTTTCCTTCGCTGTTCTGTCGAGGGCTTTCTGTGGTTTCCGGATCAGTTCGTCTGTGTGAAGTATCATTGCGCCGACTGCCGGATCCCCTACGAGGGAGTTTCGATCCCCGGGGCGCTCCGACGAAGCCCTTCTGCCGATCACCATTGTCCGCCATCGTTATGTTCTGTTCTGGGCCAGGAAGACTGGCTACAAACAGACAGTGTGCTTGGAGACAGGACGTGGAGAAGAGTTGGAGTTGCCCAATGGAGGGAAACGGGCATGTTGGAAGGGAAGCCGGCTCATACCTCTTTAGATCGGATATCCTCTTATTCCCCTCAGGGCCCTAGTAATTAACTTCGACTACGCAAGTAGCATCTACACCTGCATCTGCCATGCACCGGTCGTCTCGACTTTAGGTTTGATTCGGGGAGCTTCTGGGCTAGTACTGTGTATAGCGCTGTGCCGGGAGTTTGTTAGAAGGGCTTACAGCGCCGTGGTTCGCATCGATGCCTGCAGGAAGCCTTGTGCCAATATGATAAAGGCGGACACAGGGGAAAGAAGAGCGAGGATAGTGAAGCTTATTGTGATTCAGGTGAAGAGATGCGGCGAAGAGATAAGAATATTCGATTTAAATGATGGGCACACGACGGCGGCCCGCTACTCGGTGCTTGTGGTTGGTGATGGAACGGTCGGCATTGAGGATGATGGCCATCAATCGAATTGTCGCAAAGTGAACTGGGTCTCGACTCTTGAGTGGGCACTTCACGATGACGTTAGGTGGTACTGCAGGCAGAGCTGCTCTTCGCTGAGTGGCCAGAGAGGCCTTGTGGCCCAGAGCTGCAAAGCAGCTGCAGCAAAAGCTGAATGGATTATGGCCATGGCTCCTCAGGGATCAGGGGTAGGTATTGGCATCCGCCATCCGCCAGCTCCGACCGAGAGAGACCGAGAGAGAGAGTGCTGGTGTGAGAGAGCACATGCAAATCCAAGTTTCAGGTACTTATCTCCCCGTACAGTTAAGCATCGTATCTCAAATTTCATACTTACAGCCAACGTGCAATAATCATTCCATAATGGCTGTCACATGTAATTGAAGTTTCTCGGGAATACCACTCCACTTCCGCTATATATTGCATGATATATGTGTATAGTTTACGTTTCGCTTACATATATTTGTAAGATGCAAGATGTAGTAGCTATGCGATTTAATACTTCGTCCACATGTACTGAGGATCTATTAATGTACTTTCTATAGATAAGATAATCTAAAGCGTCAATTGGCCCTTTGGTTGGTTGGCTCTCATGTCTCATGGGGAAGGGTTTCATGGCGCATTATTATGCTGCTGAACGTTGAACAAAATAAATGTGTAGCAAAGCTTCGCAACTCTGCCATCTAATCGCCTACCTGCCTGTATTGTGATAACTCTCCGACACGGTTCGATGAGCGTAGCATGGCTGCGACTTCGGCCACACGTGGCAGGAAGAAGTGCAGTTGCACACCATCCCCGTCTGCTGGCCAGGTGCATCAGTACTAGCAGCAGTAACGGGACATGTCAACCAAGGAGAAGCAGCCTCCTTACGCTAGCCATCGAGAGCTCCTGCGATGATACCTGCGTCGCCCTTCTAGAGAAATGCGCCTCCACGGGCGCCGCCAAGCTCCGGTTCAACAAAAAGATCACCTCGGACAACCGCGAGTTTCAGGGCGTGCATCCCACCGTAGCTGTCCTGTCGCACACGGCGAGCCTTGCCCCCTTGGTGGACGAGGCGTTGGGCCACTTGCCCGAAGCAGACACACATACCCAACAGGCCTCTGACCGTTGGCATCAGCTATGCTCCGTCCAGGGGACCATCCGCCGGAAACCAGACTTCGTCGCCGTGACCCGGGGCCCGGGCATGACCTCAAACCTGGCCACGGGGCTTAACACGGCCAAGGGCCTGGCGACGGCGTGGGGGGTTCCGCTGCTGGGCGTCAACCACATGCAGGCACACGCGCTGACGCCGCGCCTAGTCTCTGCCCTGGCCCGTTGGCCGCCGTCCGGAAGCGAGGAGTCATCATCTGTGCAGGAGAGCACAGACAAAGAAGACGAGCCTGCTGCATTCCCCTATCTCTCACTGCTCGTCTCGGGCGGACACACGCTCCTCGTGCACTCGCGTTCATTGTGCGACCACGAGATCCTAGCCTCGGCCAGCAACATCGCCATCGGAGACATGCTCGACAAGTGTGCACGCCTGATCCTGCCGGCCTCCGAGCTGGCCGGGACGAGCAACGTGATGTACGGGGCGCTGCTTGAGCGGTTTGTATTCCATTCTAGCAGTGCCCCAACATCTGCTAGCTGCCAGGCAGAAAACCACGACTACGAATACACTCCGCCAGCCCGTCGCGCCGACGAGATCGCCATCTTTGACTCCGGCCTGGGCTGGACTCTGACTCCGCTGCTCGCTGGCACCACGGCCATGACCTATAACTTCTCCGGATTCAGCAGCCAGGTCCAGCGAATCGTCGAGGACCGGCCGGACATGTCCCTCGATGAGCGCCGGCTGCTGGGCCGGCACGCCATGCGTCTCGCGTTTGAGCACCTAGCTAGCCGACTGCTTTTCGCTTTGAAGAAGGACAACGACAACAAGGACCCATCGACGGCGGCTACTATGAAGGACGTCAAGACCGTGGTGGTGGCCGGCGGTGTGGCCAGCAATCGCTACCTGATGCACATATTGCGGTCGTTGCTCGCGGTGCGCGGCTTCGGCCATTTGGAAATCAACGCGCCTCCTCCTGCGCTTTGTACGGACAATGCGGCTATGATCGCATGGACTGGCATGGAGATGTTCGAAGCGGGCTACCGGAGCCAGCTCGACATCCTTGCCATGAGGAAGTGGCCTGTTGACTCAAAGGCCGATGGCGGTGGTATTCTAGGGGCCAGTGGGTGGGCCAAAGATGGCAACTCCTTGTAGGATATGGAAGGGAAGGGGTGCGAAAGAAATACTGTATCATCATCATGTGTACAATTACAAATGACCCGTCACGAATCTGCATGGTTGGGATAGTCATTGTGCAACTGAACGCCTGTATTATACATTTACATAGCGATCATCCTGGCTCCATGCTACCGGGATGATTAGAGTCATGGTCTAACAGAGTTTCTTGCTCTCTGCTTCACTTCGGTTATGCGGCTGTTCGCCATCCGTCTGCATATCTCTAGTCTTACACCCGGTTGCCCGCCTGCTCGTCCTCGGCGAACGAGCTCGTCACGTTGGTGAACTCGCCCTTCTCCAGCTTCGTCTTCCAGAAGATGGGGTTGGTGTCGCTGAAGCCGTGCTTGACCCAGCCCTCCTCCTTGACGTGGTACAGGTTGATGAAACCACCGGAGTAGGCATCTCTGTGCGTCGCGGCCAGGATACTGCGGCTGCCCAGCTCCAGGGCCTCCTCCACGCTCAGGTCGTACTTGTACTCGGCGTCCAGCACACCGTAGGCAAAGGTCTGACCAGAACCGACACAGAAGAGGTTGCCCGACAACCGCGTGCCGTCCGAATCGATGTAGTACAGGGCCGGGCCCTCCTTCTTGGTGACACCGGCGCACATGGTGCCCATGGACAGCCCCATGCCCTTGTACTGGTAGACGAGGTTGGCCAGGACCTTGGATGCGGCGGCGACCGAGATACGGCGCTTGTGGCGCAGCTCGTGCAGGCGGCACTGCATGCCCAACCATGCCAGCCAGTACTGACAATCAGCAGCACCACCGGCCATGGTGCCCAGCAGGCAGTTGTTGATCTCGATGACCTTCTTGACGGTTTGCGAAGCAATCCAGTTGCCCGCGGTAGCTCGGGAGTCGGTCGCTACAATGATACCGCCCTGGAAGCGGAAAGCTAAGGTCGTGGTACCGTGGGCAATCTTGATAGGGCAGTGGGGGTTCGAGCGGTCGTCGGTCGCTGATCGGAGCCAGGCTGAGGGCTAGATAATAGGTTGATGTCAGTATGGTATGCTGATAAGCATCTCGCCAAGTGTGCCACCAGAACGGTTTCGTAATGTAGTAAATAATCATTTGTTGACTGACCTGTGCTACCGGAGGCAGGGCGAATTTGAGAGACAGGCTGGGAGTGGTGTCGTCGTTGAGGTCATCCTGACCATCCTCAACGTGACGCTCATTCTGGAACGCACCGGGGCGGCTGTATCGGGCTACAAGGGTATCCATCGTTGTGATTGCTTAGGAAATGTTGGTCAACGAAGGAAATAAGTCTCGGTTCATCCAAATGGGCGTTTGGATTCAGTGGTAAGATAACCAGCCTGTGATGGTACAATGGTGGAGGCGGACGAGATATGGAGAATGTGGTGGTCAAGCGGTAGTCAAGCTGTCTGGTGCTTGCTTGACTGACGTTGGCAGTACAGTAGCCTTGTCCGGGCCTAGGAACAGCTCCTCCAGGCAGGGAGAGATGCGCGTTTCGAGCTGATGCCACAGCTGTGGCTGGAGCTATCCCCAAGCTGTGGCTAGTGAGATTGAGCTTCAGAGAAAGCAGCGGGCAACTTCAACCACGGCCTACCTTCCATTTAAATGCCAATAATACTATATATATTGTTCTCGAATCGTAAGCCCATCGGTGAAATTTTTTTAATTTTTTTATGAGGGACTTCATGCAATGATAGATGCTTGCGCGGTATCAGGGTCAAGATTGCGCATCAGACTCTGGCTAACGATAATAAGCACCAGTCCAGCTAGGGAAGCCGAGAATGACCTCATTGTCTGTTAGGCTTGAAGCCGTGTACAACTCGTTCCTATTGAATATTCCATGAAGGTCCTGCAGAACGGGATGCATGTTATGCAACTTCTGCTGCCGACGTGAGTGCCATTGGTTTGACAAGCGTGCGGAAGTCGTCGATTTAGAGCTCTTCCTCTTGCGTCTCTCCGAATAATAATGGGGAATGTGCAGTGTAGTTATGAACGATGCTTGGGTCAAATTATAGCGTTGTTATGATATCAGCTCGAATGAATAACAATTGGTCAGGGGCTGGTCAGTATGCGGTCAGAAGATCGATGCTGCTCAGTCATCAGTTCCCACCCACCCCTTTGCGAACTTCTTTTAGGGTGTTAGTTAATGCCAGTTGCTGAATCAGTAAATTCGACACGGCAGACCCTCGGTAACTCATATACTCCCTAAATTACTCCTAATCCCAACATGGAGGGAGTGCATATCCACCAATTGACACGATCGGTTCTGGCCGGGGGCTTCCCGCACAAGCATTTCCAATCCCACTTCCCCACGCTCCCGTAGCCCAGTTCCGAGACGGCCGTGTTGGTCCATATGCTTGGCTAAATACGTTTAGCCAAGCCCAACATGGTCAACCGGCATCTCCATATTGGTCATGGGCGATCCTGCGGTACCGGATGTCGGGAAACCGCTCTACGCTGTTTTCTCATAATAGCCGCTTCAATACTAATAAAAGGGGACGCGGTCATAAATAAGGTCTGAGTCGTCCTGGTTGGGCGGGCCTTTCTAAAGGATAAAAATCTATTCTGTACTCGATTTCGAAGACTACCCCGTGCCTGGAGAAAATTGTCATTGCGGGCTTCGCTGTTCCACCATACACGACTCTGGTCATTCGGCATCATGGCTGACGCCCTAGACCCCAAGAAGGCCGAGACCGAGGCAGAGAAAAGGGAGTTTGCGGATAATGCGTCGATGAGGGCTGCTCCGCCCGCCATCGACCCCGAGGTCAACCGCCGACTGTTACGGAAGATAGACTGGCGACTGATGCCTGTGGTGCGTCTACTTCTCGTGCCATGTTTGCACTGACTCTCAGCTAATATCTCTATTTCTCTTTAGCTATGCGTCACCTACGCTCTTCAAGTATGTAATCAATATATCTACCTGGACTTTGGGTCCAGTGCTCGATGATTTTGCCTCTAACCTCTTCGCTCAGTTTTGGGACAAGGCCATGCTCGGCCAGGCCGCTGTCTTTGGTCTTAGGGAAGACCTCAAGTTGACTCATGGAAGCGCCTTTTCCTGGGTCTCCCTCATCCTATACTTTGGCCACATCGCGGGAATGTACCCCTTTTCATGGTTGGCTCAACGCTACCATCCTAAGCGCGTCTGCTCGATCATGACGATCGTCTGGGCTGTCATCGTCCTCACCACGCCTGCTTGCACGACATACTCTGGCATCCTGGCCAACAGGTTCTTCCTGGGTTTTGTCGAGGCTGGAATAAGTAAGAACCACCAACACGAAGAGACGAACAAATTCAAGCTACTTCGCTAACCAAATGTCGTTGTAGGTCCTGTGTTTATGCTGGTTATTGCCCTTTGGTACACTCACCCTGAACAAGTCTTGAGATCCAGTATATGGTACTCTTTCAGCGGTGGCTCCAACATCATCTCGCCCCTGGTCAACTATGGCCTCGCCCACATCAGCGGAGGTAGTCGAGCGCCGTGGCAGTACATGTACTTCTTCGCTGGCGGTATCACGCTCCTCTGGGGCATTTCACTCATCTGGATCTTCCCAGACGTGCCTCAGGAGGCCAAGGGCTTCAGCGCCGAGGAGAAGCAGCTGCTCCTCGAGCGTGTCCGGGTCAACAATGCGGGCTCGGAAAACACTCACGTCAAGTTCTACCAGATCACCGAGGCTCTGATGGAGTACCAGTTCTGGGGCATCTTTGTTTTAGCTATGCTCTCATGTACCGGGTCCGCTGTTGTGGTCCAGTTTGCATCCATCGTGTTCAACGGGATGGGCTTCGACAAGTATACGTCGTTACTCCTCAACCTTCCAACCGGCGGTATGGCCTTCCTATGCGTCATTGGCTCCGGGTATTGCGGCCGCAACTTCAAGAACGCTCGGTTCCATCTCATCACCATCGGATGTTTGCCAGTGATCCTGGGTACTTCCCTTGTGTAGGTCTTCCTTGCTATGCTGCTGTTTTTGTCGACTGTTTGCGGGTCATCGCTAACGTAGAAGCATAGCTGGCAACTGACAAACGAGCAACGAGCCGGGCGAGTCGTAGGGTTTTACCTTATCAACTTCTTCTCCTGGGTCTGGGTCCAATGCATTGGCCTGGGCACCTCCAATATTGCAGGCCACACCAAGCGAACGATCTATGCATCTGGGACATTTATCGGCTACTCGCTAGGCAACGTCATTGGTTCACTACTGTTCGACGCGTGAGTATTCAGCATGTGATCCCACTGTTGGGTGTTTGTTTTCGGGCTTGCTAACGTACGTGTGTGTTTGCAGCAAGTTTGGTCCGAGATACGACCAGAGCTTCACCGGCATCACTGTGTGCTTCGCCGTCTGCTGCGTGCTGGGGCAGGTGATCCGCTTCCTCCTGGCGCGCGAGAACAAGCGACGCGATGCGAAGTACGGCCCGCCGGAGTGGTCCCACGGACTGGAAGATCTCACGGACAGGGAGAACAAGTCGTTCCGGTACACTCTTTGAGTGATGTATGTGACGGACCTCGAATGACCCCGCTGGCCCGGAGGAGTGTCTTTGCGAAAGGTATTATACCTTAGACCTATTGCTTGAACTATGTAACCTAGACATTGGGAAAGGGGTACTACCTCGGAGATTAACCTCAGACTCCGAGTCATGAGATCGAAAATGACAATTTCAAATAAGTGTTTGTCTCAAAAACGTCCAAATAGGGTAGCATTGTCATACATTTGTTTTCCTTTCCCGGGAAAAGCGCAGCTGTCATAGTGAGAGCAGCATATCCCAAAAGAAATCGGGATACCAAAAAAGCAAAGAGCGATCGCTCCCTTCGCGAAGTGCAGCAGCTTTGCAGAAATCACGCAAGAGGAAAAAGCCACCCGGCTTGTCGCATATCAATCTCACGGTGATAAGGATGTGGGATGGTATACCTCTTGAGTATCTCCTGGATGGCTACCATTGGCTTTACGCATAGCACATTCACGTTCAGGTAGGTGTACCTTACTCGCGCACTGTACATTGATAAGCCCACCTTCTTGCCGGGTTGTAACCTAATAAGTCAAGTTGTTGTAGCCGATTTGGGTGAAGGTGAGAGATCCCTTTGAGTTGCCAGCCACATCCTGTCGACTTTCTTTGACTAGCAGACCCTTACTTCTTGGCTAGCTCCCCTGCCCTGCCCTGGTGCTGGGGCCTGGGGGGTTGGGGTCCGCCGCTGGTTGGCCTGGCACCCAGCGGCGAATGTTCAGTAATTGACCTCAAAGTAGGAAATCGACGAGTAGCGCTCTGCCTTGGAATAATTAGGCTTCTTCTGGTCTTCTTCTTCGTGTGACCAACCTTCCCAAGCAGATGGAGAGTAGAAGGGGCTACCCAATAGGTGAGTATCCAGGAACTAGAGCACGCACTTAAACCAACAGCCAGCCCAGTCAGCCATGCATGCTAGTTGACTGGCATGTATGTGCATGTCAGGTAGGCATGCGCAGGATTGATTCATCAGCGAGCTGCAATCTTGTCTCGCAAGCAAGCCAGATACGGATACAGTGCCTGCCTACGGAGTACTTGGTACGCCTACGTAAGATATCCGAGCTTCAAGACAGCTTTTAGCGAAATCCAAAGGGAGTAATTACAAGAGAAGCAAATATATCCCCATGTCTTGTCTAGTCCAGAAAGCCTAATTCTCCTAATCCGGTGGGTTCTTGACAGGATGACAGGGACGCAGGGAAAGTGTAATACGCCTAGCACCAAAGCATATATGTCTTTTGGTGAGACGCAGGTAAGTATGTAATCGGGTTAGTCGTCGTACTACTCACTGTGGACTGGCTGAGGTAAGAATAATGACTGCCTGCCTATCTGCTTGCCCAGCTTCGAAATATGGGCAAACTAGCTGGCGACCAAAGCAGCGGATTCCAGGGTCGGGTTGTTTGTTGGATATATCCTAGTTGGTATGCAGAGATAAAGTAAGTAGATCGAAGCTGAGATGTGCTTAACTGAAACCGGCGATGTACTGGCCCGTGGCCCATCCCTTGGAATCGAAGAGCCCACTTGACTGCGGGAAGCGGGAATCTGAAGTCGATAGCTAATGCTCAGGGCACACACAATCCGGGGTCGAAGTGGATGAAGAACACCTGGGGCACACAGACTGTTCACAGAGAGGGCCGTTCACGAGAGGTTGGTAGTCGCATGAAAGCGCGAGGGAACTACTAGTGTTGGTATGAGGCTCAATTTTTCTTTAGTGTGAGTGAGAATTTATTCCCAGCTATAGTAGCCATATCTATCTAGACCCTGCAGGCCGAATACAAATCAAATAAGCAAAAGCCAAGTGTAAATCGCCGCCATAGGATATCATAGAACTCCAGTTTCCGACCTTCCCTCCCTTTCCAGTGTCGTGACAATGCAACCAGTAAAAGAAAAAGTGCCACAGCTCGGTAGCGTTCGTAGTAAAGAATGAAAATTGACTAAGTCATCGAAACCGTGGACATCACCTCCAGGTTCCATGGAGCTTGCCCCTCCTACTCCTCGTCTTGAGTCCGACGTCGCCACTGACCATCAGACTCTTCCACCTGCGACCTATACTACTGCGGTCCTTGCCTAGACTCCGAGCGCAGTCTTGCCAATCGGACTTGGAGAGCTTGAGCTTCTCGAGGACGAGCTCGACTAGTATGCGATCATCCTCTGTGCTCCACATCTCTCCGTCAGCCTCGACCTCGGCCTCAGAGTGTGTCGCCTCTTCGTTGTTCTCTTGGGAACGGGTTTGTAAGTTGTGAAAGTCCGAGCGCTCCAGACCGAGGGGAATAACCTCGGGCGCGATACGGGCTCTTTTAGGTGTGGCTGGTCGCGGGAAGGCGGACTCGCCTTCCTCTGCGCCGCTGTTGTTTTCCGATGCGTCAATGTCCAGGTCGCTGTCAATGTCATTGTCGCGGCCCATGTCGTCCTCGGTTGCTCTGCGCCTCTTGTTGAGGCCGCGCGATGGCGCTGTGCGCTTGACGACGCGCTTGCGGGCCACACCGTCGCTGCTGGCATCTGACTTATGGGATCGAAGGCGCAGCTTCAGAGGCGGCGGCAGGCTGGCGTGGGCCATTGGCGGCGTGGGCAGCTGGCGCGGCGTGTTGGAGGCTTGGTTGTTTGTGGCAGCCATGGCAGGGGCCGTGAGCATAGACTGGAGCGAGCGACATGTTGTGAAGATGTTGTCGATTGTGGACTGCGCAGTGGTGGGAGGGCTCGCTGGCGGCGAGGCGAAGAGCGCCGCCTGAAGTCGCGTCATAGGCGGTCGCGACGAGTCGCACGAGAGTGCGGATGGCATCAGCATGGTGAAGGCGATGGATTATGTTATGTATAGGCGAAATATTGTGCAATGGAATTGCGAAGGTTGTTGGACGTTGAGAGTGTGAGTCTGTGTGGTATGCGACCCGAGTCAAAGAAGATTGCGATGGGATTGCGCGGCGCACGGGTTTTAAGTCGAGTCTGAGCGGCGCGGTGCGAACAGGTAGAATAGACTTTTGACTTTGGAAAGACAGACGTTTGTTTATATTTGGAGGGTTGCGACAATTGTTTGAGTTGTGATCGCGACGAGGAAGTATTGCGTTGCGGAGGAAGTGTTTCTGGAAGCAGTAAAGTGTTTTGGTGAGGGTTGCGGGTTGCGGGTTGGAAGAAGAAACGGGAAGGGCGGGTGTTTGGAATTATTGCGCCTAATAAGAGCGAACAAGACTGCTTTTTTGCGACAGGGTGGGCAGCGGATGGGCAGGGTGGGCAGGGTGGGCAGGATGGGCAGGCAAGCAGGGTGGGCAGTGGGCAGGCGCTGTAGGTGGGCGCTGGCATGGCGGCATGGGCATAGGCATGGGCAGACAGGGTCTACTTGCCTAGGTGCTTTAGCTGCAGCTCTCTACTTGCTCTACTTGGTCTAACTTGGGGGGCTTCGTGGTGACGAAAACGGGGCGAGAGGGTCTCAATTTAGTGGACCACATGAGCAAATCCGTTTTCGACTTGGGGCAGCAACAGTACCTAAAGTACCTAACCTACGCCCAGCACCTACCTACGCTCCCTATGTCTCACATGTACACCCACACTCAACTGCTCACCACTCGCTTCCATCAACCCAAGACCTCTCTTTAAGTGGTAGGTATACATAATACTTATTTCTACCTGCGTATACGTACCTGATCGGCCGCTGTTAAAGAGCTTGCTGCTTGCTTGCATCTCTCCAAGGTGTGGGTGGGCCAATGGGAGTTATAGCTCTGACCGCTTGCACTCCCACACCTTGAGCTTCTCTCACCCTTGGATGCATTCCCATGTCACCCGGTCATGGAACGTCGTTCGTTCGTCCTCGTCGTAGTAGTCGTCGGTGCATGGGATGGCATGGGATAGTAGGTAGCTTGCATTAACTGACATTCGTTCGCATGGCGGCATGGGCAGTCAAAGGTCAAAGGGGTTGCACATCCTCGTCCAAGTCCCGGCTGTCCCTCCTCCACCATCACCGTTCAAATATCCCAAATCCAAACACCCTCTGGTCTGACCCAGCAACTGAGTCACAGGGAAATCACCATTTCCGGGGTCCTCTTTTCCTCTCAGCCTATCCAAGATCCGTCGCCTACTTGTCTTGTCAATCTGCTGCTCTAGAGACTATCTAAAGAGCCTAAGGGCGATATTGAGCCTAGCCCTCACACACCGTCTCACACACTCTACTAACCACAGGCTCTATCTTTGCTTCCTCCCTTGGGCCCTAAAGGACTCCTCCAATGCCCTGAAAACGGCCACGGCGGCGCGTAAGTAAACGCCTTGCGATATATCCCTTTTCCGGGCTCAGGTCGCGCCTTGCTCCGCAACCGACGCCTCTCCTCATCTTCCTTGGAGCCCGTGTCTTGTATCTTTGAGGCTGTCTCTCGGGACTCGGAAAAGTACGTAGTATTCAGCACACCACTTCAAAGGTGTTACTTGCACGGGACCCTACGCGCAACCGGCTCAACGTTTCTGCTGTGTTACCTTCGTACCTCAAGGTGCCACATACGTTATTGGTTCACTTGTTAGTGGACTGTAGTCTTGCCCAGTCCTGAGGGATGGGTGGCAGCCATACTTCTTTCGCCACTACAAGAGATACGGAATAGGTATGCCATCAATGATCATCTGCAACGCCAACCGTTTTATTCTCCGATGTTAGAGCGAGCCCTTTTACTATTGGGGACCGCCTCCGTCATAGCCCATTGGAAGCAACGAGATCTCAAGGCGGATCTTCGATTTCAACTAATGCCATCCTTTATACCCTCCTTTACAGAATTAAGATATTGACAGGTGCTTCCCCTGGTGACTTCGTCTGAATTTCGTCTCTGTTTCAATGCTGTAGGAATACCTGCCCAGTTAACAATCGACCCTTCCTTTTCACCGACCCCTGCATCCCCAAGAGGAAGCAAGGTGTGGTCATGTGTGAAGCCAAAGTCAAGTTCGAGATGGAAACGTAATCTGCGAGGCCACACTAATATTTTCCAAGGGGGCTGTTCAATATCTGGTTCTCATCAGCTGATTTAAGGTTCCTTTTCGTGTTAATCTCCTCGTTCGTGTATGGATTCTCAATTACTATTCTCAGTCGATACCCCTCATATTAATGCCTACTACTACTACTACTACTACTACTTGGAGCGTACCGCTGTCACGGTGACTTAGATGCAATGCAGCATCTTGACTGCCAATTGTTGGTGGTTTTTTCCAACACTCGCATGAACTCCTCCTCGAGCTGCAGCTCTTTGTCAAGGGAGATGGAACTACCCAGCTTGCAAAGACGGTGAGGGAGGGGGTTGCGCAGAATTTGCTCGCGACCTCGCATCGCACTGCTCCTAAGCTGGGCGAAAGTGGGCATTCTCTAATGGAGTGAGGTCAGAAAAGACGCGGCTGACGCGCTGGAACGCGTCTCAAACGCGACGCGACCGCGACTTAGCGCGTACAGATCCACTCTCATTTAATTACGTGCATAAACCTGGAGCCTATGAGACAGCGGGAATCCAGCGGGTTGCATCCACATCCCCGATCATTGGCCGGCTGCACCCATGGCCGTTTCCAGCTACCCCATAATTTCCCAGAACCATCCTTCTCTGCCCCTCCGCAGCCATCGACGATAACGGTGATGTTCTGGTTTCTCCCAGGTAATGGTTACACCACCCCCAGGTTCCGTTTCAGTCACACACCATGTCCTGGTGGTGCTGGCTGGCTTTTGCAAGCAACTCTCCTCTCCTCTCCTCTCCTCTCACTGGGGCGACGCTTCCACCTTCGCGCTCGAGTGGCAGGAAGGAATTCGCGATATACTACTATGTACATGCTTATGCAATTTCCTTGCTCAAAACCAACCCCTCACCTTTGGAGCAAAACATGCATTCCTACCTTCTGGGGTAAGTGTAGTCGGCGCTGTGTCCCCATTCCACTGGTATCCAGTAGGTTAGACTCGGTTCGGAGTGGCCTGCCTTTGTGTCCCGTCCCTGGATGTTGCACTCTCTGGCTTGCCCTGTCAGTTCCGGGGGGGTTGAAACTGACCCGACCATGTTCAGCAGGGGTGAAGCGAAGAATGAGCCTCAGTTCTCCATCATCATCATCGTCATCTTTCCTATAACCACTCCCAAGAGCGGTGAATAACGAGAGCTACGAAAAGAGTAGGATCGTGTCTGGTCTGTTTGCGCCTACATAGACGATAGCACGAGGGGCCTTGTCTTATGCTTCCTACCCTATCAAGCTGGTGCGGTGTCCGTGCAATTCCCTGTTATCAAAATAGGTGAACCAGGTCATCATGCGGAATGGCACAGACGGTGAGCGACTTTTGATTCTATACTGTCTGATTACCACACCCTCAAAATTACCACAATTGGGTGAGGTAATTGTGAAATTCTGACGTTCGAACTACGGCACCCCCGACAGCTCGCCTGGTGTGCTAGTGCTCGAGTTCGTTGAGTATGCTTCCTCCCCGTTCAGTTTCAGTGCAAGACACGAGAACTTGTATGTATAAGTCACCATGCATTGCATATTATGGAGGCTGGCCCCCCTCAACAGCTCAAACTACACACAATAGCGATCGTGCACGTTGCGATGCATACATAGAGCTGCTCAACGTGGCAGAGGTGTGTAGAGGAGCCCCCCAGAGCCCGAAGGACCTGCAATAATGCCGCAGAATACGGACAAAACCATGATTTAATATATGGGGATAAAGTTGACGGCCCACGGGTGTGGGTTAATGGGCGGCAGCCCACGTAGCGTAGATCACCCGTCTTTGCGAATGGATGATGCCCACGCGGTCTTCTGCTACTGACCCTGTCCTGCCCCTGCCCCTGCCGATCCGAGATCCTATTGATGGGAATGGCCGCGCCTGGTTCTCATGGGACCTGCCAAGCCTTGCTGCGTACCTGGCAAACAACACACACAATTCCGAACCCTAGCAATAATGCTTGTGCTGCTGCCATAAGCTGACGATTAGTCATGGCAGGCGACCAATATGAAGTGAATCCCTCTTCCTCTTCGCGGGAAGAAACCACCCCAAGAAATTACACGGTGCGTTTTCTATACTCGGGGGGTTACCTAGTGCTCCTCGTCGCCGGTCTTGCGCTCAAGATGACATGCATGCTTTGCCCCAGTGGAGCTCGACGGTGGTGTTTTTAAACAAACATTCTCCCATGGTAACACATGTGTCCCAACCCGAGAATGGCTTTTGGATGGACCCTGAATCGCGAGATCCGCGCCACTTTGTACCTAATGACGGCTACGTTGCGAGATCCACGCCGCTTGTTCCTGGTGACAGCTAACTGAGTTCAAACCCATACTTGCCTAAGAACAAACTTGACCTTCTAGAAGTGTGTCCCGGCACTTATGGTTAGCCGCGATTGATATGCAGCGGATCTCTGCACTACATAGCTTCTAGATAAGGGGTGGCAATGGCTTAATTCTCTTCGCCATTCTGGCAGTCGACATGATGACATACAGAGTGTTTATACCTTTACTACAACGTCTTCGTCTTGACTAATCGTCCAGTTAGTTTGTCTGAAGGACACTATACAGCGGGAGTCATCACAGGTTATTTTTTAAGTAAAGTAGTTAACTGGAGGTGTATATGTTACTCTTCTTATTGAGGCTGCCTTGCCATCACACTATCCCACCAGTCGATACATACATTACTAGTCAACGCGAGATATCGGTGTAACTCATATGGAGTGAGGAGTGAGACTATATTATCCGTAAATGCAAAGTCTCCTTCACGACTGGTAGTAGCAAAACAAGCTTACCAATGACATCCATGACCGCACAGAGGAGTTATAGACAGCAATTCTGCTACGTGCTGTGGGCGAGTGTGCGAAGTTTGTCTGGGGTTTCCCTCAGGATGACCTATTATCCTATGCGTGATCAATGATCAATTTGCGAGAGAATCAGATACTAGTAGTCTTTGCACATTATCTACATGTAGTCTGTTCTTCCATCAAGGGACATCTCTATCCTGTAATACTGTTTCCCACAACATCGAGAGGGGGGTTGGTGAACTCATGGTAGATGCTTTTTCTGTTTACCCCCTTTATTCACCATCACCAGGTCGACTGTCCTAGCAAATAGTGACAAAGCATTCAATTGGTCTGACTATTCATCTCGTATTCACATCCGTCCCATGTATTCACTCACAACTATCCACCTCCTATACCTGATTGTCTGGACTCAGTCACCCAGCGACAACACACCTATAATATATTCACATCTGATGTCTTTGGTCTGAAGTATGACTCGTCTGATTACACTGATTGAGTCGTCCCTATTCATGTTTAGTCCTATAATCACCAGTGATTGTCTATAGGGGGTGAGTGATAAGTGTGACCACCCTGAATAATCAGTGTATATTGGGATTCACCTCGATTCAATGCTCTGCCCGGCCTCTGTGCTGGATGCCAATAAATTCGACCTGCTTGACCTAGAAGCTTCCCTCTAATTTATTTTCACATCCAGCTCTACTCCACGCTCTCTGCTATTCGAGAACCAGATCTGAGCACACCACTGCTGATCCGGCTTGCATATAGAAACTTCCCTGGAGTGTTAAGCACAGTCTCTCACACATCATCTATTAGTGCCTTCCTTCTTCACTTTATTGCCTTTGCCCTATTGGCAAACCCTGAAGTGTGAAACACCAAGAATCATCGTGGACCTTCGCCAGCACGAAACCACCAACTCAGTCGCTTATTGACGCCTCCTGCCTTTAACCAGGAAGAAAGAAGAAAAGAGAGGGACAAGGACGAGGAATTAGTCATGGTAAGTGCAACGCCCCGAATCCCTCGGTGAAAGTCACACCCTAACCTATCCCTAAGGCCGATAACCAGGACAGTCCTCCCCGCCCTCCTAGTGCTGCCAGCGGCAATGTAACAGCGCAGCATGACCAGTACAGGCTGGTCACATCGAAAAATGCAAAGTGCGACATTTGCAACCAGCGCAATCGGAGCACAATGCAGAAGTGCAGCATCTGCGGATTGACCACCTGCAGCGTCTGCCACGCACATGGACGGTATGACCGCCGGCACAACCTCGCCGACATGGATTTCACCTGGAGCATCCACTCACTGGACGGCGATGGCCACCGTGAATCATCAGCCCGAAGTCGCGGTGGTGCCCGTCGTGGCCGTGGTCGTGGGAGTGTTCGGTCGACCGCGGCAGCTGCTTCGAACCCCAGAGCATCTCAAAGGCGGTCGGGTCTGGTTCGCGGGTCTATCGACGACCAGGCCAATGATGGAAATACTCCTGGCTCTCCTGATATCGGAGCTGCCACGATACCTGCAGTCGATGATGCTGCTGCAGTTCCTGTTGCTGTCGCCCCGGCAACTTCTCCTCAAGCACGGTCTGCCCAGGGGACGGGAGGTAGAACCTCGTTGCCCTCGGGTCCCCTGCCGCCCCGCAGGGTCACCGCGAATACTTACCCCAAGGTCAGTAACCCTTATTTCTTGTTTCTTTTTGCAGACCTTAACTTCCTGTGCTTTCTTAACGTAAACTAACCCTTGGTTCATCAGGAGAAGAATAAGAAGTCTGGCACAGAAAATAAGTCAGCCCCGGCCAGGCTCCCCGATGGAGCTGGTAAGGAGGACAGCACGATGCTGCCCCCGGCAACCAGCGGAGGAGACGCGGAGGATGACAACGAGGACACGCCGGTGGCCGACGCTCCTGCCACTGCAGCCGTCCCATCAGCCGCCACCTTGGCCGCCCACTCCCGCCGTGGACACCTTCCGGATGCGCCGCCGGTCTCCCCTGAGCCCATGGACGAGCTCTACCGGCAGGCACTGCACGCGTGGAACGGCAGCGCCACGATCGCTCGGGTCCGGCGGGACGAAGGCCCCCTCCACGCCCTCAACATGATCGAGGCGGCGGTAATCATGGCGAGCACCGCGTCCGGTGTCTCGTCCGCGCGCTTTGATGGCTGGCTTCGCCGCATGCGGCAATTTTATAGAACTACATAGGCCATCAAGCTTACAACAAACCTTGATGATGATCATGTTTCAACCTCGTCTAGATGTAATTTAGTTTCAATAAGAAGAGACTTGATCTAGCACGAACGGCAATGGACCCGAGTTCAGCATTATCATGTTATAAGCGTATGCACTCATGGTTAAAACCATCGTCAATTAAGCGTGTCGTCTCTCATTAATTTCTATATTCGTTACAAGTCGGCTTCAATAACCGAAAATCGCCCTCCCATATCTGATGCCATCCTGCTGAAGTCTTTGGAACTTCGCCTCAAAACAGCTGTTTAGCCGTTGACAATGGTACCGCCATTGCAGTGAAGAACCTGGCCAGAAAGCGCCGAACTGTCGGCTGAGGCGAGAAAGACGACACAAGTCGCGATTTCGCTGGGTTGCGACGGGCGGCCCTGGGGAGCGGTAAACTGCTTCTGGGCCTCCTCGTTCATCGTGGCGGGAATCAAGGGTGTCCAGACGGGGCCGGGCGCCACAGCGTTTACGCGAATACCCTTGTGCACAAACTGGTTACTCAGACCTCTCGTGAACGAGACGATGGCACCCTTGGTGGAGGTGTAGTCCAGCAGGTCCGGTCGGCCAATGTAGGCGTTAATGCTGGCGTTGTTGATGATGGTGCAGCCTGGCCTCATGTGGGGCAAGGCATACTTGGAGATGTAGAAGAAGGGGTGGATGTTGGTGTTGAAGGTGTGTACCCATTGGTCCCTGTAGATAAGTGTTAGAGAAGATTCTGTCTGGCAGAATAGTTAGATATATGGGCTTCCAAGACTTACTCAGTCAGATCCTTGATATCCGGGACCATCATCTGATACGCCATGTTGTTGAAGAGGATATCGATTCCGCCCATCGCCTTGACGGCCTCATCGACCACCTTCTGGCAGTTGCTGCGTTCTGACAGATCGGCGGGGAAAAGATAGCACTTCTTGCCGTGAGACTCGACCACCTTCTTGGTCTCCTCCGCATCCTTTTGCTCGGCGGGCAGATAGGCAATCAGGACGTCTGCGCCCTCCTGGGCGAAGAGGATGGCACTTGCACGGCCAATACCGGAGTCGCCTCCGGTGATGATGGCGCGCTGTCCCTGGAGCTTGCCGGCGGCCTTGTACTTCTGGAAGCCACCCTTGTAGTCGGGTAGAGCGTCATACTGTGCCTCAACGGGGAGCTGGCCTTCCTTGCCAGGGAATTCCTGTTCGGTAGGCTTCGGCAACCAACCGGACTGGAACTGCTGACCGGATGACATGATGGCTTGTTTGTAGAGTGTGTAGTGACAAGATCTGATGGTGTCCGTTGGGTTGTGGTATTATCTTATGAATAGTACGAATGGAGAGGATATAGAGCAGAAAGAGGACAGTTGAAGGCTCAAATATGAAGAGCAGTAAGCCAGTAGTGCGTCAAGCTCATGGAGATCTGCTTGTGATGACTGCAACGATATTCTCGATGCCATACATGGTGATGGATCCATGACATCACGCAGCTACCTCACTGCAAGCGGCGAACCGCTTTTTGCAGGTGCTCGCAGCAGCTCGCAGGACCAGATGCTCCGTCTCCATCGGAATCAGCACTTGCACCGATGCCATCTGCAAAATACAATGAATGGCAGACCCAATTGTTGGGTAAGGGTAGTAACACCTTACGGACTTTTCTATTCTTCAAATGTTGTAAGCGTGGCTTTTCGGCACAGCTACCCACACGCTACCGAGTCCAAGGCCGATGTCCAGCATTGGTGACATCAGAGGTAACAATATGCCCCCCCACCTTCTACCTTCTACCGCTGCGTTTTCGTCTTTGACGGTTCGGAGCAGCGCCGCCGCTTTGTGATTTCAAATAAGAGCAAGTGCATGAAGCCGGTCGCTACGTACCTGCCCGGAGACTTGATGCCGAGACTCGTTTCCTTCCCTAGTACGTAGTAACCTAGGTACTTGGTCGTTTTCGGACTTTAGCGTACGGGCATCCAATCATGAAACCACCAACATTGGATCGTCAACTCACATTCTCCCTTTATCGCCAGCCCATGGTTGTCCATCCACCCCCAGACTTCATGCGAACGGTCAATTAAGGGCTGCCGTGGCAGACAGGGAACCCCATGCTTGTCACGAACGGATACCTTCACTGTTTCTATTTCATGGTCTCATGTTTGATGCAATAGGAACTGTCCAACAGACAGGTCGGACTGCTCAGACTCTTACCCGGTGTCAGCATAAGATATGTCTCATATGCACGTCGTTTCGGCATCTTAACGCCTCCTCGAACTACAGAATAATCAGCGACTGACATGTCAGCCCGGTCAGTGCCGACAACGCCTGTGGAAAACTGCCGGCGTCGTGTATGTAACTCTGCCTGCCCCTCTCATATTAAGGGTTTCAACAACGTGCGGCCACCATCCCGCAGCCCTATCGTAAGTGCTCGTGTTTGCCGGCCCCAGGAGATGGCTCGTTTTACTTTTGTTGCAATCACCTCCCAGGAACCCCCGAAGAGCTCGGCAAACATGCGACCTGTCAAGTCCTGAAGAGGAGAATGGCATCCATCATATATCACAACAGCCATAACCCAACATCGTAAGGTTAATAGTGGTGGGGCTTTGTAATATTACAGCTCACAAGGCCGTTGCAAACCCCGAGAAACCTTGAGCATCGCCGCATGTTGACTTCCGTATCGAGACATGAACGACGCACGCTCGGACATTGTTCCTTTCCACGAGGCATAAAGTGGGTGGCCCTCCTACCTCCCTCCCCTCCGTGTGGATGTCTTCCCCGGAGTGGTCCGTTGCCAAAACGCACCGACCCAAAAACCTGCGATCGTTAATGGCAAGTTCGGCCAGACAGCCTGCTCGTCGTGAGCCGAGTGTCGAAAGGGATCCATGTTTCACTCCGTGTACTCCGTAGGGTCAAGTTCATCGAATGCGCTCTTTCTCATGTTCCTGGGCAGACGGAGGCTCGGCTATCGCCAGAGCAATCTTGCATCCCAGAGATCGGGTTTCCGGTGCGCCACATTGCCTTTTCACACAGGCCAGATCCGGCAGTGAGTCTCGAACACAGACATCAGGTTGGGTAAGTAGATTACGAGACACCTGCCATGTGGTGGCGGAAGGGATGTTTCGTGATATATATCGCATCAGGAACCATGTTCGTCATGGATGGCCGGCCTCAACGTGAAGTTCGCGAATAAGCAATCTTCAGGGTTGTATCCGGCTTCTCGGGCTGAGATCTTTCTCTGATTGCATGTGCCTTGTTAGATGGCCGGTTATACCGAGGCGGCGAGCAGTGAGTGCAATGCTTCCTCGTCCTTTCTTTTCTTTTTCTCGAGCGACCCACGTAGCAAAATAATTGCTTTTTCTCTCTTCTCGCCCGAGGACTGTTTGGACAATGCGAGGGTCCCTGTTAACTTTGTATTGCCAACAACAGTGACATGATTATCCAAGGTGTGTGCCTTATAATGAGTCGACCGCAGCTTGATCACATCAGGAAGCGAGTCATGTTTAACTGTTGAAGCTCCCATCAGGCTGCTGGTTGGATCAGAGGTAAGAGACAATGGGCATTATGGGCTCACAAATAGCCCGCCAGAAGAAGAAAGTGAAGTACGAATAGTGGAAAGCTAGCTTATTGGTTATAGCCATTGGTCTATCGCTATAGCAATCTCTTGTCTCCTCTCGTTTCCACCATACGGCATGCTAAACTGCAGGACGTCAACAGGGGCCTCTCATTGGCTAACAACATCTGCGAGTGGCTTGAGGACTGGGGGACTTCAGTGTCGACCCCCGTTCTTCTCTATCAATGACTTCTCCAAAGGCGAGAGAAAGTGGCTTCCGCACCCTCGTCACTAAGCACCAAGGCCACGACCCCTGGCCTTCCCTGATCAACAAGCCGCCATGAAAGTTGATTTCTTTTGATTCTGTCAGTTCCAGTCGGTCAAACCAAGTCAACAAAGTGATCAAAGGTGATTTGAAATGGAGCGGTCGCTGATCTTTTCTCGGTTAACTTCACACCATGTATAATTCGTGTCATAGGCTGCGACCCCGGGCGGCAGACAAGACGGGCACAGCTAATATAAGTCTCTGGACGCTCCCAAGGTGAGTGGCCGACTCGTTGACGCATGTCGGTCTGCTGCTGGATCGAAACTCCTTTTGCGTGTGCATGCAGGTCGTTGTTGGCATATACTGTGAATATTGTGCGTGACCTTGTCTCACAGTATTGTATGTTTACTCGTTAGACCTCCGCATCCTCCTCGCCGGAGATGGCTCCTAGAACTCTCGGTTTCGACGTCAACCCGGGCGGCACGCGACTCTTCATCGTTCAGATATTCTCCTTGGTCCTAGCAAGCCTGGCTTGCTCCCTGAGGGTTTATGTGAGGGTCTTCATGGTGCGGAAAGCCCTGGTGGAAGACTTTATGATGCTGGCGGCAGTGGTAAGCTGTTATTTCCAATTCTTATATTACCTAAGTTGCCCAGTTTCTAGGTGAGGAAGAGACACCACCTTCGATATGTAGACTAACAAGGACCGCGCTCTCTCACAGCTATTTTATATACCATGCTCAATCATTATACTCCACAGTATAGCCCTCGGCGGTACAGGGCTACACACGACGCAACTTACACAGCAGGGCATCATCGTTGCTTTGCGGGCCTGGTACCTCGGCGAGGTCCTGTACGTGCCTACCGCGACCCTGATCCGAATGTCTATCGCCTTCTTCTTGCTACGCATAGCTGTCAAGCCCTGGCATGTCTGGATAATTCGTATCAATATTGTGGTGGTCCTGGTCATCAATATTGTATACTTCTTCTGTGCGTAGTACTGATCCAACCCGGCCAAGGTCAAGTTCTTCTTAACTAACAGTATAGTCGCATAGTAATGGTAATACAATGCACGCCCCCTTCGTTCTTCTGGGAGGGCCCCGCTCGCATCCCCGGCGCCCACGGTTCCTGTATTGACAAGGCCGTCGTGCCCATCTCGACCATTGTCCACAGCGTCCTGAGCGCCGTCTCCGACTGGACATTGGCCCTGCTGCCCATCGCGATGCTGTGGAACGTACAGATCAATCTCCGGACCAAGATCAGCGTTGCTGTGCTTCTAAGCACCGGCCTGGTGTAAGCCTTATTTCTTCCCAACTGTTTACTACTATTATCATACTAACGAGCGAAACCAATGAACAGTGCTGGTATTGCCCTAATACTAAGAGCATCCTATGTAAAGGAGATCGCTATATCTGCAGACTTTCTTCACGACACTGTGTAAGTAACCCCTTTTCCTATCTGGAATGAACTATAACTACCAACACGCCCCCCGTGGCGGCTAAATATATATTACTGGCCCCGCTAACATAGTTACCGGACACAGTGATGTTGCGACATGGTCCGTTCTAGAGCCCGCCCTCGGAATTATAGCCGGGTGTATCGCAACGCTGCGCCCGCTCTTCAAGAACCTGGGCTTCAGCGGCCTCAAGCGGTCTCGGAAGTACAATTCCAGCAGCAACAAGAAGCAGAGCCACAGCGGCGGCAGCAGCACCGGCGCTGTTGGTGGCGCGAGCCGGCGGTTGACGCGACCCAGCAACGGCCACCACTACAACAACCGCAACATGCTGCGGCTGGACGACGAGGATGACGACGAGGAGCTTGTCGTCGTCGATGACCGCCGTCTCGACGAGGCCGTGGACCTCGAGCTCTCGCCGACAAGCAGGACTAAGACAGGGTCAGAGGCAGGGTCAGGGGCGGGGGCAACGATGACGACAACGACAGTGAGCGATCCCGACAGCAGCACAAATGCCACTTCCTACCGAACCGACACGCGGGGGTCCGGGTCCAACTTCAACAGCAACAACAGCAACAACAGCAACAGCAACAACAACGAGCGGCCGTGCTCACCCACATTTTTGAACAACAACAGCAGCAGTAGCAGGATTTATGAAAACATAGACGCCTTCGGAAACTCGCGGGATCAACAGTGGGAGATTGAGAGCTTGCGGCGGCCGCCCCGGTCGCACAGGGAGTCCCATGATGCGAAATTGGCCTCGGCGGCCGACGGCGGCATCAACATCCAGACGACGTTCGACATGTCGTCTTCATCACAGCATCACCGCATGACGGCCTTCGTCGCCGACCAACAGTCGTCTGACCGGTCCTCGTCAACGCCAGACCTGCCGCTTCAGGGTTCGTCATGGGCGCTTTCGCCACCGCCGCCGGTGGCAGCTGTGCCGACGATGACGACGACGACACGCCAGTGACGATTATGTCGGGTTTTTTGTGTTGCATGTGTCTCTTATTTACGTCATGATCGATGATTGGGCTGGATTTGTTCTGTATTATATCTTCTTAGTGAAAAGGGAGGACTGTCATCTACATGTTATATCTGGAGTTTAGGGGTGTTTTTTCGGCCGTAAAGTTTTCTCTAGACTGACTTCTTTTTAAAGATGCCTTGGTGAATTTGCCAATGTAGTGTATATTCATCTGTTTAGATCGGCGGGGCACATATAAAGCCTGTCACATTCCCAACAAGAGTGACTTGGAAGCAAGTGCAACGCCCCTTTTACCCGAGATCTGTTGGTTGATGTTTGCCTGATGTTGTCCAAGCGGGGGATCTGATCCGCAGAGAACTCGTTTCAGTGCTTGCGAGTACTATTACAGGCCTTGTTTTTCTTTTTGGAGGATCACGCAGTTCTTGCAGCTTCGAGATGGCTAAGCCGTTGCGGTTGTCTCCATGATGGCAGGGAAAGGACTTTGTGATACTAGGACCCGGGCTGTGAAAGATTGCGCACTCGTGTATTTCAATGTTGTCTCTGCATCTCTTTACTGTTATGATTTGATATAGTGCCTGCATACCTCTGAGTGTGAGACTTCGTGGGCACAACCGAAGAAGGAGCGGCGTCCGACAATGTGATGTATGCAGTATAGTACAATCCTAATATTCGATCGGAGGCTTCGTTAGAAGCCCCGTGTGCGTGATAAATGCCGGGTCTAGTCAACACCACGATCTGACATACAGGCGGGTACTCGAATACCCGCGATTCCGAACCACAGATAGCTGCTCACTGCTCCCGACACAGCTGCGCGGGATAATGGCTTTCTCACTCTCACTCTCTTTCATGGTTTGGCCATAATGTTTACAAGCCCCCCGTCGAGGACTGGAAGGGGGTTGTTCGGCTCTCGATCCAAGACTGATCTTACAGACATCTGCAACGCCCCGACACTGAAGACCGCACTCGGAGGGATTTTGGTTGATTGCCCAAGACCCACGTCCGATTCCAGCTTTATTGTGCCGAAGTTGTCGCCATCGTCGCTGCCGCATCCGCCGCGCAGAAGAAAACCCCTCAAAAGAACCTGAACGCCCAGCCCACGCGATTTAAATCTTTCTCTATCTCTCCCCATCAACAATAACATACTCTCTTACAATGCGATCGCGCCCCTTCGGCTTTCGCGGACGTGGAGCATGCCCTGAAGGCCGCAGAATACGAGGAAGCCCTGTGTAGAAACGCCATCAGTTAGCAAAGTCGCGCCAACCAAACACTTCCGGAGCTCCCGTGTACTCAGGAGAGGACTTACAATGTAGACGAAGACGGCGATGAAAACAGTGCCCGCTACAGCCGGGCCGTCCGCTGGGTCGTCGGCATGACCGGCGAGGGAGTGATGCTTTGAGCGAAACAGGCCGCCGATGACGGAGAGGATGACGATGGCAAAGGCGGAGATGACGGTACTACAGAGAGTCATGCGAGTATTAGTTTTATGCTTCTGGACCGTTGGGTAACTGTATAAGGGAGATGGGAGATGGCTCACCAAGACCAAGCTTGCATGGACGACACGACGGGCTTCATCTTTGCAGAGGGCTGAGACCGTTGAGACGGGTCCCCTAGTCTAGAGAATTCGAAACCGACGATTGATTGATGATGACCTCTGAGGTTAGATACGAGGAGTTGTCGAATTAGCAGCAGCAGTTGGATGTGCTGGGGGTGGACGTGGTGATTCGGATGGATTGCCGAGAATCAAGATTCCATCGATTGTTTTAGTTGTTAGTAGTTTAGAGAGCTTGCACCGGAGTCTAGATGTCGTCGTTGACGATCCACTGTTTTCCGGGCCTTGCCTTGGCCTGGCCTGGCCTGTGTCTGGAGTTTGGGGAGGAGCTTGCACTGCGGACTGCGGGCGGAAGTGGTGAGGCTGCAGTCAGTGGCAGAGTGGCGTAGTGTGTGGTGCTAGTGGTCATAGCTCGGGGCAGCAGGTTAATTAGCAGGTTACAGCGGGTTTAGCAGGCAGGTTAGCAGGTTCGCTCCCCAGAGACACGCCAAGACCAACCCCCCAAAAACCCACCTGCTGTCTGCTGTCTGCTGTCTGCTGTACGGTTTCGCTCGCAGCACCATAAGAGATCCCGAGACATTATCAAACCCGATCGATTCGGGTAAATCAATGGTCACGCATCACGGCTTTGACAGATTGATGGGGAATAGGTATGAAATATGCCCGCATCAATGCCGATATATGCTTACGCGGTCTCTCGGAGCATTTCCTCTTTTCATTGCTGTTTACTGTAAGTAAGTACATACTTATGTAGCTTACACATACCAGCCTGGCATCTCGGCACCTCACACATGCATACCCAATGTCGGCACGGAATAGTTCCTGTATTCTCCCAAAAACCTAAGCTGAGACATCGGAAGGCTCTGCCAAACCAACGGACAAAGAGGTTTGGCCTTCATCGTTATTGATGGCGATGCGGGCTCCTGCAGGAAGGTGAACGCAGTGTCTGACTCGGAATAAGTGTTTACTTGCTTCATTCGTGACATGTTGTCTGATGGTTGAACGTTGAACCTAGCAAGCGAGACAGGAGACAGGAGATAGGAGACAGGAGACAAGAGACAGGAACAATGTTCAACGGATAGTAGAGATGCAACCCAGCTCCCGGCCTCCCAGCCTCCCAGCCTCCCCCTTACATATGTAAACAAAACGCCACGTCAAAACAGATGGTGAAGTTGCACACTAGGCATGCTGGTGATAGTGCGCCCATCAATGTAAAGAATACACATGTGCAGTGTAGATTGGCTACTGGTCCCTCGCACCCAACCACCTCGTATTGCTCCTGGGCCATGGCTCATGCATTCATGAATCATCACCTACATCCAATCTTGCGTTGCCTCTAGAAAAGCTGCATGATATAGGCGCGACGAGCCGCCTCGGACTCGTCAGTGCGAGCCAAGATCAGCTGGGATGGCCAGACCGTTACTCGCGGCTGCAGCTCGGGTTCGAAAACGAGCATTGGCGATAGAGCTAGCTTGCCTATGGGGATCACCATCGCCTACATCGCCTATCTTCTTGCCGGCGTCCGTTGACTTTTCGGGGATACTGCACTGGGGATAATCGCATGTACCGGGGAAGTCAGACTTTCCCACGATACCATTAGGCACTGAGAATAAATAGCCAGGCTATCGCCGGAAAGTCGTGGGTCTGGGATCTAAGAACAACCAAACGGGGGGCCAGTACAGTAACACATGGAAAAATGGTGTGTGGTAACAAGCGGGAAAGCCAAGGAGTCTATCTGATCTTCTCGAAACACAGTCTAATAATACGCATGTCAGTCAGTCAAGCTGAAGAGACCCACGCATAAGCTCCCGGCCGACATATCCCCTAAGATGCGGCCTGCTGGATAGTAGTACAACATGGCCCATCCTGCCTCCCAGGGCAAACGCCGAGTGAGTCGAGACGTAAGGGCGGCAAAGCAGCTTATCGGATTGGAGAAACAGAACTTGGAATTGGGGGCTACCCACCATCAATACAACATGCAAGTGAAGTGAATAAAGAATGTTCTGATACTGGTGACTGGATATGTCGCTCCGCTCTAGAATGGAAGACAAGGATTGGGCCCGGAGCTTTGGGATAGAAACAAGCGCCCCTAAAACGAAACCCCAGTCGCTAATGATTGGTGAGCAGTGAGTAGTGGTGGGAAAGATGGTGGCTATGAGTGGGCTATCTCCTCTATCAGGTAGGGGTCGGTCTGCTGGGCTGAGTGAGTGGGTTCGATGCTTCTAAATCAAGGTACGGGATCGCAGTTGGCCGTCTTGCCGTGGGCTGAGTTGTTGGTCACAGCAGACAGCAACAGTCGACATATGCAGGCCCTGCAGGCCCTGCAGACTCTGCAGGTGCGCGCCAACCAACGTTCTAACTTCTAGCAAGCAAGCACCACGGGAACCATTCCCGCTTGACCTCATTTAAGGCAGGATTTGGCCAATATCGTTCAATCTCTCTTCCAGCTTCCTCCTTGAAACATGGAGGGAGCTTAGATAGGAACCGAAGAACTGAAAAAGGATCGTCCTAAAGACCACGACGTGTCAGGTAAGGGACTACTAAGAGGCCCAAGCTCTTGTTCTTGCCGGGTATCCCGACATCCTGATCCGTGTTGTTGTTTCCCCGGCGGTTGATATGTAATACGGTACAGTAAATAAAAAGGTGGCTTTGGCTTGCCGTAGTTAATAATCTACCATTCTCAGGCTGATATACATATGGGGTATCGTTTATATACATGTAGGCGGCGTTTATTTGCTTATACGCTAGGGGGCGTTCGTTATGCTGTGCTGTATGTACAGTAGCGTGTTGGTCACCCTGCTGCCAGCTGCCTGTTGCTTTGTTGTGTCCGGTATATATAGTGAGTTCGCGATTTTATCCGAGATTAATAAGATGGATGCGAGTGACTTGCTTGATTAACCCCAAATAGATTGGTGTCATTTTACTTCATCTACTACGTACGCCTAGCCTTGCCAATCATCTTGGGAGGAATTGGGGGCCCAAGTCTTGGTTTTTTTGGTTGGTTGGGAGGGCACGAGGGGGATGGTGGATTTGCATTTGACTAGGTAGGTAAGTTAAGTATGTAGTTGAGAGAGGGTACTCCAATGCTAGTAGTTAGATAAGTAATTGCCGCCCAATCCGGCAGCGGCAGCACATATATGAAGTAGATCACAACTTCAGCTACGGCTGTCCTCGCTTATTAGCTGTGAAGGGTTCAGTCGAGGAACAGCGGCAAACAAAGTGAAACATTCCATCTACATACTAATATAGACAAATAGCAAAAGCTACCTAGGCCGGACAGACAAGAACGTTTATCTATGCTAGAGTGTACGGGTATTTCGGGTCATATTACCATTCGTCTATATACTCTCTTTCGTATTTGGCCAAGATATAATAAGAAAGTAACAAACATCCGAGAGGGGGCCAGCTGTCACTGTCTGAAGTCTGTGAAGGGGGGAAGCTAAGCTTTTGTGCTTGGCACAAGATACAACATCGTCCCAATTTTTGAATACAACATGGAAGAGAAAGAGGCCCTCCCTACTACTAGGAAACGGTAATGGGTAAATGGACCCAGCAAAGGTTTGTTCTTGGCCAGCGGCAATAGCTCAACCCGCTCTTTGTTTGTTTGTTACTGCGCCATCCCATCCTCCCATCCACCATCCACCCTTCCCAATTGGAAATGTTTGATGATGCAAGGTTCCATCGTGTTTAATATAGCCATGCACGAGCCGGGGCCTTCTCCGCATTGTGCTAAAATGAACCAGTCGCGTGGATGGTGGCACTTAGTGACTTACCCAGGTAGGCAGTGAGTAGTTACTGCTAGTTGGCTTACTTTCTTTCTCCTGCCTGCCTGCCTGCGTCCACTGTCTGTTGGTTGGTCTCGGTTCTTGGTCTTGGATCGTCGTCTAATTCCCATTCATTGAAGGGGGTACGCATGTATTGCATGTACCTGGCTAGGGAGACGCAAATGTGGGCAAATGTGGTCAGGTCGGCACAGCGATCCCAAGTCCCACGTCCAAGAAGTGAAAGGTGAAGGGTATAAGGCTCGGTGCTTGCCCGCCCTGACTTTCCCTGTTACGCCCTCTCCCACTCCGTCGCCGCCTTCCAACCACCACCGTGAGATTTCCTCGTGAATCCTGACCTCCGTGCATCCGGCTTAGACTCCAAGGTCCAATAAAGCAACGCAGCTCCTTTCTCATCCCAAAAGAACAACTATCTGCGCCTCTGTCCTCTATCCGCACAAGGCTTCTTTGTCGTCTTGGCCCCGTATTTCTGCACAGCCAAGCACATACGGACTCATCTTCAAGGATTTTCTCGACTTCATTCCTAGCCAGCCATCGCTTTTTCGATTCACTCTTTCCACCATGTATTCCTTCGGTCTTCTCTCCACCATGGCCATCGGCCTGGCCCTCGTCAACGCCGATGGTATCAAGACGGGCGTATGTACTTTACATCCCCCCTCCCCCATCGGATCGTGCTGACTAACGTCTTCTCGTATAGGAGCTGGGCAATGCCACCGCCGTCACCAACAACCCAGTTGGTCTTTCAGCCGCCGGAACCCTCCCGGATAAGGCCTTCTTCACTGCCGGTTCCCTGAGTGGCAATGTCAAGGGCTCTGTCTCGGTCAAGTCCAGCCCTGATGGTATTGGCGTCGTCTACACTGTCAAGTTCTCCAACCTCCCGAAGGAGGGCGGACCTTTCCGTATGTCAATAATATGACATCCGTTCTTTGCATGTTCTGCTTACTAATTGTCCCAGCCTACCACATCCACGAGAAGAAGGTACCCGGCGATGGAAACTGTACCTCGACCGGCGCGCACCTGGACCCTACCATCCGCGGTGAGACACCTGTCTGCGATAAGTCGTTCCCCCAGACTTGCCAGGTTGGCGACCTGAGCGGCAAGTACGGTGCCATTACTTCGGATCCGTTCGAGGCGACGTACACGGATATTTTTGGCTCGATGACAAACGGCGCCAACGCCTCCATCCCGGATCGCAGCTTTGTTGTTCACTTCTCGAACAAGACGCGCATCTCTTGTGCCAATTTCGAGGTTGCGTCGTCGGCCAACCCGAGCTCGTCGTCGGCTCCCGTTCCATCAAGCTCGGCCACCACTGGCCTCAACAGCACCCCTACTGCGCCCGTTTCTTCTCCTGTCGTCACGGCTGGAGCGAACGTTTTGCAGGGGGTTGCTTTCTACCAGCCCGCCTGGGTGGCCCTTTTTGGCCTTTTCTTTGCCCTTTGAGGAGGGTTCAATTATTGAATGAAGACAGGGGATAAAATAATCATGTGTACATTGCCCAGTATGAGGAGGCTATGGGTTATTTGACCTCGCCACATGTACAGCTGGGCCAGGCGTTTGGGGGTTTGGGTGGTCCATTTTGTAGGGCCACCGTCATGACTGCAGATTTGGGAGATACCCTTTGCCCAAGGAGGAGTCACTCTTAGATGAATCGCCAATCTGGTGATGCTGTACCGCAGTCGGTAGCACACAGGTAGTGACTAAAAAGACATCGTTCTGCCTTGGAGGCTTGTTGCGCGTGCTCCGCGTGTGATGCTGGTAGGGTACTTGATATTGTGTGAATTTGGCCTTCAGCGTCCACTGAACCGAAAAAGTATGATATGAGGCTTTGCAGGCCCTTATCCGATGTATTACATATGCACGTCGTCCAGTAAGCACTTTCTGAGGCCCAATCACCCAGCCAAGTCGGCCAATCTGTCGGGGATCAGCACGACTTCCCTGAAATTACTCAACCTGCGGTTCCCTTCTCGAAGCTATGTACATTCAAATCCGAGTATCTCAAGCTGAGCGATATTTGCGAGCCAGTCACATCAGTCGCGGGCACAACATACCCCAATCGTGAACGATCGTCGCCGGTGGCTGATGACGAGCGCTAGTGTGATGATTTACGCTAGGCGCTGGCAGCTTCCGTGATAGGATCGTGATAGGCGTTCATAAGGAGTGTCTCTCATCGTAGCCATGTTGCTTGAGGCCAAGCTACATGTACCTAGCTGCCTAATGTATTGATGGGTTCGGCCGTCGCTATATTGCATGGCGCCCCATGATCTACTGCATTAGTGAGCTGATCATTCAGCCATTCAAGAATATTTAGGTGATCCCTTCAACGCATCCTGTCACTCGTTGGCTCGCCAATGTCATCGACATGCTTATTAATCTTGGTTAAGTAAGTCTTGCTGTTTTATTGATTCAATACTACCCTGGCATGCAAGTAAGAGGCGGCAGGCGGCTCAGCAGCACCCGCGCTTCTTCGTATCTGAGCTCTATCTGTCCGGTGAGAGGCAGCGTCGCATCCCATCATATACCCTTGCATCAGCGGACGATCAACCAATGCCTATTCGGTCATCACTAATTCGAAAACCCTCAACCAGCTTGTTCCCAGAGTATTGGGCCTCCTAATACGAATTAGTGATATCGTCGTTTTCCTTTTTCCGTCTAGAGCTGGCCCCGTCAGCTGACAGCTGACCCTGCATCACACGTTTATAGAAGCTGATTGGACACTGACACGACAGCCAAGGAAAACCCACGGGAGTGATGGAGGTTGCACTACAACACCCAATACCATCTAGGGCTGCATGGGGGCAAATGTCTGCACTACCAACATGCCTCCATCACCGGCCAGTCAAACCACGTTCTTCTATTCCGAGGGAAAAGATCACCGCCAGGAATAAACATCCTTCACCTGAGAGCAGTGACGACAAACCGAACCGCTATCCCTCAATCATGATGCTGCCCAACTCAACCACTCACCTTCTTGCGTCAAAGAACCCCTTCCACGCCTCAATCTCCTTCTCGGGCACAGCCGCGGACGGAAATCACTAACACCTAGCTACCCGCCAGACACCACTTCAGCAACCCCCTCTATACCAAAGCTGATGACGACTGTTACAAACCGGCGGGGACAGGACGTACTTTTGCCCATCCAGACAGGCAGGCCACTCTCGGAAGCAGCGGTTCGTGGTTGTTCGCTGTCTCATCTGTAGAACATACAGAACACTCAGTATTGGCTTCGAGACATACATAATGACAGCGTTGCCGGTTACAGATAACGGCCCCAATGCGCCGGCCCGGCAAAGCTATATTGCAAAGTAAGGGACGTAGCAAACCGCAGACAACCCAAAAGAGAACTACTACCTGACCCCGTTTGGGCTGACGATGGCTACCAAGTAGTGTTTTTGCAAGAACCTGATGGCCGACTCGATACCTCACCGTCAGTAAGCGTAGACAAACTTGGGAAGGCGCAAGCTGACGACATGGCAAACAGCCTTGTTTTCCCCCATTCCAGGGAAATGGAGTTACCCAATCCTCCGAGGGGGGGGGGGAGGGTTCCCCCGGATGAGCCTAGTCGCCATCCGACATTACCGATATAGCCAGATAGGCCGCTCGCAACCAATATCAATACCAGTAGCTAAACCAGCTAGTCCCATCACACTCCGTGCGAGCACATCTGGGCCGATCTTATCTGCCTTCGGGCGATACCAGAGCGAATGCTATCTGGTAAGAGGATCAAGACTGTCTGTCTCGTGGGGAGGCCTGGTGAGTAGAGCAAGACTTTTGAGTTTTGGACGGTCACCTGAGCTTCATATTACGCGCAGACCAAGCTCCGAATGCCTTTCCGGCTCCCCTATCCAGCCCTCGCCACCCTCCACAAGTAGAAGCTGACGAACCTCCGTCCCAGTTGGCTCGGATAGTCTCGCTGGAAGGAGTGGAACCATACCTCTTGCGACAGATGTGACCCCCAGCCAGCCCAGCCAGGGGCCATACCGATATACATGACCGGTCAGGGCAAAGGTTGGTGTGTCGGTAGCCCCCATGACACGAGAGGGTGTGCAGCAACGCATTTATCCTCTATCTAGTGGCTGGGTGTCATGGTATCGGTATTTCAGCCGTGGCCATGGACAAACATGACGACCAAGAAGTACAGTCATATCGTATCCTCTATATATACTCTGGTCATCTTTTTATACGACCCATGCAGACCCATGACATACCACTCCATCAGCTGCCATCTCTCTATCACCTCAGATCCCTTTGACCTGTTTGACCCCCCCAGAATACTGGCATATTTCTTCCCGTATGATCGTCTTTCCTCGATCCACCATTTACTCACATGATGGAGAGCGAATACAACAAAAATGTGGAGGATATAAGGCCTGTGGAGTACCCGCATATGAGCAATGGTAGGTAAGCAGCACACATGGCACAGGGCGAATAGAGTGCTGACTGCATCGTGACACTAGGGGTCTACCTCGACCATAGTGGTGCGACCATCTATGCAAAATCGACTGTTGAAGGGTTCACCCGAAAAATGCTATCCAACCTATACGGGAACCCCCACTCGGAGAACTCGCCGGCGAAACTGTCGGGGGACAAGGTCGACCAGATTAGAGAAAAGACTTTGCAATTTCTCGGAGCGGACCCTGCCCACTTCGACCTCGTCTTCGTGGCCAACGCCACGGCCGCCATCAAGCTGGTCGCCGACTCATTCCGCGACTTGGCAGAGAAGAGCAAGTCCGGCCGTTTCTGGTACGGCTTCCACAAGGACGCCCACACCAGCCTCGTTGGGGTGCGGGAGCTCACCTACGGGAGTCACCACTGCTTCGGGAGCGACTACGAGGTTGAAGAATGGCTCCAGTCGCCAAATAGAGTTTTGGGCGGCCGACACAGTCCCAGCAATCTTGGCCTGTTTGCCTACCCTGGCCAGTCCAATATGACCGGGCGACGGCTACCTTTATCCTGGTGTGGAAGGGTTCGCCAGTCGGTCGCCCTCCAGAATTGTTGTAAGTTAGCCCCTGAAAAAGCCCACGTTGTTTTTAGATAGACTGGCTTATGACTAAATAACGCGATGACAGACACACTCTTTGATGCTGCCGCCCTGGCCATGACTAGTCCCATGGAACTTGTCTTTGGAGACCCCGATCAGGCTCCCGACTTCACCTGCCTCTCGCTGTACAAGATCTTCGGGTTCCCCGACCTCGGCGCTCTCGTGGTACGCAAGGACTCCGGCCACATCCTGACGCTGCGGAAGTACTTTGGCGGAGGCACCGTCACAATGATCAGCACGTTGAGCGACCCTTGGCACAAAAGCAAGGGGCTGCAAGCGCCGAAATATCACATCCACGACGGGCTCGAAGACGGGACTTTACCGTTTCATAGCATCATCGCTCTGGGCGAGGCGATCGATGTACACAAGAGGCTCTACGGCTCCATGAGTAAAATATCTAAGCATACCTCCTATCTCCTGGCCCGGCTCTACCGGGGTATCGCAGAGCTCCGCCATCCGAACGGCCGTCCCGTCTGCCGCATCTATAACGAGAACCTGGGCTCCGCGGCCTTTGAGAATCCCCAAAGACAAGGGTCCGTGATTGCTTTCAACGTGCTCAAGGCCGACGGGCAGCATATACCGTATGCGGAAGTCGAGAAGTCGGCTAATGCTGCAGGTATATACATCAGATCAGGAGGTAGGTGAAATACGACACTTATGCTTTGCACGGTGCTTTGAGAGTTGAGTCGCACACGTATTGTAATACTGATCAACCCTTCTACTCATTCATAGGTGTATGCAACCCAGGTGGCATCTTCACTTCTCTCGGTTACGAACCTTGGATGATTGACCGAGCGCTCTCGGCGGGACATCATTGCGGCTCTCATGGTATTGCCATCATCCATGGTCTGCCCACTGGGTAAGTAAATCCGCACTGCTGTGGTATATGTTCCGCGAAGGCGCATGCATTTCTAATTTGCTAATACCTAAAACAACCCCCAGTATTGTGCGAGCAAGTGTTGGAGCTATGACGACGAGAATGGAGATTGACGCCTTTCTGGACTTCATGCGTGCCACCTTCCTCATCGATAACGACACCGAAACCGAATCGACCGCCGTCGCATCGAAGGAGTCGTCGTCGACACTTTACACGCAATCTGCGGATATCGAGACGATGATGGCACTCGACCTGCCACCAGTGGACCTGGCGGGCAAGTACTTCGCAGACGTCCGGGAGCTGCCGCGGCCAGGGCCACGTCCGCTGGGGCATAATAACCCGAAAATGACTTCATGTCCCGCCCTGCCTTTGACGTCCTTCCCTGGGCTTGTCCGGGCGGGGATGTGATCGATGGCTTGGCGGGATGCGTATATACATGTGCATACACACACATGCACACATGCACACACAAAGCCGAACTATATAATTACTGGTCAATTCGAGCGATCGGGTAAAATGTTATGTTGCACTATCCGATTAGAACATTTGACGGTTGGAGTGACCCCTGACATTTACGAGCTACCCCTATTTGACCTGGAATAGGGGTAGCTCGTAAATTTCAAGGGTAACCCACAGTGATGGTGGTGCAGTTGCCTTGCCCATGAATTTGAGCGCTTACTGCTACAGCGGCGAAAAGCGATGCGCCGAACGACCAGAGTTGTGCGTCCTCGTCCTTGTTGTCAGTAGATGGCAACGTGTATCATGTCCGCAATTAAAAGTTTCTTTTGCCTCCTCATGCCTGAAGAATATAGTGTGAGAATATGGCTTTGCCGCTGACGAAAGCGTTGGATACTTTGACATTGGTGCCTCTTGCCAACTTCACGCACAAATAGTAGCCATTTTCTTTTTCTTTTTCTCCTCTTCAATCTCGATAGGGGAAGTGACGGAGGAAGTCCACAAACCACATCTGCCAAGCGGCCCGGCCAATTGTCTTCGCTATGATCACCACCAGTACCTAGCGACATTAACTATACGGTAGGGGATTGGATAGATCTATCTTGTACATTTCATGACTGTCGGCCATAGGAGCGGCTGATTTATTAGTAAACTACGTAGATTTCATATGAGGCACCCCTTTTTCAACCACTCTGTGTGAGTTGCACATGCTTGCCCGTGTGACCAGACCTGCAGATGATTCGCTATTATCTTGCTTTGCTGCTGACTTGGTTGCTATGTGTTTGTGTGTAAGTAGCTTTTGCGGCGTCCTGGCATATGAGATGTGACTGACCTCAAGCCTTTCGCATTTCGCATGTCTCAATATATTTGTCTCTGTTATTCGACGCTGCGTTATCGCCGACTTCTTGCCGTCACTTTGCCTCGATGGTACGTACCAAATCAAAACCACGTAGACGTGGCGGGTGGCTGCATCGATACGCAATGTTTACCTATCGCGACTGATATTTCCGAAACAAACAAGAAAGCACAATTGACGTAGCCCGCATCGCCTAATTGACGTACCTAGCAACTTCTAGAAGTTGATTCGAAAGTATGGAGATGATGCTTTGAGTACCTACATCTTGACCGCTGTCAGGATCTGCGTCTGCATCTATCATTAGCGATGGCTCAGAGTCAGGGGATGATGATAGCTCGTTCCGGGCCACTGCATGGGTGGCCGGCCCAACTTCCAGAACGCAAAGAATAAGTAGAGTTCCTTCTTCTTTGGCCTATGGAGGGTTCAGTTTCATACCTTTAATACTGCGGCAGTGAAGTAGCAGATCCGGATTCACTCCCCGTATGCGGGGGCGTCGACAGCGGTCTGAGAAAATGTCCGAGATACTAGGTGAGAGCGAACGTTGTGGGTCGATCTTCGCAGAAACTACAGGCCCAGCCTCCCCCCCAGAAATCCCTACTACTTGGTTTGAGTTCTATCGATTGGCGCAGGTAATTGCGTTTTTGTCTCTCGTCTCGAAAGCGTCGTCTCACCTCTGGCCCAACGCGTAATGGCATCCGGGGCAGCTGGCAGGTCCTCAAACCGGGTTACGGGCCATCTCAGGTCACAATCGATGAGACACGGGATTACCTGCATATACTTATACTTGCACACCTAAACAGTGCACCGGTGAGGGAAAAGAAAGAGCCTTCAAGAGAAAGAGAGAGAAAAAAAAGAACATTGGCGGTGTGAGTCGTCGTTCGCTAATTGGGGGTTCAAGACAATACGGTCTCAGGGGGCACAGACGAATGCTACGTTTCTTGCAGAAAAGGTTGACCGAAGGACGCCCGCAGAGGCTCTTCATCACATGTGTGCAGTAGTACTTGATACTAGCCAATCACTTCACCCAAGAGTGGGAGGTCGGTTGTAAAGCTTCTGCAGATGGCTTGTTGCTTGCTATAACGTCCGCGGTGCTCCTGACTGGCCGTATAGGTAAAGTATTCACGTACTCGCTAAATGGACGTGCGAGCCAGCCAGTAATTCAGCCAACCAGCCAGCAAGAAAGCAAGAAAGCAAGCAGGGATGTATGCGATGCACAAGCCTCTTATGTTGTATGGACGTTTGGACTCCTAGAACCTGCCGAGGCTGGCTGAGGCCCTCAGATCACTTCTCTTTCGAGCGTTTGGCTTTTTGAAAGTTTCGAATAGTGAAGAGCATTGCTATAAGTTTTTTATGTGTATCTGTCCGCCATGTCTGGCACAGAGAGTTCTCGAGCAGGGAACCCTGCCCAGGAGCCGCACAGCAACTGCCGGCGTATACACTCTTTCACTTAGTCGATCCAATAGAACGAGACTTGTGTTACCTATCATCATGTTGATAACTCATTATGATATGTCAAAGAGTCTGAGCTGACATAAACGGGAGACACTGCAGGTCTCACAATGTTTGGTGAGTGCTGCTGCGTATTCTGAAGCCTCTAAGAGAAATGGAGAGGTTTTCGGGAGGCGCCGCGTAGACACGTCATTCAGATAACGGAAGCAAGTCTAGCTCATGAAAGCTAGGTAGTCCTCTACCGCCTTCTCCCTGCCTCTCCCTCTCTCCCTCTCTCCCTCTCTACTCTCTACTCTCTCTATGCGCCCTTCTTCTCCCTCGACTGAACAGAACGAAACCGAGCACATCATTGTATATATAATGTTGTGTACGTCATTGATCGACCAGCACAACAATCGTGTAGTTGTATGAAGTACTGTGTAGGTATGCAACTTGGAAGAGCATGCTTTCCTTCTTGCCTATGTAATTACGTAAGTATCCAACAAAGTCAAGGGCATTTGGGTGTGCGCTTTGGGGTTCGGATGATTGGAGACCGCAAGATTGGCAATCTACCAGATGAGGCGTGGTTTGAAAGAATAAATGCATACCTGCAGCTCTTCGGGGTGTCGGACTCCAAGTTACATAAGAGAAGCAAGGCGTATTGGTTGTCTACGTTCACATATGGCCTTGTCGAAGGCAATGGCATCTTTTCTATGGAAAGATAATGTAGATCATATAGTGCTGGCGCCTCCATGGTGACGCCTTCCACCCGTTCCGGTAATGCAAATAGGCTTATTAGCATTCGGTGAGCCGCAAGCCCAACCGGCTAGTTTCATATAAACACAAGACAGATGGGACGAACCGAAGGCAGTGGACTAAATGAACAGACACCACTTCCCATCGATATTGCTCAGATGTATGGGCGGATCGACTTTCCGACAGACCCAGCCCCCACGCCAGGTTCATCTCATCATTGGTCTTTTGGAGAAGCGACGTATCACATCGCTCTAGTCTCGACATGCACCAACGGAACATATCATGGAGTTGCCAGGCTTGTCTTTCGATGATGCTCAAGTAGAAAGAACATCCATGAGCTGGGGGGTTGTGTGCCCTAGGTACGGGATGAACCTAGAAGTAGTGAAGTAAGTAGTACGCCGAATACCACCAGGACCGGTCAACTTCAATGCGATGTGGTCCATTCTTGACAGCGGGATATGAATCTGTCACTACCGTGCCAGCCAAACTTCCAGATGCCTACGATGTGGGCATGTATGTTCCGTGTAGGATGGAGTGCCGAGGTTCAAACGATCCTGGTATACCTCTATATACCAATATGGATGGCTGTCTCGTTCTCTCTTGGCTACATGCCTTGTAATGAGCTCTTGGGTCGGTTCAAAGGGCCAATCTGCAGGGAACTACGGCCCAGTCAATCAGAGCGGAAGCACTTCCGGTCTGCCAGAAGCATAATCCAGGCCTATATGAAGCATTCTGCACCCGAGGCGAGGCATGTAGTCGTTTTGCTCAAGGCACTAATTTGGCTTGAGCGCTTCCTCCCATCTTGGCGTACAGCTAAGTTTAGGTTATTCTTCATCGCAGATCCTGTATTGCTTTTTCCACGGCCAAGTGCCTACGCTAGCGAGACTCTGGCGCCATCAACGATGGGAGGCGTTTTTGCTAGCTTTTGCTCCTCTTCGTCCTCAAATGAAGATACAGCAATGAATGGAGGTGACGCTGTGATGATGCCAAGATGATGCCGGGCAGTCGCTTCTCGCCAAAGTCCTGGGAAGCCATAGCGAATACCGGGCCGGGCACGCAAAGGCCTAACGGACCCCTGTAAGCAGGCGGCGAGACCCGTCGCCTGTATATTTCTGGCTAAAGGGTGATCAAACAAGTCGATAGTATCTTCATTGTGGGTGAAGTACTTGATGGAAACACTTGGCTGACGTTTCAAAAGAGGCTTCTGGTGGTAAGCCGGTGTGGACTGGCGCTGGCGGCGGTCAAGAGTCCAGACTCGGGACAATGCATTGTCTTAAAAACCGACATATGCTGACAGCGCATGATGATAATGACGCTGGATGGAGGGGATACGCAGTGATGTGCTTTCTGCGCAGGAGCTTACCCAGGTCCTGTCACGAGTGGGCGGGTCAGGGTCAGGAGCGACGAACCATTATGCGCAAAGGATCATGCGTAATGTGACGGCGGGCGACTCGCACGATACAATGGAATATTGGCTTCACCCTTCATGGATCGCATTGCGTTGGAGCTTGGCAGGCACCTCTGCTTTCTACTAAAAGTTGGCCGGCGCAAGCAGAAGTCGGATCAGATTTAGGTTAGGTAGAAAGGTGCGAGGAAGTTCTCGTTTTAGGTACACATAGCCTTAGCCCTTGGGTATGAATTGATGTTGGAATTGATTGATCAACGTACCTGCCGTCCATCCTAAGCCCTAAGCCAATCTGCCCCGCACCCGCCGCGGCTGTAACCTACTTCTCTCGATCTGCCTAACCTCCAGCTAAGGAGAGGGTAGGGTAGGTATACCTCTTCAAGTAAGAATACCTTGAATAGGTACTCTCTTATAATAAGAAGCTGGCAACTAACCTATATACTAGCTAGTACTTGGTATAGCAATAATGTAGTATTACCCAAGTATGTAACGATATGTAAGTATATTGCTTCTTTATATAGCTCGACTTCTGGGTAACTCGTACAAGGAGTAGCTGCGGCTGCGACCACAGGTGGTTACAACCAAGACACTTGCATGCATACATCTCATCTCTTGACTTCTTGACTAATACTGTAAGTCGTGGGCGCGCTACGTTTTCTTAGTGACCCCCCAATAAGCCTCAGCTGGACTGAGCTGGGTTGACCTGGGTTGGAAAGAACGGACTAAAACAAGCCTTACCCACCTGGACGGCGTGCGCTCCTGCCGAATAACATGTTGCCAAATTTTGACCTGTCACCCTTTAAAAAAAGGGAAAACCTCCGGCCATGCTGCTGCTGCATGTGAGGAAAAGAATGGTTTTGGCTTTGTTTTTCGCTGTTGCGGTTGCCGGTCTCCACTATGGATCTTGGAGCAGTAGAAAGAAAGTGTCAACAGGGATCAGCTGTTTGCAATTGTATCACGGACGTACTGCGTTCATGTTCATTCATGTGGCATGGCATGACCTGCCAATGCCCATTCCCATTCCCTACATGTATACATGATCCCGTAGTATCTGGTATCAATTGATGCTGTCCCTGTCACTGTCACTGTCAACTGATGAAGCATGCAGACCAAACTTACTTTGGGTCGGCATTGCTGACACCCCCTTCCTCCAGCGGCCCTCCGCGTGCCTCGAGAGTAGACGGTAGGCGGGCCCTACGCCATTAGGTACAATATTGTTGGAGATGGCATGTTGTTGCATAAACCCAGGTACTTGCTCATGTAGGCAACTGGCTATCCGTCCTTGTAGTTGCATCAAACTGGCGATACTAGCCGGGCGGGATGGGCTCTGAAGCTTCGGTCGACTGACAATGCTGAAATAGATGGAGAGTATAGCTCCTGGTTGGGTGTTGGATGACAGGATGACAGGATGACAGGTTTGATCGACAACCGCCAGATGCGATGGACCACGGCCCAAGATCTGATACAGTAATGCACAAAAGAGATCGTGAACTAGCGCTCACTCATCCCATCCCATCCCATCCCATCCCATCCCATCCCATCACATCTCCCTTCTCTTATTGCCGTCATCCCATCCATCCTTGACCTGTTAGGTCGGGATCTTGTCATCTTGATCGCCAAGCAGCCGCAACCACCGCAATCCGACCCCGCCGTCAATTCCAACGAACGACCCCCGCCCTTGTCGCACATCTTTTTTGATCGACGGCAAGGTTCGCTAGCCAATGCAGGCAGGCAAGCACCGAGTCCTAACTGCTAACCTATCCCCCCTCCTCGACATGCGTACGGGCGGCTTGCTTGTTTGACTACGCGCTAACTGAATTCTGCACCATGGTGTTTGTGTCGTATCGTTCATCCTATCTTTTTTCGATTCATCTCAATGCCACGCACGGGATTGCACCACATGCACCACACCTCGGGAGCAACGTCGTCGAAGACGAAGCGATTCTGCGATGAGAGCCCTTGTCCTGGAGCCCGAGCAACAGCCTTCCATGGACCAATCAGCCCATCCCTTGACTACATACACACATGCTTACCTCAGATCAATGAGCTGAGCTGAGCATGCTCAAGTCACTAACGGACCCCATTGGAGCAGTTTCAACCGTGATCGGTCCCACTTGGTGTCGAGATTCCGGGGGAGAAGCCCGATACACACTCTCTACACGTACGTGCATGTACTGTTTTTGCAATCAGCAATGCTCTTGGCAGCGGCCTCTCTCTCGCACACGATGTCATGCTCTCTTAACGACGGCAACGTCAGACTCCGATCGCAATTAACTCGCTCCCCGGCTTTCCGGGAGGCCACGACGCCATTCCACCACAGCGTTGCAGCGAATACTCAAGATTTAATTTCCATCCTACATATGGGCAGAATAGATCCGATCTGCTGGATCCCCCTGAGCTGAGCGGGCGCTCCTTCCTACCGTATGGGTGTAGTACTATTTGGCCAATTTACATGGAGCGAGGCAGTTCCGCTTCGCCCATAGATTGATTCTGCCTTACTTGCATCGAACAATCTATCTCTTCAGCCACCCATTGTACCGTCGGCTCCACGGCCGGTCGGGCTGGTCGCGCATTGCATGAGCTTACCGACGTCTCAAACCTTGTCGTTGCGCGATCAAATCAAGCAACAGCAGCAGCAGCAGCGACGGGCAGCCTTATCAGAAGTGTTTGTGTGTATGTGCGCGCGCGTGACAGGCTCTAGGTGGAGGGGGCGTGGCGTTCTGCGTGCGGTGCGTCTGCTCAACTATACATGTAGGTATACATCAATACAGTACCACACCCAAAACCCACGCAGAGGGTGCCGAACTTTACAAATCTTTGGATGGCCAACGGTGTTGCAGCAATGGAGCCGTCGGGGCCGTTCGACTTTAATCGACTTCAGCCATGGTATGATATCAGTAGCTACATGCACTGTAGCTAATTGCGCCTACAGGCTACCTCGTAGAATTTCAAATTTCTAATTAGCTGGGTCACGCAGGGGCAAAGGAGAAGGGGAAAATCCCGAATGGCAGAAGTATCATTGCAGTTACAATGTAGGAGGAGCACGGATGCGAATTTGGCAGAAGAGAGCTGGGGATCATTATTATTAGCTGGCTTGTTCCGGCCAGGTGATGGTGATAAACATTCTGTCCAGTGAGTAGATTAGATCCACCCCCTTGGCCGTTGTCGTCCTCGCATCTCGCATCTCACATCTGGAGCTGGAAGCTGGAAGGGAGGCAGGAGGGGGGTGTCGAGGAACCCTTATTCCAGGCAATGACTGCAGCTGCATATACATACATAGATCAATGTCCACCTATATCGAATACGCTCGCCTTGTCTGGAAAAAAGGAATGAAGGAAAGCAAATGCCAAAACCTGACCAGGGGGGAGGGGGGTGTTCGTTTAGCGACAGGGATGGCGCTAGACTCGGGGATCTTAGCACTGCACGCACTGCACGCACGCACGCACGCACCCAGCACGCAGCACCTGTATTCTTCATCCCAGCTGCTCCCAGCGCCTTCTTTGACTGACTGACACCCATCTGGCACCGGGATCAACACGCTTGACATGTTACCAACAAGGGTCTGCCAACTCCACAAAGTCTTCTCTCACATCCACCGACCGACCTCGAACCTACCTACATACCTACTATACCAACTACCTACACCTACACCTACACCTACACCTACACCTACATATGCATGAGCATGCGCATACGCATACGCATATACACACACATTTCTGAGTACGTATCGTATGTACATCATGTCCCAAATCTTCCAGCTTGAAATTATAAGGGACCGCGTGCATCTATTTCCGGAGGGGAAAAAGTAAAGCGATCCAGCCAGCGACTAAGTTTGTAAGCGAGGACCGGAGAATTAATTTTCAATTGTTACCTCCATGGCGGGTGCAAATCTCACCCAGTCCTTGAAAATCGGTCTGCTGTAATTGTAATTGCTGGCTCCCCAGCCAAATCCTACCTACTCCGGGGGCCTGCTGGCGTTACCGTTACATACGAACCGTCCCAAGCGAATTGGGCGTGCATCATTTGCAGGATGCTACCTTAAACAAAATCATCTCATCATCTTAGGTGCAAATCTGGGGCGGGCGGCTTGTTGGGGGCGTGTTAGTGTTAGTAGTATTGGAAATCTACAAGACTACATCTCACACACGTTATGTTACTTGGGTACTGGGTTGAGGGAAGCGCTGGCTGTACAGGCATAGGCAAATTAGACAAATACGCATCAATGATATACTCATATTGGTATACAGGGAGTGTGCTGTGAAACGGAAAGGTATTAGATCTACCCGGGCAGCACTATACCTACTCGAGGTTACTCAAAGGACCCGACCCCAGTAACCGACGCTATACATGCATCCAGTAACGAACGATCTGGTACCTGGTGGGCCACTTCAAACGCATTATCAGGTATGTCAATATGTAACTACATGTAGGTACACGTATTAGCATGAGAGAGGCAAGGGACAGCAGGAGGCAGGAGAGATGAGGACGAAAACATGTAGTACTACTAGGTGAAGAGGAAGAGAGTGGCCGAACAAAAAAGTAAAGTTCGTTTGATAGAAAGCTCCCCCCCCCCCCATCCACATTCATCGGGAAGCAGGGCCCGCATTGCATCCCCCGGTCTGACTGGCTATTATGGATTCAATCAGTAATAGAACGAGTGCCTACAGGGGTCACTCGTTTTCTGAATTGCCCCATCCCCATCTCCATCCATAGCTCACTAGGCCATCCTTGGACCTTATCAGAACTATTAATCATTCTTCAAGTCGAATGCATAGAGCGCCAACTGGCGGTTGCCCGAATACATCGACCCAGGCCCCGATGAAAAGGGAAGCCAGCATAAGCATCCAGTCTTCTTTTGTCCATCAATAGTACATACCCCCCAGTCAGAGCTGGCTCGGCTCAGGGAGCTTCCCTCTCTGTGTGTTTCAGACCTACAAGCCGAGGTGAGAAAAGGTTGAGCTTGTACAGACACGAACAATGCAAACCAAGGCTCGAGAGCTAGATCCAGAAGAGAGAGGAGAGGGAGCAAGAGAGCAAGAGAGCAAGAAAGAGCGAGAGCGTCGTTATGCTGGCGAGACATGCGCACCGTGTGGTGCTATTGTAAAGTGATGATCCCACCTGTACCCGGTAGGCCCAGTGAGTGAGAGTGGGAAGGACAATAATAGGCAGATACATCTTCTTCATGTTCCTTTTCCCACATTCCTGCTGTGTGGTTTATAAGTCGAGTCGCCGCGTGGGTCCCCAGCCAAGAAGCAGGTCGAGTGATAAAAAAGAAAATAAGACAGGACGCATCCCTGGGATCTTCGATATCGAATCGAAAAGGAACAAGAAGAACAAAAGAACGCTACTACCACCGTACATGTAGCCGTGGTCGACATTCTTCAACCCTCGGCCTCTGGCGTCATCCTTGTTGCACTATTCAGGGTCCATATCCTTCTCGCCCATCTCCGTTTTCACGCTGCCGGCTGTTCGGCGACGACAACCTGAACGAATCGGACCTTCGAACTCGAGAAAGAAGGACGGAAGAAAGCAAAAAGAAACAAAAAGAAGAAGAAGAGGAGGAAGAAAAAAGAAAGCTCGTCGACAGCTGCTCTCGACCACGCAACCACTTGTTCTTAGTCTCGTGCAACCCTATGACAGAGCAATGGCCCGTCCCTAGCTCGACTGCAACGCATCCCCAAAGCCAGTGGCGTCCAGCCATAACCGTCGCCAGGACACGTACAGTTAGCCCTTGAGCTGTCGAGCTCCCACTCGTCAGGACAAACTTTCAACGAAATATATGCTTCAACCTCTTTACATACATAACCCTGGATGGATGTTAGCAGGACCACCTGATCAACATCGCCGAGCCCTTTCTATCTCTGACTCTGTCTCTCACTCTGTCCCTATCTCATTCTCTCACTCTCTCTTACTCCCCCTCTGTCGCAGCCGGGATACTTCCAGACCCAGTATATTCAAAGCTGGCTCAACGCGCTGACCTCCGCACCTGGACTGGACCACGCCAATACCCGTCTTAGACGATCACACTTTATAACGACATACCTGGGAGCCCAAGACCAGTTTACCGGGCCCAGGTGCTGCATCTTACCAGATTCAGAGAACCATTGGTTCCCGCTTTCCCCTCTGGTCCTTGCCTCAGATATAATAGTTGATTTAGAAGTGGACACTCTCGTGCGTTGCCGTATCACGCATCGATTTGTGCCGCGTCCAGCAGCATCCTTGCCACGCAGGCTTCTCAAATTGGTTGCTGACTCCCGTTGTGGTCGCATCCATCCAGACTCTGGCTCACGGATTCGCAACCGCCTTTACGGACTCGATTGGCCCGTCTCTCCTCGCTTCCACCTCCCCATCTCCTGCTCCTTCTTTAATAACCACGATCCGACTAAATCCGTCAGGCTGTTAGACGGATATCAGGTTATCAAATCAGCCATAAACTGATTTCAAACATCCAGCTGCTGCCACCCAAGGACAAAAACCTGGTCTACCCCCCCTTCCCCTTCCCAGGAGAGGACTTTCGGACCAGCTAGCCGATGCTACCGTCCTGACCGGTACACTCTCCCATCGAAAAGCCCTGAGGAATCAAGGAGACCAGTATCTGTATATGGCCGTCGCCGTCCAACTGCCACCTTGGAACCACTCAGTTTTCTTGGAGCCCAAATCTGGACCACATTGCCCACAGAACTTGTCCAGGCCCATGATAGCAACCATGTCCTACCAATATCCGCCGCCGCCACAGGACGGCGCCGAGATGGACATCCCGCACGCGGGCTACCTGAGTAGCTACGCGACGCCTTCCGCTTCCTCGATGGAGGTAAGAAACAGAACTGCCCACCCACCACCACAGCCTCCAAACCCAACTCAGGATATCCTCATGCCCCTTATCCAGAGGCGGGATTCTGTCTACAAATCATCCAAGTTAAGGAGAGCGTTCTCAACCCCTAACGTAAAAAAACAGGGGGCAAATGATCCAGAAAATGGACACATGGCGTTGTCAAGCAGCGAGAAGCGACGCAACAAGCTGGGTTACCATCGCACATCGGTAGCATGCGGTATGTTATACACCCAAGCTCTGCTTTGAGCTTCTTTTCTTCAGGGAGCATCTTTCAAGCTGCGGCAACCATGCTGACCCCGAATCCCAAGGCCATTGCCGACGTCGAAAAATCAGATGCATCCTACAGCCCGCTGATCCTGGTGGCCGATGCATGAACTGCATTCGACTGAAAAAGGAGTGTAGCTTCTTCCCCGTGGACCAACAACCACCAACACTCCCTGGGCCAAAGCAAGGGGCGCGCTCATCGGTAGGATCGAAAATCACATCGGCGTCCTCCTCCCCGGCCTTGACAACAGGACAACCACCGGACGCGGCGCGGCACCAACTGTACCCGCAACTTAACACGGCACAGTCGCTGCAGCATATGGGCCCTCCTGGCATGCAACACGGGTCGGCGGATACTTACCCTGTGACCCCTGAAGGTAAGTTTAGATTCTGGCGCGAGGCCTTCTCAACCCCCCTTCCCCCGATTAAACACCAAATGCAAAACCCAATTAAAACAATTGCATGCATATGCTAAAATGGTGAAAAGTTGCAGGAAGTGCCACTGGGACAAGAGGCTACGAATTTGGCCATGGCGTAAGCGATTGGATAGCGACGGATGCTAACGGCGGTAACTCGGCCAAGAACATGGATGATCTGAACGCGTCGTGGCGGACATATCCTCAAGCGTCGCCCGTGACCCCGGCTTTCTCCCCGTACACAACGCACGCCCTACCGGGATCGACCACTTGGTCGGCAGTACCCGGCACTGGTGCGATGACAGCAGCAGTCGTCGGGGAAGCAGGTTCGCGCGCCGAAGATGTGCCCTGGAGCTCCTATGCTGCAGGAACGACGAGGTCTATGTCGTACGGCGGCGGCAGTGGCGGCGAGTCCCATGAAGCCGCCTACTCGCCCATAGCCGGAGCGCGCGCTTTTGACAGCAGACGCGTTTCGACGACGGCATCGTACGCACCGTCCATTTCCACGGCAACTTTGGCGGGCGGGGTGGTCGCCGTAGACAGCGCGGTGTCGCTCTCGGCAGGAGCCGGTCCGCCCCCGAACTACGGGACCTACTCGTACGGCAGCGCCTACGGGCGCAGGGCCGATGCGTACGGCTCGGTGTGGTACAATGAGGGTACCGCTGGGGCCCAGGAGGCTTCTGGCGGTGGCGAGACTATGCACCACCACGCTGGAGCCTTGTACTACGGTGGCAGGTAACAGCAGGGCCACACAAGAACGGGCCGTGTGACAAGTTGGAGATAGTGAGAGAGAGAAGAAAAAAAGACGGCAGCAGTGACATCAAGCAGCGACGTGAAGATGATGTCCGACCTGCGGAGGAACTCGACGGACGGCGAAGGACGATCGGGCCTAAACAACCCCAACCCCAACTAGACCTGTGCAGGGAACAGAAAGAAAACCTACTTGCTGTCAGCTAAGGAAAAAGCTCCCCCGGATTCCAACTCAACGGGACCATACGAACCTTGTTTGGAATGCATCATTTTGCTCCTCTCCCTGCATAATCAGTTGTTGACGAGAACTCCCGTGCATCTGTCATTTTTCTTCTCAATCTGGCCATAATAGGTATGCGACAGATGAAGAGATGCAAATTTGGGAGACGAGAGAGAAAAAGGTTCAATAAGTTTCGGGCTACGAGTTACGAGATTGCCAAAATGCAAAATGGGGGTTTGGTACAACTAGGGGGTCGTGGCGCGCCGCAGCCTTTCGCAACCAGAATGATTTGCGACACGAAACGTCTCCGAACCACAACCGCAACCGCAGCCGGAGTGGTAACACGGTCCCCGTTACCGCAACCAGCAACTCTCGCCCGAACTTTCTGTCTTCCTTTCGTTGGCCCAGCCCTCTCCCCCTATGACTTTATGCCAACCAATACTGCTACTACAAAGCCATATCACACACTACTTATTACATACTACACTTACTCATATATAATCGGGAACGGATCTAATATTCAAAACTAGCCACCATCAAATCCTTAATTCAACGACCGAGAGCCCAATTAACATACATATTCAATACGGGACAACGAACACATGCTCACTGGAAACAACAGCCGTGTTGTGTGCGGTGGGTATACCCTCAAGATGAAGAACAGTTACGAAGAAGATGGAAGATAGAGGAAGGAACGAAACAAGAGATAAGAAAAGCATGTTTCGGGGAAGACCTTCAACACATACTAAGTACATACTCATCTCATGGTCTATACAGGAAATGGGGAAGACGAGAGGGGGCGGTTCATGGTCCGAACCGGGTAGGCGCATACATTGGTAGCGAAATGACGCACCCACGGCCAACCTTGCTCTTCTCGGAACTTGAATGGCGATGGGGACTCCCGCTGGAGGAATGATGATTGCATTGGGGGCAGGAGGAAATGGATTAGCGGGCGGGTTGGATGTTTGCATGTCGGCGTGGATGGAAAAAGGTCACGGAAGGAATTTTGCTGCGGTTGGTCTCATTTGCACATGTCATCTTGTCTTTTGCCGCCTCGTCATATTTTGATGTTCTCGTGCTGGGTACTTACTCTCTGGTCTCCTGGCACAGAATGTCATACACAAACAGGCTTTCGGCGCCGAAAACTTAAAGTACTGTTGTTGTAATAATCATATTGATTTGTCTGCTCGCGTCCTGGGGATCCCCGATGTTGCCCGGATTTTGATAAAGCGTCCCCCAATTTGCACATCAACACGGCGGAATATACCACTGCTTATTACACAGAAGCTCTTGTGTATCGTTGCTCTTGTAAAACTTCTCGCACAATACATCGTCAACCCGGTAAGCTGGATTTGTTTCGACTTGAAGCAGTAGAAGACGCACACAGTGATCCCGTCTTCGGACCGCCGACCCTGAGAAACCGAAAGGTCCAATTGGTGACCCTCCGGTACACTTCCGAGGGATTCGGCGACGCAGTTGACACCGGATGAGCCGTTGCCTCCCTCCAACCTCCCCGCCCCCAAAAGCTTAGGTGCTGAGCCGCCACGTGAGTACGATCAAGGTGATGTAGGCGCTTAAACTTAGCGTCGTCAGCAGCAGAACGCTGTTGCCGCTGGTGCGGAACTTCTTGGTAATCTCACTGCTGCCGCCCGAGCCGTCCTTGGGGGTGGTCGTGATGAAGAACTGGCGATTGCCTTGGTGGCGGCGGTAGATGGCGACGAGCAGCACGGCGGCGCCGTAGCACGAGAAGAGTGCGCCGATGGCGTAGAACTCGGAGGTGAAGATCTTGAGGATGATGAGGGCGAAGCTGAACTGCGAGAGCGCCGTGCGCATGTAGGCGCCTTCGAAGGTCCGCTGGGCGGCGCGGATCTCGACTAGTCTGATAGTCGCGACGAAGTAGGAAGGGGCGGTTCAGTCCAAAGAGTCCAGGGCTACTCGGATCGGAGGCGCGATAGACCTGGGAGGAGAAAATACTTACTCATCGTTGGTGAGGATGACCGACCGGGCCCTGTGCATACGGAGATGGAGGTGGCTGGCAAGATTGCATTAGGGACATTCACCCACCACTATATAGCATTGCAGCGGAGGCTCACTCTTCTGGGTGCGGCTGGAGGGGACAATCATTTCAGCTGGTTTTCTTCTACGACGAAATCCTAAAAATGGCTACAACCTGACGGGCAAGTCATTTGGGGGTTGTTTGCTGTTGGGAGAGGGGAGGGGGGTCAAAAACAAGTCGAATCGACTGACCTGAAACATCTTGCCGGAATACTTGTCGTTCGGAGGAGTGGTCGCATAGCATAGGGAATTTCTATAAACAGCTGCTGACTGGCTGATGGTGAGAATCTTATGTTACATAATCACCAGCTAGCTGGAATGTCGGTTCGGGCGAGGGCTGTCATTAACTATTTGCAATTTGCTTGTATCGGAACGGAAGCATTGGACGATAATGAAGTGGGAAAAGATGGTGGATGGATGCCAGCCCTTGCAGCCCCATTACTACATACTTTACATTGTACTAATAAGCTAGGCACGAACTAGGCTATGATTTTAGGTTAAGCGGCATCAGACATCAGATCCATATTGATCGCCAGGAAACAACCTTGTTATACTCAATCATCAAAGAGACTGTGCAATTGGAAGTTACTGACGATAGAGTATGTATACAACTCGTCTCCGCCGTGTCTACATTGTGCCGGGGAAATGACGAATATCGATTGCATTGAACGGAGCTCCGACCCGCTATACTCGACCTGATCGAGCGAAATCACAATGATATGGTTCGATGTGGCTATCCTTTCCTTTCGATCTTTTGAGAGTTGGCGGAATAGAAGCCGCTTACTGTACATTAGCTGCTGCTAGTGTGCCCTTGGCTGTACCTGTCGAGCCTGTCCTGCGTGCTTCTACATACCTAGCTTCCAGCTTCCAAGGATACGATGTGTCCGCAGCAAGTCTTTGGGGCTGTGTCGCGACATACCACCCCCAAAGACAAACATTAGCATACCTGGCTAGGATGTAAGTATGTAGGTATATGTTGTGATGTCAGATTTTGCCCTACCTCATCCTACATACCTACATACACATGCGCTGTCTCAGTACACAACCAATGGATTTTTGCGCATGGATCAAGAAGCGACAGATCATTAATATGAACAGCCCAGGAAGAAGCAGAAGAACGAGAGAGAGAGAGAGAGATGGCATGTCTCGAGGTGCTCTGCGCCGCCGCGATGCGACAACAAGTGCGGGGGAAACGGTTAGGTAGTGGTAGCCTTACCGTTGCCTTACTACTAATCGATGTACTTGCCCCACCTTCCACTAATACATACTGCATGTGGGCTGGTAAGCTGCCAGGGGGGAGTGATATGGATGCTGGTCTGAACGGCAGCTATCTTCGGTGAGGTAAGTACTGCCACAGGATCATATTCATGTCGCAGCCTATATGCAACACACGTCGGGGGGGGGGGAATGCCTAGCTGTCAAAACATCGATTGGAAAATGGAAGTGTGGGTGGGTGGGTGTTAATGGATGTGTGATGTCTGTTCGGCGGAGCAGAACGCCTTGTAGTGAACGACCCCCGTTTTTCCCGTCGAGAAAACTGCCTTGGGATAAGTCAAACCACCCATGCGAGCCATGGCCGAATGACAATCGGCAGAAGCCAATAAGCGCAGAACTGTCTTGGACTTGATTGGGGGGGACTCTTGGGCTCTTGAGCCGCAGCAGTTGGTGCCAGTGAACATTGGAAGCCGAGAAGAGTGTCAATGTGTACTTGTGCACTTGTGCACTTCTGGATGTATGTTAGGAGGTATGTAGTTGTAGTTCGCCTACCGATCTGCCTACCAGGGTCACCTTGTCCACCAGCCTTGCTCACCCGCTCACCCTGCCACTCTACGCCCTCTCCCTCCCGTCCTCCGTCCACCGTCTTCACTTCTTCAGAGAGACACACATCTTTCCAAGATCACTACCGAATCCTCCTTTTCCCGCCGTCATAGTTCGTCGCAACTTCCCTGCATGAAGAGAAGATCTGATTTGCGCATCGCGTTAGGCAGTATTTCCACCTTGTGAAGCACCCCTGGTCCGTCGAGGTCGAGGTCGAGGTACATACATACTTCATACTCCCGGCATACTTGCGGCTCCACCACCGCTGGTTAAGCGCCCGCCAGTGTCGTGCAGCCCCCCAACTCCAACACACACACACTCTCTCTCTCTGCTGTCCAGCAGGACGGGAAGCACACAATACTCGGGCTCTGTCCCCTCCCTTTTTCCTTCCCGGGCGAACAAGACTTTTTCACCTTCTCAATTACTCAATCCGTCTGATCAAGAGAAGAGGGATCAATTGACTTCCTTCTATACTAGCGACCGAGGCCTCTTACACGACTCATCTCTAGATACTAATTACTTTGACTTGCTGTACTTCATACCCTTCAGCTAAGCGAGCTTCGTCCAAAAGCTCCGCGCGCTCCTCCACATTGATCGCCGTTGGATTTGGCGCGCCGGAACATGAGCTTTCTCTTACCTTCCAACACCGGGAACTGAAGTCCTACCTAGCCTTTGCGACTCAACATATACAAAACTCGGGTCACCCCCCTTAGCACTTTTCCTGCCATGTCTTCAATGTATTCAGTTTCGCCGGCCTCTTTACACGACCTTCGTGGCAGCCCAAGAGACCGGATGAATGTGCCCCACCATAGCCCGCCCCAGAACACCGTCTATCAACAGTCCCTCTATCCTGTAGACTCGCAACAGCAGCTGTTGTCGCCGCACTCATCTCACTTACAGAGCAACTCGGCTTCTCCCACCGGGGCCTCCAATACCCCGGCCGAGTCTATCTCAACGTCAACAACATATCAGCCAAGCGACTATAGTGAGACCGACGACCCCTTCTTCGGTGCTGACTTCAATGATTTTGGGGGCTCAGCACCTGCTTTCCTTGACGACCAACTAGTTCATCTCAACACCACCACGAGTCCAGGGCCCTCAACTTATTACCCTTCCCTATCGCTGGGGGCCCAAGTTGCAGACTTTGGCACCAAGCCTGCTGGACACCAAAGCCAACCGAATATACCCACAAGCTGGCCGGAAGATCAGTATAGTCAACCGACCTTCAGCCAGATCAACCCGGAAGAGCCCCCGCCACGAGACTCCACCTCATTTGACCACAGTTCATCGGCGCCCCAGCTCACCCCGGACACTAACAGCGGCTGGTCCAGCGGCGACGATAGCCTTGCCCCAGGACACGCCCACATGGCTGCGCAAAGTCCCCGAGTCACCGTGTCCATGTGGGGCAAGGATGGCCAACAACCTGTGCAGGCTGTCGAACGCTCTTTTGAGCAGGAGGCACATGTTCCTAGCACAGCCCATCAAATTGCGAGCATGGATGACAACTTGTCCATTGCTACGCTTCACGGGTCATCGTCTAATCTGTCTCATGAAGCGCAAGGAAACTGTATACCGAACTCTTTGATGAGGTGGCATGGGCTTGCACCTGAACACCGTTCTCAAGCCGAGACGCCAAGCGTCAATCAACTGGCCGCAACGCGTGATATTGATGAACGCAACTCGCTAGTCGCCGCTTGGGTATCCGATGCCACTGAAAAGACTACCGGTATCCCGACTGGAGGTCCAGAGACCTCACCTGCACCTGCTCACAGCGAGGTGGCAGATGATGACAGTATCTCATCTACAGATTTTCCTCTGGACAGCACCGAAAACAAGTTCCTGCCTGGCCAGACGTACTACCATGCTACAGGCGGTCAACTTACTCAAGCTGACCTTGAACTTATGCGACAAGGACGTCACTGGTCTGACGCACCGATAGTGCATCCCATATCACAGAATGGCTCTGCTAGGGTGCAACCTGAAAGCTCGCAAGCCGCTATTCGAAAATTCGAGGAGATGTGCCATGACAATGGCTCCGTCGTGTCTCGTGCAGCTACTTGGGGAACTAGAAGAAGAAGCCTGCCAAGCTTGAACGATGTCGAAGGAGTCGTGAGCGGCAGTTTTCTGAAGAAGCTTTCCATCAGCAGAGGTGATTCGACTTCTCGCCGACCAAGTATTCTGAGAAGACTCGTCAGCAAGTCCAGTGCGAGTAATATTCTCAAGCGCAGGAATAGTGGCAACACAGACGATGCTGCGTCCGACGAAGCCAACCCAGGCGACAGGCGAGAGTCCAAGGGTAGTCTAGCACCACCCTCGCGCACTTCCAGCTGGAACAAGCAGAGATCCGTACCAAGTATAAATACTGCTCTGGTGGGGATGGCCCAAAGCGCTGCTTCTATCGGCGCTGCTCATGCCCGGAGCGGCTCAATCAACGCGACAACGCCCATCACTTCGCCCAAGAGCCCCTTCGGGTTCCCAGCGACTGTGCGAAACACGATTCGAAGGCCGCGGAGCAAAACAGAAATGCCTCAACGTGGAAACCTTGATTCGACGCCGAATATTGTAGACCTGTTAAAGAAGCAAGGCGGCCCCCCGGTGGCTCGGTTGGCGGGGTCGCAACCACCATTAGATGTCGATGATGATGACGAGGACGAAGACGATGCTTTGGACGATTCAGACATCAAAGTTGAGCCAGGCGAGGCAGAGGAAATTGTACCTACTTTTGAAGGATTTCAGCAACATATCCTCCGCCTCAACCCCGGGCTAGACAAGACGAACGGCTACTTGGTAGAGCGAATTGCCCATCAGATGATTGTTCGATACAAGAACCTGCAGAACCTCAAGATCAAACACCTTAAGGCGGCAAATACCAGATCATGCATGTGTGGCAGCCTCTGCCTAGCTCAGGGCGGCTCTGCAGCTCCTCTTGACAGCAGAGGTGACGCTCGAGGGCTCGATCCTCTGTCGGCTCGTTCAGACTCTCCTGACGATGAGGGGGGCCCTTTGGAAAACGGCATCAGTTTCGAAAGCTTCCCTTCTGGAATACCGATACCACCGACGCCCTCACTTCCGGCGGAATTAGAATGTCAGCTGTGCTATACACACAGAAAATTCCAAAAACCATCAGATTGGACCAAGCATGTTCATGAGGATGTCCAGCCTTTCACCTGCACTTGGGCCCCTTGCCGAGACCCTAAGATGTTCAAGAGGAAGGCCGACTGGGTTCGCCATGAGAACGAAGGGCATCGTCACCTAGAATGGTGGGCTTGCGATGTCGAAGACTGCCATCATGTCTGTTACCGACGGGACAATTTCTTGCAACACCTTGTGCGTGAGCACAAATTCACCGAGCCAAAGGTTAAGACTAAAGCCGCAATCAAGAGGTCTGGCGCCAGTGATCCAACCTGGCAAAAGGTGGAAAGATGCCACCAGGAGACTCGTTGTCGGCCTCAGGATGAGCCATGCCGGTTTTGCAGCAAGACCTTCCCAACTTGGAAGAAACTCACAGTGCACCTTGCCAAGCACATGGAACACATTAGCTTGCCTGTTCTTAAACTTGTCGAGAACGTGGATCTGAAAGAGGACACTGTCATCAGTCCAATCCAGGAACTTCCACCTCGAAATTTCAACCTACTGCCTGTTTCTAGGCAGGGCTCTCAGCAATTCAGCCCTCCACGCCCACATGCTGTATCCAATCCTGCCCCTGTCGAATTCCAGCACATGGATGATATGTATACGTACTCGGACATGGGCCGCGCACCGCTGGACGCGTCATATTACAACCAGCCAACTGCCCCGGCGCACTATACCACGCCGATGGCACATAACCATGGTCTGGCTATGCCGCCAACCAATGGAGGATTCGGCCAACAACAGCAATACCAACCTTTGTCTGTTTCAACCGGGCCGTCTTATGGCCAGCCTGCGGCCGCTTTCATGGTCGGTCAGAACCAACTGGAGGCCTTCCCAGCTTTCAATCCCCTAGGAATGCAAGATCCAATGGGAAACCAAGTGTCGTACGACACGGGAACCGATCCGACGATGCAAGACCATTATAGCAACACCGGGTCGGTGTCGCCATTTACACATTCACCACAACCGGGCCACAACTCCTTCTATGGTTCTTGAGCGGTTATTCGACCTGCTTGTTTCTCTTTTTTCTTTTTTTTTTTTGCTTTGCGATATATACCCTAGACTTGGCGCTAGGTGAAAAGGGGTTTCAAACGGTGTGGATACGTCACCGGTCATAGGGTTTGGCGTTACGGATTGAAGCGGCACTATTTCCATGAAATTCATCCGTGACTTACACAGAATCTCTTATAAGTGATTCGAGACTCTGGGAAGTGTATATACTGCGTCTAACCTTGGGAACTGGGTGCGGGGGTCGATACTGGATGCTAGGAATTTCCTATGATTTACGTCGGATTTGATGGGAACGGACATATCTTATCTTTCAAGTCACATATATGGCAGTAAGGGGCAGTTCTGAAGAGCGGGTAGCGAGCAGTTTTTATCTTTCTACATTGTTTTGTTTCCCAATAGACCTCAGACGCTTTTCAATGCGGCTAAGCTCGGTTGCAGAATGTTTCCTCGGGCTGCCAATACGCGCATCAACCTGGTTTCCGGTCTTGGATACACACGATGCCGACTTGGCAAAAAGCCGTCCAGCCACCACCTCCACCATTTGCATGGCTTGTCCGTCTTTGATTGTCTAATAATACATAGGATCCCGAGTCAATCAAACTGTGATGATATTCCAAGCCTTGGCCGATTGGTATGTGGCACTAAACTATGACGATAGTTAGGACCTACATACATATGGAGATACTTACTCTTTTGTGCTAAGTGCTTGTTGGGTGACGGATGACGAAGGCTCATACCTCTGTGTCTACTAAGTCTGGTACTGGCAGATGATGCCCGAGTCAGTCAACACATCACTCGCACCGCGGATGTCTCGTGCAGATAAGATGTTCTTCTCCGGTCTTGCTAGAGCTCGATATAGCACAAGCCCACGTGCCATCTCATCTCTAAATTATGGATGCGACATTAGGTATGTCGGAGCGGCGGGTCGTATAATCCGTCATCTGTTATTTATTTGAGTACGGAGCACTGAACACGCCATTCTTAGCCACCACAGACATACTTGTATGTACATACCGTAATCTCACGTTCCTTCCGGATAAGTAATCTTGGAATCAATCCTACGGAGTATGGAGCACTGAGGTGCTAAAAATAAGCAGGCTCGCAGCCATCGTACTTCAGTGGTAGTAGTATACGTCCAGACTTCGCAGCAAGTCCGAGCGAGCGGGAGCTTACGCATTTGATGAGGTGATGGTGGTCTTTGCTAGGCGTACGACATAAGCCTTGGTTGGTTTTATTAGAGACGGAACAATCTGTAACCTCAACCCTCAACTTTCCAGCAAGATCCGGCCGATCTCATCATCTCCTGGCATCTCGGGATTGGTGGATTGATGGAATTATTACAATGGGCCGGCAACCAACTGTTTGTTTGTTGTATTGTTCAAGTACATACACAGATGACAGGCAAGCAGCAAGTGCTGAGTGCCGCTCTTTATCCCTGGATGTTGGACATGGAAACCTTCTCGAATGCCGGGCGAAGGGTTTGAGACGCTGACACGTAGGGAAAGCCTGGCAAACAAGTTTTTCGGTGCTCTCTAGCCATTTGAGGATGCCTGCGATGCTTGCGATGATGGCATTTGCATTAACTCGGGTCATGCTCAGCCCCCCTTGCCTGCCTGTCGGCCATCGACCTTTTTTTTTTGTTTTGACGCGCAAGATTAGTGGAAAGGAACCCCACATGTAATGTCGTCTGTCTGTTTTCCCCGTAGGTATTGTACGGGAGACGGGAGACGGTCATTTGTAGTTTGGTTACAACGCGTACAATGCCCACCCACTTTGTCACCAAACGTTACAGTGCCTGAGCCAAGTTTGCAGAAAACCGGCTGGCTTCAATTGGATTTGGTGGCTGTGGGAGGCTCACGAACTATTAGCATTTGGTTGCTGCCGATCCGTTGCGACCTTGCTACCTATCATTATCTCCAGCGAGATCGATCAACCCGTCGCTTATCCTTTTTTGTCCAGGTTGGGCCTCGAAAGCCTCGACAGCATTGGGTCCGACAAAGTTCTCTTGTACTCCGTAAGCAAAGCATCTAAGGTTAGGCATTGAATGCAGGCAGGGCCCCCCTACTTGTTACTTGTAAGTTGTTACTGCCCCTCGGCTCCCTCATTCCTCATCTGCCTTTAGCGCTCGCAGCTCGTCGTTTCAAAAGGAGCCTAAACCAGTCGCCAGTGTCTAGACGGGTCCCCTAGCCCGCCACGCCCGCTCCATGTGAGCCATGCTCGCTCCAAGCCCGCTCCTTTCTCATCCTCCCCCCTAGCCCTCCCCTGGCTCTCCCCTGGCTCTCCCTGGCCCTCCCAACCAACCAGAGCGCTAGTCGCCCTAATTTTGGTAGCGGCTACCCTGCCCGACCCTGCCCGCTGGGGTTTCGTGGGCCTAGCTTGGCTTCTGTCCCAAACAGTTATCCGACAAGGGGCTGGCCGCCTCCGAGCCGGGGGTCCAAGGACGGGGTCTCACGAACGAGAAGAACGAACCACACCGTTCCCCGTTAGTCGTCATGAATTGAGCATGCGCGTTCGATCCCCCCCTGACGCTATCAAATCGAGCATTTGGGGCATTTCTGGGCATTTGGGATTTGCTCTCAACCACCGACTGGCTGGTCTTGGGTCTGCGACATCTTGGACCACCGCCTGGCCCATGAGCAACTGTCTCTCTGTATCTCACTTTTGATTCTTCACCAACCGTTTTCCCTTCGCTGACCCGACCCTTTCGCTTGGCCACTTGGCTGTCTATCCCACAACCACACCCTTTTTCTCTCTTTTCCCACATACCACAAACAAAGTCAGGTTCCCTCTCCACACCATTCACTCATTCAACCCTTTTCCTTCGATGGACCGAGACCGACTTTGATCCGATCGAGAATACTCCTCGTTTCACCTATGCGCCGTGGCCCGTCTCGTCGTCTTCGCTCCAAACATCGTCGACCACCACTACAGCTACCGGTGTCAACTCGACAACCTCTGCCACCATTGTAGACAACAACTACAGGCACCCGTTTCCTTCTTTCAAAGGCTCTTTTTTTGCCTCTTCTTTCCAGGTTGATCCTCGGCCTTTTTCGCCATTCTTTCTCTTGACTAGCACCCTGTTCTTCTTTTGTCTTTGTTGCTAGTATTGTCGTGTTAGTTCTTTTTGTGTGTATGTGCTCTGCGAGTCTTCCTATTCTCTCCGCTTCATTACAAGGCCCCATCACGCTTTGAGCCCGACGAACAAAACCACGAACTCTTGTCTAGGACTACGTCTGACACCGAAAAGAGAAAACACGAAAACTGTCGAGCTTCGGATTGGGTTATTTGGGTTATTACTTTTTTGAATCGATCTAAAACGACATCTTTGTAGACCACAGTTGTCGGCTTTCTATTCTCATTTCCCCACCTAAACGGACATCACTCACTCACATATATCGAATTTCCTTGGTACGTTAAGCGACGTAGTGCGCCAAAAAGAAGAGAGAAAAATAGAAGAGATTTACCATGGCCCGGTCAGGCTCAAGGTGGAATCTAAGGCGGGCGGCGGCGATATGGGCGGCGACGCTGGCGGTGGGCGTGGTGGGCGACCAGATCTTGACGGCGAACGACTTCAGCAACTGTAAAACGACGAGCGATATCGTCGTCACCAAATCGAACATGCAGTACAACAACGACGCCAAAAAGGTCACTTTCGACGTGCTAGGGACTAGCAACAAGCGCCAAAACGTCACCGCTCTCTTGAAAGTGGTGGCATACGGCCAGGAGGTGTACGCCAACAGCTTCAACCCGTGCGAAGCGAAGACTTATGTCGAGCAGCTGTGCCCCGTACCGTCGGGCACCTTTGGCGCCAAGGGGAGCCAGGATATTCCCGCCGCATACACCGATATGATCCCCAGCATCGCCTTCCAGATTCCCGATATTGCCGCCATGGCGACACTGCAGCTGAAGGCTTTGGACGGCGGACAAGATGTTGGCTGCATTCAGTCTCAGGTCACTAACGGCAAGACAGCCAACCTCCCTGCCGTATCATACATTGCGGCTGGTGTTGCTGGCGCTGCCCTGATTTTGTCTGGCGTCTCCGCAGCCGGTTCGGCGCTCTCAGGTGCTGGAGCGGCGGGTTCCGGTGCCGGCGGAGCAGCGCCCAGTCCCAGTTTCACCGAAGTCTTCGGCGTCTTTCAAGGTTTCGCTATGAACGGCATGATGTCGGTCAACGTCCCGCAGGTGTACCGCAGTTTCTCCAAGAACTTCGCCTTCTCCACGGGTCTCATCCCCTGGACTCAGATGCAGATGACGATCGACAACTTCCGAAACTCGACTGGAGGTAACCTGACGGAAGACAGCGTTCAATTCCTGAAGAATGCGACCCTTGTGTTCCCCGACGGATCCTCGAACAGCGCAAACAGTTCCCTCATCAAGCGAGGCATGGAGGAGTTCGCACTTGCTCTTCGCCAGATCGAGACTGTGTCGAACCCTACTACAACAACGAATGAAACCGCTAGCACAACGGAATCGACGATCCGTTCGGCTGTATCGGGCATCTCAGGCTATGTCCAGATGCTCAGTGTGCCAAAGTCCAACACGTTCATGACGGTCCTTCTTATCGTGGCTATTGTTATTGGAGTCATCGTGATTGGCATTCTCCTGGTCAAGGTCGTCTTGGAGTTCTGGGCTCTGTTTGGCAGCTTCCCCCAGTCTCTGACGGGATTCCGCAAACATTACTGGGGCTCTATTGCCCGAGCTGTGACCTCGTTGATCATGCTGCTCTACGGTATCTGGGTTCTGTACTGCGTCTTTCAATTCACGCACGGCGACTCCTGGGCTGCCAAGGTTCTGGCAGGTGTGACGCTGGCTCTCTTCACGGCCATTCTGGGCTTCTTCTCCTACAAGATCTGGAGTACAGCCAAGAAACTGAAGAACGCCGAGGGCGACTCCACCGGACTTTACGAGGACAAGGATATCTGGGTCAAGTATAGTCTGTTCTACGAATCCTACAGAAAGGATTATTGGTGGATCTTCGTCCCGACAATCGTCTACATGTTCGCCAAGGGCTGTTGCCTTGCCGCCACGGACGGGCACGGCATGACTCAGACCATTGTGCAACTTATTATTGAAGGCCTCATGTTCATCATGCTGCTTTGGAGTCGACCGTTCGAGCGCAAGTCTAGCAACTGGGTCAACATCTCTATTCAGACTGTTCGAGTTCTCTCTGTCGTCTGTATTTTGGTGTTTGTTGAGGAGTTTGGCATTCAACAAACCACACAGACGGTTACGGGTGTTGTGCTTATCGCAATTCAGTCTGCTCTCACCGGTATCCTTGCAATTCTTATCGCCTGGAATGCCATTGTTGCCTGCTGCAAGGAGAACCCTCATCGCAAGCGTAGAAAGGAGATGGGTAAGTCATCATACAGTCTACTGGCAAGTCTTTGGACACGCTTACTAACCACTATCTACAGAGAAAATGCAACGCGAAACAGATGCGCTCACTCCCCTCGATGCACGCAACTCGCTGCTCATTGACCGTAAGCACACGAACGGCAGCACGACCTTTTCCATGTCGGATCATGTTCAGGAGGTGAAACAGCCACTGGCGCGCAACGTTTCTCCTGATCGTTATGTCGGGGCCGAGCCTGCGAACCCTTACAGCAATGCGGCCGGCCTCAACTCGTTCCGTCCTCTGATGCCCAGCACCCCGTTCAATGGCCGCGACGACGAGCGGCTGATTGGCGGCGCTGCTCCCATGGGTCGCGAACCGACCCTCCCCAGCATGGGAGGCGGTGGCGGTGGCGGCTACGGTGGAAATGGGGGGTATGGCAACAACGGCTACGCCCCCTATCGATACTGAAGAGGAGATTGCTATGCCTAGCAAGATGTCGAAGCAATCCTTGGCAAATTACGAAGTTAACGACATGATGGATGGGTATCATATATAAGTCTACACATTCGTTTAAAGCATATGCATACGCTGTATTAGTACGGAACCATAGGGAGAAGAGGGAGAGGAATGGCGAAGAAGAAGTAAACGGAGTGGAAAAGGGTGGAAGACTGTGGGTACATTCCGCCCGAAAGGACTTGAAGGCGTTTTAGCCATCTTGTCCGTCCTAGTAAATAACCAGTATTACAGTACATTAGTACACATAACCCGAACAATCATTATTATCCTGAACAACTTCACAACGACCACGGATGGTGTGCTTCCTTCCCATTCTCCAACCTGATACCATACACGTAGGTATTCCGATTCCAACAAGAGACAGGGGAAGGCAGGGAGGGGCGGGTTCCGGACACTACCATCATTGATGTAGCCTAACCTTAAGTGCTAGCTCAGCCACATCTCAATCAAGATCGAACTGTGGCTTGAGCTCCAAACTCAACCATGTCATTGCCCCCATGTACACGGGCAGACAAGTTACCCAGTGACTTGATACCTTAACACCCCAAACCACAACATATCTCCCGCCATTGAGATGAGGGCATCTTTGGTGCGGAACCTCCCTGGTCTGCAGGCCAGGTGCCTTAGAAGACCCGCCATTCATATCGCCCGGCGATCGCTTCATCAACTGAGTATCGCGGTCACGGGCAAGCTGTCCAAGGTGAGAGCGACTTCACCCACTACGAGGAAGTAAGCTTAAACCAAACAGGGTTCTGTAATTGACAGCCTCAAACGCCAATTAGAGCTCTCGGGTCACAATACGGCCGTGTCTAAAGGTGATGCTGCTCATGATGGCGACCACGCACCACAACAGAGTACCGCCGTCATTCTGGCGTCGCCCGAGTTTGCGTCGTGGTCCGAGGATCAGGGGTTCATGTCTCAGTTGCTAGCCACTCTCCACCACCACCACCACCACCAGCGGGAACAAGGAGGAGACGCGTCGGCAACTACGGGAGGCAATTGTCACATGGACGTGCTGTTCGGCGTGACGGATGGCATCGTGGATCCGTCTCGTTCATACGGAAAGCCTCACCCGGGCCTGTCGATCCTTTACGGAGGTACTGCGTCACTGCTGCCCTCGCTGTGGGAGCGGCAGGGCAAGGTTGGTGCTGCTAGCCATACTACTGTCGATCCGGACAGGGCTTCCTCGGTCGTGTTCACCAATGTCAAAGACAAAGACGGACTTCATGTCGAAGGCCCACTGGACCTCTCCCCCGAAGTCACCCTTCCGTTGGCAAACACCATCTTCCAGAACGGTCGTCGCTCTACGCTTTTCGCTAGCCGGTGGTCATTGCCGAACTCTGCCGCAGATCACAACAGCAACAAAATGGAGCTGACTCGGTTGGAGGAGAAATGGCAGCAGGAGATCGTTTGCCTGCGGGGATCGAGAAGCCTCCCGCCGTGCGTCCCCCTGATGCCCCTTGCGCCGCCGAGGAAGATTGTGGCGGGCCTGGGCAACATTGTCCGCCAAGTTGAGATCGACGGGGTCGCGTCGCCGGCGTCGAAAGAACTCGAGATTGTGATACCGCAGATCTTCGAGAAGAGGGCGGTTCAGGCCCAAGACCAAGACCAGGCGCCTACGCCCATAGGGGTGTGGGCATGGGTGATTCCGGAGTCCTGGGTCAAGCAATATGACCTGGCCAACGATGCTAGAGCCTACTATGGCAACCAAGGTGAGAAGGAGTGGCAGCTAGTTGTCGACAATCTCGAAAGGTATCAAGAGCTGTTAGATCTTGATAGCCGGTTGCATAAGATTTGTAAGTCTAAGGCCCCCCCCCCCCCCCCCTCGTCATGTGCTGCTGCCTTCCTGCTCTCTCCATGTATTAAGTTTCTATAATTGGTGGATTCTGACTAATAACGATTGTCTGGATGATCAGTGAGCGGCGGTGGTGGCTGGGGTGCCAAGCAAGGTCTCCTGTCGCTGGACCCGGAAACGACGTATGCGGCGCCGGAGCAAGACGACATCGACTCGTTCATCAGGGCGTTTGAGGAGCGCAACAATTCGGGCAACAAGGAGACTTCGTCGTCTTCGGAGGGGATCGTGACGCCCGGGTCGTACATACTGTTCTGTGCCGAGCCCCAGCACATGGGCGACGCTTTGTCTGCATCCACGGATGGTCCAAGCGACTCCAGATTTGCGCTGGCGGTTGCCCCCAAGGGCGAGGAGCTCCTGGTAGTGCAAGACTCGGAGCAGGGGAAGGGAGGCCAGAAGACAGAAGTACGGCTGGGACAGTTCGGTGCGGCGTCGAGCACGGGACTCTACCTGAGCGAACCCTGGCTGAACTTTGCTACCAAGATCGACGCGCCTTATAGCGTAGTCTCGTGGCGCTGAAGGGTATTTGATGTGAGTAACATTTTATGTATTTTATTACCTGTACCTGTACCTGTACCTGTACTTGTAGACGGTTCACGATAGACTATATTATACTGCATAGGTATATGGACTACATAACTTGTAGGTATGAGTAAGTTATGTAGGTACTTAGTCGAGAATTAACCTTAAGAAGAGAGATAGTGAAACGGCCTATCAGACCAAGAGAAATGCCCCACTCTCGTGAGTCGCGAACTCTCTCACCTCTCTCACCTTCTCTGCTTTTCTGCTTTTCTCCTTCTCTGCTTCTCTGCTTCTCTGCTTCTCTGCTTCTCTCACCCCCCCAGGCAGGACCCATAAGAAACGGACCCCAATTAAAACAGTACATAGTACATGCATCGAAACCTTGAGCACTGAGTGCATGCAACATTAGGTACTTACTTACATTGAACGCCCTACCTGGAGCTTACTTGTTGCTCTTCTATCTTTATGTCCCTTCCTTTCTTCCATCCGACGACGCCTAACTCCAAATCCATTCTCACCAACCTTTGCTCCCAAGGCCAAAGGAGAAAAAAAGAAGAAAGAAATAATGGATCGCAGTCTCGACGAAATCGTTGCTGATTCTCAGGTTGGTTTTCTCCTATCCCTTATGTCATCAGGAGCTCAACCGCGCGAGAAGCCCCCTTGAATTGAAGCTAACTTCCTCCCCTTCTCCAACAGCACAAGAAGCGCGGCCCTCGACCTCGTCGCGGCGGCAACGGCGGAGGCAGAGACCGCGACAATGGTCGCCTGCGCGAGCGAGACTCTTATCCTCGCGATGGCGTTAGAAAGGTAAGCTACGATCCCTGAATGCACTCGCTCACTGCATCTTCATGCAATCCACCGACGAAATGAGCCATTGGTCGCTAACCGACGCTCTTCTTCAACCACAGGTGGATTAAACTCCTATCTCTCCTCCCCGTTTGAAAACTTCCCTCGAAAAGAATGTCCCTGCAAAAGCGCGGCTGGCTCGGGCCATGTCAACAAACCTGTTCGGAAATGCTGCCGGCTCTGCGATGGAACAAGACGTGGACCTCGAGGGAGGGAAACGAGAGAGTAACAACACCCCGTTGAATGCCCGGCTAACCAGCGCTCTCGTTCTACGAGACAGTCAACTAGAGACGATTCGCGTCAGATGGACTCGTAAGATAAAACCGACCCGACCCTACACTCGAATCTCGAGCTTGGCAAGAAAAGCAGGCGAAAGGAACAAAAACAAAACTGACAGGACTGTTGCCGCTTTAGGGAATGGGTCCACGATAAGTTCGAGGACGCCGGCTGTACGTAATCATGCACGATTCTGATGTCGCCCGACGACAGACAACAAGCTCATGGCTGACTTCTATCTCGGACAGCCTACGGTGGACGCCCTCGCGGCTCTCGCAACCGCTCCCCCGGACCTTCATCCTCGTTCGTCTCCATTCACTAGCCTGTCATCCTGCGATGCCATTCGCTCGCTAACCAACCGCCGGCTCCAACAGTGACACGCGCGGCACCAAGGTCAAAGTCGACAATCTGCACTACGAATTGACCCAAGAAGATCTCGAGGTAAGCCACGAAATTGACTTTTATCCCCGCGAGGCTAAACCGTAGCTAATGCGCATGGGCTTGCAGGGCCTCTTTGGCAAAATCGGAGATGTCATCAAAGTCGAGCTTCTTTACGACCGCGCTGGACGCTCGGAAGGAACTGCCTACGTGACGTACAACCGCAGTGACGACGCGAGGGATGCCCTTCGCGAATTCGATGGCGCCAACGCCAAAGGCCAGCCGATTCGCCTGTCCATCATGACCCAAGCATCCAGACGCAACCCGTTCGAATCGGCCCACATGCCTGGCCGATCCTTGGCCGACAGGATAACGGTTCCTTCGGGACGTTCTCGCTCATTGTCGCCCAATCGCTACTCCAACAGGGATAGAGACGTGGACCGATACGTGCCCGGTGGACGCTCTGGCGGCCGGTCGCGCAGCCCCATGCGCCGCAACCGACGAGGAGGTGATGGTGGCCGTGGCGGCGGCGGTGGTGGTGGTGGTGGTGACAGGGGAAGACGACCTGGCGCACGTCGCGAAGCCAGGGAGAAGGAAGACCGCGCTGGTGGTGGTGGCGGCGATGATCGCAAAGCTCGCCAAGGCCGACCTAAGAAGACGGCCGAGGAGTTGGACGCCGAGATGGCCGATTACTTTGGCCCCGGCGAGCACGCCACGAGCGCCCCGGCCGATATTGCACCTGCCCACGATGCGCCGGCTCTGGACGATATCGACATGATCGAGTAAAGACGGACATTGCGGTACATCATTGTGGTTGATTATATAAGGGTTGGTTGGTTGGTTGTACGAGCATCACGCGTCATAAAGAAGTAGGGATCTTGCTTTTGCGCTATTACTTCGGGTCTAGCGTCCAGATTGAATGCTTATAAAATAAGGCAGTGTCAGTCCCTCTCACTTTGCACTTAATGTAATCTTGTCCGATGCCGAAGTAGTGCATATTGTCCGATGCAACTTCGTCTGAGCACACTGGGTGACAGCATGAGTCGCTCTCCCAAGTTTCGTGATATTCTGTCCTTCCGGCTATCGAGTCTGTACTGGCGGTGTAATGGGAAGCTTCTTGAGAATTATGCAACCGTATAAGCATGTCATTAAGAATATGGCATCGGAAGCCTAGGGATTAAAACCTCGCAACATAACTGTATGGCGTTATACTAATAACTATAAGTGGTATCTAAATACACAGGCTAATCAAGTATGTGTGTGTGTGTGTGTGTGTGGTGGCAGAAGGAAGTAGTTGTCGTCCAAAGCAGTAAGTAGTAATAGTAGTAGGATGGATAGTGTGGGTGGGTGGGTGTAGGTGTGGGTTTGTTCATTTATATAATAATCGTGGCGATCGATGATATCCAGTTGTTTCGTTCTCAACCATCGTCGTCATCTTCATCGTTTCGTCCCGTCTCATCCCCCCTTTCGTTCGTTCGACCGCTCGCTCGACCGCTTCTCGTTCTATCAATACCGACAAAGCAGAATAAGAACGCTAAGCGAGCTTCCCTTCTTTTGGTCTTCCTCGCCTTTTTCTTCCACGCGTGGTAAACCAAACTTGATATCATGACCCCTTTTTCGTTCGTCAAATCTTCAGATAACGGCTCGTATCGTTTCATTACTTCTCTCCGTCAGAATCGACGTCCATCTTATCTCCTCCTGCGCTGCTGGCTGTCGCGGTTGCAGTCGCCAGCCCCCCCTGGTCCGTAAGCTCTACAGTAGGGCTGGCTTTATCGTCGTCCCCAAGCCGGCTCCGCTCGTCCGAGTCCTCAGTCGCAACGCGGATTGTCTTCTCCTCCACTGCCTTGCTGCTGGGCGTCGAGGCGCCGCCGGCACTGCCACCCTCTTTGGGGGGCGGGTTGGGCGTTGTGGGCACGATGACATTCAGGACACAGTCGTCGAGATGCTCGTAGAACTCCTGCGCCGTTGCGAAGCGCGTCTGGCAGATCGAGCACTTGGCGTCGCCACCACCGCGAGAGCTGTTGCCCGTGATGATCATCTTACGACTGTTGGGCGGCGTCTGTTCCACGTTGTGGACGGCCGTGAGATGACGTTTGAAGACATCGGCCCTGTTGAAGGCCTTCTCATACGCCGTGCCAGGGCCCGGACAAAATGGACACACCATGGTTCCCTTGTAATGGGTAAGAGCATGCCGGTTCTTGTCATACTTCCTCGCAAACCCCTTGATATGATACTCGCACGTCTCAATGGGGCATTTTTCAGGCCGCTCCTCTTGATGAGTCAGCATGTGTGCCGCTAGATCCTTGAAAACTCGGCCACAGTCCGGATGCGGGCACTTATTCCTGTTATCCTCCATCTTGGGTGCTATAGGGCTACTGCTGTGCATTGCATTGTCCAGCGAAGGTGCTATTGATGGGGCGAGCAGAGGGCCCTGAGGAGGTAGAGGCGCAGGCGCAAGACGCGGCGCTTCTAGGTACGAAGGCTGCCTCGGCAGCGCGAACTCTTCCACCATCCTGGCATCGCTCTCTTCGTCACCACTGTCGCTGTCGTTTTCGTTGCTCACGTCGATGGACTGCCGTACTTCTCGCATCCAGTCTTTCAATATGGTCATAGGAGGCCAGTCTCCGCTTGCCTTGCCACCCCGGTGTGGATTGAAATGTGCCCGTCGCAAGTGAGCGGCGGCGTTGTAGTATGCACCGTACCGTTTTTGCGTCACACAAGCTTTACATTTGGCAAGCGGTATGACAGGCTGTGGCGAGCTTGGACTGTGGCTTTGTGGCTCGGTGCATACCCATCTCTTGACGAGGGCAGCGTGTTTTGCATCCGTATGCCTCCTTAACTCATGTTCTCCGCGGAACCCTTCGGGATACTCGTTGCATTTTGAGCAGTACACGCGACGCAGAGGTGGCCGGTGATACGACGTCCTTAGTTTGCTAGGAGAGACTAGACCCCTGGCTATGGCTCGCGTAAAGGCTGGGCTTTCTCCGACCGTGTGCCTCCGGGCAGGCTCCAGGCCAAACGAGGGTCCGCCTCCTGCCTCAGCTTCGACTCTGTGATGTCCCCAAGCCTCGATTGGTCGCCATTCCGGTACGGGTTTTCGTGGCTCGCCAAGCTGAGTCGCAACACTCGGGGTTTGGTATGACACTGGTCGATAGATCGGCGTACGCTGCCTGAAGAAGCCATTGAATCCAATATTGTCGGCCAGGTACCCGCTGCCTAATCCAAGTAGAAAGTCTTTCGATGAGCGAACCCCCCATGGTGACCACTCATTTTTGCGAATAGCACCCGATGTCGCTGCAAATAGGAACTTATTGCTGTCATCCATCTCCACCCCTGAATCATCAAGTATCATAGGGGTCGACCAAGCAAAGACACTGACGAGAATCTTGTAGACACTATGCATCGCTGTAGCGCCTGTGGGTAAGGGCATCGCTGACGCAGCATGAGCAGAGCCCCCGCGAGAAGGGGTAGAGATCAAGTCCGCCAGAATTGTTCGCACGATACTGAAGATGCACAAGGACAGGAAAACCGCCAGCCAACTCTTCGGCTCCGTAAGCACCCTGCGTATCGTACTGCTTTCAAAAGACTGCAGAAACTGCGTCATGCAGTTATATATCAGTCGATTCCTTCCGTCATAGTCGATGTCCTCGGGAAGAAGTTGTGCGTTTGCCATATTAACATCCGTTCTGATGGATGGTTCGGTCTGTTGCAAATCGTAGAACAAAATCTCCCTAAGGAGCAGCTTTGCTCGATAAAGCACGGGATATGTTTGCTTTTCCAGCTCTCGGTTGGGCGATAGATAACCACTCAACTTGAACAACTCCCAAAACCGGAAGGGTATGCCTTCGGCGTTCCAGCTAGCGGCGAGAACTTTGAGGACCGGGGGAGCTCGATCAATGGGGTCTTTCGAGTAGGCTGCGGTGGTGGGATTCGCTATCGGCAAAGAAGCCAAGTCCTCTGTCCACCAGAATCCATCATCAAAATCGAGATGCGACTTGACCAAGTCTGACATGGCAGGACTGACAATGTAAGTGCGTTCCAGGTACTCGTTCATGTTACGGCGTCGCGCCATAGGGGATGTCACCGGAGTTTGAACTTGTCTCGGCGACAGAATCTCTATGGACAACATCAGCAAGTCATTTTCAAATTATTCGAGCGCGCAAAGCGAACTTACCTGGCAGCATATAGTCGGCCAGTGCAAGCAGAGGCCCGCGCTGACAGCCTAGTACGCTCCAGAACTCATCGCCAGCAGACGCCGGGGGTTCCGCGCAAAATGCACAATCATCCTGGGAATCGCACTGGTTATGTGTTAGCGGTCACCCTGGAGAGGGTAGCAAAAGGCAATCGTGAATATCTTACCGGCTTGGCTTGAACCTTACATCGAAGGCATGGCCCAGCGTCTCGGGGTAGTCGCAATTCGCCAATAGATTCCAACCGTCCGTGCCCGACTCTGCTCCGTTTAAGCGGTGGGAGGTCAATCTCGGAATCTATTGAACCTCGATGTTGTAATGGCATATCGCTACCAAAGGCGTACGCGACTGGTGGGTCTCGTCTCTCTCTGACCTGAGCGACAGGAGCCAAAGGGGCCAGATTTGAGGGGACCGAAAGCCGTGGTAAAGGGACCATGGAGTTCGCCTTGAGCCGGTCTGTACTGAAAAGCCGGGCCGTAGCTTGTTCTGGGAAAACGACGTGCGGCACGCTGTTCATCGAGAGCCCCGAGTCCCTCTTGGAAGGAATGGCGTGTTCGCGCATATGTTGGTCGCGGTCCTCGAAGTTGGAGAAGCCATATATGTAATAAAGGCATCGCTCGTCCCAGCATTTGAAGGAGGCCTGCGTCCTAGGGATTACCGGTAGAGTCTCCCTCAACCTCCAGCTGCGGAACACGGGGTCATAGAATGATACATTCTTCTCCAGCCAGGTCCCATACTCGGGCGGCGCATCGCTCTGAACAGGGAGCCTCAAGGCCTCGAGAAAGTTGGGGTCAAGGAGATCCAAGCCTATTCGGACCGGTGCACGTCTTAGATGATGAAATTCCACGAAGACGTTTTTCTCGAACAAAACAGATAGTCGATTCTCACCTTGGTCGATCAATGAGCTCTCAATGCATTCGCATTTATACTGGAGCGCTCGAGCTTCCTCAGCATCTGAGAGGGGCCGTATGGCGGTGGCGAGATCTTAAAAAGTGTTAATGAAACGGAAATGGACAAAAGAATATCATCAACAAGTACACATTTATACTTGCATACAGATAGATATACACTTGGAAGTATAAGCTGGGGTGAGAGTGAGAGAGCGTGAGACTGACTTTGGTTTTCTGCATATGCCTCAAGTGCGCGAAGCTTGTGCCGCAGCATGTCAAGCTCGAGTCTGCTGTTGGGATCATGTTTGGCAGGAAGGAGGGCAGCTAGCTTGGCCTGGATGGCAGCTTGCTGTTCGAATAAACTTCTTATCGTGGGGTCTAGAGACGGGTCAAAGGCAGATGCGACCGGAGTGTCGAGACTCGGAGAGCCGCGACCATCATGTCGGGGCTCGGCTGGATAAGTGTCGGCGGCCATTTCTCTGCTCTCTTCTCTCATAATACGTTGGCGACGGCTATCCTCCCCCTGGAGTCGGGTTTCTGTTTTGGCTTGCTTAATTTGCTGTCTATGTGCCCCGAAGTATGTTTCTCCCTGGTCTGGTTCTGGGTCTGGGTCTGGTTCTGGTCTGGTCTTCTCTTTTCTCTTTCTCTTTCACTGTCTATTTTCTTCTCTCCGCCTCTTGCCCTCCTTCACTCACACGTTGCACGTCTCAACTCGTGGGCGCGCGCCCAAGCGGGGAGCTGACCTTTTGAAGCGCATCAACTGCTGATTAGTAAGAATAAGTGATCAGGATTTCCCGGATACATGATCAACAAATATACACACAAGAACACAACACCAACATATAAAAGAAAGAAGAAGCAAAAAGGAGTCGTAGTAGGTGAGTAGTCGAGTGGCTTGTGGCAAAAGCTCAAGATGGGGTCGAGGAGAGGGAAAGTAGCAGTAAGAAGAGCCTACGAAGAAACACAATATGCAACCCGCACCGCCTCATAGAGAGCCGTGGGAGGATAGGTAAACAGCCAATAAGGTGGGAATGTAGAGCAGAACCGTACGACTCCGGTTCAATGTGGGGGTGATGGGGGAACCCTTTTTTTCTCTTTTTTTTTTCCCTTCTTCTAATTCCCCCTTGGGTTGCAGCAATCTCTCGGGGTCGAAGTAAATCGAGGTAAATTGTGAACTTGTCACGATTCGGGAAGTAGTAATAGGATAATTAGACGGGACAGGACAGGGCCAGGAGGGCCAGGAGGGCCAGGAGGGCCAGGAGGGCCAGGAGGGGAAGGACAGGGCACGGGTACGACTGGACTTGGACTGGGCCAGTGGACAGGACAGGACAGGACAGGACAGGGTCAGCAGGGCAATTGACAGAAGTACTAGGGAAGTAGGGAAAGTAAGGCCAGCGATAGGTGGGGCGAACAAAAGACCAGACCAAAACAGTCCAGCATCCCATCCCTCAGATCAAATTCAATTCAGTCCCATCGATGACGGCACGCACACACAGACACAGACAAACACAGCTCGCTCAATAGATCCATGGACCCTGCGAGTACTTACTTACCTACTTATTTCTACCCAGCTGGTAGGGAAGGAAGAGGAGGAGGAAGGCTAGGAGACGGTTGAAAGACAAGTAGACAGACAAACAAGGATACATAGACACTGCATGAGTATCGAGGGAAATGATGGCGGCAGTTGACCACCACTATGTTTCTTGAGGAAGGTAAGTAAGTAGGTAGGCGGCTACACGTGCACAGCCGGTACATGTTATCCCTCTGCCTCTGCCTCTGCCTCTGTGCAGTGCTGTGCTTGGTGGAAAGCCGTCGAGTCAATACCACGAGCAACAGGCAACGCAGCATAGCGTAGTAGCAATTGATGTATCTATCTCAGCTACACCTCCGGTTTGCCAGTCCCGATTGACTGATACATCCATGACCATGACCACAATATCCTACGTTACCCACAGTACTTCCCAAATAATACACCAGCCCCAGCCCAGCTCCAATGTGAACCCACAGGGCAGGCCAGGATCTGTCTTGTTCCCGGAGCTGGGGGGGGGGGGGGGGGGGTTGGTCGGGGTCGGGGTATGTATGAGGTAGTAGAGGTGGCATGGCATGCAGTGTGCGCATTCGGCTGCCATCACTCCAGTCATAGGCCTCTGTGTGCAGTAGGCTGTATGCAGGCCAATGATGCTACTCTATTGTGCCGGTATCTCTCTGCAGCTTCTTTTTTTTCTCTCCCTCAGCCAGGACCAGTCATATATCCATGTCAAATCTACCTAAACCGCCTTGCTGCACGCAGGCTCGTCAGGCTTCACACTCGCGCGCGAAGAGAGAGAAGAAAGAGTCGGTCCGTCACGGCAGAAGTCTATTAACCTACCAGCAAGTAGAAGGTAGGGAGGCATGATTGGTAAAATGCCCATCCGTCCAGCCACATGGATTTCGATTTGATCCATCCTTTCCGGCTTCCTGCCACCCATCACAATTCCCGTATGTACAGGACGGATGGGCACGCATCCAAAAGCAACCTGAGAGAAAGAAAGCCCAGGCAGGCCAAAAGACCATGAGACCAAGATATCAAAAAATCAGAAGACCGTCCACACCTCTTGATGCTGCCGTCCGGCTGTCAACAACCTCGAATAATATGTAGTAGTAGCAATAATATAATGGGGCGGGCCGCTCAAGCGTTTTCATAATTCCTACACAACCCCCATCTCCCATTTTTGGCATGTAACGGCTGATGGATTGATTTATCCTTGGCCTGCCGCCTGCCCCCTCTTGCCCCATTGACTTCAGCCCAACGGTCAAGCTCCAAGCTCAGGATAATTCTTGAGCTTCGTCGTCCTGTCCCAAGGAGGCCCTGGGACGGAAAGAGGATTCGGACGGGTGAGGCTAACCCACAAGTGGGTTGGTGCTAGTCGTTGAACTACCGCCTTCTTTTTTGGATATCATACCTAGAACAGAGACACCAAGACTACGCATCAGTTTCCCAGGCTGGAAAAAGGAAAAAAAAGGAAGAGAAAAAAAAAAGGTACGGTGTACACTGCTATCCATGCTACCTCTACATGCGCGCAAGTACCCGACATTGATTGATGATAACCAGAAGACTCATCAGGACACCCTTTTCTGTGATGGGAAAATTGAATAATAAATCCAACTCCCTTATTCAGTCAAGGAGGCATGCACGTACTAGTCGGAGCATGAGCATGTAGAAGACAAGACGTCGTTAAACCCAGATATCCCCAGCTCTTGCCCCCCCAATGATGCCGCGCGCACATGGTTTGGGTAAGTGGTTAGCCCATCGGCTACGCTAGCTCCTTATTTATTCTCTCCATCTCTCTCTGGCGAGTGAGCAACCTTTCCCTTTGAGTCTTTGACCCTCTGGTAGGGAAGTGAGTGCGGTAGATGATGGTAGCTACATATGCAGCCATGGGAAGAACATGGCGATCAACGAGTAGCGAGTAGTAGCGAGTAATACACGATCCCGTCCAAGCCGCTAGCTGAGCCCAACGTCCAACTCTGATTTAACCTTTTAGGAAGAGATAGTCGTAGAAAAAGAAGAAGAAGGAGAAGAAGCAAAACACGGATGCCGAAACGGCATTGGATAACTCAATTACTAGGCCGGCGGTCCTCGGATTGGTAGGCTCGAAGTCTCGAGGGCAACTGCTTTTGATTAATCCCGGTAGATTCTATGCAGATGGCGCAGCGCCACGGCCGCTACTCTGCTTTTTAGAGACGCTCTAGGCCCCCGCTGGAGCACACAGATAATTTGGGAGCTGAACGGAAGGTAGAGCTGGGGAAGGGGGTGGAGGGAAAGGCAATATGCATGTACGTATGTATTGTTTATTACCTTTCACCTGTCCGTCCTCTCTACCCGCTGCTACTGCTATCTTTGTGCACCTTCAGTCCTTCACACGCGGCGGCAGGCAGATAGCCTTCCCCCATACATACTTACATCCGACAGATCATCGACGATCGACACTGGACGAGTCGTACCGGCTGACGGCGCACACGCTGAAGCTGCACCTAACTCCCATGTTACTACTACTACTACTACTACTACCTGGCTGTTGAAAAGGCGTCCACCCATCTGCATCGCCTCGCAAACCCCTCCCTTGCCCAGCGTAACGGTCGTCCCCGCCCATCGCCCAATAGGCTTCTCAGACTTAGCAAACAGGCTGCACAGCTTTCCCGGAGCTCCTCGACTAGAGCTAGCAGCTAGAGGGAGCAGGGGTGAGAGCACGAAAGAGAGAGAGAGAGAGAGAGAAAACGGCGATGAGGACGACGGACGGGGTAACCCTTCGACAAGCAGTTCCACCACAGCCCAGTGAGTATGCCCATCACTACATACGTTTGTACTCTCTTTCGCATGACTTGCTCGAGGGCTACGGGCTTGGTGTTTAGCACTCGGCGAATAGAGCGTTGATTGCGCTGTATTACAACGAGTCGTACATGCCTCCCCGTCTGGGTACATCTACCTATAATGAATGAAGTCGAGGAAACGGAATCTCGGTACACACACTCACTCGGCCTCGACCTCGAATAACAAGCGAAGCAGCTGGGCGGATGTGCGGGCGAGGTTTGCGATAACTTCCGACCAAAAAAATGAGCTGACGCCGGCGACGATCACTGCTGGAAGGAGGACCCCTGTCTCTTAACTGCATCTGTTAAGGCGGCCCAGATAGGCTGCTTCTTGATATTAAGAGCCGAGATGCAGGCCGCGAAACCCAGCAGCTGGCGGCGATAAGGGAACGAACACGCGCGATAGCTGGTTTCGTGATCTCTGATTCCTTCGCTGGCTGGCCCGCCGGGGAATTGTGTCGCGAAATGGCGGTGATCGAAAAACAGTAGGTGGGTGATGGTGCATCCTACCTATCCCATCCCCAGTCCCCAGTCCCCAGTCCCCAAAATTCCCACCATGATGATGCACGTGAAGCTCGATTCAGCTCGTACAGGTCTATAAATTCAGACGTGAAGCAATTTAAGCACCGGCATGAGCAGGCTTCGTCCTAAGTCAGCCAAACCGACGAATGTGCTCATCATCGTCTTTAGTCCGCTCATCCCACAGTACTTTAGCTCGATGAAGAAAAAGACGCGAAGGTGGTTTGTAAACTTTTATGATTATTATGTTTCCATCCGATCTCGCTCATTAAAGCAGCAACATCCAAGATTGGCGCTGGCTTGTATCGGCACACATACCACCATCATATCAAAGCTCGCCAAGACCGATCATGACGGTGGGAATTCACATACGTACAAGATGGATATGTACGGAGTATTCAGACTTTCCCGAGATTGGTAACGCCGAAAAGCTGAGGGTACATGAGTGATTATCATGAGCGGCGGCGGCAGCAGCAGCGCAGCAGTAGCAGCAACCAGCGTCAAGGTATAAAAAAAACATGTGGACTGGGGCGGCCAAGGCGATTGATGCACGCACAAGCTGTACGATGTGCGTGCGTACAAGTAGTGGTTTGGTTTGTAATGTAGCGTCGTATCCCAGCCCCTCCCTCACTCCGTCGACTTTCAAAGAAAGAAAGAAAGCCCGCCGCCCAGCCAGGCAAAGATGGGGATTATCCTCCGGCTCAGCTAACCCGCACGCCGAGAGGTGGGTGACATCGTGGGCTTTGGAGCTAAGGTGGCATTCGCATCAAGAACTGCCGAGGTAAGCCTCCCTGTGCCACCTCCCAATCCCATGTACAGTAGTAATAGTAGTAGAGAGAGAGAGAGAGAGAGAGAGAGAGAGAGAGAGAGACACACACACACACACACACACACACACACGTACTTGGGGTCAGGCAGGCGGCTAGGGTAACGTCTCGAAACGTTCACCTTAGATGCTACCATGTCATTCCATTGCTCTCACCTCGCTCCCTTGTTTTTGGCCCGAAGAAAGCCCATCTCCCCAGCTGGGGCTGTAGTGAGGCGAACGGGGAAAATATGATACGACAATTCTAACCATCTAACCAACAAGCAAGCCAGCAACCGAATTGCAAATTTGCCGCCAGGCTGGATAAAAGAAAACTTGTTTGTTCAACCCTGGGCTGCGCAGCAGCACAGCAACAGCATACAGAGGACAGAGGACAGCTGTTGCTGGGGAGGAGGCCCCCAACCAGACAAACCACAAACATGGTCTGTTTCGAGCAGACACGTGTGTCGCGCGGCATGGTCCCCGGTATAAAACTAAAATAGTAGTAGTTCAACGAGCAACGCGCGCCAACGTTCTTCGGATATAACGCCCAGTCAGCCAGCCCGCTGCATGACAGATGGCCGTCCGGCTGGACGAATCCACGAAATGCATAGCGATGAAACTTATATCAAATTGGCTCGCTTAAAGAAAGTAGTGAAAGGCAATGTCAAAAGCCAAATGATGCGACGATACGAAAATTAACCATCTATTTCGCCGCGCCACAAATCAAAGCGCACATAGCCCAGATCAGCTGGCGGGCAAAATGACTTTGAGCTATATTTTCAGCCTGAATCTGAATAAAGTTGGCGACTATCGCAATTGGGGTTCTCGGTATGCAGAGATACTACTTGGCAGTAACTCCTGCTGGTAATACAATGACGAGAGGGGGAGGCAGAGGCAGAGAGGTAGAGAGGCAGAGAGGCAGAGAGGCGTAGCTGATACTGCTCCTGCTACTGCACCTAGCCACCATGTCTAAGGAGAAGTAAAGCATGCCCACCGATCAACATGCCGTGTAGCATATTTGATACAAGCTTGCCATGCGCGCGGTATGCCGCAAAACCCCGGTACGCTTCTTGGCTTCTGTTGTGATCAGAAGGCTCGCCCTACGGGCGATGGATTCTAGAGATGGCTCGGCCATGGGAGAAGTGGCTCTTGTCTAGTACATATCATGCCCGTCAATTCTATAAGTCCATGGACGTATAAGTAATGTTTCCCTCTTGCTGAATACACCGACAACGAAGTCAGAAGGGCATGTGAATGGAGTATAGAGCTGACAGGAGAACACATTTTCGTCTGGACGTTTCCTTACGTATCTATTCATATACGTCTGTCTCGCCATGTTGATATATATATACCATATAGCCTAGTCGTATATTCAGGCAACGGAGATCGTGGGTGAACCCACCACGTCGTTCGAGCTTTCGGCTACTCTTGTGTGTTGAAGGTGGCCGGCGAAGCTGATCATTCCGTCCAGCCGCCACGGAGAAGAGGGCAATGTGGTGTGACCCGAGGGTGAACAACACCAACCAGCACTACTGGTGATATCTGAAGAACCTTTTCCTCTGGGTAGTCGTTCTTCCATGCCCGCAACGAGGCACGGCGTACAGGACGCCCCCTTCCCTTTGTCCAGCCAACCACGATACCTCTCGATATTTCCCCAGCTGCAGCAGCATCTTAGCTTCATACAACTTGTCCTCGCGTTGCTACCCCTGCGGCGCCCTCTCCGTGCCCTCTCCGTGCCCTCCCACATATTCCGTGCGGTTGTGGTACAACATGCATGCCTTCCTTCCCCTATAAGTGAGATATGCTCGTAGCCGTTCTACACGGACTTGCCGACGATGCACGTTTATCTGATCTCCCCCTTTGCCATGTTTGTAGAAAAAATGCCAACCACTACCATTGGGAGGATGATTGGGCTCACACTCATACATGGATATTCGTCGAGTGTGTTGTTGTATGTTGAAACGGCAAGCTGCAATCGCGAACCCCCCTTTTCATCTTTGTTGAGCATACGGCCTATCGTCGAAATAAAGTGTCGATCAATCACTTCAACTTCTGTTTCATATTAAACGAAATTTCGAAGGTCATATTCATATAGCAAATTTGCAAAGGTAAGGTAGTGCACCAAGTTCACAGTCATCTTGGGTATTCCGATTTACCCTCACCCCCTTTTCCTTTCCCTTTTCCTTTTCTTATCTTCATGGATGGTTGATGTATGGGAGCCGAGCAACATCTAAATCGAAACAACATTGCTGTTATCAATGTGCAACATCAAGGTATACACCCGAGGAGTACATGGGGGACGAGGTAGGATGGAATGGATCGACCGAGCTCTCTGCTCATCATCAGTACTCATCACCTACCCAACCACAAGCCGCACCTATAGAGAGCACAGTACAATGATAATAATATATGTTTCTTGTTTTCCTTCCTATTGGATATTCATTGGGTTTAACAACGAAGTACCAAGTGAGTCTATAATCGAACGCCACGGGTCGTTTGTTGAAAAACAATGTGCACTCCCGATGCTAAAAGCCGCTCGCCAAAATGCAGTAGATAGTTGATGGTAGCTCGATTCGCTTCATGTCTCTGCTCTTTCCCCCTTCTGCTTCCACCATTCCCTTTTCCATCTCCCGCGGGTAAACCCAACAACTCCGCACTGCTCCCCCCTTTCCCCGGGAACCATTCATTTGATTATTAGTAAGTAAGCAGTGGACGTAGGTGGTATCTCATGCAAGTAATGTGTGTCGATTCCTTCCCAGCTGCCGCCAGAAGTTTACGATTCGCTCATATCACGCCTTCTCCTCCGCCCACCGTTTCTCTCTCAGCGGCAACTCCTCCCCATTCTCTTTCCTCTGACCGGTATGCTCCGCCTTCCACGCCCAGTACTCGCCCAGTCTTATCTCCGCGTACGACGCGTAGTCAAAATCGATTTGCGAGATGGTGGCCTGGATCAGCGCCCAGATGCCCCAGTAGAACCCGGGGAGCCCCCTGAAAACGTCGACTTCCTGGCACATTCTGTCAACCTCCCTGTCCACGTTGACATCCGCAGGCTTGTTGGGCAGCTGAGCAAAGTATGCCCGAATGTACTCTGCGATAAATTCGCGTCTCTGCGTGCGCGTCGGCAGTACATTATAGTCGCAATCGAAACCGCCCCACTCGGCAAAATGGTTCGCCAGGTCGAACGCAGCCGGTGACGGCGTGGCGTATTCGTAATCAATAAAAGCGACAGACTCCTCAGGTGTATCTGGTGAGCCTGCGGCTTTGGGCTCAATGATGACGTTCCCACAGAGGAGGTCGCAGTGTGCGAAAACAAGCTAGTGAGAGGCGGGTTAGTATTCTGTCCCTCCCCAAAGGTTCAAGATAGGGGCTGACTAACTCCGTTTTCTCCCAGCCCGGGCCGCTGACTCAGCTCTTCTACTAGCCAGCTGAACTCCTTTTGCAGCTCCTTTTGCCTTGATTGTTCCTTCTCCGTCTTCTGGGGAAGAGCAAGCAGCCACTTTTGCATGACGGTCCAAACGTTAGGCGTGGGCTTGTTTGGCGCAACCATCGCACTGGAAGAAGCAGTCCCATTTGTCGCGCTTGCAACCCCGTTGCTCATGGTAGACACATTGGGAACACAAGGCATGGTCGCATGCCACTGCGCCAAGCGCCGGGCGACTGCTAGGTACACCGGGGCTTTCCTCAAATCATCAGGCGTGGTGACGGTGCCACGAAGGTAGCGGTACATCATGCCGTTGGAGAAGCGGGCGAGTAACTCCGGGGCGAGGCCGTGCTGCATGAGGAGCTCGTGGTTTTGGGTCTCGCGCTGCCTATCGATCAATACGTCGGTGCCATGGCCATATGCGCGCAGCAGTATGGCCTCGTTGTCTATGTCTTCCTTGGAGGCCCCTTCTCTTTTGTCGACCGACTTCAACAGCGTGTTGGTGATGCCCTCTGTGAAGCGCTTGAATTCCACCTTGGTGGTGGGGTCTGCCCAGTCCGGGCGCAGCGCCGTCACCAGGCGCAGCGCAGAGGTCTCAGAGTTTTCAGGGTCGTACGACAGATCTATGACGGGGATCTCGACAGTGGCGGCATTGCTACCGCCGCTAGCCGCGGAAGAAGGCATATCGTCGTCGTAGAAGCAGGTCGGAGCTTGGAAAGATTGGTCGGGCGTCGTGTGAATAAGGTATATGCCAAAGGCGGCAGGTGTTTTGTTTCGTTTCAGCTTCTAGTCAGTCGGGAATAGGAGCTGGACCGCGAATGGTATAGGATGATGCGACTCATGAACTACTGGGAAAGAGACAGTGGAATGCGCAAGTCGGGTTAGTTAAAGGTAAAGGAAGAGAGGAATAACAGTCGTTTCTAGCATGCGGCTTGTTTGTATACTAGATTGTCGCACACAGACTTCAAGCTGTTTTGGTTGGTAGGACTCAGAAAAGGAGAAAACGTCATTGCCACGGGGGGGAGGTAACTCGAGGGATCAAGGGCGTGCCCAGCCAGATAAAGGGACCAGTCAACCAGTCAAAAATTCCGTAGCGAATTTAACCCCTGCCACTGCAGGAACCGACCTAAGGTTAGCTAGGTTAGCACCTAACAATGCCCGTAGAATGCAGAATGCAGAATGGCTCATTCAGGAGTTCATATTAGTTGGTGGGGTAAAACCCCGCCGCCCCTACTCACTAGGTAGGTTGGTAGGTAGAAGACAGAAAAAAGACTTTGGTCTTTGACATCCATTGTTATGTATGCATGCCTGCCACGCATACATTATATTATGTATGAACCCGACTCTAGGTACCTCTGGTTGCTTAAACGAATCGGATTTGGTGGAAAGGTACATTCGAAGATGCGAGTTGGATCAGAGATATTAGAACCTTAGGATATGGGAGGAAGAGGGAAACGGGAGATGTAAACACGAGAGCAACTGCCTAATCAGGACCAAATGTTGTCGGCTGTTAGCATCATCGTGTGACTCAGTGTAAGTGGGATTGCAAGCGTCCATGCTATGCCAGTTTAGGTATTAAGATAAGTGCCTAAGTTATCAAATTGTTGATGTTTATGTACATAGCCGGTCGACTGGCCTTTCTACAGCTGGAGTATGTACTTCTGATTGATGTTTGGGTCCAGTTCATCGGGTTCGTCGACTTTCACTATCCCACTGCATGAGCATGGCATGAGCATGTGAACGAAGCAGGGTTGCGCTTAGGTGTTCCACTGCAGTAAGGTTAGATGTGTGTAATTTGATTGATCAAACATTCCATGCTTCCAGGGCCGGCCTTGGCCTATCCGCTGTGGGGGGGGGGGGGGGGGGGGGGGGGGGTAGAAAAGTGAGGGGTCTGGAAGGTACATACTTCTCTTCTCCAGAGATGAGATGGCATGCAGGCAGGCACGGCATGCCCCTACTTACATCAATGTATTGATGCAGATACCGCCTGGCTGGTAAAGATAATAATGGAGTTCATTGAAGGATTGGATGGAAACGATGCTTGCTGCCATATCGAAATATATTACCTAATACCTAGTATAATATGGATCTTAAGTACTTAACCTACCTAGGTAACTGAGTACTTAACCAGCGAACACCCTGCCTACCTGCCTACCTACCTACCTACCTACCTACCTTACCTAGCTTGACTGACCTAGCTTGACTGACCTGACCGCGGTAACTTTAATACTTCTCAATCTCAATCAATATCATCCCTGTCTTCCCCGGTGCTTTTCCACTTGAACACTTTCTCCAATATTATCCTCGGCCAACCTGATATGGCTTCGGCCCATTCATCCAGCACATCGCTGAAGAACATGAGCAGCCTGCTGAAGAAGAACAGACTCAGGAACGATATGGTCGCCACCACGGCGAACGTATACCAGTACGTGTTACCGTTCCACCACTTGTAAAGGTCCTCGATCTGGATCGAGAAGTAGCTCGTGATGAAGCTGATGGGCAGGAAGAAAACGCTGAGCTTCGCCAGCAGCGTCGCGCTTCGTGTCAGCCGCGCCGTCGCCGACGAATCCTTCTGCTGCGTGAGGTTGAAATACTAGGGCCGTTGTTAACCCAGCTGGTCAGCAATTATTCTTTGCAGCTCCCTCTTGCCTTGCCTTGTCCGGATTCAACTTACAGTGGTCGACAGGGCATTGATCTCCTCGAGATAGCCTTCGATGGTGTTGAGCATGAGCCACCGCAGCCGGTCTCCCAGACGGTCGAACCGGTTGATGGCCGAATCCGCCAAGAACACTTTTCTGTTCTTTACAGCCCTCACCCGCTGGAGCTCCATCTCCTCCTCCATCCCAGACATTGTCGTGTTCTTTCTGCTGAGGAGCCCGTTGGAGTGCCGTTGACTGGACTCCAGGTTCTTGTCACTGGTGATCATAATCTTGTTGATGAGATATCGATATCCCTCAAAGAGGTGTTTTAACTCGCGAAGATCCTTGGTTAGGTAATGAAGCTCCGGAATGATCTCGGAGGCCTTGGTTCTGCTTTTCCGAGTCTGATGCTATCAGTCAGTATCATGCCGCGAGTAACGTCAAGTGCATCGTCGAAAACCTACCGCGCTGTTCAGAATCTTAGGCGTCTGGGAATCAAGTCAGCAAATATGGCTTCCCATGATGGTGTATGCTGTTTGTTTGGGTCGACTCACAATTTCCATCAACTTCTTACCAGAGATCGTCAGAGGCACTGCAGCGACATAGTCCTCGAAGAGATAGTAAAATAAGTTACTGGTCCCTTCTGAAGCTAGATCCGAGGGCGGGCCAGACGCTTCCCCTTGCTCGCACTGGCGTGACATGTCCTGTAAGGATTTACGGACCCCAGCCTGGGAAAGCGGTTGGTCGTCAAACCTGTTGAAGCCGAGCTGGGAGATCTGCACCAATACGGTGGACGTGTTAAGTCTCATGCTTCTAATCTCGGCTGCTCGCAGAGCCTCGTCGCTCTTGGGCGCTTCGCAATTCGGCTCATCATGCACTGATAGCACCGTGTCTGAGACGGCATTAGTATTTGCCCGTGACATTTCAGGGATAGCTGTTCCTACTGTCACATGTTACGGCCAGCCAGCGGTAATGCCGAGGAGGTATGATGCTGTTCTTGTCTGGTTGTACGTCGGCCGGCTGCTCTCCCAGGCTGGGCCGATTGTAGAGCCAGTGTGCACCGATACATAAGGCTTCACGCTATGTCAGCTTGGAGTCCCCGGGCTGAGCTTTCCGGCGTTTACCTTTCGGGGTCAGGTCAATATCGGAGTAGTTGACCGTACTCCTCATCTTCATAAAGAAGTCCTGCCCGTCGTTACCAAGTGCTGCGGTGGCAGCAGATGCATTCTTCGCCGAGATTCCGTTGCGTGACAAGCAATTCAGCTGAAATCCTTGCTCAACATCATTGGATTTCCGCAAGACTGAAACTTTCGGCCCCTTCACCTTCGGCTGGGCGGATGTAGGCTTCTTGCGGGATCGTGCCATAAGACTTGTCAATCGTCTCGACAGACCATAGTGGTTTCCAATGCGCACAGTGAGTTCTTTGTTGGCATCACTGCTCGCAGTCCAGATATTGCTGACACAACATGTTAGGCTCTTGATAGACGTGAAAGATGCCAAGCAACGCGGTGGTACTGTGCTAAGCTTCTGGCAAACACCCTTTGGCAAAAGGTGCACTTACATCCAGCGAATGGGATATCGCGCCTCATCACGCTTCGCACTAAGGAGTTCCTCAATTCGCGAGGAGTCGAGATCGTAGGCGATGCGCGCATGGTAAGGTCCAAACTCCACCACGAAGTTCTTGCATTTCTCGTCGGTCGCGAATTCCTCCGCGTGGTCGAAGGCCTCCTTGTCATCTAGGTCGAGGAACGGGAACGATAACTCAGCACTGCGCCTGGAAGACGAGTTAGATGATGCAGCTGCCATCGTCGCGGACAGCTATCCTTGGAGTCGATTCGACAAGGTGTGAACAATAAAAGACAATGTTACATTTTCTCAAATTGCGAAGAGAGACGCGGCGAGGCTGTCGTACAAATATTATTGGGTTCAGCTGGTCGGTATGCTGCTGTGCCCGGCGGCTGGGGGGCGCAGACAGTCCAAAGAAGGCTAGTCTTGCCATACCTCTTGTATTGTGTGGATGATTGTATGCAGTTGGCGATCGACATCACATCACACTAAAGTCGGAGCTGCTATTTTCGTCACATGGTAACTCCTCCAGGCTACAGCCGCCAAAGTCCAAACCTCGAAGGGCAATGGGGGCTGGCTCTCGGGTGACTCTCCAGCTCCGTTCTGGACTTGACAACCCAGTCACTGTGACTCATGCAGATACTATATGAACTTCGAAGTTGGAACATTAAGCATACATTCAATTTAGCTCTAGTATAGTCCCTTTCGTAGATCCAAAATTATTAGATCGTGACTATAGTGTCTCCGCACTAGTCGTATACCAAGCTTTATTCAACACCTTGACTTTTTCACGACTTGCTTAGGAATATGACAACCTCCCACAACATAGCGGACGAATGGGCTATTGAGCTGATCCCAGTCAATGACGCCGGCCGAGTATTTTATCTAGATCAGTACAAGCCATTTCGCCTTGCAGCGTTGAAGCAAGACCCAGAAGGTGAGAAGAAACGAGACACCTAGATAAAATGCAATGCATGTGACTCTCTCTAACACTAGCTTGCCTGCCAACTACTAATCGTCTGTGATGCCAATCAAGCATTCGGGTCAACTTACGCGAGAGAAGCCGCGTTCCCCGACGAGACCTGGCTCCAGCGGCTAAGCAACCCTCGCGTCAAGACGTTTGTCGCCGTGCGCCTGCACGACCGCCGCATCCTCTCGGCCGTCTCGCTGATCGGGCCCATGCCCAGCGCGGTGCAAACCGTGTCGAATCCTACGCAGGCCGTCCTGTCGCCAGCCAGAACGCCTGATGGTGGTGGTAACAGCAGCACCAACAGCGAGCAAAATGGCATTGATATATCTCCATTGCTCTTCCAAAACACGGGCGTTTACACCCGGCCCGAGGCGCGCGGCAAGGGACTCGGGCTCAAGCTCATGGCCGCGGCCGTCGAGAGCGCGCGCCAAGAGGCGCGGCGACTACTTGTGGAGAAGGGCAGTAGCGACCAGAAACAGCAGCGGCGGCAGTGCCGGCTGGGCGTTGAGGTCTATAAGACCAACCACGCCGCCATCGCCTTTTACCAAAAATGCGGCTTCGAGGTGAGGGGGCTCGAGGTGCCCGAGTCGGAAGACGATGAGAAGCGACCGGAGGCCTGCATGTATTACAAGAACTTCCTTGGCTAGTACCAAGATCCACGACCCTTGTAGGATGAGGATGGATGCGCACGTAGGGGTCAACCACCAAGGTCCTGGTCGACTGATTAATTGAGGGAGACGAAAAAAACTACTGTACATAAGTATGGACTTACGGACGAAACGCACCACACCACCCTACCATCCCCCTGCTTGTCAAGACGTTGGTACCGTCTGGCTTGGCGATGGACGGGCAACCCGCTCGCCCGGAACATGGTTGGTTCATGCCCTCCATGGTCAGCCATGAGGTTGCAGTGTTTCATCATTGCCTGACGTCGGTCCCGCACGGTTCCTTGCCTATCCGGGACAGTGACAGCGTCGATCAAACATCTACAACTTGAACCGGTTCGGTTGTCTACCGGTTGTGCTGTTTTCCCCTTGTTTTGGCTATGCTGCTTCCTATTTGACTGCTTGTATTTCGTCTGAATTCATATTTATCATTTTCATAGTACTATATTCTCACACCAAAAGCTCTGCGCCTCACCAATAACCCACCAGCATCCATAATCAAAGCAGAAACTCTATTACTATCTCCGATCTTATAGAAGGGCTTACCTCCTGCGTTTATAATCCAAAGCAATGGTCATATTACGAAAAAGTTGGCTCCCCCTGGCCACCACCCTAGTCTCGCTCTGGTTCTCACATCAAGCCGAAGCGGCCGGCCTCCTATCCCTGCCCTTCTGCGTTGCCAACTGCGTGCAGAAGTCGTCGTCCTGCCGGGCCACCGACACCCGCTGCGTCTGCCGGGCCGCCCGGGAGGACGATAAGTTCCTCCCCGCCGTGGCGGTCTGCATCCGCGACGAGTGCGAGAGCTCGCTGTCGCTGGGCACCCTGCTCATCCCGCTACGGACCAGCTGCCTCGTCCTCGGCCTGCCGATCCCGAACTCGGCGATCCGCAATGGCAACGCCGCGTTGAAGGGGCCCGTGTCGAGCACCACTACCAGCAGTAGTAGCAGCACAGCTGCTACGAGTACTGCCACACAAAGGAAGGGTGGTTTGTCAACTACGTTATCGGCACGGCCTACCACCAGCACCACAGCACGAGATGAAGAACCGTCAGCGGTACCCATACCAACCTTAAGTACGACTCCCGCAACCTCGGTGGCGTCGACTGCGACGACATCAGCAGCGACATCAGCCGCCTCTGCCACCACCGACATCACTTCAGTGCCGCCGGAAGAAACGACGTCAGGGACCTCCTTGGCTACGTCGGCCCGTCCCACTGTTACAAGCAGCCCGGTGGTCGACGGCAACACGGATGACCCCAAGTCATCATCAGGTTTACCCACCGATCCCTTCGCGGCCCCCGTGCAAAGCGGGGCTAGCAGCCGAGAGGGACGACAAACGCCAACATTCGCCATCAGCGCAACGCTATCGACGGTTGCGATACTGCTGCTCTCCTTGGTCTGGTGAAATCAAAGCGACACAGTTTGGCCCTCTTGGGCGGAAGTGGCGTCCATTGCATCATTGCTTTGTCATTGGTCATTTGGATTGGAGTTATAATGTTTGGTCACGTATAAGCAACATGATACCCGATATACGTTTTTGTTATTTCCTTTAGGATACCCACAGGTTGCCAACCTATTTAAGATTAAAAATAGTCTTAATTGAACCAAAATCAAAATAAATTAAAGATAATCATTAAAGACTGTTCTAGCATCCCGTTTGAGTAGCCCCGATCTTCTTTCTATGCCCTATATCAGCAACCGCCTTTCAGTGTGACTGCAGGCATCACGAACCCCCTTTCATTTAACTCTATGTCAGTTTGACCGAGACAGAAGACCTTACGCAGCCCGGTTTTGGGGATTCGCCCCTTGTCTTTGTTCCGCTTTCCGCCTGGCCGGTCCTATAATGCCCTCCTTGATGGAGCATGTATGAGAGGTTGGTATCAAGTTACGCCTTCTTACGTGAAAAGCGTGAACGCGACACCGAGCCCAGCAATTGTCACCAATCCACCCGCATCAGTCGCCCTGATCACACAGCCCGCCGCCTGGGCCGGACGTTCGGTACTGTTGCGAGCGCTGCTGCGGTTGACAGCCTTGGAAGCTGAACCGGAGCCGGCTCTGCAGCTGCACTGGCATAGGTTATTGCCGCCCCGAGTTGAGTTGCCTGTTTCTCTCGGAGAGACATGGGGAATTGGGCCAGCTGTTGCTGCATCAATAACGCCTTCGTATAGTGTCATTTTGCTCCCCGACGAAAGGAGCGGAATGATTGTTCAGTCCTCACCTCTTGACTTGCCCCCAACACTTGCCGAGTTGCTGCGAGTTGTCGAATTCTTCCTTGCCGGCGATACGATGCTCCCGCGGACTAAGAAGGGAGTGTGGATTTGCTACGAGATTTTTAGTCAATATCCCCCGAGTGTTCTGTGCTAAAGGGTAGAGGTGCAACACACCTGGGCATGAGCAGTGATAAACGCCATGACCCAGAGGAAGATTACGGTGAACCGCATGATGGTCTATACGCATATGACGTCCTCTTATTACACCTGTCTTTATTTGATCTGGTAAATCAATTGTCCAGGCAAGGTGGGAAACGCTGTGTCCTTTCTCCAAGGGAAGCCAATAATGGTACAGAGATAAGATGCTTGTACTGCGAGGGTTTTCACATTCAACTAATAGCTTACAGTCTTCTCATATATATTCCCCCGGGTGAAAAAGAATTGGCGGGGAGTGAAATACGTCGTGTACTTCTACTATCAGACAATGGCAACATATCGTGATGGGAGTCTACGTAATCTATCTCTTGGCGATCAAGCCAGAGTCAGTAAGAGTTGGCATGTGAGGTGCATCGCAAGACGACCGATCCATTGTGCTTGTACGTTGACAATACTTTGGCGAGTGTGTGTTCAAAGCGTTGCAGAGCGTGAGACTATGCGTGGGCATCTTAGCCAGGCCTAGAGTTCGTACGACTCACTCCCTAGGCTCGGACTAACCAAAGGTAAGTTAAGCAGATGTCCATCTGACTAGCGCTCAGTCGTTATATTGTTTATGTGGCAGTTGTCGTCTCTTGCTGCGACATGATACATAGGTCGCAAACATCCGACCAACAATCTGCCACGAACATTAACATAAATAGCACATCAATGGCATCTGCCCATTCTGGCCATGCTAATCAGTTCCCCAGACAGTGGGTGCACTGGCCGCTGAAACATCTCTGGAACAGACCTTCGATTGTTGATGTGTGATCAGGCCCGCGTTGACGATGTCTTTCTGAAACACCCACGAAAGCTTATACCATAATGCATTACTCTCGGTGTCTTCGTCAGCATGAACGACAGGAAAATAGAAAAGCAAGAGATTCCATAGAGCTACGCACGACATCAAAACAAGTCCTCCAAATCAACCGATTTATCCCGTATGCCGCTTCTCAACATAGCATCACGTACTAGTGGAACTCGACGACCCAGCACTTAGTATCTGTTCAAGCATGGCTCGATACTTACCCCCGGTTCTCTGCATACGCCCTCCTGATTGCGCCGCTTCTATCTCTTGTCCCAGAAAGGCGCGGGCGACCCCTTCTGCTTCCTCTAGCTTGGAAGTCTCTGCGTCCGACAGCTTAGAGCATGCTGCTTCCAGGTCTTCGTTGCGAGCGAGAAGCATAATGATGGCATCCACTCTGTTCACAATAGCCTCGTCGATGCCGTTCATCGCTGCACATCTGCTGCCGAAGCTGGATATGCTTCTTCCTGGAACCAACTTAAACAGATACGTCACCTGATCCTCCGATGCCTCTGCGTCAAAATCTATTTGGACATCCATATGAGCAAACGCTAGCTCTGTACTTTCGGTAAGAAACCCATTTTCGAAAATCTCATGAAAATGAGTAGCGGCGAGCACCTTGGGTCTTTCAGATCCCAACCCAGTAAAATGGCATAATAATGCAGTGAGCAAGCCAGCACCATCTTGACTATTAGTGCCCTTTCCGAACTCGTCGATGAGTACGAGGCTTCGTCTCGTCGCGAAGTTCATCGCAAAAGCCGCCTGGCGTAGGTCTATGGCGAATGCACTTTCTTGTCTAGTTACGCTTTCGCGGGTAGCAATGCGCGTTAGAATTCGATCTGTAATTCCGATGAGTGCTCGATCAGCTGGCACGAAGCACCCCAGGTGTGCCAGGTAGACAATCAAGGCTGTCTGCTTGAGATAGATGCTCTTCCCAGAATGATTCGGCCCTGTCAATATCATCGTGCTGGGTAAGTCACCAGCTGAAGACGCAAGCGTGATATCGTCGAAAGGATCGGTGTCTTGTTCCTCTCCGCTGCCTCCAGCCAACTCGCAGTCGTTTGAGATGAAGGAGGGAGCCACGAGCTCTTGTAACGGGTGCCGACCGCCTTCGATTTGCAGAACATTCTGGTGTACAATTCTCGGCGCCACCCATCCGTATTTACCTGACCCGACAGCCATTGCCAAGAGACTGTCGAGTTCCCCTATGATGTCCGATGCTTCACGAATGGCATCTTGGTGACTTAGAATGAGGACCGAAAGCTCATGCAGGATCTCAATCTCACGGTCTGAACGACATTTAGCATGGAACCACGAAGAAAACGTCTTATATCTCTTACCAATGATCATGCAATAGGCATCACCACACTGTGCGTCCATTTCCTTCATGCGCCGGTTCTTACAATATACCTCGCCATCCGTGACGAACATCTGCTCCCATGCGTCGTTCACACCTTCTCCCTCGTAGTTAGGTTTCCCGGTCTGTTGGTTCAATGAGACAACCGTAAGGAATCCAAGTTGAGGGAGGAAAACGCAATTGCGTATGTAGTGCTGGGCCCATTCCGGGATATCACCACGCATCTTCTCGCCAACCTCGGTGAGAAGATGTTCCATGCCATCATACTGTCGCTTCATCTCGTCTAGATTGGCATCGATGCCTCTTTTTACTGCCGTTCTTTCCCTCTCGCTAGACTGTTCAAAATCGATGGTTCTGCTGATGGACTCACCAACGTCAATCAAGGGGCCTGTGCGAACTCCCTCTAGGACTCGCATGATAATGGGGATGGTCTCAGCCGCAGTCATTTGTGCGAGAGCGTCACGTATCCTGAGGGCATAGAGGGCAAAACGTTGGAGAGATGCCCACGCGCCATTTCGCACGGAGACCTTGCGACCGGGATTGTCCACCCCCTTTTCTAGAAATGCAATGGTTGAACGCATATTCTTGACTTGACGGAGATCTTTACCAAGCTGCATAATCGTATCTGCGTTTCCAGGGCGTAGGAAAAAGGTGAGCGTCTTTTGACGAGTTCGAATAAGGTCAATGTCAATGCTTGGCCGCATGAAGGTCTGTCGTAGTTTGTGTCTTCCTTGGGGCGTGCAGGCCAAATAGTGAAATAGTCCGTAAATCGACAGGTTCTCCTTGGCCCCTGAACTTGACTTATCTGGCCCACGCATTTGACTGTTGGGGTGATACTCTGGCTGGATGATCTGCAGGGACATCATTGTATCTGCATTCACAAACATTGAGTCGAAGAGAGTAAACATTGCGATTGATTTCACCGAAAATGCAACCAGCGCGTCTGGGTCATTCGGTAGGTACTGAGTTGTTCTTCGGCGGTGAAGTTCCCCTAGCACAGCGCCAGCGCAGCCGATCTATTTTCATGAATTAGTTGCCCATTTTCAGCCTGTTGCGAAAATACTTACAGCGAGGCGACTTTCAAGATTGATAATCGTTCCTAGTCTCATACGAACTTCTCGTGGATACTCATGCTGGTTCTCGATATCTTCTCGATACAACCTTTCGTCGTCCACCGAGTCATGGTGCAGATTGTGAAAATCGGCCACTTGACTCTGGACACCGAGAAGCTTGTCCACCGCAGCATCGTACCCGAAGTCTACTGATTTGAGGGTACGTAGAATGTACGCGCTTTGCACATCATCTGCCGACTATTAGTACTTGCTTGTGATTTTTGGCATGCTCCTTACTTTGGACGCTCCCACCCTCATTATGTGCTCCACGTTGGAGTTTGTCGTGCACCTCCTGAGGCACACGGGGTGGTGCCATTATGGTTGTTGGCTTCACATGAAGAAGCACAGTCTCAACGATTTCCACAGTAGCCATTGAGACATCTTCCATCAGAAAGAGGGCCTCCTCGAAAGCGATATAGTATGCGCAGCCGAGGTTTCCGTTCGTCTTCATATCTAGAGCCAGTATAACCTCATTCAGTGCGTCGGCATCATCGGCACTGAAACGATCATCAGCTTGGTCTTGCCCGTCGTTGTTGCCTTCAGAAGGCGGACCACGACTTGTGGAGGATGCCCGAAGTGCCGATGGCCGCAACGATAAACACGATCTTCCAGGGTGCGGTGGCAGTTGAGGAGAGTAGACAGCTGCGCGAGATACGGCTGCAGAGCTCGGACGGGATCTTGGGCCTGGCATTAGGAGACTCGACGAGCTGACAAGTGGACCATCATTGCTATAAGGAACCGGACTGAAGGGTTTTGGTCTGCGTGCCATCACAGGCAGGGGAGGCGTGCTGGGGATGGACACCTGAGGAGATTGGGACTGTACCCATCGAGATGACGGATGTGGGGTGGCACGCCTTTGTGCCATCTTGTCGTCGTGGAACGATTTTGCTTTGCAACTCTTGAGGTTGACAGAAAATGAGGGCGTATCTGACCTATTTTAGGCAGGGCCCTCTCAAGGCTCATGGAAGATAGGAATAGTACAGAAAGGTAATTTTCGCGGAACTTGTGTTTGTGAAGAGCAGCTACAAAAGATGCAACGAGATAGCACTGAGATCAATCACCACAAAATTGGAAGACAAGTTGACATGGTATATCTCTGGGATTGAAGAGGATTGATCGGAATAATGGATGTTCTGCGGTGCTTCTTCGTGCCTGCCTACTTTGCTAGGTATTGAAGTAGGTAGGTAAAGTATTTTAAGTCGTTTGCCGATTACTTACCTATGTCCTGTTGGGCCTGCGATATTTGGGGAAGCAGCGAACTCCTATTTGTGCCTGCCCCAGGTATTTTTGGGCGCACCTGCTCATCCCGTCGCTTAGCAGTAGGCTTAATTACACTCGAGGGATACCTGCCCAATTCCAATTGATGCGAAGAGTAGCGGTAGCGATGCGGTAACGATCCAGGGATCTTGGAGGTATATCGGCGAATGTAGATTGACAATATCAAATTCCCTCCAGCGTCATGAGATCGTTTCCAACTTGCACATACCACAATATTCAATGCAGGTAGCGCTCATTACACTCGCAAAACGACAATGGACTTGTCCGACTCAATATCGGCAATGCATTCTTCTACAAATGCTTATCCGATGAAGAGTGCTGCGCCAGAACCCTGGCGTCCACATCCCAATCTTTTCGTTTGGTAACAGCAAAGCACACTGAATGCAAGCCCCATCGCCCATAGCCGCCTCATTGTTGCTTCACCCATTCCGCGAACTCCTTGCGCTGTTTGCGGATGTCCACGAAGCCCGGCCGGCTCTCGAGCAACTTGAACGGGTTGCCCACGTAGTCCTTGTCGATCTCACCACTGCTGCTCCGGGCGCCTTCCTCACCCGCACGCTCGATCTGGCCCGCCCAGACGCGCCACTGGATCGGCCGCAGCTTCGCCGTGTTCAGCACGAGGCCGAGAGTGATGATGACGGTCGCGACGATGGTCTCGAGGCTGATGTCGAGGGGTAGCGAAGAGGATGCCGCTTGCTGCTGTGTAGCGCTCAGGGACGAGAGGGACGCCGCGCGGTGAGATTGCAGTGCCGAGTGCTCGTAGGCGGAGTAGCAGCTGCGCGCGAGAGGATGGTGTCAGTGGTGGTTGCGAAGAAGCCAGCGAGGAGAATATCAATATTGGAGGGGAATGGATGCAGCTTACGCATGGGCCAAAAGCAGGAACCCGAAGGTCGTCGTTGACTTTGAGAACCAAGTCATTTTGGGTATTATTTGAGGTTTTGCGTAGGAAGTGTCCTTCTTTGCTCCGGTCGCAATGCAGAGTAGCTGGTCTGGTTGACGATTCGAAAGTAGCTTGGCCTTGTAGCTCTTACGTCGGGGGAGTGTATGACTGGCCGGCGGCCTAAGCTTAGATCCAGCATCTCCAATTGAACAGCCGAAGTTTCCCCATCAGACGTGTTCATCCAATCAAAACCAAGGGTGGGAAACAGTTCAAACATTTGGAGGTTCCTCCCGTCCAGGCAAGCAGCTGCGACTTTCCATAACCAACGACGAAAATATTAATATAAGTCTTTCGATCTGCCAGGCTGAATTCGCGCTGAATCAAAATCTAAAAAGACAATTTAATGGAGCTTAACTATAGGTATAGCAACTTTATGTCCCCTGGCACTCCCCAGCCTCACAATGGTGACCTCGTTCAACAACAATGAACCGTCCCAGCAATAATTGCCTTCCAACTTCCATGCCAGTATTATACTGGGCCCCCGAAGGATCATGTTATGCAATATGTTACTCTTCTGAGAGAGGTAACTCTTCCGAGGTAGGTAGCTCTTCTGGGGGAGCTGAGTCTTCCGAGGGAGGAGAGTCCTCTTCTGGAGGAGGTGACTGTTCTGGGGCGTTGCAACAGTCTGGGACGGGAGGACACTCCCCAATATTCTCCGACAAGTCGCAGAGTTGGAGATCTCGGCTCCATGCCAGGCCCCCGGGACATGTCAAGTTGATTGAAACGCCTGCTGAGCACTCATAATAGCTGTTGCAAATGCCACTGCAGGGGTCGGGGGAATATGTAGTCCCGGATGATTCGTTTTCGTCGGGGCACCTGATGGCACAGGCATCGGCATCTTGACGGCTGTCGAGTTGAGCCACTGCTGCCGCCGCCGTTGCTGCTGCATGAAGAACGGTCATGACCCAAATTCGAGGCAACATGGCGGTGGTAAGTTATGTGGTTTAATGGCAGACTTGGGTTTGTAGTATTGGTGGTGTCCCTTCTCGCTTATTTACCCGATGCGAGGCTGTGGATGTTGATGCCGCTCAACTGCCACATCATTTAGGCCATCTCTTGTATATATATATATATATACATTCAAAGATTATACCAAAGAACCACTGAGATCACCTCACGCGTTGTTGGTTATATCTCGCTATGCGAATGTCTTACCATTCGGGATCGAAGCTTCAAGCCCTTCTTTGCACTCCCTTGGAGGCACACTGGAATGCTTGAGTTGAGCGAATATGCATTTTCTAAACTACGTGCTCGCCCGCTTAGCTAGAGAATGTCGGCCATCTAGACGGAGTACTATTTGGATATTTAGTATCTGGGATTACCGACTTCACGGCCAAGGGGCCAGAACAAAATGAATGTCTCACAGACGATGCAACGAGGCTCTGAACCCAGGCATTGCAGCTCCCGACTCTGAAATACAATGCAGAGAGGATGGCCCAGGTGACGCCTGAGTAATTGAGGCTGCTTAGCAAAGTAAGTTGGAAAGGTAATATTACCAGAAATACAATCCTGCCTCGCACACATTCCTTGCGGCGGTAGCATCACTTTCATATTCCATGGCTAGGTAAGATGGGTCGTTCTGCTCACACCTATTTACATTTTCAAGCCCGAGATATCGTCTTTTAGTATCCTCGTTGGTTTCGGTAACCAGGGGGTGTGCAGGCGACGGGTTTGAGCTGGCTATCAACTGACCGAAAGAATGAAAACGGGGAGGTAAAGCGTGTTCGACTCTTAAAAGTCTGTCAAGCTTCTCTCTAAGTTATTGTTAGAACACAAACTGATGTAATTACTGGATCCTGAGTTTCGTCTCATGGTATCTGAGTCTGCGGTGACGACTCTGGGAAGTTACTCACTGACATGTCGTATGCCAACACTGCCATCAATGAATATAGACAAGATACTCCTGCCAGTCTACGACAATATATATTTCGCGTGAGACATGAACAGTCGCGATCCTTCAATATGTGAGAGATTATATGTGTGGAGGGGTGAGCTAGACACTCGCTACATGCAGATATTGCCATTGGCAGCCCGGGGTTGAGTTTAACTTACATCCTTCCGACCCGTCAAACTTCCCGAATTCCCTACATGTTGGCTACTTGAGTATCGAGATACTGCCTGATAGACGGAATAGAATGTGTTACTTTCAAAGCATCAATGCCGATCGTATTAGTACGAAACAGAGCTGGTAATAGTAATTGGGAATAAGTTTAATAAGCAACTGTATTGCGAGCTGATTATCCATTGTACTATGAAAGGGATTTATGCATAAAGAGATCGCGGGTATGAACTAACAAGTGGCAACCTAGTTCTATATTTGTTTACTTTACCTCTGGGAAATACGGCGCGTCCCGTGCCATTCAGGGGATGCAAGAGGTTGTTGTTATTACATAGTTCATTCTTTCTGTAATTAACCTTCACAGGTGGGTGGCCGTCTGGTGTTATGGTCGAACTCAAAAAGATCATGCCGGGTTCCCGGGCAATCACCTGGTGGCCCGGAATACGAAAACTCATGGTGGAAGTTTGCTAGCAATAGACCTTGGACGGCTGTGTCTTACGGCGTAATATGGGGGGACGTTGTTAACACATCTCCATGGGACCGTATCCGATATCAAAACGATACCCCTTTTCCTCGGGCATACAGTCGTCCAATTTGGCATATGTTGTCACCAATGTCAAACGAAGTGAAGTTTCCTGCACTACCTGTCCCAGCGATACTGTATGCCGAGTTTGTTGCTAGAAGCCTTGTTTACTGTATACGCCGGGCATCAAATTAAGTATCTCGATCAGACTCAATCCGGCCACCTGATCTCCCCACAAAGGATCGAAATGGACGCACCTTCTGCGAGGCGGTGCCTAGAATGGCGACGGGTGCGTCATTCTAGCTTCGTTTAGCTACATTTGGCTTCATGTAGGCAGTGGCTTGCGTGGTTTGGGATTGGCCAATCTTCATCCAGGGTAGGCGCGTGGCGATACTATGCTGTTTATAGGCAGTCTTCAGCAAACAGGATTGGTAGTATTTACGGTCTTGTCCCAGTGGCTTTAGGCTTTGGCATGAAAACACCATCCCAGCCGCTGACCATACTATGCTTGTGTGCTCGAACTCGGCCTACGGCCGGGCAGTGCTCGAGGCCGACAAAGCCCAGGAGCCAGGGCATGGCCTCTGTCTCGACCGAGTGTTTTGTGGTGTATCCTCGAGTGTTTGGAAGCGCTACCCAATGTCATTAGCTTTTCCATTATCCCCTGCGTAGTTAGGTGCCGTACACAGCTCTGATCGTCTGTTTTCTCGTCATAAAAAGAGCTGCTCCCCAGTGAGTGCATGATCTATTTTGCGCTGCTTTTGCCAAGAACAACACAATACCTGATCAGGAAGCCCTATTTATTTCGTTTCTCTTTGTTTTCCTAAATCCCCATCTCTATTACCGCTCTGTTAGCCTCTTGAATCTGTAAACTCACCAACATGCGTTTCAACTTCCTTGCCTTGACGGGCATGCTCGCCCTTGCTGCCAACGCGGCGGATTCGAAGAGTACAACCATTGCCGCTGCTACCACCACTACAGCGGCCGGCTTGTCCCCTGAGCAGTCGGCCATCACGACCTGTCTCGACGCTTGTAAGTTTTCGGATACACTAGCAGGCCCGGCGGCCGTTCGCTGACTCTCCCTCGTGCGACATCTAGGCAAGTCCGGCGACGTGGATTGCCAGGCCAAATGCATTTCGGTCCCTAGCCCGAACACGCAGCAGGTCAATGCCACCAACAACTGCGTTGCGGCCTGTCCCATAGGCAAGGGTACCGCCGCCGATAACAAGGACTACCAGAAGTGCGTCAACGACTGCATCGGAAAGTACTATTACACGACGTCGGGCACCCCAGCCCAGTCCACCAAGGCCAAGGTCGGTGGCGACAGCGCCTCGCCTACTTCTACCCAGGCCGACGTCGTATCGACCGTAACGAGCGGCGACTCGACCTTTACGACTACAATGCACCCGACCCAAGCCGCGGCCGCCTCGAACACAGACAACGCCTCGTCGGCTACAGCTACCCACAACGCCGCCCAGGCTATGAACAAACTCGCTCCCGTTGGGACTGGCATTGGATTCCTGGGCTTCCTGGCTGCGGTCTTTGCTCTATAATCGCCACGCTTATGGATATGACAGGACGGAATTTGGGGATGATTATACGTGATGCAGCGTCGCTTTTGCTTCGGACGACAGCGCATAGAGATCCTGGAATGGAGGGAGCGCAGGGCCGTTCATAATCAACTTTCTTCTGAACCATTCAGGATATACTTGAGGAACCTTTAATAAATATAAGGAGCATTGCTCTCTACCTATCTTCCCGAGGATGTGACCACTTTGGAGACGTTACTGATCCACGGAAGACCAAGTTGCTTCATCTCAACAGCCAATTGGAACAAGTAATCAAGGCTATATTTATAGTTAGCACGCCATTTATGCAACCCCTCGTAGGAAGCTTTGCTTACCTCTCGCACATAGTCTTGGCCTTGTGAACGTTATCGCCCCAGACGTAGACACCATGTCTTCGGACAAGGACGGCGTACGTATCCGGGTACTTCTCCATGGCTTCCTCGAGAAATTCGGTGAGGTCCTCCTCATGCGAAGTGTTCTCGATGACCGGAATGCGCAACGTGTCGTGGTAGTCCAGGTTGCCCTGCTTCTGGTGGCCCCGGCCGAAGCCCTTGACCTGCTCGATGTTGTTGATCTCGAAAACCTTGTCCTTTTCGGGACCCTGGCTTTCCAGGATCAGCGTCACCAGCACGGCCCAGTGGGAGTGCGTGTGGATGCAGCATCCGGCTCCGCGCTTGGTGAAGGCGGCCATGAAAAGGGGCGTGCACTGCGACGGCCGGCCGGCCGGCGGCTTGTGCAGGTAGACCCGGTTCTTGGAGTCTGTCTGCTGCGCAACCGAGAGCACGAACAGATCCGAACTCTTCATGAGCTCCTTCTGGACGCCCGAAGGTGCTACCCAGACCAGATCACTGCCGGTGAAAAGTCAGCGACACGTTTTGTCTGGCAGGACATAGCATAGTGGCTCGCTTCTCTGAGGGAGGATAGCGGCGTAGAGGGACAACACTAAGTGGAAAGAGGGGGGAATCGGCGTACTCGTCACGGATTGAGCAACCACCGCCAGTGCCAGTCACCCATCCCAGGGTCCAGAACTTGGCACACAGCGAGGGAATGAGATTTGCTGGGTGGTCATGGTCATGGGGCTCGGGGCTGACCAGATGGGCATTATCGCCATTTTCCGAAACCTCGAGACGGCGACGCTTCTGGTCGGCGTCCGGCATTTGGGAGTCGAGCGAGCCTTCGGGCCTCTTGCTCATCTTGACACGTAGCTATATCTCTCGAACCCAGGAGCCGTCGATTGATTAGGTATATGGCCGGTTCCTAATGCAATTAACAGGTGCTCGGCTCTGGTAGTTTACCAGGGGCGTTTGGAAACTTGTGTCGAGGCTAAATTCGAAAAGACGTTGTAATGCTCCACCCGCGATTCAGTATTGTATGAGCTGTGATTGGCTCGGAATGAGACGACACGATCTCCAAATACCTAAACCATCGCCGGCAGAAGCCACGCGCATAAAAGCCGTCCTTGAGGAAATGACTTATTCGTGTAGTCGCACCTGCCAAGCCTGGAGATATGGACAAGTGGCTAATTCATAACTTCCATGTCAACTTATAAAAATTAGGCGATTCAGTTTGTCGAGCGGCCAGAGGCCAAATGAGGAGAATACGTCTTGAAGCAAACCCGCTCCTAGATTCAATATGAAGGTTATACATGTATCAAATGCAGTTGGTGAAGTTACATACCTAGGACCTAGGTACCAAGTAGGCTGGCTGGCATGACCTTTTGGAAGATGCTAGAACAGAGGTCCTCAAGGGATATGCCTGGCTGTCTGTCTGCAGAAAATGATATTGATCTGGGGTGATACCAGGATAATGTACAACAGGTAACAACTAGCATATAAGAAGTACCTCCAGCAGTATGACAATAATATCAAATACCAACCACTGTGCTCCTCAGCATACAACTTACATAACAGGGCTATCACTACATTGATTGATAAATCTATGTAGGCACAACTCTCTGTATGGATAGTCGGCGGTTAATGGGAAGATTAGTGGAAACCGAGTTGAACCCTGATTGTTGTCCCAATACATGTTGTGGAATTGGGAGCAGACACGAACATCCATGAACCAAGCAAGCAGTTTGTCTGTATGTACACCAGAGACAGCCTGGTTCACCATCAATAGCATTGGTCAATGGCCCGGGATACAAGAGGATCAATTGAACATTATCATTGTGACAAGATGTATCGATCCGTGAGCGTGAGCAACGGGTTGGCTGGTTGGGTTGGGTGAATGAAAGGTATGAATGAATTCAATCAAAGTGGATCCAATGCGATCCCCGCACCCAGGTGAAGCTTTAGTGGAGCACGGGCCAACCGTAGGTACCGTAGGCTTTTGGGCGGGCTAATAAGAGGCCAGCCTGCTAGCCTAGGCTGTTTCCATTGAATACGATCGCTGTTAGCTGGGAGCGTGGGGCCCGACGGAAGCTCTCAGAAGGGACCAATCTGGCCAATCTGGCCACGTTGTTGCAAACTGCCACCTATTGAATGCGGAAGCAGAGACAGGCCAGGACAGCTACTTATTGCGATTGCTACAACTTCAGAAAACCTTCACCACTTTTCCCTCCCCTTCTCCTCTCGACATCAATCTATCTTGATCGTTGAGCTCTGGGAGCACTTCATTGTTTTCTTTTCCCCATCCACGGAGAAGTCGAACATCCCCATACAGGTTGTTTGTTTCAGCCCCATCTGACCTGACAAGCTCCCCTCGGGACAGCTCAAGTAGAAGCTCGCTGGTCAAATCCTCCTGCTTTGCTACTTACGGTCTTTCCCCCAACCGTATTTTACAGCAACACCTCACACAACTTCACAATGAAGTTCAGCCCTGCTACCATTGCCTGGGCGGCTGCCTTCTTCTTTGGCGCTGCCCTTGCTGACGATGCCCAAAAGGTGTTGAAGGATGAGAGCTCCTCCACTCTGGCCGAGGCCGCCTCGTCCTCAGTCGCAGCCAACCTGCCAACATTCACTGTAAGTTTTTTCTTCTATGTTATCGGCGACAACCCCCACTGCTCTTGTCGGTTTCCCTCATCATCGGCGATGGCAAACATGCTCGGCGATCTTGAAAATATATTGTTTGAAAACTTAAAGCTGACCACAAATTCTTGTCTAGCCCACAAAACTCAAGGCTCCCTTCCTTGAGCAGTTCACCGACGACTGGGAGAAGCGATGGAAGCCTTCTCACGCCAAGAAGGACATGAAGGGTGCCGAGAACGCCGAGGAGGAGTGGGCATACGTCGGCGAGTGGGCTGTTGAGGAGCCTGAGGTCTACAAGGGTATGGTGGGCGATAAGGGTCTTGTTGTCAAGAACCCGGCTGCCCACCACGCCATCTCTGCTAAGTTCCCCAAGAAGATTGACAACAAGGGCAAGACTCTTGTTGTCCAGTACGAGGTTAAGCTTCAGAGTAAGTCGAAAACCTACCATGCCATCCCGATACTTCCTGCTAACAGAATTTCCTCCATAGATGGTCTCGAGTGCGGCGGTGCTTACGTCAAGCTTCTTCGCGAGAACAAGGCTCTCCACCAGGACGAGTTTGCCAACACGACTCCCTATGTCATTATGTTCGGCCCCGACAAGTGCGGCCACACGAACAAGGTTCACTTCATCTTCAACCACAAGAACCCCAAGACTGGCGAGTATGAGGAGAAGCACCTTAAGACTCCCCCTACTGCTCGCATTGTGAAGACGACCGAGCTTTACACTCTTATTGTTCACCCCAACAACACCTACGCTATCAAGCAGAACAATGAGCAGGTTAAGGAGGGCAGCCTCTTCGAGGACTTCAGCCCCGCTGTCAACCCTGAGAAGGAGATTGACGACCCCAAGGACTCCAAGCCTGACACCTGGGTCGATGAGGCCCGTATCCCCGACCCCGAGGCCAAGAAGCCCGAGGACTGGGATGAGGATGCCCCTTACGAGATCGTCGATGAGGAGGCGACCAAGCCCGAGGATTGGCTTGAGACCGAGCCCCTCACTGTTCCCGACCCTGAGGCTCAGAAGCCCGAGGACTGGGACGATGAGGAGGATGGTGACTGGATTCCCCCCACCGTCCCCAACCCCAAGTGTGCCGATGCCTCTGGTTGCGGCCCCTGGACTAAGCCCATGAAGAAGAACTCCGAGTACAAGGGCAAGTGGACCGCCGCCTATATCGACAACCCCGCCTACAAGGGCGTCTGGGCTCCCCGCAAGATCAAGAACCCCGACTACTTCGAGGATAAGACTCCTGCCAACTTTGAGCCTATGGGTGCTGTAAGTTATTGTGCCATGACCCCAAGAACAACGAAACGTGTTGCTGACCTCCTTCACAGATTGGTTTCGAGATCTGGACCATGCAGAACAACATCCTTCTGGATAACATCTACATTGGTCACTCCGTTGAGGATGCCAACAAGCTCGCCGAGGAGTCCTTCGGACTCAAGCACCCCCAGGAGCAGCTGCTCGAGCTTGCCGACAAGCCCAAAGACAGCGATAAGCCCAAGTCGCCTTCGGACCTGAAGTTCTTGGACGACCCCGTCTTCTTCATTAAGGAGAAGTGGGATCTCTTCATTACCATTGCCCAGAACGACCCTATCCAGGCCATGAAGTTCGTTCCCGAGGTTCCTACTGCCATTGGTGGTCTCCTCGTTACCATCATTGCCCTTGTCGGAGCTCTTTCCATGGGTGGCTCAGCCCCCGCTCCCGTCAAGAAGGCTCTCGGCGACGCTAAGGAGAAGGCGAAGGATGCCAAGGACAAGGCTGCCGAGGCTGTGGCCACCGGCGCCGAGAACGTCAAGAACGAGGCTAACAAGCGTGCGACGCGCAGCCAGTCGTAGGCGCAGGCAATAAGGACACGAAAGAGTGGTTGTATTTGGCGTGAAAAGAAAACTTCGTTCAAGTTCACAGCAAGCTGCGGATTTCATAGTTCATACTATGCTTGCTATTATATCAGGCGTTCTGATTTTGATCAGTTAATTGTGATTTCAGCCCACTCGCATGGCGCAGGTGTGCTCTAGGCCAACAGAAATAAATGACAAACATTTTTGCTATCATGCATGCCTCTCCTACCAGTGAACTACTGTGCATTGCCAGTTATGCCTTTGAATCGACCTGAGATTTGTCCGTAGTTATGAGTTGGTAGCCTATTGTCTAGTAGATATCGTGTAGACAAGCTCAAACATTCGATCATATGAGCTTGCTCCTTGATCTTAATGTCAATGTGAACGCATTCACACAGTACCAACCATCGCAATGATACAAACCACTGCCATTGATCGCATACTGACCATTGCACCTTATCCACAGCCAACTCATACTGTTTTCTTCTTCCTCTTGTCCATCCCCTCGGACAGGGCCTCGGCGACGTCCTCGACGGTGGTGCCCCTTTTTCGCTTCCCGATCTTCTCCTGGCCCAGCTCCGAGTCGGCCACGGCCTGGAACACCTTGGCTGCGCCCCGGAATGAGTCGGGCGCGAAGCCGCCGTCCTCTTCGAATGTCAGGGCGATCTCCTCCATCTCGCGGACCCACCGGTAGGCCTTGGGGGCCATGGCGGTAACGCCTCCCGCCGCCTTTTCCCAGGCGTTGCGGTCGGACAGTTCGTGTTTCAGCTCATCCAGCACGCCCAGTTTCTGGGCGGTCGTGAAGGACTGGATCGCAAGCGATGTGAAGCCCTTGGTCGTGCTCGCGAAGCACATCTTCAGGCCGCTCGCGGCGCCGATATCCGGGGCGATATGTCGGGTATTAAGGATGGCGGCGAGCTTCTCGCCGTACCCGCCGATGTCGGAGAGCTGGTGAGGGCCGGAGGTTGGCATACTCGGCCGGCTCCAGGTTTTGCTGATGTCCCTATCTCCGTTGGAAGAGAAAGAGGGGCCATCCTCGGGCTTCTTGAGCGACGGCGGCCCTCCTATAATGCAAGCGTCTACGAACCGGATCGGCGCCCGCAACTTGGCCACCAGTTCCGCCGTCTGGCGCACCGTCGAGGGCGCCACGGCGTTCAGGTCCACGAGGTAGAGCGGCGTGTCCCGCTGCGTGACGCCGACCAGGGACTCGACGACCCTCGTCGCCGTGGCCAGGGCGTCGCGCGGGGGCACCACGGACAGGATGACGGAGCAGGTGTCGGTGAGCTCGACGTCGGACTTGAGGACCTCGACGTTGGCCGCTTGGGCGCGGTCAATGGTTTCTTGGCTGTAGCAAAAGTTAGCTCTTTTCTTTTGTCTATGCTTTTTCTCATGCAGGTTGCTGGAGTTGGCAGGCATGATCTTCTTCACCTCTGTGAGTAAGTAGATGCACCTATCTGTGCTGCACTTGTACGTACCTGCGGCCTTTGCAGTTGGTCGCTACGGCGAACCCGTTGGCGACGAGGAGCTTGGCTATGCCCATGCCCATGTCCCCGACGGACAGGATGCCGATTTTGGCCAGGGGTGCGGGCGTTGTCATTTTGGTTGACTCTGGCTGGCTTACGCAATATCTTGTGGTTTTGTAAGTGGTGGGTGGTACGTATTGCAAGGTGGTTTCACGAAGTTGATAAGTTGATTGCGAGCTGGCTACTAGGACTGTGGTTCATTGATGCGATTCAGGTGATGACTCGTCTTAGGGACATCTCAGATTTGTAATCCAGGCCAATGGTCATGTTTCTCCTCCTCCCACCCCCCCCCCCCCCCCCCCCCCCCCCCCCCCCTCCCTTTCTCTTCTTTCTATTTCTCTACATACTAGAAGCCTCTCTCGCAATGTTCTTCAATGAATACACTTATACAAACCACCCTATTTGAAGCATCGATCATACATTTGTGGTCTCTCGTTTGGTCTATCATTGGCAGGTGGGCCACTCAGCACTGGAAACTCCATCATGCCAAGTACATACTGGCCACTTTCATGTGCTTCCTGCAAGTTGCCGACAGCCGTTCCAGTTCCGAGCAGCAGATGCATGTATGCAGAATTGACTCGATTCATTTCTATCTTATGAGACATCTATTGATTGGTGATGGGGTGGTCTACTTGTATGTAACGATACATGTGTCCTCTTTCCAAATTCCTTCTTCCATCCATCCATCAATGGATGTCTGGCAGTCTGGGTCCCCCTCCAGTTTGGGGGAATAGCGGGGTAGACAGTTTCTAGGGGTATTTGGCGATTGATATCCAGATTCCACTCTCGCTTTCGCTTTCGCTTTCGCTATCAGGTGGTGGTGATACAACCGCCGGTATACATACAGTACTCCTACGCGCTGGGTAGCATTGGAATTGACAGGTCAGTTGGAACATACTGTAACGATTTTATTTCCCCGTCCTGGGTGATTCGATTCCACATATTAACGGTATGGCCACGCGATGTACTTGCCTGGAAATAGACATGGTCGCGAGCGGCTGCATATCCGTATCCAGTTTGCCAGTATCCTTACCCTCTCACGCTCCCACCCGTTGCACCCGGACTCTGTGCTTTGCCCGATTTGGCAAGGATATCGTTAGCTTCTGGCGCACTCCAAGTGCGTCTTCTTCCAAGCTTACCATCGCTTAAATTCCATTGGCTTGTCAACTCCTGCATGAATGAAACAAATGTTTCTTTTGCCATGTCCTGATTCGGGTATACTCGTCGTCTCAACAATCCCACGGCACAACCAGCTTGGAAATTGGTCGTGATAGAACGAGGAAGAAAAGAAGGAAGAAGAAGAAGAAGAAGAAGACGATGCTGATGATAGGTATCAGTATACTCGAAACTCCCTCTCGTTACTGGCTGTACTATAAACCATAGCCAGTGCGCTTGAAGCTCGAGGCCTGGCCGCGCCAGCGACACGTCTTGTAAGTCATCATCACCCTGCTACCATGACGCGGTACAACCACGACAGAGGCGCCGGTTGTATGAACCAGATGAACTATTGTACTTGGGGACCTCTCGCACACTAGCGAGTGGATATGCCCAGTATGCGTGTGCGCTACGTGGGGGCTCTCTCTCAGCTCGCCGGGCTGTATGTAACGCAATTATCACCTCCCAGCGATGGGAGTCGAGTAAAAATCATGGATCCGTTACTCATTCCATCTCTTCTACTACTCTAATCTCTGATAATACTACCTTGTGTCGTTGCAGACTCAAGCCGCTTGTTTGGACTGGCTACCTGCCTTTAGGGATGCCTGTTCTGTCTCCATTCTCAATAGTCATAGTCTAACACAACAAGCTTCACGGGAGCTGTTTCGGATAGCTGACTATAGTCCGGCTACGACGACGGCCGACCCGTCAAGCTGGGACGACTTGCTCAAGATTCTCACCCCCACGAATCAACTTAACTTTACTCACATCCTTTCCTTCTGAGCCTTACTCCCGTTGCCTCATCTATTCCTGTCCGTTCGCCTATTCCCGGCTTCTCCATCAGTCCGGAACGATATGGCACTGGCTTGGCGTCCCTTCACGGCCGCGGCCGCTGTCATTGCCTATGCACTAGTGTCGCGCCAGGCAGAATGGTCTTATTCGAGATTCATAGGGGCCTTCTGCAGCCTCGAGCTCTCTGGCCTCTTGCTCTGGATTGTCTGGACTATACTTCTCTACCCCAAGTTCTTCTCGCCACTGCGCCATCTCCCTAGTCCTCCCGGAGGCTCGTTTTGGAATGGTCATTTCACCGAGATATCTCAGAGCCCTACTGGTATCCCTATGAGAGAATGGTATGTTCGTGATTGGTATTGTCAACCGGGCCTCGGATTTTAACAGCTTGTTCAGGATAAACACCGTGCCAAACAATGGTCTTATCCGTTATGCGGGTATCTTCAACCAGGAGCGCATCATGCCAACGTCTCCCAAGGCACTCGCAGACGTCCTTGTCACACGGAACTATGACTTTGAGAAGCCCTCTCAGATCAGGAATTCGATCGGGCGAATCCTGGGCATAGGAGTTCTGTTGGCTGAAGGAGACCAGCATAAGGTGCAACGTCGTAACCTCATGCCTGCGTTCGCATTCCGTCATGTCAAGGACCTGTATCCAGTTTTCTGGCAGAAGAGCCGCGAAGCCACCCAGGCAATGACCAGTGAGGTCACGGAGGGAGTCAAGAAGCAAACCACCGCCCAGAAAATTACCGAGGGGGAATCCGAGACACCAATGCGGGAGGGCTGGGCTTCCTTCGAAGTCAGCGAATGGGCGTCTAGAGCCACTCTGGACATCATCGGCGTGGCCGGACTAGGTCGGGATTTCGGAGCCATCCACAACCCTGATAACGAGCTTAGTTCACGTTACCGGGTTCTCTTCCGGCCATCGCGGCAGGCTCGTATGCTGGGAATCCTCGGACTGTTCATGCCGGCGTGGATTACTAACCGTATTCCGGTCAAGCGCAACAACGATATTGCTCTGGCGGCGAAGACCATCCGCGCGGTGTGCAGCGACCTGATCCAGGAAAAGCGAGAAAAGCTGGCACGAAAAGAGCTCACCGATGTGGATATCTTGTCTGTTGCCCTTGAGTCCGGCACCTTTACGGATGCGGAACTCATAGACCAGCTGATGACGTTCCTTGCCGCCGGCCACGAGACCACGGCTTCTGCGATGACTTGGGCAATCTATATGCTCTGCCTGCATCCGGACGTACAAACGCGTCTGCGACAGGAGGTCCGGAAGAACCTGCCGTCTATGGACTCAGAAAGTACCGTCTCCAGTCTCGACATCGACCACCTACCCTACCTGAACGCCGTGATCAGCGAGGTTCTGCGGTACTACTCGCCCGTGCCCCTGACCGTCCGCCAGTCCGTGGTCGACACCGTCATCAACGGCGAGCACGTGCCCAAGGGCACCCGCGTCATTATCTGCCCCTGGGCCATCAACTACAGTACCGAGCTCTGGGGCACCGACGCCGACGTCTTCAACCCGGAGCGGTGGTTGGCCAAGGACGAGAACGACAAGAAAAGGGCCGGAAGCGGCGGGGCGTCGAGCAACTATGCGTTCCTGACGTTCTTGCACGGACCCAGAAGCTGCATCGGCCAGGCCTTCTCCAAGGCCGAGTTCGCCTGCCTGCTGGCGTCCTGGATCGGCCGCTTCGAGTTCGAGCTTAAGAACAAGGATGAGTACGACGAGAAGAACATGCTAATCAAGGGCGGTATTACAGCGAGGCCGGCCAAGGGATTGCATGTCCATGCAACGGTGGTGGAGGGGTGGTAGGCAAGTAGTGTAATAGAATAAGTATATATGGATTGCAAGAGTTGAAGCACTTTCTGTTGGACAAGTGACGCCACAGCTCCGAAGCGCCCAGCGCTCTTGACATAACTGGAGATCTAAACGCGGTTCCTAAGAAGTATGCTGTACGAAAATTAAGGGTGTCCCAACAACTTTAAAGCGCTTTCCAAATCTTCCCATTACTATTGTGCTCATGTGGCTCTGGGGAAACCGTTGAGCCCGACGAGGAATCCCGGGGAGTTGGCTATCTTCACTCTTCTCGCTACTAGCGCAAAGACCAGCTTGTTGCGCAAGAACGCGGCCTCCTCACTTGCGGCCCAACAGGAGAATGGGTGAGCAGGTTGACCATAAACGTTAACAACAATTAACTCACCAAGCACGACCCAGATACCACAAGGGGAGAAAGTGGAAGGAAATGACCTACTATCGTCGCCCTCCCAAGCGATATGGCTCTTCTTTACCGTCTTCTGACCCCCCCTCGGTCTCGGGCAGGATGCCTGGGTGCGTCTCAACATTAGTTGACACTACTCTTACAGAGTCCGTGAGTGTGCGGAAGGCATTTTAGCCTAAGCCCCTCTCAAGAACTCCGAGTAGATAGGATAGCCGGGGATTCGACAGGATAGAAAAGTATAATGTTATCGTCAAGAGTGGCGGGAGGCTTTAGCTACCTCCCGAAAACCCGACGCAGTTGACCACGATATACGGAGGGTTACCGAATGTCCTCTTAGTCTCGAAGAAAACGAGCTCCAACCCGGCTTCGTCCGCAAAGTTGGGGATTCTGGCAATGGTGTTAGACTTCTGTCGTTGGGTTATCATCTCGCAGGCGGTGGCGGTGTCGGTGGCGGCCAGCACATCCTCGTGGCGGCCAGTCAGAACGAGCCAAGGCATTCCCGCGGCCAGGAAGGCGGCGGCCGTGGCTCAGCCGATCTCCGTGGAACCTCACAAGATCAGGACCGTCTTGCCGGCCTTCGAGAGGTGTGGTTACATGGGGTCGATGCGCGGGTAGGATGCTCTGTGGGTTTTGGTCGTGTAGGCAAGCGGCATGGCAGTTGCTAGCACTTTAATGATGGTGACAATGCGTGGGTACATGTAGATAGCTCCCGGTCACTGGAGGATAATAAATTACGATGGCCACTCAGGAATACATTTTCATTCATGACGATCTTCTTTTCTATTATATTACATCCACTCTTCTATCCTTCCTCATCAGCGGCGCAATACGCTATCACTTTCGTGGCAACATGCTTAGGAACACCAATCTTCTCGCTTTTATTTCATACTGAATGGTCATCACTAGTGTATCTCTCGTATATCTAAGCATGTCTTGCAATGTAAGCTGGCGTTTTCGTTACTTGAGAAGTGGACCTTTATCAGCGCCCGCGGAATTAGTTCCGTTCGCGATAGGAGGAACCAATAGGCAGTCAAGGTCTGGTTGGTTCGTTTCCTGATTAGGATGGCCTGTATCTAGTCTTTGGGGTTGACACAAATCACTGTAAATGATCTAAGATGTACGAGTGTTGCACGGAAAACGTTGTTTATTACAACTTGTGAGGTATCTAGAAGTGTGCGTGTTGTTGCTTCTCGAAGAACTCCCAAGCCGCATCAAGGTCCTGATAGCACGAACCTGGGGGACTATGATTCTCGCAGTGCTGTGTGGGGAGGAAAACCACCAAAACAAGATGTCGCTTAACGACACAGGTGAGTGTGTTTTGCAAACCTTACGGGCATTTGTAGTCTGCAGGTATGAGTGATCTCGCCATTTGCCCTCATCCCACGAAACACATGAGCCAGCAACGTCAACACGTACTTGGTAATTTGCAACCCATTCCTCAATATGGATACCAAGCTGCCCGAGCTGCCCGAGCTGCCCGAGTTGCCCGAGTTGCCACCAGATCTCAGTCATTGCGCCACACATATGTCCTATGCCGAACCATCCCAAAATACGATCTAGCGAATACGAACTCCCAAGGCACATACATACATCCTCCGTCGCTAGATAATTCTTTGCCCCTACAGCCTACATACGTCGCTATGGGAAGCCGTTCGATCCGGCGATACAGATAAAGAAAATACATACATGTGAGTGAGATCTTACGTATCTCGATATCTCGATGAGGGGGGAGGGGAGAGGGGGTGAAGTAACTACCTACACACTAGAAGGTGATACAATCAGATTAGCCCCTGCTACGCTACCCAACCCCTGAGAGTGATAGAGGTTGATGTTGCCCAGGTGATTTGGAAGAAATGCCGGTCAGCCACCAGTCGGAATACGGAGCCGAGTTGACAAAAGCAACAGATCTAACGATAGACCGAGCCAGACCGTAGGCCGAGCCAGACCGAAGCAGAACGCGTCTAGACACAAGACATAGCAGATAACATGAGGCGTGTTCAGCGGCGTGATAGTGTGAAACCCAGCTGAATCCGCCCCCATGCAGAATAGTCTTAGAATTCAGCCCTATGAGGAATTGACCAATATAGTGCAGAAGTCAGTTTAAGGTTGGCAGTAAGTATGGGAAAGCTACGTAGGTCTTCGTTGGTGGCATCTGTGACCACATGGAATGCTCAAAAGCGGTCAACCAAGCTCTCACTACTACTACCACGCCCTACTGACAACAGTGAGGGGTAGGGCGGCGTGGGCAGTGGGATCTTCGGGCCTTAGGCTGGTGGCTTGAAGCGTGTGCCTGTACTACGTTGTACGTTGATTCCGTTTCTGCCGGTCTAGAAGAGACTGTGGGATGTGAGAAGGCCTGACACGAACGAGCCGCCTCTGGCATGTGTTCATGCAACGGCCCGCGGCAGCAAACATCCGCGCTCGGGTCCGGTGTAGCCACCGGCCATGCGTGCGAGATCTCGTCTCGGCACAACAACGTGTTCTTCCCGCCGCATTCCTATCGTGCGCAGTGAAGCCATGTGGGTGGCGCGACTTCAACTGCTAATGGGGAGAATTATACTGTAGTTGGGCATAGTGTAGTCGGCGTGTCGGCGTGGCGGCGCGGCTAGAGCCTGGGGCTTCTTGTAGTAGACAGGCGGCGTAGCTGGGAGGGCTAGGGCAAAGGGTAGGTTATTGTTACGAAAGCTAGATGTGATATCCAATCTAGCCAGGAACGAACAACATCGAGATGCACCAGACTACGACTAATCAGATTCCTCTGATCTCTTCTTGATCACGGGATGGCAGATGAGATGGAATGGTTCATGTTTGGGTGTTTGGGATGTATGGCGTATCATGTATCATGTACCCTCCACCTCCAACTGCAGGAACAGAGTTGGCCTAACCTTAAGGCGCATTGTGTGCAATGGCTTGTGGCTCACCCATTTTACTTGCCACCACGTGTAAAGCTAGGTAGGTAGCCCCAATCTACAGATGTAAACTGTACCACAGCACATCCCTTCCCGCAGAATCTTTCGCCTTAATGCATTGAGTTTTTTTTTGTTTTGTTTTTGGCAGAGGCGGGCGGCTTAAGGCGCTACACTACATTATACCTAAAGTACATTGATGTATTATACAGTTCTAGAAAAGTGAGGGGGTTGAACGGCCCAGCAAGCAGCTCCGCAGCCCAGCAGCTGCAACAAGTGCAACAAGTGCAACAACTGCCAGACAGCTGCATCCCTTTTAGCCTTGCCTTAACCTAATGTTAGCGGCGGCAGTTTCCACTCTTGGGACGCCGCCTTCCATTTGCCAGAATGGGACGCATACTAACTCTTGGAATCCATTTTCTTTGCTGACAATGAGAACCTTGATGGCCAGCCAGCCAAGGAAAAACAGGCACGAAAGGCACGAAAGGCACGAAAAGCACGACAAAACACACACCAGCCAGTCAGCTAGGTAGACCAGAGGCTGGAAATTATCCACCAGTCTACTATGAATACATACCTATGTGCTGTATGCCCGTACATAATTCAATGATGCATCTGACAGACATGTGCTGACACGACTAAGTAGACGAGCAGCACCTACAATAAACCGAACAACTTGTGATGATGCAATGCTAGATGGGGGGGTGGTAGTATACTCATCGTTCAACCGTATTCCTCGCCAGCCGCCACAAGCACAAACACAAACACAAGTCACATAAACATTGAACCATTCATTAGGCACTTGCCCCTTGTCGTCATTAGCTTTTGCAAGAACTGGAGAATCGAGAGTCGACCTCAGTCCGGCAAGATGGATGTTTGATGTTTTTTGCACTGAGCCAGTCTGCCAGTGACGGACAAAGTGCCCTCAAGGTCCTCATTTCTGCGGTCCCCTTTACCGTCTATGGTCTACGGTCTACGGTCTACGGTCTACGGTCTACGGTCTACAGTCTACAGTCTACCAGCCCGCCTAGTGCCTACCTCTCATCTTCACCGGCCCTGGTTCTGGTTGGCAGAGTTCGGCCATTGACGCAAGTAATCCGATTTCTTCCATATACAACTGGAAGGACCCCTCGTTGGACGCTCAGACCTAGTATACCCAGTCTTTCATCATTGAGGCTGAAAACGAACTCGTCGTTAAACTTTACGCCGTTTCAGAGAACCGCGGGGACTATAAACATTGTTGTTTCTATCACTTGATGACTGCCGATCGGGCCGTCCTCGTCGGGCCTACCTGCACAGTAACAAGAAGCAGATATAACCCGAGCCCTGCCCGGGCTTCGTCTTCTTGTCTCGGCAGCTGCCCCTCTACCGCTTCTGAGCATCCTACATGGCCAACGTGTGCAGATATGAACGACTCTATAGATCACTTCAATCATTGCTATGACCTTGAAAACATGTCGTCCGACTTGAAGGGTCACTTCGATGACGAGCTCAACACCACGGCTAATGACAACTTATATTTTGCGGCACACGGTTACATGTTCGACTTGAACCCCTACGGCGGCTCTGACTTCAGCTGCAGCATCCAACACCCCCACGACGATGGCTGTGCTGTTCGTTGCCCGGAAGATTCGAACTCTGCCTCGCAGTACCGTGGCACAGCTCCTCATTTGTCGTCCTCATACACCAAAGGTCGCGCTGTCTCGGTCCCGTATCCGTCTTACCCATACCCACCTGACTCCTCCGGCCTGTACACGGCCAGCAGCCAGCTAGACATCGACCAGACCATGACTTGGCCCTCCCACGATCATAAACAAGAGTCGGACGATGGTTTCGGAGGATTCTTACATGGCTATGGTACTGAGTGTTCAGGGGTAGGCTGCCCAGGCACATATTGTCCCAGCTCGTGTACTCTCCCGCAGTGTACCGGGGCAAACCAGGAATGCTTAACCGAGGACAAATGCAGCCAAATATCATGCATGGACAGCGATCAATGCACACCGGCTTGCGACGATGAGCACTGTGCCGATTCGGGGTCTCCGTGCAATGATCCCAATTGCTTCGACAACGATCAGACAGGAGCCCTCGGTGATATATGGGGTTCCTCCCTGCCATGGTGTCCGTTTAATTGTTCACCACCGGAACAAATATTTTCGCCCGGCCAACAGTGCAACCATACGAACACGGAACACAATGTGGCCCAAACATTAGGACGCCTACGCGACGACCCTGTGCCTCAAGATTCCAACTTGGTACAGTACGAATGTCCTCCCTTTGGACAGAGTAATTCAGAAAGTGTTTGCGGGGTGGCCCAGCCGACCACGTCGATACCTGAGTCGCCTCCCCTGTGCTCGGATGTAGCCAACGATAGCCCAACTGCCGTCAGAGCCAGCATATCTCCCAAGTCTGGGAAGAAGATCCCGACCGAAAGTAGATGTGGATGGCTGATAGGGGAAAACAGGTGCAACCGGGTGTTTTCTTCTTGCACAGATTTGCAGAGCCATGTGTGTAACGAGCACGTCAATGTCCTCTCGAGCAAAGACAGGTACATGTGCCGATGGCATGAATGTAGCCGGAAACACGATGCGAGCTTTGCTTCCAAAAACAAGTTGCGACGACACATTACAACACACACAAACTGTTAGTATATCCTCTGGAGTTGGTGCTTTGTACTGGACCTGCTGCTAATGTTGCCATAGACAAACCGCACCGATGCGATGTATGCGGAGAAGGTTTCTCGGCGCGACAGGCCTTGGAACAGCATGAGAGATGTCATTCCGGGGCGAAGCCATTTGGGTGTGATATGCCTGGCTGCGACAAGGCTTTCAAGCAAAAGAGTGCTCTGAGTATGTGTACCACCCGCTTTACACACGCTCTCTCTCTCTCTCTCTCTCTCTCTCTCTCTCTCTCTCTCTCTCTCTCTCTCTCTCTCTCGCTCGCTCTCGCTTATCCTACTAATATCGCGCGATAGCTATGCACAAGCGTACACACACTGGCGAAAAGCCACTCCATTGCGATGTATGCGGCAAAGCATTTGGCGAGTCCTCTAACCTATCCAAACATCGCAAGATCCACAACCCAAGCAACAAGCTGAAATGTCCCGAAGACGGCTGTGGCAAAGAGTTCATCCGTGCCGACCAGCTTCGCCGCCACTTGGATACGCACCAAAAGAAGGAGGCGCGGCGGCAAAAGAAGATCAAGGTTCGTAACAAGTCTGTTGTGAATGAAGAGGATGCCATGGAGGCAGCCGGCATGGCTTCGGGATCGTTTCAATTCCCTATGCCACCAATTTGAGGGCCCAAGTGCGAACTATCCTATAACATGCGCAACCTAAAGTAGATGGACATGTATGGTCATGACGCTACGCACGCTTTTATCGAAAAGGAGTATATGGGAGTGTTTTGGATTCGGTCATACGATACCCCTCAAGGCAACAAGGTGTTATGCTGTAGCAACTATTTGTTATAGATTTCGAAGGGAGAAGAAGAGAGTGAGTGGCATCATCGAAGTGGAGGTTAGTTATCATGGAGTTTGTTAGGCTATTAGTACCTCTCCAAGGGGCGAGGAAGGTGGACAGGGAGAATGGCAGAGTCATAAGAGGTGATTTTGGTGTTTTGATAAACATCTCAAAGAAAGTTGATGAATAAGAAGAAGTTGAATTTTTAACTAGACCATTTCAGACATCTTGAACGTTTGAGTATTTTTCTCTAGCATTCTCGGGGATGATGACGCCCCTGCTGCCTGGCTTTTGTCAATACCGTCTCTCCAGATAATGGCACTGGTATCAGAATGCCGACGGACCAAATTTCATCACCCCTTGGCCTTTCTTACTCACGTACTATTTAGACTCCCAGTTTGTCGGTCCCAGTTAAGACGACTTCATTTAGAAGACATGGGTGCAGCATCACTTGATTACCTTGCACCCATAACTGGGGCTGGTGTTTCTCGTAATCTCTCTTACCTGCTTGCTTACCTGCTGGGTGGCCCTGATTGCATATCCTTGGGAGGGCACACGAGAACAGTCAAGTGTGGCCACGCTTGTTTCCCCCCATTAACTCGGAACTACGTACTTACGTCCAACAGATTTTTATCCTCAGTTGACAGCATTGAGTTTGGAAGATACCGGCAGCATACCCGTACTATAGAGGTCATCTCACCCTAGACATTTCGATCAATCATACATGGGATAGTTGTATACTATTACTGTGACATCATGAACGATCTTATAGCACTTTCTGAAAAAGAATTAGAGTAAAGGGGGCCTCGTCACCGACGTCTGGCAGCCATGACAATATTCACAATAACTTGATTACATATTCCACCTCCAACGCCGAAAGTAGGCATCACCTCGGCATGAATCGACCAGATTAGGATGTCGTGACAGTGTTGAGAGCATGAGTCCGTGTAGGGGTGGTCACGAATCGAAAGGGCATCGTAACGCGGCCAGCGGGACATCTTTCATAACGCAAATGAATGCGCAATTCATTGTGCAGCTATAATTTTGCTGCGTAGAATCGACCTCATAACACCGTGACCATTGTTTGATGAACCGAAAAGCCGTGTGATGCCATGCAAAGATCAGATATTCCCTTTTTATCGAGGACAAGGATACAGGTCGTGTTCCTCGTTTGCCTCGTAAGATTCATCTATAGCCGGCCGCGCCTCCATCACCTAGCACGTACAAGCATCAGAATTCCCCATCGCTACCGTTTTACCCCAAAGTCATTCGTTTATGCGGAGGCCTGCAGTTTGTCAAGTTAGCCCACATGTCTGGACTTCACTGGAGAAATCTTTGCAGATACGAAAGATTTCGTCTACCCAGAAGAGGGAAAGAGAGAGGGAAAGAAAAATAGAGTGACCACATACCTTGACGGCGTACTTGCGTTGAGGGAAGTGCGTGTTGCGCTTCTTGGTCTTCTCCAGCTGGGCGCCCTTCTCCTCGGGTGACAACCGGCGGCGGATGGCACGGGTCTGCTTAGCGCGGAGGTTGAGGGGCAGGTACTTCTTGTTCTTGTAGAAGAGACGGAGCTGGTTGCGTTGCTTGATGTTGATGACGGTCAAGACGCGGGCAATCGACTTGCGGAGATCGTGGATGCGGTTGAGCTTGGTGCCGGAGGAGGCGATCTTCTGGATGCGCAGCTGGCCCAGCTCAGTCTTGAGCTCACCGAGCTGCTTGACGAGCTCGTCCTTGTTCTTGGACCACAGGGTACCGGCCTTAACCTTGGAGGTAGACTGTGAGGAGAAAAAACATGTTGGTTAGCCCCACGATGCTCCCGTACGACATGGAATTCCAAATGTTGGCCCCTGTTTCATCGGCTGCTGAGTGGTGGTGGTGCGAGGGAGATGTCAAGTTGTGTGGTTTGACAGCGCTCCGTGAAAATCGGGACAGCCATGTCGAATTTTTTCGTCGTCCATCATTTGTCGTCGAAGTTGGACTGGGGTTGACTGAAATCGCGCGAGGGTACGGCTACCGTGAAACAGGAGGGACAGATGGATGAGGGCAAAAATGATAATTGACTTACCATTTTGAGTCGTCGCTGCTGAAGTTAGTTAACAAAGGACTGAGGTTGTTGCTGTGATGCAGGAATTGACGGTCTCCTCCACGTCGGTTTGGATTTCAGATTGGCGATTCCTCCTAGTTCGAATGGAAAAAAATCGGGGGTCAGCCAATTCGGGCGCTGGGGGGCCGGCCAAATTGTGCTTTCTGGTGTGGAAAACGAACTTAGGGTTGTGTGTGTGCTTGCAGGTGGGTGGGAGCTGATTAGCAAGTGCTTTACTTTATCGCAGGTGGTATCTATCTGGTATCGGGTATCTTGGTGGGGGGGGGGGTGCGCCACAGTTGGTTTCTGTAAGCTGAAGGCTTGCAGCCACAATTCTTATGTAGTATCTACCTAGTGCTAGGTGACAGCCATTGAATGTTTCCTCGGCATTACGGCGTAACGTTTGGACAATTCAATGTTACCATTTATGTCATGCACTACATGTACCTTCCTACCTACCTCGTAACCCATAACCTACCTACCTTAGGTACGTACTGACCTGCCTGTCTGCTTGACTGCTGGTTGCTGGTACGATACGACGATAACAGCTTGGACATTTGAGCTCCTATTGATTGACTTGACTATTGATTCCTGTCCGGATGGACTACTGCTACTTGCTTGATCCATCAACTACTTCACTATTACCCTTGCTACTCCCAAATAGTCGGTCAGAACTGCCCAGGTGAGCTTCGACCTGGACATTGGATGAATGAGAAATAGCAACCGTGTTTCAATGTCCCCATTATCCTCGCCCAATTAGTACAGACCTACCAAATCTACAACTACATTATCCACACTTGGCCTTTGGCAGTTCGAGCTCGACGCATGTGAACCCGTCCAGACTGGCATCCATGTCATTGGCTAGACCAGTGCAGCATTGGAGTAACTAAGCATCGATTCATTCTACTCAGCCAATTGCTTCTCGAGGCGACAGCTCGTACACCCCTTACACAATGTCGGCCGCTGCAGGAAACCCGGGCTGGGCCCAGTTGCGACAACAAGCTCGAACATTAGAGTCTCAAGTAAGATAGCGTTAGGGAGATCACGTCCTATTCTCGAGGGGACATACAAGATACTAACACGAGGCTACAAGACGGAAACCCTCTTCCACACCTACTCGCAGTATGCCCAAGTCACCAACATACCGCCGAAGCCGACCCCCGAGGAGCGCGAGACGGAGGCGAAGCTGGAGGAGGTGATCGAGCGGCGCGAGGGCGTGGTGGCCCAGCTGGCGCGGCTTCTGGACTCGGAGATGGGCGCGTCGGCGCTCAAGCAAAACAACCTGTCGCTGCTGCGGGAGAAGCTCACGGAGCACCGCCGGGATCTGGGCCGGCTGCGCTCGAACCTGACCGAGGCCCGCAACCGCCACAACCTGCTGTCCAACGTGCGCTCCGACATCGATGCCTACCACGCCAGCAACCCCGAAGCCGCCGAGGCCGACTACATGCTCGACGAGCGCGCCCGCGTCGACAACAGCCACAACATGGTCGACAGCGTCCTGAGCCAGGCCTATGCCACCCAGGAGAGCTTCCACCTGCAGCGCGAGACCTTCGCCAACATCAACCGCCGCATCACCTTGGCCGCCAGCCAGGTCCCCGGCCTCAACTCCCTCATCGGCAAGATCTCGGCCCGGAAGCGAAGGGACGGCATTATCATGGGCTCCTTCATCGCCTTCTGTTTCTTGGTGTTTTGGTTCGCTATGTAAAGGAAGGGGCGATGGTGGTGACCCCTCTCTCTTCTGGCCATTCGTCAATAGTGGCCAGGCAAGATTCCAGTGGCAGCGGCGATGGTATCAGTGGCTGTGGGGTGACTAGAGAAGAACGAGATATTGATACCTCCTGGCCTAGCGGTTTGCGTAAGGTATTGGCGTGGCATGGCGTTCCGGTTCATAACGGCAACAAGGTTGTAGTGTAGGCTATAAAGGCAGCAGGATACAGCTGGATTACCTCTACCAGCCTCTGTATATTGATTGATATTCTAGTCATCGCCCAGGCCAGATGCTTGGTTGGTCTCATTTGACAAGTGTACTGGAGTTACCTCAGTGACATGCGTGGGAGGTAGGAATACTAATTTTTCTTAAGTAAGATGGCGCAGTGGTAAAGCAGTTCTTTTTATCATCCATTACTCGAGTTGGAGGCTTTTCAAGTTACGCTTGAGTTGTTCACTTCTCGACAAGCAACCCCTGAGGATGTGCGTGCATGGAAAGTTGGGTATCTTTTTCTATGAGTACATGTGGCGGGCCTTATGGTAGCCGGACATGGTTGTAGTACACTGTTTTTATACACATTGATTGCCTTTTCTTGCTGACAGGATGTCATCCTTAAGACCTATTCCTCTCTTCGTCGATCAACCGCTGCAGACCCTTGACCAAGCCGTCTCGCTCCTCATCGTCGGCATCACCACTGCCGGCCCAGCGGATCCGGCAAAGGCTGTCCACCAGGTACACGTAGCCGACCTTGCCGTTCAGCAGGCCGACGTTCTCGCGGATCTCGTCCGAGAGCGGGTTCTTGATGATGAAGTACTTGCCCCAGTTGGGCTCGCCCACCTGCTTGCGGATGCCGCCCAGGAACAGACGGATGAGCATGTTCTTCAGCCCGTCCGACTCGACGTTGACGCTCACGTGCTGCGCGACGTCGTGGTTCGCCTCGAGCAGCCTCGCGAGGGCCGGGTTTTGCGCGGCGCCCGCAAACGACTTGGCCTGGTTGTCGGCCCAGGTGCCGCTGAAGACGGAGATGACCGACGTCTTGCCCACGAGCGTCGGCGTCGTGTCGCGCTCGGGGCTGCCGCGGCTCTTGAGCAGCGTCCGGCCGTACAGGTTCGGGAAGTAGAGCGAGACGTCGCCCTTGAAGAGGCGCGGCGGCGGGTAGAAGGTCTTACCCTTGTGAAACTGCAGGTTGCCCCAGTCGCGGAAATAGGGGCGGCGGAACTTCTCTTTCCTGTAAAATGTGTCGGTTAGCCTCCGGTTATTCGCAGCCCCAACTAACGGTTGTCTCATATCTCGGCTGTCACAGGGAATCCTTTGCAGTATAGTGTATTGCGGTGAATTGAGTTGGTGACCACATACAGCTCTTCTCTCCTTACTAGATGCTGAGACCAACGCGCGGAGCTGGACATGGTCGAAAATTCCTTGCGACGCTGGTTCCAGGTCCTCTCGTCGATGCCCGTGTGCTGCCCCTCTTCCGGAGGGTACTGCATGCCGATTGGGCGGCTCAGCGGGACGGGCGTGAACTCTTCGACGCGCTTGCCATAACCTCGAGGGGCGGCGGCGAACTGTTCCGAAGGCGACGGGACCACCACCTTCTGAGGAGCTTGTGCGGCGGCGGCTTTGGAGGGGCCGCCGGTCGGCGTTGCGGAGGCGACTTTCTTGGTGGAGGGCTGTTCTGCTGCAAGCCACCGGTACGACGTGCTGAAGGACCGGGTTTGGCACAGCCGGCAGAGCAATTGGCGCCGGGGCGCGAAGGACATGGCTCTGCGGCTTAACATCTCATGCGACGGGATGTGGACTGAGGCGGATCGGAGTTAAGACGTGCAACTGCTCTGCGAGACGTCAATTGACAATTTACATAAAGTATTTAGAGCTGGCAGGCTGGGACATATGGAGCTATCAAATTGTTATCGGGCCCGACTACATGTACTTAACGCTAAGATAAAGTCGTACCTTATACTGTACCAGCCCTGTACCCTGTTAATAACCCCCATACCCTACCAATAACATCGTCAGTCAATTGGGTAACAGGTCTAAGAGCAATTAATGGACTCAAGAATACCGAGGATTTGATATACATGAAATGCCTAATCAATGGATATCAAGAAGCCAGAACTTTGTAGTAGCAGTACAAGCAGGTGTCATAACATAAAGCTAAGCCGAACCCCAGGTTTCTGCAGGAACACGCTAACGTCACAGAGCATCACAAGGCCGAAAGTACGCCGGCTCACAGCGGCAACCCCCAGATTCGGCTAACTGCGGCCCTCGCGGGGTTGGCAGGTTGGGTCTGATTCCCCCAGGGCGCCCGTCAGTTCGGTACCTATTCAATTTCGCCGCGAGAGAGGGATAGGGCGGTGGCTTGTGAAGATAGAAGTAATTTCCTACTCTCTCTCTCGCTCCCTCTCTCTCTCTCTCTTTTTCCCTCTTTCTCTCTCGAAGATTATGTAGAGAATATAGAAAAAAGATCTCTCTAGTATATACATCATGTTTCTCCAGCGAAGTTCCCGCGCTGTCCGCCGTCAATGGCACTTATACAAAGGTCTTAACCAGGCCGCCGTCTGTGGTGCGTACGGTCAGCATCAGCAGGCATGGGCGAAGGGATTCCATTCCACGAGACGCATGCAAGTCGTGAAGCCTGTCTTGCTCGCAGATATTGGTGAAGGTAAATACCCATCTTTTCTCTCTTGTCCGATGTCCAATTGTCATTGGATTTACCACTTACACGCACTTGTTGTACAGGTATCGTGGAGTGCGAGATCATTCAATGGTTCGTCGAGCCCGAAGCCCGCGTCGAGGAGTTCTCCCCACTCTGCGAGGTCCAGAGCGACAAGGCCTCGGTCGAAATCACGAGTCGGTTCAGCGGCGTGGTAAAAAAGCTTCACTATGAGGCGGGCGACATGGCCAAGGTCGGCAAGCCGTTCGTGGATATTGATATCCAAGGCGACGCCAAGAAAGAAGACCTGGAAGCATTGACGGTCCCGGAGCCTTCGCGGCGAGACGAAGCTGGCGCATCATTGCAGCTGGATGAAGAGTCGAAGAGCAACAAGCCTTCCGCACAACAGAACGCACAACAAAATGCAGCAGCTTCGGCGCCCACGGAGGCGTCGCTGATCAAGGGCAGTGGCCAGGCCAGACTATCCAAGAACAATGGCACGTACGGCTCGTTAGCAACGCCGGCGGTGCGCCATCTCTCCAAAGAGTTAACGGTGGACATCACCGAGATACAGGGGACCGGAAAGGATGGGCGCGTACTTAAGGAGGACGTCTATAAGTTCGCCGAAGGTCGCGACTCCTCCCGTGCCAACACAGCAGCAGCAGGAGGGGCGGCACCCTTAAATCCGGCATCGCCCGCCTTTTCTTATCCCCAAACATCGACGGACAACACGCAGGTAGAGACGCCTACTTTACTCACCAATGTGCAGGCGCAAATGTTCAAAGCCATGACGCGCTCCCTGAGCATACCGCACTTCATATATGCTGACGAGATCGACTTCTCGCGGCTGCACAGCCTGCGCAGTCGCCTGAACGCGACTCTGGCCAAGGAAAAGGGCGACTTGGCCAAAGTTTCCTACCTCCCTTTTATCATCAAGGCGGTCTCCATGGCTCTGTACCAGTATCCCATCCTCAATGCCCGGATCGATGTCGACAGCAGCACGGATAAGCCGACTCTCGTGATGCGCAGCCAGCATAACATTGGCATCGCCATGGACACACCAGCGGGCCTGCTCGTGCCCGTCCTCAAGAATGTCGGGTCCATGAACGTGTACTCGATCGCCGCCGAGCTGGTGCGCCTGCAGAGCCTCGCGACCACGGGCAAGCTCTCGGTCCAGGATCTCAGCGGCGGCACCATCACCGTCTCCAACATCGGCAACATCGGCGGTACCTACCTGGCTCCCGTCATTGTCGACAAGGCCGTCGCCATCTTGGGCGTCGGCCGTATGCGCGAGGTACCCGGCTTCGACGATGGATCCGACGCCGTGGTCAGGAAGCAGATCTGCAACTTCAGCTGGAGCGCTGACCACCGTGTCGTCGATGGTGCGACCATGGCCCGGGCCGCTGACGTTATCAGGAGGTTGGTCGAGCAGCCGGATCAGATGATTCTGCATCTCCGGTAAAAGAAAGCCTGTCTCGTCATGGTATCGACCAACTGTTAATCCTCTTTCTTCCCTTCCTCGCCCTGCGATATTTGATGCATACTCCCGGCAGACATCATAGCATAGGGAACAGGACCAAGACACACATATGTACTGCGTTTGTGGCGTTCAGTGCCATGTGCCATTCGATGATACGAGGCAGCAGGGGGGCCACACTACGTACGAATACTGCATGCCCTCCTACAAAGAATGCGCCATGCATTCGCAAACGCGGGGATGATCTGATCCAATCTGATCAGTCAGGCCTGGGTTCTTATTAGGCATTATGCCTGATGCGTCGAGGAGTCTTCAAAACAGGGAAACTGGATGCATCAGGCGAGGGGGGGCAGCAAGTAGGCGCGAGACAGAAAGAGGGTGTAGTGGTCACATGGACACTGAACATATGTGATGCTCAATGCATGGAGGCACAGCGTCTCTACAGTTATCCTGGATTATTATGATTATAGTCCTAGACAAAACCACGACTCTGGACTTCCTAATCCAAGTCTACATTTATATACGTGTGTATGTTGGTCGTTCCCCTTATGACGTGTAAATCTGGCATATAAATACCCGCTACGAGCTCGTAGCGAGGTAGATCAATTAAATGCGATATCTAATCACGCAAGGATAACATTTTACATATAATCGCCATCTCTTGTGTATAAAACCTGCAGCTTGACCAGGTTGGCATCTGTACGATTACACAAACGTGGTAAGATGTAACTCATAAGAGTGACAGTGGACGGAAGACGGCTCACCGAGCACATTCACATGTATACCCCCTGCATGCTCAGCCTACACCGGTTGAAAAGAGTACATGGTGTTGTACGTAGGGTCGTAGGTACATGTAGAATTGACGAGCGCGCGGTACCGAGCTGGCTGTGCCAGTATTCTGCGCGCTTAGTTACACACAAATACAATTACGGATGGATACCTGCTACCGCCTCGCTGCATACTGCACCGGGTTCAAGGTCCGCCGCTTCTCCATTGGCTTCCCACCTTTAGTGAGGGGTATATTCCCTGCAGGAAGAAGGATTACCCAAGAGTATATATACGTAATCGGCAGACAAGACAGGTATGCATGCACCTTGTGTGAGTTGGGTGGTGCACAAGCGAGCAACGCAGCGGCTGAAATCCGCTTTAGAACACCTGGAAGACTGAGCTAGCACACACATAACTTCATTCACTGTTTCCTGTCTCCTGGCCAGGTTAACGGGGGGGGGGGGGGGGGGGGGGGGGGGGGGGGGGCAATAATTGTGAATGTAGTTTCAATTGTCCTCATGACTAATATGGTAAATGCTTGCAGCACTTATCGTACGCCTTCCCTCTCATCCTCGTCGACACGTCTGGCCTTTAATATGTGGAAGAACTGATCAAAAGGGGGAGGGCCATGTCGTTCAGGCATTCCTCTGCAGACGCGAAACCACCAACCCAATGACGGGGTTGAAATCGCCGTAGGAATTCGCTCATGCGTGGCGCCGCCAGTATGTCATTGGTGCGGAAAATGAACTCGAAAAAACCCATCCTCTAGCCTCCACTCGCAAAAGGCAAAATTGCCCTGGGCAAATCAAAGCGAAATCCGTGAACGCCTAGTATGCCATGTTGGGGCCCGGAGCGCCGTGCAGGTTGACAGTCGTGTATGCGGTTCCTCAACCGCTGAACCCAAAGAGAGAGAGAGAGAAGAAGAAAAAAAGTGCAAGTCCTGGAGACTTGCCTCCACCGACTCCTGCCTCCAGGGTTTCCATGCTGTCCAGAACGCCGGCTAAACATTGCGCCTAGATTGATTTGGAGATGCGCCGGTCGTACAGGGTAGTGGAGTTGTGCAGTCGTTCCCGCAGTAGTTCCGTTGTACCCATGCTATCTGTACTCATGCAGGAGAAGGTGTTGGTTTATGCAGCCTCGTCGATCGTGTGAAGCACCTTGTCTAATGTTTCCCTCTGCACCTCTGCCATGCTCTGGCTCACGTCGATGCTGATCACATCCGTCTCTTCAGCACTCGGTGGTTCCAGTATCTTAAACTGGCTCTCGACCATGCCCGCGCCAAAGTAATGGCCCTGCCGGGCTGCTACTCGCTGTTGCAGCACATCCGCCGGAGCATGCAGGTAGATGAAGTGTAATAGGACATCATGCGAATAGTAGGGCGCGACTCGAATGACGTCGCGGTATTTGCGCTTCAGTGCTGAGCATGTCAGGACTACACTCTCGTTGCCCTTGGACAGCTGCCGCAGCGACTCCTCGCGCAACAGCGTGAGCCAGTCCCATCGATCAGCGTCTGTGAGTGGGATGCCATTGCGCATCTTCTCAACATTAGCTGGAGGGTGAAACTGCGCCACCAGTGTCAGCAATACGTTTGATGGAGTTTTTCGGTTGTTAGTGTGCAGCCTACCTCGTCTCCTTCTATGTACGGTACACTGAGGGTTTCTGCAATGTCCTGCGCAACAGTGCTCTTGCCACAACCAGCAGGACCTGTGACCAGCCAGATGTGGTGGTGTCTTGGCGCCGGCCTGCCATTGCTGGCAGCATTTGATACGTTGGGAGTCATAATTGTGTTAAGCGGTTTCGGGTCGGCCCCCAAAGAGTTCATGTCAGAAGCCATGTTCGGAGGAGCAGGTGTTGGGGCACCATTCAGTGATATCTTATGGTCGTAGGAAAGCATCGTGCCACAGGAAACAAGAACTGATGAGTCTGTGTGAGTGTATGTGTGTCTTGAAATATCATCCAGAGCATGCGCTGCCAACACAATCGGTGTAGGTACTAGCAAACGCCTGCCAAGCCAGAGAGGGAGCTATTGAGTAAGCTCGGTGTGGCAAGGGTCAAGATGTAGTTGTTGTAGTTGTTGTTGCTGTTGTCCAATGAACAGCAAATAGGGAAGCAACGGTAAGTGGTCCTTCTGTAAGGTAAGACGAGAATGGTCCGGCGTGCGAGCAAGTTTAGGTTCACATAAACGAAGAAGGGCAAACTGTTTGAATTAAAAGGACGGGAAAAGGAGAAACGGGAGGAGGAAACTTCGCGGTAATATGAGTTGGGCAACCAGAGGGTGGAGCCAAGAGGACGCAAGGATGCTGTTGTATGTATATACATTAAGTACGGAGTGGTTGATGTCAGAACCTAACAGCCGGTTCTTCCCCAGCAAGCTCTCCTTAGCCCCTGGGTGGATGGCCAATTTTTTTTTTTTGCGGGAGCCATGGAATACGGACAATGGGGTGTGTGTGTGTGTCTCTCTCTCTCTCTCTCTCTCTCTCTCTCTCTCTCTCTCTCTCTCTCTGTGTGTGTGTCTGTGTGTGTGCATGTGGTTTGCTGCATGCAGATTGGGACCGCTAGATGTTGCTAGAAAAGAGTCTCCCCCATGGGCGACGGTCCGCAGGGTAGTAGTGGCAGCGTACCTGGAACTACCAGCTCCGCCAGATTTGTTGGGGGGGAAAAGAGAAGCCTGAGAGAGCCTGAGAGCCTGCGAGCCTAACCGGAAGCCTGGTGCTGGTGCTGGTGTTGGGTGGACTATGGACCTTTAGTGCTATGCACGTCAAAGGGCAATTGCCAGGGTCCACCGGCGAATCAGAAGGACGGGCAGGACAACAGCTGGCCAAGTAAAGAGTTTCTGCGTATCAAGGGGGAAGGGGGTCAGTTATTACAGCATGACGTGACGGCATCCTTCCCGGTAGGATCGTCTCAAATTTAGACCCGGCCCCGTGTTGCCGCCTGCGCACATTTTGATGTCTGGGGACTCCATCGAGTGGGCTTCTTGCTTCTTCCATGCTTCTAAGGTTGCTTCTGGCAAGCCAGCCGAACTCCAAAGCCGCGGCGGCTTACGTCTTGCATATCCTGGCCAGTGACGATTGACCACGAATTGACAATGTAAATAAAAGTAAGCACTTGAAGTGAGGTGAGGTCGAGAAGAGCCTGTGACTACGGATTGCAGTACATATTTCAAAAGTTGCATGGCGTTGGGATCGGATCAATAGTATATGGATAGCAATGTAGTGGTACTGTACCTGTATGGTGGAGGTAGATGACCAGGATCCCATCGTCAATCACATAAAACTTGCCAGGGGGTAGGTTTCTGGAATTCTTCGAATGGGACGGATTTCCCGGGCAGGCCAGCGCAGGCCAGGCCAGCCGGCAGGACTCCGACGGAAACTGGGAGACTGGGAGACCGACCGACCCCCCTACCAGCCTAACCTACTGTACCAAGCAATGGGTCTAGCGTGAGCTCTCCCAATAAGCCGATGCCGATGGAGATTCCGACAATTGGAATCAGGGTTGGACATGTAGATTGATTTGGGGGTTGCGTGGGGGAAACCCCGTAATATGATAGCCGACGTATGATCGACTAGAGAGAGAGAGAGAGAGAAAGAGAGGAGATCAACCGAATGAGATTCGATACAGCCGTGCCTCTGCCAGCACATTGATCTGGTCGAGGGCACTTACATCTCCGTACATCAGCACCCAGACCGACAGTAGAATCCAGACACAGGACAGAGGGACATCATCAACAAGCCCGGTCTGCAGGTCTCGTGAGTTCTTGTTTCGCAGTGGAGGACAAAACGTGGTTGGTGGGGAGCCAGATTAGTGGACAGTGATGTGCACGCCTAAATCAGCCACTATTCCCCCGTCCCTGTGTAACAGACTCCGTCAAGCGACAAGATTCAAGAGGAGTCCTGGCCTGCAAATTAATATGACGTCTCGTGCGATGTGAACCCCCAAAGGGCCGCCCCCTCCAAAATAAAAAAAATAAAAAATATCATCCAAAAACCCAAAAACCTTACCTTAAAATATCATCTCCGATTTACGGGGAGACAATGCTACCATAGGAATCCTGCATTGCCCCGCAGGCCCAGGAATTGGTTTTCTCGTACATATTACTAACTCCATGGCCATTCGATGCAAATGCCGGCAAGCCCGCGATGCGATGCAACGTTCAGGTTTGTTTGCTGTCCACTATGCACACTATGCACTCTGGTCGCATGACCAGCAGCAAATGTAGCATCGCAAGCAGCATCGCAAATTGCATTGGCGGCCTCAGGGAGATCGCAAGTCCGTTGGCAAGAATTTGACATGATCGCATTCATCACCGAGAAAATGTGTAACGTGCTCGTACCATCAAGCTATCGAGGTAGCTTGGTTTGGTGTAGCCGTTGGGTCCCGTCGTTCGTTGCCTGTCGCAGATGGCAGATGCAGGTAGGGTACCCCCAAGTTGGGCATGGTGGTTGCATCACATCTCGGTTGCCATGCGGATCAAACTCAAGCTGCGCAGAGCGGCTGTTGCTTGTATCCTTTAGGGCTTCCCGGGCTTTCCTCTTCTTAAACATAAAAAGCGTTTCCTCATGTGTGATTCATATAATAGTATATCTTGGTTCTTATATAATCAGCCAACTATTTATTTCTACTGTCATCCGGTCGATTATTTAATACATGTACACGTTTATCCCGAAAGGTTATTAGATAGTAGATGTCGTTTTATATATCGGATAGCAAGATAGAGTAAGTAGGTACATGTATTTATATTTACATAACACATACAGCAGGCCATTCTCATGAGTGTTCTACATTCGAAACCTGGGAAGTGTGTTCGCAGCCAATTAAGACATCCCTCAGCCGCTATTGGCGATGCCACAGCTCATACGGAGTAGTAGAGAACGATGGCTAAGTTGTATACAAGGACCCTTCTATGTGTATAAGCGTAAATATAGTAAGTATAAGCATCGATCTAATGCCTATGTAGGTACAGCCACTTGGGTGCATACTCAACGGTTGTTGCATGGAATCCATCAATCCATACTTCCTACATGCCTATATTGGCTGCTTGGCCGCTGTCATGTTTTGATCTGGACACTTTGCTAGTTGCCGCATAAGTGTTCTTCCAACCACTTGACCTGAGACTTGGCATGTGCTACCAGCCTCAACACCGGGTATAACAGGGCCCAGTCTATGCGTATCTATGCGTCTGCACAGTCATGCATGCGTGTATCATGAGAATCTACAGCAATTGTGGTCCATGCCCTCACAAACAAACCAAGTTCGTATGAAGAAATAACGACAGGCCCAGCACCCTGTATAGGTATACTACTATGCACCTAGAGATATTTTCGATGGATTGCCCATCGCTGACTCAGCGAACGGTGGCACGGCTCTCGCCGTTCTTTAGGTACCAGGACCAGCCCAATGTAGGTAGGTAGGTAGCTCTTAGTTTTCGTAGACTGTGGGTGATGTCTTGCTTGGGTAAATTTGGGAAACCCCGTTTCAAGAGCGATTCGCAATTGACATTTAATACCTAAGAACTTGGACAAACAACACACCCAACACAACACGTCTGGGAGAATCAGAAACATCAGACGGTTTAGCGCTGCTGCAGCTTACGTGTGTGACTAACTTGAACGCTGCAGTCTGTAGACCGCCTGCGGAGAATAAAACGCACAAAGCTTATTGGGTCCAGCTCGGCCTATGCTAGGAAGGCATTGAGTGAAAGTGGAAAGCAAGGCGGCTACGGCAAACGACGGCGCCGACTTCCCCTCGGACCCCTCTCCCTCTCCGTGCTCAATGACCATTTCAACCTTCCCTCGAAGTCTTCTGAGACAAGGCCTTCCGAGATCTAGACTTACCACTACTGCTGGCAGTTTCAATCCCGCCTCACGTCGACCTGTCACCGTATCATCTCCCACCTGGAAATACCAGAATAAGCACCATCTTTGGGCCCGATCCTTCGCAACGCCCTCGAAAATGCACGCCGACGATCTGAAGCACTACCTCGCTGACTCCCCTCCCAGCATTGTCAGACTGGAAATCGAGAAGCACTTCGATGCTCTGACCGACAAGCAGAAGCGTTATGCTCACTTCATCAGCCAGTAAGCCTGTCCAGCATCTTGGTCAACCCCTAACCCAACCCCAAACCTGCGTACACGTGACGAGTGGTTCGTTCAGGTGTGGCTCTCACAACAGCTGAGGCTCCCACAAGACGTAACACTGACACAAACTGCAGGGCCTCGTTCTCGGGCACCAGAATCGTGTTACGGCAGATCTCACCGGAATCCGAGGCAATCTACGACTTCATCGTAGCACTGCATAAGAGCACTGGCGGCGACTGGAAGGCTCTCCAGTCCAAGGCCGGCGTTTCGGAGGAGGAAGTGCAGCAATTCTTAGAGTACAGCGCTCAGTTCCTTGGCAACAATGGCAACTACAAGAGCTTTGGAGACTCCAAGTTCATCCCGAGATGTCCCGAGTCTGCCGTCGCTGCTCTTGCAGCCACCTCCCCGGAAGCAAAGAAGTTCTACGATGCCACCAAGGGCGGCATCTTCTCGTCGGACAAGCCTGGTCTCATGCACATGGGGTACCCCGAGGAAGGTCACATGACGACTTACTATCCCAATTCGTCAGACATTACGAAAGATGAGATCGATGCTATTGCTGCCTGGGCGAGTGAACAAGGCCTGCTCCCCGAGAACACGAGACTCGTCAAGAAAAACGGTGGCAAAGCTTTCGAGATCTTGATTGCTTCTGCCAACACCAGTATCCCCAGCGAGGGCGGCGATATCGGCAAGGAGACCGAGTTCCAAATCAGCAAGGGCCCGCTGACGGGAAAGACTGTGAAGCTCGTCTACGGCGACTATTCCAAGGAGATGTCCTTGATTACTGGCAACATTGAGAAAGCTGCCGAGAATGGCGATAACGAGACTCAAACCAATATGTACAACGCATATGCTAAGTCTTTCAAGGACGGGTCGCTTCTCTCCTTCAAGGACAGTCAACGATTCTGGATTCGGGACAAGGGCCCAGCGGTAGAGAGCAACATCGGTTTCATCGAGACCTACAGAGATCCGGCTGGAATCAGGGGTGAATGGGAAGGTTTTGCTGCCGTCGTAAACCTTGAACGGACCAAGGCGTTCGGTGCTCTGGTCGACGCTGCCCCAAGTCTCATTCCCCTTTTGCCCTGGGACAAGTCGTTCGAGAAGGACACGTTCCTCGCGCCCGACTTCACCTCGCTCGAGGTTATGACATTTGCTGGATCGGGTATCCCTGCCGGTAAGTGCCCGCCAAGCCGTCGGCTACTACGGCAAACAATTCTTTGGACACTGCTTGCTTCTACGTTGGGTTGGTTGCTAACATCTTCTAGGTATTAACATTCCAAACTATGACGACATCCGACAGACTGAGGGGTTCAAGAACGTATCTCTTGGCAATGTGTTATCTGCCAAGGCACCTAATGAGAACATTCCGTTCGTCGCGGAGAAAGATCTTGAGCTATACAGGAAGTACAGGGATGCATCGTTCGAGGTTCAGGTCGGTCTGCACGAACTGACTGGCCACGGGTGTGGAAAGCTGCTGCAAGAAACGTCCACTGGCGAGTTCAACTTCGATGATAAAAACCCGCCCACCTCTCCGTTGACCGGCAAGCCCGTAACCACGTGGTACAAGCCTGGCCAGACGTGGGGCTCTGTTTTCGGTAGCATAGCCGGCGCCTACGAGGAATGCCGAGCCGAGCTGGTGGCCATGTACCTCAGCTGCGAGTTCCCCGTTCTAAAGATCTTCGGGTTTGGCGACGGATCTGAGAACATGGATGGCGAAGCCGGTGACATTCTGTACACATCTTACCTGTCAATGGCCCGATCCGGATTGGTCTCACTCGAGATGTTCGACCCTAAGAGCCGCAAGTGGGGACAGCCTCACTCGCAAGCCCGATTCTCTATCCTGCAGTGCTTCCTCCAGGCTGGCGACGACTTCTGCAAGCTGGAGTACTCCGGCGACGATGTCAAGGACATCAAGATCAACCTTGACCGGTCCAAGATCTTGACCATCGGTCGCAAGGCCGTGGGCGACTATCTCCAGAAGCTGCATATTTACAAGGCCACGGCCGACGTCAATACGGGAATTAAGTTCTTCAACGACATGTCGGGCGTCGACGCCGACTATTGGGGCAAGAAGGTCCGCGACGAGGTTGTCCGGAACAAGCAGCCCCGTAAGGTGTTTGTGCAGGCCAACTCGTCCCTGGACGAGGCAACGGGCAAGGTCACGCTCAAGCACTACGATGCCACCCTCGAGGGTATGATTCAGAGTTGGGCGGAACGGGAGACTTAAACCCCCAAACCACCATCCCTTTTGGAGCCTGGAATGTGAAGGCTATGATACTGGATGACCATGACCCAAGAAACGAATGGGACCTGCAGCCTCTAACGGTATTACGGCAATTAGTTAGAAAAAAGCATACAACGATTAGAGGATTCACCGGATGGCGGTCCATGAGTGCTTAGGGTTATCATGTTATTCGTGATTATTTTGATCAACGTCACTTATGAACGCACACAAGCAGGTCTGCGATATGGATGAAGGAAGCACCGAATGGTCATGGAGCAGAATCTAGCCCAAATCATATAGGTGTCCATGGATCACATGTTCCCATTCCTCATTGAATAACGCCATATGCTGTGTAGTCATTGTAAAACAGCCAGAACCGACCAGAGAAGTGTCATATGCTCTCTTTTTGTTTGTTGACTGTAAACCTCATTACGGACGCCAGAATCAATGTGACCGAATGACCATCAACGTCCAGATGCAATTGGCAAGCCTGCCCAGTTTCCGCAAGCCTGTTCATAGCGACCTTACTAGTTGCCTTTCGCCCCTTAAGTAACAAATCATCCCACGCGATTTATGTTCGCGAGTTCTCCGAATCCGTGCCGTTGCAGAGGAAATGGGTATCTACCACTTCATCTCGTGGGGCTTGTCACCCTTGCGCAGGCTGAAAGAGCTGGCGAGGTAGCTGGCAAGCATGTCGACCTTCTTGATGCTGGCAATGAGAGCCTTGTCGACAGTCTTCTGGTCTGCCGCGCGGCTGCTGGAGATCTCCTTCTTCTGCACGGAATTTATTAGTCCCCTTCCCGTCCGCAGTAGAGTAGAATATGAACGTACCTGGGGCTTCTCTCCCTGCTTGAAGAAAGCCTCCTCACCGGCCTTCTCCGCGGTACGGTCGCGGGCGAAGTACTTCTCGGATGCAATCTCGTCAACCTTCTTGCTGTCAAGGCCGCTCAGGTCGATCTTGTATGAGGTGGCGATGACGTATCGGGAGTTGACGCGGCGCAGAGGAACACCGTTGATCTTGAACGGGCCAGTGACCAGGAGGACACCCTGCTCGAGGTTCTTGAGGAGGACAACGCGCTTGCCGCGGAAACGGCCAGCGAGCAGGATCAGAACGGTACCGGGCTGGAGAGTTGAGCGGGGAGCCCAGGCGCGGACAGCCTTGCGGACCTATTTGAAAGCCAGTCAGTCATGAGGCCCATTGAGAAAGCATGTACGTTGAATCCATCGCGTATCGAATTGGCATGGTATCTTGCTCCGTAGGTTGTTGGTGATATCCCATTCCATGCATGCTCTGGGATATGCGCTATCTCGGCTCAGATCCAAGACCCCAAATTATACATTCGGGGCGCCCAGCTGAGCACAAGGTTTTCCCAGTCCCAGATTCCTTTCCTCCCATGCGCCACATCCAAGCTCAGTGTCGTAAAATCGTATGTCCCTCGGAGCGGTGGGAGATTTCCAAGTACCATTGCCAATTCGATATCGTGGAAACAAGTCATGCTGCCGGGTTGGATCGCATCAAAAACTCACCGACTTGGGCTGAGCCTCGTCATCGGCAGGGTACCACTTCTGGGCCTTCTGGGAGTGGTGAGGCACCTCCCGGGTCGACTTGCCAAACTTCTTGCTGGTGGGAGCCGACATTTTGACGATGGGGTCGAGTTGTCGTCGTGGGGGGTAGAGGAGTGGTTGACCGAAGGGAAGAAAAGAAAAATAAAGAGAAGAACCGAAGTCTCTCTGTCCTACCTGTCGACGATTTGGTGTTTGCGCGGGTGTTGAGCGTCGTGGGTGGTGATAGACTAGCGACTTTCTTTGGCCCAAACGCACACTGTCAAAAATCGGCAAATTGTTGCTTTGTGGGTTTTTTTCAGTCTGGCAATACAGCCCCCAGCCCTGTGGCAGAGCTGCTTAGTCTTGTGGAAATTGATAAGATAAGCCGGCCGAGGAAAATCTCGGCCACCGACTTCAGCCACAAGAGTCAATAGCGGGGCGGCTAGCTGATCGGTACGTACATCGATTGACGTACACCTTATCTCTTACCTCAGCACTTATGTCATCGGGGGTTAAGTCCGGTCTGATCTGGGGTCCAAGCTCCAGTTGCCTGCCAACCGCATTGAACCTTAGGAAGTCGACCTCACCAATTGCCGCCTACGAAGCTCCGTGGTAGCCTTGCATACCTAACCCAAACTGCCAACTGACTGCTTCATGATATCCGTGACAAACAGCCAGACCTGAGATACCTGAAGTCATCATCATCACCCACCCGACATACCATCTACACGTTGCGCTTGATCCAATACCGACCACCAGCCTCGAGTTGCCCATTATGTCCATCAACCCCATCATAACATTCAAGGCTGGCATATGCGACATTGATGTAAGCTAGCTGTTCTGTATCCCCCATGTCAACGAGCAATTAGACTGCTAATGTCCCAACCAGTCGTCGCAGAAGCCCTACAAGGTCTCAGCAAAGCCCGAGCCAGGCTATGTCTATCTCTACTCCGAAGATGGTACGTTTGATTGTCACCTTGCAGCTAAGAAACTAGGACCCTCTGACAGACGGCAGATCTTGTTCATTTCTGCTGGAGAAAGCGTAGTGATCCGTTGGACGCCCCTGATATCGACTTGGTTATGGTGCCGACCGATGGCCATTTCGTTCCCCATGAATCCGACAAGCAAACACATGCCTCCTCCAAGACCAACGGCCGAGTCTTCGTCCTGAAGTTCATGTCTTCTTCCCAACGTTACATGTTCTGGCTCCAGTCAAAAGCCCAGGGTCGCGATGGCGAAGCAAGCTACTTCAGCCCAAGAGATCTGAAGATTGGTCAGATCGTCGATGCTCTTCTCCAGGGAGAAGAAGTGAACGTAAATGCCGAGCTTGCATCGATCAACAACAACAGCCGACCATCGCGCCCCGATGACGATGATGAAATGATGGAGGATGTCGAGGGACCTGGCGACTCCTCCCAAGGCGGCGGCGCTGGCGGCGCTGGCCCGGGGGCTACCGGTGGCGATGTACGAGAAGAGGGCGAGGGTTCGAGAGAAGGTGGTGCTGATGGAGCAAGAGCGTAGGTACAATCTCATTCAAGCGAGTCATGGCGTTTGCAGTGCGAATACAGGAAGACAGTCATGGGGGGGACCTCGCATGGCATATGAAACCCGAGGGTCGGAGGCGCCGCCTTAAAAGGCGATATTTGTATTTGTAGAGCTTGGTGCTAAATCAGCAACCACAACATTGAATTTGCTAAGCCAATACTGCCAGAACTCAGCTAACTCTATAATGTTACAGTGCTGCTGGTGGTTCCACTGATGCTGCTACCGCCGTAAGAAACTTTCTCGATTCGCTGAAAGGAGGCTCCGGGGCTGGAGGTGCTAGTCAAGGGGAGGGCAACCCGTTCCCGCTCCTATCAGATCTCCTGCCCCCTCCCGCAACCGTACCCATGGCCAGACAAGCCCCGGAGGACGAGATCGACAATCTCCTGAGCTTCCTACCCCCGGCGGTGCTGATCCTTGCCCAACAACCCGACGCCGGCGACAGCTCTACGGAACCTACGCCGGCTGCTATCGAGGCGGCCAAGCAGGCGATGAGTCTCGGCCAGAAGAAGGCATTGTTGGAGAAGGTTTTGCGAAGTCCCCAGTTCCACCAGAGCCTCACGAGTCTGACCATGGCGATTCGCGATGGCGGACTTCCCAGCATCGCGGATGCGCTGTCTATCAAGGTCGAGAATGGAGGCTACATGAGGGGCGGCAGCATGCCCCTCGGCGGAGGGGATGCCGTCGAGGCTTTCGTTGCAGGCGTCAAGAAGACCGTTGAGGAGAAGAAGTGAGACAGTTAGTTTGTCTCTCATGTACTATACACTAGACCGGTCGGTGCCAGGTCGTCACTGGAGTCCATAGCAGCAACGACAACAAACAATTGTCCGCCACCCTGACAGCCGGAAATTTTGTCAAGCTAGAACCATATTATAAGCAAAGGATGGAATCGGTGAATTGCAGCTACGTGGAAAGATACCCTCAGGTCTACGGCAATCTCGGTGCAACGTCCCACCTCCTGAAGTGACCCTGGGATTACTCCATACTGCCGTTCAGTCACGTTGCCTGGAGACGGAAAGCTAAATAATCAGGAGGTATTCAGCGCCTCGCTGTTTCCTTCCAGCTCTACGAGTCTTTCCTAAACCCATCGGTTGGTCGAGGACGCGATGGTTTCCACCGAAGCGTGATGTTGTCCCGATTGGTCATTGTATTCTACGAAGTTGATCCAGCCCACCACGCCAATGAGGCAAGTGAGGCCGATGCGATGATCTCTCTCTCGGGCGAGCCGCATAGGAGTTGCAAAACCTAAACCGAAAAGAACCAATGCCCAAAGGTGAAACCTCTTGATTGACTCGAGAGTCAGGATGCAGAAGCCCTCTATGTAGTAGTTGGTGGGCACGAAACAAGGAAAATTTCATGTCCCCATCAGCTTGATTTCCAGGCACAGTTGCATACACTTGATAGGACTTGCCTTGTCAGTAGGTTCCGTTTGTATCATGCATGTGTCGACTCTTGCCAGACTCTACCTAGGTTAGTAGGTCTAGCCTTTACGTACCCTACACTTAATGGTATATTCAACGGTAGAAAGTCGAACCACCACTCATACCCCGCCATAACGGATTGCGGGGCGCCACTGTCAGCCCGGGGGGCTATACGCCAGGCTATTCCCGATGGAGGAACCCGCGTCTTTCCGCCAAGAACTTCCCCGGCGTGCCCGCACGCATGCATTCTTTCATGTCTCGTATCATGCATGTATGAAAGAGGTAAAGTGCAGCTCACTGACCTTTGCTGGTCAGCTGAGGCCAAGTATCGGTGAAAGGATCGTCCTCGACTACTGGCCACACTTGGCACGATTCCATCACTCGGTGGTAACATTGATTTCTATACTCAATACTACGTCAGTTGATCAGGTATACAACGCAACGCAGCTGACACTGCAAAGCAAGCACTTCATGTTCTCCTAACTGACGAACCCCCACCTGCTCTGACCTGCCAACCTACCTAGGTACATAAGTATGTAGGTAACGACTGACAGGGCCTACCTACCAACCTGCCCGCTTGACTTTTTGAACAGGTTCTCGCTGTATTAGGTACTCATTCCAGCGTCGATATTCCGGGACACACCAGACCGGGTCTATTGAAGAGAGTGACTGCTAACGATTGAGATATGCCTTTTGCCATGCTGTCACAATACCCACCCCCGCAAGAATTCCCAACTCCTTCGCGGGCGACAACGCAAGATCCGCCCAGGAGAAACACACAAAGCTACCTAATATTTGGTCCCGCGTATCACCTGGCCTGGTTACAGTGTCACAGACTGTTGTATCCAATCAAACGATCCTGCAGAGCTGGTTTGCGGCTCACACTTTTCCACGTCGACAGCATCAAGCTGCGTCCAGCAGAGCAGAGTGGTGGTTGGCACTGCCTTAGGGTGGAAAGTGCCGATTCCGGCCACGAGCAACCAGTAGGAAGTCTCGCCTATCTGATCCGGGGCCGTGTTTCGAAGGGCCCTTTCCAGAATGGGCCGAATGGGCCATCAACTAGCGAGAGTAGTCAGTTGACTCTCCCAATGAATCAATTGATGCAGCCGACGTCAATCCTCAATCCCGTCTGGGTTTGCATACCTACTTACGTTACCCGTCTCTCTTATTACTCACGTAGGGTCCATGACCTGTTGGTTATTGGCATCGGCTGCTTTTGACTCCTCCATGCTCCCGGAAACCCCTAAGAGAATAAGAACACCACGATACCCCTCCCACTCTCCTGCTATTTTTATTCTGTCCTCTCAACACACATTCTTTTGCAACACGCCTACAACTACACAAGGCTTTAGGCTCAAGGTTTGATACACTCAGTCAGTTGCCTCCTTCTTTAAAGGACCCTATACTGCCATAGCTATCCCTCCAACACCCAAACTTGCCTTTCCACTTCCATCGCAGACCATCTCGCCTTCATGCTGGGTTGGAAACTCCTGTCCGGCACACACGCGCACACACACACATACATACCCTTGTTACTCAGCAGTCCACTGCCCAACTCTGATCTGTCATGTCTCTCTCCTACACACAAGAAGGCCACGCCCCTTCGAGCTCCATGGTCGAGATGACCAAGGACAGCGAGGACGGGCTTACCATCAGCGTGTCTCTCAGACAAGACCCTCTCTCTGTCACCCTAGATGGGACAGCCATCTTCTTAGTGGCTTTCGGTCTGATTATTGGTTTGCATCTCTTGCAGCCTTTCGTTATTGTCCTTCTCATTGGCCTAGTCCCTGTTGCCCTCTTCATCCGCAATGACTATTATAACTATCTGAGGCTGGGACCCGGAGGGACACCAGCCAATTTCCAAGGCTACCTCCGCATCAACTGGTTCAAACTTTGGGCATTACGGGACCCCCTCGAGCCGCTCCAGGAAGACCCAACACTGGAGCCGGCCGAAGGTCTGCTAGGGCGCTCTCCTCTCCCTTACCGATGTGGGCCACGTCCTACAGTTGTTGGCATCGCACCTCAGCGACAGGTTGACCAACAGGGCTCGAGGGAGTGCTATTTGAAGCTTCGGGATATTTTGGAACAGCACAGTGACAAGAACATCAAAGACATCGGAACGGGCACATCTTGCTTCGAAAAGCACGGCATGGGTCTATTTGCACGATACCCCTTCAACAACACCTGCCAGGGCGAGATCTGTCATGTTCACGATACAGACTTTGCCATGCATATGAACCTTCACCCAAACGATCTGAAGGAGGTTCTCAAGAAAGGCTGGGGTCAACGCCATCCACTCGCATGCAAGACCTGGCTCAGAATGCCGGTGCCCAGGCAGTTCTCGTTGGTGTATGCGCCGCGGAACATGGAGGAACTGAAAATAGTCTGCAAGATCATAGAGGCGGCGGGTTGGTGGGTGATGGCGAAAGACTATGAGATTGATACCTTGCAAGACGCCTGAGGTTGAAGAACTTGGCATATTGATTATCCTATACCCCGAATAGCTCTGAATAAATTGTACTTGTCATAGAGTCACGCTGATTAGATTTTATTTCCCAGCCACTTTGTGAGCCCCGTTACACTTACCTGTGCTAACATTGATGGCATTGCTTAAGGTGGTGACGGGACACTTTTCTATCTCATAATGTCGTAAGCTGACTTACACCGAGCGGGATGGTGGGGCATCGTATTGATGTATCAAATGTACATGCAAAAGGACGGGACTGTTATTGTGGGTCGAAGATCTTAGGCAGGTACTTGCCAAGATCTTTTGGAAGTAATTCCGCCCTGCTTCCATCGGGATGAGCTCGAGTTTACTTCTCACTATTTCAGTTTTATAAACAAACATCTTTCCGGCATTGGGAAAACTCCAGCGAAAATTATAAAATCACCACCATGGCGACAGAGGCACTACCGAGCTTGTCATTTCCGATAGACCCCCAAGAATTTGACAGCGATGAGCGCATCTCCTTCTCGAGGACGGACAACAAATTCATCGCGGTCCAGGACGATGGGACCGAATTCGAGTTCGACTCGCAGCTGAAGCGCTGGATCCCTATCTTCGACGAAGACCTCGTCGCGCAACAGCAAAGAGCCTACGGCGCCCCCAGCGCCGACCCCGCCGACGACGAGACCACGGCGCAGCCCTCGAGCCGGAAACGGAAGAACGGCGGTGCCAAGAGCGACCGGCCACCGAAAAAGCCGAGGCAGAACACGGCCGTCTACGTTACGGGGCTGCCGCTGGATGTCACAATAGACGAGGTACACGACGCCTTTTCGCGCAAGTGCGGCGTCATCGCCGAGGAGATCGACAGCGGGCGCCCGCGCATCAAGCTCTATACCGACGACAGCGGCAACTTCAAGGGCGACGCGCTAGTCGTCTTCTTCAAGCCACAAAGCGTAGAGATGGCCATTATGCTGCTGGACGACACGGATTTCCGGTACTCGGCGTCGGGGCTTCCGAGTGGGAAGATGCGGGTTCAGGCGGCGGACTCCAGCTACAAGAAAACACAACAGGAGACGCCAGAAGAGGCGGCCGCCAAAGCTGCCAAAGTGGCAAGCGCCGAAGCTGACAAAGTAATTTTATCCAAGCCCAGGGACAAGGCGCGCGAGCAAGACAAGCAAAAGATCATCAAGAAGACGCAAAAGCTGGACGCGAAACTGGCCGACTGGGACGACGACGACCCCTACGGTGCCCAGATCGAAACGAACGTGCGTAAGGAGCGATTGGTGATATTACGGCACATGTTTACGCTCAAGGAGCTCGAGGAGGACCCGGCTGCGCTGCTGGATATCAAGGAAGACATTCGCGAGGAGTGCTCGAGGCTGGGCCAGGTGACCAACGTGGTACTGTACGATCTCGAGGAGGATGGCGTCGTGAGTGTCAAGTTCAAGACGCCCGAGGCGGCGGAAGCTTGCGTGGAGATGATGGACGGCCGGGCCTTTGACGGCCGGACCGTAAGAGCGACCGTTGCATCAGGCCGGGAGCGATACCGCAGGTCCGATAAGGGGCAAGACGAGGAGGCAACCGACGTCTGAACAGCAGGAGGAAGAATAAAGCTTCTTGTCTCTTTGTAATGGAATGTGATTCTGGAAACCAGGATTACGCAGTGTACTTTATATGCCTGTGTACCTTTTTTTTTTCTAGACGTGACATCTATTACGTCCTTGGGAAGATGGTTCCAGCGCCAGTTTAGGAATGCGCATTTTTTGATGTTGCGCAGACGACACAAGTTCAGTAAGTTTGATATTTGATACCTCTGGTCGCATGTTTAGACAGAATCCAAGCGCCGCTTGCCCCCTTTAGCATGGTTTCGGGTGTCTGTGAGCTCTGCTGCCACACCAGGCGCACTTGGTATGGTTCTTTAGAACAGGTGAGACCCGTCACTTGTCGCGAAGCAGGGCTCGGCTATCCAGGAGCGAGATTGCTTAGCCTGGTAATCGGTAACATGCCGCGCATTCTTCTGTTCGGATTCACTCGAAAGTAGCATAGGACTGACTGTCGAGACAACAGAGCGAACTCTGACTGTGAGCTAGATGAGGTAGTGCTTTGATGTGCCTAAAGTATGGATACTTATTGTATATAGCGTTGAATATGGTCGCCAGGAGAGAAGATCCCGTCAATCTTTATACTCGAGGTAGTAGCAGTGGGTTTATGTAATCCGCCATATCATAGCATTCTCATAATTCCTACGTCGAAACAAGGCAAAACCTGAACTAGTCAAGTAACCTAGTGCGAGTCGTAAGCTTATATGTGCGCATTGATGTAATTCTCCAGTATGCCGCACCCACCCGTAATGTTTAGGTTGTACTTATGTACCTACTTGACACATATTGACCTAGTTGCTCAAGCTCAAACATTCCAATCCAATGCGTGTATATGCATGTATGCGTCAATCAATTGATTGACGCAAAGGGGGGGGGGGGGGGGGGGGCGACTCGAAGTTCGTGTTTGTTCTTCCGTCTGTCTATCTGTTTGTCTGCCTGTACCACTATAAGTATAGTAAAGTTATCGGCTGGTCGGCAGGCTATTGCGGGCAAGTAACACTGTAACAGCAAATCAGTGTAAGGGTTGCTCCTGACAACTGCGCCAAAGGGGGGTGACGACAACCTAGTGGGTGCCAAGACAGCTATCTGGCCCATGACAGGCTGGCCTGCCATTTCTTGCTATTTCTTGCTAGTAGTATTTCTGCCCAGATAAGCCAGATGAGGTCCACAGGGATGCCCATTGGCCGGGAGATGTATCAACGCTCCCCAATTGGGGGGATACGCCGTCTTGTCCATGCTGTTGGTTGGTTATGTCATGTAGGTAGTAAGTAAGGTCCCTGGTCCCCCTGGTCTTCTTCATTGATCAAATATTCCTTCAATTCCTCAATCCCTCTGCATCGCAGCCACGGCTCTGAAACTCATGGTTAATCGGAAAGAAGCATCCCTCCCGTGACTCGACCCCCCCAAGGAACGACATCGACCGGTCGCGTCGCATCACATTGTGAAACAAGCAGTCGTCAATAAGTGACGTGCCGATTGTAGGACGGACGGAACCTCTTTTATTTGTGGACTGCCGCTCAACGACTCGAGACTTGGACCAAACTGGGCAGATTTGTCGAATGAGATTGATCTCAACTTTCGGACGACTTTACAATAACCTTTCTTGCTGTGCCCTGTCATCCCGTCGCAACCTGGGCTCTAATCCCGATATACTTCCACCGCTTTTTTGTTGTTTGTTGTCGTAGCTGTCGCCGTCGCCCGTCGCCCGTCACTCGTCGCTGTTGGTCGTCTGCTATGATCGCCGCTATTACCTCCGAGACTGGTTGTTTTTGATTCTTTTTTTTATAAAGCCGAGAGCTTTCTTTCTATACAAAGGTATGCCGCACAATACCTACTTCCAGAGTTCAGCATTCGTTGCATTCGCCATGACGTATATAGAGAGAGGAAACTAATGTAGCATTGCATACACATAGGATCAATCATAAAGTGTAATTGGATCATCACACCCGCTCCCAGCCCTCCCTATTCCAGCCGCCCCCTATGGGAGGTCTCTCCCTGAACCCGTTGCGCTCGCGCGACGTCAAATCGAAACTCCCCATCTATGAGAATCTCAATTCGAAAGAGCGCAACTCCAACGACTACACAGATGACTCCGACTACGAAACCGACTACTCCGTCAACTCATCCCCAAGCACAGGCAACTCGAGGGTCACCTCGACCTCTTTGCCTTCCTCTGCGACGCCTATAATGCCGAAACGAACATTCTCTCTACCGCGGCGGCCGGGGAGGTCGTTGGGCTACCGGTTGCCAAACAAGGTGGTACGGTACATGTGCTTCGGCTTGGTGTCGACGATACTTCTGTTCATGTTTAGCCTCATCCGCGCGAGCCAGAACGACAACCGAAGGTTAACGAGCGGCTTGATTTCCAAGCGACCGCCGCCGCCGCCAGTTTGGGAGAAATACCCCTTCTTGACGAGATACTATGGAGGCGTGAGGAACATGGTGTCCTTCCAACAGAACGAGGCCGAGTATCCCCGCCCACAGGACGAGCCGCCAATCGACAAGTTGGCTTTTGTCAACTTCACCTACTCGGACCCCAATGGAGAGGGGTCCAAAGGGAAGGGCCCGGACTTGATCGCCAGGGACCGACCTTCAAGCAAGGTGTTCGCCGATCACCCTAAGAGCATTTTCAATATGCAGCCCGAGAAACTCAACGAGTGTTTCTTGGACAAGGAAAAGAAGATGCGCGTGCCTCCTGTTCGGTACCTGGACGGGAGACCAAACGGGTTCCCGGAGGCTGTACTTGGTTCCTACGACTTGCTAAATTTTAGCGAGGATATCTGCTACGAACGCTACGGCAGATTTTCGCCGTACGGAATGGGCTACTCGCAGCGAACTGGCGGCCTCGGCGTGGGCGAGAACGGCGAAAAGGAAGGCATGGATATCACCTGGGAGAAAACGCCTAAAGTTGACTGGCGAAACATGGACTGGGCAGATGCTCAAAAACGCTGCTTCCAAGCCAATGCCCCCCGATACAGTCTTGTACCCAAGAGGATTTCTCGGCCTCATGGCTTTCACATCAGCGAAGGCGTTACCGAACTTCCGGACATTGCCAACAAAGCCAATTCGACACTCGCTGCCCGAGATGCTAGTCCTGAGCTGCCTTCAGCTGAGGGTAAGCCTACGGCGGATAAGCCAGCAGGCGACGCGAAACCCAAGGAGAACGCCCCGGCCAAGATCTCCCGCACGGCTGTTGTTGTGCGTTGCTGGGATGAATATACGTGGCGCGAGGAAGACATCATGTACATGCGCTCCCTCATCACGGAAGTCTCTTTGGCATCCGGTGGTCGTTACGATGTTCATCTTCTCGTTCAAGTAAAGAACGAGGCGAAGTACCCTGTCTGGGCCGACGCCGGAACTTATGAGCAGCGGATCAAGGATGTTATTCCCGAAGAGTTCCAGGGTCTCGCTACGCTCTGGAGTGAGACGCAAATGCTGGCCCTGTACCAAGGAATTCATGATCTCTTTATTCGCGGACCTGACTTGCCCGTTCACGGAGTCTATCGCGGCCTGTCGATGGCTTTGCAATATTTTGCCGATCAACACCCCGAATACGATTACTACTGGCAGTGGGAGATGGACATCAGATATACTGGCCATTACTACGATTTCTTCACCAAGGTCGAGAACTGGTCAAAGGAGCAGCCCAGGAAGGGTCTGTGGGAGCGAAACGGCCGTTACTACGTCCCCTCAGTCCACGGCACTTGGGAAGATTTCAAGCAAATGGCACGCGTGCAGGCTGAGATGGGAACCGCTGACCCCAACAACATGTGGGAGGGCGTGCTCGGCTCTAAAAAGGGGAAAGGAAAGCAGACGCCCGTACGAAACAATCTGGTTTGGGGACCCGAGCGTTCAACCGATCCTGAGGATTGGTTTGAGCCCGACAAGGATCCTCAGCCACCGACTACGATGGAGAAGGACAAGTACGTCTGGGGTGTTGGCGAGGAGGCCGACTACATTACGTTCAACCCTCTGTTCGATCCCGAAGGTACCACGTGGCTCTTGGCAGACGATATCACAGGGTACAAGGAGAAGCCCCCGCGACGTGCACAGATTATCACGGCATCTCGTCTCTCGCGACGCCTGCTCATGACGATGCACCGCGAGACAGCCTTCAAGAAGCACTTCGCCTTCCCCGAGATGTGGCCGGGCACCGTGGCACTGCAGCATGGCTATAAGGGTGTTTTCGTGCCGCACCCTCTCTACGTGGACCGCGAGTGGCCCACGGCGGTGCTGGCGAGCACGCTCAACAACGGCAAGAACTCGGCCACGGGCGGCGCGCGCACCTCGGTCTTCGGCCAGCGCGAGCACAACCTCCGGGGCATCACTTGGTTCTACGACTCTGGCTTCGCTCCCAACCTGTACCGGCGCTGGCTCGGCCTCAAGGTCAATAACGACGGCGGCGAGGAGTTCGAGCTGACCGAGGACAAGAGCAAGAACGGTGCCACCGTTGGCGATATGCGCGGCGGCGAGGGCCGCATGTGTCTGCCTCCCATGCTTCTCCATCCTATCAAGGATGTCGAGCTGCCGGTGGAGGATGTTGTGGTCGAGGGTACTGAGTTTCCCGAGTCAGACCCTAATGCTTAGTATGGGTGAAAAATGCAGGCAGATCGGATTCAGCTCTGCTCTGCGGTATATATTGTTGATGTGTTGTATAATGGATTTGGTTGTGTGTGTGAGAGGAATCGAAGCGGCCTTTGTTTCCAAAATGAGCGATTGGGGAGGCGCTCTTTGATGAAGATAATGATGATCATGATCGGACGGATCTCTTGTCGCTTTCCTGTTTGGGGGGAGGGCCGTATATAGCAGACTTCTAACAAGGGAAGATGGAAGGGAAGGGCATAGCGGCATTAGCATATTCTTCACATAAGGCGATGCAATCAATGCCTGATGATGACGGCGTTCTGGTTTGGGATGTTTGGTTTGATGAAGCTAGTTCGATAGTCAAAACAGGAGTGTCGAAGACTTACCACCGGCTCGCGTTTTTTGGAATCTTCCCACGTGGCCCAACTGTGATATATCGCCAGACACGATAAACGATGTTTAACGAGGCGAAAAGTCAAAATAAGGAAGGGTCCAGTTGGATGGATACAGACGAACACACTATCAACTAACTGATTGGTAGTGTCTAAATATCTACAGAATGCCATAACAGACGAGACAAGTAAAAGTCTGCCTGTCTCTTTGCCAGACTTGGTTTTGTCTCTATTACTGATGTTTTCTCTTTTCACTGGGTAAATACAGAGATGCATTTTCTTACTTGCTGGAAAGGAAGCCCTCTTCTGATGTTTACATATGTAGCATGTAGCAGTCTGGTATCCGTGGTTTTATCGAATACCTAAAAATAACAAGGCTGTCCGTTGAAGGTGCAATGCCATATGCCATGTGAATATGTACATTATTATGCAAGATAAACGCCTCAAAAGTTGAATTCCCAAATCAAATTTGCCCCAACCAGAATGTCGATTCCCAAAGCAACACTTTCTCATACCCTTCCCCTTCTATTCCCTTGCTAGACGAATATCGATCAAGGAGGGTGGGTATATATCAGTCATCCCCTGCAGGTAGCTTATACAAGTCCGCAGAGAGGGAGTGGGCAGGCTTCCTCATATCTAGGTGCTCGACCGAGCCCAATCATCTGCCCATTCATTCTCCCCCTTATTGTCTTTCTCCCCCAAGATAGGTTAAGTAAGCATATAGATTTAAGCAGGCGCGGTACCCTTCCAGTATTTGCTCGGTACAAAGGGCATCTTTGTGACGACAGCCTTGCGCTTGCGGCCGCGTACGATAATCTCGACCTCGGTGCCGGCCTTGTGGGAGCCGTCCTGGACATAGCCCATGGCAATGTTCTTACCGAGGGTGGGGCTAGGGCAGCCGCTCGTGATGACGCCGATCTTCTGGCCGTCAGCGCCGACGATCTCGGCGCCCTCGCGGGCGGGAGCCCCCTCCACGACGAGGCCGATACGGCGCCGCGACACGCCCGCGCCGCCCTTGCTCTTGGGCGTCAGCTGCGGCAGGACGACCTCGGCCCCGTGGAAGGGGTTCTTGGAGGCCGGGTCCCGGCGGTCCTTGCCGATGACCCACGACAGCGCGGCCTCAACGGGCGTCGTCGTATCGTCGAGGTCGTGGCCGTACAGGCACATGCCGGCCTCGAGGCGCAGGCTGTCGCGCGCGCCGAGCCCCGCAAACTGGAGTTTATCCGGGCCGGCCGACTCGAGCAGGGACTCGGTCACCGCCACCGTGTCGGCCGGCGGGATCGAGATCTCGAAGCCGTCCTCGCCCGTGTAGCCGCCGCGCGAGACCAGGATTGGCTGCGACAGCTCGCCGCCGCGCGTCTTGACCATCACGGGCCGGCACTGGCCGAAGTAGAGCTCGCGCAACTTGGACTCCTCGGGCGCCACGAGAATCGAGCCCAAGATTTCCTCGGCCAGGGGGCCCTGCAGGGCCACGAGGCCCCAGCCGTCCATGACCTCGTGCTCAAAGGCAGCGGCGCCGTTGTTCTTCTTCCACTCGGCCTTCTCCTCTTCCATGTACTTGAGGTCCTTGTCGCGGCAGGCGGCGTTGGTGACGACGTAGAAGGCGTCGTCGGCCAGCTTGGTGATGATGGTGTCATCAACTATGCCGCCGGTGCCCGGCCAGAGCAGGGTGCTCAGGGTGCTGCTGCGGATGGGCAGGGGGCCGAGGGAGGCGGGCGTGATGCGCTCGAGGAAGGCGGCGGCGCCCGCGCCCGAGAACCGGTGCTGCACCATGTGGCCGACGTCGAACAGCGAGGCATGCGACCGGGTGAAGTGGTGCGACTGCGAGACCGACAGCGACGAGTACTGCACCGGCATGTGGAAGCCGCCGAAGGGCACCATCTTGGCGCCGTGCGCCACGTGCAGGTCGTACAGCGGCGTCTTCTTGAGGGGCTCGTCCGAGGCGAGAGAGGAGCCATGGCGGCGGGTGGTTCTGCTGGATGACGTCGAAGAGGTATATGTGAGGGCGGTCCGTGGTGAGTGTTGGTGCTGCCTTGTTACGACGGCTGCCAGACCCGGCGATGAGATGGCGACGGTGCTGAGGGGCCGCGATAACAGTGCGCTGGACCGCGACGGCTGCAATTGAAGGTTTGCGGTGGCCTTCCGGCCTCGCTGTAGAGCTTGTACCAGCTTCATCTCGAGCAATTGATTTCTAAGGATGAAGAAATATGCCAATTGCGTCTTAATGCACACCGAAAACCAACAATAAAGGAAGGATGGAAGCTCTTAAGGTTATTGAGCAAGTACCAGTAAGTAGGTATGGCGGGGTGCTCCTGCTACGAAATGTCCGGTACCTACGGTTACTGATATGGACGGTACCTAAGAGGTAACCGGCAAGCCGATGGATGCCGATAGCGGACCTGTCGGCCGATTGGTCAGTGATAAAGGGATTTGCAGTACGTGGATCCTCAGCCGTAAAATACATACGTAAACTTGTGGTAAGGAGAGGGAGACGAGGAACCTTGAATCATCTGAGTTCAGCCTGTCGCCAAGGAAATCGAAGAAAGATCAGTTGTGAGAAGTAGAGAATAGGAACGCCTGAGCAAGGCGAATCCTCGTTTATGCATAATCATGCTGGAGATCGCAGAACTCAATTCGACTTGACCCTGAACGTCCACGCGAGTAGTAAACCGAGTCTGGAGGTCCAGTTACATACAGTGTGGGCAACATACGTAGAGACGATAAGAACAAACAATTTGGGGTCACAGGCCATCAGCGAGTCAGTCGGTGTATCGCAAAAAAGGCAGAAAAGCCGTCTTCTCATTTTGTGCTTCCCGTAATATCAATTCGTACATAAGCCATCCCGGTACGCCCCTTTCCTCATTCTTCCGAAAATCATACTTCCGCAATTCATGATAGACCAGGAGAGCGTTACCAGAATAATCACCAGAGGATGGGCTTTTCCGAGAAAGGAGGGAGAGAGATGCGTCATTGATGGACTGCGTCGATTGCACCACGCTGCGGAGAAATGACTTGGTGCTAGAAATGCAACCGACCGCGGAAATTATCGAGGGAGACGAGATGGGGCCGCAAAACACGAGCCGTACCCATACCAAGCTTGTCTTCTACTACCCCAACTCTACTGGTGACCGGCCTTGCGGAGAGTAGTGGCCAACCACTCGAGACCCTCGTAGAGACCATCACCCGACGTAGCGCAAGTAGATTGGATGTACTGTGTATCATATTAGCATCGCCGCTTTTACTCCTCGAGGTCAAGGGAAAACATACCCAGGCGCGCTGTCTCAAGCTGTGAAGACCAAGCTTGTCTGTGATCTCGGCAGCGTTCATGGCGTTCTGTGATTTGGTTAGCTTAACAGCACACGTAGTCGTGGAGAATCGAGGGCGTAACATACGGGCAAATCCTGCTTGTTGGCGAACACCAGGAGAATGGCGTCGCGAAGCTCGTCCTCGTTCAGCATACGCTGCAGCTCCTCGCGGGCCTCGACAATACGGTCGCGATCGTTGCTATCGACGACGAAGATGATACCCTGGGTGTTCTGGAAGTAATGTCTCCACAGAGGACGGATCTTGTCCTGACCACCGACATCCCACACGGTGAACTGGATGTTCTTGTACTCAACCGTCTCGACGTTGAAGCCTGCGTGGGGCGGAACAATATTAGCGCATATAACGGGAAAGACATCGGCCATGTTCGAGTACGAAGCGCCGTGTAAACGTTGTTGGAGGCGGCATACCAATGGTAGGAATGGTCGTGACAATCTCGCCGAGCTTGAGCTTGTAGAGAATGGTGGTCTTTCCAGCAGCATCGAGACCAACCATCAGAATTCTCATCTCCTTCTTCCCCCAGAGCTTGTCGAACAGCTTTGAAATGTTGAGACCCATGATTGCGGTGTTCGGTAGCGAAATGCGATACAGGTCTATATGGGTGTTAATTAGGTACGACGGGAGAGTTCTGTCCGAGAGAACTAGTTAGAACAAAAGGCCAATGTCGCCGCCTTTGTTGGGAGTGGGTGATGTAGGATGAAAATAGAAGAATGGAGGGGAGAGTGATTTGTTCCGCGACAGGCCAAATCGATCGTTGCTGACGAACTGAAATGGGCAGAATGGAGGGGCAGTTTGTGATGGTTATTAATGTTGAGAAGGTGCTGGATGCCAAAGTGAGGACAGATGGACAATTTTCTGCGACGCGGCGCTATGATTCCAAGACGTCTCCTTTGGTTAAGTCTGTTCCCAGGCTGCCACTATTAGGGGGACCCCAGGTTCAGGAACAACCGGTCAAAGATGTAGGCAGTGCGTGTGCGGGGTGGGCCAGTAAAGTTAGGATGTAGATGTAGACGCAGATGAATAGAAGGGCAACGAGCCCAAGGGTGATGTGAACCGAGTTCGTGTTTGGGTTTATCGGGCAAAAGATGGTTGTGCAGACTCGTCGGGATGGGCACGCGCAGGTTGCGATATGCCACCTTTTTTCCGTGCCTTGGTGTCCTTGGTGTCCTTCCTAGTCCACTGGACTGGCTTCTTGCTGGAGCACAGCGCGTGGGAATAGCATAGCACAGGATGGCAATGACGTGAAGCGGGAGGCGACGAGGCAGTCAAGAGGAATGATACTTACAGTTTTTCTCGGTAGTGCAACGAGACCTGCTCCTAATGAAGAGAAGATGTCTATTGCGATGCTGCGATACGATGAGATGGAGAGGGTCGTGTCGTCGTAAAGGGGGGGCAAGTTGGGTTGTTGTCGGTGAAGACAGATCAAGAATGCCGGGTGGGAAAGTAAGAGGGCGGCTGGACTCTGAGTGGATTGTTTAAGGTTGAGTTAAAGTGGCAGTGGGCCTGGTCGAGAGAACACACACAAAAAAAGTGTTCTCTCATCAGTCAGTCAGTCTCTCTCCTTGGAAGTGCAGTCTCTCTTTTGCCTAGGAGGTAACCTAGGTGGCAGAGAAAAGGCCACCTGGAACTGTACGGCGGCGATTGGCTGCTGCCGATTAGGAATTGTGGGCTACTAAACATGTTCCAATTGATCTCCTAAATACCACATCAATACAGCTAACTGCCTATGTACAGTTTGATTGCTACCTATCATTACGAGTCCCAATCCGCAGTACATACACGAACACAGCACTGGCACTTGAATACAAAGAAGGAAGGGGGTTGATACTCAAATTGTATCAGAGAATGGACATGTCCATCTATCTATGTACTCACTACTGCACATTGGTTAACCTAGTGCAAACATTCACATACCTCAGGACCCCTCGATGCTTATGTAGGTGTCTCTGTCTGTTCACCCAATTCGCCGACATTGAAGTCTACAGTAAGTACATACCTAATAATAATTGAAGCATTGATACTACCTAGTATTGAATACAAACACCACTCTTCCACTTGATCACCCAAAGACTGTTACAACCCGTATCTGGTAGCCATCACATCACATGTAGATGCCATCTCTACCTGACCCTTTCGAAATACGGATAATGAATTGTGGATGTGGAAGTGGGTGCAGATGACGAGACCAGTTCGGAACTTGGCAGATCAATTCCAGAGTCCAAAAGATCCAGCCTACGGAGTACTGCTACATTAGATTTGCAGCAGCCTGCTGATAAAGGAAGCGCTAATAGACCTCCTCTAGGGAAAATCAGGGGGTTAGTTTTGGAGCAGGAGGGGGAACACCTACAGGCTGACAGGCCTGTCCGCCGTCCGCCGCCACAAAGCATGCCCCGTGCCAGCAATAGCCAGCCTGCCAGCCTGCCAGCCACGCAACACCACGGCACGGCACCACAAATACTTCTTTACAGTCGCCTGTGCCTGAATGTTAGGTACATACTTAACTTACATAAGGTAAACCCCACTAAATCTTTTGAATCGCGCTAAGCCGCCTCGAGCCTCAACCACCCATTGCATTGGAACCCTGTTTGGGGCAAAGTGTCAACTCCAACATTTCGAGCTTGTGAGCCACAGCTGCGTGTGCATACGAATGAATGATCGATCACCACGACGACGACGACTAGGCTGCACCATTCTTTGTTTTTTCCCCTTTTGACACCACTGTCCCGATCGCTGGTTTAGCTTAGGCAGCAACAAAATCAACAATGCAATTCCTCTCCGCCGCAGCATTGCTGCTGTCTGCCAGCTTCTTCCCAGCTGCGCTAGGCCACAACATCCAGCTCCCTGCCCATGGCCGCGAATGCTTCCACGAAGAGCTCCACCGCGATGACAAGATGACCGTCACCTTCCAGGTTGGCGATCGCGAGTTCGGCAGCGCTGGCAACCTGGATATCGACTTCTGGGTACGTTTTTGCCTTTCTCTTCGGCCTGGCTCTCACAGGCGCAAAGAGATTACGATGGCTAACAAGCAGCTTCTTTTGCCCCTTCTATAGATCTCGAACCCCGCGGGCCAGTACGAAACCTTCCAGAAGGATGTATCCAACGGCGACTACTCTTTCGATGCAAAGATGGACGGCAAGTTCCTCTACTGCTTCGGCAACGAGCACTGGGGGGCCAACACCAAGGAAGTCTCTTTCAACGTCCACGGTATCGTATACGTGTCCGAGCACGAGGCCGAGAAGGATCCCCTCGAGAACGAAGGTATGCAGTTTTCTGATTACGGGGAGAATCTGGGGTTTCTACGATTACTAACACCCAGGTCCAGTTCGCAAACTCTCTGATCTCCTGAACTCCGTCAAGGACGAGCAGTCATATATCGTCCTGCGAGAGCGCACCCACCGCAACACGGCCGAGAGCACCAACAGCCGAGTCAAGTGGTGGAACCTGTTCGTCATTGGTGTTGTTATCGGCGAGTCTGTTTTCCAGGTCTGGTGGCTTCGAAGGTTCTTCGAGGTGAAGCGCGTTGTATAAAGGGGTCCGGAACGGAAAACGACCTTTCGGAGAACATTTGGCGTCAGTCGGGGGTATGGAAAAGTGGTCACACGAGGCACGAACAACATTGTATATTGTACTCCCAATCAGAATATCGGCGTTCTGAGGCACGCCGGACATCACACGCTGTTCGATATCCGTCTAACCTTGGCTGCTGCATGTACCTCTTTATCATCCCTATCCTTTAAGCGGGAACATCAACGAATTGCGGCTAGGCATGGCTCAGGATTCGACCTCGCTGAACCGCTGAGCAGTTGCTGTATAGAGTCCGGCTGGCTCCTGCTGGCTCCTGCTGGCTCATCTATGCATAGGGGATATTCGAAGTAGACCACTGCGGAATAATACGATTTTAATATGTACCTCTTGTGAAACCGAAAGAATATGCGAGCTACCACGACGACCCTGCCGCCCAAGAGACTGGGGAGTCGCAGCACAGGACGGACAGTCCTCGACGAGACTCTTTCTTTGGACAGCGCATTCTCGCAGGATTCCCATAGCTTGCTAAGTCAAACGCTCACCCGGATACACATGTCGGGCACGCCGGGATTTGTCAGATGGAATCGTGCAGTGTCTTTGTAACGCCAATTGTCGTGTGCTTATAACTCGCAGACCGTAAATCCAGAGATTGATTAAGTAATTTGCCCATACACAAACCACCTTGGTGGAATGAGGTGCCCTATATGGTACCATCGTGTTATTGATCCCTCAACCTCAAGTAACCTCAACTAGCGTAGACAATATGTTTGTCCTCAACTATTCGAACCTCCCAAGGCTGATCGAGAGCCCAACCCCTCGAAAGGGCACGAAGGTATAACCAGAGTCAATATCAGACGAAGGCCAAACTCATGAGCCGGATACCGACATACATTGGCCACTGCAACCTAAGGTTTTCAGCTATCCTCATGTCATTGCTTACACAGAATGTTGTGCCGGGTAAGTAAACTGGACAATTTAAAAGTATAAGACCAGTAGGTGAATACATTTGCGTCACTATACATAATGCATCTTCCCAAACATACTTAAGTATTTTATACTACCTGATGCTAACTCGCTTCAGTACAACCACGTCATCCTCAATCAAATGTCGTGGTCTTGTCAATTGCAGAAGGGCCAGAACGCCAGAGCAAACAAGATAACAACCAAGAACTTTTCTTTACCAGAGGGATTCAGCCGATTGGATAGTCTCACCGCTTCCCACTCCCCCCTTTTCCTGAACGATGTGGGCCGGCCAACCACCACAGGGGAGCACGGCATCGCATGGCGACCCCAAGGGTAACTCCTATGGGGGAGAAAAGCAGAAGAAGCCAAAGCCTGCAACGCCGACGCATTAGAAAAAAACACCTCAATAACCTTTTTGTTTGGGCGTTTGTCAAGATCAGCAGTGGAACATATTTAATGCCCCGACTGTGACGCTCTCCGCACCCCCTTTTCTCTGACGCCCGGCCCAGGACGATGGATGTTGACAAGCCATCACGACCGGTGAACATGAATCGTATGGTCTCTCGTGCGCTCATAGGCGGCGCGACGGTTACGCACCTCTTTCTGAAACTTATAGCCCACTCTTCTCGTGAAGCCATCTTGTTTCTTGTTCCCCCCTTCCGGCCTCTTCCCCATTCTGAGGGCGGCCCCAAGGATCGGGTCTGAGGGGGAGAAGGCAGGCCAGCTGGGAAGTTTTCAACGCCGTCGTGTCTGCTGCGTCGCATAGTCATAAGGGTCCTGGTGCTGCTGCTGCTGCCCGTACATCATGCTATTAGTGGCGGCGATCGAGGCGCAACCGTCGCAGATTTGGCCGTCCTGCCGCCATGAGTGCCGCAGCACCTTGACGCCCAGGCACTCGTGGTTTGGGTCGTTGCGGGCAAAATGGCAGTATGACTTGAGGCGAACGACTGAGTGAGTGCAATCAAAGATGAACTCTTCGTAGTCGCACATCTTCCTCGTTATTGGGTTCCTTCTTATTCTCTCTTCTTCCCCAGGCTGCGTATGGGATGTAGACAAAAAGTGGGAAACTATGGTCTCGTGCTCCAGATAGTGGAAGGACGAAGAAGATCGGTGGGATTTGTATGCTCGTGATGCTTTGCTTGGTTGATTTGTTAGGAGTGTGGATATATATTTCCCTCACATGCAATTTATATCGTTGCCGACGGGTAAGATAAAGGCCAAGTAACGAAGACTGATATGGAAGCTGTCACATCAGGCATCGGAGGGCTTGGCGACGGTTTAAATACTTTGATCTAGCAATCATCTTCCACATGACCTTTTGATTGCTACAATCTGTTGTGTTTGACCCTGATCTGGAGATACCTACAGATGTATCCTGGGAGAGATGGAGTGCAAAGAAAGACACGACAAGCCTCCCATGCTCATGTCCATCCGGAGGCGACTGGACTTACCTTCCGGCTGCTGGCGATGATGCAAGTCAGCAATACAACGAAGCCGCTTTAGCCTCACCATCCCGCAACAAGCCTGACTGGGAGTGCGATGCCCAAATTTCTCTTTGATTGCTTGTTCTTTCTCATCCCGGGATGAATCTAGTAGTAGATCATATACGTGGTGCTTGAACATGGAAATCCTCATCCAATAAATCCCGGTTGATAGAGAACGGCTCTGTCGGCTCATCTGAAGATGGAATCGACTGCAGGATGATCAGTCACATACATTTGACAGAGAGAACGACCCTCTACACGTCGCCGAGACACCGAAGGAGGCCGAGATATGCAACGGGCATGGGGGGCTTGTAGATTGTGGTCAGAGGGCGAAGCATCGCCAGAGAGACTCCTCCTCTAGCATAATGTCGATTATCTAGGGTCCCGCTTCTAATCGTATTCTATAAGACCGAGTACGAAGTAGATCTGGGTCAAATTCTTTCTCGAGAGAGCCATCAGTGCCTTTGTTCAATTCCTCAGAGTGTCACAGTGTTTCATCTTTGCCGGACTTTGAAATACAGTTCCAAGACCACCAACAGGAAACAGTACCTGTCCTGTAGTTTTGCCATTGATCAGGGATATCTTGCATACATTCGATCCAGATATGATATCGGAAACCACAACCCCTGTCAATGAGCCAATATCTAGATCCGAGCAACAAGGTGCTTGCATATTCTGTTCAAACGGTTTGCTGCAAGCCAGGCAAACTTCAACCGGGGACGAGCTTGTTCTGAGCCCGAGTACCAGGTCGGTCTGCCAGAGGAGCCAGTAGTAGCGTGAGCTGGCAACGCATATGCAGCCGAGGCGAGAGGAAAACACTGAACGAGCGGAGCAGCTAATGGCAGCGGCGCGGGCCGGTTCTGAACGGGGACAAACATGCATTAACGAGCTGAGACTATTGACGATGCCTGGGCTGGGATTGCATGGAAAGAACCGGGCATCCTGACTTCAGATAGAGGATCAACTATTTACACCGAAAGACTACACGGAAGTCTGTGGTAACTTACCCTGGCAATTTATTCCTACTGAGCATTACAATGGCTAGTCAGGGACGATATAAATCGAATTGGATCCGTTGCCCGTCTCTCGGTTGTCATGACGTCCACGTTCGATGTTAAAGATAGTTCTCTCTATATATACACGTTGACAGGGTGGTATGACTGAATAGTATGCAGCTTTCCTTGGGAGACACTATATTTGCTCAGTGGCCGCACTATCCGGAGAGGGTTGACAGGCAAGATGCCGAAGTCAGGGGTAATGGCAGGCAGTGGACCATCCGGAATGGCCAATGGCGACGATTAACCATGTCGTTGTCGTCTATCCAACTGTGCGACTAAGGTTGTGCATTGTTGCGGCCGACAGGAAAACTGAGATCTCTGTCGGCCCTAAACAGGAACACGATTGCCAATTGCCTCTTGTTTGTTGAACATAGCCCATGCGGCTCCTCAAGGTGCCCTGGCTTGAGAAAGCGGTAGTTGTGACATATCCACGAAGCTCACTCAAAAGTACATGGAGACTAACACCATGGTCGTTGAACGCGACGTAATACAAGCGAATGACGATGTCCCCCGCTGCATAGGCTCTGTGGCAGTTGAAAGTCCTTTCGTTCTGTACACACAGGCCCGTCCCAGCAGGAACATCTGAAGTACGGAATAGTAATCACCCAGAGCACACAGTAGCAATACGGATTCATTGGTACGCTCCGGCACTCGCTCGCACTTCTGCAAAGCCATATCAATGAGTGGTCTTGGCAGGTTACTTGTCAGATCTGGCGTAGATGATACCATATTACAAATTATGTGACAGATAGAAAATGTTCGTCATCAATCCCCGTGAAAGAGGAAATGACGCCAGTCTAATTAATATAGAGTGTATTTAATGAAACAAGTATGCGTAGGTTTGAATATACCCAACATATCTAATGTAATACAATCGCAACACCATGATGCTGTCAAGTAGAGAGGCGGTTTTGGGCGCGCGGATGCGTATGTGGGTATACAGGACGGGATCGGAAGCAAGCACAATAGTGGCCTAACAAGCCCATTGTCAATGGTAATTGAAGGAGACCATTGCACAGCCTGCTTCTCTCCCATGCACTGGAGAAACACTTGATGAGAAGACACATTGTGTGGAGTAAGTATCAACGAGAGGCAAGGAGGGCATCGATACAGATCTCAACCGTCAAATCCCCCCACGTGGCAGACGAAGAGGCCGATACGCTCCAGAATCGACCGGGGACACAATCCGGCACCGCCGGAGTGCTACGAATAGTTAGCAGAAAGGTGTTACTGTACTGGTTTGACTACTTAACTATGTAGCTATGCTGCTAGACGTTAAATGTCAAATGCCTGTCCATACTTCCTGTGGTGAACAGTTAGCTCATCGACATTAACGGTGTATCCAACATCGGTGGTTGCCCAGGTGTTGCCGTCATCGACCCACGAGGTGAAATGGTGCAGCTCCAGTTGGAGAAGCACTTGAAGCACATTTGAGATACACAGGCTAATTTACCATCGGTGCCGCCTCTTTTCTGTTCCCTTCCTTATCTATTTCATGGTCGCGTTGAGCCGCACGCCAGATCTCGATCATAGCAAGACCGTTTTACCGCTCCATGAGGCCGATTGCCAAAATGAGGCCAATTGCAGGTGGAATTGGGCCTCATTGGGCCTCGGGGATTCCAGCGAGTAGGTTAGTAGCTGATGGAAATTGATGAGATGCAGCATACATGTCATGTCGTCTCGGGGACTTGGGAGCAGAAAATGAGCCGTCTTGATTGGCTCGACTTGTACAACCGACCATCAAATGACTATGGCGTGGACGGGACGGGGCACACGAGACACCACGAATAGGGAATAAGGCAACCAGAAATCTCTCTGCCTCACTTTCCCCTGCTGGTTGCCTTCTGACCCTGCGGCTGCGGCTGCGGCTGCGCCCCGGTTCGGTTGGGATTCGAGACAGGCAGGTAGGCTGGTAGGCAAATCGACAACGAACAATAGCCATTCACCATTCTCAAAAAGCATCAAATCTCACCCCGCCACGTCATGACTATTTGACACTTTGGATGATCTGATTTGATGTTTTCTTGATACCCATTTAGCATCGACGAGTCCCGTCTCATTATTGGTTATTGTGGTGGGTTGCCATCGGATTGTCAATCATCATCCTGTCTTGCCTGCGCCTCCGTTTGCCCTCACATTGGCGGTTGCGTTGCGTTGCGTTGCGTTGCGTTGCGTTGCAGTGCGCCTAGCCTAACCTAGTGCTGCTGCTGCTGCTGCTGCTGTTCCCGCTGCTCCCCTCGTCCCTCGTCTGCCTAGGTTAATCGGATCCGACTTGGAATCCTCGCAATTGCGCAATTGCGTTTTCTCGACGGGACGATAGCCCCCAATATTGGCAATCAACTTGCACATTTGCTGACTGCATGGAATCAATTCATCTCCATGGGATCGAACAATAACACAATTTCTACGCTACACATATGCTTGCCCTCGTCGAGGCAAGCAACCAGCCATCAAGTGTGAAGGCCGTAGCTGCCTACAACTTCTCTGAAATGTTAGTTAGCCTCATAGCGTCGACTACTTTACCTAACCGTCTTCCTTTCTCGCCACACCCAGTAGAAGAGACGGACCGCGATTCGGAATGAGGCAGAATCAGCCCCAATACTGACACACCCAAGCTTACAGCGCCTCCCAAACTCGCCTTTCACGCCCTCGAAAGTGCAGTCGCGCCGCTCTCTACTCATTGACCTGGACCTGGACCTTAGCCGACCGTGTTATCACCTGATTTGGAAGTCTTGGCTTGTTGCCGGGCTGGACCAGATCCGGGGGTCAACCAGCTGATTAGCACTACACGCCGGCCTATACCCGGACAACCTGTGTGTGATCGTAGGCACCAGCGGACCTCGTCTGATATGACTGACCGCCCCGGCATGGGGCCCGCCTCCGGCCTAAGCGGCTCTGCGGGGCCCGTGGATACACCAATGTTCTCCCGGGCCACCCATCCGACGAGTTTGTCAGAAGTTGTTGATATGAACCTCCTGGCCTCCTCCTTTGCACCCAATGGCCAAGACTTGCTCGGCCCATTTGGCCATCCTCGGGATTTGCCCGGCCAGGACGCGATTTCGCAATGGTACACCACCAACGATGGCCCGTGGATCCCCAAAGGCCTCGCGCTTCCAGAGGATGATGAACGTAGTCCGTCTCGCATCCATGCCATGAACCTCCAGGGTCGTGCCATGTGCTTTCCTGGCCAGTACCGCGACAGATATGTGCCATCAGAATGCGAGACTACCCCGCCAGGCATGGCTCCCTCGGACTCAGGGTATGGAAGCCACGCCACTAAACAGAGCGTGACAGCCACGTCTGTCTATGACGAGCCTATGGAACGGAATACAGAGACACAGAGCCTGGCTGGACACCTCTCCGATATCCATTTCTCCTCTTTTCCCCAGGGGAGCATGGAGTTCATGGCCAAAAACACGCCGTCAGGGGACTGGGGAATGGCATCCCATCAACAAGCTCTCCAACAGCCAACGCGCCACTATGACGGAAAGACCATTATATGCGAGACCTGCAAGAAGCCTGTGAAGACCAATTCGGAGCTCAAGTAAGCGAGGCCAAGCGAAGACCCCCCTACGCTGACTCCCGATACGTGGGCTAATGCATACGCCCCTTTAGAAAACACAGGCAGAGGCATACGAAGCCTTTCACCTGTGATGTGCCCAATTGCGCCCGAACCGAGGGTTTCAGCACACCAAACGATCTCGAGCGGCACAAGAGGAGTGTGCACCCTGACGAAAGTCCTGATGGCAATCGCTTCCAATGCCCTCATGGTCAGTGTAAAAACAAAGATAAGATATGGCCCAGGGCAGACAATTTCCGAGCCCACCTCAAGCGTGTCCATCGACTTGAGAATGTCAAGGATGAAGATTTGGAGGCAAATATATATCAGTACGTCGATTGCGGAAATGACCCAGCCCCTATTACATTGACTAAGACCGCAATAGGCCACATGTTCACCTTCCTTCTCAGGCCCAGGATATGCTTCCAGATCTTGCTGGAGTGCCTGAGCCGCCTGGAAACTACGGTGACTTCCAGATCAGCCCAACTCTGGAGACTGAGCATCCCCAAAGCTACTGGTCTCACGGCGAGGATCATAGTGCCGAGGAGGGTATGCACCATGATGCCTCCGCTCAAGCAGAGTACTCTCGGTCGCAGCTGGATGACACAAGAATGGCTTTGGGTCATATGACGGGTGGGACTGCTGCAGAAAACGATACTATGGAGCCGGCATCTGAGGATGAGCAACGCAGTATGCTTGACCCTTTAGAGGCAATCGGGCACATCCAACCTCAATTGACCCAAGCATTGCGGCCATCCATGCAGAACGACTCTGAGCGACCGGGTCTTGAGGAGGGTAGCTCGCAATTTATCTCGCCAGAGGATCTCAGGCAGGAGAACCAATTCCCAAGCAGCTCAACAACCTCCAGTAGTACCTGCAGCGAAAATTCGCCAAGCTGCACGTCACAAGATGGCGACGAGTCTCAATTTCCTATTGCAGGAGCAAATGCCTTGTCCTATGAGGGGAGTATGAAGTCTATGTCTACTAGAGAGCATGGGAAGCAGGGAGTAGGCACAGCGACTGCACATAATCCACAAGTTGTTTCGGTATCGGACATATCTTCTCTACAACTTGAGCTGAGAGATCCCGACAAACGCAGGAAGCTTGTCGAGGCACTCCAGATGCAAGGCATCCTTGAAGAGTTCGGGTTTAAAAAGGAGTCCTCGCCCGTCATCGAGACGAAACCGGAAGATATCTCACAGGTTGTCAAACCCGAGAACTACCATCTCTGCACCCAAAAAGGCTGCGACAAGAAGTTCCAGCGCCCATGCGAATTGAAGTAAGTCATATGTTACTCATGCAGGGGTTTCATTTTGTTGACCAGCTATTAGAAAACACTTGAAGCGTCACTCGAAACCTTACGGGTGCACATTCCAGAATTGCCCCAAGAGATTCGGAAGCAAGAACGACTGGAAGAGGCACGAGAACAGCCAGCACTTTCTCCATGAAGCATGGAGATGTGACTTGGAGCATAACAATGGCAGGAAAAACGAAGTTTGCGGGAAACTAAATCACCGACGTGAGACTTTCAGGGATCACCTGTCAAAGAGCCACAACCTCCAAGGCGAACAGCTAGAGATCAAACTGGAGCATTGCCGGGTAGGTCGAAACTGCGAAGCCAGGTTCTGGTGTGGTTTCTGCGAGCGGATCATCGAGATCGAACGGAAGGGATTGGGGGCTTTCACTGAACGCTTTAATCACATTGATGACCACTTCTCGGGGCGCGATGGACTGCCCCGAAAGGAGATTGATGATTGGAAGGATGTCGACCCAGACGCGCCGCCCATGGAGGCTCTGAGCTCTGATTCAGAGGATGGCGACTCGGCGACGCCGTCGCAACCTCCACCCCTATCTGGAGTACTCCGTCCAGGGAGGAAAGAAACCCCCAAGGAGCAACATATCTACCCTGCAGGCCCGAAGAAGCGAAAGCACGATGACGAAGAAGCTGCTATGGACCATCAGATGAAACGGGCTAAAGCTCCCTTTGCTTTCATGGGGGCTGTAACGCGATGTGTAAGTCTAGGATTGAGACTATATTTATCACCACCGAGAGATGGTCTGACTGACATCGAACAGTGCCAATGCGGCGAAGGGAACAGTAGACAGTCGGGGCCGCAGTGTGTGAAAAGGGAATGTCAGCACAAACTTTGTGTCAACTGCGGCTGAGTGAGCAAATGTTTTGGATACCCAAGTCGGATAGGTTACAGGTTTTGATCTGGTTAGGTTCCGCTTTTGGCGTGACGGTATTGCGTTCCATTATCCTCTTCACTTCTTTATTATCGCCAGGACGAGTTCCGATATTGATTAGTGTCATGTTTGGTATCTTCATCACCATCCGGATGAGTTCCGATCCCGACCAGTATCATGTCGGGTTGTCTATTACGAGTATGAAAATAGAAACACTAGTAGCTCTGCTAGTTCTGGGGGTGTTGCGTAACTATGTATCTGAATATCTACTACAAAACATATAGTTGGGGTCTAAACTTGGGGTGATCGACAAGCCTCCATCAGTCCAGTCCCTACCTAATGGTAGTGGTGGCGGATGGGGGATGACTGACCGAGAGGAGGAAGGAAGGCTTTTTTTGGGTCACAAAATCGAGACTGTTTTACGGGATCTTCCACACGGAGTTCTAGAAGTGCCATGACGATACTGAACATGGTGATATGCATAGGGCTCTTTTTACGTTTTATTTTGGCTATGCTCGAGGGGCAGTGTCACGCGTAGCTGAGAAGAGGAAAATGCATGTGCATGTAGGTCTTGGGTCTTGAATCTTGATTCGACCCCATTCAGCCCCAGGAAAGAAAAAAATGCGCCTGCCTCGTCCCGTTGTCACAAGAGAAGATGGCAGGTGGTGGAAGGGGATGGGTGTGTGTGTATGTACAGCACACCCATCAATGTGGCTCAGTGTTGCCTGCTTGCATCTGGGCGGGCGTGGGCTGGGATTGCTTTTCCCCGAGTCCGCATGGGTTTGTTTCTTCTAGAAAGAAAATATCTGCGATCTTCACGGGACCGATAAAACATTGGTGATCAGCGGGGGTAGGAAGCAGATTTGGTTTCCCGCGGACTGGGTTACTGCAGTGAGAATTTGGAGAGGGAGAGGGAGAGGCACAGTCTTAGCGACTGCAACAGTAAACGGTAATGCCAAGTTGGAAGTTGGTGATGTTGATCCAGAAAGTAGTAGCGTCAGATCCCAGTCCTTGTTAGATAATACAACTGTTTGTTGCTTAGGACTATTTTTTCCGTTTTTTCTTCTTTCTTTTTCTCGACCAAGGGGTCATCGATTTGTCTGTCGGCTATGATGATGGAGGTGGTGTGGAGAGGTATTTCTGAAGGTGGTATTCACCAGATATTCAGGGGGCTTAGCTACCTACCGTACTAGTCGGAGGTCGGCACATATGTGCGCACTCGTCCATTCATCGGTCATTTAAGCGCATTTGGATGATGCAGATTGGCTGGTTTGATTCGACGGCATCGTAACAAGTAGTTTGTGTATTCCGTAGGTGCCTTAGAGACCACATCCACTGTTGCCCGGGGCAGGCAAGAAAAAGCCACATGCAGCCCATTCACACGCGAAACATGAGCCGCGGTTAGATAAGGTAATGCAATAATGTAAGCCGCCTGTATGTAATTGGGGGAGGAAAAGAGAGAAGAGAGAGAAGAGACAGACAGAGCCGAGAGCAGCCAGTATCGAAACAACACTGCATATGGATGGAGTATGGACGGGTAGACAATGGGACTCATGGGAGACTTCAAAATTTAAGGCAACTTATTAAGGAGGTATTGGATGGTTGCCGTAATAATAAAGGGGGGCCAGGCGAGCGGACACCCTGTGGGAAGAAATCAAATGCTTCTTCACTTGCTTACTTACCTCTTACTTACATCATAATGCTGACTTTCTTCCGCACATCATCACATCACAGATGACAATAAATATATTTGGTACTACAGTTCGGTGAACTGAAATGGATCGGACCAGTATCACACATCAATATCCAGTGTGTATGGGAGCTCGGGAGGTGGAAGGGGAGGAGTGAGTGGGAGTTGGAGTGGGGGAGTGGGGAATGGGAATGGGAATGTGAATGGGTATGGGAATGGGCATGGGAAGGAGGGGGGGACCCACTAGGCCTATACCCCCTTCGTCCCCCGAAATACACTGCATGCAAGTAAGAGAGAGAGAAGCTCGACAAGCAAACAAAACAGATCTGTATTGTCTATCACTCTCACTCTCGTACGACTAACCCAACCAGCCAGCCAGCCAGCCAGCCAGCCAGCCATCCATCCATCTATCCATCCCTCCATCAATCCCTCCATCCATCCATCCACCCATCCATCCATCCATCCATCCATCCATCCATCACAGACCCCCAGCAGAATCCCAGTTCAGAGGCTCCGTTTAGCGCTCTGTGATATCTCATATTTCTTTTTATTTTGCCCCGAATCCGTGCCCCGCACTGCACACCCTGATTGATTAGGTAAATTCTACCTACATGGGGTTAAGGGCCCCCTTCCTTCACGGTTACATGCAATGTTTGATACCCAATAACATCTCCATGTTACGCTGTGCTTACTCTTCCTCGGTCCAGTCCGGGTGGTAGAGAGGAAGAGGGGGAAAAAGAAGGCGCCTGAGGAAAGCTGACGCTGATTCAACATTGCATGAGCAGTGAGATGCGTCACCTAATATCTTTTGGTCTCACATTCATTTGCCCAAAGGGGTAGTGGAAGGGAAAAAGAGAAAACCAGAGCCGCATGGTTATTAATCAACTTTCGATACCTGCCTGCCCAGCTACCTTTACAGATTGTTACCGGTAGGTCGGGATTGTGCGGCTTATGCGTGTCTGGCCGTGGTCCTTTTTGCCTGCCGACTGAGCGATGGAATCTCGCATCTCCGGCGCCTCATAGCGGCGGTCTATTTCTACATCTGCAAGCATCTGTTCAGCTTTCGAATCCAATCCTGGAGGCCCAGTCTTTGCTTTTGTACATATCTCGTATGCCCAGATATGTACATACTGATTGGGGCAGACCAGGAAATGCATTTTGGCCCATTGAAGGTTGGGGGCCAAACTGCTCGCCTGCTACAACACTACATACCAAGCTACATGCTAACCGTAGTATTATTTCTTTCTCCTCGTAAGGCGTCATTGAGATTCGGATCCAACAGTCTGGGTTGGGTCGTAGCGGACAAGATGTGAAATCAGAGGACGGACTAGGATCAACAGAAAGAACCATGGCAATACAAGGAATTGGGAACATGGGGGGAGCCGTTGCCGTGACCCCTCCCCAGTAGTGATACTACTTCTGCCCTATCGATCCTACCCCAAGCCGCCACAGTTGATTGGCCCTGTCAAAGACGCACTTTTGATGGCAACTTGCTTTTCCATAACAGCAGGGCAACTTTCCATGACAAGGCAAGCTTGAAAAGGGGGGGGGGGGGGGGGGGGGGGGGGGGGCGATCAACCATGCAACACCAGAAAGAAACCCACCACCCGGTCAACTGGCCTGGAGATAGGCCGTCGTTTTGACCCAATTTGGGGCCGCCGACATGGAGAGCTAGTAAGTCCTACACGTGAGCAGGCAAGAATCGAGTACCTGCTTGCAGCAGCCCAACGGGGAACAAGGATGGAGGAATTAGCGGCTGCCCTATCTGGGCCCCGAGATGAGTGTCCAGACTGCCAGAGTCTGCCTCGTGAGTACTCGCTCGTGGGCGGGTGGAGTATGGCTCTTGGCTGGCAGGTTGCGTACGTACCGAGACCTTGTTGAGCCTCTTCCCTCTTCCCTCCTGCCTCCCGCACCTCAGCATGGCTTGGAACTATTGTGCGTATTCACACATATCGTGTCCACTCCACATCATTATCCTTCATCTCCCGGGAACTGACCGACATATTCAATATCCGCTGTCGATTTAGCATCCCAGATGGGTTCTGAAAGATGCTCCTTTGTACGTCAGATTTCTACTTTCCTTTCGACCCGGAGAAGAAACATTCAAGGCAAAAGCGACAGACAAAACAAGTTGGGGTCCGAAAAAGGTGAGTAGTTCGCGCACCAACGTCAGATGTACAAATCGAAACCTGTACATATGGCTGTTATGGTGCAAGCAGCTAAGTACTGTACGAGTACATACTACCTACCACCCACCAGCGAACGAACTCGCATCTTTTGGGGGCCAGCCGGGGTATATGCTCTCTGGGCTAACCAGTCACCGAGTGATTTTCTTTTTTGTTCTATTGGGGCTTTGACAGGGGCTGGGGTTAGATACCATGGTGCAATGGTGCAATGGTGCAATGGTGCAATGGTGCAATGGTGCAATGGTGCAATGGTGCTGCTGAAGATCTTTTGGCTGCTCGTCCGTCAGCCCTCGAACGCGAGGGTACGTGGCCTCCCTCCAATCAGCGACGAGATGCTGCCTGAGGCATACATAAGCGCGTGTACCATGGTACAGTGTTGCGGCTCCGTGTGGATCGAAGAGAGAGACAGAGGGCGAAAGGAGTGCGCCCAGGGGAGGAGGTGAGATTCGAACCCCCATGATGTTGTTGTATTGACTTAAGTTATCCCCATGCCCGGGCCATATTACGATGCAACATGATTCGATCCAAAAGCAGCTTCGCCTCCTTGATGCCTATAACTATTCTTTCCCTTCCCTTTCCCGGAGACTCTCTAGTCGGTCTGTGGGGCCAGTTACATGTTATATCTAGATCTCGCTTGAGTCCCAACTGCGGTATGCGAAGACGCACATAACGGTCTCATATCTGGCCAGCTTCCGCTTCCGTCATCCTCATTGTCAATCCTCAGTACCCCCGAGCAGCATCGTTCCTCATTCCGGATTCACCACGACGCCCTGAGCTTCAAACGTACGGCAGGCTGGCTCGAAACAAGTATCACAAGATGGCGTACGAACATTTCCCCTATGCCAACAACATGCATCCGGTCTATGCCCCAACGGACCACATGATTTTGGACCCAGATCTGAAATACGCAGGTCTCTCGTCTCAGGAGCCAAGTCAATGGTATCACCACAGCTTCTCGCGTGTCTCGCTGCATCAAGATGGCACACATTACTTCATGAACGATGCCTTCAATGCTCACCAGCCTGATGGAGTCACTACCCCGATACCATCTCTTCCAACTCCTATGATTGGCCGACAAGAGACTCCTTCAGAGCACGCTTTCTCGGTAAGCAGCAGCGCATTGAGTCCCGGCAGCAGCGACAACGCGCCAGCAACACCACCTGATGAGGCAGCTTATTCCTTCCATGCCCAGTGTGACACATGGAACTCACAGACCCAGTCGCAAATGGTGCAGTTGACTGGCATGTCCGATGGTGTTAAACTAGGCGACGTCAACTCCCTAGAGGATGATGTTCTCCATGGGTTCACTGAGGATAAAACAATAACAGGACTACCCATCCGGAGCTACACTATGTCGAGCATGGGAAGCAACTACGAAATGGACCCGATGAGACAATCTGAACCCATCGATAACATGCGGCAGGCCAGCCCTACAGAATTCACCCCTGTTGTCAAGGAGGAAATCCGCATCCCTAACAACTACCCACCCCCTGAGCCTGAAGACGACGATAACACAAGCATGGATGACATCGAACCAGCTCCTCAATCAGCCCAGGATGACGATAAAGACCAGGACTATAAGCCAAACGGCTCTCAGAGGCGGACCCCCAATGCGAAGCGCAGTCGAAAGCGAAGCAGCGAGACCCAACCAGCTCAGCCGTCAAAGAGGATCAAGGCCGAGTCTCGCCCTCTGAGCAACAAGAGCAGGCCGGCAGACAAACCATCAATCCCAGGACCGATGTCCAACCATCGCTGCCCTGAGTGCAACGACGTTACGTTCAAGGATGAGATCAGTCTTCAAAACCACATCAAGAAACAGCATACACGACCATTCAGCTGCGTCTTTGCCTTCGCAGGTTGCAACTCCACTTTCGCTGCCAAGAACGAGTGGAAGCGACATGTCGCCTCGCAACACTTGCTGTTATTCTACTGGCTCTGCGACCAAGACAGCTGCACTAAGCTCTCCAACTCTTCTTCGAGCCGCCCTTGTCACAACTCACCCGATCTGCCCAACGGTGCCATCTTTAACCGGAAAGACCTCTACACCCAACACGTCCGGCGAATGCATGTGCCCATGGGCGTCAAGAAGCAGCTCAAGCAGAAGACCACGATACCCGAATGGGAAGACCGCGTCCAAGTGCTACAGAAAGAAGCCCACAAACCCCGCTGCAGCCTGCCCGAGCACATGACCTGCCCGGCGCCGGGGTGCACGACCATCTTCAACGGGCCCAGCGCCTGGGACGAGCGCATGGAGCACGTGGCAAAGCACCTCGAGAAGGCAGCCAGCGGCCACGAGGAGCGCATCGTCTTCGGCGATCACAACGACCCGACCCTGACTGAGTGGGCGGCACGCCCCGATGTTGCCGTCATCGTCGCCCACATGAATGGGGGATGGGTTCTGAACAACCCCCTTAAGCCGGAAAAGAACGTGAGCAAGGGCCATGCCCGCCCAGTCATCGACGATGAAGATGAAGACGCTGAGGGAGAGGTGGTGGAAGAATTTTAAACGTGGTGTCCATCTTCATGCCTAATGTTTACGTTTGCTATGCGATGCTATGGATATCCGTGTACAATGGGTCGCGAGAGCCTTGTCTGTTCTTGTTTTTCTCCTTTCTTGCTTCGTGGGCATAGTTGATTTTGGTCCGAACGGCTTTTTCCCAGGGACGGGAGTTTGTGATACCTTTTGTGATGGATTTATCATTCACCTTTGGTACATACGATGATGCCACGACATCATCGGGGCGTTTTGTTGTGTCGGGAGTAATACGGTTCTAACTGTTCGTGTCTAGATTTTGGATATATAAATATGGTCATGATGTCCACGATTTTCCAAATAACTTATCCTCTTTTCTGTCCATCTCAATATTATCGGTATTCTTGCTACCGCTCAAACTATGCACACGGCGATCACGAAGGCATGGCTCTGTCTTCCGAGCAATGGATGCAAAATCGCTACAGTCCAACATGCATAGGACCCCTCCATATTATTGAAACCCAAGATTGTACCTTGAAACCGACTAACATCTATGCCCAATGTGCCTGCCCTGCCCTTGGTGTTACTATGTATTATAAGCTTCCTATAGGCTAGGTCACGACGAATCACCAGGTACGGCAATTCCTCCCCCGTATGAAGGGTCTGGCACAGCGGGTGCTCCTCCTCCTCATGATCCTGCAGGCTGACAAGCCCGTAGTCTGGCCAGCCGGGCTACCATCTCATGAGGACTAGACTAGGCTTTGAGTTAGGCAGGGTATCCTATTTTCTCTCGTTCTCTCTATCTCTCTCGGAAACCTAGCCGCATCCGATGTGAACAATGCGCCTCGTGGCAGTGTGGAGTTGTGGGCTGAGTCCCTATCGTCCATGCATATGTAAGTACTGTAGTGATAGCATGGTAACTATTATTGCGGAGAAAGAAAAGCAATGACGAGCCGGATATCGATCGGCAATGCGGCAATTCGATCGCCTATTGTCTCGTTTCATTTACGTGAAAGAAGCAAAACGCAAGAACGACGCCAGATATTCCCTCCCCAGCCTTCCCTCTCCTCCACTCATCCTTCTTCAAGCAAGCCAGCCCAGTAGGTCGGTCTATGCATGCATGCTTGTTTGTCCTTATGCTTTCCTTAGCCCTATCGCGTCTGTATGACCACCTCTTTTAATCTACTGATCTGTACTGAACTACCTCTAGCCGCTGCGCCACCACCACCACCTGCACGGTACATGATCCTGCCTTGCCTTATGACACCTCGACCAAAGAGAGGCCTGAGAGCAAGATGGGCATATGCAACTATCGTCATCATAAATATGTCGTGTAACTATTGTTTTTGCCTTGTCTTGACGTGAAGGTAGCAGTGGATGGGTGTGAGCTCCGAAACAGCCGCCTGACAGCAGGGACGGGATTCCAGCGACCCCCCAGCGTGGGCGCTTGAGGAGCCAGCTGAATAAGGAAAGCGTGAAATTGGATATTTTGTTCCAGACTTGCCTCAGAAACCGGGACGGAGCGAAGAAGCAATCAACTAAGAAACCTCCACCCTTTACTATATTCGGACCCCAACTGCTTGCTCTGTATACAACGTTCCAGCACTGGACGGAGATGGACGAGAAATAGGAAGGTCGTTCCGATCTCTGCTTTTCAGCTCGCTATCTCTTGCTGACCACCTCATTTTCCATGCCATAGTCCTATATTGTGCCCCCTTTCCTGCTGTGCTTGCCTTCGTCCAATACCAAAAATGGAAATCTGAACCCGACGCGCTAAGGGACCCTGCCTGACGCACTCAAGCGCTGCCCGTTATATCTCTATATTGCCTCTCATCCAATCGGGTGTCCAATGGTATCCTTGAATCTCCTGTTGTAGGTCAGATAAGCGATCGTCAGCCCAGACTGTTGGTAGGTTTCTCCCTTGGTTGCTTTTGCGGCCGCAGCAAGCCGGCAGCCCGGCCGCTGTCTATGTTTTATCTCATGGTTTCAGTTGTAGAAAGGTAAGTCATGTAGCTAAAAAGAGGGATATTTTTTATTTCCCAAGATAGGTCATGCATCTGCGTGTCATCATGTTACGTACCTGGATCATGTTTACCAAACCGCCTGCGGCTTTGACGCACGCCACCCAGCCGCAAGGGCTTTTGGGAGTGAATGACACCCGAGGATCTCTCTAGAGGCAAGCACCCCCTGAAACAGGCGCGATGGCAACGGCCTGGACCAGCGTACGACTCGGTGTGCTCTGTAGTCGGCAAGAGAGCTCACCGGTCAACGCCTTGCGCGATCTGGGGTGAAGAGGGGCGTTTGTTGCTAGGAAGGCCCTTGCAGAGCGTTCTACGAGATCATCACGTCCGCGCGTTAGCACATAAGCACTTAACCTATTAGTAAATGTCGTTAAAAATATCAAGGATGGCCGAACTACTAAATTTTCACCAATCGGGCGGCGGCAAAGTTGTAGGTTGACACCTGGTCCGACATTGCCACGCCCCTCTCCCATGATGTCGACCCATTACCCCTTTATCGTCACAGTGTCCAAACTACCCCCAAGCCTCGCCTCTAAAGAATCTATCTTCTTATCTAGATCGTCGTTTAAAGCATGGTGGACCCCTAGTCCATGCCCGCCAACTAGGGGCATTTCATGCTTCAGCTGCCTACATAGCTCCAGCGCCTCGGTGAGATTTTCCTGCCTCTCCAGGCACAGGACTAGTGACCACACATGGTTCATTCTCTCCGGATGCTCCCCGTCCGAGCCAGCGGCCTTCTGGTACTTTTCTCGGTCGCAGGCTTCTCGGAGATAACGTTCCGCCTGGTCGAGCTTTCCTCTCTGCATCAACACCTCGCCATACCACTTCTTGCCAGCCAGGATACCGAGGTGCTCATCGCCCAAGACTAGCAGAGCTGTCTTCAATGTGCATTTCATCAGGTTCTCGGCTTCTTCTAGCCGGCCACGAGCAGCTATGATGCGCCCGTGGGTCGCCTTTCCTAACAGGGTGTAAGGATGGTTCTCGCTCCACATCTCCGTGCGCTCTCTCACCACATGTTGAATCAAATCCTCGGCCTCTGTGAAATCCCTCTCGCGACTCTCAAGGTCTTGAGATCCGACACAGGCATTCACCAAAGACATGGCGAGGCCTTCCTTAATGTCGAGCATTTCCCAGGGTGCCAAGTTGTCTACGGCCCTGTCAAGGGGGCTCTCCTCTCCACTCTGCAGTGCCATTCGGAACCATCGAACAGATTCCAAGTACTCGAACTTGAAGCTATATATCTTTCCTATCAAGTTCATGCATAGGACTGTCTTTCTGCCGTGCGTACCGAACGCCTCCCTCAGGCCTACTAGAGCTTCTTTGCACATTTCAAGAGAGTGGGTGAACCTACCTTTTGCAAGGATTCCCTCGGCGTGCAGAATCGCTGTGTCTAGTGTCCGAGGATGTCTTGGGCCGTAAAGTCTTCTCCTCGACTCGTGAACCTCAGATAGCAGCTTTTCTGAATCATTGCGTCGCGTTTGGAGGAGGAGGGCCACTGCGAGACCAGACTTTGCGAGATGTGTCAAGTGATCATCCAAGCCGAAGCGTTTGACCAAATGGTCGTGAACTTCGGACAAAAGACCTGCGGCTTCTTCGTAGTTGCCACATTCCAGATAGACCCTGCTGAAACGAGCTTTCTCGCCCAACTTCATCTGTCCATACCATGGCCAGGACCAGTTCTCGGACCACAAGCACAACTGCCAGCTCAACCAGCCATGCCGGACTTGCCACCACCCGTTATTCTTGCGCTTGTAACTGTTTTCTCGGATGAGAGCCTGGAGGTTTTCCGAGCACTTCCGGACTTCGTCGATGTGTGGCTTCATCTCGCGACGCAACGTTGTATCCTCCTCTCCGTCGCATCCAACCAAAGGAATGCAACTGGCGAGCACGCCGGATGCCATTTGACAATGCATTGCCTGCGCGGACAAGTTTAGAAATGGATGGTTTCTCATCCACTTATGCACAAGAGGGTGCATCTTGTAGCGCCCGAGCAACGGTTGGTCGCCTTTCAAATCTTTCTCCTCCTCAGACGTAACTTTGCTGACCAAAGACCTCGAAGCCAAAATTCTCAAGGCGTTGCGTAAACGTTGCAACGCCTCTTCTTTCCCGGAACCTTTCAGCAAGTCGGGTAGAAGGGCCGGTAGAAAGCAGCTAGATATCAAATCACGAATCTTCATCTTGAGCCATGGCTGTCTAGGCTCGGTCTGCAAACCTAGACGGCTAACAATCTCGTCTTCCCGAATTTGGAGCTCTTTCTGGTCATTTTTCTCGCGCGAAGGATTGATTGACGCTTGAAGAAGCATGTCGAGGCGAATGTTGTCGAAGTGCATGAAGGAGAAAATCTGGAGAAGCTGTAAGGCGTCTGAAACGGCCTCTTTATCGCCAGCCGTGGCCTTGAGTTGTCGGAGCATCAGCTCAAAGGTAGCATATACCGATATGTTCTCACGACTGTCAAAGTCGGTTTGCTTCCACTCCAACTCGCTTTGAGTGTTTTCCCTATCCCGGTGTCTTGACAACTTTTCGCGTATGCGCATTGCTTCCTTGTCAAAATAGTCGATGTATTGCGACAGTCGAAGTCCATGGTGGTATATCGCCTTCCCAGCATGTACAAGAGCTAACGGAAGATAATACAGATGTTCACAGATACTTGAGGCATATCCCAGGATGCTCTCTGTACGACGAGGTTCCTCAGCAGCAGTTAGAAGCAGTTCGTTGGCATCTTCGTTTTCCATCTTCTCCAATGCGAGATACCTTTCACCAGCGTTCCCCTCTTTGATGTATTCTGGGTTTCGTGTAGTTACTAATATGGAGCCTCTGTCGCCAGGTGGGAATAGGTGCTCAAGAGATAGGCCGTGGTCATCGGCATTGTCGATAATTAGAAGCCAGGGGTGTATGAGCTCACGGCTCGACAAGAACAGTTTTGCTGCTTGTTCGGTGAGGTTTTCGCCAAACTCCTTCGCAAGTGTGATATATGACTGTTCTGTTGTATTTCGGCTACTCGCATCGATCCAAAACACCCCCCAGTAATGTGGTTTGTGTTCAATAGCGTATCGTAGTGCGAGCTCAGTCTTCCCCGAACCAGGCTGGCCCTGTATGACGAAACGCTTCTGCATAGGCGAAGCAGAGGTTGCCTGATCCAGAGCATCCTCAATTCTCTTCAACTGTTCCTTGTGGCCGATGTAGCTGTGGGCATGCGCCCTATCAGGGAAATGCCTATTTCGAGACATGGTACGCCAAGCCTGGTACATTTGCTGCGCACGCTGCCAGGCTTCATACTTATCCGCATCGAGCGAACTGGGCTCTGACTGGGCACTGACGTATCCAAGTCGACTGATTTTGGCCCTCAGAACGTGGGCGATCTCATGAGCCTGGAGTAGGGCTCCATTGTCGGAACTCATGACGTTCCTTAAAGATGCCAGAGAGATGGCAGTCTGAAGCATAGACAAGACTTCAATCTGAGGACTGACTTCCTGGACAGTGTGTTCATATGTAGCCAGGAGACCCAAGAATTGTTCCAGGATCGGAATCTTGGACGAAAAAGTGCTGCCCAGTACTGGTTTGGTTCGCAGTATATCACAAAGCCCCTTATGAAGAGGGCCAGCCGTCTCGGACAAGCACCGGTCAGCCAGTTTTTGAACACTTGCCCAAAGCGATTCAGATAGGTTTCCATGCCTCGAAGACGTCCATGACACCTGACTGAAATCTCCGCTCTGTAAAGCATGGCAAATATCTAATAGTCGGTGAAATAACTTCTGCAGGGTGAAATACGACTTGGGTGGCCTCTCCGAACTAGACTTCATAATCTCTTCTAGGCATCTGAGGATGTCGGCAGCCGTGTAAGCCAGGGCCTCCAAAGTGGCTGGTAGCTCCGTGTCAAGGTATCCATTGTTGGCAGTCCTTGAAGGAATCGATATGGTGAGGGTTTCCGTTGAAGATAACCCAGGGGACTGTTGGTCTCTATCCATGGTTGAACGTGATGGTGATGGAGTAAACGCGGCAATATACTCGTGTGTATTGGGATTCCTCGATGGCACACCGACCCGCTATGGAGCAAAGTCGGGCTATCAGGAGGGGCTGGTTGACTGAGCAAGTGCATACATGTTTATCTAAGAGTATAGAGTGAAGGCAGGTATGGGTGACAGGTGGGGTGGCGGCTGCTGGATAGAACATGGATGCTAAGCTGATATGAGTGGCGGCCTTTTTCTCGAGGTGTGGCAGATGTACTTGTACCAGACGTGACTTAAATCAGGCTGGACTGATAGGTACATGTAGTATTGGAACCTGGACAATGTTATGCTGCCAATGAATGGAATGGAATGGGAATGGGTTGCCCACCTCTTCTTGTGCGGTGCCGGCAGTTCCGAAGTCCCGGAACTTGAAGGTACTACGCATGTCAAACTTGGAAAGTACGATTCCTGAATATCGCCTCATGTACGCATGTATGTAGTTACCACAATGTATTCCATATAATCCATACATGTAGAGTACATATGTAACGCTTCGATAATAATAAGGTAACCAAGGAAGCGGCACTGCATCTAGTTCCTTCCAATATCATTAAAGGATATCAAGGGTTTATCCCAACAGTACCTTTGCACCTTCTGCGCTAGTCAGAACGATACTCAAGTGCTGTCTCTCTGCGCCGACTGGCAAGTTCGGAATGTTGGGTGGTAGCCTAATATTTGGCCATTTTTGCAATATCCTAATAATGGCGTAGCTTGACTCCATGAGAGCATAATCCTCTGCAGCATTCCACCATGTCAGTCGGCAATCTCGAGCTTCGGGCATCTTGAGGAACACTTACTACCCAGGCACACTCGTGGGCCGGCGTGGAAATCCAGGAACCCCCCGATGCCGGCACGACGTTGCAACTCGCCGCCTTCCCAACGACTTGGTCGATATACTTCTGCGTCTGGGCCGTAAATAGACTCCTTACGGTGCAAATGGTATGCTGACCAGCCCAAGCCTTCACCCTTGCGAATGAGCACAGGTGATGTGCCGTCTGGACCGCCACCCCGGGGCAGCATCGTCATGCGCGTGGCAAATCTAACATTGATAGGGAGCTGTGGGTACAAACGAAGAGCTTGTTTGGCATCGTAAGTTAGCGGGAACTCCCTCAATACATAAGTAATTGGCAATGGCAGATAGCGGAAAGGGGCAACTATTTCGTACTTTCGTTTAGGCAACATCGCAGAAAAGGAAGCTGCTGGATATGTTTCCGCGTTATTTCTTCAGTGGCCTGGGGTGCCACTTCAGCTATCTCTACTTTCAACCTTTCGATCAATTCTGGATTTCGGACGAGATGGAAGCTGCCAGCGGTTGTACGTAAGTAAATAGTCTCAAGTTGCATCAATCTGAAAGACCTTTGCTTACAATGTCCAACTCATCAAGCACGCCGTTGTGTCTCTCCCAGCAATCAATACGTGTAATAGCTGGTCTCGGACCATGTCACGGTCTTTCATGTCACGCCACAGATCAATGATAAACGCATACTTCTCCATTGCGGCCTCTTCGCCATATTGGTCCATGTAGTTGAGTGCCTTGTCAGCAAAGAAGGATGCCCAATCACGGACACCTTTGCATGCGTCACGGAACTTCCTTGGTTGATAGATCCAGCACATGTCTGCCAGGCGCAGCCGTATTGCTGAAACAAAGCTGGCGTACTCAAAATTCTCCCTGAGAGCCGCTCTTTCAGATGTGGGAAGGCTACCGTGTGGTTCGCCGAAAAGGAGTTGCGTAGTTGTGCTCAAGGTGTATTCGAAAAAGTGAGGTTGTAAGTCAACGACACCTTCGCTGCTGGCTTGAGCCTCGTGTGAAATTGCTTCGAGCAGCCCATCGGCGTGTTCTCCTAGTGCAGATATACCGAGCTCGCGAATCCGGGAGAACTGACGACGAAGTAGTTCGCGCGAATGTCGCCAGGCGGAGCCATCCTGTACGAAGATACCCTCGCCCAGGAGAGGCAGCAGTCCCATGCGACGCGACCCCAGGCCGAAATCTTCGAAGCGGCTGTTCAAAATGGCTTCGATGTTGACCGGGTCGTTGATGATGTAGCCTTCACCCAATATTTTGATGCAAATGATGGGCGCATTTGTCAAGTAACGCTTTTGAAATTCGAGCATGCGTTGGCTTGGAAGTGCATCATACTGTGCCTTGAGGAGATCTAGGGCGAGTGGCCATTTGTAAGGTACCGTGGAGGCGACGGGCTTGCAGCCGTGCTGTACAGCGAACACCTCCTCTTCTTGCTTTGCGAGGCGGCGTTTACGGTACCAACGTGCGCACAGGGTTATCACTGCAACTACTCCCAAAGTGCGAAACAAAAGCCAGAAGTTAGTAGTGGAGGCCATGTTTGAATCGCCTCTCGCAAGCTCAACATCAAAGCAACGGCGGATGGCCTGAGAAGAAAAGAAGTTGATTTGACTTGTACAATTATATGAGATACTATCAGAAAAAGCTCAATATCTTGCGAAAAGGATCAGGCTATGCACAGGGAATGCTGATGCCTTGGGAGAACTGCTCGTCTTGTATATGTACACATGGCTTCGCCGATCATACCTACATGGTGGCTGATGACTGGGGGGGGGGGGTGTGCTGGCTATCAGGGAATGTGACTGTTTGCACATACAGCCTATATTATGAAGGTTGCCTATCAGCCTTCCGAATCCAGTGCTTCCTGCCTTGGAGTTGACAAGGGGGGGTCAGCCCGGAAATACGCCAAAGTGCCGGGGCCGAGAAAGGTACAGAAACCCCTATAATTCCCCGATGCCTGATTGTGTAAATGGTATTCCACAGTACTATGGGGCTCCTTACGTTCTTTGCGCCATGTCTTCCAATGATTCTTCTGGCGGCCCGTCGGCGACTGACATAATCACCTATGTTGGTGTACCCCTAGCTGTGGCCGGTATACTGCCCATCGCCTATAGTGCTATATCAACTCTGATATTTAGGGACAAGATCGGAAAAAAGCTCAAGCAATCACAGGCTGATGCTAAGATCCGCTCTACTGAGATCTTCAACCGTGTTGTCGAAGTACAATTCCCGCAGTATCGTCTCGCAGCACCTGTCCCGAATGATGGCACCCAGCAAGGACTTAGTTACCCAAGAAGCGGGCTCCCGGGGGGGACATGGACATTCTTGACTTGGTATCGACAAAAAGTCGGTACGAAGATCCAAAGATTAACTCCTGGAGATGAGCCCCGTCAGCCTCAAGCAGAAATCCAACTGCATGATTTAATTAAGTGCCTTTACAGGCTAGGGGCTGAAGCAAATCCTTCCGGTTGGGAAGAATTGCGTAGGCGTGGAACATGGACTCAAGGCGGGCTTCCTTTGATGAAAGTCGGGCTCTCGGATGCACTCCTCATAAGTGCTCCGGGCGATTCAGGTGGATTCCTAGCGCTGCAACTCGGCGCTCATGTAGACTGGCCAAGGATTCAAGAAGCACCGAGGATTACGGAGCTCGAGGTTGACTCCATCCTTCTCTTTCCTGTCGCATCGAGCCAGCATCCGAGTAGGGTAGCTAAGAGGAAGCTGCCCCAGAGTGACAGTCGAGGAGGTGCCTCAAGTGGTAGAGAAGCGCCACTTGCAGAGACAAAGGAAGGCCCAGAAGCCTCCCTTGCACAGAACGGTTCTCGTCCCGGAGCAGTACACAGCTTGCCCTTACTTTGCCGGTTTTCGTCCCAGGGACTTACAGAGAGTGAATGGCACGCATCATCCGACGCTGGTAAAGCCGATGCACATGGCCAAATCGATACCACCCATCTATGCCCAGAAGAAGGTGACCTGGAAGAAGTAGTGTGGTTTGCCAGCTGTGCGACCGCCATTCAGGCAGCAAGACGTCCACCAATATTATCATTCCGTATCCCGGACCATATATGCCGCTTTGTGCGGCTCAGCAAACTTCCCTGTGGTGTCCTCGAGCTTCTGGGTATGGTCGAGCCGAGTGAGGTCGAGATCCGTGAAAACAAGGCGAAAGCAGGACAAGCCGGCGGAAGCGGAACAAACAAGAGGCATAGTATCGTCCAAACCATAGCGGAAAGGGGAAGGATTATCACCGAAGAGAAGGCGTTTATAACTCCCCGGTGGTCCATCCAGAAAGTCGCCGATTGCTGTCTTGGTTGGCTCCAAGCGCTCCATAGCCAGCTGACCGACCTCAGCCTCGAAGACGTCGCAGCCACGGTGCTCTACCAGATGGCTGTAGATCCGCCGTTTGCAACGTCCATCTGCGGCATGCTCAACCGGTGGCGGACGTGGACAGACAACGATCCTATGCGGCTCGAGGACATGCGTGCTGTGAAAGAGTTTCCGGAGATCTTTGCTGAAGCGAGCCTGCTTATTGCTGTTGTTGCACGATCGATATCCAGTCCGCGCGACAACGCCCTATACAATGTGCAGGGATGTATTGACACCTTCAAGTATGTCAAGTTAGGTTAAATCCGAGTAATACTGGACTGAATGGGTGCAGCGTACTTGACAGCAGACATGCTCCGATTTGGTATTACCTTCTACAATAAATAGTAACAGAACTGCAGAAGTTGTTGAATGAATTCAGGCTGGTTGAGTTTCCTACATACAGGCGGCGGCGGGGTAGCCGGACCAATGATAGGGGCGCGCGCAGGCAGCCTAACGTGCAGCAAAGCCCGCGAGGCAATCAGGGCTGACTGCACCCATTAAACATCATCAAACACTTCTCTATTTCTCATCCATTTCCCAGTCTCCGTCACCCACGTGCAGACGAGATCCTGGCTGCAGCCGCCTCATTACTGAATACCACTATGGACCACGACCCTACGGTGGATGCGCAGCCGGAACCACTGCCACCTGAAGAAACGATTGTGGATAGCAGTAGTAGTTCTGGGGAAGTGGACCTCATAACGGAGTCCTCCGAGTCTGGGGACAAAGGGAAGCAACCTGAAGACCACAGTTCACCACAGCAGCTTACCGCTGAGACGGAACCTACAACTACTGGCGGCGAAATCAGTGGCCCTACTCACTCGCCAATAGAAGAGGAGGCGCCGCCTGCTCTTCCACCTTTACAACCGGGCGATGCTCGTTGGGCGTACTCTTCAGACCGGCCTCCGGCCAAGCTGCCTATCTACTTTCACGATGCCGTAGGAAGGAACTATACCTTTCCATGGGAGAAAGCGAAAACATGGGAGGTAAGATGGCTTCCTCCTCGCCAGCCTTATTTCAGCTTGACTTGATTTCCGAGGAGTGATGGCAGTTTTGGAGGCATTCGCGGGCAGCTATCATGCCACTACACACCCTGCTTTTCTTTTCTTTTTCTTTCTTTCTTTTTCTAATCTCGGTACTTGGGAGGTTGTGGAAAAGCTTCGAGGGCTAACTCATTTCCTGTATCTGCCTTTTCCATCATACAGGGTATGGAACGCCTCATCCGAGCCTGTTTCGCACACGTGACGCCCGTGGTGTGGTGGGTGAATCAAGGCCGCTACGATCTTAAAGTCGTCGAGTCCGGCGCACCCGAGGCCTCGACGGCCGCCGCACCCGCGATGACTGGTGTCTCCTCGCAGGTGTTTACGACGGTAGTCGCACCACCGGTATCCGGAGTGGCGGCCTACGGGCCAGGAGGCAGCAGCCAGCAGACACCGCCGTTGCCGGACACTCCTCAACAGCAGCCTGCCGCCGGGAGCGGGGCGCCCTTTCTTCAAACAGTGGTGGGTTCTTTCTTGGCTTTCCGGTTCTCTTACTGATGCTTGTTTGTCATGATACTGTCTCTCTGGAACACCTATATTTATAGCGTCTTGCGGGGAGGTGACTGCTGACCACTGCGAGTTGGGTGTATCAACTTGTCCATTCTCGGGACCAATCAACCAAGTTTTAACCCTAGACTAATGCGATCACAGATACTCCCAGAGTTATGGGACGAGCTCGTCGTGCCCGGCATGACGGTCACTATGACAATGTGGTGAGTGACAGGATGACATCCCCATCTTGGGCAGGGGCTTCCTTCTTGCGCATCACTCGCCATATGTACCATCCGAACTCCTTGTCAACCCCAACAAGATACGAAATTTACCAAGCTAACAAAACAAAGGCCAAAGCAATCTTATTATGACACCCTGCCTCCACCCCCACCGCCACCACCGCCCCCAATCTCCTACCCTCAATATGCTCCCGGCGTACCTCCTGGAGTTCAAGCGGGCCGCGGATTCGGACGCGGAGGGGTCCCGATGGGGATGGGGAGAGGACGTGGGGCTGCTAGCACCAGGTGGTCGTCGCCGTCGCGGTCACCCTCACCGCCGCTACAACGGCCCAAGACGCGGAAGCGACAGGGTGGTGGGCTTTGAAACCTTTGTTTATCTATTCAAGTACGTCGATAATCATACAATCAAACAGCCGATGTGTCTAATAAGTTCCCGGAATGGCCATCGCCTCGGAGAATGGAACAGCGCAGCAAGAGTGGATGAGAAGAGCTCGCACTGGTTTCTATGTATCTTTCGCATTCATGTTGCCCATCTTAGGGTTGGATAGGGAAACCAAATTTATCTTGGGAAAGGAAAGTAAAACCCAGAAACGAGAAGAACACCCTTAATATTGACATACTTTTTTGGCCTCTTGCCGCGGCGGAAGCTAGGGAAAGAGCCGAGAGGCTTAAAATACAGACTCAATATAATAAACATGGTCGGCGGAGAGCTTCGTATACATGCTACAGGTGGAAAGGAATACGACCGAGGTTTTGACTTTACAACCCCTTTTTTTTTGCTTTTCGGGCGTTGCGACCCTGCATGCGCATGTTTAACTCTACTAAGCAAGTTATTTTTTCGGCCCAGACAGACTTTCTACCAGATGCATGAGCTTCGCCATCTCAGGCAAGGCAGTTAATACGAAAGAACACGAGATCAATGTGAATCATTCTATGAGGCTGACGGTAGCATCTGAATCATGCCGTGCAGCTCAGACCCTTCCAGACCGGGCTGCCACCTGGGTAAGGCCGCGGGCTCTTGGACGCGGAGGTGAGTTAGAATCGCCGCCAGTAACTAAACATCAATCAGGTGGGCACACACGGCACGCCTAGCCCGGCTTCAGTTATGCTCTCACTTGTTTCATTTATTTTACACTCGGTGTAGATGAGGGACAAATGATGGTATCACTTGAGGGTACGAAATCGATCATGTGATGATTGATCCTTCTTCATAGTGTATGCGCGGTTATTGGCCACTATGGCCTCGCAAGGGGGTTGCAGGTATGGGGTCGCGCCTCGGCGAGTCGGCGGCTCAACGCAATTCATCATGTTACTTTTTGGGAGTGGTTTGACTTGCCTCTCTTGTCATCTTTTCTTCCCACGTTGTGTCCCTGCAGAAGATACGACCCTGACCGGCCCCGAGATTGACATTGTGCACCTGTCTGCCCGTACACCTGCATACATGACATTTTCCGGAACAAGCAAGTACTCGGGTTCTTACCAACTGGAAGGATAGACCTAATGTACGATGGAGGGTAAATCATGACCGGATTTGTACAAGCCAAACGACTCGAATTGTGTGTATGAAGGAAGACGGCAGACGGGTAGAGAGATAGAGAGAGAGAGACGTACTGAGACGGGTGAGAGGTTCGCGGGTTATCGGCACCAATCAACCATCCATCCATCATGCGCTGTAACTGCACTACATCGTAAGGGATTGCCCCCAGCTGGTTGGCCAATGTACTCGCAAGGAGTCACGGGATAGTGAGATAGTCAGCGTGGGCATAGGCGGAGAGATTCCTTAGGTTATGTAGCGTTCAGGGTTGGTCGGGGTAATCATTACCCAATCCGCTTTACCCTGGGGAAGGAGGAAGTGGGCCGATGGCACAGCTCGAATAGATTCGATACGCAGATACGCCTGCATCTTCGTCCACAACGAAGCAAAATACAACGTTGTAGTTAGCCTTAGCCTGTAACTTGCGGTGTTTCTTCTTCTTCTTCTTCTTCTTCCCGACTCACACACTTGCAAAGCAGAAAGGCAGAAAGGCAGACAGCGGGCTTACGGTCCCCTGGAGATTAGTTCTCGCATGTGCTGCTCACCTCTGTCTATCCATTGCTGATTCCTACAGCAGCACAACAGAGTCGAGCAGCTGCCATAGTCACGCCGTCGCGGGTAGATTCCTTACTTCCTCCATGACGTCCCTTGCGGGGCCTGCCGAGAGAATTAGCAGGAGGAGTTGGCATGCTGGGGGGACGCTTATTACGTTCCCGACATTTGCACCCGAGCCCGCTACACGCCACCCCGCCTAGGAGCCCTGTCTATCAGTGTTTATGAGTAGCAATAGACTGATCGGCAAAACAAACACTCGAAATGAAGATGCCAAGAATTGAAAGAATGGGACCATGACCAAGGTTTTGCCCGGCGGCACAGAGCTGACGAAGATCCATCCAGGTTCTAACCCCCCCCCCCCCCCCCCCTGTTCTCCCCCCTACCCCATAAGCTACCCCATGGCACCAGCTCGGGGGGTTTTTTTGGGGGGGGGGGGGGGGGGGGGGGTTGGAGCCCCTTGCTCCAGTTTCTAAGGTTGGAAAAGTTGGGGGAGAAATGCGGAGGTCACCAAAAAGAGACCTCATACTTCATGAAAAAAAGCGAGTCACTACAACCCAAACCTGTGAGATGGGAAGCCCACCGTGAATGGCTGTAAGCCGTCCGCAGAGCCGCAAATAATTCAGACTACATCCGTAGATGACTACATGTAGAGACATGCAGCGAGGCCGAAAATCTCCTTCCCGTCAAGACTAAGTCAATGCTGCAGCTCAAGCGGCAAATTCATTCAAATGACGCCGAATTCAAACTCGTCTAATCTCCCCCAGCAACGGCACAAAAAGCAAGTCTCCGCAAAGAGTGCCTGGCCAAGATGCCCAAGAGTGGAGAGTGTAGAGTGGAGCTATCAACTTGGCGGGCTTGTCCTTCTTGCCGTCCAAGACAGCCAAGCACCAAGATGTCCAAGTAACCGTTGACCGTCGCGGCCTGCCTACACACACTGGTGAAAGGCTTACTTGTAGTACATTATACATGTACAGGCCAGTACTACTACTAGACCGGCGTGAGATTGCGGAGAAGGCGTTTGTCGAGTGGATCGGATAGCTGTAAATCGATCCTCTTGGCTTCGGATACACACGATGATGGGAACAGTGCGTGCGTGCCTCGCAAGGATGGATGAATGAACTACCACTCACATAGTCACCCCCCGGCCCGCCGCTGATTTGGGACGAAAAGACAGACGACGGATGCTACAATGATGAAGAAGCTACGGCCTATCCAACCATTCACACATCATCATCGTCTCTCCCCCCCCCCCCCCCCCCCCCCCCCCAGTCAACGCTGGTATTTATGGGGTCATGAGGAGCAGTATTACCAGTATTAGCTCTCGCTTGCTTGCTTTCAGTATGGTGGTGTGGGTTCGAGCTGCTGAGACCTTGCATATTGCACCCACTGGGTTGTGTATGCGATTGACGACATGTGTACAACTCTATGTACTAACCTATCTCACCTCTATATTCTTTGTACATAATAGATTTCGACAAGCCAAGTGATAAGTGCCAGGCAAGGGACCTAACTAATAACAGTCAGCAGGAGACCAGGCAGGCGGACAGGCAGGTACTCAGGTAAGCATGTAAATATGAGCAGAATAGGCATGGGCTAGATTCTTTCGTTCTTCCCTTATAAGCGGCCGCCCCCCCGGAGAGCTCGACTCAGGATCACCCTCCTCTCCGCTTCCTTCTCGACGCCGTATCCCATTCACACATCCCAGGCCGTGTGTATTTGATTTGGGTGACACATCCAATCTCATCGTGTCGTACCTCCAAGACTCAATCCCTTCCAGAGCGAAGCTTTTCCCAAGAGCGAGGTCAAGCTCATCCTAAGGCGTAACAAGCTGCCCAAGCTTTCTCTTGTGCTCCAGCCATCTCACGGACAAGCCCTTGGCCTTGGCGCAATCCCGCAAAAATGGCCGAGAAGCCTGAGAGGATCGCCACGACCGACATGTGGGTAGCGCGACTCCTCCAATGACATATGCCAATCTTGCTAACAAACGCCAGCCCGACAAAGGGAGTGTCGGACACTCATATCGAAAATAACGCCCATCCCGTCGCCAATGATGCCGTCAACACGAACCTCGAAGCCAAGTAAGCAATGCCGTTCCCAACTTCTTTTTGTTCAATTACAAAGAAGAACGCATCCGATTTTCTAACACTGGGCTCAGGATCAAGAACCCTCTCAAGGGAGTTCCTTACCACCAGCTGATGAGCGATGTTGACGCCTTCGCCGCAGAAAAGGGTCTGACCGAGCACGTCGGACTCTTGCGTAAAGGTGCCTTAGTTGCTCAGGACCCGAGCACCTTTGGCGAGCAACTCACAGGCGAACATGCCCTAGATCAAGCCGAGATCACGGCTCTGCGAGAGGAGGTTACTCACAAATGGCGACTTCCCGCCAAGCTTTATCTGACCATTGCGACTTGCTCCATCGGTGCAGCTGTGCAAGGCTGGGATCAGACTGGTTCCAACGGTGCTACCATCTGGTTTCCTAAGTACTACGGTATCGACCATAATGAACTCGTTAGTGGAATCCTGCACACTACAAGTATATCATGATATGCGCTAACGCTACGAACTCGCAGTTGGTGGGAATGATCAACGCCGGTCCCTACATTGGCTGTGCTCTCCTCGGTTGCTGGCTTTCGGATCCTGCCAACAACTACCTTGGCCGTCGCGGTGTCATCTTTCTCTCTGGTCATTTGTGTCTGTGGCCCGTTATCGGTAGTGCCTTTTGCGATACATGGAAACAACAGTTTGCCTGCCGTTTACTCATGGGTGTCGGAATGGGTATCAAGGCCTCTACAGGTTCGTCCATACCCCTGATTGAATCTTAAATCGCTGATCTAACATGATACAGTACCAATCTACGCAGCCGAAAACTCGCCTGCGTCCATTCGAGGTGCACTCGTCATGTCATGGCGTAAGTCGTACCCCTTAGACACCAAATCAACGCAGAAGACAGAAATAGTTTAGACCATTTTGCTAACTGTCAATTAGAAATGTGGACTGCGTTCGGTATCATGCTTGGAACCGCTGTTAACCTTGCCTGCTTTTACCACGTACACAACTGGAGACTTATGCTTGGTATGTTCCTCTTAGCATATGCTGCTTTCTGATGCATGAAGGCTAACCCATTATGACAGGCGCCCCTTTTATCCCCGCCGTTCCTCTCGTATTCTTGATCTACCTATGCCCAGAGTCTCCCCGTTGGTTGATGAAGAAGAACCGTTATCCTAAAGCCTGGGTCAACATGCTGATGCTTCGAAATCACCCTATCCAAGTCGCGCGAGACCTATACTACATTCACGCACAGCTCAGCATCGAACAACAGATCGCGAAGAAGAGCAACTACTTCACGCGAGCCGGTCAACTCTTCACTATTCCTCGAGTCCGGCGTGCCAACATTGCGGCTTTCACAGTCATGCTTGCCCAGCAAATGTGCGGAATCAATATTATCGCCTTCTACTCAACGACCGTCTTCAAAGCTTCTGGCTCCACCGAGTTCATTGCCATGGTCAGCTCCTTCGGATTTGGCATGGTCAACTTTCTCTTCGCTTTCCCAGCGTTCTGGACTATCGATACCTTCGGACGACGATCTCTCTTGCTATTTACGTTTCCTAATATGATGTGGTCACTACTGGCTGCTGGTCTCTGCACACTCATGCCTAACAGTCCTGCCAGGACAGCATTAGTCGCATTGTTCGTGTACGTGTTTGCTGCCTTTTACTCGCCGGGCGAGGGTCCCGTGCCATTCACGTACTCGGCCGAGGTCTATCCTCTGTCCCATCGTGAAGTCGGTATGGGTTTTGCCGTGGCCACCTGCCTGGGATTTGCCGCGGTGCTGGGCATTACCTTCCCTCTGATCCTCACGTCGCTTGGCACCGCCGGCGCCTTTGGGCTCTACGCCGGATTCAACTTCGTGGCCTTCTGGCTCATCTTCTTCCTGGTGCCCGAGACGAAGCAGCGGACGCTCGAGGAGCTGGACTATGTCTTCGGCGTACCGATGGGCAAGTTTGCGACGTACCAGGTTACCAAGGCGACCCCCTGGTGGTTCAAGCGCTACGTCTTCTTCCAGAAGAACGCTGTGCTCGAGCCCCTCTACCGCGTGGAGAACGACGAGCACGACTCGGACCGCGCCGAACACCACCCCATGCGGAGCAGTCCGACAGAAACGGACATTGAGAAGAGTGCCCGTCCGGTACCAGACTTCGATGGCGACAAGAAGATCTAAACCATCCAATGCAATAAGTGCTGTATCGCTCTGTTCAACGCGGAGTATGACATTCGTTCAAGGAGGCTCTACGATTTTGGATAGTTGGTTTGGGTTCCTCTTTACAGAACCCATTATTGTTAATGCCAAGGGCGACTCACAGCTGCGAAACTAGTGTCGCTCGTTCTTTTAATCATATAGTTGACCGAAGACTGCGGACATTCCGAGTCAGAGAAATATACCCCGGCCTCCTGGCTATCGCTCTTTAGAAATGTACCACTCTTCGACCCCCTTTTCGAAGATCTTATAAACAGACATGTTTAATACAGATCAAACAGAAAACAAGCTATAATTCTTCAAGTGTGTTTACTATCTCCTGATAAACAAGTAAGAATGATTGAAATGAAAGATTCCGTTGCCTTTTGAACGTTTTCTCGGTACATTTGGAGCAACGAATCGTGCGCCTAGCCTCGGGGGCTATTTCTCACACATGTGCTGAGAGAACAACACGCAAGAGAACAGGAAGTCTCGGAACTCACGTATGATAATCGCACCATTTCGGTCAGGGTCTTCTAAGTAGTCGAACATGGCGATGGGGTTCGCAACTGCAGCTGAGAGATGCTGCGCGCATTATTGAGGACTGTGTATCTTTGCTGCGTAGGACTAGAAAAAGGGAGAGAAGGGGAGCAAGTCTGCCAGTGTCAACAATAAGCGAGTATAGGCCGGAGATGATCCGAAAAGGCTTCAATATGTTCCGACTACTTACAGCACACTCAATTTCGCATATAAGGCGTCTAGCCGTCATGCGAGACAGAAGTGCTGGGCCGTAGCTTCTGTATACTACTACTGGCTGGCGCGGAAGAGAGTAACTAGGTAAGTAATAAGATCATAGTGTTATATAAGACAGGCTCTATTAGCACTCGGTCCGCGACCATGGTATTCCATCTCTGTATTCGGGGTCTTCGTGAGGCTCTGCATGTGGCGGCCGCCGTCTTCACCGGTGCCGGCCCTGCGGCTGAGTGCAATGTGTAAACACAAGTCCGACTAGACCTCGCATTGACGATGGCGTACGGGCATTATCTGGATGAACGTGCTCCCAGACTTGTTTAATCTAAATGTACACATACCTCCTAGAAGAAGTCCAAGAGACCAGTCTACCGGGAACGAAGAGCGAAGTGGCCTGCAGGTCCAGTCCGATCTGCATCCACCGTTTAATGTTGCGAGAGGCACATACCAACTCAGCAGCAAGAAAGACCGACACCAGCCAACGCGTGTTTATTAGTGCTGCTGCGCCCTCTAGCTGCTGCTGCACGTCCACATGCTTGGGCGGGCTATGATGTGTTCCGCAGGGCTTATCCTCTGCTGCAGGGGTATTGACCCCGCTAAACACGCATGCTAAAGGGCATTTGGGGATGATCCAGCAGTCCAGACAGGCCAGACCAGCAAGAAGCTCCAACCGTTACACGAGCAATTGGGACCCTGCCTGCCTGCCTGCCTGCCTGCCACCAGTGCTGCCATCAAACAAGTACAGGTAGGTAAGTATATAGCACTGTATATTTAGAAGCCCTTCCAGTCAATAGCCCTTCTTCTTCTCATCAATTCCTCGTATTCCGAACTGGCGGGCTGTAGATCATACGCTGTATATTATTGGGCTTTTCCTCCTGTAGCGTCCCGTATCTTGAAACAAAGACTTATCCAACTGGTGGCACCCCTCCTCCCCCCCCCCCCCCCCCCCCCCCCCCCCAAATAGAAATCAGAACAGCTCCCTCCCTTGCATCTTACGTCACAATCCTGGAGTCCTTGGTCGATTAGACAACGACACCCAACAAGTGAATCCACAGCAACACCACTACCTCGCATACGCATACGCAACATCTGCTGGGAGCAAGCCACTGGCTTATACTAGCGCTCTCCTCGTACTTTCTTTGTTCACCCCAGGAAGCTCACCTCTTTCACACTCGAGCATCAATTCCCCCAAACCTCGATCCTCAATCAACATCGTCACCTAGCCCACCATGGAGTCGTTCGGAAAGCTCAAGCGTCGTACGACGGATCTTATGGACTCTCTCCCTAAGAACATGCCATCTATGCCCCAAATGCCGAAGATGCCCCAAATGCCAAGCATGCCGAATATGCCACAGATGCCGAACATGCAGCTCAAGCAGTCAGGGCACTCGTCAATGAAGGGGACTTGGCAGCACATTGCCCTTCCGCCTCTTCCGCGGTCGTCTCATTCCCTCAATGTCGTCGGCGGATCGGCCTACATCTTCGGCGGCGAGGCCGAGCCCAATAAACCCCTCGACAACGACATGCATATCGTCACCCTCCCCTTCAGCAGCGCCCCGGCCGACTACTACTCGGTGCCCGCCCAGGCCTCATCCAAGACACAACTGGCCGAGATGCCCCTCAACAGCGTCGGCGAGGTTGAGGAGTCCCCCGCCGCCGCCGAGCTACGGGAACCCTTGACCGACGTCCCGCTCTCCTCCTCGCCCCCGACCGCCGAGACACCCACCTCCGACGCCAACCCTCTGAGCCCGATCGCCGCCGAGAAGGGCAAGGGCAAGGACTTCTCACATGCCGAGGTGCCTGCGCCGAGAATCGGTCATGCTACGGCCGTCATCGGGACCCGCATCTTCCTGTTCGGCGGGCGCAGCAACACCTCCCAAGAGGCGACGCTCGACGAGGGCGGCCGCGTCTGGGTGTTCGAGACCAAGACACACACGTGGTCGTGTCTGCTGCCGGCGTCCATTACAGGCGGCGTGACCACGGACCCTGACAAGGTGCCGGCGCCGCGCTCGTACCATGCGGCGGCTGCGACGGAGAAGCCGCGCGAGTTCACGGGCATTAAGCCCCTGCGCCGCACCGAGTCGTGGAAGCAGTGGGCCGAGGGCGACAGCGCGGCCGTCGGCATCCCACAACGACCCGTCGCTGGTCACATTGCCGAAAATGCGCGCGACGAGGAAGATCTGGACGCCGGGTTCGGCACTTTGTTCATCCACGGCGGCTGCCTGGCCGACGGAAGCCGCACCAACGACGTCTGGGCCTTCGACGTGCACAGCCGCATCTGGAAGCAGCTCCCCTCGGCGCCCAGCCCCGCCCGCGGCGGTGCCTCGCTCACCGTGGCCAAGAGCCGCCTGTATCGCTTCGGCGGATTCGACGGCACGTTGGAGATTGGCGGCCAGCTGGACGTTCTCGAGCTCGGCGTCGACCAGTTCGATGACCGCGTGAGCCGCGGCGAGGTCAGCGTCGTGGCCCGCGGCGACTGGGTCAGCCTCGTACCGCCCACATCGCCGACGCTGCAGGCGACCGCGGTCCCCGGCGAGGCCAACACGACGCCACTCGTGCCCACGCAGGACCACCAGCCCTGGCCTGGCGCCCGCTCCGTGGCGGGTCTCCAGCTCGTCCTCGGCGCGCAGGGCCGCGAGTACCTGGTCCTGCTGCTGGGCGAACGCGCCCCCACCGAGGAGGGCCACGAGGCCGCCGGCGCCTTCTGGGACGACGTCTGGGCCTACCAGGTGCCGCCCCAAGGCATGACGGCCGCCAGCTTCGCCGACGCCTTCCTGCACCTCGCGGGCCGCAAGACGGGCGAGGGCCGCTGGACCCGCGTCGACGCCGGGCCCTACGACGACGAGGTCGACATGGACGTCCAAGGGCCTGGCGCGCGCGGCTGGATTGCCGCCGCCAACATGGGAGACCTGGAAGAGGGTGGCATCGTCGTGTTCGGTGGTAAGGACGGTGCGAATCGCCGGTTGGGCGATGGGTGGATCTTCAGGCTCGGGTGAGAGGGTGAGGGGAATCAAGAGGTTATGTAAGATCGGTACATGAGAGGATTTTGGGTAGGTTAGTAGCCCACCTTCTCCCCTGTGTGCAGATCACGACGGGCCATGCTATGTGTGGTGGTTTTCTGATTTCGGAGTTACTTATGAGGATCAATTGGGTATGAATCAATAGCGTGTGTTCTGGGCATACTGAAATAGTACAACGAAGAACAATTTTGATTACAGATGGCGGCGGGCTGATTGTTCGCTCGTCACTCTACCACAAGAATGCCAATCTAAATCAACCAACGAAGCATCATGCAGCGTTCCATCGTGAAATCTGAGTTCAATCAATACACATACGGATCTTATGTACAAATACGCCGGCATCTCTCTGATGTGATGCTTGTTCTTGCTTGCTCTTCTATACCAGGGGGCCTCGATTACTCCCGCCCCGGTAGCTATATGAGTCCCGCTTTCTTCTCCTCCCGTATGCACTATGCCAAACTCCCGCCATCTTTGCTTTGTTTTCTCCTTTTTACAAATCAGACCGCGTAGTCTCGGCGCCCCAGGGCGCGCTCGTCAGGTTGGTCGGGCCGGCGCTGTTCTCGCACGTCTGGCGGCCGCTCAGGGGGCCGGGGGCGGGCACCTTCAGGGTGGTGTTGCCGGAAGCCGACTCCTTGAGGGCCTTGAGCAGCTGCCGGGTGGTCTCGGGCGTCAGGTCCTCGTAGTAGTCGTCGTTGATCTGGACCATGGGCGCGTTGACGCAGGCGCCCAGGCACTCGACCTCGATGAAGGTGAAGAGGCCGTCGGCCGTGGTCTCGCCGCCGTGCGAGACGCCGAGCTCCTCCTTGACGGTCTTGACGATGACGTCGCTGCCGCAGCCGCCGAGTTGGCAGGGGGTCTGCGAATCGTGATTATTAGCTCGTGTTTCTTCTGCTTTTCAGAAAGCCAGTGTCTATGGCCACGCATGCATCCTCTCCTCTGTTCATTCGTAGAAAAAGGAACTCCCCGTAGCCATTCATATCATAAGGAACCGCCGCTCGCTTGGACTTACGGTGGTGCAGACCTGGACGTGGTACTTGCCGACGGGCGTCCGGTTGTACATGGTGTAGAAGGAGGCGACCTCGTAGACGCGCATGGGGGGCATCTCAAGGACGCGGGCGACCTCGTTCATGACGCTGATGGAGCAGAAGCCGTGCTGGCGCTGGCCGAGGTCCAGCAGCGGCATGACGGCCGCCTTCTTGTACTGTGGCGGGTAGCGCTTCAGGATCTCGGCGAGGATGGCCTCGTTCTGCGCGGTGAACTTGAAGGGGATGTCGGGGTTGTTGTCGGGCGTGTTGCGGTGCTGTTTGTCGGAAGAGAGACCAATTAGCTCTTGTTTTCGTTTGGGGTGTGGGAATATCTCTCTCCAGCGTCGGAAATCTCATGAAACAAGAGCCAATGCCTGCGTGAGCAGATCGGCTCTCGTATGCCTCTGCGTCTTTTGCCTCGTATGTTTCGGGGCGGCTGTCAAACTTACCACCGAGAGGGAATCGCTCCTTCGTACGGCCGCGGCAGTAAAAGCCCGGATCTGCGGTCGCTGTACCCGAGGGGCGGCGCGGATGGCTGTGCGGAGCAGCATAGGGCAGAGTTTGGACGCCATGATGCCGTTGTGGAAGCTCAATGGCAAGAGTTGGGGAATCTGGTGAGCTCTGGGGAAATCAATGTCGTCGTCGGGTTGCTTCAAAGAATCCCGAAAGGTCAATGATTAGAATCGATGTGATTGGTCAGAGGGTGGGTACCCGGCGAATCTTCGGTCTAGCCAGAATCTGGAACGACTTCAATGTTCCGATTCAATTGATTAACCAACTGAACGGGGACGGAACCTGTTTGCGTATCGAAGCTGACTGTCGTTCAAGCAGACAAATATCGTAAGCAATATTGTGTGCAGTTGCTTGATATACTCACTGTTCGATTTGAGTCTTGTGATTATCAATGACTATAATGACTATATACAGCCGCGGATGGGCTACGTGTTGGAAGCTCACGGCCGTCGTTGACGAGCTTCAAGCAACGGCAGTCAAATTGAAGAAGCTTCGGGCAGCGTCTTCCATCAACGTGAACAAACTTGTCCAATTATTTGTTTTAGTTGCAAAGCAAATTCCCTTAAACTTACCAACGCCTTCATATACGTTTGATTTCCTTGCACAGAAAACGAAATAAAGAGATCCGCCGCTGGTCCAAATACTAAAACTGTTGAGCCTTCCGTAGTATACTAATCCGACTCAACACAACAGTGGTTTAAAGCATGAAACCCGCAAAACATTAACTGGCGGGTTCCTTCACATCTTCCTCCGACTTCTCTTCTACGGCGTCCTCCTCTCCATTGGTCGCCTTGGCCTCTTCCTCTGGCTTCTCGGCTTCAGGCTCGTCTTCTTTGGCCTCGGCTGCAGCGGCAGGCTCAGCAGCAGATGCGCGTTCGGCAACCAGGTTCTTGACAACCTCGACGGTGGCCGCGGGGCCGCCCGGCTCGGCAAGGAGAACCTTTCCAGTCTTGTCAATGACAAACACGCCGCGGGTGGTACCCTTGGGCGCTTTCTTGAGGCCGATGGCACCGATGAGAGTGGCACCGGGGTCGCACAAAAGTGGGTATGGCAGCTTCTGCTTTTCCTTGAAGGTCGTGTTTGCCTTGGGAGAGTCCGCAGAGAGGCCATAGATGGCCAGGCCGTCCTTGGTGAAGGGTTCGTAGTTGTCGCGGAACATGCAGGCTTGGTTTGTGCCTTGATATCACAAACTTGTGTCAGAAGCCAGCGCATTATAGGTAGGACATGGATAGACACTGCGCAACAACACGAGGCGACATGAATCGGGGGAGGAAAAAGGAGAGATTCAAAACTTACAGCCAGGCGTGCTCGCCTTGGGATAAGTAAATAGGACAACACCCGACTTGCTCTCGTCGACGAGGGCCTTTAGGGTGGTCTTTTCGCCGTCGTTGGTCTCAATCTCGCCGCCGAAGCCTTCGAGGGTGATGACATCGCCGACGACAGGCTTGGCAGCGGGCTTGGATGCGCCATTGGCCTTTGCGGGAGCGGCAGGCTTGCTCGCGACAGTCTCCTTGACCTTTGCGACGGCCTTTGCGACCTTGGAGGTCTTTTTAGCCGGCGGCTCTGGCGCGGGCGGAGGAGCTTTGCGCTTGCGCAGCTCGACAGGCATGATGGAGGTGATAGAAGGGTATATATGTGGCAAAAACGTAGTTTTGAAGGAAGATTGGGGGTCGCGAAGGTATAGCGACTGTGTAAACACAAAAATTGGACAGGTTCGGTCGAGTATTGATGGAAAAGGAAGAGGAACGTTGGTGGGAGGTGGTGAGCTTGAGGTCGGCAGAGGTCGCAGGTAAACAGGAGGTTGTCTAGGACGTTGACCAATAGAAAGGCGCCGTGACGGGAGCTTCCTCCTATGAGCAGGGATTAGACTGCCTTGACTGCTTCGATGATATCGGCCCCCGGAGTATGTGGAGGTGGCTAGGGAGGTGCAGGTAGGTGGAGGTGGATGTACCCTTCTCGCTTTCTTCCTTTTCTTCCTTTTCTTCTTGTTCTTCTTCTCTAGTATATAGGTGTATGTCCTGTTCTGTTTTCGTCAAGGACACACACTCCGCTCGAGAAGAGAGAGAGAGAGCAGGAAAGAAAAAAGAAAAGAAGAAAAAAAAGAAACGAAACGTTGATCGTCACCTGTGTCAAATGTCCGTTCTCTTTAAACTTCACCTAGGTGCTTACATCAATTCACACGTTGGTCGTTTTTGAAGCCGTTTGAGCCAGCCACCGGACGAACTTGTCTGTCGCTCTCTGTACATCCATGTTTCCCCTTCCCCCTTCCCCCTTCCCCCCTTCCCTTTCCTCCATGCCACCCTGGATGTCACATACCATGCATGCATGCTCGGATCGCATGTCGCAAAGTTCCAGGAGGTGTCGCTCTCTCTTTTTCTCCCCAATTAACCTACAGGCGCTGCTACCGGCACATTGGCTGCCCAAATTGGTATTTATGGGGGCTCTGTGCCTACTAGTATGGATGGGTTCTTTTTTAGCAGTGCAATTCGTATGAACCTACGCCTTTGCTCTTCCACTCATTCCCATGTCGAATTGAATCTCCTTTGGAATCTCGCAGTACCTGAAGCTAAGGATCAGGGCCTCTCTCTGGCTCCACTGCACACGTGATGTGTGCCTACACATTCCGCCATTTCCCCAGCAGCCTTCTCTGCTCGTCTGGAGGATGCGCATATAAATATATATGTGGTATCCGACGTCGTATTTACAACAACTTGTTTTAAGTGCTGACATGTCAAAAGACATGAGGAGGTGTTACATTCTCCCACCCGAACTGCTGGTTGGGGATCTGGAGATTGGAAATGAGCATCTGTAGCCGTTGGGCTTACCTAACCCACACAAACCAGACCAGTCCAGTACACGACTCAGGCTTAGGAGTCCTTGGCACCTGTAATAACGGCGTTGTTGCTGATAGCCAACAACTTTAGACTCGACGACCGAAGCTGCATTGATTGACACTGGTATCTATTGTGAGCACTGAAAAGACAAAGTTGCTATGCCTGACTACCATCGGCAAGGATATTTGCTGCTGTGTGTAGAAAGGATTCTTCCAATGCTACCATGAGTAGATCTGGTACACAGGATGTAAAAATTTGGATTGGAGATAATCGACATCCCCTCGAAAACAGATTACGGTCCATACGTGATCGTGGTAAGTGTCATTCATTATACACGATGGGCCATTGTCGAATTCATCGCCAACATGTCAAGTTGGTCGTTACTCGTTCATGGGGCGGCAGACGCAAAGAAGCAGTCGATTTAGATAGCTAGCCAGGTAGGCAAGCCTGTTAATACGTATGTCTCAAACAACGGTGTCCGATGACATATGCGCGTCAACGATGCACAATCAAATCGGTTGGCTCTTGCGGCTGCTAAGGATGCTCGCTCACTTGAAACAAACATGTTCGTCTTTGTTCTTTTCAGCGTACGCAGGCATCCGTTTTCTATCTGGCCTTATCCCTAACGGCCGCGCGATCAGTCAGTCAGTCGGGTTGCACAGGACCCAGTAACAGCCCAGAAAACTTGTTTGCTGTGTAATTCATAAGGGGGTCTTGCCGTCATCGGGGGATGGGGATTGGGGATCGTGTCACTTGGTACTTGGTTTGTCGAGAGAAAGACTTTCGAGGATGTAGATTCATCTGGCCTTGGCCTGCATTCTCCTTCGGTTCTTTCTTCTACTCACTAGTAGAACGATTGAGAACTATCTGTGCTTGTACTGAATTTCGGAACCATCGACTAATACTAAAATACTAATACTCGAGTTACCTGTTGCCTAGGATATTTATCTATCGCATGTCGTTTCGGTCAGAATCATTACAGCATGTCAGACTTCTCCTTATCCATCCGTTTCCAATCTACACGAGCACAGCAGCAACACAAACAACAGTCTACGGCGAAGCCCACTGTTACGCCTTCGCTGAACCATCCAAGCTCGGAGACTACAACAGCGGCAGCAGCACACGTCCCGTCAACGACTGCTGAACGTGTAGTTTACATCTTCTGCATTGCATGCATCAAAATAACCGAGACGATGTCAAGGCTGGCAGTCGTCTACGTTGTGTTGTTGGTGGGTTCCGAGAAGCACTCGAATCGTCCGCCGACCAGACTACACATGCGGATCACCGGGCCAAGCAAGCCGGATATCTCTATAGCCTGGCGCAAATCCGGGGAATGAGCTTGGATAGGCAGAGAAGCAAAGAGCGTTTCTAATAGTATAACGGTTGGGGTACATTGACGGGGAAAGAGCATGAAATCTTCCGCGGATAGGGGGGTTCCCAAGTGACAGCATGACTTGTCAACCCCCTATATGGGGGATCAGCAGCAACATCTACGGCGGCACGATTGTTGAAGGCTAGGGTTCTTGCATGGCGTTTCGTTCATGTGTATTACTGTGAAAGGAGCATGAAACACTGCGCTGGCGCTGTTGCTTTCCGATCCAAATCAAGGACACGCAAACATCGCGAACGAGTACAGAAGACAACATATGGGAGTGGAGGAATGATATATCCAAATCGTGGCCTCTCGAAATGTCTGTAGCTATATAAATATATTACAGATATTATCACTCGGAAGCTATCAGGCGCGTGGCCGCAGTCCTCAACCCCTATACAACCGTCAGAGCACCACCGCTAATAACAATGCTACTACACCCTGAATCTAAACCCGTGCTGGGCAGCCTCGCCAGGCAAAGCGTTGATAGCACCTTCGACGAAGATACCTTGCTCGAGTTTCCTGTTTAGCCGCACGAGCATAAAACGCAACACCACCGCGGCGATAATGGCCATAAACGATGTTGCGCAGTTGACCGACATGGCGATAACGTAGCCTGGAGCTGCACTTTTCGGGTACACTAGAGGGTGGAGTTCGGTCAGCTTTCTCTCAAAATAGCGGCTACTAGAGATATGGTATAATGATGCTTACTGTAGGAAGCGTAGATCGAAGAGCTGTTCGACACGGCATTGATGAAAGCCAAAGCAGCGGCTCTCTTGGCCGGCGGCCGGGGCAAGGTGTTGCTGATCCAGGCCAAGGCCACCACGAAAGCAGAATACACGCTAGGAACCTATGGGGATTTCATTAGTATATCCATATATACGGACGAGGGGCTGTGATTATGTAAGACTTACCATCAACATCATGGACAGGTAACGCGGGCCAAGGGACGTGGTAGTGGCGGCGATGATGTTGGCTGCCATGTTGACGACTAGGGGCAAAACGATGTGCCAGAAGCGCTCCCCTGTGCGGTCGGCGTGCCAGGCGTTTATCATGGAGGCGATGACCGTCAGGACGTAGGGCGGTGCTGTCAGCAAGAGCGACACCACGGTGTTGTAGCCCAAGGTGGACACGACTGTCGGGAAGAAGTTGGTGACGGAGCCACTCGCGACGATACCGAATAGAAGCACAAGCTGCATGTGAGTAAGCAAAAAGCGTTCCATCTTGGTTTACAAGTCTTGATAACGTACCAGAACGTAAGTCTTGACGTCCGCGAAGGCTTGCTTGGCGCCACGCCAGAAGGTCTGCTGCTCGCTGTCGACCCAGTCGTCCTCACCGATGTCCTCCTCGAGCCGCCAGACAGCGAGAGCTTTCTCTTCCTCGGTCAACCAGCTCGTCGTGCGCGGGAAGTTTGGCAGGAGCGGGAAGGCGAGAAATGCGATGAAGATGGTGGCCGCGCCTTCGATGATGAATAGCCAGCGCCAGGCGCTCAGCCCTCGGGCCCCGTCCATATTGCCCGTAATGCCAGCCGAGATTAGACCGGAGAAGGCGCCCGAGATGAGGGCTCCCGAGTACAGGAAAGCGGTGCGAAGACCTGTGGATGTCGTCGTCTTAATAAAAGCCAGCAGTGTATAAGGGGAAGAGGGGGCGGGTGGCTATCTGATCAGATCGCTTACCGAGCTCCTGTCTGGTGTACCAACAACTCAGGTAGTAAAGACATCCTGGCTATACAGGCTGTTAGTCTATCAAAGTCCCTCGTTTTCTTTTGGAACTCATGGTGTCCCTTACGAAGTAAGCAGCCTCGACAAAACCGAGGAAGAACCGGATCGCCAATAAGCCGGCGAAGTTTTTGGCCTCGGCAGTAACAGTCGAGATAACACCCCAAACGATCATCTTGGAGTTTCGTTAGTATTCCGGTGGCGGCTGATATCTTCTCATGTCTCTTTCTACTTACACATATTGGAAGATACAGCGCTGGCTTGCCGATCTTGTTGAGAAGCAAGTTGGAGGGAATTTGCATCAACAGATAACTAGAAGACCCATTAATAAATATCGAGATATAAAAGGAGACTTCAATAAGACTTACCCGACGAATAGAATGCTGACGGTGGTCTTGAGTTGAACAATTAGCTAAGCATCCTTGCCGCCTCCAGTAACTAAAGCAACTACCCTATCAACCTACCTGGAACTGTGTTGAGTCTTCGGGCATATTCAGGTCTCTCTCGATATGTGCAAGCTTCGCGGCTGCGATGTTATTCCTGTAGCATCACAATTCAATTAGCTGCCTTTCGTTTTGTCTCGTATTTGCCATGAAAATGGGTTGGGGTTGGTTCAATGCGCGCAACTCACCTGTCGATATAGTTCATGATATACATCAGGACTACCATCGGCAACAGGCGCCAGTCTATCTTCCTGACCAAACGTTTCTCTGCTTCTGCGCGCTGCTCCGGTGACATACTGGCGATGATGGACGGCGGTAGCAGCCTTCTCCTCTGCACGGCCTCCAGGCTCGCCTTGGCGCCGATCGCTGCGGCGGGTGCCTTGTGGTCGCCATGGTACTCGTTCGAGGAGGTATGCTCGACCTCGATCTTCTGGTCTTCTGGGTCTGGCAACATGTTGTACGGCAGTCGCAATCGGAGAGAGGTTCAAGCCTATATGCGCCTGGCGCTCTGCAAGGACGAAACAAATAGGTAAAGAAGGTAGGCGGGGAGAGCGAGAAACCAGAGGTAGATCAGCGAGCTGCCTGTTTCATAGGGCACGACAATAAAACTTCGCTAATACTCCTCTCCTCTTATCCTTGGCTGGCAACAAAATTTGGGAGGGAATCATGCAGTATGCACCGCGGTGCAGGAGCGGCCCTTATCTGGTCCCGCGCATAGGCTCGCACTCTCTACTTGTATGCGATGTGACATTATTGACAGCCACCGCAGCTGCGACTGCAACGCCGCGCATGTTGGAGGATCCGATTCCATACCATGACATGTCGCCGACATTCCGAGCTATACGTAATATGTGGGCGGGCAGATAGGTGCCACTAGATCAATCAGCTCTCTCCCTTCACCATTGGCTGCGGTTAATACTATGCAACCTTGGGGAGTCTGAAACCCCCCAGTGAGAAGCCGAATGGCCAACTACCCCAGTCCGTGAGGCTTTCTTCCCGCATTCTCATTTGCGGGGGACGATCTGGGGGGGATGCGGGGGCTTCTCCTCTTGGCTGTGTATAATGTCGCCATTGAACTATCGAACAGAGCATGCCGATCCTTTGAAAAATTGTCCCCGAGTAATCTTCTCGGCCCTTCTTCGCCATCGCAAGCTCGCTTCCGAGCAGAGGTAGCAGGGTAGCTTGCGACAGTAGCGAACCCAACCTCTTGCTCGGGTCGCAGGAGTGCCGTTTACGGGTAAGTGTCGCGGCAGGTACACTGTAGAGTTGCAGGATATACTTATAGTAGACGCTACAGTTATATTCTCAGCTTTAGCCTAGGGTTCCTTATTATCAATTGAGGACTCACGAGTATAAGTACATGTATACACATCCGTAGATTAAACACAGAATTGTGAAGAAGAAGAAACCCCCTGCCTTGTTTCTCTACAAAGGGTACTTGGCACTTGGTATATACTTGATATATACTTGGTATATACTTGGCTGAAGGAATGTAAGATGTAGATTTAAGCTCATTTGTGGCAACGATTGGCGCTGTTAGTGAATATCAGCGACACACACTAGGACTATTCACCCCGCGATTCTGACTCGTGCCAATACCGTCGGCCCCTCTAATAGCTATAAGTAGATAACCGCTCGGGGTGGTGGATGCCGGTCCCGCCTCAGGTGATCGTTTTTTACTCAAAGTGCACCTTACTCGAAGCCGGACTTGTCGCCGGTGTCTCTGGGCTAGGGTTTCAACAGTTATGGGACGACGTTATTTCCGTAGGCATGATTATTTATAACGGTTACGTACATCGGGACCATATACAGTACAGTCTAAACCACGGGATGGAACCGAAGGTCTTTGACACCCCTCCGCGACAAATATCTAACTACATAGCCGGCAGCGGACAGGCTTCGACGTCTTTCCGAGCTGCTCCTCGGAGATTTGACACATCCATGGGAGTCATTAGATATTAGGTCGCGAGGTCGCAATGTTCATGATGCCCCATCCTGGACAAGTAGCGGGCTTCTAGTATTCATTGTATGGTTCTGGGCATAATCATATCATTTTGCAGGTCCAAATCTAAATGCTATTCTTTGGTTGCGATGAAAAGTACAAGCAGCGTCCTTTAGGCATTTCTTTCCATGGCCGATATCTCATCTGCTTTTCCCCAACTAGCTCGGAAGGCCTCAAATGTTTGAAACCTGAGGAATAGGCAGAAGTCCCATGCTTTCCGGTTACTCTTGAAGAGTATAGCTCTATGGGCCTGGACCTCTAGGACGATATACTGCCAGTGCCTGTGAAACAAATTTGTATTTCTCAGGAGTTAGTGTAGGATACACCCAGCCAATAGACGGAGCTTTGTCTAACTCTGGTGAGGGGACCAGGCCACACGAAATACCACCATCATCACAGATGCTTATCGACACATGGCGCGCGTTCTGACCATTCCGAGTTCGTCTCATGAGTGATATGAAATAACCAATCCAAGTGGACCTGTCAATTGGCTTGGGAAAGCATTTCAACGTAATGTGCTGGTAAAGCTCAGTCTCGTCGCCAACATCAGGCGTGTGCACCGACAAATCGTCACACTCTGGATTGATGTATAGATATCCTTTGTGTTTTCCCAGCTGTTTGTGGATTGCGGAGAAGGGATTGTTGTAGAAAGGCACCACTCGACTGTTGGAAGGAAGGAAAAAGTAGGGGTACCATGGTTCATGGGGGATGTGCGGTGGGATCTCCACGACGTTCAGCCTGACATAGCAGTAGGACTTGGCAGCCTGGCGGCTCTCTTTGCAGACGGTGAAGAGAGGTGACACTGCGAACCTATATGGGCCAGGCCAATGATGACTCTTACCCATGGAAATGTGACGAGACCTGTCCGCTATCTCGATGGCATACACCCACTGTAGGACCTTGGGTTAATGTGTCGTCGGTCAAGCATGGTTCCTTGCCTTCCCATTATAAAGGGATGCTGAGTGGCTATGGAAGGACTTACAATATATAGGCATAGCTCAGGAGGGAGTCTTGCGAAGTTGGGAAACGTCGACATGGCGTCAGAGGCGCAATCTGTTGGGTAAGCAGGTATGCAGGTTGAGTAGGTAGACTGTAAGGAAACTCGAAAATGGATGAGTAGATAATGTTTGATAGTTAAGGGAATTTATGAAACTGCTTTAGAATTGGTCCATTATATATATACTGGGCTTTTCCCCCGGATGCCTAAGCGGCTCCGGTTGTGCCTGGCAAATAGAATACTGAGACTAATCAGGGCAACAAACAGGAGAACATGTAAGCATCAAAGGCGTTAACTGGTACGTGGTACGGCAACGCCGCAAAGAGCCGCTCGGTAAATTCTAGGCTATGAAACCTCAGCAGTATCTAGACAAGATTCCTTGTCGTGCTCCAGTACTTGTTGCTCTCCTCAACCACGATCTTACCCTCCGCCTCCAGCGGCCCAATCACTTCGATATCCTTCTGCGGGCACCCTTTCAGGACATCTCTTGTATGCCAATCCATGGTAAAGTTTTCCTTATTACCAGGCCCTGTCAACTCATACAACTGGTCATTACTGCCGGCAAACACGATCCGGCCAATATGCGCCCACTGTAGTTCCCCGGTCGTCAGTCAGTGCCATACCCCTTGCTATCGTATACTCGAGGGGCTCATCACGGATATGGAGGGGAGAGCTTACGTAGATGGTGGCCGTACACATCCCACAAGGCTCCCAGGTGCTGACCAATGTGCAGCGCCAGAGGAAGGCCTTGTCGTACTGGCAATACGCCAGACGCGCCAGGGAGCTCTCGGCGTGGTTCACCTGGTCGACGGACTGGTGTGACAGCAGCACCGTCTCGTTATCGGGGCCGAGGAGGACGGCCGCGAACGGCCTTTTCCCAAAGGTAACGGCGCGCCGCTGCACCGCCAGTGCCGCCTCGACGCCCGCGGCGAGCTGGACCGGCTCCATCGGGGTCCGCTCCGGGAACAAGGAAGGGAGCGAAGAGGCGGCAGAGCCTGCTCCGCTGCTGGCCCCCTCATTCACAACGGGAGACTGCTGGCCGTTGAACGCAGGCATGATTCACACAGGAGCTTCAAAAGTTGGGCTATTTTACTCTTGTTGTCTATTTTGTTGAAGTGTTCATGCAATGTTGGAGGCGGGCGAAGGACGTTTATATCCGGGAGCCACTTTTCCCTGTGTCGAGATAGCGGCCCTCCGTTGAGTATGTCGCTCTGTAAGTCGGAGATTGCCGATACTTCCACTAGAGAATAGTGAGGAAACGAAAAGCAGAAAACCCAGGCCTGTTAATGATAGAGTTATTTTAACGCTGCACCGGGCAGATAATTAGCAAAACGATGTTGTGAGCCGCGTACTCTACCTACAAAGATGCGGGACACCTGGCGATGGGATAGCTGCTGTAACTAGTAGCAATAGCGTAGACTTCAAGACGTCTGGTGTAAGCACATAAATGACAGGGATTCATTAATATAATACTGCAATCGCATTGTCATAGCCAGCATTCAATGCTATGTACTCCGTAAAAGCATAAATCAGCGCCTGTCCTGGATATCATGTCTCGCCAAAAAACGCCGTGCACTGTATCTACTAATGCTACATCAGCCCAGCCCCTGCCTACCCTCGACGTTGTGACTGTGCTTGCTGTCGCTCTTTCCAAGCATCTCGGATACCCTTGGCGGCAGCCAGAAGCTCGTCCTTGGTGACACCATCCTCGATGCTGTCTAGGACCGATCGGATTACCGAGATATGGTTGCCATTCGGCTTGTCATCCCGGAAGCGGTAGAACCGCCAGCGCTTCTGTTCATCCATGTAGGCCTCGACAATGCGCTCATCCAATGCCTCGTTCAGTCCCTTGAGCTCCTCCCATTCCTCCTCCGTCATGTACATCTCGCCAAAGTGTCGGTACGAGTCGGGGCCGTTACCGCCATGGTAGGCCAGCATCTCGATATGAGGAATCTCCTGATAGTGCTTGTACGGCTCGGTCCAGCCTTCGGCAATGTCCTCCTCGTCGGGCTGGATGGTAGGCCACTCGAGCTTCCAGCGGAAGTCGACGGTATTCTCGTCGGCGGCCTTCCACTTCAGGATGTGCGGGTCGGTACCGGGCTTGTATTCGCTGCCCAGGCAGGTGAAAATGAGGCCATCGTTGCCGTGCTTCAGGTTCTTGATGACCTCGCGGAACATCATCTCGATACCGTAGGCAACTTGCATCTCCTTCATGCCCAGGAAGAAGCACTGGTATTGTTTCTCTTCAGGATACTTCTTGTACAGGGCCTTGTAGGGGTTGTAGATCCATTCCTTGAAGTAACCCAGGCGCTTTGGTAGCTCGCGTGACATGAGGTTCTGGCCATCCAGCGTGAGGCAGTCAAAGACGAGGTAGGTGGGCTCTTTGCGGCCGTTGCCGATGTCGTCCATGACCAGTTCGCCATCGAGGAGGGTGCCTTGGTGGAAGGTGTTTTCGGCTTTGGTGGTAGGGATGTGTGTGCTTCCGCTGGTGACGTACCAGTAGTCGTTACGTCGGTCGATCATGAAATGGGCCTCGTCGCCGGTGGTGGGGTGGACTGTCAGGTAAAGGAGGTATCTGATGCCGTCCGACTTTTCGCAGACGTAGTAGTCTTTGGAGCGCAGTTCGTTGAGGTGGTGACGCGCGAAACTGACGGGCTGCGCGCCGGGGAAGTCCCAGCGCTCTCTTCCGAGGAGGCGCTGGACTTCCTGTCGCAAATGGCGAGCCTCGTCGTCGGCGAGCTTGACGCCAGGGATATCAATGGACTGCAACGGTCCCGTATTCTCTGCCATGATGGTTGGTGGTGGTGAGGATTAAAAATCGACGTGCAACTGGATTGAGAGAAGCTCAAATAGCAGAAAGCGAGTGAGCAGCTGGCAGGTACCTAGGCAATAGGCAGCTTTATAGTGGGTCCCAGTACATGTATGGATCAATCAATTGACTGGCTTCCACACTGCAGCTTTCAGGTACCATAGAGTACTAAGTAACCTCCTTCTGGGTTAGCGCCTTCTGTGATATCTGTAGTGACTGCTTGGTATGTACATCCATTAGTAACAACAGCCCTTCTAACCTGACATTAACCTTTCAGAGTAGTGACGTGAGCTGGGGTGTTGATGCACATTGGAACCTATAGTGCAAGGTAAAATATATTGGTGTCCTAGAAATAAACTACCGCTTGCAGACTTCACTGACATATGAATGTTTAACAAATGAAAATTCTATAGAAGGGGGTATATGTTCGCTAAGTGATATCTCATGACAAAGGAATAATAAAGATAACACAGTCTTCCTTGTTTCTCTTCTAATGGCTGTCCTCCAGCCCAGTCACAAAACGTTTATCATAACCCCTGGCCGGCCTTTCCCCTTCCTCCGTCAAGGACGGGCTTGCAGCCGAGTACCGCACATTGAACTCATGCTTCGTAAAGATCCTCATTTCCATAGGCTTTCCTCCTTCTCCCCCAATTTCCCCTCCTGGGTCGTCATGGCTAGGATTGAGAATCTCTTCGACTGACTCGGAGTATTTGTGTTTTTGTGTTGATAATGATGGTGCAACTATGGTTGTCTCCTCGCCCTCGTCCCGCCCCGTCCTGATAGTAGTACCGTGGCCATAAAGTCGGCCGCTTCCCGACTTGGAGTAGTTTGGATCGGTGATGCTGTTATAGCTGTTATAGCTGTTGCCGTTGTAGCGCTCGCCGGAGCCCGACGAGCGGCCACCACCGCCTATCCGGGTGACGGCGTCCCGCCAGGCGCCCGCCAGCCAGGCATCGAGGACGGGGAGCGAGATGGTGATGATGCCGATGGAGACATCGAGCGAGGTCCAGATGAGGAGCTCGGCGTAGTCCCAGGTGAGGTCGCTCGTGAAATCGGCGCGGATGAGGCGCATGAGGCCGCAGAGCACGGCGATGGCGCCGCTGGCCCAGATGATGAAGAGGCGCGTCTTTTTGGCACGGTCCATGCGAACGCGCCAGAGGATGATGACGGGAGATGATAGCAGCATTACCCCCTGTACCACGTGCGTGATGTTGAAGAACTTACCCTGGATCCCTTGGTGATAACACACCCCGGGTTTCTCGAGCTGCCCGCTGTAAAGCCGGTCCCACTGCGATTGGATGGGCGTGCAGTTGAGAACATCCCAGAAGACGGCGAGGCCGATGTAGACGACGAGGGTAAAGATGAAGAAGTCGCAGAACCAGCGCCAGAATGTGGAGATATGTCGCGCGAGACGGCGTATGAATAAGGCAAGCGACAGTTTGGCGAAAGCGACGGTCAGGTAGAACATCCATTTGTCGATGGTTCCGTAGTAAACGAATGTGTTGTAGTCCTCATACTATCACCCAAATGTGTCAGTTGAAAGAACTATAACCATATTCAGCTGCTCATCAAGCCCGACCTACTGTGGCGTCCCAAATGTGGTTTCCGCCGCCCCTGAGTACCATTTGTAGTTGACATATAGTGTAAGTCAATCCAAAACCCTGATGGATGGTTAGCCTTGTCACTCCTCATAACAAAAACCAAAAAATAGCCACATCATAAAAGAGGCAAATATTGCTGGACAAGGCACACTTACAGCAGCGGCAATACACGCCCAGTCATCTGCTCCGAACCGGAGCTGCGTCATCGACACCCGAAGCGCTAGCCTCGATACCGTAGCCACCGTGATGGCGACTATGATGATGATGAGGCCGGCGATGATGCCGGGGGACTTCGAGGCATAGACATAACCCGGGTAGGGCGGCTGGGCGGCGCGGATATAGCCCATGGCGGGATCGACGTTCTCGAGGCGGGCGGCGCGGAGGAAGCCCTTCACGATGTAGTAGTCTCGTTCGGTATTGGGCGGTTGGCCCACAAAGGCCGAGGGACCATCTTTAAAGATCATCGACATCGTGATCGTCGTGATCGTCGCGGCCGTCAGCCGGCCGTTGAACCGATGCCCCAAAGTCTACTCCGTGGTACCGTTGTGTTATGTGAATGGTGGTCGTGCTTTTTCTTATTTCTTTCTTTTCGAATTGTCGCCATCGATCCTTCATGGGAAGGAGGAGGGGCCGCAGATCACTATAGTATTGTTGTAATCTATCACCATCAACCTTCCAGGTGGGTTGGGCGGCCGTGGTGTAAAGAGGAACAGACCAAGCCCGTTAGTATGAAAAGGAATGACATAGGACTACAAGCCCTGATAAAACCAGGGATCTATGATTTTGGGGAAGCGTAAACGGCGGCCGATGGTCTTGATATAGGTAATAACAATAATGGACGAGCCTGTTTCGCAAGCTTGTTCGGTAGTGCATCTGCAAGCGCCTCTTCCTTCATCACCGAAGATTATTAGGCACCCGGAACATGGCAGAGCCTGGACTGACTCGACCAATCTGAGACGGGCAGCCACGATGTCTTGGAGGAGTATTCTGGAGCAGACAGGGAGCGGCTCGTCATGCCATGCCATGCACGCCGCTGCAGGTACATGTGTCCGTCTCTGAACCCAGTCCCAACTCAGCCGCTCTGGGGCCATCAGATTCAGCGGAGGATTGCCCTTCAAGGTATTGGATGGACAACGACTTGAGGGCTAGCTGCCGACGACTGTGGTCCTTTGCAAGGACTTGTATACCTCGTCGGGGATAGACGAGCTGGCAGAGTCCTGCTTCAGCCGTGATTGGGTGGAGAAGGGTGTGCCAAGGTCTGGCCAAGGATGCCTGCCCTTGTGGGGTTTTGTTTGGCCAGGGAAGAACCCTGCTTAGATCTTAGGCGGCATTTGTTCTGGAACAACAGCCAAAAGGAAAGTTCATCGGGCTTCCGAACAGGTGGTGCCACAATACCCTCTCGCCTGGTGGTGATTCGTCCGTTTTGGCATGCATACATACTTCAGTACATACATTGTACGATAATAACATGGTTCAATATGGTTCGCGTGATGTCGTGGCTCTTTTAGGCACCCTTTTCCCCCTTCTTCTCGAATTCTAGCGGCCACGGACGCGACAAGGTCAGACCTCGCGTGCGCTGTATCGTACGCTTTTTAGAGTTCACATTATTCAAGTGCCGTGGCTGAAAATTGAGTTCACTTTGGGTTGGCGGACGCGCTGCCGCACGCCATCCGGTAGTTCGTGCCCAAGACCTAATATTCCTCCCGTCCCGTCTTCACCATCCATGGCATGCACATAATATGCGCAGATGTGCAGCGGACGCCGGAGAGACAAGAAGTGCTGACGATTGCCAGGCTGTCGGGTCGTTCGTACGTCTCCTCCATAGGATGACATGGGTTGTTGCGTCTGAAGACCACTGCCCATTAGACTGTTTTATCCCGCTGTAAAAGGTCGCGAGTAAAGGGAGGGGGGGAGATAAGCGACATTACAGACACATTGGAACATTTACATTACTATTACCCCCATGTCGATATGTACATGACCAGAACATGGCAATTCCTGTTCGCCACGAGAGACAACATGAACGCATCGAAAGTTTTGACCCGTCACCCCGTCAGTGACACAATATCTCCTCAATTATGAAACTTTCTGCCAGGGTTTGTTTGAGGGAGAAATACGGAAAGCAAACAAAGAAAACATTTGAAGCTTTGGTTCTCGTGTTCTACGCCAGACAGTCAATCTTCTTTTCAAAGGGCGAGGATGAGGACAATCCACAAGTAAAAATATCCTATGAGAGTGGAACCGGCTGATGGAAAGCGCATCCCGATGTCTTTCCATCGACTTTAGCGTATCGGTGTAATCTCGTTTTTGGGCCCCGGCCTCTCCCACGATGCCGCGCAAGTTTTCTGTTTTCGATGATCGGGTATAGTCGTAGGTGGTAGGCATATCTAGACTCTGCTAAGGCTCTACCTAAGATTTAACACATTAGGTAACATTATCCCCCAGAGCGTGAGCTTGATGGAGTACCTATCATTCGAGCCACTTATGTATTGGCAAATTTGGTCGAAGCACATCTGAGTGAATCATGTACCTTTCATTCCACTCCTCCATCACTCGACTCGGCCGATGTTCTTCTGATGGGGATTGCGGGTCAGTTGAATCGGATGAAACCATACCTACAGAACAAACCTGGCCATAAGCGGGCAATAATACGAAAGGACCAGTGGCACGTAATATTCTCTAAGCATCGTGTTTTTTCTTCAATAATGAATGGAACATATATTCCGCAAGAAGCGCCACATGGACTAGCTCACGGCGGCGCCGTCGTACGGCAGTCCGTGTAACCCGCGCTCGAGACGGCCAGCTTAGTTATAGTTTCATCGGTAGAAGGTTGATGGACGCCAGCGGTACTACGTAATAACATTACCACTAGAGAACGCCCTACGCCTTACGACGGGCGTGCGGGCGTGCGGGTGTAGTGTTGGGAATCAACACATGAAAACATCGCTATCTGCATGGTCGGGCGGTTGCGTGGCCATATGGCATATGCAGGAACACGTGGGGATCGGTCAGGCACACACGCGCTTGATGATGCGTTCCCAAACTTAGTCTGGGCGCGCCCAGAAGCGAGCTGTCGCGGACTGACGGAAGGGTTGTTGTCATTCGGCTGCTTTGTCTTCGCTGGGCCCGGGCCTCGCCACGGGAAAAGCATATTCGTTTCCCGGCCTTGTCTAATCGAGTGTTTACTGCAAGTGTGATAAATCTGCGCATCGGATGCTATTTTGGTGTTTCCGGCGGAAAGTGGACTCGCTCACTTGGTACTGTCTGAAGGGGTGTGATAAGACAACTGACCAGCTAGCTCAGTTCTTAGACTGTTTATAGAAGCGAATCTTATGGATCTCTATGTGTAATGCCCAGCCCTCTAAGTTATAGGGTTCATATATACATGGGAGGTATTAGGTTATAGTGTTTGTATGTATACATTTGGTACTGTGTGATTGCTAGCTTAGACACGGGAAGCTTTCTTCGCGTCTTGCTTCTTGATCCACCCCGTGACGACCGCGGCAATGTCCATGTTGTTCTTCTCCAGGTGTCCAAAGTGACCATTGCCGTGGATGCCCACATCGGCGAGCTTGATCCAGTCCGGGTTGGCGCCGGCCTGTTTCAGGAACTCGATCACGCAGTGGTCGTACGTCATGTGAACGCTGGCCTCGCCCGTCGTGCAGAGGTACGGCACGCTGGCGATCTTGGGCAACTGGCGCGCGGGCTCCGCCTGCAGGTGGCAGTTACGCAGTGCCAGCGTGTCCTCGCCGACGACCTCGATCTTGAGCTCAGAAGGGTTCGAGACAGGCGGCTCGTAGTCCAGAGGCGTGTTGGCAAGACCCCAGGCACGCGCGGCGGAACCGGAACCAACTGTCGAGCCGTAGTTCCAGAACGGCTGCGTCGAGTGTTCCAGGTTGATGTTGCCGGCCACCAGCTCGGGGCAGTCGTTCGAGACAAGGATGGGGTACTGGGCGCCCGAGGAGTGGGAGATGAGGTAGGACGCGCCGATCAGCGACAACAGCTTGCAGACCGAAGCTCGCATCGCGTTTTCGCCCGCCACCAGGCTCGTGGTGTAGGGAACGGTGGCGTGGGCGAAGGCCTCGAAGATGGGGTCGCCGATCTGACCACTGCCCGGCCACTGGGTGTGCAGTGTCGCTTGCGGGTATGTAGCCGCGAGTTCGGGCGTCGAGAAACCGCCTTGGACGATTTCTACCGTCGTGCTGTTGGACAGCGCAAAGTCGGTGGTGTCCTGTTGAGCAGAGCGTCCTGTGGCGATCTGGTCGACGAGATAGACCATATACCCCTTCTCGAGGAAATACGAAGCGAACCCCTTGCGGTTATCCGGGGTGTTGAGCCAAGTCACCGCCGAGTTGGCGCCTCCGTGGAAGAAGACGAGCGGGTGAGGCTGCTTAACACCGCAACTCGGGGTCAGCTTCTCAACGTAGACCTGGTCGGCGAGGATGTTGCCAGAGCCGCTGATGACTGAGCGGCCGCCGACGTAGAAGACATCACGAGTGTACATGGCTTCTGAGGACTGGCACTTGGGGCTAATAGCATTGACCCCGGTACAGTCGACAGACGATGCCGCCGCCGCCGGTGGTGGTGGTACAGCATGCGCACTAACAACGCCTGCAAGGCTGAGAGCCGAGACTACCGTGGAATACCGCATTGCGACTATCGTTGGTTCGGTGAAATCGCTTCGAAGGGCAAAATCCCAAGCTTCAGTGTGTAAACGATTCAAAGGAGCGACGAAGAGTTGAGCAATTAGTTGCCTTGCTAAATAACAGAGAGGAAGACGGGATATCCACGTCAAGAAATTCACTATTCACCGCTTGAGCCGGAGAGGGGCACTTTCATATTGACAGCTCGTTGCCACGTGTGGTAGTGAAGACGCTCTAGATCTTTTATCGAGAACGGACTCGGGCTGCTTACTTGTACTAGACCGCGAAGCAATTTGGGGCGTTCTCGTGTGTGAGGATTCATAGCCTCGCATAGTGGGCAACCTGCCAGGATGAGCTGTTCACCCATCGGCAGATTATCTGCAACGGGTCCTAGTCTGTATGTAGGCATTGGAATGGGTCCTTACTGGGTGGTGAGCAAATTAGCAGAGCATAACCCTGGATGTGTATACATACCTCTCTGCAAATGTTCAACTCGGAAACCATGGTGTTTACCACATTGATCGGGTTGAGGCTCAACAGTAAGACGGATGAACACTGCGTTTACTTATATATTGTTCTGATAGCATCGGGATTTTCCAGAAGCTTGCTATTCCGAGCCGTCCGAGGAAACTCGTTGGTGTTGTTTAATGAAGACCGTTATGCGGACATGGACCCAGGCTGATGCGGGGCCGTCTGGTGGAGACCATCTCATCTACATACTATGGACGACGGATCCTACCGTTGGTAGTTGGTAGGACCATTTTGCTTCACACCGCAGTCCTCAGGATCTTGCAGATGGGCTTTCTAGTGATTCTAACCCAACTTACATACAAGTATGATATACAAGTGCAGTACTCCGTAAGTGCCAAGCTCGTCCATCGCATCCAAAGCAGCTGCGCTGTACATTCGGCGATTTTCTCTACACTTTGTATTAATCCTGATTCTTTGACCGTGATGAGGAGGATCAGCGGAGTAGCCATGATGCCGGGCAGGCAAGAGTACTGCAATTCCTCCCATCGGATCTTGGTAATTGGGGCTTATCGATCATGAAAGGCACATATGGCGTTCACTGCTCTTTCTGTTGTCTAGTGCGGGGATTTGTGTTGAACAAAAGGGCTGTTAACCTGGGCGAGGCAGTCGAAGGGCAACCTGGGCGCCAATTTTGTCGGCAAACTCGCTCAACTTGATTGCACTGGGGATCTTGAGGTTAGGTCCGGTCATCAGAGAAGCATCGGAGAAAGCTTGTCTTGATACCAGTAACGGGCCCTAGATCCAGAGCCTGTATTTTGGAAATTTATGAGTTTATGTTGGTATACTCTGGTGATGTTGTATGTGTTTTCTTGTGAGTGTCTGAATAAGGCATGAGTCTATTTGATGCATCTGCCACTTACTAAGACTAAGAACGTGTCACTACTACCATGCTTCTACTCGTATATTATGATGACTCCAATTATTGAATGTTGCATATCATAGCATCATGTAGATACGGGTAGTAGGGTGTTAGTAGGTTAGGTATTTATGGCTAGGAAAGTCGGTGGTCATGGGGTTGACTGTTGGTATTGTCTGTATTCGTGATTATGAATGCCAGCCTTGGACAGCTCTTGGAAAGATGATAGAACTTGATGCTGGGATTTGGTGGTCAAATCCGTCAACTTTGGCCAAGATCAGGACAGACGATGTATGTACGTAGGTAAAGTGACTACTTACCTCCTAGCTAAGCTGTTTGTGTTGTGTGCCTGCCAAGACTTAGTGGATGTACTTAGGACATGACTCGACGCATCAATGTAGTTCACGTTGTGTCTGAAGAGGCTCAGCTTTGCTAGAATCTGCAACAAGAATTGATGCGGCGCACACGCAGCAAGCACTGCGGGGAAGGAAGTGAATGAACATTGTGAAGTAGGTGTTGTTTACTCGTGGTATGAAGCTCTCACGAACGTGACCGGAGTGAATGCTTAGTATAAGTAAGTAGGTTATGTAGAAGTGATATAGCTTTGAAGCTTGGGCCATTTCCTTATGGTGCTTCAATGCTTCCCCCTACCCTAACCAAGTACCTTCAGTTAACCTAGTACCTAAGGTATTGGACCAACAACGCGTGGACCAATGATCCCGTCTCAGTCGTCCCGAGACGCCAATCGAAAGTCGGAAAGTCGCGTAGTACATACAACTCTCCCATCTCGTCAAATCATCACCCAACACCTGATGCGCCGCTGGCTCTAGACTCATTTACCTTTCCTATCGCCAATCCCCCAACTTTCCTAGCCACTTCCCTAACGTATTGCATTCACTTTCGCGACCTTTGCGCAAAGGAATCGATACATGCACCATCTTTCTCTACATGCATTGATCGACCAACAGCAACTTGCAGGCGGCTAATAACAGGTTGCCGGAGCTGTCACGTCCCGCCTCGGATTTTCCCTTCGACACCTCCCCGCGCACCAACCAAGACACGGCTCTTCTACCTACTACTACTACCATCACCACACTACCAGAGATCCACGTCAATCAACCACCACGCGACCAAGTCGCCCCAAACCCTCCATCAAGCCCACCAACACGTCTTCCACCATGGCGCGTACGAGGGACCAGGACCCTGAAGAGGACGAGCAGATGGAGGAGGAAGAAAAGTTCGACCTGCAGTTCAACGAGACGTTATCATGGAGAGCGGGCAAGCCCATCGCTACGAGCGAGCTCTTGCGCCGACTCGAAAAACTCTCCAAGGAATTGGTCGATATGGAGCAGGACACAGTAAACACCGAGTCTCTCAACAATGTTTCCAAGCAGCTTGCGTCGCACAACCTGCTGGCGCATAAGGAGGCTGGTGTGAAGGCTTACACCGCAGCCTGCCTTGTTGACATTCTCAAGCTATGCGCCCCCGACGCGCCATTCACACCATCGCAGCTGAAGGTTGGTTGCCTCCCTACTTTCGCATTGCATCAATCGCCTCGTGGTTTCTAACTGGTGGGCAATTATAGGAAATCTTCAACCTCTTCATCAAGGTCGTCCTTCCCGCGCTGTGGGATCCGACCCACGCCTATAACAAGCAACACAAATATGTCCTCATGTCCTTGGCCGATGTCAAGAGTATTCTACTCGTCAACGACCTACCCAATTCCGAAGACCTTCTGCTCTTCCTCTTTTCCTCGGTTTTCGATGGCATTTCCGGCGCTGCAAAGTCTACCTCGGGCGAACAGGTAGCTAAAGATGTCGAATACCATATGACCGAGATACTCGTGACCTTGGTCGATGAAGGCCAAGGGCTGCCGCCGACCGTATTGGATGTGATAATGGCACAATTCTTGCGGGCGGCTCCCCCAGGTGGTGCTAAAACCAAGTCCGAGTTGAACGGGAACCAGACAACCCTTCTCCCCAAGCAAGAGCCCGAGGCTTATGTTATGGCAAAGACCATCTGCAATTCTTGCCAGGATAAGATGGCACGATACGTGAGCCAATACTTCAGCGACGTCATCATGGATGTGACGACTGGCAAGGCGGCTACCAATGGGAACGAAGACGAGGGCGGATCAGATGATGATGAGCCAGCTGGTCCCTCCGAGGCCGACTTCAGAGAGTTGCGAAAAGCGCACCTTCTTCTTCGGGAGTTGTGGCGCGCCGCTCCTACTGTGCTCCAGAATGTGGTGCCACAGATCGATGCCGAACTGTCTGCTGATAACATTCAGCTCCGTCTGCTAGCCACAGAGACACTCGGGGACATGATATCAGGAATTGGCGCTGCCGGCCCGCCTCCTGCGCCTGCACTAGATCCAGCAGCGTATCCGCCCCTTGGTCTGGACGATGATGGTCCAGAGCATCCTGAACTCAGCATCTTGAACACACCCATATCACCTCTATCCTTTACGCAGACCCACCCTCAGGCCTTTCACAACTTCACCGGTCGGCGGAATGATAAGTCGCCACTCATTCGCGCCGCATGGACTACTGCGGCTGGCTACATCGTGTCGACATCAGCTGGTGGCATTGGTCTAAGCCGAGAAGACGAAGCTACATTCCTTACCGGCTTACGCGACCGGTTGAATGACAACGATGAAAAGGTCAGGTTGGCTGCTGTAAGATCCATGGAGGTGTTCAACTTCAGAGACATTGTGATGAAGTTGGGAATGAGTGGAGGTGTTGACACACCTGAATCCTTGCTCTCGACTCTTACCGATCGGTGCCGCGACAAGCGGCCAGCGATTCGAGTTGAAGCCATGGCCTTGATTGGCAAGCTCTGGGCTGTTGCAACCGGGGAGCTCATGGCCGGGAACGAGATAGCTAATGTTCTCTCGAGCGTGCCAACTTACGTTCTCAATGCTTTCTATGCCAATGACCCGGAACTCAATCTGTTGCTAGAACGAGTCATATTCGACTGTCTTGTTCCGCTGTCCTACCCGCCAGCTAAAGGCAAAGGCTCCAAATCCAACGGGAACTCTCAGTCACAATCGCAGTTGGCAGATCAGGCTTATGACCCCGATAAGATTCGAGCTGAACGGATTCTGCTCCTGGTGAAGTGTATGAGTGACAAGGCGCGCCGGGCCTTTTTCGCCATTCAGACGCGGCAGCCACAATTCGCTCTCGTTGTCGATAACTACGTTCGCCAATGTGAGGCGTGGAACGGTGGTACCCCGGAGCGGAATGCAGAGATGACAAAACAAAACCTCAAGAAGACGATACATTACATCTGCTCTTTCTTCCCCGATCAGCCCAAGGTGGAGACGGACTTGTACAACTTTGCAAGTCTGAATGATCGCCGAAGCTACCAGTTGATCAAGTTTGTCATAGGTCTTGAGAGCGATTTCAAGACGATGTATCGAGCTATTAAAGAGTTCAACAAGAGGGTACAAGGCTCTACCAAACCGCAAATCCTCGATACCATGGTACCTCTGCTCTACCGCTCGGCATATATCATGTTCAATAAGAGTCATCTTTCAACGTTCATTGAATGCTCAAAGAACGATAAGAACGGTTTAGGCCCTTCAGCCCAGCAAATCACGAACGAGATTTCACAGCACCTTCCCGATCTTTTTAAGACGCACATTGGGGAGCTATGCAAAGACTTGATTGATCTAGCCCCGACAGCTACCAAAGAGAACGATGCTAGCGTGGTCGAGACCTTGAAGGCATGCTCCTCGTATTCACGCAAGTATCCCGAAAACTTGCCTGAAGACAGGAAGTTCACACAGGCATTGACGAACTACGCTCTTTATGGTCAACCTCCCAAAGCTGCCAAGTATGCTGTCAACATTCTGATGGCGCGGAAAAATGACAAGAGCATGGTGTCTGCTACAGACCTACTTGGTCGGATCACAAAGGACTGGGGGCCGGGCAAACCTCATTTTCTAAATAAGCTGGCTGCCGTAAGCCAACTAGAACTCCTTGCACCCAAGGTTGCTGCGGATGCCAATGACCAGATCATGGACATGGTACTTCAGAACGTCCTACAGAAAGTACGAACTGAGAAAAAGGCGTCCGATCCTGATTGGGTAAACGACAGTGATATGGATGAGGAATGCCAAGAGAAGTGTTATGCCGTCAAAATCCTCGTCAACCGGCTCCGCGGCATCCAAGAACCCAGCGAGGCGAAAGACATAACCCTAATGACATTCAAGCTACTCCGAACATTGACTTCACGAGAAGGAGACCTTTCCAAGGGCAATGACACCCCTGCGTCCCACAGGTCACGGCTTCGATTGCTTGCTGGACAATCGGTCCTCAAACTCTGTACCGCAAAGCAGTTTGAGGAACTCTTCTCCCACGTCGAATACAACAAGTTGTCCATCCTGACACAGGACCAATGCGCAGAAGTGCGCCGTGGCTTTGTCACTAAGCTCCAAAAATACCTTGTCAGCGCCAAGCTACGGCCACGGTTCTATACCATGCTCTTTTTGACTGCTTTCGAGCCTGTGAGCGAATTCCGGCAACAAATTGAGACTTGGATTCGGTCTCGAGCACGTCATTTCCAGGAAAACAAACAGACTGTTTTGGAGGCAACGATGGGCAGGCTTGTTTCCCTTCTGGCGCACCATCCAGACTATAACGAGGACGACAACGAAAACGACATGATGGACCATGCCAGGTACTTGGTCTACTATGTGAGTAATGTGGCGACTGAGCACAACTTCGGCATGATCTTCAAGTATGCCGAGCGTGTAAAACAAACACGGGATGGTATCAATGCCGCCCAAAGTGAGAGACTCTACGTACTTAGCGACCTGGCCACATCAGTCTTGAGGAAGTGGCAGGAGCGCAGGAACTGGAGCTTCCAAGCCTACGCTGGCAAGATTGGTCTTCCTGTAGGATTGTATGCGGCGTTGCCCGACCACGATACTGCTCAGAAGATTGCCGAAAAACAGTATCTACCCGAAGGCACCGACGAGCGTCTGGATGCTCTACTGCGGTCTCTGGACAAAAAGAAGGTACGCTCACAATTACCTCCTCATTACTATCCCCTACAGATTGTACTCAGAGTTGACATCATCGGCCCACAGAAGCGCAAAGGCATCGATGAACGTGGTGACGGTAATCAGTCTTCTGCCAAGAAGACAAAACTCACCCAGTCAAGAACTCCCAGATCAAAGTCCACCAAACCATCAAGAACTCCTACAGCGAAGAGGTCAGCGGCTAAAGCCAAAGCGCCGGGTCGGTCAAGGAAGGCTGCATCCTCGTCATCGCCAGGGCCTGAGTCGGGTGAGCGCCGCCGCAGTGGCCGTAGCAAGGTAAACTCGTCATATATCGAACGCGACTCAGACGAAGATGAAGATGAGATGCTCGAGGGTGTCTCCAAATGGGAATACTACGACAAAATGGGCAATAAGGTTAGAAATGATGATGGTGGAGATGATGAAGATTCTGAGGCAGAGTCCTCTCTTTCCGAAGTCGAGGAGGAATTGGAACCAGAGCCGATGGAGGAAGATGGTGACGATGACCAAGCTGAAGTCAACTTGGTACCTGGCAAGGACGCTGCCGAAGACAGTGATCTGAGTGAACCACCCGCAGACGACCCCGAGGATGAGGTGGAACAAGCGGAGACGGGGGAAGAGGTAGAAGCAGAGGAGGAAGCAGAGGTAGAGGTAGAGAAAGAGGAGGTGGAAGAAGAAGAGGAAGAGCCGCAACCTCGAGCCAGCTCACGGAAGAGTAGGAGTGCTGCCCCAGCAAAGGCTAAGACGACACCTGCCAAGCCAACTGCCGCTAAGGGGAAGAGCGTGGCAGCCAGCAAGGCCAAGCCCCCGGCTGTTGCGGCCTCTGGCCGGGCTACACGGAGTCGAAGGGCTGCGGCTGATGATTCTGCATAGTGTATAGTCACTTGCGATGGAGTTTGGTCAAACCGATCCCAGCCAAGCGCGCCCTACTCATATACTGTTTCATAGGCGTAGGCCCTGCGTCAGTCTACACAGAGCGGTTATCTCTAGCCTTTCCTGTTCTGCAACATCGCGTGGATGGTGGTATTCATTCAACGACGGAGGCCTGGGTCTTTGAGCCCGAAGCTGTGCTCAAGGTGTATGCAGTACGGTAATACCCTTTTCGTGCGTTCTATTTATTTCACTATCAAACATGTATATAATATCCTTGTGGTGCGTTTAGGTCTTGGGTGGTTTTGGACTTTGTGTGTGATTGTGGTATAAGTATTTATTTATGTTATGACATTGGCGACGAATCCCGATACAACTACATATTGCGTAGACCAGGCTTCTGGCACACTCTTCGAGCATGCCCTCTCCTCCCACAGCCTGTGCCTTGTGCTTGTCCGTCCACGGGTTTCAGGCCTGTAGTTGCTCGTCAATCGTCTCTCGGCGATTTGGTGATGGCAGTCGACCGGCTGGTAGTCAGAACCCTCTCCGCCGTTCAGTTCAGGACGAGATGGGATAGACTGAAGGGGCGGGCCGGTCTATCCCTGATGCATTGAAGTGTTATTTGCCAGAACAGAGGTGGATATGATTCTCATATGATGCCTGGTCTCACGATAAGCTATTTAAACAAAACCCAGACAAATCTCTGGCCCGTGGCAAGATTCTGGCCCTTATTCTGGGTGCATGGGATGATGCGAGCGTATATCATGTCTAGCTCCATCACGTCTTTTTCACTCGTCGTGGATCGCTAACCAAGACCCCAAGGCCATGGCCAATTCGGCGCAGAAACGTAGAGATGACAGCAAAGATACATAGTCTCATGAACAGATCAGATGCAGCAACCTATGAACAGCCCGACTAGGTGTCCCTTGTCCAGGAGTCAGATGATGGCCTTCAACTGATATTCAGGGGCTATCAAGGCAGAAGGCAACAGAGACCATAGGGAAAGCGAGGGTATATTTAATAACAACCACCACTGGGTATCAGCTGTAATAGAAGATCATTATCTTGCTTCAGGTACATCTGCCTATTGAATATGAATGGTATTGATCTTGACAGAGTGGGCCCAGCACCTGGGGCATCAAGAGTTGATAACCACCACCTGGAGATCACTTCCCATTCACGCAGATACCTAACAACAATTGCAACCTTTTTTTTTCTCCCAATCAGCCAGCTCTGGCAGTGGTATTTATTGTTGTTTTCTCCCCCCACCAAAATTTAGGTACCTTCTCCTGCTAACCCTCCTTCTCACCAACCTCGTCATCTCCCACACTCGTTCTACCTCAACCACCCACCCCATTCACTCGTTTGTCGTGTCCTTGTCAGGATTTTGTTCTCTCTTTCATCTGATTCTTTCCACTAGGCGAACTGTCAATAAGGTATGTACACATTGCTCCTCGGCGACCTGTCTTCGTCCCCTTCCCCCAAGACAACCTTCCACTCCTCTTTCTCTCGTCATTTGTATTTCGACACAAAGTGTGAGTTAGGAGATTTCGAAGTATCGATAGCAGATCTGTGTTTTCGTTCTTGTTGATCGACGTCTTGCCACCTCGAATCTCACCTCTTCCTCACTCCGCCTCACCATTCGTTTTGGCACATCAATTTCTCCCGACTTCTTTTTCTTTCCACTTCAACTCCCACACCCAGCCAAGCCCAATCGTTTCATTTTACTTGTGTTGTGTTTCATTTTGACTGACTTGCAACTCCCAGCAACTGCAACACAACACAACACAACACAACACAACTCCAGCTTGTGACGATGCCCTTCTTCGCAACTCGCGAGACAGTCTTCCCTCCCAACATGAAGGAGGGAGCTGACTCGTCTTTCTTCAGCAGTGATGGTAACACCCTTACCACAAGCAGCGATGGTAACAAGAAGCAGCGTGGTAGGTTTTTCTTGTCCCATCTACAATTTTGTTCGAAAGCGCCGTCGTCCCAAACTGACTTGCAGAATCCAGTTTCTCGTAGCACCCCTGTCCTCCTTACTTTCGTTCTGGCACTTGTGACCATTGGTGTCTCTGTCGCAGCTGGCATCTGCTTTGTTCTGCACATGCGTAAGTATTTCCAGCCTGTGACTCACATGTCTACTCTTATTTATTTCTCTTGCAGATCTCGTTCAGGATGTCAGCACCTTGATTGATGGCTCCAAAGGTCCCGTCGCTGCCGGCACTGCCCATGCGGGTGAGCTGGGTGGCCTGGGCAAGCGAGGAGGCCAGCCTTATGGCTATCATACCACCGCTAACACGACCTCGACCGTCTTATCTACCGAGACCTCTACTGCCGCTCTCACTGTCATCTCCTCGGCCTACACCACTGAGACTGTCAGCGCTGGCACTACGGTGATCGAGACTGTCACGTCGTCTTCTGGCATCCCCTCTACTGTTTCTGTTACTGACAGCTCGTCGGCGTACGCTACCGAGACTGTAAGTATCCCTACCACAGTGACTGGTTCTGCTCCGTCCTCGCATCACTTCTCGACTGTTACCGTCTGGAACAACGGCACCCAAGTGGTTACTGTGACCGACAACGGAACTACAGCCTCGGTTTCCAGCGACTCTCTCACCACTGAGACTGCGAGCGTCCCTGCCACAGTGACTGATTCCGTCACGTCCTCAAACCACCACGTTTCGACTATTACCATTTGGAACAATGGCACCCAAGTAATTACTGCGTCCAACAACGGAACCGCTGCCACTATCCCTCGCGATTCTCGCACGACCGAGACTCCAGTCGGTGCGACCACTGTGGTGGTCATCACAGGAACTGCCAAAGTCACCAATACCGTCATGGTTTCTGGCAAGGCAACCACCGAGACCTTGACGCCCCCCGGCGCTCAGTCTGTGACAGCGGCCTCCAGCTCCGTCCTGGGCTCCAACACTACGACTTCCACAGCTGAGGTTACTTCTAGTAGCTCACCTACTATTTCTCCTGTTGTCGCCACCGTTACAGCTTCCTTCGTCTTCAGCAACTTGACTTCTTACAGTGTAACCACCATCACGAGGTAAGCATGAAACATCTCCCCTCTTCCCAAAGCACGTCGCAATTGAGTCATGCTAATATTGATATCTAGTTACGATGCTGCCAATACTACTTCCACTTCGTGCACTGCCAAGGAGGTCAGTGACAGCTCTACCACGTCTGTCAGCACCTCGAGCAGCAGCCCCAGCGTCTTGACAAGCGTTCTCACTACACGGACTATCACCACGTTCGTTACCCCCACGGCTTCTGCTACCGTCTCTGAGACTGCCTCCGAGACTGCCTCCGAGACTGCCTCCGAGTCATCTTCCACCGAGCTGTACACAAATACTACCATTTATACTCTGGGTTCCGGTACTGTCGAGACTGTCACTGCCGTGGTTACCGAGACTGTCACCGAGTCTTCGTCCACAGAAGAGTTTACAAGCACTACCACGTATGTTGTCAGCTCTGGTGCTGTCGAGACGGTCACTGTCGTGGTCACAGTGTCGGATACTACTGAAGTTGCTACTAAGACAGGTGCTCCCACTGCCACTGTCTTTGTTACCCAGACTGCCCTTGTCACTGTGACTCAGTCGGCCCAGGGAGGCTGTGGTCTAAGCAACGCCACTGTGACCGACACGGTTGTGCCCATCCCCGCCACCACATCATCCGCTGCAGTTGCTGCACAGGGTGGCGCTACAGACTCCCCCGCAGAGACCATTCCAAGCTCGAGCTCTTCCTCGTATGCCAGCTTGCTTCTCGTTTCCATGGGTCCTAGCACCACTGCTCTTGTTACTGCTAGGTTTGATCAAGGAAGCGAGACAATTCCCTGCAGCGATCACGAGACTGATGGCACTACTTCTCCCTCAACGACCGAAGCTGTCGATGGTACAACGGCCACTCTGCTGTCACACAGCATCTCCGACTTGACCACTTCCTTCTCGACTACCACGGCTGTCGATAGCGGCATGCCCACTGCCATGAACATGACCACCTCGATTGTTGGCACAGGTGATTACCCAGGCACTATTGTGTCCAGCACCGTCACAGTCTCTGTCAATGCCACCAGTAGCGTGACTAACACGCCTACTCCTTCAGTCGTCATCTCAGACTCCATCAAGAAGCCTGCGCCCATGTACTGGGGTAGCGGCAATGGTGGCGCCGCTTCCACATGCGCTATCATGCTGGTTGCCATCATCGCCACTCTCCTCTTCACCTAGATGAATAGGTCTCGTTTCGTTCCTGCTTGGCATAGGTACTGACCGCCATTGTCCATGGCCAAACCAGGTTTGGACTAGGCTAGGGATTAGCTAGTAAGACCTGGGGAACTGGAAAGGACGTAGGGATGGTTGCAACGAAACCCAGTCGTGGATATACTCTCTCTCGGTTGCTCGTTGGCGTTTGCAATCGATGTAGGATAGAACATAAGGCCCAGTTGGGGGCCAAAATACCAATTTCATTTGCTCATAATTGTCATGCTTCTTTTTCACCTGCGATATGTGTGCATCTCCTCTCGCCTGCATACTCCATGTAGTTGTCGTCGAGGATATGAAACACAGGGCATCGAACTGGATTCATCTTGATTGACCGGCATTGGATCGTGGCAGTGCTGCTCTATTAGACCCCCTAGACTAACCTAGAGAGCTACGGCGGCAACGAATTGCTCCGTCTCCGTCTCCGTTGGAATTGGACATGGAGGGATCCACGATTCTTGGAGGCAGCTGCAACCAACTAACAATACAAGCCTTCTTAACTACCTGTCGACGCAGAATTGACTTTGTGGCCATGTCAATGAACCATGTGTCACTAACTCCCGAAGATTCTCTTCATTTAATATTCTCGTGAAGCTAGCGGTATTTGCGGCTCCCTTAGAGAAAGAAGTCAGCTCGATGGACTCAAGCACTGCACAGCAGAAGAAGACGGGCCCGCGGGCTTGTCTGACTTGCGCCAAGGCCAAAGCTCGATGCATCCCGTGCAACAACCCATTGAAGTGCGAAAGGTAAGATGCGAACGATGTAGCTCTGCCAGGCGAATGGGAATGGTTCACTTGGTTCACCTTCTCAAGGACAAGGCACAGTACTGGAAGATATGCACCCGAATTTGCTACTCCGTCGCCGTCCATAACTAACTCCAAGGCACGCAGGTGTGATCGCCTGAAAAAGGAATGCGTCAAGCAAGTTCCGGCTCGTTCAAGGGCACATCGAGAGGCCAGAGTCTCGAGAGTAGCGGCAGCAGAGAATTCCACCGTGCTTGTTGGTCCCCAAATGGAATCGGCATGTTTGTCGGCGCCGACGACAAAAGCTTGCGATGCGAGTATGCGGCATGGGATCTTGGTCATGTTTCCCGAGGACGCATCCTCCGACCAAAGCATGAGCGACAATGATTGGCCAGTATGTGAATTTTCATCATTTGCTAAACATCCCTTTCCCACCCAGTATTGCACGCGAGAAAGCTGAGCTTCTTTGCAACAGGAATTATCTCGAGACAACAGCAGCCAGTCCGATGAAGGAAGCAGGACTGCTACTACACCATCTGCCTGGCCGCGAGGAGAGGAAGCCGAACAGTTGCTGGAAAACTTTCGGGAGAATATGATGAATCTATTCCCGTTCGTAATCGTCCCGCCGCACATGTCGGCTGCACAGCTGCGTAGCGAGAGGCCGGTTCTCTGGAAGGCCGTCATGCTCCAGGCTTGCCACCTCGAAGGGAGCCGGCAGGTCTTCATGGGCCGAAAGCTGCTCCAGGAGCTGAGCGAGGCCCTATTGACGAAGCCGCGGAAGGGCTTGGATGTACTCCAAGGTCTTCTGTTGTATATTGGATGGTATGATTCATCTAGCCTCCCCTTTACTATCCACGATAGACCACTGGGTTGGGATACTAACTCTTTATCGTTCCCAGGTTCCATTACGCCCTGAGCACCTTTCAGATCACCAATCTCCTAGGCCTTGCTCGCTCTCTGTGTACCAGCCTTGGCTTCAACGAGAACAAAACCGAGATGGAACCACGGGAATATGGATCTGTGCAGCTTGAACAAATGCGCGCTTTTGCAGGCACCTATTACCTGAGCACATAGTAAGGAAGGAAGAGGCTGGCTTCCCCCTGGCAGGTGTTGTCTTTATACAGTCGGATGTTTGTTTCTGACCTTGGGACACACAGTACTTTCCTTTCAAGCAAGCGGCCGGACGCAGTTGGCAATACGGCCTATCTACAGGTCGTGAGCCGCATCATTGGGGCCAAGGCCGAGTATCCGACCGATGCGATGCTAGTACACCTGCTCGAGGTCCAGCAGATTGCCCATTCGATATCCATCACTTTCGCCGACGGTAGTAATAGTCTGATGCGGCCCCAGTTGTCCGCGCTCCCGTTGATCATGATGGTGAAGGGGTTCCAAGCCCAGATCGAGAACTTCCGGACCAAACTCCCTGCTGGGTATCTCGAAGACAGCCGTAAGTCATATTCTTTTCGTTTCTTTTCCTTTACACAATTTTTTCAAGTTTTGGCAACTGCGCTCACCAGGTAATTGCTAATACCCAACTCTAACAATAGCTATCCTCATGGCGCATGTGCAGGTCGCCGAGATCCTGCTGTACGAGGTCGGCATGCAGGAGAGCCTGTGCGAAGCCGGCAGCCTGACCTGCCTCGACCGCCTCGAGCTCCTTTGGTCCCTGCTGGGCGTTTGCAAGGCCAATCTGACGCTGCGGCTCGAGGGCAAGACGCCGGACAGCTTCGCGCCCCGGTTTCTCTGCATCGCGAGCTACGACTTCATGTATGCCTTCATCACCTGCCTGAAGCTGACCAACCTCGCCGGGATCCCCGGCTGGGCCCTTGGCCACGTCCGCCGCGACCTGCGGCTGGGCGACCTCATCGAGCAGCTGCGTGGCCAGATGCTGAACATGATTGCGCGCCGCGAGAAGGGCGGGTTCCACTACTGGTCGCCCGAGGACGACCCCTATCGCCGGCTCATCGATCTGCTCAATGGCTTGAGGGGTCTGCTTTTTTCTACTGGGTCACCCATAGCGACAACAACAACAACGACTCGATCACCGCAGTTACAACAACAACAACAACAACAACAACAACAACAACAACAACAGGCAAAACACGTCGAGCAGCAGCATCGGCAGGGAAAGCAACAAGAAAAGGATCAGGAAGAGCATAGTATGGGTAATGATGTTGCGCAGATACCAACACCTCCGCCACAAGACACCGTGCAGGATGACAGTAGTCTGAACGAGTCCCTCGTCCTGATGGCGACAGGGTTAACAGCTGAAGAAGACATGGGTAGTGGCGACATAATCATGCAGACATGGGAAGAGGCCTGGAGCAATATGGTATATAGCGTAGACGACTGGGGCCAGTCAACATCCTTTGCTCAGGACCCTTCCTTGCCCTTTGACTTTCTATCAAGCTGAGGCTGACAGGCTTAAGCATCTATAATACTACGATAGTACTGGACATGTCAATCAAAATTTAAAATATAGGAAGACGAGAGCCAAAAACAAAAGGTTAAAAAAGAATTAACCGGGACAGTACAAATACGATAGAATACACATACCAAACGAGCTATCAGGCCCGTTGGCGAGAGGGAGCAGGCGAATTCGGCGTTATCTGCCCCGTGGTTATACCGTTATGGTTTGTATTTACATGCGAAGTACAAGCATGATAGTACACTTGTTATCAACGAACCCCTCAGTCCATGTAACAGAGACGAGACGTGCTTGGCGTTATCTGATGTTTTTCTTTCGTTGTTGATACATTATTGTAGTCATCTAAGGTGTTCAATCCCTGTCATATAAATTAGTGAGGATGGAGCAACCTTGGTGGACGAAATCTGGTTTATTCATGGTCCTTTACGTTGGTTACATGTTCCCCCTTTTCTGATTTCACTTTGGCAGGACTCTCGAACAGACAGGGGCGGGTGCGTACGTATTTGATTCCAAGTCAACGACGAAGCCTGCGTCACTAGGGGGCATACACGAGTGATTTTAACGAGTTTCGAAGGATAACAGATAAATAATTTGTAGCAATGCTTTCCCTTTTTCTTCTTTTATGTGACCAAGCCTATACACCTAGAACTAGACTAAACAGAAAGAAACAATTGTATATGATTATATGTCTACTGCAACATGGCATCGAGAGATTCACCCAGAATCTCCTCAATACCCACGATCCATCGCTGCGTCTCCCTCTCGACTTCCTCGTCATCATCTTCCTGCAATTCGCTGATGTAGGGCAGCATCTCGGGCAGCATGGCGAGCCAGTCCTCGCCGAGGCGCTGCGTGAGGCTCTGCTCTGCCTTGACGGCCGCTAGGCGTACCGCCGCCGTCTCGGAGCGCAGGTGCTTGAGCAGGGAGCCGTTGAGCTCCTTCTGGTGCTCCTGCGAGTCGGCTGCGGACGCGAGCTCGACCACGGCGGGAACGAGATACGTTTGGAGCTCGTGTCCCGAGTAGGGCAGGGCGAACTGGGCAGCGAGGACGGGAGCAGCCTCGTTGAAGTGGGCAGGGGCCTGCCAGAAGTCGTCCTGGTCATGCTCGAAGGACTTGGTAAGCGTCTGCAGGACCTTGCGCCAAAGGTCGCGCTGCTGCTCCAAGTTCTGGGCATTGGTGGCCTTCAATACGTCGACCGAGGGCTCGAGGGTGTACGATGCGTAGCTCGTGACGATGGAGCCGAACCGGTCGAAGAAGGCATACAAGAAGTTGAATACGCTCTGCAGACGAAGGTTACGGCCGGTGACGTCTGACTTGGGAAGATCCGAAGATGCCCAGACCATGAGCTGCGAGAAAACGGGGCGGAAGGCAGCATCATTCAGCTTCATGATCATACGAATGGCAACGGCATTGACCTGTTCTTCGACCCGGGCCAAAGCAGAGTTGCTGGAGCTGCCGTCATCTTCAACATGCTTCACCCGGCGCAGGTCGAGAGCAGCCATGAATATGCTAGAAAGTGAGACAACACTCTTTGAAATATCGGCCTTGGTATGCTTTTCAATGGCCATCCCAAGGATGTCGAGATACTCTCTGATTGCCTGGTATTTATTAGCATTTGCTCGTAGCGCCCGTCCGACCATATATGTACTCACAGTAAAGCCAGTCTTCGATGCCACACTCCAGTTGGTCTCGAGTGCCGAGAACATAGCCTTGCTATCAACCCGCTTGGCGATAAATTGAAGACACTCTTGCCTGGTGTCATTGGTTTCGGGGTCAAGCTTGGCTTCAGCAGAAGCGCTAGATATAGCAAGAACTTGTCTAAGGTACTGCGTAGAGATCACGTAAGGCAGGTGTTCAGCAAGCGCAGTGACGAATCTGTAGGCTGCGCTATGGAGCTTGGTGTTGTTGTCTGACTCCGAAATGCTGTCCTTCATGTAAGACAGACACTTTGAGAAAGCGACAGGCAAAACCTCCAGTATGCCGTCTTGCAACACATCCACGATAGATGCCAAACACAGAAGTGCCATTTCGCGGAGCTTGTCATCATCCTGACCAAGGCATTGATCGCCGGCGATGATCGCCGCAGCCGCAGTGACAGCCTCGGGATCTTTCTTGCCATACTTCTCAGAGATTTTATCGACACACTCCACGGCGACATACTTGTAAAGCATATCATCCGTGGTACGGATGATGGCCGTGAGCTGTGGCAGGAACGCGAGTATCGCGGTTCTCGAGTCGGCATTTGCCTGGCTCTCTTGGTCAATCCGCACCTCAACGGCTCGCAGTACCTTACGACGGACAACAATATCCGGTCGATCCAGCAGATTCTCAACTGCCTTGATAAACTCTCCAATCGGAAGAAGGTTGAGGAGTTTGGGGAGTGTGTCGCCACAACGCATGTGAAGAGCGTGGTGGGGTTTGAGTTTCTCTGCCAATGACAGCAAATCTTCCAAAAGGGTGGAATACAGTTCACGAACCCTGGCGGCATCCATGTCGTCTGCTTCGGTGACTTTCCGGATCTGGGCTGTCAGCTTCTTGCTGGACAAGAGTTGAGGCGGTAAATCAAGTAGCGAGGCTGCGATCTTCTGGGGGTCCCGGTTGTTTTCATCGCCTATTCCAAGAAGAGAAGCCGACAGACCGGGCTTAGGCTTGAATAGGTCGCCAATGAGATGGAGAAGCTTGATAAGCGAATGAAGCCCGATTTCAACAGAGAAGTTGTTGAATATTCCCGTGGAAAAGGACAATACATCTGCAGTCGAGCCATACTTGTCTGATAGCATGGCCAGTAGCGCGAACAAGAAATCTTCCGCCCCAAGTGTCTCAAGGAGTGATATAAACAACCCGAGCCTGCGGTGGGTGGGAATGTGCTCGTAAGCGGTGACAAAGCTCAGCAGGAGCTCTGAAGCACCTGCGATAGGACTCTTCTTTCCCTTTCGAAGGGTTTGAATTAGTGGAGGCACGACCTCCTTAACAATCTCATTGATGACATGTGCCGAATAGTTGTCGTTGTTTCGGAGAGTGGAACTTCCCATAAACGTGAAAATGGGCATGACGCTGTGGAGAACCAAGTTAGGGGCGATCTTGGCGAGGCTTGCGACCAGAAGAAGAGCTTTGTTTTGGACAGCAGGACTAGATGATCTCTGGATGCAGTTGACCAACAGGTCCCCATAACCTCCGGAAGTGTCGATCTTAAAGTCATTGCTGTCTTTGTGGGCTTCGAGGATGGAAAGCAAACTCTGAAGAGTAAGGCTCTGTAGGTAACCCAACTCGGAACCCAAGACGGCTCTGTACTGCTGCAGCTGCGACAAGGTACTGAAGAGGGGTTTGAGCAGAGAGGGGTGTTTTCCAGCTTCCGGGCCATCCACAAGTTGAAGAACAAAAGTGACTTGTTTCAACGCCAGGCTCAGATCCGGCACTTGAATGTTGCCCCTCGAGTCCGAAGCAGAACTTGTGCGTCGTCGCTTGGTAACCGGTGGCTCTGTTGCCAATTTGTCGGTGCCGTGCAATGAGTTCAAGAAGTTATGCAAAACTTCAGTTGGCAGTTCCACAGTTCTCAACAGATTTGCGGCTTCGGTGGTAATGAGATCTCGCTCATCCGAGGGAGGTTCCTGGGCCAGGGCCAGTAGTCTTCCAGCGGCAGAGTGCTTAGCATCAGTCTTCATCGCGGGCCACATCTTTTGAATACGCTCGAACAAGACTTGAACGAGACCATCCCGTGCCTGCAGCTCCGGGTTGTTGACGACTTCAAACAAGAAATCCAGACCAGCATCGTCGTTCGCTACTACAATTTCGGCGACAGATTTATCAAATCCTTGGGCCTCGATGTGCTCAACTTGGCAAAGGTCGTTGGCAGCATCTGCGGGCAGTGACACCCACCATTGTAGAAGGGGAAGCAGCATCTCAGTTCGGCTTGTACCCGAAACACCCTTCACTTGATTCAAAGAACGTAGAAGACGCAACTTGACAAGCAAGATGGGTGTCTGAATGATATGACCAGCCAGGCAAGTCATGACGGATAGTCTTGTGTTCTGGGATAGATGTGCTTTCTTGTCCTTAGAAGCTCCGTCAGACGTCCTTGACTTGCTGCTGTTGAGGCATGTTTGGATAACGGCATTGACGTGATCAGCGTTGAGAACGCATTCTTCCAGAGTTGGGATCAAGACGCCTTGCAAAAATTTGCGGCTTGTTTCCGATGACATCCACTCTATCGCACCTGTAGACTCGTACAGCTTTTTGCCCCCCCACCGAGTCAACGTTTTCGTATCATTTTGACCGTAGTGTTCGTCAATGACGGCCAAAAGATCTGCAGCTGCACGTCGTACCTTTCTGGCAGGGTCGTTGAGAGCAACAAGAGAATACGGTATAAGAGCCTGCGGGTCATACTTTTCACACTCAGCAGACTTCAGGCGGTTCTTGACCATTTCCAAAGCATTTACCCGTGCCAACGCTGGGTAAGGACCACACCACATTCGCATGAAGAACGTGAAAAAGAAGGGATTCGAGTGTGCCTCGCTGTGTTGTAAAGATGCCACCTCTTCGAACTTTGCCAGATGTTCTGGGCTAGTGACCGCGGTCATGTACACAGAACAAAGGTCGGCGAAAACGTCGGGGGGTGATGACAGCAAGCAAGATGCTGTTGGGCCTGCTCCTGGTTGATTAAGGCGGTTGAAGCCAGTCTCGAAATCCTCGGAAGGTGCAGAAACCTGTTTGTTGCCATCGCCGGCCATTTGTACATCCTCATCAGGCTGTGCAGTAATAGCTTTGGGTCGTATCTCCACATCAAGCTTCATCTCGAGCTCCTCAATGTCGACCTCAAGGTCTGCAATAGCCTTGGTAAAGACTTCACCACTGCTGCCGCCAGTGTGAGACAGACTGACAATGGTCGAGGCAAGAGCATGCCTGGCTTGGCCTTGTTCTTCTGTTTCCCCATTGATCCTGTGTGCGGCCAGCAGAAGCGATTTAAAAATAACACCACGCTGCAAATCGCTTAGGAGATCTTTCAGAATGATGGATTCGATAAGGGGAAGTCCACGGGTCTCAGCCTTCTTCCATACCCGCTCAACGGCAGCAACGCAGAACCCATTGCATAACCTCTCGGTATTGCATTCTGCAGGAAGCTCGTCGAGCATCTTCGGAAGGTCATCGATATCGAGGAGAGCCTTAGTCACTTTTCGTGACAGCTGCTTGGAGGACCGGTATTGCGCAAGAACGGATAGCGTCGCAAGACCCGGACGAACGGTCTTATTTGTCCACCCAATGACGAGTTGTTCCATCAGGGCAGTGATTGCTTGGTCTTGGAGGTTGCCCTTCGCTGCCAAAACGTACACCACCGTGTAGCACGCAACCTGGATCTCAGGGACTATTTTCATAACCAGTGCTTCGCTCAGTATGGGACCGATTTGGTGCATTAAATCCTGGTCGTTGGTCAGCTGGATGCTGCGCCGGCCAGAGCGCATTTTGTCCAACATTCCATTTACAGCCTGAGTCATAAGATCCCGCCACAAGTTGATCAAGGCAGCATGGTGCTGCTGGTGCCTGCATGCCTCCAAAGTGTATTCGGAAATCGATGCGAGAAATTCGGAATGGTTGGTCGCCTGGAGTACCAAGACAGATTTCGGGGGCGCGGCTCTCGTGCGTATGTAGGGGTCCAAGAAACGGTACTGGTTCGGAAGAGTCGGGGGCAGTATGGTCAGAAGCTTTACGAAGAACAGCTCGGTATGGTACGGAAGAAAGGTGGTGATCAGAGCGACTGTATTATATTCGTGGATTCTAGAAACGTTAGCATCGTCGAGACAGACAGACGAAGGTGACCCTACTTAAATCTTCGCACAAGCCATTCGACGGCATATATAGCAGGACTGATGCGAAGTCGGCCGCCAACAAGGCGAAGGAAAGACTCGATCTTCCGATCCAACTCAGCGTTCTCGTCGGTGCTCATTTGCGTGCGGTCCTCATCTCGGCTTTGCTCGCTGAACAGAGTGGTGCTAAAAGCAACGAATCGGCCATCGATTCGGCACAGTTCGTCGTATTCTTGGCGACACTTTGTGTAGAGCTCCTGGAAGTTCTGGGACGCAGCCTCGCGTGCGCCGGATATCAGAGACTTCGCATGGGCAGCCTTTTGCGCCTTCACGTCTAGTGTCGCCTTAGAGCTGGCAGCTATCTGCTGCAGCTGGGCTGCAAGAGAAGTCGCCATAATGCTGGCCTTCGTCTAGCGGCAGGTCACTTAATAGTTCGCCGTGGTCATTGAGGCAGTAGGAGGTAGACAGAAATGCGACGCGGTGACGATATTTGGAAAGTTCAGATGGTCGGAATCTTGCGCTGGCTTCCGCTACCTGCCTGCACTTACAGACTTCAAATCTTAGCTTACCTATCCAGTAACTTTTTTTTTGTTATCGAGATTTTGTCGGCGATTAAGTTTCACCGACTATGGCCTGTACGATAAGCTGATTGTCCTATGGGCTCCTTCAGATAAGATACCCCTGTTTGGTTGCCCCACGTCCTGCCCCTCCAGGAGCCCAATATTTGGTGCTAACAATTGCGAGCTGCATTCAATAGATGTCACCCTGAGCTTAACAAGAAGTACCTCGCAAGAGTTATCGCATCGCTTACAGGATGGAAATGCAGGCCCGGTGGACGAACGTTTCTTGTGCCTTGAGTATTAATGACCTTCATGTTTGAGTATGCCTGTGTTAGGGTCTTTGTCCCCTGACGAGGTGAGGTGATGTTTATGATCAGTGGATGTTGGACTCATCCAAGTGCGCCAAAGAAAATACCACCTCTGATCGCTACCCCAGACGAATTCATCTGTAGGATGAACTGTCGTGCTACTCCGGTGCTGGCTTTGTGAGCGCAAGTTACAACAGTGTGCAGAACAGTTCACTATCCGCACGTGTGGTGTTCGTGTATTTCTACATAGTCTTAATCATCAATCCAAGTAGGCAGTGAGTTCTCGCTACTTGACTACGCCATTGATTCAACAAAGAGAATTAACCAAATAAAGCTGGAATTGTACTTAGATCGAATCTATATCTTGGTTTCAAGAGCCAACTAACAATATGTTAAAGCCATACCAATTGCTGCCAAAACTTCACTAGCAGGTCAAACAAATTCAGCTTCACTATGGGCGGCGGTACTTGTCAACTGGCGTCGTGGCTGAAGTATCGCTGCCTTCCATCATTCCTGTTCGAGCACTTGCTCGTTGTTTTGCCATAGGGAACCATCCACCTCCACCATCCCTTGGAGATAATGAATAGAGGCAGTAGTGGATGTTAGAAGGTCCAGTCCAGTAGGGAACTATTTATGGACTAGACATCGAAAACATGTGCCTTTAATAGATCCCTGCACATTTGGGGAATTCCTAGGCAGACCACTGCACCACTGCACCACTCACTGCACCTCGACTAGATTAATGGATATCAATGAGGTGAATGTACAGAGTAGTCGATGCCTCCCTCCGAGTACCCTTTCTCCAGTTTTGTTAGTTGGTTGGGAAGGGTCACCTGTCCATTCGCTGACAAGCCATAAGGTTCTATTGCAGGTACGTTCCTTTCCGGCGTCAGTACTTCTTGGGTCTGTGAGAATCAACATTGCCCAGCTCCCTTGGCCTTGGACTTGGCCTTGGACTTGGCACCCACCGTGCCTGGACCTTGACTGTAGCAGGTACCTTCGATAGGTTAAGTACCTCTCTCCCGAAATGACAACAGCCTTCCCAAGTCAAGTCAAAGCAACCAAAGCGACTCCGTGAACTTGGGTCTGGTCCTCTGAACTACATCCATCCATCCATTATCAATAATCTTCTTGTTCCTGCTCCCTCCCAAGTGTGTGTTTGTATTAATATTCTGCTCAGCACCAACAACCAACTCTCGACTTGGCCCTTTTGTCTGTCTGTTCAGTCAACTCAACTCTATCCCACCTACCCGATGCCTCATTGCATCTGCATCGCCAAATAACATCGGCACGCCCCTCGAATCCGTCCACGCCCATTGTTCACGTCGGAGCATTTCCCACAACAACTCCCTTCGCAAACGCCAGTAGTGACAGCCTCTCAATTACAAGAAAGAAAGAGAGCAAAAACGAAGCATCCATATTGTTGCAACGTAGACTTCTACAGTTGATTCCGACTTCTAACATTCTCTTGCTGTGTACCACACAGTACTTCAACCACCCACCTTTCTACGTCCATACGTTGCCCGCTGGCAAGCCTTCGAAATTTGAATACCAGTCGCGGCAAAGAGACTGCCTAATCGACGCCTACCTTGACGATTCTTTGAACACTCTCGACCTACATTGCCTCCAGGCCAAACGTTGTGCGGTGGTTCGCATTGAGTACTACCCGTGACTGCATACGAGTACATTCCGGACATTCGGCAGGCATCGTCGCTCAAGACCGTAGGGTCTTCTGCGATGAGGCGGAGGCGGTGGTCCTCATTCAAGGCTCCAGAGATTGGCATCGTATCAGTGATCACGAATTGAGGGACTGCTTGCGACGACTTAGGCAACCACGATACCCTGCACCGTTGGATGGGCATTTGCCAACTTGGACTCACGCCAGCTCAGCGTTCTGAATTAGCCACTGTGAAGTTACTGGACTAGGCTATCCAATCTAGCCATCGTCGACCACCGTACTCTACCTGCCTGGGTTACAACGCCTGCTTCTAAGACCTTACCTTAAGCTTACCTGGGGCTCGGGCATGGATTCTCGGTTCTCTCTCTCTCGTGAAGAATTATATAGTGTGCAGATGGACGTGAAACAACTCCATCTGGTGCAGAACAGCCATGCAGAGAGACTTCAGCGTCTTGAAAAGCGCCAGGCTGACGATGCGGCCCTGAAGTCTGTCTGGAACTCGCCCTTCCCCAGCGCCCTCGGTGGAACCCCGCAACACGGTGTGTATATTCCCATACGCAACGAAGCCATGTCTGACCTCAAATGTGTAGGGCCCATGCAAATGCCAACAAATGACTTGTTTGACGATTTCGAAGAGCAGGGCCAAAATCTGTTGGGCAGCCTGCATCTAGATGCGGAGGACGAGCCGGCAAGACGGGGTGCAGCTTCTCGAGCCAATAGCGTCCGCTTTGACGAGAGCGCCTTGCAAAGCTCCAGTTGGGCACAGAATGGACGACATTCGGGCGACTTTGGTCCCATCCGCCCTGGAAGCGTCATGGGAAATATGATGGAGCGGTCTCTTTCCCACAAGTCAGATGGACGACACAGCTCCGCTGGCCATTCCGTTCATTCCGTTCATTCTCACCATTCCATGGCCTCGGGCCATGCCAGCAGCCTCGGGCTCGACACTACATTTGCCACCACTGGAACCGACGAAGACTCCCCTGTTGGCGTACCCGAACTCCCTCCCGGCTTCATGTTTCTAGGCTCGGTACCCTCTATTGTGCGTTGCTGGCTTACACCTAATTTTGCTCATGACACGCTTCTGTACGCCGTTATGTGTTCCGGCTCTCAGCACTCATCAGTGGAGTACTCGCTTGTCAAGGAGTTGGATCTCCTTGATGAGATTCACCGTGATCTAGATGGTGTACAGCGTCTTCGACTCCCTGTGTACCTGGCCGAAGCCACGGTCACCCAGCCTACCTCGAGAGCCGCAAGTCCAGGGCCTCAGATGCCAGAAGTGCCCAGTCTGATGGCGAACTTCGAGGTTGTCGGCTCGGAACAAGCGGAGAGTGCAGAGGCGAAGAAAAGCATCCAAATTTTCGTTGGCAGTGAGAACTTGAGAGAGCACTCAGTCGATATCCTCTTGTCGCAAAACCGCATGGTGCTATATGGCAATGAGCGTGAGAAGTTGTCCGTGCCCTTTGTGCGGCCTGAGGACAACAGTGTTTTCAAGAACATCCGTACCCTAGCAGTGAATCCAGAGAAGCCAAAACTAAACGCTACTGCACGGCCATTCGTTTTTGCCGAGCCTAAGCAAAGCACCTCGGAGGTTGGAACTTCAAACGATGCTGACAAGGATACTTCGACGGGTCCTGATTCGCAGGGACTGGTTTCTCCGGCTTCGGAATTGCCAAAGAAATCGGTCGGTTTCCCGGGCTTCAGCACAGCCTCTGAGAGTGGAACTGAAAGTGATCGCCAGGGTAAGGAGATTGGCTTAAGCCACGGTAGGCAATCAGAAGGGGCCAATGACAGCCAGTCGGAGTCTCATAGCGAGAGCCTTCGGCGGGAGTCTACCACGGGTGGTATCTGGTCTTCCTGGCGACAGGGCACCTCGGCCAACGGAAGCGATTCGAAGGAGAACATGCCACTGAGCGGGTACCAGCCGCCGGGTCGAGCCAGGAACATGAAAGTCCTCAAACCGAGCAAGCCAAGTATGTCTACGTCGGCAAGGACCGGTGCTTCCTACGAACCTCCGAGAACGAGCGGTGAACACCGCCGGAAGAGCCAGCCGTTGGGAGAGGGCGCCTTGGTGGGAACGGTTCGTTGGAAGCCGGACCGGGCTGTCAGCATCAGTGGTCTTGATTCAAGACAGATGGGGACGGGAACGCCAACGCCACGAGATACTCGAGAGGCTCGAAATGCGTCTGGCACACCACGAACTGCGGCCAATCCGGTTGGAGGTGCTTCGGCATTTGCTTGGATGAGTCGGCCCAAGACGCCTGCTACGGCAACAGACTAAGCTCTGGGGTGTCGTCTCGGTGGAATCCATACCGTCCTTCTCAATTGGGGTTTCATATTATGAACACTCTCCTATAACAGAAGAAAGAAAAGGAAAAGCTTGGCTTTAATGCAAGGCTAAGAAGCAATACAAAAACAAGATGATATGAAAACGTGCCTATAGGTGCCTTCTAATATGAGAGTGGATTAGACGCTCTACGTGACGTATTTCAAACTGAATGGTTATGTAAATGTTCCATTGATTCTTATGAGCTACTTCGTCATTTCATTGATAAAGGAACCTGGTTGAAACCTCCCGTAGCTTGCAATAACCTTACAGTTTGAATTGGTCAATCTCGGGTAGTAACATCTCTCTCCGCAATTACACTTATTTCTTCAAGTCAAAGCGATCGAGGTTCATGACCTTGTCCCAAGCGGCGACAAAGTCCTTCACAAACTTCTCGCTTCCGTCTGAGCTGCCATAGATCTCGGAAAGAGCCCGAAGCTCAGCGTGCGATCCAAAGACGAGATCGGCGCGCGTGCCGGTCCACTTCTTCTGCCCGCTCTTGCGGTCAATGCCTTCGTAGACCTCCTTGTCGTTTCCTGACGCCTTCCACGCAGTGTTTGTATCGAGCAGGTTGACGAAGAAATCGTTGGTGAGCTGGCCGGGTCGGTTGGTGAAAACACCGTGAGATGAACCGTCGTAGTTGGTGTTCAGGGCGCGCATACCACCAACGAGGACCGTCATCTCAGGCGCGGTCAGATTGAGGAGGTTGGCCCGGTCAACCAAGAACTCCTCGGCGCGGACACGGGACATGGACTTTCCGTAGTTGCGGAAACCATCGGCTTGGGGCTCCAGGTAGCCGACCGAGTCGACATCGGTCTGTTCCTGCGAGGCATCCATGCGGCCCGGCGTGAATGGGACGGTGATGCTATGGCCTGCATCCTTTGCCGCCTTTTCGACGGCGGCACCACCTGCCAGCACGATAAGATCGGCAAGGGAGATCTTCTTGCCGCTGCCGTTGAATTTGTTTTGCACACCCTCAAGGGCCTTGAGAACCTCGGCCAGCTGTTGAGGGTTGTTGGCTTTCCAGTTACGCTGAGGTTCGAGCCGGATGCGAGCGCCATTGGCACCTCCGCGCTTGTCGCTTCCGCGGAAGGTGGAAGCCGATGCCCAAGCGGTGGAGACAAACTTGGAAGGCTCGACGCCCGTGGCAAGTACTTCCTTCTTGAGGGCGGTAACGTCATTCGCGTCGACGAGGGGGTGGTCGACAGCTGGGATGGGATCTTGCCAGATTAAATCCTCCTTGGGAATCTCGGGACCAAGGTAACGGGATCGTGGACCAAGGTCGCGGTGCAGGAGCTTGAACCAAGCACGACCGAAAACGTCCGCCAATTGGTCAGGGTTCTCGTAGAATCGACGCGAAATCTTCTCGTAAGCTGGGTCGTGACGAAGCGCCAGATCAGTGGTGAGCATGGTTGGCTTGATTTTCTTGGAAGAGTCGAAGGCGTGGGGAACGACTTCCCCAGCGTTCTTCGCAACCCACTGGTTAGCACCAGCCGGGCTCTTGGTGAGTTCCCATTCGTTCTCGAACAGACTCGTGAAATAACCATTGCCCCACTGCGTGGGAGTAGTAGTCCACGTCACCTCGAGGCCACTGGTGATGGTATGAGCGCCCTTTCCAGACTTGTGATCGTTGGCCCAGCCGAGACCTTGTTGCTCAATGGGAGCATCTTCCGGCTCCTTGCCGACGTTGTCTGAGCTGGCGGCACCGTGGGTCTTGCCGAAGGTGTGGCCACCGGCAATAAGCGCCACTGTTTCCTCATCATCCATGGCCATACGGGCAAACGTGGTTCGGATGTCATGGGCCGAGGCAATGGGGTCAGGGTTGCCATTGGGCCCCTCGGGGTTCACGTAGATGAGACCCATGTGAGCGGCCGCCAGCGGCTCCTCGAGCTGGCTTGACTCCGAGAGCGACTCTGTATTGCTCTCCGCCTTCATGGACTCGTCGCCATCAACGACGCCAGATTCTGAAACACCCTTAACACCCTTGGGGTAGCGTATCTCATTACCCAGCCACGTCATCTCACGGCCCCAGTAAACCGACTCGTCGGCCTCAAAGGTGTCCGGGCGACCTCCGGCAAAGCCGAAGGTCTTGAAGCCCATGGACTCGAGAGCGACGTTGCCAGTGAGGAGCAGAAGATCTGCCCAAGAAATCTTGTTGCCGTACTTCTGCTTGATGGGCCATAGCAAACGGCGTGCCTTATCCAGGCTGACGTTGTCAGGCCAGCTGTTCAGGGGCGCAAAGCGTTGCTGGCCGTGACCACCACCGCCCCGGCCATCGTAGACACGATAAGTACCGGCGCTGTGCCATGCCATGCGGACGAAGAGGCCACCATAGTGGCCAAAGTCGGCAGGCCACCAGTCCTGTGAGTCGGTCATCAAGGCCTCGAGGTCCTTCTTAAGAGCATTGTAGTCCAAGCTCTTGAATGCTTCGGCGTAGTCGAAGTCCTTGCCCAGAGGGTCGGACTTGTCGGTGTTCTGACGGAGGATGTTGAGCTTCAGCTGCTCGGGCCACCAGTCACGGTTCTTGGTGCCGCCGCCGCCAACGTTGCTCTTAATGGGGCACTGGCCAGACATGGTTTTGGAAGAGTGTAGGTTTCTCGAATGGATTGGGTTGTAAAAGGGTCGTCGTACCTGTCGGAGAGGTAGGTGGTAGGATGGGAGGATTGCGGAGAGAATAGGAGGGAGGGGGAGAGAGATGGGAAGCCGGCGGGGGGCCGAGACTAAATACATCTGGACGGTTCTACCTGCCTGCACGTGTAGTAGGGAGCATACCGAAACAGCTAAAGAATACCCTTTCTGGCCAGGAAAGGAGTGTATCAAGTAATGTACATGTATGGTCGTTGCGGGGTTGGTCCAACGCAAACACTGGGTGGCACGGTGACTGACTACATACCCGATACCCTCCTCACTCCTCCCTCTTACATGAGTGGCGGGATGGGGGAGGTGCGGACGCGGGTTGATTCACCTTTACTACTGGAACCGTTTCGTCACGCGGGGTAGAGCTTGCCTGCAGGTGTCTTTTCTCTCCTCGGTTGATTCGAGTAAGGTTCGGGGGGGATTTGACTGGTGGTAGGTGATACCATGGATACCTGCGACTATCGGTAGACGACTACATACATTAGACGTACCCCAATTGGATTTTGGCAATGCAGGTGTTAGTCCTCAGGGCCGTGTTAGATGAAGTCAAAATAAGCATACGCATACGCATACGCACACTCGAATTGGTGATTGATGTCTCTTCAATGGGTGGCCGGCCATCTTGCTGCTGGCTGCTCACTTGAAGCAAAGCTCCCATCAATGCAATAATAAATACATGTACTTGCTGTACTATCCCGAAGCAAAGGGGAGCTCTCACTGCCAGCCTAAGCCAGGACCGACCCCCGACGGACCCAGTAATGAACGGTGGGGTTCCAGTCTAGCCCCGACCAATAGGAATTACGGTAATTCAAACTCCCTGAACTCCCCGCCCGCCTGCCCAGGTCCATCTCAACCTCAACCCCGCGGGATCTTAGAAATCACCTTACTACTTAGCCAAGTGGAGCCCTACCTACTTCTTACTTACTTATGTACGGAGTAGATATTGAGATTCCACTGCAGGGTCGGGCTTAGGCTTCATTTGCAACCAGGTAGACATAGATAGACAAGTAAATGGGAAGCCTCAATTTCAATGGCTGCACGTCTTAACACTATTTATTATTAGAAATCCATCACGTATGTTCAATAAGTATCCATCTTAGCAAAGTGAACCAACCACCCGGGCCGCTAGGTGTTGATACGAAATCATCAATGCCAAATCCCCTCTCCAACCATCCATCCAGCCAGCGCAAAGCCGTAATGCCGCAATGCCGCATGGTTCCGCAGTGGACGTCGGCTGATTCGTATGCAACAACATTGAACTCATGCAACTTACGGCAGCAGTTTCGGCTCGTTTCACCAACCCGACAGTTGACGACTCGCTCCTGTCAGCCTGTGTCGTCGTCAATGATATACATCCATACATGTAGCCAGACGCCGCCCGAGGGAAGATGGGAGCAATCCCCTAGCCTACATGTAGGTAGTCAGTCAGTCCCCAAGCCCGAGTTTAGCGCCACCCTCCATTGGCAAATCCGTTATCCATTATGCACTACGACATTTACTTGAAGCAGTATCTACCGACCTACATAGGCCCGTCGGTTTACGGCTGGCTTGTGGCAACGCAACGGACGCTGTAGCCTCGAACCAATCGGCATTTGTTCCTTTGTCACAATGGGTGCTTCATTGGCAGACTGACCCCGTTCATTGTCATGATCCCGATATTCGGCCGTTGTTGCTACCTACATACTACACCAACCGCTACTACTGGGTCCAACGGCAGTCTATGTGGTGGTATGAATATACCACAGAACGGAGATAACGTATTGCTCGCCCCGGTCGAGGGAAGAGGGGCTGAGGGGCTGAGGGGCAACCGGGTCAATGTTCAATATCCACAACTCCCGCAACCGAAGAAACCATCCACCATCCACTTCTCTCCACCTGTCACCCAAGTGGACCCTGGTCATTGGTCTTCAATGGCATCATCATTCCTTGTCCAGTTGACGAGCCGGGCACCGGGCAGCCGGGGTTCCTGGCACCTTGGAGGCTGCATCTCACAACCCATGTCCATTCATTCCACGATGGTGAGTTATCACGCAAAGAGACTGAACGCATGCTGCATAGGGATAACACGTCCTTCTTTGTTGTAATTCTTGGACGAAAAAGGGGGAGGTTCTTTCAATATGGAATACCTCTCGTAGAAAAACCCGTCGGTGCACCAACTGGCACCGTCCAATCCCAAGTCTTCAGATAGCTTGAACGATGGGTTTCTCGGGTTTCTCGGAAATCTCAGGAACAACTTGCCTTTGCGAACACCACGTTAAATACTAAATACCCGATATCTCGACTATGAGGGCTCACTCGGGGTTCCATCCGATCGATATCATGCAGGAAACTTTCATCGCGATTCTAATTGGCTACTGTGCCGCAAACAGATGCCAGGGTTAAAGGGATCGTGTAGTTATGCTCATCATTCAGCTTGGTTGTTCTTACACCGCACCTATTCTTGATACCCGCACTACCTCACCTCCTGTTGCCAGCCTATGAAGTAGGGCAGTGTAACAACATCAAGGCTGCTGGGAGTCAAAATCTGTGGCATACGCATGTTCGTGGTATCTGGCTCGACATGCAGCCCGGCAATCCAGTCCCATTCCGTACCTTCCGCATCTTAGCACCTGCTGCCGCTCGTTCACCCCCAGAGTCGTGTCGGGAATTACCACCAGTGTCTACAAGATGGGAGCAGTATGGTGAAGGAACATGGCGGACCATGTATCCCTATATAAGAAGGCTGTATTTGGACGAGAATCGTAGGCTCGATGAGGTAATGAAGCATTTGGAAACCAATTTCGACTTCAAACCAACGTACGCAACCAGCCCACCCTCCGTCCCTGGACTAATTCGGGCTTCCGTTCAAGCATATATGCAATATCTCTAATGATGAAGACTAACATGACGATACGCCTACAGAAAAGCCATGTATAAAAAGAAGCTAGCAAAGTGGAAGTATGACAACCCGTATATATAATACATGTATATACCATGATATGGCATCATAAGCACTTACATGTACGCATCCCTAACTTGACTTCCTTGCAGATTTCGAAAGTATAAGGCCCGCCACTGCAGCGGCAGAAATACGCCGCCACGGGAACAATGGGTAGAGCCCGGCTCGGCAGTCGCCGACAACAAAAGCTTAGTACGATCGTCCCAGGACTTCCTGGTAGACCATTCCGTATTCCCTGTCCAGCCCACCCCCTTGTCATCCCATCGGGCATATCTCCTTTACCTGACCAAGGTGCGGGACTGGACCACATCTTACTTTGAAACCGGTCAACCAGCACAAGCGACCTCCTTGCAACCACGTGCCCCTCATCTAGCAGCCGAGTTCGTGAACTCCTCCTTTAAACTCGTAGATGAGTTGCTCCAAAGAGGCCATGGCCAACTCGCCGGCCAAGTGGCACAGAAAGCCTTCAGCCGGGCCGAAGACCTGTTCTGCGGCGAAACCCCGGTCTTGCTCATGAACCTCTCTGAACTGATCTACACCATCACAACGAGAGAGCAACTCCGACTATTCAAGATGTTTATTGGCTATCTATTAAGTCTCGCCGAGGTTAAATATGGCTTTGGACATCCCCTCTTCCAGATCATGGCCGGCCTCCAAAAGGCCGCCGCGGAAGACACCAACATTTCGGCTTTGCTAGAGCAAGGCGCTTTGCTCGGCAGCAACATCATCTGTCTCCGTGTGAATCCCCGCGACAGAGTCATACTTTCTGGTGTCATATGGGATTCGGCATCGATCCAGTATCCGGCTGACCTGATAATGCCAGCGATGACGGGCTTTGTCCGGACACTCCGGGTCGGCCCCACGGTTGACCCAGCAGAATGGTTGATGGCTCTGTGGAAGGACAAAGTACGGGATCATAAAGCCAGACCTGGGAGCTTGGATGCAACGACATTGCAGCAGCTGACCGAGACCGAGATCACCAGCTCGTGTACTGCTCTGCGACTTGCGTCAGCACTCCTTACCAGCGAGAGTCTGTTGCGATCACCATCCCACACCACGGCTGACCAAGCCGAAGCAACGCTGCTGCACTGCCAAAGTGCGGCTCATGCGAACGAGTCGGGGGCTGTGGCCGACGAGCGGGATGGGGCGTTCGAGGCTGCCGTGGCCAAGATGGCGAGTGCTACACAGCTCCGTGAATACGTACACGGACGACACGCCATCAAGACCGTACTGGGAATGTTCCGCTTAGAGAGGCTGCTTCGTCTCTCGGGCAGGGTTGAGGATGCAACGAAAGTGAAGCGAGATGCCATGCAGAGGATGTCTATACTTCTAGAGGACGCTCCTGACGGGAATTGACTCAAGGCACTGATGCTCTCAATATACGAAACTCATTTTGTGCCTTCATATGAACCCCGAGCTTCAACAATCATAATCATATTGATATATAATTACTCGTCTACTTCTGTCGATCGTCCCCTTCCTCCCAACATACCGCCGGCAAAAGAAATTTAGGATACCCATACTACCTTCTCTACCAAACGACTATATAACAATTTGATCCGCGTAATGGTTTGGCACAAGGAACTACAATCAAGTTGCACCCCTGGAGAACAGTTTTCGCAACTCCACTTGCAGACTGCTCTTCCTCTTCGTCTTCGGCAACTTCCCACTACTAACGCTAGCAAGATCCTCTTGGCTGCTGTCGTCTCCCTGGACGTTGAGCCCCTGCCCGCGGATCATGTGGTCAAACTCCTCCCTCTCCACTCTCCTTCCCCTTTTCCGACCCGCGACGCCGATGCTCGGGCTGGTGGCCGTGACGTCTCTGTCTCTTGCCCCAGTCCCCGGGCTGCGGGACGCGGACACTGTAGCCGTGGTCGGCCGGTAGAGGGTCAGATACTCCTTGCTCTGTGGTGGCGGCGTCCGTGACCGAGCTACGATGCGCTGGAGGCCCGAGATGACGGCCTCGGCGAGCGGGGAGGACGAACGATGTAGGAAGTTCCCGATGGGTGTCCGTGAGCGGCTGCCGCCGCATGAACTGTCTTCTTTGTCGCCGGTGCTGGCACCGGAGCCGATGCCCGGCTCGGAGCTTGGGGTTGGGGCTCGTCTGGACGACGGTGCTATCGTCTGTGGGGAAGGAAGTTGGTAGTTCACCGCAGTGGTAGGTCCGTTATCCCCATGACTGATAGCACCACGCGTTCGAGGCATCTGCGATGGGACATAAAAGTCTGGGTACTGGTCTTGTGCGGTCTGTTTCTGAGAATAATAGGTATAGGGTACTCCCTCGGATACCGTTTGTGCTGAAACGCGGGAAGATGGACGCTTCAGGGGTGGGGAAGTTACAAATGAGGTGTTGTGTGTCGGTATTGTAAGAAATTCTTGGGGGGTGTCCTCCTTCACATGATCTCGTGCTTTGCTTCCTGAAACCCGCGTATGCCAGGGATTCAAGCGTCGGGGTGGTGTTTGCAGTCGGGGCGGAGGCGGGGATGGCGTCGTGGGACAGACAATCTTGGGTGGTTCGGGCGGAGTGGAAGCTTTGGCAGGTGCTGATGTCACGTCTTGAAAGTGGTCGTCCAAGATCGAGACCGGACGGGGCCCTGCCTGCCGTTGTACACGGTTCTGGGGAGACGATCGCTGCATCCACTTTGGGATGGGCTTTGTAGGACTAGGCTTGAAGGCTGGCTCACCCATTGGGTCGAGGATCGAGATGTAGATTGTCGAGTCGAGTGGCACGACACAGTCGCCTTGATCGCTGCCGGCGGACCCGCCAGATCCAGCACCATCTGCATTGATCCTCTTGGAACGTGGCCACATGCGAGTACTTGGCGGCTCCTCGGAGACTCTGGCCATCTTGCTGGGCACCCTTCTGATCTGGCCCGTCACGGAGCGGCTGAGGGTGCCCTCCTTCCTCTCCCACCTCTTCCGGTTCAGGCCTCCGTCGATCTTGTCCGTCCGCCGCAGCGCCTTCTGCACGACCGTCTTGCGGCCGAGCGAGTCCATCTCGACCTCGACGACGCAGTTGGCGCAGAGCGGGATGTCCAGGATCTCCTTGGCTTTAAAATGCCCCACGTCCCAAATATCCCAGCCCTCCTCGCCTAGCCGTCCCTCCTCCTCCTCGTGGTCATCCCGGAACAGCTCCTCGACCCGCGTGCCCTGGGTGACCCGCCGGCTCCCGCACAAGAGACAGCCGTAGCAAGCGCGGTGCCAGAAGCACTACCCGAGGCTGACGCACTCGTCGCCGCGGCACACGATCTCGCCACACACCCAGCAGATGGCCAGGTCGATGATGGCGTCGTAGCACGCCTCGCAGGTGAGGCGCGCGGCGCAGCCCAAGACATGAGGCGGCCCCCGCGAGAGGTGCCAGCAGAACGTGCAGGTGAAGAGGTGAGGGTGGGAAGGTGTAGTTCTCCGGGACTGCAGCATTGGAGTATACAGCAGACAGTGATTAATGAAGAGGCCGAGAGAGTGAGGCTTTGCACCTCCCGCGAGATCTCGCGACTCAAAACGAGGGGAACTGATATAATCAAGCGAGCGTGAACAATGAAGGGGCGACTGCAATTTGTGGTTGTACCCGGTCTATTGAAACGAATGATGATATATATATGAAGAGATATATATGGATGCAATTACAGTATGCCGATGGCGGACTCGTATATATAGGTCACGGTGTGCTCTTAGATAAAGTACGTTTTCCAGCCACATAGAAAGGAGCGACTGACTGCCTAGAAATCAGTAACAGTGCACCGTTAAATAAGAGAACATTCGGAAGCCAGCTTCTAAGTAAGTATGGAGATATAAAGGCTTGCAGAAGGTGCGTTGTCTACAGACATGGTTAAGTACCTAGTGTAGCATTCCATGCAATCCAATCAAGATGTACGCAAATAAATTATCTTTTCTTTTCTTTATTTTACCGAGAGGTTTGCTATGATGTTGCCATCTAATTCTAGCTCCAGGGCCAATGAGTACACCTGCGTCAAATCACGCGAGGACTGGACAAAACAAATTGAACCGACTTTCTCATGAGAACGAACCCAATGCCCAGTCCAGGCATGCGAGTCTGCCTCTAAAAACGAAGCAAAGAAAACCGAAGACGCCTCGCCATGCGCATAAGCAGCAGGGTGCCGCTCGATACATGAAAATGAAAATGATTAGGACCTATTCAGAAAGAAGAAAGATCGGTCGATAGGTTCTATGACCCATTGGGATAAAGGTTGGGGTATCATCATGAATCGTACAAATGTAGTATGATAGTAGCATTAAAACAATAAGAGGAACGGAGGAGAACGAAATGGGACGTGAGGTTGGCTTGTGATGGAAGACATCACGGCTGGGCATCGCCAGTACCTTCAGCTATGACAGCTGCTTCTGGTTCGGCCGGCAAACCAGATCGCGAGTTTGGTTGACTAGCAGTAATGGCAGGAGCAATTTCTGGATCGGGGATTTGGATGTCAAGCTGATGAAAAGGTCAGTACCAGACGCATATACAGGCTCATGACGATGTTGTCATAACTTACATTCATATAACCAGTCCTCCGTAACGAGACAATCTTGGGTGCCATTGCTGAATCTTCAGTGCCAACGGCCTTTTCCATCTCAATGTTCCATTTGTCTATCCACATCTCCAGAGTCTTGAGTCGGGATTTGGTGTAGGTAAGACCCAGGTCATCCCAAATCCAGCCAGTCACCAGGCCCATAACGCCATCGACAATGTTACGCCAGTAGTAAGGATTAAATACAGGCACCAAGTCGTGATTCAGCTTCTCGATGACACGGCGGAATTCTTGTTCCGAGATGCCGGCGGGATCCAGAATCTCGGGATACAGGTTGGAAAAGGTCGGAGCGAGGTCGCCTTCCAATAACCAGTCCCTTCTGATTCGGATGATACGCGTCGCGCCATATTCGGGAGAGTCCATGGGAACATGGGGATTCAGGTGAGGAAAGCAAGGGTGCTGCGGCCCCCATTCCTCTCCCATGTCAGGTTGATCGGGGTCCCCCATGATGGAAGAGTCAGTAGAAGAGATGGGTGACCCAAGACCATCCGGTAACGATGAGTTGTCATGGCTCTGCCGCGGGGCTAGCGAGGCCGGTCCTCGCTCCAGGTCTTTGGAAAACGACCGTTCCGCTCCTTCCATGTCCGATGGCGCCATGTTCGCTTTGCCTTTCCCTTTATCGAGTTTACGATGGTCTTCCTGCCGGTCCTGGCGGACCAAGCCGAAACTAAGGGCTCGAGCCCGGAATGTCACGCTCTGGCCGCGTTTCCGGAGCCCGCTGACCTTGGACTTCCTGTCTGCTGGAGGCCGTTGAAAAGAAGGGCCGGCCTCGGCTTCTTCGACAGGAGGCGAGTGTAGCCCAGGCTTTCCGTCGTAGGAATGGCGTAGTGACCTGGGTAAGCTGATGCGATGATCGCCGCTAGCCCGTCCTTCAATCTGAAGACTAGCGCGTGTCGCTGTCGGATGTTTATTTTGTCGCTGCTCTTGTAGAGTGAGCAGCGGGTAATCACCTGCACCTGTACCGGAATGGTCTCTCGGGTCCGCAGTTACGTTTATGATGGGATGGTGAAGTGGAACGTTCGGGGGCGGTGGAGTTGAGGCGCGTCGTGTACGTGATGGTTGCTTTTGCGGAGGTGATCGCGGAGTTGAATTAGTGGGATTCCACAGACGGGCAGCAGCTGGTCGCCCAATCAAACGTTGTTGAGGAAGAGGTTGGATTGATGATTCGGCAGTGTACAAGGGAGCCTGCACGAGGTTGTTTTCGGGACGAAAGGGTGTCCTCGCCAAGAGGTTTCTACGCGGTGGTTGGCGCGAAGCGGGCTGTGGTGGTTCCCGTGGATGATCTTGGTCCGTGGTTACACCTCGCCCTTCGGTAGTGAGGGTAGTATTAATCGGTTCAGTAGAGGGGTTGTATTTGTCGGCTTCTCGGCGTGAATGTTGTAGTTGTTGTTGTCTTCGCACATCTAGGGTGGGCGGTGACAAACTCGTTGATGGAAGGTCGGCGTGTGAAGCCGTTTCAAAAGTCTAGTGGCAGCGGCCGGACAGGCGACCAAGCGAGGAATCACACGAACACGGCGGCGCCTTTGCTGGCGTGCGTGTCGGAATTGGAGGGATTTTAGACGCAATTGGTGAAATGAAGATGTCGTCAATAAAATTTGGGCGACGGGGTTGGGAAAGTTGTCGGACAAGCCACAAAGAGCACCACCGTTGTGGCTCCGGCTCTTGTTGTGCGGGCACTGAGTCGATGATGAGACCGAAGGCGTATAATCTTGACGCAAAACCGGCGTTGTCGGTGTTGAGATCAGGTTATCGCAGGCCTCGGACTGGGTGAGGGTTGGAGAGCAAATCGCTCTTGGTTGACCTGATGGTCTTGGTTGGATGGTCAATTGGGAAGATGCTGGTGCTGTGGTAGTAGAACCGGCAGTCAGGGGTCGTGAGATGCTCCTGCACCTGCTAGCCAAATGCAGCATAATGTTAGGCACTGGGAAATTACCTAGTCGCTTTCACGACCCAGAGAGGACCACTGCTATTTCGGGTTTTTCTTTCTTTCGTCTTAATCCATTGGTTTAGGATCCCGGTCTATAACGATCAATCCAATCGTTCAATATCCAACGAGGAGGGTTTTTTTCTTCTCCTTTTTTTGCAAAGGACTCAATCGATAGTGTGTCGTCAGTTGGTTGAATTCTTTTCTTTCCCCCTTCGCTGGCGATTCCAGTTTGGTGTCCACTGTTTCAACCACCCGACCCGGCTTTGCCGCCCACGATAGGGCTATCGGCTTTTCCAACCTCACTAACAAGCACCACGCTAGGTATTTACCTAGGATGGCTGGCAGCACTTGGCAAGTGAGACCAGGAAGAACCGTTGACGTCTGCGGTGTGTTGAAGTTGTATCTAGGGTGATGGCTCCCTTCAGTTGGGAGTTTAAGGATGGTTGCCTGGTCCCAGTTGCGTCTTCGTCCAACGGATGGGGGGTGAGGGGGTCTTTGAAGTGACACTTGGCCAGTCGTTTGTTGCTTGCTGCTGGGGCTGGGCTGCGACGATTGCCTGTAGTCGATTCACGTCTGACGACCGACTGCAACCTCTTGTTTCTGGATTCAGGGTCCAATAGGCATCGCCTCGAAAATGTCTGGTTTCCTCAGCTCGGCGCACACGTCTTGTATAAGTAGTCCCTGGTGTTTCTTCCAACAACAACTCGCCGACCTAAGACATCATTCCCAAGCCCGGAAATGTCACCAGAAACAAGGCTTTAAATTGCACATCTATTGCTCCATTCCCTGCTTCTTTCTGTTCCCGGGGCCGTTCACACACGCTCTGCTCAGCTGAAGCGCCCGGCCGTGAGATGGCCAGGGGTTGGCCCCTGTCACTTCCCATGTTTGAGTAGCAGTAGCAGACTGATGGTGGATCGATATCAGAAAATGATCTTCTTTCGGTTCCAACAAGTCAGGTACGCTACAGGCTACAGACCCTAAGCACCACCCAAGAGACCCGAGTAAGTGGTTGGGGGGAGATGCGACTGGATCAGGAACCACTCAAGCTGCATCCACCTGTAAGGTGATGGATGACAATACATACCTACATACCTCATTTCACGATTACTTAAGCCAACACCGCTGCATGCTATTGATACCAGCCGGACGTCATTGCCGGTTGTCATGGATCAATAGCATGTATACGATACGATCAATACCACCCATCTTGGTAATTACGTAGTTGCATACTTGAGTACCACATGAGGTATGGAGCTCATGGTCGTAGCCACAGTCAGAAACTTCCAATTGTCTTTTCTTTCTCATGTAGGTAATTGTTTGGCAAGCTGATTTGCTACATTGGAAGTTACCCGCTTTCGGTCATCTCCTACGCCTCATCAGCACAGCACGTCTGTGCATCATCCGCATAAACAGGTAAATCAAGGATAAATTTACCACAAGCCATTGCTGCCGTTTCAACATACCCACTGCGTGCCGCACTGTCCTTCTCTGCATTGCAAGAGACCTGAGAGTGTTACGAGTTTGACGGGCGGCACAATCCATCGATTTGGTATTGCAGATAGGTAGTACGGAGTACTTGGAGTGGTAGGCATACTAGAAGTATACACGGCATGAACCAAACCTCATGTCAATTGATGCCTCCCTCCCGCGCTTAAGGCAGAGGAGAACGTTGCATTATCCCTGCTTAGATACATATTTGACAATAGGCCAATTGCATGGCAGTAACGTGTTAGACCCTTTAGTCCGATATGCTCCGTGATGCCTTCGTTTGTAGGATCATGGTAGTATGAAATCGTTTGTTTGTTTTGTTTTGTGTTTGACGTATCATGCTGTGGCAATATGCACTGTTGGCACACTAGTAGGCGCTGCAGGGCTTGAAGCCATGAACAGCATTCAACGTCTGGTTCATCTGATCTTGCAAGGATGGAGACTATTGCGTGTGGCAGTGATTGGAGCAGCTCCTTAAGACTCCTATTTCCCTTTGTGCGCGCCGCCGTGGCGCTTGGAAGGTAGCCTAGTCAAACCGTTGCAAGTACAAAGTCCGCCCTGTGATCTAGTCACTTGTGATTGACCTCAAACTTACTACTGAAATAGCGGGCAGGTAACTACCGCTTATCTCACGCAGGTCGACTGTGTCCGGAGTATATCACAACGCGCCCCTGTCTCCACGGGGCGTCATCGATCCGAGGCCATTCGTGCCAGTGAGATTTGCCTGGGAACCGGACGCATAAGGGTGTAGGTATTCAACGATGGGCTTGGGCGGGGAGGCGTCTGCTCGGTATGATTCGCCTATTTAGTGCATTTACGACTATCTACTCGTACGTAGAGAAACACCAGCTGTTCAGACGAGCCGTCTATGATGAGATGGGGTTGAACAAGTTGAGCTGGACCCCTGATTTCGGCTGGCAAGTGCTGCATATTTGCACACCGGCAATTGCAAGGTCAGGCCAGGCAGGATACATACCTCTTATCAATGGCGGACTGGGCTGACCGGCCAATTCCCTTAATACACCCTACCTAATGTACCTGTGGTGACGTTTTCTGGGGGCGCCCCGCTACAGCACTCTGGCCCCCTGCTGTCAATATGCTTGTGGCTTTGATTAGTGGATTTCAAGGTAGAACTACCCGTCTGGGGCGGCCAGATCAAATATATGGTGACGTTCTTGTACTCACTCAATACGTGCATTCATACATCAAGTATCAATCATCCATGTAGTGCACCCGGCCCCGGCCCCGGGCCTTAGGTGAAGACATGTACTTCAGATGTCTGATTGATGCCCCTCTATTACGTCTGGTAGTGCATACTTTCTTTCTTGCACCGACGTAATATTTCGGGCATTGGCTCTAGGAGGTACGGCATGTGTGACTCCAAGATTTGTTAGTTCTAAGGGAGGCAGGTAGTCCATCCTTCTAGTGTAGGTGGCAGCTGAGAACTGACAACAGGCTGGACCTAACTGTCTCTTTCTGCCCCCGACAGTTCAGTCGTTCTTGACCCAAAACGCCTCCAGCGCAGGAAAGAGGAAACACGCTCCTCGTGCCATCTTTCCTTACAGAGCTCAGTCCCTCAGTCCCGCTCATTCTCGGCTTGCTTAGAGCTGACCTCATACACCTACCAATGCCACTTTAAATGCCCGACCTGACCGCATCGATACTATATCCGTATACGTACGACTTCAACCCGTCTTCCTCATTGCATCGGCCCATCTCGTACGTCATTGAGAATCCGAGAACTCATTGGCTATGCGCTCGTGCGGTTTGCTCTTCACGTCAGCCATGGTAGATGATAACGCGCCGACGTCGGCGACTGCAGGACACCCACCGCGCTCTCCCGGTAACGCACCTCCTGGCTATGGCATAAGACGTACCGTAACGGTTGACGAGTCCGCTCACTTACGTCGCCGCCCAACCGTAAACAGCCCTACGGCAGATCCATTTGGCGATATTCGGCGGCGTAGCTCCAACTTTTCCGATTTCAGCCTGAACGATGCCAGGCATTCATTTGGTCACAATATGGAAGATGCATGGACTCCGGACAATGAGAAGAAACAATCAGACGAGCGGACTCGGTATGCCATAATACCGTTGGTCCTGGCCCTGTTGCCTGCTGTGGGCGGTATACTCTTCCAGGACGGTAGTGCTTTCCTCACTGATATTATCCTACTGGGTCTTGCTGCTATCTTCCTACATTGGTCTGTTACTCAGCCCTGGGACTGGTATCATGCGGCGCAGGAAATACGGCTATTGAAGGACGCGTCTATGGCCGAACATGTGTTCGAGACCGACACCGAGGTCGAACCTTCTGTAACGGATTCTGCTACAACAGCTCTCGAGAATGTCCCAGAGGGCGATGAGAAGGACAGGGATGAGGCCGAAGACCAAACCCCAGGCGACCAGCCTACGAGCCCAGCGCAGCTGGAGTATGAATCGCGTCAGGAGGCCGCTTCACGAGAACTATACACGCACGAAGTGCTTGCATTGGCAGGATGCTTCATTTTCCCCTTGCTAGGAGCCCTATTGTTGCACGCCATTCGATGCCAATTAACACGGGGATCAGAAGGCCTTGTTTCAAATTACAACCTTTGCATCTTCTTGATCGCAGCCGAGGTACGCCCCGTGAGCCAATTGATTAAACTGCTCCAGAAGCGTACCCTACGCATGCAAAGGCTAGTCAGTACAAACCCGCATCTGGCCAAGATGCAACGGGATCAGCAGATCGAAGATCTTTACGGGCGGCTTGAAGAACTCGACTTGCGTGCAGCAGCAGCTGCTGCGGAGATGTCCTCGGCCCCCAGCGTACAAAGCGAGACTTCTGACAATAACCGCGCCATGGAAGCTCTGGTTGCACGTTGCATGCGGGACAACACTCAACCGGAGCTGGATGCCTTGAACCGAGCTGTCCGTCGTTACGAGAAGAAACTGGCGCTTCTTGCCAATGCGACAGACCGCCGCGTGGAGTACCTCGAACACAAGATGAACGATGCTATAGCCCTGGCCGCAGTCGCAGCTAAGCACAGTACTGCCCAAGTGAACTTGAGCCATTGGCTGGCGGAAAGAATGGTCGCCATCATCGCGCTCCCGATACAGACTGCGATAGCAGTCTGCGGGGCTCCCTTTCGGGCGTGGTCATCCTTGTTCGGGCAAAAAGGGCGATCAACTCCTGAAAAGTCTCATAGGACGGGGCGAAGGCCTGGTTCGGCAAAAGTTAACGGCGAACATGGACCTAACCGATCTAGACGGTGAAAAGGGTGCTCATGGGTCGGGTATGTCACGGTGCAAGAAATTTGCTTTGTATGAGGCGTAATGGGGGTACGGCTTTTCGAGGGATATTGATACCAGGCAAGAAGCCATCATTACCGGCGGGATCCAGAATTTAGGAGTAGGGTTTGGGGAGGTTATATCATACGGTGTCCCTCTGGTGGTGTTCTCTGATGGAATATACACGCGCAAGGCCTGACTCCATGAATTTTGACACAGTCAAGGCAACGAGCAATCCAAGGGTAGAAGGTTTTTTCAAGCTCAGCGAACTTCTGGAGTGCGGTAGTAGTAGGCAACAGTTGATGATTAGGAGATAGCAGGGATAAAGAAATAGGAATATCATTTATCATAATTTACTTTACCGCAAACAATGTTTACGACTCATGTGAACTCATTCTAATTGTACGGACATGGATTGTCTCGTTTGTCCTGTGTAACCAGTGTCATTCATCGTTGTTTTTGGGGGGAGGATCATGGCAGCTGCAATTTGATATCGGGAAGACCGGAATCCCGGGATCATAAAGGAGTTGACTCGTTTGCAAACGAAGCTCAACATCTTACTTTCTTCTTCCTCTTCTTTACTTTTCAGAAACTTCAGCAACCAGCAACGCTTTTGCAAGACGCGCCCGATAGAGCTGAGGTATCCTGAGGTGCAGGGGTCCACGATAGCTCAGGTACAGTCCGGGATTTAATCTGCCAAGCATTTTAAGGCGCGGGACCAAGTCTGGACCAACCCAAGTTAGCAGACCCATGATGCGATTCCGGGATGGCCAGGTTCCCCCATCCCCATGAAGGAAATTACATCCCCCCACCACGCAAAAGTCAACCTGGGCTGCTGGGATTCCTCTCGTCATCAGGTTCGGCTCCAGTTACGTCGCGTCGCGTCTATAACTGTCCTGACTCCTGACTCCTGACTCCTGACCTTTCCCTCCGATCCGAGAAAAGATGGGCCCAAGGCCCTTGCGCGAGCTTTTCCAGACAGCAGTTTTAGACTGGTGGGGTTGAGAGGTGCGCACGCTGCTTCTCCCTTGCTTCATGTTCATCCTCACCTTTGCATTCGCGACCCGGTAACAAAGAGAGAGAGAGAGAGAGAGAGAGAGACGAAGGAGCGCAGGCACAAGGCGATGTTCCGTCTGATCATCAGAGTGGTGAAGCCAATCGAAGTGCAGCCAGTCAGCCCCGAGGTGCGCAGTGCATATCTCCAGCACTCACAAGCAGATAGACTGCCGCAAACGCTAATATATTGGCTGGGCTTTGGATGCACTGCAGTCTCCCGCTGCCGTGTCGCCCGAGAAATATGCACTATTGGTGTGACAGGATTCTCTATACAGGTACATGAATGTACCGGGTGGAGTTACAATTGGTGTGTATCCGAGTTTTCTCTGTTTCGCGTTCGCTCGCTGCAAGTGATCCCGAGCCAAAGCCCGAGGCTGCCAGTTACAGCTCAGGGCGACCAGGAGACGGAGCACATCCTGTGTGCCTGTTCTGTCGCCAGGACGCCAGGACGTTCTCAGCAATAGCCTATCTGACCCAATCACGGATGGGCGGGGCGCCGGCTTGATCGCCTAGCCTAGCCTAGCCTACTAAGGTTACATGTAGCTTGTCTTCTGCACTTGGATGGGGCCGCAATTTCATTTCCAGAATCTTGACGCCATACTGTCAAAGAGTTATGTTCTTGGTCACAGCCCTCTCGTAACAAAACACCAACAAACATTGACAATAGCATCGCGGATTTCCTGGGTTGTTTCGTTGGGTTTGGGCTTGCCAAGACTTGTTCGAAAAGGAAACGAAAACGTCCAGTGCCCCAGTGATTAGTTCTTCTACCATTGGTTCGTGAGGCTCCTTGGAGAGTGCGTTGTGCTGGCCCGCCTCAAACTGCAGTGCAACGCCTCACAGTATCAATGATCCTGGGAACGAATACGGAAAACAATACAAACTCTACCAGTCCCTTTCAGAGCAGAGCATGCTCGTCTGACGCGTCTGAGCATGGGTTGGTCAATAGCATCAAGTATGCGCGTTTGTAAGGTTGTGTTTGCTGTCGATACCTACATCCATCCTACCCAACCTGCATACAGGCCTACATATATGAGTTACAGCAGCTACTTTTACAAGGATTCCGCTGCGAGTGACACGACACAACACAACACGACGCCTATGCCAATACGTGATGGTGCCATCAGAGACAGAGACATGCTATCAGCCCCTCTGGATGGTAGCTGTTCTCGCACGTTTCTTCTGTTGCCAGACCAAGTCACTAGGCAGATCCCTTCTGAATATCCTCAGCCATGACCTGCAGCCACAAACATATACACTCCTCCCTCTGGCACTCATACACACAACTATGCCGGGGCTCACTTCGCTAGAGCTGCAAAAACACTACTATCTCGTTGCGACCGGACATACCCCTCCACTATGACCAAACTTGCAATTCCGCTCAGAACTATAACTTGCCCAGTTGGAAAGTGTGACGGGGCCGTACATATTGAAAAAGCTTCCTTCATATGATGGCCCGCCAGCTGCGTTTGCACATGGGGCCTTTTGACGTTCGCGTGAGGAACCATGGGGATGGGGGGCGGCGCAGGTGGGCTACGCACTAACAAGGTGGATGGCTTTTCTAAGCCTGCCGTAGCGGACCCAGACCTCACCACCCCTGGCAAGAAAGCAAATTTGGATCACGCCTCGTCGAATCGCTGCACTTCTGATCGGTCACTGCCAATCTCCCATAGGTGAGCGAGGGGAATAGCCGCCTCTGATCGGGTGTTTCTGCTTGTCAGCCATCTCTCGGCATGCGAGAGCCAGCCAGCCCTTTTCCAAGTGGAGTAACGATATACTACCGAGATGAGCAGCATGGCCATGGTACGGTACATGCGTGAGCAGTAATAGCTAGAAGAGTCCAACCCTCGATTGGATTATGACCCGGGTAGGTTGCCGTTGCTGAATTTTTTCTTCCTTCTTTTTCTTTACGGCTGTGAATGACTCTGATACCTAAACTCTCGTCGTCTTTCCATGTTCCTGTTGTTCGCATGAAAGGAGGCCCCCACTGCCCTGTCCTGACAGCCCATGCTTGATATTGGACCTGGCTATAACCTGTTTGATCGACCTTGTGGCATCTCCACAGCAGAGACTGTTCCCGGGCTGCTCTCCGGCATATGTCGTGAACACTGCCCGCTAACATCCTTGCTCCCAAGTCAACTTCCTTGTTACCCTGATCCGGCCTGACGGATCCAAGACCCTCCATCCGTGCTTCTTAAGAGCCGCCTGCCGCCCGAAGTTTCCAGACCTTGAAGGTCTGCTCGGAACTCTCAGTGGCTTGTCTGATTATACGCGTCAACGTTCGTTGCCAATGATGCCTTGTGACAGCTATTGAACGCCTACAACCGGGTTAATAGAGGGAGACAACATTGGGCGTCGGGAGATATAGACCTGGAAGGTCTCGTCACAACTACACTTCCCTGTTCGTCAGCAAGAGGTCGCCATCATGTTATCCGGTAACATACGCTCATGGGTGGTGGTGTGTTTGGCTGTGATGTCCAACACGGCGGTGGTTCAAGGCTTGGGTCCTCTTCGACGACAAGACACCACAGCTGTGGTTACGACAGGGCCGCCGGGGCGGGAGGCGCCCACCAACACAGTACCGACAGCAACATCGGAAACGGCGCAGATCACATCAGCCAGCACGATGCGGACAACAGACTCTCAGAGCACCACGGTGTTGCCATCTCCTACTGCCGCTCCCCCGGCGCTCAATGGCAATACCACTCCTAGCAACACGACATCCTCTAATGGTAAGCCACATAGTTGGGTTCTCGAAGCCTAGTTCTCCCCCGTGATGATCTTTTTCTGACAATTATTCCTCAGCCACGGTTCTTGATGGCGAGCTTCCCTTGACCCCAGTTGTCACACCAGGGTGGGGGGTTGCCGGTGCTATCCTCATCTTGACAGGCGTCGTGTACACCTTAATCGGCATCAAGAACACATGGCTACAAGCTTTCGGCTCGGCAGCGTACTTGTCGAGCCTGTGTACTACGGTTCTCATTGTCTATGTCATGGTACTCCCGGTCTCCAACGCGATACAAGGCGCTTACGTGGTGGCGGTTGTGTGTACAGGACTCCTGCTTGGTGGCGGTGCAGTCGTTTTCAGAGATCTGACAGAAAGTTTGGGTTGCTTGCTCGGCGGTTTCTGCTTCAGCATGTGGTTGCTATCACTCCACGAGGGCGGTCTATTGCAGGACAACACGACCGGCAAGGTCATTTTCATTATTGTCTTCACCCTAGCAGGCTTTGCGCTCTACTTCAGTCGATACACCCGCGCGTACGGGCTCATGGCTTTGATGTCATTTGCTGGCTCTACTGTAATAGTCCTAGGCATTGACTGCTTCAGCCGAGCCGGACTGAAAGAGTTTTGGGCTTGGATCTGGGATCTCAATTCCGGTTTATTCCCACTGGGAGCCACTACTTACCCAATTACCAGAGGCATGCGTGTTGAGCTTGCGCTTACTATCATTTTCTGCGGCATTGGAATTATATCACAACTGCGGCTCTGGAGGGTCATTCAGGAGCGGCGGACTAAGAGGGCTGAAGCCCGTGCGGAAGCTCGCAAGCATATGGACGAGGAAGAAGCCACTCTTGGTCGCCAGGTGGAGGCCGAGAACGCTCGGGAGAGGCGGGAATGGGAAGCTACCTATGGCCAGAGAAGCCCGGCTAGTCCTAGCATCTCGCAAGATTCCGGCGTTGGAGACTTGGGCGAGAAAACCGGCCGGATCGACGACTCGACCAACAAGGAGGTGCCAGGTGAGACCGTCATCGAACTCACCGAACTAACAGTATCTGCTCCGCTACCTCCTCCAAAATCTGCCGTGACGGGACTCGTCACCTCCAACACGAAGGAGGAGAGCGGCGTTACGATACGAGTGGCACAAGACGATTCTCCCATCAGTGACGATAGCTTGCCAGCAATGCCTGAACCAGCGCAGCTCCAGAGCGAGAAAGAGACCAACGAACCCACACGGCCCGTCTCTCAAATCTCAGCTGTCACAGAGAAAACAGTTGTGAAGTCAGCTGCACCTGAGATCATTCCGCTCCCATTCCATATTCCGGAACAAGTGGACCAGGACAGCGACGATGACGATGATCGATCTTCGTTTGCCACATTCGCCGACGAAGACCGGTCTGTCACTTTCAGCAAAAGGGATTCCCGGGGCTCCTTGGGCAACCGCTTGTCAATCGAATCCGGAAATCTACTTCGGAAACTGTCTCACCGTTCGGTCAAATCATCACGGTCTAAAAGAAGATCCGGGGTCTTGTCTCCATCTCCCTTGTCGCCGGCTGGTGGCGAGAGCCAAGAAGACCTCGTCACACAATCGCCAGGTGCTGGTGAAGATGGCAACGGTTCGGTTATCGCAACTGTCGACGGAATGAGCAACGACGGCCAGGAGGCAGAAGACAACGAAGATGATGATCAAATGACCGTTAAAAGGTCAAGTTTGCTGCCATCTATCGAAATCAGCAATGGCTTGCTGGACACCCCGCCAACAATAGGCAGAAAACGTGCACTCCGCAAGGTCGATAGCACCAAGAAACCCGTGCGGCCCGAGTCTACAGCAGAAACTGTTGCAACCGATATTCTGAATCCGTCAGTCATGGATGAGACCCTTGGTGCGAGGTCGGTTCGAAACAGCGCAGCAAACTCTGCGGCTGAAAACAACAAGACCAAGGATCTCCCAGCGGAAGACCAGAATGCGTTGGCCACTCCGAAAAGACAATCTTCAGCTGCCCCTTCTGTAGATTCCACGCCTAACAGTTTGACGAAAGATCGTTTGCCGTCCAATCTTTCGCGCGTCGCAAAATCGTATCGAACCAACGAATGGGCGAAGCATTTGGCCCTCGCAGATGCTCCTGAGCTGGAAGAGCTGAAAGTAGAGGCGCTGCCCACTCCGGAGCAGGCTACAACTCGCGAAGAGACTGTCGCTCCTGTGGACGTCCAAGGTTTGCAGCAGACTGCAGCGACTGCCGCCCCGCCTCCTGCGGTGATGTCGATGCCGACGCCTAGCCCTTCCTTAGAACCGGCCGTCATGTCACGGTCCAATTCCCGAATTTCGGTGAATTCCACCTTGACGACTTCGCAAGACCCAAGTATCCGCCCAAGCCATAGCTTCAAGAGGAAGTCCTTCAACCAGGCGAATCGTATGTCGTCTGATGTGGTCATGGTACATCCCATACCTGAGGAGGAGGCGAGTGGGCAACTTCATGCAAGCCCCCAGTCGACATCTCCGGTGGGTTCTACCAAGGCCTCGCCTGTGTCATCGCGACGAGTGTCAATGGAGCAAACGGGCGAGCCTCGACTGCCCGTTCCTGGAGTTGTCTCATATTCCAGCCCCCAAACGCTTCTTGGAATGCGTGAGGTTCTCCTCCGAGGTAGATCCCAGGTCGACATTGTGCCGGAAAACACAGGATATCCCGCCCAGCCCCTCAGCGATGCTGGGTCCGTCCTTCAGTCGCCGATACAAGACGCGGACGATCTTCCATTAAGCCAAAGGAAACATCTCATGCGCCAGCAGAGTCTGCAATACGCAGCTTCCCCAATCGATGGGAGACAAAGTTCGATGCAGCTCCCTGGCCGAGGAGCGACGCGTCTGTCGTCCGCTCCGGCCGAGGCGGTGCCGTTCGACTCGCACCAACCCCAACGGCACTCAACCTTGCCATCGCAAGCAGCCCGAAATGCCCAAATGCAAAGCTTCCGGCAATCGGTGGCGCAAGACCTGCGAGCGGGCACGCCCATCATCCCAACCGGCGCCAACGGGAGCCAGACGCTCTTGGCTTCGGCTTCTCAGAACCCGCTCGTACTGGGCGCGGGCACGTTGAACCGCGATGGCGCCGCTCGGCAGAGCATCGAGCAGGGACGCCACAAGCTCTTGTCGCAGAAGGAGCAGGAGGCGCAGCGCAAGCAGATGTCGCTCTGGGAGAAGGAGCGCGCGGAGCGCATGTTCGAAGAGCGGATGCGCCGAGGCGACTTGATGGAAGCGCACCGGGATGCTCTACGAAGGATGCAGAGCTCTGTTAGAGACTCCTAAAATGCCTCACGGGGAAGAAAAGAACAAACAAAAAGAAGATGAAAAGATGAAAAAGCGAGACGAGCAGATGAGTTTAACGAGCTGTGAAGAGCTTTTGACCGACGACGTACACGACATGAACGGACCTAAATACTTTCGTTGGACGTGTTTTTCATTATTACCACCATACATCACCCTCTTTCTTCCCTTTTTATTACATGTACGGATGGACGGCTCTTGGCTAGAGAGATGGTTTGGGGAGAACATTCAGAGATACCCTTCTTTCTTCACTTTCTTATTATCATATTATTATCTGTGTTTGGAATCTACTTGATGAGATCCTTGCCAGTCACTACCTATACGACTTTAGACCTACGGTCAACACCTCGTCGCCTCGAACTTGTGGTTTCTCGACATACAGATGATACCCATTGCGGCCTTGTAGAGCCGAATTTATATGCCTACACTGTTGCATATTGCTTTCTTTTTGAGGCCCTTGGTTTCTTTCTCTTCTTTTTACATAATGGACAATGGCGCATAAGAGGCCAGGCATGGTCTTGGGGCACCATGGGGGCTGTGGGGGCTGTGGTCAACCACACCTGGAAGCAAAATCTGGAATTGGTTGATTTCTGTACGTTTAGTGGCTGTTGATTATATAACTGCCGAGACTAGTTCTATCTGTCCCTCGAGGTGCGTGATGGCTTCATGTACCTGGAAGGGGTCTGTCTGTAGCAAAATGCTACGATGAATAAAACTTGAGTGCAAGCCAACTTTTGCTCTTCCTTTGTTCACAACTGTGTCAAGCTTCCACCATGATGGGTCAGATTTGACTGGTGGCTGCTTTTCGCTCAATGTAATCAACAAGACCATATTCCTTATTGCCCGTGTACAGTACACCTGTACCCTTCAGAGTTTGTCATTTATGGAGATATTTCAGCTTTCAGATAAAGTATCGACAGGCTTTGTTCAGGTAGGGAGTATATCTCCGAAATACCAATCCTATTATTACAGCTGCATCGCTAGCATCTTCCGACGTTGACAGCTGGTACCGGCGACGTATAAAGCACGTATACGAGGATTGGACAGGGTGATAAACTTTCAAGGGTACGGGTGTAAGTGAAATCCTTCTCTCTATATTGCCCTTGGACTTTGGTGTTCCAAGGTTGCGATATCCACCCTTATGCCCGCCCTTTCGGCCGTCATGGCCGTCATGGCCCCAACCAACCGCGCTACGCCACATACTTACTGTATGAGTGTACGTACATAATGTATCAGTTGAGGACATAACTTGGGGAATATATAACGACTACCTAAAGGGATACTGCACATAGGCATGTTCATAAGATAACGTAGGTAGACACGGTTCTATCCGACTCAATGCCAAATGTGCATCTTAATCTCAAAAGTAGCACAGGAAGCAGAGGGGAAAGAGTCATACCGAATGAGTGAATGTGTAAATGGAAATGGCTAGATGCCCCACCAGATATGGACCCTTAAGGTCAGTGGTCAGCTCGCCGCCTGAACTTGAATGCTGCATTCAATGGGTAAACCCCCGCAAAGCAGGCATCAGCAGGCATCAGCAGGCACTACCTGACTTTAGGTAGGTAAAGTACCAACCTTTTAGGTGGCGGCTTCTCACACGGGAGCACCGCTAGGGGATTATTTTAGGTATCTTGAAGCCGAGTGACTGCCTAAAAAGCACAACCTCTCTCTCCTCTTTCGCAGGAACCTGATCGCTGCTGTCACCTTAACCCACAGTCAACAACAAAAAGCCCGTCATCTGCATCTGCAATTCCGACTTCCTTCATTGATCTTTCAGTCTCTTTGTTTGATCACACACACACACACACACACACACACGTTCTTGGTTCTCTGTTCATCATCATCGGCGACATCTTTCCATTCTGCCCGGTTAAGGAAATACAAAACCATTCACTGACGTCCTGAGAAAGCGTAAGTTCAAGGTGATCCATTGTGACCCAAAACACAGCCCATTGTGCTCATGCACCCTGCACCTGCACAACAGCACCTTTCTCCATCCGCCTTTCTCCATTCACCTCAAGAAGGCTGACGGCTTCCTTCCACCAACCTATTTATTACATCCACCAACCCCACCCTTACCTACAACACTTCTCGATTCCAGTCCCAATCCAATCTATCCAACCACCACCACTGCTTCTCTTCTGACAACATACCAATTAATTCAGAACCCAACACACCTGTCGGCGACAAGTCTTCACCGATCAACACTTATCGCACAACCAGCATCGGCCATTGGTACATCATCACCAACTGGCTATTACCATTGCAATTCATCCGCGATATCCTGCAACACACTTTCACACCCCACAACCCGACAACATGGCTGCTCCTGACGCCATCATGATTCAAGTCCAGTCGAACGACCTGGCAGTCATCTCCGTCGAGAAGGTCGTCGCCGAGCGCTCGCTACTGATCAAGAACATGCTGGAGGATCTTGGTGACGCTGCCATCGAGCAGGTTATCCCCATTCCCAACGTAAGTAACTACCTGCCCTGCCCTTGCATTTCAATTCTCTTTCCCCTGCATTGCAAATAAATGCCTTTGTCACATCCTTTGAGGGAATATTCAATCGTACTAACATGATTCTCACTGTAGGTTTCCGAGTCTGTCCTTAACAAAGTTCTCGAGTGGTGCAAGCAACACCGCGGCGATCCTCCTGCCACCAACGAGGAGGAGTCGGATACCCGCAAGCGCACCACCGAGATTGACGAGTGGGATCAGAAGTTCATGCAGGTGGACCAGGAGATGCTTTTCGAGATCATTCTGGCTTCCAACTACTTGGATATCAAGCCTCTTCTCGATGTCGGTTGTAAGACGGTCGCCAATATGATCAAGGGCAAGTCTCCCGAGGAGATTCGCAAGACGTTCAACATCACGAACGACTTCACGCCCGAGGAAGAGGAGCAGATCCGTCGTGAGAACGAGTGGGCTGAGGACCGATAAGCGTCCCGCAGCCTTCATAGGCATGCATGCTTGGCGTTTCTCTTACAGGTTCTGCTCTTTACGATTCTGACGATTGGGGCATGGCGATGGTTTGATAAGGTTCTGGGTACGATGCCGCATACATTAGCATCGAAAATGCTGGGAATCGGTGTCCGTCCCGCTTGGGTCACTTCAGTGCTCAAATGCTCATGACATCGTTACGCCATATTCCCCCAAACATGGACTGCTTTTGTGACCTAGTGGTAGAGGTCGATAGGAATCGGAATAGGAATATAAATCAATTCCTTCTACTCAAATAAGTAAAATGTTAAGTGAAACTGTGACTTTGATATTTTCTTAATGGTTTGATATCTGCCGCGCGGTACGCCCACTGCTTTGTATGATGTTGATATGATGAGTCAGCAGCCATACAGGAGCCTGCAGGAGGCAGTGTTTATATTATCAACCCCTTGATCTGAGAGCCCATACATTAGCGGCGCAAGTCAGACTGCAAATGGCCGGAAGGGAGATGTAATATGATCGGCAGCCTCAATAACGCAGGTCCGGGCCCTGCCGACTCCGTCCCTGACTGGCTGGGACAAGATGCAAAGGCATTTGGACCACTCCATTCGTGTGACAGAATGGCCACCTCTCATGTCACGTTTATAAACGCTTTGAAGGCTAGGGGTTTCAAATGACGGTATCAGAATAAATGGCAAAAAGCTTAGGCATGTCTATAGAATAACATGTAATATGTGTCCTGGTATATTGGTGCATGAGATTCATCATTGATGTATTTGCAAGCAGTCATATCTCAGGGGCGGATCTCTAAGAGCAGGAGCACCTGAGTATAAGTACATATCTATCTTGACATTAATCCAGCAACAGAGGTATGCAATCGACACATACTTATCTTCCTTATGGTTGCTGTTTCCTCAAACTTGTCATTTCAAGACGTTGTGCAACCCAAACCATTGAAAGCCTGCTTGGGCCTAAGGTAGGTTACTCTCTGACCAAAACGTCCAATTGTATCGATACCTACCTCATACCACATTGAGCTTTCTTTGTGAGGAAACAAGCAGAGCAAAGGGAAAACACGAAGCATCTGATCATTTTTCCTCCCCTCCCCCCCTCTTCCATCTTAGGGAATATCTCCCGACACCCGACGTTCGTTCCCTCTGTCGAAACGATTGACAAGCTTGAGCGCGCAACATTGCATCATTGATGTACTTAAGGGCCGGCTGCTTGCCGCACATGTGTGTACTTGCTTGCTTATTAGCTTGAGCTACAAGAGTGTGACAGTCAGCAATCATTCTGGCCAAGAATTGGTTGATTGATTGATTGATTGCTTCGAGAGGAAAAGCCCCCGACTCGCTCAGGCCTCAGGCCTCAGGCGCTTCCAGACCGACTTACAGACCTGAACCCCTCCCAGCTCCTGAAAGGCCCCCACCGTCAACGGCGAGAAAGGTCGCACAGTCGACATTACTGGCCTAGTCGTCCATTAGCAGCCCACCCAGCACCCGTCTCGGTGGATGTGCGTGTTACAGCAGGGAAAAAGGAACATTAGCATTGAACGAACCATTTGCCATCATTGACGGCAACGCTACCAACATCAACAACCCTACTGCCACTGCCACTGCCACTGTTCCCCCCCCAAAAACCCGGCAGCAGCTTCTCCTGCATCCTGCAGGATATCTTCTCCTCTCGCTGCTCGACCCAGCCCTTCTTTTGCGTTGTTGATTTCCCTAGATCCCTAGATCCCTACTTTGCCCGCCGCCGCTCGAGTTTAGTCCCGCGGGGTAACGTCGTCCGTTCGACTTAGGTACGAGACAATTCCCTATCGCGCCCAACGTGTCGCTTAATCGAAGCGCCCACCCAATCTGTCGAGGGGGCAGACTCAGGTTGGCCATCTGCCGCCCATCGTTCTAGTCCTGCTCTCGAAATAGCTGCATGATTGCAAACGTATTAAGGGCTTTTCTGCCGGAGATCCCACGCTTTATTACCCCTTCTCTGGTCTGCGACTCATCACCCGGATTTCCCTCCATTGTCCGTCGCTACTCCGCCCGACATGGCCGATCCATTTGCCCCGCGCTCCATGAAGCGCAAGAATGTCAAGGGTCTCGCTCTTACGCCCGCTGCCCCGAAAGCCTCGCCATCTAGCAACAATGACAACGCCGGGTCTGGCTGGGGAGCAGGCGGCTCCAGAGCCGAAGATGGCAACGAAGCCCAGCTGGAGATCGGCATCGAGTTCAACTTGGACCTGCGACAGGAGGACCTGGAGATAATAAAGGAGCTCGGCTCAGGCAACGGAGGTACCGTCAGCAAGATCAAGCATCTGCCCACAGGAACAACCATGGCTCGCAAGGTATGTATCGCATTTTCTGCGTCGCTCAAGTTGAAGCCAGTCCGCTGATATCATGGGCCTTCCAGATAATCCACGTCGAGGCCAAGAAGGAAATGAGGAAGCGAATCGTGCGCGAGCTCCAAATCATGCATAGCTGCAACTCCGAGTACATCGTCAACTTCTACGGAGCGTTCCTGAACGAACACAATGATGTGATCATGTGCATGGAATATATGGACGTCGGGTAAGTTAGGCATGGGAAGCTGCATGCACAACTACTACGACAGGGCTAACGGGCTGGCTACAGCGCTCTCGACCGCGTATCTCGGGTTTTTGGCCCTGTGCGAGTCGATGTACTGGGCAAGATCGCAGAGGCAACCCTGGGTGGCCTGACATACCTCTACGAAAAGCACCACATCATGCATCGCGATATCAAGCCGTCCAACATCTTGGTCAACTCTAGGGGTTCCATCAAGCTATGCGATTTTGGCGTGTCGGGAGAACTGATCAACTCTATTGCGGACACTTTTGTCGGCACCTCGACTTACATGGCCCCCGAGAGAATTCAGGGCGAGAGGTACACTGTCAAATCCGACGTTTGGAGTTTCGGCCTGTCCATCATGGAGATGGCCATCGGCAAGTTCCCCTTCGCTGCCAGCGAGCAGCTCTCCGACGGCGACGGCGCACCGGCCGGTATTCTGGACCTCCTGCAGCAGATCGTCCATGAGCCGGCGCCTAAGCTTCCCAAGAGCGATGCATTCCCGGCCATTCTCGAGGACATGATTCAGAAGTGTTTGTCCAAGGTACCCGACGAACGGCCAACTCCGCAGGAACTCTTTGTAAGAAATCGACCATGGGAGCGCGTGGGCCAAAAGCTGTACTAACGAACTTTTATAGGAGCGCGATCCATTCGTCCAGGCGGCCAAGCGCACGCCTGTTGATTTGAGAGCATGGGCAGTTGGGATGATGGAGAAGGACAACCGGAAATCCCACTTGGCACCACAGCTCTCGCCATCCACACAGGACCTGCTACGCGCCAGCGACTCACCCACTTATCAAGGCGACGGCGGCTACACACCCACATCCGGAGAAATCCCCATTGCGGGAGCCATCTCATCACCACGAGACCCAGTCGGTCACTCGCAGAACCGGTCGCCGACACGCAACGGGCTCGGTAGCCTCGGACGTGCGGGCGGAGCAGCAGTCCATCCTGGCTTGGGCCAGCGATCGGCGACGGCCACATCAGTTCCAAGGGTGGGAACTCCCGACAAGAATTTGCCGGCTAGCGCGAGCCAGGCAACTTTCGCCCTACCCGTAAGATCTGGCCCGGGAGGTGCTATGCCTCCCCCACCGCGCAAAGAGACACCCGACGAGCTGAGGAAAGACAACCGACGACAAGCGGCCTTCCTCCCGCCGTCCAACGGTGGTTACAACAACGCAGGATACCCAACAAAGTAATCTATACCGTGGATCGGTATGCATTACGTTGGCCACAATAACGACAAGATTCGCGCCCTCACTCGCCACGGTTACCCTCATCTCCGAGAAAGTCCATGTCATTGGCACGTTGGACCATTCGAGGGCAACGATCGTATGATAGGTATGCCCCAAGTAATAAATACTCTGGGATCACGTTGACTGTAAGTCATGACGTCGTCGAGGGAGGTCTGAGGAGGACCTAGAGCAGCTTCGGGGATTTTAGCTAGGGATGTTTGGTCGTGAGAGTCATCATGGGCAGCATGTTTGTTATATGAAAAAGGCGAGAGCACCTTGAGGCAAGCATATCTTTTGTAGACATCCAGAACCCCCCAGCGATGAACAGAGCATGTCGCGAGGGTTATGAATACATTATATTACATACCCCGAGGACTAGCCATGTGCCGTTTGAGAAACCTGTGTTGATAAGTTGCGACACGCCGGTACTTTGGCCAGCATTTCAGGCGCAAAATCGGTCAAGTCAATTTGCTCACTATGTCAAAGTTTGCAAAGGTTTTAGACAAAGTTCTCAATTCTCGGGTATCTCGCGGCCGGCGAAGCCCCTTTCTAGCAAATGTACTAACTCATCTAACTTTGTGATGGTCATATCTGTGTGCGCGTGCCCTGACAGGTGCTCGTTAACCTTATTAACCAACAAGACGGTTGCAGCTCCCGCCTTTCGACCTGCCGTCATGTCATCGATGCTGTCCCCCACCATGATGAGCCCGCTCGCATCGGCTACTTGCTCCACCACCTCCTTCTCCTCTCCCCCCTGTGGCTTCCCATTGCGCGCGTCCTTGTCCAGGGCCGGGTCGGCGGTGGCGGCGGAGCGCACCACGAGGCCCCAGCTCCGGGCGATGTGGAGGATGCCGGCGGGGTCCGGCTTGGGCGGACGGAACTCACGGGTGACGACGGGGTGAAAGACGGAGCCGGGGAGGAACTTGGTCAGCAGGTGGTGGACGGGGGCGTCGAAGTTGCGGGTACATATGGCCTTGGGCACGCCGCGGGCGTCGAGGTAGGCCATGAGGTCGGCAAGCCCCGGCTGCGGGGTCTGGCGGGCCATCTCGCGCCGCTCGATGGCGCGGATGGACTCCATGGCCTCGTCCTGGGCCTCGCGCGGCGTCAACGAGTAGACGTGCTCCAGGATGTCGACCGACTTGGGGATGCCCAGGACGGCGCGCATCTCGCCGAACATGTGGTTCTGGGGCTCGCTGGATGGTTGTTAGTCAAAGAAGAAGTGCAATGGTCTTTCGTGGGGTCGTGAGGGATGTAGTCTCTTGCATCATACCCAGCGCGTAAAAGGCGAGGATGCCGACTTATACCACACCGGAAGACAGTCTTGACAGCCAAACAAGGTGAGAAGGCCAAGTGAGTTTGCGAGGGAAGAAATGAGAAAAATGAGAAAAATGAGAAATGAGAAGTAGTTACCATAATGTGCCATCGACATCGAAGACGACGCCTTTTAACTTGGGTAAGTTGCTTGTTTGGCCGGGGGGCGCTATTCCATGCTGCAAAGGAGCGAACCGTCTCGGGCTCGCGTGTTGTGCCATGGTAGTGATCAGCCTGCGCATAGAGGCTGGAGTGCAGTGGTATTAATATTGATATTGATATTGATATTGATATATCGATCGAGTAAATATTCGACAGCTGTGCTGCTATCCATGCTACCTGTATGCACTCATAACCCGAGATCAAGAAGTCATAGTGAACGCAAGTGAGTGATGTGAGTGGTGGAAGCGGGTGTGGCTGGTGTGGCTGGTGTGGCTGGTGTGGCTGGTGCGGCACACACCTTCAATTGAATACAATGATGTAAGGTACATTACCTTAAGTACCTATCAATACTCTCGAGTGGTACTTGGGTACTTAACATTTGATGGATTGGATTATGAGGTACGTCAAGTTCAATAATGTACTGAATCTCAATGTACGTAAGGCAGCCAAGCCAGCCAGTGTGCAGCTTCCAGGGTGTCCACCTCTAACTTCCATTTGAAGTTGCTAACAGCTAAACCGACAGACATCTATCAGACGACAATTGAACCATCTCAAGCGCCAATATTACAACCATTCCAGTCGCTTTCTCCCACCAACCATACTGCCACAATCACCATGGCCGACGACGCTGAGAAGGCCGAGAAGCTTGCCGCCGCTAAGAAGAGGGTATGTACTGCAAGCATGCATCCACTGGATGAGCCAACCTGGCTAACGGCTGCAAACACGTAAACCAGGTCGAGGCATTGAAGAAGAAGAACGCCAAGAAGTCAGGCGGCGCATCGAAGAAAGACAAAAAGGAAAAGGAAGAAAAGGATGAGCCTACCGCCACCGCCGCCGCCGCCAACGACGAGCCCGAGCCCGAGCCCGAGCCCGAGCCCGAAATCCCAGCCGACGACACCGCCGTAGTAGACGATGCCAAAGACGAGAAGAAGCTCTCCATCCCGGCTGTGCCCGCCGCCGTCCAAGGCCTCAAGATCGAGGAAAAGGCCGTCACCGGCGGCGATGACGGGGTCCCAGATGTGACGTCACCCTCGGTTCAGTCCAAGATGCGGTCCGCCTCCTTCAAGGCCGGCGGCCCCCTCTCTCCGGGCTTCCCTTTCACTCCGGAAGGCGAAGGAAACAGCGCTGCTGATATCTACCGGAAACAGGTCTCGCGCATCGAGGACTTAGAGAAGGAGAACAAGAGGCTCGCCAAGGAGGCTGCCGATGCCGAGAAGAGATGGCAGAAGGCCGAAGGAGAGCTGGACGACCTGCGCGAGAACGGCGGGGATGAGAAGAAGCCCGGCGCCGGCGCCGATGGAGAGATCGAGAAACTTGTGCGTGTATTGACATGTCTTCCCTCTTCAACCAAGTAGAGGCGCTCCATCTTGGCGCATACTAACATCGACTTGCAGCAAGCGGAAATCGCCTCTCTCGAGCGTCAGAACAACCAGTTGCAGTCAGCCGCCTCTCGCCGAGGCCATGGCTCCTCACCATCCGTTTCAGCATCATCTCCGCCCGCTGCTGAGCTCCAAGCCCAGCTTGCCTCCAAAGCTACCACCATCGAGAACATGGAGCTGGAGCTTTCGCGCCTTCGTGCGCAGGCAGCCCGCCAAGAGGCCTCCGGCGGCACCGACAAGGACCAGATTGTCGCCCTGGAAGAGAAGCTGGCGCGCGCCGAGCAGGCCGCCTCCAAGGCCACCCGCGAGCTCGTCGACCTGAAGCGCAACCTCGAGCGCACGACCGAGAAAGCCGTGCGCGAGGGCAGCAGCCGGACCAGCGCCGAGATCCGCGTCAAGACGCTGGAGCAGGAGAACAGCACCCTGAACGACTCCCTCGCGGAACTCCAGAAGAAGCACGACGCCCTGGAGAAGAAGGTTCAGGCCCTGGGCACCCTGCACAAGGAAAACGACAGCCGGACGCAATCTCTGCGACGCGAGAAGGAAGCCGCCGAGAAGGAAATGGCAGAGCTAACGTCCAAGGTCGAACGGCTCGAGGGCGAGAACACGAAGCTACGTAAGAAGGATGCGGCCGAGGGCGGCGGCGACGACGATGGCATCGAAGAGCTCGAGAACGAGGAGCGTCAACGGCTCGAGAAAAAGATCCGCGACCTCGAGGCCGAGATCTACGACTTGCGCCGCGGCATCTGGCACCAGCGCCGACGGGAGATGGAATCCGGCGCCGAAGGTGTAGACGCCTCGCCCGGCGGGGACTTCACCAACGTCGACCTCTCAAACGGGCCCCTATCGCCTACGGCCGCCGCCCGCAAGGCGTCCGGCCGGGGCACGGGTCTGGGCGACTTCTTCGCCAGCGGGCTCAACGCCCTCACGGGGGCCGCGCCCGCGGCGGGGGAGAAGGCCGACGACGAGGGGCTCCTCGAAGACGACGACATGGACTTTGACGAGGACGCATTTCGCCGCGCCCACGAGGAGGACGCCAAGAAGCGCCTGGAGCGCATCAAGGAAATCAAGCGCGGCCTCAAAAACTGGGAGGGCTGGCGGTTGGATCTCGTGGACACGCGGAGGGGCGGCGGCTATGGCGTCGGCGAGGTCTTCGAGATTTAGGCTAGCCACACCAGCACCTTCCCATGTTGCTATCATGCTTATAGCGAGATGAGAAGTAGTTTTCTTTTAAACGATTATGAATAGATGTGTAGAGCATCCATGAGGGAAATCGGCGTAGACTTGAGATTCGTAGATTTGATTATCTTCCTTTGGTGAAATCTTGGTGATAAAGCTTCAGGCCTCGAGGTTCGGCGGATTGCCCGAATAGCATTGCAATGATCAACGAAATAAAACAAAAAAGTAACTTGTATATATACTTGTTGGGAACTAGCAGATATAGCCACCTAGCCCGCATTAGAAGGGAGCCAAGTATTAAAAGCAGCCACAGCCTATATGTTGTCTATGTATATTTTGAAGCACCGTATGCCATGCATTCCCACACCCCGTCGTAAAGAGGTCTTTGAACGCGCTGCAGGGAGAACAGTAGGCCATGATAGGACCATATTAAAGAAAGAGGGGAAAAAGAAGAAAGGGATAGCAATCTACCGCCCTTTTGCCTTGTCTATATATTAAATAACATATATTCTGGCCATTAGGAACTCCGAGGCTGGATTTCTGTTTGTTATGCTACACCGCAACCATCATATGAGTAAAATAAAACGCCACAGGTGCTTCTGATCCTGGCTGTGCGAGTGTTAACGGAGGCGCCAGACTTAGTAGGCGCTTGTGTAAGGTACTGTACTGTACGCAGTAGCGGCAGTTTGCTACGATTGGAGGTTTAATCACTGTGCAAGTAAGTTGGTCAGCATTTGCTTCAAGTAAGGGGGAAAGTAAGGTAAGAGAAGGAGTGAGGCGCAAATAAGAAAGACGGGGGAGAACGAGGGGGATACACTTACTAAATCTCTTTGGGTGCCAGTAGATCGGCTTGATACAGCCAGTGGTCACCCCTTTCTTCATTCTCAAGCCAGTCGTAGGGGAACTGGACAAGATGGCCCTGGACCAAGTTGCACAGGTCCTCGGCCTCCTCGACACCAAGGACCTCGTATGGGTAGATGGGACCCCGTCGGCTGCCCTTGGTAGTAGCACGGCGGCGGCGGCGAGTTGAACCCGTGGCTGTCATGGGCGGGTTTCCTCCACCCGCAGACGAAGGCGGCTTGTCAGTAGAGGAGAACGTCGTTCGTCGGTCACGCGTCTTCTGTGTTTGGGATGTGCTATCTACCGCGCCTTCGAAGGCAGGGAAGGGTATCTCTCCTGCTGGCTGAATTGGAGATGGCGGTTCGGCTGTTACCGGTCTTGTATTTAGATTATCCGAGTTGAAGGTGATCTTGGGTTTGCCAGGTTGCTCTGCATCTTGGGCCTCGGATAAAGGCGCCTTCTCTTGGAGGGATGCATCTCCTCCTTCGATAGAGGGTATTTCGATGTGCGGTTGCTCTGCCTTCTTTTGGCCCTCATTCTTCTCGGACATCTCAGCGCCAGTTTGGGCCCCCGAAGGCACGGCCACACCTGCACCGGCGCCGCCAGCTGATCCGTTCTGGCCCTTCCCTTCAGGCTCTTCACCTTTCTTGCCACCAGTCATGCTCTCGTTGAAACGGTTAGCATAATCTTCGAAATCCTGGTAGTCTTTCCAGGTGGTGACCTCGCTGTCTGGCATACATCGGAAAACCCGACGGTAGAGCTTGGTGTTGTTGCCGGCCACACGGTTCCATACGTCATCCCAGAATGCCGGGTCCAAGGGATCAAGCATACAATCCTTATCGATGACTGCAGCATGTATGTCTGCTGCAAGTGGGTTGATTTTATCCGGGGGGCCGCCGATATCTATATCGTTGGTTACGGGTAGGTTCGGAAGTTGGGTTAATCGCGGCAAGCCGAGCTCAGCCGTAGATTGGCGATGGAAGTCGGGGGGTGGCAGCTGGTCATTACTCTTTGGGGCATGCTGCTCGACGGATTCTCGACTTGATGGATGGGTGCCGCTGGTAGCCAGATTATGCTGGGGATTGAGTAGAACCTCGTGCCCGTTCACAATGGCAGTATCTCGGAATCTATCAAGGCCTTTTTCCTTCGCCGCCTTCCAATGATCGGTGCCAGCCCCTTCCAGGGCAGCGTCGAGTTGAGCCTTCTTTTGGGCTTCCGCCTGCGATTTCCTCTTAGTATCCGACGATGAGCTTGAAGATGACGTGAACCCGGGATCCTCGGTAGCAGCGGTGTCATGGTTGAAGCTAGTGCCCTGCGAAGGCGGTGCAGGACGGAGCTTTGTGTTCGAACTAGGACCTGCGGTAGGAACATCTGACTCATCTATACCGTATATCTGATCCATCTCAGATTCGTACATGGCGTCAGTTTCGGCTTCCGCGGCTCTTTCGTTCTCCGTGATTTCATCGACCGGCAGGCCGAGATGTTCACGCATGAGGCGCACACGAAGAGAGTGGGCATATCTGCCGACCTCGTACGGTTGCCCTGCCATAGTAGACCAGAAAGTCTCAGTGTCCCTGACAACGGCCGCAAGCTCCGAATCTCTGTTCCCCAGCATTGAACGTTCATTGATATTGGCGGAGCCAATAAGAACGAAGCGGTCGTCCACGATCAGAGCCTTGGCGTGGATATAAAGCTGCTCGGTAACCAGATGGGTGTTCCTCAGCTTACCCCACTGCCTCAAGCTATAGAATTGGATATACTCCTCCGGCTCAATTCCACGTTCACGCAAGCGGCCAAAGATGGAGCTAGCACCTCGGCAAATACTGCGGTATTGGAATTGCATGATCAACCGGACACTACTTCCCGAATCCTGAGCTACTGTGTTCTGGAATCCGGGCATGAGAGGAATCATCACACACGCCTGCCAATCCTCGCCACGCTCATGCGCTTTGATGATGCGTTCAACGAGTGCGTCGCCGATTCGGTTGTGTACCTTGGTACCCAGAGTCTCCGTACTAGTGATGAAGAACTGGTTCTCCATGTAGACGAAGTGATCGGAGCGTTCGATGAGCTCAACGTACGCATTCTGTATGCTATGCTCGACAAGATCCTTCGGGTAACCCAACGACCAGTCGCCAGCAGATCGCAAAATTTGGACTTCGCAAGTTCCACTGAGCCCCAGCTGCTCAAGGTCGGCATGGTTTGTATCTGGTGGGGGGAGGAGGAACGGGATGGGGCGCGTGGGTTTCCGCTCCCTGCGCAGGTAATTCCATCGCTGGATAAAGTGGCGGGTGAGATCTCGCGCGGGCTGGCCAACAATTTGCATGGCAATATCGTGCCAGGGCATCCTGGGAGTCCGGCTTCGGTCGTACATTTCCTCGTATGGTTCGTTGAGCTTGAAGAAGTCAAGCACTCGGGGATTTGAATAGTCCTTGCCAGGATACATCTGGCAGTGCTCCGAATCCTTTGGTACTTCCGAGTCAGGTTCAAACCCGGTTGGGCGATCATCAGTCAGGGGATGCTGTGGGCTATCCCAACGCCCGAAGCAAAGATCGATTCCGCCTAGGAAAGCAACATCATGATCGACGATGCAGAGCTTCTCGTGATGAGCGTAAAAGAACTGGTTTTTCTTCAGCTGGTTTGGAGATCTCTGTACCATGATGTTGGAGTGGAGGTGGAGAAGCGAAGACTTGGTGTACTCCGAGTCGATGGGGATGGCCTGCTCAACGTTCCTGTAGACAATGACGAATATCTTAACACCTTCTTGGGCCTTTTTCTGGAGAAGTCTGTCCAGTCGCCACTTATGACTGATCGCCGCCGGCCGCCGCATGTATAACTCGGGACTAAGCCACCAGTCATGGATGTAGATGACATCTTGTGCCATGCTAATGGCACGCGATAGATTCCACATGTAATCACGGCCGTCGACCAACCACTGGGCGAACACTCCAGACCGAACGGGCGCAAAACTGTCAAATCTTTGATGCTCATGCCATGGCGTGTTCCTCAGCATTTCATTGACGGATTGGTCAAACTGTCGCATAAGATGACCGTTGCGCGAGAACAACTTGATCTTGCGTTCTGAAGTATATATCTTCACTGAATGGTGGTTACCCGAGACGTCCTCCTCATCGGCGGCCTCTTCTTCTTCATTAGGGGTCGGCCCTTCCTTGTCTTTGCCCTTCTGCTTGGATTTGCCTTTGAGTGCCTTCAGTTTGTTACGCTTTGCCTCAATCCTGAACCGGGGGTCAACAAGATAGACATCGTAGATATTCATGTTTGATGGGGACTCGACAACGACAATATAGTTTTGCCGTACAAGGAACCATTTGCGAGTGTGCCGCGCGATGACCTTTGATGGAGTAAGCACTCTCCGAAAGTCGATACCTTTAGATGATTGGATATGGAGGTAGCACTCTTTGCCATGGTAGGTTCCCTCGGCGGCAAGTCGAACTCCTAGTGCAGAGAGTTCCAAGAAACGACACAGGCGGTTGCTGTCAGCTCGAAACATCAACCAATGAACCATTTCTTGCAGATACTTTCCCAGCAAAAACCGTTGCCGCTCCACGAATCTCTGTCTCTTCAATGCAGCTTCCATTGCGGCTTTCTGGGGATTCAAACTGGAACCCTCAAGCCCTTCTCCGAGGCTCGACGACTGGCGTCTTCCCAGTAGGCCCATGCGTGACCTCTTTCTCCTCGCCGTTGCGGGCCGCTCTGCCTCGCTTGCTGTTCCCTCCGCAGCTGTCATCTCGCCTGCAGTAGCTTCAGCCACTGCATCATCAACCCGGCCTTCTGGGGGGTTTTCTTCCTCGTCAGAATCATCAGCTCCGCGGGCACCTCGAAGGTATGGGAATGCTGAATACGGAAAGTGCGGTTGCTTTGGCTTCTTACGTAAGGCCGCTGTCTGTAGATACTGGTTGTTAAGAGAAAGCTTGTAGCGTGCATGGAGATTGATGATGTCAGTGATCGAGCGTTCCACGGTCCATGTCATGCGACTGGGACCGCTGCCATACTCCAGGGCAAAGGTGAAGATGGAATGCCGCTCACGACTGTTGTCGTCTTTATCGCTCTTGTCGGGTTTGCTGTCTATGACCCTGATCTTGACCTGCTCGAGCAGAACTGGTATGCGCTTGTTACCGTGTTCGTCTCTCTGCAGCATACTAGCGAACATGACCACAGCTGGCGTTACAGCTCTGAGCTCGGCCATTAACTCAGCCGATTTGTAATAATCGAACTGGTCCGTCTTCTTTTTGCCAAGCAGCTTGAATGTGTTCTTCACTTGCTTCCAGCGCTGGACTCCAAAGGTGGTAGCTCTATCAGCCCCGAACAATGGTCTGCGAGGGCTCGTTATCACATCTCCCTCGGAGACGCCTCCTCCTCCTCCGCCGCCGAACATTTCGGATATCCTGCGTCTATGCATTCGAGCAGCACGCGGGCTCTCGGGCTCTTCGCCTGCAGTGTCATATCGTGGACTTCCGACCCATGAGTTCCCACGTCCCCATGCCCTTCGGTGTGTGCCGGTCAGATGATCACGACCTTCGCCTTCAGAAAGACCTCCACGATGATCAGTGGCATCAGGCATGGTAGACCGCCTAACCATGGTCCTAAACCTACTAGGCCCAGGAGAATCGATGTCGTTGCCAATCTTGGGGGTATTCTGTGTTGTTCTGATATCAAGATTCTTTAGGCGCCGGCGCATTCTCTTTCGGCGGGTCGCCTTTGGTGTTTGCGATTCGTTCCCGTCGCCATCTCCTTCGTCACCGCTCTCCTCCACGTCTGCATCACTGCCTTCTTCGTCCAAAGTATCGGGAATGCGGTTCGGTCGAGTTGCAACAGGAGAACTGGCTGTCGAAGGGAAGCCGGTGTCAGATGGTCCGGCCCCGGGTGATCTAGGGCCTGGTGTCCCTCCCGGAGCGGCCAATGATTTCAACCTGGACATGAATCTTTCACTGCGAGAACGCCCAAATGCATCGATCGAGTCCCCTGAATCTTGTCGCACGTGTCCAAATTCAGGCGGTGCTTCGAGCACCTCATCCTCTCTTGCAAACTGCACGCTACGTCGCCCTGAGAGCATGCCATCCGGTACGGATCCATCAACTTGTCCCTGTAGACTCGAGGCCGGTTGGCGTTTTGTCCGGGGGATACCCGACGGAGACGCGGCAGCCGAGCCAGCACGAGGCGAAGGGATTTCATGAGGTAATCCGCCGTTTAGGTAGTCAGGCGCTTCCTCGGGGATTCTGCCGGAGGAAACCGCTAGTCCATCGTCCAAAGGGGACAGTCCGCGGGAAAGCGAGCTTGTCCCAGGAGGACCGCTAGAGGCTCGTATTATCTGAGGTCGGCGAGAGTCCCCAGGGGTTGGGGTCATATTCATCGGGCTTCTCGACATTGGGGACACAGAGTCGTCTCGTTCGGCGAGGGGCTCCATGTTGAAGGATATTCGCTTCCGATTATGCGTAGATCAGGTAGTCGGTCCCCTATCAACGACGTGTTGATGTTGTGTTTAGAGTTGGCCGACCAATGCCGGGGGGGTATTCCGTTGCTTCACGACTTAATTGTCTGTAACTGCATGCCGGCATATATTTCGAGGGACTGTAGATTGGTAGGGTAGTAGTTGCGAGCGCGGTCGGTCGGATAAAGTCAAGGACAAATATTAATCATAAACCTAGTCGTCTTGACGATCGGTATAGAATGGGTGTCTTCTCTTCAATGGGGTGGTACCAGCGGGAAAGACGGCGGTGGAGGAAGCAAACAGCTTGCGGGCGCGGTTCGTGGTTGGTTGACCGATTGTTGCTTGTTGCTAGAAAAGATGTTGTCAACTAACGAGAGTAAGAGAGGAGTTTGTGTTCCGAATGTCGACAATGGCTCCCATGAAGCGCGTGGGGGTATAGGAATGACAGTTGGGAAATATTGGCATTGGCATTGGCATTGGCATTGGCAGCAGAATGAAGTGCTATCATGTCATTCATCATCCCTTTTCCAGATTCCACTTGTTGTCTGTAGCGCTGCTAGATCATGGGTCCAGGTCCATACTTGAAATGCAGCACCACCACCGCGTTGCATCTCACAATCCGATGAGATCAGCTAGTCCGGGTCCCACATTAACGTTAAAGCTACCATCAGAGGCCAATAGGGACTCGGCAATTCCCCTTCTTGCCTTCCAGAAGGTAAGGGTGCCCTTAATTAGCGATGGGGCATCCCGTTCAAAAGGTTGCTCTCTTCAGCTGCATTCAGGGTGTGTGGCTATGGCCAATGTGGACAAAATACAGGTAGCTCGGTAGGTTCAGGGAGGTACAGGTCGGCAAGGGTGCCACATGTGTGCTGTGTTTGGTATTTGCAAATCACGGTGATCTCTTTCAGCTTTTTTGAGTTACATTGCGACTTATTATGTACCAGTGACATTTTATTAAACGAGCTCTGCCTATCTCAATACGTTGCGTGCATCAATCAGTCCATAACTCCCCCTCTTATTGAGACCATTTGAAGAGGTTGGCCTGGCCCTTCACTGCTGCGTCAAGTATTAACCTAGGCGGCGTATGTAGGAGGAGGGAGGTGCATAGCAGGCGCGAACCTGAAGCCTTCAGGGGTCGAACCTTCCAATTAATACGAATAATACGAACCAACCTCTGCATCCCAAACAACACATCAGCCTCGCCAATCAATCGATGTAATGCAATTTTGAAGGTTTACTGCCACTAGCTAGTTGCAAAATAATGATTGATAGTACAAACTAATCGAGTTTGGTTTTTTTTTTCCCCCTTCTCTCTCCATAGGTAGGTACATGTATCTTCTTCTTGGTGGTTCTTGATGTCGACCTACAGTACTCTGTACATAGTGAGTGCCGCCACTGAAATCAATCAAATGGCCCATGCTTGCATGACACGTGACTGACGTGACTGCCTAAAGCACATAGCAGTCTACGTCGCGTCTCCCCACTACTCTCTTGAACGCGTCACATCCAGCATATCGCAAGCTCACCTTCACACTGTCGCAACAAGTACATCCCTAAAGAGGACATTTACACTCCGGGACCATTGACGCCCGTGGAATCTTCAATGCCAGCTCATCAGTGAGAGCTCCATCATGCCTGCGTAAGTACCATTTCCTTGACGACGCTACTGGACTTGGAATTACTAACATGGCAAACAGCCCGGGCGACCAGCATAACGTGGCTGCCAATCCCTTTGCGGAGGCAAAACCACGTATCTCGGAGTATACAGCAACCGAGATCGCCACGCTCCAGTCAAGACTTGAAAGGCAGCTTGGCCCTGAGTATCTCTCTGCCCGCAGTGGACCCTCTGGACAAAAGGTTCATTACATCGCTGCCGAGAAATGCATCGCGCTCGCCAACGAGGTCTTTGGCTTCAACGGATGGTCCTCTAGCATTCAGAACATCCAAGTCGACTTCGTCGACGAGAACCCGCAGACTCTCAAGATATCTCTGGGTTTATCTGTCGTGATTCGTGTGACATTACGAGATGGCACTTACCATGAGGATATTGGTTATGGCCATATCGAGAACTGCAAGGGCAAGGCCGCGGCTTTCGAGAAGGCAAAGAAAGAGGGCACCACGGATGCTCTGAAGAGAGCTTTGAGAAACTTCGGAAACGTGCTTGGAAACTGCATTTACGACAAGGACTACCTGGCCAAAGTAACCAAGATGAAGGTCGGCGCTACGAGATTCAATGAGGATAATTTGTATCGGCATTCCGACTTTGCCAAGAAGGAGGTTGTCGTCAAGAGAGAGATCGGTGGTGCTGTTGACAAGGGCCGGGCCAATGCTGCACCTCCGGCGGCTCAAACTGGTGGGTTGGACTCCGATGACTTTGACTGGGTAGATACTGATGTCCTGGACCTGTAGATTCGACGGACTCGCTTGAAGATGACTTTGGGGATTTTGACATGGCAGATTTCGGGGTGACGGAAGATGGACACCCTGATGAGGTAGTTCTACCTACGTCACACGGAATCAGTGATAAACCCCAGGCGCCTTCATCTGGCCCTAATAGCGATCAGAGCAAGGCGTCTACGAATAATGCACCCGGACCGGCAAAGCCCATGCAGCCTCCAGCAAGAGCTCAGGGACGCCCCGGTCAAAATGTTCCGCCTCCTAGACCACAACCTCAGACTCCCAATCAAGCTCCGCATCGTCCGGGTATGGCGAACAATGGGCGGCCGAATCCCCAGATGCACGGAAGGCCAATGCCAGCTGGTACAGGTGCTGCCCAAGGTCAGGTAGCTGCCGCTCAACAGGCTTCGCTGAATGCTACGGTGAATACGCCTCCTCCGGCCAACGCAGAGCCCACGGGACCAGTCGGTTTCTTCTCCGCCCGTTCGGTCAATCAATTGCCGGAAGACGCCCCGCCTGGGACGGCCAGTGTGGCGCCGGACAAGGCTAAGGTATTCGATCCACACGCAGAGAGTCCCTCGATTCGAAAGACGCCTGGTATCGATCATAAATCATCCAAGCCCGTTGCCAAAGATATCAAGCACGTCGCTCCGATGAAGAGGGACGAGGATGCTCCGGTTAAAGGTAGCACTGCGAATGGTGCCGCCCACGGTTTTGGTCCGGCTCAGGGCATGGGAAGACCACCTGCAGGCCCAGGACATGTGATGAATTCCTCGGTGGCCGGTACTCGCCAGATTGGTGCCCCTGGCGGGGGTATGAGTCCCATGGGTAACCGAGGCCAATTCAGGCCATTGAGCGTTAAGCGACCAGCGGCCGATGGGGCTGGTCGCCCGGCGTTGAATGAAGTTTCCACGAACAACAATGGCAATGCGGCAGCGGATGTAAAGAGGCAGAAGACGGGCTAGGGTTGTGTCGGCCAAAAGGCTCAACCAAAACATCACGACGAGAAGCAGCTCAGATTGTGATACTCGGCGTCTGGAAGGGTTACTGATTCACGATAATTTGCATGGCTTGGGGCGCAAGGCGTTGAACTTTGATAGGCGTTTGATGGCTCAGGAAGGACTCCTTGTCGGAGTGAAGCCGTGGCTTGTGTACATATAGCTAGACCTTATACTGGCAGCAATCTGGTAATACACTGGTGGGCATTCTTTCGATCAACCCACAAATCAGCAATTCTCATGCAATGACATGTTGTTGCCTTTGAAATTCATGAATTGAATAAATGTAAAATGATATGTTCATCCTGGGGTATAAACACCTAACTCCAATAACCTAGCCCAGCATCGCCAGGTCATGTCCCGAAACGCCAGTCATTAGCCGCCAAAATGCAAGGCGGCACATTGCTAAAGCCCATATCATATCATCCAGTCAGGATGACGGCAGCTCTTGTTTTGTCATTGATAACCCGTGTCTGAGCTGACCAATCGCTCACTTGTTGCCCTGCATCCCGCCCTGTAGGGGCCGCTAATGGTCCCTACCTGGCAACGACTAGCCTAAGCCCAACCTCCTTCATCAACACTGTCTCGATTCCTGGTCGTGTGCGTATATATGCTGTGTATGCATATGGTCGTGTGACGGTGGGAAAAACACTGTCGCATACAATAGTAAGGCGCCATCGCATGGTGCGATTGCGTGATTGGAAGACAAACGTGTAGCGTCGTTGTCGTTGTTGTAGTAGTGGCAAAGCCCGTCCTTCCCAGCCAGCCGTGATATGTTATGTTTCTGCCTACGTGGATCCCCCTTCCAAAAAATAGTAGTGTGAAAATGGGTGCAAAGAAGCAAAAGATGTCCTGTTAAGGTCTTTTAACGGTTGCCCCAGCGCCAGCTAGAAGCCGAAGAGGATCGCGACATGGGGGAGGGGGGCGACGAGTCGCTGCGGTCGCTGTCCATGGAGCGCTTCTCGGGCGAGGGCGAGCGTCGCGATGGCAACATGGGCGTCGTTGTCGCATTCGCAGGCTCGGGCAGGGGGCCTTGTCGCGCTTGGCGCCATGAGGTGGTGATTTGCTTGCACAAGTGCGCGGACATTGTGTATGTGGGCGACATGGTGAATACTTAAGTAGTCGTGGTTTTCCTGGTAGTAGTGGTGGGGGTGGTGGCCGCAGTAGATGTAGCCGTAGCAGTAGCAGTAGCTAGAATATGACGTACGATGTATCGCAGAGTAATGTTCGTTCCGATATGTATTGATGTTTTTTCCCTTCTGCCTTTGTTGCCTTTTCTACTTCTGCATTCGAAGCCAATGTTTGGGTCACTTGTGGAATGTGAGAGAAAGTGAAGCTTGATGATCAGGTTCGCAGCGAGAAGAAATATATCGGAATTAGGAGAGGAAGGTGGAAGAGAGATCGACGTTAGGTTGTCGTATGTCGTGTAAGTCAAATCGCAGGTAACCAGCGGTGATAAGACGGATTGACAGAAAGAATGGGGAGTCGGGTGAGTTTTATTCCTACGACGTACGATGAAGAGACACTACTTATTGAACTACATGTACTATGCCTCCTCGCCTTGACCTTGACCTTGCTGGCAAACCGGGACCATCGAATTCGATGCATATACGCATGCGCTACCTACTATTACCTGCCATCCATCCATACAGCATTGAGAGTTGCGATGATGCCCGCCCTATGTACGGGTACCTGTACCGGGCAGCAGCAGCAGCAGCAGCAGCAGTAGCAGGTGGCAGGTGGCAGGCGTCTATTAGAAACAGCACGAGCACGTTCTGGTCCTGTCCTTCGGGTGCGCCCCGCCCATGACTCGGAGGGCCCTCCAGGGGTGGCAGACAGGCTCTGGGGCCAATGGGGAGGCTCAGAATACTGATTACTGGTGGTGTGCAATCACCAAAAGCGGCAGTGCATCGCATTCCACCGGGTTTATCGTACGACGTTTGGCATGGCCGGAATGGAGAAGTGGGTGGGTGCCGGGCATTGTGGCCTCACTATGGCCCCATTTTGCCATGGCATTCTTCGATTATCTTTGGACCCGAAGGGACGGTGTGGGCGAGCTGGACTAAAGGGTGCATCTTGCTCTGGATTCTGGACCAGAGGGGTCGGCAGATCTTTCTCTCGGGTCGGGATGCCTGCGAGGTCTTCTTGCCTCGAAATAATATCCGGGAGTATGGAGTACATAACCTATACCAATTAGCAATACCTAGATCAAATCACATGGAACATACGGCTAAACTTCCAATGGCTTCCAGTTGTTGATGTTTCAAGTACGGGTACAGGTACAGGTACCTAAGCACTTTACCCATCAATAGACCGGGCATGGCATCCAGTACCTAAGGTCCATAGCAGATGCAAGCCGCAAATACATCCTGAGTGGGCAAATATCAGCCCTGCTCGGGTCGGTTCGGCTCGACTAGTGAAATCCCCTGCGGTATCCTTCGGGGAGTTGGCCTGGCACCTGGAATCCGCGGAGTTGGCCCACTATGTGCGAAGCGTTCGGTGGCCGAAGCCCGGTTTATTCAACACCATCAACATTCATCAGCAACACAGGGGATTAGCAATACGCTCCACTAACTAACTGACTGACTAATTGATCTTTTGGGCGAGAACAATTTCGATCAATATCGTGGTACAGTATTGGAACGTACTCGGCGTAGACCTTGAAAGCTTGTTTGGGAAAGAAACCAGTGGCACCCTGGTTTGGACGCAATGTCGCTTGGTGACCCCCAGCAACTTCGTCTGCTATCCGCCAAAAAGTTGTTCGGCATTGTCATCGTGAGAAAACTGGTTCCAGCAGTCTATAGACAGTCCAACTTGACAGGCAGTCGCCCGCTTCTCATGGGACTTGTCAAGTCCCTACACCACCAGGAGCTGTGACTCTGTGAGCTGTTGGGCGTCGCTCGGTGCCCAGTCGGGTCGAGTTGGAGATTACTCGGCCACCCCGCCGGAGAGTGAGTAAATCGCCTAAAGCTTGTCTTCGGCTTCTCATCCGGGCTCCCACTCTCTTGTCGCGAACAGAGACATAGGTCTGGGGTAATATCCACAATGCAATGGCGTGTTTATGCTTTTCTATGTGACATACCGGGCCCCATGCCTTCCCTTCTTCCCCACCGTACGTGTTCGCTATATTCCTATAACTGCTACTGCCTGTTATATACATGTACGTTGGTTGCCACATAACGGTCAAATGACAAAAGCGTACCAATCATATGGGGAGAAAGATGTGTGGGGTATGTGTTGAAGTGCTGCCAGGGGCATCCAAACTAAAAATAGCTATATATCCGCAAGCCCCTTGGGTTAATAAGTTAGAATTGTTTTGCTTAGACCAGATGTTTAGACGAGTTTCTCCCACCAGATGAGAGTGAGTTATCCCAGGATGATAAATGACGACCCATATGATGTCAGAAAGCTGAAGTTCGCGTGTGTCTGGTGACGGGAGGCCCAAGTTCAAACTCGATACGAATACATCCACCTCGCGAATGGATAAGTAGTGAGTGAAGATGCTCTTTCTGATATTTATATGAATGCTCAGTATCGACATGTAACTCGTCGTACAGACACCGCGCTTCAAAAACGTTGGTGCCTTCCACCACTGATGCAATCGGGCCCTCGGTGGTGATGTTGTCAAAATCGAGATCTATACACCGAGTCCTATCCCAGCCACATCTTCGAAATTGTATCCTAATCTTTTCAACGTCACATTCAATAATTAGAATCACCAGCTCAATGGTAAGCCCCTTGCCTACATAAAGTCAACGCTGATTTCAGGCTTGGCGATGATGCAACGATAAAATTGCTGCTTAGCTGTCTGGCCAGTGTAAGCTTCGGCAAGATCTCCTGACTATCTGTTAACAGAAATTACCCAGGCAGATCATTCCACAGTCGTATATTTTATGCGTGCCGTATGTGGTATCCAACCACATCACAGCTCATTCACTGTGCTGCGGCCGTTCTCTGGTGGCTCACGGTCTGCGCCGTAACTGTCTGCATGCCATTGGATGTAGGCGCCCACAATGACAACGCCCAGCCAGCTCCCAGAGGTAACCGATCCAGACTCAGAGTATTACTGTCACGTCAAGGTTAGCTGTGCCAGCATCTCGAACGGCAGTACTTATATACTGAACATTCCTCGGAATCAAACGCGAGAGGCATGGCACTGGTCACATCACTGTTACTTATACGGCTTTCTTGAACCCGCAAAATTGGAGAGCTGCACCGTATTGTCCATCATGAGCATCGGGACCATCATTCACCACGTCGGGACCTTCTTTGTCCTCGTCGCGTTCGCCCTGCTCATTGTCACAGACGTGACAGCTCCGTCGGTCCACCATCTGTCCTTATTCAGAGTTACCGGTAAATACTACAGCACCATCACCTCCGGCTATGCTACTGGTACTCCCGTCGTCGACTTCGGCAGTTTTGGGTATTGCGTTCGGATTGTCCCCTCCTATGAGTCCACGTATGTATTGGCGCGCCCAACGTCCTCTCTTTCCCCCATTCTTCTTCCCGTGCTTCCACTCGTAGTCGTCCTCTGAAAGCTAATTCTGTCATCGCTCTTTGCCCTCCAGTGCTAGCCTGACCAACCAGCCTGATAGCTGCTATAGTGGAGGCGTGGGCTACGCGCCAGCCGAAGTCATCGATGGCGTGTTCAAGATCAAGTACAAGGACCATATTTCCAGCAGCGTGGCCAAAAGCGCCGCAAAGCTCACCAAGACGTTCGTGCTGATCCCACTGGCGACCGCGACGGCCTTCGTTGCCTTCCTGTTCGCGCTGCTGTCGTCGCTGCACCCGAGTCGCTGGGCGTCCATCCTGTCGGTGGTCGTCTCCGTCCTCACCTTCTGCCTCTCGCTCGTGGCCTTCATCTGCGGCATGGTCACCTTCGCCGCCATCCAGGTCCAACTATCGCACACCAAGGGCAGCGTGAAGGGGCAATACAGCGTCGGTATGTGGTCGTTGCTGACCGCGATGATCTGCTCCCTGATTGGCTCAGTGCTCATCTTATTCACTTGTTGCAGTGGCCGCAATAATAGAAAGCGAGATGCTCATTTCGCCAAGGCAGGATGAGTCGACATCTACATGTATACGGAAGGCAGCATTGGAATGTCACTTAAACTCAAGTACACAAACATAATAACCACATAGCTAAACAAATTATGCATACGTTCAATAATGAATCCCTCTTAAAAAGAAAACATTTACTTGGAATCGATGTCGAGTGGTAGTGCCTCGGTGTATGGCAGAGAATGCATGTGTATCTCATCATACACGCGCGTCCATGCATCTTGCTCAAACGATGTATTTGATCTACAATCCTAGCCACTGCACCAATTAACACGGCATATTAGATACGTCAAGTAAATACATATCTCTAGGTGTATGTATTACAGTATACAAACCAATAGAGAGCCGCCCCTTAAAGACTATAAGTTCGATAAGTGGGTACGTGTAACGAGCCCCTGATAGTGTTGAATTTCCTAGCGTCGCCGTCCGTTCTATAAGAGATCGCCAGACTGGCTTAGCTACGTGTTCCCATCTTTATCACTACACTTGCAACGCAAAAAAAAGACAGAAGCACCCTCGACGGGATCCTCAAAAAGAGAAACTCAGGTCTGCCTGGGGGTCGAACCCAGAATCTCCTGATTAGAAGGGAGTCTCTCGTTGAGAGTCGAATCGTAGTCAGACGCCTTGCCATTGGGCCAACAGACCGATGTGATGATCGGGGCTCGTGAGAACTTCACTTGCTTTGATGGTGCAAGAGCTGCTAAAACTGGCTTTTATTAATGGGCAGAACTCCGGAGCTTAGCGTGGTCCAACGAATACTGTTGCCAAAACCCTTGCCATGAATCGCGAAAAGAAGAAGTCTGAAAAGCTCCTTGCGAACAAAATAAAACCAACCTGTGAGCATCTAATAATGAATGAACTCCTCTATGCCCCCTTTTTACATATTACATAAACCCTGAGACAGCAGCCAACCCAAATAGTCTCTAAGCTTACCCTGGTAACTCCGACCTGTGCCCCTTTTTGGTTGCGCCACGCGATGGCAGCTCGAGTCGCTGAGTTGAAGTATCACCAGATAGCTCTGGTTTGTTCCAGGTCTGTATGCTCGCGGGCGGTGGCGTAGCTGTGTTCGTCTGACGTCGCAGCCTGTACACCATAAACGCTGTAATTAACAGCAGAGTGGCACCGCCAATCCCAACTCCGACACCGACGCCAATCTGAGCGCTGCGATTTAGGCCAGAAGAGGAGTCATTCGACAGTCCAGCTGAGGTGGGCCTAGAAATCGAGGCAGACGTCGAAGCAGTACTGCTTAAAGCTGAGGAAACATAGCCCGCTCCACGAGTTGGGGTTGCGGTTGGGTTGAAGGAGATGCTACCCATGATAGTTTGTGGGAGGCTCGCCATCTCGTCGAAACCTGACTTGCCATTCGGGTTACGAATCAGTGGAGCCGACGCTGTGCATTCACAGTCTTCTATCTATATAGTAGTCGAGTTGTGATGTCTACCACAGGCACTCCATATATCAATATAGTTGCCATCACACCTGGCCAGGGCGATCCACTGCTGGTCTTGAAAGCCGTGTTTGCCAGAGCACTTGGAGGAGCTGAAGGATGAATCCGTACAGCCCGCAATGTAAGTTACGCCTGCTAAGAAGCATGGGTGAGCCTAGGACTATCAAGACAGTTATCATTGGGAAAACTCTGCTTACTTGTGCTGTCCCAGCACGTGTTGCTCGAAAGACAGAAATCTGCGGCGTAACAGCATGCTTGCGCGCCGTTTACGACAGCGTTCCCGCATGGAAGAAAATGTCTGTCGGCAATCTGACCACGACCGAAGTAGCATGTACCATTCGACACGTACAAGTCACTTTCGCTCATTTCGACCTTGCTGTAGCTGCGCAATAATTGTGATACTGCCCGGCACAGAAACAAGAACAATGATATGGCATGTGTGAAAGTGAAGGGCTTCATAGGACTACCTCATATGAAAACTGGAGGGCTTTAAGTTGTTAACAGCCCGACATCGTCTTCGTTGAAGACTAGAAGGGCAAGGTCTGCTGGTATTAATATCGTGAGATGTCTCATATCAAGACTGGAGTGCGACAGGGCAAATGCTCACGAGCTTCTATTCTTAGTACTATACTACCGCCAAGAATATAAGTAATAGTTTAGTAAATACATATGTATGAGTGAGTAATATTATGTCGCATGGTCTGAAGCGGCCCCCGGTGGCCTAGTAGCCCGGGTTGCACAGTCACTTCTGACCCTCGATGGCCCCCAGTGGCCCATTAATTCAGCGACAGGAGGTGTTGTAAGTTACTTAATTCACAGACAACCAACGGGTTGATCTACCCAGTAAGTTTTGGTAAATATATGCATACCAACCGCTGGGTACAGGAGGGCCTGGGGGGTCGCCGGTGAAGGGAGCCCCCAACAAGCCGCCGCAGTTGTATGCAGCCCCTGCCTAAGCACGATCAGAAAAGATAGAGCCATCTAGCACATAGTTACCTGTATTTAGTTGCCTACGTTGGTACTTGGTAACCTGATTCAGAGAGAAGGCGACCCCATAGCATATGCAAGCTGATAGGCATCGGCTATTGGAGAGTTAGCCCCCAAATTGAAGGTATAAGGTGGACCGCACAGAGTGGTTATAAGCCCCGATAAGACAAAATTTCTCAAAAACTTGTTCCCTTAATCGGGCACGGGGGGCTCTTGTGGCCAAATTGGCTTAAGGCGCCGTTCTTATATCAGTCTTGAGCAATTGAGGCGATATGGAGACATGCGGAGATTGCGAGTTCGAGTCTCGCCAGGAGCAGAGTCCAATTTTTTTATTTTTGGGGGGTTAAACTTTTTTCCTTTGGGGGTTTCCCTTCGGCCTCTGTCACTCTTGCACGTCAAGCTACCTGGTTATGCATCTAAGCTGCCTACGTGTCTATTGTAATATTCATCCAGTCCCTGTTTGGAACGTAAGAAGTGGACATATATATCATCAATGTTACAGGTTGTTGGGCAAGGGCCTCATCATCGAGAGCCACGCCACGCCATGCTGACACTCGAGGAGCCTTGACAACACAAGACACCTGGTGCTAGCTGCCTGGGCCGATTGAAAGCCTCGGGATGTACCCCGCGAACTACCGGACAGCCAGCGCGGCTGGGGTTAGCTGCCAAACCATTCTAGCTACCCCATCTTCGATAAGCATGCTCGTCGCATGATGCGATTTTCGATTATCAAGCGCTCTTGCATTTCTACAGATAACACATTCCCTTGATCTTTCGATCATTGTTGTTTTTACATTCTCGCAAAGCCATGTCCGAAAGCAAAGATGCCCCCGTGGATGGGGAAAGCTTCACGAAGACTGATATCGCAACTTCCACCGAGCATGTGGCAGAGACCGCGCCGGCACCAAAAGCGGCTGCGACCGCGACAGTCGACCCGGGTGACCCAGATGAGGACGACCTGGACGATCTTGACGACATGTTAGAAGAGTTCTCGGCTGCCAAAATCGACCCCCAAAAGGCCGGCGCATCGGTGCCTGGGCCGGCCAAAATTGCGACGACCCCGACAACAGCCAAAACAGTGCCTAGCATCCCTACGTTAGCTGGAGATGTGCCCGCAGCAGACCTCGATGACTTCTCCGAAGAAGAGTTCCAGAAGCAGTTGCAAGCCGGCATGGCAGAACTGATGGGCGACCTTGACAAGAATGTAGGAGGGCAGCTCCCCGCATAGCGGGCGTACGCAACGCAACGACTGGCACTAACAAGAGCGCAGCCCGAGATGCAGGCCCAATTCGAGAACATATTTAAGGAGCTGGGTGCAGCCGCCGCGGTCGACGGCGAGACCCCTACCGCGCCGGCGGCCACACCGGCCTCGTCGTCTTCCACCGCGCCCAAGCAACCCGCCGGCAGCAACCTGAAAAACGCCGACAAGGTCGCCGCCGACCTCAGCGCCGACGCCACCTTCCAAGAGACCATCCGCCGCACCATGGCGCGCATGCAGGAGTCGGGCGAGCAGGCCACGGCGGCGGCGGCGGCGGCGGAAGGGTCCGAGGACGACTTCATGGCCGAGATGATGAAGGCCATGAAGGACATGCCCGGCGGCGGCGGCGGCGAGGGCTCCGAGGAGGATTTCAGCAAGATGCTGATGGGTATGATGGAGCAGCTCACCAACAAAGAGATCCTCTACGAGCCAATGAAGGAGCTCAACGACAAGTACCCCGGCTGGCTCGAGAAGAACGGCGCGGGGCTCGAGGCGGACGACAAGAAGAAGTACGAGGAGCAGAGCCGGCTCGTGCGGGAGATGGTACAGAAGTTCGAGGAGCCTACGTACAAGGACGAGAACGTGGCGGACCGCGAATACATCGTGGAGCGCATGCAAAAGGTAAGCCCGTGCTCTCCGCCCAGGCCGTTTATAGGCGAATTATTTGCCTTGTACTATACTGACTTGCGATCGCAGATGCAAACAAGCGGCTCACCGCCAGCCGACCTTGTTGGCGATATGCCCTCGGCCAAGGAGGTTCTCGACATGCCTGACGAATCATGCGCGCCTCAGTGATCCCAGGGCAAGGCAAGCGGCATTTTGAGATATACCTGTTCATGTGACCAGGCCAAATAATGATACCATGTCCATGACTCTTTTGATTACTATGAGTCCGTTTGTGCATGAACAATTGGCAGTGAGAGGCATACGGAGCCTCATGATGCCATTCTACGATTACAGATACAGAACAAAGTCCATGAGACCAACGGTGACATGAATCAATTTTCAATGTCCTTGAAATTCCACGGCCAAGGGGGCTCGAAATAACCCGAGCTATAGTAGTGTATTTCATATCCCTCCAAAATCACCTCCAACCAGCCAAGCCGAGAATACCACACGGAGATCGAAGTCCAAAACGCCAACCAATGCTTACTCCTAGGAGGGAATCAAAACAGAACTTTGTACAGGTTTCACAACTAATATATTTTTTATGACATATCCATGTCCCCCGATGAGGCAAAGTCGTGTGGGGTGCCGTCGCCTTGTGGTGGGTGGGACAGTAAGTCCATGAAAATGTTGTCATAATCCTCGTCATCCGACAGGAAGAAGGGCGAGTCAGGCCTCGGCGGCGTCCCTTGTTGTTGATGTTGATGTTGCAGTTGAGTAGAACGAGCCTCGGCTTCGTACATGGACAGCATCGCATCCTCGTCTTGCTCCATGGCATCGAGCATCATGCTGTCGATGTCGTCTCCCGGAGGATTGGAGTAGTCTCCTGCCGTCGTCGCAGCAGCCGCTTCTAATGATGGGTCTTCTTCGATTTCGTCATCAAACACGAAGCCGTCCACGTCGTTTTCCTTCTGCAGCCGCCGCCGGCGGTCGAGGAGCGACCACTCGAGCTTGAGAACCTCCTGGTCGCCACCGCGGCGCTCCCACTGCCGGTCGTCCTGGCGCTGCCGCACGTTCTTGAGGAACAGCTTCCGCCTGCTCTCCTGTGCGTTTTCGCGGGTCTGCCGGAGCGGGTTCGGCTTGGCGGGCCGCGACGCGTACTTGAAGAGCTTCGGCGCGGGAATGGGCGAGGATTGGATCAGGTTGCAGCGATTTGAATCGCGTGGGGACAAGGGCGCGGGCGGAGATGACTGCGAGGAAGAGGCAGCGGCCCTTATGGGTGACGAGGACAGTGGCGAGGATACGTTGGGCTTGTAGGGTGACGAAAAGTCGAGCGAGAAGGTGGGAGCAGGCATAGCCGCCAACATTTTGTTATTTCTTGCTGAAGCCCGTGGAATGAATACAGTATTTCGATCGAACGAACAAACTTTGGGTGGTGATTATGCAAAATCTTGGTGGTCGGCCAGCGTATTGGGTGGGTGTGAGGGAGAGACAATTCGACTTGAAAGGGCGATGGCTTTCTTTGAAGCTTAATTGATTTGAGCGAGTCGCGAATGAATCACGCGTCTGAACATTATACGTACATACATGTACATAAAGAAATCGGGACCTGCACTTGCTGGGATGGTGGAGCGCGGAACTGCCACCCCCACCACGCGTATCCTTGTACGTACGAGGGTGATCTGATCTGATTTGGGACGTCCAGGACATCTACGTAATTAATCCCAGAGCAGACTAGCCTGACTATCGTACATACTGTATTCTACTGTCACCGCCTCACATGTCAAATACCTACCAGCTAATGAGTGATGGAATTGAAGAACGTTAAAGCCACAGTTGCCAGTGCGTCCTAGTATCATACATAGTAAGGTAATCAATCAATCAATCAATCAATCAATCAGGGAGGGTACCTGCCAGCGGCGATCGATCACTGTACCCCTGTTTTTCCCGAAGAACGGCAGGCACTGGACCCCCTATGACGGCGCCGCGGCCGTGGTAATCTGATTATTTTTTTTGGTTTGCTCCCCCCAACGAAAAGACGAAAAGTCGAAAAGACGAAGAGAACATACTAGCAGTATTGTGGTCGCCATTAATGTCGCCCGTTCCCACTTTTTATATTATTGTCTTCTCCTTATACAACAAGTGATACCTGTTTTTCTTTTCTTTTCTGGTTTCTATAGAGAAGTGCCCCGTTTTACAGTAATGGGTTTATGACTATCGTTTTTGTAATTGGTCCACCCTAGATCTGTCCTTGCTTGTAATGCCTCAAGGTCGTCTTCCCCCTTCCTTGCAACTATGAGGGCCCCTTCGATCAATGCGCTGAGCCGCTGCGCAAACCCCAACACTGCTCGATGGACCTGCTCAAACTGTCGCAACCAGCTCCTACTTCGACCCAGCCTTGCAGCGCGCTCATACCGAAAGCAATACTCATCGGGTTATTCGTCCGGAGGCAATAGGCACAGTCCCCGAAACGGGAGAGCAAATGCTACTCTCTGGGCCACCGCTACAGGCGCCGCCGGCGTCGGCGCCCTGGCCTTTACAGACAATATCACGCAGGGATATGAAGCCACCGAAAGAGCAGGCAGAGTGGCATCAGCCCTGTTTATTTGTATTAATGAGTGAGTTCCTCCCCAGTCTAACTGCTGCGATGCTTCGCTTTTGGAAGCGTACACCGACCTCTCTAACCGTCTCCGTTTCCCAGCTATCGAACGACCCTTAAGAAACGCGATGCCCTAGAAGACGAAGACGAGAAGAGCAGTGTGCTGAGTGAATGCCACAAGAGATGCTCGGTGAGAACGTTCAAAGTGATGGAGAAGAATGGAGGCATCTTCATCAAACTGGGCCAGCACCTAAGTGCCATGACCTATTTGCTCCCAGTCGAATGGACCGATACGTTTATACCCTTGCAGGACAGGTGTCCTGTGTCCTCGTTTGAGTCCATCGCCAAGATGTTCAGGGACGACACTGGCGAGGAGCTTGAGGATTACTTCTCTGACTTCTCGACGGAACCCGTAGGCGCGGCTTCATTGGCCCAGGTCCATCTCGCTACCATAAAGGAAACGGGCCAGAGGGTCGCTGTCAAGGTGCAGCATCCAGCTCTGGCTCAGTGGGCCCCCTTGGACACGGTGCTCACCAGATTTACTTTCTCTACCCTGAAGAAGTGGTTCCCCGAATACGACTTGGAGTGGCTGGCGTCCGAGATGGAGGTATCATTACCTCAGGAGCTAGATTTCCAACTGGAGGCCGCCAACGCTATGAAAACCAAGCAGCACTTCGCCAACATATCTGGGTTGCCCCTCGTGATCCCCCAAGTCATTTGGGCCAAGAGGCGTATACTGGTCATGGCGAATGAGTCCGGGCACCGTCTTGATGATTTAGAGTATATGGACGCAAACGGAATCGACCGAGACGAAGTTTCAGCAACCCTGGCACGCATCTTCAACGAAATGATTTTCGGTAAAAACGCGCCTCTGCACTGCGATCCTCACGGAGGCAATATTGCCATCCGCAAGACGGCTTATCGAGGCCCTGGCGGTGCCAATTTCGAGGTGGTTCTGTACGACCATGGTCTGTACCGCGACATTCCGGAAGTTTTGCGGCGAAACTACGCCAAAATGTGGTTGGCTGTCATTGATGGGGATATGGACCGCATGAAGCATTACGCGCACGAAGTGGCCGGGATTACCGATGAACAGTTTCCCCTGTTCGCCAGTGCCATTACAGGACGCGACTACAGCGTCCTTTCATCTTCCATCACGAAGCCCCGTTCAACAGACGAGAAGAAAACGATGGGCGATGCCTTGCAAGAGGGTCTGCTCACCGACCTGGTGCAGTTGCTGGGCCAGGTTCCTCGCATCATGCTTCTCATTCTGAAGACGAACGACTTGACCCGAAGTTTGGATGAGAATTTGCAAACTCGTCAGGGCCCTATGCGCAACTTCATGATCCTGGCCCGATACTGCGCCCGCACTGTGTTAGAGGAGCAAATGGACGATATTCGCGAACGCAACGGAAGTTTATTGTGGCCTGGCAACGCTCTCCGGTTCCTGGCCGCGTATGTGGGCTTCCTGCGAGTAGAGCTCAAGCTGGAAATGTTCGAAATGTGGCTGAGCCTCAAGAGAATAGTAGGCATCCAAACAAACTTTGGAGCAGCTGTATTATAAACGCTTGTTCGGGCAGCGTGGCAGCGTGGCAGCGTGGCCAAACAGCGCGTTGTCTAAATTTAGATACCTTATAGATTTGATGTAGCGATTGCATTAGACGGCGGGGCGGACAACGAGAGAAGCCAAGTGTCAATATACGTTTAATAATTACACAATCCGTACATCTTTTAGCTGCATCCATGCATACAGTGCATGGAAGATACCTGCTAGACTAGTTATCACTTGGGAACCGGAGATGCTGAAGAGGTAAACACCAATGCCGTTCTCCTACGCATGTCAGCTCTCATGAACCACTAATCGATATTCCACCCGAGTGGCCCCAGGAACCCGGACTTTTAAGTAACACCCCAATAAATAATACGATAATTCCACTCCCTAAATCACCTCTAGCCAAATGAGTGTCCCATCCCAATTTTTATCTCCTCCCACATACAATCTCCTCCTCGTCTTGCACTCTCTCGCACTCGCCCACTCTCGTAACTCCTGCCCTCGCTTATCGTTCGGCCGCAGTACTGTTGCTGGCAGTGCCGTTCAAGGCGGCGGCAGCAGCAGCGCCCGCAGCAGAAGCAGCGACCTTTGTCGACGCGAGGTTCGGCGAGCCGCCGGCGGGCGCCGCGAGGGTGATCTTGTCGCCTCCGTCGGCTGCCGCCGCGCTGCTGTTGCTCGAGGTCAGCGTCGGCCCCTTGAGCGGCTCGCTGTAGACGGGGAAGTGGTCAATGGACTCGGCCGGCTCGACGCTCTGCGCCTGGACCTGGATCCGGAGGCTGGCGACCTTGGGGTTCGAGACGATGGTGCCGTTGGCCATTCGGATGGACGCCTGCAGCATGGACGTCAGCTTCGCAATGGCCGTGGGGCCGTCGTCGTGGCCGATCTCCTCCGTCAGGCCCAGCCGGTCAATGGCGCGCTTCAGCGGGATCTGGCTGTGGGTCAGGCCGGAGTTAGGCATAGAGAGGACCGTCATCTGGCCAGCGGTCTGCGAGTGGCTGTGTTAGTGTTTCATTCTTGTTTCCTGAGTTCTCAAGCCAGCAGAATTCTCACGGGGAACCTCGCCCCTTTTCTAGAGTGTAACAAAAGCAAAGGGGATAGAAGGGTGTGGCTAACCTGAGAGCCTAGATTGAAGATGATGCTGCATGGAAGTGGTAGCTCCGACCTCTCCACCTGCACCGTGAGCGCGTATAATATGGTCGTGTTCTCCGAGCGCGTGGAGTTGAAAGGCGGCGGGCTGGCTGTGTCCGCGTTGACAGCTGCGGTGGGGGCAGCAGGGCTAACAGTAGGGGCGATGGTGGTAGGGTGGCTGTTAGGGTAGTCCGCGGCGGCGTTGTTGACGGGCGAGGGGGCCGGGGACTCGGACTCGGACTCGAACGCGGCGACAGGGGGCTTCTGCCCACACCCTCGCCGGCGGATCGCCTTCTTGCTGAAGGGTTTCTTGACAGCGGACACGGCCGCGGCGCCGCTGACACTATCGTCATCGCCGACAGGAGCGTTTCGCTTTCCGCGCTTGCCTCGAGGTCCGGCTTTTCCGGGGCCGGGCGGTCCCTGCCCTTTGGCTGGAGCTGGGGGCGCGGCGGGAGCAGGGGCCGGGCGGCTCGGGGGGCCGGGCTGCAGCTCTGCTCCCCATGGCCAACCACCCCACCAATTCCAGCCGCCGCCACCGCTGGGGCTGTTGTTGGCGACGGTTGCTGTGGTGGACTGGGCCGCTGTGCTGGCCGCTGTTGTGGGTGCCTGGGAGGTGACCGGGCTCGACGTCTGTTGCTGCTGCTGCTGCTGCTGCTGGGTAGCAATGCTCGTTGGGGTTGAAGGTGGCGCCGATGAAGGAGATGTCGCAGGTGCTGATGATGGAGATGACGATGCCGGGTTACCAGCAAGAGAGCCGTCGCCGTACAGGATGTTGACGCTACGAATCACCGAAGTGCGCAGCTGGTCCGGGGTGAGAGACCAGTCGTTGCTGATCTCGGGGTACGAGTAACCAAAGTTCTTTGTCGTTGCAGCAGTGCGCCCCGTGTGGAAGCTGTTGGCGGTTCGGTAGAACGGCTTCAGGTCAGTGTCGGCCGTGATGGACGTCCCGGCCGCCGTGGCGTACAGACCCCTCGTTCGGTAAGATCCCGTCATGACCGTGTTGTTGTAGTTGATGGCCTGCCACAGTGCAATGAGGCGGTCGATCTGAGCGTGGTGCAAAAAGCTACGAGCAGTTAAGAAGGCCTTGTGTCAGCCTGCGTTTCTGCACGAAATATTGTGATAGTTACGTTTTGTTGACTTACAAGATAGGGTCAAAGCCGGAGTAGTCGAGCGAGCTCATGATAGCATACATGCTGTTATGGACATCGTTGTGTGGGTCCTCGAAACTCGTCCCAGCAGTGCCCGATGAGGCCATGGTGTTGAAATCCTTGACCGAAGACAAGACGAGGTACTGCAACTTCTTCGTTAGACTTCCGATGAAGGCTGCCAGGCTGTGTTTATCCATGACTTACAACTTGGTCTTTGAGGGGGCTTGGATCCGTGCTCAGCTGCTGGTTCACGATAGAGAGCTGGTCAACACCCTGTGAGTTCGGTTGGCGCGTGGTGGTGGGCCAGCCCCAGCAGTTATAGTCGGTATTGGTGGGGAAGTAGTTGTTGGCCTTGTTGAGGGGGAAACGTTGCCACTTGTATCTGTACAGAGGGTTCTCGATCGAGACTTGCCCGTTCGGGCCAGTGACGGTGATGGTCGGCGTGGAAGCAGACTGCGGCAGGGCAGGGTCGGCGGCCCAGTCCCAGAATGGGAGCCGCCATTGCTGTGCAGCAGCTTGGTAAGTGGCGGCATTGCTTCCGGTATAGTTCGCCGCCACCTTGGTTATGTAGCTCCCGAGAGCTTGCTTTTAGGGCTATTAGTATACACGTCCGGATGCCAGTCGGTTCTAGTACAACTTCAGGTTCAAACATTGGGGCACACTTACCTCGTATGTGGCAATGTAGGGTCGATGCCACGCCGGGAACATGATCTCCTACATTATTGTTAGCTCCCTCGACTCTATGAAATAACTAAACAGACAGCTTACTCCGTGTGGACAGTATCCGCCTCCACTACCTCCTGAGACGGCATTCACACCGTTCCAAGGAACAAAAGGTCGACCATGGATGCCTTGAGCGAGGTTAGCTTGTGTTCTTCTTAGCGCACATACGGGCTGCCAAAAGAATACCTGCGATGCCAAAGTATGACAGTTGCTCACTTTCAGGGGCAGCTTGGAACGCCTGCAAACCAAGGATGAATAGATCCCTTTAAAATAGACATTAGCCAACAGAGTATTCCTGAACTATGTACCGTTGCACCTACCATTGTGGCCCGCCACTGGCCGCGAAAGTATTGACGTTTTGTCTCACGGGTCTCTGGCCCGTAGCAGTGTTGACCCCTGAGGTTAGACCTGTCACAATGAATTGTTGCGACTGGCCCCAGACCGTTTGTGCCGTGAACGATAATGCAACGGTCGCCAGCCTAAGGCATTGGCTTAGCGGAGGCATGATGCCTGATAGTGAGAGAGAAGCAATACTAGAACGAGTGACTTGATAGGAAGTAGTGATCGTGATAGAAGATCAGTAATGAACGTATGTTTTGAAAATCACAGCAAAACAATTAGGGAATGTAATGGGCGTAAAGACCGTGGGGTTGTCAGCTGTTGCTACATCGAAACAAACACCCATGGCGGGTTTCCATATATACATGTTCAGGCCTTCGTCGACACCCCGTGACTGAGGGTAAGTACGCGTGGGCAAATTTGATTAAAAACTCTTATTCTAGCTATGACTTCGTGTAGGAAATGATACCGGAAGTGGTCAGCTGGTGGGACTTTGCGCCAGCTAAGACTCACTACGAGCCGAGGGGCCGATATTAACGCTCCTTGGTGTCAAGCAGGGTTGATCGGTATGATATTTCCGATGAGGAAAACATGATCTCATCGTCTTGTCAAAATGAGCTGGCGTCAGTGGCAGGTGCAATACGGAGCTTATCAGAAAAAGGGGCCTCAGTTGTGGCGCACGCTTACTTGATAGTCTCTGCTCGTCGGCACATCAAGGAGTAGGCCCGTCAGCTCTAGTCTGACTTATCCAGGACCCTAGTCGAGGAACTGGATATTACATTCAGCCTTTTCGCTTGAACAATCCCATACCCCTGGATTCCGGAAAAGCTTGTTACGGCAGCCAAGCCGAGAAAGCTATGGCAAAGCTGTCTACATAACAACTTACCAAATATCATGACTCTCACTACTATCCCGATGCCTCATTGTAATTACTCTCGACACCTGGCTGAGATTCACAGGAGAGTAATTGGCCTTGTCTGAAGTGTAGTGCTGGTCCCTGGAATCTCCACATCCGCCATCACCTTTGTTAAAGTGTGACCAGTTGCAGCCTGACATAAGCACAGTCTATAGGGGCGTTATGAGGGGGGTTTACTCAGTACGCAATTGGCTTCAATGCGACTGTCTCGAGTCCCTCTAGCTCCGTCTGTGCCCTTAGTTTGACCCCCGGCCGAAGATCGGATGCCAGGGGAAGTCTCTAGTAGGATGCGGTACTGGAATACAGTCAGGTCCTCCGGCGGCGTGTAGGTCTATATATGACCCAGCTTCCCCGGACCTTGGCTTCCTGTTTTTTCGTATCGGCATCTGCATCTCTTCTCTCAACTGGTATTCAGCTGGTCTTTCACACTCTTTACATTTTGGTTCTACAGGAACCTTCCGTTCATTCTTTCTCCTTCATTCGTCGCTCATTTCGCTAAAAAGCAGACATCACTCTTCAAACCCTTCATTTGACACATCGCCACCATGAGAAACAACGCTGTTTACCTTTTCGCTCTCGTACTCGGCCCTGTGGTCGTTTCGGCGAACCCCTTGCCCGGCTCCTATGGCTATGGCTCCGGCGGCGCATCTCCTGGCGGTCCTGCTCCCGGCGGCGCAGCCCCCGGTGGTCACACACCTGCCGGCCCCGCTCCCGGCAGTCACGCCCCCGGCGGCCCAGCCCCCGGCGGTCACGCCCCTGCCGGCCCAGCCCCCGGCGGCCCAGCTCCTGCCGGCCCGGGCCCCGGTGGTCTCACGCCTGGCAACCAGGGGGTGAACTGCAATTATCCGACTAATGCCAACCTTGCGATCTGCTCTGGCAAGAGCAACACCGGCTCGGGCACGAGCTCAAACCCTTGTGCTTCCATCGGAACCGGCCCTGGTGGAGCAGGCATGGGCGGTCCCAATGGCGTGAGTATTATTCTTGCGATCCCCCCTTTCGGCTTAGACTCACTTGATAAATTACTAACTCGTATGTTGGCAGGTCTGTGTTAACTGTGACTACCGTGAGTTTATTTGGAAGTGAGACTCTAGGGCAGTACTGACCGAATTCTCTATCATAGCAAGCAGCCGTGCTCAGAAGGCCTGTATGAGCGGGTACAAAGGATGGCAGCCCAACTGTAATTTGTCCCAGAATGCAGCACTGGCTGCTTGTGGTAGCGTCACTACGAGCCAATCCTCGCCGACGGGCTCATCGTCTTCAGGGTCCTGCGGCAACGTCAACCCGTGCTCGGGCATCGGGTCAGGCCCGGGAACAGGCGGGCCGGGAAACTCGCTGACTGGGCCGAATGGCATCTGCATCAACTGCGATTACCCATCCAACAATGGCGCGTGGTCATGCCAGCAGGGATTCAAGAGCTGGCAGCCTAACTGCAAATTGGACCAGAACAAGAACTTCGCGGTCTGTGGCGGATCCTGCCCCTCGACTCCCACGCCGACACCCACGCCGACCGCTCCCCTCAACTGCCTGCTTTCTATGAACTCTGACAAGGCTGCGTGCTCATGCAAGATCCCGATGAACTCCAATCTTCCCAAGTGCAAGCCTGTGCCTACCTCCCCTGCGCCCATTGGCACGCCCACGCCTGCCGCGACCACAAGCCCGTCTCCCGTCCCTACCACTCCCCTCAACTGCCTGCTTTCCATGAACTTCGACAAGGCTGCGTGCTCGTGCAAGATCCCGATGAACGCCAATCTTCCCAAGTGCAAGCCTGTGCCTACCTCCCCTAAGCCCATCTATACTCCCACGCCTGCCAAGACTGCAGTCTACGGACACAAGGCTGTCTCGACGCCCGTCAAGTCGCCTACGCCTGTGACCACTACCACTACCATGCCTGCTGCCAGCACCCCAGCTTCGGTGGACTGCAGCAACTTGGCCAACTATGGCATGCCGGCGTGCGATTGCTCGAACGCACAGTATAGTGTTTTGCCTCGCTGCCAGCCCTCGACTATGACGACGACGACTACACGAGCACCTATTTCGACACCTGCAATTAGTCCCGTGTCCGCCCAGCAGACCTCGACTGCCGAAACCACACCTACCGCGTACGGCGCCCCGACCCCTGAATCAAGCCCTGCTCCGACTCCCGAGTCCGCTCCGGAGAGCACACCCCCAGCAGCGTCGACAACTGATTATGAGGCTCCTTCTACGCAGGTATCGAGCGTCTCTCCCGAGGCCACCGCCAGCCAGGCCGATTACCAGGACAACGGTTATGGCTACGAGCTAAACAACGACTACAACTAAACCGCGTAACGCAGCCAGAAGCCGACGCAATTACAAGACTAGTGCAATGAAATGGAGATGATTTTCAACGAAAAGGGGTTGAGGGGGTTTGAGTAACAAAAAAGAAAAGCTGAAATGGCAGTTGCGTGTTTTGGGGACCAGGGTGCATGTATGGCAACGAGGAGTTTTGTTTTTGGTGATTCTCCAGATTGTTTAGGGAATGGAATTTTGATGTATAATAACATTGGTTGACGATATTGGATGGGCAGAGGAGCATGTATGTAGGCAGTTATTCATAGGTACCTGGTGCATAAGCTTCTTTGGAACCTTATACATGCACTTACCTACCTTATGTATAGGCAGACATAGGATATGCATGATACATTTGCATGAAACCATCAACTTTCCTTGTCTTCAGTCTTTTCTTTGTATTCAGGTGAATAAGAAGAATAAGGGAGAGAAAGAGGTATGTTCGCGTCAGAGGAAGCTAGCTGTATGTGAGGATTGAGAATAGAGTGGGGTACACCCTGAGCAGGCGCTGTTAACGCCGAAGAAACAGAAACGAGAGTGAGAGTACATTGCTATCGGTGTATACCTCTCGTTGCCTTAGAATACTGTGGATTGAAAAAAGATGTATAGGGTGGTAAATAGTTTAGGTGGTTTTTATTATTATATTCACTATATATTTAGAAATAGGTAACTGGTTGGTAGTACCAGGTAGTAGGCATTTTGTATTTAACTAACAAGGTTCCAATTAGGTCGGCAGGTACGGAGCCAGCCGTCAAAACGCCCATCGCGACGTCGTCCTTGGGCTGCACCTGCACCACCACCACCACCGCCACCACCACCCGCACCAGGCAACTCTTTGATTCTCTTGATTTGTTTTCACCCAAACCAACTGCTCCTCACCCGCCTAATGCTGCTTCTCACCCGCCAATAAACCCATCAAAGCCAACGCCTTTCGACTTCTGCTTCCACCTCACCTCACCTCTCCCTCACTTCGCACTGGGCAAAAACACTTACCCAGCAGCAGCATCCGGCTAACCCACTTATTCTTGATCAACCCGACCTGCCTGTCTCTATTCGCAACCTTACTTCATACCCTCTGTTTACGCAGATCCCGGCACTTTGCGACATCCTTGGGCGACACAACTGCAACCATGGCCCTCTGTCAAATGCGCCTTCAGGAGGAGAGGTATGTTCTTGTCGTTGCTTGATGCAAACTGTATGGGTACATATGCGTCTTTGCGGTCGCTAACATGGAGGCTCGCTAGAAAGCAGTGGCGGAAGGATCACCCGTTCGGTTTCTGGGCTAGACCTCTTAAGAACAAAGATGGTGTCATGGACTTGAAGGTCTGGGAGTGCGGCATTCCCGGAAAAGACAAGACATTGTGGGAGGGTGGTTTGTTCAAGATGACCATGACTTTCCCCGAAGGTAGGTTGCAGAGAACGTGTCGAGGCCTTTGCGAAATCCACTACTGACATGCGACAAACCTTCCAGAGTACCCGACCAAGCCTCCTAAGTGTAAGTCACCTCTCCACGCCGCCGTCCACCTACCGGTCTCGTCGCATCCAAGTTGTACTAATAGATCTGTGCGATACAGGCAAGTTTACACCACCGCTCTTCCACCCGAACGTCTATCCCTCGGGCACGGTCTGCTTATCGATTCTCAACGAGGAGGAAGGCTGGAAGCCCGCCATTACCGTGAAGCAAATCGCCCTCGGAGTTCAAGATCTCCTCGACAACCCGAATCCCGAGTCACCCGCTCAAGCCGAAGCCTATAATCTGTTCAAGAAGGATCGAACCGAATATGAGCGACGAGTGCGTCGCGTGGTCAAGGAGAATGCTCCGGGCTCTTGAGATGTTAGCTACCCCAGACAACGTCTGTTCACGAGGCACACGAAGGGCACGAATAAGGGAACAAGAAGAAGAAAAAGAGAAGAAGGAAGAATGTGAGATTTCGAGACCCGGATATTGGACTGGCGTTTTAGGATGCGCGATACCAAAACGTGATGCATTGTTTGCTTTTGATTCGGGGGTTTCTCTGCCGAAATTCTACAAGGGAAGGGGATGACACTTCCAGCCTTTGGTCGGCTATGAAAGAAGGGCGTCTGGCATAGATTGAGATTATCTAGCGTCACCGGGTTATTCTCACGATGTTTATGACCTTCACCTCATTTTTGTCGCATCTGGCTCGTCACGCTGTCTGTCACTGTCACGTACTTGAAGAAGAGAGTGGAGTTTGGCCGCATGGTCGCATACCTACATGTACTTAGTGTTTGTGTGTGCATGTGCAAAGCCAGTTTGGGGAGGAAAAGCACTGTAAAAGGCGACTGTCATAGTAGAAATCCTTATCGAGACGAAGTTAGGTAATTCGTGTCTTGGCTTGACTGGTGGCCGTCGACTAAGTATGCGGGTTGATAAGTCAATTCAGGCCGGCCGATTTCGGCGGTGGATGCTACCTGCGTGCGGACTGCTTTGCTTGCTGGCTGCAGATTGTGAGACTGCTGGTAACTTTGCCAAGCTGGCAACTGGCCCTGGAAACAAATACGGGTCCAGAATGGGCAGGCGAAACATTCAGCCCTTAATGCTCCGTTGCAGGAATTACTCACCTGCGGGCGAGGAACGGCTTTTTAGGGGGGGATGAATTTTTATATGACTCTTTGCCTTATCAGTGAGACCGGTTGCGTAGCTTGAACGTGAGTTTTGGTCGCGTGGGGCCCTGCTCTACTTATTGTTAGTTAAGACCCTTACAGGCAGTCTCTCTGCAACTTAAGGTCTGGGCCAGTTCACAGGTTTCGTTCATTAGCACTCACACGTTTTCCTCCTCGACAACTTTATTCCTGCGTAGAACAACTAGACACTCTTGTTCCTCTTCTTAGTTGGCCATAGACGTCTACGAGATCACAAACAAGTCAAAATGTGTGGCATATTTGCGTGTCACAGGTAAGCCAACCAGATTCCAATCTGACTTGTTGTCACCACCATCAATCACATGGAAGGAGGGGCAATCGCTACTTACTCCTATTACTACTACCACCACACTACATCATCCCATTATCCCACATCGACCCCGCCAAATATTTGATTCCGCGAACGCCTGCTAATACCTGGTCTCGCGTGCAGTCACCCCGACGTGCAGAAGTTCAAGCCAACGGCTCTGCGGCTTGCGAAGCAGTAAGCAAGCACTCCTATCCTGATGCCCTGAAACTCCAATTGACTCCCGTCGTGATCCATAGAATTCGGCACAGAGGCCCCGATTGGAGTGAGTCACCTACGTCGCGTATCGCCAACTGTCAGGGGCGGTTTTTTGGCTAACAATTGCGCCAACCAGGTGGAAGTGTTATCTGCAACAACACAAGTATGACCAGCCAACTCCTCTTCTACCGAGATTCACACTAATCCGTTTCAATTGCAGTCCTCTGCCATGAACGTCTCAGCATTGTCGGTGTTGGTAAGTTGCCTTTTTGATCCGCTCTTCCCTCTGGACGAGAAGCTCATAACATGGCTACCAGAGTCTGGCGCCCAGCCCCTTACCAACGAAGACGAGACCATTGTCCTCGCTGTCAACGGCGAGATCTACAACCACAGATTAATCCGAAAGAACCTGAAGACCCCCTACCACTTCAAGACGACCTCGGATTGCGAAGTCATCATTCCCTTGTACATGCAGTATGGCCTGGATGCGCCCAAATACTTGGACGGCATGTTCTCGTTCGTCCTGTACGACAAGAAGCTTGACCGTACCATTGCTGCTCGTGATCCCATCGGTATCACCACCTTCTACCAAGGCTGGTCTTCGGAGCAGAACGACGCAACCTACTTCGCTTCCGAGCTGAAGTGTTTGCATTCCGTATGCGACAAGATTCGCTCCTTTCCTCCGGGTCACGTATTCGATACCAAGACTGGCGAGACTACCCGTTATTTCCAGCCCACGTGGTGGGACGGCGCCAAGGTCCCCGAGACACCTCTGGATCTCAAGGCCATTAGGGAGAGCTTGGAAAAGTCTGTACGAAAGCGACTCATGGCTGAAGTTCCTTACGGTGTATTGCTCTCCGGCGGTTTGGATTCCAGCTTGGTTGCCTCTATTGCGCAACGCGAGACGCAGCGATTAAGGAAACTCGCTCTTGCTGCCAACGGCAACGAGGAGCCCGAGGAGGACCCCGACAAGGGCGAGGGACTGGTCGGAATCGACAACGACGACCAGTTGACGACACAGACATTCCTGCCCAAACTCAACTCCTTCTCGATCGGCCTTCCTGGCTCGCCTGATAACGAGGCGGCAATCAAGGCAGCCAAATATCTTGGAACCAAGCATCACGTCATGACCTTCACCGTCGAGGACGGTCTCAACGCACTTTCAGATGTCATCTTCCATCTCGAGACGTATGATGTGACGACTATCCGTGCCTCAACGCCAATGTATTTGCTGTCGAGGAAGATCAAGGCCATGGGCATCAAGATGGTGCTCAGTGGCGAGGGAAGCGACGAGATCTTTGGCGGATACCTGTACTTCCATGCTGCTCCGGAGAAGAAGGCTTTCCACGAGGAAACCGTCCGTCGCGTCAAGAACCTCCACCTGGCAGACTGTCTCCGAGCCAACAAGTCAACCTCAGCTTGGGGCCTGGAGGCCCGGGTTCCCTTCCTCGACAAGGAGGTTAGTCTCTTTAACCTGCAAGCTTGCCTGACCGCCCGCTAATACTGTCGTAGTTCCTCGAGCTTAGCATGAACATCGATCCCCAAGAGAAGATGATCACCAAGGAGCGCATAGAGAAGTACATCTTGCGAAAGGCGTTCGACACCACTGATGAGCCCGAGACTGAACCGTACCTGCCCGACGAGATCCTCTGGAGGCAAAAGGAGCAATTCTCGGACGGTGTGGGATACGGCTGGATCGACGCTCTGAAGGACAACGCCGAGGCGCATGTAACAGACGAGATGATGAAGAACCCCAAGCCTGAGTGGGGCAACGACATCCCCGATACCAAGGAGGCGTAAGTCTTGTCATGCCTTGTCTTTTGTGAGCAATGCTAACCGTAGATGCAGGTACTGGTACCGATGCATGTTTGACGAGCACTTCCCTCCTCACTGTGCCGAGACCGTCATGCGATGGACGCCTACTTGGTCGAAGCAGTCGGACCCCAGTGGACGGTAAGTGAATTCAGGAGTTGCTTTTGATGCAAGTACGCACGAGACTAATAACATGTCACAGAGCCATCTCCACCCACAACGACAAATATGCCACCGTTCAGTAGCTACGGTTTGTAGCTGCAGGGGCCGGTTGAAAACGTTGGTGCGAGAGTCACACACCGGACTTAGCATCTGGGGCATCCTGCGATTAAGCATATGATAAAGATATGGACTCGTACCCGTTTCAACCGACGGGTGAATTTAGTGGATCAACGTCTAAAAAAAACTGTAATGATTGGAGTTCTTGGGGTGGGCGAAGGGCGAAGGGCGAAGGGAAAAGCACTGGGCGATATAGAGCTGTGTCCTATGGTGGACAATCTAGATATCACGAGTTCCTAAACTCGCAGAACTGCCATTGCCAATCATAGCAGGTTGTAGTTTACAATACACTTTGTATAAATGACTTGTATGGTTTACGATTCCCATGCCAAGTCGGCAGTGGCAGTGGTGTAGTCAAGCTCTGAGTGCTTGTAAGTTGTGGTGCCCATGTCACTTGCATTTGCATTGGGCCCCCGTCGCTGGCAGCCAGCCAATCAAAAGCAGGCGGCAGAGGTGGGACATGGACAGGCTGGGGAGAGCTACAGTATCTGTGACGCACACTCAGCTCAGACTGCCATCCAAACCCAAACCTGTCAGTTTTGCTTCACCGAGGACCCTCAGCCGCTAAACCCGATTCTGCTACCGAGGGGGGAGGGGGGGTTGTCATCGCGAAAAGTGACAGCCTGACAGGCCGTTTGGTCGCATTCACAGCCCCAATTGGGCTTGCTCGGTATCTCTCGAGCCCTCGCCCAGAACCAGAAATAAATCCGTGTGCCTGCCTCCCTCTGTCTTCCAGTGAAGCAAACTTGTAGCTGGCCAAAAGTTTGGTATGATTGTGATGACTTGGACTTTTCCTCTTCCTTCGTTTTGAAGGCGACAAGACCCTTTACGGCGCTATGAGGTGACAACAACCACGACTTTGCGATAGCATCGCCCGTTCCCGATTATCCACCAAAGCTGCTCGTCTCTACGACTAGAGACTTGCATGCCACGCCAACCCTACCTTTCATCTGATCTGTTCGGATACGGCTGGCCGCCATCCATCATGGGCGACCAGCCGCCATATGTCACGCTGAGGACGCGGAGGCCGGCCGATGGGAATAGTATTATGAGTAGCGGGGATTCTGCCGTACGTGGTGAAGTCATGCATAGTGTTCAACGTCGGAATCGATCAGCTCCACTCACCTCTGCTCAGTATGGCTCGAGTGTTGGAGACGACAGGACGCCGTCGGCCACGCACGACATCAGTCGCGTCAGCTATCACGTCAAGCACCTGTCCGACTTTGCGAAATCGCTCGAGGATGTGCGTACTTATATGTTTTTCCCTCGCTCCATCCCATCGTCGGGCACCCCGTCGTGTACTAATAGATGAACCGACTTGCAGTCTGCTGCGCGAGCATTCCCGAACCGCGGCCGGTCGCAGCGGTACAACAAGGTACAGGCGCTTCTTCTCCACTGGCGATCTGACGACTTGTTCGTCTTGCCCGAGCTCGAAGACCTCGAGCAATGTCTTCGGGAAGACTATAGCTTCGACACAGACACGTTTGCGATTCCGTCGGACAACTCGCACTTGGAACTCATGATGAGGGTAGGATCCATGATCAAAGAGCACGAGTCTACTGACACCTTGTTCATCATATACTACGGCGGCCATGCTCGGATTGATGACTCGCGGCAGAGCACCTGGTGCGCGTAAGTCAACGCCGAAAGAGCCCCTTTCGTGACATTCTAATCGGCTTACTCATCTGTTCTCGCGACGTAGAGCTCGGAACCCAGACTCGCCATGGCTACAGTGCGTTCATGCCTCCCGTCACTGCCGTCCTTAGCCGCTAACCAGGCGATAGATGGTCTGCTATCCAAACTCTGCTGGAGCGGTCGTTGTCCGATGTCCTCATCTTACTGGACTGTTGTGCAGGGGCTGCCAGTGCGACGTTCCCTAACGGCAACAGCACTACAGAGACAATATCAGCTAGTAGCTGGGATGCCATTGCCCCGGATCCAGGGCGTTATAGTTTCACCAACGCCTTGATTGAGGTTATGCAGGAGTGGAAGCACAGGACCTACTCTGCCGCCATGCTACACGCAGAGGTGCTTGCGCGACTCAAGCATCCTCGGCCTATCATGTTGAATGGAAAGCACTTCGAAGCCCGGTCGACGCCAGTCCACTTCATGATGACATCGAACCACAAGGCCCCTAGCATTGAAATGTCCCGCATAGTGGGCGACGACATGCGACCACCATCGCCTCCGCAGGAACCCGAAGCAGAAGTACCGACACCCACTGGGCGGTCCGGTGGTCCGCAGGAGCTCGTGCCGGTAGAGCCCACAGAGGACGTGCCCCATGTTATGATATCACTTGCCCTCGAAGATAACCAGAGCCTGGACATCAATGCCTGGGAGAGCTGGCTTGCGGCGTTCCCAGCGATTGCCAAATATGTCAAGATACAGGGAGTCTTCAAGAGCCACTCTACGCTCATGTTACTTTCGTTGCCAGTGATGATATGGGATCTCTTACCCGAGAATCTGGCGACTAACTTCGTTGCTTTCATACGGTCAAATAACCTGGCAGTCCCCAAGGAAGGCGTAACTCGCAGTGTCGAGACAGACATACAAATGTCGGGCTCGGAGATAGAGTCTGGCTCAATCTTCTCAGGGGCCACGATGATGACCGGGGCTCGCAACCAAGGCCATGCGTTACCACACGGTGTTGTCGTACCCAACCTACAAGAAACTAGAAACATGCCGTCCACCAGAACGCCAGACTCTGTTTCTGGTAGCTCAGTGTTTCCGTCCAACCCATCGACATCACAAAGTTCTTTCCACAAGGAATGGCGACCTGGCCCCTTTGGTCCACCTGGCAGGAACTACACGGCACCACCGACGACAACATTGGCAAGGGCATCTACCAATGACGCCATTTCGAGGACCATGATACTCAACCAAGCACGTGGCTCGCGGAAGACTTACATCACATCAGGTGACAACATCCCCGATCGTCCGCGCCTTGCTCCACATGTAGAAAGCCGCCTGGAGAATTACTTCCAAGAAGACCCGGCTCCAACGGTGGCAGTCAAGGAATTCTTGGCATCAAATCTAGGGATCGAGACAGCCGATATCGATGTAAGAATCACTTACGAGGAATTGTAACCTGAAAACGACTAACCACTCCATACAGATTTGGTTCCATCACCGCCGTGAGCAACAACAAGTGGCTGCAAGGTTACAGAGTTTAAGCGTAGACAGCCAACAAAAAATACAGACAAGCGATGGCGCGCACATGATACTGCCTGGGCATCTGAATCAATTACTCGAAACCTTGCTACCAAACCAGATGCTCATTGTCGACCTTCGGGACTCGATAGAGTACCAACGATCACACATTCACGGGGCTATCAACTTCCGCGCACCCGCCTCCTTCGTTCAGCGAGCAAGCTTTGAAATGATCGAAAGGGCCATTATCAACGATTCCAATCGAGACACTTTCCGCCGATGGCCCGAGGTTAGGTGTGTCGTATTTTATGACAGACACATTGAATTCGCCTGGGAATGTCTCACGGCGGATGCTCTCATGCAACGATTTAAAGCACAGGGCTGGAATGGGCATGGTTTCATACCAAAGGGGCATTACCGCGAGTTTTCAGCCTCCTTCGACAAACACATCGGAGGCTCTAGGATGAGTGCCAATGCTAGCAAGTACTTGGAGAGCTTGAGCGAACGGTCGATGGAGAAGCAGGTTCGTCCTACCAACCAGCTGGACTTAGGCGGCGTTCAAATCACACTGACATTTCTTTCACAGAAGGACAATCAGCAGGACTACAGCGACTGGTTGAGACTGGTCAAGGATGACGACCGCGCTGCGTCTACCGAGCTGGTGCCCGCAGTAAAGGCCGAGCGTATGGAAGCCATGATACGGCACCAGAAGGACCTCGAGGACGAGTTCGAGAGACGCTTGCCCTCACTGTACAGGAAGGCCCTAGATCTCGACGTGAAGACGCTAGGGAACGAGCCAGTTGAGAATTGGGACCGCAAGGCGCCCCTGGTCGAGCATCTCTCGAGAGGCTTGGAGAAGATGCAGGAGGCTGGTGGCGGCGGCGACCCAAGACACAGCTTGCCAAGCTACCCTGAGAAGAGCCGGGATGCACACTTTGCTGCCGACGATTACGATGTGATCGACGCGGACCACGAGAATCTTCCGAGCGACGCAGCCTATCAGCAAAAGGCCGCATCGGCTGGGGTGGGTAAAGCTCCCTCTTACCCGTCTGACAACCCAGCGGGATCTTCAGGCGATACACAACAGAAAAAGGGGGCCTCGACAGGCGGGCGTGGGAGGAACCTCTTCAAGATGCTACGAAGTACACGGTAAATGGATTAGGAGTCTTGGCCTTGTGAGTGAACATGGTATGGTACAAGGGGAAGGGGCGCCAAGGTGGTGGCGGTTTGCTTGTTGACTCGAAGCGGGCTAGCAAGGGGAAGCAAAGTTTTGACTGACGGATGTCATGTTAGACGAATGTTTGAATGGCAATGTCCGGGAAAGAGAGTATCGGCAGCAAGAACAAGAACAACGGACACGGTCATGGCGGGAATAACATGGCATTTGTCAGGTACCTGCATCGGTCTCTTACCTGAATGTCCCACCATGAAGGCAACGACGCAACATTTACCGAAAACAGTCGGCCTAGCGGGCATGGCGTTACGATTCATCTGGACTTTGCTTGACATATGGTTCGTTTAAAGAGAGAGAGAGAGGCTAGAGGCTAGAGCCAGTCTACGTTGTCGTCCCTGCTTGTTGTCTTTCAATCTCCAGACCTGCTTGTGACGTTTAAAGTTTGGCACTGGCAATGTTTCGGGCCTCGTCCCAAGAAGCAGGACCAAGGGTCATGCCCAAGGGGGCTTAGCCAGTGCCCTGAAAAGCCCTGAAGTGGAAAAGAAGGGATGACAACAAAGTATGGTTCGGGCGGGCAACGTGATTGGTCATGGGAGGCTTGTCTGTCTACAGTAACCATCTCTCTATCTTCTATACTCATATCCAACGGCGGCATATCGTCAGTCAGTCAGTCAGTCACCCCACCCCTCTGACATGGCCCGGCGTCGGAAACGAGGCGACGGTTACTAGATCGCCATGCCGTCTCTTGCATGGCAGATGTGATTTGAGATATTGTCCATAATCCACAATCCACCACCCACAAGCACAGGCAGGCACCTACGCGCGGAAGGGGGAACTTGGGAACCGGTGTTGACGTTTCCGCTTGGCTGGGAACAAGCTGCTTGAACAGCCATGTGCGTTCATCCTATGTGTGGTTCTACGGCATATCGCATTGACCGGGTGGAGGGTCGACGACAGTACGGACCCGGCTTCGCATCAATCGCATTCAATATTTGTCATTCCGCAACCCGGTCAGTACTTGTAGAGAGCTATTGTATGTAGGACAAGGGCCAGGACAGGCAGTGTTTGCTTCGCGTAGAATTTCCCACTGCCTAGATTGCCTTACTCGCCAGATGGCAGCTATGGCCACAACTCCTAAGTCAGGTAACGGTAGAGTAGGAGGTGAAGATGGCCCTGGACCTTGTTTTTGGCGGTGATCCTCCACCATTCCACCCACTCCTCTTTTACCAGGCGGCCCTGGTTGTGAATCAATCCACCCGTCCCAACCCGGGCCCCCCTCCCCGAGTGTGGCTTGTCATGTCACAGAAATGCTGTTCTCTCACACCCCCGTTCCACGAACCCCCCCCCTGGTGCCGCTGGCTGTAGCTGGAAAGGCCCAGGCCGTTTTTTTTTGTCGCAAGCAAGCAAAGACAAAAGGGACAGAGGAAGAGAGAAAAAAAAAAAGAGGACTAATAACTGACTGACTGATATACAACGACACACAAAACACGGCCTGGCGTGGCAAAGCCCACACAAGCTAATGTGTCATCCGTCACTCTTCTTTTTTATCCATAATTTTAAGCTTAACCGATGTGGGAAAAGGACGAGGTGTAGATAGTCGAGGAATAGAGAGACAAAAGTGACCAAAAACAAAGAACAAGCGCATTTCCTTTTGGATCGAGGTAGATACTTAAGATAGAGAGAGGAGTTATGCGCCGGATGCCGAGGTCGTTGGATTGCTCAAATATGCATGTCCGGATAACAATCTCGGATCTGCACAAAGCACGTACATAAGGCGAGGCATAGGTCATAGCCATAGGCATATGGAATTCAAAGTACTGTCTCCCTGTACCTTGTGGTACAGACCCATGCAATAATGCGCATGTACAAGTATAACCAACCGTACCCTTGTACGTGGGGGCAGATCGAGTTCATCACAAATCGTTCTTGATATTCTTCTATCTCACTTCTGGAATCAACCCCGAGTCCCTTTCCATCCCGGAAGCTCAGACAGTTCGGGGTAGGAAAAGGAGAAGGGGGATAAGCAGGAAATGAAGACGGACGGGCTAGGGGGGAAGTGCAGGCGCGAGTAGCCTACCGGAAATAGGCAAGTGAGAGACTCAAACCAAGGGGACACTGACATAGTTCGCCATCATATAGTGCCATGTATCCGCAAGATGAAGGGCCGGCCGTCGATCATAGCTCACCCATCCCCCAAGATGACAGCAGTATGAATAGGTGCATTGCATATATCACCTGCCTACCTAGCTACCTAGCCACCACTTGCTACTACTATATGTAGTCCTTCGCTTATGCACCAGATAACTGACCGGACCCCATCCTAGCCTCGGAGGGGGGTGCCGCTGGGTCGTAGTAAGCCTCGGAGAAAGAGAAATAAGCCCGTCAGTTCAGCGGCATGCGGGCGGGCTAAGGAAGGAGAAGGCGATCTGGAACTGGCTAGTTAGTATATTGCTACTAATGGCGAATAGTCTATACATAGACCGGAAGGGGGAGAGAGGGAGAGGGCGGGGGGAAAGAGAGAGAGAGAGATGTAATGTGCATGCACGCAGTATGCAAGTCCGATGGATTTCATCTATCTAGTTATGCACATGCTGCCTGTGCTGCAGCATCAATATTGCCGCACTGAATAGACGGGCAAAGAACCCCCTACGCTTTGTTCTTCTTTTCCTCAACCCGCCTTTACCTCCCTTGGGAAACGGGGCATCTGCTACTGCTACAGTAGAATAGAGGACGGACGGGGTAGGGGAAAAGAAGGGGACGGTAGGGGGGGGCGTGTCGCTAGCCCGGCTGCCAGTCCCGTTGGATTTCCTTTGTTTTGACAGCAGGTGTGCAGCCAATCTCGGTCCACTCTCCCTTTTCCGCTTGCAACTCATCCCCGCCCGCCGCCCCGATTTCCGATCTTGACAGTTTGATTGTCAATCGACACAGGATCTGTTCTAGAAACCCAGGCATAGATTTCGGCTCGGCCACGGAGTTGGGAGCTGACAGTCGCGCAGTGTGTGCGAGAAAAGTTGTTTGTTTGGTTGGACTCTGGAGTGCTAGACTGACCTATATTCTCCTACTCGACTAGGTAAAACATGGAAAAAAACGGTCTACGGGGTCTAAACATCATCGGCCGAATATGTGTCCCCGGCTAAGGCCCATAATAATCCAATCGTTCCAAGACCAAATTAATGAAGAGGATCAGAATCTACGTGTCCGTATATCAAAGGAACGTTACTCAACTTTGTGCACTTATGCAGAAAGGGAGAAAGAAATAAACAGGCGGCAAGGCAGACAGGAAGTGCGCGAGAGTGGTAGCTGTAGCAAGATGCTGGTTGTTTTCGTGACACCCGGCCTGACTCGGCATGTCAGCCCGTCCTGTGGTGAGACGATTTCCGGCGCAGCACAGCCTCAACGGCGTCATGGTCCGTCATCAATATGATACTGGGCCACAAGGGGGATAGGGCGCACCTACCTATTACATACAAGGGGGGGGTAGGTGGTTGATTAGCGCAGAAATGCAGCAACATGCATGTTTTATGTGCATAGCAGCGCGCCCGCTTATTAGGCATGCTGTGAGTGAGATCTGACAGACATTCCAGAAAGCAAAGGGGGAGGTCCAAAATTAAGGGCTGGCCGGGAAAGGAATATAGGAAAAGGAAGGAAGAAGACCAATAAACAACTGGCCCAGGAAAAACGAAAGTGATGACGATTCATTAGATATTCCCCTCGCATCACACGTGTCCCGAAGAGCGGCTCGACATGGACCAAAAGAAAGCTTAACCCCATAGGGCAAGTTGTTCGCGGCATTGGTCGAAGCAACTTGAGTAGAGTCGCATTGAAGGGAACCCTTCTCCATAGAAACTGCAGCATGTCAAATACAACGTAAGCGGGAGGATCTGATCTTGGTTTTGGAAGAGCAAGAAGAGAGAGACAGAGAGACAGAGGAAGAGAAGAAAAAGAAAAAAAGGGGGGGGGTGTACGTACAGCAGTACAGCATGTATATATTTGCATCCAACAGGTATGGTAGGTACGGTAACACAGTAGCCCCCGGTGGGAGATACAAGTCAGGAATGCAATTCACAAGTAACAAGGGTCCATTACGGCGAACCGAACGGTGGGCTGTTTGTTACCCACTGCCCACGCGTTCTGACTTGGTGGCCCCTTCGCCTGCCCCTTCTCGAGATGCGATTCGCGGAGCCAGCTTTGCAGGCAATGTGACGTGCTGGGATGCCACTTCGGCTTGTACAGTGGAGGCCCGGCCAGCAAGCATTCTTGTCGCACATATATAGACTCATTGACAATTGACAGCTGCCGCTTGGACCTTTATCGGAGATCTTGACATGTTTCCATACAGTGCTTTGCACAGTGGTCGTCGCTGGACACCGCGACACATCACGACACACCCCGACCAGGCAGCTCGAGGAGAGAAAAGGCTCGGCCCACCCTGGCTGATCAACTCAACTGCCTTGCCTGCCCGGAAGTTTTTTAGAAACCCCCGCCCACCCAGGACAAGGACCAGGACCAGTCTTGCTCTTGGCAAAACTCGGATTCACTGTGTTTTCGAAAAACATGCATGCTTGGCAGACATTGTAGCTGTCAAGATGGAGGAGAAGAAAAGGGTGTCCCCCGTTCCCGAGTCATTCGAGGTCTGCATCCTGCTGCATAAACACCAAAGAGCCTCAGGTCGTCTGCGTCAACTGGTGCAGTTTGTCGTGTCCAATCCTGATGACAGTCGCATACGACCTACCTGTACACCCTGTTCCAAGGAAATAATGATTTGTGCCTAGGTTTCGCCAGTGAGCTGCCAAATCTGACCAAGAAACGGTTCGGCTAAAGACAGGGGCTATCATGTTATACCCTTACCCACTCTCCCACCACCATGCGGGAGCGCTGACAGGGCAGTCAGTCACTGGCCTTCGCTCGTCCCAACAGCGGCAGAATGCCCTTCGCTCGCAAGAGGCACATGATTTGGGGCATATACCGGAAGTTGTGGCGCACCATTATCGTAAGGACACATGGCTGTTTTCCAAGTTGGCGCAAGCAAGGGATACGATGCCGGTCGCGAGGGCAGAGAACCGGCGTAGGAAGAGCAAACACTCACGCAGTCAGTCCACCACATTGTTTATCATACCTGTCAGTACAGCGTTGTAGTTGATGGAGAACAGACATGCACACCCCTCCCTGCCTGGTGGTCATCAAAGTACCCCGCTGCTGCTGCTGCTCGCTCAAGGACTGGCGGCGGATGTCAAAAATCGTGCATAACATGCCACACACCACCTCGGCCGTGTTCAACCCCGACATGGGACTCCTTCGGGACGGAGGAGAAGGGCACCGACCGAGTGACCAACTTGACTCGCCCTGGCCTGCTGCGTCGGCGGAACAAACAGGTTTGCGCAATGGGTTCATTTCGGTCCCACCTTCGGGTTGGCTCTTAAACAAAAGACCGGGAAACATGACCTTTTGCAAACCCTGAATTGACAGGCTCTTCCGGCGGGGAATGATTCACGCCCGGGCAGGTGAGCTTGGCAATAGAGTGAACTGACTGGCGGGGCTGGGCGGAAGATGCCATGGTGCACCGGGCCTGCAGCGTGATGATGATGCATCCACCGCCCGAATCGCGACCTACATATTCTCATGCACGCTACAGCAGCCTCAGATCTCTCCGAGCCCTTCCAGAGATCAAATGTGACGAGTCGGATTCGTACCAAGTGCGGATGCGGTAGAATAAGACACATGTCATGCGACAAAAAAAAGGAAAAAAAGGAAAGAGTGGCGTTTACTATCACGAGGTGTAGCAAAGAAGCATGGCTGCGGTATGCATGTGTGTATGCATGTCTGTCTCTAGGTCCGCCTAGCGGCCGTTGCGAAAGGACCGGCGTTCCTACCGAGTAAAAGGGGTGGAAGAATAGTGAAGAATAAGAAAACAACAAATGGGGGTTGCGGCCAGCTTAACCGAAGCCACTGGCTGGCTGCTCGATATGTACCATCATTCTAACGCCATATTGCATACCATATTGTAGCTAAGAAGAGGCCATTATCCAAGCGATCATGTCCTCGGGGATTGGGATTGTCGCATTGCATTGCTGCTTTTTGTTATCGTCACGTTCAAACAAACCGGGTAGCCTGCTGTCATACCGATACAGGTTGGCTTGGCTCGCGGCGATGTGTTTCCAAACTTCTGAATCCGTAACATGTTCGGACGGATCGAGGCTTGTGGTTGGCTAGAGTCCGCATCTCTGGATAGAACAGACGACTGACAAGTTTTTATGCAACGATTCACAACCTATGCATACGGCTCGGTCCCAAGACATTATTGACGGCTGACGTGATGGTGCCACTGCAAGGGAACGCACTTGGAAGTCAGTCATATTTCATCTCTCTGACCAGATCTGTCTGGCCAGGAGACCTGACATATCTCGGGTGCTTGCCTCTGAGGCAGCGAGCAGCCCCGCTCACCAATGCGTGGCTCCGCCCCTCTATGTTGCTGCCATTGGTTTGTGGTTGGGTTTGGGAACTCTTCTTTCAGCTGGTGGTAGGGGGGAATGCAGTTCTGCATATCATCCGCAAGCAGCCGTGGGGATGCATGCCCGAATGGCCATAGCCAAATGTATAGCAGTCTGGGAGTCAGTTCTGTAATCAATGTGCTGTGCCAGGGATCCAGATCAGCTAGCTGTATGTGATGCCGCCCCGATATGAATTGATACGCTGGGGCGTCCATGTCCGTTCCATTCTGATTACCGGGTACGAATCAGGATATCGCCCCTTTTAAGACGGCGCTCATACATACTCACGACCCTGTATGTCGCGCAGTCATGTCAGAGGTCATGATGGCGGATCGGAACTCTTACAGGCCCTTGACTTCCGGGTCGTCCTGCGAGATTGGCGATGTGCGTGCGGTGTCAATCACTACCTCTACATTTGTTGCTCGTGTTCCCACACCTGCCTGGATGCCTGGATGCAAGGAGCTTGACTGGGGGCAAAGTCCGTATTGGAAGGGCTCCTCATTTTCCAGATCGGCCGCTGCAGGGGTTTGTGGTAGCATTGATGGTTACCGGATTAATAATGAGTAGATTATTACCACATTGCGCCCGGCCTTGAGCCTTGAGTGGCTGCGTCATTGTGTTGGACGAGCAACTCAACTGTGAAGAAGGGCCAGCCATCGTCTCTTTTGGCCTTTTGGCCTTTGGGTGGTTGATGGCTACACGGCATCTTGTTGAGAGACAAAGCTGTGGTCAGAAACGGTCATGCAGTGAAGAACCCCCTTCAACAATGATTCGCAGATGAACGAAACGAATACTTGAGTGAGGGGTGAATATTCCACGGCGTCGATGAGAGCAAGCAAACAATCCACGGATGGCCGAATCATTCATCCGAAACGAGCTGAAGGATACGTTCAGGCAAAGCCTATGTATGTATGCTTACTTTTGGCCGTGGCCCGAGTCGGATCCGACGATGGAACGGAATTAGAATTGAGAGGGGCTGGAGCTAGAACAGGATATGCTGTGCGAGGGAAGACAGAGAGGAGAGGAGCGACTTGTGGCTGCTGGTAATGGAAAGCCAGCCAGGCAGGCAGCCAGGCAGGGAGACAGGCAGGCAGGGAGACAGGCAGCCAGGCAGGGAGACAGGGAGGGGCGGGGGGGGGGCAGGCAATTCATTGCAACATTGAAAATTGGCAGGCAAAAAGACAAGGCGGACGTTGGATCTTGTCAAACCCTACTTCCCTACTCCCTACATACTTGCAAGTAAGTACGTTACAGTAGCAGCGGCTGCTAAAAGTTCTGAGGGAAGCCACCACTTTACCACTTTACCACTTTACTGTTTTGAGGAATTGTCGCGAATGGCTGGGTGGTATGTGCACCGTGCACGGTACATATGTACAGGTCTCGAGGTGGTGCACGCAGCAGCAGCCAATATCCACAGCCATTCAAGGTTCCCGGCCCAGGAAGGTGGAATCAAGGGCAGCTAGGCAGGCAGGCAGGAAGGCAGCTAGGCAGGTGGCAGTCTCCAGTGGAATTCCCACCTTCCCGCCATGATTGGAGGGCCGCGGATCGTACTTAGCTGATGGGCCATGTGCGTGGATCTGACCGATACGATGGATGGCAGCGGCAGCGGGTCGGGAACTCTCCTTTAGTGCATCGCGCATACATACGCCTGGGGCTGACGGGGGCTCGTGCCAGAGGCTGCGGGCCTTTAATTACCTTCAATCCCTCTTAATTACTGTATTGTTGTTGTCGATATTGATTGCTGTTGTTGTTTTGATGCTTGCCTGCCTTGCCTGCCTGTCAATACATATATTATAATACAGTAATAAGGTTGGATTATATTGAGACGGTGCCAATTTACCTCTTGTCTTTGTCATCGTCACCCTCCAGTCTTGCCGGTATCACCCTGACTGTCAGTCCCTGTTGATGTACCGTTGGAGTCGTATCAGTCGATACTCCCTTTGCATGTGGGGGTTGATTCTGTGTTTGCGTTCGATGGCAGGGAATCGGGAATCAGGAATCAGGGACAGACAGAGCCGGTAGTAGCAGGCGACAAACAACCAGAACATTGGGTGGGTGGTAGCGCATATGCAGCATATATTCAAAATATGCGGGATGAACAAACAGAGGCAACATGGGAGAACTGGTGTGATGGCACGCGGTGAATGGCATCTACAGTCAGTCTGTACTCGGTCACTGCATCCGTCGATGATAATGTAATGGTTGGCTGCTCCTTGCGCCGAGGGGGTCGAGGAGGTCGCGTGCCCGGTAGATTGGGTGTTGATGCCGAGCCCGTCAAACATTCCAAGTGTGCGGAAGTAAAACTAACGCATTTAGTCTACAACAAGGATCCAGTTGGTCGGTATCGAGCTGACTAACAGCTACGATACGTATCATATGTTTTTGTTGGTTTGTCCCTCAGGGCGTGTTTACTTTCGGGCGGCTTATCATAAGCCAGCTGATTCAATATCGTTTAGATATATATACCACCGTAAGCTGCATACTTCAGCGACGTGTTTCAAACCACCGTATACTTATGCTCTGGCTGATCCTGGCTTCTTCGACTTCTCGCCGTCCTATAAGCCGGCCAATAGGATCGATTAGATCAGCTGATTTGATCAGTTAGTCGGACCTCCGGCTTATCTAGCTGATTCTGGCTGATCGAGGGTGATTTGTATGGGTGTGGGATTGCTTGCGCACGGTCTCGTCCGTCCTTCGAGAGGTGCAACGCCGGCGTACGTCAAATCTGGTGAGTGTGGGATTGCTCGCGCTCGTCCCTCAAGCTTCCGACGAACGTTGAGACTCTATTTCGACGGCAGCACGGAAGAGGCCGTTGTGACGGAGACGGTGACGGTGACGGCGTTGAGGTGACGGTGACGTTGACGATGAATTAAGCTGAATTAGCCGATCCGATCAGCCAGGTCGAAATAAGCCGCTTAAAAAGGCGTCGCTTTAGGCCGAAATTTCAGCTGGCTGATTAAAGTAAACGCGGCCTCAAATCAATTGCTCGTTGCTCGAAATGCGGCTGATTGCTTGCAACAGTCCCGCCTGCCAAGTCTCCAAACCGATGAAGATCGAAACTATGGCGAGTCGCAGGTCAACCAGTAGGCCACGATCAATTCCGGGGTGATGGACGAATGCTGTGCTCGAATGTATGAAGACCGACCATATGTATGCAATGGCGTATGTTGCATTATGTTCGGTGAGTCGAGGTACCTGAAACACACGGTGCATGCCTCAGTGGTAGTAGGTAGCTGGTAGGTAGGTAGAGAAAGTTCTACCTACCAACATACATCAACTCCTTCTTTGTACGCCAGCGAATCGCACTGCATTGGTTCCGTTCCGTTCGATTTGGGCTGTTCTGGTTCGGCGTGATCTGCAGCTACGGGCCCATCAATCAAGCGCAAGTACCCATTCAGTCTTGATGCTGGAGAAACACCCCGTCCCGAAGTACCAGTACTCGCGAGCGGACGGACTGGAACACTGGACCAGTCAAAGCTACATAAGGTAATTGATGTATTTGATGGAAGTACATTAGGAGGTGGCTAGTCGGAGGCTGGCCAGGGTTCGGGAGCACCACCGTCCCGTCGTTTACTTGCAACAAACATTTAGAACCCATCGATAACGCCACAGTGTGTAGCCTTCCAAAAGGAACACTTGGCTTGACGGAAAGGGGATTGAATCAAACGTTGAAGTGGCTTTGAGACATGCAGTTCGGTGGAAAGTTTGCAGTTGCATCCAAACAGACGCCCGGGACTTGCCCGATAACACCGGTGTGTTTGTTCCATATTCCATCCAGCCAGCAAGATACCACGAGAAGATTGGATGGCTTGGAATGGAACAGCGGCTAGATCTCCTATAGAAAACCAAACCCCCAACATGGAAGGCTCCAGCTACATGTATCTACCTCCATAACATACAAGTTACATAGAAACGTGCTCCCTTTTCTAGTGGCAGATGTGACGTACTATAAAAAGAAATAGGCGCCTCAACGGGTCCTCCCTAGATGCCACTCCGGCCGCCTGGAGGAAGGCCGCGCCGCACTGATGTTGGATTTGCCCGCAATGAGGAACATTGAAATGACTTGCATGTACGGATACCAAAGCACCTTTATTAGAGAGGTTCCAATGGGGATGGATGCTGGTCAGTTGAGCGATTTGACAAGGTACATGACACTAGGTGGTATTCCGCTAGAGAAACACAGGCAGTGTTGTCGCAGTTGATTATGACACGCACTTCGTTTTGCATCCGAGCGTTGGGATTTGGCCAGAAACACCGCCTGGTATGACTCGAGATTGTATGAGGGCTGATTCTGTCCCCAGCCGAATAGTAGTATACCACCCGCGGATATGAAAACGACGACGCACTGTCATCTCACACAACTATAATTCCAGATGACCGGAGGCCGATCGACTAGTGACCCCCAAACAACCACTGTTTCCCACTCCGGACATGCACTAGGCCACCACCTGTCGCAGTAGTCGTCGTACCTGAAAGAAAGACAGGGCTTGACATCGTGAACGCCAAGCACGTGCTTCATCTTTTATTTGAGTTCCGTCGTGAAGGAAAGAAGATGGCCCAATATGACAGACGACTTTGCAGCCAATCGCAAGCCTGGATGTTGTCTGCGTTCCTGTTCTGATTTTCCAGAGGGCCAACAAGGTGCAAGCTAATCGGCCCTGATCTGCGGCATCTGTGTGATACTGCGATGGAACGCCGGTCCGATGATCGCCATTCATCGCTGAATGTCACCCGCCTGCCTCCCAATTCGGCGTGAAAAGGATTGCTATTGCTCTTGCTCTTACAGCAAGAAGGCGTACTGGTTTATTAGTTGCACACCAGCCTTTTGGAACATTCCGTGGGCTATCCCTATAACCGCTAGAAACGTCAAACCGTCAAGCGATGTCGCTTACGGCCAATGGCGCTTTGTCTCAATGCGATCCATGTGGTCGACCACCTGCCTGTCTGTCCTTGCAATAATTTAACAGTAAGGCGATCATCTAGCTAATGGAGAACAGTAGCATCGGACCAAACAATCAAAACGGTTAGTCTCAGTATCCAGTATCGACATTGACCGTCTACTATAATCGGCTTATGCTACCGGCAGCCATCTAAATGTTTGCTATAACCATGAGAAACTGACGACCCCTACAGCCAGCAGAGCTACATGATGCTGCCAGGCTGCACTTTAGCCGGGCACGGCATGCCACCAAATAACTAAAGGTAAAAGGAAAAAAAGAAAGAAAAAAGAATATACCGAAAATACACACCTAGATAATGTATATATAAATAACATTGAAGACAAGAACCTGCAGGCGGTTGGGCAAACTTATGATTCAAATCCAAACGACGGAACAAGCAAAGTCAATTGATCGCCATGTCGCCCGCTGTCATGCAGCGGTTGTCAAGCCGCACCTATCAGCCTCACCCCGAGGGATGCAATGTCCGCAGCTGATAAGTTCACAGTCGGTCCTTTGACAAGGTGACGTGAGCATAGCGCAATCTATCTCATGATCCTTCTCGGCCCTGAATGTCTGATGCTATGGAGCTCGGTGCGGTTTGATGCGTACTGTATATAACCTATGTCAAGTTATGGTATTGAGCGAACGAATGAGCTACCCGATGGCCGTTTTAGTCTGCGTGGCTGTTTAGTACGTAGTAGTAGTAGTCGTAGTAGTAGTAGTAGTAGTAGTAGTAGTAGTAGTAGTAGTAGTAAGAAGCAATGGCTGGCTAGTAAAGCTAGAAGCCGCCCTGAAACATGGTAAACGGCAGGGGCATCACCAAAACGTCACGCTCCGTCAGCCTACATGGACTTGCACCTTGGTGATATGTAGGGACGGCATACCAACGCGCGGGCTACGGTTCGGTGGAATGGATGGATGGGCGGGAGGGACAGGATAGAACGGCATCGCGAGTGGTGTAGACTCAAAGGAAACGGGCAGACACCGTGGCGGCACATTAATGCCTCGGGGCAATCATGTCTTAAATCTTGGGCAAAAATAACCCGTGTGACGCGCAAAGGCAAAGGTAGAGCCGTGTAGGTATGGTTTGCTGCTGGGTCACAAAGAAGCTTCTTTCTCGTCCGATCCCTCGTACTCCGTACCCTGCCTATTGGGTTACTTGGCAGGCCTGACGTAGTTACAGAAAGGAATCCATGGCCCTAATCACCTCAACTCGGATTCTCGAAATGACGAACGAAGACTGGCGCGCCTTTCGCGGCTGGCAGGCTGGTGACTGGTTGGTGGTGGAGGTTGCTAGGTTAGTATATCTCTCCAATGTACACATATAGCCGCAAGCTTTTAGCGTCCATCGGCCGGTGGTAGAGCCGAAACATGCCACCGTCTCATTCGGTAATCGCTAAGAGGCAATGAGTGCCGTTGTAATAATCCTCACAGTATCATTCTTATCCCGCGAAGCGGTGGCAGTACCTAGATCGGGGTGTATCAGGTGTTTCGACTTCCCGAGCCAAACCACAGAATCGGTTGCATAAAGTAAGGTATTGATGAAATAGCCGAGCATATAATGGGGCTGGCTTGCTAGAGCTGGGTAGGTGCGGCGTCGTCGTCGTCGTCGTTCTGTGTACAGTGTGTAGATATATGCGCCGGGGTAAAATCAGATCTCAGTTCCGAGGTGATCAATCACGTCAAAGACGATCATCGCCCAGTCTGCAGCAAAGAGTCGAAGCATCCTCCCTGGACTTTTCCCTCTCCTTCAAAATGCACCGGGGAACAGAATACCAAATAAACCAGCATGTGTGCCGTCTTCAGGCAGAGACACCATCCAACTAGCTCGTCTGCAGTCTCTGAGACATTATGCTATGTTCTTGCTGAAGAAGATTTGTTGTTAGTGTAGATTCGGCACCACATGGTGATCCTTTTTGCTGGCCGTGCAATGCAACCGTAGTGACCTCCCAACAACAACAACAACATCAACAACAATAATAATAATAATAATAACTGCCATTCGCAACAGCCCTTTCCAACTCTCCAGCCAAACCTTAGCTACAGAAAGAGCGCCGCATGCCAGTGCAATGCAGCCTGCCCTTGCTGCTTGCTACTGCTTAGAGTAGGGTTGGCCCATAACGTCTTCTTCCGAGTCTATTTCTCGGGTAGCATATGAACCAACAGCGCCATTGCTGCCACCCACTCACCGAAAGAGGAAATGAATTACATTTGCTGCGCCGGTACCAATTGTTCGGTAGGTCTTCAAACATGAGAATGTATGTACTTAATGTATGTACCTAGCTGTGCTATGTCATGTAATTAATGTAATGTATGTGCTTGGCCTATCGATCGCATCGCATCGCTTTGCATCACCGAGGAAGCTGGGAAGCTGGGAAGCTGGGAAAAACCAAGCCAAACCTTCTTGTTGGGTTCGGCAGCCTGCAGTGAGTTGGAGTTCCTTTGTTCAATCGGGTTGTCGGTCCCGTAAGGATGGATTGCTTTTCTTTTCTTTACACATTGCATATCGTACATCCATTCACCCCAGCCAGACAAGTAGTAATATTGTATAGTCGGTCCACGACCACCACCCCTTGGCCCTCGGAATTGGTGCAACGGGAATAACATACATGAGTACACACTTGCACACACACACCACATACAGCATGATGGGGGACTATGCATTGGTACTGCTGCCCGCGCCTGACTAGCCTTTTGCGCCTGACTTGACTATGGCCATCGTACATGTAGTATTCTCAAAGTAACCTACCGCATTCGGGCATGCTTTCGTAGTACCCAATCAGTCTTAGTCGTTCTATACCGTCGGAAAGCCTAGAACAGGCACACACACACACACCACACAATGCTCGAAATACCACTACCGCCACCACCACCACCACCACTCTGCTGCTAAATGACGATTCAAGCCTAAGCAGTTTAAGCTAAGCAGCATGTAGGAGAAAAGACGCATGCACCTCACACCTCACACCCACTTGTCTGGCCCAGCCCACAAAAGCGCTGACTAGGGTCGACCCCGGTAACTTCATCCTTCCATCGGGCAATTTCATCTGGACATCTGGATCAGAACAAGAACGGTCGCGGTCCGGGGTCCTACACCCCTGCTGGTGCATACTACACTTCTCTAGCGGCCCTTCGTGTCACTTCGTCCACTTACTTCCAATGCTGGCCCTGGGTACCGTACCTGCGAAGCTACGATCAGCCAGCTAGGTAGCGGCCGCCTCTGCCCTGCCTGTCTGTGTGTCTGTCTTCACCCCCAACGACACGCCCCCCCCCCCCCTCCTCCAGTGAAGGTACCGTACCCTTGCCCAGGACATGGAAGCAAGAGGACCTCGATTTAGGCCCCATAATCATGTCCACGCTTGGGTATCTCGAATGCCCTAGCATAAGCATATGCCTGGCAAGTCTCAACAGTCCGGTTGTCGTTGTCCACACAAAGGGAACGCCACAGGCATCAGGGGCCTTCATCTGTGGGGATGCAGTTATTCATTGGCAAAGTAGTTACTCTCTCTCTCTTTCTCTCACGCACACACCACAACCCTCTCTTCTCTATTCATCTGGAAGTACAGCCGGTAGATGGATGATGACCATAGTAGTAGCAGTAGTCCTTACTCTCTCACTCTTCTGAACTTCAGTGTCATCCTTGTCCCATGCCTCGCATGGTCAGGCTCTTTACGGTTTAGTCCCTCCCCCGTCAAAACCGTCTCTCCACACCCGGAAGGGGGCTTTCTTTCCTAACTCCAACATTGAAAAGCCATCCCAAGCCTCTCCTCTACTACTTGTTCAGGACGCCTCTTCGTTTCCATTCACCTCAACCGTTCCTTGCCCAGATTCTAGCTGGCCACCTTTTACCGGACTCGTCTGAGGCTGTCTTTGTGTCAGTTCGTCTTGAGACTAGAAAATATTAAGATTTGGATCTCGAGCGTTGCTTGTTCCTTCCGTCTTCGAACTCTCTGTCATTGCCTATTTGGGGGACTTCATCTGTGCGTCTGCTTGTTGATCCACAACATCAAGACCGGCTCCAGAGGTCACAGCTCCTCTCGTTTTACAAAAAGACGGACATCTGCAACCACTTCGACTGCTGGTGTTTGCTTATGCTTCAACCCCCCTTTGGAACAACTTCTTATCTGTCTTTGCTTGGTTTATCGACGACAAGGGCATCTCATTCGTTTTCGAAGCCCTCGGAACTGTACACCAACACCCGAGTACTTTGGTTTTCTACTCGACACTCTCTTTCAGCTTGATATCGTTTGCCCTTCTCGAACAAGGCATAGCATACAAACCCAACACGGCATAATCACGACTCTTGCTTCTTGCCATCTGCATTTGGAAACAGTCGATGAACTAAACGCCGGGTAGTCCAAGTTTGCACCCTTCGGTACTTTCATCACTCGAGTCACCTCTGCCGCCGGTTCAGGTCTGAGGTAAGAACTTCTTTGTTGCCCAGGCACCCTTATGAGGCCCTGGCCTGTCTGCTCTGCCCGTACTCACCTCCGCAACAGGCATCGAGAGCCGCTTTTTAGGACTCTTTGACTATTTGGGGGCATGGAATATACCCCACGACGACTTCCAGAGATACATAACTTGGATACCTCGCCAACCACTTACAAAATGTCTACTCTCACTATGCCCGCTCCTCATCAACACACCGGTTTTCATCGTGAGTTCGCGTGGCAGGAGACTCGCTCCACTGAGCCTGTTCGTCAGTCAAGGAACACGGAGAAGATCGCTCTGCCCTCTATTCGACAGGTATGACGCACCGTCCTGATCCGGCAGGATAGCGTACACTAACAAGTACCCAGGCTTTCCCCGAACTTCAACTACGAGTCCAGCATGACGGGGCTGCCAGAACACCGTCATCCACAACTTCGCCTGTGGCCGGGCCAGCCGGCACCATGACGTCGCCAGAATACGTACACTCTCCCAGCAGCAGCAGCAAGAGGCGAAGGCTTTCGTTTGAAGACGACAGGGAGGGAGAGCGGGCAAGCCAAGTTCCCCGGCTCTACACCAACCCAGGGGCACCAATGATGATGCATCAATCTCCTCCGTCTCGCTCGATCCCGAGACCTGCACAAGAATCATGGCCCTCATCAAGCAGGACGAGTCCATACCTACCCAGTGGAGCACTTCCCTCGATGCAAACCCCGGCACCTATGGAGGTACGCGAGCGAGTTGAAGCGCGCCCAACTCTCCCGAGCCTGCCCCGCATGGATTTCGAACGAAACCCGACCCCGATGCATAGGGTTCGCAGCCAGTCCGGAGATGAGTATATGCACGAGCCCATGAGGCCCCGGGTGAGCCATCCCAGTGGCCCCTCGATGGAGGCCCCGGCTCCCGTATACAGGGCACCAAGTTACGGCGGCTACGGTAACTACCACCCGTCCAGGGTACAGTCTCTATCGGTTGGATCCATACACCCGTTTGACAGGGCGCCCTTCTCGGCGGCAGCGTACGGCCACCACCACTTTCAAGACTCCTTTATGAGGATGGGTGACTACAGCATGGGGATGGGTGGAGACACCAAACAACGAAAACGCCGCGGGAATTTGCCCAAGGAAACAACCGACAAGCTCCGTGCCTGGTTCGTCGCACACCTCCACCACCCATACCCAACCGAGGACGAGAAGCAAAGCCTTATGCGTCAGACTGGCTTGCAGATGAGTAAGTTTGTCCCCAACTCCCAACTGGGTTTTAGACGATTGAAACTAACGCACTCTTTCCCCCCCAACTAGACCAAATTTCCAATTGGTTCATCAATGCACGTCGGCGTCAACTGCCCACCATGATCAATAACGCCCGTGCCGAATCAGATGCCATGTCTGGTCGAGGTGGTGATGGCAAAGTACTACCATCCACTGAGCGAGCCGACTATGACCACGGCGCCAAGCGCAACAGCGTCCCACTAAGCGACGGTGAAGCTAGTAACTTTGACGATGTCGAGTTAGATGGCATGACCCGTCGAAGAGGATCGAGCCATTTCAAGCGTGGCAGCATCTGAACACTGCCCCTCGCCTTACGCCATTTATTCTGTCTTCTACGGCATGTATTACTACAACCCACTTTTATATTCTTTAGACGTCGAAACCGAGTCGAAATACTCGCATATGTCGACCTGATGCCGGCAACGAACCGACCGACGACCTTATGTCTGGCTATATTCAGCTATGTTTTTTTTATTGGAACGGATCAGCAATGTATACACAACCATCAAACGGGGTGGTCAAAAATAGGATGGGACATATACATCATACGGTTGGGGACAGGGTGTAGAAGGGCGTTACCGCTCACAGCGAAGGAACGGGGAGTATTCTTTTAGAGAGGAATCAACAATGATGGCAGCCAGCGGGCGAGTTCCCAGCGACGAAGCGAAGCCAGGAATTATTCGGTAGTAGTATTATTATACCCAAACGATTCAATGGAGTGAAATCAAATTCATACCCAAACATTCCGTTTCATTGTTGTTGCCATGCTCCTACTCCTTGTGGAAGTCTGCCCGTAACATACTATCATGTGTCCTTTGACAAGCATCGACCACGAAATGATTTTACCATGGCGGTTCTTAAATCATTTGCTGATAATAATCGATAATCTGGATGTCTCACTTTCACCCTCACGAACACCAGGCAAGATAATAATTCGAAGCACGTCCCTCCCTGGCCTACCCAGGTAGCATCAGTCACCAGACACAATCATGAGTGCGAACTAGCATTGAAGAGGTGTCCGACTTGTGCCCGAAAGCATCACTGACGGACGGCGGCCTTGACGCTGGGGTTCGGTTGGCGCGTCATCGGTAGTAAGCTGCACAATGACCAGCCCGTTGATCCCCCTGGTCTCATAGCTGGGATGTCATTTTTCCATGACGGATCGAGCGCTACTGCAGCTGTCGCAATAAGATTTGCGAGATTGGGTTTCTCCCATACATGTTTGACCTGTCTTGGAATTATCAGGCCGAATCGAGAATGGAGGGCGAGACAGGCAGGTCAGGGCAAGACAAGCAACATATTACTCGCAGGGACAAAGCACACACATCCAGGGCAAGCTTTTGCCTTCTGGTCCATCGCACGGACGTGATAGGACAGAACGGAGTAGGCGTGCCTGCAGGTACGAGAGACGAGTTGCAAAAATAATTCGTTGTTGGTGGGTTTTGGCGCTAGAAACGAGCAGCATCTATAGGTGTGGTCTATCGTCCCTTTGGCGAGTGGGTGTAAGTATGCAAACTCATTATGACCAAGATGACATCTACATCCATTTTAAGGGCCTGCTTAGCCGCACCCAATAACCATCCCAATCTGGCTATCAGCCCAGTCCGTAGATTACGCCGTCCGCCCTTTTCGGACAAAGTGGTGCTATCTAAGTTTAGACTTCCAAGGGTCTCACTTACGCAGTCAACGACGGGCCAAGTTGGGGTGTGTCAGGTGTCGGTTGGAACGGTGACGGGGAGAGGGAAGAAGAGGAAAATAGTATGAGCAAATCTGGGCGTTCTGCTTGGGTCGTTCGTGGCTGTCTTAACCTTTCGGCCAGCCCAAACTTTCCTGCTGTTGCTACTGCCTGCCTACTGCCTGCTCCTGCAGGTCACTCACCGGGTCTCACACGCCTCTTGGGGCTGATCTAATGCAGCACCGTTGGGCGAGGGGAGGCTGGGAACTCTGGTGGTGAGTGGTGTGAGCGGCGCTTAATCACCACTCCGACCCCAAATCACTTCTAGACACCAACGTATCTAGAGACTCACCTCAGAGACCAACTTGACTGGCTGGACATTTTAGACAATGTACTTAGTCACCCACACAGACACCCGCGCACGAGACGCTTCAGGGGCGAACAGAGAGGGGGGAGGATCCCATCAGCTGATTCTAGACAGCGGACCATGATGGAAAGCCGTAGACGACAGAGACATGGAGGAGTGTGTGTCTGTGTGTGTACATGCCGTCTAACTGAAAGAGGCGAGACCGTCAGGTACGGGATGAAGTGGTATAGCTACCTACTTGGATCGATGTAACTCTGCCCTCACTACTAGCAAGGGATCAGGAGGCGAGGCCATCGTCCATGGCTACAAAGGTCCCCTTGATGTTGTTGAGAAGCACCGGCGGCGTTCACTGCTCACATACACTGTGGGTATGGGACAGATCGCTTGTTGGACCGAATATGCGAATTGATTTTCATGCCGGCATGGTTTACAGAACTGATCACCCGGAAGTTATGTGTGTACATACATGTGCAAGTACAATATCCTTTTTCCCTTCTCCCCATCTCTCCATCGCCGAGGAGACGGGAGGGGCTTACAGCTAGATGACGTTGAAGGAGGTGCTTTCAGGAATCACCTCCGAGGCAGCTGTCAAAGAATTTGTTGTGATAGATGGATGTCTCGGTTGACAGATGTGTCACCCATTCACCCAACTCAACTTACTCTCGCCTGCTCGCGGTCCAAGCATCGCGGCGATAAGGGGGGGCCATGCTAACTCAATCCAAGGGGGGTGTGCTCCTATTAGTTTGACTTCGACCGTGGTTGTCCGCCAACTGAACCAGTCGCCCATCATCTGGTCCACTCGTCTTCAGGACATCAGCAAGCTCCTCGCCTCAAAGGAAGCATGCGGCTCGGCCTTCCTGGCGGAGCCGTATTCCAAAGCATAATGGGGTTCACCCTAGACACCCGCCCTCTGGCAGTTATTTCCTTTAGTGGCCACAAGTAACGCTTTCTGTGCATATGTGAGTACTCAACGTATTTTGTTTTGTCCGTCAGGCTATGATTAACGGCTGTTGCTGTTGCTGCTTTGATCGGCGTGGCAGGGGCTTGGCGATCCATGTCCTCTTGCCCACGATTACTGGCCGGCCTTGGCTGTGAAACCTTGTACAGCAGCTCGGGACGTATCCCGAACTTTGCACACTCCGTGAGTTCAGGCCAACAGATTCACGGGTACTCCCAACGTTGATCGGCTTCAAGACGGCACTGTCAAAGAACTCAATCCGGTGATTTGCCATACATACATGGTTGCTCCTTGCCGAACAAGTTAGCACACACGCTCGCCCGAGTTTCGAACCAGGCCAAGGGTTACAATGGGGGAGGGGGGGCTGCTGACTTCTTACATATGTATGTAGTCGATCCGACCCATGCTCTCAGGTGTTAGGATCAGCAGCATGGAGTCGCAGTCGCAGAGGACGCAATGCTACTATAATCTCCCGCCTCCTCAATAACCTCATCTGTAGGTGATCTGGTATCGCTGCTGCCCTCGATGGATATAGCGGGTTGGTACAACGTAGGGTAGCAATGCCGCTTGAGCCTTGGGGTGTGATGTGCCAGATGGCTGTAACTATTCACTAGCTACCTATTAGACCACAAACGCCTCGTCTGAGCAACAGGCATGAACCCTGAAGTCGAGGTCAGCCTCCGGCCAGGGGCATCGATCCAGAATGGGGATAGGAGCCAGCCGGTCCCCTGAAGTACGACACTGCCAGTGAATGACACACGTCTAGAGAAAGCAACCAGCAACCTTGACAAGACGGACAGGGCCCGTCAAAACGATCACCTCGCAGGATTCGCGAGGGAGAAAGCCCCCCTCCGATCCATCCCCGTCGTCCTGACGGAGCCGGTGACAAGGGCTTAATACGATCATCGCAGATCCCTGTCGACGTTCATCCTCCAAGCTCCCCCTCCTGAGTGAAACACGACGGGTAGAGTGACGATTGAAGATTTGAATAACTCGGGCCGTAGAGTCTAGAATCTTTGGTGAATACTTACCTATACCCATCGATCGGCTGTCCTTCGCACCCCCCTCATGCGTCTTGAAACGGATATGTGCTAGTTATGGCGGGAATGCGCAGCTTACAGCCACACTTACTGTAGGTGCAGCAGGAATCATGTCGTCGTTGCAACGTCAACCCAGTCTTTTACTGCAGTTGATGTTGGTCCGCCTCCAACTAGACTATATACCGGCATGTCATGTATTCTGATTTGTGATGGCAATAAATGGATACATTCTCAACATGCCGCACCCCAGTTTGAGAGAGAGAAATCGAGAGAAGGCAGGGTTCGGATGTGGAGTGGTGGAATACTTTGAAGTTTCTTTTCCCAGGGCAGGGCCTGTATGGATTGATTGGCATCTGCATTGGCGACCACAGGGATATACTTGTATGTACTCGACAACGTTTTTCTTTCTTACCTGGGTTGTCCGGTCTTTCTCGCCTCCCCTCTGCTGCAGTGCATCTACATACCTAATAAATCTATTAGTGATGGATTCCCACAGCCTGCCTGGCAGCTACATACTACTAGAAGTAGCGCATCGGCGGTATCCTCATATCCTCGCATCCTCGGTGACGTTGACCCCTGTTTAGTCCAAGGTCTAGAAAAGTGAGCGAGCCAACCCGTAAAGACCCCCCTCCCCCCGGCCGTTAGATGCAATTCCGGTTTGAAGTCCAAATCCCGGTCGGATTGACAGGCTGCCGAGCGTGGAGGTCTGTGTCTTCGGCAGATACTCGTAGATTTACTTATTACATACTACTACGTACAGTAGGACAGGATGGACATTGGTGGTTCTTGCACCCCCCTCCCCCCCCTGGTCGTGTGGTCTTTCAGTCCGGGACTGATTCCCCGTCTGGGTCCTGTCGTCGAAGTGTCGGGGATGGACCCCAGCGAAGCAACGGATAACCTTGTCAAAAACACAGTAGCATCGATTGAAATTCTCCGAGAATTGACAGGTAAGAGAAATCATATACATTTACTTCCAATCTTCTTGATGCTCGTTTTTATTGGTCTACACCCTTTCGTATGCTAACCGTACCTAAAGAGGTACCTCTTTACTCTACCATCCAATACCAACCGCGCCCACTACACTACATACAGTACGCTTCAATTGCCAGACTGGCTTCCTTCTAGTACCTTATGGGAATGACACTACTGTATACTTGTACTCTGTAAATAAAAGCAGCCCATCGAATCGGCTGCAGGTCATCCATCGTCGCCTTCCCCCTTGCCCTCGCCTACTCCGCCCATTTGCTCACTTGGAGCAGGACTGGGCCGGCTCTGGACAGTTATTGGCCGGCCCAGCGTGGGATGCAATTTATACACAACGTACTACCACATCTAGCGCTTGCGTCACCCAACGGTGTGCCGACATGAACAATTGCCAAGGGAGCAATGATCGCCATCCGACAAACATAATCGTATGTATAGTAGTATGTATAGTAGTATGGACCGTTTGCCATACCCACTTATCCGATCAATCTTGTCAGTTGTATGTAACCTAGGTATATACGTATTTGCGGATTGAACTAAGAGGAAGAAAAAGAGAGAAAAAGAAAAAGAAAAAAAAGGGACACTTCTGGCACTGAACCAACCTGCCAACTGCACTGCATCCCCCACTCAGCCGGCCCTGAAACTTAACCATCCACTAGAGAGAGAGTCCAACCTCCAGCTCCAGCTTACTGCTTACTGTGCTGTATTGAAGTTCTAGTCGACTCTGCTCCTGCAGTAGCATCTCCATCTGGGGACCAGGGTACTTATCGGTGGCAGTCTGGCAGTGATACCCGTCTTGAACTGAACATGAACAAACACCGCAAGGGCCAGCGAGAAGCAAGGAAGCACGCGAACAGCTTATGTAGCTCGGGGCTCAGGGGGTGATCATCCAATTACACCAGACTAAACGGGCTGACAGCAATTGACTTTGACAGGCACCAATCAGCAGGCAAGCTCGGCAGTCTTTTCCGATTGAGCACCTGCACAAATAATGCATTGATACCTACTTCGGAGTACTCCGAACTCGTACTCGCTATATTGCCTTATCGTAACTTGTACCTCACTATACTGTTGTTCACTGCTACGTATGCAGTCCATACGTACGCAGTATACGATATATAGTAGGTTGACGATTGGCAGCTTTGCGGCTGTCCTGAACGAAGCAACTGACTCGATAATATGAAGCCGTCATAGATCCTTATCGGAAAATCAGATGCTCGGCCTTCGGACCAAAATCACGCCGTCTGAGCATTTCGATTTGTCCGAGTCTAGTTAGGTAAGCAGCGCAAGCCGGCCAGGAGGCAGCTGTTGCCTAACAAAGTAAGCAAGTAGACGACGTTGACAATGACAACGACAAATTGGGGATAAACTCATCTAGAAGTGCAAGCCGTGCATCCTCAAGTCCTGTGGTTTCCCCCCTAAACTCCCGTGCGCTCGTCGGTCTGGGGTTGAGACATACAACAAGTCCCTTAAGCCAACGACACCAACATTACTAAGCGATGCCTACTCCACCAGATGACTTCCCCCCTAATGACCAAAACACCGAGGCACTGGCTTGTGTCACTTGCCGTGCCCGCAAGCTCAAGTGCAATCGAGTGAAGCCGGCCTGTTCCCGTTGTGTCCGGGTCCAAGGGGAATGCGTCTACCCCGAATCGAGAAGGAAGCCCGCCTTCAAGCGCCGGAATGTGAAGGAGCTAGAGGCTCGTTTAGGTAGGTAGACTAACTCCCGAGCCCAGCTCTTACCCCTGAATTGGGATGTAAACTGTTCAGGCCGTTCTGACAATACATCTCTACCATAAAGCTCAGGTCGAGATTCTACTCAAGGAAGTTGGCAGTGACAAGACGTCTGCCCCTGAGAAAGAAATACCTGACGAACCTGCTGTCGAGTTCGACTTCGCCGAAGCAGCACAGTCGCAGTCACAGTCCGAGGATGTCTTCTTCCAGGGGATGGACTACACTGTCCCTTTGACCTCGGTGCCGGGAGATGCAGCCAGCATGTACTCGTTCAATTTCGCGACAGAACCCTCTGGTGGGTTCGGCAACAACACCAGCGGCTTCTTCGGCGGTGAACTTCTCGGTCTAGGTATATCGGAGCCAACTCCCCCTTCTGAGGTCATGGAAGAGCTGTGAGTCCACTTCCGTGATTGGCACCCAGACGAATGCACCCAGCTCATCTGTTCATAGTCACCAAACCTTCTTTCAGCGCCAGTCAGAAACCATCCCTATTCTGAACCAACAGCGGTACTTGCAAGAGTTCTACTCACCACCTCACATGAAGCCCCCCATGTGTTTACAGTACGCCATCTGGGCCATCGCAGCTCTTGAGAACGAGAAGTACAAAGCCTCGAGTGAAGTGTTCTACCAACGTGCAAGACAATACGCCGAGGCAGATGAGATGAAGGTTAGCCATGCTGACTTCCTCTTCCGCCAAGCAATGCGTGCTAACTTCATATAAGGGGCAAGGCGAGCATTTTCTCACAGTGAGACATGCCCAGGCTTGGGCTTGTATGGCAGTATGTGAAGCAAAAACCATGTTGTTCACGAGAGCAGCCATGAGCGCTGCTCGCGCTGTACGACTTGCCGAGATGATGGGGTTGCAACGGCTTGACTGTGCGCCCGGCGAAATGACACCAATAAGTGAGTATGACCACACGCAAGCCCGTTTTGGTTACACACCATAGGGCCCAACATCTACATAAGCTACACAAGACCCAAAGCCTTTATGACACCAGCATTACTGTTGCAGATCTTAGATAATTAATCTACTCCCAATAGTCCTCCCACCAAAAGACTGGATAGAACTGGAAGAGAGAAGACGCACTTTCTGGGGAATATTCTGTCTTGATAGCCACTGCAGTATCTCCACTGGTTGGCCGACCCTTGTAGACCCGAGCGAGGTAAGTTGAGCAGACTGGTAGTTGCTATTTTTCAATCTAACACGTCATACAGGTAACTACGCATCTTCCGTGCTCCGAAGCAGCGTTCCGGAACGGCGAGGTGGCCAAAACCTGCACCCTCAATGAAGCCCTTCAGGGGCACCCATACAGCAGCTTTGCTAGTTCGGTGGTTATCTGTCACTTCTTCAACGAGATCCTCAAGCATGTCCACCGACCGAGACCAGACGACTTCCCAGAGAATCACGAGTTTGGAAGGTACTGGGTAAGGCATCGTGAACTTGACAACACACTTTCGAGCGCTTTCATGTTTCTCCCCGAAGGATTCCGGCTTCCGGACAACTACCGTGATCGTACAGCCGTCCATACAAATCTCAATCTGCACGCATCCATCATCTGTCTACATCATGCGGCCATTGATAAGATTGAGAAACACAATCTCCCGAACCACCTCAAGAAGGCCAGCCAGACCCGGCTTCTCACCGCCGCCCAAGCGATCGTTGACATCATGAAGACGATTGTGCCTGCAAAATCGCAGCCGGTAAGTTTATAGTCCTGGCTGCCCCCCTCCCCCCTCCCCCCCCAAATCTTGATTTGACTTGAGTTTCTGACCTCGATCTAGAAAACACCCCTTGCAGCTCTATCGCTGTACTCGGCAGCATCTGTGTACATTTATCACTGCAAAGAGACAGGCCTCCCGGGAATGATAGACAATCTCGACTATATCATTTCGACCATGTCTACCCTATCGCGGGATCATTTCATCACCCGCTCATTCCTTAGGCAGGTGGTAGCAGATATTGAGTGCAACGACCTCAAAGCATACGTGAACGTCCCAAAATTGGATTTCTTGCCCTCGCAGTTTGCAAACAGCGACTGTAATATCCCCTTGCTGGTCCGCTCCGCAGTCTCCCGTCACGGCGGGACACCCGCCGTCCCTGGACAAGTACCGTTTAAAAGGTCTGCGGATGAGATGAAAATGAACGGCTCCAGCTTCTCGATGGATTGCGGTGTTGCATGTCTCAGTGGCGGCGTCAGGGACACTGCCGGCGAGACTGCCCAATCAAGCCCGGTCGATCACGCGAGCAACAAACGTAAACGTCAAGCTCCGGACATGTCACCCGCTAAGGGGACATCGGATCTGGACGACGAGAGTCCGCTCTGGGCCCAAACCGGGTCGTTCGGATACTCCGAGTCACTCTCGTCGGACTCGACGCCGCCTGATTCTAGTCTATACAACGCAGCAACCAGCGGGGATAGTTGCCGACCTCAGGACCTTCGTCTCGAAACCCCTAGCCTACAGAGCAGCAACCCGAGTCCAGGTACACAACCATGCTTCTTTCAGTTGCAGTCACTTCCGCACCGGACGAGCTCCCCAGCCGTGGCCGGTTCTACACCACAAGTATCTCCCACCACCACCACTGGAACAAACAGCGGCGGCATAGCCCTGGGCCCTACCATCATCGGAAGCCGACGGATGCCGACTACAATCAGCACCGCCGGGCCCGGACACGAATCGACTCTGCCAGGGGGCGTATCGGCGTGGGAGATGGCGGGGAACTGCGTGTACTCGCAGTTCCAGAATGGGCTGACCCTCGGCAACGCGACGACGGACGCGGGCTCGTGGAACTTCTTGGGGATCCCTGACCAGATCGACTGGGGCACGGGGACGGGTGTCGCTGCTGATACTGCGAATACTACGGACTAGACAAAGAGGAGCGGCGGGGGTTACCGTTATTTATATATCTGCATGAGCGCGGCGTTCTGGCTGGGGAAAAACAAATACATCAGGGAAAATGATGGAAACCGTGGTTTATCGCCTGTATTATATGCCAATGGCTTTTTGTATATTTAAGGGTTTGGATTAGGGATGTGTTGGTAGATTCTCGACTGTTTCTCTTTCCTGGTATGGAATATAACACTTCTCAGCTGTAACACTACATACATACCTACATTGGTAAAGCACCAGTCTTGGTCATATTACTTCTCTCCACTAGATAGCTGCTTCTCCTGTGAATAGCAATGCGGCAATGCGCACAATTATGAGGGAAGTACAATCCGTGACTCTGTTTCTTTCTAACAAAATACCTCGTCCCTTTCCCCAACACCAGTCCCCTGGTGCAAAGGTAAGGCAGGCTGGGATTTCAACCAGTAGCCAGTTCACAGTTGTGTATTTTTGACGTTGGTTTATTGAAGTTGTGGTGATGAGCACATGGTTACATAACTTGCTCACCAATGGGAATCGTCGCGTATAGCAGACACTAAAATCCAGCCGGCATGCTGATTACTAGTGAAATAGGGGGGGGCAGCGGCATGTTACACGTGGGCAACGATCTGTCTCACATATCACTATCATTTTAATAATCAGCAAAACACAAGTTGAATCAGCTAAGGCAAGCTGTAGTAGCAATTGCACATGAAAGATGCGAATTCGATTATGTATTACGAATTAGTCGTGATTAACGAGCTCCGTGTACAGCATATATCTGCTGTTGGATTCAGCACCCCGTTTCGTAAGACAACGTATCGCGTCTCCAGGTGATGGACTAATCCAACCCTCTAGGACACGAGTAATCACGCTTTTCGAACCCCCCCCCAAGCTTTCGTGACAAGTGATGCATTTTGCAATACGATGCTGGCAGGCCTATGCTGTCAAACAATAGTCAAATGTCGCCAGAGCCTGCCAGTTATAATTCGTGGCGCCACGCTCAACCAAACCATGGCCACCATGCACGTTTTGTTATCGAGTTTGCCCATATGCCGGCATATCTTGTTCGTTTCGTAGACTCGGATTGTCCGCATCCCCGCGTGCCGACCTCGCCCGTAGTGGATTGCGAGGCCCCAGTATTGCCGTGAACCGATTCAAAAGAGTAATCCCAATGCAAACGCCAACGGCAATTGCCAACCCTAAGCAGTCGGATGACACAGAAACCGCACCCATATGGACAATGTCAATATTTTACAGCTCTCCATATCATGAGCGCAATGCCTCAAGAACAGGGCTTCAATTTGACTTGCCGGGTTTCGCATCGGCGGAGCCTTCGTGTGCCTCGATGAGGTCCTCCATCATGAGCCGCTCGCTGAAACTTTTCGGGGTTCCGCTGAATTGGCCACGGATCGGTCGATAGCTGGATGATTCATCCAATCCGCTGCGCCCGTCGACACTCCCAACAAAAGATTGCATGTTCCCTAGCTCCGAGGCTCTCCGAATCGCCTCGCCGTCCTTGACGCTAGACATGCTGAACGGGCGCCCTCTAAAAGAGCCTATCGAGGCTGCCGAGGTTCGAGATGGTGTAGAAGCCTGCGCGGGGATAGAGCTTGGCTTCTGTATGGGCACCGCAGGAGAGGTTGAAAACAGAGCCACTGGCGATTTCTCATTCTCAGATCCCTCTGCCGAAGATTCTTCCTCGCCACTGACTTCTTCTTGCTCCTCTTCAAGATACTTCTTCGGCTCTTTAGCATTTCCATTCCGTTTCGACTTCGACGTCGGTTCGGTCTCATCGGAGTCCCAGTCAAACATGTCCTCCTCCTCTGCTTGGCTATCGCTGTTGTTGTGGTGCAGTACTAGTGGCTCACTTGCTGCGGGCTCCTTCAGGGTTATAACTGGGTTTGGTGTCTTTGGGGCAGTCTCCGACAGTGGAGATGGCTCAAGGGGAGAGAACTTCTTCCTTCCCCTAAACGAACTCAATGCAGGCATCGCAAGTAATTCGTCGTCTTCGTCTTCGTCATCGACATCCTCCACTTGCTCTACTTCCATCTCCTGGGTGTCGTCGCCAGCACCCACAAGCTTGGGCGGCTGTGATGTGTGAGGTTGGCCCGCATGCCCACCGCCTCCTTTGGAGGTCGTGGTATTGTACTGCGATCTTGCAGGTCTCGGCTTTAGCCCCCCCATGACCAATACATCATCGTCGTCGTCCGCATCCTGTGAATCACCAACCACAGCCCATTGGGAAGTGTCTTCATTCGACGTTCTCGCCAAAGCCTTCAACCGGTCCGTGCTAGATACTTTCTTTGGTAAACTCGGAGGTGAACTGCCCAGCAAGCCAACACTATCTTCATCTCCCTCGACAATGGTGGCAGAAGCATGTCCCTCGTCCCCATGATCCAAGCTACCCAGAGGGGACGGCAAGTGCTCCACGAAACGAGGGGACGTGGGCGGCGACATTGTGGGAAGAACCTCACCCCCCTCCACCTCAAACCGCACACGCCGGGGGCTTTGCGTTTTGGAGGTGGACGAACTCGAGGACCGGCGGAGTGCGCTCCTGCGGTTCCTCACAGAACTGTCATCAGACGTATTTGAAGAGATAGTGTCCTGGGTGAGGCGTCGAGCTGGAGTAGGCCGGGTGCCATCTACTGCAGCCAATGAGGGATGCGAGTTCTGCTCGGCTTTAGCGGGCAGTGGCGTCGCCGACTCCTGGATTTGAGGACTCTGCGGCAAAGCGGGCGGCGATGTGGGTGGTGACAGAGTGTCTCGGCTGTTTGTGTTCTCCGCACCCAGCAAAGTCAAATAGCTGGGGGTGAAGAGCCCATGGAACTCGCGCTCGCGTGCATGGGGGCTTCTGGGACTGCCCTCTTCTACAGCCGGGGTGCCTGATGTATGCGGTAGGATTGGCGGCGGCGAGCCTTTGTTACGTTTCGAACGATCGGTGGCGGCGGCGGTAGTGGACTTTGTGTCGTGAGGGCGGCTAGTGATGTTGTTTTTAATGGGATTTGCCTGATCCAAGGCCGGGCTAATGGCTGGGTATTTGTGAAGGGAGTCTCTTATCGCATGTTCGACCTGGACCGAGACATGATCTGTCGCATTCTCCAACAGATTGCGGGAGTACCTCTGGAATTCGGTGGCCATTTCCTGGCGATGGTCCTGGACCTTTTGCTCGAGGTGACCGAGCTTTTGCAGAAGGTCGGAGGCGATGGTGGTGGCATCGTCCATTGTCAATCCTTCTTCTTTTTGTCCTTGCTTTCTCTGGGATGTTGGTTATATGTACGGCCGGTCCTTATTATGGACAACCTTTGCTAAGTGGCGGGCGCGCACACACACACTCCAACAAGCCAGTAACAAACAACAAGAGCTAGTGGGTTTTGCCTTCCAAGGTTTACCCTATAAAAATCGAAAACAGACGAGTGGACAAAGGACGCAAATAGACCCAAATCCATCGAGCATCAATCACGGCGAATGATGTTAGGAGCAGTTCTGGGTATGCATGCACAACACGCACTCACGCACGCGCACACTCACGACTTTGAGACTTTGAGACTTTGAGACGTCTAGACCTCGATCAGAAGAATTGGAGAAAATGTGGGTGTGGATGGGTTGTGGTTCATCAATGTCTGTCAGTGGTGGTTTGTGGTATGGTGCGCCTGTGGTGTGCTGTTGTGTAATGCGGGATCGGAGCGGGGGGGGGGGGGGGAGGCAGGAGGGTCTGGTACGAGGTGGCAGAGTAGGCAGCAGGCAGTAGGCAGTAGGGAGCAAGTATCAATCACACCTACTGTAATCAATGCACGCACATAACCTTAGATAGTGGCAGAGCGAAGAAGGAGAAGGGCGATACATTTTTTTATTAAAAAGTGTGGCGGGCGCGTGATCACGATGGGATTGAAGTAAGTGCTGGGTCAGCTAGGGTGCATCCTTGCGGGTTATCGCTTCAACCAGGAATCCGGTGATAGCGCCCATGTCGTACAGTTGCATTCAACCAGGATGACGAGGAAGTGGCCGGGATCGTCGAAGCTTGTGGCCTTCTAGAACCTGAACCTATCTACTGTAAGGAGTAAGAAGTGCACACCAAAGCCACCGATCTGGCGTGTCTGGACAGCTTCTAGAACCAGGTCCGGCGACGTAAGATTCAACAAGACAAAAAGGGCTCAATCTAATGGCCGATCTCTCTCTCTCTCTCTATCTCTCTCTGCCCTGGGTGGATGTGGATATCTCGGGTACATAACATGACATGGGTGGCCAAAGGGTTGAAAGGTGGTGTGCCCAGATAAGGTACACAACTGCATATGATGGATGGTGGATGGTGGACCCAAGATATCAGGCATTGGTCAATTGGTCAATTGGCATTTGACAGATGGAGAAGGAAAATGAGGCTGGTTTGCCTATGAGGTCAGCGGTGTCAATAAAGGTGCATCATGCGCTGCATTACTGATCAGGGGCCGATACCCGAGTAATATGGATTGCATCTATTGATTAATTAGCACACCGGCCTCTAATCATAGCCAGTTGGTTTGTAGCCAAAAGGATAGGCAGTAAAACAGTAAAGAAAACATGTAAACTACGCCATCAGTAAGAAGATAGCCACAACTATATCAATCTTAACCACTACCCCCCTTAGGTCGTAGTGGTTCGTATAAGGGGAGGGCCAGTCCAGCCACTAGATACGCCGATGAGCATGTTCAACAAGTCAAGCCAGTGTGATCTTCACAAGTGCTGACGCATTGGCGTAACATCTTTGTTTACAAAAAGTCGTCACTCTCGTCGCGTGTCGCTTATCGCTGACGACCCCTCCCCTTATAGTATACCTACCGTCGTACCGATTCCATGGTTGAGGTCTATACATACGTGTTCCTCCATTTTCCTCATGCAACGCCATGTCGTCATTTAACCTTTGTTTAATCCTCATTAACTTGCCAATGCTGTCGTGTCTCGGTCGGTGGTTTAGGCTGCCTGATGGCCTTGAAAAACGACACCCCCCTTAGACCTGCATCCACCCATTTAAGCGGCGCGCAATCGCCCAACGTCTACTACAGTAGTCCATATATACATCATCATTGAGAGCCGGCTTTTTAAGGAGATAAGATATCGATTAGTATGTTTTGGTATCCAGACTCCTTTACGTGCTGAGTAGTACAACGTCGTCGGACTTGGATACAAAAAAGCAGGAGTGTGTGTGCAAAGGTGTGCAGCCCGTCATGTGGTGAAACCCGGCATACCGCCCTGATAAAGATTTATCCGATGTCACCTGGACTTAACATCACCGAATACCGAACGACTATATCTGTTGTGGTACAGGGTCTATTGCGAAGTTGCCCTGTATGACAAATATTCCCTTACTAGATTTACACAGATCGAGGTGGTTACTTAGCAATCAATCCCTACTTAAGCTTGGGAGGCACCTGCAACCAGCACCGCCCTGCTCCTAAGGGGTTAAACTCTTTAAGGTAGCTGTGCTGTGGAAAGATATGAGTTGGTGTGTCCGGTTCAACGACTGTCTCCAACCTCCCAACCAGACTTATGCCCGGCATTTAAAAAGACGACGATCCAATAGTGCCCCACGACGAGTCTTGCAGCTGAGCTTCAATTCCGTGGTGAAGTATGAGACTGACCGGACGGCTCCTTGAGACATATTCATAATGGCGTATCAATAGGGGTTCGATGAGATAGATAGACATCGTTTTCAAGGGCATCACGTACATGACCATAAGATTGGTATCGTAGGGCTCCTTTAGCTACTTAACGTAGTGGCCTTGGAGAGTAGTTTGAGATTGCACAGCGGTTCTATTAATTAATATTTATATGCATAGAACTGTGATACCTTAGCACCCATTTCTGCCCCTTGTCACTAAATACCAAAAGTACCACGACCGGATCGGTAGACTATGTAGTGCGTAGCTCAAAGGGGTCATCTGACCGCTGCAGCGTGTTAAATATATTATACAATCGTTGATAGGGTCAGCGTTAGATTTAGATTTTTAGAAGGCAAAGACCTGATCGGCGAGCTTGCTGACAGGGCGAGCCTTTTCGTAACCAAGACTCTGGCTTGCCTTCTTCAAACCGCTAACCATGGGCGGGGGTCCGCAAATCAGCAACTTGACATCGGGAGCAGACTTGGGCAGCCATTTCTGTATTGCGTTAGTATCCCATTCTTGTAAGTAAAATAATGCTCGGTTACTCACCTCAAGCATCTCAGCAGTAACGTATCCAACACCACCGGTCCAACCCGCCGGAGGCTTGTCCAAGACATAGTGAACTCGGAAGCCGCTGTCCTCCTTGGCAAGAGAGTCCAAGTCCTCCCTCAAGAGGATGTCGGTTTCCGAAACGTTGGCATAGATCAAGTCAACCTGGGTCTTATCGCCAGTAGGTCGGCCGCGGATAATAGCCCGGATGACCTGGAGCATCGGGGTGATGCCAGTGCCGCCAGCGACCATACCGAAGTGGCGGACCATGTTGGGCGTGTAGACAAAGGCACCCTTGGGGCCCCTCATGCGGATCGTCTGGCCAACAGCGAGCGAGGCCATGTACTTGGAGATGTTTCCGGTCGGGTAGGACTTGATCAAAAAGTCGACATAGCCAGGTTGGTGATCGCCAGAGATGGGGGTGTAGGAACGGACAATCTCCTTGCCGCTGCCATCTTCCTGAGGAATGTTGGCTCCGATGGAGATGTGTTGACCGATGGGCAGACCGATGATCGAGTTGGGGGCGGGAAGTTTGAATCGGTAGCTATACTTGGTTAGGATCACTCGGTAGCTATTACGCGAATAATGAATACTGACATGGCGACGTTGTGGGATACAATGGTCTTTTCCTTAAGCTCGAATTCCTGGAAGGCATCAGGTTTGAGGACCTTTTTGGGCTCTGCACCATAGTTAGCCACAGTTCGGAAGATGCAGATGGTCGCAGTAGCACATACGCTGGTCGATGAATTTCCATGCACCCAGAGCAAGCGCCAGGAGAACGGCGTAAGGTACCCATTCCTTCTTAACAATGAAGGTGCCGAACACCAGCAGACCTGCGGGAATGTAGATGCCGTTGATGTTACGGCTCGAGCCCAATGCGTTGTCGTTCATCTTGAAAAGAGGCTGCGCCAATCGGCTGTGGGATTTTTTTCTCAAAAGATGTGTTAAAAGGACGGAGGACCGATGGATCCAAGTCGGGACACAGGTGCGCAGTATCGCACTGACAGAAGCTCGCGACCCTGGATTGAAGGAGGATGGATTTACAATGGGACGGCAAAGGAACCCTCCACTGTCTGTCAGGAAAAAAGGCCGAAATCCAATCTGTTGAGCGAGCAAAGCTCCGATGTGGGGACCCGAGTGGACAGAACAAGTCTGCCAGCTTCCAGCCACCCGCCCGATGAGCTGGAAACTTTTATGGCGGCCAAACCTATTGCCGAGGCTGCAGAAACAACCCCAACCCAATAACAATAGGATAACATGTCAGATTAGAGTTTAGCGTGGCTGGTGCCCCCTGGACCCCCAGTCACCCAGCAATTGGCTGGGAAGCAGAGGGGCATCTGGCCATTAGCCATCTGCTGCCTCCCGTCTGGTGGGGGATCCGAGTTCGGGGGAGCTAGTGCTAGTCACGTAGTGTACGTGAACCACATCAGGCCATCCCAACCGTGGGTTCGCCAGGCCATGCCAGTCCAACCAACCCATCTTCCCTGATGCTTGACCGAAATCTGAAATCTGGAAGAGCTGGGACTCGGGAGCTTATCACTCAGCTACTACCTGCCACTCTCTTTAAATATATCCAGCTATCGGATTTACCACGGCCTTTGATACTTTGATACAGTACCCTAGGAGCCCCCACCCCCACTATCTGCCAAGGAAACATCTTATCCAGGAGGGACTCGAGAACGCGGAGGGAGTGGCTAACGTGCGCGATATGGGCACCGTACCAGCAACACAAGATGCACCCTTCCCTCTCACCGAGGTCGACAAGTGGATCCTCTCTCTGACAGATGAGGAATATACGTATCATGACTGGGAAGACATGAGGACAGTCATTGGTAATTGATACAGAACTCGCCTGGTTCCCGTTCGTTGCTGAAACGGTGTATAGGAGAAAACAACTTGTCTGTATTGAAGCGGAAACCATCCGACTTGAGGAAATACATGACCTGGACGCAAGAAACTAAAGCCCGGTATGGATCCATGACCAATTACCTGCTGGAAAATCGACTGCCCAAGGCTTGGGGGCTGCCTCCGTTCACCGCTGTGTCGCAAGTTCCCTTCCACAACCCCTCTGACTATAGAGTTCTGCTCAACGACTGGCCTTACGGTCTGACACCCGATATCCAACACATTGTTGTCTGGTCCAGAACTCCAATTGCAACCGACCCCAAGACAGGAGATATGACACCCGCAAGTCGTGGCACGGTCGAGGGCTTTGTGAAGAGGTACTTTGTAGATCGCCTTGGGGAGGGGGGCGAGGGCCGTGTGCTTTGGTTTAAGAACTGGGTCGCGCTCCAGAGTGTCAGAGCATTGGAACATATCCATGTCATGGTCAAGGATGTTGACAAGGAGGTTCTGGAGGAATGGACCAAAGACCCGGGTTGTCATTGTCCAACAGTGGGCGAGGTGGGCGAACCTAACCAGAATTAGGCGGCACGTCTTTGCTTCCTATTGCCCGCAGGTGGTGCCGCATCCGGCTGCTGTTGCTGCATGCCAGACGCCATGCCGCGCGCAGCACCAAGAAGGCTGTAGCCCTTGACTCCGCCGTAGATAGGTACTGCCAACCATAGTAGCCAGCCCCAATTGCCAAAGAATATGACAGACACCACGGCTGCCCACGTGACCCAGATTACGTCAAACATGTACTCGGTGAGACCAGGTGCGGATAGATCCTCGCCAGCCGACCTGAGCGCCTTGGTGGTAGGGTCAACCTTGGGGCGGCCGGTTTTCTCCAGGATATACTGGCAGATGAAGCTGGGTATGGACAGCAGAATGTAGGGGACAAGAGCCCGCCGTCGGAAGAGGATGTTGCTCAGGACGAACAAGGAGTGAACGACAAGAGTTCCGATGTGCAGATTCTTCAGGGCATCTGCGTTGGCCTTGGCCCGGTCTTTCCGCGCCTTGCCTGCCATGGTTGCGCTTTGGACAGTGAAGTTGCTGCAGGACGTGGCACTGTTTGTGTAAAATGAGCCAAATTAAGAAGAAGATGGATGGCACGAGAAGTAGTCCTTGCGGTAGTTGCGAGATGGTTGGTTTCTCAATCAAGGTAGTTGTGTGTGAGCGCAGTGGAGCTGTATTGTAAGTCGCTCGCTAATATTAGAACTTTATAGGAATGCCACAGGAGCAGTAAGGAGAGCGGATAAGTATCGTCGACGTGGCTCAACGGGTTTCGCTGTATGTACATAAGTGGCTCTGGGTGTGGGTTTCATCCAATAGGTAAGTAGATAGCAACGAGTGGAAGATTCATTGAATTCCACCAAGTGGCGTAAAATCTGCAAGTGGGCCGCTTGCTGCTTAATATTAGGCGGCGCTTCTTGTTGCCATGCCACGGGCCTCTGGGCGACGGAGGGGCCTTCCCAAGACCTGCAAGACCTGCAAGGCCTGTAAACCCGGCCTCTTGAGGCGCAACCCAGCCAATGGCAGAGCCGCTCCAGTGGCTAACCACAACATCGCGAAGCTTGAGAAAGAAGTAGGTAACAACTAGAGAAAACGCTCTAGCATCATCACCCATCTTGAACAATCCGTCATTGCACCACCAACTCACGGGGAAGGCGGTCTGGGTTTTTGGAAGTAGATCGACAGGCATAGGATTGACTGTTTTTTAGCTATCTCCTATTCTATTTACATCAAATACCCTTTTCCTCCCTTTCTCGCAACCCGTACCGCCAAGGTACATGCGACATGCGTCGACCTCCGCAAGCTTAAACCAACTCCCGTTCCGCTCTCATGGGCCCAACCTCGCCGCGCCGCCTCTGCAAATTCACGTCGGCTCGACCTCACACCAGGTGCTCCTACGTGGCCGCCACGCCCACCTCACAAACCCTCCCCACACGATTCGTCATTTCACGGCCCAGCTGCATTCGAAGCCTCGCCGTTCACCTGGCCGCGGCCCACGTCAACTAACTACGACGTTAATTCTTAATAATACCAAACGCGACTTTCGACTTTCGACACGCCCGGCACCTTGTTCGGTATCTGCCGCTGCTAAACAACCCTGCGTCCGTTTTCTATGCCACTAAGAGTCTAAGAAGCTGCCCTAGACCCTGGTTGCGAAGTACTCCTACACAAAGAACGAGGCTACTCTTCTCATTGTCCCAAGTTTATTGAAGCAACGTATTCCATGGACTTCAGCAGATAATACTCCTTCGAAATTACGGGAAAGAGCTTCCGAGTATGGCTCCTACAAGCACGGCCATTAGTGGTCAGCTCAGGCAGCTGGTTTACTATCACCTGGACAACTATTCATACGACAATGCGCTGTTCTATGCCGAACGACTGACGGCCCACGATCCACGCTCGAGCGAATCCATCTACCTGCTAGCCCTTAGCCACTTTCGCCTTGGTGATCACCGGACGGCATGCGAATACAGCAAGGCTGTGGCTTATAGAGGTAGCCACCTCGGCTGTGCTTTTGTTTTTGCCCAGGCATGCCTGATACTCGAGCGCTACAAGGACGGCATCACCGCATTAGAAAAGTCCAGAGGGCTATGGACACACAAGACAAGTTTCGGGAGGCATACGGCCACGAGCCGCGCCCCACACCCGGACGCGGCCACCGTTTTCTGTCTTCTTGGGAAGCTCTATCGGCTATATGACGACAAGAAGAAAGCGATATTATGTTTTGAGGAGTCGTTGAAGGCAAACCCATTCATCTGGGACGCTTTTACGGCACTTTGCGACATGGGAGTGAACGTGAGGACACCAAACATCTTCAAGTTAAACGACTCGCTGCTTCAGGGTCTTGAACATGACCTTCCTGGCGGCATCCTGTCGGAACAAAGAGATAGTGGGTTCGTAAACCCTCTAGAGCCGGTTACAAAAAAGCCATCACGAACGGCCATATATGAGAATATGGACCCCTTCGATGCGCATCGTGCGGCAGCTGGGAATGAAGCATTTTTGAGTAACAATATTTCTTCATTCGACACGGCAGAAAATGAGTTCATGGCGAAGATCAACGCAGCACGCTCTAGGATGGCGTCTGGTTCTGTTCGTATGCCCGATGGCTTGGAGACGCCGCCCACGAATAACCAAGATCATCCTCATGTCCCACGACTGGGTCTGGCCCAAGAGCCTGCCCATGGCGCGCCAAAGAAGACCAGGAACGCGCAAGCCGCCGAGCCCTTGGATATACCACCAAAGGTGAGCTACCGCCTGGGGACAAGAAGAAACCAGAGGCCCCAAGAAAAGGTCCAGGACGAGTTTCTCCCGGAATCAGATTCGGCGTCGTTGAGGGTGCCAGCACCAAACGCACCGGGGTTTGAAAGGAAGAGGACGGTATCTGGACATCCTGTGCAGCCAAGGCAACAGTCGGAAGAACCAGGCGCCCCGCCAAGACGGAGCACAAGAATCAACATGTTCCGTGGCACCAGCTCCAAGGCCAACTCTGGGGCTGCCACCGTTGGAGCAGCGGCAACGCGCGAACTGAAGAAGGCTAGACCCCCTATTTCCAGAATCATGCGGCCAACAACATCCAGCGGTACAAGTGTCGGTCGAGCCGTGAGTGGTAATCGGAAGCCGATGGATGATAGTGGCATGGATGTAGATCATGCTGAGGCCCCGAGATTCAAAGAGCCACCGCCACAACCCCCCATGGTCAAGGCTGCGGAACCAGAATCCGTCAAGGCAGAAGAAACCCTGAAATATTTACTGGATTTGCTGAAAAGATTTGGCGCTGGATATTTCGCCCTATCCCAGTTCCAATGCTCAGAATCGATAGTGGCCTTCAACTCACTGCCCAGAGTGCACCAGGAAACGCCATGGGTGTTGTCACTGATGGGTCGCGCGTATTATGAGCAGGCAAATTATGCGGAAGCTGAGAAGCAGTATAGGAGACTGCGTATCCTGGCACCCACACGGTTAGAGGATATGGAAGTATACTCCACAATCCTGTGGTTTCTCAAGCGAGAAACTGATCTTTGCTTTCTCGCCCACGACTTGGTAGATTCCGCCTGGCACTCACCCCAGGCGTGGTGTGCTCTCGGCAACGCTTTGTCACTAGCCAGAGATCACGAGCAAGCCTTACGATGCTTCAAGCGCGCAACCCAGCTGAACCCATCATTTGCCTATGCGTTCACGTTGCAGGGCCACGAACATGTTGCGAATGAAGAGTACGAGAAGGCGCTCACGGCATACCGCCAGGCTATCTCAGCCGATCGTCGACACTACAACGCTTACTACGGTATTGGCCGTGTGTACGAAAAGCTCGGTAATTACGACAAAGCGTATACCCACTTCCATACTGCTTCGATCATCAACCCCACCAATGCCGTCTTGATCTGCTGCATTGGAAATGTACTCGAAAGGCAACGTCAAACAGTGCAGGCTTTGCAATACTTCACCAAGGCCACGGAACTAGCTCCCAACGCCGCTCAAACTCGGTACAAGAAGGCACGCGCTCTTCTGGCCTTGAACCAGCTTGACGCGGCCCAGAGGGAGCTGGAAATCTTGAAGCACCTTGCGCCTGATGAAGCCACGGTTCACTTCCTGCTGGGCAAATTGTACAAGTCGCTGAACGACAAGGGTGCAGCCGTTCGACATTTCACCATTGCACTGAACCTAGATCCCAAGGTATGCCCCGAGTTCGTCGCCACATGTCACTGATTCCAACTAACCTCTATTTACAGGCGAGCCAACAAATCAAGGAGGCCATCGAGAGTTTAGAGGAGGAGGATAGTTATGATGATTCGATGATGGCTTGAATGGATACATGAAACCGAGCGTGTGGGTTTTCAGAGTTCTGCAGGCCGGCTTCAAGGTGAAGCCACAGCGACAGTGAGTGGACGTGAAGCATTTGCAAAGAGGTGAGTCACGGAGAGTGCGTTTCAGTATATTAAGGGTACGACGCAACGAGTTAGGATTATACTTGGTTGCAAGGGCATGCATGGGTCATCAATCACAGCATGGCATCGGCGTTCAGGGGAAAAGAGGCTTTGGCGGCGTGTTTTTGGTGTCTGGAAGGAACTGTTACTGTGACTGCGGCGGCAGTTGTTCGTTTTTGTGTATATGTAGCCATCATGCATAGGGTTTCGACAAGTGTACTATAGGATAGATCGAGATCCGGAAGCCGTTTTGTTTTCACCCGATGACTTGCCACCTTCTACATGCTACATGGAGATATTGTATTCAAATAGATAATTGGACGTGCTGTGATATGTCGGTATTCCGCATCTGGCGAAGGCGGCCCAGTTGGGATGCTCGGGTCCAGGACACGGGTACCAACAAAGAGAAAGAGGGGTCTAGAGGGGCATTTGCATTCAAGTATGTAGCAGCCAAGCTGAAGAGAGAGAGAATGACTGTGTGTTGCTCACATTGAATGGTGGCCCCAAGCCTTATTAGCCAAACAATTCCAGGTAGATCAAAGGGAAGTTGAACAGCTGAGAGGAGAGTCGAAAGAAAGCACGGGCCTTGTTCCGCACAATTGATCAATGCACGTCGCGTCGTCTGGCGACGGATATGCCAGCCAGTAAGGCAGTAAGTACTTAACTGGTAAGGTAACCTAAGTGGCTACATACAAATAGAAAGCGGGTCCCGCTGATTTAGCATTTGAGGTGGGTCCTATTGAAGCAGACTAGTCGCAACGCATTGGAACAGTCAGGAAAAACACACCAAAAACTCCCAGGCACTCCGGACCTTGTAAGCGCCCCGGAATTCGTCGAGAAAATCAACCCAAGCGTTTCCGTATTGAATTAAAATAATCATTAATTCCTTACCGCAACGCAACTGCCCACGTCCTCCCCCTCCCCCCCCCCCCCCCAAATCAGCCAGATCCCTCAACCCCACTTTACTGATTGCAATCAGCCTGGCTACAACAATATAAGTCTACCCACTCGCCCACCAATCTCTTTTCCCTTCTCTCTTTTCCGAAAGACTCCATTCCCGATCCATCAACACCCATCAAGCAACCTCCTTGACCATCGCGTCATCAAGCATTTTCATCAACCAAACACCCTCACAAACACATCTAACCACCAATCAAGATGACTGGACGTAAGTGCACCACTCTATTTTCGTTACACATCTTGTCGGCGCGTCGTGACAGCCGCGATTCGCTTCTGGTATTGGGCCTTCCCCTCCACACCAGAACGCGTCTCCACTATCCCATTACACCACACGCATCTACGCTTGGGTCATCACCATTAATCATCGCCATGTATTCATGTACTAATTTGGTTTCCTTATAGGCGGCAAGGGCGGCAAGGGCCTCGGAAAGGGCGGCGCCAAGCGTCACCGAAAGATCTTGCGTGACAACATCCAGGGTATCACCAAGCCCGCTATCCGACGTCTCGCTCGCCGTGGCGGTGTCAAGCGTATCTCTGCCAGTAAGTTCACCTGCAATCAACCATACACCTCTACCATTGTAACTTTTACTAACACCTTCTCCAGTGATCTACGAGGAGACTCGCGGTGTTCTGAAGTCCTTCCTTGAGGGCGTCATCCGCGACGCTGTTACGTACACTGAGCACGCCAAGCGCAAGACCGTCACCTCTCTCGATGTCGTCTATGCTCTGAAGCGACAGGGCCGCACTCTGTACGGTTTCGGTGGTTAAGCTGCTTTCCCAGCTTCTCCATCTGCCTGGAACATTCTGTCTGTTATTCTGATGGACGGCTTCTGGGCTTGTTGCATGCTGCAATAGCGGCACCAGCAGCATTATTTGCGTTTGGGTTACAGGGAACGGCATGATACACTCTGAATTCTTGTTGGCGTTGGCGGTTTTTACTATGGACATGGATCTTGCGATGAATTCCCGACTAGAGGCCTCTGAAGGTCAGATGAGCCTTATTGCAGCTATATCGTACGCTGAAGAATACTGAATACACTTGAGCATAGCGAAAGCTTTGCTGCGATGAACTAATATCGAATCGTTCCTTGATGTGAAATGCTATTCCTTATCAAATTGTAGAGTTGACATTTGTGTAACAGCGTGAGCCAACTAATGCATCACCAAGATGTCTATGTTCTTACATGCCTCGCCCGATTTTCATTTAAGGCTAATCGCATTGGTATCTCAAATCACAACCACCCCCCAACGCCTTAAAACACCACCCCCTCCCTTGTTTTGATTTATTATAGTATCTCTATCCGTAATTTCCAGTTTCTACAAGTACTTTCTCCCTGCCGCTGCTACTCGCTGTCGAAACACAGGACTGCGCACCTCCATGTTGACACGGTAGAAGGGGTTCATGATAGTCTTTACCCAGTTTTCGTACACCTCGATGAAGAAGTTCCGGACGGCCTCCTCGGTTTGCGGGCTCGTAGGATTCGCTGCGATAGAAGTGGAGGACCGCGATGAGGCTGCGGCTGCCGAGTTGGGCGTCGTGGGTTGATGGAGCAGGAGGAACTTGATGTTGCCGGCGGTGATGTAGCAGGACACGTAGTTGTTGAAGAACTTGTCGACATGTTTGAGGTACCTGCCAGAGAGTGAAGTAAAGTCTTAGTATACGGGCTTTCGTTGCCAGAAGTCAGAAGCCTCCATCCCCCCCCCCCCCCCCTCCCTAGCCGTGGCAAAACGTACATTTGTCCTGTTCCCCATTGCACCTCCTCGACGATGTCCAGACTGCTGTGGAGGATAAACTGGTTCATGTGCCGCGCCGCCTCGTTGAAGCGCGACATGCCGTCGCCGCCCTGCTTCGAGGTGCCGAACTCATGCTCGAAGAGCGGGTTGTCTTGGGTGCCGACGATGGCGAAGTAGTACGACATTGTTGGGGTTTTCAGGAAGGAGAGGGCTGGTATAGAGAAATCAGGAGTAAGTAAGACCCGACAAGCAAGCAAGGGGAGAGAACGGGGGCTCTCTTGTGTTACTGGCCAAAATGGAAGTTGGCAATCTTCTATTCAGGTAACTTGCGACCGAGCTGTGCTGCTGTTGCGTTACGGTGGCCGATTGTGGGGCCCGCAGCGGACGGAATATGCAGGGATGTCGGGGGGGTTGTGGCTCGTGCCGATTTGACGAAAGAGCTGCGAACTTTTTGACCAAGGCCTCGCAAATCGGTCATAGCACGCAGCCAGCGCAGGAACAGCCAAACCACCTACGCACCATGTTCGGCGCTTTTCGATTCACAAATCCCTTGTCGGGAGGTCTTCTATGGTACGTTTGATACGTTCCTTTTTCAGGATGGGTGCGCAGCGACGGTGCAATTGCAGAAAAAGGGAGGAGGGGGCGAGTGCTCCAGAGGCGCGAACGACGACCCCGGTGTGCATCTCCTCCACCCCGATATATTTAATGGCCGCCGATTTGATGAGGGGGAGGAGGCTCGCCGCAGCACGAAACGATACAGAAACGACAAGCTATAACAGGACGCATGAGCTAACTATCGGGCGACTTGCCCCAATTCTACAGGAAGACTCCCTGGCGACTGTCGCGCTTCCAGAAGACCCGCCAGCGAAGGCGGCTCCGGGCCGTCGACTCGGTCGTCGCGACCCTCGACGCCGCGCTCGCCAAGCAGGGCGAGACGCTGACCGCCCTCGAGACGTGGAAAGAGACGATGCCCACCGAGGCCGAGATGCTGCCCAAGGACAAGTACACTATCTTCGACCGCAAGGAGAAGCGATACCGGAAGGGCATTCACAGTACGTTTTCTTCCTAATGAGCGCAAGGATTTATACAACCAGTGGGAGAGTATTTATACGAGAAGACTCAAGAGTACTGACGAAGAATCCATCTATAGAGTTGCCTAAATGGACCAGAGTATCACAGCGATTGAACCCCCCGGGATACTAAAGAACATATGTCGGGGTTGGCGATGCGGAATCTTAGCTTACATGCTGTACAGCTTCGAGTCGAGTGGACGACTGGATACAGAGGCGGAGAAATCAGCATGAAGGCCGAGGGGGGTCTACCAAGGCGTTTGGGTGAATTTGTACAATACTGTAACTCCAGCTTCAGGCTTCTGTGACACGAACTTGTATATGTATATCGTCAAGACAGGCGAATAGCAACGAAATAACTTCAATCATGGAACCATTACCAAGTTAAATTAAACTCTTCCATGCCAATGTAGTCTGTTCACTCCCCAAGCTCTCCACGATTCACGAGGAGCAGATATTCAGCTCCTGATTCGGGTTCCTGATAGTGTTCGAGAGAGTTTCAGCACACCAGTCGGCATATTAAGCCAAAGTAGCTGGCCGAGGAGGAATGATCCCTAAGGGTATATCTTATCATACAATGCAAATCAAAACCGAAGCGACTCTCCTCATCCATGCAGATGGCGGCGAACGCCTTACCGCAGGCGTCCGTAATCCTCGCGCATCTCCTGCTCGCTGTCGCGGTTCTTCTCCGACTCGCGGAGACGCTCCGTCTGCTGGATGGCGCGGCCGAGGCCGCCGCGACCCTCATCGAAGTCGTCGCGGTACTCGTCGCGGACCTGGCCGCCCGACTTGCCACGGCCGTACTGGCGACCCTCCTCAAAGCCGGGGTCCAGGTCAGTGCGGATGATGCGCTCGTCCAACTTGGTGCCGCCGACGTACTTGAGGCAGTCCAGCGCGTCCTGGTGCGTGTAGTACTCGACGAAGCAGAAGCCGCACGGCGTCTTGTTGAAGCGGTCCAGGCCCATGATCAGCCGCTTGATCTCTCCGCACTTGGAGAACAGGTCGTAGACCTGCTCTTCTGTTGTGTAGAAGGAGCTGGGGAGAGATGTTAGCTGCTTTGTTTGTAGAGATGAAGCCGAATGGAACGACAAACGAACAACTCCTGTCCCCATTTTCGTAACTGGAAAATCAAAATCATCACTTACAGGTTGCCAACGTAGAGGGTTGTGGCATTTCTTAAAGGATCTTCAGGGGGCTCCTCAGACTGCTGGTTGTTGGCCATCTCTGTATCGCCATCCTTCTCATCTCGGTTGTTGCGATCATTCCTTCTTCCTTTCTTATTGTTCTGTAATAATGGGGGGTCGCCTGTTTGTCAGTCTCACTTCTTGTAATCAAACGGTTTGCATCTGCGTCGCGTCTGCCGATTCCCGGCCGGCCTTTCGCATGATAATAGGAGAGTGCATCAGATTGAACTCACCCGGCTCAGGTAGTACGCGCTGGGCCTATCCAGCCTCTCGACTGTGTTCCTGAATCCGCCTCGCATCTTGAGCCACGACGCACTTTGCGGTTGACTAATATTTCGATAAAGTGAGTGAGATGGAAGATGGGATGCGTCCTAGCGGCGGAAGTTTGATAGTTGGATGAAGAAGGCTGCAGCATGAAGTGAAGTGAAGTGATGTGAAGTGAAGCTGGTTAACTGATATATTGCATGAGGCTCAATTCAGCCTGGCGGTACCACTTTTCCGGTTTACTGGAGACCTGTCGTAGTTAGCCGGGCCTGTAGCTCCCAAGAAGTAGAAGGTTGCTGAGAGACGCGGTTTGGTGGGTTGGCAGTCGCGTAGTCTGGTGGCTGGAGCTCCAGCCAACTAACTCCAATCAATCAGCTCTTTTGCAGGTGCTAACCACCAACCTAGGTGCTACAGCTTGTAGCTAGAGGGGGGGCAGGGGGAAGATGCACCCAGCAATTCTTGTACCTATGCACTTACCAGTAACAAACATCTTAGCTTAGCTCCAGTCCATGCAGGGATCTTCAAGCGGACCTTGGAGAGCTGCCACCCAAAAATTCCCAGATGCGTCCACTGCTTGCATCGTCGTTGTTGTTGGCTCCAGTCCGTTGCTAAGGAATTCTGCTTCCTCTTCCACCGATTAACCAAACATCCCCCGACTACCGCATTACCTCAAAAGTCCTACAGACTTTCGGCGCCCAATTAATAGACAGAGGTGGATCTATTGCGCGCATACACACACACACACACGACATCCAACCCCGAAATGTTCACTCGATAACTTAGGACATACCAATCCACCATTCAGAAATATGCCCAAAGTTAAAGCTTACACTCCGGCCTGGCTATCGCGGCCTTCGCCAGGCCACCGAGTCTTTGCCCCTTCCGCCGGGGAGTCCAGACCCTCTGCCTATTCCGCTTCGAGGTCCGACATCAACAAGTCTGGCCCGCGACGCACGATCGCTCAATCCGGTTCTCAGGTCTTCGTCGCTGTCGGGAAGGAGATTCGGTGGGCCGACCTAATCGAGCTCAAGGAGAAATGGCAAGATAAGGATGTGAGAGGTCGTTCCGACTTCCGAATCAAGCGCGAAGACTCCAACGGTTTCGACACAAATGAGCTACTGGATGCCGCAGAACAAGAGGGCTACGTCGGCTTCAGGGTGAGCATACCGCCTTCGGCGTCCAAATCTCGGTCATGTTACTAACTACTGCCAGACCCTCACAGTTAATGTCGCCGCCGAGATTAGACAACTCGTCATCTCTCCCCATGAAGACTACCTCGCCGTCTTGACTACACACACAGTCCGCATTATTGCCGTCCCGGACCTATCCCACCTGACGTCACCCACGAACGAGATTATCAAGCCCAAATCGTGGACTCTCGGACCTACCACGCACGTTTTTGATCGTTCTGCCGTTGCCTCGGCGATATGGCATCCTCTGGGGGTTAACGGCTCTGCTCTCGTGACAGTCACTACTGATGCTGTTGTGAGAGTGTGGGAGTTGTCCCCCAGCGATCGCTGGTCCTTCGACAAATCAACTTTGACTATCGACTTGAAGAAACTCGCAGATGGTACATCATTGGACCAGAACTTTGCGCCCTCCAACGAGGCTTCCGGGAGGAACTTCTCAGCCGACTCGTTCGAGATGGATGTGGCCTCGGCCGCATTTGCAGGTCGAGGCTCGGGAGGATGGTCGTCCATGACCTTGTGGGTGGCAATGGGGCAGGGCGACGTCTATGCTCTTTGCCCCTTACTCCCGTCACGCTGGGCACCTCCTCCCACCCTGATTCCCTCGCTTTCCGTCGCCATTGTTGGCAACCTGGCAGCCATAGAAGACGACCCGGATGTTTCCCCCTCGGCTAAACTACTAGCGCAGCAGCAGCTTGACTGGATGTCCGACTTGGACAACCAGGAGCCCGTCGAGGTTGACGGCCCTCTTGGGGAGCCTCCTGCCGAAGTTTATACCAGGCCATCGCGCCCCGGTGTTGTGCCTAAACTGCAAGGTCCATTCGATTTGGAGCTTAGTGTGGATGCCGAAGATGATATGGACATAGAGCTTGCGGACATTTTTGTCATTGGACAAAAGTTGGACACCGACGAGTTGATGATGGGGGAAGACGAAGAGCTGGAAGTTGACGATATCGACCAAGAGGGCTTGTCGCTCAACGTTATATGTCTCCTTTCGTGCAGCGGGCAATTGCGCATATGCCTTGATTTGGAAGGTGTCCAGGCCAAATGGTTGCCCCCTAAAAACAGACTAAGGGAAATTACACGATCTTCGGATGAGGAAAACGACTGCATTCTGCTTACTTTCCAGACTCTCGACACCCTGAAGAGTATGGAAATGACTCCCGATGGATGGCCCATGTTCAGTCCCGATGTTACTTCACGCTACTCCTTCTACGTCACTCACCCAACAAGTATCTCATATCTATCGCTTTCTCCGTGGGTCTTCCGACTAGAGAGTGAGTTGCGAGGCGAGTCGCAGAGTGGGTTGGACTTCAGGATGGATGTGCTTGTCCGAGGGCAAACCTCGACCCGTGAGAGGCTCTACACAAGTCAGACTCAGGGAGATGAGCATTTGCCCTTGGCAGCAACTGTGGCTATTCGTGATCCAGATCTCGGCTACTTCATCTTGTCTGCGACGCCGTTTGAGCCTATCGCTATCGTGTTCGAAACTCCTGAGGATGAGTTCGAGGTAATCCGATCTGTTTCGCCCATTATCCACCAAGAGGTTGATGTGAAACCCTTGGACTTTTACGAGCCTCGCCCAACTTTCCAGCCTCCTCACATCTTCGAGAGAAGCTCAGCGCTTCCGGATCTACTCGAGAAGCTTCGGACAAGTCGGCACAAAGCGATTGTGAATCAGGAAGTTCGCTTGTCTCCTGTGACTTTACAAGTCTTCACTGATGTTCATCAACTCTTGAGCGAGGAGACACATGGACTGGGCGCTGGGACATCCGAACTGTTCCGTCGCCTGGAAAGCTTACAACATGAACTAAGACAACAAATCACCAAGGCGCACGAGGTTAAGGCAAGGGTCGAGGCGATCACGGGCGATGATCAAGCAGAGAATGGGTCTCCTGAATCGAGTAAGGCGTCTGTTGAACGACGCCTGGAAGCAGCAAAGCAAAGGAGCAGCACACTTAACCAGAGACTCGAGAAGATGAGGAAGGCGGTCAGCAAGGCGACCAGTCGCGAGCTCAGCGATAAGGAGAAAGCTTGGATCAACGAAGTGAACACCCTGGACGCTAGTCTGCATGGGACTGATGCGCGCGCGGCAGAGGGGCCGGCTCGCTTGAAACATCTCGGCAAGAGATACGACGAGGCGAAGACGCTCAGGGATGATTTGGTTCCCAGAGCCGAAAAGCTCGCTCAGCCGGACGGTGACAGGGAAGACGGCTCAACCGCATCAATCCCAGACCTTCGGATACCGTCCGAGCTCAGGAAGGCGAAACTGAAGCAGGTACAAGGGCTACTCGAACGCGAATCAGCTCTGGTCGACGCAGTCAAGTCGAGGCTGGAGAAAATGGCCGTCTCGGGCTAGCCGACGTGGGAGAGGAGGTGAGAGGTTACGCTAGCTCGTACCAAGCAAACATCTGTTGTAACAATGAGTGTAATAGTGACGATATTATGAGTTGGGGTAGAAACATTTTCGGTTTTGCGTAATTAACAGACGATTCGATCAAAACCAGTTGATCTGTGAGGCTCTCTCAGGGGCGAATCCATCTCAGAATCATTGGAAAGCCTTCTCTCGGCTAACGCTCCTCGGGACTGGTTTCCTGAGAACTATGTGAAAAACAGTAGCAATAAAGGAAGCTTGTTGCGCAAGACAAGGGCAGCAAGCGGCGAATCTTGTGTCGATCACTGCCCCTTTTATAAGAGGCCGCGGCAAATTCAGGTATCACTGCCGCTACACGTCGATCAGCCGTGAAAACGTGGCGTTCTGGACCGAGCTGCGAACATCCAATACTGTCTGATAGACATGCAGCCTTGTGTTGGCGGGATCTAAAGTGCTACAAACTGCAAAGTCAGCTAAGCAGGAAGAGATGCATGTTATGGGCTAATGGGAGGTGGTGTCAAGGGTGGTGAAGCTTGGGCGTCTCTCGGTGCGCCAGCGCCAGCAAGCAGTGGTGAGAACAAGTGGCGTGTTCTCCCTTCGCAATGAGCTGGCAGCAGTCATCGTTTTCCCCATTGCAAAACTATATAAACTGCTGCTGGCCCCCTTTCCAACTGTTACCGACTTAAAATGTTTACTTTCGTCTGTTCTACTTGCGACACTGAACCCTTGGGCATCATGGGCTTTTCGATACCCTGCACCAAAGCCAGTCAGGCCTGGAACAAACCCTTCTGGTGTTACCTAAGCCTTCTCGATAGGTCCAGAATTACCGCTCCCATCCTGGCAATGGTGCACACCTAGAGTGCTTCCGCCTCACTTTTCAATTGCTTATACGGCAGTCAACAAGACAGCTTGCTTTTTCTCCCATCGGCCAATCTGTCTGGTCTTCGTAATTTGTTTCATATGCGGTCTTGAATCTAATTCAAACCAGTTGACCAAAGAGGAAATTTCGATATAGCTGCTAGCTATAGTATCAACATTAAGCCGCCATCATCGGTCTTATATCCGAAGTTTATGACATGGGGGGTCGGGCAACCATTTCAAGGTTCGGGGTTTGTTAAGAGTCGTTCGTCTCCTATCGCGAAGCCGCCTTGCAATGCAGACGACGGCGATACGAGGTGCCACCTTGGGTGATTGCAGATTGGTTTGTGCCACCCTCCAACTTCAGCTAAGGTATCTGGACTCGGCAAGACAGTGTATACAAACGGCACATTGCATACAAGCAAGCCGAGTAGTGAGCTGTAAGTGGCAAGTCGTTTGTCGGCCAAGTTCTGGGCCTGCTGCGAGGATACATCTACCAGATGTGCTCGCCTCCAGGCACATATAAGCATGCGATCCGTCACCAACGTTCAAATTATTGAGCCTCGCGTCTTTTCTTTCCTGCATTGTTCATGTTGCTCGTCCCGGCAGTCCCCCTGTCACAACACTTTGTTCCTCGTCGCTACCATCCCATCCAAGCCATGGCGCCCACCGATTTACAGATGGTGCTTGTTGACTATAGGGGTCAAATCCTTCGTGGGTGTTCTTGGTCCCCCGTTACTATCTGTCAAGTCTCAAACTTACTGACTTGCGATTATTGCTCCAGAGAACTGCGAGTTCATCATTGCTAAAAACGAATTCATCAGCATCATCACACCCAAGGAGCCTTCCGGCAAGTTCAAGGCTATTGCCCTCCGCACTACTAAGCACGGCGAGAAACGAGAGCCCCTGATCGCCTCCGACCTCTTTGACACGGTCCAAGAAGCCATTGCCTCTCTGCACACGAAGTCTTCGGAGGCCGCGCATCTATACATTGCGAACAATGGCTACGCGGAGCCTCGCGATCTCGACGAGGTGAAAGGCAGCAAGCTTGGTGATGATAATGAGGATGAAGTCGAGGACGCCGATGACGACAATACATCTGTCGCGTCCAGCGACTCGGCGTCCTCGACCAACGCCCCGTCTGTGTGGAGTGCGACCTCGGTCACTGCGGCTGAGGTGCTTACCCCTGCCTCCATCACCCATGCGGCATCAGCACCGACCCGAGCAACCCGACCAGCTCCTCCCCCTTCAGGCTCCAAGGACGCCAAGAAGAAAGACAAGGCTGCCAATGACCATAAAGCCCGCAAGACCTATCGGAAAATCTACGGGGATTACTTCACTGAAGATGATGAAGATGACGCTGTACCTCCCCGCGTGACAACCGTCCAGCACCCTGTGAAGCAAATGGCACCCCCTTCATCGGGGGCTTCAGGACGCCACAATGCGTCTCGCCAACAGCCGCCGCCGCCGCCGCCATCTTGGGCCATTGGACAGCATCCGCCCCCACCTCCATTCCGGATTTATGGCGGAAAACTGGTGAACAGTTATGGTCCTGTTACGCAGCCGGGCCCTCCTCTTCCTCCCCCTAACATGGGCCCCCACCCGCAGTATGTCCAAACACATGGGCTGCCCCCACCTCCGCCGCCGCAACAACCGTCCATGATTCACAGATCATCGTCACTGTCAGGCCCGCCAGCACCACCAGGGGCGGGACCACCCCCGCCTCACATGGGCGGAAGCGGTGGGCCTCTGAATAGCATGATGGGGCCGCCAGGGGCTCCTCCTCCTATGCCATCGTCATCTGCTACTACTCTTCCTCACCTGCAGCAGCAACAGCTAGCGCAACATCAGCAAGCCATGCTGTCTCATACTAACCATCACAGTAATGCCAGCAGCAGCCGCATAGTCTCCCTTACGCCCCCCAAGCTACACGATGTTCGCCTCACCATCACCTGGCTTCACCACTCCTCAGCTCGCATCCTGGAGACGGTACGCCCCTCACTGCGCGCCCTTCAGGACGCCGCTCTCGCCTACGTCCGCAACAACATGCACGCCTTCGAGAACGTGACCGCGGCCGACATCGCCTTGCCACCAAACCCCCATCCCCCGGGGCATCCCTCTTCTTCTCAAGCGCCCGCACCCATGCCCATGCCCATGCCCGTGCGGCCAGGAGGTGGTGTCTGGGCTCTGCGAGCGACGGTCAAGCGAGCCTGGTTCGGCGACGAGAGCTGGGACCTCGCGAGCTACCGGGGCGGCGATGACCTGACCAGGCTGTTCGCCTCGCTGGGCCAGGGCACCATCCCCCGACTCGAGGTCGAGGTGGACTACCCGCGTCCGTAAGCGTGGGGTGGCGTGCGGGGGGTCCTTACAAATCCATGCCTCCCTGCCCCATATGACTTAAGCTATTTGTCTCGCTTCTCCGTATCTTTTCGACATACTTCCATGTTTTTCCTTGATGTACTTTCCTTTTTGTGTATTTTGCACCAATCTAAAAACGGGTTAGGCCACTCCTCTTACTGCTTTGGTGGGCGTTCTGTGAATGTTTGAACGATTGGTTAGGAAAGGGGGAGGCTTCATTCTTATCACGTGAGAATGTGAAGCCAGCGACATTGGTCATGCATTGGTTGAAATTTTGACGTTACGCAACGTCAACTAACTACCTCTTCTCGTAAGCGGGTATTTGACAGTAATCGATCTTTTCAATCAACATTGAGGTTGTTTGCGGCTGCATGATCTGGACCCGGGCCCGAGACTTGGTACTTTACCACTGCCGGGCTAACACCCGGCGATAGCGAAGAAAACCCTCATGGGTCGATACAGAAGCTTCATCTGAGCTACTATCACCACCCCCTTCATTACTTCTTTTGAAGGGGGAAGGGCAGCCCCATGATGCGTTTCGATCCTACGGGTAGGGTAGTGACGACGCATATAGAGGGAGGGGGGGAAGGCAGCAGAACGCAGCGGGAGCCTGCGATCAGCCTGATGATTCAACATCATCCCAATTTGCAGCTATTCTCTGGAAGCCAAGCACTGTCGAGTATCTGCGTGGCGTGATACCCGCCCGGCTCTCCCCCTTTTACTGCTTTCTTTTATTTCGGCCCTTCTTCAAGTACGCGTGGTAGCTTAGAAATGTGTATATTAGTCCAGGTGGCAGATATTATTACATACGAAAATCGTATTATCGTGGCTTTCGCAGTATCAGTCGGTTCATTTACGTGCATTTAGACAAGCAATACTTGTCCGCTTAGGGAGAAGGAGACGCCACCTATGATGACGGGGAAATCGACTATTCCGATGGCGCTTTCTTGTGTAGTTCCCAGCCAATCCGGTACAAATATCAACATGTGGTATAATATGTAGAGGCGGTGAGGTGAGTGAGGCTGATGGGTATATCACACCGCTTCCCACCCATCCTCCTGTCCGGGGACGACACGAACAGCTTGACCGGTGCTGCGCAGGAATCGGCCGCATGGTAGCACTCGCCGTTTCGGACCTCGATACTGACACTTCGGTATATGTCGCTAAAATCATACACAACCGACGGCTGGTTGCCTTGCCTTGCGGCACGAACCGTTCATCCCCATACATGCTCTGCATATCAATTGGCCAATCACAAATCACAGCATATCCAATGAATGCACAAATTGACCTTCCACTTCCATTCTCACTTCCACCACCACGTCGACGTGCTGTACTCGAGCAACGCCAGGCCAGGCCTGGTAGCATTTTGATGCATCAATGTCGTAGCGATTATTCACTTGAACGTCGTTCGCCTCACTGCTTTCGGGCCAAGTCGGGGTGGAGAGACATATGCCGCTGCATCCGCAAGGTTCACTCCATTTCACTCGGCGCATATTGGAGAAATAAAGGTAGGCAGAGAAAAGTGCCCTATCATATCACAGTTGCTCGGCGCAACCAACATGCAAAAGCTTCCGTATCCTATGTACCTGTCTTAGACAAGCCCGAGTCACCTGCCGCGCTCACCCCAGCCGGGCGACGACGACAACAACGACCCATGCAATAATCGCTGGAGTATCGATCTCGTTGCAACCTCCAACGCAAAAAGAAACCCACTTCCCCCACAGACAAGTACAGTTGGGGTCATGTGAGTAAAGCAGGTAAGCTTACTTGGCCAAGTTCCGCCAAGTCCCGGGGAGCCCTTTCGGTATCAGTTCTCCTTTGGATCATCATAATAGGTTGGGGCCCAATGCTGCTGTTGCGGGTGTCTTGCTGGCTCGGCGTATCGGGGTCCGGATGGGGTGCTAGTAACGCCAGTTTGCTGCTGCTGCCCCGAACGCCAAGGGGGTATCGAGCCTCGAGGCGTCATGGCACCCGCGGGTCCCCAAGCAGTGCTTCTGGGGTCGGCAGAGGAGGGCATGTAGCCCCAAACAGGTGTCTGCATGGAGCTCGGATTACCCCATACCGGAGTCGGAGGGGCGTGGCCGGCTGCTCGCCTGTTAGTATAACCTGTGACAGTTGATATCAAAGATTTCTCACCATAGCTGGGCGTGTGGTTCACAACACCGCGTGTCGACAGTAAGTTGCCTTGCATGTTGATGGGCTGGTTTACCGCGCCACCGGCGGCCAATCGATAGTCGGTTCGATCTTGATTAGGAAACCGGGCGCCACTCTGGGACACGTCGACTCCCTGACTCGGGGTCCAGCGGTCGATTCGAGTACCATCAGCAGCCGTGATGTAGTTGCTCTTGGGTTTTCTGGCCTGCATCACTTTCTCCTTCCGGCCTCCCTCCCACTCAGCCTTGGTGCCATCGAACCCCAGGTTACGTGCGAAGACGAGTCTCTGGGTTCTTGTGATGCGTGAAGTACCTTGACGTTCGATCTAGCAACATAAGTCAGCAGAGGATCTCGATAAGCGATGACGGCAGTTGTAGGTAGTGGCATTTAAGGAATGCCAAGAGGGGTGACAGGCTTTGGAAGACGACAAAAAGGCTGGGGGGAGGGATGAGACGAAAGAAAAAACACTACTCACAAAAGCCAGAGCGTGCTTCTTTTTCGTTTCGATACGACGAAGCAGATCCTCAATGTCATCGATGTCGATATCGTCTTGGAGTCTGCCGGTTCCATTGAGTGTCTTGTTCAGCTTGGTTGCGAAGCTGAGAGGTCCCTTCAGGTGAGCACCCTTGCACAACAGAGCGCAGACGAGCTGGAGCTCGTATGGGTTCCAGTAACGCTCACGGTTGCGGGCTCCCTTCTCGCTTGCGACCTCATCCTCGTGTGATGATGGCGAGGCCATGATGATGAGTGCTTATTGCAATTGTTGTTGGGACGGAAGTAAGATAAAGCAGTGTTGGGATGAACAGGTTTGCTTGGTTACAATGGCAAGCCACCCACTCACAGTGACAGCACAAGAATGATTATGTGTCGTCGATTTCACATCCAAGTTTGGACCATGCGAATGAAATGGCTTTAGTCACTCACTCTTGGTTGAGTTGATGTGTGGATGTGGGTGGCCACGGTGGAAACAGAAAGTTCTTCGGTCAGCTCTGCTACCAGTTACTGAATAAACTCTTCTTGACGAGTTAGCCTTGAAAGACAATATGACTGAATCAATATCGCCGACGTCCTACAGTGGAATGGGTAGGTAGCTGTGAGTTGTAGCCATGATCACCTTGGCTTCCATCCCTTCATTTTCCACTTGACATGTCCCAAACAGGGAAAGAACGAGCCAAAGGGTGCTTTCCTTGTGAGGGAAACGTGAATGGAAGCTGAGCAACCTCTTGACTGACGCTCAAAAAGAAAGACCATATATAGCAATGTATACCTTAGGTACTGATTTATCTTACTGTTTGGTCAAACTCGGAGTCATTGCAATCTGACTTGACTTTTCACCCGAACTTGTTTTCAGACACAACATCACCAACCGACTGACATCAAGGGGACCTAACACAAGTACGTAAAAGAGTCTCTCGGGGCATTGTCCGGACATATCTACAGTGCCAGGAGCAGCAGGAACGAATCAAAATAGCAGCAAGCAGTAAATTGGTATTGTGTGGGTGATATCAGTACAGGTATGTGTATATAAAGTATATACTTAGATATCCACGCATCAGACTCGAGCAGGCCATCGTCGCCCGCCCAAATCCAGTTCATTTCAACCCAACATATGCCTTTGCGGACGGAGAACTATCCTGTTCTGCTCAGCCGAGAGTCTATAAGCCGTAACAACGCCGCCCAGATGCGATAGTGATCCTGCTTATGCCACCCGCCTCCCCCCATACCCCCCTTTCGCGAGCCAAGCCGCTCGAGTCTTCATGATTTCCAAGTTTTAATATATGCCCTGGGTCCGGTATTGGAAGGTATCATAACTGAGAATTCACCGGATTAGTAAGCATGTACAGCCAACGTACGCCCCAAGAAAAGGGGCTGACTTACAGTCGTGTGTAGTAACTACCCAATGACTTTCCGACCAAGTCCGTCTCCACAAAGTTTTCTGCCTCCTCGGCACTGAGGTGCAGCTGGAAGCGCTGCCTCAGGGTGTTGGTGACATGTGCGATGCCTACCGCAAAGCAGGGCATTTTCGAGTCGCGGCCCATCATGCTCACAAGGTCGATGATTTTGTCCGCAGAACGACGTAATGCTACACCGTATCGGTTAGTACTTTATGAACATACTGCCCATTTCATATTGCCGACTCACCTTGGAATGCTTGCTTGCACAATTTCTTGAAATCGTCAAAGTCCTCCGAACCAACACCGCCCAGGACTTCCACATATTCATGGGTTAACTTGAAAGGGGCCGCCTCGAAACCGACCGACCCAGGGGAGTTGGACAGCATAAAACCAAAATCGATGTGGATGATGTGCCCCTCATTGTCGACGAGGACGTTGCCGTTGTGGCGGTCCTTGAGCTGGATAACGTACGAGATGACGCTGTATGCGGCCAATGACCGCTTGAACGCATCGACCGCTGCCTTGTGGGGTTCGCTATCTACAGGGCCAAATGTCTTCACAAAATGGTCCTTAAGTGTCGCTATGCGCCGCCGCGGGTTCGCTCCAGAATCGATTGTGGCCAACGTCAAGCTTCGCTTCAGAGAATGCAACGATACACCATTTGTGATAGTCTCGACGAGGCCAGACGATTCGCCCGTGACTAATATTCGCATAAGTTTAACCCATACGGGAGTACCTGCTTCGACCCAGATTTTGTCGCAGACCTGAATCAGCTGACAAGCAAATGCTTCTTGCCGAAGATCTGCCCCTGTCTTGACGATGACGCTCACCAGATCCCAGCTTTTCATCCACCCGTAAGGCGACGACTTTCGAATGCGCTCTTTCTTTTGTTGCCAGGCTTCGCCGAAGACCGCGGCGCTGGGATCATCTCGGTCACCTTTCCGCTGAACCCCTCCCGTCATGGCATCATTCTCCATCCGCGCTTGGCCGGCGCTTTCAATTAAGGCCGGCTCCAAGTCTGGTTCGGCATCGGGATTCCCAGCCGCTGCCGCCGCCGCCGCCGCGGCATTTGCAGCCGCCGCGTTTGCAGCGCTCGCTCTTGCGATGATTAGGTCGAAAGTCGGACCTTGGCCGTCATCTACGTCGAAGTTTTGTTCTTCCAGGCTCTGCATGCTCGCAATGATCTTAGCCCTGATAGCAGCCACCTCGTTACGTGGCCGTTTCCCGCTGGTAGCCTCCAGCTGAGCTAGCATCTGCGACGCGGTCCGCATATGTGTTGCTAATGCAGAGAAGTCCGGCTGGTCTACCGAATTGTTGCGCGGGTTAGTGATGGTCATTTTCCTCAGAGTCCCCGAAATCCCCGGGCTGCTGGATCGCGAGGTGGATGTGGCCGAGGTTCTAGGTGTTGTTGTCATCTCAGACACATTAGAGACAGTGGTAGTGCCGCTAGGTAAACGCATTGGGTTTGCCGGAAGTTTGCCGTTCTTCTTGTTCGCCGCATCATCATCGAAAGGTTTTAGCATCGGTGAGCTACCGAGGTCACCGGAAGTAGGCTCGAAGACGCTATCAACAACCGTAGCTGCGTCTCCGGCTCGTTCAGCTGTCGACATTCTCGGCGCCTCACTTAGATCGAAGAGACGCTTTCGAGTACCCTGCTCAGCCAAGAGCGTGGCTATCAACCTCTGGTTGTCTGCCGAATCGGGATCAAAGGTAAAATCATCCCTTAGAATCTCAACCATCAGCAAGAACGGAACCTTTTCCGCACTGTTTAGCACTGTAGCCTCTGCCGGGTTCACTCTCACAATCCGATGATGGCGACTTCTCGAGGGTGATCCGTCGACCAGCGTAGGAGGGCATATTACGGGAATGTCTAACTCGGCGGGTAGATCCCTCGCGATGAGCGCCAACTCGGCGCGCAGGGCGCTGAGGCGAGCTTGCTTAGGGACGATAACGAGGCGATTCGATATATCTTCGAGCGCAGTTAAGAACGCTGTCTGGCAGCGGAAGTAGTTTTGACGCAATAGTCGAGCTTTTTGATTCGACGTCATCTCCGACTGGTTCAGGAGCGTCTTGACATGGTGGGAATGTCTACGGGAAAGGTTATCGCCCGGGCGGGGGAAGACCGCAGACTTCGGCGTCGCGGGCTGTGTGAATCGACCCGGAGAGCGTATGTCCGGCAGCGGAAGAGAGGAGGAGCTCAGCCGCGCATCGAGTAGTTTGCTGTCAATGTAGCTCGGTTTGTGTACATTGGCGTGGTCCGGCACATCTTTCGGCGACGAGCGGCCCGACGTCGGGCGCGTTATCGCTACGCGCGGCGACATAGGTTCCGTCGGTGATTTGAGGTCGTCGGGGAACGATGCACTCGCGGTTCGGTGGGGCTCGCGACGCCTGGTGGATTTGGTCGAGACGGCGGTCACAGTTTGACTTCTCGTTGGCTTGGGCGTCTGGCTGGTCTCCGAGATGACGTCGCTATCCGGTTGAGACCTCCTGGCTTGCGCGACAGCCAGAGGACCAGCCCATTGCGGCAGCAGCGGCACGCCTATGCTGGCTAGCACAAAGCTCGCCAGCACCGTGACGGGTAGGATGTTCTCTTTAATCTTCTCGTGGCGTACCGTATCCGAGTGGCCGAAGACGATATGTTGCACCTTGTTGTACACCCTCCGGCAGGTTCTAAAAGCTTGTGCTTGGGGCGTCGAGGCGAGGTCGTGCAAGTAGGTTTGAAACAGCCAGAATGTCTACAGATCGTCTCAGTATTCCCGTTCGTTCGTTTGCCCTCAGAAAGACAACGGGCACGGGTGGAGTATCAAACCAGTAGAGCAGCAGTAACGGATTCCTCGCACAGGTCCAGGAGGAACTCTTCCAAGGCCATGGACTCATTGTCGACGCTTATTATGAGGTGGCATAGCTGGGGGAGGAAGAACTCGATGTCCTCGTAGGGGAACTGGCGGAGCTTGGAGCACAGGACATAATGGATGCCAACATGGTCTGCGTAACGTCTAGAGGGGTAGGAGAAATCGGAGGTGAGAATGGCTCAGGTCCTAGAGCGGGTCGGGGGGTCGGGAATTGGGAGGGGGGGGGGGGGACCGGGGAGGCTACTCACGAGAGATAGGAGACGGAGAGGAAGGGATTCTGGTTGAAGACGTCGCTCTCGAGGAATCGCTGCAGTAGCTTCCACGACATAGCGAATTGTCGTCACCGCACGCACAGCCGCAGGATTAGGAGAATGGGTCAGGGAGCGGGACGAGCGGCCTCATCGGATTTGTGCATTCAACCAGTGATAAAGCTCTGTCATGTCATGGCCGATGGAGAGAGAGAGGCGTGAGGAGTGAATTGTTCTTTTATGAATCGGGGGGGGAAGGTATGGTTGAATTGAGATCTCCTGGTCCATCTGAGTTGAGGTATTGGTCGGTCCAGTGCAAATGAATCTGTCCACCCCATTTGCCTATTGCTTGGTGCTTTGGTGCTTTGGTGCTTTGGTGCTGGGCCAGGTCCAGGGGGTGGTGGGCTGTCTGTCTGTCTGGGCTGCTTGTCCGTCCGTCCCCCTTCCCAGTATGCCACCTAAGCAAAGCGCAGAGCGCCAGAGCGCAGACGCATCGAATCCGCCAATGAACAAATCAATTGTAGTTAACGGCCCCTCGGCGTTGCGTCTTGCGGGTCTCTCTCTCCTCCATTTTCAATGCGTAGTAGTAGTAGGTACTGGTAACCTACTGACTTTCCATCCTAAGTAGGTACATACCTACTTATCAATCCAAACCCTCGGCCCTTCCCTGTCAACCTGTCCATTTTTAACTCCCCAAAGGTGCCAAGCCGGCCTGCTTTTTGGCCTAGCCCGAGCTGCCCGAGTATTGATTGACAGCACGGGCTGGTAGGGAACTGCAATTTTTGCCTGGTAATTGCCGGTACCTGGCACGAGCTGGGTGGTGGTGCCTGGAACTTGAGCCGACTTGGTACCTGTCATACCTACATCAGTTACTTTAGTTATGTTGTGCATATGAGATACCTTGTAGCCCTGTGACCCCCGTGTTATTTATTACAACTATATGAAACCAAAGCGAGAGCACAGCATCGTCGCTAAGACGTTCTAGAAAAGAAGAAAAATATAAAGTGACTATCACATGCGGCACTATGTCGAATCGAGCGAGATTATACGCATGCAAACCGGTATTAAATCATGTTTTGTCATGGCAGGTGTGTAGAGGACTTCAGGTATGTATATGGATTAGAGTCTCCATCTTACCACAGTATGATGGACAAGCCGGTGAAACAGCGGGTTGGTTGTGTTGTTGCATCGTAAGGCCGAAACTGTCTTGGGGGGTTATGCGGTAGCTTGACATACGTAGGAATCACAGCACATGATGGCAGCTCGCTTTGAACCGGGCACCAAGTTATATCATAAAATTAAAATCCAAACAAGTCCAGGTGGTCATCGCCGAAAAATGACGGAGATGGACTGACTGTAACCGGCGAGCGCGAACACAAGCAACAGTTTCGTAACATAGGTCGTGGGTTATCAGATTGATGACCTGAATCGGGTCATTGAAATTCGTAATCAACCAACTAAAATATTTCTTCCAAGGCCATGCATGCTTGCTATGTGGAAGCTCAGAATGCCACAAGTCAATTTTCGAGCAACGATTCGCCCTGGGAATCCTCAAACGCCGGGAGTGTATGCATAACCTTTCTGAACGCCGCCCAGGCGACTCGCCCGTCGCCTCATAATTTCATACCATACGGACCGTAACCTTCGTAAAGACGCAAGAAAGAGACATGTGTTGCTGTAGTAGTGGTGGTGATGCGACGCCCACCCCATCTACGACTCTGCCTTCTTCTTCCGGCCACCTCTCCGCTTCTTAGGCTGAGGCTCGACCTCCTCCTCGCTTTCCGACTCGGCCTTGGCCTTGCCCGCGCGCGACATGTCCTCCTTCTCGCTAACCTTAGACACGATGTCGCGGAGGAAATCCCACTCGTTGTTGGAATCGATGGCCTGCTTGAGTATCTGTGCTGAGATTCTCTTGGAGTTTCTCTCTTTGGCGACGTCGGCACTCTTACTGACGATCTGGACCATGAAAAGCTCCAGGGCTTTGCCCACGGCGATGGGGGTTTGTTGGGCGACCTTGCCGACCTCTTCGTCGGCCTGCATGATGCGCTTGATGCGCGCCGTGGGGAACTTTGTCTTGACGGGTGACGGCATGATCTCGGCCTCCTGGTTCATCTGTGCAGCCTTGCGGGGTGGCATGGTGGCGATGGGCTCCGACTCGGCCGGAAACTCGTGTTTAATTGGTGGTCGCGACGCAGGCGACGGTGACGCGAGTATAGGTGCAGGCGCCGGTGCAGGCGTGGGTGCAGGTGCAGGCGCAGGCGTAGGTGCCGGTGGTTGGTACTGGTTCGCGTTTTGGTTTGTTGGAAATGCAGGTGGTGGGAAGTAGGGTTGTTGTTGTGGTGGTGGTGGTGGTGGTGGTTGTGGTTGAATTTGTGGTTGTTGCTGCTGTTGTGGATGGCTGCTTGGCGCCTGCTGTTGGTGGTAGGGCGCCTGAGGTTGGGGTTGCGGCTGCAACTGTAACTGTAACTGCAACTGCAACTGTTGCTGCTGTTGTTGCTGCAGTTGCTGCAGCTGCTGGGGCGGAGAGTATGGGTGTTGGTGTTGAGGATAGAAAGGCTGCTGCAGTACGGCGTAGGGCGAGGGTGGTGTTTGTCGTGGCTGTTGGTGTTGTTGGTGGTGGGGATGTTGGTGGTGTTGGTGTAGGCCGTAGTGATGCGTTTGCTGCTGCTGGAGAGGCGAAGAATGTGGTGGTTGCGGAGGTTGCGGCGAATAGTTAGAAGTATAGTTCTGCGGAAAGCTGTGGTGGGGCTGCAGAGTCCTTATGTGTGGCTGCACCGACACCGACGAGCTGGAGTATTCAGGGATGCGGATGCCGGAATTTGCATAGTTCGGAAGCGCACCGGATTCTGGCCCACCCGTGAAAAATGAAGAGAGATCAGGACTCCTGGGTGCGTAGGAGGCACCTTCGTTTTCGGCTCCAGTGGACATGCTTCTGGTAGGTCATGTACCTAGGCTTAAATAATACCAAAGTAAAGTAAAGTACGTATAGGTTATAGAGTAATCGGAGTTGTGTTGAAGTTATTCAAGTAAGTAAGTATGTATGTAGGTATGAGATGAGTCTGGATGAGTAAGTAATAAATACTATCAATCAATACCAACTCAGGTGAATGAGGGGCTGGCTGCTCGGTTGGCGTTGGCGTTTGGCGGGCGGGCGACGGGCGGCGAAGGCAGACAAGACAGACTGAGACTGAGACTGAGACTGAGAGAGAGAGAGAGCTTTTGGTGTGCTTGTGCTTCAAGTGCTTGCTTGCACTGACTTGGCTGCTGGGCTCTCGCTGAGTCGCAATGGGGTCGGGTCGAGCTGGGCTGAGAGTGGGATTTAAATACTGAATGGTCAGGGGGGGTCTGAACGAACCTTGAGGCCTTAGCGGAGAGCACTGATGCAGGGGTCCCCTACTTGCTACCTTCTCAGCATAGCCACCTTTTTTCTTTCCCCTACTAGTCTTTCTTTTCTTCAACGAGGCTACTGCAGATCCCATCACCACCGACCGAAAGACGCGCCCCAGAGACTGAGAGTACTGCATACTGTATACAGGTGCTACCGTTGTCCATCATATCCTCCTCCTCCTCCGCCTCCTTCTTCTCCTCATCATCTAACTGTCGTCTGTCGTGTCAATTTCCATGGCGCATCCTCATCTATCCATATGGAATATGGACCAAACCACCAAAGCTGCCAACCTAGTGGTGCTTCGATACCGCCAATGATAGCCAGCTGACTGACTGACTGACTGACTGTGACTCGCGTCCTCACCTGAAAAATCTTAATAAGATGGCGACGCCAAGAACGTGTCGGCTGGCTCTACATACCTACTAGCAGGACGACACGGAGCCACCACACTCGCGGCTCAATTTAGCACAATTCACGGTCTGCAGATTGTCACTTCCGCCTACAAGTATACTGGCGATGGATATATATGAAGGTGATGCCTCAACATCAACACACCCTCAAGCGAGGTGTGCTTTATCCAACACATGGTACTATTTCTCTTGCATCAAATAGGTCGAAGTAAGTACTTCTACCGGGAGGGGAGTATCGCCCATACATACCTCCTACCTACCCTTCAAGGCAATCAGCCAAAACCCAACGAGTGTGTGTCATGGGTGATGATAATAAATCAGAGCTTTTTTTCACGGAGACCTGCTATCAAGGCAGAGCTCGAAGCCGCTTGCATCTTTGCTCTCGGGTTTCGCCTCTGCCTTGTGGTCGCTGAAGGTTTACTTGATCTAATCTGACATGACACGGGTTCGCATTGCCTGTCTGGGCGGCTGCCAACCTTATTTGGTGTTTACATGCATGCATGCATGCACCTCTCTCTTCCTTTTCGTTGTTATACCCCGATGTTCTCTCTGATCTGTTCAACCAAGGCTTTCAACCCTCTTTGTCGGTCTGTTGCCGATGTGCACAGGAATAGAGAGGCCACAGGCCATGCGTGGATTCCACCCTCCTCGGCTCGGCTGTTGGTTTTGACTCCATGTGTCTCCCAAAACCGGATCAGATCTTCCACCTCGGAGGCGAAGACTTCCTCCGTACCATAGGCCACGTAAAGCCCTCCCGAGGGACAGGCTCTTTTCCACCACTTCGCATCTCTGCAGTTACCTGGTGATATCAACGGGTCGTCTAGCTCGACCTTGCTATTTGCGTATTCCAACGCAAACTGATGCAGCCTCTCTTCGTCGAGATAATCGCTTGCCGTGTTTCGGTGCTTGGGGGATATCAATGTGGTCCAAGGCGAGATAAAGGCCGCCATACGTGGTCGTTCCAGTCGCCAGTCGCCCGTCTCGTTCAACTGGCTGTTTGCGTCATGTTTCATATTTGCCCGGTGCAGCAACAAGCTCAGCATAATGGTTGCACCCGCTGAGTCACCGCTCACACAGATCTTGGACGCATCTCGTACTGTTGTCAAGACGTGCTGGTACCCCGCAATGGCCTGGTGCAGCTGCGTGGGGAACGAAGCATCGGGGACCAATGTGTAATTCAACGCGAATATGGCAGGATTCCGATATCCGCTCTGGGCGAGTAACGCCACCCAAGTGAGAAGGAATTCGAGATAGAAATAGGGAGAACCCATTGAAAACCCGCCGCCTATGCGCGTACTTTGTCAGCGAACGAAATATAGCATTAGAATGATCGCTGTAACTCACCATGAGCGTAATAAACACAAACATCCACGGGTTCGGTTGGGTCTTTGATTATCCATACACCCCGGCACCGGTCCTGTATCACCGTCATTAGCACTGGCCAAAATCTTCCTGGCAAACTTTATAGGAGTGCGAATAACGCCCTTACATCCTCGTACTCGTGCCAGTGTATGGGGTACCTGATCAAGCCGTGGCGAAGCATCCGGAATCTCAGAAACGGCAGTGCGACCGATCTTGAGAAGAAGATGCGTTCGACCTTGGGAGGGATTTTGGCGAATGCATAACGAACGCAGCGGACCACGAAGTCCTCAAAGGGAGCCGCTCCCTGCACAAACGGGGTTTGCTGGCTGCGACTCGCGAAGTAGCGCTCGCATATGAAGCTCGTGGGCAGCTCGTATACTTGGGACATACCAGTTAGAATACAACTTCAAGCGAAAGATATATTCTCTTTCTTTTTCAAGTGTCTTATTATCTAGTAGACACGACTCGTGCAGTGGGTGGCTAGGGGACTTACAGAGAAAAGGAAGACATCGCAGTATAACTCCAAGAGTCTCAACCGGCCCAACATGGATCAGAAGTTGGGGTGCGAGGAAGACACAGAAGACTATACAGTCGAGGTATGAGACAGGACCCAGGATCATCTTGGCGGCAGCAATGGTGACTCCTCCCCCTTCAAGATTACTATGCAATTGGGCTGTTCTCTCTCATTGAACAATCTATTTTAGTGAAAGTGCCTATGAAGGAATCGTGTACAACAAGTGGTAAGTGGTTTGGAGATATGGTGGTAGGTAAACAAATAAACCAGAACCTTGAAGGAGGTTAACTTACAGAGTCGTCCAAGCCAGACTAATTGACTTATGACGTCGGAGACAAGGGTTATGGGATGTTTTAGGAGACTACCGCCCCAAAGTTAGTATTCAATTGGAAACAAAATATGTTTCCCAAGTCGATATAATTCAGGAGAAATGACAGTGCCTATTGATTGCGACAGTCAATAATTATATACCAATTGATATTATATTCAATTTTAGAAGTTTCTATACTCTACTTGCCGTGGAGCCGATTCTCAAATACACCTTCATACTCGTATCCAATTTCGTCAGAACTCCTATTGACTCTAAATCCATCGTCTAATAATGAGCGAACACCACATCGTAATTATATCTCTTTCGGTTTTTTTCTCCCCTCTCCCCTCCTTCTCGTGTTGTCTGCGGGCCCTAGATTTAGTTGTGGGCCACCTGGAGAATATCCTGCTCCATCTTCTCGAAGGCGCCGACGACGTTACCGTACTGCTGGAAGATACCGTCGCGGTAGCCGTCGTCGACCTTCTGGATGGCGCCGGCCTCGTGCCAGCGCTCCGAGATGAGCTCGTCGAAGGTCTCGCGGTCGGTGCGGCGCTCGAGCGCCCAGACGGCCTTGTACGCGCCCCCGAGCGCGCACGCGTTGCCGCCCACGTCGAGCTTGTAGACGCCGTCGACGCCGCCCAGCACGTCGCCCAGCACCCGCGCGATGGCCGGGTTCAGCGAGCCCCCGCCCACCAGGTAGATGCGGCGCGGCTGCGCGGGAAGGCTGGAGCCGGGCGGGCTGCCCAGTAGGTTGTGCGAGCGCAGGCGCATCGAGAGGGCCTGCGACTCGACGATGACGCGCGCGTCCGTCTCCGTCGTCCACTCCTCCTGTGCCTTCTGCAGGTCGGATCCATCCTCCGCCTTGCTGGTGTATCGCCAGGTCCCGGCCTTGATGTTGGGTACGATCTCCGGCAGCGGGAAGTACAGGCCCAGCTTGGCCCGGTCACCCTCGGCCCGCACGTCCAGCGGCGGCGTGGCCAGGACCGACTTGTTGAAGTTGGCCCAGGAGTCTGCACCATCTGGCTTAGGGAGCCTGTCGCGTACCTTCTCGCGCGCGAGGCCACCGTTCTTGTAGCAAAGCATGAACATGTACTGGCCTGGGTTGCAGGGGTGATTCATGAAATGATACGACGGGTGAGGCTTGTAGGTATGCGTGATCATCAAGAACGTCGAAGACGTACCCAGCGAAACGATGGCGTCCATGGGCCGGAGCGGCAGGGCGAGAATTGTCGCCGGGTTGTCGCCCGTGAAGGGCACGACCTGGCAGTCGGGGCTGAAGCCGTACTTGTCAACAAAGTACTGACTGATACCGCCCATGCTACCGCCGCCGTCCAAACGCACATCGCCCAGCTTCTTCCGCAGGTCCGGAACGCCGTCTTTGCCTCCGGCGCAGAGCTCAAGAAGCTCCTCGCTCCACTTCGCATTGGCGATGTCCCACAAATTCATACCAGTGACGTCACTGATGTCCATCGGGGCGATGGCACCCAGGAACACGGAGGCCAGGAACGAAGATACCAGTGAGATTCGAGCAGTCTTCTGGTAGACTTCGGGTCGTCTCCTCCGCATTCTCATGATCTGTGTCCCCGTGAAACGCTAGAAAGAAATGCTGTCAGCATCGAGATACCATCGAGAAAGAGGTGATTTAAGTGAGAAGGTTTAGGCTCGCGTACATGATGTGCTGAGCTTCCGGTGACGTCTGCCAGCTTCTGCTTTGAACCCAAGTGCTGATCGTAGAAGTCGCACTCGGCCTGGGTGCTATGGTCCTGCCAATTGGGACCAAACTCGTACGAGAAGGCGTCCTTCAGCTGCTCGTGCAGCGAGCCCTTCTCCTTGCTCAGCGCCTTGAGCCCGGGGTCTCCAGGCGCGGCCCAGAAGACGCTGCCATGCTGCTGGCACGAGCCGCTGATGCCCTTGATATTGGCGACGGGGCAATTCTTCTCCACGAGTCGCGAGAGTACCAGGTCTACGGCCTCCAACCACATGGCCACGGGGGCGAACACCTCGCCTTCGTCCTCGTTAGTCTTCACACCCTTGGTGATGCCATACTTTGGCCCAAAGTCAGCATCGAAGTCGACCTTGGCCTCTGAGACGACCTTGAGGTCTGAGGAGACCACAATGGCTACAAATCGGGTGACGAGTCGTAAGCATCATGTGGAGGATGCGAAGGAGATATGGGTTTTTTTATTACTTACCCTTGAGCTGTTGAGTCGACAGATCGAACCCTATGTACAAGGGACCAGAGCTCATCTTGTCTAGGTGTGTTTGTTTGACGCCAACCAAAGGAAACGTTCGTGTGAGTGTTTAGGTAGGTGTATAGATTAAAGTAGAGCTTGCCTATGAGACTCGATGAGCAACACACAGAGAAATGGAAAGAACAGGTGAACAGTTATGAGGGCAGTTTAAGTAAGGGATGATGGTCACAGAAATCTATGCCTCGTGAGCTGAAGGGTAAAAAGGATAAAAGCATACCACGACAGAAAATGGTGCCACAACCAGCAGAGCGAAGTGGCCCTTCACGATGCGTTTCCGGAGTCTCTTGGTGCAGGCTTGAGGCGGGGTCCCCACTATGAGATCAGATTACCCAGAGACGTAGCCAGTATCGACACAAGTTTTGGTGGGGGAGGGACTGTCAGACCAGCAGCCTTCCACCTTTACCTGTGCTGGAAGTAGCCTTGCAGTGCCGCATTCAGGCTAAATACGTTGATCGATTGATTGGTTTCAATGTTGCGTCTCGACTCTCGACTTGAGCACATGCAAGGTTTCCTCATGTAGGTACGTTCGGTGTGACCTGCCACCTGTCACCTGTCACCTGTTTCAAGGTCGAGGGTGTAGCCACCTTCGTTGCCCGTTCACGATCTTTCGTACACGTACATGTAGTTCAATATAAGCCATCCAGGTATTTCAAAAGATCTACGACCTTTTGCCAGTAGTCTAGTTTAGTAAAGCAGACTTCAATAGCCGATTGATCGATCTATCTGTATAGAATGAGTCCAAGACCTCCTTTGCCCATATGCAAATGTCGGATCCATTGCTCTCAACGCCTCCTGATGCTGCAATTTCACCTTCTCAAGGTGGTAGAATACATGGAACACGACCTCTCATATCGAGGTCGATTCAGACTGCTTCGTATCCGGTTTATTTTGAAGCAGATTCTCTTGTGGTATCATAGGTTTTTGCCCTCTTCCAAAGTGTGGTCAGGTGTCCATCACTAACCTGAAACGCCGTATAAACGAAGAAAATAGGGTGAGACAAGAAAGGTTGTGTCATGACCCTTTACTGGTTCTTGTGATGGTGGCCGTCGCCATCATCATGATCATGATCCTCCTCAGGCTCCGGGCTTGATTTCGCACTCACGTCGCCGGAAATGAATTCGTCAAACTTCGGGAGAGTCTTGGTTTCCTTGGGCACAAAACGGACCCGGACTTTGCGAACGCCACGTACTTTGACGCCCACACGGGCTCGGACATTGTCCTCAACGTCCCGAACGTGCTCCACGGTCCAGTCTTTGGGTACGGCGATCTCAAGGTCGATAAGGTAGTTTTGGCCAGATTTGACACCAGTCACTTCGCGAAGTTCAGTGATGTGACCCTCAGGCACGTCCGCAAGAGCCTTTCGGACCTGCTTTCCAACCGAACCCTTGACCTCATCATCTATGCTGCGGTCGGCGAGTTCCATTACAGAAGCGACCGTATTCTCCATACCTGCCTTGATGACCATGATTGATATGAGGAGGCCGCCAACGGGGTCTAACCAAGCTGCATTCTGCACAATGTTGGCACCAAGGATAACAGCGAGTGTGACGATGCCGGTAAGACTGTCGACTCGGTGATGGACGGCGTTGGATGCCAGTACTGAGGATTTGCGCTCGCGTGCAACTTTCATAGCTGGGATTGTCAGTCAGTAGCTGTTCCCCACTCGGCGACCCGAATTTGATCAGGGGTAACCGCCGTTAACTTACTTGCATGGTACAGCCATTCCTTCACGGCCACCGTTCCTGCAGCGAGCCAGGCAGCGTGAATGCTAGGCGCGCCATGCCCATGGTCATGCCCATGACTGTGACCGTGGCTATGAGCATGCGCCATCATCTCTGCTGCAGCGGCCGGGTCGAGGAAGAAGTGGCTGTAGAGGGATAGCACACTTCCCCAAAGCATCCACAGACCACCAGTCAGGAGCATACCAGATACGCCCAGAGAACCCAAGCTCTCAATCTTGCCAAACCCAACGGGGAACTTATCGGTCGGCGATCGCAGACTCAAGGAAATGGTCGCCAGGGTCAGGATATCGGATGCCAGGTCGGTAACACTGTGGAAGGCGTCGGCAACCATTGCTTTCGAGTTGAACATGTAGCCACCCACACCCTTGGCTATGGCCATGCCCAGGTTCGAAGCGAGGCCAATTCGGGTAATGCGCACGCCAGCATCGTTCTTGTTCTTGGAGGTGAGGTAGACATTGTCGTGGTGATGGTGGTGTCCGTGACTGTGGCCATGGCCGCTGTGGCCTCGAGTTTGGGTGAGAGCTGCCATGGCTGGAAATGAACGAAGGAAGCGACGAGTGCGCGACGGTCGCAATAACGAGGGAATGGCGGGGGGTTGTTTGGATTGCGACTCCGTGGGAGCAGCGGATGTTTGAAGAACACGGTAATGAAGGGACTTATTATGGTGATGTGTCCTTAAGTGGTCATGCTGTAAGGAGCGTGTTGTGACAGAAGATGACGGAGCTGGAAGAAAGCCACTCGCATTCGCGCTCACACAAGCTGTAAGGCGGCGGCTGCAGCTATTACTTCCGCTTGGCCCAAGCCTCAGGGCTGCCGCACATTGTCGACTCGACATTGCGGAGTCGGCAACATCAGTCGGCTCAGGGGGGGGGGAAGGAAAAAGGACCGGCTGCGACTGCGACACTCATAAAAGTAAACAGCCAGCCGATTTAGCCTTTTAACTCTCGGAGGGCGGAAGACAGGTAGAATATGCAGACTCGTCCACCCGCTCTGCTATGTGTGTGAGAGGCCGAACAGTGAGTGCAACTCTTGTAAGTAATAAAAGTAAAGGTGTGTATCAAATCTGGAACGCGCCGATTTGCGGATCCTTGAACCTGGAAGCCGACCTATGCCTATGCATGCAACACCGACTTGATAATGGGAATCAGGCCACACACTATCTCAATCAGCCTGGCTTAGCTCTTTTGGATGCTATTGGGAGTCGGCCGGACACTGATTCGGCCTTGACATAGCCAAATCCGAGGGTATCCAAGCTACAACAGCCCGTAAGTCAACCGTCGCATTTACGTCCGGCAAAGGTGAACGACTGCGTAACCGGACGGTCGCCGCATCATACTTGGCACACTTACACTCAATGGGAAGACTACAATTGAGAGAAAGAAGTAAAGAGTCTTAATAGAATTCTATAAGTACTATTTGACTAATGAAAATACCGAATTGACTCAGATGTCCTTTATTGACGGCTAAAGCTCATAGCTGTCCAACAGCATAGCATGATGTTGGTATTGGAGAGTTGTATACTGTTGACGACAGAGCTATGTACATACATACATGTAAAGCTAGGTATTTTTAACCACCACTGGCCCTACTCTAAAGCCCTGTACTATTTTCATTGCTCATTGTTTATCATATATTTCGTTTGAATATAGTGATTGGTTATGACGGATGTTGACTTCAATGTTGTTTGTCTTGTTGTCGCTGCCATAACTGACCTGGTCCTAGAGGACCATCTGCGTTGTTGGCCGGTAGTGGGGCTACAACACCCCCCAGCTGGTGCTTTTTGAGAGTGTATTACAGTATCACATTAGACCAGGGACGGGCCAAAGAGCAAAGAGCAAAGAGGCGAATCTTAGGTAGCGCTAAGGTAAGTCTTATTCACCAAAGTGACGACTTGGATTTGGAACCTAGAGCAGATCATCCGTAGAGCCTCATCTCACTTACACTATATTTGCACCATATTAAGCATATCAGGTTGCATATTTCCGCTGCAAGTAATTCTCAAAACAAGGGAGTAGTCAAACCAGTCTCTCTCAACTAATTCAATGTTGCGCAAACCGTATATGAGGATTCCGTACACGGACGTACTAGCTGCACCGACCATTACGCCCTCAAGTGCAAACACGCTCTCAGGTGCTGTAGCAGCATTGCAAGAGTTTCTTACTGCGCCATCGCCAAAGGGGATCCCAGCTTCCACCCTGGTACTCACTGGGGCTGGACTGTCCGTTGCCAGCGGCCTTGCCGACTACCGAGGCACAAATGGAACGTATCGGGTGAACAAGAGCTACCGCCCCATCTACTATTCCGAGTTTTTACAGAATCACGAAGCTAGAAAACGGTATTGGGCTCGGAGCTTCCTGGGATGGACTTCATTACATAAGGCCAGGCCTAACGCTGGGCACTTCTCTATCAAGCAACTTGGAGAGCTGGGGCTCGTCCACAATGTCATCACTCAGAATGTGGACTCGTTCCATCCCAAAGCCCATCCCTCTTTGCCCACCATAGAGCTCCATGGCTATCTGAGATCACTGGTCTGCGTATCATGCCATGAGGAACTGCCACGTGATCAATTCCAGGAAGAGTTGGCAAGGCTAAACCCTGCCTGGGCTGCATTTCTGCAGGAGATCACCGCGTCAGGGGCACTGGACACAGAAAACCCAGAAGAGCGCCGCCGCCGTGGAATGCGAACCAACCCGGACGGTGATGTGGATTTACCCGACGCCCCGTACACCACATTCAGATACCCAGCCTGCCCGCGATGCCTGGCCAACCCCCCGTCTACGCCAGAGGGAGACCGCGCTGCTGTTGAGGTTGATAGCGATGGTGCCTGGAGCGCACCAAGCACCGCAGGCATCTTGAAACCAGCCGTCACCATGTTTGGCGAGAATATTCGACCCCAAACCAAGATTGAGGCGGAGAAGGCGGTCGAGGAAGCCAGCAAGCTCCTTGTCCTTGGAACATCGCTCGCAACTTATTCGGCTTGGAGACTCGCAAAGCGAGCCAAGGATAGGGGAATTCCGATTGCCATCGCCAACCTTGGAGGAGTGAGAGGCGAGGATGCTTTTTTCAACGATTTCGAGCCCAATCATGATGGAACTCGAGGCGCAAGAGTGGAGATGTCGACAGATGCAGTATTACCTGCTTTGGTTAAACAACTGAGCATACGCCATGCGGCCGAGCATCACAGCCACAAGGCGGAAGAGCACGGTGCTTCCGTATTCAAAGACATGATGTCTTGATGCTTTTATAACTGTATTCATGTATGCATATTAGAAGAAGCTAGAATAATTTGCGGGCTTGCTGCTCGTTTTCACAGTAGCAGCATCCGGTGGTGCTGGAGTCTCGCTTTTGACTGGTGCTTTCGAGTTGGATTGCCGGGGCTTCTCGCTCTTCTTCAGGTTTCGTGCGACTTCGTCCTTTTCGAGCTCTTTCAAAACTGCAAGCTGTCAGTGGCAATATCCCACCAATCTTGGATCATATAAGTGCAACTAACCCTCCTCCCACTCCTTTTCGCGCTCGGCATCGCCAGTCCCCAGCGCCTTTTCCACGTCCACCTCTTCTCCCTTTTGCAGCTTCTCTATAACTTCCCGAAGAACACCAATGCGGGTTTCGGCTCGTCTCGTGAAGGTGTTGAAGTCTCGCCTCAGCGCGATCATTTGGATCGACATGGAGCCGACGAACAGAAACATGATGATGAAGAAGGTGGCCGGATTCCATTCTTTCGACTTGGGTTTCTTCGGTACACCCCAGTCCACCTCCGGCTCTTTGCGACGGCGGAAAGGCTTAGGGACCAGCGACTTCCAAAAGGACGGTTGCGCAATCGTCGGGGCAGAGCCAGAGCCGATATTTCGCACGCCACAGCGTGGGTAGACCGGGTGTATTGCTTGGAGTGGCGTGCTTCTCATACCCATTGTACCCTTCAACAGGCGTGCGCTAGCGCGGTATGTTGCTCTCTCCATGATGTCTGACTGAAACTCGGACGAGTTGATTCTTGGGCGACTGTCGACAGAATATTTCTATGAAGAATTGGGGTTCAGTATATGACCCGAGGGACGGACTGTCGGCGGTACATCTTGAAGTACTTTGTCTCCAATGACGGGATTCAATGGGCTAGATAAGGCCTAAGCTAAGTTTGTCCATATGCATAAAAAAAAAGACCCTCTCAAAGTCCACGGTTGCCGTGCCTACTGCGCACGATCCACATTGACCTTGCCCGCCAGCTTGTTCACCATTGATTTTGTATCGTGAATGCTGCTTTGCTTTGATGTCGGGTGTTATAGACCATTCTTCCATACATACTTGTACTCACACACCCCCTAAACCACTAATATTCGAACTGTCAATAGAGGATTTGCTTGCGCCCGCGTCTGAATTTCTTTTTTGACCGACTGGATACCCGATACCCGACAACTCCTTTTGGCACATGACAACATGATTTAGGAGTCTAGTCCTACAAATCTAATCAAACCTTACATGGCTTCCTTAACTACCCAAGCCGACGCCATCCGGAGCGCCATCACGTCGGTTCAAACCTGCACCCCGACGATATCTGCGACACTCAAGGAACTGCTCCAGGGAACAGAGCCTGAAGTTGCCGAAACCAAAGCCGCGAAAGGGAGAACAAGAGCAGCTCCTGCCACAAGGGGGAAAACAACAACTGCCGCGAAGAAAACAGGTCGCGCGACCAAGCCAGACGACGAGAGGAAGAATGATGGCCTGCCACCAAAGGAGAAGGCGCTCCTCGCCACACAAGTCATCAATGCGACACTCAAGGCATTGGGAGAGGCCGCAAAATGCTCCCCTGCCACAGTCCCGAAGCCGATCAAGGCCGAGCCTCGAAAAGGCCTGCGACGCTCGAATTCCATGCCGATGACACCGCTCCAACCTCGAACCCTCAATCGCGTCTCGACATCGCCGATCGGCGCAAAGTCATGCCGGCCACAAACTGCAGCACCGGCTTCGAGCGGGTGCTTGGCCATGGTCGAATGTACTAGAGCCGCGTTCGCGACTTTGCGAACACTTTCCACTTCCGGAAGCGTCACCTTACCCGAACTTCAGATCGAATCCGGCATGTCATCATTCGTCAACCGACTGATAGCTCTTAGTCTTTTTGAGTACGCAGTGAAGGAGCTCCGTTTGCTCAAGCGACGACTGGAGGGTGTAATTTCCAAGGGCACCACCAAGAGGGCAAAGACACCGGTACCGACCGAGGCGACGACAGCTGCGAGGACCCTTTCGGATTTGTTTGATTATCCGGCATTTGATACAACCGCTCCCGTGGCCCAACTGGTTGTCACGTCGCAACTTCAGGCATTACGTATACTATATGGCCTGAAAAAGTCATCCTACTTGGACGCGGCACTGCCTTTTCTCCGACCTGCACACCAGGCTTCACCACTGACGTTATTGTTGCCTAACCCGAACGACACACCGCAAAATCGCCTCAAAGGCGCCAGACAGCTTGAGAGTCTGGCCCAAAGCCTACTATCACTTACACCAAGCGTATCGGCTAACGATGACGGAGTAGCACTCGAGCCAAGGCTCAGCCCCTCCCCAGAAACGTCGCTGGAGGTTCAAGCAATTGCTTTGAAGGCCAGGCTACATTCCTGGAGTCTATCGGGTCACAAGGGAGATCTTGACAAGGAACTTCTCTCTCCATTGTCGCGATGTCTCGCTGCTTTCACCAGAAGGAGCTCAGGGGAGGCCCACTTGAAGTGCGTTGCTGCCAACTCGGCCTTCGAGCAGGTTTGGCAGATGTTTGAGACATTGGGATTACGAACGTTGGACTCATCCAGACTACTAATGGCAGCAATCTACCAATCACTTGGATCTCTGTCTCGGGAAGCTGGCGATGTCAAGGATGCAATCAAATGGATTGCCAAACTGAGAAGTCTGACGAGTAGCGAGGTCGATTCAGCTGCCAGATGCCATGCTGTGACTGCTCAGTTGCTTGCCTTGTCCTTGAAACAGTCCTCCAAGGTGGATGAGAGCATGATACTCGAGGTACTGGAAGGTTTGCAAGGTTCGCTGAGTGGGAGTACAACCGAACTTGACGATCTCCTCACCAGCATATGCCAAGTACGAAAGGCTGCTGTAAGCATCGTTCTCGGTAAGGGGCGATCGGATGCCAGATCGAACCCAACACAATCCCAGCTCGAAACATTACTTTTGCAGCTTCCTCGGTTCATCTTGAGATGGCTAGGAAAGCCGCCTACCTCAGGAGGGCCTGCCAAAGACTTCCTTCGCTTCGAACAACGACGGCAGCTCCTTTCCAAATTTATCCACCACGTCCTGGATTCGGTTTTGATGTTGGTGAAAACACTACTCGAAGAAGATACTATGGCTTGGGATGTTATGGACTCTGTTTTCCAAGACTGTCTGGCAGTTCTCGAGAACATGGGAGACTTGTCTGTTCTGGGAAGCAGTCCATCCGCTTCCTACCATGTCAAGATATCCCATTTCTATTACCAACAACATATTTTACTACGAAAGAAGGCTTCCAACCCAAAGGACTTCTTACGTGCATTGCGGCGTTCTATCGAAGCAGTGAAGCTACAACCCGAAGCCGACCAGATGAAGGCGCAGCTCCTAGCCAAGCAAGAGCGCCTCGCCGACCTTTGCAGGACATCAGGGAGAAAAGATGATGCAGCTGACGCGCTCAGGTCTATCAGGGACTCCATAGTTCGCGAAGAAACCGTGTCACAAATTACAGCCGCGTTGGGTTCAAGCCCGCCCTTGACGGCTTGGCAGCTGAGTGCAAAGACGCAATCGTTGTCAAGGACGGTATGCACTTTAGCGAAGGTCGACCCCAAGCCTTGCGACTGGACGTGGCTCCTAACCGGGGCCGACAAGACTACGGCTCTCGAACACGATCTTTACTTTATATATTCGACCGACGCCAAACTACGCATGTGTCTCGCGGCAGGAGAGCCATTGGTTGAGAATTTACTGCAGTCTTACCCTTCAGATGTCTTCCCGATCAGGAGGCTAAGAACCCTGGCCCAGCTCCTTACAGTCAACGTTGAATCCCGTGATTCCATACATAGCTGGGTGGAGGAGGCCAAGGCCATATCGGGGACTCTGGAAATCGGAAAACTGGGTGAAGACAACGGGCTAGCTCGATTCGTCCCGCATTTGAAGTCATTGACCGCGTGCCTTGCAGCGCTATTTGAACTTGATGTTGATTGGAAATCAGTCCAAGACGCCGTCGGCTTCTGGAGTTCCGCTTTGACAAATGTAAAATCGCTGGAAGACCTCCACGATCATATCGATAACCCATCCCAGCTGCTCACGAATCTACAGTCGCTTTCCGACTTTGCAAGAATGAGAGGCATGGACTCACTTCTGGAAAACATTTTGGAGTTGACATCAACGGTCTCCAAGCTCCTGTCGCAAAACGATCCTGCGTGCCTGATCGCCCAAAATACCGCTCTTTGCCTGCAGTATCTTACTGTTGGGCACTCTACCAAAGCAGAGACCGTCTTGACCACGACCCAGGAATTTCTCTCACGCCCAGATCTACCTTATGAGATTGCAGCAAATTTCCACCTCTGCTCAGCCGAGTACCAAATGGCAGTAGGGAGCTACGAAAGAGCAGAAAAACATCTAGCTGATGCTCATGCGTCAGGGGTTGCTTCCATGTCTGACAAGTCTTCCCGAAGCAGTAGAGCTACGAGGAAATTATCTATCGCATACGCCTCGTTTCTGCAAGGCTTGTTGGTTCTCGAGCGCGGTAACTCCCATGAAGCGCTTCACTATGCCAAGAATGCCGTCCGAATTCTATACCACGATTGGGCAAAGCTGGAAACGATCAAAAACACAGTTGTCAATCAAGGTGACGAGCCGTCGCAGGTTGAGGTCTCAGAAGATGACTGCAGCTTCAACTCCTCGGTCTCGAGTGCCTCAGATGCCGTACGTGCTCGGACTGGACCTGAGTTCTGGGCTATGGTGTACCCCCTTTTCCGTTTCGTGTTGCGCCTGTCTTCAGTCTACGCCCACATTGGAATGTTCCAAGAAACGATGTACTATGCTGAACAGGCATTGAAGATTGCGAGGAGCACAAACTCTGCGAATTATGTTATGCAGTCCCAGGCTTGGCTAGCGGCAATACACATGAAAGCTGGAGCGGCTGACAAAGCCCTCGAGCTGGCATCAGAAATCAAGGGGTCGCTGGCTACACTGGAACCGAACTACTCGACAATCAAATTGGCATGCCAGCTCAGCCAGATTTATCGCGATATGGCGGACCATGCTTCGGAATCAGACTTACTCTACCAAGCCGAGTCGATGATTGCCAGACTTGACAAGCAAGAGGCAGGCGGAGAAATGGATCTGGCTAAACAGATGGCAAAACTTACTATCAAGGCTAAAGCACCTCCTAAGACGACACGACTGCCGCGGACCAGAGTGACTAAGACTGTCAGCAAGGCTGCACCGAAAAGAAAGGCTACCGTTACTGCAGTCAAGTCCTTGTCTATTTCGAAGCCACTATCGGCCATAGAAGACAAGCAGCTCATGTTCGTGCGTGCCTCTATTCTTCAGCAAAAATCAGCTGCACTGCTTCGGGAGAGAGAGTGGACAGCAGCAGTTGAGGCTCTGCAAACCGCCGGCGAACTGCCCCGTCTGTCAGCTGACATGACCCAAGACTCTCTCTTCATGGCTGTTGCGCTCATCGGTCAGAGCCTAGAACTGATGGGGAAAGACTCGGTCTACTCTGCCGTCTTGGACTCGACCCTATCATTTCCAACTGTGGCGGGTTCCGCTAAGGACAAAGCATTGACCGAGAAGATCGCGTCTACGAAGACCTCTCCGCCGCGGAAAGGGCGATCGCCCCCACAGGAAGGGCCTCTGTTCCTTGAAACTCTACGACAGGCCCGCGATCACCTTCTTGACGCTCATTCCGTTGCAGTCATGAACGGTGACGGCGTACTCGTGCAACGTGTAGCGACCTTGCTTCAGAATACCTTCATTCTGTTATCCACGACGAATCACTCAAAGGTCGCGGGAACGAGTCATCCTGCTTATGCAACATGCTCGGTCGAGCTGGCACGTAATCTGGTCTGGCGCCGTGAGCGAAAGACCTTGAAGCTTGATTCCAACAAGGGAGCGAAGTTGGAGTGGCCTATGCCGGTGGAGGCCTCGGAATCCAGGCGCTCTAGCCTGTCTCTGACGGTCGACATGAATCGATTTCAGAAGGAGTACATTGACATCATTCCCAGCTCATGGAATGTCGTCTCGGTATCCTTGAGCGACAATAGACACGATCTATGCATTACCAAGTTGCAAGCCGGCCACAGCCCATTTGCTATTCGATTGCCTCTGGAGCGAGCTATGTCCAGGGACGCCGATAATGAAGTCTTCAACTATGAGCAAGGCCGAGCCGAACTCCTCGATATTATCGGCGTAGCCAACCGCACTTGCCATGATGCCAGGGACATGAGCGCTAAAGGTGCCAAGTCTGCTTGGTGGTCTGAACGAGAGGCTCTGGACGAGCGGATGAAAAACATGCTGGAGAACATTGAGCACACTTGGCTTGGAGGCTTCAGAGGGGTTTTTTCACAACATCATCGTCGGTCCGACTCGCTCGCAAGGTTTCAAAAGAGTTTCCAGAACATACTTGACAGCAATCTGCCATCCAGGCGGCAGGTTCGTGGCAGACGCACAAAGGCAGCCACAGCGCCGAAAGTGTCACTGGACCCCCGAATCCTGGACCTCTTCATCGGACTAGGCGACCCCTCTATGCCGGAGTGTGATTTCGACGAGCCCTTGACGGATCTGCTGTACTTCGTGGTGGATATTCTGCAATTTCACGGTGAACGTAATGCCTATGACGAGATCGACCTCGACAGGATGGTCATTGAGATTACGGATGCCCTGCATTCGTACCATGCCGAAGCTAAGAGCAATAAGGAGAGCCTAGAGCAAACACACACGATTCTAGTGCTTGACAAATCTCTGCATATCGTTCCCTGGGAATCGTTACCTTGCATGCAAGGCGTAGCTGTGTCCCGGGTGCCCTCACTTGCTTGCCTCCGCCGTTCCATTCTCGAACAACGTGCTTCCCAGGAGTCCGAAACCACTGAGCAGCAAGCTGAGCAACCCCGCGAAGGTCACCACATCTCGCACAAGTCGGGGACTTACATCTTGAACCCCGGCGCCGACCTCAAGAACACGCAGTCCGTCTTCGGCCGGCCGCTGTCGGGTCTCCCGCTCAGCTGGTCGGCGATCGAGGCGCGCGTCCCCACGGAACCCGAGTTCGAGGCCGCCCTAACCAAGTCGGACCTGCTGCTCTATTTTGGTCACGGCTCGGGCGCGCAGTACATCCGCGGCCGCACCATCCGTAAGATGGAGAAGTGCCGCGCCGTGGCGCTGCTCATGGGCTGCTCGTCGGCGTCGCTCACGGCGCCCGGCGACTTCGAGCCCCACGGCCCTGTCTGGAACTACATGCTCGCCGGCAGCCCCGCCGTCGTGGGCACGCTTTGGGACGTGACGGATCGTGACATCGATCGGTACGCGGGTCGGCTCTTCGAGGAGTGGGGGCTGTTTTCCCGCGGTACGTTCGCGGATGAGGAAAGCGGCAACAACGGCAAGAAGAGCCGCAGCGCAGGGAGCCAGAAGGGCAAGAAGAAGGGAAAGGCGGTGGCGTCTGCGTCTTCATCATCGTCGGATCGAGGAGATGACGAGGGTGCCACCACAGCACCCACGAGTCTCGTGGAGGCGGTCGCCAGGGCGAGGGATGCCTGCAAGTTTCGGTATCTTACCGCTGCGGCCGTCTGTGTCTACGGCATCCCGGTCTATGTTGGCAAGTGACTGGGATGAAGTCAGTTGTGTTGTTTGGTACATGAAAGGGAATAGGTTGTACGTGACGACACAGTGTTGTGAACATTGCAAGGGCGTTTTAGTGTTTGGTTTAGACGATTATAATTGTTCTTCACCGGTTTGGTTTCCGGTGCATAGGTAGCCTTGATACCCATTGTTCGATTCAGCCCAGGAGAAAAGGGTTCGAAATAGAAGGAAGACCTTAATGTTGCTACATGCTCGCTCTGCTTGTCCAATAGATGAAGTGATACTAACGCGTACTTGTGAGAGGGCCATTATAGTTGTTCATTCTTCAATCGATAACATATTTTCGTGGCCGACAGGCTGTCACACTGGGAACCTACTGGCCAACATCCACTGAATGGAAAATAGAAACTCGCCCAGCAAGGTTGATATGACTACATGTATGGTGCCATCTACAGGCCATAGAAAGTATGGCATAAACATTATGAAGCTGGGTGGGTTAACTGGGACTTGGCTCAGCTGAGTCTTCCTTGATTTCATGTCTACTTTACCCACACCAAGTAGTTACTATGCGTGATGGGTGCGCTTATATTACAGCGTTTGTAAATTGCTCTTTTGTCGGTAATAACCCCAAGGATCGGCAATAACCTAAGCCATGCATGAGTATGCTGATCTGCAGATAGTACATACTCTGTGGTTCTCATGCCAGAAGCCTGAAGAGGTAAGTTATCCAGGGAGGTGCGTCTGTCCCCGTAATTCGAGCGAAGGCAGTCAGACGCCTATCTAGTAGCAAATGGCGACGTCTTCTAGTGTTACTTTGAGCTATCGGCGTCTAACGGAACACTGCTTTGGGAGCAAGAGTTATGAATGTGATAAATCACAGGCCAAGTGGGCTTGCAAGACTCGCGAGTGCTCCTCCCTCAGCTGTTGTGCGACCTTTGTCTACTCCAAGAACACCATGTACCTATTGAACTCCATGCTGGGATACCAAGACACTTGCTTCATCTCTGTAGGATAGCAGAGGCTATCTCCGTCTCACCGCTCATCTGAGATTATCGAGGGCTAGTGATGTGACGGCAGTGCGGCGGTGCCTGCCCAGACCGCGAGCTCGTTGGTTCCAGCAAGCGTACAAATGGGGGTAAAAGAAAAAAAAGTAGTTCGACTGAGAGAGATAGGGGTATAGTGAGGCCTGTGGCGGTCTCACACAAGGTGGCAGCAACAAGAAAAAGCACATTATCGCCCGCTTGCTCGGCTGCCCCCGCAGCAGATGCTAGTGTGCCACAGAGATCCCCTCGCGCAAAATCGTCATGGTGTTCTGGAGGGCTTTCGTTGAGTATTTGGTAAATCAGGTTGTCCCTGGTCTTTATCGTAGATCTCGTAGACCCTTGAAGTGCTCGGCCAACCAGGGGTGCACGGTACTACGTATAGGCTTTCAGATGAATACTTACACATACACACAAACTGTGGAGTACCTCCAAAACACAAGTCTATTGTTTGCTTTTTTGATATGTATCTAAGCACGTTCGTCACTTCTGTAAAGATCCGATGGGCCTTATAGAAGCGTGCATGGCTTTCCTAATGGGGACAGACAAAGAACTTCCTCGGCCCATGACCCGAAGGAGACACAGAAAAAGGAACCGCACCAAACCTCACCCCACATGTATGTAACTTATAAGCAGAGACCGCCCTATATAATCAGTCGCCTTATCCGGGTTGGGTATGTTAGCGTCTCGAATCTTGGCTATTCCCAGGACGGCCTTTGTTGTGGGATTCCGGGGGGCTCAGGCTCAGGCTCGGTCCAATTTGGATCGGCGGCAGAATAGGCGTTGGATAGAACCGTGGCACAAATGATGACTGCTTCGGGGAATTTCCTATGGATCGAACCTGTCTGCTCTCCGCAAACTCGCTTCCTGAACGGGCCGAGTGGAGCAACATGTCTCGGCCGCTTGCGTGGCTGTTGTAAGTCTATTTGCGTTCTCTTCTTTCCCTTTTCTTCTTCTTCATTCACTTCGATGAAGATGACAAGTGACAAGTGACAAGCCACAACTAAGGGTGGCCCCCCGCCCAAAGCTGCTGCTGCTGCTGTCTATTTTCCATACTATGCCGTGTTACTATAACACAAGCCTTAGCTCGTTTCGATCCGACCAAAGGCAACACGTTTTGGCCCGCTCTCCCCTGCCCCTTGTTGCTTGTAGCCAACATCAGATTTACCAGCCACTTGGAAGATGACGCTGGGGAGGAGGAGAGATGCTGTGGCATCTAAATGTTACACAAGTCGCAATGCAGGGACGGTGACGGTTAGCGAGCAGAGTCGCTAGCAGCCCCCCTCTTCCTCCTCCCTGATTTGCGTTTGAGCAATAATCCCGAGTTGGCGTATACTGCATGTCAGCGATGGAGGGAGTTTTCTGCTGCAATGTTGACAGACCGGGTTGCCTCATGCATGATGGCCTCACTCGACGTACTAATCCGACGTATTCGGCGGCTCGGAAGAAGCTTGGGAGAGTCTCGCGCTTGCGGATGCAACGGTTGATGCTCCTTTTCCTGGGGTTAATCAAGCAGGCCCACCCAGAGGCATGGGAGTCTAAGGCTTCGAGGCTTCGAGGCTTCGAAACTTTTAACCCCCGAGATTGCCGCAGCTTGGACAAATGACGGGCAGGGCAGGGCAGGGCAGGGCAGGGGTTCCTGGACGAGCCGGGAGAGGGAAACAGTGAACTTGCCCTTCTGATGCGGGCCTTCCTAGACTACTTACTTAGGCAGGTGCAGGTGTTGCGCTGAGAGAGAAAACGCGAAAATCATACACACCTCTCTGCAAGCTAATTAGTGTTCTCACGAATGAGTTGAGGTGTTGATATATTACCGCACATCAAATATAAGCACGAAATGTTCCGTTGCATCCATCCTAGGTTTCTGGGGAGGGGAGGGTAGCTGGGTAGGCCGGCCAGGCCTGGTGTTTGTTGACTGGCAGTGCCTGTGCCTGTGCCTGACCTGAGACAAAACGTTGGAACTTGTACTTGGATAGCACAGCAGTTGCAGTTTACCTATCATTTTGATTCCCTGTCAGTACTCTGTACATCTAAGTAGATGTAGTACACCAATATAGACACCTACTGCCTACCCTACCCTACCCTACCCTACCGTTAGGTTGCAGCAGTTATGTATGATCTATTGGAACTCACTTCCGGCTTTTCTTGGATGGGGCAGCAAGCATAGCAAGCATGTTGTCCACTTATCTCGGCTTTTATCGACTTTCTGACCAACCAGAATGCTGCATGATCAAAAGACATTGGCCGTTTATAGCAACGATCATCCCGTTCCGTCGTTGCTTCTACCACCGCCGTTTCTACCTTACTAATTAGAAACAACATTCAACGCGATCCATGATCATATCCATGCGCAACTGCTAAGATTGCTATTCTTATCATGCTAGTGGCAATTGCCCTGTCCGGGAGAGAGTGGAAGGATATGCTATGTGTTTACTACATGTAGTTTACTGGGATGTGATATAATTTGCGAACTACAAGTTATTAGTAAGATGATGTACATATAGTCAGCAAAACAACAATAGTGAATACATCTCTCCCAATTGGGCCAGAGCCTCCCCCCAAAACATGACCGGTCGCCCTGCAGATGCTATGTATGCCATGCAATATCCCCAGTCATGCCTGCAGCCGGCGAAGTAGCTTGGTAGGTCAAGTATGGCGTCTCCCCTTTCCCGCCACTTTGAGGTGGTGTTGGTTGGTGGATGGCGGTGGATGGTGTGCACTATGCAATGACAGGTTGGGGGGGGGGGGGGGGGGGGGGGGGGGTGTGTGTGAGTATCGGCCAGAAAAACGCCCGAGAAATGCTAGAGGCTGCTCCATGCTCGAGCGTGTCGCCAAGCCGTGGGCTTCCACTTCCATTTCCATGGCTGCACCTCTGTTGTGGCGTCAGGGATCTCCGTCGAGGTCTTCTGTACAGTACTGCTCTGCCTGCTGCCTCTGCCTGCCTACCGTATACTGCCTCCTGCAAGTGCAAGCCCAAACAAAGAAAAAAGCCTGTACTTTGGGGGGTTGCCCCTTTGGGCTTTGAGGCGATCATCCGCATGATCACCACTACCTACCCATATCCTGGCTGATGAAGCAATTGGCAATACCTGGGTACCTATGTAGTATTTTCATCAGCTCCCGTTGATTACACGCCGTCAAGTATAGCGAGACAGTGAGGTGCTAAAGCGGGCGCAAGCAGAGCCTTAGGTACCCAACCTGAACATACCGACATCCGTCAATGTCATGTCGCTTTGATTTGTACATCAAAGCTCACGCTGCCTACCCGGACGTATGTAGGTACAAACCTTGGACTCACAGTCTGCAACCTCCCAATACATGTCAAAGTATGCAATGCAATGTGCAATGAAGGCAGCAGACATCTCATGATGTAATATTTTGATGTAAGGTCAGCAGCAAGAATCGCTGTTCCCCCGCTGTTCCCCCGCTGTTCCCCTCGACTCCACACAGCCAATCCATCCTTTCGTTGCATTCATACCCCGGACCTTCAAGCTCCACCTCCGGGTTCTACCACATGTAATATCGTTGATGTTGCTGTTACTGCTACTGTCATGGCAGGAAATCAATCTTCGAGCTCGGGTCTGGCTTGGTGTCTTAGCCAGAGGCATCTTCGGGTGCGGCTGGCAAGCAGCACGACGCTCGATGGCAACACATTACGACACGTGTACGTTGCCATCGTGATCACCGGTTTTCTCCTTCTTATTGCCTGTTCGGAGCATGCGGCCACATCTTGATGCCACTACCGGGGGAACTACATACTTACAGGTAGCTTCCGCGGGTTGATTTCGATGCAATATAGCGACGGAAATACGCTTTGCCTCTTTCTTACACGTTACTTTCATCTGGTATACGGCATGCCACACGCAATGGCGCAGGGCATAACAGCGCCTCATATACTTCTGGGGCCATCATGAGTCGCAACTGAGATATGAATGTGGTGGATTTACTAGCCAACGAGATACGGATGCAACGCAGTTGTCGATCGTCCACATGCATACCTACTCTACATGTATGCATATGTATCTGCTTGCCTACATTCGGCCCGGCTATTATTCGTTGTATGGGAGAAACAAAGCTTGAAAGTAAGACTGCCATGCTGGCGTGACGTGACCTGTCGCGACTCATTCATACATCAGTCTGGTGCTATCTGACGGCCGTGTTAGTTGTTATGTACAGTAGTTGGTAACCAAACCATAGCGCCGCCTCCATCCGAAGAAGAGCATGTCCGGGCTGGGTCCAACCGCACGGGAGCGGGTTCCACTAGGGACTTGCCTGGCGAGGTCAATCAACCAAGTACAAGTATCGATTCGTAAAAAGTCGGCTTGGAATATAGCATCGCTGTATGTACGGGCATACTGAAGAGAGCTTGACCCTGGGGCCGGACACTTTTAAACCGCCTTTCATTACCTAGCGGTGCCTCGCCACCATATCAGATCCTCCGACAAGTGAGTTCTCCATGTAAGATGCGAGTGGCATGGCATGTACGACTACGAGTAAGGACCTTACCTCCAAGCTTGCATCCATGAAGGTTTCCTACCCGACTCTACCACTATCTCTATCTGGTATGGGCCGGGTTTATAATGGATGACATACAACCTTCTTCAAACCTTCCCCTCCTGGCGGGATCCCTCAGCAGCTTCCGAGCAGGGCGAGGACGCAGAAAGGGTCGGTCGGACGAGCCACGAGCCTTATTCAAATGCTGGGTGGTGTGTTTCTCTTCCTTTCTTTCACACCTCCGCGCCTCGGATATTTCCTGACGATCCATAACCTGGTAACCTAAGTTGGTTATGTAAAGAGATACATTGCTGCTTGTACATGTCTCCATTTCCCGCCTGGGTTTCTTCGCACAAACACTAGCCATATACATCCGATACAATAATACATATACATTCGTCGATATCAACATCAATATGTGCAAGCAAAGAGAGCTCTCTCTCTTATTGTTGTTGCCTGAGCTGCTGTCGCCTCGATCGTCACCACCACGCATCCTCCTTCCCCAGGTCGACAGGCTGCTGTTACTCTAGGCCTGTCTTGTCTTGCATTGACATCTTCAGCTTCCGAGACATTGTTAGGCGCTGTGTCTAGTGTCTTGCTGCCGTGTGCGCTTGCACCTGCACCTGCACTTGCACCTTTGCTTGCAGTATACTAGCCATCATCGCGTGGTGGCCTCTCTTTCACACACACACTCTCTCTCTTTCTCTCTCTCTCTCTCTCTTTGGAGCCTGACAGACAGTCTGGACCGTCGTCTTTTCGGCCTTCCAAACAGGCTAGGAGGGATTGCCTGGGATGGATGGGCTATTATTCTCTAGGCACCTAGCTAACTACACCTGATTTGGCCCTCCTCCTTCTTCTTCTTCCTTCTCCTCCTCCTCATCCACCCATTCTTTTACCCCCCCTGTCTCCCCTGTCCCCCCTGTCCCCCCTACTACATGCTCTTGTCTTCCCCACAAAAACCAGCCCGCCGAAAACGCATCCCATCTCGCGTGGAGTGGATTCGCTGTCGTATGCAGGGATCAGAAACGCCATTGAGCCGGGGGCCACCCCCGTCAAATTGCCAACCTTCTGAAGCCGCCGTCAGTAGCGATCGTCGCGAAACCCCCCCAAAACCTTAAACAGTACTTCACTTCACTTCCCAATTCCTACATGTTCGTTGTCTTTGCCCTACGAAGAATCCCTTTGTTTCATGTCATGAGACTCACTCTGAACGCCGCCGACGACGCTGTGGCTTCTGGCATCGCTTCCCGGGGAGCCCGACCAGTCTTCGCTTTCCCCAGCTGAGACAATTTTGACTACGTGGGGCCTATATTCCCCAGGAACATTTCATTGGGGACCTCGATCCCGTTGCGACTTTGTGAGGCACGCGAGTTTCAACCAGGGAAACCTCGCCTTGTCTGATCTTGGGTCGGCTGTCGCGCCGCCGATATCTGTTCTCTCTGCTCCTTACCTCTCGGTTCAGCAATGTCACCCAGTCTGTCCCAGGTCCATAATCGCTCATTATCCACAGCCAGGCCCGATGCCTCTCGAGCTTCCGCTGAGACCGGGAGCCCGGCCGTCCAGACTGGCTCAGCCGATATGAATGGGTTTTCCCTCCATTCAAGCCGTGATGGCTTGCCGGGCAACACTGCGTCGCACAGCTTGATAGATGCCCCTGACTTTCAAGATTTCTCTTTTTCCTACCAGGAGTTGCCGGAAGGGGCTCAGATGATGGGGCTCGAAGACCACGCCACAGATCTGTTTGGCCCATCGGGCGGGGAGGCCTCTCTCGCCTCCATAGGCGACGGAAAGGATTCGATCGCATCTGGCGCACCCAGTGCAAACTTCACCACTGGCCATTCAGAGAGGCGGCAAAGCCACGACGCATCGGAAGATGAGAGCCCAGGCGGCACACATGCGGGTGTCAACTCGTTGGAAGACGACATGTCGGACGAATTTGGCCTGTCCGCTGGTGCGCCGGGTGACGGAATAGATATGGGTCGGAAGGATAGCAAGTCGGATATCACGCCAGCCTGGAGCGAACTCAAGACGAAAGCAGGAAAGGAACGAAAGCGATTACCTCTAGCCTGTATCGCGTGCCGGCGGAAGAAGATTCGGTGTTCCGGCGAGAAGCCGGCTTGCAAGCACTGCATCCGTTCTCGCATCCCGTGTGTGTATAAGGTCACGACGCGCAAGGCAGCCCCACGAACCGACTACATGACCATGTTGGACAAGCGACTGAAGCGAATGGAAGATCGGATCATCAAGATTGTGCCAAAGTCTGAGCAAGACGCGACAGCCGCCAATGTTACACGTGCGAATCTCAAGCCCGGCATCATCGGCGCCATGTCTGCCGGGAAGCAAGTCAAGAAGCGTGGAGCGGAAGAAGCCTTCGGCAACGATTTGGACCACTGGTCTAGGACATCAGCAAAGGCGAAGGCGGATGATTCTAGGCCCGCATCTTTACAGGTTCAGGAACGAGAGGACGGCAAGCTCCTGACCGAAGGACGTGAAGCTTTACCACCCATGAACATACGCGAGCATCTAGCCGAGGTGTTCTTTGAGAATATATATGGCCAAGTCTATCATCTACTCCACAAACCCAGTTACATGAGGAAACTAAAGTATGTTACCTGCGGGATCCGTTTTCTTGAGATCGGCGGCTAACTCGTCTTCAGGGCCGATACATTACCACCAGTTTTGGTGCTCTCCGTTTGTGCCATCTCGGCTCGCTTCTCGACCCATCCCATGTTTGCGGCTATCCCGAACTTTCTACGTGGTGAAGAATGGGCAGGACATGCCAGAGACATCGTTACAAGGCGATACGAATGGCCCAACATCACAGTCTTGACGTGTCTACTCATCCTAGGACTGCATGAATTTGGCACATGCCATGGAGGGAGGAGTTGGTCTCTAGGTGGCCAGGCGATTCGGATGGCCTTCGCTCTCCAGTTGCACAAGGACTTGGAATTTGACCCCACGCGGTCTAATCCGAATGCGCAGCTCAGCTTCATCGACCGAGAAGTCAGGCGGAGGACTATGTGGGCCTGTTTTCTCATGGATCGGTTCAACTCCTCGGGCACCGACCGCCCCATGTTCATCAGGGAGGAGACAGTCAGGATCCAGTTACCCATCAAAGAAAAACTATTTCAACTAGACATGCCGGGGCCTACGGAAGATCTAGATGGGGAGGTACCCCATCCTGTACCCGTCGACGAAGGGCAGCTGTCCAACCCAAAAGACAACATGGGTGTTGCCGCTTACATGATACGAACCATCTCCCTTTGGGGGAAAATAATTAGCTTCTTGAACCAGGGAGGCAAAGATATCGATAATCATACCATGTGGGAGCCTGATTCGGACTACTCGAAGATGCTCAAACAAGCCGAGGATTTCGCCGCGGCTCTACCAGAAGGGCTCAAATACTCGGCGGAAAACCTACGTCTGCATGATACCGAAGGCATGGCAAACCAGTTCCTTTTCCTTCACATATCGATACAACAAAATATTCTCTTCATGAATCGCTTTGCTGTGTCATCCCCCGCGGGGTTGTCCAATGTTGATGTACCAAAGAACTTCATCACCAAGGCAGGCGCCAAAGCTTTTGGCGCTGCCAACAGGATATCCGACTTACTCAGAGACGCAGAGTCGTTTTTCATTGCTGCACCATTCGTTGGATATTGCGCCTTTTTGTCCAGCACAGTACACATATTTGGCATATTCTCCGGCAACGTTACCGTTGAACAGTCGGCTAAGAAGAATTTGGCGACCAACGTGAGGTTTCTGGGGAAGATGAAACGATATTGGGGCATGTTCCATTTCATGTCGGAAAACCTTCGCGAGCAATACCGTGTCTGCGCGGATGCTCATCGGCAGGGAACGCCTGCGGCCGAGAACGCCACGGCGTCGCCCATATTCCAGTATGGTGACTGGTTTGACCGGTACCCGCATGGCGTATCATCATCCGACTTCCTCGACCCCGCTGGGATTAAGAAGAAGGAGTCCGGCGATGACGCGGTGCTCGAACAGAAACCAGAGACGTATACCGTAGAAGAGTTGTTCGCCCAGCTCTCCCCGCCGCAAAGTGCCGAGACTCGCGAGGGCACGGCTAGTGGCGCGCAAAGCCGCCCCCAGATACCGAAGAGGAAATCAGTTGCTAGTATTAGCACCAGAAAAGGCGGCGTACCACCGCGCGGCGGATCGCAGCACCTCGAGCCGCTACTTACCGATCTCAACCCAAACACCCTTCCCGAGCACGTTCAGCAGAGACTACACCACCAACGCCAGCAATATGCCGCTCGCTTAAGTAGCCAACAACGTAAGTCCATCGTATCCCATTACTTGCTCTATGACGTCCGTAGCTGAACTCGAATCTGTAGGAAATGCAGCTGCAGGTAGCGTGGCAGCGTATCATGCCCTTTCGCCCATCAGCCCCATTGGCGCTGGCCATGGACATGGTCACGGACACGGGCACCCACACTTTGCTGCTGCGCATGGTCATCACGGCCACGGTCATCCGGGTATATATAACCACGATCTGGTTTCACTCGGCTTAGCGAATAATTCAACCGGGATGATGCCACACCTCGACCGGCAACTTGTCTTCGGGGCCTACGGTGGGATAGATCCAACGACTATCAGCGGACAGGAAGCCATGATAAACTGGGATGCACTAGCCGGCACGAATCACCATGCCGGCGGTGGTAATGGGGCCAATGTTGGTGGTGCGGGTGAGGGCGGACCCGGCGGTATACCGTCGGGCTACCACTCGGAACCGTCGTCAGCATGGTTTATGCCGTTCAACATGGAGGCTCCGGAGCTTGGGCAAGATGTGGCGGCGGGTATGGCGAGCATGGAAGGCTTTGGCGGAATGTTCAGTCCTGGCGGGATGACGCCAGGTAGTGGGCTGGGGCTGCGAAGGAACAGCCATCGGTGATGAAGTCCTCGGTGTATAGGAGGAGAGACGATGGATCTCACGAAGGGGTCGCTTGCTTCTTTTGTTTCAGTTCAGGTCAAGACGGCGAATATCCTTGTATGTTTGGGTGGAATGCAAGGCGTTTTGTATGGCATCTTGAAAGGAAACGGGACTGGCAAATGGGTTATATCTCTTCTGGCGCAACCTCGACGTTGCATACCTTGTTGTATATATGAGAATCTTCCTGGGGGTGTTGATGGCGATACCCACGGGAGAGCTAGCTACCTTCTGATCGTCGGCAAAACGTACCGGCAACTGATCAAAAATATAAAGAACAAATGAAAGAGTAATGGAAGAAGAAAACGACTTTGCTACTGTAAAAGTGCCTCGTAGAAGAAGGGAGAGATGGCTGTTACCACAGAGAATGATTGGTTGGTTGGTAGGTTACCTGACGAAGTCCACCCACCACCCAACCCCTCTGGCGATGTCAGTCCAGTATTAAAGGGCAAACAAGTCTACGGCAGTTGCGCTAAAGCACAGAAATGCAACGAGCATCGTACGATGGTGGCACGACAGGGGTCCATTCCCGTGTATAATTCACCCGGCACTTTCAAGACAACGGGACTTGGTGCCTTTCCAAGGAACGACATGATGAACAGAAATCGCCGTCAAGGTCCTTATTTCTGTAGCTAGAGACCTGCAAAGGCAAACAACTAACCACATGCACGCATACAGGCTCTAGATACGCGTCACATGCTACTCTTTGGTGCGAGTCGTGTCTCCATGGTATTTGGCGGGTCAAGACTTCACCTATTCTTGATATTCTAGATAAGGCAATATCATTCACGTAGATATATCTAAATAGGTAACCACCAGATGGGTTAGGGCTGATATTAAGATCGAAAGTGTGTTGAGATTCACGTTCCATCTGTCTGGAGCTCTGCTTTCATTAGCCGTTGTCGGCCCCGATAGTTAGCCGATGGAGATAACCAATCCCCGCCGCCTATCACGCATGGAATTACGGCAATACCCGATCTCTTCAACCAGACGGATGCTTGTGCTATGCAGACCCTCTCGCATTAATAGCCGCACGATCGTTTGGTTCCAATGTGAGGACGTCAAGTTCGGCGTGGATTTGCTGTCTAGTCCCAAGCCAAGCCGCTGCTGTCAGTCACTCACCCACCAACCATGTCGGGCACTGTAGCCGAACCGACTCCGACGTCGAGTCGTATCAAACGGAACACGGCATGCACTTCTTGTCGGGATGCAAAAGTAAGTACGCATCATATCATAGAAAACGGCAGACAGTATTGCCGACCCTCGCTCACAATTTCCATTTCCTGTGGCAGGTTCGGTGCAATCCGAGTAATCAGCCAAACCAGCCGTGCCAACGCTGCAGCAAATTGGAGCTGGAATGTGTCGTGGATAGAAGCCACAAGAGAGTCAGCCGGCGCAAGTGAGTAACTCAAGAGAATGATGCTGGTGTAACTGCCGGGTCAGTGTTCTGATGTTGGTTATACCCCCCGCAGCAAGATAGATGAGCTCGTCCAGGAAATCCAGACCATCAAGCAGACCGTCGGCTCCGGTCACCCCACCGGCGAAGTTATCGCCGCCCCTTTTGCGAGGGATCTGCCTTTACCCCAGCCAGTGATTCGTTCGCCAGATGCAATAAGAGCCTCATTGTCGGACAAGACTGCCGCTTCCGGGCCTCCCATCACAGAGACTCCGGCGACGACGCTTGTCGAGGATGTCCCCATCGAACCGAGTCTTCCGAGAGCTCTCGGCTCGCAGCCCTTTACAGGCGAAGATATTGACTACTACTTCAATATGTAAGTGAAGCCCCGAATAACACAAACATCTCGAGGTCTTGTTGGGCGCACACAGTCTAAGCTCCCCAGGTACTTCGAGCATTTCCATCCATATATGCCCATCGTGAGGCATAGAGATCCGAACAAATGTTACGAGTCCGGGCAAATACTGTTCTGGACCATCATACTCGTAGCTTGCCGGCGTTACGCCAAGAACGCTCAAGTTCAACCGTTCCTTCTCGATGCTTTGAGGCGGGAGCTGTTCTCCGTCCTGTCGAGCTTGCCGGTCAACATACACACCATCAATGCCATGGTCCTCGTCTGCACTTGGGCCTTCCCGGACGTGCGTTTCGTCAACGATCCAACCTGCATGTTCACGGGCGTCATTATGAATGCGTCGCTGCTGTTGGGCATACAAGCTGGGAAGGGCTCGAACTCGGCGTTCAGTTTCGGGGGCTTTCAAGGTAACTTCACAGACGAAGAAGCACATTATACTTGGGCGGGATATAACATCGTCACGCAAAGGTGAGATAACATAACGAACCAACCGCGTCTAATTATGGCTAAATCGAATTGCAGATCATCACACTACATGGGCCTGCCGCCACTTGGAAACCTCTTCAATCAGACGGTGCAGAACGTCATCGATGGCAGGACGCTGTTTCATGTCCCCTCATCCTTCCGAGTGCTCTTGGAATGCCAGAAGTACGCTCATCGGGTGAGCAAAACAATGTCCGCATGCCTGGAAGAGTCCGATGGGGTGTCTTCTTACGTTGTCCAACAACTCGAGGACGATTTTGATAACATCCGCGGGCTCATCTGTTCGGAGCGAGCCGGTAGGTGTTTAGCACACAGAACAAGCACCGGGGATGGGTTCTTTGCTGACCGCCACCTACAGATGATATGGATAAATTCAACGCCCTCCTTGTACAGTTGGAGATCCAGACATACTATCTCATACCTCTACCGGGCTATAGCCCCGAGGCCCTGAAACGCAATATCCTGCGCGCATACACTACAGCACATGCCGTGTTACGCGACGCTCTCAGCCTAGACGACCGGCGTGGCTACTTGAAACATATGCCTCATTTTGCATTTCGGTCCTTGCTGTCGGCCATGTGCATCATATACAAGGTGTTTCGGTCCTCGTACAAGCAAAGTCTGGACAAGCAAGGGGCCGAGCGCAGCGCCGCCAACTGCATGGCGGTGTGCCGCCGCTCGGTCGTCCAAGAAGGAGACCTGGGGGCTCGGCTCGCCGTGCTCTTCGACTCCTTCTGGAGCGTGGCGCAGTCCACCGCCGTCTGGCACGGGGAGCCCACGGTCACGGTCGGGACCCAGCGCTTCGGGGCCGGGGTGTGCTTCGACTGTTTGAAGCTCTGGAAGAATGACATGGACACAATGAGACCGAAGACCACTCATACGCAAACTCCAAACGTCGACGGCGGTATCAACGGCAGTGATACGTTAGCGCCGGCGTCGACACTGGGGACGGGTTCGGCGACCCTGGGCACTGGGATAGCGGCTGCACCTGGGGTCGACCCCCTGGCGCATATTGATTGGTCTTTTATGGATGATTTCGATTGGAATTTCGAGCCGAACTTACTGGCGCCTGTGGGATTAGGGCCTTAGCAGTTGATTACGGTGTACTAGGTGATATGTATATCTATACCCGCACTTGCTCGGTGGCCCCTTTTTCCCCTTGCGGCTTGGGCAAGGAAGACATGTTTCATGAAGTCCCAGGACAGGCAGTCCATCATTTCACGTATGGCAAAAAAGATGCTGTTTTATTGCGGGCTGATCCTTTTTGTCACCCAATTGATATCCCCTTTCGCACTGCGCGTTACTTGCTTCGTGCGGCTACCGTGGTCAGCCAAGAGTATCATAGTTGAGCCTGGACAATCGCTTCAGATAGCAGTATCAGGTCTTAACATGTTCAGATGCTCGATATTCACAGGGCGTGTAGATTGATTGGTACGCTCAAATATTTGAGTTTATCCGCAACCAGGTCTCGGGACATCAACGGCAAAGTGACACTTTCCACCTGGGGTTTATATACCGTAATAACACCTTTCTCCATTGACCGGGTCGGTATAGCCTAGCGTAGTATTATTATTATATTATACTTAAAGGCAAGAGGGTTCAACTCCCTCTGCGGTCACTTTTTTTTCGTCGCCGTTTTCTTTCTCCCCTGATAAGGCACACAAAACCCTTCCCTTTAATACGCGTATACCGAAGTGACTTAAGTATAGTAATAATAAAAATTAGAGAACGTAATTGCCGGCTCTAACAGGCTGGCGTAGCAAATAAAAGGGGGTGGAAAAGGGAAGGGGAAAAAAAGAGCAAAAAGCTCAGCCGCGAGCTCCCTGGCCAGGCCGGAACTGGCTGGGGCTCGAACGGCCTACGAAAACCCTGAGGATTTTACTATTATACATCTCAATTATTAGGACTTATATAGTCTAATACGTGTATACCGACGAATTGCCGGCTCCATGGATAGAGTTCACTTCTGACTCTGGTATTATGGAATGTACATTTTAAGAGTTCAATGGCATGTTTTTCTCCAATCCATTTCCTCTCACACTATTGTGCCCATTCCAACCCAAAATCAGCAAGCAATCTGCTTGTACGCGCGTAAACACCTACCAGTTCAAAAGGGGTGGTTTGGCTTCTTGATGGGGCGTACAGGCGTGAGGATATAAGAGGAAGTCTGGGCCGACCCTATTGGTTCAGGGTAAAATGCGGAACTGAAATTAAAGAAGAGAAGAAAGAGAGGCGCAGCAACCGAATCAAAGTGTATATGAATAGAAACAGGTTGTTGATGACTGCCCGAGTTCTGCTCATCGCCCAAGCACCCAGCCGGAGCCGGCTCGGTCATAGGTAGTGAAAGTGGGCCATCCATCCGTGAGCACGGATCTCTCTAGGCACTCATCCCTTTTCAGCATCCCTCCCGACTGACAGGCTTCCAGGCCAGATATCATACTGCAAACGTCACACCCGTTACGCCCGTTACGCCCGCTCCGTCTGACCCTCGTTCGTTCAACCGATTAGAGAAAGACATATTAGTGCCCAGATTGCAGAGTCAGTCTCGGAGAATATGTCAATCGTAGTTTGGGATTGGATCTGGGGCGGCCACGCCAACCGGGATGTTGTTTCGGAATCCGTGAGCGAGGCGTCGCTCCCGCCCCCGCCGCTGCCACCGCAACCCATGCATCCTTATTACCCCCTAGGCGTCGCCATCCCGAACTATGAAGCCAATACCGCATCCGTCCCGACGTTGATTCTGTCGCTGGGTGGTATGCTGGCCAGCGTCATGCTGCTCACGAGCACTCTCGCGTTACGTGTGAACCCGAAATTGACCAAAACAAACCTGGCAGTCTTCTGTTGGTTCGTCTTGTGTAAGTCTGCCCGGAAAGAATGCGTGGCATGTTGGTGGAGGGGCTGTTTTACTAATAGGTCTCATCGGACGTTAGGTGGCTCGCTACATTGCTTCTTTGAAGGTAAGAACTCTCTTCATCCTGTAGGTGGAGGACGAGGCGCCGCCGTCGTCGAGACTGACACTAATTCGCGTCTGGCGTACAGGCTACTTCGTCTTCAACCATGCCACGATGGCATCGTCTCAGAACCTCTTTGCGCAGCTCTGGAAGGAATACACTCTCTCGGACTCTAGGTACTTGACATCGGACCCTTTCATGCTTAGCGTGGAGACCATTACTGTCGTAAGTTTCTCTGCCCCTTCCCCCCTTTATCCCAACCTCCGAGCAAATCATCACGACACGATCTCCCATGGAGAGATAGTAAAGTGCCCGCATTGTATCGCGTACAAGAAGCAGCTGACCATGGGACCACCTTATGAAACCTTTAGTTCACCGAAGGCCCCCTCGCTTTCGCCTGTGCGGCCAGCATTGTCGTGAATAGCTACCTCCGCCACCCGCTCCAGATCATCATGTGCATGGCGCATCTGTACGGCGTCGCTCTGTACTATGCCACCAGTCTCGTCGAGACGCACTTCACCGGCCTCGCCCACAGCCGGCCCGAGTTCATGTACTTCTGGGTCTACTACGTTGGCTTCAACCTGCCCTGGGCCATCATTCCTGCCTGTAAGTTACGCAGCGCCACTGCTCTCTATCCCATTTGAAGTGCCTTCCCCTCACCTCCTTTGACTGCACTCGATGGCCGTGTGAGAGACAAGCCATTATGAAGCTCAACGGTTGACGTTGTAAACCCTTCTAGTCTTGTTGTTCGATAGCGTTAAAACGCTGAAAAGAAAGCTTCGAAGTCTGGACACTGTCGAAACTGGACTCGCTGGGTTTCAGGCACATACACCACTAGACGGCACCAAGGTGCCGAATGAGACGAAGAAGGGTCAATAGGGGTAGGATCAATGTAACTCAAGCGCCTTCGATTCTTCTACCTAGGACAAGGCAAGGGATCGAGCTCAAAATGACAAACCTGCACGCAGAGCTGTGGGGAAACGGTACATATCAGCAAGGTAAAGGAGGCGAAGAAACCATTCGGTATAATCAATAATGCTGTATTATAGCCGACGCTCGGGGATAATCCGCAGTGGATGTAATTTCTATACGAAACTTATCGCCACTCGAAGGCAAGTTTATCTGCCAGCCATATAAGGTGGAATAGTCCTCCTAATAACGTTCGTTGCCTTTGTGATGTCATGTTTTCATTCTATTTGGGTATCTCTAAACAATGCGCAAGGGAGCGGCTCATCGCACATACTTGCCCATGAAACGCTTGTGGAAGTCAGAGCGCAGCAGATCCTGCAGATAAGTTAGTATATGTTATATGGAGAAAGCATGGCCAGGGGTTCGTTGTACTTACGTTGACGAACTCCTTCTTCTTGCCCTTGTCCTCGGTCCCCCGGGCTTGGTTCTTGAAGACGACGTCGTCGTTCCACCGCCGCTTCATGTTGAAGTTCTGCTTGTTCAGCAAGGGGTTGCCCAGCGCAATGTCCCGCTCCCGCTCCTCCTCGTCGGCGGCGGCGCGCTCGGCCTCCTCCTTCTCGCGCTTCTCGGCCTTTTCCCGCCGTATCTTCTCCAGCTCGCGCGCCAGCTCGGCCTCGTCATCGTCGCTATCTTCGTCGTCGTCGTCGTCTTCGTCCTCTTCGCTGTCGTCGTCATCGTCGTCCGCGTCTATGTCTCGCGACTCCTCCAGCACGCGCCGGCGTTTGGCTTCCGGGTCCTCCTCGCCGTCGGCGTGCGATGTGAGCGCCAGGGGGCGCTTGGTGCCGTTGGCAGCTGAAGTCTCATCGGACTCGGTGGCAGGGGCGGGAAGAGCACCGCCGTTCTTGGTCTTGGCGAAGTGGGCGGCCTCGGCGGCCAGGAGTTCCTCGCGCAGGTCGCGGAATTCGGGGTCAGCGGCACCACCTTGTCCTGGTTGCCTGTATTTCAACTGCGTATGTGCGGGAAGGAGTCGTTGATGGTATGCTGGGCCGCGCAAAGCCTCCTTGCCGCGCGCGGGATCGAAGGTAGGTCTGTGGGCGGTAGTCATGGTGGCTTTGGCAAATTATTTGATTTGGGTGTTCTTGGTAATGTCGTCGTCCAGTATTGGTGCTGTTGCCGACAGTAATAAATTGGTATTGCCGATGTTGAGAGTGCGTGTAAGATGGCAAGTGTGAGTGAGAGTGAGAGAAAGTTGGTGGTCGGTATCTTGAATTCAAAACCGCCGACTTTCCTTTGGGTCCAGCAGCGCGGCAGTCCCCATTAGGTGCTGCTGGGCCGTGGTTACTGGCTAACTCAGGTGGTTAATTGGTGGTTGGCAGGGAAGAAACGCGGAAGCTTAGCTGCAACTTGGACGCTAAGATATAATTTTGATGCCCCACCACCGCATCTACTTAACTAAGCTAGACAGACAGAGTACGAGGACTGTATTGGTTACTTCCAGTCACATCCCACCTTGAATCTTCGCAAAGCCATTGTTTTTCTTTTCTTTCTGCTTCTAATGCGACAGGCAAGGAAAGGCTCAATCCCTTCTCCCAACCACTCATCATGCCGCGCGAGGCTGAACCTTCCCAGAATGAGAAGGACTTCGTCTTGAAAGCCGTACGAGAGGGCCACCGTGTGGATGGGCGCGCCCTCGACCAGTTCCGCCAGCTTGATCTCAAGTTTGGCGACCAGTATGGAGTCGCAGACGTCACCCTAGGCAAGACGAGGTATGTCCTTTTGCCTGCCCTTCCCCTCTTCACTTGGTGTCGACCACCTGGAAGATTGTAATGGTGTCTAACCAAGCTACGCTTCTAGAATTCTTGCCAAGGTCACTGCAGAAGTCACGGTCCCGTACACAGACCGACCCTTCGATGGCATCTTCACCATCGCCACCGAGCTCAGCCCCATGGCCTCGCCCGCCTTCGAGGTCAACCGCCCGACAGAAACCGAAGTCCTGCTGTCGAGACTACTAGAGAAGACCGTGCGCCGTTCTAACGCCCTGGACACCGAGTCTCTATGTCTGGTGGCCGGTCAAAAGTGTTGGTCCATCCGAGTAGACCTGCACGTCCTGTCCCACGACGGCAGCCTGATCGATGCCTCGTGTTTGGCCGTTGTCGCAGCTCTGCGCCACTTCCGCAAACCCGACACGAGCATGGAGGCAGACACTTTGACCGTTTACACCCCGGCCGAGAGGGAGCCCGTCCCGCTGAGTTGGCTGCACTCGCCCTTCTGCATCACCTTCAGCTTCTTCGGAACCATATCCACTGGAGAGGATGAGGAGAAGGACATCTGGCTTCTGGATACTACGCTTTTGGAAGAGCAGCTGCGTGTCAGTAGCTGCACCATCAGCATGAACAAGCACGGGGAGATATGTCAGGTAGCCAAGCCTGGCGGTGCCCCTGTCGAGGCCGTGACGGTAGTGCAATGCTCCAGTCTGGCCCTTCAGAAGGTCAAGGATCTTTCCGACTTCGTGGACCAAAAACTGGCCGATGACTCGAAGCGTCGGAATAAAGGTGGGCTTCTGGCAGAGCTGTCTGCCGAGAACGCAAGGTAGAATAAAGCCATGCTCTTCTATTAGAAAGGCGCCCAAAAATAGACCAATGATACCCACCATCTTGAGGATACCCCTTGAATCGCTGTTATATGATGATTTCGCAAGCATTGCGTAAACCCTTTCCCCCGTGACCTAACGCCGTCTGCATGCCGCTTGAGAAACGCCAACCCAGAGAAAAGACTCGCCCTTTCCGACACACCAAAGTTCTAACTCTACCACTTCATCGTCTATCGCATGACGGGTGGTCTTGACTCCTTGTTCCACTTCACCCTGCTCCGTACCCAGTCCACGGCCTCGCTCACTCCTGTCCCGGTCAAAGCACTGACGGGCAGCACTCTGGAGTCGCGAATGGAGCTCGCCTTCTCGCCTTCGAACACCTTCTTGACCAACCCCTCCTTAATCTTGACCACCTCGACGCAGTCTTCGCGATCCTGCTTGTTGGCGAGAATCAAGAGCGGCACGCCCTCGGTTTCGCTGTGTTGCAACACATCCTCCAGCACCAAGCGGCACTCGTCCAGGCGGCCCAGGTGCTGGCTGCCGCTGCTCACGTGGCCGCGGCTACCGGAGGACCTTCGCTCGTTCCTGGCGCCAGGCTCGGGGGGGTTCTCGTTGTCTCGGCCGTCGACCGGGCCGTCCTCCTCGTCATCCTCCTCGCCGTCCTCGCCGGCACCGTTGCGCAGCAGCAGACCGTCGCCGATGTCGGTGCTGTCAATGATGAAGACGATGGCGTGGCACGAGGCATAGTAGCTCTGCCACAGCCGGCGCAGCGACAGCTGGCCGCCGACGTCCCAAATCTTGAGATACATGTCGGGCAGCGTCAGCGTGCTCACGTTCTGCCCCACCGTCGGCACCGTCCGCAGCTTCGGGTCCGGGCGCTCGGGCGTGAAGAGCGACTTGGCCTGCTCGTGGAATGTCGTCTTGCCGGCATTGTCTAGGCCCAGGAGGATTACCGAGTACTCTGTTTTGGTGGTGCGCGCGCGCGCGAGGATGTCAGTTTCGGCTGCTTGCTGCTGATGCTTGGTGGGGGGTAGGAGAAAAAGGAATGAAGTGCGTGGTTGCGTGGGTCGGTCGATGCCACATATGCTACGTAAGATGGTAGAAGGGAGTGTCTTTCTTACCTTCTTTGCTCGTCGCGAGCCGGTACAGGCCCTTGGCTAGGTGATACATGGCGGAACAGAATGTCTATCTATCTATTGGCAGACTTCTTTTGGCGTATTCTCTCTTAGGGCGGTTGAATTGGATCGATCTAGAGAAGCATTGAACGGCTCCCCATATGTTTTGCGACAGCAGTGGGTGCGGGTGCGAGGTTGACGAATCGCAATTTCCATGTGCTTATTTGCGCAAGGAATCCAGTTTTGAAACACATTTGGTTGCCCACTAAAGCGGGACACTTTTTTGGTAACCTGGGGCCTGGGGCCTGGCAGCCTGGGGTTCAATTCGGGCCCCTGGAATTCCTGTAATTGGCCTGGCCTGGGCTCTGAATAGCAGCCCGAAATACTTCCTAGGCAGGTGTCATTTAGCATGTAATACATCAGACAACACCACTTCTAGCACGATTCCAATCTCCGGTCCTGCCTTTTCTACATTCCTATCCAACCCTGCCCCGTATGTAAGAGTACCCAGGGCTATCATGATAAATATTGCCAAGGGGTAATTGACAAATAATACACTAAGCAGACGATCGTGGACGACACATCGCGATAATTTACAATGCTGCACGTGGCTGTGCCTCTGTGGGACGCCTTCGCGAGCTGAACGCCCGACGGCTCAATACGCCGTGTGGTTGATCGTAGGCAGTGGCGGCTCTTGGCCGTCAAGTTTTCCAGATCTGGCAAGAGCGTATATACTGGATCCCGCCTACGTAATTTGTTTGGTAGCTCAACGACTAAGAACAATCGACTGACCACCTGATATGATGGGGTATAGTAACTGGTACTTGGTATTTCCTGTTTGGGCCATACGCTCATGCCTCTGATTGGCCCTCATTACGCCCCATCGTCCTATACCCAAGCCCAAGGGCTTGCACAGCCGTACATAGCCAACGTGTGCATATGATAATGATGCCTTTTGGTTCTGCGATGTCGAGTATAAAAGTAGGCGGTTCGATCAGTGTATATGGCCAGACGACACCATCCTACTCTCACCAAGGCACTACATCGCCTCCTGATACTATCAATCATGTTCATCTCCTGCTTTAAGGCCGCTGCACTCGCTTCATTATGCCTGCCGGGTGTATCTTCCAGGTTCTTGGGGCCCATGGACCCGGCTCCTGTTGATATAAGCGGCAAGGACAGCATAGTGCGAGCTGCATGGGAGAACATCACTTCGACATTCGAAAATCACTTCGGTGGCAAAGCATCCTCTCCTCTCCTTTCCGGCTTGAACAACCATACCTTTTCACTCGGGCTATTCTCCACACACGACACAGAAGCTGCGGGATGCCTCCAATACCATCGCACCGGTCCTGACGTCAGAAACTCCTCAAACGGGGTAAACACGGTCAACGGCGACAGCATCTACCGTGTTGCAAGTCTGAGCAAGCTGTTCACCGTCTTCGCTGGTTTGATCGAGCTTAAGCCCCAAGACTGGAACCTACCCCTGGCTGAGATCTTCCCCGAGATCGCCAAGTTGACCAACGATGACCCGATCCGCCATGTAGACTGGAACTCTGTCACCCCGCTCAGCCTTGCTTCACAAATCTCCGGGGTTCCTCGGGATAGTCCTCCCTTTAACAGCGATGTCTGGCTTATACTGACGGGTCTCACCGGAGAGACGCCTGTCGACCCTGCAACCTTAGGGCTCCCACCCCTGAGCATTGAAGAAGTCGATGCCTCGGTGCCCTGCAAAGGCACCAATTGTTCAGTAGTGGATTATATCAAGGGGCTACAGGGCCCAACCTTTCTTCCCTGGCAGACACCAGGCTATGCAAACACCGGCTTTGTCCTTCTGGGTCAGGCTATAGCGCAGCTTACCAACATGACCATCGAAGAATACTACCGAAAGGCCGTCTTGGACCCTCTGGACATGGTGAAGACCACATCCATAACACCCACAGAAAAGGGGTTCCCAGGTTACGTAGTGGTTGCACCCCTTGAGGGCTTTGCTGTCGATGGCGGCATCACAAGCGCGTCTGGCGGTGTGTTTTCAACGACGAACGACCTCGCCAAGCTCGGTGTCGGCATCCTCAACTCGACCCTCCTGCCCGCCGACCAGACTCGCAAGTGGATGAAACCATCAACATTCACAGCGCACCCGGACTTTGCGCAGGGCATGGGCTGGGAGATCTATTGGTACACTCACCGAGACACCGCCCATATAACTGATCTCTACACCAAGCTCGGCGACTCCGGGAGTTACTCGAGTTACTTGATCTTGATCCCCGACTACGATGTGGGATTCAGCGTCATCCAGGCGAGCGGGATTGCGAATGCGGCCGCACGAAGTGCTGCCACGCAACTCCTTGCCGACATCATCAGCGAGGCAATCCTGCCTGCTCTCCAGACCCAGGCGGCTCTCGAAGCCAAGCGCAACTTTGCCGGGACTTACACGGACGGCAAGAATTCGTCACTCACTCTGGCTTACAACGAGACGGCGAGCACTGGGGCCGGGTTGACCCTTGTGTCGTTCACCAGTGAAGGGCACGACATGATGGCGCTGCTGGCGCGGTGGTTGGGCGATGCGTCGCTGGTTCTGCAACCGGCCATCACCGCTTCGGGCCAAGGGAGGCAGCTGTCTTTCCAGGCCACGCCTGTTATAGAGCCAGCTGCAGCTGAAGGCGCAGCCACCGGCCACTTCTCGAAGCAGTTTGCTGTCAACTCGGACTGGATCATGAACAACGCCGCCACGTACGGCGGACGGGGATTCGGTACATTCATCTTCAATGTTTCAGGCCACGGAGAGGCGACGGCGGTAACCCCAGCCTTCCTCCGGAAAACCTACCAGAAACAAAACTGATTTGTTAGCATCGGACGGTGGTTATGGCGTAGGTAGCGCTCTGTTTCCAATTGTAGTTTATCTCAGCTCAGAACTGTCATATGCCCCTCAAGCCTCCCAAGCCTCCCAAGTGATTGCTGCCTTATTAGGGTCTTTTGTATGACGGAAGAAAAGTATTGATGTCGCGTATGATGTAATGTACAGGTACTTACTTACAAGGATAGTTCATGTGATTTGATACCAAAGTTCAATGTTGTTTGCTCCCTCGCCTCTCTCACCTCCCTGGCCTACTGATTAAGGTCTATATTGAAAATAACACTGCTTACATGCATTGCAAATCCCCCCCGGTCCCCCAGTCCCCCTCAAACGGCTGGTTGCATGCGTTTGTATTTTTGCCGGAAGCCTCCCTCCCTCACGTCATTGCGCATCAAGTATCAAGTATCAAGTTGGTTCGCGCTACAGCTAGCTCCCTACGCGCTTTGCATTTACACTTCTTACACTCGCATTCACTTCTGATTACATGACAGCAGCATCATCGCATGAACCTGGAGGAGATTGGCAGATTGCATTCCTGATTCAATCGAACCGCTGGAAACAGAGAAGTCTTCAGATCACACATCCAGCATCCAGCATCCAGCATCCAGTATCAGGGAATGATTTAGAGATGGCCCCCGTTCCCAACCTCTACCCGCCAAGGTATGTCTGCCTTCCTTGCGTCGCATTCACTCATAATAACAAACACGATGGCTAATTGTATCTCTTGTGTTATTTAGCTACGTGCCGTTGGGCGTGGCTGTCAGTCACTTGGGTCTGGTTGTCTACTTGACTTATGCCGTCGGCACCAGCTTGTATACATCATACAAGTCGCTATCTCCATCGCAGGATACGCGCCAACGTCTATCGAGACGCGCAAAGCTGGCGCCCGTCTTCCTTGGACTCGCTGCCACCGCGCTGTCTTGGGCTACATACTCAACTGTTCGATATGCTACTCTGTCTTACAGAGCATGGGCCGACCACAGGGGGTATGCGCTACCTCAACGGTATGTTTACTCCAACTCACGTCAAGGGAACAATTATGCTGACGTCATGTCCAGACTGTTCGGCAATGAGGGTCTCACTCCAGGCTTTAGTAACTCGAGCGAGCTGTACCTTGCTCACTGGTTGAATGATACGCCTGTTTACTTCGATGCATACGAGATCGTCGCCGAGAAGGCACGTCGCTTCTGGTGGGGGCAGCAGATTGACCTCGCCACTGTCGCCTGGGGCATGCTTTTGGCCATCGAAGGGCGCCGGAGACGAATTCCTATGTTGCCTGCTTTCATGGCACTCGCACACCTGGTGAACCTGTCCTATGCCCAGAATCTGTTCTACCTAGCTTTGTTACTTACGCCAACGCCTATTCCATCTGGGGGTGGTCACGTCGAGCTTCCTATTGCTCCTGTCCCTGCTTCGATTTGGACAAAGGTCCACACTTTCTTCTTTCCCCCTAAGCCTAACAACTGGTGCCCTCACCCGGCCGTTTTCTTGACGGGCCTAGTTGTTAACCTTGCCGCTATCGGGCTGCTACCTCATGCCGCTGAAACACCTTCGTTCGTGAAGGTGGCCTTGGTCTCACGGCTGGCCACATTCTTGCCGCTGCTTCTGCCGAAAGTTGTCCCTCAAACCTGGGGCACAGTCCACCCGCACCCGCATAACGCATATAGCTCGTTCACGACTCTATTCCGATTCCTATCCGCAGCCAGCTTCTTCCTTCACGCCAAAGCTACCTTCTACGGGTTGAGGTATAACATGCCGAATTCCCATCACCACCGACACAGCCGCTTCCTCCCCTGGGATGTGGAGGAGCGATCTACCTGGGAGCGCAGCTCTACCGCCTTGGGCAAAGTCCTTGGCTCCATTTCCGACCATCCAGCTGTGGCGGCCGTCGGGTGGGACGCTTTGCTTTGTGTCGTGAGTCTAGGGATCTGGGCCGCAGTTCGAGCGACGGACGTCCAAGCTATCATCAAATCGGCAGTGCCATACTATGGCACCGAGATTGCCGAAGCCCTGCCTTCTTCCAAAGAGACCGCCGCGGACGAGACGATGATCAAAGACGAGTCCGAAATCGACGAGGACTCTGAGCCGGATGCATCTTCCACGGCTGTCTATCGGGGTGGCCGGGCCCAACGCAGGTTGGCGAGCATTGCGAGCTCCAGCGGCGCGAGTGACGACGTCGCAGCATCGACACCGCGCAAGAGAGGCCGAGCAAACAGGCAGCTCGCAGAGGAAGAAAAGGCCTACAAGCCGACTACAGAAGAGGCCCGAGAGGTCGTCAAGGGCGATATCCTGCCTCCCGAGGAGCTGGACTGGGAGAGCGCCTCGCTGTCCTGGGGGCTTACCGCTCTCGGTGGGCTCGGTTGCGCGTCTGCCGGTGTCTTTGGGGGCGAGAGTATCTCCAGATAGAGACCGATTGTATGAGCAATGGACAACGAGTTTACGGCTGGATTGGATGGAATAAGACTCGTTTGTCAAACGACGTAGGCTGGGATTACCAGCTAGTAATGCTTTGATTGGACGGTTTCCTCTCCCACCAAGGGGGAGTTCTCAAGATACTTGGCAATGGATTCTTCGAGTTACCCTGTGTTTTTCACTTTCATATCGGAAAGATGTATCATGAGCTGGCTTAGACCGTGTCGTTGACGCTTATTGTAAGGTATAACGCTATAATGCTAACATAATATAATTGGAATGTTGATAATCCCATGATATCCTAGGTAGGTATTCAGACCAAGGAGGGGTTACAGAAGACAAGTACTTCTGAAAGGACAATCGTATCCATACACGCTACAACCCCGAGACATTGTTCCACCCTCAGACTCCTCATCTGTGCCACCTCACCATACATTGAATAATGTGTTAGTACGTCATCAGGTCAATTTCGACGCGATTGTCCATTTGTTGATAGCAGAGTCGTTGATGGCGCGGGGGAGGTCGTATAAATCAAGGACCAGCGGCACGAGCTACCCCTATTCTTTTCTTTTGAGGGTAGAATAAGGGGTAGCTCGTAAATCCGTCCGACCACCCCATTCAGCAGAGCAGTAGCAACCGTGAGCGATAAGATCTCACCGTCGCATTTACCATCTGAAAAAGTTAGTTGTTGGTAGTCTCTAGATTCATCGTCTCGAGGAAGTCCGATCCATAGCTCGAAGCTAGGTGAGTGCCTTGTTGCAGACCTCGAGTACGTGTCCGATGGTATCAACGTTAATGACCTGATACCGCTTGATTCAAGCGACATAGACCACTTCACCACTGCAAGTTCCCACGTGGAAAAAGACAGATAAAGCAAATAAACTCAACTTCACAAGAAACGTTCAGGGACACCAGATGGTCAGTTGGAAGCTTGCGAAAAGTAGTATAGGCCAGTTCATCTCCGATGTCCAGCACACAAAGATTAGATATCAACTCGGAAGCATTGCTTGACCGGCTTTTCTCGGCCACTTCTGCCGTAACTTGAACCCGAGTCTCGGGTTCGACATAAAACTAACAGAACATTAAGATGAACCTAATCCCCGAAAACGAGCATGCCCGTTCCCAGAGGACTCAAATGGTTCGCATCTCGAAAATATGTACATGCGACGGGGTGTGAGATAGTTTTCTCCATGACCACCGTGAATAAATGTATAATAAATGCGTTCCGATATTGTGTTCGTGGAAACGCCTGGATAGGCTCCCCTTCCCGATTAGCTTGGTAGCAAGCTTTCCACCAGTGTCATGAAAAAAGCCCTGGTGTTAAAATGATGATCCCCAACGCCTTGCGATCAAACCCAAGCATCCGTATCAATATTGTGCCCAAATGACCGTGGACGCACAGTCCTTACCGATTCCCTAGTCCAACCGTGCCTGAATAATACATGCAAATCCCTCCGTTATCCTTCTAAATCCAAAACCGCCTCGCGTCTATAACCACTCGCGGGGCTCTTGTTTACTTTGTTGTTGCGGTAACGACGTAGTAGAGTCTTGTGGCCTCCAGTATCGGTCTTCTGCCATGGCAGTATCGTTTGTCGACAAGGGCGGGACAGATGCGGGCTGCGCATGATATTGCTGGTATACCAAGGGGATCGAGCCGTTTCTGGCGGTTTCCGCATCGGTTGCTTCGACGTCCTCAACGCCTTGCGTCTGTCCTCCTGCTTGCCCAGTCTTCCTCTTCACTTGCTCCGCTCGAAGTGCAGCCTTGGCCGTCGTCATCCGCTTGTAGATAATGACACCAACGACAATGGTGACGGCGAAGGTGATGGCGAGCACAACGTTTTGCACCACGTTGCCTTCCTTTTCAGCCACCAGCAAGACACCCAGGTAGACCAAGATAATCTGCTTGGGTAGTGTCAAGAAGGTCGCCACGGCGAAGTGCCAGAACTTGACGTCGCAGGTGGCGAAGACAGCGGTGGAAAAATGCGAGGGGATGATGGAGAAACGAATCCAGAAGACAATCTACAGCCAGGTTAGACAGGTTTCCGATAGAATGAAGGCCTGTGTTCGCCACTTACCCAGAACCCGCCATCTCGCGTTAGCCGTGCGAGAGAGGCGTAGTTTAGGTTTGTCCTCTCCATCTTGACAGCCTTTTGGCGCAGCAACGACTTGAATGCAAACCATGTACCGACTGCAACAGAATATGGGTTAGTAAATGGGCTTCTCTCCCCAAAAAGAGTCAGACTGGGGGGCAACTCCTTACCTTCTCCCAAGAACGTGCCCGCCGCGACGACGGCGAAACCAATCCACAGGCCATAGACAACACCACACAGCAGTGCAACGACCTCATGGCCGAACAACGGAGGAAAAGAAATGATGATAAGAATGACAATGGGTATGAGCCAGCCTGCTGGTAGATCACGGACCTTTTCCGAGAAGGGCCTTAGGACCTATGGTACAAGATGTTCGTGTTAGTTGCTGGGCGGTGCAGCTTGGTAGGATGGATTGCTGTTACTGACCTCTACTACTTGGTCGTGGTAAATAACCAACAAGCCTGTGAGTACTCCTACGATGACCATGATGATGTGCCATGCTGTGTTTGGGTTTAGAGGTTAGCTAGAGTGCGAACCAAGGGGGGTGGCTTGTGGCCGGTGCTAGTGCTGGTGCTGGTGCTGGTGCTGGTGCTGGTGCTGGTGCTGGTGCTGGTGCTGGTGCTGGTGCTGGATAGCGTACGTAAGTATTTGGGGCTCAGGAAGAACCTCTTCCAATTGAAGGGTTGGAAATCATAGTCTGTTTCCGTCGGACCGCCGCGTTGTGATTGCGGCTGCGGGGGAGTTGTGCCCATCTCGACGTCCGGAACGGGGTTGGTGGGATCTCGCTGTTGTGTCTCCGGTTTGGATTGCTGCACGGCAGGTTCCTGCATAATGGCGGGCACCTGCGGGAAGCCGAGGGCTTTTGAAGTATAGTGGTAAAAAAAGGCGGTATCCGTATGGGCATAGGTATACGGAGTAGGTATAGGTAGATAAGAAATGTAGTATATACAACAAAGAAAAACAACGACACAAGTCAACACACAGCTACGTCAAGAGAATGAAAACAATGAACAGGTCAGGGCAGGACAGGACAGGACGGGAACAAACAAGGACCCCAAAAGGTTATTATTATCGAATGGGTTGAGTTAGTGACGATAAGACAGCGAGAAATGAATGAAAGAAAGGTTGAAACCAGTAGGTTTGACAGTCGGCGGGGGGTGTTTGTGGGTAGGCAGGTCGGTTCGCCAGGGTTCCTTTCTTTTGTCTGACCGGGGGGGTTGTTGTATGTAGTATTGGTAGGCTTGGTAGGCTTGGTAGGCTTGGTAGGCTGGCACCTGGTAGGCGCATCTTGAGACTGCGACGATCTACACGCGTTTCCAATAGCCCCTTAATCCCATCCAAATCCATGCAGCCTGGGCAGCACAGCCTTCCTGGCGTGGCCGGCGACTAATAATAATACGGCGCACGCGGTACCTGCATACATACAAGTTGATTTGATACAAGTGGCACAAGTCACAAGTCCCATACAACACAACTTGGAAGTTGGGGCTTGCGACATGGATGATGGGACAAAGAGGTAGTAGTATGTAGGAGGTAGAAAAGGCAGAGCCCAAGAACGGCCCGTGATGTAACGAAGGGCCTCAGACCTTGGAAGTAGAGTTAAAGGACCATCAGCAAACTTATCAGATCAAGCATTTGTCATGGCATGGCATGGCATGGCATTTCTTTTCCCGATGCAATTCCCATTTCGCTATTAGCAATGAAGGAAGCCGGAGGGGCTTAACAATCCAAAGTTGGTCGGCAATATGTACTCCGTACAGAGTATCGACAATTGAGGCGAAAGCGAAACGCCAACTGTGTTCAAGAGTCGTACATACTGCAGTGGCAAGCTCGCCGGCAAAGCATTGGCATTCTTTGCATCGTGGCTGAGCGGCGGCGTGGTCGTCGTCACGTACAAGTTAAGGTGGTAAGGGTATTTTTTTAATGTGACAATGTCCCTGGCCTAGCGGCTTCGTAGGGCTCCATCGAACCCATCGACTCTTTGGCCAGCGCCCCCAGTTCTGGCCAGCGCCCCGTCCAGCGGCAAGCAAAGCCTGTAAAGGAGGAGGCTAGCGTTGAAGTGTAACGCTCCATTCCGGCGCGCTTACTGACATTGTGCATCTTCTGCATTGAATGGATGCTCCAGTAATGCTCGTTTATTTGCTGTGTATGTGTGTGCAATCCTCTTCGTGTCGGCGGGCAGTCAAATCGTATTTGTTACTTATGTATCACTGTATCACGACACGACGGGTTCCCCGGTACCCAAATTTGCCATCTACCCAATTGCATTGAAGCTGACCTCATCCTTTTGAAGATCTTGCCGCCAAGCAATTACCAAGGGGAACGGTAGTGGAACGCCAGATACCCGTCGGCCGGCATTCGTCAGCGATGTATGCCGATCACTGGGGTAGGGCGGACCCGGCATCAATTGGGATCATTATTAAATACCAGGACGGAATCCTGTTGTCCTGCTGCTCGACGCATGCATCAATTTCATGTGATCCAGTACTTGGCATATATGACTGACGCAAGTCGACATTGACGTTGACGTTGACCACATCCATCCGGATCAGTTGCTTGACGATTGACACGATTGACTTTTCTTCTGCTGCTTCTTGCGAGCGTGGCCAATGTTTCTTTCTGCCAGTAACAACTTGTCTTCTGGCATGTCACCTGAAACAATACCGAAGACGTAATTCATGCCGAACAACAAACAACAACATTCACGGGCAAGTCTACGCCAAACCAGTTCGTCTTCTTGCAGCCCTTGACCTTGCCCTGTTGAGCCTGAGTCGGTCGGCTCTTTGGGTTCTTTTACCTGGCTGGTCTCGACTCTCAATCCCGGCTGCCAACCCTCCGTCTTGGGCCCTGCAATAGCCAAGATACAGTACATATATAACTACATCCCGGCTGGCTCGGAACGACAGGCGCCCGGATCCCCTTCTCGACTCCTATTAACTTCACGCTTAGCTCATCTCCAATCGTGTCTTTATCTCGGCCGAAAAGGAGAGCCCATCGGGCAGGAAGAGAAGAGTGAGTGAGAGAGAGAGAGAGAGAAAGAAAATTAACGGACAGACCGTGTCTGATTATTGTCACCCAAACCTTCCTGGGTTATTTGATTGCTGACAGAATGTTTCTCCTTCGGGCCGTGCCATGTTTATGCATGAGTCTGGCTTTCCTCTTGCAAACGCAACATTCCCAAACTGCTCTTGGAGCTTTGCCCAAGTGTAATCTGGGATGGCCGTGTCACTAGTGGAGTCAGGCTCACCTCAATATATGAGCGAGATGAGAGATGAGCTGCTTCGACATGACTTTACTTCCTGTCGTGTCATCGCCTTGCGCCACTGCATCTGGCAAACCCGGTCTGAAAGTCTCGGGCGGCCCGTTAGGCAATCAAATACGCAGTAGTGCATTCATGTATGTAGTGATTAAGTAAGGTATCCCGCTTGATGGGAAGTGGATAGATGGTTCGGCGCAGAAACCGACGAGGTCTGCCACATGGGCAAATCATCGAACATGCCTTTGTTCCATGACAAATTCTTACTTCTTCTGACAAGATTACAGGTCCGTCCGGGATTTCGGGTCACCCAAAGCTCAGTAACACGAATTTTGTCGACTTTCGTTTCACGGTTACCTCGTACGCCTTTTGACTCTACATTGTCCATGAGTTGGACGGTTTCGGGCCTGACAAAGCCCATGACATCGATCGGCTCGTGCTAATGTTGAAGCTGCCCGCATCCGGATCCCGTTCATCGTCCTCTTTGTTCAACAATTGGTTACTGTTCTCCGAATGGGGGCGGGTATGCGACACCAAGGATGGCAAGGCGACAAAGTATCCAGACAGGGTCTACTGGGCTCTGGCCTTGGAATACTATCGCCAGTTCAGCCTTCGGCATGATCTCAAGTTCATCACCAGCACAGTGATCTTTTAGAGCCAACTAAAACATCCCGTAATCGCCGCAGCTGTAGAGGAGCAGCACAACATGGAAGGCAATCAGAGTGACGGCCTCTCAGACGAGGATAATATGGACCACCTCTTCACAGATGCCATTCGACCTCCACCGTTCCCCTTTAATATCGAGGGCACCTGGTTCCTCGCTACAACCTGGGTCCTGCTGGGAGCTACTAATGCATATGTTCAGTCAGGGCTGGAGTCGACCCTTGGCCTCGGGCCTATCCTGCTCAAAACCCTCGCTACTGCGATAGGCGCTGGAGCTGCTATGGTCTTCTACGACGGCGCCCTTACCCTCGTGAACGAAAAAAGGATATATACGAACCATGACATCGAGCTAACACTGGCGTCGCTCGTGGCACGGCACTGGCGGATAGCCCTCAACGAAGACGCAACCCTCGAGGACCAAAAGGAGGCTTTGATGCAAGCCGGCACCCTACAAGTGCCTCGAACGGTCTACGCTGCCGCGAGCGAACTCGCGACTGGGGCTGTTGATTGTGCGTTGGCACTCGCGTACCACGTGTCTTTCTGGCAATTGTTATCTGTTGTAATATGGATGTTAAGATTATTTCTGGGATTGCCTGACATCTTGATCAATGCAGCCACCCTTGCAGGATTACTTCTATGTGGGCGCTGGCTATCAGACACGAACGTAGGGCGCTTTCTTCGCCTGTGGGATGTTTGTGACAAAACACAGTCGTTGATCGCCAGCTGTTTGAAAAGTCCTTTGGCCCTCTTGGGCTCACATTGGTCGCCGGATACCATCAAGCAGCTCACGTTGCTGGCAATCTGTGCTATATTGACCACGGCGTCCTGGGCGCTCCCAACCAACATCAGCATGCCCTTCACCGACCAAGATGTGGACATATTGGCGGAACACGTAGATATCCTGAAGTCCTTCATCTATGAGAGATGGAGTTACCTCTTCTCGCCAAAGTTTGACGGATCCTGGTTAAGCATGGGACAGTTTGGCGCGCAGGTTGGACTACAGCTCTGCTTGGCCGCGGTCTGCTTCTTGTTTGTTCTCATCTACCATTATCTATGCCAAGAGAAGATTTACCGCACCAAGGGCCAGGTGGCCCGGAACGAGATCGACCCACGCTTCATCGGCGAAGATGATCGTGGCATGGCAGCCATGTGGCGGGCAGCAGCGCTACATATCATCTCCTTTACTGCGTATCAGATAGCTGGGATGATCGTGTCTGCGTTGGAGCTCGACCCACTACTCAAGTCTGCAGCACTGGCCCCAAAACTACAAGATGTGCTAAGCCTGGGCGAGGACTGGGCCCAGGCTGCCTACGGGCTTGGGGTTCGCGGCATTGCCATGTTGGGAACCGGCTTGACCATATACGCCATTCACTGTGTCCTGCGCCAGATCGTTTGGCTACTCATTCGCGTATTGGCTTGGACGACGGTATTCGAGGACGCCGTCGCGTGGTATAGCACATTCACGCAACCTGCTATAGCCACGCTGAAAGGTCATGTTCTGCCCATTGCGGGGTTGGATTTCAAGTTGAAGGACACGACTCTTCTAGCACAGGGGCTGATGAATTTCCTGTTTGACATCAGGGCTCCCTTGGTTATCATGCCACCGAATTATTCGATCAATATGTTCGACCCTGAGGCCTGGGCCAATCCAGGCTGAACTCACTCTCTGTATGGGTAACGGCGGTTGTTCCTATCATATGTACAGGTGAAAATTACAATCACAGTATTCAGATCTCAATTACACTACGTGAATCTTCAAGAAGCTGGTTAATGATTGCGCAATTTATGAAAGATGATGGGTATATGGTTTCATCGAATATCGAGTTGAAGCAATGTCGCTGACTCTGTACCACCACCTCTCATGTAGCACACATGCATCCAGCAACAATGAGGCTGTATGCCGTGAGAAGTGAAGGGTGTGTAAAATGCCCCGTCGACTCTGAGCACTGTCGCCACTGCATCCTATATCCCATTACGACGACCCGCCGGCCAGGAGAGCCTTCAGGGTAGCCCGGACATCTTCCCTCTCGAGGCCGAGGAGCTTGTTGGCGGGGTTTTTGAAGGCCTGGCCCGCGCCGTCGGCAAACAGCAAGACGTGAAGGAAGTCGCCGAAGCAGGAGTAGTCCCCTCTGCTCATCTTCTCGTTCCCGACCTCTTCGAACTTGGCCGCGGCTACCCCCTCCAAGGTCCAGTCCCCGCCCGTCTCCTCCCGGATGAGCTCGAGGAGCTGGTTCTGGGTCGTGACCGCGCCCGAGACGGTGATGTACTGGTTGGCCGTCTTCTCGGACGACGACAGGACGGCGACCACGGCCTTGGCGACGAAGTCGAGTGTCGCCAGGTCGAAGGGCTCGTCACCCGAGTCGACTATGGTGGCCGTCTTGGTCTTGAGGTCGAAACCGAAGCCTGACCCCTTCTTGATTGCCTGAATATATATATATATCATCAGTAAGTCTTATCAAGAAAGACGAGCGGTAAGGACTAGGGAGGAGGGTTATTGGTTCATACGTCAAAGAAGAAGCTGTTGGAGATGCCCGTCCACGTCAAGCCGGGGTTCTCCCTGCTCTTCTCCTGGAGGTAGTCGACCAGCTTGATCTTGGACTGGAGCATGGCCTTGAGCCCCGGGTGCGAGACCGTGCGCGTGTTGATGCCGAACTCGCTCGGGATGATGCGCTTGACGCCCGCGGCGATGGCGGCGTCGATGAAGGGGTATTGCTCGCCCGTCGCCGTCGTGGTAATGACAGAGACCAGGGCGTCCTGTCCGGCCAGCGCCGCCTGGAGCGCTTCCGGCGACGCATAGTCGACCTTCTTCACGACCACGCCGACCGGCGGCGTGGACGGGGAGCCCGCCCGGCTCAGGGCCGTGACGTGGAAGCCGGCTTCCTGCAGGGCCTTTACGAGGGGCACGCCCAAGGTGCCGGAGGCCTTTTGAAAATACAACTGTCAGTTGGCAGTGTTCGTGGATATCGTACGAGATTGGGACTTACCCCGACTACAGTGACATTCTTGATGGCGGACATTTGGGCAACGGGGATGAAGACCTTTGCTTGGTTCCAGATAAATGTATAGGGTCTGGCTTGGTTATTAGTTGAATCGGGTGGTTACTCTCGTCTCTCCAATCTATGCAGTCAAATCGCAAACTCCATGTATTTATCAACAACTTCTTTCCGATGACAAAGTTGGAGAAAGAGGTATTGCCCCCGGCCCGGCTGCCCGTCACAGACCGCCGAGCGGGGCTGTGAGGTTGCAACCCACATCGCGTCATTCTGGACAAAGATGCTGTCTTTCACGGCTTCTGGATGTTGCAGAATATGTGATGAGGACGGCGCTCAACAAATACAATCTTATACTCTATATACTTTACTTACATCTATCTATGGCCACGCGAATTAACATGCCACCATATCAACTCATCCAGCCTAGACTAAAATCGGGTCTCAATATACCTGTTAGCGTACATGCAACGCCGGAAACCGGTAACCCGGTAACCCGGTTCTGTCGGCGCTGGTGGCGGTGGCAGTCGATTTGCAGGTGTGTTGCACGCAAGACCGACCCTTCTCGTCCACCGCCGCCGACGGGTGATCATATGTCTTTCGCGTGCACTCGTGGAAGACGCAACACTTCTGTGGATGAGGGGTCAGCTTCGGGGTATGTAGTCGCAGAAGTCGACGCTGTATCGATGCTACTCGTAGAGACGCCCAGCAGGGTTTGGACTCGCAGGACTTTCTATAATTTCCCTCGGTGGGCGGTTCAGCCTGTATGGCTGTAGAGGGTTGCCTCTTAAACTTGATGGTGGCGAACCGCCCATACTAGTTCGCAATGTGTGTGTTCTAGGATACTTGGAGCAAAGTCGCTGACTGCTGGCTTCGTTTCTCTCCCGTGCTGGATGTGGTAGCTGAAGAGAGGATGAAAAGAAACGAAGGCTTTCCCCCTTGGGACCTGCACAGCTGATGTGCCTTGTGGCGTTCTCTTAAATAATTGCCCAGACCTTGGATCGAGTCATTACCACCTGCATATATTAAATGAGGTGGGATTCAAGTATAAACCGCGCGGAGACAGTTTGTGATACACATGACCGGACTTACACATCTGCCAATAGAAAGGTTCGATCGAAAGGGGCGGTCACCGAATTCATGGCTGGGATGGTGTCTCGTACACAGGCAGGCACTCTTGACAAATGTGACTCACCTTCACTACTTTAGTTACTAATGCAAGTCGAATGCTTGTTATTTTGGTCTTCTTTGTTTTCTCCAACGTCCATTCATGAGGTCCAAATCAACAAGGGGCCTCCGAAACAGGATGCAGAAACTCTCCCCGCCCGCCTAACACTGCCCAAAAGCCCAAAAGGAACACCGCGACGGCGTCAATTCCGCGCCCTCTAATGCAAGAGCGCCACGCAGACATGCGACTCGCCCAATAGCGAGATGAGGGTTGGACAAGGGGAGTCGATAGCGCGAAAAAGGGCATCAGGCAGGCCTTCAGCCCTTCCCGTTCTGGGCTGCGGCTGAGGGCTGGGCAGGCAGCTGAGTGGGGAACAACGAGACAAGATATCAACTCTCGGGCGCTTTGCGCGCACTTGTTCCATTCCGCGCTTGCATGCATTGGCTCTCTTGCGTAGGGGCTGGGTTGGGAAAACGATGGGCTGCCGTGGTAGATCACGGGCGAAGCTGGCAGTACATGTAGGTGCGCTGGCCCGCGAACTCGGGGGACAGAGAGGGAGGGAGATGCAGCTGAAAGGAAGCACGGCTGATGAATCTGGTCTTAAATACTGGGTCGTGCTCTCCTAAAAGAAAGCCTGAAAGGTCCCTGAGGGCATACCGTTGGCAAAATAGTGTATAGATCCATCTCTTTCAAGAGTCACTCAGGGTGATCTGTTGCCTATACCCCCCCCCCCCCCCCCAAACTTCAACCAAAGTATACCAAAAGCCCAACTCGTAACACACAAACGACATAATGGACGTCAGAGCTAGGAAGCATGGTTATGAAATCATACCCACACCCGTTTGGGTGCTGGTGGTTCGGATATTCCAGATCGTGCTCTCCCTCATCGCCATCGGCCTGGCGGGCTGGTGGATCCACGGCTTATATATGAACGAACTCGGCTTCGTCATCGTCTGTGTAAGTGCTGTCTCTGCCTCCTAGTCCGCTTCCTCTTCCTCTTCGAGCCATATCTTGTCGGCTCACCGACTAACACACCGCTTGTAAAACAGTGCATCTTCACCTGGGTCATCGCCCTCTACAACATCCTGTCCGAGAAGGCATCCGGGTGCCGGTCCGCCTACAATACATGGGCGACGCTGGCGCTCGATGGCCTGCTGATCGTCTTCTGGCTGGCGGCCATGGGTGCGACGGCGAGCTTGCGCACCTCGTTCAAGTACAGCGTGACGGCGACGTGCACTAGCGACGGCAGCGCCATCAACAGTGGCCACTGCGACATACTGCGCCGGTACACCGAGACGGTCGGCGTCGCCACCAAGGGCGCCCTTGCCATGCTGAGCGGGCTTGCGGGCGTCTGCGCCCTCATCATGTTGCTCTTCGTCGCTTCTTTTGCTTATGTCTGCCACTTCTTCCGCCTCTCCTACACCGAAGCCAACGCCGTGCCCGACCCCGAGAAGCAGCAGAACAACGTCACTACCGCCCCGGGTGGCGCCGTCCCAACGGCGGGTGCTCCCGTCGGTGCTGCCGCCGCAGCCCCTGGCTATCCCATGCACGCAGGGACAGAAATGACGCCGCAGCAACCAGTCGTCCAGCAGGGTGCCCCATATGGATCGCCACAGCAACAGCAACAGCAGCAGCCGCAATACCAATATCAAGGACAGCAGCAACCGCAGCAGCAGCAGCAGCAGCAGCAGCAGCAGCAGTATCAGCAGAGCCCCATGACGCCCCAGCCTTCAAATACCGGTTATGCGCAACCTACAGGATACGCACAGCCGGCGCAGGGGACAGGGTACGCACAACAACCACAAGGAGCAGTGTACAGCCAGAGCCACACACCCGACCCCTATATGCAGCAAAATATGCATAATCAATCGAACGCCGCCCACACCCCCGGACAAGTTGGCCAGCAGCAGCAATATCCGTATAGTCCTGGCATGTCGCCGCAGGGGCCAGGCCAGTAAGCTGGACCGTTGACCGGCGAGGGGAACTGATACAATTTGGTGTTTCTCATGATCGAAATGGGGGTAGAAGATTCTCTTTTTTCACATAGAACCTGACAAGGGGGGTGTTTGGCCTAAGCAATGTTGATTCCAATCAGGGGTGTTCCTTTTTCGGGTTTTTGGCGATACCTATTGCCTAAACTCGTATAGAACATTGTAATGCCAATTTATCATATTAAGATGTCTTGACATAAGGATCTAACTTTACGCCTGCAAAGAGCGCATTCGTCCCCTCAGCCCCTGTCCAGGCAGGGTGGAAGGCCTCCTCCGTGACATAGAAGCCGGACCCGACGTCGTTCTCGCTAGTGACGGGGCTCGCGTCGATACTCGAGCGAATCCACTCGCGGCTCTCGGGCTCGGCGGAGGAGCTCGAATGAGCACCTGACAGGATCGTTCTGCTGCGTGAGAGCTGCGGAGCATCTGAAGCACCCCATGGCTGCCGTTGTTGCTGTTAGGACAGTCTTACGGAGTCTCATGGCCTATGAAGCAACCATACTTGATCATTAGGTTCTTTCACCTGCGACTGCACCTTTTCCCGAACGCCCGCTTTGCACCCATCTCCTTACGCGCCGGGCCTCCTGTGAAAATGATCCTTTATTTTATTTTTATTTTTCAATGTTGATAGTTCTTGGTGCTATCCCACCCACCCTGAGCGATTTGAGTCAATGTACACGGCCAATGATAGCCTCCACGTTCTATGTGGTTTTTACTCCCGCCGCTCCGTCCTGTCCGAGCTCAAGTTATTGTACATAATCCCCCATCCGCAAGAAATCGAAACGTGGCAATGAAGTTTGGTATCCAGCAAAGTCGCAACATTATACATTTTAAATTTGGCTGTGTCGAGGTCGTTTGCGCCCGCTTCCCGGTGCCGGGTGCAGCTTGGACTGGCTTTCGCGCTTGAGTTTCTCGTCCAGCACGCGAGCTGTTTGATGTTAGCAGGTATCTATGATTTGGGGGAGAGCAATCAGACGTACTGAGAACATCGTATCCGAATTGGGGGTACTCCAAGCAGAGCGAGCGGAACTCCTCTTCGGCCTCGGCTCGGAGAGTGTGGCTGCGAGTGGCCCAGAAGTTGGCAACAGGAGCGCGAATCGAAGTGTCGTCCTTGCTGGTGTAGGCGTAGACGTAACGGGCGTAGGCGATTTCGCCCTTGGCCGTGGAGTTGACACAGTGAATCTTGCTGGTGGCAAGGCTCTTGAGCTTCTCCACACCAAACTTTTCAGCCAGAGTGTAGACTCGCGCGTGTTTCAACAGCTGATCGCCCGATTCGTCGACAGAGGGCAGGGTCGGGTCGGTCTCGAGGATACGCTGGCCGGGCAGCTTCTTGGGGAAGTAGTCGCCCGTGTAAAGGTATTCTAGGAAGCAGCCAACAGCGTCGGTCTCATCGCCGACGAGTTCGATCTGGCGCGGCTAGAGTAGACAGTCAGATTGTTGTAGCTAGCAACGTCGCCGGGTGGCTAGGCCTACGCTTCCATCATCGCTGAAGGCGGCGCATGCCTCTGCGAAATACGGGCTCTGGAGGAGAAGAGCCTGATGGGCGGTAAGAATGGTTTCGCTTCCACCGCTGCCAACGATCATGGTAACGACGGGACTGGTGAGGTAGCTGATGAAGCTTGCGCGCGGTTCGACATCACCGCCCTCGGCGTAAGGCAATTCGCTACCATCGGCGTTGTCGCCGCCCTCTTCTCCTTCGGCCATCTCAACATCGGCAACGGGCGCGGCAGGCGCAGCCGGCTGCTCCTCGGCAGGGACATCCTCGGCGAACTCGGAGGCCATGGTGCAATTTCCGGAATGGGTAAACGGGTTTAACGGGCTGAATGACGGGCGCAAAGACGCGCCTGGAAGATGTATGTTTGGGATTCGCGCTGGTAAACAAATACATCAAGAAAAGTCAGTAAAGTGAATGAACGAATGTTGACGAGATCCCAAGTCGCAATTGTCAACTATCGTGGCAGGGACTGGGACTTCGCAGTAGGAAAGTCAATTGGGTGGGAGGGAAGCGATGATGCAGGCGACAGACTAGGGAGACTGGCTGGTAGGTTAGTTTGTTTGGAGCTGTCCGGGAGCTTGGAGCTAGCTGTAGCTGTCATACAGTATCCGTACAAGTACCTAATGTAGGCCTAAACTTGAATTAATAGGTGCCGCCCAGTGCTGTCCGTACAGCATGAAGTAGGTACAGTACATGCAAGTGGTGTGACTTGGTTGATGGGGAGAACCCTTGAAGCCAGTGGGCTAGACCTATCCTGGCCTTAGTTCAGGAACAGACTCGCAGCGAGGAGGGAGATCGTGCAGTAAACAAACAGACTATTCCGTCTTAGGGAAAGCCGTCACCCGTCGTGGCTGACTGGCTGCCTTGCGCGCAAGGCAAAAAGAATAGTGCATACACTACGTGAAGGTATCAGAGACGAGATGCTGTATCAGGCAGCAAAAGGACATATGTCTGCCTCGGTTTCTCTGCCATCCATGTATGCAGTCGTAGAATTGATAATGAAGGGTACTTGCTACAGAGTCTATTGTCTAGTGCTACTCTGTGGTGGTGATTCTGTCTGGTTGAGTCCACAATGTCCAGTCCAGGTATCCCTTCCATCCAACTCCGCTAACCGGCATCGTCGACTCGTCCCCGATTTTCAAAATGAAGAAATACACAAAACTTCCTCGAAGAGGATATGTCCGTCGCCTGACCCATGCTTCTATGACTGACCGGCGAGATTGAAATGCATGATGGCATCCCTAGACCAATCATCGTCTTCAATCCCCTGACCTTCGATAGGGCTCATCGGATCCGTTTCACGACCATCTACGCTGGGCAACCGAATCTGTGGCGTGTTGGCTGATGGCTGTCGAGCCGACAGCGGCGCATCACCACCAATGCGATCGTAGCTGGTCAAGTCGTAGCCTTGGCCGCTTGGGGCTGCCGCTCTCGTGTCGATCGGAGGCAGCGTACTAACCGGTCGGCTGCTCTTAGCTGACATTTCGGCTGGTGGCAGCTCCGACATCTTGTTGATCTGATGGTCAAATTCTTCTTGCTCGAGAATCTGCGGCGCATGCTCCATATTCCTAAGCGAACTTGCCCCGGGAATGCCCGAACTTCTGAAGCTTCCGACACTGGCCCGGTGCGCTTCAACTTGAGCATCGTGCTCCAGCCCTGATGCGTCGCTATCTCGGATATTGAACTGCGCCACAGTCCGCATCTTACGTGTCACCCAGCCGGCCAGAATCTTGCCACGCTGTTTCTCCGCGAGCCGACTGCGGGGGAAATCACCCTTGTTCACAAAGGCGACAATATCAACAATGATCTGGTGCTCGCCGAGGATTGCGTTGACAATGACTGGCACGATCGACGCCAGGTAAGCCTTGCGCGATACTTCAACGAGGACAACCACAAGGCCACCGGCTTGGAATACAGCGCTGTTTTGAAGTTAGCAAGCTTTACTAAGTTTGGTCACACGAGGGAGGTACTCACCAGCCGCTGGGAACGATGTTGCGATGGCACCGCTCTACTGATGCTTCAATGTCCATTGGGAAATGGCTGAGGCCGTTGATCTCAAAGGTTTCGCCAATATTGCCCAGCACAAATAGTACTTGCATGTCAACCTGCGCACCGCCAGGTCCGATAGGCCGACTGACGCTATGCAGGAAGCCGAGATCGCCAGTCCGTACGTAGCTGATATTTGGGTCGCCGTCAATAGTCCGTCCGTCGAAGCGTTCGGCATCGAAGGCATCGCGTGAGCCGTAGAATGACTTGACGCAAGCCTCCGAGTCGACCCAGATTTCACCGTATTCACCATCGTGGCAGAGCAATCGACTTTCGGGGTTCACAATGGCAATCTGTGTCGACACGGGCACCATGCCGGAGTCCTGAACAAGAAGTGCCTTCGGGTCAGTCTCCCCATCCACAGGGATAACTAGACCCCTTCGCAACGCTCGCTGGTCAAGCCACAGCTCGATTGGCTCGATGCACATGTATGATCTTGATGCAATCATAGGATTGAGCACATGCGAGTAGACAGTATTGATAGCCGTCCTGTCGAGCCCAGTAGCCGCGAAATGAAGTCGCACTTTCTGAAACACGTCGACGCGTGGTCGCCCATCCGCCGAAATCATCATGTTCTTCAGCTCATGCATGGTAAAGCCCTTGCCAGGCATCACATTCATGGCGTGGTCCAGCATCTGGGGAGTGGCATAAGTGTCCTTGATCTTATACCTGCTGAGCGTCAAGAACAGCGAAATGGGATTCTGGGCGAATTCGACAGGAGATAGTAGGTATGTCGGGGTGCCGATATAAATGCCCATAAGGCACGAATGAATGAAGCCTAGGCCTGTCGTGCTTCTGACGCATCCAAGAACCGGCCGTGAACTGGTCATCTGACAGGTTTCCTTTTGGACTTTGCACATGCCTAGTATTGTGTCATGACCAAGTTGGACAGCTATTCTGCGTTGGTCAGGTGTCCAATATGTCCAAATAACGGCAGGGTAGCCGTGCTGGATCCAGGCGGGATCCATTGTTATGCCAAGGTCGCGAAGGCCGTTATTCTGTTTCGGCGGCTTCGATGTGTTGAAAACACTCGGGACAGCAATCTTAAGAACCTGCGCAGACTGCTTGATGTGTTGTGCGATCGGTTTTGTCTTAAGCAGATGGTCGACTTCCTGGTTGACCAGAACGGCCTTCACGCTGTAGTCAGCAATCAAGTGCAAGAATGCCGGCACATCTTCGTTGAGTCGTCGTTCGTCCATGGGAGCTGCTGGAATGACAACTGCGCCTATGTTCAGGCAAGCATGGACTGCAAAGACGAAGTCCTCCGAGTGTGTGTACATCAGGATGACGTGGTCTCGAGAGCGTATCTTCACTTTGTTGCGAAGATACATGGCAACAGCCGCGACTCGGGTGTCGAACTTCCTCCATGTGATCCCTTTGCCCTCCTTCCCGCGCCCGTCGATGGTGCACAAAGCAAGTTCTTCGGGTTGTCTTGCTACGCGCCATTGGATAAGATCTGTAATACACGAGAAGTTGTTCAGAGGCGTCGAAGTCCTGTCATCGATGACAACTTCCCGCCTATCGATACCAGAGTATTGCTTGTCTGCAGGGCCCAGTATATCCTCTCTCGAATCCGAGGCAATATGTGACCAGATTCCACCCATGGGATCTACCCCAACGGGTAAGTTAAGTACAGCATGCTCAACGCCGAACTTGACGTGGACACAGGGCAGGTTCCCAAGATCAAACTCTTTCCGGCACAGCATGTTACCGATCTCCCTACGACCGTTCTTCACCACGCGCGGAAGCGAGTTGGGCGCCGTGATCATGACACAGTACACCCTCAAGTGGTGTTCCTGCATTAAGACATCCATGCATTTCTCGGATATGGAATCCAACAGTGCGGTGTCGAGCTGCCTAGGCGGGCCACCGGATGTCGTAGGAGCTGTGGATGCCGACGTGGACTCCAATACTACAATCGGCAGGTGCTCGTCGTTGACATATACATCGAAAGCGGAGCAGTCGTATACTTGTTTCGATAGGTTCCGGAGGATGCTCACAACAAGATGCTGAACAAAGAAATAGCGATGCTCTGCAACCTCGTGGCCGTGCTCAACCCATTCTACCTTCTGTCTGATGCGGTCCTCGTACAGACCGAGGACAAAGATTTTGCCTTCAATAACAGTTCCGAGAAGACCGGTCCTCAGGAACTCAGGCTCCACAGGGGTCGGCGTTGGGTCGCCAGGCTCGAACTTGTACGGACGCGCATGGAAGATCTGTTCCGTGTGCTTCGGGAGAGCCCAGAAGCCACCGGAAAGGGAGGGGGAATCCACCCAGATCTCGCCAACAGAGTGAGGGGACGCTAGCAGGCCAGTTTCGGGATCTACGACACAAAGCGTAGCGTCCGGGATGGGGTACCCGAATGCGCCTACACGCACGGTACCTGGCTCTGTCGACGCCTTTTTCCTCGCTTCATCCCCGATCGCAACGACAACCACTTCGTTCGTCTTTAGCGCTTCCCGATCAAGGAGAGCCTCGCCAAGTTCATTCTTAGCAACTTGTTCTTTTGTTGTCGTTGTACCTCCGCCGAGAAGACTGCCAAATCCATTGGATGGTACAGACTTCTCTTCTTCCTTCTCCTTCTCCTTGTCCTCATCTCTATCCGTATCGCTTTCAGATTCATCGCTCAACTCGAGCTTCAGAGGACAGCCCATGCGTTCCTCTCCGCCGAGCCAGTCTCTTGTGCTAATTACCATACCGCCATGCTCGGGCAAGCACAACATGGGCGACACAACCTCTCTAGCACGAGCATTTCGCAAGGGTCGCAGCCAGCGATCGGCCAATACTTCGTGAAACTCGCTGTCAACGGTAAGGGTGTCTATGAGGCAGAGCTTTACTGATTGGAAATTCGGTTCCATGCCCTTCTTGAAGTTCCGCGTGGTCATCGGATCTTGCTGATAGTTGAAAGCAGCCAACCTGAGACCCGGGTAATCTGCGACCATCAATGTCGCTTTGTATTTCGTGATGAGATGCGCGTAGAGTCCCGGGACGCTGACGGCCTTGTTTTCTAACCATACCGTAGTATGACCACTGTAGACATTGAGTAAAACGCCGATGATCATGCCTATACCTTGACGAGGGTCCAAGTACGACAGGAGAATCTCACTGCTCGCGCCACCACCAATAAGGCGTCCGTTCTTGTCCCGCAACGCACGATTAAATGTATCTCCGGGTCCATTATCTGGTACGGCGGATGTTATAGCACTCATGCATGCCATTTGATGCATGATGGTGCGATGGCTCAGGACCACACCCCTGAGATCTCCGGTAGGCGCTCGAGAAAATTCAATATAGGCAAGATCCGGAACGGATAAGGGGGGCACGTCTTCCTTCTTTTTGGGGTGATAGCTGCCAAACTCATTGGTCTTCCACCACTCGACCCCCTTGGGCCAGTTCAGCTTCTGAGTAGTGATGTCTCGTTGAAAAGCTTTAAGATTGTTGTCGGTTGTAAGGGCAAGATGCGCTTGTGTAGATGTCAGTATAAGATTCAGCTTTTGGTAATCCTGCAGGTCGTTGATGGGCACAGCAACAACACCGGCAATGAAGCAACCCAGTAAAGCAATCGCGAAGTCGATGACTTCAGAATCGCGGTATATCAGCGCTACTCGGTCTCCGCGATACAGGGAGCTCTTGTCACGGATGACCTGGGCGACCTTCTCGGCGCGAGAAGCCAGTTTATCCCAAGTGATGGAAGCTATTTCTTTGCCTTTGGCATCAAGAACCCAGTACGCAGGCAACTTCGCGGTAGTTCTGCCGCGGTGCCGCAGAACGGCGGCAATATTGTCGAACGCAGACATGGCAGTGCTCTCGTCATGCGGATCGTGTATCGCGAAGGGCACCTCACGCGGTTCCAGAGGCAGCTGGTATTGCAGCGCTTCAGGGGGTGGTAAATCGTTTGCGGTAAGCATGGGAGGTGCCATAGCAGCAGTTGGAGAAAAGGCATCGCTCGATGAATATCTTTGCGCGCCTCCACTATACTCATCCCTTGGCGTCTGGTCGCTGGCCTGCTGGCCAGTAAAGTCGGAGAAGTATCCCTGGGAATCTAACATGGTCCCCGTCCTGCTGTCGTATTGGTTCTGCTGCGGGTGCTGGCCGTAACCCCCTTGAAACTCGGGTCGAAAGGCATAGTCTCCAGACACCATTGTTCCTGAGCGTGTAGGAGGGTCAGGATCGGAGCCCATTGTATAAGATGGGCCAAGGAATAGTGAATCGCGGGCCGAGAGGTCGGGTCGATGCTCGGCCAGAGGGCCGCCTGGCCGGAGCAATCCTGCGGGGTGGTCGAAGACATGCGAGTGGCTGGATTGCGGGCCTGAGGACTGCGGTCGCCAGTCTGCGTGGGAAATATGGCTCGGCGGCGCGAAGGGAGCGGCGTGCTCGGGGGTGTTGGAGCTCAGAGCAGCCAGTGCGGCACCGCGGTGTCCATCGCTCGAAGCATAGACATCGTCATCGACCGAATGTATTCTCAATCCGCCCGTTGCTTTGGCAATTTCCTCTCCAGGGTCCATATACTGCGAAAGGAGTTGTGTGCGTCGCTTCTGAAACCTATGGCAGTTTTGTTATGTCAGATTGGTCATATTAGGTCGGCCAGACAGCCAGCCTCTGATACTAGAGGTGACGGCCTAGATGAGGCTGCCGGACGTACCCTTTCTCTGTGATATCCCCCTCCTATGCATGGTGATTGAGAATGTCAGTAAAAACACCAGGGTTCGATTGCATTCATACGGCGACTTGAGCCGATCCTTTGGGGGGCTGGCACGGCTTTCGGCCTTACCCCGCTAACGACGACGAGGAAAACAAGCAAAGGTCGAGGAAAGACAAAGTGAGATAGGAAACGAAGTGCTCACCTCCAGCTCCCTTTCGAGCTCATCGAGCTTGGCCTTCAGGCTGGGATCGAATTGCGCCATGGTGTTGCGCGTGTGCGTTCCACAAGCAGCGCGCTCCGGTGTAGGGAGAGGTGATGGTGGATTTTGGTGGACCTAAGAATTCATCCAAAGAGATGCGGCGGCGCTGTGACGTAGTGGGGGACGAGAGAGGCGGCTCAAGTCAATTCAGCAAAAGCCAGCAGAAATTACGACTTGTGATGGTCTCACACAGCAGCGCAGCAGTCGTCATGAATCAAAGGGTATCATAATAAGAGGAAGGTAAGGTACTGCTTGTCTTGGCCCGACAGGAATTATGTTGTGGTGAGGATCAGGTCAACGACGGGCCACATGGACTTTGTTCCTGTGCCGATAAAGTACCTAAGGTTAGTAGTAACACTAATTGAATCAATGGGCCTCAGCAGCGCGAGAGGGAGAGAGAGGGAGCGTCGGGAGGCAAGCGACAGGCAGACAGGAAAGAGAAGAAGAGGGTTACAGTGCGACAACTAGCGTCGGCGAGTTGAGCAACGGCTGTCTGTCAGGGGATCCAATGGCCCAATGACCCAATGATCCAATGCCCGTCCACTGTCCACTGGATAACATGTACCCTAAACCCGATGGGTACTATGGCTCTGAGCGGAACGACGGCGGCACCAATTTGATTGGGCCGTTGCATGTACGGCACCTCGTGTTCAACTGAGAAAACCGGCTGCCGACTTTCTACCACGCAATATCACCAGATTCCATGTGAGAAAACGAATATGTTGGGTTGGCTCTTGGGGTGGCAACTGATCGACCCGTGGCTGTATATGTATGCCAGGCATCTAAGTACCTTATATCAGCGTTCAATGTCCTACACGCCACATCAACGTGGTCTAAGGACCTCAGTCTGGCATTGAGAGAAAAGCGGACAAAGAAATCCTCCGGTTTTAATCCTCCTACGAAGTATGTAGGAGGTATGTATATCTCGGAACGTCTGGATACCTAAGCACAGGCCTAAACTCATTTATGGCATTTGCCATTCAAAATACCTACCTATCTTCTTCTTCTTCCACAGTACCCAAAATTCGGATGTCATTCGAGAAGATACAGTATAAGGCAGGCATTATTGCTTGCCATCTCACTTCAAGTTGGACCTTTAAAAATGATCTTGCTCTTGCCATGGATCCCTCTTTCTAAACAGGAGAGCGGAGCTGGAGCTGCCTCGGGCCAAACCCAGCTGGAACCTAACTGAGGGTATGGCCGGATGCTTGACTAATCCAGAGATATGTCTAATCTGGTTCTCGGCCATGACAGCGCGCCTCTATAAGACTTACGAGCCTACTTTGCAATTTCCATCAAGACGCGGGTTTTTATTCTGCACGTGTTCATGTTATGCTTACAGGCGACGCAGTTCGCAACCCTATTCTGAATGTGTCTTGTTAGTGAGTTCTATGGAATCCAGAAGCTGACTTATAACTACCCATACCCCCGTGAGCTTGTGAAGTCTTGCTGACATAGAAACCAGGCATCTGTCATATCCAAAGAGTTGACAAGACTCGCAAACGACTATCAATGTCAAAATGCAGATCCCCTTAGCTGAAGCTCTTGCAACCCCCTGTTCCCAACTGGGGTGCTGCGCAATATTTCAGGGGAGTGGTCTCAAACGAGTAAACAAAGCATCTAGACTGAAGCATTCAATGAGGTCTTTGTTCTTGGTCTGAATTGTTGGCTTGTCCAGTGAAGCTCTTGTTTGACGGTTGCCATATTGTGACAGGCTTCATTGTATAGTGAACAATTGCAATGTAGTGTGTTTGTTACAAAGACGGTATAAGAATATCTTCTCGGCCGTCCAATACATGGCGAGTCTCGGATGACGAGTACATCAAGCCACCGAACCCGTCGCATTGCTTTGTTATCAGACGGGAAGATCACTGATCTGGTCATCACAACGTGGTACTCTTTTTTCCCGACTTACTGTAACCGCTGTGAAGTCTGGACCGAGACACCAACAGCGAATCGCAGTGACATCAGAACACTTGGAAGGAAGAGAACCGCCCGTCGCCATGGACACACCAGACGATGGTATCTTCAACACCATTGAGGTGCTCGACCAGGCCGAGGACTGCTTCAACGGGACCGACTTCAACGAACTCGAGTTTGCCGGTCCTGATTTCGACGCTAAACTTGCAGAGCTGTCAGAAGAAGCTCCTACCGGCGGACATGGTCTCGGCGCTGGTGAGCCGGGACCGAAGCCTCCAGTAGAAGTCTCTAATACACCTGAGCCTGGAGAACCGCAAGCATTCGACGACGAATGGCTGATGACATTGGATCTGATAAAACCTGAGCCTATAGATGGGTTGGATGAGAATCTGGCACACGTGCCCTGGCAGCTACAAGACCTCGAAAGATATGTGGCACCAGAAGACTCATACAATGAAGACATTTCGAAACAGTTTGGCCTCACTCAAGGTATGCCGGGCTACTCTCTGATGCCCCCGAGGGCCTTTAGCGACACCATCACGGCTCGCCGAAGCCCCCCGTTGTCTGTGGACGTAGGGAGAGCGGCGTCCTGTGATGGGGACCGATATTACGAGTCGGATATATCGCTTCCCGTCAGCAATCCGCCCTCGGCCATCAGCCCGACGAGACGCACACCCATCGTCGAGCAAATAATTAACTTGGAGCCAGCCCACACACTCAAGCGCCGCGGCAGCACAGATCTCGTCCAAGGTAAAATACAACGCAACACGAGAAGGAAGAAAGGCGGACCCGACGATGCTAGGTTCATATCAGAGCAGTATTACGGCAAACCACCGCCGCCAAAGGATGCGTGGGGCCCGATGCAGAAGGACGGCAGGCCACTATTCTCGTACAACCGACAAGGTGAACTAGCAAGGGGCAGACCATTCAAGCTCAAGGAAATCAAGTGGTACTTATTCGCCAAAAGTCCCGAGGGTTGTAAAGATTGGGTAGAAAGGAAACACGAGCCCGGTGAGGTCCATAGGGAGGGAAAGGCTCGTTCCGGCCTTACACTCTGGATCGGCTGGACGCCAGCTCAATCAAGCGACCGCTATCCCAACTCCAACTCGAACAAATGTAAGTTCCTAGAGTGTGCGATATCGTCTCGAACCATCAAGACTGGCGACCCTCGGGTCATATTCGATGAGAGGCACAATACTGAGGGAGCGGCCATTGACCCCTTCTATAACGCCGGTTATTGCCATCTTTATTGTCTTGAAAAGCACTTTGACATGGAACATCTTATTGACGTACTTGACGTGCGCTTTGATGACAGACGTTTCATAAGGGAGGAGGCTAACCTGTCCGCCTTGAAATCCGAGGAAGAAAAAACTTGCTTGGAATGGGTTAACGAGTCCTGGATTGACTACTGGCGCTGGCGAGATACTGAGTATATACCCGCGAGAGAGAACCGCGACAAAGCTAGGAGTGCTCGGAGGACTTCCCCAGAAGTCCGACTGCCTCCCGCAGCGAAAGAGCGACTGCGGCCGTGGTACAGCTCTCTTACATACAGACTGATCGACAAAAGCATACAGCTAGAGTCCAGAGCAAAATTGAAGCAACGGGAGAAAAGGCGAGAGGTGAAGCCCGACTCTTGTGATAGGGACACGCATAGGGGCGATCTCGATTTTGCCAATCAGGCCAAAGCGAAGAAGCGCAACAAGGTGAGCGATCCATATAGGGTAGGTGAGGCGTGGGATGCGTTTCAACATGCGAAACGGCCAAACTTGGGGATGCCCGGCCCTGGAAATCCAATAACCTTACTTGGCCATATACCTCCTCCCCCAGAGGTTCGGTACCACCCTATGCAACCGCGGGCAGCCAAAAGACCTCGATGCGACGAGCTAGGGCCAGATGAGGCAGATATGTCACATCGTGCGAAAAGGCATCGTTCGGCACCACCCGAAAGCTTGCATCAAAGCAATGGTATGGCTGATCTCAATGCATATCCAATACCTCTTCTTCACGATTCGAGTGCGGGTATGCTGTTCGACACGTCAATGACCATGATGCCTTTCGGCTACTCGACTGAGGAACAGTACATGGACCAATGTATGAATGATATGGCGAACATGCCCTCATTTGCAGGTGATATGGACTTATCAGAAGCCATCGGTATCAAACAGGAGGACAACTTGCCCTACGGCCCCTCCTACGGCCAACCGCAGACGACATTCCCAGATCTGGAAGACGTGGAAGCCGTGATGGCTTTTGCAAATCTCGACTGCCCTGATGAACCATTCATCAACACCAGCCTCGAGGATGATGTCGTTACTGTGAAAAAGCAGGAAAACATTCCGGATATGTACGACTTGCCAGTCTGGAACCCCCCTTCTGGTGAGGTGCAGGATGAGCAACTAAATAGTCCATCTGGTGGTTCAGGGACGACACCGTCTCCGAAGCGGAAACGTAACGACGAAGATGAAAATGAAAGCAACAGCGAGTCACCGATCGTTAAGAGGCATTGTAGTCAGCCACCGACGACGTAGGTAAAGATGTGCTCCGCAAGCACGGAGGTCCGTAAGTAAGTAGGAGAGGAAGAATGCATATTGCTACCCTTAAGAAGGAGGTAGGTATCAGTTTTTTGTTTTGTTTTGTTTTGCTGTTTCTCTGTTTTGTAGTTCACACAGAAGTAAATTATGTACAACGACCGGCTTAGGTTAGAAAAATGAAAATAGGGCGAATCGCAAAGACAAAGCCGACAGTATGGAAGATTCCACTTGAATGACCGATTCTGATCAAGAGACTGTGAACAAAGACATCAAGGTAAAAAAAAAAAACGCCTTCCACTTGGTATGATAGGTGTCCGCGAACATAACCGTCGCATTGCATTTCAGCACTGCCTTGTGTTCCTACATATGTGCCTGCATGCTGTTGTCGTATTGTCATGCCGGGATCTAATCACCATGGATGATAATGTGTATCTGTAGGTAAGTACATGTAGGTAAGTAGGTACTCCACAACAGCCCGCAGCCCGCAGCCCGCAGCCCCAAAGTGGAGCACATTCTTGAGTTTACCTAGTCCCCAATGACCTAAGAATGCAGCGGCAAGCCCGAGAAGCCTCAACTAGGAAAATGATCCTGAGCAGCCAAGCTGATAACAAAAAGACACCGCTCAACCGGCATGTTGGCAGAGCTGGGAGTGGCTAGCACAGCCATACATATGTCGTAATGCGATTGATTTTACTTCTAGAAGTTCAACTACATACCAGACCTATCCAATCTAACCTATGTACTCTACACAAGTAGGTAAAGATGTACTTACTCATTGAGGCCATTGAATAAGTAGTAATTGGGGAATTGATGGTCTTGGGTAGCCTGCGATGGGCTCCGTCTAATAATAAATCTTCGCCGAGAGTGCAAGTGCGCAACGCTCTTTGTTGTTGCTGCAAATACAACATCCCAATTCTCAAAACATCCATAACATTTCAGAAATCCCGTCAAGGCAGAGAAAGATCACGTGTAACCAGCGCCGCGCCTGGCTGAACCTCCGAACCAAGCCCAGGACGGACGGACGGACCTAAAGTGGAAGCGGGCTGGGCTGGGCTCATCAGCTTGCTTGCACCAACGCGCGCGCGAGACAGACAGCTGCTTATTAGTCCGTCCATACATAGAGCTTGACACACTCCCCCCCCAAAAACCCACCCCCAGCCGGGCCCGAAGTTCTTTGAGAAAGCTGGCGCGAACCTCATCAAGATGGTTGAGGAAAAGGGCTCGGCCCTGCAAGTTGTCATACTGGTAAGCGACTTTTCCCTTGTTTCATTCCCTTTCTCTCGCTTGGCTTTCGCATCGCCGTCTTGCCCTCCTATTTGGTTCGTTGCGCAGAGCGCGAGCCCGTCATCGAGTATGCGGCCGTCAATGCAGTCGCAATTTTGGTCCATTGTCTTTGGCGGACGGACGTCATGGTCCAGTCCACCATTGGGGGCCAATCTACGCGTACGCGCCAGGAACTGGCTCGCGTCCAACTTCCGACAAAGAGAACCCGGCGGCCCGCTAGATGCGCTTCATGAATAACGACATGGGCCCGCTGTGGTAGGAATGCGCTGCGATTCCATGCATATATGTTCATCAGATCGGAGGAGGTCTGCCAAAGCATGCTGCCGCCCGGATCACACGAGCTTGTTGTGCCATGGTGCACACATGACTTGTACGTCCGTGACGCCACTTAGTAGTGGCGCGGGGGAGCCTCGATGGGGCTACCATCAGATCGATCTGTCTGGACCAGGCGCGCAAAGAACTGTATTCCTGCCGTGTTCATTGTTGGGGAGAAAGAAACAAACAAGGAAACCAAAGATGACGGTCCTCCAAGGCAAGACGAATGCCTGCCTTTGTTGGGGGCGGAAGACTCGAGAGTCGAGTGGGATATGTGGTAACGAGTGGAATGAATGGTCGAGTAACCGTGCCACAGTGGGCGGGCCGCCAAAAACAACATTAGCGAGCCAGGTCCTTGGGTCTTGTCACGTGCACGAGCCTGTGATGGCTTCATCTCATTGTACCCGATCTGCAAAAGGGGCAATCGCTACGGAGTACTCTGGCCAATATATATATCGTTGGAAAAGCCTGGTGACGTCACAGACCATGTCTGTGGCCTCTTGCCAGCAGTGCTATTCGCAGTGGTCTAATTGTGCTTGGCATATGTGGCATGTTGCTGGCCATGTTCCATCCGGCCGTGTTCCATTAGCCCTCGGGGCTATTCCCGAGACAGCCCAACTCTATCAGACTATATGACTTACCATGTTTATGCTGACAACTTATCTCTCTGTCTCTAGGGTTCCGGTGGTGGTCCACAAGAAAACAATGTTACTGCTATGTTGGTACGATCAACCCATGCTGGGTGGTCTCGGGGGTCGATAGTTGCCCTCGATGCCGGCGTCCACCTATCAGCCATAACTCGCATACTTGAAGACACACAACCTGAAGGCCTAGGAACACGCATCGATCTTCCGCATAAGCTGCAATCCGGCCCCTTTGCAGGCTTGGAGTTAAAGTCGAAATCTCCTTCGGCAAATGCTGCCCATATCACAAGGCAGCTCATCGACACCTACCTGATCACACACCCTCACCTCGACCACATATGTGGATTCGTTATCAACACGGCTGGCCTTCCCGGCTCACGTCCCAAGCGAGTGGCCGGTCTCCCCTCGACAATATCTGCCCTGAAGACGCATATCTTCAATAATGTAATATGGCCCAACCTCTCCGACGAGAACAATGGCGCGGGCCTGGTCACGTACATGCGGCTCGTTGAAGGGGGAAGCCCCGCTCTCGGCGAAGGAGAAGGCAGGGGCTACCTCGAAATATCAGATGGTTTGGCCGTCAAGGTCTTCGGGGTTAGTCACGGTCATTGTATCGAGCGACACAGTCACCGTGGATCGGCGTCCTCATCCCGACTGAACAGCACCGACGTGAGCATGATGTCTTCGCGGGGTGTCCCTGGCAGTAACGCAGCTTCGGGCCCTTCTGCGCTCTTCCGTTCGACTAGCATGACTAGGATGTCCGGCAGTCAAGAACGAGAATCGATGTGCGTGTACGACTCCAGCGCTTATTTCATCCGCGATGAACACTCGGGACGCCAGGTCCTCATCTTCGGCGACGTGGAACCCGACAGCATATCTCTTTCTCCTCGCAACTCCGTCATCTGGCAGGAGGCGGCGCCTAAAATCGTCAGCGGCCAGCTAGCAGGCATCTTCATCGAATGCAGCTACGACGACAGCCAGACAAACGACCGTCTCTTTGGCCACCTTTGCCCCCGCTTCATCATTGAGGAGCTGCGAGCATTGGTTAGCGAGGTCGAACATGCACGTCACACCTCCTCCCGACTTGAATCGAATAAGAAACGCAAAAGAGATCTGGAGGAAGCCCTCGGACGTTCTCCCAAAATGGCGGCCCGCTCTACTGGAGACGACCAACCAATCTCCCCCAAGTCGACAAGGCCCTCTCCGAACGGCGCGTCAGGATCACCAACCCCTGGCTCGTTTCTAGATGAGCATCCACCAGTCGACTCTCCACATATCGCCACACCAACCGCCGAGTTGAGTCTCAAGGATCTAGACCCTGCCATGAAGGCCGGCTTGCCGCCCATACCTCTAATACATCCGTTGAAGGGGTTGAAGATCGTCATCATACATGTGAAGGACAATTTCAGCGACGGGGAGTCGACTGGGGAAATCATCTTGAGCGAACTTCTGGAGTACGAGAGGGAGGTTCAACTCGGATGCGAGTTCGTCATTTCCAAATCAGGTCAAAGTTTCACGTTTTGATGGATTCAGTTGCAAGTGTAGGTATTTAAGAGCTTTCTTTTCTCATTCTTTCAGGATGGGCCGATACGATGGGCATCCTTCCGCACTGTACGACTGGATGAAATGGATAAGGGGGAGTTCTCGTTGTTGTCTTGCTTATATGCACGCCCTGGTACTATACCTGACTTGGGCCATGGAGTTCTGGCTGTTGTGGAATAACTTGAGTCGGTTTTGTTTGGTCGTCTCGGTGGCGTTAAGATGTGTATGGAATGTTAGATAGCATGGTACACTGGCTCAAAGCGCTGTTTGTCAATTTCAAGAGAACACACGAGAGAAACAGACTTTATCTTTGCCTCAAATCAATACCCGTTCTTATGTGCATACGTTCCTGGCTCCCGTTCGCTATCTCAATCATGTCTAAGAGTAGTCTTTTGCATATCTCGAAATAGTCTAACAGGGTCATTGCTGAATATATATCTCTCTACTCAAGATGAGCTGTTGCTCTTCAGTTTCTCGTACCCTTCCATTCCACCAACGTCTTTCTCGAAGACCGGGCGCGGGATCTCGAGCCCCTCGGTCAGGCGACCATATGTGATGCCGCCGAGCCTGCTCATGGGTCGCAGGACCTCGGGCGCGACCAGGTTGCGCTCCTCGTTGATGGCGTCCTCGCGAACCCAGAAGCGGACGCCCTCGAGGACGACGAGGACGCCCGTCTTCTTGCCGGGGGTGGCGCGGCTCTCGAACTCGCGGGCGCTCTCGAGCTTGCACTCGACGCTAAAGACGGCCTCGCCGACGCGCGCGGCTTTCACCTCGTGGCAGTCGGAGACGGGCGTGAGGCCGCTGACGTCCCACTCGCTGGCGCCGTAGGGGGCATCGACGCTGGTGGCGTTGGCGGCCTCGACGAACTGCTCAGAGATGATGTTGACGACGCACTCCTTGCTCTCGACCAGGTTCTTGAGCGTGTCCTTGGGCCGCTCCAGGTTGCCCGCGAAGCCCAGGACGAACAGCGGCGGGTCGTGGTTCACCATGTTGAAGTAGCTGAAGGGCGCCAGGTTGGTCGCCGAGCCGTCGGCCGACCGCGTCGACACGAACCCGATGGGCCGCGGCACGATGCTGCTGATCAGCAGCTTGTAGTTGAAGGGGGCCGGACGGCCGGGCTCGTACGGGTCGATGGCGACGTGCTTCTTGCCCGTGGCCTCCTCGGCGTGCAGCTTATTGGCGCCGCCGCCGAACTGCCAGGACGGGTCGGCCGTCTTGGTGTAGCGGAAGGCGGCAGACGTGTCCCAGTCCGGCCGCGAGTCCTCCACCTTCTTGAAATCCGGGTGCGGATTCCGCTTGATCAGCTTCTCTGATTCTGTGGAGATGGAGCCCGACATGTTTCTGGTGGTGATGAGCTGAGGAAGTGTTAGACGGCGATAGAGGGCTGATAGTGGGGAATTGGCGTTGCGAGTAGTGGCTGCAGTCTTGACGTTTGAAGTTACTCGAGTGAACACAGTAGGTCTTGACAAAGACATCACACGAGACAGATCAGACTGAAAGGATAGTGCGGAGTGAGTGACAATAGCTGAGTCAGCTTTTATTCATCTACAGACTGCTGGTATGGAAGTTATGGAGGTTCTTTACAAATCGGCTGTAAGTGGTTCCGCACTGGACGCCGTCGTCGGTTATACCCCGCCATCGCTTTCCGCACTTTATTCGGCAATTAGTGCATCTCAATTCCGTGAATGTTTGGCGGTTACAACCGGGGATGGATGGATTGGCGACTCGCGTATGAGTAGAATACGTGAATGCGTACAGATGTTTGGCCAACTGTCCAAGGACCGAGTATTCCTCTCAACTGTGTACTATCATATTGTTCTCACTGGACATATGATGATGTCATCTCGCTACTCATGATTCAATAAGTAGGTATTGGATGATTCCGGCAGCCAATAAACTTATTGGTTTGACCCCAATTCGTCTCTCCGGTCCGATGGCTACAACAAGCAAAGGCATGTTTTATTTATTATAGAAGAGTTGCAGTCTTATTACGTCTGTACAGTTTAACAGTGTATACCCATAGGTGCCATGTTACAAGTATTGCCGAAGTCCATATTCCCGCGTGTGTATCATTAAAACCTGTCGCGTCATTTAACCTACACGCTGCCCTCGCTACAGACGAGATTTCAAAATATCGTACTCTCCATTCAGGAGTTTCCAGACACGGACTCCCTCCTCCCATCGTTTATCATCCCACACATCTGTCTTACCGTCACTTCGCAATCGTTTCGCCTCCCTTACTCCATTGGTCCCCCACTTGACATCGTCTCCGTGGATGAATGCTGCCAGTGCCTCGTTCCATGGCTTCAGTATTTGTTTGTCTTGGGCCGTGAGGCCAGGGTACCAGAACCAGATTGCCATGTCTGTTGCATGCGTTACGCCCCATTCTGGGGGGTACCCGCAACAATCAGCACGCCACTCAATCCGATATCGTAGAAGATCTTTTCCAGGCTGCAGGCCGTGGTTTACCAGGGCTCGGTGGAAGCCGCGTTCCAAGCAGTGGACCTGGAGGTTTGCATATGCATAGCCGAAAAGGTCTTGCCAGTCCTTCATACCCGAAGGCAGTGCCCTGGACTCCCCGCAGCAGTCTTCCAGATACTTGGATACCGCGATTTCGGGATAGTCTGCACAGAGACGCGTATGCACGCCATCGTATGAGTTCTTTGCCGTTCTCCAAATGCGATAGAGATTGTGCTCGTCTCGGCATTCACCATTCATCAACTTCATTCCTCGCCTCTTCATGCGGCGGGCAAAATCGCCCGAGTTGATATGGGCCATGGTCTCAGGGGAGATAAAGGCGCCGTCCGTAGTTGCTCGGAACTCGGTAATGCTCATTTTCTCCTGGCTATCAACAATTGCTCTGGCGGGTGTTTCTCGTAATCGCTGCAGTTTTTCTTCGCGTGGCAGACTTGAAGGTATGCCGAGGGCTGTAAGCAACTCGTCAAATTGTTTTTGCTGTTCGAAAATGCCTTTTGCCTGAACTCCTGGTCCATTGCTCCACATGATAACTCGCTTGATGACTGCCTTGTCGTCAGGGACGAAATAAAGCTCATGTGCAAGCTGCTGAAAGGTGCTGTGAGAGCCGGCCGAGTACCCGCCAACGGTGATGTTGCGCGGATTACCACCAAATGCTCGGATGTTGGAGTGCGTCCATTCCAGCGCCAAGCGTTGATCCCAAAAGCCCATGTTACCAGTCGCATGGCCATCAGGCGCAGCTTCCTTCTGGAGCTCGGAGCTGGCAAGGAAGCCGAATGCATTCAGGCGGTATGCCGGTTGCACAATGATACACCGCAAAGCAGAATCATCCAAGAGATGTGCAATGGATTCGGGCGTCATGTTCGGATTCCCCCATTGCAGAAAACCTCCATGGATGTAGAAAAATACAGGCCATCCGTCCTTTGGGGCAGTACCTGTCGGGATGTAGACGTTCAGATGCAGGCAGTCCTCATTCCAAGCCTCTTCGTTGCGCGAGTTAAGCCAGGCAGGCTGCGGACAGACGGCACAACTGCCTGTGAAGTTTCCTGGGTTTGGTTTCGTGCCATATCTATAATGGAGCGGTAGTGGTCTAGGACGCCTGAATCTGAAAGACCCGAGAGGCGGTAAGGCATAGGGGATGCCGCCAAAGTAATGAATAGCGGGCCGAGACAACCTAGATAGAACAAGACCGTTGATAGAGCCCAGCTCCGGGGAATCGAGAGTGTAAGGGGCACTCGTATAGCTTATTTTGGAATCCATACTGCGGTGAAATGCATGCTTTTGAGTAGGTAAACGGGAATGAACAAACAGGAACTGGCCCAGGCCAAAATATACGAGTGTCAAGTGTGGTTCAACGAGGCACCTGCCACCTGCTTGATACCGCAACCCCGCCGAGCTGCGGCCGGCAGATAAAAACGGCCGATCATCTGAAGTACCCCTTGTCATGGCCCGTAAAAGAACCCATGTCTAGTAGTAGAGCCATGGGTTTGCAATCGCAATGATCGGTGAAGTACTGGATATTGGTAAGAAAGTCCGCAATCCGCTCGCATTTACACGAAGCTATTCGATGTTGCTGAGTGAGGCCAGTCTGGGAGCAGCTCAAGTTGTTTCGGGGCGGCACCCGGCACCTTGCATAGCTGATATTCTAATATGGGGGTCTTATTATAGGTGCCTGGTGGGCTGATTGTCATCGTCAAGTCGAGCTGGGACATGTGTTGGTTGTACCTACCTCTGTAGCTGATATTTGCAGACTTCCAAACTTGTTGCCATAGTGCCTCATGCTGGTGATGTGATGGATGCCTATAGCTTATTAGGTATGACTGAGCCGGCGAACCCATCTACCGTCTGCCATATCAGACGGTGAGATGGTTCAAGGGTACATAAGATTGGTGATTGGCATGCAGGTATCCATCATTGATGCGCTGGGGTCTTCCCCACGTTACAGTACATACACACCCACTACCAACTAGGTACTAGTGCGGCTTCAGTGAAGCTACATGTACTTAGGTACTAGCTACAGTACTTGCAGTGGGCCAGAAAGCGGTCCGATAAGATAAAGAATTTATAGATTTTTAGTGCAGATGCTACCTATACTAGCAGCCCAGCAGGTACGTCTCGCCGATAGAGTCACCTCATGCAGCATCCTGGAGCAGCAGCAGCAGCAGCAGCTTTGCGAGCCTACTTACTTGGGTTGGATATGTTTTTTACTGGTTTCCCCCTTCGGACAATGCGCAAAGAGGCTTGATGAAGATTCCTCCCGCGGTTAAAAAGGCGTTGAGTAGAACTCCAGCGCTGCATCCACATGCTAAAGGCCATCCCATACTTTCCAACCCCTCCAGCCTTCAGCTTCAGAAGAAGACGACCCGAAAGGCGATTCCCCAAGCACGAAAACGACTTCGTGACTCTGGCAACCTTGCCGCCTTAGACTCCAAATCCATCTCCATGTCCGCCCAGAAACCCTTCCTCCCACCCCGGCATCGCTTCAAACCCAACCACAAATCGACTTTCGAGGGCGCTCAAATCCCCGACGGTCTGTTCAAGCCGGAAAAGGGAACCACCCTCAAGATTACACGAGTCCCTGCTTCCCAGCGCCTTGGGAAGCTGCAGCCGTTTTTCGTCCTGTTGAATATCCCCGAGCGAGACCTCGCAGCCGAAGAAAAAGACGAGGCTAATAAGCGGGCGCGCGCGTTCGGGACAAAGATGTTGAACTGGGTCCAACTCGTCACGACTCCCACTGCAGATACACCAGGTACATGTCTAGTGCTTCACTTTGACGACCGACGCTATGTGTTCGGCAACATGTCGGAAGGCACACAGCGGGCCATGGTACAGCGAAAAATCGCCCTGAACAAGACAGAAGATATCTTCATTACCGGCCCTGTGGATTGGCACAGTGCTGGCGGTTTGCTGGGTATGGTTCTCACGCTGGCCGATGTGATTGCCAGCGCAAGGGAACATCTGGGCGTACAGAACGCCGAGCGACAGCGCAAGGGTAGAACTGCCGCTACAGACAAACTTTTGTCGAGGTTGAATATACACGGAGGGAAAAACCTGTCACACTTCTTAGCCACTGCGCGGCGCTTCATTTTCCGGAAAGGCTTGCCCCTGAACCCCCACGAGATTCGAGATGATCCGCGCATATCCAACCAGGGCTCAACCGAACCTGACTGGCAAGACACGAACATTAAGGTGTGGTATGTGCCATTAGAGCTCAAGGGCGAGGCGGCCGTTGACGCAAACCGGAAGCGAAGCCATGAGGACGGCTCAACGCCGGAGACCGCGAAAGGCGACAGCACCGAAGAAGAAGACTTCGAAGCTGTTCGAAGTGTCGTGACCAAGATGTTCAACTCTAACTGGAAAATGGACGCGTTGGTCGAGACCACTTTGCACGAGGCTAAACTCCCTGCAAAGCTATTTGTACGAGACGAGAACGGCCATATTCAGGTGTACCAAGGACCCTTGCCAGACAGGGACGGAGACGTTCCCAACATACCCGTTCTGATTCGTCAACCGTGGCCAGCTGCAATGGTACCCGCGCTCCCACATACACAACCAGCACGTCAATCAATATGCTATATCGTCAAAAACCATGATCGCCGGGGCAAATTTGATGCAAAGAAGGCAGCAGCATTCGACATACAAAAGAAAGACTACAGCAGTCTTACTAGGGGCGAAAGCGTTACCGCCAAAGATGGTACTATTGTCACCCCAGAAATGGTCTTGGGAGAGACTGTTCTTGGGAAGGGCTTCGCTGTTGTGGACATTCCGGACGTCTCTTACATTGAACCCCTGGTAAACCGGCCAGAATGGTCCAATGCAGAGATTATGGACAATGTCTGCGTGATGTTCTGGCTGCTTGGACCTGATGTTGCCGCCGATTCTCGTTTGCAAAGCTTTATGAAAGACCACGCCAGCATCCGCCATACTGTCTGCTCGGGGGACAGTGCTCCAAACATGATCGCCCTGGAGTCTGTGGCAACACAGGCATACAAGCTACACAACATCGACCCGGATCGATTCCCCCTGCCATTTTATAGCAACGTGCAGACTCTTCACGGTCATGCAACAAATGCAGCCCCTGATGGCTATGAGGCCGGTCGAACAGGCAAAATGATACAGTTCTCGCCTCAGTTCCTGCACCAAGATGAAAAGATTGTGGGATTTCCAAATCTTGAAAAACTGGCGGGAAGCGAGCCTCAATTCCCTCTGGTCACTGAATTAGCCGAGAAGGCAAGACAACGATTACAGGATGCTGAATTCCTCGCAAAGATCGAGAAGGTGGAATCGGATATACCAAATCGCGATGTAGAGGTCATCACTCTCGGGACAGGATCTGCGTTACCTTCGAAGTATCGTAACGTGTCTGCAACCCTTGTGAAGGTTCCTGGGTACGGCAACTACCTATTCGATGCCGGCGAAAACACAATGGGTCAAATGCGTCGAGTATTTGGAAAGGAATTACCTACCGTGCTGCAGAATCTTAAGGCAATCTGGATTAGCCACCTGCACGCCGACCACCACCTGGGAACCGCGGGTGTGATCGGGGCATGGTACAAGGAGACGAGAGAATCCAACCCTTCGGCAACTCTGCACGTTGCGTCACACATGCACATGCTGGACTGGCTCCGCGAATATGCCCAAGTTGAAGACTTTGGCTACGATCGCCTGACCTTCACCGAGTTCAGAAACTACGACCCGGTTACTCGAATTGCTAACCCTCGTGTCTTCGGTGCGGAGCAGACTAAAGTTCACGGCATTGAGCGCATTGATGCCTGCTTCGTTGAGCATTGCCATGGTGCTTTAGCAACCGTTTTCACTTGGCCTTCCGGGCTGAAGATCGGCTATTCGGGCGACTGTCGACCTAGCGACAACTTCGTACAAATTGGTCAGGGCGTTACCTTGCTGATTCATGAGAGCACATTCGATGACGAGCTTCAGGGCGACGCCATCGCCAAGAAGCACTCCACCATGTCTGAGGCCATAGATGTTGGACGCAGGATGGGTGCGAGACGCATTCTTCTCACTCATTTCTCCCAAAGGTATCAGAAGGTACCGATAATAGAGGAGAACTTGGAGGTCAAGCCTGATGCTGATGATGCCGATGGCAAAGAGAAGGCGAAGCTCGACGAGATCATACTGGTGGCTTTTGATTACATGCGCGTCAAGCTTGGAGACTTCAGGAAAGCGCAGGCCTTCCTTCCAGCTATACAGAAGTTGTTCGATGATGCAACAGAGCAATAGACATGGATATGTACCGTCCAACCCTGTGAATCAGAATAAACCCCAACTCCTGTAATATCTGTTCCCAAACCCGTCTCGTGAACTGTGACGGTCTTTCTACGCTCGGTACTTCGATTTTCAAAAGATTGTTCTCCCGGGCCCAGATGCGGAATGTCACCCTTGTCACCATCCGCTATTCTCGCCCAAAGGTTACTAAATCACTCTGCGTGTATAGCCCCCGATTAAATCAGTTTGAGGTCAAAGTCTGTGTTCACTCAACATAGTTTTGTTTGATTCTATGTTGATGCTAGGTATATATGAAGGTTCTGTGATGAACACGAGGGAAGGGGGGAGTCTTCTTCTCCATCTCTCTACCTATTCGTCGAACAAGGCATAGTTGGGCCCGTTGCCCGCGCCCTCGCCCACTGTCGCCCACCCGACGATGCCGGCCAGCTTGCCGGAGCTGATGTTGCGCTCGAAGACGACGACGCGGTTGTCGTCCTGCAGCGCAGCGGCGACGAGCGTGCCCGCCTTGTTGATGTTGAAGCCGCGCGGGTTGCGGCCGCCAGCGGGCGCCGTCTGTACGTGCGTCAGTGAGCCGGTTGCTCGGTCGATCTTGAAGCTGATGAGCGGGTCCGACGGCACCGCGGTGCTGTTCTTGGGGTCAAAGTTGGGCATCGTTAGCGAGTTCTCGCCCCGCGACGAGGCAATGATGAACCTCTGGTCGGGCTGTTATAGGAGAAAGAGGCCAGTGTCAGCATATATATTCACATGGGAAAGCGACTTGACAATCGGGGGGGAGGGGGGGGGGGGGGGGGGGGGGGGGGGGGGGGGAATGCACTTACGGAAATCTTCAACTCGGCGGCGCTAGTGCCGGCCGGCACGCTGCCCCCGGGCCCGTGGCTGCTGACGTCGAAAATCCGATCCATCTTGAGCGCGCCGTTGGCGTAGTTGACCTTGTAGCCGGTGATGGTGTTGCTGAGCTCATTGAGGGAGTAGAAGAATGTCTTGGGGCCCGCCGTCGCGAAGACGCCGTGGCGCGGGCCGGAGCCGGGCAGGGCCATGACGGGGTCGACCTCGGTCCAGGCGATGGACCCGCGCTTGATCGCGTAGACGCGGAGCAGGTCGGCGCCCAGGTCAGGGACCACCATGAACTTCTTGCTCGGGTCGAGGATCGTGTGGTGCAAGTGCGGCACGTCCTGGCGGGTGGGGACGGGGCCTGGCTTGGTCAGCGTATAGGTCTCGTTCTGGGACAGGGCCAGGTTCGACGTGTCCTTGACGTCAAAGGAGCTGAAGGTCGATGTGTCACTAGCAAGGAGAAGGGCGTTGCAGTCAGTATGGACGTGCGTAATCTCGGGTCACCAACTACAGTTGCAAGTTGGCCAACCATTTTCCATTCTAAGTAACAACATGACAGATCGGGGAGACTCACTAATGAGCGATAGCCAAGCCATTGTTATTCGGCCCGTATAGCTCGGCGCTGACCGGACTCTTGAGCACGGGTAGAATATCGAGAGTCTCGAGACTCGCGTCCTCGTTGATCTTGTACGAAGTCAACGAGGAGCTACCGCCCCAGCCTTCGTTCAGGCAGTACAGGGTCGATTTCCCCTTGTCCAGCGTCAGCCAGGTCGGTTCGGATCCGCAATCCAGCGACTTGGAGGTGACCGTGAGCCCTTCGTGCTGGAGCTTGAGTGAGTAGAGCGCGTGGTCGTTGTACGAGGTGGCCCAGAGCTTGATGGCGGCAGCGGGGGATGCCACCAGCAGCAGGGACAGAAGCCCCTTGGGGATAGCGTCGTTCACCATGTTGACCACGAAGAAGTAATTCTACTCAAACAAAGTTGATACTCCTTCGGAAGAGAATGGGCTGGCTGGGTTGCATCGTTGTTGGTTCAGAAGCCATTGGCTCGGTATTTATTCATCTACGCGAATGTCTTGGATCCCTCGGCTGTCAGATTTGTTGCAGATCGCCTAATCATGGCAGCAACGCAGACGACAGACGGGATGGTCGAGTAATCATCCGCCGGCTGGAGGTTCCGAACATATTCTGTCCTAATCTGGTCACCTGCGAGAGGTATGCTCGGGTCATGTCATGCACGGGTGGCTCGCGTTTGTTCCACGAGTCAATGTCTTACCTGGCCCACAGGAACGGAAAGGTCAGCGCACGAATCGGTCAGCACCAATACATATCACGGAGAGTCGAGAGGGGGGGGTTGATTCCATGGGCGAAGATGGCTTCCGCTATACATGTTCAACATGATTTCAGGCAAGGGTACAGGCGTACAGGCGTACAGGCGTACTATGCGGTGCGACCTGTTCCCTATTGGATATGGTATAGCAGTAAAACTGGGTCGGGACCACGCCTCTCTGGAACAGACGGGAAGCAATCCCTTTAAGCGTACAGGGACTGACTATGTCGACGAGGGAATCTGCATGGCTCCCCGCACGATCATGGTAGATTTGGGGTAATGGGGACCTGGGTTTCTTCAACGCCCAGGGGTCTCAACTTGGCAAAAGAACAGGCGAGCCCAATCAAAACCAAGCACCCCCAATACGGCGGCGGAGCATACCGAGACATGGTCCTTTTCTGTAAAAACGACCGACCGGCACCTTGGCCATTTATCGACGTCTTTCCCGTTTCTCCGGCGCTCGTCCTTGTTAGTCAAGCGCCACTACTGACGAGCCACTAACTTAATGCTACCATATACCCGGCAAGAGCTCAACATCTATCGTGCTTAGTGAGATATTCATTGCGGCGGTTAGTATACAGCGACAATGATGACATGAGGACAAGAGTAATTCGGGCCATAACACTAAGAGACTTGAGTAAACTCATCATTTTATATGCTTGCGATTGAAACCTATCTCGCTAAATCTAGTCATCTAGCCACTGCTATATCAATAACTACCAGGGGAGAGGATATACTGGTAGATCATCCCAGATTATGGTAACCCAAAGCACTTCAGGGGCCACCCGCCTTACCTATTTGCCACCTTTCTTCATCACTTGCGACCAACTAGTGATGTCGGTCTTGGTTGCCGCACGCGAAGCAGGCGCAACACACGAAGCCGAGTCTTCGGCTAGCAGGCTCGCGTCTGTACGGCGGCTCAGTGAGAGGTCTCGGCGCAGCTTCATCTGCTCGTCGTGATCCAGTTTCTGATGCAAGTTTATCTCGTTAAGGGGCGTCGCCTTCCTCGGTATCGGGGACGCGTGTTGGTAACCGCCGCCGCCGCCGCCGCCGCCACGCTTTCTGGTGCTACCCTGACGGATAAAGGGGTTCTTGTCGGGATCGACGGATTTCAGCCCCCCGCGGTTCTGCTCGAGGTACCGTTTATTGATGGCGCCGTCCTTACCATTGTCGTTCTTGTTGGTGTTTTTATGAGTACCGCTCACTTCCGACTCTGGGTACTGCAGCTCGCGACGATCGAACAACGGCGGGCGGCCGGGCTTTGTTGATGCGGCATCCGTATCAGAAGTATAGGGGGATATTGAGCCGTACGCGTCCGGGTCGAGGCTTGTTAGTGGCGGCGAGCTTGGCGTCGACGGTACCCCGGTTGATTTCCCCACTGTAGTATTATCGACATAGATAGAGGAAGAGGCCTTCTGCCGTCCAAAACGCGATGGCACGAGCGGCATAGGCGGGGCATCGGCGGCGGGCACACCCCGTGGAAGCTCGGTGTGGACGGTTAGGTCAGTCCATTCGGATTTCGGCGGCGGCGGTATGAACTTCTTTTCCGTGCTAGAACCTCTGGCCCAGCTGTTACGAGCAGGTGTGTACTCTTCTCCTTCCGCTATGGTCCATTCTGGTACTTTAGCTTTCCGCAGGGGAGGCGGCACCGCGGACTTGGCACTGAAATAACTTTTGGGGGGTGCTTGACTCCTGGCCGCTTTGCTCTTCTCACGACGAATCGCTGGGTGTATGTCCTCGGGGTCGAGCTCGCTACCACTGGTATCCTGGAGGCACTTGTTGTACCACTCCGACACCTTCCGGTGACTGCTATCCGCACTGTAACCGACACCTCGGTCCTCAAGGTCTTGTTCCAAGTCGTTCGGTGCCCCACCCCCGTGCTCGTAGCTATCGTCATAGGCGCTGCCTATTTGCGGATATCGATGTGGATCATCATTATCCTCCTCATCTTCCGAGAACAGCATCGGTTCCTCGAAGCCCAGCTCCTCTTCCTCCCCCTCGCTGGAGGAAGTCCCAGTATCGTATGATGAGGTAGCGACACCAACAGGTGACCCATCTAGTCCGAAGCCAGCGCGGTTGGCCTCGTTGGCAATGCTGTCATCCCGGTAGATGCTCTGTGCCACCGCCCGATAGAGCCTTCGCTGTTCTGAAGCCGTCGCACGGTCGACCTTGATTCTGGGCGAGCTGGCGGCATGGCGCGAAGGGCGCTGGCTCCTAGTAACGCGACCGTCCCGCTTCCGCCGTTCTCTCCTTTTCTTCTTTTCCGTCTTCTGGTAGTCCCGCCAGTATGACCGGATTTCGAGATTGCGTGGTCGCAGATCTCGCAAGAGCTCGTCGACCCACCCGCGAATAGTCCGCTCCTCTTCCTCCCTCATCTGCCCGATCCAGCTGTCCACGAACCGCAGGAGTCGCGGCTTGTATTTCCTCCGCGAATCGACGGCGCAGTTGGCATCCTGCCGCAGCGTCAGAGCCGCAAACAAGTCGGCCAGACACCGGCCGTTGGCGCCGACCGCCGCCAGGATACACGGCTCGCATTGACTCGCCACCTGGACGAACCGGCTATCGTGAGGGGGGCAGCCGAACATGCGGTGGAAGTGGTTTTTGCTCATGAAATACGCCGTGACGGAGTCGAGCCTCGTGAGCCATGAGGCCATGTCGGAGCTCTTGTGCGGCCACCGCCGTAGGCACTCTAGGTGCTCGCCAATCTCGAGACAAAGCAGCCAAAACACCTCGCGCATGAGGAAGGGGTTGAGTCGCTCGTGGGCCGAACAAAGGACCGCCCTCTCGGGCAAGGGGCGGGCTAGGTCCAGCTCGCCGAGCATCTTGCGGGCGCCGAACGACAGGCGCTTGACCTGTCTCAGCAGTCGGCTTTTGGGTTCGAGCAGTATTTCGGGTAAACGCCCTACCTTCTCGTGCTGGCGGGAGAGCCATTTCTGAGAAGGAATGGCGATGCCGTAATTAGGCCGACGCGAGAGAAGGTATGTTAGAGAATCGATTTCTTCGTCCGTAAGTTTTCTCAAAGGAACCTCCATGGCGTATTGCCCCAGCCTTGATAACTGGCGCAAGCTCTGTTGCTCGAGAAACTCAATTGATAAATTATACGGAGAGTAGCTACTGTGTCCAGACAGTGAAATGTAATTATAGTATAAAAGGGGCCAACCCTTGTAGCCAGGGCTGCAGCAGGCTATTTGTACAGCATCAACCTGGACCTTTGTCTGGAATGAAGAATCAAGTTACCCCGAACGCCAGTGCTTGTGCTTTGTTGGCTTCTTTCCCTTTCCATGCTCCCCGATGCCATATTGCGAACAAGGGCATTGTCCTAAGCCTGTACGGCGTAGCCTCAAATGCCCGAGCACAAAGAATGACGCAGGAAACACGAACCTGTAAAAAGCAGTAGCAGTTCTGTATCTGAGAGTCAGGAAACAAACAAGAGGACCCCTGGAAACTTACATGGTGAATAGTCAGCCGCCATGGGAGTTTTCAATGTGCCGGGACATGTCGATCGTATAGGTATGAATGTTGTGAATAGGGCCCAAGATAGGGAGGGAGGGAAGTGGCAGCTTAGGCGGCAATCAACTCAACCAAGTGAGGATAGCCTGCATTTCCATTAAACCAGGGATATCTCCCAATGCAATCCTATATACTGTGGAAGTATCGCAACACTCTCTGCGCCATAGTCGAGTGGGATTGTCTTCTCTATGCAGGTACTTCCAATGCCATGCCAGTTGTTGCACCGCCTCCAAAACAACCACTTCAACGCCTGTCCCTCAAAAAACAAAAGCATTCATGAAAAGCCTCGCGGAGAAAATATGACTAGACATGTGCATCGTAAGTATCGCTGCCCACCGTGGTATCAATGCTGGTAGTTGTCCCTATTCCTATCATGTGTTATGAAAGGCTCAAGGGCGGCGCTCTGGAGTGAGCATACTCCGGGTCGGCCCTCAGGCGTTCCAGCCTGATTTTCGCCGCCTCGGTGCCATCATCGGCAATCGCTGCTTCCTTAAACCAAGGGTGATCAAGCGCTTGTCGTGCCGTAATGCGCCTGGCCGGATCATAGACGAAGATCTTTTCAAGGAGATCCAGGAACAGTCTCAAGAAGGGACTATGCGTAGGTATGATGTCCTAGATGGCCATTAGCAATCTTGGCACACAAGTTTGGAACATGCCAGCATTCAACTTACACTCAAACGCTTCATATTCTTGACAAATCTCCGCGAGGCACGGGTTGTATCCGCAGTAGGATAGTCGAGTCTTAACCGCTTGAAGTATCTGGGCCTGGTTAGTTAACTGGGAAATGATGTGGCAAGATATATCACCAAACGTACTTGGCTGCAGCATTGCCGCTCGAGCTACTGGACCGGTTGCTCATCTTCGTCACCTGCTGTGCGAGGTGCTGGTCGATTCGCCGGTCACAAACATTCTCCATCATTGCCAAGTGCTCGAGGTTGTCGTGCGTCTGGAATAAAGCATCGCCGGTGTAGAACTCGACGAGAATACAACCAATACTCCAAATATCGCAAGGGAATGACCAGCCAAGCCCCAGAATGATCTCAGGGGCACGGTAATGACGGGTTGAGACCACAGAGGAGTGATACTCATCCTCGAATGTTGCAGAACCAAAGTCAATCAGCCTAATTTCAGTGTCGAGCAAAACTTTTCGCTGGTTGGCCTGTCTAGGCGTACCAGCTGAAGATGAAGGTATTCTGCGGTTGTACGTGAACGTCTGATAAGCGTTGTCGCATAGAAGAATGTTTTCAGGCTTCAGGTCGGTGTGTATGAGATTAAGGTCGTGAAGGACTGAAGACAAGTCAGTATACAGGATAAGAATACGAATACGGTATGTAGATAGATGACTTACAAGCCACACTCGTCAACAGCTGGCGGGCAAAGCTCTGGATCTGACTGTTGGGAAACGGGACGAAGTTGTTGCTCTTGAGAAAGTCGAAGACGCTGGAGCCAAGCAGGTCCATGACAATGCAGATGTGGCCTCGGAAATCGAAACAATCCCGTAGATGAATGCATCGGTTCCGGTTCTCTTCATCGTTCGCCTTCAGAGTCTGGAGTACTCGGAGCTCGATTCGGGAGGCATCTCGATACTTCTGAACGGATCGAATAATCTTAATAGCGACTAACTTATTTCGTTTCCTGTCGCGAGCCTGAACGACCTTGCCAAAAGTTCCTTGGCCAAGAAGTTTGTTGATTTGGTCTGGTACCTGTCAGTATTCACGCCTGGCCGAAAAGACGAGGCTCTGGAGATTCCAGCGAGGGAAAGGAAAGAAAAACCTACACTGCTGGGTGATGTCGGCATCAGGCACTACGATGTAGTGGCCGTCTTCGTCATCGACTTTCACATTTGAGTAGCGCTTTTTAAATGTCAGCAGGGCACTTCCATATCGATTGGTGGCAGTGGGTCTCACATCAGTGACCACTCGAACGGTTACTTCGGCCGATTTCTTGATGGGTTTTTGGGGCGGTCTGTAGCTGATATAGGCATCGCCGAGGGCTTCGATGTCTCTGCGTTTTGCTTCTTGGGCATGTTGTTGACGCGTTCTTTTCCGTTTTTGGCCGGGAGCCGAAGCCTGCTCGTAATCGTACTGGCCATTAGAAGAGAGTGAGGCAAGCGACGTAGGGGCCGTGGTGTTCTGCGCTGATGTAGTTCTGTCGGTCGATGAAGTCGCACTATTGGGAGTAGCAATGTGCGATCCATTGACGGCTCTACCACCATTCACATATCCTTCGTCCTTTTTCCTCTTCTTGGCCACATGTCGAGGAATTATGCCAGCATCCGATCCGACCCCGGTGCCGGTGTAGGTTGTTGTAGAGTAATTGGACGCGACATCTTTGGCATCACCGTCAGGTTCTGGCGTATCGTCAATGACGATGACTTCCTTGGGCACTCCATTCTTGTAGAACTCGGTCCAATCGGGAGCTTTAGATCGCCTCCGTTTCCGTGCAGCATTTTGACTCGAAGATGGTACCGACATTGTGTCGAAATTTGCGTCAGATCGTGGAGTTGACGCCGACTCTGAGTCTGTTCCGTGATATTCGTGGGTCAATCTAGCCCCCGGTGCTCCTGTGGAAGCTACCGAGGCAGTGGCTCCATTGGCTGACCGTCGATGCGACGGTTGTTGAAGACCACTGGTATAGGCTGAGAAGGAAGCAGTAGAAGCAGGACCGTGGCGACTAGACGCAGAAGAGTTGGATATCGCGGTTGGTGCCGAGACACCAGAGGGAGAAGGGAGAAGGTGGTTTGCCGGGAGCGTTGAGGGTATTGCGGCGGCCGTTCGGTAGGAAGCAGGGTGTACGGGACTCTGCAACTGCTGGTAGGGCGGATAATGGGCGTGATGATGTGGGTGGTGACGATAATGATGAGGAGGAAGCGTGGCCGTGGCAGTAGTCGGCGTTGACATTGTTGTGGAATAACAACAGACGGCGCCTTTTGCAAGGACACTCGACTGATGAGGGTCCTCGGTTGTGGTGATATGAAAGGGAAGATTGAGAGAGTGTGTTTCGAAAGGGCCGCAGTTAGCAGGTGCCCACTCGAAATGGATGATGTCTGCCCTCTGCGTCCTACTCCGCTACCAACTGTGGGAGTGCAGTAACGTATTGCCGCTGCGTCTCTTTCTACTTTCAATCGCAGCGTCAGGACCAAGGCGTAGTTGGGGGCACTGGGGCTGCCTTTTTCCGGGTCGGACGTCGGCAGGGTCTTCTTGCCTGTCTAACCTGACTGGCTGATGTTCCACTGGAATGGATGGGGTCGAGTCTCAGTGGTTGCGAAGAGGGAAGGGGAGGGAAAACGACCTGGCGCAGGCTGGGAGGCCAAGAGGCACAGTTGCAGGGCCGCCAGCAGTTGAGAGTTGAGATTTCAGGGCACTGGTAGCCCCAAACAACCACTAACCTAAGTAATAACGCCTGTGTTTCTAGCGGACAAGCTCTCGCTACACGAAGGCTAAGTACCTAAGGTAGGAAGGATGTCGGTATGAAGTTGTTGGTGGCCCCAATGTTAAATACTTCTTGTACGAGATATGTCGGCTTGAGCTGGTTGTTTTTCTCCTGCTTCAAATCGGCGTTGAAGACAACGGTTCTTCAGCAAAAAAGAACAGTATGTTCGGTACGGCTTGGGATTGTCTGTAGGTGCAGGTGCTTGGTAGGTCTGCTCAAGGCTGTTTTTGTTGGTGGGACCCAAGACGCTCTTTCTCGGTGGTGCACGGAGGACGGAGGACGGGAGAATCTGGACGTGTGGACGTCTAGACGGATGCCGATGCTCAATAGTCGCGATGAGTCGCGATGAATTGAATATTTCGCTTTTTGAGCTACGCAGTTGCCCGAGTGATTGCACTTGCAGGCAATGGAAACCGTGATTGTCGTGCAATTGCCAATGTAGGCGGCAGGTTGATGGCCGTGATTGAGGAAGTAGTGCGTAGTGCATGCACTGCAAGTGAGGTCGAACCGGCGCGATACAGGGCAGTTGTTAGTGCATCCGCGAAGATGGCGCCCTCAAAGTAAGTGCATTACGTCGAGAGCAAGTCGGTGGTAATGCTAAAGATAAAGCAAACTTGGACGGAGAGGAAGCAGTTGCGAGTTCACAGAGTTCGATCTGTGTAGAGAATAGAGAAGTGAGGGAACGAGTCGGTTGGCAGTGAATATTCGACAGAGAGAGAGAGAGGGGGGTGTAACATGTGTGTTGTGCGGTCTTCTTTCACGCCGCCTCTGTCGTCAAACTAGAGGGAGCGAGTTGGCCTGTGATGTATGTAGGCTGTAGGCTGTAGGCTTGTAGGCTTGTAGGCAGGCAAGGACTTGATTGACGGTGCAATGGTGGTAGCATCTGGTCTCGAATTGAACTGTACTGTAAGGAAGTACTTAGGTAGGTAGGTGCTGCACGGCACTGTACGCTCTACTGCCAGTAGGCCGGTGATGATGGCACACACAGCACTGAATGCTTACTGGGTGGAGTCTGATGTTGCTTGTTCCCTGTTCCCTCTGGTGCCACTGCCGTTGAATCATCTGGTTAACGTTGCCTGCACGCATTCCACCTCTTATTGAACGTATTAGTGAGGTGAGTAAATCCCACTGTGCACAGAACCTAGTGTGTCCCGTTTGCCCATTTGCACAAACCTCCTAAAAGGAGATCACTTGCGACAACGCAGATACGGTCTTGAGGAGAGTAATTGCTGCTCAGCATATACGTGTAATATAACCGCACTGCCTTTTTCCAAATATTTCATTCAGTGACGCTGTTAGAGTACGGAGTAGGGCGCGTGTTGATGCGCGGTATCATGGATTTTAGAAGGAAGTCACGGCATCTTATACCATGGTCACTCGACTTTATGGTTGAATGACAGCTTTCATAAATGCTTAGGTACTTTACCTAGGACCGGAAACGTATCACGCTGAAAACGAAACCTATGTATGGGTTGCATTCTGCATCCTTATCTCCAGGTCATCCATCAGCTTCAGGCAGTCAAAGCCCCCTCCAGCAGACAGTATGGAACACGGCCCATGGATTCGTTATTTGTTCTGGGGGGTTGGCTTCCTCTCCAGCAACCGAGTGGCACTACTGCCGCCATCGGTTGCTGGTAGACGGCACCTATCGGAACATCTCTATCAGGGTTGTGTTATCATGGCAACCGGACTCGGCCACTTTGGCTTCTCTTGCAGGAGCATGATCATGCAAGGTCTGTGAAAATGCAAATATGATTTCTGCCATCTCACTAATTCAGAGAGAGAGGGGGGGTTGTTTGTCCATATGTGAGATGTTGTTGTTACCGTTCCGTTTCTACGACAATATAGGTTAGAAATTGTTCAATGCCTTTCGCACCAAAGCAACACCAAAGCACTCGAAGGGCTAAGGCGCCTGACTGACTGACCCTGCAACAAGATTAGAGAGGCTTGGGCATCTCGTGTGGCTATTTACGTGTCTCTTCCCATAAGTGAAATACACATCCCCTGGGTCTCCAGGGTAAGCACAAGTTCGTCTCAACGAAAACGAGGCCTTACTGGGGAAAACCACTCGAAGGATTCCAACAATGTTCTTTTTCTTCTCTTACCTGCTTCTGGAAAGCAGCCCTCGCGCCTCCTCGCCAGGACCCTCGGGGGCACTGCCCTTCGTCCATCTGGGTAAAGTTTACGAATGCACAAAAGCCCCTCTTCACTGGGCAGCCAAAGCGCCTGACAACTTTTTTGTGACGATATGGTTGGCCAGCAACGACCACACCGGCACACCCTACCAATGATATCACATTCATTCCGCGGGCAGCCTGTTGCTCGCTCAAATGAATCAGCTGCCCATCAATATAATTGGAGATCTACTGCTCCGTATTGACAACAACAGCAACAACAGGATTTACAAGTAGGCAAGGTATAAAGCAGAGATATGGGATAGTAGAGATGGCCTTGGCAGCCTGGGCACTGGGCTACACGCAGTACCTGAGCAATATCCAATGGCTTGACGTCGCCTACCTATGCAGGTCTCGCAGTAGTGCCACGGCTGCCCAGGCATATGTATGGCAGGGCCCTGGCTGGCTGGCTGGCACACTGGGTTGGTGTGTGCCGCAAGGGCCCTTTGCTCTGCAGCGTGAGCATCGGGTCTTGAGCAGGTCTCCATAATCCGCAAGAAAGCTGACTCGGGTTCTGCAGACTTATACGCACATAGAAATCCTGCTCGAGGGAGGGCGGGAGCGAGTGATTGCGGAGTCCGCGACGCCTCTGGGCTATGTAAGTAGGTAAGTATGTACGCGCTTTGCAACGAGACTACTTGCCCTTGTTAGCCCCGAAGCAAGCGTTGCTGCCCACTGGAAGGGGGGGGGGCGGGCTTCAAGATCCTAAGGCAGATCTTACACACTCTCGGCTTCAGATCTCCCAACTAGAATACTGATGGGGGGATACTGAGATGTATTGTTCTCTCGACTTCTCTCCTTCCAACTTTCTGATTCCGGCTTGGCCCATTGATCGTCAAGTTACAGGGTAAAAGGCCTTGCGTGCTTGTTCAAGACCAGGTGCACTGCGTTATGTCTGATTTGGGCATCCAGCCGCCCACGTTCTCCCTGCTTACCTACCCTACATCCACCATCCACCCTTTGCCAACACCAACGACTGGTAACTGGAGCTCATTCAGCATAGCCTTTGGTAAGTAGGCCGCTTTCCAAGGGAGGGAGTAAAGAGGTAATAAGGCGGATTTTAGACACAGCCAGTGCTTTCGGTGCGACGTAGGATGACATGCCCGTGGAAATCCCTCCCTCCGGTCTCCCCACCCGCCCAAAAGACCCATCACTTATACACTTACTTATCTCGCACAAAATGAAGGGCCTGTCGGTACAAGTGGCAATTCTCCTTTTCTCTTTTGAGGGTGTATGGGCGGCTTTCTTCCGTTGCGGATGGCTTCCTCGGCAATGTAAGCACTACACTAGGCACGCACTACTACTACTATGACCTCGAGCTACCTGATAACATGAAGTAATGTGAGGTGATACACATTCGTAAGTGCATAGAGGAGGGCGGTCTACCTGGACGGTCTTGGTCTACTAATAAGTCCCGTCCAGTCCCGTCCAGTCCAGCCAGCCAGACAGACATGGCACCTTCTCGGCCATTTAACCGTTCAACACTCGCACTCTCTCGCCTCTCTGCCTGCGACGATAGTATCCCATCCCATCTACCATCTTGTCCAATCCCTTCATCGTTTCCCCGCCGCTTGCCTTGCCCAAAGCTGCTCCACCTGGTCCTGGTCCTGGTCCTGGTCCTGGTCCTGGTCCTGGTCCCATCACCATGTTTCTTTCTGGCTTTGAGCGCGGCCAACGTCGTAAGTGATGGAGCCTTTGGGGCCCTTGTTTTTTCCCTCTTCCCTTCTTTGTCAGCGGACCCTTCTTTTTTCCCACGCAGATGTGCCAGGGTGCCGGGTACAGTAGATTAAATACACCACTGAACGTCATTTTGGGCTGTTTCTGGTCGGAGGATTATCTGAAAGGAAATCTCCGTTATCTGCATGCGAAATTCAACAATATCCTTTACGGAGACCACTCATTATACTCTCATATTATGAATAGGTAGAATTTATGATACCGTCGTCGTCCATCAACAGTCAAGCTGCAAGGGCCCCAATCGGTTATGGATGTGCTGGGCGTGATGACTTAATCTTGATGGTTGCCGGGATTTCTACGGGCAACGTCTCAGCAGCGCACCAGCTAGCAGTCTTAGACTATTAGGTCTTTGATGAAAGAACCCCCAGCAGCCAGAAAGCCCTGTCGTAAGCAGGCGGGCTGGCTAGTGCTGCCATGTTTCCCACTGAGGTCGTGGAGTAGGGGACGTGCAGATGTATAATTGGAAGCTCACAGGCACGTATTACAAGATACCTATGAAACGCCGCGAATGTGTATGACGGTAAAGTGCACGCACGGCACAACTCCTTGCAAATTGTTGTCATCTCATGTAATTGCACTTCTCGAAGAAGAAGTTGACGCGAAAGAATATCGTATACAGTATAGACTTGCCCGGGCTACCTACTCCTTTAAACACCGAGTGCTACACGCACGACGGGAAACGTCAGACCTACGCAAGCCAGACCCAAACAGGAGGTTATCGTTTTATCTCGACACTGACACTCCCAAGCTCCGTATCATCAAACCGGGGGCGGGTGAGACGGGAAAAACTGCATTCTGATCTCAGCTCCTTTTTCTTTTTGATCACAGCATTTTATGCGATTGAAATATGTGGCCTTCGTTCGCGTCAATTTTGCCGACTTGGTAGAAAGTAGCTTGTGATAAATGTCCAGTTAGGTAGAAGGAAATACCTGGAGCAACGGCTCAGCTCCCACATTTTGTACGTGTCGTACGAGTCCATCTCATCATGCTGCGCGGGTCCAATAGCCACTTTACTCGGGACGGGGGCCGCGCCTGAGGTGCCCCCGGGTTTAAGGATTCAAATGATGCGCGTTTCACCTCATCTCGAACCGGGTCGACGGGTGGAAGACGGCCTTGGACGGGCCTGGCGATCAAGGATGCATTTGTCGAAACCAAACAAACGTCCACGAATCCGGACCTGTTCTCATCGTTCGTGTTTCGGTACCTGTGCAAGACGATGCACACCAGTCGCCCAGCGTAAAAATCAAATCAAATTCCATTGCAGATGCTGTAGCAAATATCTATAAGGAATTCAGAGAACCCAATATTCGCAGGATCCCCGGCACCCAACGCCACTTGATGCAGGTAGTTTGTGAATGCAGCCATTCCCCTTTCACGGAGGAATGGCATTTCTATGAAAACCCGTCGTATCAGATGCCTCGGTTGAACACGACGAGGCCGCCCTCTCCACCCTTGCCGTGGAACTCCTCCTCGAGACTGTCGGCGCTGATGCGCTGCCTCGTGGGAAAGGCCGCCAGCGCAAACGGCAGCGCGAGGTAACTCATACCCAGAATCAGGGCCAAGTTGATAGGGGTCGTGTACCGTGGGTTCTTCTTCAGCCAGTCGGTCTTCTGCAACCGCACGAGGACCAGCGGCGGCACGACCATGATGGGACTGCTGTTGAGCACGCGGCTCAGCGCCGTCTCGCTCACCGCCAGCGTGGCCGCCTTCTTGCTCCGACCCAGGCTGGCGACATCGCTCTCGGCCTTGCCCTCTGACGCCAGCTTGATCTTATCCTTCTCCGACAGCACGGGGAACACGTCGATACCTGTACGCATCTCCTCACCTCGCATGAGAAACACATTCAGGAAACCAGCCGATGCGACAGCGGCGAAGGGGACGAGTCGACCGAGGACTGTACGAGTGGCAGGCGATATCCGCTTGATACGGGGGACGATCGCATTCAGGCCTACGGCCACAGTACAGGAGGCGCCCACAGCCATGAAGTAGGACTGTGCGATCTTTCCATACGAAAGCGGGGAGGATTTATTGGCGTTGGCGTTGTTGATGGCGACGTTTAGGGATTGGTTGGCGACTTGCCACCCTATCGTTCCCGCCGTCTATCATATGGTTATAGCGTTAGCATGTCTGCCCCCTAAGTGAATGCAGCAAGAAAGTTGTTCATAGACTCTTCTTACCTGGAGTCCAGGTGTCAGCATGCCTGCCGTGACCACCAGGTTAGACAGCGCGAAGCAGGACATGCGGAAGGGCAAGAGAACTGGCTCGCCAGTATCTGTAAAGTTCGATCATGGTCAGCGCTGGGGGGGCTTCGAGCGTATGTATCGGCTGCTTCAGTCGTTGTCCGTACCGGGATGGAGCGTAGCGTCCACGATTTTCTTTGCTTTCCACAATTCCGGAGTCATACTCGGGATTTCGCCTTGCTTGTACGCGACCACCAACTTCTTTGCCTGCTCGAGGCCATTTTTGCCGGCAAGTAGAGTCCTGTAGAAAATCGCGACGATTAGCGACGCGCGCCCACAATAACGTAGCAACACCTGCCACGGCCGGAGAATTCTTCTGACTTACCTAGGGTCTGTAATACCGGCTGTCTGCTTGACACGGCCCCAATACGTGCTGAGATCGTGTTGCGACTCGGGCAGCTCCCGATTGCCCGGCAGGGAGGACGACATGGTGACTTGGTTTGGCCGTTCCTAGTGTCCAGCAGAGAGGTCGCGTGTCCTCGACAGCAGGCACAGAGAGAGAAAGTGACCGAAGCGACAGACAGGCGCTCTTTGCGACGACGTGCCTCCTGATCTGACTGACTGTGTGCAGGGGAAATAATTTGTTCACTGCGGTGGGCGGCCCGAGATCGGGGACCACACTATCTGACGAAAAAGCCCCGCTATCGCGCTATCGCAGATCGTGGATCACCTCTAGTTCCAAGCACCGGCAACATGATCCTTGTTGGATTTGCCATGAGGGTTTTGAACATGCGTAGGAGGTATCTGTGGATGATGAGACAGAGGCAGGAAGATCTGCACAGGCTGCAGTTGCATCAGATGTACAATGATTTACAGCTTTCTACGCCTTTGAGCCAGTTTGTTCAGAATATGCTATTTTTGTGCCGTCTCATGTATCTAGGAGTATTTCCCACGTTTCTTGTTCTTGGCGTATGTATAAAAACCCCTTAGTTTGAACCTTCCCCGCCATGGACTATAACAAGCCAAGAGCCTAGGTATGATAGACTAAAATGATACTATCTCAACTTTGAGAGGAATAGGGAGGAAGGGAGAAGAAGAAGGAGAAGGAGGGGAGAAAGGACACGAACGACAAATGATTTCAGTTGAGGGGTCACTATCTCGAACAACAACTGACATGGTCTGGTTCAGAATCGTCTCCTATCGTGTGATACCTCGGTTTTATAAGTCATCAGTCATCTTCCTTTAAGCTTTGGTCTATTGTCATATTGCAGTCCCAAGAATTTTGACTTGTGGCGGTGAAGAAGGACGAGCGAAGGGAAATCCCAGCAAGATGATGTCACTGAGAGATCCTGCCTCTATCGCCGATTGCTTGCTGGCCTAGCCCGTCCCCATCGCGGCCTGATCCAAGCAATGTGACAGACCAACGGCAAAACCCCGTCGGTTCGCGGATGATGGACCAGTATTTATTCTTATAAGGCGGATATATGTGCCTATTGTGTACGTATGGCTAGCTGATGGTAGTGCGGCCACGTATCGATGTATGTAAGAGAAAAGCGGATGAGACGTACCTATGTAAATCTCGCCATCTCAGCTAGGTATTGCCTATCTTAAACACAGTTGTGCCTGGAGGAAACTTGGCGAATATCACAAAGAGCGAAGTGAATTTATGAGTTGTAAATAAAATTGATATGATATCTCTTTGAACCATAAGGAATCTGGTTATATTTGAAAAGGAGATTCGTGACATTCGTTCGTATCATGACATCCTAAATCTCATGCACATCCGTCGCAACTTTGACAACGCTCGGTCTCTCGCTCCCAGCCTCCCCCCCCCCGCCTTCAAACTTCAGGCGTATGTCATCATCTTGCAGCGAAGCCCATTCCCCACGCGGGAGGGGGAACAAACACGCCCGCCCATATCCTTCTCTACTAGGAAGAAGAAGAAAAGACCTATGAAACCACCAATGCCCTTCTAACACACCACATAACCTCTTCCCCCGGCTTCGTGCCCATCCATTCGATTCCCTATACCTACCCAAATAATTCCCTCGAAAGACAAGCCACACCGCTCAAACCTCATCCTATCATCTCCCATGCAATGCAAGTAAGAGGTAAGTAGTCGCTACCTGCATTACTCCGATGCATCCGCTCCCAACCGCGAAACACTTTGCGGTGGAACAAGCACGCACACGATTGACAAATGGCCCTCGTCCTTTCGCTCCATCCCTGGTGTCGGTTTGCGGTCTGATAGGTTCGATTATCGGTCTTCGTTGCTTGTTCGCTCGGGGAGGGGGGGGCTTTATGCACGTCCGTTGGATCGACCATCTTTCCACAATGATGACATCTGCAGTCCGTAGGGATGCACACACATATATACCAGGGTTGCGCTGCGTTTTGTCTGAGTTCTTTTACTCTCTTTCTTTTGTCAACCCACCACTCTCGTGCACCAGGATGCTGCATCCCGCTAGGTGATACAGCATCATCGGTGCCTCGAAGAATGATGAGTTTACGCACGTTCTTGTAGAAATAACCCCGGTAATCGTAGAGGCCCATACTAAAACTGCAGTAGTCATCATCGTGAAGATCTGGCCAATATCATTGGAGTCAACAGCCCGTCCCCCCGCCACTTTTTTAGTGGTCATGGTGGCGTCGGCGGCGCCCGTCTGTCACAAGAATAAGTAAGATCAGTTTAGATTGCTCAGGTACACATATGAATTTTTTGATGCTGGTTGGGGGTGTTAGAAACAGGAAAGAAGCATTCTATTTTCAAGAGGGACGAGGTTGAAGAAGCATTCAACACAAGACAAGCTGGCAAACTTTCGGGCCTCGAAATTCAAACCATGGCTTTAACATGAACCAAAGTATCAAAAACGCCAGCCCAAGGATGGTTTCCAGAGCCATCGTCGTCAAATGTCGTAAAGTCGTGATACATCCTGATAGCTCGGGATTTTTCTTCTTCTCTGTAGGCAGCTAGCCAAGGAAAGGAAAGCGGAGGGAATGGCGTGCAGGGCTAGGGGCCAGCTGCTCAGTATCTCCTATCGTAGCCGATAGGGGGCGCGGGGAGAGTAGCCGCGTACGGATTGCCATCAGAATAGCGGGGACCGTAATCGTCGTCGTACCGACTCTCGCGCGGGGAGGCTGGAGAATACCGATCGTCATCCCTGGACCTCCCATAGTGAGAATCGTTGGCCCGCTTGAGCCGCTCCATGCGTCGCTCGTGCCGCCTTTGTTTCTCTTGGTTCCACTCCTTGACTTGATGGTTTTGCTCGCGAGCTTCTTTCATTTCAGAAATGGCCCCCTTGATACCCATAGCCGCGATGCCGACAGATGCTGCGTCTTGCATGATGGCTTTGGACTTGAGCTTCTTGGCCTCCATAGGGGTGAGCCTCCCTTCCTTGACTGCCTTGTGTCTTGCATTGCGCTTCTCCATACTCGAATAGACATTGTGTGCTGCGTGAATCGTTGCCACGGTGGCTAAGCCCGTGGTAATCATTTGCTTACCTCTCATCTTCTTGGCCGTCTTCTCGTCGTCATCCGAGTCGCCAAGATCACTGCTCGAGACTGAGCCGGATCGACCACCTCGTGTGTGCGATCGAGATCTGCTGCGGCGTCTAGCAGTGGATCTGTCATCCTCATAATAGTCGTCCGGGCCTCTTCCTCCTCTCATGTAGCCCTTAGAGGTATAGTCGTCGTCGTGACCATCTGGGCTCCTCCTCCTCCGACTTTTCTGGGATCGTGTGTCATCGTAGTCGTCCTTGGCTTCAGCAGGCGCACTTCCAATACCAAGCTTAGCTAGACTGCGGCGTGCTCCGTCCACAACACTTCGGCTGCGGCTGCGGCGTCTGTCGCGCGACCCGGCTCTCGACCCAGCCCGGCTGTCGTAACGACTGTCATACGAATCGACACTGCCACGACGTCCCCGAGAACGAGACTCTCGAGTGTCGTCTCCTCCCTTGTCCAGGAGCTTCTTGGCACCCAGGGCACCGAGACCGGCAGTGGCGAGAGCTGCGAGGCCATTGCCGCCGCTACCGCCCTCAGACCGGGCGCGAGACCGAGACCGGCTTCGGCCTGTCTTTCCGTCCTCCTCAATGTCCTTCCTGGAACCGTTCAGGACGCGGTTGCCAACAAGACCACCTATGACAGATTCTATGAGATGGCGCTTGCTGTCCTTGTCCGGGTTGTGAGCAGCGTCGATGGTGGCAGCACCAGCAGCAGCGGTGACGATGCGCTTCATCTTCTCCCCCTTCCAGCCACCAGGCTCCCGAGCGACACGGAAAGCCTCAGCGGCGCCTGCAACAAGGGACGCTTTGGCAGCCTTCTGCATGCGGCCAGCAGCGTCGTTTTTGGACTTGTGCGAGTCCATACTGCCTCGGCGGCTTCTGCCCTCTGAGCGGCGGTCGTCATATTTGTCCTTGTCGCTACCACCGCCACCCGTCAGGGCCTTGATGGCGCTACCGAGACCGGCCGCGGAAAGTGCGTTCTCGAGGAAGGACTTGTTGCCTTTGCGGCTCTTGGTGTCCTCCTCATCGTCCGAGTAATATTCGGAGACGCGTCCGTCACGGCCCTTGTGGACCACGTAAGTCGATTTCTTCTCGTCCTTCTCGGCGTACTTGTTGTAGACGTCGGCACCTTGGTAGCCGGCGAGTGCACCTGCTGCACCTAGCGCAGCTGATGCGACGATGTTGCGGTCAACGTCTCGATCGTCCTGTTGAGCCTCGCGGCGATCCCAGACCTCCTTGGCTCCAGCAGCGAGAACACCGCCCACAACGGCGGCGATGATCTTCTCCTGCTTGTTGAGGACGCGCTTGCGAGTTCTTTCCTCCTCTTCGTAGTAGACGCTGCCAGCCTTCCTGGAGCCACGGTGACCGCCTCCGCGGGTGGAGCGACCTTCGTGACGACCTTCGTAGCGAGGGTCGTAGTAGTCATCATAGTAGCCTGGCTCTGCCGAGCGGGCGCGCCGGACATCCCGTGAGCCAGAGTATCCGGGAGGTGGGAAGTCCCGCCTGACTTCCTCGATGGAGAGATCGCTATCCTCGCGCGCCCGAGGAACGAGGTCGGTACGGCTAGAAGGGTTCACTCTCAGGTATGTCTCTTGGGTGTCAACATAACGTGGCTCCCTGGTCTCGCGGCGTTCTTCCTGGTAGTATCGCCTGGAATGACCCCGCGAAGGGGGGTCATAGGGGTCGTAAGTCGACATGGTTTACACCGTTCTGTGCAGATGGCTCTAAGTTGGACAGAAATCAGGTGTGAGTTGTATATGTGTATATAATATGGTAGAGTAGATTGAACCGTGAGTTTGGGTTGGTCTGAGGGGTAAAACAATGAAGTGAGTAAGAGAGAGTAAGATCGGGTGTTGCGGTGAAGCGGGGCAGGTAGCTGAGCCTGGATGTAATGTAATGGTGTCTCGGTAACAAAGCAGGGAAAACTGGATATAGTCGCTGCCTTATGACTGGGGCAGATGACGTAAAGTAGAAGAAGGCCGCTCGAGTCGCAACACAGCTCGGTATGGGCGGATGTATGCCTTTGTTTTGAAGACAGTTTGCGGTACCAATCCTTTTTTTTTTCTTTTCTTTTCTTTTACTCAGATGGCGAAGTGGGCAGTGAAAGAAGCAGGACTTGTTTCGAAGAAGAAGCCAGCACACGATTGGGGGGGGGGGATTTGTGAAGTTTGTGTAGTGAAGGGGCTGATGGCTGATGAAAGTGACTGACGGCCTGGGGGTGGGCAAGACCAACTGCAGAACAGGGAAATAAATTGGTCGCTCGCTAGGTCGCTAGGACAGGGACGGGTGAAAATGGGTAGCGGCAGCAGGGTCTCTGGTCTGAACAGCAGACAGGCAGACCTTGTCTCAACTCCCAAGAGCTAAATACATGTATTCGACCTTATTGGGCCGACGCCATACGAGCGAAATGGGCCTAGGTTGACTAATTTATGAGTAGGTCTGCCCGGCTCCCAGGAAGATGGCTGTGGGCTCTGGTCCTTGTCTGGCCTGTGTGGGAGGGTTGGAGGGGCAGATGGCGCATACTCCTGGTCATGACATGGAAGATGGCCGGAGGCTGGGCATCTATGGTCTGCCCAATGAGCTACCTACTGTTTGCTGCGGAACATTTATCACCATGGGACATGAGACACGAGAGAGCAGAACCACGAGGCAGCGAGGCAGCGAGGCACCGTTTTGCTACCACTATGTACTTGTTCTACCATGTACCCGGCGACGATGCGCGAGGCCGTCTATCAAACTTTATATCACGTTCCAACATGTTGTCAAACATGCACTCCAGGACCACCCGCCGACGCTTTGTTCTCGTTCGTTCGTTCAATTCGATCGTTCGCCCGAGAAATAAAGTCTGCCCGCTGCTGCTGCTGATGACGTACGCTGTGAGTGGCAGTGCTGCGTCAAACGGCTAGACGGGTGGTAAGAAGAGGCTGGGCAGATTCTCCAGCACAGCACACACCCACCTGCCTGCAGTAGTAGAGCGGCGTAATAGAGAGGTAGACACACGGTAGAGAGCGGCTACATTGCTTGAGGTTAGTTACTTGGGTAAAACGGAGATGGCCGGTAGGCGGTGCGACAATTGTCTTTGAGGTGAGAGAGGTGAGAGAGAGGCGGCCAAAGCAGAAGCCAAAGGCCTTTCAGTGCCTTCAGTGCCTGATCTACCATTTTCGCGAGGAACTAGACTGAGTCTAGCCCCGCCTCCGCCGCCCAAATGTTTCTCGAAGCTCCATTTTTACCATCTTGGCTTCTGTGTATGAATGAGCCGGATCGACAAATGATGTCATTCTATACCCAGATTCACTTGTTGCTTGACTCGTTTGAATTGTTGACTTCCCAGAATATATGGCTGTGCCTGACTTGGAACCAGAGCTGTGCTGTATGGCAGGTGCTTCAGTTAAAAACAGCAGTTGGGAGAACGGTCATTCTCCATTTAGATTCGATTAAAGACGGGACGTTAGGTTGATATAGTTGATTTACATACAGTAACACAACAGAAATATAGATAATATATAACAACTGAAGTGTAGAGGGGTGTATATCATCTTCCATAGATACATCGTCTACCTATTGCGCATACATACTTGTACGCTAGACAATTTTCAAGAATACAACAAGCATCCGCAACTCCATCCCATGATCGCTAAAAAAGAACTCCAAGTCCCCCTTATTTCCAATTTTTCTGTAGTCAACCTCATATAGTCTTATGCCTTCACCACTCTGGCCCATCTGACCATATATATACCCAATTACCTTATCCTCTACTTCCCTCCCCAGGCCGAACATCCCCATCGAATCACCTGCCGCTTTCTCTCTGTCTCTCTCTCCCTCGGCACATCTTACGGCACGGAGCCGAAACCAGACTGGGTATCGATATGTTCGGCAGCGTCCTCAACATGCCCCCTGTCGGGAGGAGGTAAATATCCACTTATAATCCCTGGGAACTTCGGCTTTCCCCGTTAGCCAGACGGTTGTTCATGAAGAGATCAAACGTTTCTAGGTATAGCTCGCTGGAGCTCGTCGTCGCCATGATGTGCGGGTTCCGTTCCAGAGCCTCCACCCACATGTGCCACCGTGTACCCGGCATGGGATCACTCCAGTGCCGATGGTGGCTGAGCATCCGTGGCAGACGTAGAACGAATGGTGCGAAATGCACGTCGACTAAGCAAAGATCGGCTCCGAGGAAATATGGCCCCTGTAAGAGTATAAGCGTCTGCAAGCGGAAAATGCTCTCCCGGCCACACCCGTACGTACCCTTTCATCGGCGGCCTGCACAAGCGCCCGGATTTCGGTCTGCAAGCGATCTATGCCTTCGGACTGCTTGGATGTATCTGTAGCACGTAGGAGGTTGAAGTACGATGGTACTATCTTCGCATTGATCTGGGACGGCATTAGATTGGTGATACTCGTGGGCGGGCTCGCCGCAGTATCGAACACTTCGACTCACATGGTCTATCCACAGCCTACAATTTGCCTTCAGTCGTGGATCAGTAGGAAGGAGTGGCACATGGTGATCACGGTCCTCAAGCTGCGGTTTGAATCGTAAGAAGCAGAACATATTAACCCTTTGCTGGTGAAGGATTGACTTACATATTCGAGAATCACGGCGCTCTCGCCACTGGCCCAGTCCCCCTCGCGTATAGCAGGTACCATGCCACGAGGATTGGCCTCGAGCAGGTGAGTAGGTCGTTTGAAGGGGTCGGTCTCACAATACTGATACTGCATTTCTTTGACCTCTAGAGCAATCCAGACTCTTTGCGAAAAGGGGCTACGCAACTAGTCAGCCCATTGCAATCAAGGGTTCCATCATCAAAACGTACCAGAAACACGCAGCATAGAGCTTAAGCTCGTGGTCTTTTGAGTGCTTTTTGGCCGTCAATTGAGCTGCACCGGTAGCCTTTCTCGGGGCCGGCTTCGTGGTTTTCTTGGCCTCCTTCTCCTGCGCTTGGACAAAACGCTGGACGGTAGATTTCTTGATCTCGTCGCTCTTCGCTAGGGAGTGTTTATGGGGGCCAGCTACACCATCTTGCTTTCCGTTGCCCCCATTTCCATTCACCCTTTGGATTGTCCAGAATTTGTCACCGACCAGCGGAGCCTGAGTCCCGTCTATGGTCATGCCGTCGTCGAGCTGTATGGTAGCGCCAGCAAAGTATTCGGTGATTTTGATCTTGACGTCGCATAGATCTCTCTCGCGCGCATTGCGTTTCCTCTTCTTCTTAGAAGGATCATCCGACTTCGGAGTGCCGGGCGGCCGTCCTTTCATGCGACAATCCCAGTAGTGTGATATAAAGGGTTTGCGCTTATACTTTTGTGTCGACCGGTGGGAATAAACATTATCAATATGAGGAAAATACGTCTCAAATTCATCATTGGTCAAAATGATCATATCGTCAACATGAAACAGCTTCTCCCGCCACATTTCCAAATTCGGCGGATCGGAGATGATCCTGTTGACCAGCTGGCCGTGAGGACGGTTCTCTAGGTTCTCAGGATTCTGCGATGAGGACGAAGCCATACCTGACCCCATATAGTCCTCCTCTTGCTGTAGTTGAGCGATAAGTCCCGGGGTCAGGAGATTGAAGGGGCCCTGGCTGCCGTGGACGCCATGATTCGCCGGTGGAGGGTGACTCGAAGGAGGCAATGGCGGAGGTGGTGGAGGAGGCGGCGGCGCAACGGTCACCGGTGCAGGGGAAGCACTTAGCGCATGGTGGTGTTGCTGGTGAAGTTGTTGTGGCGGAGGCGGCGGCGGTTGCTGCTGCTGAGGGCCATGTTGGAGTATGGGCACAGTAGTCGCTGTTTGTAGGCGCTGGAGATGCCCATGGGGGTGGGCGTGGTCGAGGTAGAAGGATGGATCGGGGCCGTCGAGTACAAGGCCTATATCGGCGTTCGATGGTAGGTTCGGTAGTGGGAAGTGAGGCGGTGGCGGCTCGTTGGGCTGCTGCGGGGGTGGAGAAGAGGTATGGTGGTGGTGATGATGGGCGATGTGGGCATGTTGGTGCTGCATGGGCGGCCCATGGTATTGTTGTTGCTGCTGGTGTTGCTGCTGTTGGTGTTGCTGCTGTTGGTGTTGCTGGTGCTGGTGTTGTTGATGGTGCTGGTGATGGTGGGAATCGATATCAGGCAGTCCATGATGGAGCGAGTGGGCGACAAGAGGATGCGGGGTTGCGAAAGTGGTCGACGAAGGGTCCATGTCCATATTGCGAGTTCTAGAGATGAGTATTGGGCTGGTCCTGGCTGCTAATTGCCGCTTTTTACACCGTCTCGCAGCGGAGGGCGAGCTGTCGACACCAGTCCATTCTTCCTTGGTTACGTGGCAATATATTGATCTTGCGTCGTTGTTTTGGCAGTGGGAACGGATAGTTGGATATACTGTTGGGCGCCAAACCGCAAATGGTCTGATAAGAAGCTTCAAATTAGGTATAGGATTGAATATTAAGAGGTACGTAGAGTAAGGTAAGTGAGATAGCTAGAAGAAGGTCAGGCGCTGGGCCAAAGATGTCAGCAGAAAGAAAACAGGACGTGGCAAAGACTGGAAAGAGTCTCTGGTGAGAGTAGCAAATGCGATATTCTTCCAGCTATCGCGAAAAAGAAAGCCCCGCGTGATGCGTAAAGTATGTGGTGTAGTAGCACCAGTAGACAGCAGGCAGGCCAGCCGATTGTGGTGGGTGGTGAATAAAATATGTACATATCCAGGAATCCGAGCCGAAAGCGCACCTGGACTTGCATTTGGGCGCCGATCCCTGCAAGGGTGCTTTGGGGCTTTGGGGCTTTGGGGTTCTTTGGGCAAGACGGCCGTCCTGACAAGACGGGATCCTGGGGAGGACTTTGGGGGACTTTCTGGGCTAGGGAGCAGCCGGAGGAGGGGTATTCGCTTCCGACTCTATCGATAGGCGTCCAGTAGCCCCGGCGGCTCTCTCGTCAGGTCGCCTACGAATCAGACCCCCCGCCCTGTCCCGGTCCTTGGACTGAGCCAGAAACCTGGAACCCTGAAGATCTCCCTTGACCCCCACGGCCTTGCACCCCATGTCTCGGTTGCGGCATACATCACTTACATGACAACAAGCTCTTTCTCTTCCGCCTCCCGGCCGGCCGGCATGAACAGCTGTAGGGAAAGAGATCAGCTACACAAGTGCATGTGCATGTGCGACATCTCGTCTCGTCTCATCTCATCTCTGACGTAGAGTGGGTATCAATAGGCTATTCCAGAGCCTGCATGTGTCAAAATGCCAATAACTACATGAATGGGTATATATCGTGATATTATGTAGAAACTGCCGTCATTCTCTACACCTGAACGCCTGTAACCCAAGAACCCAAGAATCTGGATCGCTCATTCCTATGTTCCGGTCCTCAAACCCCATAAAACTCCAGTCGTAATATCCATGTCATACATAGTATGTATGTGTCTCGTCTACAAACCTATGAAAAGATCACCCAGGAACAGACCCATATGTGTATAGATACCTCCTTAAGTCCCGCTGTCCCACCCCAAATCCATAGCATCCATTGGCGGCATATTCATAAGATTGCGAAGGACGCCCTCCGCCACAGGGGTCATCTCGGGCTGGTCTTGGGCCTGGTCCCAGTCACTCGGCATCGTGAAATCGTTCGCCGTCATTTCTGGTATGATGAAGCCGCGGCCTGGTGTCATCCCTGGCGCGGCTCCCGATAAGTCGAACTCGCTCGAAGCAGTGAAGAATGCTGTGGCTGCGGCGTCCATCTCTGACTGCGTCCTCATCGGTCCTTCGGGGCTGGCCTCAAAGGAGGTTCTGCCAGATCCCGCTGTCACATGTGCTGAACTACAGTTGGGCTGGTCCGAGGTGCTGCTCGAATTGGGTGTTGGCCGGCTTGATAGGCTGTCTGGATGAGGCGAGACCGATAACTCATGCGAACTGGTATCCCGACTATCAACCAACCCGTTCGCCTTGAACGAGCTGCCGCCCGAGGTATATGCAGCATGCAGGGACATTCCCGGCAATGTGCTATCCTCATTGTTGCGCCTTCCAGAACTTGGTTCCCCTGTCGGCGTTGAGTCCCAGGGGAACGCGTTGTACCCAGTACTCATTCGCCCACCTGTCCCTGGGATGCTTGCCTCTGGCATGACGACTTCTGGCCGGCAAGCAGAGCTCCTAGAATCACATGGGGCACCAGGGAAGGCAGAGTCGGCGTTGTATGGATTAGTTTGTACGCCGACTTTTTCAAACTGCTGGTTTAGCCGAGCATGATCCTGCAACTTGGCTTTCACCTGAGACGTCATAGGCTAGGTTGAGTTAGCTTATAGTGCGCAGCAGTCAGGTTGTTATCTCACATACCGAATCGCTAGCTCGGGGGAAGGCGGTTTTCAGCGTTGGTATCCTCGCGCCGAGTGCTTCCAGGTCTACGTCAAGCTGAACAAGGAACGACTCGGTCAGAGGATTCTTGCGCTTCAGTGCGTTCATAGCAGCTAGGAGAAATCTCAATGAGTCCGCTACTTGGCTATCTTCTGGCCGGCTCTTTAGATACTGGACAAATACACGGGCAGCGACGTATAAACAAAACGAGAGAAAGGGGTTCATCTGTGGAACTACTATTAGTAAAGAGCAATATCAGCCTGGGCCTTCCTCTGCACAACTTACCACAGAAAGGTCCATATGGGATACCATTCTCATGATGCTTGCAATCTCGTTGGCAGCAGTGATACACCGCACTTTGCTTTCGGAGCTCACCGATGACGGCAGTTTGTATTTGTCTGCTTTGAATATGGCTGCTTGGTGCAGGCAAATTGTCGATGTGTGAATATTCATGTTGGTGAAGATGATGTTGGGGTTGCTGAGCCCTGTTGGGAGTTTGAGCGAGTTAGGAAGGCATAGGGAAGTGTTCAGAAGAATGTTATCCATATTCCTATGTCGTTTCCAGAATTCACCGTTGTGGTCGTGGTCGCGATCGTTGGTATCAGGCCGGTGTAGATGGATCAAGTTCCGACCAAAGAGGCAGGCCATAAGCACAACACTTGAAAACGGTTGGAGCTTTGCAGCGCCGGACGGTGTCATGGAGTCACCCAGTGTTGACGTCTTTTCGGGTCGGCTCATCTCGAATGCTTCTTCGGAAGCAGGCAAGTCCGTCATGATGTCCCTTTCGTCAAAGGTCATCGGCCACCCAGTACCAATGCTGGCATAACGATCTTGGCAGAAGGCCATCCAAAACGTTCTCCGCCTTTCCTCCCTTTCGGTCCAATCTCGAGGTGGTGGCAGACATTGTTTGACGTCTAGGCCTGAGCCATCTAATCGATGTAATCCAATCCTTTAAGGCGTTAGCTCCAGTGCCGTTCAGATTCAAAAGGGGCTAAATACATACATCTGACATAGACGAGCCGCAGAGCCGGTATTCATCCAAGCCCTGGGAAAGTACATCATCTTAAACTCGTATGAAGCGAGTAAGATGTGAGTTTGCGCATGGGCGACTGAGATCATATGTTCACCGTAGCCTTTGACGTAGTCGGCTTCGACGTATTTACGAGCCCTTTGGTAGAACAAGTCCATCATACCAGCATACTTCTCAGCTACAGAACAAGACAAAGTCCACATTGCGTACCGCAGCGCAACCGGGGGCCGTTGGTTCGGAGCTCTGGTGCAACGTTAGTACTCCTTTCCTGTGGAAACTATCGCCATTCCTATGCGTTCCCGCAGACACTCACAAGTTCATTGCGGCCAAGTATCTAAACTTATGGATCATTGGCAAAGACGGATGCACCTTGTCAAAGTAAATTTGATGCCTGCGAAATTGAGTCAGACGGGACCGAGAGTCAAGTCAAGTAAACATGTATGCTGACAACTCATCTATGGTCTCTTGTGGTGGAAGAGGCTCTTCTAGGCCGAGGCCAATCATTTCCCAAGTGAAACTTGGGTCCAGATTCATATCCATGGGCATTGCAGCATTGAAGTTGAAGTCGTCGGCGGCCCCAGGTTGCGGGGAGTCGCCGTTGAAATGCCATCTGTCCATATCATTGTCGCTAGCAATTGCAATGGCCGGGTTTGCTATATTGAGATTCACCGCGGCGACAGGAGGTTGGTTTCGGAGCTCGACGGGTTTAGAGGAGGCTTTGGGTGGTTCTTTGGACGCATTGGTGGTATTATTGGAAGTGGCCGATGACGATTCAGGTGTCTGTAGCAGCGATTCGACCAATTCTATATTCGCAGTGGTATATGGTTAACAAGCCATCCATTAAACACCAACGGGGTTGAGGACATGGGGCGCTGCTCACTCAGTCGCTCTTCCAAGGCTTTCACATAACCTCGTTTCGGGCCACTCTTCCTCCGCACCTCGTCGTAGGCGCATGTATGCCCCAGACGTGTACAGGTGCTACAGCTCGGCTTAACACCATCGCACTTCAACTTGCGCTTCCGGCATATCATACAAGCCAGTCGTTTTGGTTTGGGTACACTCGAGTTGGCAGGTGTCGCACCGGTCGCTTGAGCAACACTGTCGCCGTTGCCTTCCGTAACAGGGCTCTGGTCGCTTCCATTCTCCTCTTCATCCCTCGATGCCGACCGACCAAGCGAGTCGCTCGGCATTAACGAAGCCATAGCCACTGTATTTGGCGTATCCCCGTTACGTGAGCGTCGCGTGTTCGAAATACGACGGGCTGATGTTGAAATGGTTGGCAAGTACGTGAGCTGACAAATGTTTCGACGCTCAGGGTCGTTATTGGCCTTTGATCGAGGCTAGTCCCGAAGACACTTGGTATCGTAAGGCAACGCAGGGACCCGTGGTTTCTGAGAAACGCCTTTGGAAAGCCTGGTAATGGGCTCGGTGTCTTTCGCTACAGGACAATCGCTAGTACGTTCGGAAGATCGTGGTGTTGAACCCGTCTTGTTCTTCCGGGGCTGACTGTTATCGTTGAGTTGAGGGCACAGTAAGACGCAGGGATATCAGTATTAGCGCTACTTAAGATAGCAGGCCCAGTCAGCTGGTACTGGGGTTCTAAGGTTAGATGATGGGGCAGGTAGGGGACTTGGGGACATAGGCAAGCGTTGTAGCGGGGATTTGGGGAGACTTGAGTAGTAGGGCTGAGGCTGGTCAGCTTGTATGTATCAATTAGGTACTCTGGGTCGTCGCGTCAGGAGCAGCTGGAATTCGACCACGAACCCGTAACATGGAGAGACCGGCAGACCTAGGTGCTTAGTGGTGATGCTTCATGTTCACATTTGCTGGCATTATGATAATTCTATATGGCTGTAAGGCAGCAGCGGCGTCGCCATGAATGTACATGTACCGACTCTGGTGGGCTGTAAACTACCTAGCAGGTGTAGCCCGGATACAATGTGCAAGTGATTTAGGTTAGGCGACCAGGAAAGACGTACATAGTGCACCACCCATACACCTATCCCAGCACTCTTCATTCCTATGACATCCTCGATTGAACCGTCAACGTTAAGTACTGTTGCAAATAACAAAATTAGCGGTGGCCAACTAGTTGTATATGAACCCAGATACAAATAGGAGGTGTCCAACACGCCGCCATATGTGCGAGGCAAGCTACACTTACCTACCTAAGTACTTAAGCTAGTAAAATCGATATATCAAGTATTGACTAACACCCTCCAGCTACTTACATTAAGTGTGTAATCTTTATCGAAACGATCCGCCCTGCCCCAACTATTAATGTCAGTGACCTTAGTCGCAGCATCTGTTTTTGTTCACTTCCTAAGTAAGTATGTACACTTTGCATACCATCCTACAGCATCTGACTGCTACACAGTGCGCTTAACCAGTCGGAGACTTCAAGATACTTGAAACCCGAGACTCAGCATGAGATTCGGTCTGACATTACTCCGCGCTTATGGGCATTTTACTCCTTGATTCTCACGTCCTGGCCTACCTTCACGAAGTTGGGAAGCAGGTCTGTAATTCGACAGAGTATATTAAACGCTGCTACGTGGTGGCCAATCATCTGAGAGGCTAGAGCTTCTTCTATGAGGTCCTGATGACATCTAGACTTCTGTCCATATTCAGCGTTGTGCGTAATGGAAGTGGTACGGATGCTCTGATTGAATCAGCATTGAACCGGTAACTTTGGCTGAAAAGGGGTTACTACCGCATCTCGAAATCGTACATGCGTGCCTGGCAATCCAGCTGCAGGTGTTGAGTAGTTCGGTGCCCAGGTGATCGCATACTTTATTTTGCACCCGCACTGATAATGCGAAGGATGCCGAGATCGCTGTAGGCGAGAGCATATCGGTTCGGGGCCCATGCGACGACTGGGCACGGCGATGCAGTCTTGAATGTGAACAAGTGCTCGCCTGTCTCGGCATATGTGAACTCCAGTCCGTTGCCTTCGTCACTTCCGCCAACGATATAGTTACCATCAAATGAGAAGCCTATCAGTGGTGAGTAACTAGAGAACTGGCCCGAAGAGGTGAAACCTGAGAAAAGGGAGACTCACTGATTGTTCGAACAGGACCAACCATCTTAGTGATGGTCCTTTCGCAATTCCACTCTTCTGTGTCCCACAGGGAGATCAGCGAATCTGTCCCTCCAGTGGCCAGACATCTGTTGAAAGGGTGCAGCTCAGCAGATATACATGAGGAGGTATGCCCGCTTAGCATAAATTCCGCCTCTGCCTCGGGTTTGTAGTCGTAGCGGAATGATGGCTCAAAACTTGGGAAATCTAGGATGCGAATGCGGCCCTCCCCAGTAGTGGCGTAAATTCTCTTCCCACTCCAGCAAAACACCACCTGGTTGGTTGGTATATCTTGCTGATGGGAAGCAACGGGCGTGCTTTTTGTCGGCGAGAGTACGAACAGATTGTCTGCCTGTTGGAACTGTTAACACGGAGCGACCCGAAGTTGCCAGGCGCAGGCTCTCATTACCTTGTTACCAACGATAAGATGTTCACCATTAGGTGCCCATGCCAGAGTGAAGGCCTCACCGAGCCCCTTGACTTCATTTACTAGTGCCTTGGTCTTGACATCCCAGAATTTGACCGTGCCATCGATGCTGACGCTGCAGAGCTCCAGCTCCTTCACAGGGTTAAAGGCTACCTTTTCGATAGAGGCGGTATGGCCCTTCAGCTCAGTCGACTGACGGACATTGGGCTTGTCAACATTCCCTAATTTTCATCACCGCGTTAGCTGAGTGTCATTGCTAACAAACCAGAGTGCGATTCCATAGGTAGCGTTCGCAGGGTCATTGATCGAATATGAACATGATAAAGTATCAGCGAACAGAAGCATCTTTGCCACACCAACAAAAAAAAAAAAAAAAAAAGAAAACGTACAAACTCGAAGAGTCTTATCAGCACAACCCGTAGCAACCCAAGTGCCCAGAGGATTCCAAGCTATGGACCGCAAGCTAGAGATGAGTCAGCATAAGTTTCGATGTTTGCTCACAGGGGCATGTGAGATATCGAGTTGCAACGACGTACTTGTGAACGCCTCTGGCCGCATTGGTGTCATTGTAGGTTGTGGGTTTCAGATTCGGAAACACCGACTTGAACTTCTCAGGCGGGACAGACACCTTGGGCTGTATGCGCGCCATGTTGACCAATGTTGACCAATGTTGACGGGAGCGTGTGAGAGCCGGATGGAAGTTAGTTTCCAATGAAGTTCTAAAGAGTCCACGCGACAGGCGGAATTGTGGTTTCCTTACCACTACCAAATCACAGCTTTTCCAAACAGACGATTGGGATTCGAAGTTTCAAGTGCTGATGAAACGTATCAGTACCACCTTCTTGCGAGGAATTGTCTGTCTTTCTTCAATGTTGTTTGATGCTTCTAATTTCTGAAAGCATCAATTCAATGTTGCATTGTACAGTGCAGGCGGCTCAAGCTTGAGCTTGGGCGCAACACGCAACTTCGGCAAGTGGGGTGTGTTCAGGTACCTAATTCAATGACTTTGGCTGTCATGAATGTTAGGTACTCTAAGTACTTACTGATTGGGTAATTGATTGAGTGATGCCGTCCAAGCTGGAGCTGGAGCTGGAGCTGGAACTGATTGACGCGGGCGGTAGACGTGCAGTGCAAGTGCAAGTGCAAGTGCAGTAGTGGTACCAGTGCAACCTCAAGTCCAAGCTGTAGCCACCGTCGAACCCGGAGCCTTCTTCCGATCTTGCATCTTACATCGTCTATTGCTGTATGCCATGCGGATAATACCACAACACCATTAGAATGTACTAGGGAGCTGAAGTACACTAGCTATCTGCTTCGTTGATCCATCACCACAAATATTTCCACCATACTCTTGTTGGCATGCGGCAACGCTGATGCGGCCCCAATTGGCTTTCAGAAGCCATGTACTGGCCCATAGGAACGCCTCGGATCTATGCAACAAGCACCAATCCAGCCCCGGCACAGTCGAAACTCCTCCTCTCTCATGATGGCCTCGACCCGGCCATCAACGCAGACAGCCGCTCTCTACTGAGCGTCGACTCTGCTCTATCCAAACCCACCGACGACGGAAGCCAAAGCGACGCCACCTCCGATGCGGCTACACATCACCCTCCCCCAACGCCCTTCACCCCTAGAACGCCCGCTGTAAACTCGGTCGAGCACGACGTTTTCCATGATGCTACAGCCCACTACACACAGGATGCCTCTCTGTCCATTCCATCGGGCGAGCCGGTGCTTGCGCTGAGAGTCTCCAAGACTGGTCATCTATTCGCCGTCATAACCGAAACTACTATAACAATATGGCAGACCAAGGTAGGCAATAGCTCTTGAACGGCATTACGCTTCGTCAAACTGACTCGCCCTGCTTCAGCCGACTGTTATTCTGGCTGTAGTCGTACGCTCAGAGGCCTCTTTGAGGTCCTACGGCACCAATGTGGCCATCTTGCTGCGCCCCGACTCGGCCATCTTTGTCGTACGCACCAGTTCCGACTTCCTCATCACCTACTCCCTAGCAACCGATACCGAGTCCCGCATCCTTAAACCGCATTTCGCCGATCATACAAACATCGTCCGGCGGCGCCAGAGCCACTTCGGAGGGCCTGGCAACTCCGCCCCTGACCAGATCTTGTTGGGACCCGGCGAGGGAGCTGGCGTCCGTGATATGAGTGTGCGTTTTAGGAGAGTCATTAAGGTCGACGCTGGTATTGAGTGCGCAATCGCTCTCGAAGATGAGTTGGTAGTCGCAACGAAGAAACCTGCAGCCGTCCAGTGCATACGTTGGACCCCGGATAAGACAGGGAACCAGACCAGCACCGAGATCCTCAGTCGTATGACCTGGATCGAGAAGAAGACCTCTGTCAGGGAGATGACACATGACCGGCCTATGAATCTGTCGACATGGGTCACCAGTGATGGCAGAGCCTATGCCGTGCAGCGCAATTCCCCGGCTCAAGCTTCTCAGTCCAAAGACAATGGCGAGGTGGATCCCAAGAAACTGTTTAGGGGATACTGTTTCCATACGCCACAGGGGGAGGGCGATGAAGCTGTCAAGGCAATCATCAACGCAAGATTCTCGCTCATTGCCGTCGGATGCGCCGATGGGAGCATTCGCGTCTACTCAGTAAGAGACTATGCAGGTAACATACCACCTTCTCACGTCCACAAGAACCCTGTGTCGACCAGGACATCAGGTAGCTTAACAGTCTTGAGCTATACCCCAGACGGATACTGCCTCTTTGCAGGCTACGAAAACGGCTGGGCGTGCTGGAGCGTGTTCGGGAAACCCACCAGCCAGAGCTTCGGCGCCAACTCTTCCGTGACGTCCGCGAACAAGGAGGAGTGGCTGGCTGGAGTCAACGACGCCTCGTGGATTGGTGGTGCATGCGAGATACTTCTGGTTAGTCGACGAAGCGACTCTATATGGCTGCTGGAGATGGCCAGAAGCGCAGTGACCGGCTGCTATAGCCCTCCCAACTTGTTCCGAACGGTGCTGCAGACGTCTTCTAGCGTTATGGTTTACAGAGGCTACGACCTCCCGGATCTGACTAGCATATCCGCTGAGCCGTTTCTATGGCACACGGCTCGAATACCCGAAAACTATCTATTGAACCAGTGGCCCATCAAGTGCACCGTGGTCTCGTCTGACGGTAGATACGTAGCCGTGGCAGGTCGCCGTGGTCTTGCACACTATAGCATCAACAGCGGCAGGTGGAAAACCTTCTCTAATGAGGCGGCAGAGAATGAGTTCCAGGTAAGGGGCGGTATGTGCTGGTACCAACACATCCTTGTTGCCGCCGTCGAGGCCAACAACCGGTCATACGAGCTGCGTCTTTACTCAAGAGAGGCAGCACTGGAGAGTTCTACGATCATGTTCACGCAGCAGATGCCGGCTCCCATCGTCCTGATTACCCCTTCAGGCGAAGACTCTCTCCTGGTCTACACCTATGATAACCAACTTTATCATTTCATTTTCGCCCCCGTAGGCGGTGCAATCCGTCCCATACAAGTCGGCCAGATCGCCTTCCATGGTATCGTCCGGTCTCCGGCTCGAGTCAGGGGTCTTAGCTGGATCTTGCCTGAGAACCAGCTTGTGGATGGGGACCCTTCGCAGGACGTTGCTGTAGCGTCGGTACTATTCTTAGTCGACGGCAAGCTCGTCCTGCTCCAGCCCTCGCTCAACAATGAGGGACATCTCAAATACGACATGCGTGTGATATCGCAAAGCGTTGAGTACTACATCAGCATGAAAGACCAGGCAGCCGTCCACATGTTGAACCATTCTAGTGCGCATTTTCCTGCAGATACGGAAGATGGCGGTCTTCGCAACTCGTTATGGGTGTTTGAGGGGAGCGAGCTCAAAATCTGGCCCGAAGTTCAAGAGGTTTTGCGGGCAGCCACAGATGCCACGCAGGACCTCCCACCGACAGTGTCGATGCCGATGGATTTCTATCCTCTATCCACCTTGCTCTCGAAGGGCATAGTGCTCGGGGTCGAGCCCGATCTAGTGCAAAGGAGAGACGTCAACTTCTCGTACTTCCGCTTCTCCATCCGGGTAAGTCGTGCAGCCCACGCCCAAGCTGGCAGTATTGCTAACACATACAGACTCACCTCTTCCTCCCCGAGATACTACGATTCCAACTCGCATGCAAGAACTTGACGGCTGCTCTCAAGCTGGCTCGGGCTTACCAGGATTTGGAATACTTTGCCCACGCGCTCGAGATACTGCTTCATCACGTCCTTGACGAGGAGGTGGATTCGTCCCCAGCGCCCGATGCAGCGGTGTTGCCACGGGTTCTCTCGTTGCTCTCACATTTCCGACAGTATCATGACATTGTGGTGCAATGCACACGCAAGACGGAGGTACGGTCGTGGCGGACGCTGTTCGCGTACTTGCCGCCGCCGCAGGAACTATTCGAGGAGTCACTGCAGCAAGGGTCACTCAAGACGGCCGGCGGCTACTTGCTGATTTTACACACGTTCGACGAGCTGGCGACGGCGTCGGAGCAGTCGGTACGGCTCTTTTCTCGGGCGATCCGAGAAGAGGACTGGGAACTTTGCAAGGAGCTAGCACGCTTCCTGGCTGCGTTGGACGAAAGCGGCGAGACGCTGCGGGAGGCGATGAATCTGGTCAACATGAAGGTGCGGGGGCCCAGCGAGGACATGGACATGCTGACGAGACTAGAAGTGCCGACGCAGAGGCTCACGATTAACGGCAGCGCGGGTCCTAGGCGGGACTCGGGCTCTGACGTTCAGTCGACGAGCGGTGGCAGTGGAAGTAGTGTAGGAACAGCGAGTAATTCGTAATTAATTCCATAAGATGTTCCCTTAGCTATATATATACCTCACACTATGTAATATTGAAGCAGTAAAAAAAAAAAAAAGAAAAAAAAAAGGTCTGATTTCTGATCTTGATGTTCTACGATAATACCTCATGTACATTGATGCATCAAATATATTCATGTACACTCTACCTTGGGTACCTATTCTGTCAAACTTGTGCCACTAGCGCAATGCAATGAGAGCCGCATCAAATTCAATGCATCTCCCTTTTTTTCAGCGTGAGACATAGCGTGGTTCTAGTCCTGGCTGTCCTTGGCCTGTCACCGCACCTTAGGTACTCCCTCCCTGCGTCCTGCCTTCAGCGCAGAGAGCCATCAAATTGATCAAATTGATCAATCAAGTCCAATACCAGGTACCTAACCTAAGGTACCACCAACTGTATCCATTTTCCAGAGGGTTCAGCAGTGCACCCGCGCTGAGTCTTAGGTATTGCCCATTATCGACCGACCACTTGCACTCAATCAAATCACTCTTAGGTAGGTTATCCATCTACCACCAGTCAAACCACCCCGCCATTTTTTCCATCTCTACACCTGAGTTACGAGCATCCCAACTCTTCCACCTTGCCTTGCCTCGCCTCGCCTTTGCGCTTGCCTTGCATTGTCTTGTCCTCCCCGTGTCCTGTCTGTTATCTTGTCTTTGGGTCGGGTTGGGTTGCCTGGCACGCAGATTCCCTCGAGACGGCGCCACTTTCGGTTGAAAAGACTTGTCTGTTGTCTTGGTGTGTTTGTTACGTGATGGTGGTTGCGCATTGGGATACCACCTAATCGGATACCAAAAACTCTATTCCCTCCTCTCCCGCTCCAGCGCTCCAGCACTCCAGCACTCCAGCACTCGAGCTCCCTCTACCACCTGCCGCCGCCAAAGAGAAAAGCCACCCTTTTTCAGCAATCCATATATAAGCCGCTGGCAGTGTCCACCGTTGCCAACGACCACTACAGATACTCACCCTCATGATGGACGAGTTTGCATCCGAGTCCGACAGTGACTACACGAGCTATTGGCGCGACTGGGTACGTTGACCACACTTGCCCCTCCACCGTTATCACATGGCTTCCCAAATCCAAAATACTGACCATCGTGGCCATCTCCCAGTTCATCTCCTCCCGAGGCAACGAATACTTCTGCGAAATCGACGAGGATTATCTCACCGACCGGTTCAACCTGACGGGGCTCAACACCGAGGTCCAGTACTACCAATATGCCCTAGACCTGATCACCGATGTCTTCGATCTCGACTGCGACGATGACATGCGAGAGACGATCGAGAAGTCGGCCCGCCACCTCTACGGACTCATTCACGCTCGTTACGTTGTTACGACTAGAGGTCTAGCCAAGATGGTATGCCGCCGAAAAGACTTATCATCTCCCAGCCGCACGGCACTGTGCTAATTACCCTACGCCTTGTTTAGCTCGACAAGTACAAGAAGGCCGACTTTGGCAAATGTCCTCGCGTCTTCTGCCACTCACACCCCTTACTACCCATGGGCCAGACCGACGTGCCCAACCAAAAACCCGTCAAGCTGTACTGCGTGCGCTGCGAGGACGTCTATAACCCCAAGTCCTCTCGCCACGCCGCCATCGACGGCGCCTACTTCGGTACCTCGTTCCACAACATCATGTTCCAAGTCTACCCGGCCCTCGTCCCGCCCAAGAGCTCCGAGCGCTACATACCCCGCGTCTACGGCTTCCGCGTCCACTCATCGGCCGCCCTGATCCGCTGGCAGAACATTCAACGGACCGACATGCTCCGGCGGTTACGGAAGCTCGAGGTCGAGAGCGGTTTCAAGGGCGACCAAGGCGAGGAGGATCTGGACGACGACGATGAAGAGGAGGACGAGATTGATGTCGAGGGTGACACCAACGTCGTCGGCTAGGAACAGAATCGACGTGGGAGGAAGAGAGTCCGTGACCGTACTGGATCAGCTCTGAGAGAAACGGTCGATGAGGATGAACTTCCATGAGACAGACTCTCCCTCTCCCTCCCTCTATCTCTCTGTCCTCCAACTGGCCTTGTGCCAGGGGGAGGGTCCCAAGAGGCGAGCAAAAAAAGGCTGCTGCTCTGCCTACGGCTTTTGCACATCTCGGCGTTTCCAGAGAAAGGTTGGCTTGTTTCTGCGATGGCGTTATTTTTGAGTGATTCCCCAAGTCTCACACCGTGCTCCGGTGAGCATGTCATAGGGAGCTTAATGGTATTATGAAACTTTCTAGAGATGAGTTCGCCCATGGCGAAAGGGATGCTTGGTTGGCCCCTGTGCGACTCCCGAAGACGCTCGATCGTGCCAATTCTGGCAAACGCGAGTAAAGCGCAAGTGTTTCGTTTGAGGTTGAGCGTGGGCAAACCCATATCGATCGCTCTTGGGCTAGGTCTTGTTCTATACCTTGAAATAAAGACGTGAATTGTTATTACTACCTATGGGCCTAATTCTTCCAAATTGAAATTTGTAGATCTAGGGGGGGCCGGTGATCACTCACACCAATCGATCGATATATCTCCACAGTATACGCAGGTTAAGCTTAGATATAAAGTTGGGGGTTATAGATAGCCATGGCAAGCAAGCCAGCCTTACACGGCGCATCATAAATTGGGTTGACCCTTTCAACTGGGTCCGGATTATATGGTAGTCAATGTCGCGAAGTAAACATAGCTGGCGATCAGTAATGTAACTAGAATTCAACAGCATCCCGACTCAATATACCACATACAGCGAAGCCCAACTTCATATAGACCGAACAATTGGTATTTCGAAACTTGCACATGGCAGGAATGTATTCCGCTCCTTGTCCACCCCACCCTCTCCCTATCGAACAGTGGTATTGCTCTATTCGTAATAACTTCAACAATCGTACCATATATATATCGTCCAAAATCATGCCGCTCGTCAAGTTTGCCTTCATCAACAGATGACTGCCTGTGTGCAGAGGAAAGAAAAGGTAATCCTTCATTGACAAGTAGTGTGCCTAAAGAGAAAAAGAAGGTCCGACTTTTCACGGGCCTTGAAGCCCCCTGACCTCCGCCCTTTTCTGCGAGTCCTTCACTGCATGCCCTAGGAAGATCCAAGCGAAAATACGCCAAGCCGTATGCCTGTCGCAAAGCAAAATCTCTCTAAAACGCCAGTACACGCAGCTTGTGTTTCCCAGGCTCATACAAATCTGCCCATACACACAAACACACACATCCAACGCCGATACCCAAGAAAAAGGGTCTTAGAATGCCTGTCCTTGTAGTGGCGGGTTGCGATCATCCCCATCGTGGCGCCCGCCGAGAGCCGAGCTGCTCGCCATGCGGTCGTTTTGCGCGTCGTATTCGGGTTTCCGGTTGCGCACACCCATCTCGATGTCCGTGGGCGCGTGGCCGTAACCTTCGTCCTCCTCGCCCGCTCGGACCCAATCCTTCTTCTCGGTGGCGTAGCTGTACGATCCGATGCCAGCCCAGAACGCCTTGTCGTGGCTGCGAGGGGCCCAGGCCCAGCCCGCGCCGCGCGCAATAGGCAGATGGTAATAGCGGAACGCGAACCAGGCCGTGATGGTCCCAATGATGAAGCCAAATAGGATGTCGAAGCCGTGGTGGCGGAAATCGAACCAGCGGGAGCTGGCGATAAAAATGGCCAGGAAAAAGGGAACCACCGTGATGGCCAGCAGGTAAACAGGCGGTGCCGCGGCCTGGCGCCGAACTGCAGACACGGCCTTGGTGTGGGAGGCGAGCTGCTTGGCTGTGGCTGGGTCGTTCGGGTTACCAAGTTCTTCGGTGCCATTCGAAGATGTCAGGCGCATGGCCTCGTCGCCGTTGCCGCGGTTGTAGACGAGGCGGGACGGAAACGACGACATAGCGTTGGCATCATCGGGATAGCCTCCGGACGCCAGGAAAGGTATCGTAACGGAGAACTTGCTAGCCAGGAAGAAAGACAAGTAGATGAGACCAGCGGCGGCCGAGCTTGAATGTCCAGAGGGGTAGCTTCGGAAGCCATCCTCGAGAAGTTTCACGTTGGGGTTCTTGCAAATGTTGGCCGACACGAGCTGTCCGGAGCTGCCCGTCAGGTTGGCGATGCCACCTATAATGTAATTTTGAAGGTTTGCAAGGTCTGGTTGGCAGCGGCTTAGGAGATCTGGCCGGGGTTTCCCAAAAAGATTCTTCATGCCGCTCGTGATGAACCAAGCACCGGTAAGCGACAATGCCAGGCCGAGCCATCCCGTATGAAGCTCCCACAACTTGCGCTTCCAAATGAGAGATTTAGGTGTCCCCTTGGGGACGGTGTTGCCGGGAACAAAAACCAAGGCCACGAAAAGAATGATGACGACGGGAATGACGGCATTGCAGATTAATAGAAGCTTCGAGTCCACGGTCTCTTTCACCGTAAAAGGAAAACTATGTCCACAGTCAGCATTCGGTAGTGGGTCAAGCAAGAAAGTGAGTGAATGGTGGCAAGACGAAGGCCGACTAAGAAGACAGACAGACTTACGATATGTTGGGATCCGATAAGCTGAAGGGCCTTCGATTAGGTGTGATGTTGCCCAAGTAAAAGCCAATGGCGTCGGCGGCGATCAGGACAATCCAGTCTACCGCATAAGAGGCAATCAGGACCCAGGAGATGCCAGGTTTCTTGCGGCCACCACCACCACTAACTCCCCGGGCAGGAGGACCGCCCAAATCGGACATCTTGCGGTATGCTTGATAGGTTGGAAAGGTTAAGAAGGACTGTGGTCTAGTTTTGGGTGGTGTTTGAGGGTAGGAGTAGTCCTCTTGCATTCTCTACTATTGACGGGGGAAACCAACGGTCTAGATTCTCTGGCCACCCGACAGGAGCCAAGGTGTAAATCCCGTCCCAAGAAAAAGAAACAATCCGACTAGATGGAGAAAACGGAAAAGTGCCTGGTAACAAAGGAGCGACGGTCGACGTCAGGCAGGGGGAACCGACGGGTGCAATTATAGTAGGAGCAACTAGCGAGTGCCGGATGCTCGATTCAGCTTCTTAGCGCTCCATGCAAGGGAAACAAGAGGCGAGCGTGATGAGCAGTTGCGCAAGCAGGAGCAGTTTACACTGTTAGGCCGGTCGTAAGGTTCAATGGGTAGTGGTTGGCCTCCAAGATTTCCAATCCCATCCGCCAGCCAGGGCCAAATAAGATAAAACCAAAAACCAAAATAAAAAAAACCAGACGGGACGCTTAAACGGAACCCGAGTAGTCCGCCTAGGTATCCTTTGTTCGAACGTTGCTTGGCTGTGTGTGTGCTTGGGTGCTTGGCCGCATCAGCCCGCTTGCGCAATTCCTTCTAGGCAGTGCAGGGAAGGATGAGAAAAGATGACGGCCGATCAAAATGACTGACAAGGAAGGTTTGCCCTCAAATAAAACTTTAAGGTTTACTCATGACAGGTGTTGGGTGAGGGAGAGAATGAAGATGAAGATGGAAAGGGAGGACGGCAATTGGACCAAAGGAGGGTATCAAGGTATCACTGAGAGGACGCGCTGAGACAGAAGCAGTTAAGGGTCTCGTGCCAGCCGTGCCAGCCGTGCCAGTCGTGCCAGTCGTGCCAGTCGTGCCAGTCGTGCCAGTCGGTTTGTAGGCGTGGAGGAGACGTGGATCAGCCCCCCCCCCCAATTGCCCCCCTAATGCGCCCCTGGCACACCCCCTCCAAGGATACATACATGTGTACTTAAAGTACGCTACAAGCGCCATCAAGGGCTCAGCCACTATGGCGGTTACGTGTACAGTACGCAGCGAGCGCAGTAGGTAGGCAAGTCGGCCAGTCAGTATCACGGCAGAGCAATAGTGCAATAACTAGCCAACCAACCCAAAAATACAATGCAGATTACTTACATAAGATTACGAATAACAGTCAGTCGGCCTTGGAACCTTGGATATTCATTGCATTCCTCCTCCCTTCGAAGTTCGGAGTATTCAGCGACATCCGGGCAATTAAGATCAGTGGACGCGCGCGCTTCCCCGTTTCCCGTTCCCCGTCTGATGAGCTGTCAGTATACACACTAAGGCCTTCCGACTTGCCGACTACCGCTCCTTGGCTCCTTGGGATGGACGATATGTCGGCCACGACCTGAACTAAATCGCCCGAACTTCCGGCCGTCATCCGCAAGAGGACAATTGACATGCAATCGCTGGGAGTACATGTGTCTGTCAGTTGTCAGTAACGTTGCAGTACGGAGTATTGCCGTGCATCTGAGACTTCCCAGGGTCTCTCTTACATACTCGAACGTGTCACTAGGAGGGCGGAGCAATCTGGCAATGCTCATGCTCCCCCAAAGAACCCAAAGGACCACCGGCAACCAGGTTGTTAACCCTGGGCAACGGGACTTGCCTACATGTCTACCTGCATACTAACATGTAAGCAAAGAAAGGAGGAGGATCTTCAATCGAGCGAGAGAAAGAGGTAAACGACCGACCTGGGCGCTCACCGCTTCAATATATACAGCTGGTTGGGGGCCGGCGAGCGAGGTAAGGGGGGTTTTATACCTATCACATACCTACAAAGCTGAGCTCGGCAGCGAGTGTGCTTACGGTGCTTTAATTAAATCGGCATGCATCAATGAGATATATTGCCCTCTGGAGCTATCGTCCCCCGATTGGGCTGCCTTGACTTGACTTAAGTATTCAAGCTGAGCGCTGAGCGGATAGACGGCCACTCGCTGGTTGCTTGGCGTGGTGCAGTTGCAATGGGTTCATCTTTTTTCTTTTTTTTCTTTTTTTGGGGGGGAGGGGGGGGGGGGTGAGGTGTGTTTCAGATTGAGAATCCACCGTTCGTGGGTACAAGTAATAGTGTCTGCGTGTTGTTATTATTATCATTAGCGATACAGATTTAGTACTAGGGGGCTAGTCACAGTTATGTGGTTCTCGGTTTTCTTAAATCACGCTGCACCTGCTCCCCCAGATAGATACCCGCCTGCTGATCTGCTAATTTTGCTTACTCGATGAGCTACTTAATATGCTCGACATGGCAGATGAAGCCGCCAACAACAGCATCTCTCAGCGCCTGGTTCCAGGCCGGGCCCGTGATTTAGGAGAATTACTGTAATAAATGCCTACCCTTTCCCCGGACGATCGACTGACCTAGCTCTATTCTGCTCTTTTGCTCCGCGATCGCTGCACTGTTTCTGCGGTCGTCGTCTCAGGTGGGATTTCTTCCAAACACTCGCCCCGGAATCTAGGCAAACCCAACAGCTACCGAAGGGTCAAGGGGTCCGTCCCCCTAGGAAGATCGACCCGGCCAGATCAGGTACTAGTCGATGACTGCGGGTCCCCCTCGATTCCGTCGGCAAGCTCAACCAACTGCATGTCAGCTTACCAACAAATATTGTCAATGTTACGCCTCTAGGGTAGAGGATGGATGCAGAGGATCTACAGAAAGGAGGGAAGTGCAGTTGGCTCATCATCCCATTTCGCTCCTCGGGAAACAACTCTAGTCTAGTGGGCCAGCGGCCGGGACCGTCACTATCATAGTCATACAGCAGCCACCGTCGTTTCGGGGTAGGGATCGGATCCTCAGCGGAATGGGGATTTTCGTTGTTAATATCAAGCTATGCAGGTACCCGATGGGCTTCTTCCATCTCCCTTCTCCCCTTCTTAGGCCTTCTTAGGGGGTCTTTATACACCCCAGTTTCTAGATAGGAGAAGCCATAACTTTCTTCACCAGTCTGCTATTCTGAGTTCGAATGACGCCCTCTAGCTGTTGCAGATGTATGTGTTGTCCGTAGCTGCAAGCCAACATGAGCACTTGATGGATACGAGGATTGGCTACATGCTTGGCTGCGTAAAAGCAACAGTTTACCTGCTTACCTGCTTCCAACGAACCCTGCCACCGACGACTTGTGTTATTCCCGGATTAGATGGGATGCTATCATTGCTTCTATGTACGCCCGTTATTGCACTGGAATAAATACTGGAGAAGAAAGTCGACTCATGTGTTGTCATTTCTCACGTGCATATACCAAAGATGCAGCAGACTTGGTGCTTGGGCTCTCGAGTACACCAATGGTGATCCCACGATGCTCGGATGCCTGACCCATTCAGCTAGTAATTAGCTGCCGCACTGGGTTTTCTTCTTCCAACACCTAGGCTGCCCACCATCTTTCTCCTTTGGGTAGTAATCTCGAGTTCTGCATGGGTCCTTTCGTATTGATATCGGCCCATCGTTTCGGAACAGCTGTATTGTTCAGTGGCCAGACTTGCTTTTCCCCCAGCTATGAGCGCAGCAAATTTCCATCGGATGCCAAGATTGCCTATATGGCATTGGCATTATGGGTCATACACACCAACGACACCGTCATGGTCTCCATCCTAACATGATGTTTTCGTGGTGGCGGACGGGTCCGTCGTTCTGGTGAAGATCTGCGGCTGAGAAAAGTAGTATCTTGGGCGCTATACTCGTCCGACAAAGAAGGGTAAAGAAACTCTTAGCTCAGGTATTGCTACAGCTGACTACCATATCACCCTTTCTAAGTCCTATATGAGCGGGCCGCTGTTGGATACATAATGGGCCGCACGTCGCCCAGCAGAGTTCCGAGATCCTTCTCTTCGCATCCGCACTCGCCCCTTGCTCGTGGCACTACATTCACTTACCTACACTCGGATTAGGTTATACATTACTTTCGTTCAGACTTTCGTTATCAAGATGCGGACCTCTTCCATCTTATCCTACGCTCTCGCAAGCAGTGTCGTCGCTGCCTCTGCCTCTTCTCGCCTTCAGCTCCTTCAGCGGGAGGTTTCCCCTGACCTGACTTGCGGAAACACCGGGGCTGGAACACAGGGCTACACTTGCCCTGATGGCATGTGCTGCTCAGCATAGTCAGTCAAAAATAGTCAGACGCTTGCTTGTAAAGGGTAATACACTGACCTGTGATCTAGTGGATACTGCGGTACCGGAAACGACTACTGTGGTAATGATGTAGGCTGTCAGTCAAAGTTCGGTGCTACATGCACTGGCGGTACCGGTGGTGGCGACTCCGGCTCGGGATCGGGACTCTGTGGCCCCAAGAACGGAAATGCTGTGTGTGCCTCTACGGAGTGTTGCTCATCAGAAGGGTAGGTGTTCTACATGTGCTATGTCAACATCGAAGTTTAACTTGCTAATACCCGCGGACAGTTACTGTGGTACTACCCCTGAACACTGCAAGGCGCCAGACTGTCAGTTCCAGTTCGGACCTGCCTGTGACGCCAACAAAGTTCCCTCGGGCAAGAACACCACGAATCTGCCGAGATCCAAGCTTGGCAGCGTTGCCTACGGCGGTGCCGGTATCTATGCCTGCGCGAAGAAGGGTATGTTCAAGCCACACATCTTCAGATCGCCGGTTTACTGACAAAGTGTCTCCCCTATCTAGGCACCGTGGCCCTGACCTATGATGACGGCCCCAGCGGCTACACCAACGACCTGCTCGACCTGCTCAACAAGTACAGCGCCAAGGCGACCTTCTTCATGACTGGCGTCAACAACAACAAGGGCCAGATCGATGACCCGGCAACGCCCTTCCCCGCCATCATCCGCCGCATGCATGCCGATAAGCACCAGCTCGCCTCGCACACCTGGTCGCACGCGGATCTGTCGGTCATCACGTCGGCGCAGCGACGGGACGAGATGATCAAGCTCGAGATGGCGGTGCGCAACATTGTCGGCTTCGTGCCCACCTACATGCGCCCCCCCTATTCGTCCTGCACGGCCGAGAGCGGCTGCGAGAAGGACCTCGAGTCGCTCGGCTACCACGTCGTCTACTTCGACCTCGATACCCAGGACTACCTGCACACACAGGCCGACCAGATCCAGACGTCCAAGGACATCGTGACCAAGTTCTTCCAGGGCAAGCAGAGCGCCGCTTTCGACGCCCTGTCCATCGGCCACGACATCCACTTCCAGACCGTATACAACCTGACCGAGTTCATGTTGTCGACCGTCTCGAAGCAGGGCTACAAGTTCGTCACCGTCGGCGAGTGCCTGAACGATCCCGTGAAAAACTGGTACCGCAAGGACGATTCCGCCCCGGCCCCGGCCTCCTCGGTGCCCGTTGTAGCCACCACTAGCTCGGTCTCGATCAAGGCCAGCAGCACGAGCTTCAGCAGCGCCGCCACGAAGGCCACGACCACCACCTCCGCCGGAGCCCCGCCGCCTCCTCCTGGACCTTCCGGTGGACCAGCTCCCCCTAAGCCCAGCCCCCCTGCTCCCGGCCCGCCTTCGCCACCCAAGCCCAAGACGCCGAAAGGTACTACTTTACCCTCCCATCATCCGTAAAATGCACCTCACGCTAATAGGCGTGCTCAGAAATGGTTCAAGATTGGATTGACGAGCTCAAGTCCAAATTCCCCAGTATGAAGGATAAGCTGGACAACCTCGGCAACTACTGGCGAGGCTTCTAAATGTGTCAATCGCATTGGGAAGATACGTGAAATATAATAAAGATAATGTTTGCTTTGGCTAGAATATGGAGGCGAAACTATAGACCGAGACGTTCGTGTGCCGGAATCTGTAGTATCTATAACCTGTATACTCAAAAATATATATCTAATATAATACAACTTCCCTACGGTATTGATAAGTTGGCCAAGTACAAATTTCGTACATCAACAGATGCTAAAGACACCGCAGCCGGGGATAGAGCCTCTTTGGACGAAAATGCTGAGTTGATCTAAGTTGTAATATCAGCATAGCAATCCCATGAACCCCCTCCTCCCCTGCCCATGTAACCGAACCAACCACCATCTCGATCTAAGAAAAGTGAGACCGACGACGACCATTAAAAATGAAGTTCCAAGATGCCGAATAAGCTGATGATGATAACCAGCAAAAATGACAAAAGATGATGTCCTGGGGGAGACTCGAACTCTCGACCTTTGGATATCTGAATTTCTAATTCAGTCATATTGAAATATGAGACCAACGCTCTAACCAACTGAGCCACCAAGACTGTCTTGCTTGTTGTTGTGAATGTTTGCCATATCGGACACTAGGATACTTGGACCAGTCAATTATATCCACTCTATAACTGTGCTGGTCTATATTATATGCTTTGGTTATAGCTTACTATAGTCACAGTCTTTGTCTCGTGGTGATATTGTGTTATCGTCCCTGGTTGATTATTGCGAGGAGGTCAGTATAGTTGAGTATGGCTTAGAAGTCAATTCGCACATGACTCACTCAGCATTGTGGGTAAGGAGAGACGTGGTGGTACATTCAGCTCATTAGAAGAGTTTGCAACAGCCATAATTACAAGACAAAGTGAATGCTACCGTTATTAGACTTGTACGAAACCACACCCAAGCCACCACTACAACTATGTCTTTGCCTCGAAGCGAACAAGCTCTGCCTCTGTCCACTCCCACAAGCGTTTCGCCAAATCGTCATCTTTAGCCGCAGCGCTCTGCGCACCCCCCTTACCCACGGCCGTATAGTACTCGCCGCTCACGACATCTTTGGAGACTGACGTCCATAGCTGCGTCTTGGCCCCCGTATCCGGCGTCTGGAAAGGCGGCACATACGCCAGGAAGCTCATGATCCGCCCCTGCACCGCCGGGCTCATGAAGGAGTCCGCCATGGAGTGCCCCAGGTTGGTCGTCACGAACCCGGGGTGTGCCGCGACGACCGTGATCTGCGGGTGCCGCCTCGCCAGCTCGCGAGCGAAGAGCACGGTGGCGAGCTTGCTGGCGCCGTACCGCCGCGCGGTGGAGATATCCATCGTCTCGCTCTTGAGCCGGCCCAGGTCGATGCCCACTTTCGGTATGGCGAGCTTGTGCGCCTCGGACCCCAGAACGACGATGCGGACGTCGTTGGGCTTGCCCTTGTCTTTGTCCTTCTCGGTCTCGAGACCAGCGGCCGTTTTCAGGAGCAGGGGGAGCAGCAACTTGGTAAGCAGCGCATGGCCCACGTAGTTCGTGCCAAACTGGAGCTCGTAGCCGTCGGCGGTGAGGCCAGGAGGGTTGCACATGACGGCCGCATTCAGCATGAGGATATCGAGGCGCGGCGACTCTGCGCGCAGGCGCTGTGTTGCCTTTTGCACCGAAGCCAGCGAGGCCAAGTCGAGCTCCAGAAACTCGATCGGCGTGCCGCCGCCGCCGTCGGGGCCCAGTTCTTTCTGTATGTCCGTGATGGCGGCTTTTGCCTTATCGGCGCTGCGGGCGGCGAGCCAGATCTTGGATGGGCCGTGCCGAGCGTAGTGTTTGACGCAGGCTTTCCCCAAACCTACGTTGGCGCCGGTGACGCAGATGACTTTTCCCTTGAGATCGGGAATGTCTTTTTCTGGGTCAAATTTCGGGGTAGGCATTTTGAAAGATTAGCAAACGTCTGCCATTAGTTGCCTGTTTAGGACCTCGCTACGACAGACATGTCGATTAGGGTATTACTTATGGGCGGATACTCATCATGAGCAAAATGCTGCCGTATCTTCCAGTGCGAAGATCATAATATATATGATATATTGTTGGTTGTTGGGTAGCACATCGAGGTGGTATTATGCCAAGTCCCTGCGTATCATCAACGAGTGGGAGATTAAACGTGGTTCATACTGATTTCTTGCTTCCTTTTAATTCCATCTCGTTCGGCTACCGCCGACAACTCATATCGAGTATGCAATATATCATTATTTACCGACCTATCATCGTCAGGGAGTAGCCAGCCCATCTGATAGCAAGCTATTTAAAGTACGTAAAGCCAATGGGCTAAAAGTTGGGGGGGCTTGGGGGGCTTGAAGATCCGGGGTTTTGGTGGATCTGTAGCTGTCGAGCGCGAGGAACACATTGACAGAGCTTTGCGCATACCTCACGCACCAAGTCGATATCCAGCCATCTGTAAACATAAAATACAAGAGGGATCGAAAAGTGGTCCAGTATGATATATATATTCACTTTAATTTCAATCTCCAAGGTCTGGGCTTATAGTGTTTTCATCCTCAATAGAGAGAGTCCCTACCTAACCTCATGTTACTGCTAGGTTTGATAAGATAAGCACCATGGGTCATGGGTCATAGCTTAGTTGCGTAGCCCGAGACGTCACAGTCATTTGTCCATCCGTTCTTGATTTCTCAAATTGGTATTGGAATGCGACAAATCTAATCCATCATCCCGACGATTTGGTAGAGCTCCCACTATATACCCTTTCCAACATGTACAGCCCTACGCCGCCTCCCCCGATACCACCGCCGAAGCCTAGCAGTCATGACACCAGCCGCCTAGGCACCCCTGCTACAAACCAGTCCCCGCGCCCACCGCCGAACCCAGACAGCGTATTAGATGGGAAAGGGAGGGCTTTCGCTACAGACTCCGCAGGCCTGATACCCGCCGCGCGCCAGATTCCACCTCCGGAGGAGATCCCAGATCCAGGTGAGCAATGGCTGCCCAGGGCTCTTGAGGACAAATCGTAAGTACAGATTGGCACCGAGGTGGTGATAGCTTCCTACTACCCCTTTGTTGTACGTAACACTAAGTACTAATGCTTTGCGCTGCCACTATAGTAAACAAGACCTGGCCGATATCCTCTCCGACCCCAAACTCCTGAACGCCCTCACGCACGCGCCCGAGACGGGGCACTCCTCCCTCCTGTCCTCGCACGCCGGCCTGCAGTCCGCCCTGACGGAGAACATGACGCTCGCGGCGCACCTCGTGGACCTCGAGGGGCGCGTCTCGCAGCAGCGCGCACACACGCAGGCCCAGCTGCTGTCGACGCATGCCCTGGAGCGGCAGTGGCGCCAGAAGCAAGCCGAGATGGACGCGGCCCTGTCGTCGTTCGCGCCCGCCGCCCTGTACGGCCGCCTGACCCAGGCGCTGGCGGAGCAGGAGCAGATCTGCGACGCGCTCGAGGAGAGCTTCCTCGACGGCGGCCGCGGGGCCCCGCCGCCCTCGTCGCTAGCATACAATGCCGCCGCCGACAGCGGCGATGACACGGGCGGGGTGGCGACGGAGCGCGAGGTGGTGGACTGGGTGCGCCGGTACCGCGAGACCCGGAAGCTGTACTACTTGCGACAGGAGCGTAAGGAGAGGTGGAACGAGCGCCGCGTTGGCGGGTGGAGGTGATCATGAGTTTCGTCCATCACTACCACCGGAACACTCGCACTCGCACTCACACTCCACGGGGGGGCCAACCTACGGTGCTGCTACTTTCTGCGTTGCGCTACGGATAGATTGGCTTACGGGGGATTTGCGGCACGGTTCTCCGAAAGGGGGGCTGACGGCGGAGCGCCAGCAGCGCCCGCGTTAGAAACCTCAAATGCTTTTTGTCAGATGTGAGATGATGAGTGAGCTTCATCGGACGATATCATGCGGAAGCGTAAGCGATCCCAACAAATCTCAAGCCGGATGGGGCTGCTGTACGACAGTGAGATGCGCCGTCGCAAGGCCGGTTTCACTCTGACGCACATGGGTGGCCAATATCAGACCAGGCCGGTGTCAGGCCGGGTGCATAATGCAGTAAGAAGTTGCTTAATAACCAGAAAACATCTGCCAACACATACTGCGCTTCCTTTTCTCGCCAGCGACAGCCCACGGGTCATCTTCTATTCGATATTAGCAGCGCGTACACACATGCCACGGCGTCATGGTGTTGCGATAAGCTGCACATCCGCGCCAATGCTTGTGTGTTGTAGTAGTCGGTCCGATATCAACGCGGTGTCCCTGTAGGTACGCCCGCTTCGAACACTGTGCTCCCCCCATCCAAGCACACCTCCATATTACGTTCCTTCTTCGTCCTATTCTGCATCATCGCAGAGCTGCAAACCCCGGGAGGCAGTCGTGATCCATTTTTCTTCTTCACCGGGAGCTACCTCTGTGCTTCCGGGCCCTGATAGGCAAGGCTTGCAGCTCGCAGATAACTATTGCCCGTTTCGTGCTGCGCAAAGGAGCAATGGCCGCAGACGATCACCATCGTGTCTCGTATAGCCAGGCATCCGGGTTCCGCCTCGGCAGCAGGCTGACGCTTCCGCGTATTGTAGAGACCGAAGCCAGCGTTGTATTCTTCAAAGTACTTAGAAAATTGCGTGCCACATCCTTCCAGTCTTCATGAGTCTTATTGAAATCGCACACCGGTCGATGACAAATCATGATAGGCTGGTTACCACTGCAGGTTATCATCGGAAAACTACGCATTCTGCTTTTATTCTTTTCCTTTTTCGACTTGTGGATCTTCATCTTCACATCGTTTGCCCATCAACTTGTCTTAAAAGTCCTACTGCTGTCACATAATAGTGACATGGGGGTCGTAGGTACTAAGCCAGGCCGGCAACTGCAGTGACGACGTCGCAATAATCAACTCGCCGGCAACACCGGGCTTTTGCCTCTTCACACAAGCTCTAGGACTGACGCTTTCAACCCATCTTATGCTTTACAGGTTTCCACCTCGTCTATATTCTCATGCACCCCACTACCGGCCTGCTTATAACAAGCTAAAGGGGCTTTTCTTCATCTCCGGACTCCTGGGGCTCATAGGCAGCATGAATAGCTCATCCTCAGTTTCCTGGGCTTTGGTGGCGGGCAAGTTGTTACCACTGACAATGGCGTTTAACGAACCAACCATGCCCGGCGGATGGCCAGCCGAAGCTCCCATTTTTGCCACCCCGGCGGCAAAGGCCGTTGTCGACGGAATTGCAATATCCGAAGTGTCGGGAGACAGTGAATATAAATGATGTTGTTGATGGCCTAGATGGGAACCGTGAGCAACTCTTCATTTCCCCCTCTACCCCTGCCGAGAAAAAGAAAGAAGAAAACACACAAGTCTGGGTTCATAAGAAACAACTTACCAGAGGAGGCGGTAAAATCGGATGCATTTGTGACCAGCTTCAGGCCCCGCAACTTCTCACCGAGTCGGCCTCCTACCGGCGATCTTGGGCTTTGTGGAGTAGGCGGAATCTGCCTCGTATCAGAATGTCCAGCGTCCGCATCAGGGTTCGGTAGCCCAAAATGCTCGGCAATCCAGTTCCTCTCCTGCACCGCCATGACCAAAGCTATGCCTTCGCTATTATCCCTCATTTCGCGACGGATTTCGTCCTGTAACTGGGACATGCGCTTTTTGGCCCTGCATTCGATGTAAGGTCAGTCCTTGAAGCTTTAACCTTTCCAGAGAGAGAGATATAACCCCTAGCGCCGATCTCGTAAATGCTTGATGCACGCGAGAACCATGGCGCATGAAGTCTAGACAGGCCTTAGGGTCGTACGAACCAAATTGTATGTAGAACACCCCTTTTCCCTACATCTTTTTTCGTGTCCACACCCAGCGCCGGGGTGTATATCGCGGGCATCGGTTTCGTGCTTAGTACTCGGCCACTTCGGAAGTGCGATATTTGTATCACGGGCGGAACCGTGATTTCGGAAGGTATTAAGAAGTAAACTCGTTGCGTTTCGCTACCCTCTCTTTCACTCTGGGCGGGGATTTTGGTCGTTTTGCCCTCCCACGAAACCTCCCAACCCTCATCTTGCTCGCCGCCACACGAAGAAGCGCCCGACGTGCCGGTGGTGTTGCCCGCTGCCGGGTTCCATTCGACCAGGAGTATTTTTGTTCCTTCGTTGCCTCTTCCCGTCTCGAACTCGAAGCGGGATAGGGCATCTTGCGAGGATGGCGTCGCCGGAGAGTCTACGGGGCCCGCATCGACGGCGGAGATGCCGGGTTCGCGGGTGTCGATTGTTGGAGCCGCCATCTTGTGCTGACAGACAGCAGTATTTCAAAAAAATCCAGGAGTGGTTATGACAAGCCAACCTTCCAAGGTAGCTATGTTGATGACCCGACCACTTTAGCCGCAAAGCCTGGGTTAATGCAACCTTAGGGTGACAACAAATGGCACTGCCTAAGCTGAGTGAGAGGAGGTAACAACCGTCACTCAATGCGCCTTAATGGTGCGTAAGATTGATCAGCCGCGACGCGGGTCGGGGACACCTCTAAGACCTATTGGAGATAAGAGCAATACTGGGTGGTGGTAGGTATGCGCCTGCTGTTGGTCGGCAAGCACAGGGTGCTGTGTCGGAGTTTCGTGTCGATAAACAAATTATACCTATCGACCGAACGGACCCGACGAGGTGGTTGACAAACAAGACCCGTGAGGCGTAAGCGGCCACAAGAGATCACAAGAGATATATGGAAAGGGAGGGGACCAGGGAGGAGAGCAAGTACGGTCAAGTGATGAGAGAGGCAAGATGCAAGATAGGTCTGCCTATGAGGCTAGGAAGCTATGAAGGCCGGAGGCATTATTTGGTCCTGAAACGAAGAATCCTGCCGGATGTCGATGGAGATCTGTGTTTCTTTTCGGAAGAACCGTCCACGCGCAGTAGCGAACATGCGGCGGGGGAGGGAGAGCAGCAACGAGAAAGTCCATTTATTTGACTTGTCGTGGGCATGATTTTCCCTGGCTCAAAAAGGAACCCTTGACAATCTTGGCGAGAGAGCCATGATTACGGTACGCCCAGGGAACAAGCCCGAGATGAGTAATAGAGTCGCAGCTCCAGCTCCAGCGCGTTGGGATTGCGGTGTGTGGGTGTAGTGGTTTGGTTTGCCCGAGATGTCATGTAACTCGAAAGTACCGCCTTTTCGTCAGACAAGCAGCTTTTGTCCCATCCGTAGTCGAATGAGCGTCGGCGACGAGGCAGGGCCCTGGAAAGAGCTCCCCTGCTATTAATAGAATAGCTAAGTTAGGCACATTGCGGCATAAAACTTGTGGACCGCTGCCATGAGAGTGAGAGTGTGAGAGAGACCACTGAGACCTGAGAGTCAGCAAGTGGTGAGTGGCAGAGTGGAGTTCCCACGCGAGAAATGAGGGGTCCTGATCCTGTCTGTACAAGTACGCATTGGAACAGATGACTGGCGTCGATCTCCAACCAAACTGTCGGCGAAAGCGTCGAAATAGATGCCCTTCCCCTCATATCCCCCCCGTCACATACACACTTTCGTCTTTACACACCTGGAGAAATATTCAAGGCATATATCATATATGCAACCCAAAACCAATCAGTCAAGAAAAGTGTCATAGCGACGAAAAAGAAACCAAGTCTCAAGTGAAGTGCATGAGTGGCTTTAGCGTTGCTGTCGCATCGATGGTGATTGTTGTTTGTTGGTTGGGAAAACACCCATTTTTAGAGATGGATGGTGTTGATGCTTAGCTAAGCCAACACACCCCGTTAGCTGTTGTTTTCTCAGATTCTGCCTGCAAAGATCGACCGGGCAATATGTACAGCTCGAAGTTTGTCGATGCACATCAATGGTCCATTGCTGCGAGTGCGGGCCGCTTCGGGGCCGTGAGAGAGACGTATGTAGGTAGTAGGCAATGGAATAGTTTTCGTCTGTGGTGTGTTGAGGGTATATGTAACGCCGATGAAATGGACACGCAACCGCAGTCGGTGAATTATTTCTTCATATGGACGTATGTCGCCAATGCCTGAAACATAGCACAGTAGATCCATCTTGATAGTGGAGAGATTTGGATACGTCATTTGAACAGAAAGCCCTACATACTTCAGCATTCGGATTGCATCGTAGTGTTGCAATGTAATTGCTTCATACCTCAACACAATCGGACATGTCGCAACGAGCCGAGCCAGCCGAGGGAGGCCCCGACATCAGAAATAGGCCTACCGCTGCTAACATGTAATATGTAGATGAAAGAAAGTTTGGACACGGAAGCACGCAGGGATACATGAATTGCTTGCTGTTCTTCCCGGTTACCCAGTAGGGAGACGACAGACTGACTAGCAGAGCGATGGTTGAGAGGGTCGGAGCTCGCCTGACGAATAACGCATGTTAGAACATCAATGCATATCTGTAGGTACATGCAGCAAGTCGAGGCAACGTTTGAGGCAACACGCGACAGGCCCTTTCCTCAATAAACATGAGACCAGGCAAGGAGCTGGAAAGCCGATTGGGGGTCTAGAATGGGTGAATCTGGTAAATCTACAATGGAGGGCGCCTCACGGGAAACAGCTGTACAGGGCGGAAGCAAATATGTAGACATGTGTATGTAAGTAAGTAAGTACATGGCAGCAGCCATGCCAAGCACGAAAGCCAATGACATACGAGTTCCCCAGATTTGGGACTGCCCGGCATCTTACGGAACAGTCGAGAGGGGGAAGATGTTCTAGTTCTAGTCACTAGTAGTGCGACCCCCACATACATATGAATTTAGGCAACGTAAGGGGGCAGGGAGGCGGTCCCGGTCCGAAGCCTTAACCCAGGACGGTTTTCCGTGCCGGATGGCTTCTTCACACGGCGTGGCGGGTACGTACCCCCCCCCCCCCCCCCCCCCCCCCCCCCCCCCCCCCTCCTGGCGGCTGGGCAGAACATTCTGGGCTGGAATATGGGTCAATAGGTAAAAAAGGATTATGGTTGTCCTAGGAAGTATGACATCAATTCCAAGGGACAAAGCTTGAGTATGCGTTGAGATCAGAAGGTAGAATGGCTCGAGATGATATGACATGTAAAACAAAACCGCTTGGAATGCTGGAAGCGAGATGCCGATCCCTACCAACTTGGAGCTGAGCTGTTGGGCAATGAATGCACCTCTGTCTTATTACTCGTATACATGACGCGATACGAAAAAGAAATAAACTTCTCGATCTCGACAAGTTGCGCTTCATTCTCCATCTTGATGATGGGCAGACAGACGGAGAACAAACTGGAACGCCACCAACTGACTGGCTGGTGATACTGTGTATAGTATAGAGTTTGTCGACAGTCGCGACCTCCGATGAACGGGGATCTACTACTACCTATGCCAGTATCTCCTTGTCTCTCTGTGTGATGATAAGGAGAGGGCGATGACAAGGTTGTTTAAGAGCGCCAATGAGATAAGCCGGAGTCAGTCTTAGCAATTTGCGAAAACGGCCGGAGAAGGGCCGGTTAGACATCGGTGGGACTCTTCTTGCGTCGCGGGGACTCCATCCCTTCTGTCGTCGCACGCACTGTCTGCCAAGAAGTAGAACCCTCTTCCCGCTTTCCCGGAGTCAAGTGATGGAAGAGTGAACATGCAATCGGTCCGCGGCACCCTCTAGAGGGTAGGTCTTCACGATAGTTTCGTGGGAACGCGTGAAATTATGCCGAGCTCAAACCTTCACATCGGGCAGATTATGTACAAGCAGCCAGTTCACTTCGAACCAAGGTCGCGATCTGCATGGCCATTTTTACCTGGCCTGGACATACTACGTACGCCCGTGGAGAGATTGACAGCACCTCGCACACTAGTTGCGGCTCCCATTGCATTGTCACCATCGCATCGTAAGCTTTTCCGAAAAGCTTCGCATCACAGCTCTAATCCGGGACTACCAGAAAACTGCTGAGACGGTGGGAAGGCTAGCCCTGAGAGAAGTGCCGAGTTGCAATGCAGATCGTTTGGTAATAGCATACAATAATAATACTATGGCCCATACGCAGTAGTAGGTGATAGGGTCACCCTCGTGATTTTGAATGCCGCCATTTTCGCCTGAGGGAACGTTTCTTTTGCGATGATCCCATCTTTGTTTTGTTGAGCCAACGATTAAGCGATTTGCTTGTTTGACACTGGAGCGTGGACCGATCTGCCCTCAAACTCAAGTGGCCATTGCTCGGCATGAGCTTAAAGGAGGCACTTTCGGCAAGGAAGAGCCATGGCGTGGTATGGGCCAGAGGAAAAAACAATACTCCCGCCCAACCCAATCGAACTCAGCCGCCGAGTCAGACTGCCGGCTAAATGCAGACGCGAGTTCTAGACCAGACCACAGAAGCAGGCACAGGGTCGCTGCAGGGCCAGATCGAGAAGGGGGCTGCCCCTAGGCTGCTGCTGATGGCCCTGGGCGGTAGGAAGTTGAAAGCATGATGCCTCTCTTCTTTGATTTTCAAGATAGCAACTCACATATCAAGTGCGACCAGTAGGAAGCGTACAGCGTAGCCTTGCCTATCTCTTGTGTATCGGTGTCAGACGGAGGTGGACCGCCTTCATGACTGATAACCGTTTTTGATAAGGGCTCTAGTAGGTACGGGCCGACTGGCTGACTGGCTTGGTTTGACGACGACGACGACGATAATGACAAGTGACCAAGGGCTCCGCTGGGGATTAGTATGTAGACATGAGCGACAAGTACTCTGTACTACTTAGAACGATGGGCAGATGTGTATTTGTGTTTTGTGCCAGATCGTGCTGCGTGCCTTGATGAACGTCATGCTGGAAAAGCTGGCTGGTTCGCGCAAAATTAGGTAGCACGCCCAGCAGCGCGCGCGCTGATTGATGGTATTGATTGATGATTTGATGATTGGGGGTGTTGAAAAGGGCTTTCGAGGCGGGAAGATCACTCGCTCGGGCGCTCGGGCGTGCTGTTGCACCCCACTATTTGGCCGGCCATATCGCCGTAAGTAGTGCTCCGTGGACCCAGACGCGACCACCGTCGGCCACTGGCACTGGGGGTGGGAGCTGGTTACGTTTCTGTCGAACTTGCCCACGAGAATAGCCCCGAGACGGTAAAGAAGGAAGCGAAAGAGGAAGAGGAAGAGGAAAAAGCAGCAAATAATAATAATAACGTAGTGGATTTCTTATCGCGAGACGGACCTACTGTACGGTGCATCATTCTAGGGCGTGATGCAACAATAGAGCCGATGTACTGTAGGAAGCATGTAGTGGGCGACGAAGAGGCGCACCTTGATAACTGTAGATCCAACTACCTACATACCTACATAGGTAGGGGCTTGTTGTAAGCCAGCCAGTAGCCAGGCCCAAGCCCCTCAGCAACAACAGCCGGCCGGAGACGCTTCCTGGCCTGTGCCTGTGTAAGTGCAGTACCATTGAGGGAAGTTACTGTGTCGAAGTACATACAGCGCAGCACAGCACAGCACAATAAGCACAGTACAGCGCATCGCATCGCAGTACAGCAGTATGAGAGAAGGTCGTAGGAGAGGAGGTATGTAGCAATGTGATAGCCATATGACTTGAAAGGATGGATGGATGTTGAGATATCGTACGTGCATCCATTAATACAGCATTGTCCAATGTGGTACATACAGCAAACATACCTATCAATTGAACATACAGCACGCAACACACACACGCACACATACACACACACAGACACACACGGTACGTATTGCAACTGCACCAATTGCCAGTATTGGGTGGTGCAGTGCTGCAGCACCTGGCTGTCGTAACCCCCCGAGAATTAGGGAGAGGAGAGAGCGAGCGAGAGAGAGAGAGAGAGGGAAAGAAAGAGTTCTGACCAAGCAGAGACAGACTGTCCCACGAGCGACACTGGAAGCGACAAAACCAGCAGCCCAGCGGGCCACACGCGGCGGTACCCACCCCTTGGCAAGCATTGGGTCTTTCGCTTGGTAGTATTATGGTGAAATGTCGGCCAAAAGAGAAAGAATAGAAAGAAAAGAAGTTTGAACTTCTCCACGCTCCCGTAGCTCCCCGTCCGTCCCCTTCTTCTTTTCGCCGTATCCTGCGTGTCCTTGCATGTCCTGCTGTGTCCTGGCGAGCGAGAGGCCCCAAAGTACCTACAAACAGCTGCTTCTTTGCCTAGACGCCCCAGAATCTCCACCCCTGCTTCCACACACACCCCTCCACCCCTTCCCCATTACCCATTACTCGGCCTCTTTTCCCATTCCGACCCCCAGTCTCTTGTCTCTTTTTCTCCAGTTCCAAGAGATCCCCAAGGCCTGCCCTTCTAAGCCGGAACAGACCACCGAGACTAGAAGAATACTACTTTTGCCTCTTGCCTTTTCGATTCTGTCTTTCCCCTACCCCTCGACGACTCTCGACTCTCGACCATATATTGTTTTGTTGGTCCCAGCTTGGTAGTGAATCCCATCATTACCACTAATACTACCTGGCGGCATATCCCAATCAAACGACAACCACGACGCCTTACACTACCCTCTTTCCACTGCGACACAACCCAACGCGGCCCAAAGACGCTCTCCTTATCTGGACGATTCGACGACCTCCCCTTAACCCGTATAGGATTCGCGTTCGCATTCACATTCCTCGCTTCTCGCCGAGACCCGACTAGCGACACGCAACTTGGGTCTAGAGCACAACGCCCCGACAGAGCAGCAGGAGAAGAGACGGTGGAACTGGCGCCCCGGGTGTGCAGGTTGGGCCGACTGGAGACTTAGAACTCGCCCGTCCACTCGTTATATTACCGATCGTACCTGGTGTTTCCGCGGTTCAGCAGTCGACTGAAAGAACTCACTGCCGCCTCAGACCGAGTACTCGATGTCCCAATATGCTTAATTCGCGATCGACAACTGTCGCCCGTACCAGGTTCATTCCTTTGGCTTTTCGTGCCTCGTAGAGGACTTGGAAGCACTCAGTGTCTTTCTGCCCTCCATCGACAGACCAACCGTCCTTACGCCCATCCTTCGCCATGGACCCCCCTCACGTAACCGAGTTCGCTTCCCAGCGATATTTTGATAAGCTCAAGCAGCTTGCGGAAACGAAAGACCGGCAACCACCAAATGCCTCCCAACAAGACGGTTCGGTGGTCAGCACCACCTCGACCTTTATCCTTCCCATTGGAGCCTCCAAGTCTCCAGAGCAGATCGATGCCGAAATCCTAAAGACAGCGGACAAGAGACGCCTTCCCTTCAAGTTCCGTAATATTATACCTCTACGAACCTCAACCGAACATGACCAGCGCCGCTTGGCCACCGAAAACGCTCATAAGCAGAGGTTTGTGGAATCCCGAATCGATATGGGCTGATTGTTGTTTGTTAACTCGTTTATACAGGGCGGCTTTTGATCAGCTTTTTCTTGCGCTTCCTAACGAGTTAAAGATCCAGATCGTGGCGTCATTACCATTATCAGATATATTGAACCTACGACTTGCATCTCGTTCGTGGCATGCCATGATTTCGCTGAACGAGTTGCCGATTGTTCGCTACCACCTCAAACACCATATCCCGGCTTATGCGACGCGGCTGTATCCGGTGCCGGAAGATAGGTCGGCTGTAAACATACATTACCTCTGTGGGATATGGCATCGATTACATGTCGCGGCAAAACTCGCATTCCTGATTTGCGAGTGGATTACGAAAGAGCTATTTCTCAGGAGGACCGAAGAGCAACGACGAGATTTCTCTATCCAGCGTGAGCGCATGCGGCGGCGCCTGATACCACTGCTGTTCACTCTGTTTCATTTCTTCGAGACATATCGGACTCTCCACCTCCAGTATATCGAAGAGCATGGACACGGTCTCATGAAGGAGCCTTATACGGTGAACCCTATCGAGGCCAAGATTATGAGTATGTACGACGACAAGACATTGCTACATGTCCACCAAGTGTTCCCCATGGTAGTGTCGTCGTTCTGCCGGAGGCTACGACCTCCTTCATATGTCGGCCGTGTCGAGGGAGCTTTGCGCGGTTACATGCACGGGAAGCCCAGTGACGAGATCTTCGTAACTTCGCTGTGTGTTGGTGGACTTCGGCAATGCGAGCGTTTCTGGGAAATTAAAGGTTACAACTCACGAAGAGGCACTGTCGACGCTTGGTACAACTCAGTTGCCAAAAACACAGTCACTAAGATCCCTGCCGAGCCAGTGGGGAAGCCACGTCGGGGACTGTTGGGCTTGAGCCGTAAGAAGTCGTCATTCAACGTCAAAGAGGCTGCTGCCCCAGGGACTGAGACATTACCACCTCTTCCGGACACAAGGGCCCGCCGCCCATCCGACGCAGCACGACGGCCGAGTGATGCTATGCCACCACTGCCCAATGCTACAATGGTGGAAAGCCTGGTCTTTGATACCAGCATGTCAGCTGGGATGCCGATGGGCCCCTTATCCCGCGAGCAACTCAAGCTTATCATCCCGGATCTTCCTGTTTTACAACAAATATGGATGCAGACTGCGGAAGCTCTCATCCTAGACCGGAAGATTGTTGAACGACCGCAGGATATCAAAAGAAACGCCGCGGTGATGCTGGACCTCATCCAAGAGGATGGTGCAGCAATCCAGGACGAGTGGTGGTATGGCCGAGTAGCACCCGAATCGGTCCGCCCACCCCTGGAATCGATCGACGAAGATCCTATCGAATAAACGACATGGACACGAATTTATCTCATAGCACGAATAACACCACACCAAACCACGTCGATTGACGCAATATTCTCTACTATACATCACCATCATTTCTCTCTCTCTATCTCTCTTGTTGTTTATTTTATACCCACGAGAAGTCATTGGCATTTGCAGGCGTTCCGGTCAAGAGAGGCTTAGGTCGGAAAGCAAGGCGGCCCTAGAAGCGGCGGCGTCCAAATCGGAGTTATTTTCTTTGTCTTATGGATGGGATCGACGGCCAAAATCAGGACTCTTTCGACCATATTTTATTTTGAATTGTCCATGCACATGGCTGCTGGACCTCGAGGGGGGCTGATAGCTGGGCAAAGACAAGCCCGTGAAAGGGGGGATAAGAGTACATGATAGATGATACCAATGCTAAGGAAAGACACCATCGATGTGTCTAAGTCGTATACCTCAACTCTTTTGTGACTGACTGTCTATATCTTGCTTGCATCGCTTCCAACGTCAAACGGTATATAATCTCTTGGCGAGTATAGTCGGGTCTCAGTCGTACCACTCACTCACTCAGTCACTCACTATACCAGACTGGGGAAACTGCCGCCCACATTCTGACCCCGACTCCCGACTCCCGACCCCATGAGGTGGTATCGTCCCCATCCAGTTCGCCCAAGAATCGTCCGATGGATTACATACATATATCCACTCGATATATGGAGAATCTCAAGACCAATGTCGTAGGGTACCCGGTTTTACGCCAGCTTTCCCATGGGGTCAGGGGCCCCCACTGTCGGAACGCATGCGTCGCTCTCTTTCGCTGTCTCCCTCTCTTTTCTTGTTTCTTTCCCGTCACATTGCCATCGCACATAGACCCAAACTCCATATTCGGCCCGTTGTCCACACAATCATCTCATCAAGACAGATTCTCCCACCCACCCCATGATCTGTACGCACTCTTTTCCCTTTCTCGCTTCCCCCGTAGAAATACCGGGGTTCCCACCATTTGCACCCTCACGTTGGCGCACTGTACGGTCTACGGTTTCCGGCGGTCGTCCCGGGGGGTTTCTTTATTCTTCCCCAGTCGTGAAATTTATCTGAGGCTGGCCCGGACCCCCCAAAAGGGGGTTGGTGTGTGGGAGGAAAATATGCAGTAAATGTCTAGGCCGACGATGCCAAAACGGGAAATGTATTATTTGGACGCCAGATCACCGTCGTTATTTTCCTCATGCGTGTTACTTGCGCTCTACGACAACGTCGTTTATCTACCGACCTTGGTACAGACTGACTCAACATACTTTCTCTCTGCGCACAACCGTCGCGGCTACTAGATTCTCTCGATAAGCGAGATGCGATCGCCATGAGGAAAGTCAAACCAAACAGGTTGTTCCTGTATCTGACCCGCCGGGTATATTTTCTTCCTCCGGCCTAACCTCCGTCACCTATGATACTACCTACATGCCAACAACCACTTGCTATCCAGTCCATCGCTTGGGGTTTGCTTGCAAGCCCAGAAAACAAACAAAACTAACGACTTACAGCCGATTCGGCAAAAGTGAGAGTGTGGAGTCTAGCTCGCGTGTGTCTTTTCCATGGTGTCGGAATGGATCTCGATAGCGTGACACTGGTAGGTTAGGGAACAGGGGGTGTGGGATAAGGGAACGGGGGAACTAGTCGTAAAGAAGCGAAAGAGAAGTAAGTAAGGGGGGAAAAGACAACTAGAGCCTCACCGGTCGGTTTCTGGTTAAACTTTAATATTGTCGGACTATAATTAACTATCGGCCTGTATGAGTAAGTATAGGCAACTGTATAGCTGAAGACGAGGAAACCATGAGACAACTGTTAACACGATGGTACGCAAGTAACCGAAAAGGGGCTCTGCAAACGACACAACCTTGTGCACAACTTACGTATCATATGTAATATATCAAGATCATCTACTTGCCCATTTACACACGTGTACATTTTACGGGGGCAAAACAAAAACATAACCCCCCAAAAACGTGGCCATCGATTGACCATGACGACGATGACGGATAGTGGTGCGATTTCAAGGCAGAGGGCTCAGGGCTTGGATCGCAGTGCATTGTTGTGTCAAAGGAGGGAAAAAGAGACTGCCAGTCCCTTTTCTCCATATGTTAGTTAGTGTCCAACCCCAGGGGGTATGAGGCCGCAAAGCCAGGACAGAAAGCTAGAGAGAGGGTCGGCTTCGGGGGAGAAGGAGCCGGCGACCGCCCGCCTACGAAAGAAAAAAAAAGTGACAGGAGGGAAGGAAGAAGAAGTTCAATTCGTTGTAGAAGCAATCCTACTGCAAAAGTGGGTAATTTGGCCGATATACGCCCATGTCACCTACTGTACGGGTGAATTCTGGGCTACGAACGAACTAGTTTCGGTTTTCGAGGCAACCTGCCCACTGCTGAGGTCGCAACTAAAAGCAGAGTTACTACAATAGGTCAAGGTTGTAGGGAGAGGGGCCGACTCCCAAGAGAAACTCGTGAGCCTCGGCTTCCGGGGACGTCCATGACTCGGTAAAACCTGGGGAGGGAAGTGCCCCGTGACTGGACTGTGTGACCTGGTTCACTTATCCACCACACGTTACCCTCCAGTCCCAAAGGCTTGATGTACGCGCAAGGTGATGGTGACGATAAGGCGAAAAATAGAGGGAGTCGGTGTAGCTACCGACCTCCACACATGACATGATACCCAATGGACGGTCGATCAAGAGTGAACTTTGCAAGGAACCGAATTGATAGATCTAGCAAAGTGAAGTCCAAACAACAGAAAAAAAAAGCCTGCCTACACTCATTATCGCTCATTATGCCTATAAATACATTGGGGTAGTCGGAAAAAAAAGATGTGAAGATCGGCGGCATGGCTACTGCAGTGGTATATTCAGTCCCTTCTCTGGCTTCTGCTCTCTTCCGCCCCCGACTTCACTTCTCACACCCGGCTCTCCCGTGTGAAGTCTGCAATGGATAAAGATGTCGCAAAGGGAATAATGTCAAGTAGCAGCATCGTAAAAGAGGAAATAACATGGCCGATGTTTGCTCAATCAAATGTTCCATTTATTCATCCTTCGTAGCGCAGTGAAGACCTTTCCGAGTGTCGGTAGGAATCCAGGTTGCGTCTGAAATTACGTTGAAACTGCAAGAGAATCCCCCGAAATCGCCGCCCAAGAGGAAATAAAAACGCCATTCATGATTCGTGGCTCCCAAGACTAGATGAAAATAGCAGAAGAGGGGCTAGAATGAAGCCCCTCACAAAAATGCAGACATAATCAAACAAAACATGGTTTTTTCGTCGTTACGTCGTCAAGACCACCGGTTTCGACCGTAGCCCGTGTTTATACCGCTTTTGTTTAAGCCGCTGGTGTCGTACCCGCCATTCGTCATGGCACTGTTTGGATATGAAGTCGCACCCGGGCCACTGTTGGTGCGTTGGACGTTGTTGCCCAGAGCATATGCCCCCGTGCCTCCCATGCCCATACCGTTGTGAGCTGCGCTGGAGTCTAGCGCTTGCATGTCGAATAAGTTCTGGTCAGAAAAGGAAGGAAACGAAGCCACACCGCCATGCGAACTTGCGGGAGTTGGCCGTGATGTCCCAAAGTGTGGTGACTGCGTCGAAACCCCGTGGCCGGCGTTACTCGCCGTCCGGTAGGGATTATCCATAGATGACGCAGATGTCGTTCGTCGTGGGGCAGCATAGGAGGCATTAGGGTGGACGGAACTGATGGACGGCGACGCTCGGAACGAGTTCTCAGTTCCCATCAAGGGCGAGTTGTTCTGGGTCCCAAACTGCGGAGAATGCGTCACATGGGATACAAGCGTGGTCCCCGGAGAGTTGGTTGTCATGCTATGTTGTTGGCGCGGATTCGAGGAATAAGCCCCTTGTTGTACTGTGTAAGAGGGACTTTGGTTTTGGCTATAATAATTCGGAGCGTTCGCAGTCGCCCGGGTACTTTGCTGAGAGGGCAAAGTGGTGGTCATTTGAGGTGGTTTAGAGATATGTGATGGAGTAGGGGACACAGTATGCTGTTGTTGACGCTGTTGCATCTGCTGCATGTGCGGGTGGTTGCTGCTGCTGCTCTGCGCGCTTTGCTGGCGGTTCTGCATAGAAGCTGTGAATTGTTCATAGTGTGCAGCCAAGCCTTCAGCCGGTGCAGCAGGGATAGAATGTCTACTGGCTGATGATGCCTGCTGTTGCTGTTGATGTTGTTGTTGTGGCTGCGGTGGCTGATGTTGCTGTTGCTGCTGTTGTGGCCTCTGCTGGTGACTGCCGTAAGCTTGATAGTTTGGCTCGTTGCGCGCCTGGAGCGCACCCATTTGGTCGTACTCGGAGTCAAGAGATTTATCCATAGGCTGGCTTGATATCACTGTGGACTGTTGTGACGTCTGGTGCGGTATGTTTGGAGAAGCAACAGCGGAAGATATAGTGTGCACTATGTTCTCGGTAGGTGCTGCCGCAGTTACCGCAGTTCCAGCGTTTTGTCGCTTTGCCGCTGCAGAATTCGATTTCCGCGAGCGCTTCGCAGGCGGGCCAGACGTGCTACTAGGCTCCACGGGCATGTCCTGCTGTCTGTTCACCCCCAGAATGGCATCAACTGATGCAGCCTCCGGCTGCTGTGATGGGAATGTTGACTGGGGTGTTTTATCAAGCGTGCCGTTCCCGTTCGTGATCGCCTCGGCACCTTTATTCGGTTGGCGCTTTCGTTTGGCACCAGAAATAGTGGATGCCTTCACTTGGGGTGTGCTTGGCTGGATATCTTGAGGCGGAGCAGCATCCTGACCAGCGTTCTGAGGTGGCAGCTGCGTACGCTTGTTCTTGTTTCCGCCGCCGTTCACTTGACTCGGAGCAGTTGCAGTGGCATTGGGCGTGGGTAGAGTAGGTGGTGGAATATACGAGGTGCTGGTCTGCGGTGCAGGGACTGGTGTTTGCTGCAAACTTTTGGAAACCTGGGTTGATGAATTGGCTGCTGCATTGCCTTTACCCTTGGACCCTTTGGACCGCCCTGTGCTACTTTTGATCGGAGTTGAGCTCACGACCTCCATACTTGGCATAACCTGAGAGCTACTAGGTTCAGCTGGTGGTTGTGTTTGCTGAGGCGCTTCCTGGGAACCTGCTGCTTTAGGTCGATTTTTGGAGCCTTTCGGCCGGCCTCTCCTTTTGGCAGATGAGCCAGGATCTCCAGTCTCGTTGTTGATAGACGTGAACCCAGACGCCGGAGTCACATTTTCCGCCCTCATGTCAGAAACACGTGGAGGCGTTAGGAGATCAAACACCCTCCTCTCGACAACATCTCCATCTGGATCAGCTCCCGCCGTCTCCTCGTCCACGTCTACCCAACTCTCGTCGGGAACTGCTTCCGGCTCATTTGTCGCTTGCTGTGCGGGTTGCGAAGCCGGCGCAACCGCAGCAGCTTGGCCATTTGGTTTGGAGCCCTTCTTTAGGCCTTTGTCTCTCCTGACTTTGGTTGCCTTACTGCCCTTTGGTCGGCCTCTCGGGCGTCTTGTCGGAGCAGCTGGGGCAGCAGGTGGAGCAGGGGGCCTCTGAGGCCGGGTAAGGTCTGGGAAGATCTCGGAAATCCAGCCGACAAAAAGATTACCAGTACCGTTGGCCTCGCCACTGTCAGGAAACTTCCCATCGGCAGGCGGTGGTGCGTCAGGGATGCCCCCGAAGAAAGCCAATGCTTTGCAAACCTGGTCCACAACCGTCGCATGCGGCAAGCTTCGAATCAGGGTGAGTAGGCGGGCCTGCTCTGCCTTGACTTCTGACGCAGAGAGCGCTTGGTGTGGTTCGGGGGCAGGCGTAGGAGTGTCTGCGGAAGCAGACGCAGCTGGTGCAACTGGTGCAGCTGGTGCAGCTGGTGCAGCTGGAGCAGCAGCGTCCGAGTCGGTGGGAGTTTTGGCCGGTCGTGGGCGCGCATAATTGGCTCGTCGGTGATGGGAGACATAATGGGGGGTTTCAGCGAGCTTTGCCTGCAGGGCAGTACTCTCGCTATTTCGCTTCGCCGCCTCGTACCTGGCCTGGCTCTCGTTGCGGTTCGAAAGTTCCATATGCATCACATTGAAGTTACCCTTCATGAGGTCTGTCTTGCCCTTCAGTTTACTGGGAATCGGGTTTCGCACACGGCCGTCCGAGTGAGCGCCATTGTAGGCTCGGTTATCTATTCGAAGACCCGAATGGCCGGTGACGGGGTTGTCGGAGGCTACATCATTGGGGGCAGCCGTGGCTTCGGCTTGGCTATCAGTACTGACTGACGAGGAGACGGGAGCTGGTAGCTGTTGGGGAGAATCCAGGGCTGGTGACGCATTACTCGCGGCAGTGGCCATTGGATCCAGCGGCCGCGATCATGGCCGTAGAGGCGGATCCAGGCTAGAATTCCCAAGCCGCAGGGCGTATCTGTGAATTGTCGCTGGTCGTGTAGTCTTGGCGTGCACCAATTCTGGCCCTTGGAAATGGACGTGTTGCCGCAAATACGTGTCCCCCACGTCCCTATCGGAACATATTTCGTTCGAACGGTTCCACGCCCGATCGTATACTGGTATGGTCTGGCTCTCACGGCTGAGTTAAGTAAATGGCCGCGTCGCAGAAATCGAAATGTGGGATGTGCAAAATAACGACGATGTGTCTATTTACGATCAGCTACTACTTCGAACGCCAAGAGCGCTGGGATGTAGTCCTGGTCGATATAAGGCAATGGTAGCTGCGCTGCGCACTCGATATAAACGGTCGTGGAAGATGTGATGGACGATGAGGGCGGCAGAGATGACACGACGACTGTTGGTGGTGAACGGCAAATTGGAGGATATCGGATGATGGCTACAGAAAATGATGGGAGAGATGTTGTACAACGCCAACGATGAGAAGGGGAGGGGAATCGAGGACGGGATTCAGCTCCTTGGAAGACGGGATCAATGATTGATTCCTGGGATCAGGTTCACCACGAATGACCACACTGGATTGCTCGCTGAGCTAGCTAGAGTCGATCTAGTTGGTATGTAGGCTTGTAAGGTTAGTATCCAGTATCGAGGTTGCCCAAATGGAGGTGTTCACGGTAGGTAGGTAGTAGTAGTAGTAGTGCTAGCTGGCCGACCGACCTGCTGCTTGCTGCTGGCTTTGCTGGCTTTGCTGCTTTCGCTTCGCTTTGCTGGTTTGCTTTGGTCCCCAGTCCGCAGTCCGCAGTCCCCAGAGCCCAAGTCCAACCCTTCTCTTTGGACAGAGAGTCACCGTAAGATGCTAATTTTGGTCTAGTGTGGCTCAATCATTGATTGGCAACACGAACAGCAGTCCAAGAAGTCGGGTGGCTGGCGCATCCGTTCAACTGAACCTGAACCTGAACCTGAACCTGGACCTGGACCTGGACCTGGACCGCCCGTAACTTCGCTGATACATGCAGGTGTACATTAAAGGTAGACTTTGTACGCCCTGACGACCCCTAATCCACCCTCGGGTCCTTCAATTCAATAGACATGTTTTGATAAGCATATGCAGAACGGAATGGAGAAGTCAATGGGCTTCGAGTTCGAAGTTCGACCTAGAAGATAAACGAAGGTAGGGTGTATGTATGTATTCAGAACCCTGCATGGTGCATTTGTTACATTTAGCATACCTACATACATAGCAGGTATCATTTGAAGTGTATGAACATAGGTAAGTATATATAACCTAGGTCATACGCGGTATGCATGAATATTAATAGGCAAGGTTATTTTCTGACTTGTCCGGAGCTGATTCCACTTGGTTTTCACCATCCCGCGGCGCTGATGGTCTCTGACCGAAGTCCACCCTTCCTCTGAAGGTACCGACATGCTCGGAATGCCATCGCTTTAACTGTCCAGTCGGGAGCCGGGGTGCTTCCAACGCTCTTCACTCATACCGAAACATGCATTGGCTCCGCGCAGCTGCATCTCGCTGTCTGGCGAAGTACTGTGTTGGACATCAGTTGCAGCCGCACGCAGCAGACAATGGGCCCGTTCTGAATGACGAGTAGCCAGAAACATGAAGTGAGGAAGTTGGTCAAACAATCGGTGCGCAGAGCGACTCAGTCAATTAGGTAGTTAGAGATCGGACACATCAATTAATCAATGCTGGTGTTGGTGTGATCGTGGGGTAGCATGTGCGTGTCTCTGCATCTAGAAGTTCTTCTTGATGAGCTTAAAAGACATTCCCCGCCTATCAGGGCACTTGGGCACCTACAAGCTACATGTGTCTAGCGGGCCTTGCTCACCTAAGGAAACAGCCGACAGGGCCAGCCGCCTGCTTGATCACCGTAAACCTGGGAGCTCCGACTACCCGACTACATGTGCACTAGGTGGTCCAATAACGTCAACCTCAATCAACCGCCCGACACCACACATAGAGAGCTTGCAGCTACCTCAACCTGCAGCCTCACCAACGATACGATACGCCTCTTTCCTCCCAGCTGTAGTCTTGATATTGGATAGCATCTATATCTCTCTCTATCTTCTGGAGCTGCAGGCCGGTCACATTTTCTTAATTCGCGTGCTTGCTTCTTGCGCGGGAACATCAAGCTTCCTGCTGAGCGGTTATCCCGCCTAATAGCTCGGCACAGCATCGCCATCACTGCCACTATATCTTTCGACAACCCTACGCCAAGATGAAATACTGCCTGGTCTCTGTCCCCCTGGAGGCCGTCGACTCCGACGAGCCCCTTGATGCACTCAAGGGGATCATAGGCGATAACGGAACAGTCCTCAACTACGCCGTGCCAGACTTCAAGATTGGAACCTTGGACGCCCTTGTCCAGCAAGCTGATGACCTCGGCAAGCTCGATACAAACTGCGAGGGCCTCGTAGCCAAGGTCGCCGACTCCCTCAAATCGCTTCTCGATGACTCGGACAAGGTCGAGGAGCAGAAGCTTGTGAACGACAGTATGCATCCAATCCGTTATCTTCCATAGCTAGGAATCGCCCACTCACAGAAACCTTAGAGCCTACCGACAACTACCTACGCACATTCAACTGGAATAAGGTCCGGTATCGAGCAGACAAGCCCATTGCCGAGCTGATCGACACGCTTCAAAAGGTAAAGACGCCGAGTACAATCATCCATGGCTTGCCGCAACTGACTCATGTTACCCGCAGGAGCTTGTTACTGTCGACAACGATGTTAAGGGGAAGCTCAACCAATACAACCAAGTCAAGACAAACTTAGCGACGCTGCAGAGAAAGCAGACGTAAGCCCCCAGCTATCCTTCATTGTCGGTTCTGTTGCGGTGCGCTAATTAAGACTTAGGGGTAATCTCACGACCAAATCCCTCACACCTATTGTCGACCCCTCGTTACTTATCCAAGACTCCGAATACCTTGAAACCCACCTCATCGTTGTACCTGCCAACCTGAAGAAGGACTTTTTGAAAGGCTACGAGGAGATCTCGCCTATGGTCGTGCCTAGGTCAGCCACACAAGTCGCTCAAGACGATGAGTTCGTACTGTTCACGGCGACAACGTTTAAGAAGCACAGTGCCGAGTTCTTGCAGAAATGCCGTGAGAACAAGTGGACCCCGCGTCAGTACAAGTATGTGGAAGGCGGCAAGGAGGAAGAGCAGAAGGAGTTCGACCGTGTCGCGAGAGAGGAGAAGAAGGTATGGGGCGAGGCCTTGCGCCTCAGCCGGACCGGGTGGAGCGAGAGTGTCATGATATGGGCGCACGTTCTCACGCTTCGTGTGTTTGTTGAAACCGTGCTACGGTACGGCCTGCCGCTTCGGTTTGTGTCTGCCTTGGTTGTGACCAACCCGAAGCTCGCTAAGAAGGTGAAGTCCAACATGGACTCGGCGTTCTCACACCTGGGCGGCAACGCGGTCGGTCGGGATAAGAAGGGGAGGATCACCAAGGACGATGCGGCGTTGACATCTGAGATGGCGGCAGCAGGTTTGGCTCAAGGGGAGAGCAACGAGTACACTGCCTACGTATACTACGAGTTTGAGCTCTAAGGTTGTCATGATGAAATGGGTCTCTTTGAAGTGGCACAGGTCGTTGTGTTTGGCGGCAACCGGGAATTAGTATCATTAAGCAAATCAAGCAGGCACCAGAATGAATGGATATTATTCTTTCGCGGTGTGACGCTCCAAATAGGGGTCAGGCGAAGAGAGCGAATAGTCTTCATGCGATGTCTGGGCCTATGCAGTGGCCCTACAGCACAGAGGATATACCGAATGAATTCATCCCCGTTTCCGCAGGACCGCAGGATTGATCATGACCCCCTGTTTGCGCAAGCGCTACTGATCTCATTTACACAAGTTGCATCTTTTTTTATGGTCCTATTCTATTGTGCACAAAAGCAGACAGATAGGTCTCTCTCTATTTCTTGAGCTCGACGAGGCCCTTGGCCTGCAGCCACTCGACGATTTGAGCGACGCACTCCTCGACGCTGTTCTCGTGGGTCTTGATGACGATCTCGGGGTGGTCGGGGGCCTCGTAGGGGGCGCTGATGCCGGTGAACTCCTTGATCTCGCCGGCGCGGGCTTTCTTGTACAGGCCCTTAGGGTCGCGCTGCTCGGCGACGGCGATGGGCACGTCGACGTAGACCTCGATGAATGGGATGGCCTCGTCGGCGCTGCCGGCCGCCGTGGCGGCATGCAGCTCGCGCGCCGTCTGGCGGTCCGCCTTGTAGGGGGAGATGAAGGAGGTCAGGGCGATGGTTGACGAGTCGGCGAAGAGCTTGGCGACCTGTGTTGTTCATGTCTTAGGTTAGTTTCTGAGCGTTGGGAGACAGAAAGAGAAAGAGGGAATCGGAAAGGCCTACCTCGGCGATACGGCGGATGTTCTCATTGCGGTCCTTCTCGCTGAAACCCAGGTCCTTGTTGAGACCGAAGCGGACGTTGTCGCCGTCGAGACGGTACGAGGCCAGGCCCAGGTGCAGCAGGTGCTGCTCGAGGGCGGTGGCGACGGTGGACTTGCCCGAGGCGGAGAGGCCGGTGAACCAGATGGTCATGCCCTTCTGGCCGCGGAACTCATTGCGCTCCTTGCGCGAGAGCGACGGGTGCCATGTGATGTTGCTATATTTCTAGTTTTAGCCCATGCCCATGGCGATGATGATGGTCCGATAATGGAGGGGTAGATTGATAGACAGATAGATGGTGGGGTTATAGAAATGCCTTGGAGGGGCAATAGACATGTACTGCGAGCGAGCGCATAGGAAATAGAGATACTCACGACGCCATTGTATAATCCGTTTACTAATTTTCGACCGGTTTTACAATATGGAAATAGAGAATGAAGGAGGAGTGTTTGAAAGACGGCCTCCTTCTTTTCAAGAAAACACCTCAAGTCAAGTAAGTACCTACCACCTCACTCCTCCTTAGGTGCCGTTTCCCGCAAGAATCTTACCAATGGAGAATATCCATATTCTGGGCAAGATTTCCGGGTTCCGCACCGGAACTGTAGACTAGGTACCACTAAGAGAAAGAGAATGACGTGATTTGCGTGAACCCGCGGGGCTTCTGTCAGTAATTGGCGCGCTGCGATTCAAGGCCGGATGGGCAGATTTTATCTGCCTGCATACTACCCTCTTTGGTAATGTCCTGATAAATGGGCTTATAGTCAGTCGCATAGCTTCATGTAGATTCTCACAAAACAACTAGACAGTCCATCATACATGTTTTTGATCAATTACTTCGTCAGAGGTTAATTCAACGTAGATATATCCCAGTCTCTTCGTTTCAGTCATGAGATGGTGGTGTTTGGGCCGGCAAGACGGGCTTATATAAATCAAACAAGAGTGCGTGGACTTAACGGCTGCTAAAGATCTCGGTCTTATTTATAGGATTCGAAGGTCGATATGTTTGTTCAACACTCTCTTCCTATTTTGATATTGCCATTTCTCCCCTCCCCTACAATCTATCTCCACCACCGCCCTTATTGTCTCGGAAGAATCCGAACTTGCGCATTTCTCTCTTGAACTTGGCCCTCGTAAAGGCTTTCTTGTCCTTGTCAACGGGCTTCACGTACCAACCACCATCGTATCTGGCAAAGCCGGGCGGTGGTTTTGACATCCGCCACGTGGGTTTGCGTGAGGACGAGCGCTGCATCACGTTCCGTCAATAAACATGAGCCTTGTTTCCCTTTCTAGCTCAACAGGTAGATACAACAGAGAGCAGAGTAGAGACTTACACTGGAAAACCACCACATTCTGCCTAGAAGCAGGTCGTATTGATCCGTATATATGAAAGATGGAAAGTTAGAACATAGGGGGTCGGACGTTATCGTATTGATGGCTGACTGTATTGGGGGAGGGCCCGTTACAAGATGTTCCACGGTGGGTCTCGAAGCTATGGGCGCCACAGATGAACGAGAGGCAGGCCGGCTTACTACTTGTGCATATGTGCTTCTAGCTGGAAACTGCATCTCGTATATGGCGGGCGAGAGTTCCGATCCTGCATGTGACCCGCCGATTTCGTCTTGTCCGTAAGTTGCGGCGCAGCCCGTTAAGCTGCCGGGTGCCAAGCCACGACTTCGCTTAAGACGGCAAGATTACATGTAATGCATTGGTATGTACGAGCCAGTATTGTTCGTCAGATAACGCTTCGTGACCCAGCAGGATACCTGAAGCGCTGGATAATTTCTATAATAAAGACACGTAAACAATTTATACGATAGTCCTTGTGGACGAAGAAAGATTCAGGAATTGGACTGTACATATCCAACAGGAAACCTGCGTCATCTGCTTGACATTGGAATTCATACGTTCATATCTATTAACTGGATGTATTACACACTTCTGCCCTGTCGTCTGATACGGTTTATAAGGGCTGCGTCATGAGCCATGATCTTTATGGCGTGTCCGGACCCAAGTCCACTCATTGGTACCGCAAGGTATAGGTTGACCCAGATGGCTCGTTTCCTCATCATTGATGAGCGCCCATGCCAGCGTGACTGGCTTCGAATAGGATTGCCTGACTCGGCTCGGAGTCCCCCATTGAGCAGGTCTCTGTAGTGTACATACCAGTTCTTAAAACATATCTGTCTAGTCGCTTTATATCTATATCGCAAACCCTTTTCCTGTAATGTCGCTTATTCAACAGGCATTACATTGGCCATCATCTATAATCCGCAGTTAGCAAGATAGTTTAACGGGGGGTCGAGAATGTACTAACAGCAGCCTGCCTCGGGCTGATGAATAATCCCGTAGCTTCCGCGAGCACAACAGGGGTCTCTCCCTCATCAACTAACGTCTCGATCCGGCCCTCGACCCAAGCCTTGCGGCCCTCGACCTTGGTCGTCGTACCTCTCAGGACAACATACGTGCCTGCGGGTGTAGGTGCTTTGTAGTTGATGTTCAGGTTGGCCGTCATGGCCACACCGTGAGGCAGGGCGCCCAAGCAGCAGCGAGCCAGCCCTTCGTCCAGCATCGTGGCCAGGAAGCCGCCGTGCACGATCTTGGGGTGTCCGCACAGGCCCAAGCCCAGGTACGAGATAGAGACGATAGACTTGCCGCCAGCCTCTACCCAGGCAAATGGGGGCACGACAACCTTGCCGGGACCGCGCAGAGTACCGGCTGTCAGGTTGTTAACCCGAAAGGCTTCCGGGATCTTCAAATGCGGGCGCGACTCGGAATAATCGGTCTTCGTCCGCATCTCTTGCGTTAACCAGTGGTTCACTATGTACTCCTCGACCTCAATCTCCTCCTGGTCCTCTGGCGTGAACATGGTGAGCGTGTCCGCATCGGAAGCAGGCGTGAGGATCCCATTCAGGGCCGGCAGGGCGGGGGCGGCAGTCATGGCAAAACCGAGGGAAGTGAAGGCGACACCGATCGCGAAAACGTTGACGGTTCTTCGGAGTAACGAGGGTCTGGCTTGTAGCGCGGCGGCTGTGAAAGAGCAAACGATCGTGAGCAAGAGGATCACAGGCCACAGGCGATATGGATATAGATATAATCTAGCCAAGGGTGCAACTGACTCGACTAAAAACCTAGACAGCGATCGGGAAGGAGGTGTTGATAGATCACGTACCAGACTGGGAATACGACCTCGTAACTCGTGCCTTGAGGAACGGCTTAGGTGTACTTATGATTCGGCGCGCCGGCGCAGAGAAAGGAGAGCGAGCCGCTAGGGCAGCGCATCGCGTTCGCATGGCGTTCATCTTTTGTGTGTGCTGGGTTGCCCGCGGAAGGGTCCCGAGGTTGACGATGTGGAGGTTCTTTTTTTTCCTTCGATAGGCTCCGGAAATTATCTGTCGAAGCAGCCAGGGTTGTAGATTGGCGACTCCGTGGACCAGTTGGCTGGGTCTTCCCAGATGCCTAGGGGGCTAGAACAGCTAGGCTTTTCCCAACGATTTCGGGCTACGGTCGGTTTCCCTGCATGACATTCAAAGGCGCTATTGTACATACATAGGTAGGAATACTCAGTGGTATTACAAAGAGGATCCCGAGAGGGAAGATGCCGAGGCATCGTCGGTGTCTGTCGGTGGGACGTTGGTCCGGCGGACCGATAGCTCCAATTGACTCAAGATATGGTGAATTTAATAAGCCAAACAGAAGTCCAAATTTTCAATACATACATACATTTCAAAGCTACCTAGTAGGTAAGTGTTCTCTTGATCTGAAGCTGCCAGTATAGTAGAATCTACCTAATCTCGATATTCTTGTGTCACCAGGTAAGACGGGTAGTTGCAACATATGTTTTCGGTGTGTATGCCGGGATCTTCCCACTGCATGCACTGCAAGTAATCCAAGGCGGTGGACGGTACAACAAGCGTGCTGTCGGATGGAATCTAGGTGCTAGGGGGGTGGGTAGTAGCGAACAAGTTCCCACTCTACGTCATTCAAGGGTAGCATCCAACATCGATATTAGTGGAGAGCAACAAACAACACCCAACACCGTGATTTCTGATTGATTTTCTTTGATGCACCGAAATCCAGGCACAGGCACACCGTTTCGTATTTATCAACCAATCTATCCTGCTGGGGGGATGGTTAGAAACTCAAAACAAACCGCAGTAGCGAGGTAGCGCTCGTACGTACGTGGCAGCCGCAATGAAGCTTCTCGATTGACAGATGAACAGCCAATGATCTGCTGGCATCAAGACCTGACTGACCCCTCACTCCATACTCGTCAAACCTGCTTGCGCTGCTACTTCATGCGGCAGGTTACGCATCGTGCTGGCATCATAGTCATGCTGTGTGACCCTCAATGCTGATCTTGCCTGGTCACATTATCAATGTCGTATAAGTAATCGGGTTGGGGTATCTGAGCAATGGAAACACCTCTATCCTCTACTACCCACCTTTCCTACTACATCGACAATCGTATCAATCTCCAGCCAGTTTACATACAAATACGCAACTGAAGCCAACACCCCCCTCCAACATTGCTAAAATGGCGACCGCTGATACGGCTAAGCTCGGCGCACCTCATGCCCCTAAACCGGCATCAAGGAGCGCCTTCTTGGAATTCGAGCAGGAGCTGAAGCACCTTCTGAAGCACGAACGCAAAGACAAGGCCAAGCATGAGTTGCCCTACTTCGAGCCCCTCGCTCACCTTTCCGACGAGGACCTGACCTCTTTCACGGTCGACAACTTCGTGACCGTGCGCCACGCAGAGGTCGCGTACGGCCACATCCTCTTTGGCAAACTACGCATCCCAGCCATGCCCGAGACTGGCCCATGCTATATTCACTTCAGGGCCTTTGAGCCTGGTCCAGAAGAAGGCAAAACAGCGGAGGTCAGTTGAATATACCACTGAACCAAGAGCCGATGGCCGACTGATGATTCAATCGGTGTATTGGTATGTATATGGCTTATCAGAACCAACTAGGTCCATTCAATTCACACCATTCGGGCGGAACTGCCGGACGGAGGGTTTGCCTACAAGGCTGTGTTCTCCAAGGACGACACTTTGGAGTGGTTTGACACTTGAGCAGAAAGGCTCGCAGCGAGGTTGGCCAAGCATGGAAGACTGAATAGTAGAAGTTCCCGAGCAGGAGGAACAAACCTATTCGTTCTCGAGTTGGCAAATGACGGTCACTTTAATCAAGGTATTTGGGAAGTCAAGCTATATAGCAAGCAAGCAGATGTCTACCGAAGCAGAATTTGCAAAAATGCATGCTTTGGAATGTGATATGTACGTTCAATCATTGCGACCCTTCCCACCTCACAGAGAAGCGCCGCACCCAAGATTGTGCGCTGGGATTTGTTCTTCATTTCATCGAGAACTTCAATGGTCGTGGGCCACTCCTCGAAAGCAGCTACCTCGCATCAAATATTTTGTTGCTCGCGAATGTGATATTTTGCGTTGTTCATTAATAATAATGGAAGGAAAGGAAAAGAAAGAAAATTCGCAGTCGGTCGATGAGACTTTTATTTGCCCAATTCAGCCACTATCTTTTTTCTGCGGGTCTTTTTCTTCTTTAGCGGATCTATAGCTTCTGTGGCTTCTGTGGCTTCTGTGGCTTCTGTGTCCACTTCTTAAAGCCCCTGTCCACCGGCCGTCACTACCCGCTCCGGGCCACTTGACCGTGGCCACGATAGCAAGTCGCATGCATGCTGTCTTCCTAGGCCGTTGTCGCTCAGAATTCAATTGACTTGACTGTTGACGTTCCAAATCGCTCATTACCATATTTCCTCCATATTCTATTCTTTTTTGTTCTGTAATCGACCTTCAATCGGGTCCAGCTATGGCAACCACTACTATGCATACAGCACAGTCGCTTCCGAGGTTTTTATTGCCTCGTCTCAGCTGGCAAGGGCCAGCCACAACTTCGCGAGCCTTTAATTCAGGCATTGTTCTATCGCAACAGATACAAGCAGCGTCTTTGCACCCAGACAATGCCATGGGTTCGAGGACAAGCTGGCGAGCTTTTCACGCAGAGGCGAGGGCGCAACCCAGGCGACCTTCCTCCATCCTACGAAACCCAGCTCTCAGACGGTCTTTCCATGCGACGACACCACAGATGCGCGACCACCATTTCGATACATTGAAGTTTGTGCAACGACTGCAGAGCGAGGGCTTCACCGAGGACCAGTCGGCTGCGATGATGAAGGTCCTCAACGACGTCATCGAGGAAAGGTTTGTTAGGCCGATATCGCTCACCCTACCGGGGCAGTTTTTCTAACATCCTCACCAGTATACAAAACTTGACCCGGACCATGGTCCTTCGTGAAGATGCGGCCAAAGCGACCTACACCCAGAAAGTCGACTTCGCGAAGCTACGCTCTGAGCTGCTCTCGGCTGATAGCACTGAGTCGAGTACCACGCGCGTGGAGCATGAGCGACTTACCAACGATATAACCAAGCTGAACAGCCGGCTACGTGACGAAATCGGCCGGACGCAGGCTTCCGTACGGCTCGATCTCAACTTGGAAAAGGGGCGCATACGGGAAGAGGCCGCAAATCAAGAGTTGAAGATTAAGGAGACAGAGACCAAGATCGAGCAGGAAGTCGCAACTCTGCGGGAGAAGTTGGAGCAGGTCAAGTTCCAAACCCTGCAGTGGCTCATGGGTGTTTGCACTGGTTTTGCTGCTCTGCTTCTTGGTGCCTGGAGACTCCTTATGTAAGATGGGTCTCGAATCAAATGAGTGTGTCCTGTTCTTTCCCGAGCGAATACCACTTTGTACTGGGTGGTATATATTGGAATTATCAAGGGTCGTGTGGACATGTACATTGCCAGACTGTTATAACAGGGTAAAAACATCATGTATCAAGATATAGTACATGATTCAAAGGCCCAGATCGGATCTGGGTGGAGACACAGATGCCAAGAAGGCATACAACCGTCGTAGAACTTTTCCTATCTCTGTATTGTATTCCAGCGAAATCTACCCCATATTTGCTTTCATGCCACTGGCCAACTCTGTGCAAATATGCAGTCAGGGGACTGTGATAAGGGAAAACATGACCAATGTAACAACCCCAGTGTGTACCCAGTGTGTAAGCGAACTCCATGCAGCTGGGATTTATCTGCCTCTTACCGGAATAGGAAAACAATGTGGTCATGCATGCTGGCTGACACGGCAATCATGCTGACACATATTCTCGCATAGTTGAAATCCCTACAAGGAATACCGTCGGGAAAATAGCTTCAATATCGCGTGTATATCGTTCGTCTTGATGTGTTCTCTAGTTTGTAATCAGTAGTTTCTATTGTATCATAGTTATCCCGGATCTAGCTGCCATAACCCAAAGCATCGAGTTGTGTCTATTCTTTCAAGGATGAAAAGGGATACAATGATGCCACTCAACTTAACATTCATAGGTGCAGGTGACGCTGGGGAGATCAAGGCCATTGATAAGTCAGCTATCAGGTCTCTTGTAATGCAGGGGAAGAACAAGCGGCCAGACTCGCGTCGTTCGATTCGCGAAGCCAAGCGGCTCGATACGAAGCTACAAATGCAACAGCGGGAGCCAAGTACCAACGGAAAAGGGTATGCTAAAAAACCCTTTTCTAGCGAAGATATACGAGCTCGGAAACCAATTCATGGGCATGGCCTCCCTACACCAGCACATGTCTCACTGGCCGGCGAAGAGCAGCCACTCTACGTTGCTCCTTCCACACTACCAGGCTGGCCGAGGTTCGAGGTTGACTTGGATAATGAGTCTCATGCACTGCTATCTAAATGTTAGTCATGCCCTGTGCATGGAGGTTCTTGTCGGTGGCCCTTTGCTGACTTGCCCATATGTACACTTAGTCTTTGCCTTTGAATTCATCAGAAACATGATATACCCTGTTCAATCATGCATTCAATTCAATGCGACGGATGACTACTTGGACTCTTCGTTGGTCTTCCACAACGCCGCATTTCGACATGCTTGCATCCTCACTGCCTCATCCTTTGATGACTTTCTGTCGAAACGGCCTGCTACGCCCATCACCTATCGGCACCTGCACCGGAGTCTAGCTCTCCTGAACGATAACCTCTCGGAGCGGGACGCGCACTTGTCGGATGCCAACGTGGCCATTGTCCGAATCCTTGCACTGACGGCCCAGCTCTTTGGCGGCCATGCCGCTGCAGCTTCTCACCTTTCGGGACTTATGAAAATCATAGAGCTTCGTGGGGGCGTGCAATACCTGCGATGCAACCCCAAGCTTTATTCTAAAATCGACCGGTACATATTCGCCCAGAAAAAATTGCGTGTCCTGTGTCACCCAAACCCACTCTCCTCCCCTCTTACGTCTATCACCTTTACAAGTTGTCACTGCGACCTAGTTGGACTTCAAGTAAGACGGCTACTGTCTAGGGTGCTACCCCTGATTGTGTACACCGGGCCGCCGTATCAATGCGTTGATTGCTGATGTTATTCACTTATTAGGCTTGAGTTGCGGCTGTTCCTTAGCACAGGACTTCCTATAAACTCCATGATCAAGCCGACGACATGGAACCCTTATTTTATTCACGATTCTGAATTTCGTGGCAGTGTGCGGCCTCTGGGTATTCAGCTGTGCCCCGAGGTAACTGCTTGTTTCCGAGATGCCCAGTATTTGATCGCTTTGATTAACGGGCATTGGGATACTAACACCCGGTTATGTGGCGTGGTCTTCCAAGACTCCATGCACTCGATTCATTCTCGTCTACTGTCGGTGGACGATTCCACTCTCGACATCACAAGCCAGTGTGCTCGGTGGGGGGTGCTCGCGTTCCTCGCAACTACCATTCACATCCCTCGGGGAGATCTTCCTTACGCGCACCTCCTCGATCGGCTGCGCACTCTGTGCCAGAATGTCGAGCTTACAACTCCGGAGCTGCGCAGGTTCGTGATGTGGCTTCTTGTTGTGGGAACGATGTTAGTCTTTGAAAGTGACGAGCCTTGGCTTCAGGATAGGTGGAGGGCCGCCATCACGCGGGAACTGTCATGGGCTTCTGCGCAGAAGCAACTCAAAAATATCATGTGGATTGATTGCGTTCAAGATGAGGCCGGAGAAACTGCCTTCTTGGGGCTAATGACTAGTGAGACCGGTGGTTAAACACATTCACAGTCTTCTGTTAAATACATTAATCTAATATCGTCAGTGAACTGTACTAGGGCCATCAACAATACGCCGTATCAAACATTGGGAACACCAGCCTCGAAAACCATCGCCCCTTTTTGCCCCTGAATCCAAGTACTGCCAAACGAGTGGGGTATGACTTAACAAACATCTCACAGTATCTAAGTAGTTATTAATTAATTGATACTAAATCAAACGATGCAAGTAAAACGCCTCGAAATGTGCATACCTGTTTGTCCGGTGCCCTCTGAAGGATTTACCGGAGGGGTATACAACTCTTGGCATCGGAGCGCCGATGCCGCTAGAGCTGCAAGAAGCAAGACAGAGAAGGGGTGTCTCACGGATGCGGTTACCGCAAGCTAGCCTCTTTTACGACGTCGCATCTACTATATAAGGTCGAATCCCGAGCCCGTGATCTCAATTATGGCTTCTAGGTGGTACTCCTCTTTAATATATTGGCCCCTCCAAACGCTGCTGAGTTACAACCGCCAGTTATTGGAATTCTCAACTGGTGATCCTGAAGTGCTTGTATGTTGGCCACTGCTTGATTACAATATGAAGAATATATTTACCTACTTCCTATTTTGGCTGCCTTATTTAGCTCGGGCAGCACCGACAGTAACTACACTGAATGGAACCTATGAAGGAACCTACCTGCCCAATTTCCGGCAAGATATATTTCTAGGCATTCCGTACGCTCAGGATACGGGCGGGCCTAACAGGTTCCGTATACCTCAATCCCTAAATGAGACCTGGGATGGGACTCGTTCGGCAAAACAATATGGGCACGCATGCCCAGATGAGGATGTTAGCTCGGACGGTATCTACGGAATGAGCGAGGACTGCCTGAGCATCAACATCGTGCGGCCACTAGGCGTAAGTGACAGCTCCAGAATACCAATTATGCTTTGGATCCACGGTGGGAGGTATGTGCAATTTGGTGTTTCGATCAGGCGTAAACCAAGTGACCAAGCACTGACTGACCTGAGGAATACTCTACCACCCACAGCTACCAGGTCGGGACCACTGCTCTGGCTACTTACAACCTGACGTTTCTGGTTCAAAAATCAGTCGAAATTGGAATGCCGATCATTGGTGCCAGTATCAACTACAGGAAAGCTGGTTGGGGAATGATGTATTCTCGTGAAATACAGGGCGCCGGCCAGACTAACCTATCGCTACGAGACATGCGAAAGGCACTTGCTTGGATCCAGGAAAACGTGAAAGCATTCGGTGGCGATCCTGACAAAGTCACAATTTGGGGAGAGTCTTCGGGATCTTTTGCTGTGGTATGGTTGGTACTCTAAGAAGAAGACGAGGACCAAATTTACTGACGCGAGTACAGGGCCAACTGTTGATGACATATGGAGGAAGAACAGATGGCTTGTTTCACCGATCAATACAGGAAAGTGGCTCTGCAGCAACAGTGAGTGAGGAGATTTCTACATCAAGTTCTATGCTAATCATGTTGCTAGGCTTGGTATAATGGTTCTGATTGGTACCAGCCTATCTACGATAAGATCGTGTGCCAAGTCAACTGTAGTGATGTTCCTGATACTCTTGCTTGTTTACGAACAGTTGATTATGACACTCTTTATCCTTTCATGGCGTCGTCGGAAGTGGGAGGACCTGGTTTCTATCCCACGGTAGTAAGTCGGATACATGATCAGAAAGAGACCCTTGATATTGCCCCTTATTACCAGTAAAAGGTCCTACTACTTTAAAAGTTATACTGACGTATCCGATGGGGTAATAGGACGGAGATATCATACCCAACTACCCAACCGAGCTCCTCCATTCTGGCCGCTTCGCCCACGTCCCTCACCTATACGGCACCAATTCGGACGAGGGCACAGACAACGCCCCAAATGGACCCATCAACACCGACGCCGATCTGCGCGACTACCTAGAGCACGGCGCGGGCTTCGGCTTCCCGACCTCAGCCGTTGCGCGCATCATGGAGCTCTATCCGGACGACCCGGCCCAGGGCATCCCGCTCGACACGGGTGCCGAGCGCTTCGCCGACGCGGGCGGCTGGCAGTACAAGCGGGCTGCGGCCATCGTGGGTGATGTGTTTTACCACGCGCCGCGTCTCGACGATGCCCGGCACTATGCGCGGCACTCGCCCGAAACCTATATCTACCGTTTCAATACCCGTGGGTATGTGGGCGGCAACGCAACAGCGTCAGACGGAGGAAGCCTGGCGCCCGCCTCCAAGGGGGTGGCGCACTACACCGAGGTCGCCTTCGTGTTCGGCAACCCTACGTACGTTGGGCCCTGGCCCGAGTACAAGGCCCTCAGCGAGCAGATGCAGGACCAGTGGATCCGGTTTGCGTATCATGGGAACCCTAACGGCGAGGGCTTGCCTGCGTGGCCGCAATACGGCGCCGGAGATAAGGGGCTGAATCTCGTGTTGCAGACCCAGGGGCAGGGCGGGCCATACACGGAAGAGGATACGTATCGGCTGGCTGGTCGGGAGTATCTCACACAATGGGCTCGCCGACGTCACGTGTAATGAGAAGGCTGCCTGTTGTTGTTTTAGACTAAGAAGAAATGTTTGGGTAGTGCTGTTTTGAACTGGCATAGACCGTGGTCAAGTGATCGATCAAAGGTTCGCTGACGAGGAGTTTTCAATACTGGAGGTGGGCAAGGTATATTACATGACAAGTTACATATCAGGGGTATACTAGAGTTGCGATAGCAGATTGTTGATATACACGGGCAGTTCATCGAACGCCACATCCTCCTTTACCTCCAATCTCCTGCACTGAACCTCGCACATCTTTTCCGAGAGCCACTTGCGGCCGAGCAGGACGATGACCGGGTGGCCCACCGTGTCTGCGTCCTTCATCTTCCAGGGGAACGACTCCGGCCTGTCATCGAGGACTGCGTCGATCTCTTTCTGCTCACCGACGAGCCGGTCGTAGATTTGGTTCGCGTCTTCATCCTGGACGCCACGACCGGCAATGATGACAACCTCGTAGGGTGCGATCGCGCGCGGCCAGTTGAGGCCCTTTTCGTCGGCCAGGTGGTTGGCCACTGCGCCGATAATTCGGGAGACGCCGATGCCGTGGCAACCCATCTGCATGGGGGCCATGGTGTTCTCGCGCAGCTGTACTTTTGCTCCAAGGGGTTCCGAATATCGGGTACCGAGATGGAAGGTGTGGCCTAGCTCTACAGCTTTCTGTACCTTCAGTTCGCCCGATTCGCACTGCGCGCAGCTGTCGCCATCGCGGATACGAAGGGCATTGATCGGCTGGCCACTTTCGCTTTTGGTAAGAATTTCGTTCTTGATCGACGAGACCTTGATATTGGAGCCGGTAGGGAGTAATTGCGGATGGTTACCCCCTTTAATGGATTCTTTGATGGCTGGGCTCATTCTTCTGTCGACGACGTTGATGAGTTTCAGCACCTTGGGAGACTCGGATTCTGGCGTCGAGTCCTGGGTCCAGAAGGCTATCGAGTCCTCCAAACTAGAGTCAAGCTCTGGCACGACTGATTTGACTACATGGGTGTTGATATTGGACCCAGACAGCCCAGGCAAGTTAGGATACCAGACATTGACTAGGGTAGAGCGGTCTTTGGATACGCCACGCCATACCCGCGCCTTATCGGCACTTTGTTCTTGCGAAGGGGACTTCGCGACAGCCAGCTCTTCGTTGGCCACGTATGGGCAGCTGTTGCAGCTAATCACCATGTCCTCGCCCATCGACGAGGGCAGGTGGTACTCATGGCTTAGATCGCCCCCTATATCCCCAGAGCTAGCCTCGGCCACCACATACGGGATCTTGAGCTCGTCAAAGAGTTTAGAGTATGCGGCCCGAACCTCTTCGTAAGACTGCAGAGCTGCATCGACGCTTGCATCAAATGTGTAGAGGTCCTTCATGATAAATTCCCTTGAACGGAGAACACCTTGACGAGGTCGTAACTCATCACGGTATTTACGACCGATCTGATACACACGGAGGGGAAGACTCTTATAAGATGTGACGAGTTTTGATACCAGACTTGTGACTTCTTCCTCATGAGTGGGCGCTAACAGCAATGTTGCGTCCTTCCTGTCGGTAAGACGGAACAGTTCTGGGCCATATGCCTCCAACCGCTTTGTCTTCTCCCATAGGGCCTCGGACGAAAGGGACGAGAGAGACAGTTTCGATGCGCCAACCGAGAGCATGTGCTTGTCTATCAGTTTTTCGAGCTTCTCCTGCACTCTTTGGCCGAGTGGGAGCATATGGAAGACGCCGGCCTGGGATTGTCGCAGATAACCAGCCCGGACCAGCTTGGAGTGTCCATCCTCCTTTTCATTCGGTGCAAGACCGCCAGTGGGCAGCCATATTTTGGACAAGCAGGCTCTCTGGTGAGCTAGCGTGCTGGCATTAGAAATGCTGTTCCTGAAGCAGGGTTGCCGTGTACTTTTTAGGGAGACTCTGGTCAAAGCTGCCACCTGAGGTGACCTGGTATGGAACATCATGTCATTGCCCAACACCAATTGGAAAGAAGCTCAAGACCGAACTAACTTATCAAGACTGAAGGTAATGTGATTTCAGATTTACCGAATGAAGAAAGTATAAGTTGTGTTTGATATATCAGCTTGTTCGAGCAAGAGTCCCTTCAATTGATATGAGCCCTCGTCTTGAAAATGAGAATCGTACCTGCACTCACACAGCCTTGCATTGCTAGTGGGCATGGAGTGGAGCGTTCAAACTTTGCGCAACAACAATCATTGGCCATGCTTATCGGAAACTCCACTTTGCCCACTATCGTCAGCCTTGCATTGCCCCGCAATAATTTTTCTAAATTCTTTTGGTAGTACCTTGCTCGACCTGGGATAACTGAGAAAGTCCCGAGTGTTCCAATTCCAGAATTTTTGACAGGGACTGGCTTCTTGTTGTTTTCCCAACTTTCAACCGCCTCTGTTTTCATACATTGGCCCTGGGAACATACAACATTGTTTCAGATCGAACACGACTTGATCGGTCTTACACTGAAGCATCATGTCCGCCTTTACTGATGAGGCGCTCTCGAGCTTAACTGCCAAGATCGACAAGAAACTTTCGGAGCAGAAAGCCGGGAACAAGCCAAAATCGACAGATAGTCCAAAGGCGGCGGGCAAGCAGAAGTCGGCAGACAAGCCAAAGCCAGCAGACAAGCCAAAGCAATCGGACAAGCCAAAGCCGGCAGACAAGCCAAAGCCGGCAGATAAGCCAAAGCAATCGGACAAGCCGAAGCAATCTGACAAGCCGAAGCCTGCGGACAAGCCGAAGCCTGCGGACAAGTCTAAGCCCGCGGGCAAGCCAAAGTCGGAGGACAAACCAAAGCCATCTGAGCCTGCGCAGTCACAAGCGAATCTGAAGAGAAAACGGCAAGAAGAGAAGACCGAACAGGCGAGCAACAAAAAGGACAGAAAGGACCACTCGTCGAAGCCACCGGGAAAACAAAACAAACCGAACAAGATTGACCAGAATGACAAGCCACCAACCCCGAAGAGGGGACAAGGCCCCAATGCCCTCCTCGACGAGATCATGGCTTTAGGAGGAGACGAGAAGGACTTGGAACTCGTCGGAGACGTTGACTCTGAAGATGAGACCTACGGTGACCAGAAGAGTGGAGACAAGGACCTCCAAGCCGAGTTGGCCAAGTTCGCTTCAGGACTTGGATTTGAGAAGGTGCAACCCGAGGAGGCTGCCGAGGAGGAGGAGGAGGAGGAGGAGGAAGAAGAAGAAGAAGCCCCCCAAGAAGACGAGGAATCGGATGAAGTATCCGAGCAGGAGGAAGAAGAACCCAAGAGCAAAGACGAACTGAAGGCAAAGCGGAAGACGGTCAGTAAGCCTCCCCATACTAGATTGTAGTTGCAAGGACTTCTCTCTGACCTTATACACTTGACAGATGTTCGAAGCTAGAGCCGATTGGCACGCTACAGAGCTGAGGGAACTACCCGAGCCCAAATCTGACAATGTTGCCCCGTTCCTTTCCGCCCTCAACAGCCTCAAGGCTTATGCGACTTCACTTCTGGATGAAGACATGGCCGCCTACAGCAAAACCCTATCAGCGACCTCGTCGCATAAGTTTATGTCTACTATCATGTCATCCGGTACCGTTTCTGATAAGACGTCCGCATTGACTCTGGCCATCCAAGAGTCTCCCGTTCACAGCATCAAACTTCTGGAGAACCTTATGGGTCTTGCTGCCAAGCGCAGCCGTGGACAAGCTCTGGCAGCAGCAGCAGCCCTTGTTGATCTACTCGGCCCTGGCAACATCCTGCCACCAAATCGCCGTTTACGCCCGTTTACGTCTCAAACCGGGTTAATCGGTACCCTGCAGAAATTCAATGCGAAAACTTGGTCCTCAAATCAATCCTTGCCGGGAAAGATCAACAAAGAGCATTTGATCTACTGGGCGTTTGAGGATTGGTTGAAGGACGCCTACTTCAAGGTTATCCAAACCCTCGAAACTTGGTGCGATGATGAGGTCGAATACTCCCGTGTCAGATCAATTGACATGGTGTACGCTCTTCTGAAGGAAAAGCCGGAGCAAGAGGCCAATTTGCTCAGGTTGTTAGTGAACAAACTCGGAGATCGCGAGAGAAAGATTGCTTCCAGAGCGTCGTATCTGCTTCTGCAGCTGGTCAACCTTCACCCGGGCATGAAGGCCGTGGTGATTCAATCCGTGGAACAGGAGATCATTTTTAAACCCGGCCAAAGTGTTCGCGCCAAATACTATGCAGTCAACACCCTGAACCAGACTATTCTCAGCAGCAAGGAACCTCAAATCGCGGATTCACTTCTTAAAATATACTTTGGAATGTTTGTTTCTCTACTCAAGACCGGAGCGCTTGCTGAGGTTGATTTCTCGGCTACGTCGAAGATTGAAAAGAGGAAGAAGAAGCAGAGACGGTCTTCCGGGCCGCCACCCAAGGAATCCGACAAAGATGCTAATGTGGGACAAGGTGATCGAGAGGCTGCCGAGAAGCTCGTCTCCGCCATCTTGATCGGCATCAACCGCGCAGTACCCTTCTCAGAAACAGACTCCTCCACGTAAGTTCAACCTCACTCTATATCAACCCATGTCGCTAACCAATCTCAGCCTTGAATCTCATCTTGACACATTGTTCAAGATTACCCACTCCTCCAATTTCAACACCAGCATTCAGGCTTTGATGTTGATCCAACAGCTTGTTGCTACTAAGCACCTTGCGACGGAGAGATTCTACCGCACTCTGTATGAATCACTCCTGGACCATCGCCTCGCAACGTCTTCGAAGCAGGCACTCTATCTCAACCTGCTGTACCGCAGTCTCAAGGCAGATGTGGACGTGCGACGTGTGAAGGCTTTCGTCAAGAGGATGCTTCAAATATTGCACTTGCAGCAACCCTCTTTCGTCTGCGGTATCCTGTACCTCACCATGGAGCTTTACGGAGCCTTCCCTGGCCTGAAGACTCTGCTTGCAGACCCTGAGGAGCATGACGACGTCCCCGACGCCTCGCCAGAAGACGACGCTGTTACTGATGGATTGATCGCCGATTCGGCACGTCCGAAGGATGCCTACGACGGGCGTAAACGAAACCCGGAATACAGCAACGCTCATCTCAGCTGTCTCTGGGAACTGGTTCCGTTCCTGAATCATTACCATCCCTCTGTCGATGTTTATGCTAACAGTCTCCTGAATGGCTTGAAACCAGCCCAAAAGCCGGATTTGGCCAACCATACGCTCATTCATTTCCTGGACAAATTCGTGTACCGCAACCCGAAGGCTTCGGATGGCATGAAGGGCAACTCTCTCATGCAGCCTGTAGCGGCCACTGGACAAGGTCCGATCTTGCTTTCAAGCAAGCCATCCGCCAAGACTGGTGCACCATTGAACTCGGCAGCCTTCTGGAACAAGAAGGCTGGCGATGTTGCGGTTGAGGATGTGTTCTTCCACGAATACTTCAACCAGATCGGCAAGCCGGCTCAAGCCGAGCGTGTCAAGAAGGCCAAGGCGAGCGCCGAGGACGGCGCCGACGGCGACGAGTCTGGCGAAGATGAGATCTGGAATGCGCTCACGGCCTCGCGACCCGAGGTGGAGGGTGATGATGAGAGTGATGTAGGATCCGATTTCGCGGACTTGATGAGTCTTGACGGTTCTGACGAAGAAGCCGGCGGTGATGCCGAAGAGGAGATGGATGTGGACGGAATGTCCGAAGGCAGCGCACCGGACTTCTCGGATGTGTCGTCACTTGGCTTCAGCGATGAGGACGGCGACGAAGGCGGCGCAGCTGTCGCCGACGAGAAGGAGGATGAGAAGAAACCGCTGTCAGAACGCACTAAGAGGAAGAAGATGCTCAGAAGCCTTCCGACATTTGCTACTGCTGATGACTATGCAGCAATGCTGGCCGAGGAGGATGAAGGCAATTACTAGTCGGCATGGTGTTTACGCGGTGGACTATACACTTAAGTATATAGCTTTACAGCGACTTCTCTTAAGTATCGTGGCCGAGAGGTGTAAATTGGAGAAGTAGAGTTTGAATTCGCTTCCTCAACATTTGAACTTTAGACGACGAATTGTCTATCAGCATGCAGCAACATGCATGATTGCTTCACTTACTGTCACGATAAAAACCTTTCCCTATTAATATTCTCAAACATTTTGTAGATTTTGCAAGAATCTAATCGAAATATCCCAAGCTGACATCCGAACATTGCCCATGTGTCTAAGGTATTGCCTGACTCTCAACATCTATCTCCATACTATCATGACTTTCAATTTGGTAGATTTCAGGTCTGAATTCAGGGGGTTCAAAAATGGTTATCATTTGTTTGCAACGGAGCCGAACGCCTCCAGTAGTACCTGCATTGATCCAATCAATAAAACGGGGGCCTAATATGTGAGGCTCAAAGCGCTAAGGCATGGATGCTTGCCAATTCAATTGCAGCCTGACGGATGGATTACATTGGATTGATGGAACCTTCGTTTCTTCCCGCAAAGAAGAATCAACTGCAGGCGAAAATCAGGGGAGCTACGGCCTGCTTTCTAGGTGCTACTGTAGGTGCTATGCAACGCAAGCCACCTGCAGCAACGACCTGTCATTGGCCCGAGCGCCACTGAAATACATCCCTACTGCAACTGCTGTCGCGCCAGTTGCCAGTGCTGAGTGCTGCAATCCATCAATTGCAATTGAATACGATAGGCAAGTACGCAAGTACGCAAGTATACCCCTTGTACGTACCTACCTCTTAGGTCCATAGCTGGTAGTGGACCCACAAAATTTCATCCAAGCATCCAATTGAGCTTGGCTGAGTTGCTGCTGCTGCTGCTGTTGCTGCTGCGCTACTGCCCAGGCTGGCTGCTTGATTGAGGCCCTTGCGAACAGGTAAGCGTAATGCCTCTCTCCTAAACCGAACTGAAGGAAGGAACATCAAATCCATTTGATCTGGGAAAAAGGATCACACCCTTCGTTTGCCTATTCCCACATCAACACAATCTCCTTCTATTTTTCCCGTCCTCCCTCCCCCCCCACACAATCAACCAAATACCACTCTTCCTTCGCCCTTTCATCAGGCATTGTACAACACTCTCATCGCGATTGCCGGGCCTCGCATCTCAGTGATTGTTTTCCCTGAGGTTCTAGAGCGCGTGTTTCTCACGATCTTTCTTTGCCTTGCCTTGAACTTGATGTAGACTTAGATCTACACCTCGTACACTACATAATCATCACGGTCCCTGGAGGTTCTCTTTACCTTTTCCCCGCGCCTAATTCGATCCTTTCTTCCCCAGCGGAACGCGATTCCTACAACCTCGAAAACACAAGTACCCATAAGCTGCCCCGTCGAGCTCGCCAACTCGTCTAGCTGTCCTCAGATCCCATTGCGATCGGCAACAATTCGATCAAACGCAGCAGCTTTCCATGTGAACAGCAGCCATGGCGCCTCTTCCCATTAAGTTCACAGAGCTGTTGATGCTCAACACAGTCGGTGTCGACACCAACAGCATAAGCTTCAATTCTTGCGTACGTGGCCCATTTATCCTAAGTCGCCAACTTCTTTGCTAACACTGCCCGCCCATAGACATTAGAGTCCGACTACTTTATCTGCATACGAGAGAAGAAGAATGAAGCCGCACAACCCGAGGTCGTCATCGTCGACTTGAAGCAGGGCAACAATGTCACCCGACGCCCTATCAAGGCCGACAGTGCCATCATGCACTGGACCAAGCAGATTATCGCCTTGCGTGCACAGTCAAGAACGCTGCAGATCTTCGACCTCGAGAAGAAGCAGAAGCTGAAGTCGGCTACCATGAACGAAGATGTCGTTTTCTGGAAATGGATCAGCGAATCGACGCTCGGCTTGGTAACAGATACAGCTGTCTTCCACTGGGATATCTACGATGCTACCCAAGCAGCGCCTGTCGAGGTCTTCAAGCGAAATGCCAATATGAATGTATGCGCACCATTCTTAACTTATCATCATTCTGTACCACGTACTAACCAATTCCTAGGGATGCCAAATCATCAACTACCGGATTAACAGCGACGGAAAGTGGATGGCAGTTGTCGGAATTTCCCAACAACAAGGCCGTGTCGTCGGCAGCCTCCAGCTGTACTCCAAGGACAGAGGCATCAGCCAGGCCATTGAGGGTCATGCCGCCAGCTTCGGCACTGTCCGGATGGAGGGTGCACCTGCGGATACCAAAGTGTTCACCTTTGCTGTGCGAACTGCAACGGGTGCCAAGCTCCACATCGTCGAGATCGACAAGCCCGATGCGAACCCTGCCTTCCAAAAGAAGGCCGTCGACATTTACTTCCCGCCCGAGGCGACAAACGACTTCCCCGTTGCGATGCAGGTCTCTCAGAAGTATGGTGTTATCTACATGGTCACCAAGTATGGTTTCATCCACCTGTACGATCTTGAGACGGGCGCTACCATCTTTATGAACCGCATTTCGAGCGAGACCATATTCACTACTTGCTCCGACTCCGAATCTGCTGGTATCGTTGGCATCAACCGCAAGGGCCAGGTTCTTGCGGTTGCTGTTGACGAGAGCAACATGGTTCAGTATCTGTTGCAAAATCCCGCTAACACTGAGATGGCAATCAAGATGGCCTCTAGAGCCGGTCTTCCTGGCGCCGATCAGCTCTATGGTCAGCAGTTTGACTCGCTGTTCCAAAGGGGTGATTACGCTGGTGCCGCCAAGGTTGCTGCCAACTCACCACGAGGCTTCCTTCGCACACCCGACACGATCAATAGATTCAAGAATCTCCCCCAGGAGCCTGGAAAGATGTCCTATATTCTTCAGTACTTCGGTATGCTGCTAGACAAGACAACCCCCCTCAACGAGTTTGAGACATTGGAACTCGCTGTCCCCGTGCTCCAGCAGGGCCGCAAACATCTCCTCGAGAAGTGGCTCAAGGAGGGCAAGCTGGATTTCTCGGAGAAACTTGGCGATTTGATCAGACCCCACGATGTCAACATGGCCCTGGCAGTGTACCTGAAGGGCAATGCCCCCCACAAGGTTGTTGCCGCGTTCGCCGAGACTGGCCAGTTTGAGAAGATCCTGCCCTATGTCAGCCAGACCGGATACCAGCCCGACTGGATCAGCCTACTCAACCACATTGTCCGCGTCAACTCGGAGAAGGGTGCCGAGTTTGCTAGTTCTCTGGTTAACAACGAGGGCGGTTCCCTTGTGGACATTGAGCGCGTTGTCGATGTCTTCCAGTCTCAGAACATGATCCAGCAGGCAACCGCTTTCTTGCTCGACGTTCTCAAGGATAACAGAGCTGACCAGGGACACCTCCAGACGAGACTCCTGGAGATGAACCTGACCCAGGCCCCGCAGGTCGCAGATGCTATTCTGAGCAACCAGATGTTCACTCAGTTCGACAAGGCAAGAATCGCCACACTCTGTGAGCAACAAGGGCTTTCCCAGAAGGCCTTGGAGCTTTACGAGGATCCCGCTGCTGTCAAGCGTGTTATTGTTAATATTGCTGGCACACCGAACTTCAGCATTGACTGGTTGGTCACCTTCTTTGGCCAAATGTCCGTCGAGCAGTCCCTGGATTGTTTGGATGCCATGATGAAGAGCAATATCCGTCAGAACCTCCAGTCCGTCGTTCAGATTGCAACAAAATACTCTGATCTGTTGGGTCCTAGTCACTTGATCGACCTTTTTGAGAAGTACAAGACCTTCGAGGGCCTGTTCTACTACCTTGGTAGTGTCGTCAATATGTCGGAAGATCCCGATGTTCATTTCAAGTACATTGAGGCTGCTACTAAGATGGGCCAATCTGCCGAGGTTGAGAGAATCTGCCGCGACAGCCAGCACTACAACCCAGAGAAGGTCAAGAACTTCCTTAAGGAGGCTCGCCTGCCCGAGCAGCTACCCTTGATTATTGTGTGCGACCGCTTCGACTTCGTCCATGACTTGGTGCTGTATCTGTACCAGAACCAACAGTTCCAGTCGATCGAGACATATGTCCAGCGTGTTAACCCTAGCAGGACGCCTCAGGTTATTGGCGGTCTTTTGGATGTTGACTGCGATGAGTCTGTCATCAAGGGTCTTCTGAACTCTGTCGACCACGCCTCCATTCCCATCGATGCCCTGGTGTCGGAGGTTGAAAGCCGTAACAGACTCAAGCTGTTGCTTCCGTTCCTCGAGGCAACGCTGGCTGCCGGCAACCAACAACAGGCAGTCTTCAATGCTCTCGCAAAGATCTACATCGACTCGAACAACAACCCCGAGAAGTTCTTGAAGGAGAACGACCAATATGACACTCTCAGCGTGGGCAAGTACTGCGAGAAGCGAGACCCGAACTTGGCATACATTGCGTACCAGAAGGGCCAGAACGATCTGGAGCTGGTCAACATCACCAACGAGAACTCGATGTACCGAGCCCAGGCACGCTACCTGCTTGAGCGAAGCGATCGCGAGCTCTGGATGTTTGTGCTCAGTGAGAACAACATCCATCGCCGTTCAGTGATTGACCAGGTCGTGGCTACTGCTGTGCCTGAGTGCACCGACCCGGCCAAGGTCTCGGAAGCAGTCGCTGCTTTCTTATCCGCTGATCTCCCATCTGAGCTTATTGAGCTCCTGGAGAAGATCATGCTTGAGCCTTCGCCCTTCAACGACAACCCAAGTCTGCAGAACCTGCTTATCCTGACTGCTGCTCGTGCTGATAAGGGCAGGGTCGCTGACTATATCCAGCGTCTCGATGCCTATGACCCTGAGGAATGCGCCCAGCTCTGCATCAACGTCGGCCTTCACGAAGAGGCCTTTGAGATTTACAAGAAGGCCGGCAACCCGACTGCGGCTGCAGCCGTCCTCGTCGAGCACGTCGTCAGCATTGATCGTGCTAGCGCCTTTGCCGAAGACGTTGACTTGCCCGAGGTGTGGAGCAAGGTTGGTAAGGCTCAGTTGGACGGTCTTCGGGTCACTGATGCCATCGACTCGTACATCAAGGCCGGTGATCCTCGCAACTATGAAGAGGTCATTGAGGTTGGAACCCATGCCGGTAAAGATGAGGACTTGGTCAAATACTTGCGCATGGCGCGCAAGACGATGCGAGAGCCTGCCATCGATACGGCGTTGGCCTTCTGCTTTGCCCGGCTTGACCAGCTTGGCGAGCTCGAGGACTTCCTTCGAGGCACTAACGTTGCCAATATTGAGGAGTCTGGTGATAAGGCATCCAACGAGGGCTTCCACCAAGCCGCCAAGATCTTCTACACCAGCATCTCTAACTGGGCGAAACTCGCTACCACCCTCGTCCACCTTGAGGATTACCAAGCTGCCGTAGAGTGTGCACGCAAGGCTAACAACATCCGAGTCTGGCGCGAGGTACACGGAGCTTGCGTCAATAAGAAGGAGTTCCGCCTTGCGAAGATTTGTGGTCTCAACCTCATTGTTGACGCCGAGCAACTGCAAACCCTTGTCAAGCAGTACGAGTCCGAAGGCTACTTCGATGAGCTCATAGACTTGCTCGAGCAGGGTCTTGGCCTCGAGCGCGCCCATATGGGTATGTTCACTGAACTTGGCATTGCCCTGTCCCGGTACCACCCCGAACGACTCATGGAACATATCAAGCTGTTCTGGAGCCGAATGAACCTTCCCAAGCTCATCAGGGCGTGCGAAGAAGCCAACCTGTGGCCGGAGTTGGTTTTCTGCTACTACCACTACGACGAATTCGACAACGCGGCTTTGGCCGTCATGGAGCGTGCCGAAAACTCTTGGGAGCACCAGCAATTCAAAGATATTGTTGTGAAGGTTGCCAACTTGGAAATCTACTACCGCGCCATTAACTTTTACTTGGAGCAACACCCCTCGCTCATCACTGATCTGCTCCAGGCCTTGACGCCCCGGATTGATGTCAACCGAGTTGTGAAGATGTTCCAGAAGTCGGACAACTTGCCGTTGATCAAGCCATTCCTCCTGAATGTACAGACCCAAAACAAGCGTACCGTCAACGACGCCATCAACGATCTTCTGATCGAAGAGGAGGATTACAAAACCCTGAGGGACTCGGTCGAAAACTATGACAACTACGATGCCACGGATCTGGCTGGACGCCTTGAGAAGCATGACCTTGTCTTCTTCCGTCAAATTGCCGCCAACATCTACCGTAAGACGAAGAGATGGGAGAAGTCGATTGCTCTCTCGAAACAAGACAAGTTGTTCAAGGATGCCATCGAGACTGCTGCTATTTCTGGCAAGTCTGAGGTGGTCGAGGAGCTCCTTCGCTACGTAAGTAAATCCATTCCCCGCTTGCTGTGCGCCATTAACATAATCCTAGTTCGTCGACATTGGCAGCAAGGAATGCTACGTGGGCATGCTTTATGCCTGCTATGACCTCATCCGTCCTGACCTCGTCCTGGAGCTGTCGTGGCGCCATGGCCTCCATGACTTCGCTATGCCGTACATGATCAACATGCTCTGCCAGCAGACCAAGGAGATCTCGACACTCAGGGCCGACAACGAGGCCCGAAAGGCCAAGGAGACGGCACAAGAAAAGGACGAGAGCGAAGCCCCGATCCTTGGTGGTGGCCGACTAATGATCACGGCCGGTCCTGGTGGCGCTGCCGGTGGACGGGCGTCTCCTGCGGCGTTCGGACAGACCAACGGCTTTACGCCTCAGCCTACGGGTTTCGGGTTTTAGGTAGCACCGGCGCCTTCAGTACCAGTGGCAGTGGCAGACATGCCCTTGTATAATGGAGCTAGCCCATCGCCGCCGCCGCCATACATGGACTCGATGTATTTCAGAGGGCGACAGCATGGACAAACACCATACCATAATCCAGGATGGAAGTTTGCGCATTGAAGAAAAGTGCTTTCTTGAGAATGTCGGGGTTATCAGCTAGAGGGTGGATAGGACACGCCAGGGGAGAAGACGCTGTTCACATCTACCACTAGGCAGGGGAGAAGTTGGGAATATCTTCAGGACCCCTATGACTCCATAGTGCGAGACATGTTTATGGTTTTGAGACTCGACCTGCTCTTGCACAGCAGGGCTGTATGATAGTAAAATAAGGAGTCATCTATTTTTTGTGTGAACTATGTGGTGTCATGCGTGATTTTGTTTGCAGCGTGAGGTCGGCCATGTCTGCTTGTACAGATGACCAATCTGACCGTCTGGCAGCACAATATTCCTACCTGCCATTCCAGATGGGATGTATTTGTTCCAGCTCTACCCATACAATGATGCAGCCCAATCGATAGATAGATGCTTCATTAGCTGGCATGACGTATATTGTATATTGTGGAAGTGGGAAAGGGTCCGAAGGAATAGATTACGGCACGTGACTCTCAAGCTGGGCTCTGAGTGAAGTCGGGGCCCCAAAATTCTGCAAAGTGGGAGGAAGCGCAAAGCCAAGCCCAGCCCAGCCCAGGATCGGAGGAAACGGCGCCATTAGTTGGGGAAATTCAATTGAGAAAGATCGTGCAGCAGCTTTTCAATTAACCTCCCGCGATTTCTCGTCCAGTCCACCACGACCTCGACCTCGACCTCGACCTCGACCTCGACTTCGACTTTGACCTCATCACCTCCCCCCCCAATATCCGGCATACTTAATTCACAATGGCCGCCTTCTTCAAAGCCGTCAATGCCAAGATCCGGTCCAACCCGACCGTGAGCTACTTTTGCTCGACACGTACGTGACCAGCCCTATATCTCTTCTTTTCCGGTCTTCGCTACGTTAAGTCCGACGGTGACGACCAAATATGGGCGAGTCGGAGGGGTTCTGCAACAACATCCAGCTTCAATTGGGGCCCAAGGAACAAATGCCAGGCTTCTTGTTACTCTGGTCCAGCAGTCTCAGGTTGTTCGTGTTGCAGAACTGCCCCGGCGCACTCTCGTTCTTGCTGTTTGTTGAGGAGCCGCAACCGGAGCCGCGGATTGTAGCCTCGTCATGTGTCTCTATATGCGCATATTTCCTGGCACCAACTTTAGGTCAATCTTAATCGACTCTAATGAACGTGCGCAACAGATTTCTGGGGCCCGGTGTCTAACTTCGGTATTCCCATCGCCGCCGTCATGGACACGCAGAAGTCCCCCGACCTGTAAGCATCAACCTGATCTTGGCGAGAGAGCTCTTGCATCGCTCCTACCACCACGCCATTCCTCTTGCTAACATGCTACTCCCAGGATCTCGGGCCAGATGACCGCCGCCCTCTGCGTGTACTCAATGACTTTCATGCGCTACTCTCTCGCCGTCTCGCCCAAGAACTACCTCCTCTTCGCGTGCCACTTCATCAACGAGGGCTCCCAGCTCACCCAAGGATACCGATACCTTTCATGGCACAACTGGGGTGGCAAGGAGAAGGCCGCCGCTCAGGGCGCCGTCGAGGAGGCCAAGGCCAAGGTCGCTGCCGTTGGCGACAAGGTCAAGGACGTCGTCTCGAAATAAGCGAGACCGAACAACGCTGGAGGAAGACTGTGTGCGCTCTGCTAAAGACACGCAGGAGGAATGGGGGCTATCAATGCGAGCCAAGGTCAATACCTAGCGGTGTGGTGACGAACAACCAAAGGGGGGTTCTCTCCCTCGCAATGCTGTCAATCCCTCCCCAAGACGGGAGGCCGCAGATGATATAGAGCTGCAAGCTACCGAGGAAGATAGACTATGGCCACCGGAGCAGACGGCGCTGTGGTCCTGTACATCAACTGTTCTCTAGAGCGACATCAAAAAGTACCTACCTGCCTACTTGGCATACCTTCTGCTTCTCTCTCTGTCGAGCAATGATGATGGGGCTCTCGCGCTCAAAGTCTCCCTCTGCTAGGGTGCATATAGTTTCCTAATAAGATGAATATCGCGCACCTCGTGGCTCTTTGGGGAATCGCTCCAAGGCAGCTGGCGATAACCTAATTCGTGGATATCAGAAGCCGGCCTTCCAAAAATATGTAGCCAAGTCCTTCTCCTCGGCCGTTTTCTGGAGCCTCCCCACGACGGTGTTGCAATCTCAAGAAGTTAAAGTGAAGCTGTTCATGGCCGTATGAGCCATTTGACTATACCTTGTAAGCGATGCAAGATAGGAGGTATGGGCAGTTCCGTCGCACTGATGTTTCGAAGCCAGCCAAGAGAAAGGCGGTCCCCACTCCCCTTTATCTCTGTCCGTCTCCGTCCCTTCCGTTTCTATCGCTCTCTCTCTTAGCCAAAACCTGGGATGAAGCAAAGTTAGATCTCTGGGCGCGTTTCTGGGCGCATATCATCCTGGGAAAGATATCAGCGCATCTTTTTAAAACGGGGAAAAGGGAAGAGGGAAGCGGGATCTTTTCTGGGCAGGGCTTGTCCATCAGTGTCTCCATCCGGTTATATGTAGACCGGGGAACACGGGGGCGACAAGGGGGTAATTAATTGAACCAGGGTTATAGATGCATACGGATGGGCGTGAAGACGGTGGCCGGGGAAGATGTTGCGAGTCCGTCCTCCGAGGACAGCGGCTAATAACTGACAAGAGTCGAGGAGAGAGAAAATTGTCACGTTGCAGTCTAATAGGGTATTGTTTCATGCGATATAGTTCCTTTTGTCCCGGCAAATTCCACGGCGCTTTCTGTTCTGGTGAGCAGATAAGACAATGGTTCTCTTGGCCATGTTGGCCGGGCATAGAGGAGTCGTAATGCAGGAATTTTTGAGGGCGAGCGAGTCGTGTGTCGGTCAAAAGACCTTACCAACCTTGGCGGCATATCTGCAAATGCTGTACAATACATACTTCTTATAAATGTAGGAGGGCCAAGACTATCGAGTATTGTTTTCCCCGCCCACCTCCGGCAGGTCAGAACCAAAAGCATATTCGAAGCTTGGGCACTACCGAATCACCCGTATATTTTGGTTTTCGAGATACTCCTTGGTTTTGCAAAGGATGGAAGGCCAAGGGCCTCTCGGCATACACACATATGTTGTTGTGGTTCGGCTCGAACATAATGTCCAATATGCAAGGTAAAGCTACGTACCGGTTTAGGCAAGAGTTGCACCTGCAAGATGGTGAAAGAAGTTGTTGAGATTCGTACTCGGGGGGTTGCCCTGCTAAGAGGTGCAGAGGTGCAGGCTGGGAAAGGACATACCCGCCTTCCGCATGCCCGACGTGGTCTTGGCTCGACGTGGGATGAGTGTTTATAGACTATAGCGCATCAGGGTTGGTGGTCATCATGCAGATGCATATCTAGATATCAATGTGTACCCAATCTAGTATCTTGTTCACTAATAAGGGATCTGCATAGCACACCTGCATCCTTAATATACTTACAGTAGTGAGCCGGGTTGGACGGATGCAACGCATTGTCATCAGCACAGCATGTCGATGTCTGCCTCGTCACGGATGGTATGTTTTCAATATCTGAGGCCTTTCCCCCCTTCCCACCCCCTCAGCCGGCTCGGAGGCCGATTGTTTGTCATTGTGGTGAGAGAATAGTTCCTTGGTCGGAACTTTCCATACAGCCGTGGCCGGCGTCATTTCACTTACACAATACCTTTCCTCAATCAGCCCTACTAGACGACGACTGGTCCCGCCGCCCGAGCCCCGAAGTCGGGCCTAAGCTCTCGTCGGCCTTTGAGAATTGGAGCTCCGTGACTATAGAGTCACCGACCATCGAACCATCTAAGTATGATGTAGCCTCAGCTGAGATGCACAAATGGGATGTGAGGAGAAAGCGGTGGGTGGTGGTCAGACGGACAAGCAGATTTTTCGACACAGGGTGTGTGTCTGTGTCTGCCTGTGTGGGCGTACGTTGTTGACATGCTGTCCATTTGTAGATAGGTATAGGTAGGGAGCGGGCGCGGCTCGATGCATAGGGACGATGCTTGGCAGAGGATACGCCGTGGCTTTGCCAAGGTGAGATGCGAGTTTCGAGCCGCTCGAATGATGAAGCAGGCCGCTGCTAGTCTTTGTCGATGCCACTGCGATGGATCCCCCATCACTGATCAGGTAGGACGAAGGTTTTTAAATAGCGCAGAAACAGAACAGGCCTTGATGGAAACAAACGATATCTGGAGCGCACATGGGAGGTGAGAGGAAACCTCCACCCCCCCAACCGTTGGTGTTTTATTGTACCCATCCAACCGCTGGATTCCAGCAGCCATCGGCAGTGGAGGTGACGGTTCTGACACTGTCAAAGTTCATAAATAAAGTAGCATGGGCGTGCTGAACGAGCTTGTGTCGATATGATACGTACACCGCCGGAGAGGAAAGCGATGTTTGGATCAACAGGTGAATTTTGGTCCGTTCTGTCCACTACCGAAACAGTCCCATGGCTACGGCATCACTCGCTTGTTACCCGCGGATTTAGGGTCGAATACTACATACAGTAGTCCGATCGCTGGGTTATTCTGATGTGTGTTTATGATCGTCCACAAGGGCCAGTGCTTATGTGTGTCTAGCGCCGCTGTTTATTCCTTCCAACTATTCGAATATCACGCTGGCGCATTTTTATCGTGGTATCACGTTATTCGGAGCACGTACGAATGCATTTGATGGCAATGGACCATGGACCTGGTGACCATTGATGGATGAGTCAAGCTTCAGGTTCTTTTTTTAAATTAAGCGCCTATCCCTGGGATCATTAATGTGGTAGGAGGTACGTATTGTATGCTCTATGTATCAACCTACTACTAGTATAGGCCAGGCTCAGGCTGGCTGGCTAGGTGCCAGGTGCCAGGTAGTATCGAGAGGGGATCCTCTTCGTCGACCAGGAACACGATCGCCCGCCAAGAAAGTTAGCCATGCCGAGGGCTGGCTCTTGGCTTGTTTACTGTAACAACTTCGTCTTGGCTGCCACTGGTTTGTGTTTCCTCGGCTGAATTAAAGATGACCCCCATCAAAGGTTTGGCGTCTCGGTCGCAGGTGATGGGTCCCTTTCGTACATACATAGAACAAGTACATGTTGGCTCAGATGAGGAGGCTACAGGATGACATCAAAAGAATAGGAGTGATGCTGCTCACTGCTCACTGCTCCCTGCTCACTGCTCACTGCTCACTCGTAGGCAGCGAGACTCGGATGGATGGATGGTGGTGCATGCGGTAGCCGAGGCCCGAATTCTCTCTCTTGTCTGTCTGCTACAAGTATGCTGTGTTTATTGAAGTTGCACAGCAGAGCAACTCCGTCCCCTCGACCCCTCGACACCTCGACCCCTCCATGATCCATCCATGCTATGAGCGAGGACGAGAACCGGTGTGGTGGATGGGCGAGCAGCGACGGTGTTATAGTTAGCACTTTAAGGTAGCCCGAGTCTAGTGAGATAGCTAGCCAGTCCGAAGCGGAGATCTGGGTTAGTTGGACATAATAGAGTCTCGTCACTGAGACATAAAAGCAAATACAACGTTTATCAGCAGCTCGACTGATTGGCTGGAGAATAGACAGCAATGTCAATCGCGGATACCAAGGGACTGGTAGATTCTCCAATTAATTCTTTTTTATCACGTCCATCCTCCATCCTCCATCCTCCATTTCCATCTAGACTCTGGTGCAGCATGACGCGACTGCAGAAGCGAAATGCAGGATCCGTCCGTCCCCCGTCCCCCGTCCCTAGGTGCGTTAGGAAAGCGACCACGCACCACCAGTCAGGACTCAGGAATCAGGAGGCACCGAGTTACGCACTGTCCGTCGTCGTGCCCAGCCAAGACCTCCATGACGGAATAGAGTTTCTCAACTGTGTTTCTCTCCGAGCGGAAATCCGAGTACTACGAGAGGCAGTCTTTTTAGGGGGGAGAGGGCAGGGGCAGAGAAAGGAGTAAGAAGCAAGGAGCGCGGGGATCAAGACTCTGACAGTGATCGTCCACCCATGTTATGTACTTACATAGGTATGCTGTTGGTCGTTCTTGTTGCACCGCAACAGCTGCTGATGAGAGAGATTGAGAAAACAACCCCGCCAAAGCATACTCAGGCCCGGGACCCACTGGAGCAAGAATTGAGCAATGAGAGACTCCGATAAGCTAGCCGCTACTCTAGAGTTATGAAACCCCGCCATCATGAAGCTTGGACAGGGTTTGGCGTCGTACAGCAGCTACATGGAATGTAGTTGACAGAACAGACAGTATGTAGTCGTAATCCCTCACCAGCCCTGCAGACGGCTGGGATGAACGAAGATACAGTTCTACCTAGGTAGTTAATTTGCCGACTAACTGTCCATACGCTTATCTAGATCCTTCCTACATGTTGCATATAGCTTTTTTCTTCGTCGGCCAGCATCTCAGATGCTGCGACGACCGCCATATCCACGTGCTTTGGGAGCTAGACCGTGTAACTGTGATGAGGGGCAACAATTCTGAAGCAACCATATATAGCAGTGGAGCTTCCTTCACGGGGAAACAAATTCTCTTGTAGGAAAGATGCTATTTATGTATGTATGTGCGGCAGATGCCTCCTACCCTGGGGGTCGGACTGTGGAGAGCAGCAAGCAAGTCGAGCTATCTGTCTATGCACAGCCTACAGCGGGAGGTGAGTGAGAGAGACACCAGATGCGGCATGTTTCTCTTGGATGTTTGCACAACTGTGTCAAGCAGGGATGGAAAGGGCCAGTAGCACGAGGGAAACGAGCCAAAAAAGAAAGTAGTCCCACTGAGTATCTGAGTATCTGAGTATACCCCCATGTCCCCCCATGCCTTGCCACGAGCCTGCCTCACATTTGCTATGTTTGGTGGTGTATGTATGTATGTATGTACATGTAGATAACCCAGGCGATGCATACTGGCTGCTGGTGCAAGTCGCCAGAAGCCAGCTGGTGGGAAACTGGAAACTGGAGGCCACCCTACGTGCCTGCATGGGTCCATCCGTTTGTACATGTATCATGGGCCGTCAAGTGGGAGAGGAGGAGGACGACGACCGGAGAGGAGGGTGACTTTTGCTCGGGGTGACTAGTAGGTATCGCCCTAGCTACTAAAGATTATAAGATCCCCTTCGAACCCGCCCCCCCTTCCTAAAAGTGTAGTCCATTCTTCCTCTTGCTTAATCAACTCGGGACTTTCTTGCGTAATACCCCCCCAAAAGATAAGAGAGGACAATTCTTTCTGGTGCATCTCTGGAAAGAAGTAACTCTTCTCCGTCTTGAGTGAGACACCACCATCTTGAAGGCTTGAAGGACGAGAAAGGACTTGCGTGACCCCACGTCCCTTTCCCTCCTTGGCGAAGCAGCTACAACACTACATTCACTTCACCCTGACTAGCTAGTTCGGCCATTCATCTCTACACAAATCGCATAACGTCAGCTTCCAACCAACGAGCGAGCCCTCGAGACGCTCTGACTGACACGCCCCCCACCAACAACAAACCCTACGGCTGGCCGTTGAGACCTCAACAACAGACACCGACCGACCTTTAGGTATTTACATGTCCTTTTATTCATATTCCTATCTCCTCCGGCTCAGTTATTCCGACGGGCCTGTCTGTGCAAGGCTCTCTTCATCCTAACATCTGGGCTCTGCCTTCTAACTTCTTCTTCCTTAAGTTGTTCGCTCGCTTTCCTCCACCCTCATCCAAATCATATCTTTGGGAGACAAGATGGCGGCCGAACTCCCGGACCTCAAGGACTTGAAGGCGGCTGGCGCCCAAGCTGCCGTCGAAGAGGATGTCTTCGAGGAGGGCATGGCGCCCAAGGAAGCCCAAACGGTGCACCACATTCGCGCCAACAGCTCCATCATGCAGCTGAAGAAGATCTTGGTGGCCAACCGAGGCGAAATCCCCATCCGTATCTTCCGAACAGCACACGAGCTCTCCCTCCACACAATTGCCGTCTTCAGTTATGAGGACAGACTGAGCATGCATCGGCAAAGTAAGTATCACTTCCATACTAAGTAACACGCCCAATGGACCGCGCTAAGTGCTATCTTTCACACAGAGGCCGACGAAGCCTACGTCATTGGCAAGCGCGGGCAGTACACCCCGGTTGGTGCTTATCTGGCCGGCGACGAGATCATCAAGATCGCTATGGAGCATGGCGCTCAAATGATTCACCCAGGTAAGTAGAACGAAGTCCCCCGCAGGCTTTTTTTTGTTTTTTTGGTCATTCCTTTTTGCGACATGATGTTGACTTTTTACCCGAGGCTATGGCTTCTTATCCGAGAACGCCGAGTTTGCCCGCAACGTCGAGAAGAACGGTCTGATCGTAAGTTTGGAGAACCCCTACCTTCGTCCGGCTGGGCACTACTGATTGGTTTGCTTGCGTTCTGTAGTTCGTCGGACCTTCTCCCGAAGTCATTGACGCCCTCGGAGACAAGGTTTCGGCACGAACACTGGCTATCAAGGCCGGCGTTCCCGTTGTCCCGGGTACTGAAGGTGCAGTTGCCACTTTCGAGGAAGTCAAGGGCTTCACCGACGTGTATGGTTTCCCCATCATCATCAAGGCCGCTTTCGGCGGTGGTGGTCGTGGAATGCGAGTGGTCCGAGAACAAGCTAGCCTTCAGGAATCATTCGAGAGAGCTACATCCGAAGCCAAGTCTGCCTTCGGCAATGGCACCGTCTTCGTCGAACGTTTCTTGGACAAGCCCAAGCACATCGAGGTCCAGCTTCTCGGAGATAACCATGGAAACATTGTGCATCTGTTCGAGCGTGACTGCTCGGTCCAACGTCGCCACCAAAAGGTTGTTGAGATTGCACCGGCCAAGGATCTTCCGGCTGCAACCCGTGACGCCCTCCTGAACGATGCCGTCAAGCTGGCCAAGTCGGTCAACTACCGAAATGCCGGTACAGCAGAGTTCCTGGTCGACCAGCAGAACCGCTACTACTTTATTGAGATCAACCCTCGCATCCAGGTCGAGCATACAATCACGGAGGAGATCACCGGCATCGATATCGTTGCCGCTCAGATCCAGATTGCCGCTGGCGCCACCCTTCAGCAACTGGGATTGACTCAAGACCGAATCTCCACACGCGGTTTCGCAATCCAGTGCCGTATCACAACAGAAGATCCCGCGAAACAATTCCAGCCTGACACCGGAAAGATTGAGGTATACAGATCTGCTGGTGGTAACGGCGTCCGTCTCGATGGTGGCAATGGCTTTGCTGGTGCCGTCATCACCCCCTACTATGACTCCATGTTGGTCAAGTGCACATGCTTGGGTTCTACCTACGAGATCGCCCGCCGGAAGATTCTGCGAGCTCTTGTCGAATTCCGTATCCGTGGAGTCAAGACCAACATTCCCTTCCTTGCCTCTCTGCTTACTCACCCTACATTCATTGACGGCAACTGCTGGACTACCTTCATCGACGACACCCCGCAGCTGTTTGATCTCATCGGCAGCCAGAACAGAGCTCAGAAGCTGCTTGCATACCTGGGCGATCTCGCCGTCAATGGCAGCAGCATCGCGGGCCAAGTCGGCGAGCCCAAGCTCAAGAGTGACATCATCCTCCCTGAGCTCTTCAACGATGACGGTTCCAAGCTCGATGTCACTCAACCCTGCCAAAAGGGTTGGCGAAACATCATCCTGGAGCAGGGCCCCAAGGCGTTTGCCAAGGCTGTACGCGAGTACAAGGGCACCCTGCTGATGGATACAACCTGGCGTGATGCTCATCAGTCGCTTTTGGCTACCCGTGTGCGAACTGTTGATCTGCTTGGCATTGCCAAGGAGACCAGTCATGCTCTGTCGAACCTGTACAGTCTGGAGTGCTGGGGTGGCGCTACCTTTGATGTGGCCATGCGCTTCCTCTACGAGGATCCTTGGGACCGACTCCGAAAGATGCGGAAGCTCGTACCCAACATCCCCTTCCAGATGCTGCTCCGTGGAGCCAACGGTGTGGCTTACGCCTCGCTGCCTGACAACGCTATCGACCACTTTGTCAAGCAAGCCAAGGATAACGGCGTCGATATCTTCCGAGTATTCGATGCTCTGAACGACGTCGAGCAGCTCAAGGTTGGGGCGGCCGCGGTCAAGAAGGCTGGTGGAGTTTGCGAGCTCACAGTGTGCATCAGCGGTGATATGCTTGTACGTATCCCCCATATTATTTTTCCTTTCGTTACTTCCCAATTCCTGACATATCACTCTACCTGCAACTTCTCTATGTATATATGATATGGCAAGCGCCCACCCCCAACTCCCCAAAATATAGCAACATGGCGGCAAGTGCCACGTATCACTTGAGATGGGGGACCTCGCCCACGCAAACATCGCGACAAAGCCTTTGGCATCGATCGAGCACAAACCTTCCCTCTACAGACCAGGCTCCGAGATAACAACCGCCCGACCAAGAGATTCTGCTACAAGCCCTGTGGCTATATATGATCTGATGGTCGCGGACTCGCCTACAGAAGGTTGAGGAGGCCAACTCGGGCTCCTAGCTCGGACCCATCTCCAGGACTCGTAGATCTTTTTGGATTTTGGACGCTGTCTATTACAACCTTAGCTCAGAGCGATGACCCCAGAACTTACACCTCAAACACATCACTCTCTGAGCTCATATCTGATGTTCATCACTTGCCTTTTACATCACAACATCAACTTATCATTTGCTGGAGAACCATCATGGCTTACTAACCAATTTACCACTTAGAACCCCAAGAAGAAGTACAACCTCGACTACTACATGCGCCTGGTCGAGGAGCTGGTCGCGCTTGATATCGATATTCTTGGCATTAAGGATATGGCTGGTAAATATCTCCATTCCCTCTTTGGACGTCGTCTAATCTAACTTGCCTGCAGGCGTCCTCAAACCTCATGCCGCCACTCTTCTCATTGGTTCCATCCGCAAGAAGTACCCCGACCTTCCCATTCATGTCCACACCCACGACTCTGCTGGAACCGGTGTTTCCTCCATGGTTGCCTGCGCTCAAGCTGGTGCCGATGTCGTGGATGCGGCTACAGACAGCTTGAGTGGTATGACCTCTCAGCCCAGTATCAATGCCATCATTTCATCTTTGGAGGGCAGCGACTTCGAAGTTGGTCTCAACCCCGCACATGTTCGAACTCTTGACACCTACTGGGCTCAGCTGCGCCTTCTGTACTCGCCTTTCGAAGCGCATCTTGCCGGTCCGGACCCCGAGGTCTACGAGCATGAAATCCCCGGTGGCCAACTCACCAACATGATGTTCCAAGCGCAGCAGCTTGGCCTTGGCTCACAGTGGGCCGAAACCAAGAAGGCCTACGAGCATGCCAACGAACTTCTTGGTGATATTGTCAAGGTCACGCCTACTTCCAAGGTTGTGGGAGACCTTGCACAATTCATGGTTTCCAACAAGCTATCATCCCAGGATGTCATCGATCGCGCAGAAGAGCTTGACTTCCCCGGCTCCGTACTCGAATTCCTCGAGGGCATGATGGGCCAGCCCTACGGCGGGTTCCCCGAGCCGCTTCGCACCAGAGCACTCCGCAATCGCCGCAAGTTCGACAAGCGTCCTGGCCTGTACCTCGAACCCATCGACTTCAAGAAGATTCGCACAGAGATTGGCCAAAAATGGGGTTCTGTCACTGAGTGCGACCTTGCCTCTTATATCATGTACCCCAAGGTGTTTGACGACTACAAGAAGTTCATTCAGAAATACGGCGACCTATCTGTCCTGCCCACCAAGTATTTCCTCACTGCCCCCAAGATTGGCGAGGAGTTCCACGTGGAACTCGAGAAGGGCAAGACTCTGATTCTGAAACTCCTTGCTGTTGGCCCATTGTCCGAGAGTAACGGCCAGCGAGAAGTTTTCTATGAGGTCAACGGTGAAGTACGACAAGCTTCAATCACGGACAACAAGGCTAGTGTCGAGAATGTTACCCGGCCCAAGGTCGACCTAACCGACAGCAGCCAAGTTGGTGCTCCTATGGCCGGTGTCCTGGTGGAGCTTCGGGTCAAGGAAGGTACGGATGTTGCGCGTGGCGATCCGTTAGCTATTCTCTCGGCTATGAAGATGGAAATGGTTATATCCGCGCCTCACAGTGGCAAGGTTAGCGGGCTGGAGGTCAAGGAGGGCGATAGCGTGGACGGTGGTGACCTTGTATGCAAGATCACAAAGGCCTGAGGTTTTTGATGGTGATGCCCTTTGATTTCATAGTTATTACAAGTCTACGTTATGAACAATACAAAGTAGATTTTATATCAGACTTGCTCCACGCAGCTGCGAGTGATTACTTCATCTCTTTCCAACCGTTGTACCGGCCAGTAGGTAGCCTTTCACGACACAAAGCAAATCGCGTCGGCTAGTATTCTTTGGGGTTGGACCCTATCGGCTACAAATCCAGACTGTATTGTGACCCCTTGATGGCCATAAAACAGCCCCTCTGGAGACTCAACGTACGGTACGGACCAGGGATGATTTAGTATAACCAGTATGCCATTTCAACACCCCATGTGCTGAGTGTGTTAACTGGTCGGTTAAAGCAGCCTTCCTCTGGCTTGCACGGCCATACCTCCAACCCTTGGCTCTATGGATAACACAGAAAAACAGGGCAGAGGAGGGGCGCTGTTTTATGGCCAGCTATCAAGGGGATATTATTGTCTATCGTTACCCACCTAAAGCCTTCCACTTAATGTGCTGGCGTCTCTAAGGAATTATACTAAAGTTATTAACCCTTTTAAACTTTTATCCTTTAATATAAAGTATCTTTTTTTATATTATATTAATAATGAAGTTGCACCCTATTAAGGAGGATAGGCGGGCTAGTATGCGCCGTACTTAGATGCTTTGGCTGTTTTCAGAGGCTTCCCACCAATCTCAGAGACTACCACGCCAATTTTGGAGGCCCTGGCAATTGCTAGAGACTTCTGCCGTTCCCAGAAACTGTTGACCAATCTCAGGAACCTCGGCCAACTTCAACGACTTTAGCCGTCCTCGGAGACCCCGAGCCTCGAAGTATAGGCTTGCAGCTGAACAGTCCTGGCGATTGCTCTTTGATGACTGGGACGGCCCTGGATTTCCGAGTAGCGTTGCTTCCTAGGTTCCTCATTAGTTTAAGTGCCTCTCTGAGAGCCTGGATAACGTGAATGTGGATAATACGACCCTCGTAGTGTATCCCTTGAACTGACATATCAGGTTATGATTGGTAATGAGAGCAGATGACACGGTTGAAAGCAATACAGGGCATATGTTCTCCTAAGCAACCTAGGTCATTGGGATATATACATGGCATAGATGGGACGTCAGGACATGTTGTGATATCATTTCATTCATTTGGTAGACTGAGTACTAATCCCAGTATGCGGATGGGCGCATCAATGATGCAGCTCGATACACTTTTCTTCGTACCTGCAACCTAAACGCCAGTGGTATCTGTTTGTCCATAATTACAGGACCAATTCAACTCTTTGCAGTAGCCAACTTCCCGCGACACAATTATCGTCGTCCAGGGGGGTTGAAACCTGGCGGGGGAGCACCCGCACCGCCAGGGAAGCCAGGTGGCGGCTGGAAGCCAGTATTCGGGGGGAATCCAGCAGGAGGGAACCCGCCAGGAGGGAAGCCAGGAGCCGGAGCTGTGTGCCGTTAGTTAAGCATGAATCAGGGTATTGGTGTAGTGGGAAGGATAACTCACGACCGCCTCGGCCCGGGCCAAAGCCGGGAGCACCAGGGAATTGAGGAGGGAATGCGGGTGCGCCACCACCAACGCCGGCAGCAGGTCCTGCGAGAGATGTAGGGGCAGCGCCTCGGCCAGCGGGTCGTGATACGCCAGGGCCCGAAGCAAGAGCAGTAGGGAGACTGGTGGCAGCGGTCTTTCCGAGCCGTGTGCTGGGATCGGCGGGGGGTGCAGACTCAACCGACAACGAGACAATCTGGGCACCTCGCACGATAGTCAGACCAAGTGTGCGCTTCTCTTCGGACTCGATGGTCTGTGTCGCTGAGCCGGCTGCGCCAGGGGCTGCGGGCTTGTTCTGCTTTCGCTTGACGCGTCGGAACTCTTCGGTGTCGGCAAGAACGAGGTTCATGTGCTACGAAGGTTCAGTTAGTGGATTGGTTTGCTAGTGATAATAGCTCGGGGATGAAGAAGAGGTACCTTATCGAAAGCGAGCATCTGTCCAGTCATTTGGCGGCCGTCCATCAACGTCACTCTCATCCGGTAGTTGATCTATAATAGCACTGTCAGTATTGAATGCAACGGTATGAGTAGCGCATAGACGCGTCGTCGAGCGCGAGTTCGCTTCTGCGAGAGGGTACGTACGTAACCGGCCTAAAATGATATGTCTGGTCAGCCTGTGATGTCAACGTCGAAGCCATGAAGCGGTGGAGGGGAGCAGCTCACCATCTTGCCCTGTTTGTTCGACATGTTTGCGATGAGTTGCCCCAAGGGACTTCTCTAACTTTTCAAAAATTGGGATGTGTGTGTTTGCGAAGTCGTACTTGACTTCTGCGAGATCCCGGACTGCGTTGGCAGGCACTTTGAGAGAGATCGCGACTTTGGGGGGTGGTATGAGGAGGCCGAGATAAAATATTGGGACAAGGCGAGGCCAGGCACACGTCGAGTACCTAGAGTAAAGCTCCAAGGCTGAAAAAGGGTCCGCTTTCCAATTGGCCAAGTCCTTGCCCAAAGCTCCAGCTAGGATTCTACGACGTAGTAGGAAGCTCAAAGACGAGCTAGCTTTAAATGGCCTAATGCATTCAATCCGTCGCCCACCGGACTATCCAGTTCTGCCAGTAGCTGCCCCAGCTCGCTACAGCCACCTTTTCCAAGCCACAGGGCAGAGAAGCCCTCCTTCCCCCCAAGGAAATTTCGCGGGAGCCAGAAACTGCAACTTTTCGATCTTTGGTCTTTGGAACTTTTTCGTTAAGGCCGACCGACCGGACAGACAGCACCGCCAAACATCCCATCACCAGAACCACCGCTCGTCATCACTAACACAGCAGTCAAAATGGTATGTGCATGCCAATTGAGAGTCGCCAGTCAAATCAGCATGCTAATGACCGATTTCTGCAGTCTGAGAAGGCCCAGAACCCCATGCGCGAGCTTCGCATCCAGAAGCTCGTCCTCAACATCTCCGTTGGCGAGTCTGGTGATAGACTCACCCGTGCCGCCAAGGTGCTGGAACAGCTGAGCGGTCAGACCCCTGTCTACAGTATGTACCACGATCGCATCTCCCATCTCGGTAACTCTTCTTCTCTTTCACGTATTGACCGTCTTTTTTTCTCCTTCTAGGCAAGGCCCGCTACACTGTCCGAACCTTCGGTATCCGACGTAACGAGAAGATCGCTGTCCACGTCACCGTCCGTGGCCCCAAGGCCGAGGAGATTCTCGAGCGTGGCCTCAAGGTCAAGGAGTACGAGCTCCGCAAGCGCAACTTCAGCGAGACCGGCAACTTCGGTTTCGGTATCTCCGAGCACATCGATCTCGGTATCAAGTACGACCCCGCCATCGGTATCTACGGTATGGACTTCTACTGCTGCATGACCCGCCCCGGTGAGCGCGTCACCCGCCGCCGCCGATGCAAGAGCAGAATCGGTGCCTCTCACCGCATCAACCGTGATGAGACCGTCAAGTGGTTCAAGTCTCGCTTCGATGGTATCGTCCGATAAATCATTCGACCCTGGCATGGGAGGATGTGATGACGAACAAGGAAAGAAAAAATGAATGATCATGGAGGCTCATATGGCGTTGGCTGGATTTGTTACCTTCGATGCACCCGGATTGGGGGGGACACTATTGCATTCTCGTGTACATCGCGATCTATCGACGAGTTTATCTCGTCAACCCAGCAGACTTTAATCGAGTCAGCAACGGCCTCAGAGACCGACCGGCATCATGCCGGCTTCCCTACATAATTCTTTCTCCATACTGTGACTTAATTGACGATTTGTGACACTGGCTCTTTCTGGTGTTCTTGGTATAACCTCGATTACTTGGTTAGTATTATGTGGTCGTCACCTGTTCATGCGTGCACATTTCGGCTAGAAGATGGACCACAAAAAGCCTGGGAGATGGAGTATGGGCGACAACATCAGGATGGTACAACTGCCTTGGACAAGCGTACACGGCCCCCAGATATATCAAGCCAATCACGCGGTTGTTGGCTTGGTCAAGAACATGATACTCGGCTGAAGTGTTTGTAAGTCATCTCGAGCGGTTTCTGGATAAGTTGTCACCCTCGTAGGCAGGATATATCTACATGTATCCATGTCCCCAGGTATTGTTCAGTCCAATAAACAACACGCCTATGTATGTAGCTAAGCTCAGTTCAACCAGTCAGTCAATCAATCAATCACCTTGTCAAATGAACCATATCAATTCACTTCAACTCGATATTGCACGGCATGCGTGTGAAGTAGTAGTAGCCCAATCCTGGCCAAATGTTGGAAGGAAGGAGCAATGCTGGTAGGAGCAATGCAGGTAGGTGCCTCCTTCCATACCGTATGCATGGCACCTTCCTCCAGATCTCTGCAAATGTCGGGTTGGTGCTTGCTACTACTAACTTGCAGTTGTGGCATGTTTGCTCTACGTTCATGGGTCAGTCCTCTTTCTCTTGTAGGATGCTCATCCTTCATCCCTCCCGCTTCCATGTTTGATTGATGAACCCTTCCCCTTCACTGGAAACTAGAACAAGTCAGGCTTTTGTATTTCCATTCGCTATTCAAGGACTTTCGAAAACCAACGCTCTTGACTTGAGCATTGTGGGCAGGCCAACTTGCCAATCCAATTCAGGCAGACCGAACACCAACACCAGTCTGAGGTCGCGATCCGTAGCAGCTGCCCAAGATCATCTCCGCACCACAGCGATATTGGGTTGCGCAACTGGGGAAACTAGTATTCGTCTTCACTGGGTTGCTACAGAAGGCAGCCACACGGTACCTGGACACTCGTTACCATTGCCAACCGACACATTGATGGGTATGTTGGTACTCCAGCTCTTGGTCCTGACTCCCACTTTCACACAATGTCTGGTGGTCATATGACGAGGACCATGCTAGAGCCAGATGGCTCGCTAAGGCCACAGGAGACGGCTGCAGGCAATAGTAGCCGAGCGAGCACAGAAGATCTTGACGGCCTACCCGTCATCGGAATGGATGATGACGGTGACCCCGAATCACAGGCCTCACGTTGGCATAATAACAATGCCCCAAGTCCTCGAAATGCCTCGGCTAGATCCATTGCAAACAAGACCAATGGGCAACTTCCTGCAAATCAGATACCCCAAGAACACGAGGCATCGGATATACAAGAAGATTGGGCCGAGTCGGAAGAAGTAGGGCTCAGTGACGACATTGAAGACCCAGAGAGCGAAGAGTCTCCTAAGAGTTTTGGAGAAGAAGAATATACCCCGTCACAGAGATCGGTAGGCATTTCTTCCCAGGCCCTCAAAAAGTCGAAGCGAGCTTCTACCCGCGGCGCAAAACGGGATACATTACGGCCCAGCAACGCCCGTATGTCCAAAGGTCGGGCTCATTCAGTTGAAAGAGGAGACATTGCGGAGCTGGATATTGAACAGGGTACACTGGCTGGCAACTCTAACTCTGCTCGAGGGAAATCGCAGAAGGCAGCGCCACTTAGGTCCGCCGGAGCCAAGTCGCTCGAGCATTCCGCTGATGGAAGCCCGGCCACACAGATGCAACAGCGTGGGGTTGAACAGAGCACAAGACCCCTGCCCTTCAAGAGGAGGATCGTGAAGAAACCGTTCGACATGAGCAACAAGGAGTCCGGAAGTAAGGCTTCCTTGAGTAGAGTACATACAGCTACCTCGGCTTCTACAAAAGCCAGGACCAGTGAGAAGTACAAGAACACTGCAGAAGTTCAGAACTCCAATGCATCAGAGGAGCTGGAGAAGAAGGAGAAGGCTGATCTTTTTGAAATTGAAGGCTCTCCTGGGCCCGACTCCCGACAAGATGCCCCAGCCGGACTTTCACACAAGGGACCTTGTTCAAGAGCGAATGTTCCAGCTACAACCAAATCGACCCAAAACCAACAAGCTGCAAAAAGTTCCGACTCTAAAGCAGAGAGATCCCAAAACGGCAACCCATCCTTTAAGAGTACGCGGAAGGAACCGTTCGATGACGACATAGACGATGGCGGCCCTACCTTATCTCCAAGTCCATCAACGACTAAACCGAACTCGAAGAAAAGACGGACCTCCCCCCTGGGCTATGGATCACGGCCTCAGAAACGCAAAAGCCCCATAATTGACTTCCCTTACGAGAACGGAAGAGGTACCATCGCACATTCCAGCACCAAGGAGGATACAAACTTCAAACAGGACTCACGGGCCCCCCATGTTGAGATCTCATCAGATCAGCCAAGCACAGATGATCTTGATGGGGATTTGCAATCCGAGCATGGGGAGAGTGCCGGTACTCCTGAGCGTCAGCAAAAGCGACAGCGGGCAATTGCTGAACCGTCGATAGTAGATGACTCTTCTCATCCCCCGAAGAAGACGAGAACGGCCGACGCATCATCGTACACAGTACGATTAACACCTCCAGGTCAGATGAATGATTCGTCAACTTCCGGCAATGACAAGTTCACAATAAATGCACATGACGAATCCATCAAAAACGAGCCCACCGTCCACAGAAGAGGAGGGAACAACGGAAGTATTGTTGCCCAGCAGACGCAACCGCCGATCCGGGAGAGAGAAACTGCAGTCAATAATACCAGTATGCGATTTGCATCGCAACCAGAGGATATGACTTCAAGCGACCCCTTTACTGTTCCCCGCAATTCCGAGAGAGGCCAGGTATCTACAAATCAAGCCAAATTGCCCAGAGTCACAAGCCAAATCATCTCACTTGAATCACCTCCTCGGGAAGCAGCTACGGTGGCCGTGGTGCAGCCACTTCTATCCACCGGTAACCATGTTGTTGCCAATAGCTGGAACTCGCGGGATATCCAGCTTGCAGCTCATGGGCCAATACAAAACCCATCATCATACTCTCACCCGATTGGTGCCCAACGAACTTATCAATTTTGTGCGAAACCTCGAGGGCCTCGTCGACAGCAACAGCCAAATGATTCTTTCGTTCGAGATACCCAAGCACTGTACCCACAGCCAAGTCCAAAACATGACCTTCCAGCCCAATTGAATGCAAAGACCCAAGAGTACGGCCAAATGTTTGCGCCTTTGCAACCCCTTCGCCATGGAAACCTACAAATCCAACCCTCTATGGCTTCGATACCGCAACAAGGAAACCCAGCTGATTCGAATGCTACACCATCGGGGCCTATGCACCCAGGAATCCCAAATCAAGCTGATTATCAAAGTAGACGGGACTATCATATTCACAAAGAGAATGTCTCCGATTCGCAAGCAAAACATTCGAAAGGAAACCAACCAACCCGAAATGACAGTCTTGTAAACGACGCAACTCAAGGAATTGCCACAATGTTACACGAAATTGTCGAGGTAAGTGATGCGTATCAATTTGCTCTGGCAGCTTCTAATTTGTACCTATAGACCATCCATCGCCAGCTTTCCTCAAAAGAGGACACTATCGATGACGTTGTCCAAGAGTATGATCGCGGTAGCAAGAAGATTACTGCCACCCTCTTGAAAAGACAACAAGATGAATTTAAGCCAACGATCAGCAAGTTTCACGAGCACTTTCAAGAAATTTCAAAAACGGTTGCTAGATCCTCACAAGGCATTGATGAAGGTGCCAAAACTGCTACGAGGAAGGCAGAGGCGTTGACAAAGAGCCACCAGAAGAGGAAGCATCACATGCGCGAGGTTCGAGGAGCCATTCGAAGGGGTCTGGCCAAAGGTTGACAATATCAGTACCTCGATCCCTATACCGGAGTACTCACTGGCGCTGACTACCAGGGCACTGAAATAGCCTAACTGGTTTGTGATGATGTGTCTGGAATTATTTCTAGACAGAGCCGAAGTATTGACTTACGGCATGAGAAGAACCCAGGGAGGACATCGCGGAAGAATCGGGTTAAGCCCTGTATAGGTTGGAAAAGTATTGTTACAATGCTGATTAGTGGAAGATGTATTGCTACTACATGTCGACGTTATCAACTTGCTTGGTGACGAATAATTGCGGAGATCAGAGATATACCGAATGATATCCATAGAGCTAGCTATACACGAGCTGTATCAGTAGTTTATGTCACGAATGAAACAGCAAGATAAAAATGGTGATTCTGATCCGTGGGATCCAAGACCTTTGTAAAAATGGGCATGTCAATCACCGTGCCCACCCCCTTTTCCCATATCCGGTGACTGACGCTAATGAGACAACTACCCATGACCATGGTACGTGAAGAAAGACTCGTCTTGACCTCCTTACGTGCCCTCCACTACTATGGGTGGCCACTGGGATCTTTACGGGTTATTCATTGCTGACTTATCATCATAACTATGACCCGGTCTTTGTCACTTAAAGAACGCCTTTTCCCAGTCCTTTCGAGTCTCAGTATAAGCACATTTAGCCGATCAGGAAGTCTCTTGGATTGCGGCACTCTTCGTGAGCACGCATGAGGCGGTGGGCATACACTCGGTGTAGGGTGGCGGTCATGCAGGGGGGTTATGTCTTGCAGCGATAGCCGTACCCGGAAGCCGATTTTCAAGAACAGGAGGGGGAGACCAAGTGGTTGGTGATACAAGCATGGGTCTGCCAGTCGGGGCGTAAGAGCCCAGCGCCACCTGTATCATCCTCTAAGCAGGCTGAAGACGGAGGGCAGCTGACGATACACTGCGGTGAGCCACACGGTGAACTTGTCGGAAATGTTCCAGGCCACCAATAGTTGTTTTCTGCGGCCCACCTGCAATGAGGATTGTCGTTGGGAAAGGGTGTCTTGCTTGTCCAATCAACAGATCGAACCCGGGGCCGTTCATGACGTCCACACCCCCTATTCGAAACTCCAGGACTCATGAGACACAACGCTGCAAGGCATTCTTCTTTTCGTCGCCAAGGCTTGTTTGTGTGGACCCGTGCCATTCCCTCTGAACTCGGATATTTTTCAAGATGGGGATTCGATCTGGTGGTATGTTCGGCTGAGTCGTGAACTGCAGCCATATCTGCAGGTCATCAAGTTTGTACTACCCTAGAAATCAGAGATTGTCCCCGGCAGCCCGGCATTCACAGCAAGACATAGATAGCTGGTGCAGATGTATTACCACAGTTCGAGTTTTCGAGGATGATTATGTGAGACTTTAGGTGAACGTTAGGTAAATATAGAACGCCTATCTGCCAAATACCACACAGCAGATCACATAGGAAATGGGACCATAATAAGAAAAGTGTCTTTGCTTGTACCCCTTAGCCCAATTTGTCCTTGGAGATGTACCCCTGATTCAGAAAACCCCGTTTCCGCAGAAATCGACCCCAAGGACTCAGCATGTCCAGCCGCAGAGTGGTGACAGGGAAGCCGTCTCTTGGAGGATTGTAGGGCCTCCTCGCCTTTGCCACTTTCTCTTCTTCGTCCACGTACAGCTGCCAGTCATCGCTACCCTGTTCATTGGAGCATGGGCCCAGCTCGAAAGGCCAATAGTCGTCTGGACAGCGATTAGACTGAGGGACTAGCTGGTTTAGATTGTGCAAACACATACCGTGCTGGACCTTTTTGTCGGTCTGGACTTTGACAACGTTGGTCTGTGGATTATAGACGACGGCGTGGGGCTTTGGCCGGAAGAAGGAGACCGAGTTGATGGAACCAAAGCACGAAGATGCTCTGCTCTTCACTTGGCTAGTCATTTTGACTGATATAGCAAGTAATATAGAATGTTAAGGGTTGTATGTGTAGGTATGAATGCTCGCTGGACCTAGAAGCCAGGAGAAAGCGGTCTAGGGATAGATACCTTCTCCTCTTTATCGGCTTTCGAAGCTCAAGCCGAATCCAAATCTGCCTCGGAGCCTTATCCACGGCCGGGACGAAGAGGTCGGCTGATGTTATACCTGTCTCAGCCACAGCGTGCCCTCGAACCCCTCCTGCCAACCCCTCGGGTCGAGATTCACGGCGCATTGAACGCCCGTGGCGGCGCCTACAATCCGACCTCTCCTTCACAACTGATAATCCTGGTCGTCTGCGGCTGTTCACCCTCAGTTGATTGGCCCCCGCAGTCCCCGAATAGATTTGGGTGTAACCACGAACACGATAAGCACCATACCGCTATTGACGACACGATGCAAGTAAGATTGTTGCATCGGCCCTGGTCAGGCAGCCTCGATCTCATCATACGAGGTTTGCATTCCTCGGAAACCGCTGAAAGTTGAATGAGGCTCTGCCTCGATCTTCACCCCCGAGCCATGTTCACTGTTTGGCAGGCCCTCGAGGCATAAATACGATCCGTTGCCACCAAGATTCAATCTTGGCGAGGTGATTACTCTTGGGTTTGGTACGTGACCTTTGAAGATTACATGTTGTCTTTAGCTGACTTTCCGAGCCAGATGGCGGTGGCATACGCGGGTACTGGAGTCTTCTAGTGCTGAGGAGTCTCATGGCGGAAATCAAGGAAGTCGAAGTGGAAATGGACAGCAAAACGCTAAGCAGCTTCCACCCAGAACCCCGTCCAGGTGTCATCTCTCAACGTAGCGACGGCCAGTGCACGCCCTTTCTCCCATGCCATTACTTTGATCTTATCGGAGGGACATCTACCGGAGCGTAAGTTCTCACACATGAAGCCTACATGACGACTGCGGATGTGATATCGAGTTGACAGGTCATTGTAGCCTGATCGCTATCTTGCTCAGCCAGTTTCGAATGACGGTGGAAGACTGCATGGACGAGTACGAAACCATGGGCAACAAGATCTTCGGGCATCCGAGAACGCTGCATGCTGCAAACTGGCCTTTTACTGAGAAGACGAAGTTCTCGACCAAGCTTCTTGAAGAAGCATTCCGAAATGTTATCCAGAGGAGAATGGTCGCAACTGTAGACAGAGAGGGACCGGCCATGTTCCAAACAGATACCGACACTTGCCGAGGGTATGTATGGTTCAAAATGTCAGACTAGGCATCTCACCATGTTAACCGTATCGCGAAGCTTCGTCCTGAGTATGACGGATGACGACGTATCAGAACAGGTTCATCACATTCGTTCCTATGGACATCGTCCGAATGAAGTACAGCGAGGCCCTGAATCCTGGACCATTCTTGGCGCTGCGAGGGCCGCTACAGCCGCCCCCTTCTACTTCGAACGCTTTACGACGTGGCTCATGCCGGGACAAGACGAAAGAGCGACCCGCGTCCCAACATTGCGGAGGAAGGAGACATTCTTCGAGGCCCTCCGACAGAAGCGCAGGCCGGAGGGAAGGGAAGTTCACTTGGTAGACGCGGGTTTCGGGTTTGACAACAATCCTTGCAGGCAGATTCAGAAGGAAGTGGAAAAGGAGTATCCCGGGCGGAAGCCGACATTTGTCAGCATTGGAACTGCGCGCCCTGTTCCTTCGAATGAGAAGAAGAAGAAGAAGAAGAAGAAGAAGAATAAGAAGAAACGCCTCACGATGGTCCCTTTGGTCAAAAAGCTTCTCTGGACGCTGGGCAATCCTGAGGAATGGCACAACTTCCTCCAACGGGAACAAGGACCGGATAGGTTCTCCTACTACCGCCTGAACTCTCCAGGCGGTCTAGAGATGGAGATGGACGAGTGGTGTCCCAAAAAGGATGGAAGTGCTACGATAGCGAAAATGCGAGCTGCATTTGGCAGATGGGCCGCCTCCGGAGCTGCCAAACAAACGCTCCGAGGGCTTGCAGTGACGCTGGTGCGCGTGCGACGTGAGCGAGCGGCGGCAGACAGGGCCAAGTGGGCACGATATGCGCTGGGTCGATACTACGTCTGTGATCAAAATGGCTGCAACATGCACCAGCATAGATATCCATGTGCGGATCGAGTCGAGTTCGAGAACCACCTGCGCCATCATCACCACTCGGGCGAGCATGACATCGAGGCCGCCGTAACAAGGGCCCAGCGGCAGTGGGAATATCAGGGATGTACCTAGCGAGTCTGCCTAGGCCATCTAATAATCATTAATCTGTATCATATATACTATGGTGAATATTCAAAATACTATATTCAACCTCTATATACCTGAGCGATGACCAATGAATGCTATCTGTTTCATTCTCACTCACCGCCATCTATTCTATCAGCATATCACTTGGGCTGCAAAGAGTGCCCGAGGGAGGGCAGAGCCAGCCAATCACGACCAGTGAGACATGAGGGACATGACGCCTCTCAGCTTGCATTTGCGCAAGCGTGCTATGCTGTGCTGTGCTGGTGCTGTACGACACGCAGACCCGGTCGCGGTCCAGCCTGACCGTTATTACTTTTCCTCTTTCCTCTGCCCTCCGAGCCTGATTGTTTGATACCATCTACAATACATAATGGCATGCATGCCACACACATCATCACCCTGGTCTAGCCTTGTAGTCTCTGCGCTTTGCGAAGGACACCGTGGCTCATGTTTCCCAGTCTTATGTGAGAAAAGCGTTCGTTATACTGCCGCTTTGGGGGACATTGACGGGCTAGTTCTTGTTGCCTGCCTACATCATGCCTCGGCCACAGCGGCCGTCCATCATCAGCGGCGGCGTCCTAAGCACGTTGGGCTTCGCCCTTATGCACGCCGTCACCCTCCCCTACTACCGCTTTTTCCGACAAAACACCCTGTTGCCCATCCAGGCCATTGCCAAGGCTCTCAGTGTGCGCAAGGACGAGGACGAGATACACTCCATGCTGGCCCGCTGGCGAGCGAGGAAGCTCTACGAGTTGCATTTCATCCAGATTGCGGTGCGACGAGATCCAATTAGCCGACGTGCAGTCGCAACCATGTTACTGCCATGCCAGAAGAGAGAGCTGATTGCTGACGAAAACTAACACGGTAGGGCACCCTCCTGTCTGGCGCAGTCATAGGATGTTTCTCCTGGGCGCCCAGGGATGATGAACACTGGGTAAGTGCCTACGCAGATGCTGTTGGACTGCCACCGTGGGAAAGCACTCAAGCAGATGCGGTTCGAAACGCGTGACTGACTTGGAGTGTAATGCCTCTCGATTTCTCTTAGTTGGGGCCAGCTGCTTGGTACACCTGTCTGATTCTTTCCCTCTTCGCCATCCTGCTCTCCTCCTCCGAGTCCTTCATCTTCAGCAACATCCAGGCCACAGGACCATCCTCCATCGAGGAACGAACGCACTCTGTCTCCTCTTCTCTTTCGGCCGAGATCTCCATGATCATCCGCCTCGATAGAGGATGCCTAGGCCAGGAGCAGGAGAAGGCAAGGGAACGGGACGCGGTGGCTTCTTCCAGTGATCGGGAGAAGGGGAAGTCCGCCGGAAACCAGCGACATTCCCCCCCGCCGCCGCGGGCGCTCGTGCGCTGGAACATGATCTTCACCTGGCAGGCGCCCGTGATGCTCCTGGCCTATTCCGTCATAGCCTTCTTGACAGGAGTGACCGTCTACGTCTGTACGCCATTGTACGCCGACGACAACTCCTTGGGCGGTAGATCGGTACGATGAATGCCTATACCCTCGTTCATCATTTCTCCTTCCTCCAAACTTTATGCTCGAGTCGCTAATACGCGGCATTAAAAGGCCGCATATTTCTACTTGTCGTGGTTCGCTGCGGCGGCGGCAGTTTTTGTGTGGTGCTCCTTCTGGGCCTATAAGTTTGTGGATCTCGATCATGTATGATTTCAGATGGAAATGAATAAGCAAAGAGAGAAGACGAGCGTCAATGGGGGCAGAAAGAGACAGCCTCAGGGTCTGCGACTTGTTTTAGCTTCTTGGCGCAATTATCTTCTCCATTCAGGGGCACGTATCTTTGAGGAATCGGACATAGCTAGATGGAGGAAAAGTCCGGGTATCAAAACTGTACGGCAGACAGCGGTATAGAGTCAGGACGACTCGGGAAACTGGGGCCTGCGATAGTATGATGATGTGTTTATTACAACTCACTTCTGCAGCGAAAAAGCAGCGAAGGTATCAAGAAGTAGTAGCTACATAAAGAGACTCGTATCATAAACCCTTTTCCGAGATAGAACAAAAAGTAAAATCAACCCGAGAAAGTAGTATAAAAGACAACCCCCCATTAAAACTCCGTGTGCCATCCATGAACGTCCCCCAATCCATCCCTTTTGGACCCAACTCCCGGCGCTTATTAGAATCGTATTTTCCCCACTACCACTGACTGCCGAGGGCTAGAATTTAATCGAGTTCGTGAGACTTGACCATCTCGATCTGCTTCACCCGTGCCCTGCCTCCTCCTTCGGGTGAGCTAAGGCTACTCGGAGATCCACGCTGGCGCAACTAGCTGGGCGTGACCTCGCGACTGGTCTTGCTGTTTGCCCCCTTGGAGAGGAAGCTCCGCCTCATCGTGTTTCCACTGCGCGGGCTGTCGCTGCTTGTCGTGGGCCGGTTGTTCTCCTCAAACGAGCTCTTGATGATGACTGCTCCGGTTCCGACCTTGATCTCCTTTTCTCCGCCAGACTGGCTATCGTCAACAAAGTACAGCATTTCACCCAGGTCGTCGTCGCTACCGAAGGTGTGGTGATCCTTGACCTCGAGACGGAACTGAGTGTCGGCAGTGCACGTGTGCGTGAAAGTCTCGCCGTATTGGATTTGGCTTGTAGCTGACTTCTGGTGCTTGGTCTTTCCAACGACCTTGTCCTTGGGTGCCAGCTGACGGATCAGCACGTAAGCATCCGCCGATGGCGGGAAACCAGTCGCCGAGACCACGGTGAAAGTAGCAGTGCCTGCTCCAGCGGCGCCTGGTGCCATGCTATGCACGGATACGCCACCCATGCTTGTGGTACGTTGGTGATGGTTGCCGTGTGCCGAAGAAGGCGGGGTCTCGGGTGACTCGGCGCCATCAAGGCGAGGCCCCGTGGATCGCTTGAGGCCTGGAGCAGGCGTGGCTGCTTCCCCATTCGTTACGATGGATGGGACGTCGGGGTTGCTGGGCGGCATGAGGCTGCCGTTGGTATCTTCCTCCTTCTTTCCGCGAAATCCCCGTCTGAGGAAAGACGCACCCTTGCCGACACCGTGTCCAACAGCACCTGCTACCGCAACGCCACCTTTGATTGGGGCGCCTGCCACTCCTGTGACAATCCTGCCGGGGGCACCGAATGTTCCGGCGAAGGTGCCGGTTCCCATGCGTGTACGCGTGACGTAGTCGGGCCTGAATAGTAGTCGAAGGCGAATAGAACCAGACTTGCCGTCAAGGAGAAGCTTCATTTCCTTCGCCTTGAAGGGATCAAGTTGCTCCAGATTGATGTCCGCTCCACCAAGGAAGTCGGGCTTGTCTGCAAAGTCATAGTCGTACACATTGACATGGAACTTGGCTGCAGTACGAGATGGCACGGCCACTTCGAAGAACTCATTCCACACGGGATCGAGCGTCTTCTTGATCGTCTTCGTCTTGTACATATCCTGACCGTTGAGTTCAAATCGGGCGTAAGGATCACTCTTGCCGTTGGAATCGGCAGCAGGCAGACCAGCCGCATCCAGAACGTCAACGCGAAGATTACCCATGTTGTTGATACTTTCACTGGGATCGAGCTCCATCTGCACAGGGATGTACTTCAGGCTGACCTTGACCCAGGTTCCTCCATTCTCACTGTCCTTGAACTTCAGTACGGTAGGGTTATTCTGGTAGGGGTTAGCAAAAGCGCAGCAGAGCAGACATGGATGATTCCACAACTTACCAGGCATTGTTTGAGGGTATCTAGTGTGTTTCCGGCGAGACGAGCAATGGTATGATCCTCATCACGCTCTTCGCCAGGTTTCTCTCGCTTCTCTCGGACCTTCAGCGTCAACCTGGAGAAATCGAGTTCGCGGATAAAGCAGTCGCCAATCTCGTCAAACTTGTGCGACTTGTGCTTAGCTGATCCAGATACGTACGAAGGGAACAGCATGTCGTCAACATTGACTTCAACGTGAGAGCCACTCTTGGGCATTTCAGCCTCCATGAAATGGAAGATGAGGAAGCCGGACTCGTGCTTGAGAAGTTCTTCAGGTGTAAGTCGGATCTTCGGAGCCTGTCTGGGGACGTCACGGGACTTGCGATCGGAGAATGTCGGAGATGCTGGCGTAATCGGCGGCATTGATGGGGACAAGGGCGCATTTTGGCCATTCTGCGTTGGTTTCCGCTCCAGCGATGTGATCTTTCCGGCATCCACTGACCGAGTGAGCTCGAGAGAGTTCTTCGATTCCTCGGCTGCTGCCGCTTCCTCCTCCTCTTCATCATCAGGGTCGGCGATGTTTAAGCATGGGAAGAAAGATGCGGTATAGCAAAGGACACCCTTGGCGATGCCTTTTCCGTGCAAGCGAAGGCCATCCTCGAGGAGTGGCTTTCTGTCGCTGACAAGGTATTCGCCATTGTCGTCTTGGGTGATGTAATCGCTCGCCATTAACTCGATGAGACCCAAGCTGCGATCCTTGCCCATTTTCTCGGCATCCATAACTTCCAAAGTGAGGCGATCCCGCGACGAGTGCATTGGGACGTAGATGACTTCGTCGAATTCGGGGCTGAGAGTGTTGCGATGCGTCACAGTCCTTCCCTTTTCAATACCCGAAAGTACCACACGAACATAAGGATCCGATTTACCCATGGTCTCGAAGTTGCGAAGGTCGCGAGCGTTCTTGAAATGCAGACGCATGACACCAATGGGTGTCTGGTAACCACCAGTGCCGGCCAAGTCACCTGTCACGGCAACGGGTTTCCACTGCGCAGTAACCTTAATACGTCCAGAGCTGACGTTCGAGAGGTTGTACCAATCCTTGCCCTGTTCCATCATCTCAAGCAGATCTTCCAGCTTGATTTGGTAAGTACCGACAAGCTGGTCGCCGGCGAGATCTCGGTCATCTTTGATCGCAATTCCCAATTTGGCGTTCTTCCTGTCGGAGATGAGGATCTCCTTGTAGCCATCATCCCAAATAGGATTGTTGGTGCGCTTGAGCTTCTTGGTGTGGTGAATCTCCTTGCCATTGAGAAGCAAAGCGGCGTAGGGGTTGAGAAGGCCAACCATGCTCTTGGTACCGTCCAGATCCTTCGCCTGATGAAGGGTGAAGCGGAGAATACCAGTGTTTGTCTCAGGGGGTGGCTCCACCTTACCGTCAGGTAAGGTAGTTTCCTCCAATACTGGGAAGAAGCGAACATCGGCAGAGACTACACCACGGGCCTTTCCGTTGGACATGACCTCAAGGCGCTCATTCTCGAACACGTTCGTATCTTCCAGTTGATCCAGCTGGAAGGAAGCTATTCCAAGCTCCTTATCCTTTCGGATCTCATTGTAGTCGAAAATCTCCAGATCAAGGCTGTCGTGGAACGAACTGATGATGACGTACTTGGTTTCGTTCCAGCGAGGGTTGGAGGTATCTTTGATTGTCTTTGTCCGGGCAAGCTCTCCACGTCGGCTCAACGAGACGATGACATAGGGGTCTACAGTGCCAGCAAAGTTATCGGGGTTCTTCAAGCCTTGAGCTCCGTGGAGCGTCACCGCGACAACGCCGATTGCTTGGTCCACTGGTGTTCCGGCTAACATCTTGGCGACTTCGATGGGGAAAACATTGGGATGGTACATCATCGGCTGCAGGTTTCCGTGTATCTGTTCAAGGATGAAGCTCTCGAGGCCCGGGATGAAGTTGATATCAAAGCCAAACGTCTCTCCACCCAGAGGCTTGCATACATAGTCGATCTCGGGCCGTCCCATGAAGCACATCTCTACCTTCTCGATGTGAGGGAAAGGAAACTGCAGTTTGAGCTTGAGGCGCATAATGCCGGAGAATGCCATATCCTCAACGATCACATCGAGACCCTTGCTGATCATGGCCTTTCCCACTCGAATTTCCAGGACAACCTTGGGGTTGACCTTGTTCTTGATCTGCTTGTGGGTCATATCGGCGGTATCGTTGGGGGTGAAGCTGAATTTCCAGTCCATGATAACCATGTCATCCTCGGCTTGCAGAGTCTTGACATGCTCCATGCGCGGAGGCTTTGACCCCAATGTGAACGTTTTCAGTTTCAGACTGTCGAGGAAGGCCGGGGTTGCCGAGCTCAGCACTTGGTCGACCGAGTTGATAATGGTCTCGGCTAGTACTGGCTGGTAGATGGGCCAGAACTTGAGCATGAAAGCATTGATCCATTCCAAGGACTCGGCGTCCACATCCGTCTTTCTCATAAGGGACATCTCCCTTGTCACATCGTCTCGGAAATTGCGGCGAACTCGTCGGATGGACGTGCGGTAGTAGGTCGAGCAGACTGCCATGACGATGAAGACCCAGGCTAAACCGCCGCCCAAGACGGCCACCAGCCAAGATGAGAGGCAGGCGAAGATGATAATGCCAGCATTGTGGTACCAGTCTCCGTAGAGGTGAGCGGGAATCTTCCCCTCCAACCATGTCTGATGGTCCAGCAGACTCTCGCTGGTCATGGGGCTGTCGTGGGGCCAACCGAAACGCTGCGGCCATCCTACTCGGGCAGCAATATCTTCGGGCCTTTCTACATCGTTGGAGTCGTCTGTGAAGGGGTTTCCCTCCTTGTCTTTGGGAACGTCGATGGCACCGGCTCGTGATGGCGAGGGCAGTTCGTAGTCGGCTTTGGCTCCGTCGTCGGCGTCAGTGACTACCGCCACAGCCTTGTGTTTTCGATGATGTCGCAGCTCGTCCGGCACGGCCTGGAGGTGGGGAAAGCAGTCAGTCAGCAGTTGTTCAGATTCAGGTAGGGGTCACGAGAGACGGCGGGGGGACTCACAGCCTTCGCCTGGCGCCGCTTCTCCTCGGGGCTGGCGTCTGGGTCGAAAGTGAAAGCAGCTACGCCGGCATTCTTGCTCTCTTCCACCATCTTTCTCTGGGCATCGTCGGCGGTGACGCTCGAGTCCGGGTTCCCGGCGGCCTCGATGGCGCCCTGCTGCTTAAGCTCCGCGGCGGATTGTTCGGTCGCCATTGCGATAATGGGCTTCTGCGAGGAGCGCTTCGCTGGCAGGTGGATTGTTGTTGTTCGAAAGCCCACCAAGTCGGTCGTAATGGGATTGGGCAGAGGCAGTGGCTTAGGCCATATGCTGGAGGTTGTTCTTCTATAAACTTGGGTAGTGTAGAGCTAGGTGTAAGCTTATTTTGATGTGGTGTGAGGCGTCTACAGGCTGGCTTGAACCGTGCTATTCAAGGCCAATGGGGCGAATTAAGGTTGGCGACAGCTGGAGAAGCTCTTCTCAAAGTCATACAATCAAAAGAAGACAAGCAATACACGTGGTGAATCAAGATGAGGCGGGTTGCCCGGATAGCTTTGACGGGGATAGCGCGCAAGGAAGGTGGCGGCGCAGAAGTAGAGAGAAGTAGAGGTAAGGAAGAAGAAGAGGGGTTGGTAGAAAAGAGAGGCGTAGAGGTTGGCGATAGCTGCAGAAGTAGTTGCAGCGTCAAGGCAGAGAAAAACAAGTTACACGAGTCAATGAGAGGTTTCGAAATGGCCAGTCTTTTGGGCTGTGGTAAGCGACCAGAAGCTGTCCTTTTCCAAGATCCAAGGATCCAAGGCAACACGACACACTTGGAGGCCCGGGGCCAATTACACGGCAGGTACCCAAGTAACACGACGACCGACGACGGCAACACCGCAACACAGCACCGCACAAGTACACCACATAGCGCGGCACAATGCCTACCTCCTAACATCCATAGCACCACGCAGGCAGGCAGGCAGGGTCTCGGCTACCTCATTGGGAAGTGTGCCCAGATTCAGATCGTGAGCTCCAAGCCTCCAACTACGTAATTACAGCTGGGGGGGGGGGGGTGGTGGACGTGCGTCGCTTTGCAGCTCAGCGGAACCCTCCCTGAAAGTACTACTACCACTACGCAAAAAAAAGAAAAAGAAAAACTTCCCTCGTCTGCTCGTGCAATTGCGCACGTAGCAAGTCGTTAGTTTCCGCGCAGAGTCCTATTTCGCTCCAATCACGACGACAGAACGAGACCGGACAGGCCTAATTTACAGGGGGGCTGCATTCAGAAAACCTACTGTAGTGGGCGAGGTGGGGGCTGGTACCGGGTCGCTACATACCTACATAGTCCACTACCAGCGACATTACTTTAGCGTGCTCGAAATACAAGGATAGCTGCTTCTTTCTTTCCCAGCATTGTGGTCTGGAATCTGGAAATCCGATGGCATCAGCAAAGCAGCCCGGCCGACCTGACCCAACAGCTTGGTCCGTCGTTGCTGGAACGCCTGCATCTGGCACCCTCGCCCTGTTTTGATCAATTTCAAGGAAACTGACATACTCCATTCCATGTAAGGAAGTAAGTACTATGTATGGCCAGCAACAAGACGCTGCGGCAACACCAAATTTCTCCATAGCCAATGGTACGTGACGGCGTCATCGGCACCGTTTCGTCTTATTGGATTCCATCAGCCCACGTCCGCCGGCTACTTGTTCGATGGTAAAGGTTCGTTTCTGTGTATTAGGTTGAAATCAGCATGCAACCTTCAAGGTTCTTGTACCTGAGGCCGGGTGATTACGTACCCAGCCGACGTCCGGCACACGGCACTTCGAGGCATTCCAACCAGCCAACCTTACGACTCCCCTCCGCCTATTCTGTGCCTGTGGATAAGCGGAAAGTAATCCAATTTCAAGTTGAGGGAAAGAAGATGATCTGAGCCAAATCGCGACCTAGCCAAAACCTTAGAACTACAGTACCAGTACCAGCCGATCGTTGCCCCTCCGAACATATCTCGCAATTGATATACTTGCATATGCATCTACTGTGGAAATATATATATATATATATATATATATGTAGGTATATTCATGTCAAGATGTATTGGCCTCCTTTCCTTTGCTTTTCTTTCAAGCTCCATTGAATTGCATCCTTGCCGCACATCTCTGGATTCCCGGGCACATCACACGCATATTTGCGGCCAGCCAATTGGCTTCACTTGTACATTGCATACACAATCAATATACCTAGTTGAGAAACTCAGCTGAACATTCCCAGCTCGCTCTCTGCACAATCCCAAGTTACGACAGCAGCCATCCCTACTTCAGTTCAATACGAACACTGTAGCCGTGTTACCTGGCTGCCTCCCCGAAAAGTCCCCTTTTCTCAACTCCACATGCAAATTAAGACTGACAACGCCGGTCCCCGAGGGGTCCAACTTGCGCTGAATTAAACCTGCACTACCTACTTCACATCCCCGCCAGCAGCGATCAGGTTCCATTAGCACAAGTGTAGCCCGGTAGCCGTCTTGCCGTCCCAAGCGTCTCAGAGTCCAACAGATCGTGTGCCACTTCAAGCTGTGGCTGGTGATGATATCTTGAGAGGATAACCTCGTCCAACACGTGCGTCCGGCCAAGGAGGTAGGTATTAAACCCACAAAACATTGGGTCCAATGAGTTCCTCCACATCGCCTATCGTAATTCAACTCCTTGTGTCTTCAAGAGACATCGTTGCTATACATACAGCGCGCAGACACAAACTACTCAGCTGGGCGCGGAGCCCCAAGGGGGTGCTTTGTGTGCAGTTTTAATGTTCGATAACTCATATAACGTAGTATGATGCCTGTATTGCTTCGGAAAAGAATATGACTTCAAGATTCTAATACAATGGGGCTATCGGAATTATCTTGCATTTCGATGGATGAGGTTTGCTTGGGGGTTTCCCACTGACTAGGGCCATGTGCTCTTATACAATCACGCGCCACAAGATGAAGGTCATGAGGAGGGTGGTCACGTGAGAGCTCGGGGGAGTATAGCCAGATAATCTCCACAGAAGTCACCTCTTTCTTCGACCTTACACATGTTATCAAATGCTATTGTTTCCTTTGACGAAAAGCGCACTTATACAGAGATGGCACTCTGGTTTAGTGACAACGATAGCGATAATTTGAGATCCGACATAGCTTTAAAATTTCAGCATGCAACCAGGGCGCTCTGTCCCAAATACCATAGTTACAACGTACATAAGCAAATGATGAAGAGAATCGAGAGTCATGAGGCGACTAATTACCACTCTTATGAATTCAGTTAGTCTTTCCTGGTCTTTCACTTTTATATGCCTTCGCCAAGTTTTGCTACCGGGTGCTACAGAATGCTGATTTAAGGCCCACGATGTTACCAACCTTTCAGAGAACCAAACGTATAGCCATGCGTTGGATAGTCCGGTTACAATGATAGCGGGTTCTTAGATATTCTCCGCCTCTTGAGACAGGGCGAGGGAGGTGTAAACAGAAATATGGACATGTCGGAGCACCCCCTGAGATGGACCATAACGTCGATACGCAATATGGTTCTACACTATCTAAACCGGCAAACCGGCAAACCGTCTTGATAGATAACTATAGCCGAGATGGTACAAAGTAATGTTCGAAAACACGAGTCTTGCCCTATCCAGTCCAAATTTGTTTAATACGATTGACCTTGAGCGTTTAAACCACTGCTCACCCCCTGAATTGTTTTGATGGCCTTTGTCTTTTATACTTCATCGCCAACCATGGCTCGATGAATCCTGCTTAGTGCCCTGACTATGAGGAGAACAGCTGAGACTCTCTTACATTTCTTTTTAGTTTCAAGTCAATGCTGCATTAGCTAGACTGGAAAGGGATATTCACAACAAACAACGATATCTCCGCGGCAGTAAGTTACTTCACCGCAGGCCTATCTATATATCGGCACACCAAGCCGTCGGAAATATATCTCAATATAATCAAAAGAGCAACCCCCCGACAGACGTGGAGCCCAAGCCAGCGGTGAGTTGCGGTTTCAACGCCGTGGTAGGCGGAGATGCGTATTATGACACAATTATTCAGTATATTCCAAGACTATGCCGCTACAGGCCATGGTCCGAGGAGACCGGAAGCAATACACAACCTTTCCACAACCTCCCTAATGCCATCTGAATGACGTATTTAGAATTGCATCGAGTTGTGTTATAGGACTACCGTCTCTAATCCTGGACGTATCTGTACACTTGAAAAGGGGCTCGCTATTACACCCGGCCTTGATTATATAATTCGGCTGCCTTTAATATTTACAGTCTGCCTGCCTTGGTAGAATACTAGATCTTATGTACAACAAATACACATCTGGGGAATTTTGGTAGTATAAAAAGAAGATAGCTAACTGATTTACTATGTACAGGTAAGGACATCTGCCTTGGATGTCAACCCCCAACCACCCCCAACCGACCACAGCCTGCCTCGCCGCTAAATAAGTATACTTTGTCCAATGCTCGATATACCTAGCATGGCCGCTTTCGGATTAAGGGTATATGCGTCTCCCTGCTCAGCGAGAGCCGCATTCCTGCACCAGCCACGTGCCCCCTTTCTGCATCACATCACATCGCATCGCCTGGGCCTGAGCCTGAGCTTGGTCCACCGATGCTACTAATAACACATTGCTTTGTCTCGTGTTTTTCCAACTCATTCTTGCGGTCTTGTTCTCCCCCAGATCTCATCAGCATCGTCCCGCTTTGCCTGCAGATGCCATCGAACCCAAGGACACCCCACAAAACTGCAGGGTATCTAACAAACACCCCCCCTGAACGCCAGGCAAGAAAAAAAGCATAACCCAATTTGCGCAGCACATTAATAATAACTTGATACTGGTATATAAATGTGGGACCAGATTTCAAGCTAGCGGGTGGCATCGCCAAGGTTGATACTTGGCCCAGTAATGGCGGCTCGGATAGATATGGCGCGTGCCATAAAAGGAGGTCGCCGATTACTGGATAACCTTCGAACAAAGAAGACATTTGATGGGTTCTGTCCATGACTTCTCTCCGCCGGAAACGTCTTGCCGGAGGTCTGTAATCTCCACTACTGGCGGAGATAAGTCGTTTCTGATGACACCCTCGAAGAGACCTTCATAGGGCTTGGATACGCTTAGCTCGCCAGCGTCGGATTTTCGTGGACGACCCCTCTTTTTGGGCTCGCCATTATTGCTGGAGGAAGCCACAGGTATGGTAGTGCTGTCCTTTCTGCCAACGTTCATGTTCTCGGCGTTATTCTCGACATCGGCAAGCTTGATAGTCTTTTGGTCTTCTGGCTTTACGTCAATCGAATGCTGGGTTGTTTGGGCAGCACCGGACTCGCTCGGACTAAGAGGTCGCTTGGGTCCCTCACCATCCACGTCCTCTTCCTTCATGGGCTTTGATCTGTGAGACTTGTCGGTGCCGAGACGTTGGTAGGTAGCCATCAGGGCTTCGCGAAGGAGACAGTCGTCGTGTAGCCAGCTTGAGCAGCCATCGCTGTTGCAACCAATCAAGGTCTTGTCGGGGTTCTCGGGCTGATTGCAACGGCATCGAGGTTCCACAGACTGTAGTCAAGGTGGTTAGCGGGGGTGTTGGTTGAAAGCTTGCGGCTGCGGACTTACCGATAGTTCCATGGTTCGCACGTCTATGGCTTGTCGCCAGTACAAAGCCGACTGAATCTCTTCCTCATTCTGCTCGTCCCATTGGTTGACTGTGGCTGAAGCAGTAACGCTGACAACGTTGATGACGTCCACTATATGCTTGGTTAGCTGGGTGCTGAGCACCATACTACTCATGAAAACGTACTGTGGTTGGAAGCTATCAGCTCGTTACGCCCATGATACTGCTGCCTGCCTTGGACATATTTCTTCCCATCCTGGGTACCAGAGGGCAGCTCATCGGGCCAATACATCCAGTAAACTCTGGCATATACGTGATGCTCGTCGCTGGCACGAATCTCGAGAATCCGGGCAACCCAATCATCGTCCGATCGCTTCCTTGGTTGCATCGCTTCGTCTGGGTTCTTCTGTCGCTGAATTGTCGAGCTGTTGGCGACGAAGATGAAGCCTTCGCTGTAGTACTTGATCCCGTTCACTATGATAATAACCGCGTTAGTATAAAGTACACCAAGAAACGCGCATGTAATTGGGCAGGCACACGTACAAACGAAGCTGTTGTATCTCGTCATGTCGACCCATTCCTGGTTTGGCATGACAAGGAAGTGCCGGTCCATTGTGTTGTTGGGATCCTTGAACTTGCCCGTGGGCGCAAAGGGCGAAACCTGAAGAGGCGTCTTTTGCGGCGGCTGAGGGGTTTTATCTTCTGAACCCTGGCGCCTCCTCTTCTTCTGCTTCTTGTCCTTGTCGCCCGGCGTTGGGTGAGTTACCTTGAACGGGCACTCTGCCCAACTCTCGTCCTGCTCGGCCCTTGGTCGCTTGCGTGCGCTCGCCATGATTTATGAGGTACTCTGACCAACGGGCGCGTCCGAGGAAGAAAAAAGATGATGAGTCGGCGGAGTGTAATCGGTTAGACAAGGCAGCTTCTGGTCAGGTCAAAAGACTGGCGCGTTCTGCGAGGTTGAGGCGCAGGTGGAATGATGATCTTGGTGGAGGCGCCCTAGGTGAGGGAAACAGTTTGTCGCAAACCCAGCCGATTGGTGATGTATATCTCTTGAGCGCGTGTGCGCGGTGGTGTGATGCGATGACAGGACTGCGACGAGCAACCCTCAATCCAACAGGGTGATAAAAACAGAACTTGAATTGTACAGGCAAAAGAAAGATAAAGCAAAAGAAATGCCCCGGGATAGGATACGGGATTGATGGATTTGGGGGTTTGGTTGCGCGCGCCAGTGGAGAGAAGAGTGGTGATATCAATCGAAACCGCCGGTCGTTCAATGGAGAATTCGGTGGCGGGGGAAGGGCATCACCAATGCAAAGCAATCACACTCAGCAAAAGAGAGCGTAGGATAGCTAGAAAAGCTAGCTGTCTTTTTTTTTTTTGGTTGCTGACAAGGAACGCAAGTTGATGTGGAGGGAAGGCGAGGGTGTCAGATTTGGGGGGATTTTCGGAGACCAACAGCTTCTTGACAAGGCGCGACGACTGACTGACTGACTGGCTTGGGGGAAATGGATGTTGGGTTCCAATTGCCGAGCCCGGTGGAGAGTAGCAGCAGTAGCAGGAGCGTCGAATGCGATGATGAAGGTTGTGATGCGATGGAGATGGATGCGGACTGCGGAAGGATGGATATGCCAACCTCTCTCAATGGCCGTGTCGTCTGCCTGATACAGCCAGTAGAGTACAGGTCGATCAATTGGACGCCGTCGTAATCGGTCGGGTCGGTCTTCGCGATCGCGTAGGTATTGCTGACAGAGCTGGCTGGACGGACAGTGAGTGGACTGTGGACTACGCTCCAAAAAAAAAGCTCCTAGCCACCTGCTTTTTTTTAACCAGAGGAGAAGAAGGCCTTGTTAACGAGCACCAACACGTGATTGAAGACACCCAGAGCTGCCCAGAGAGACCAGGTTCAGGGGGGGCTGGGGAACAAGACCAGCAGGTAGGTAGCGACTACTACTAGGCTAGGTACTCAGACCCTGGCTCGGAAACATTTGGCTCCAACGGCTTATGATGCTGCTAATATGCTTCTCCTGGCCACTCCTGGCTATAACACCGATTCAAATCTAGCCGTCCCCTCCGAATATGCATGCAATATCGTCGTAATATGGGTAGCTAAGGATGGATTGAGTGAGTTGCATATCTTCATGATGCTTCATTTGCAGACACTGTAGACCTAGTTATGCGACCAGGCCAAGGAAAAGCAGTCCTCTCAGCGCCGTATGAGCCAGCTGACCACTACCACGGATCGGAGTAGCTCATCTCAAGTACCAATCGTATAGAACGTGCCACCGTATATATGTGTAATGCATACCAGAGCTCACCACGTCGCTCAAGAAAGACGAGCAATGCGCAACAGCAGTGGGGTTTTAAACAGTTTGGCCCCCAACGTACTTAACCAGTGGTGTTGGTTCAGAGGTACTTTGGATGATAAACTACCTAATGTACATATGTAATTTTACATGCCATTGAGTCGAACTGTGCATGTCTTCTTAACTCCATGCTGGGAAGCTGATAGTTGGGTTCGCTAAGGCGCAACTTGTTTGTAGTTGTTCTCACGTTTCGCAAATGATCAGCGGAGGAAACAAGCGTGCTTTATTGTGTAAGTAGGTAAATAAAGTAGGTAGTCTAGAAAACCAACGCCGCCGCCATGCAATCTCAAAAGGGACAGCCCAAAATACAAAATACCACGTCGCTTAGAGTCATGCCCTTCTCCCATCGCCGTCATACGATGCGAGCATTCCATGGGATTCGTCGTCTGCGTGGGGTAGATCAGATGCGTCTTCCTGGTTCTTAAACCCTTCGATCACCTCGGCCAACTTCTCGCCCTCAATCTTGCCTCGTTCGACATTGACGAAATAGATGAGCGGTGCTGGAAGGCCGACTAGCACCGCCAGGAACCAGAAAGCGGGTCGGATCTCCCCAGAGGCATCAATAATGGCGCCGACGATGGCCGGCCCAAAGACGCTGGAACCCTTGTCAGTGATGGCATAGAGCGCGTAGAATGCTGCTTCCGATCCGGGAGGAATGAGCTCTCCATATAACGACCGACAGTATGCGCCGAGCCCACCCAACACCAATCCGTAAATGGCAGCCAAGGGGTACATTTCCCACGGCTGCTGTAGCCCAATGACCCCCCATTCTTTTACAATCGGCAAATAGCCCAACAAGCCGTAAATAGGGATGATTTCAAACAGCGCTATGCAGGCCAGGATTGTGCGGTGAGGGGCGAGGCCAAAATATCGCGAAATAAACGACCAGGAGAATGCGCCTAGCACACCAGTCGTGGTCGAAATGACATTGATCATTCCCAGCGCCCATGGCTTCATACCCAGGGCTGTTTTCGCATACAGAATAGCGGTTGTGGAGGTCGTAGCAATGGCATCTGACAACAGGAACCATGCTGCCAGGAAGAGCACAATGTCGCGAAGGCGCCTGGCAAGTTTGATGGTGCGGTAGAGGTTTTTCCACGCATATACGATATAGGACAACCAAGCCCAGCGGCCGCTGCCGTCTGTTTTTGGTAGTGGAGGTCCAGGCCGTGGTCTCAACCACATAGCCGCAGGTATGGTGAAGATAGCCCACCATGAGCCGATGACCAAGAGCACCACTCGTTGTGACCACGTCGAGCTCCCCATCGCGATAAGTATGAGAATAGACATGCACTGCACGAACAGGCCCGCGCCGTACCCGATCCCTATACCTTTGGCTGAAATCTGTGTAGACAGTTGCAACTCGATAGAAGTTAGCTCTGAATGAGTGGGGGCTCTGACCAGCTCGTTGTAATCAGAACCGGCATCGTTCTGCGGCAACAAATTTGTTTGTGAGTCGTTCAAGGACTGTTCAGCTGCGGTCGACTGATTGTGCTGTTGCGGTTCGTCGCTTGTCTCGTGAGGATCATGCGTGACGACGCCGGTGACCGCTGCCTCTTGCACCCTGGGATGATGACGGACCAGAAGAGGCAAAAACGAGTTCAAGAGTACAAACGATGCGCCAAACGACACGTTGGAGACGATGGCCAGTATAGCGCCGAGCACGTAGATCTCCTTGAAGACGAATATAAAAGCCATGACGCAAAGACTGCCAACCCAGCCAAACGTCAGTAGCAGCCGTTTCCTGTAATCTCCATGGTCGGCCGCACAGCTGATGCTCACAACAAGAAGGGCTTGAAGTAGCACGCTGATACTAAAAGTGTACATGGTGAAGCTCGCCGTATTGATCTCGATCCCAAGCACGTTGACGATACATTGTGACTCCCCCCCTTTGGGCGGTTTGATATCGCTGCTTGGGCATGGTGTCTTTCGATCGGATAAGAGCACGCCGTTGTCTCTGGCTAGGGTTTCGAGTAGGATGGGTATGAACGACGCTGTAGGAGTTGGGTGTTAGTCGCAACCGATTCGAGGCTGCGCATAGCATGTCGCATGCGTGCACCGCGGCCGAACTTACAAATGGCTATCGCGTTGGTAGGTTAGCTGTCTGTATCACCAGCGAATACGGGCGTCGAAAGGGGAATGGAAGCTGGACTTACCACATATCATGTAGGTTTCTGCGGCAAAAGCGTACATGTACCTTTTTGGGTCTCGGGGTCAGCATTTCCGGTATTCAAGAGCAGCGATGTGATGTTGCGCTCACCATCCCGCGAGCTCCTTGTCGGTGGTAGGGCGCCTATCTTCGCCAGGATAGCGATCTTCGCGGCGTTCCCCGTTCTCGGTGCTCGTTCTGGGACTCATGGCGTCGGATTCGGATGTCGATCGTTCATCGTCGGCTTCAAAAGAAGATTGGTAAGATTGGAAGGATTTGGCGAATGATGGTATGGACAAGAGGGTAGGCCGTGGAGGTAAGCGCTCTTCGTTTCGCGGGGCCATATTGGGTTCCGTGCCAGCAAAGCGAGCCGTCGCACAGCACACACACACCACTAAACACCACCAATAGTTCCGTCCGTACAGCGCCCTCACACCGTCACACCCATACACCGCCACACACACTGCCTAAAGTCTGAGCACTTTTGAGTAAGGACTGTAAGTAAGTATGTATGTATGTATGCATGCATGCAAGACAAAGCAACGACCTCAGCAGCGTCAGACTCCCGTCATCTGCCAGCTTGAGATTGTATTATTATTATTAGTGTTGACTGACAGTCTGATAACTTCCACCAGTGGGCCTGGAGACAGACACAAACCGCAGACGCCGCCGGGCTGCAGCGCGAATGACGGAGGAAACAGTTCCTTGATTCAATGCTTGTTATGCTGCTTGCAAAGTATGTAAGGTAAGTATGTAGGTATGTATGTTCCAAACATGCGCGTTAATCGGTTACGTGCAGGTGGGTGGGGTCTGGGGTATTGTTTCTCAAGATGATAATGTGGTGAGCGATTGATTTCGGCGGCTGAGCGCTGAGCGCTGAGCGCTGAGCGGCAAGAACGGTTACCACGAAGTTCGAAGATTCACCACAACAGTAGTTCTTGTTAGACAAAATAAGAGGAGAAAAGTTGTGCTGGGAGGGTTGGCAAGGAATGATCCAAGGGACTTCAGTGTATGTGCCCAGCTTTCTGATTATTCTCGGTGTGCATGTGCATCGTATCGATTTTACTACAAATATTTTACTATAGGCGACGCATCCGCCGCATATGTAATCTGTGGCACGCACACTCAACTCAACACTACGATCGTCAGTCCTTCTAGGCGCCGCATTCTTGAAACCTCTTGCAGATGCCCAATGTGGATGCTGAGCCACAACGGCGAAACCCTCGCAAGATTCAAGTGCTCTTTCTCCTTTACTGACCATTTTAGCGTCCTCTCCCAACCCCTGAGACCCTTGCGAAGAGAAGGTGAGCCATGAGCCCAGAGCCCAATGCCGGTTGAAGCTCTCCCTGTAGCTTCGAGACCAGCATTTCCAACCAGGATCAAGGAGCTTGGAGCTTGGCCTGCTGCTACGAACTCCACTCAAGCACAAGAACGCGGGGTTATGGTGGCTCCCCGAATGATCCTACTCCAAGACTAATGAGTGAACATCGAGATCTTATGCTTGTTCTTGAAATCTTGATGCGAATAGTCCGTGGCTTCGGTTGACTTCGTCTTCAGCTAGGGTGGGACCCAGTAAATCTTGGCAAAGTAGAATAGTCAGGATGATTCTTACTTTCAGCACAACATATACTTACTTACTTACCTAAAGTATGTATGTAAGGGTGCAACTTTCGACGACCAGTGATGAGACGGAACTGTATCCGCCAGACTCCGTTTGGGGCGAGAAAGACTTCCGACACCACATTTCTCACCGCACTCTGTATTCCAGCCACATCCCTGGGTTAGAGATGATCATAATTTTCAACAACGTGTTATCGTATAAGGCAGTTGTGCATCTTTACTATAAATATGTATTCACTCTGCTAGGTAATCGAGTGCCTATTGGTGTACTTTCTACTGGGGTTGGGCTGTACTTACTTACGTAACGAGTGCCCAGGCCTGTCACAAAGCTTGTGTCCCTCCCAATGGGCATTTCCAACCCTCCCCCCGACATAGCGTTCGAATATGTACTCCTCATCACTATCAACAACCATGAGTGAGTATCATGACTGGGGCTCAGAGCCTATACATTTCAACCACATATCGTCTCAGATGTTTCAGTCAATGAGGCAGCTATGTCGACGATATCAACAAGATCGGTGACGATGACAACATCACTGTCTTACTAACATGCGATATCGTAACACCGCGTAATTTGCGAGCAATATGGAACCAGATCTTAGTGGGATCATGGTAGACGTTTGCGGCTGGCGGGGGTTCCTTCGCCGATGTTCGATATTGGGGAGACATGGTCACTCCAGACACGTTCACACCAGGGCCTGGGCCATTTGGGAGATGGGAGAATTGACGTCGTCCAGTTCAAATGGTGTTTTGCGCACCGAATGATGCTGGAGCAAGACGATGCTCCAGAACCAAATTTTATCCAATTTTGGGTCCCTCATATCATGCGAGTCAGTTCGAAGGATGGAATTCGTGGGATATACCAAATCCGGTATGTGAAACGTTCTAGAGGGAGGTTGAGATAATCTCCATTCATCCGCACAAGACTCAACCCGGCTACACGTTCTAGCAAGAAGTTCAATGACGGTATAAGTTTGTGGCGGCCGTCATTAGGTCATCGACGCCAAGACCGGTCACCCTGTCGTCGATCATTCCGGGGTGCTTATTTCCATCCTTTGCAACGACCGTATGTGCCGATAATCTGGCATCTGACTTGAATGTCGTTCTTTCAGGCTATTATCTTCACCCACGGCTGACATCTTGCTGGGTTCCATATAACCAAGCTTCGTATGGTCGACTCAGGTCTAATTCGTGGATCTCCATGTGCATTTTCCCCATTGGGTACTAACATCAGCTGCCCCGATGCTTCCCCATACTATTACACACATAAGCCTGTCTTAAGGCCAGGGGAGTATCAGGGGTAACACTTCGGCTCCGCATTTTGCTCAATGGGAACTACGTCTTCAACCCCACATTGACACGACTCCTGCTCGACGAGCTGGACTACGCAAGTGCTATGGATGCTGCAACACGGCCGGCCGTCTCTGGTTCGGTCGTCATCTTCCGTGATGGCTTGCCGCCCGACTATAAAGCCCACGCCTGGAGCCGTCCCTGGGGTTTGCGTTACCAGAAGAAGCAACTGCAATCTCCCACCATCTACATATCACGGTGATCCAACCGGTCCATCAAGATGAAGTCCGCACTCGTTCTGCTCCTGGCCCCCTTGTCCGCTCTTGCGGCCCCCGCCGAGCTGGTCGGGCGTCAGTCCCACGCCAGTATCGATCAGCTGATCAAAGCCAAGGGAAAGCTCTACTTCGGAACGTGTGCCGACCAGCGCACCTTGTCGAATAGCCAGAATGCCGGCGTGATCAAGCCTGACTTCGGCCAGCTCACTCCCGAGAATTCGATGAAGTGGGACGCCACCGAGCCCTCGCGAGGCTCCATGAGCTACGGCGGTGCTGATTACCTTGTCAACTGGGCGCAGGAGAACAACAAGACAGTTCGAGGCCACACCCTCGTCTGGCACTCGCAGCTCCCTGGCTGGGTCAGCAACATCAGGGATAAAGCAACCCTGACCACCGTCATTCAAAACCGTAAGTCCTTCTTCCACGACTCACGGGCAATGGAGTGAAGTCTGTCTTTGGAAGAAGCTGCTGACTTGGAATTGCAAGACGTAACGAACCTCGTCACTCGATACAAGGGAAAGATCCGAGCTTGGGTATGTTATAGGCATTGCTTACCCCTTACCCGAGAACGTTCTATCTCAAGATACTAAGACCATCAACAGGATGTCGTGAACGAGATCTTTGACGAGAACGGTGGTCTCCGCGGGTCCGTCTTCTCCCAGGTCTTGGGCGAGGACTTCGTCCGCATCGCATTCGAGGCTGCCCGCAAGGCCGACCCCAATGCCATCCTCTACATCAACGACTACAACCTGGATAGCCCGAACTACGCCAAGCTGACCAATGGCATGGTCGCGCACGTGAAGAAGTGGATCGCCGCCGGCGTCCCCATCGACGGCATTGGCTCGCAGGGTCATCTGCAAGCCGGCCAGGGCTCCGCCAACGCCCAGGCCCTCGCCGCGCTCGCCGCCACCGGGGTCAAGGAGGTCGCCATCACCGAGCTCGACATCGTCAACGCTGGCAGCAACGACTACGTCGCGGTGGTCAACGGGTGCTTGAACCTTAAAGCTTGTGTCGGCGTGACTGTCTGGGGTGTCCGTGATCCTGTAAGTTTGGACTCCGTTGACCTCTTCTCCGGAATTGGGAGTAAACCCAATACGCGTACTAATGATTTAAAACCTCAGGACTCTTGGCGATCGCAGAACAACCCTCTTCTGTTCAACGCCCAATATCAACCTAAGGCTGCTTACACCGCTGTTGCCAATGCTCTGAAATGAGCATTTAGACGGAGGACCTGAGGTTCACCATAGCCAATGCTGTCATTGGTCGATGTTGAGTGACATATTTGTTAGCTGTGCGATGTATGCCTCACTGAAAGGTATTTGTCTTCGAAAGGAATGGGCAAAGGGGGTGGCCGTGACAATTGTGGGAAACGGAATGTTAATTCAAAATCTTGCAGCACTTAAAGAATGAACCAATTCCGAGCTTAATCAAGGGGATGCTTGTGATGTTATGCATTGTGGAATAAACATGCAAAGAATTGCGTAAAGCATGCCTGAATTTCATAGGAAAGGCAGGTAAGGGTATTTCCAAAGAGCAATCGAATCGTCCGCAGCCGCATCCTCGTAATCATTAATTACCAGTCCATCACCCCCCAAGTGACCAAATATAACAGAAGTATGATTACCCGACATGGGGACCGAAAAGTTCTAACCTGCCTCTCACTTCTTGAACATGCCAAAGATCTTGTGCTTGAGCTTGTCAGCAGTGCTGGTCTGCTGCTTGGCGGCCGGCGTCGCCGAGTCGGCCACCTTCTTCTTGCCAGCCTCGTCATCGTCGGTGAGGTGCACGTTGGCGGCGCCCCCGCGGCCCGTGTGGAAGGGCTCCTCCTCGGAGTGGCGCGTGGCCGCGGCGGGCACCACGTCCTTGTCGGTCCGCAGCCCCGGCTCCTTGCCCGGCTCGCCTATGTTGCCACCGCCTATATGACGTGGGGGAAGCAGGGTTAGCAATAGTTTTTTCTGTGCGAAGAGCTGTATATTTGGGGAACCATATGAGAGGGAAAGATGGTAGCGAGTGCGGTCGCTCCTTGTTAATGAGGAAACGGGCTCTCAAGGGAGTGAGTAGAACCGTGGAGTTGGTGTTAAACGTGTGACTCAGAGCATCATCACTCGAGAGCTTTTTTGAGTATATGTTCTTCATAATGCAATTGGATGACGGCACAAGTGATGATAACGAGAGCAAGTACTGCATGTGTGACTTACCTCCTCGACCTGTGGAGTAGGGTCCGGCATTCTGGCTGCCCTCCTCGCCCTGGCGCGTGATCTCTCCGTCGACGTATTGAGTCGCGTCGGGGTTGATGTTACCAGCGCCTCCACGGCCGTGCGATACTTCGGGGGCTGACATTATATCGGTCGCAGAGGGGTGTTGATTTGATCAGTAGGAGTGAATGAGACCTCTAAACTGGACACGGATATATCTAGTCGACACGGAATCGAATAGGTCTCAACAGAACAATTAGTATGCAACTTCGGCAGAAGGAAGCTTAGTCGCGAAAAGTAAAGCGAGGCCTGGTGTTTGTGGTATGATCTTTTTTTCCATCTACGGCGCCCGCCCCCTTGTCAAACCTCCTGCATCCTGTCATTGGGGGGGAGCTGAACCGAAACCTACGCGACAAGGAGCGGCAATGAACCCCCAAGGCGTGGCATCCCACAAACTCCAATACGGTGGGCGAATCAAAGGACGTACCGGATGTTACGCGAGGGATACTTGTAATGAGCTGCAGCAATAAATATTCAAAGCATCAGACGATTTCTCAATTAGCCTGCTGCCTGCTGCCTGCCGAGAACGGGATGTCGTATTCCTTGCTCAGCTGTGCCATCCCAAGATTACAGACGAATTCAGAACTCTCGCCGCCTTACTTATATGCCTGTGCCTGCCAACGTAGTAGCTCTATCCTTGTAAGTCGGCCAGAGCCAGGCCCACCGACTCAAGATAAGAATGCGAGTTAGGAGGCACACACAAACAGACCACATGCATGCAATTTCCAATGAACCAGTATTATACTTGTACTCATCAAGTTAAGGTGATTCAGTTTTGCGCCTTTACTGTGAATGGAAAGATTAATGCAGCCAGTGCTGATGGTCCAAGGCGTCTCCTAGTCGGAGAGCTCTTGGGACCTGATGTCGTGACGTAATTCCCGCTGCTTATCCCATGATAAGATAGCGAGCTGTCACTGGTTGGCGGGCGCCCGCCAAGGAACGGTGGCTGCCGACACCTTCAGTGGTCTGAATCACACGAACGCCGACTTTCATTAGACCTCAGCCAGTAGACAATAGATAGCACAAATGACACTTCCTTGGTATCTCATAAGATGGACGAGGCGCTTAAGTTAGTGTGTAAGTTCATATATTCGTTGCGATTAACGCTACTTCGCTGAAGCGATAGCTCCTACGTAGAAACAGTCGGCCATGGTTCATATGGCTTTCCAGCCCATCGACCACCAACAATAGAACAGGCATTGGATCAAGCCGCCCAGTTGCAGTACTGTCACTCTCGCTCTCGGCAAGATACCAACTCTGTATTATCCCTCTTGCCCCATTCATCGCTCTGGGACCTCCACTTTTCGCGCAATGCAATTACGTGAAGTCGAATCGCCAGATCTGGATGTTTTTCTCAAAAGAAGGCAGAATTGATGCCATTGGTGTCCCGTATGGCCCGAAGAAGGGTGGGTGGCTATCCATGAACTCGCGCCACTGGATACGATCTCGCATCGTCAGATGGGGATGGAGTGAAAGGATCTCCTCGGGCTCATCAATGCCCCATTTGAACGCCGACCCGCTCGTGCGCAGCGCCTTGATGAACGTCGTCAAGTTCACAGAGAGGCTGCCGAGCGAATCAAAGATCAGCTGTCCACTGGGCCCGTTCCCTCCGAAGTATTCCACCAAATCCCGCATCATGGCTTTGCCGTCCTTCGGTTCCAGATACGGCGTCAGACCCTCGGCGATGATCAGCGTCGGCCGATCGGCGGGGATGTCTTTATACCAGCCCGGCGCGGCCACGTCCAGCGTGCGTAGCGTGTAGTCGCCTTCGGGCTGTGGTATCAGTCGCGACCGTAGGTCGACCACCAAGGGCTGATCTATATCGATCCACCGCACCCGCGAACTCTTGTGAACACGGAAAAAGCGGCAGTCGAGGCCGCAGGCAAGATGAAGGACAGTAACAGGTTCTGAATGCGCGTCCAGAAAGTCTTGGCACCATTGGTCCAACCGTTTGGCGCGGTTGGCGATCCAAGTCACATATCGCTGGTCTGTCGTGAATTTGAAATGGCTTGCATCCATATCGACGTCGCACCGTTCCAGCAACTGCCTGGCGTAAGGATCCGCGAGGATGGGATCAGGGCCCTGGGCATCCCGGAGTTTGAACATCACCATCGGTAACAACGTTTGCTCCGATCCAGCAAGGATGACCTTCTCTTTGGGTAAACTCGGCGTGATGTTGATGTTGATTTCGCTGGTGGTGCCGCTCCCCGCAATGCTCGGCCTGGATTTTGCGCCCTCATCTGGCGATGGTGAATCTGTTGTACCCATCGATATCCGCGACGCAAATGTGCGAAATGTGTCGACACTGCGCCTCTTCTTGCTATTTTGTCGAGCCAAAGGCATGGTTTCTGTTGTGAGCGTTCAGGCGGTTCAGGGTATTGACTTGATGCAAAAATTACTCTAGATGGTCTTGACTTGCACGATGCAGGACACGGCCGATTTAAGGCAAATGCGAGCTCATCATTACTACACATGCCACGACTCTCAGGCCTGACCCAAATGACGGGGTCTGCGAGCCCTTAAGCGACAGTCTCGAAGTGCCAGCATCAGTCGCTTGTGCTGTTTCGGTTCCCGAATGAGATCCATAGATCCACAAGGGTAAGGATACAGAGCGGGCAGTTATACCTTTGTTGGCGATGGTCATTCAAACTAGCCGCGGTCTCTCGCGGGATCTAGCCAGAATAGAACCGCTGTGCCTCACACTAATGACCTCCGTCTCCGTGCAATCTCAGCGGCAGTGATTTCTAATACACATCAGCCAGTCCGGATTTCAGCCCTGCTTGGATCTATGATATATACAAAATATTGGCCAGGGTCAGTTGCGGGTTTCGCCCTGTCGGTGTTTACTTTTCAGATGGGTGGGTAAGTATCCATCCTTCGGAGCGTTCATTCGACGGGGTCGACTTGACCCTACAAGTACAACCAACCCACCAACCCAAGTACTACTAGAAACATCGAGCCTGGACGGGACGGCTTCCCGCATCTTCACATGTGAGACTCGCAGCCGCCGCAGCGGAGGCGCCTATCGCGAACTTGTGATTCCGGAGGAGTGCAATGCCCATTGCCCATTCCCGGCTTGCAGCTTGAGTGACCTTTGGTTTCGCAACCACACTGTCCAACAACCAACCCATTGTTGACTGGCAGCGCGCCTGTGCGTCTGGGATTTTGAAGAGGATGCCCGTACAGCGATTCGTTCCCACAATAATTCAGGCCCGATCGTGGGTTAGAGTTAGATCAGTCCATGAGGTGAGCAGGGATCAACCCGTTCTACCTCGGAGCTCGCTTCCAGAAGATCAAGGGAAAACCCAGACCACATGTGGCCCACTGAACTGATGTTTTCGAGGGACCTGGACTCGCGAGACGATATGGGCAAGAGCGTCAACACTTCTTTCACAATCTACAAGTACATGTAACTTGAAGTATACATAGTGTTAGGAGTCATCCCCATGTTCTTGGAAACACTATGAATAATGGGTTCCGATTACCCGCGCTCCAGGATTTGGCGATCACCCAGGATTTTGATGCTTGCTCTCATCCGGCCTGGGAAAAATGCACATCGACATGCCTGTCATGGAGTGTCGCTTGTTAGCTGCACACTATTAGCCTCAATTGCACTGTACTACACTGAAATGGTCTAGCCAGCTGCCAGGCCTGCTGCTTGTCATGATGGGTGACATTTATGGATTCAATACCTTATTTAGTAAGCACCTGTCATGGAGAGGTCGCCGATTACTCAACCCACTTTGGCAGGACAGGCGCAAACAATCCCCATAGTAATTCAACAGCACACACTGCCCTCAACTGGGCCAACATGTCATCGAATTTGAGTACTGGGAAGAATAAACACTGCACCGAATGTAGACGAAGATCGCATAGAGAGGATAATACCATATAGGAGAAGCTCTGCTATGTATGATATTCCCATCTATTAGTTCCACTTGTTACAAAGGGCGTATACTTATTTCATTACGTGGCCCAGGCCTACGTGAAACTCGTTGGAGGCTGCCAACCTGGCTTCGCCAATTCATTTTATACTTATATATCATAACGGGCTTCGGGGAACCAGTCGAGGTGGAAAAACCAAGCTGTCTCTCAGCTGTAATATCCCCAGAAGCTAGAACCACCCTGTGAGGGCCTCCCAGTCGACCGACTCGACGACCCATTCAGCTACCACGGGTACTTGCACAATTCGGTCAAAAACAAGTTTCCCATATCCGTTCTGGGCTGCACTTTGGAATGTCGAAAACCAGGTCCTAGCCTCCACGGCTCCGAGCGTCGAATGTAGAGCCGCATCTGCGCTACCTGCTAATCGGTTAGCCAGATTCCAAATATCAGAGCCTGTATGTGGAGGCAAGACGACGAAGGCAAAGAAACTGGCTAACGTGTACCTTTGTGCACTCCTCCAGTCCCCCATCCAAGGCTGCTCAAGACTGGGCCCCAGACCGCCTCCGGAGCAGACATCATCCAAATTCGGAATAGAAACAACGCTGCAGTGCCGGTTACATCAAAAACTGCTTGTGCTGTATCATCCTGAAAGTACTTATTATGCTGCCGTATCCAGTGTGCAATCTCCTGCAACAACTGCTCAGGGGTCTTGTGAAAATCGCCGTGCAGTCCAAAATACTCGGCCATGCCAGTAAAGCAAGCGCCCAGGCGTTCCAGTAAGTGGGAAGTGTCATCTAGAGCCTCGTACAGGCTTTTCAACAACCGAACGATCTGTTCTTGTTGTTTTGGAGACATGTTCTTGTATCGATGTTTGATTTGCTCTGCCCCAGCTTGTCGGGCTTTTGCCTTGAGCGACTTGATCAGCTCCTGAGTCGTCTTGGCAATCTCCATTACACGCTCGCCCAGCTTTTTGATGAGAGCAAGCAACATCTCCATCCAGGAATCTTTAGGCTCGGTTTCGTTTTCGTTGATGGGAGGTATTGTTTCCTTGCCATATTCTGTATGTGCCCTGTACTCTGCGCCTTCGGTGTAATGCCAGGCCTCTTCGACAGAGTTAAGCGGCCTGTGGCATATCTTGCCAGCTCTTCGCGATAGATCAAGCCAAACTCCTTGATTTTGGCACACACTAGGAATGAAATCGAGCTGCCTGTAGCATAATCTGCCGGCTCCTTCCGGAAGATCCAGCCAAAAACCCTGGTTGGGACATCTGTTGAACGAGGGGAGTCGCGATAGGTTTTCCAATACGGAGGGAATAATATTAAAAGTGTCCAGACACACCCATTGCAGAAAACAATTGCCAGTAATGGCGAAACAGATGAAAACAATTGAAGTGAGTTTCATCTTGTTTGTTTTCGTCGATGCTCTTGGCAACCTAGTAAGTTCGTACGGTCAAAGAGGAAGAGAAAAATAATTTATGTTCGTGTGTGTTTGTGTTTGTAGGAGAAAAGATAAACCCCGCGCAACAAACGACGGTCGCTTCCCACACGGCAACGGAGTGTATCGACAGTGGTTTGTCGACAAGCTACAGGGCCAAATGATATCTGAAGAGATTCCGAGACATTGTTACATCTGTACATCTGTTGTTGCTAGGGACGTATTTACATTTATCATATATATAGCGAAACTACTAGATATAGAACCGATCTTACTTCCACTTTAATATATTTGCTTTTGGAGGTAGGAGTTGAATAGTCAGTGTTTGTTTCATTTCTATAGCTGTATGAGGTAATGAACCCAAGTGATTCTATCTTTGTGAAGCTTTTGTGTAATATTTTACCTGGCCATACTACTACCAGTATCACAATTGATGCACAGAATAAGGCCAGGCGAAATAAGGACAACCCGATAGAGGGTGGTGTCACCGCCAACATGAAGTCAGTACCTTCCGACCGGAACTCACAACTTACGCTTAACTGAGAAGTCCTTGCCTATTTCTGATCTATTGTAATCCTCGATTGGTCATCAACTCCGGAAACTGAATCTCATAAAAATACTATATTAAGTACTTTAGTTATGAATAGAATCGAACTTTCATTCACACGAGCCCATACTCAAAGTCATAAAAAGGGGCTACTCGGTAGATATAGGACAACCATTTTCGCTTACAGCTGTGATTGCCCTCGGAGACTGCCAAATACATGTGGTGATATTTCGAATTGACCATCCACTTCCGACCTCGGGGATTGATAAGCAAAAGCGGAGGGCCGAAGAATCACTTGACATCAGGTGCATGTTGTGCTGTCAACACTTGCTGCAGATTTTGCTTGGTTGAACTCGTCAGCCTAGCTCCCATCTCTGACAAACCAACAGCTATTAGCTTGGCTATACAAACAACCGACTTCCCATCAGGCTGGAGCAGTGAGCGCCTTGACACGATCTCCTGTGGTGATTTGGGCCAAATACCAGAAAATGTAAGCTTACCTGGTGGCAAACCCAACATCCGTTCACTTCTGACATTTACAGGAACGAGCGGCGCTGAAACAAGTTCTTTGGAGGCATACTTTCTCTCCGGAATATGAAAAACTACAGAAGCTCAGCACGGTTCTGTCGTCGGGTACCGTGAGGCCTGCCACGCCGCCATCTTACGTGCCCCCGGGTTGGACCATCGAACAGACAAAAGGACTCGATCTGATGCCCATGAGTAAACTATCCGAAACGGCATGAGAGTCGAGCTGTTCTTGCCAGCTTAATCATGCTGCTACCATGCTAACCGTAAGAATCCAAAATAGGAGCAGAGGCTATGGGCCGCTGGCAAATACGCAGACAGCGTCCCGACAGGCTCGCAAGACTGACAAGCAGGAAATGGACCCTCCATCGTATATTACTTCCGGGTGGTCTGTTGAGTAAGCTGCATCACTCACCTTTGACATTATGTCAGAGCTTCCGGTACAGGTAGAATAATATCTATCCTTCCCCCACCCCCCCAAGTCCACTATGCCTTTGCACGTGGAGCTGACCGTGACTAGACATCTTCACATTGCCCGCACCGTGGGTGGAGTTGCAGCTGAACTGGTATAATGGCTTCTTTTGAGTTTATATTTGAGAATATATTGTGCTGTGAGTTTTGGTTTCTGCTCCAGGAATTGAATCGGAGAAAATCGCAAAAAAGAAAGAAAAAGAAAACCTGTATGGTGCTATAGATATGAATAGTATTTAGTATATATAGCTCCATAGTGGAGCTTTTAGTTTAAAGTTATTCACTATATCAAGGCCCCTTAACATAATATATTACAAGATTCGCCTCCTAGAAGAGAGACTGGACTAGAAAGCATAGGAAGAGCCTGGTGGGGCCCTGTTCTTCCCGCCATCAGAGACCGTGTATTCGGTAGTGATTGTTATCTGATTTGATCTCGGCTTCTGCTGGTGGCGGGAGTCGAAGGGCCTGTGTTGACTGTTCGATCTCCTGAACGAGGGCTGATAGCCCCCTCTCCCTGTCTCTAAGTCCCCATGGGACCTGCCGTCGCGGGTTTGAGCCCCTGCCTCGGTCTCCTCCTGGAGTACATCTATAAATGAGTTGTTTTCTCCGGCCGTGTCACCTCTCGTGGTCAAGTGCTCCACGGTGTCGAGACAAATATTCTCCTTAGAGTCGGATGTGATGGTCTCGTTGGGGATAATGTGCGTGTCTCGACTGCGGATGTCACCGTTGTTGTAGTTGTTTTTGTTCCTGCTCTGGCGCGGATAGCTGCCCGTCGACTTGCCGGACATCGTCGAGTCGGTCTTCCCGCGCAGCCTGTTGAAGTACTCACGGAAGAGTGGGTACACCATGGGCAGGTTGGTGAGTACAAAGGAGACGAAGGACTCGCGTATCGACCAGTACCCAGACTCGGCTGGATTGGTGTCGCCATTCTGGATGTTGTTAGTTGATAACTGATGAGAAGGCGTGCCACTATTAACCAATGAGCCGTGGGGGTACTGACCTTGAGGATAGCCACAGCACGGAGGATGCCAAACACCATCTCCAAAATGGCGCCGCTGAACATCAATATGATCATGAACTTCTTTTTGAGTGGGAGCTTGGACTTCCAGATCATCTATTGATAACCGGGGACACACAAGTAAGCGAAATGGTTGGTTCAGGGGGGCATGAAAGAGGAAGGCTGTGTTGTCTTACTGGAATCGGAATTGTCATGAGGTAGAAGTCTGTCGCGGTATTCATGACCATGACAAATATAGTCTGTAAAGGGGATATTGCGGGCATGCAGTTCACGCCAGGATTGGGGAATATCTGCCAATGGTGGTCGAAGGGCATGCATTTGAGAAAGGCGACCAGCAGACACCCGGTGTAGGTAGCCGGTAAGACGATAACGGTGCCCTTGATCAGTAATCTGCGGTTCCGCACACCATCGCTGTCATATTGTCTTAGTAAGATCCCAACAACTATTTGGGGCCCTGTTACTTACGTCAGTCTATTGTAGTATAGTGCCCAGCATCCTTTGAGTAACCACATGAGTGTCGTGTACATGAGGAGTCCAAGAACGTGGTTCTTTGAGCCACCTATGCGCAGCCGCACTTCCTCTGCAGCTGGACCGTTTGGGTTGAGGCTTGCTTGTCGCACGAGAGTGGCTCGGTCTGGATCCGAGATGCTATTGTTGGCAAAGCCCTTCCACCAGGTCACTACCATGTAACCCGCCATCGACTCGATCGCCATAACCACCTAGTCATGCAACGTGTCAGCTGTCGTAGGCAATGGGATTCTCACCTCCCTAGAAGGGTGCAATGTACAGAGAGATAGGCGGGGGTCGACATACAGTGGCCGGTAACATCAGGTAGTCGTCTGTAGTAAAGCCCTTGAGGCCCACGGCTTGTAAGCGAGCGTAGTAACGTAGTAAAACGAAGACGATAGCTGTTCCGGTCAAACCCCAGACTTCTCTGATGAAGAGATGACCTTCTCTCTCCTTCGCGGTGGCCATTGTGGCTGCTGGTGCTGGGTCCATGTCGACAACTCAGCGACTATGACGGGTCTAACAACAATGCTGAGAAGAATGTTGAAGGAGGGAGGCTGGCTACTTGGAGTATCGATAGGATTTGAGTTGCAGAAACACGACCGTGGGAGAGAACTCCATGTCTTTTGTGTCAAACATGTCACGGAGCTGTCAACTTTTCCCGTTTAGAAGGTCGTTGCAAGCTGTTGGGAAAGTTGACAGACGGGCGTACGAATCATTATTCGACCAGTAGATCTTGATAACATGGATGAGTTCTCGTGCCTATTCTAGGTTTCCAGCAGGTATCCGTTTTGCGAAACATTCAACGCGTCTGCAGGTAGGCCGGAAAAGAGGTATAGAAGTCGATCAACAGAGCTGAAAATAACACCCTGTATAACCATTACGGCATGGTAGCTGAGATGGGATCTTGCATGCCACCCCTTCTTGGTACTAGTATAGTGAGTACCTAAGGGTAGCTCAGGGAGACCAAAGTGAGATATCATGTACGCTTGGGCTCGATCCACACATGAACGTATCAGGACCCCAAGACGTGTGTACCCCCATACTACATACCTATGTAATTGTCACACGGGGGCGGTGAAGGAGGCGAGTGCAAGGGGCGATCGTCGTGTTTGGTTCGATCTTCTCATCACCACCTGCCACCAGCGAATGTCGGGCTTGCGAAGGACGGTCCAACATCGTTACACAACACAACCTAAACGCACGCCAGTACTGCATCAAGATTAATCAGACGACTGATACTGGGGGCGACGGCTCCGGGTCCCTGGCCTATCCGGGACGAGGGTCCAGATCCTGGCAGCCGAGAGGCTTTGTCTGGGCTTGGACATGGCCATCAAAGAGGACTGGAGGAAGATTAATGATGCAAGGGATAGTCCGGAAAATTGCGATCAAATTTACCACTATTATTGAATGATAGGTGATAGGCTCGATCGTATTGCAAGCATGCAGTAGTATCAAGGCTAACATATCCTCTTGCAGGTAGGTGCCATCAGTATGAGGTAAGTAGGTCGGAAAAGAAGTTGCATGTCGACGGATTATTACATGAGGCAGCCTGGTTTGAGACTGTATGTTTCAGAATTTCTGTATTTCTTCCTTCCTTGCCTGCTTGCTTACCCACGTTTTCTGTCAAACTGTCAAACTGTTAATCTTCCTCGCTACCTTGCCTCATGTACGTTCCCGCCCCCGTCGCGAGCTCGAAAACGACCGCGCCCTGTCTCGGTAGATCAGCCAAACTCCGCGGGAGTTCGGGTCCAAGAAGGCCTATCTAAAGTCGAAAAGCCCCGAGCATTGAGGGCGTTATGTGGCGCCACTGGCACCTTGGATTTGCGTACCCGATAGGCAGGCCAAGAGTAGTCGAGCCTGAAATGGCTGGAGTTGGCGCTTCCCCGCACCCACGCAGAGACCCAACCCCAAAAATGAATGACCGAAACGGCCACCCAAAAAGCAGAAAGGTTACTATGTAGGTCTCTCACGGGGGGCCACAGTGGCTACCCGACGCTACGACACGGGCCGGGTGAGGGATGGGAGGTACCTCTTAGGGAAGTCGGCATTGCTCGCTGATTAAAACAGCACTGTCAGTCTTGGTTCCGCTGGAGACCCTGACCCTGTCCTTGTCCGATACCTTGATACTTTCATGTTGGTGTCTATTGACTTGACCTCACATATCAATTAGTAGAGTGACCCATCCCGATATCTGGTCTCTTCGTGAGGCATATCATTCCATACCGAATCCGTTTCACATATCTTCGGATTTGTGACAACCTGATATGACAATCAGAAGCTGCCCCGTGCTTTCTGAACCGTTGAACCTTGGAAACACATTAGCTTGGGTCCCCAAGAAGTCCCTAGATATTGTATGAAGCGCAGCTCCAGTGTCCCTAGGCGGGCTTCATGCCACATACGAATGCAACATTGCTCGATTCTCCAATTCAGTCCCCTTTCCGTCGGATGCCGCACAACCTCTGGCAGACTGACTCAGCCCGTATACAAGGGGTGTGTAGGATCCGGGAGTTGCTACTGGCCCATTTGGCATACCATCTGCGTCAGCATCCACCACCACAAACCACCCAACTGCGCAACCCGTGTACTTTGGATGCGAGGCAAGTCGTTTGTGTTTGAAAGACCTCGCTACCAACGTGAGATCCCAATATAAGCCATAGCGAGGGAGGGTTGCATTGCGTCTCTATTGGCCGCCAGGCTTGCATACCACGTTTAAAGGTTGACCAACTCTTTCCGACTCGTAGCTGTCATCTCCAATTGAGAACTCCCCGAGCTCCTTTCTCCATACACTCCAGATTAACTTGAGAAGTCCCTTGAAACTTGCCCTCTTGAAGCATCTCACCTAGCAATCATGGCCTCCAACGGTGTCTCTGCCACGGGCGAGACAAATGGCACTCAGCCTACATCCAATGTCGACGTGTGAGTACATACAGACCGAAGAGCTGGATAGAGCTGCCCTGGAGCTAACATCATCCCAGTCTGATCATCGGCGCAGGACCTGCGGGGTAAGACTACATGGCTTGGAATATGACGAGTCGTAGAGACTGACTGCCTGAAGTATCATGGCTGCCGCCTGGATGGCTCGCATGGGTCTGAAGACTCGCATTATTGATAAGAGGAACACCAAGGTAAGGTTATGGAAGGAAAATCTAGCCCTCGTGGACAGTTCATTGCCGCTCTTCGGTCTAAGCAGGGTGTGCGATCAAGAAATGTTACTGTCGTGGCCCTTTGAGTTTTTGGCGTTGATGTTGGGACGATGACTGATATGCCACACGAACAAGGTATTCTGCGGTCAAGCTGATGGATTGAACGCTCGCAGTCTTGAGATGCTGGATAGTCTCGGATTTGGCGACAGAGCCTGGAAGGAGGCCAATCATATGATAGAGGTATGTACCGAGTCGAGACCCCACTCAGAGACACTCGAGAACCATCGGCTGACACTAAAACCACGCAGATATGTTTATGGGTAAGTTTTGGCGTGTATGTCGCCTTCGTGGGGCATCGATGTTGATTTTCTTCTCAGAATCCGGACGAGCACGGCATCATCAGACGTTCAGACCGTGTACCAGATACGCCGGTTGGCCTCTCACGGCTCCAGCAGAGCACGCTGCACCAAGGCCGTATCGAACGCTTCTTCCTTGACAACATCAAGAAGTATTCTAATGACACCATCAAAGTTGAGCGAGGAGTTCTCCCGGAATCTCTCGAGATTGACCAGAGCAAAGTTGAAGACCAGAGTGCTCATCCCGTCACAGTCAAGCTGCGGTTCTTGACAGAAGAAGAGGCAGCCCCTAAGCAGCTTGGAGGTAGCAAGGTCTCGGATGGTCTTTTCAGAAGTAATCTGTTTCAAGAGGCGGATGAAGATTCCCTGATCAAGCAGACTTACAACAGAGCTGGAACAGGCGAGACGGTCCATGCTAAATATGTCATCGGGTGCGACGGTGCTCGGAGTTGGACTCGAACCACACTTGGCTTTGAGCTTGAAGGCGAAGCCACTGATATGATCTGGGGTGTCATGGACATCATCCCCTTTACTGATTTCCGTGAGTATACCAGACCTAAAGCAATGGGATCATTACTGATGCGCAACATTGCTAAGCGGATATTCGTTGCCGATGTGCAATCCACTCTGCCACTCACGGCAGTCTCATGATTATTCCGCGTGAGAACAATCTGGTGCGGCTATACATCCAGCTTGTAGAGGTCAAGCCAGATGCTTCTGGACGGGCGGACCGTACCAAGATTACCCCTGAATTCATCTTCAACGCAGCCAAGAAGATCCTCGATCCGTACAAGATAGATTATGAGGTCTGCGACTGGTGGACTGCATACCAGATCGGACAGCGTGTGGGCACTAACTTTGACGCTCAACAACGCGTGTTCCTAGCCGGCGACGCCGTGCACACGCATTCGCCTAAGGCCGGCCAAGGCATGAACATCTCGATGCAAGACTGTTACAACCTCGGATGGAAGCTCGGCCTCGTCTGCCGGGGTGTCGCGCAGCCCAGCATCCTCAAGACGTATCAAAGCGAGCGTCGGCGCATCGCACGGGATCTTATCGACTTCGACAATCGCTTCGCCCGCCTCTTCTCGGGGCGACCAGCAAAGGATATCATGGTAAGCGATTTCCTCTCTGTCACCCGTGGAACTTCAATACTAAAGCATACCCACATAGGACGCCGAGGGGGTCTCCATGGATGAGTTCAAGGAGGCCTTCGTTCAGGGTAATATGTTTGCCTGCGGCCTCTCAGTAAACTACGGGCCAAGCAACCTAGTCCTCAAGCCCGGTAACGCCGAGGAGCAGGGCGACGGTAGTGCCGTAGCGCCACCGTCGGTAACCATGTCGGAGGCGGATCTCAACAGGAAGCAAGCACTGGCGACAGGTATCCCTGTCGGCATGCGTTTCAACAGTTTTCAGGTCCTGAACCAGTCATCCGCGCAGCCGTGGCAGTTCCAGCAGCGGCTGCCGGCCGACGGACGGTTTCGTGTGGTGCTTTTCGCGGGTGACATCCACAACGTGCAGCAGAAAGGGCGCGTCGAGGCCTTCTGTGCCAAGCTCGATGCGCCGAGCAGTTTTCTGCACCGTACCGTCAGCAGCGGCGACGGCGACGGCGGTGTTAGCGACGGGCTGCACAGTGTGGTGGAGATCTTGACGATCCACTCGGCGAAGCGCTGGGATACGGAGCTGCTGCGGGACTTCCCTGAAGTACTCCACCCGTTCCGCAAGGCCACGGGTTGGAGCTACGACAAGGTTTACGTGGACGATGTCAGCTACCACGAGGGCTTCGGCGACGCGTATAAGAACTACGGCGTCGACAAGGAGCGCGGCTGTGTTGTCGTCGTCCGGCCGGATCAGTATGTGGCGTGGATTGGTGAACTGGAGGACTTCGACGAGGTACAGGCGTACTTTGAGGGCTGCCTCGTGCTAAAGGAATATAAGAACGGGGTAGACTCTCCTTCCATCGCCGCCAATGCCCCTAAGGGTCCGGACGCTACCGATGGCATCTCCATCACTGTGCGATAAGGTACCGCGATAGTAGCTACTTTAGTCTAGTTGAGTCGCCGATCCTAATCCGCTTAGGGCCCCACGTTGCTAAGTATAGGTATGCCGTTGTAGCATTTCTTTTTCTAAAGGCTCGTTCATCGTCCATAGTTCAGCGTTTGGTATATGGTTCCATCTCTGCCCTGAGAAACCCAAGCAGCAATGGGCCGCTACGTTCTTGTCGCGCAAAGTCTCTCCATTAGGCCTTTGGGAATAAAACCGAATCTGTTTGTTCAACGTCACCCGAAGTGCAAATACCGATTGGTGAATGTATTAGTTTGCGTGAATAGCACACCACCCGTTGTACGCCGTATTTGATTAGTACAGCACTATAGCTGTCAGTCAGTACAGTAAGCATGTAAGTATGGTAAGAGTGTTTGATTGGATGACCACCTGTGATGTGGGGTGCTTGGGAATGAGTACCTTATTATTATTTTACCTACCACCAACTATATCTAGATCTCTTTGTTAGACAATATTTCTTAAGACTTGCTGATCCTCCTTATTTTCACGCATCTTGGTCTTTTTGACAGGTTAATAACGTACAGAAAAAACATGGCAAAGTCTACGGACAACGCAAAGAAGACTTCGGTGCGCGACCAAGCCGCTGCCTACTTGGCAAACGAGCGCTTTCACCAACAATTCACATTGCCAGCCACAGCTGACCACGAGGCCCTCGTCGTGAGCTACTCCGATTCAGGGCGCCATGGCGGGAGCGATCCCAAAGCCGTGCCGACCATGCTATTCATGCCAGGCATGTTCGCCTCGCGTCTGTTCGGAGTCCATCCTTTTCATGCAATGGGGCAAAAGCGTGGGGTGCGGGTTCTGGCCATTGACCGGTATGTCTTCCCAGACTTGCCGGCGCAAGTGATCTTCTGGGCTCTTCCATGATAATCTAACATGCCATTCGCCCAATAGTCCTGGTATGGGCTATTCCACCAACGTGCCGCTCGCACAAAGGCTCGCAGTCTGGCTCGAGATAGTGCCGGCACTCCTCAAGCATCTCGGTATCGAGCACGTTGCACTTGTGTCGCACAGTGCTGGCGCCATTTACAGTCTGAACCTCTTGTACCACTTTCGTGATATCTTGAGTCCAACCAAACCGTTCGTGGCGTTATTCGGTAGGTTGATGCCAGCAGGCCATGCCTCGAATCGCGGACTTATTCGAGGCCAATGAGATATCTGGCAACCCCATGTATATTGTATCGGTAGGCGCTAACATCATATAGCACCATTTGTGCACCCAACACACTCTCGGGTCGTATCTTTGCAACTAGTCCAGTACGTACCAACATCAGCTTTCATTGCCTGGCACTACATCCCGCGACTCTTTGTCACCAAGGCGCAACCTGCCTTCGCTTCAAGCGGGGCAGTGTTCACCAAAGTCACCAGCGCCATCTTTCGTAGACCAGACAACATCAACACTACGAACCAGGAATTCTCTCGGAGACTGGAAAAGAAGTACGGGGTTTCTGGCGATTTACAAATGGAAATCGACGAGCAAATATCCAAGATCATGTTCGAAGGGAAAACAGTCGGTGCAAACAGTGAGGCATTACAGTGCTTGAAGAAAGGAGTCAGTGGGACGTGGGGCAAGTGTGACGACTACCCAACATTTGTCCGGGGCTTGGCTGAGCTGGAAAGGAGCAGGGGTCTTGGAGGAGAAAAGCCAAGGCTCAAGATACGCGCATACTTCGCCGAGACCGATGAAATGATCGGACATAAAGGCCAGCTCTACTTGGAAGAGTGTTGGACAGGAAAGGACAGCGAATTCGAAGACTGCCTCGATTTCGGTGCCGAGTCCCTTAAGGGAGAAGAGCACGACTCTGTTACGCACAATCTGAAGGCCCTGGAAGATATCTTCCATGAGGCGGGTGGAACGAACACACGCCACTCCAGCGTCATTCCAGCTGACGGGGAGGCTCAGGTGGGAACAGAAGGATGAATTATCCTCAAGTCGGAAAAACCTGGCACTCGTATGTTTTATGCTGTCTTGTTGTATGTCACGAACAAACCCGGGGCGAGCATTCAATACGATATCTCTGGGATGTTCAACAGAGTCGAACAGCATCAGCTTCGGGCTGATATGCGGAGACACCGGCGACGCGCTTTGGTGTTTTTATAGCAGGTCTGATTTGGCGTAATTGGTCGCGGCATGCCCGAACGATCCGGGCGAGGTGGACTAGAGGCATGCAGATGAGATGCGGTGTTCTTTCCAAGGGACGGTAAGGCTGGCTAGCTAGGTAGTTAGTCGATTCACCCCATTCCGGAACATTCGACCTGCCCCGAAGACCGAGAACCCATTGCCGTTTTCGGTTCGTACTTGTACTGCAAGCAAGATGCATTGGTTACACGAGGCACACTCGCCCGACATGTAATGGGTTGGTTGCGTGTCACCAGACCGACCGTTCAATGCACTTGTGTTTGCGCCAGTGTCAGGGGTCGAATGCAGTCATGGCAGCGTGCAGGAGACTACCTAAGACAATATTCAGGACACTGCCACGACATTCCCCATATCCATGAATAGTACAGTGCCTAAGCGGGATGCCGTTCGGCACGTGGTTAATCCCCCCGTCCTTCTCTGCCCAAGGCACGAGTCAGATCTCTCTCTGATGCGCTGAGCTAAGCCAAGAAAGCCTGCATAGCCAGGCCCGTATTGGATGACACTTGCTGCGGGCCCTGGGATACTGACGGCTTCCTTCGAAGCTTATTTCAACAACACTTTGCAACAATACATGCTTACTTTCTTGTGGCTAAACGACGCAATCGTCTAATTGCATCTACTGTAGCTATGTTGATGTGACCATTGGTTGTCGATGATGTTGCTCAGCTCCGACTGAGGACCAAAAGCGGACTTGCCTGTACCAAGAATACCCCCACCTGCACAGAGAGGCAGAAATCGACATTGGGCAGACATGTTGAAAATGCAATATACCCCTTTTGCAAGTCTATTTCAACGCGGACTTTTGCAATTTGATGCCATGGGATAGCACCCTCTCTAGGCTAGTATGCACCTTATACAAGACGAGAAGCCGCTGAAGCTTGAAGATAGTGATGCCTTACCACCAAGGGTTATTCCAAATATGAATGGTGCAGGCGTGATGAGAGTTCAGCCGGGAGGAAAGCGTGCTTCTGACTAGTGCCGACGCAAGAGTAAAGGGACTGGAGCCGGGGCTCGGTCCGGCCTGGACTGCCGGGTGCTGGCTAGCTGGGAAACTCTCAAGATACATTGGAAGGGAAAAGCTGCGAAACCTGCTTGGGCGGATAAGGGGGGATGATGGGTGCCTGCAGATCTCTGTCAGTTGTCAAGCCAAGGTACTGGTCAAGGTGTGGTCAAGGAGGGGCAGGCCGCAGCAGCACAGCAATGATGAAGTGGCACCATCAACATGACAACATGTGCGTCGAGCCTTGACATGGAAGATTGGATCCAATGTTATTTTCCGACGATACTGGCTTCCAATCTTAATTGCATGACGCCTGACGCCTGACGTGTTTTCTCTTTCGCTCTCGGGCACGCGGGCTGGTTCACGTTGGCCGTGCTTTTTCTCTTCAGTGACGCCATTGCCAGTAGCCGTAGCCAGCCGTTTGACACCCAATGGGGCCGCCGGGCCTACGACGACATCCACTGTCTAGACTGTCTAGGCTGTCCACATCCATCCATCCATCCATCCACCCACCCATCCACCCACCTGCTGCGGCCGTGGCCGTGCTGCCTGGAGCTGTCTTCTTTCTACCACTACCTACACTACCTACATACAGTCCAAACATCCACCATCCACACGAAACGCGCAACCAGTACATGCGGTCAGTACCTCCCAGCAAATTGATGCAGTCTGCAGTCTGGCCCTGCCTATCAATCAAATTCTATTTACTTTGCATTGGGCGATCTAGTGTTCCGAAAAGCACAACGCGAGGCGGTAAACATCAATGCAACATATGAACTGACCGATGCTTTCGTTTCCATGTTGTATCTGAACCAATATCCCCATACTTTACTTGTACTTATCTTATGTACTTCGGTTAGTCACAAAAGCTCCACGGTAGAAAGAAGAAACCAGCAAACCGACGTGCGACGGGAGTCACCGGTCGTCCCTGTGATTCTACCATCCCATCCCAATCCTACTTTGGCCTCGCGTTTCCCGGTCCTGCCGGGTAAGAATACGAAATATCGGATCCCTTTTTGGGCCTGCTGTGTCCTTCGTACTCATACCAAGTGCTCTTGATGAAACCCGGGCGTATTAATAAGGAACTTGGCTGTCTTCGGTGTCTATCAGATCATTTTCTCGGATACTACCACCTTTATTCGTAAGCAGCGGTCCCGCAACATCCGAGTCACGAAGAAATCCAGGGCATCCAACCCAGCCAGACCTTGCCTTAGGCCGATCAAATTATATGACATAACCTGCACTTACATACACTTCCGTGACCGGTCCTTCCCTTGTTCGGATTTCCTTCTGACGATCGGGCACTGTTGAACGTAAAAACCTAGTTTTCCTGCACATCATCTCGTCTTTCTCAGTTCTAGGTAACACCGCATCGCAGCATCAAGCATACCACCCAGTCTCTCACTCTCTCACTCGACTCTCCCCGCCCGCACACACGCACACCAGCTCTCCTCTCTCTCCCGGGCAGCCTCCGATACCCGGTAACATGGCCGCAGTCACATCTACGCGACCACAGCAGTTGCCACCATTAGATGCCACGGCCAGATCCAGCAACGAGAGTCCCAGGTCGAGTAACACCAGCAACGAAAAGGTCGATGCGTTAGCGCCTACACTTGGCCTTGCGCCGCCAAACAAGAAGCCTTCTCCGGTAGATCGCTCTGCATCGACGAAAAGATGGAAGACGTTCCGCGCTTCTTTCAAACATCTCTGGAACTTGACCCCCAAGGAAGTCGATGACTTCATGGACTCTTACGTCATTTACAATCTGGACTGGGAGGATGAGAAAGAGATGATCGATGCCTTGGGCCCGGATTATCAACAACGCGTAGGCTCATGTCTTCGATCCTACTATGGCATCATGAACCATCTGTGAGTTCCCCTCTTCTTGGATCGCATTCTCTCGCGATGTGATGAGAAATCGGTATTATTATTATTATTGTTATTAACAGTATTTCAGGTGCGCTCTTGGGGATGTAGAAAAGATGTATATCCCACCGCAAATGGACAAGCAAGCATCTGTCCTGGATAACCAACTGCTATTTGAGGAGACAGTTGCTAGAGACCTGGGTCTGAAAGCAGGCGACAAAGTGTTGGATCTGGGATGTGGGCGCGGGCGTGTGGCAGCGCATATGGCCAAATACACTGGAGCCCAAGTTACGGGGTTAAACATCGACCCCAATCAGATCGCACAAGCCAGCAGCTTCAACCAGGAACTGGGGCTGGACAACGTATTCGTGGAGCACGATCAGAACGATCTGCCTCTCCCCTTTGCTGACGCGTCATTCGAGGCATTCTACGAGATCCAAGCCTTGAGTTTGTGCAAAGATCCGCGGGCTCTCTTCCAGGAGATTTTCCGGATCCTGAAGCCAGGTGCCAAGTTTGTCCTCTGTGACTGGGTGAGCTTGCCGGCATTTGATGCCAACAACGCCGAACATGCCGAGCTCATGCGCCGGGTGAAGCCGCTAATTGGCGCTGTCGGAACGCCAACCCCTACCAGCTTCGAAGCAGCCCTACGAAATGCCGGCTTTAGCGTCTCGCGCTCCGATAATCCCAGCATCGACGACCTCCAATCTCCACTGATCGACAAGGTGGATATCTACTTCCGAGCCATGCGACAAGCCATTCTGGCCGGTGTGAAGCTCCACCTCGTGCCCTCGCACTTCAAGACCCTCATCAACCGACTCTGCCTTGACGGCCAGGCCTTTGTCAAGATGGACAACATGCGCTTATCGACGACTACGTATCGCATCGTGGCAGAGAAGCCATAGGCCAAAGTCCTTCCCCAAGAATCATCTTCCTCTTTGTTATTTTCTTCGAATCAATCATACAGCAGCTCGGCGTCTGGATCAATTATTATATCATTTCTTGCAAAACCCGTCGCGCTTCACGTTGCATATCAATCAGTCGAGCTACAGACGGCATTTGTGTTTGGGCGAGAGCCATTGATTTTACCAACTGAGCTTTTGACAGAGCCCACCAGCTCATACCGGCTGACTTGGCTTAGGAGCAACCATTACCACTCTGATTTGGTAGGATTATGGATAAAATCACGTCTGTAGGTGACTCTCAGGGTTGACTCCATGTGTTTGCATCGTCTTCATTTACACGGGAAGGGGGCATTTGTAGGTACATAGTCACGAAAATTCAACCCTCAATCCTCTCCGCATCAAACTGCTTTACCTTTGTCTTGCATGATTGGTGCTGATCTGTCGGCCGAGACCGCCGTTTGCAGATAACGTCTTTGTTCACTTCTGGCGCAATAATGCGGACCGGCATAAGATGTTGGTATTGTTTTCATCGCCTTGGATGTTGTTGTCACATGCGGATTCCTGTGTGGTGGAATCGATCTTGGATATGATTTTGGCCCCGCATCACCATCTCTGGAACCTCCGAGATGGAGACTGAGCATCCATCTGTTAATCTGAGGAGTAATCGCGAATTGGAGGGAGTGGGTGCGGGCGACTCGGTCAGACCAGGTAGTATTCACACCGTCGGCTCCAGTCTTCCAAATCGGGCTCGAAGACCGAAAGATACAGAGTATGATATATACTTATCACCAAAGTCGAAACTACCGAATGATATAGCTATCAACGCTGAGCTAACCCCTCGACCGGGTGCGCAAACATCTACGAATCCATTCCACGCGGAGGCTGATGCGGTGAAATGGCAAAACGGGTCTGGCCACCAGACGAAGGAGAATCAAGGGAATAAACTTCGGCGACAGACGACTGCAACTCCTTTTCCTGAAAAAGTGAAATCTCCGGCTTCCAGAACCAGAAATCCGACATGGAGTGGTCCGGACAACAGCCCTGGAGGTAACCTCCTACGCCACGCATCCGAATCATGGGACAACCCAAACTACCCCATCTTCGGCCATGCCCCTTCCAGCCCGTCGGCTCCGGACTACGTCGATCCCCACACCAAGGCCCTGGATATCCAGGCACGCGTCATCGCCTACCAGCAGGAGATGCCCGAGAGGTGGTTCTGGCGGGAGCGAGACGCGCTGCGGCGCGCCACAACCGAGTGGCTGCGCGACACAGACAAGCACCGCATCTTCCGCCAAGAGCGCGAACCTTGTGTGGCGTGCCATGCCAGCCCCTCGGACCTGGTCGACACGGTGCTCGAGCCCAATCTGGGGTTTAGTAGTAGCCTGACGATGCAATATAACGATCTCGAAAACTACGCTTGGTCTCTCGGCCACCGCTACGTCGTGCGCGAGCGCCAGGACTGGACTCTGAACCCGGCGCGCCTGCCGGCCGAGGTCGAGGCTGAGAGGCTGCTGCGGCGCAACCGCGACCGCGAGCAGCACCAAGCCCCCGGTAGTGGCCTGGTCCAGGAGCCCGTTCCCGTTCCCGTACCTGAGGTCGTGGCGGCGTGGAAGGAAGGCCAAGTCGCCATTACCATCACCGAACGCGCCCGTGGCCGTACGCTGGCCGAGGTCTGGGATGGGCTTACGCAGAAGGAGCGTGAGCACTACGCCCGCGAGGTCGGCGGCTACGTCGCGCAGTGGCGCAGGCTCCAGTCGCCGGGCATGCAGGGCCTCGACGGGGGTCCCATCATCAAGTGCGACCACCTCCCCGGAGGGGACGACGGCCTCCCCATGCAGTTCACCACGGCGGCTCAGTACAAGGCGAGACTGAGGCGGGAGATGATGACGAACAAGCGGGACTTGAGGACGCAAGTGGAGGCCGCCCTCGATCTCATGCCGGACCCAGAGCCCTTCACGCTGACGCACGGGTACCTGGACCTGGACCACGTCTTCGTCGAGGACGGGCGCGTGACGGCAATCGTCGGCTGGAGCCGCGCCGCCTACCTCCCCGTCTGGGCCGAGTACTTGGGACTGTGCTTCCAGGACGGGCCGCGGCAGCTCGAGTGGAAGAAGCTGCTCATGAAGAGCATGCCCGGCTGTTATTATGGGAAAGCGCCCGTGGCGCTGCTTATGAATTACTGGGACCTGCGGAACCACGACGGGAAGGTGAGACAGTCGGCCGACGAGATAATAGGCACGATCCGGCGGTGTGAAAAGAGAGAGGGAGACGTGATCCAGGAGGCCGAGGCGAAGGCGCGGCGGGCCAGGCAAATAGCGGAGAGGAGGGCGTCGTCGGCGCAACGGGCAAAATTGCTCGAAGAGGAGAGGCAGAGGGCGCTCGAAAAAGGGGCAGCAGAAGCATCGGAACGTGCCAAGAAAGAAAGGGAGGAAGAACAGACGAATACAGCGCAGTATGCGAACATTGCAGCGGCAGGTGGCGACGATGGTGATGAAGAAGTTAAAAAGGAGGAGCCGTTGGACGGCACCGAGCAGTTGGCGGCTCACAAGTTCTTCCTCAATGTGGAACAGGAGCGGGCTAGGGCCAAAGCTACGAAAGAGTTTCTGCAGAGGCCCCGGGAATTACAGCCCCCTGAAGAAGGTGGAGGCAGCGGAGGAGGCAGTCACAGGCGTACAGCCTCGGCATTCCCTTCCTTTTCAGACCGAAAACGTAGTCCGTTGAGGTACAAGCCGCAGGACAAGAACGTACAAGCGAGACGCCCGAGCGAGCTAGAGTCGCCGCGAATAAGAGATTTGAAGAAGCAGCTCGGATTTGAGCCCTAAACTTTGTTAAGTAGAGAGAACATTGGAGTTCAGTATTGCGTGTTGTCGTCTACAAGAGCTTGTTTTGTTTCAATAGATTAAGAAGTACAAAGGAGCTTCTAGGGGGGCTTGTGCCGTATTTATAACTTGATTATCTTGTTCAATGACAAAACCATAACTCCGGGCCACGATCCATCATACCAATGTTACTTGGAACCCGTCAGAGGGACTTGCTCAATCTGTATCCCTCCCCGCCTAGCCAGTCCCCGTTTATGAAAGGTTGGTGATCACAAAGTCCGGCTCGCCCTTGTAGGACTGCGTAGTCCCGTCGGTAGACTCTTGTGTGGGGAAAAAGCTTGCTTGCCACTCCTTGAACCCCCCAACGCGCTGGCCCGTCTGAGCGTCCACCTGGTACGTCACGACCAGCAGGTACGGGCCGCTGGAGCCCGGCCGCGAGGGCTCGTGGCGGAACTGCCACTGGACGGCCGGGTCTTCGCAGGGTCGCCAGGCAACGTCAGGCAGGAGGCCGCCAGCAGCAGCATCACCGTAGAATGAGCACTTGGTTGCGTCGCCGCCTCCAGGGGCGCTCACGGCGAAAGTAAAACTGACGTGAGATCATTAGTCAGGTTGCTCACTACGTATATGGAATGATCGGCCTTGTGTGCAAAAAGGGGTAATGGAGGGAGGGGGAAGGGGAAGGGGAAGTAAACCATAAAAAGGGTTATTCTACTTACTGCGCGACCGGTCTAGCAGACTCGGTGGAAGCAGCAAATTCTACGATGTTCAGCTCGGAAGGGATGGTGGACCGCGGGTGCGGCGCGGCGGCGGAGAAGGAGATGCTGCTGCTGAGAACAGCGGTCATGGCAGTGAGGAGCTTCATCTTGGGTGATATTGTTGAGAGGTTACAAATGAGGTATGGAAGTTGTTCGAATTACGTTCTCAAGGCAAGATGGGAATGAGTCGGATGCAGCGGTTCAAATAAGGTTTCCGTTTGGAGACGTTCGTGGAGTTTGTGTCCAACAAGGTGATATAGATGGCAGTGACGGAGGAACTGTCGATGGTTTGGTCTTTCATGTTTCCATTCCGAGCAGGCTTGATGTCCTCTTATATACATGACTTGTTCGTAATTTCCCTTGGCAGAAAGGACTTGATCGGACATCGGACATCGTACATCGTACATCGTACAAGACGTCCCTCACTCATCTCGCTTTCGCCCCTGCGGTTGGTTGGTGGCGGTCCCATGTAAGGAAGAAGGCTCGACAGGGCCCCGACTGACTGCCACGGTGGACGGCTGGGATCGACCAGTGGCTACGAATGAAGTGGCTGATGGCATGGTGCATGGTGCATGGTGCATGCCAGATGGCAGCGTGGCAGTATGGCAGCGTGGGCTCCGGGTTGGCAGGCAGCGACCAGGTAGTGGTTTTCTAGTCCCGACATGGACGGCCAATCGGGACCCGTCCCTTGGACTTGCATGGCTTCCGGTAGGTGCAGCTGACTTTCAGCTCCGCCTTGTCCGTCAGACTTGGCCGTCTCCCTGATGATGGTCAGATATCATGAGATGCCACATGCACCTCATTGGGGAAACTCCGTATCTGCTTCGCGTTTGCAGGATTTCTCGTGTTCATTATTCTTCTTCTTCTTCTTCTTCTTTTGTTTGCTCTCTTAAGGCGGCTTGTTATCGTCAGGGGTTATGCTGCTCGAGCCATTTCCTCTCCCTTTCCATTAGGAGGCCAAGCCTTCCAGCCTTCCTTGCTCATTCTGCGGCTGCGGCTGCGGCGCCAAATGCATCAATGGCTGGGTGGCCATTCATGTGTACAGCTGCAGAGACCGACTGAATGCAACTGCTATCTGTATCGATATGTTGCGCAATTGGGGGTTGCCCACCTACCTACATGTATTATGTTATGTGGCAATGCAACCCCAACAAAACTAGACGTCATGGAATGGCAAGTCCAAAATTTCAATCCAGACATATTTAGGACCCTCATTAATGTTTGTTTCGATGGACAGGAAACGACTTTTTGCTGGCTGCTGCAGGCCGGAATCTTACCTGCATGCAAGTAGGGAGCTTACCTAATGTAGGGAGGAGCACCAATCCCAGTTAATACACAAGACGCGGAAGAAACTGCAGCAGGCTGCCAGACCGTGAGACTGTCAGACCGTGAGACCGTCAGACTGTCTGACTGCCAGGCCGATGGCAATCTGGACCTTGACGTCGTGCTTACACTCCCTTCCTTCCTTCTACCTTCTACCGTAAACAGAGTACTGAAGTCATCTGACCCAGCCGACCCAGCCGATAACCGTCCCTCAAGCAAAGGACAACTACCGACAGAATTCCTCATATTAGCCGACATGCACCGCAGCCTCCCGAGGTAAGGTAAGCAAGCAACCTTCACCCTTGCATTCGCTAGGGATGCTCTCTCATTAATATATTTCCCTAGGACTCGATTGAAAACATTTCCCCGCAGTTCATGCAGTAGACTCTCGGGTCGGGGATGCTTTGTTGTTGTTGATTGGGCGGCACTGCGAGCTCAGGGGTTCTTGATTTGACAGCTTCACGCCGCGCTCAAACCATACATATCACCTTGCTTGCTTGGTAGCGTTTATGTATGGAAGGTGACACCAACCTTCAAGCCCACGGGACCAAATGCAACTCCTGCCGGATCGGCCGTTAACGTGTCTTTCCCCAGCCTTTTGACCAGGACATCCCCGCGCTCACACAGATCGGAGGATCTGGGAGATAAGACCATGTTTTGATACCACATGCATGTTGTGTTGCGTAGCGACTAGAAACGTACATAAAAACCTCAAATACTATTTGAAGGCTGCATAGTCTCTTCCATCCTAAGCATTTGCTTTCTTTAGTTGAGCAGTTTTTCCTACCTGGCGCTGAATCAAGAGCAACAATAGACAACATGTCAGACAGTGGAGAGAAGGGCGAAGCTAGCGGCCAGCATGCCGAGCGGCTTCATGTCAAGCAGGTAAGTAAAGGACGCAGACTAGGAAGCCGAAGGTCGACTGATCTACCGCCAGGCTGCCGTCAGCACGATCCTGGCCTCCAACGCCGCGGAGCGCAAACTACTCTGGAGACAAGACAAGCGCATCATCCCGCTCTCGGCCGGCATCTACTTCCTCTGTTACCTCGACAGGTCCAACATTGGCAACGCCAAGATCCTGAACAACAGCAGCCATGACGATATGCAGACCGAAAACGGCATGACGAACTATCAGTTCAACGTTGCCCTGATGATATTTTTGATCGGATACTTCGTAAGTCCTTTTTATGCACGTGGCGGGGAAAGGGGCGCAAGCGCAAGGGTCTGCCGCCGGAGGAAACCGACGATCCTTTCTAACGGCCATCCTTCTTTACTTTTAGCTCTTCGAGGTACCCTCCAACATCATGCTGAAGAAGCTCCGCCCATCGCGCTGGTTGGCCATAATCATGTTCCTCTGGGGCGCCATCACCATCGGCCTGGGTGGCACCAAGACGTACGCTGAGGTGACGGTGGTCCGGTTCCTGCTGGGCGCTGCCGAGGCCGGCTTGTTCCCGGGCCTGGTGTACTACCTGACCTTCTGGTACAAGAGCGACGAGCGCAGCGTGCGCGTGGCCTTTATTTTGGCGAGCGCGACGCTGGCAGGGGCCTTCGGCGGCGCCATAGCCTATGGGATAGGCCACATGAACGGCGCCGCCGGCCACGCTGCCTGGCGCTGGCTCTTCTGGATCGAGGGCATTCCCTCGTGCCTCTCCGCTGTCGCCGTCTTCTTCTTCCTGCCCGACTTCCCGGAGCGTGCCAGTTGGCTCTCCGAGGCCGAGAAAGACCTCGCCATCCAGCGGCTCTACCTCGAGGGCAGCAAGGGCGAGGGCAAGGGCGTCAGCTGGGAGGACGCCAAGGCCACCATCATGGATTGGCGGCTATACGGGCACTACGCCATCTACTTTGCCGTCTCCCTGCCATTCAGCTCCTTATCGCTGTTTGTACCATCGATCACGCAGGGCTTGGGGTATAAGGATCTGGAAGCTCAGCTCATGTCTGTACCGCCTTATGCAGTAAGTAGCAAATTTGCAGTCTAGCGATGGCTTGATGAGGTGCTGACCACTGATACTTACAGGCGGCTTATGGTGAGCACACCCTGGTAAGAATGCTTTTCTAACAGAACTAACGGAAGGAAACACAGTTACACAAATTCTCGTCTCCTGGTCTGCCGACCACTTTAACAGCCGTGGATACCATTGCGCAGGCGCTGCTTTTGTTGGTGGCATTGCGTTCCTCGTATCGGCGGTTCTGCCTCCCGATAATTACGGTGGCCGATATGCCACCCTGATCATTGGTTCGGCCGGGGCCTTTGCGTGCGTCCCGCCGATGCTCGGTTGGCTCTCGTCCAACATTTGGACCACGGCATCGACGGGCCTCGCCATCGCCATCAACGTGAGTATCGGGGCAGGGCTGGGCCAGATACCCGGGGTCTGGATCTATAAGGCAGATGAAGCCAAAAGGGGCTACCCCACTGGGCACGGCGTGAACTGTGCCATGCTATTTGTCGTAACGATCGGGGCCATTGGACTGAGCATCTTCTACCAGCGCAAGAACAAGCGCATCCAGAGCTCGGCGGTTGAGGGCGACGAGGTGAGACTTTACAAGCTCTAAGTGACTCCCTGGCGCGCGTTGGTGTTCATAAATGTAGTTTGGCTGGCTCTCGAAGGAACTATGTAAGCCAATCTGTAACCAAGATTATAGAACCAAGCAATCCTCGACGGTAGAGAGAATCTAGATAGTCAATTTGCAATACCACCCACTCATCCGTAGAACAACATACCAGGAATCCGACTTAGCCTTGTGCAACGAGTATGGCCGAAGTCTATCCCTTTTCCTTTGGTCTGGGGTAACGGGCCGGTACATTCTGATTTCTATTCCTGGGGCATCTGCGGGGGAAACAAGGGGGAATCGGCATGCCGGGGGGTTGGTTCCCAGTCCAGTCACCTCGCCCCTGATTTGCTCAATGTTAACCGATTTAGCCGGGGTAAATACAACCTGACTGCTCACTTGCGGCAGGAGAAACGGCAAGTCTGGACGAACTGACGGCTAGTTGCAACATGACAGCCTGTGTGGCTTTCGTATTCGTCTCGGCCGACTTCTGGGCCGATTATGCATGAACCACACGATGCATATTCTCACTATAAAGAGTTAAATATTGCCACGAGTCAGACAGAAGTGATCCAATTCCGCTCCTGAGGGCTTGTAAATGACCCACCCCCCCTTATTCTTGGGGTAGTCTTTCGTGAGGGCTATACTTGAAACGACCCGATATTACCCTTATTGATCAACTCATCGATAGCCGCATTGACGACATCGTCATCACCACCATCATGGCGAAGAAAGGCTGGGCAGCGAGGCTTCTCGTTTGGGTCGCTCTCGTGCCGATCATTGTGGCGGCGATCACTGAGCGGCGTGATGTCCCTTCAGCCTGTAACGACCACAGCTTCATTAATGCTCTCCCAGCCAATGCCTCTATAGAAAAGGTGGACTTCGTCGAGAGCGGTAACACATATGGCGAAGGGCCGCGAAATCTGATGTACCCCGTCCAGCCCACCAACTTGCCAGACCTGTGTGCCGTGACCATACATGTTATATCTTCCCCCAGGTCTGCCTACCGCTTTGGTCTTTTCCTACCAGTTAACTGGAATGGCCGAGTTCTCACCTACGGCAATGGCGGGTTTGGTGGTGGCATCAATTGGCTGGACATGGGGGCTGGAGTCAAATACGGCTTTGCCGCCATCTCGACGGACACAGGCCATAACTCAACTTCGGGTGACGTGTCATGGGCGCTGAACAACCCCGAGACGAAGCTCGACTGGGGTTGGCGCTCCATTCACGGATCCGTCGAGCTGGGGAAGAAGGTCGTCGAGGAGTACTACAAGAAGAAAATCAACTACTCTTACTACAGTGGCTGTTCCACTGGCGGGCGTCAGGGGCTGAAAGAAGTCCAGATCTCCCCTGGCAGCTTCGACGGCGCGCTCATCGGGTCTGCGGCTTGGTACACAAGCCACCTCAACACGTGGGTCTCCAAGGTCGGCACCTACAACCTGCCCCTCACGGCGCCCTACCACATCAACACAAGCGTATTCCCTGCCATATTGAAGGAGGTGGTCAGGCAGTGCGACGGCCTCGACGGCGTCGAAGACGGCATCATCAGCTCGCCTGAGGTCTGCACGCCAGACTACACCGTCATTGCGTGCGATCGGCCGGGCGTCAACCAGTCGGCGTGCCTAACGCCGGCGCAGATCGAGACGACCAAGAAGGCCTACAGCGACTACCGCGCCGCCAACGGGGCGCTGCTGTATCCGGGCCTGACGCCCGGGTGCGAGAACCAGTGGAACCTGGTGCTGGGCCAGAACATGACGAGCCTGTACGGGCTCAACTACGCGCGCTACTTCCTGTACGACGACCCCAACTGGCAATGGCAGGACTACAACGACAGCGTCGTCGCGGACGCGGCGAGGACGAACCCGGGCAACGCGACGGCTGATGGCTACGACCTCGCGCCGTTCCGCGACCGCGGCGGGAAGATGATCATGTACCACGGGCTCGCGGACGGGCTGGTGCCGACCAAGGGCTCGGACCTGTACTGGGACCGGGTGGTGGCGGCGACGGGCGGAGGCGACACGGCGGCGACGCAGGCGTTCTTCCGGTACTTTGCGGTGCCCGGGATGGGCCACTGCGGGGGCACGGCGGTGGACGCGCCGTGGAACTTCGCGGGGCCGTCCCAGGCCAGCACGCTCGGCAACGACAGCTGGTCAGTGCCGGGCTACCGCGACGCGCGCCACGACGTCCTGCTCGCCCTCATGGGCTGGGTCGAGAACGGCACCGCCGTCGACGCCGTCGTCGCGACCACGTGGGACACGGCCTCCAACGCGTCGACGCCCGTGCGGCGACAGCGGCCGCTGTGTCCGTACCCGGCGAGGGCGAAGTGGGATGGGAAGGGCGATGTTAATGCTGCGGGGAGTTGGAGCTGCGAGTAAGTAATGGTGTCTGTTTTTATCTCATTCCACTCTGATTTTACATGAGAAAATGAAACCGGTATGTGATATCGACCCCAGAGCTGACAATGAAAATAGGGGTAACGCCTCCACCATTCCTTCAGTCCCCAAAAGCATTGCAGCCAAGCCTATTGGGGTTTCCTCTTGGGTCGTCACGGGGGCGATGGGGGTTTTGGCGCTCTTTGCTGTTTTTTGAAATGGAAATAACGCTGGGCACTGAAGTAAGCTGTGCCGGCGTCTGACGTGCGAGAAGTTTGGTATATACTCGGTATAGTAGGACCCCTAAGGGGGCCAGGTTATTACTTCTTGCGCAGTGGTGGCTAGACCCCGAGCCTTATAGCTTGGCGCATATATATGCAAGCTCAAACAACTTTTTAATCGGTTTCCCCGGTGCCGCCCCCAAGAGGAATGTGTAAAGTGCATGTTCCCATATCCAGTGCAAGGATTTGTTGCTTACTACGACAGCCGAACAGCCTCCATCCGGTCAGGGGGCTTTCTCTGGTACAGTACATAGAGTAAAGCAGCGATACGACTTTATAAATGGCAGTCGGAACAAACACACGTTGGAATAGGGGACCGCGGAATTGATAGAAGATATCTAAGAAGTGTGAATATGTTTGAAAACGCAGCCCATAATCACTGAATGCAGAGAGTGAGAGACTACACACGGTAGCGCCATGAAGTAGAAGCGACGGAGAAAGCTTCGGGCGCCGTAGCAGTTGTAGGTCTCAGGTAACAATCTACTGGTGTCCGTCTATGGAGATTGATCCTTCCCAATATGCTAGCCATCCTAGTCAGGGCATCGTGGCACCTTGGAGAGAGCTAGTAATGGCGTATGAGATAGGCCTTCCTTTGGGAATCGGCTAGGCATCGGGTGAGCTACCCACTACCGACGAAACGCTCTAACGAAGGCTCTACCAAGCATTTCGGGCCTTTCTTGGCTCGGAAAGGGAACGAATGGCGAACTTGGTAGGTGAAAGAATGTATGCATGTAGCGTAGGAATCGCCTTTGAGGAAAGGGTTGGGAATCCCAGCCAGCCAGATTGAGGAATCATTCGCCTGTGGGTATGGCGATGATGGCACTTAGTAAGTAGGCGTATGTAGCGAGCCGCGCAGCCGCGAGTTGTTGTTCGCGATATAAATAGACACTGCGTCCGCCGGGTATGAGCAGCGAGGGGAATTGCTGTGCCATTTGCACGGGCGGGCTGTGCTACCGATCGATCTTTTGCAGGGGGCCTGAACCAGATGAACCAGAACATATACCCTTCTTGGTAGGGAACGTGGAAGATGCGCGAACCGCACTCCGTACGTGCTGATATTCTGGAAGCCCCTTCTTCCGGTGGCAACAATTAACCTAGCAATGGCAGCACCAGATGATAGTACTGGATAGATAGCCTGACAACCCGTCAAGGTCCCCGAGACCCCCCCGCGTCGCAGATCTCGTATAGCATGGACGCCTGCATGTAATATTTCAGGTAGCTGGGCCCAAATTCTGCACATTTGTATGCAGTACATAGCACATGTAGATGAAAGCAGCGCAAAAACGCAGGGGGCGCGGCCAATGGTTGTCTACCGCCTGCAAATTGTAGCGCATAATCTCTTTGGGTCTGAGTCTTCGATCGTCGGTAAGCACTTGCAGGGGTGCTATGCTTATTGTGGCATTTGGCTACAGAAGAATCGAATCAGCGCCCTATGGGCCCCCACCTATGCCACGCGCCCCATAACGAGCTGGGCCTGGAGAGATGCTTTTTGTCTGTAAATGAGATGGGCAATAGCACTTGCAGGGCTGGCAGGCTGGGGGGGGGGGCGCGACTAGGTAGTAGAGAAGTAGAGCAGAGTAGGAAGCCGGGTATGGAGAAAAACGAGCGGGCAGACGCTTGCTAAGCCCCTAGGCAGCTTTCTCTCTTCTCTCTCTCTCTTGTTCTCCTTCATACACACACTCCTGCATCCTCTTTTCTCACTTGGCAAGTACGGAAAGCATACGGTACATAGCAAGAAACGGGCGGTCCGTTTGATCCTGCAGACAGTAAACAGTCAGTCGCCAACCCAGAGAGCGCAAACCGACAAAAGGAATAGGCGCGCTATGGCCTTTATTCACGATGATCAACCTGGCCTGGAGGTGAAGTCGGACCACCAGCCGGGACTGGAAGTGGTGTCGGAGCCGGAGGCGCCCCAGGTGGTAGCAGGGCCGGATTCACAAAAACCATGGGGCCAGGCGTCGCCAAACTCAATGCCGCATCAGCAATATCAGCAGCAGACCACTTCGCCGGTCCATAATGGATACGGCCAGCCCCCATACTCGCCATACCATCAACAACCACAGTCTAGCCACCCGGCCATGTCGGAATGGAACGGGACGGTGGGCCCATCGGTGTCGGAGAGAGCACCGCAGGAGCCGAAGATCATGGGGATGCGCAGGAAGAAGTTTTGGCTCATCGTCGGGCCCCTGATCGCTGTGTTCGTCATTGGTTTGGCCGTTGGCTTGGGCGTTGGCTTGGGAAGCCAGCGCGGCAGCAGTGACGCCTCACCAAGGTTCGTTTTAGACACCCAACATATTCGCCGTTCCCCTGAGACACTGACAAGCTTGCTAACACCTCTTCCCTTGAGCAGCGCTTCGCCGTCGTCATCGGTCGTCAGTTCTGTGATATGCCCGGCCAACAATGGGTCGCTCTATGACTCTAAGGACAAGAACAAATTCTTCCGCATCGCCTGTAACACGGACTACAACAGCGGGGGCGGCACACAGGATATGGGCGACTTCCAAACGACCACTTTCGAGGATTGTCTCAACGCATGTGCGGCAAACGATGCATGCGTAGGTGCCGGGTGGGGAGTGTACCAGGGAAACACACGTTGCTGGTTGAAGTCACGTCTAGGATCCAGCCAAGGTGCGCCGAATTGGTTCTTTGGTGTGAGGCAAGCAGGGAAGAACCCGTGAGCTTTAACAAATGGAGAAATTCACACATAATAGGCGATACATCTGATCTGATACCCAAACTTTCATGTACATAGCCAAAAGGCGTTGCGTACTTTAGATAATAACTACAACATTCGAACAAATGCTTCCGTTGAATATGATCCAATGATCAACTTATCGAACCCAAATATGCCTCGTGCTTGGATCGTTCTGCAGGTGGCATTGCGTCCGAATCGTACTGAGCAGCAACATTTGATAGGATTCATCTCTAGTCCAGGTCAGAGTCGCCATGTTTGTGTTTGTCAGCCAAGGGCCCAGAACCAGAGGGCCAAGGGGATCGTCCACACCACCCGCCCCCGAGGTTCCAGCTGTGCAGACAACAGCTGAATAAACATGCATGCTTATGACGGCGTATCTGGGGGTTTGCCCGTCACGCATCATATCATGCAGGCGCCCACTGTTGTCAGGCCTTTTTTACTAATATGAGATCATACCAACTTATTGAAAACTAGACCAGACCAGTGCTGTCAGATGGGATTACTATGTATGTTTATCAGACGACATAGAACTGCCATGACGTCGATAGGATTTCTACTGCCTCCCTTATTGATGGGAAATTTGACGAATAAGGATTATACCCCTCAACGATGATTAATGACTCTCAAAATGTGAAAATGCGACAGAAGCGTGCGGATATATATGAGGTCCATGCTCCAGAGGGACCTACTGGCCATCGCTGCATAGTGCCAGTCTGGAGAATCTGTATGTAGTAGCAAATATCAGTTCCTACCTGTCACGAATAATGCTTATTTGACGGGCGTGTAAGTCAAGTCCACTAAATGGGCCTCGGTCGGCACATTGATGTTGCGACCAGCCGATGATACCTACAGTACCTACATGTACCTAGCACGCCCAGGATTACAGGGGTTAAGCGCGATCGCCTAGAGCTTCTTCCGATTTGTAACTTCGCATCAGTTCACCTACACGTCAATATTCTCGTCGCGCAATCGCAAGGACCAATATGTCAACTCAAGACGACACCGGGAAGGAAGGCAAGACCAGCCAAGAAGGCAAGGACGGCAAGGAAGCCAAGGACCCTTGGAGCAAGGAGAACAAGAACAAATTCCAGAAGTGAGTCTCCAATGGATCGGATTGCCGTCTCTCTCCTCTACTGCGTCGCTAATCCTTTTCTTCCGCCACAGCAAGTCCAGGAGCGAGTTCTTCGACCCCTGCCAAGAAGCCGCCGAACGAAGCATACGATGCCTTAACCGAAACGGAGGCGACCGAAAGATGTGTACAGATTATTTCGAGTGAGTTTCGGGAGCTACGGGCCCGGGCGCATCATTTTCCACCTCGTCCGGGCGATACCTGCGAAGACTAACGGATTGGGATAGGGCATACCGAAACTGCAAGAAGGAATGGGTAAGTACGAGATCAAGACAATTGATGCCCTTTTTCTGTAGGTTATTACTCGGCTGACAGAATAAAATCCAAGATCGAGAGGCGAAAGAAGGAAAAGAGCGGTATATTTTGGTAGCGACCATACTCCGTACCTACTAATAGACGGAATACATATTACAGGCTGCGTGCTCAGTGGGTCGGCCGCCAAATTCCTGCCATGACGACAGCGTCTTAGAGTCACGGAACCCTGCCCAGCTATTATGGCCTGACAACCGGTTGTAAAGTCAATATACATAAGTATGTAGTGTTGTACATGCAGAAGTAACGAATCATGAGAGAAAATCATGAGATCGCACAATAAATGTGATCGTCTAACACTTCATGGTCTTTGTATTCATCTCACCAAAGAAATCTATAGTTTAGACATACGGTACCTTTCTTACCTGCCTTAAGTACTTAAGTAAGAGATACTCCAAGGACAGGCCTGCCTTCCTTTGGAAATAGTCACCGCCTACCGAGTATGGCTGGCGTAGAAGTGCTAATAATATGGAGCGCCTGGCTGCATATGGCGCTTATACTTATTATTACTTAACACACTAACACACTTCACCCAATGTCCCAATGTCCCAATGTCTGCCCTTGCAGGGGGATGATGCCAAACGGCGGCAGAAAGAGAATAACCCCACCAAAGGGTCGAGGGGCACGACCAAAGCCGCACAGCTGTGAACACACGATAAGTAGGTACATGCAGCAAAGGCTCTAGAATAATGAGGCATTGTAAAGACTTACGATGTGTTAATGAGAAGCGTCGCCGACATTGTCAAGCTTCGGCCACCTTGTGAATTTTTGGATTGTCTTATCTGTAATCTGATTCAACCTGTTTTCAATTTCCCAGTTGCCATGATCCCCCACCGAGAATATTGTTGAACCCCATCTTCCACACCAACAACATCAACATCACCACACCTGGCGTCGCGCGTCAACCGCAACACTGCCCATCATGGCCGACTACAAGGCTCACCGGCCCGTACTCCGAAATGATTGCGGTTTGCAAATCCAGCGTGCCTGGCAGGATGGCTTGTGGGCAAATGTTATCAGTCATGCCAAAACCAAGGCGAAGGCCACCAAGGATCCCTACTTTGAGGTAAGCCCCAAATCTCTTTACTGTTCTTCTCTCGCCAACATGGATTTGTTCGCTCTGGTGAGATATGCGTGTGCGTTTCGACGACTTTGCAGCGCTCAAGATGACTCTGTATTAGTCGACGAGGCTCTACGTATATCCGGCCTGGAAGCCGAACAATCTCGGCACAGCCCCGAGGCCAGCCATCCAACTCACCTCTCCAACACCATGCCACATGAATTTCCCTCTCCATACTCATGCAAAATGGGATTCAACCCGGAAATCCTGGCCTGGGACTTCCATGGCGTCAGTGTCATGATATGGTTACTGGGCGAACCCCCTGGGACATTCTTCAACGCAAAAGGCTTTCGTTGAGGGCAATGTTTCTCAGATCATGACACTCGGAAGATACTATGTGTAATCTTTCGTGGATTGAATTGGAAGATTCATATGTACTGATGATTATCACCCCGTCTTTGTTGCCTTATATCCATTTTGAAAGGGGGAGACCCTCGCCAGTGTTGGTGACAACATACTGATTGATTATGTATAGGCCCTTGAACTTGCTGCTCGGTCACAACTTGACAGTCCCATTGATCGACAAGCTGCCTGGCAGGCTGTTGATAAGTTAATCAATGACAAGGCCGTTGTCAAAGATGCTGCAGCTGCCGATTTGTATGAGTGGGCGCTCGTCAGCAATGGAATGGACTGCGACCAGTATCCCAAGTACATCGGTGCAATGCGCGTCAATGTGGTCAAGGCAAACCCTAAGCTCAAAGACGTAGCAAAGACGAGCTTCTTCTCTTGCGTTGCCAATGAAGATTGGGAGCACGCGCAGCAAGTATGATATACAACTCATGGCATTTTACCCCTTTCGGCTAACTCCCCTGGCAGATTGCTGCCATCATGGACAAGAGCTTCACAGCTGAGCGAAGCTTCCACTTCCGAAATATTATAAGTACATACTTATATGCCGTAAGATCTTGAATTATTATATCTTCCACTCATATGGTATTTTTGCTAATTCTTATTCAGAACTCACTTGATGACACCGATGTCAAGAAAGCAATGTTCCGAACTTTGGCCCAGCGACAGATCGAGAAAGCCAAGGCCTCCCGCCACCAGGTACTTGGGAATATCATCTTAGGAAAATGCTTCGTTTACTAACAATCTTTGCCATAGGATTCTAGCTCTGGGTCTTTGCCGGCTCGTGCTATTGCAACTCAAGATGAGATGTTGCTATGGCTCGAGATGACCCTAAGGGAGACAAAGGGGCAGGAGCTAGTCAAGTGCCTTGCAGATCCCAAGTACAATGCTCTCGGTGCTCTCAAGGATGGATTTGAGACCGTTTGCTCCACGATGATGAACAACTTAAAGAAAGTGGACGCCTGGGATGAGTTCTATCCCATCTGCAAGGCAATTTTCGAGAACGGCGTTGCATTCTTGCTTGTGGAAGAACACGAGACCGAGGAGAAGGCCAAGCGAGAGGCGCAACCAAAAGAGGAGAAGTCCCTCGAACAGAAAGCCGCGGAATTGGTGGCGGCTATGGACCGCCTGAACATCACGTCGACTCAAGACCTTCGCAAGAGCAAATTGGCTGCCGAGTCTATTGCAACGCGTACCGTTGTCAAAGACTGGAAAATGTGGGAGAGCTTCATCATTGCTGCCAGTAAGCAACCAAATGCCAAACAGTAAGTTACATGCTCGTTGTCTTTCCCCAAATGATCATACTAAAACCATCGAAGGGCTCTCAAAGAAGTCGAGGGCTTTTTCATGACGATCACGGACTTCGGTCCGAAACATGCCATTTACCGCACACAACTGGACATGGCAAGACTGATCATCCTATTCGAGACGCCCATTGAGTCAGAGTCAGATGATTCACTTGCCTCAGAATCTCGTGTCGATGCCATCATGGCCTACATTCACTCCCATTACAGAGACATGAGCTGCTTTGATAATCTCAAGCGCTTCTTCATTTTGCTCTCTGTCAGCGAGGCTAAGCTTCTGCTTGAACGGTTGGGCACTAATGGCTCCCAAGTAAGTCGTTGCTGGCACCTTGTGAATCCTACTTGGGAATGATCCAAAGCTGACCAGTGTAGACCGAGGAATCGCAGTTCCAGAACATCATGTTACTGACACTGCGTCTTCGATTGCGATACTTCTTCACCACATCCTCGAAGTGTTACACGCCGTCTTCTACCTACCGCGGGGCCACTTGTGGCATCTGCGACTCAGACTCGATCCCCGAGCGATGCGATACTTGTCTTAAGGATATCTCCAAGGCATGCATCTGGACTTGGAAAACCGGCTTCAAGCATGAGGCTCTCCAGAAACAGATAGAGAGCGAGGGTGTCAGCCCCAATACCGACTTGACAATCATTGGATCGGTGTGCTTGCTAAAGCTCGCCGGAGTTGATGGTCTTTGGGGACGCAATGACAATTCTCCCTTGGTGTGGGCTGACCGCAAGCGCGTAATGCAGGCGCTCCTCTGGATGGATGCGCAGCACCATCTGCAGCCTTTCAAGAGGCAGGACCTTTCCGTTTTACTGATCAAACTGTACGTCCTCATCGGAGCGGCATCACATGCCAAAACGATCTGGGACTGTCTTGAAGTCAAGAACGTCACGCTCAACTGTTTGGGGCCCCTGTTTACGGATCGTCTTGGTACCATGGCTCCTGGCCTCTGGGCATCTTCTGGTCGCAATGGAACGCCTACATCTTTATACTTGCACTACTATAGAAGTGCCATTAACAAGAACATCCCCAACAGCTTACGTTTGTCTTTCGATAACGGTAGCTATGCCAGTGTTCTGGGCAACCTCACTACCAAGTCCAAACACAAGTACAGCTGTACCTTGGTGATGGCCTTAGTCGATCATTTCAGAGGAATCAGGTCGCTGGATGGCGAAGTCTCACAGGAGACCTGGCAGGACACACTTGCTCGTATGTACCTTCCCTTGGCCCATGAAATGCGCTCACTAATAGCTATCTAGAGCACATCCAGCCCGGCATGCATCTGTATGACACCACTGACTACGGCCCCTTTCCAAGCATTGAGGCAGACCCGGACCGGCCCATTCAGGACTACCTCAGTATTGGCCCTGGTCTATCGGTATGTTGCACGAGCCCGAGGTAATGGCTGGCCTTCTCAACTAATTCAACGGGTTAGGAGGAACGAGCACACCTGTCGCTCCTTTCCGAGCGTTTCCTAAGCCTCGTGGCTTACAAGGAGCCTAAGGACTACAAGCCTACTAATGTAGCTCTGGCTAAGGATCGTGACCGAAACATCGTAATTCCGACCTGCCAAGATATGGCGGAGTCTATGAATGAACTGATGAACAGGGATGATATCCGGGACAAGCTGACTCTCCCCGAGGTCGAATACTACAGCCTCGTTCAAGGATTAGCTTCCTACGTTGGCCTGTCCTTGACAGACCCGAAAGACGGTGCACGGGACAGAGTTGTCGAGCTCATCCGCTCCCAACTCGTCAATCAGACCACGCGACTCACGGACCGGAGAAAGCTGGCTCATGAAGCCGACGCCACCAGAACCGACGTGTTCCACGACCTGGCTGCGCTGCACGCTAATGGAATGCTGCGCGAGTCGGCACTGGTGACCATCCAGGTGACGCGCTACCTCGAGCGCACACGCAACCCGGATGCGAAGAGCCCGATGCCTTCGTGGATGAACAGCCACCTGAAGGCACTGAAGACGGCTTCCGCGGCTGCCAACAGTCGCCTGAAGGAGTACATCCAGAGACTCAATTCGACGGTCACTGCGACGGGCTGGATCGACCGGATCTCCGAATGGGCCTTCGGCGACCTGGTCAACGGCACCCGCGCCGTGTCGGACGACGCCGGCGAGACGTTCGAGAGCAGCGACACCGACATGCTGCTGTACAAAGCCGTTGGACGGGGCCCTGACCTCGAGGACACGATCGGCCAGATCGTGGATTCATGGCAGGATGCCGCCCGGGGCTGGAGCAGAGTCAAGATCGTTGACTAAATTTCAACGCGATGACTGCCTGTGCACGTCTTGCATGGGCAACGTGTCTGCTGGGCTGCTCTCTTGGTCTGGGTGAGAATTCCAAAGGGCTTACAAGAGCGTATTAAGGATTCAAACCCTAAGCTTCAATGAATCGTTGAATTCGACCCATCTGTGGTGGTCTTGACTTGCCACAAGAGGGGAAATGGAGGCCATGCCCAGCTTGTCTTGGGTCTTTTGCGAATTGCGCAAGATGACAGCAGCGGTGTTTCTTTCACATGCTCGGGTAGATCTTATTTCCAGGATTCGCCAGGACTGGATGCCTGAGAGATGTAGACAGGAAAAACAAGATCGCAGGTAGCTCCCCCATAGCCCAAAAATGGCTATGGTAATTGATGATTGACTGAATATAAAACTATCGCATCGTGATTTTAATCAAAGACGTTAGAATCCGAGTCCAATAGAAAAGGGTATCATGCATTTATACCATTCGCAGCAACCCAGCTGCGCAATCGCCTCGTCTTCTCGTAAGCCAAACCAAAAATGTCAACTCATGCCCGCCGCAAATGATGTACAATTTGAGCTACATATTTAAATATCACTAAGCCCATATCCTCTCATGTATCCGCGACTTTCCTCTTTCCTTTTGCCTGCTCTCCCCTTATTGTGGCGCTTTCCTCAAAGGTGACGGTCGCCCCCGGAGCTGTTGCGCCGCCGCTTCTTGACCTGGAGGGCGCGGGCCTCCTCGCGCAGGGTGACCCAGACCCAGAACCAGCTGAGCATCTCGACGAAGACGAGGGTGAAGATGACGCGGTTGCGCATGCCGTCCCAGGCGCCGCCGCTGCCGGTGCCCGCGACCGCGATGGGCCGCGACATGATGCCGCCGGCCGCGCCCGGGCGCCGCGGCGCCTTGGGGGTCCCGAGCCAGGTCGTCGCGAGCACCACGAAGAAGAACAGGAAGCGCAGCGGCGCCTGCGCGCCCCAGTGGTGGACGAGCCAGATCTCCTCGGGCATGGATAGCGACAGGATGTCAGAGAGGCCCACGGAGAGCAGGACCATGGCGAGCAGGGACGTCACGGGCGAGGGTGCGTTGAATTTGGTCGTCATAGGCTATATTGGCGGGAAAGGGACTCGGTTAGCTTGTCTCGTTTGCTTGTTGGGGAAGGGGGCGGGCTGAGCAGGCGGAGGAGAGGGAGGAAAGAGGATATGATAGAGAGTTGGGGGCGCGCATACCATGCCCATAGCTTCACCCAGCATGTAGACCAGCGCCTGGTCGGCGATGGTCTCCGGGTTGGTGAAGAAAAAGTAGGCCAGGGTGATGTGGAAGAGCGACAGCGAGGTCAGGATCGTCTTGGTGGATATGAGCGCCATGGTTGCGGTGCGCCGGTGCCTCTCGGGACGCGCGGTCAGTATATTGGCAAGTAGCTATCGTCGGGGCTGGTCGTGGGGTGACATGCGTTTTTGCGATGGCTGAGGTCGGTAGATGATGATGATGGTGGTGGATTTGTCGCGTCGCAACGATTCAGCGCATTCTACGGTTATAGATGAGGGATGATGCAAGGAGGGATACGTGTGTGTCCTTGAATGGTGTTGACAAGCATTGACTGTTGCCTCCTGGGCTGTGCTGGCGACCCTGTCTCAAAAATATTGATGGATACCTTACGTATTTTCGTCGCGACTGGCGAGCCTCTGCAGCAAGCTTGTTGTTCCGATTTTTAGGGGGCCCTGGTATTGGGTAGCATCTGCTACGTAAATGCACTAACCTAGGTATGATGAATGTTACAGTACAGCTCAACTTCGCCTATCGTTTATCGCGGGAAGCGGGAGAGCTAAGGCCTAAACGCTCCCTAATCTGCTAATCCTCTAGCATGGTCGTCCCTCTGGTCCCTCCATTTCGAGCTGTCTGTTAGTGACGGCAAGCTTTCAATGTCCTGATGAGATGATGCGCAACCACCCTGTCGAACTTTATTAAACCCAATCGCCTAAAAATAGCTGGAGTCAAGGGGTAAGGCTCGAGATCTTCGTCTGATTGACATTTTCTTTTGGCAATAATACTGGCTAGGGGTCGTCGTTCCGTGAAGCATCTTTAAGTGATACCGTACTTTATGTACTGCGGGGTCCTTCCCTGATGGACAGACGTCTGTCAAAGAGGTGAGCTTCACCTGAGCCCAAGGTGGGGGAGACGTTGGCGCAAACCAATTGATTTCCAAGTTGTTGCTGTTTGGGAAACAACAAAAAGCATTCGTAAACCCAGCCAAATCGTGGGCACATCACCTGAAGCTCTGGTCATGCTCTAACAGAAACCTTTTAACCTTCCATTTTCTCCATCCTGTTCTACGACCTCATCCTGCCCAAGATGGAGCTCCAGAAAGCAAGGCACGTGCAGTACTTCCAGCGCTGTTACACCACGGTCCTGCCATCCATCTACACATCTATGGACAGCAACCGCCTGCTCCTAGGCTACTTCACCCTCGCCGGTCTGGACCTTCTATCGTCTCCTTCCTCTGCTGCCTCGACATCGACCAACAAAGACAGCGCGTCCACACCTCCCCAATCTCTGATACCTACCTCGGACCGGCACCGACTGCGCGACTGGGTGCTTTCGCAACAACACCGAAAGGGGGGCTTCTGCGGCAGTCCCGGCCATGTCCAGCCCGACACTATAAAGCGAGGTTGGGACGAAGCAGTTTCGTATCCGGCGGCGAGCGACACCGAGAACGCCAGCTTGCCTGGAACATATTTTGCCCTTCTCACACTGGGGCTTCTGGCCAACGATGACGCAAGCAGCGTCGCAACGGCATTTCGGGGCGTGAACCGTATAGGGACGTTGCGATGGATCAAAAGACTACAAAGACCCGATGGAAGTTTTGGCGAAGTCGTCAATGCCGACGACTCCATCTCTGGTGGCCGGGACATGCGGTACTGCTACATGGCGGCAACGATACGATGGGCGTTGCGTGGGAACGAAGTGGGCAGAGATCTGGACATTGATGTCGACGGTATGGTGCGGCACATCCGAAAGAGCCAGGCTTACGATGGTGGGTTCGCAGAGAGCCACATGGGCGAGAGCCAGGCAGGGTATGCCTACTGTGCCGTTGCTGCGCTATCCATGCTGGACCTCACAGCAGCAGATGCGGACAAGCCAAATCACTATTTAAAGGCCGGAATACCCAACACAACCGCCATGGTACGTTGGTTGGTCTCGCGGCAGATTGTTTACACCGGTAGCGATGAAAGTGAGAGCGACGAAGAAGAAGAAGCTGGAGAAGAGGATAACACACCCGCAGAACCGACCTCGGAAATGGCATCATTGAATGTCACGGGCCCGGTGTTAGGCGGGTTTAATGGCCGCCCGAACAAGGTCGCAGATACATGCTACGCCTGGTGGGTAGCCGGCGCACTGCAGGTGTTGAGCAATGCTCTTCCCGAAGCCGCAAGTTTGGACAGAGGGTCGGGCCGCGCGTTCCTGCTGCAGAAGACGCAGAATACATACGGAGGGTTCGGAAAGGACGCAGGATCACCACCCGACCTGTTCCACTCGTATCTGGGACTGGCAGCTCTCGCCGCGATGGCCGGGGGGGAGACTGAAGAGGGGTTAGGCCAGTTTGATGTCCGGCTCTGTCTTGGAAAGGAGGCGGCTGCCCGAGTAGACCGGGCAAGACAGTACTGGGTCTCAGGATTGGAAAATGATACCACGCAGACATAGAAGAAGAAGAAATCAAGAGATAATACATCATATACTCATTCTTACCAGTTGATTTACCACAGCAAATCATGACTAGATCCCAATACTTAACACCTGTGAAAACAAGTACACCACGTACCGGGTGGTTATCTGCTTTGCTTATGATCGTCCATGAGAACTATCTTATAGATTGCTGCTGCGACCTTGCTACTCGGTTCAGTAACATTTATTCGGGTACTGGAATCCATGCCATTCGATTGGCTATTGTGGCCATAGTCCTCCAGGTGCTCACCACGGCACCAAACACTTGTCATTTAAGACCCAACCAGCTTGATCCATCAATATTATTGTCTCCCCTATTTGGCTTCGGCCAAGGCTGCCTGACCCCTTCTGTCGAACATAGGAATTATAGGCTCTTAGGTCAACTGAGATAGCTATTCTCTCGAGCGAAGGGATTTGCTTGATGTGCGAGTCTAAACTCTTTAAGCTCCGCTGAGTAGCCACAAGCGCATGCGATAACATATCAGAGATTTTCAATCGTTCGAAGATGAGCTCCTTAAGGTGTGGACAGCGCTCGACAAGGGTGAATATGGGGCTCATCGGATTGATGGTACCGTGAAAATCCGTCCAGGGGGGTGTCTGGAGCTTAACGCGCGTGATGAGGCTGGCGTTACTGCGGCCAATAGACTCAAAGAAAGCTCGGAAAATGGGATAGTCTTGGGGGAGTCTCAGAACGTTTTCTCCATAAAGAATACTGGTTGCCTCTGCATGGACACGCTTGTTCGTACGGAGTACCGATGTGGCGAGAGGGGCATTGCCACACTGGAGGAGGATGGGCCGCGTGATCGTGGTTATTTCACTGCGCCAAATTATGAGGGGGATTTGACGAGTCAAAATCGCCCGGTACTGTCGAAAGAGTATCGGTTAATTTCAAGTACATGTACCTTGAGTGGCGGCAGTGGCCAAGGAGTTCTGGCGATTGTTGACTTCCTATCATGTTCCGCACCTCGGGTGGCAAGTCAAACCAGCCCAATGGCTTCTTGGGGGTTTGGGGGGCGTCCATGGTGACAGGATACGGGCCACTCTGCAGGAGAGGAACGATGACCTTTCAGCAGTGGTAGGCTGTTTTCTGTTAAGTGGGTGAAAGATGGGAAGATCTTTAAGGTGGGAGAAAAAGAGATTGGAAGATGACTGAGCTTAGAAACTTTGGCCAGCTAGAGCAGAGCCGAAGAATTGAATGGACTCGGTTACCGTATTAGGTGACATTGTCACTTGGTATGGACATTCACATCACCTTCTTAAGGAAGTAACCTACACGTTGTCTTGACGAATAGATTATCCCGATATCTTGGAACCTGGGATATGACAGAAACAGTATCTATATGGGCCTCCGTTATTCTCAATCACTTACCATACACAACTGGCTTACACCGTCTTCATATAGTAATTAACAACCCGCCCGGACACCATGATCAGAGCAAGTTACAATATAGGAGACACCATCTGTGGCTTTACACTACATACAGACTGCATCCTGATCACAATGGACAATTCAAAATGGAGGACAAATGAGAAAGTGAAACCTTGGTTTCGATTAGATTGACTTCCTATTGTGTATCAGAGATATCCGTTTGAAGATACCTGGGTCCCATGAACCTTGGATAATTTAAGATATGAAAATGTATGGCTATGGATTCTAAGGGTATAGCTTTAACTTTCACGGTAACGCCAGAGTGGTATCCCCCTTATCGAAAACTCAAGTTACATTTGCACATACCTGGTAATCACCATCTGATAAAAATGCCATTTTAGTTTGTTATAATATGGCCAGATACAGCGAACGGGACATTCAACTCCTGTTCTCTTCCATTTTTCTATTCTAGCAATCCATCCCAACAAACCATCGTGGCTGTGAGGTACCCTTATCATATACCAGAAAGCCAGAACTCGCTACTCAATTCTCTCCTCGCTTGGTCACTACCACCTCGGTCGGCCATGGGTGAAGACAAGAAAGCAGTAGGGTGGTTTGATTTCCCTGCCGAGGTCAGAAATATGATAGTAAGTACTTCTTAGTTTGGCTGGCAAAGGGGTGACTGTAGCCCAATCCCTCCTTATTCTTTCTTCTCTGCTTACCAAGGCATCGTAACAGTATCGAGAGTTATTGATCGTCTCGGACCTCACTCCACAAAATCACATTTTCTCCTTCAACACCAAGGCCACCTTAGCCATCATTGGCATGCTTGGAAATGTCCTGGTCTACCGTAAACGGATCTCCAGTCTCTCCATTTTACGTACAAGCAAGCAGGTCCATGCAGAAGCAATCGGCATATTCTATTGCGAGAACACTTGGTACCTCTGCTGTCCACTAAGGCCCGGCTGGTACAGATTTCCTTTCACCGACGTCACGAATCTGCGCTTTTTGCGGCGTGCTTCACTCGGATGGCCGCATTTTCACGAGCATAAGTTATTCCCCAGCAAAAAGAACGACATGTCTGGCTGGGTCTCCTTTCTTGTTGAGAACTGTCCGAATATCGAGGAGCTCGAGTTCCGAGGTATTCAGTTTTACGATAGTTACTTAAAAGGTGGTGTCGACAAGGCAATAAAAGACTTTCATCAGTATAACGCAGATCTCCAGGCTATCCCATCCCTCAGAAGGATAACTGCGACGTTAGAACTGCGTGGATACCCGAAGGCCATGGAGAAGATTCTGGATGTGGTGTCTAAAGCTGGTTGGGTCTTGGTGCATAAAGAGCAACAATGCCAATTATATTAAGTACTCAAGTTGTCTGGAGGTACCCGATGGATTGTGAGGACAAAGAGCATGGAGAAGGGCTATCGAGGCTTGTGCAAACACGCCCATTCTCAAGTAAATTAAAGAATGGTTTTATCATATAAAAAGGTAGAAGACGACTGGCTTCACATGTGAGAGGCAACTGATTCTCTCATGATACTATGTCGGCGCCTATATTGGCTTGAGAAAGTCAAGATGTCCAGCCAATACCGTATATTCAGCCAGCATCTTCTATATCGCTTGTTTTTAATTACCGCCAACCAAGTACTACTACCTGTCTAGAGATAATTCAGTCTAAGTAGGAACCAAAACCCCCTAAAATCGATGTATGCAGCTAGGTATCTGTTATAGGAAGGATTCTTGGTTATGTTGAACTGGTTGTGACTCGCACTTCCCGATACGCTCGCCAAGTATGCAATGCAACACAGCACACGCATCCATTGGATGGCGCAAAGGCTTCAAGCCTAGCAAAACCCCAAGAGCAGAACCTGGGAATCCAATAAACATATAAGAAGGAGTACAGCCGATCTTCCTACGGTTGGCGGCTCGCATCCGAGCCTTCCCGGTATTCTTCATTGCCCCTCATCGGCATCAGGTCCACGACCACACCAGCAACGAGGAAGTCAGCCTCAGTTGTAAATAATTTTCCAGACTAGTTATCCAACATTGGCTCAGTCTCGCTGTTATCTTGAAGTCTTCTCAATAATTCGAGCAGCAGTTTGCAACACCCACCCAATGGCCCCTCTTCCCCCACCCGACGTCATCGACGCCATCACGCGCAAGAAGGCGCGATACGGCTACTACGCCGACACGAAGCAGTGGCACCGCTACGCGGGCGACGTTTACCCTCCCGGCTGGGAAAAGATGCCGCTGCGGTACCTGGACACGGCGGGGCAGCCGATCGTAGTGCGCCCTGGGGGGCTCGCCCTGGCCTTCGACACGATCGAGTCGTGGATCGGGTTTTTCCAGCCCTTCTTCGCCCCGCTGCAGACGCTGCACAACTTCGGCCCCGGTCACTTCGAGCAGGTGGCCGACGACGAGGTGCGCGCCCGCTTCGGCATGGAGGACCAGCTGATGTTCCCCCAGCTCCCCTGGGGCCTCGCCGAGATCCGCGGCGGCGGCTTTTATGAGGAGACCTACCGCCGCATCGACGGCGACTGGTACATGGTGGAACTTGAGTTGCACCGGACGTACCAGAAAATGACGTTCCCGCTCTGGGCTATATTGAAGGCGAAGGAATGGCTCGGTATCCCCCTAATATAATATCCCCCCTTTTATTTCCTCACGGTAGGAAAAGGGGTCACTGTGGTGGATATTCGATCACGACAGCCTCTTGGCTAAAAATCTGGGTTTAATAGTAGGTCTAGTTCCAGTAATAATGTACTGGGGTTGGAGTTACGTAGGCGAAGATGTTAATCTCCTGAGCTAATATCCAAACCCTCAATCATGCCGGTCAGCTCACAGACTAAACTCTCATATACCGCTTTGTGAAGGTGCGGTTTTGATAAATCCTCCCCATGGCCAAAGTCACACTCAAGGCACTTCTTTGTTAGCTGTTGATAACGTGGCCCCAATGCAGACGCCTGGGATGACATCTTCCGGATAGCGAAAACGTCATCCGTAGATTCGATCCTGGTCCAGCAGCCAATCTGTAACAAAAGTGTACCAAGGCTCCATAAAGTGATGTTGCGGACCCCGTACCGATATTTTGCATCCTCAACAGCAGCGTTTCTGGTGACAGAAGCGGTGTTAGGGTCACCGCTCTTTACTCCGTCCATTATAGGTTCACTTGCTGGCATGAAGCGCTCGCGTTGGACGAAATCAACGCCAACGTGGAGAGAACCGAGACATTGCGAGAAGTCCGATGCCACTTTGAAGAACGAGAGGTTACCAACAGAGATATAGTCATCCAGCCAAGGAGTCGAGTGGAATTTCAAGACAGCTACGGCAAGGTCCCGAGCCAGCTTCAACTGGTCGATGACGGATAGGCAATTTTCAGCAGGCTGACTCAAGACCTGACCCATTGAAATGAGTTGGTGGTGCTGCAGCTTAAAGCTCTGGAGCCCACGAGCCTGTCTCGCCACTTCTGGTGGATAGAGCGAGTGCCGGAATGCATCCGTGGAGCAGGTATCGATATAACCCAAACAACTGAGAGCATCAAGAGATCTGTTCCCATGGGCATTCATACCAAGTAGTACTCCACAGATGTCTTCCCCAGACACATCCTTACCCGCCGGGCCTGGAACATCTGTGTGAATTGTGGCCATAACAGCATGAGACTTGTGGGTGCTGCAGTCGTCTGCGAAACGGACTTTGCGCCGTTTGGGAGCACCGTCATCTGATCCAGGTGGAGTGTGTAGGCCTAAGTTGACCCATTCCAGGGATTGTGACCGTACTTGCAATCTGGTTAGACTTGGGCGCAATATGCTCCTATTCTGGTGTGTTAGCATGGCGGATCCCCGCTACAGAGATTATATTCGATCTCACATATGTGAAGCTTCGTGGCCATAGCAAAGTATAGCCAGATTCATGTGAATTTGTCCATTAACCCTGGCATCAACGAAAAGTTTGGCCTGGTGTCGCAATGGAAGCTCAGACGTACGTTGTGCCGTTGACCACGATTTCTGAAAGACTTGGTATAGGGCCTGTGAAGCCTGGCGGATCATTTTGAAGTTTGTATATTCACTTGTCGTCTGTTGCTGCCGCCGTGTCGTGGTAGTATTGGAGTCGGTCAATGCGAGTTCATTGGCTTGCTCTCGAACGCGCCTCAGATCATCATTCGAGTCTCTCAGAGTCTTGATATGCGTCTCGAATCTCTGTTTATCCCAGGTGATTTGGATCTTATGGCGAACGCGGCGTATGGTATCCTTGAGGGGCTCTCCCTAGTAATTCTTGTCTCAATTTCCGTCTGGAGGCATGATCGAGTCCAAAACATACCTGTTCTCCCTGTAGAGACAAATCCTCAAAGCATCGCAGTCCTGAATCAAGTTCCGTGATTATTTCGCCGATATCTTCGACGACCTCATGACATGTGTGATAGCTCCGACCAAGCATGTCTTTCAAACCCACGTTTAGCTCCTGACTCTTCCATTTGGGATGAGTATGGTCATCCACCATTGCCTCCACCGTCTCATCATCGCTGATGACGGGCCGGATCAGCAGCAAAGTCTCATTGAGGAAGAATTGATGCTGTCGATCAAACTGCTTGCGAAGACGGTGAACTTCGCGGGAGTAGTGTCGGTAGATGTGAAGTTTATGTTTTACGCCGCTGTACCCCTTGATGGCGACGCCGACCAAGGGAATCACGCCCAATGCCAGAGAGACAGGTTCCATGACACAAACAGAAGGGTGTTTCCACTTGCTGTGTTATTTTCTCACTTGGTCACTTCAATCGCTAGATATATGGGAAAGCCAAGTCGTGGTGCGGATATGGAAAGTGAGAATAGTGGTGGCGCAGTGCGGGACCTCCTCAGCCGCACCAAAGCGTCCAAGGCGTAATGGACTGCCAAAGTAAGCACCGAAAAGAGAAAATATTCTTATTGGCTGCTTCCTTCCGCCAACAAGTCATATTTTGGCGTCGGAGCCTGGTCATCCGACTGCTAAGGCAGCTCTGAACGCCTACAGCAGAAGGGTGCATCGAGCCTTATCGTATCCTTTGTAGGAACCCGGCTTTAGTAGCATCTTACTTACGACCCAAATCATCAGCTGGGTTACGATGGAAGATATTTCCAGTGTAATGAAGCCTATCGAAGCCTCTAATGGGCGTCACGCCGCTCATGAAACCCCTCCCGCGCAAATGAGCCAAACATCGAGACTCTGCGCCGAAAGCATTACCCTTTTCCGTATGATCATCAAGCAGGCCTCTAACAAGGATAATAACCTCAAAGCATCGATGTGCTTTAGGAGTCTTGACAGAAGCTGCAGTCGTTTGAAGCTCTGGTCCGAAGGTTATGGGGTTGCTCAGGGCGACTTGGATAAAGCCCTGGCGACATCGTGGAAACTGCAACGTGCTACGCTGAAGATATTGGCGAGTATAACGAAAACACTAGTTCAGAGTTCGTGTCCCTCGACCAATTTGCAATGGGGATTTGATATACCGCTGCTAAGTAGTGACCACAAGACATCGCTAACTACGTACAGGACTGATACCCCGTGTCACCCTTATGTCTCCCAATGCCTTTGATTCAGAGGTTATACAGCGACTGGCCAACCAAGTAACAGAATCTGTGAGCGATGTCGAGGACGACTGGAGCGACGCCAGCTCTTGTGCCGACCTCGGGCTTGTTGATAGCATCGAGGAAATTGTGGCAGATCTGAAGACCGACACCCTTTGCTTGATGGAGCTTGATCCTTTGATCAAAAGCCCTGCACCAACTAAGACCAAGACGAATGCGAAAGTTGCAACCGGCGTCAAAAATGAGCAAGAGGAATATGTTCTCAACCCCTCTGCCTCAACTCCTGCTGATCCGCAACCCGAAGACACAGCAGTGACACCAAAAGACGAGGAAGGCAAGAAAGGGGATAGGTCTTTCTTACTCGGCATACCAAAAATCATCGGTAACCACTCAGAAATACTTACCGCGGACGTAGACAAGAGACGACAGAAAATGATAGATATAAACCCTGGTCCTCGTCGAAGTCACGGCATGGCTCTGGAGGATCAGCTGCCAGCAAGATCTTTCGGCAGCCCACACGGCATCTTCAGCATACCACAGAGCTATTTGGATAGAGTCAATGTAAGCTATGCTCTTACTTACTGCGGCACAGTTAAGGCGTTTCGCGAAAATCGCTAATTTTGTCGAACTAGGCATGTCTCAAGAACACGGCCGATAACGATAAAATCCACAGTTTCTTCAGAGCCTACACATCCTGCCGAGAGAGGCCCACGCCCTTTGCAGCGTTTTTCGGGCGTGTATCAGAGCTTTTCATCGACTACCCAGACCTGATTGAGGAACTGAGAGCCTATCGACCGAGAACAGTCTCCAAGGTGGACATGCCGCCTGAAACCACGACCGAGCCGGCCCCATCTTCGGTAGTGTTGCAAACAGAAAAAGGACTCGACCTTGGTGACGAGGGTTTTTTGAGAATCTCTGGCGCGGAAAAGCGACACGACGGGGCTTCTTCGCGCGTACGCTGCCATAGCTGTAATCGGATGGAAACGCCTAAGTGGCGCCGGGGACCCGGTGCACTGGGGACACTTTGCAATGCCTGCGGGCTGCATTATGCCAAGTTGGAACGCAAGCGCCGCACGGAATCCTCTCAAGTGAAATCGAAGCCTGTGGACGAGGCGGAGTGGCCTGCAAAAGCTTCCACAGCACCCCTTATCCTGACCAAGTCGCAAGTCTCAGAACGATCAACAACTAGTCCACTCCCTGGACGTTGGTCAGAGAGTGACGACAGCCGACTTCATCTAGTTTCCGAAGTTGCAAAGCTGCCCGAGGAAAAATCGACGCAGTCAGGTGACCCGGGTAAGCTGGAACAGAAGAAACCGAGATACAACCTAAGAAACAATTCCGACTCAAGAGTAGTTTCGAAGATGACACCCAAGACGCTGCCGCCGACAGAAAATCCGACAGAAAATCCGACAGAAGGCAACGTCGGTTTTTACGACATGGCGGGCGAGGGGCTGGATCTCTCGGCCTACTTTAACGACCCGGATATGCCGTCCTCGCCGATTGGCGGGCACGACATGATATTCAACTTCGTTCCAATGGACTGTGGGGATCTCGACGCCGAGTCGGACTCTGGATACGCGTCGACTCATGGCATGGACAAGTTATAACCCAAAGAATATAGGCCCAACCGGCCTGATAGGTTGCGGCAGAAGTCTCGACAACTTGTAGTGTTTCTTACTCAAGGGAGTTATACTATTTTTCGCCGTAATTCACTTGTCTATTTCACGCAATCTTGACATCCGATAATCCATCAAAGGCATGTGAGGACACTTGTTCAGCAGTAGATACCCTTTTGCTCAAATCTCTACCACAACCGGGAGGTTGCGTAGTTCATTCTCCGGCCCCGCTACTACGGCGGCATTGACGAACGTGGTTATCTTGCCTTCGCCTCGGGCCACGTATTTGCCTAAATGATAGCTGGCTTTCCTCCAAACCACGGAGATGGCCATCCAAGCCAGCGTATCCCAGCCAGCCCATCCCGTCATGACCTCTTCGTACGCTCGTTGGACGCCGTCTAAGACGACATCCTCGCGTCCGTAAGCCGCATGAATGTGACCAAACACCATGAGGCGGGGCTGCAAGCGATGTACCATTTCGGCTAGATAGGGGCATCCCGCTCGGTGGAAATCCCGCTGGTCAAGGTGGTGGCGCGGCGGACCATGTGTGACAAGAACATCTGGAGGCTTCTCTAGGAAGGCCATCTTCTCATCCCAATGATCGAGAGCGTTAGGGTGATATTGGAAGGCGGAGATGCCATATTGAGGAGTCCAGGGGCTACCGAAAATGGTGAGCTTCCTTCCCTTGTTGCCGGTCGGAGCAGCACCTCCTTGGCCACCTGGTTTATTGGCGGATATATCGAGAGTGATACTCGTGTCCTGAATGTAGATTACATCTCCTCAGTCCAGGTCTGCAGAGCCAGGTTAGCGCAGCCTGCATCTCATCAAAAGTACCCGATTCCGTCAGGTCGCCCGCATGGATGAGTACATTGCCTGGCGGCAGAGCGGGTTGCTTGTTGTGGTTTTGGATGAGGGGCCTCGGCTCTTCTGATGGAACTTCAGAAGTGCCTGCGCGACCAGCCGTTTGCGCTGGCCCCGGATTTTGACATTTGTCACATTGCAACATCGCAAGGCGCCTGGCCTGGCCTGGCTGTTGGTTGGTTTGCTGTAGATTGCTTGGCATGCCATGGCAGATGTTGGGTTGAGCATCAACAAGTATCAGGTATTTGGCTTACTAGCCCCAAACCCCGCCTGTAGCCTCTCGCCCTCATCTCGTGCAGGTATGCATTCGCTACTACTAACAGTTATCTACCAATTACTTAGGCCTATGTATTGGTAAGACATACCTGGCCCTTTCTTACTGTAGCAACAGCTCGGCGATGAGAAGTTTGGGGGCGTGGAGCTACATGTACCCAATCGCCTACAGTAAGCTGCTGGTTACCGCCGCCAATAAGACTGGCCATGGGTGGTTAGCTTGGCAGGGTCAGGAATAGAAATCAAAAGGTCGTGCTGCGCCGTTGGAGAACTCGGCAAGTTGAGATGTTACTGAAGACAGATAGATGCCTTGGTATTTGTTTTACCCAATGCAAGTAATTAAACATCTTCAGCAGGGAAAGCAGGAACAGAGAAAAAGGAGGTAGGTAAAGAAAGAAAGAAAAAAAGTCGACAGCCAATAAGCCCAATGACCTCACTTGTTGGTCGCAACAGTTCTTCTAAATTTAGGGCCAATGGGCTTACCGCTTACCTTCCAAGCTTGCAGGGGTCAGAATCCGTACCCGCGCGTGTGTACGACGATCCTCTTGGGGTCCTTTGTTGCCGCCCACCAACCACAACCACATCCACAACGTCTTTGTTGGCCCCGGAGCATTCATCTCATGGCCCCCCCTGAGGCAGCGCGTCCTGTTAACGAAACAAGCGGCGCAGATGCGCCTAGCCCATTCCCTCGAAACAAACCCCCCTTGTCAGCTGATCAGCCGCTGTTGTTCCCGCGCGTTACCCGTCCCATTTATTCACTGCAGAAACCAAACAGATGTTGATCTCATGCAGGAACGACAATAGGCCGCGTTGTAGACTCTGTCCACCCCTGATACCATGTGCGCCGGCGGCCTTGGTGCGTCCCCGTATCTTTTACGGAAGCTCTGGGGTCTATATTTGGATCCAGACCCCAGGAGCCGGCTTCGAGCCCTCTATGTACAGTCCTCGTTAGTTATTGGGGGCAAGTGTTTCCTACATCCTTCCCTTTCATTGTCCTTGGCTCAGGGCTTGGGCCAACCAAGATGCCTGAAACTGGCGCCCCGTCTTGGACAATGAGTGCCTCGGACTCACAATATCATGGTCCAACAACTCACGGGTTGACGTAATGATTCCCTTGTTTACCCGGGACAAATATTAACAGGCTGACTGGTAATGTGAAGGACAAGGTACGTAAAGTAGGTAGTAAGCAAATGAGTATCTTCTAGTCAGCCTCGGCGATTCATAATGAGCAAAGCAGATCTATCCAAGTATATAACATCCATCCCCAGGCCCGATCTCTAGACCCCCGGTTCCTTTCTTCCCCCATCTCATTCCTGCCTTCACACCAGACATAGTAAGCCCCATTTCCTTTTACGTTCAATTTTAAGACAGCTGGCCTGCCAGCCACGACTGTGGTATACAAACCTTCATTGCTTCCACGCTTTCTCCAGCACCAATATCACCACACACAAACACCCCTCGCTACCATGCACGCCCTCCTTAGCATCGTAGGCCTTTCCCTCCTCAGCGGCCTGGCCCAAGCCGCCCCGACCGCTCAGCCGGAAGGTATTGACAAGCGCGGCGGCGGCCCCAAAGTCGGTCTAGCCGTGGCCGACAAGGGGCTCCCGGACCTCGAGAACATCGTGGGCCCAAACCAAAAGTCTAGGGTGAGCTGGTACTACACGTGGGGCCTCGACGAGAGCCCGGTAATCCGGAACGCCAGCTCGGACGTCGAGTTTCTGCCCCAAATCGGGCCGCATGACCTCGACCTGAGCAACCCGGCCAAGCCCAAGCTCTTGTCCGGATCAGCCGACAAGCTCAGATACGTCAAGGGGCGCGGCTCCAAGCACCTGCTGTGCTTCAACGAGCCCAACGAGAAGGTTATAAACGGCGGCACCGACCTGGGCGCCGACGTCGTGGCCAAGTACTACAAGCACGTCATCATGCCCCTCCGCGACGAAGGGTGGAAGATCAGCCACCCGGTCGTATCCAGCGGCCCTCCGGGGCTCGCATGGCTGACGCAGTTCCGCGATGCGTGCCGGCGCGAGAACGGCGGCACCGACTGCCCGACCGACTTCGTCTCGGTGCACTGGTACGGCCCCGCCGCCGGCCTCGACGACTGGACCGGCAAGCTCCACACATTCTACGGCGACAAGGCCGAGCCTAAGTTCTGGTTCACCGAGCTGGGCGTCCCCAAGGCCGGCAAGGAGGGCCAGGGCACCCCCGCTGACAACGCGGCCCTCCTGAAGCAGGCCGACTCCTCGTTCAGCAAGGCCGACTTTGTCGCAGCGTACGCTTGGTGAGTTAAAGCCCGCTCCTCCTCCATGGTGACAACTGCTACCAGAAGTTCATACTGACATGAATGCTCGAACAAGGTTTGGTGCCACCCGCCCGAACAAGGCCAACGAATGGACGGGCGATGGTGTTTCCTTGTTTGACAACGACGGTAAAACGAATCCTCTCGGGAAAATGCTTATGTTTGGTCCATCCAAGTCTGGCTGATAGAACTTTTCGTTCATTTCATTTTACTTCTCATGATTAGCGATGGCGTTAGGCCCCCTTTGGAGCATATAGATGGGAGCACAGGACTAGCATGTGGCATATTCATTAGTGTTTTATTTCATACATATCTGACCACAAACACATCCGTTCTTTTTCTTGCCTGCCTAACTCTTCTGTGATTTTCCTCCCATCTTAAGCTACCACTCTCTCCGCCAAGCCACTTCGAATTGTCTCGAGCACCAGCGGACCACCACCGGGACCACTGGCATCGAGACTCAGAGTAATTCGCTCCCTGTCGCCAATGACTCTGACTGTCTCGCCAAGATTTCTGAGGTCAATCTCGCATGGCTCTCCCCCTGGCCCATCGACCGGTGTGAGGGCACCACTGCCACCCCCTTCGCCTGGTACCGATCGGACCTCCCTGATGTCAATGGTAGGGTACGGCAGCCATCCTTCTCGTTGCGGGATCATGAGCAACGGGATGTCCGCCTCGGTGGCATCTGTACTGTTGAGCTCATCATCGCTAGAGGGGGTTGGGATGACGAAGTGCCCCTTGCGCCGGCCGCCGACAAGCCAAGCATCGCCTGGTGCCAACACCTCGTAGCAGAATTCCATGTCTGACATATTCGCCATGGGGGTGGTAGTGTCCCAAACGCGTGTCCATTTCAGATGTAGTGTAGCCGGGACAAGCTGATTGGTTACAACAGCAGCGACCTCGGAATCTGGTCCGTGGCGGAGCTCTTGTGCGCCATCACTTGGCTGTAGGCTGATGTCTGCGGTATGCACAATCGTGACGGGCGGAATATCTACGGGAATCAGAATGGATCGAGGTTCCGCCGGGGCTTCTTGGGGAAGCGCCAATGACGGATGGGCTGACTGCCACTGCTGGATGCACGAGACCAGGGTCCCGGAGATGTTATTTCCCTCGGAGTCTTTTCCCAAGCCCGCGAAATATCTTTGCCAATTCAATTCCCTGAGGAAGTCGGTGGAGTATGTACCCGTGAGTGTAGCATGCTCCAATGTTTGAGCGTTGAGGTCATATCGCACAAGCGGTGTAACGGTGTCGCAAAGAAGACGACTGTAAGCTTGGAAGGGAGAATCGGTCAACGACTGGGTGATTGATCCTGTCACCAGGTTGATGATCTCGTCGTGGATGATGCTGTACTGAAGCTTCAAGTACAGCGTCTTCGCCGATTTCTTCGTTATCTTTACGCCCGTTTTCCGAGTTATCTTGTAGAGAAGACTGGCGGGCTGTTTTGGGAATACCACTACTGCCTTGTCCATCGGTAACCCAAAGTGAGACTCGAAAATGTCCGAATTCATAAGCTCACTCTTGAACAATCTCAATGGGCTATTGCTGGCAGTAGATACGGTGAAGCGAGAGAACAAGGCTTTGTGCTTGAATACATCTTGGACGTTGACACCCAGAGCCAATGAGATAGGAATACTGGGTGTAGCTGAGAATAGGTAGGTCCCGTGCTCGGTGGTGTAAGTGACCTCGATTCTGACGGACACATTTAGAACCTCTTGTTCCACAGTAAACGGGAATCGAATCTTGAACTTTGCATGCTGGGGCAACGCGTTGAACTTGAACAAGCCGCCCTCTGGTTTCTGGGCAAACTTGTACTCGGTGTCCGTGCTTTGCAAGCATTTTCCTTCGGCAGTCAGGAGGCGCAAACCACTCGTGGCAGCTTTGACACGAACTTCAGCTTTGACAAGCTCGTTCCAGCCCGAATCAAACTCGATATCAACACTGTTATTGCGGTCTAGTTGCACGGTGCTGGATGCAGAAAGGCGCGCATCGAGCGTGTTGGCGCGGTGGTAGATTGTGATTCTGGGTGACTTCAAGAAACCCCCGCTTGCGAGAGGCTGGCTGATATCCCGCTCATAGTGCAGGCACAGGTTGCTGGCAATGATGTCGATCTTGTCGACGTCGTATGTACCGGGAATGACGACCTAGCACCCAGTCAGTGATTTCGTCTTTGCTCAATTGAGTATGTAAACTTACTTTGCTATCAAGCTTGAGCTTGTTCCGCCCTGGCTTGATAACAACAGGGTCGGTCAGCTCAAGCCAGATCTCCCTTTGTGCTCCGCCCACGTGACCAACCATTCGCATCTTAGCCTTCTCGAGTGGGAGCTCATCTACGAGTATGCTAGTAGCTTTGAGGAGGACGGAGAAGCTATCTCGGCCGTCGTGGTATTCAGGCGTCGCCTCAACCTCTACGCCGGAGAAGAAGTTTGCAAGTGGTATGCGGGCTTCATTGGCTATTGTTTTCGTCTCGGATAGCAGATGACCGAGAAATCCCTTAATGGCATCATTGTCAGGGTACTCTTTTTCTTCCGTCTTTCCGATCCGAAAAGAGGACCACTGGTCCTGTCTCTCTCTCTCAGCTGCAGCTGCTTTGGACAGCAGTTTCAACACGACTTTGATATACTCGTCTTTCCTCTGCAACTGCTTCAGGCAATCCGAGTACATGACAAGCATCGACAGTTCGAGAAGACTCCAGCCGCTTTCCCCAAAGAAAGGGGTTGTTCTATAGAAGAACGACGCGGCGGCGGCGTAATCGCCCATATGGTACTTGAGCACAGCCAAATCGGCCATACTAGCCTGGACGGAGTGCGTATGATTGGACACGGTGTAATGTCTCAACGCTTTGTCCGTCAAAGACTCGTAAAGCCGATAGAAGTCCTCACTGTTGTCTAAAGCCGCTCGTAGAAGCTTGCTCTCGATACCAGCAAGAGACACGACTCCTTCCGCCGATGGTTGCTGATCCTTTGGTACCGATGGCGAATCATCATCAAGATCAATTTCGACCATGTCTACAAGTGAGGACTGACCAACGACCGGCACGGACGCCCAGCCATCGCTCCATGCTCGCTTTTTACCGCACTCCTCCAGGATATTTCGAGATAGAATATGAAGCTCAGCTCTCCTAGCAGCTAATTCTTCTAGTCCAACCTTCAAGAAGGCATTGTGCTTCGCTATTTCATGTTCCGACTTGCCCGCCCCTGGTCCAGGAAAGTAAGCCGGGCTCGGGGGCGGACGCCCTGCACCAGTACCGCCAGTACTGATCCTCAAGGACGATTCCCGGGCTGGGTGCATCATTGTCTTTGGTTCTGGTATAGTTGCCTTTTGCTCAGGGCCATCAGGGGTAGCTAAAGTTGAAGGAGGGATCGGGAGAGCCTTTGTCGACGTCTGCGCAAGAACCTGCTGTGCAATTGAAAAAGCATATGAGGCGACAAGGTTATCCATAACCTCCGTAGTTGCGGCATCTATGGATGGCGCTTCTTGGGAGCCCTCTTCGGACTTGGCCTCTTTAGCTAAAGCTGCCTGCACGTCGCTGCGCATGACCTGCGATACAGAAGGGATGAACTCGAGCGTCCGCCGACAGATCTCTGCCAACATGGAGAGATTTTCGCTTTCATTCTCTGTATTCTTTGGCGGCAGTGCTCGTGGTGCAACACCTTGGATCACTGAGTCTTGCTGTTCTTTGAGCTTTGCTAGGAGCTCTTCTCTAGTAGACCACGCGTTACCGAGACGCAGCAGGAGTGCAATTTGTCGTGCAAAAATGTAGCATCTGAAGTCAAATACTGAGACGTTGTTTTCGAGAATGAGATCGCGATAAGGCTTCTTAGATGCATTGATCGGGATCTCATCGAAAGTGTCGTCAGTACCTCGGCTGGTTTTGGTCCCTGTGGCTTGCATATCCACAACCTCGTCGTCATCCTCTTGGGCTTCAGAGATGAGCTCATGAGCTTTAAGTGCACTTTGTTTGAGCTCGTCTGTGAAACTCAGCAGTGCGCTCGCCGTTGTACCCAAATTTCCCGTTCTTTGGTCTTTGATGATCATGTCAAGGCCAACACTCAGCTCATCATATCCAACTAGAGCATCCTCAACCAAGCCTACACTCTCAAATCCACGAGCCAGTCCCTCTTTGAGAATGAAGAAGGTGCAAAAGTTCCAGCCTGGCAAGCTCCGCTGGTTGTCCTTTTCCTTGATGTCATCTTCGTATTGGGTGACACGCATATCGAAGCTCGAGAGAATCAGGCTCCGCATCTTGACCATCAGATCTTCCCATGAAGCCTCGTTGTCTTCAGCACTCTCCTTATATCCGCTCGGCACGGCAGGCACCACGCGCGGTAAGCTGTCGTACGGAACATCGTTAATTCCAATTCGGATCTGGGCCATGTGGTCAACAGCGCTCTTGCTGCCTGGGTTGAAGTCGCTCCGCAACTTCTCCAAGAGGGTACTAGACCCTGGTCTCCATTTAGAAACCGCAGAGGCTTTCTCAGGAGCCCCAGAGTCGCCCTTCCCGGTCACAGGTGGCTGAGTTGCGGCCACTGTGTTGGGTATCACGACGTGGACGACGAGCCATTCGAAAGCGTCATGATTCTCGGCCGTGTTTGTTTTCTTGGCGCTCGTCCCAGGAGTCTGTGTTTTAATCCATTCCCGCACCTCTTGACGCACTCCGTTCTTGTAGGCGTCGTTATCATCGCAGCGTACGAGGAGGATCTTGAGATAGGGGGTTCGTCGTAGGCCGGGGATTTGATGTCGGCGCGCAGGTGTGCTGGTCCGGTGGCCGGCCGTCTTTTCTAGCGAAGCATCTATGGACAGAGTAGTTCCCCCATTGCCGATTTGCGTCTGGAAGCCATCATCGCGAGCTATGGCGCTCTCTGAGCGCTGGCGGGATGGGAAAAAGGGGTCGGGGGAGAAGATGGGACGCGGGTCGACAGAGCCTTCGGGCGCAAGCTCGACGTGTAAGGTATCGATGGAGCGGAGCGGTCCAGCATGAGACTGCCAGTGTAGATTTCGTAGTGGAAGTCGGGGGATCAAGCCAGGTGCCAGCAGTTTGTAGATTCCATGGGGGTCAAAGTACTCGACTGTCGCGTGCTTTAGTAAAGATGCGCCAAGTTGCAGGTTGTTTATGGACGTGGTGCAGAGGGCATACCGGTTACTTTGGATGTAGAGTAGGGCTGTTCCATGGTGAACAGCTTTACTTCTGGATCATGACTTCATTGTTGGATTGGATGATATGCAATGGTCTACGACTACGACTGGGCGATAGCTGATAGCTAGGTTCGTAGCGTCAATGGGAGGTCGGTGTTGCTACGTTGGTAAATGCTTGGGCTCGGGCCTGGGATCCCTGTGCCTGCCTGTGCTGGTCCCCATCTCACTAGGCCAAGTGGTACCTCCTTCAGGTACCGAGCCCGACCGAGCCTTAACTCAGCGTGTGCACGAATTGATCGGAGCAACGATGCACTTTAGTAGAAGGCGGTGAAAAGCCACGCCGGAAATCGATTGGCTTAAGCGAGTCATCTTCGATCATGTCGCCATTCCGCTTTGATGGCGGGGTCCGGCAGAATCAGAAGGATCTCCCCCTGCCAAAGGTGGGATAACTGCAACAGCTAACGGGTAGGAGTAGTTTTGGGGGGGGGAATAAAAAAGTTCTTGTTATTTGTATCCGACTTACTGCCCATTGCTCCAGACCACTTGAGAACGCTCTACTATTCATTGACGCCCTAACTGAGAGACAAAAGAAAAGAAAAGTGAGGCGTAGAAATGGCTTCTTTACAAGCTATCCGTTACACGCGGGGCTCCCTGCAGGTCCTGGACCAGCTCCGTCTCCCGCATGAGCACCACTATGACCCGGTCACTACGGCCGAGGAGGGCTTTGACTGCATCCGTTCCATGCGTGTGCGTGGCGCCCCCGCCATCGCCATCGTTGCCGCTTTGGCGCACGCCGTCGAGCTCCAGAACGGCGCCGGCCCTTCGTCGTCGGCCGCGGACACCATATCCTACATCGACTCCAGGCTAGACTACCTGTACGAGTCGCGGCCCACGGCTGTGGACCTGGGCAACGCCATCACGAACCTGAAGAAGGTCGTGCGAGGCGTTGACGTTGCCAGCCTGGACCAAGATGCCGCGCGGGCCGCCATCGTGAACGCCTACATCGAGGCCGCCGAAGAGATCTTTCGCAAGGACACCGAGACCAACCTGAAGATCGGCTCCCACGGCGCAGAGTGGCTCCTCGAGAACGCGCCGATTCACTCGGCCGAGGGCAAAGTAGCGGTCCTGACACACTGCAACACAGGATCCCTCGCCACCTCGGGGCACGGCACCGCTCTCGGCATCGTGCGGTCGCTCCACTCGCAGGGCTCGCTGTCCCATGCCTTCTGCACCGAGACCCGGCCCTACAACCAGGGCAGCCGCCTCACCGCCTTCGAGCTGGCGTTCGAGAAGATCCCTTCTACCTTGATCACGGACTCCATGGCCGGCGCCCTCTTCGCCACCAGGAAGCACAGCGACTACATCGCGGCCGTCATCGTCGGCGCGGACCGCGTGGTTCGCAACGGCGACACGGCCAACAAGATCGGCACGTACGCCTTGGCGGTCTTAGCCCAGTACCACGGAGTTAAGTTCATCGTCGCTGCGCCCACGACTTCGATCGACCTGCACACGGACAGCGGCACAGGCATCAAGATTGAGCAGCGCAAGCCAGAGGAGCTGACTCAGATCAGCGGCGCCGTTGTTGGTGCCGACGGCAAGGTGGACACCAGCCAGTCGGTCCGCGTAGCAACTGCTGATCAGACCATTGGTGTCTGGAACCCCGCGTTCGACGTGACTCCTGCTGAGCTGATCGATGCTGTGGTCACCGAGCGTGGTGTCGTGACAAAGGGTATCGATGGACGGTTCGACTTTAGGGAGATTATGCCCGAGAGATGGGCCGAGGTCATGGGAAACTGAGGAAGACACAAACCTGAGTTACGAGGATACGCAAAAAACGGCTGGGATTTCAAATGGACTGAGGAAAAGGGTTTCCTTGACTGCATAGCGTAGAGGTTGATATCGAGTTAGTGATTAATGGGCGTATACTAATGCTACAAGTGTACAAAGCCTTTCGTTTTTTGTTAGACCTAATACGCCTTGAAATGCCTTTGAGAGTCTAGTTTCCCAATACGTAAAGTACAAGCTTCTTGTAGTCCTCGACAGCCTGTTCCAGCTCCTTCACCTTGATCGCCTCGTCGGGACCGTGAGCAACCAAGATCGAGCCAGGTCCGTACAGATACCGCGTGTGATCTCCCTTCAGGTTCGGGACGTCGGTGCCATAATTGACGGTGATGTTCTCGAAGCCGGGGACTTTGCAGTCGCAGTCGACGGCGCCGTAGATGTTATGGCAGTTCATCTCGAAGGCTTCGTCGTCGACGCTCTTTAGGGTCTCCCAGAGGCGCTCCTTCACGATGTGGCCGCCACTCTCGTCGCCGTCCTGAGGTCCGATGGCCACGCGCATGGCGATATTGGCCTGGGCCTTCTCGGGGATCACGTTGGGGGCAACGCCGCCCTCGATGCGACCGATGTTGACGGTGGTGTTGCCGAAGCGCTCGGAGCTGCCAAGGTCCGTGTCCAAAACCTTCACGAGCCCGCGCATGAGCACCTCGGTGGCGCTCTTGCCGAGCCACGGGTAGCCGCTATGACCAGCGTGGCCGCTGGCGTGGATTTCGCAGCCAACGAAGCCCTTGTGGCCACACGCCAGCTTGCCCTCGGTCGGCTCACCGAAGATGGCGGCCTCGAAGCGGGGTGGTGGCTCCAGCTCGTCGAGGGTCGCGCTGAAGTAGCGCATGCCGTCGCCGCTCACCTCCTCGCCCACGACGAACAGCAGCATCACCTCATCGCCCTTGACCTTCTTGGCCTCGAGCAGCTCGAGCACCGCGATGACCTGCGCAGCGACCGCGGCCTTGGCGTCGACGCTGCCGCGCCCGCTTATCACCGTGTTGGCATTCGGCTCGGTATCGGACGAGGAGTACGGGATGAAGGGCGGGACGGTGTCAATATGGCTGGAGACGAGCAGCCTGGGCTCGGGGTTGCGCTTCGCGCCCGGCCAGGCTAGCACGTTGAAGCGAGGCTTGGCGGCATCGGTACCGGCAGCCGACGTAGAAGAGGACGAGTTGAAGGACGTAGGGATGAACTCGAGCTGGGCGTGGAAGTTGCGCTCCGTGAGGTACTCGACTAGAAAAGTGCCGACAGCATTCTCATCACCGCTCACCGAGGATATCTCGATAAGCTGCTTGTGGAGAGAGAGGAGCGCATCGCGGTAGCTGGGCGAGCCTTCTGTTGTCGCCGAGGAGATGTGGGCAGGTTGAAAGTCGGTAGAAAGGCCGTTGCTCAGTGGCTTCTGCAGTGAGCTTGCGAAGGCTATGGAGCTACCAAGCAGATATGCGGGGAGTAGCGGTAGCTTCATGGCGACGAGGAATTGACCAAGATATACGTCCAACAGGCTGTCAATGGACTATTATGGGTATTAGCCGGTGTGAACGAGGCCAGAAAAATGCAATTGGCGCCTTGAATCCTTGCCTGGTCTCTTCTAGCTGCCTTTTGCTTCGTCTTTGAAATGTTTACCTCGGAATGATGATATGCATCAAATGCATGTAGGTAATTATTGGCCTAGCTTCTACTTAAAGAATGACGCGGGGGGCGGCCGGTTAGTGGACCTCCTTGATCGGTGAGCCCCCGAAGCGGCCCACAACCACTGTAGCTCCAGCGCAAACGGCCTGGTCTTATCAAACCTGAAGTGACCATATGTCAGACCTTCCTCATTCCATTACATAAAGTAAGTATTGAATACAACAGCGATCTATTATGTACAAGAACAGGACACGATGGCGCCATAGTTGGGTAGACGGAACAGCTGTCAATGAAATACTGAAATAACCCTCGACGACGCAAAGAAACACCTATTGATCGACTGACTATCTGATGTACTGCTTTGCGACCTCCTCAGACGGGATCAGCACGCTCCTGACTTCTCCATCATTCCCAACACTCCCTGTACTCAGCCCAGCCTGACACTCTTCTGTCACTTTCTTGTGGATGTAGTCAGCTTTCGCCATCTTGATAGCCCCGCCAGTGACCTCGTACATCCACCATCCCGACAGGGACTGCATCGTGTTAAGCTCGCCCGTATTTGCACCTGCGTTTTCCTGTGATGCCACCACCTCTCCCCCCGTTACTGATGAGCTCAGAGTAGTATTCTGGAACCCTTGCCCGTCCGTGACAGCAATGCCGACAGACCCGGCCAACAGTTGAGTTTCGCTTTGTCCATTTTCGCCTAATACAGTGACTGGCACTGACACCCAACCAGCAGGCATTTTTTCCGCCTCGATAGTGTGGTAGTATACCTCATCTAGCTCGCTCGAAAGCGTCTTGGGTAGCGTACTAAGTATCGTCTTTTGCCATGAGTTGCCGGAGCCCATTTCGTTGCGGCACATAGGCTTGCCATCCTCATCCCAAAAGCAGAATGCCATCATCCATCCATCCATGGTGGCTGCCCCGCTGCCGCTATCGTACCGGATGATGCGGCTCCAGAAGTCGAGCACGACTGGGTCATCCGCCGGGCTATCAAAGGTCGCGATCATGTAATGGAGTACAGGTCGGAGCTGCGTGTACCACCGGCTCGGCTCTTCCCCGTACTGCTTCAACTTCTCGAGGCGCTGCATGATGTCTTCATAGTCCGATTTCTCGCCCAGCAGCGTCACCGAAGGAATCCCGCAGGTGCAGGGGTCAAACATATACTCGAAGTATTTCTGCAAGGTGCCCATCATCAGGATGGCAGCCACCGTCTCGTCCGTTACCGTGGTCGTCGTGAAGGACGGCAGTACCCACGCTCGAAGCTTGGGATCCACGATGTTCTGGTCGATGAGCCGCGTCATGTTGCGGCACATCGACCCGAAATCGACCTCACTGATGAACTCTTGCTCTAGGATGAGAGCTCTCTTCCCTTCAAATGAGACGAATTGCCCACGCAGCTTATCCGAATTTGCGTTGACAAAGAAGCTGAACTGAACCAAAATGGCAAACCAAATGTCCTCGGGTCGAATTACAAGGTTATGGTGGTAGGAATAAGCCCTCCATGCCGATTCCACAAGTCCATTGGTGGAAGGTGCAATATGGCCTTTGGATATAAGATCATCGGGTAAGGAGGTTTGAACGATGGGGCCCATTTCGGGCAACTTCGTGGGCGCTGTCTTTTCCAGGAGCCATCGAGAAGACTTACTCGAACCTGCCGTCTGGCTGCTCCAAATACCTTTCGCATCGTGCTTGGCTACTTTGATGGTGATAGGCATGTTATCAGGGTGGGAAGGTATGAATAGAAGCAGCCGCTATGTATCAACGGCTATGATTGGATTGGTCAACTGATTAGGGGCAATATTGATATGTCAAGTAAAGAATACTTTCTCCGTCGAAATCAAACGGATTGCGAATCAGTTCGGAGTATTTACAGTATTTATATGTCGAAAGGGATGATTGTGGGGAAGCACCCATGGAGGGTTACCTTTAGGCAACCATATTTCAAGAGCAGTTGGGCCAACATCATTGGAACTCCAACCGAACCCTGCCGTGACTGGCCCATACAGTTACACATGCACCTCCTGGGACGCGGTATCTGTCCCTCAGTTGCTTGACCGAATAAGGACCTACCCCTTGTCTAATCAAAGACGGCGGAGACCGCAGACCAACATTCTCGACCACCAAGTTAAGGAGGCGCCCTCCCCCGCTTCATTGACGTACCATGGCGCATAAGAAAATACGCATCACTGCAGAAGACCTCGGGTCCTCTCATAGTCCCCCATCATAGCCTTCCGGTGCCCTTCACTTCGCGGCACGAAAGTCACCTCGAAGTCCTCGGAGCCTAGCACGAGACCCCCGTGGAAGCCGCTCTCCACACTCAAATCCAGGGGCTCCTGGGCTTTTAGCTCGAAACCCCAGACCAACTTGGCTGCCAACATAAGGGCGCTGTTGACCGCGAACTGGTCGCCAGGGCACTGCCGCCGGCCGCTGCCGAATGCGTATGTGGGCTTGCGGCCCTCGGCATGCGATTGATCTTCGACGCTGGGCTTGACCCCATAAGCATTTTCCAGATACCGCTCGGGATCAAAGATGTCTGGATCCTCGTACAGCTCGGGGTCGTGTTCAATGGCCCACGTGTTCTGTAGCACTACGGTTCCCTTGGGCAGATGATATCCGCCTACCGTATCATCTGCGTCCAGGACGTGCGGTAGGTTATTAGGGGCAGGCGGTCTCCAGCGAAGGACCTGTTATATGGCACATAGTGAGCTTACGGTGTCATTGATTCTTTGTCACGCAACGAATCCAAATCCAGCAGAACTCACCTCTGAATAGCAGGCTCGGAGATATGGCAGTTTGTTTATGTCCTTTCGCTGTGGAGGCCCGTTGTCCGACCCGCAGACGCTTCCTACCTCAGCCTGCGCCTTTTTCATGATCTTAGGCCTCGCCGCCAGCACCTTGACCAACGTCAACGCCGTCGAGTAGGTCGTGTCCACCGCGGCGTCCAGGAGGCCACCACCAAGATATGCCAACTGGTAGTCGTCAAACTCGGTCTTACCGCTCTCCTCCTGCGCTCGCAGTATTCTGGCCATCAACGACTCGTATTTCGGCGACTCTTGCGATGATGTAACTGCCGCTTCGCTCTGTCTACGCTCCTCCTTCGCGGACTCCAGCATCATGTAGTAGAACCCTCGCTGGTTCTTATGCAAGTCTCGAGCCGTGCGCTTCCACTGGGCTAGAAGCGCGGGCACCCACTTGAGGATGGGGAACATGTCGACGGGGGGTGCCACCCCGGGCGTCAGCAGGTTCAGCCAGTTTTCCTGGTTGCTGTAGAAGAGCTTGATGAGCTCGGCATCTTTCTGCTCGCCGCGGTGGCCGCACGTTGCCAGCAGCGGGGTCGCCAAGGCCCAGTTCCGGAAGTGGTCGGCGAACCGGGTCGGGTCCACAGCGAGCCGGTACATAAGGTGGGCGGCCGTGGCCTCGAGGACGGGAAGAACTTGTTCAATGCCAGCGGGCCCAAGGAGGTGTCTGACCACGGCGGTACGCCACTGCTTCAGGTAGCTATCATGGGGAAGGAAGAGGATATGCTGGGCTCCGAGGACGATATGGTTCCGGATGATATAGTCATTTGGCCGGCCCGAGTAGACGGAGCCGCGCTTATCCAGCAGATCTCGAACCAGTCGGGCACTGTTTAAAACAACAAGGTTACCAGGGCCGGGTTTGAGGCCAATGATATCTCCATACTTGCTTCGCCATTCCGAGAACTTGAGAAACGGCTTGGGTGTGGCGAAGTGGTGGACATTCCCAATAAAAGGAAGAGCTGGCGGGCCTGGAGGGTAGTTTTGAGGCCGTAAGGACTTCAAAGAGAACCGCACAAGAGTGAAAAGGGATGTGAAAAGGATGCCAATGAGGGCCCCAAAGACCCAAGGATGAAGCTCAGAAGTGACTTTCATTTTATATCACTCCTCGTTGCCTACTAGATTCCACAGTAACTCAAGTGAAACATGCAAGCAATGGAATGGAATTCATGCAGTCGGTGCGGGCAGGTACTTATACGTATACGGGCGGCCAACATGAGGAGTTGTGTGTTGACGCATGCATTCAACCCCTGACCGCCCATTTCCCACTAGTCAAATACCAGTTGAATTGGAGGACATTTGACCAAAGTCGATCTTTTCCTCTAGGGCTCATCTCCAAGCCCATGCAGAGTTTCAAGGTACGAATTCTCCTATCTCGGAAAGCCCAAGCCAGTCGTGCATGAGAAACCCCAATGTATCTACATGCTTTTTTCCACTACTACTTGTGCAAACACGATATGTTAACCAAGTAGTAGTCTACTAGCCAAGCCATTGATACATCATATGCATTTCATCATATACGGTGACTAGCTGTCCATCCGAGCTTGGCTATGCAGACAATTATATTGGCACGAGCTTGGAGACTTCCAGCATATTGATTATGCTACCACATCTAGGTAGCCATGATAACAGTCTACATCGTGGGTCCACGCCACCTTTGCCATGATCTCAGCCGGGATAGTAAAGTAGCAGCTGAGAGTCCTACATGGCTGTGTCCCAGCATTAGACCGCTGCATCCTTCACAAGCGACGCGCCCTAAGGCGTCCCGCAACCATTATGACGAAACTTCACCATACGGGTGACATGAATCAGCGAGGTATCATTCAGAGCTCCAGGGAATTGCACATATGAAGTAAATGGAGTGATAGTGATATAGGAGTTGCAGTGTAGCTAAAGGCATGCACCAGCACGCCTGGTATGAAGTATCTTTTAATTTCGCGCCAAACTATGTATAGGTAAAAGCAACATAACATAACAGATGGATATCTTATTGTAAAAAGAGTAAAAAAAAGTTCTTTGAAAGCACCTTGCGCCAAGCCTACCAGAACCCTCAAGAATCAAGCGGACTGAAATCAAGATCGCACTCAGATCGCCTACCCAGTGGGCAAATGCGTATGACGCCGACGAGCTCACATTAGACGGGTGCGGGGGTTAATGTAGAGGGCACCGCAAGCTTCTCAGGCTCGGCTATCGGCGTTGAGAAGTAATCAGTTGCGCCGTCTCCTCCATCCTCTTCGTAGATCTCTTCGACCTGTTCGCCTGGCACTCTAATGATGGGGCTGAACTGCTCCACCTCTTCGACGCTTTCTTCGTCCGTCTCCCTGTGCTCTCCGTCTCCCTTGCTTTGCAAATCGGCCTCTATCTCGGCTTCTTCATCCTCTTCTTGAATGGCCATCTCACCACTTCGTCGCCCAAGACCATTGGCGCTAGCATTGCGACTATGACTGGTCTCTCGGCTGCGACTTCCACCAGACTGGTTACCGAGAGAGAGCATTGGTCCCTTGAATATGTTCTTCTTTCTCTTCGCAAACAGTATGTTTTGGGATGCAAAAGGGTTTGGACTCCCAAGCGGTGGATTCTGGTTGGTAGAAGGCATACCCTCGTTGAAGTTGAGAGAAAGTGCAGGGCCTCTGACTAAACGGATATTGGATGGAAAGGCGGAACTGGTAGGCGTAGCAGGAAGAACTTTGACCGAATGATGCGGTGACCGTCCAGATGCTAGGGGGGTTTTCGAATTCGACATGGATCCAGTAGAAGAAGTCGAGCTAGCTTTCGAATGAGTATGCTGATGGCGAGGCATGGTATGTATGGAGCTAAGTGAGGACGAAGTTGACTTTCGGCCACGAAGACCGCCCGAGGGCCGGCGTACAGTGGAGCGAGGTGTAAGAGGGGCAGGAGATAGCGAGTGTCGCTTATACGAAGATGCCGAAGACGGCATACGCCTGGTCATATGTCCCGAGTTCGTGTGCGTGTGAGTTAATGACGTGGGCGTGGTGACATTGCCACCGCCCCGGATGGTACCAGAGCTTCTTGGCGCTTGGCCATTCGCTTGTGACGATTCGGTCGTCTCAGCTCGTCCGGTCCCAGAGGGGGTATTCTTACTGGTATGAGGCCGCGGGCTAGTATCTTTGGGGTTCTTGTTGCCGTTTTTGCCATTGAGATTCGGAGTTGACAAACTTGGGCGTTTGTTGGGCGTATGACGTCGAGTAGTGTCCACAATCCAATGCTTCCATGTCTTCCAGTGTTGTATGATCGCTTGGGAAGGCTTCTTGCGCATTTTCTGCTGGGGCTCTTGTTCCGACTTGTCAGTGTTGCTGCTGTTAACCCCGAGCACATCCGGAGTAGTCACCAGGTGCAGCGTCGAGCCTCTAGATCTTGCACTGCGGATAATACCCTCCTTTGGTGGCGGCACTGGTCTCCGCTGTAGCGAAGTACTAGTTGACCGTATGGAGTCCTTTTCCAGCGGCGGTGGTGGTACATCGCTGTCAGGACTGAAGTTGCCCCGGGCATAAGACTCTGGGAGATTGGGCAACTCAGTGATATTGAGGTCACCATAGTGAGCACTCCTTCTCTCTGCTCGCCCTCGAGTTCTTGGGAGTGGGGGTTCCCCAAGCCTGAAGACACCGTCCTCGTCCATTATTGGTGCCATACGCTCGAGTTTGCTCGACGCCGCCGAAAACCGACGAGAATTCCTATTCTCGGCCTCCTTTTCCTTCCGTCTCCGCTCTCTCCGCTTGGACTTCCGCTCCTCTTTTTCCAGAAGCAGTGTCCACCAACCTGCTAATGCGTCACATTTCTGTGCCAATACGCTTTCGATGACTTGGTCAATGTCAACCCCGGCGCCTCTCATTCGGTGAAGACAATCCTTTTCCAGGGCTGTGGTAAACGGGGCAGGTTGGTGTAACTTCAAAATCGCTTGCTGTTGAGGAGCATGTTCCAACAAAAATGGGTGTTGCAGGATATCTGGAAGCGACGGCCTGAGCAACGGCCGTTTCGAGAGCAGGATTTTGATAAGCGACACCGCATCAGCGGATAGATGGTCGGGATATTTGGGCTCCTCTGAAAGGATCTGCTTCCTTGTCACATTGTCGTCGTCGTCGTCGAAGGGCAACTCGCCGCAGAGCAAAGCGTATAAGATTACGCCTAAGCTCCACACGTCAACCTTCTCGCCAGCATACTTCTCCCCCTTCAGCATTTCGGGTGCGGAATAACAAATCGTACCGCAGAAGGTCTGCAGGTAGTTGGATTTGCCTTCATACTCGCGTGTAAATCCGAAGTCGACCAGTTTGACATTTTCATGCTTGTCCAATAAGATGTTCTCGAGCTTGAGATCCCGGTGTACGCATGATTGCTGATGCACGTAACATACTGCACCCACCAATTGGGTAAACGTTTTCTGGACTTTCTCGACTGGTAATGGACCGTGCTTCAGGAGGTAATTGTACAATTCGTCGCCTATCGCACGTTAGATCCGACGTACTTGGATGGTGTGATGCTGCACTTACCTGGGCAATATTCCAGTACCAACCACACTAGGGATTCCGTTACGATCACCTCGTAGAGCCTTGCGATGTGTGGGTGAACGAATTGCCGGTGGTGGTGGATTTCGCGAGCCAAATTCGAATCATCTTTCTTGGCCGATTTGAGTACAACCTGATATAACCGTCAGTCAGTATTTTCCATGTCTCGCAGTGGTGACTGCAAACAAACCTTGGATCCATTGGTAAGCTTGTGCGTCGCAAGGTAAACCTTGCCAAAGGAACCCTTTCCTATCAGTTTCCCAAGTCCGTAGTTGCCCACGTTTTTCAAATCGACATTTGAGAATTCGCTGTCGAGCAAATTGTTAGCATTGAATATGTCATCGTCGGGGTTGTCACTGTGCTAGGAGCGAGGGAGCTTACTCGAGAAGTTCCTGGTACGAGTTGGCGAGCTATAATTTGCGTATTAAAGAACGGTCAGTTATCCGCGCTCGTGAACCCTTCTAGACGATAGCCTGGGCTAAACAGCACAGCACAGAGCAATATTGACTGACCTTGGCCTTTCGTCCCAACGCCTCGGCCCGGGCTTTGCTTGTCTGCATGTCCTATTCTGCCTCAGCCACTGCGACCACTACTTCCAGCCGCGCTGAAGATATCACGCGATCCAACCAGCGCAGTGATTCGCTTCGAATAGTATATTTAGAATAATCGAGACACCACAACTCGTCGCTTCGGTGTTCGGTTCGTGGCTACCAATGGGTGTTCCCAAGAAAAGTCGAGGTCGGTCAAAAGATGGCGTGCTCGATCTCGAACGGTTCGTTTCGATCTTCAAATCTATGCTTTTGCTATCGAGAGCGTTTGGGGCAGTTCAAGCCGCGCCTGGGTGCTGCTGCAGCCCCTATTTACGCGTCCGCAAAGCAGTTGTAGCCGATATCATGCGCAGCTTCGGACTCGTGCTTGCCTTGGTGATCTCGTTTGCAGGAAAAAACCAACGTCCAAATGGGCCAGGCGACTGATAACACTACGTGGTGCGATGCTTCAACCACCTTGAAATCATCTGGTCGCTTGCCGAGAACCGAGTCTTTTTCGGATATACAGAATTCGAGATGAGCTGTCGAGCTTTTCGGGAGGGATGGGTGGAATACCAAGGATATGAGTAGGTAGACTAGACGCTCGCAGGCCTGCTATGGTAGAATTGCAAGATCAATGGTGGAAAACTAAAAACGACATGGCGATATGAGAACGACAAGAGACGGGTAGGGAGAAAAAAGAAATCATGTCATACTGGACTGGACGGGACGTGACACCAAGACAGGTCCGAGTTCATGGTAATGTTCCCTGGGAAAGACCAAATGGATCATGGTCCCACGAAATGCGACCAGAGCGGGAGGACAGGGGTCAAGGGGCCGTGAAAGTAGGAGCCAGCAGGAGCCAGCAGGAGCCAGTAGCAGCACAGCGCAGCCAGTAGCAGCCAGCTAGAGCCTGCATCAACCGGATATTGAAGGCGGGACAGTGAAATACAGTGACAAGCACACAGTACGTGTACGCACACACCTACCCTCCTACCCTCCTACCCTCCTAGTTACTTTTCAGTTGGAGGCAGCACACAGGGCACATGCTCACGATGCTCATGATACTGACTCTGCCCCTTCCTCACATTGACATACCTCATACCTCTTTCGATGTATGTAGGTACCTCTTTACCGACCAACCTAACTACCTAATCAATAGGATTGGGATTCAATATGTAACATTGACCGGCGGGGGTAATTGCAGATGCAATCAATTCACCTTGGGGGTATTTAATAAGATCCTCCCCAAAACAACGTCTGGTTTAGATTGTCTACAGGTACATCGACCTAGGAATATGCGCGCAACCCCGTACCAATCTGACATATTGATATAAGCTAACGCAAGTGAGTGCTGCAAGCTGATCCTCAGGCGTTTTGGCAAATTGTGGGTGGTTGGCTTTGGTCGTTACGCTAACCCAGCTGCACTGTACAGGCTAACAACCTTGTAATGAACCTGGCAACTAAAAGTTGCACTTGAGCTTGAGCTATGCTAGTAGTTAGCGGATGTCGAGCTTTGCTCAAGAAGAAAATAAGAAAATATCCTTTATCTTTCTTAAGCTAGCATGAATGGATGATAGATATGATGGCCAGCCGCGAACATGGCAATCTCGTGGTTTTTCCTCTGTGTTTTTGTTTTTCTTGATCAATCTAACTTTGGTACCCTTCTCTCGGGCCGTCTGTGAACACTGCCATTAACTATTACGTGCAACTGCCTCCTGCAATAGTGACAGCAGCGATCAACAAAAAGGCAAGCCGGCCTGATTCACAGTAGCGAAAGTGAGACGAGACAGCGTGACAAGCTGCTACCTCCTGCTCGTGTAATATATGGATTGGTCATTGGACGTGTGTACTTTCTTCCACGGTCGAAACATGTACCGACTAGGAGGCTTGATGGGATGGGTCAAAATGAATGGACCGTTGGGCCTGGTGGACACCCGGGAAGTTTCAAAGGTCTGTGCATATCATAACTTCCTCGAGTCTTTAATCAGTCATCTCATCTCGCCTCACCCCCCGAGAAATCCCTCTGCAACGCGTTTGATGTCTGGTTTTGAACAGAATCCCCTCTTCACATATTCTGCCCTATCAAGAGCAGTTCATACCTAGTCGGCCTGAGTCATGGGATAACTATCGGCCCTGGGAATTTGAACGGAGGTCGTAGGTTGCCTTGAAGATTGGTTGTGGCCTGTGGACTGCTACAGCACGAGGTATGTAAATAGATGTATACGTCGGGAGTCTCAAACAATATCCCGCGAGCAATGGGTGGAACAATGGCATCATGTATGGGTCTGTAGAAGGCACGTTGCGCCTTGAAGTGGATGGCGGTATATGGCCTTGTTGCGTAGAACTTGCTGAAACAGCTCAACCATTGGTACTCTGTGTACTACCCCTTATAGATGGGGCCCACGGCGAGTGCCACCTACGTCGAAGATGGACCCTTCTCTTTGCCCTTCTTCGACTTCTCCTTCGCTCCCGTGACAGGGGCATCATAAAGAACAACCAGCCAGAGCGTCTTCGCGCCCCAGTCGAGAGTGATTATACTATCCGCGGCGCTGACCTCCACGTCCGCGATCCACTCGCCCAGGGCGGCCAACTGCGCCTGAGCGCCGCCCTTCTTGTGCTCACTGGCGAGCTCCGTCATGCGACCGGGCGCGAGGCCGACCGCCTCGGCGAGCTCCTCCGAATCCAGCAGCCGGGCGTCGAGCCCGCGGGCGTGGAACCACTTGCCGTTGGCCGCCGCCACGTAGGCCGTGGCCCGCTCGCGCGGCGTCTTGGGCTTCGAAGCGATGCTTCCCAGCATGGCGAACGGCAGCGCGGCGGCCGTGCCCACCAAGCGGAACGCCGCGCCGACCGGCAGCGCAATGGAGCCGCCGATGACACCCATGCCCGCCGCGATGTAGTTGCCCTTCTTGGCGCTGTCGCTGACGTCACGGCGGATCTGTTTGGCGTGCGCGGCCGTGTCTTTGCCGTAGCGCTTGGGCAGGTCGCCGAGCTCGCGGCCCATGTCGGCGGCATGCTGGATAGCCTGATCGCCCACCTTGGCCGTCAGGAAGGCGTTGATGGTTTTGACGAAGGACGCCCACGTGTCGTTGGGGATTCCATAGCTCAAAAGTGATGGCGGGTATGCCTGAAGAAAAGGAGCTGCTACATCCAAGGATGATTGTGGTATGGCGATGGGCCGTTGACCTCCAGAAGGGGCCGGTGGACTATATGATGGTGGTAGATCATCGGTCGTGGGGAAATTGAAAGGTTCCGAGGGTGTAGGACCCTGGTGGCCACCATATTCCGGCGGTGTCGAACCTGAAAATTCCGCAGCACTTTGAGAAGCTTGAGCAGAATATTGCGCGCCAGGCTGAGCGTCAACCGATGAAGGTCCGGCAATGGCCTCGTATGTCGGCAAGCCTTCATCAGCGGCCTCCGCTTCTTTGGATCTTGCGCCTGGTGCCATGGTAACGACTACAGTGATAGGAAACTTCAGGTTTGGTGTAAAAGAGAAGTCATGGATTGATGTTTAGCTCTCGCCATGGGCGGTTGAGACTCTTTATCATATGGAGGCGGGCGGCGTAAGCAAGTAGGCGGTGGCTGAGTTCTAAAGCTGAGAATCATCACGTAAGTAGTGTCGACCTATAATGTGGAGGTTCTGCTAAGCCGCAATGGTGGCTCTGCTGACAGCCAATTGCACATCGCATCGTTCCAACTTACAGTACGCATACTCTAAGAAAATATCGCGCATGCAAGTTCTGCTGTTGAGAATGGATGTCTCTCTCCAGCTTTGGGCCAACACGACAACAAGTAACGCAGACCTCTGGGTTTCATTCAATCTTCCATTGATACAGAGCAGCAAACACTGATTCCTACTATACAAGCACCTATCCTAGAATATACCTCCGAGATCCTCAATTTTTTCCTGGCATCAGTTTGTCAATAGCCCTCTTGATCTTGGATCCGGACTTGGTAGCGCTGGTCTGAGAAGACTCCTGTTTGTTTGTCGTCAGTCTCCCGCACTAGACATATATCTTCCAACATCGTGAGTGTTGGGGTCATCCTGATTAACTTACTGATGCTCGTCGCTCGACACCCTGCATGAACTCTCGGTCAGCATCAATGGCTTCATCAGGTAGACCACGCTTCGCAGCCGCCTCACGTTCGTGCTGCTCCTGTTCGACATGATGCATGCCATCATGGGCGGCCTTGATCGCGGGGTCTGGGAGACCGTGGCTCTCTGAGGACGACATGTTTTACGATGTTGAAGGCTTTCTTGTCTGATAGAAGAATATTTTCGACTTGAAAGGTGATATATCGTTCGAGTAAGACAGACATAAAGAAGTGCGGAGTCCGGTAGCGTACTGCCTGTGACTATATACCAGGTGAGACCCCTCGCGAAGGACCCTTTCAATTACTCCCATAGCCTTCCTACGTCAGTTCAATTTGGCTTTGGATTGTGAGTAATGGTACTACCATCGTCTGATGATCCAATTCGTCGATGGTGTGAGCTAACTGCTCATCCAGACGTCATATGGTGCTGATCCTGTTGGAGCTTTGGAGATCGTGAGGGGAGAGCCCAGCGAAAGGAACTGAGTGTCAAGAGAGGACCGCGCCAGTCCAGGCTTGCCAGAGTCACCGAGATGCACCACCTGACTGCTTATAAATCGGCGGTACGACGTACAGTTCAAGTCTTTGCGATATTAATTGGTACGCTGGAGGCCAATCACCTCATCAAGACGTGAGAAGAGGGCCATGAAGGTTCTAGCCAATTTAATGTCGTGGCATCAAGTAACCGGCTCGAATAGCCAGATCGGTAATGGGATGAAGGATGCTAGTGATGTTGAGCAATCGAGGCATGCCGCATGTTCCATTGTTGCTACTGCTGGTAGAACAGTCCACCATCGGCAGGTGCTACTGTAGTATTGCCTGCAAGACTGCATGGCAATTCGAAGGAATTCCGCGGGTCCGAGGACGTCTAGCTTTCCCGGTGGCGAACCCGAAGGCCTTGAACATATTTCCTAATACTACCACTGCTTGTGAGGCCATCATAAGATGTCAGGAGCTGAGGAACTGTCCATACATATCTTTTTGATATGCTGTAAGATGTAGCATGTAACTGCCGATAATGCGGGGGAGCTTTGGCCATCGCACTAATCGTACATGAACATGCAGCTAGTGTGCTAGTGGAGCTCAGCCACTCGGGGTGGACTCGCCGGAGTTAACAGTGAACTTCATCAGTGAATGAGCCACCGAGGCCAATTGAGGTGTCTTGGATAGATGGCTACTTCGAACAGCAAGACAGTTTCGAAGCTGCGTCGTTGAGAAGCCGACCACCAACCTCGAACTTCGTCGGCACAGCATGTCGAGCCTGGGCGCTGTTATCTAATTCGCTCATTCAAAGCACACCCAATTCAAGTCTCGACTGCACGATTACGACCTCGCTGGCTCGAGGTAGCTAGCTTGACCATGCAGCATTCGCGCCCATCCCCGAGGGGGCATCTACTCGTCTTGCTGGCCCTTCAACTTCTCTACGCCCTCTCCACTGCCTATCAGACACTCTCTGACGATTTCCTACGAAACCTGACACTAGCCGAGTCCGATTTCGATATCCACAACCAAGAAGGCCTTCTGGCGCCTATCCTTATACCCCGAGTCCCTGGTACACCGGGCCAGGCCAAGACGCAGCAACACTTCGTGAACTTCTTTCGCAAGGAGCTACCAGATTGGACTCTGCTATGGCAGAACTCGACAGGCACGACGCCGGTAACTGGCAATAGACAGATCCCGTTCTCGAATCTGATCGTTCGGAAAGAGCCGCCGTGGACGAAGCCGGGGCAAGCTAATTACTTGACACTCGTGGCACATTACGACAGCAAGTTTGAGCCGGATAACTTCATTGGCGCGATCGATAGTGCGGTACCATGTGCTATTCTCATGCACATTGCGCGGTTTGTGGACAAGTACATGAAGCAGATGCATGAGGAGATGGTAGCACTCGGCGAGCTGGGAGGCACTGTGCCAATGGACATGGGGTTGCAGATTCTCCTCCTCGATGGAGAAGAGGCATTTGGCCCAGCATGGACTTCCACAGACTCTCTCTACGGGTCCAGGTCTCTTGCCGAGGAGTGGGAGCACACGATGAATCCGGCCATGTCAAGTTATCGTGATCCTTTGGGCCAGATCAGCATTTTCGTGCTACTCGATCTTTTGGGGTCCGCAAACCCTCGGATCCCGTCCTATTTTCTCCCCACGCATTGGGCCTACAAGAACATGGCGAGTGTCGAGGATCGAATGCGGAAGCTGGGTTTACTCGAGACGAAGCCACAAAAGCCATTCCTCTACGAGGCAGACAAGGTGCCTGATCAATTCAGCAAAAGTTTCGTCGGGGATGACCACGAGCCATTTATGAAACGTGGCGTCCCGATCTTGCATATGATACCCTCAGATTTCCCTCCTGTGTGGCATACTATGAATGATGATGGCGAGCATTTAGATATGCCGACGGTCAGGGATTGGTGTAAGATAGTCACGGCTTTTACGTTGGAATGGCTAGACATGATGGAAATAGTGCCGGAGTAATCATTAGCTAGCTGTGTTTTGTATTCGCTTATTTTCTCCAACCTTTGATGTGAAACCAAGAAATTATATCTCAACCGCAGCTCTTCGCTTCCTATTCCATTCCAAGTCTGACCATACTGAGACAAATGTATATGCGGAATGGGCAGTGCTTGACCAAAACGACAACCGCATATTGCTGTACTACTACCATAAGGTGGTATAACAAGCAAGTGCCAAACAACATCTGCCGGAGACGCAAATAGTCGGAAATGCAGCGCAACTCACTCACCCATAGGTAACCCCAGGTATATAAGATGGTCATCTCCTGTTCTGCCTTAGTCCTGTCTCTAAGATCATACATTCATTATGCTCACCTCTATTTTAGGCAGATAGATGACAGCTCAAGGCTGACAGAACGCAAGTCGCCAACTATGACATCGTCACTGATGGCCCCTCTGCTGTTCCCTCTCAAGGCCCATGCTCGAGTTCATTTTTGCTCGGACCCAGGTCTCCTCCTATGCCCTCCACCTTCCGGGCCTGACTGTCAACCCCCCTCCCACTAATATAGCCTAGGCCTCAGACGCTCAGCAATGATTCACCAAGAAAATATTGCGATTCTTGAATGAGGCGACGTATTCCTCGACTAGAGGATCGAAAGTTCTCACGATGGCTTGAGTGTCGACCGAAGCGTGATCATCCCGGCAGAAAGCTAGCTTCACGATAACCCATAGCCAAGGCTTTCCCTCGCATCTTCCTCGACTATCCTCCTTTGGACCGCTGACCTAAGTGTTGGGATGAAGCACATGGTCGACTGGTTCCATCATCACATCTTCTAGTAGTACCTTTCATAATAGGCCCCCTTCCATCACCCATGACTGCATATTCACTTCATCGACGTATCGATGGAGTAAGTCACCTCTGAACAGAGCCTTGGCCACCTTTAGTTGTCCACACACGAAGCCGTTGCTTTCAATCATATCATTTAAACGGACCATCTACTTCTTTGTTCACGAACTCGGATTGCTCACAGTATGTGATATTAGGGTTAGCTCTCCTATTTCATTTCACTGGGGAAAGGACTATAAATTTATCTAATTCTTTTAATCTATAAGTGGTGGTTTCCCTAATTAAATAGAGTTGCTATCAATTCCTTATATCTCTAAACAACATGTAAAGGATGTGTGAAAAGAATATGTGACATGCTAAGCCTGAGGTCAAGCCAGGTTTCCTCCTTTCTGCCTTATATTCAATTCTTCACTTGAGGGCTAGAAAACAAAGCTTTTCCTGGCCAAGTCCCCATGTGGGGTTGTGCCTTTTTGCTGTGTTGTTGATTGACGAATGCTGATTCTATTCACATCAAATGCACCTTCCACTCGCTGCCTAGAAAATTTCTACCAGAAAAACGAGAAACATCGCAGCGGACTCACAATTGTTTTCACTCACCACCTTCACTCAGTCAAACCTCCCCTTCGTTCAACATTTTCCTGGTTCTATTCTGTTGGCTCAAATTTGACAGAACGCAATGGCTAGTTCTCAAAGTACTGGCCAAGAGGCCTCGCCAGCTGGCATGCCCAGCGCATCCAGCAAACCGAATCGTGTTCTCCCCAAGAAACGCAAAAGATCCCAGAACGAGAACGCTGCGGACTATTTCCCATACGACCTGAATACTCGCAAAGAGGACATCATCGCCAACCTCGAGTTTCAACTTAGGGATTATCAGGAATCATTGAGTACAATTCCTCAAAAGGACGATCGACACATGTGGATGACACCTAAAACCACATTAAGCCAGCTGAGTGAGCTTTTGGATGAAGCTTTTGAGCAGATTCGGAACAGCCGAGAGGTGATTGCCTCTTTGAAGGCCCTCCCCAAGGAACCTCAACTCCCCCAGTTACCTCCTCACCTCCAGAAAGCAGCAACCACAAATCTAGCAAAAATCAATCAAGAGCTGCGCAAAGAGGTCAAGGAACTCAGATCCAGCAGAGCAGGGTTTTCCAACAACCGTGCAAAGACTTTGGTTGCAGAGGTCGACCAGCTTAAAGGCAAACTATTGCAGAAAGATGCTCAACTGCAAAAGAAGAACACTCAACTGCAACAAAAGGATAGTCAACTGCAAGAGAGAGACGCAAAACTTGACGAGCAACACGACCAAGGCAGCAAACTCCGGCTTGCACTCCAGATCAAACAGGAGAAGGTCGAATCACTTGATACGAAAAACAACAAACAAGCCGCCAAAATTGCACAGCAAGCCACAGAGCTTGTTGATTATGGCTGCAAGAACGAAGATCAAGTTCTTCTTATACGACAATTAGAGCACATGGCTGAACAGCAGGCCGATCAAATAGAGCGTTCAAAAGCTACGGCTGATCAACTCATTTTTGACAATGAAACTCTCCAGAGTTCAAATAAAAGACTACAGGCATTATTCAGCCAAGAAGCTTTGAGCCAGCTAGGAGAGCGGCTGGCCTCAATTATATCGCCTAGGCATATCTCTACCAGTAACCCCGACCAAGAACGTGAACATTCCGGACACCATTCCTCCGAACAGGATGTGTTGTCGACTGCGCAGCCACAACAGATTATGGAACGACTTGCTAATCTGGAACGACAATTCGTCATGGTACGACAGGAATGCGGCGAGTTGCAACAAAAGTGCAACAAATTAGAGCGCAAATGTGGCGCCCTGAAAGACACGGAGAAGATTGAGTTGGATTGAGGGACTGGACAAGGCTGTCAGGTGTGAGTTATGACGAAACGAAAGATGTAAGTTCAAATGTTTGTCTTATGTTGTGAACATACAACAGATGACTGACTCCCAATTATGGCAGATGTCTCTACATCCTTGGCATGTCTCCTCACCTTTGCGACATCTCAGCCATACTCTCGATTGGTCTGCCGTTTGTGGCAGTTAATGATGGTTACCCATGGTTTGTTTCTGTTGATGGATTCAACCAACCACTGTCGTATTACTTGGTTTGGCTTGCATGGCGCCAGGCGCGCAGATTCTTCACGCAGTGTCCGGGATGCCTTTTTCGGGTTTCACTGCATCGGCAATCTTAAATGTTTGTAGGACTCGTGGTGTATTTGGAACAGGAGTCTTGGCTGGAATCTTCATACTCATAGGTATATTGAGAAGAATTATCCGTATGGCGCAAAGCAACACAGACTCGGTTTGCAGAACTGGATGAGCCCCGACACGCAGGTTTCTTTTCACATGTGAGATCCATCCACTCAAGACAAGTCCTGGGTATACGACTTGAAAATTACACACCCAGTAAAATTGGAATCTAAACAATAACTATTGCACACCAAGAGTTGTGATTGCTGCCCAGGATAAGTCTAAATCAATGAGCATGTCACCGAGAGAAATATGAACACTCAAACCTCATTATTATACAGAAATCATACCATATTGGCCGTACCGAGAAACAAAAGATATATGGACAGATCCCCTTGCCGTGGTGTTTGCTGCCAACTCGTGACATATCAGCTCCCAAAGTTTGTAGCAGACCCTTTTTCTTTTTTGCTCTGTGCACTATCCCCTGAAATGCTTCTCGTTGTGACTGCGACTTAGCTGAATGCATCAACAAAGAGACAAGGAGTAGGATCCTCAGGAGAACTACAACAATTTCGAGCCTCTTTACCATATTTAGTGCCTGTGACAGATACGATCGGCTTCATGCATACTTTCTATACAGCAAAAGACAGGAATAGTTACAAGCCTTGAAACCCCACGCCACAGTCGTATTTAGCAGCCAATTATAGCTCGGGGGGACAAGTGCCGAGCGTTGTATTACCCCAGTGATAGATGCATCGCTCGTGAGGAGAAATCCCAAAAGGGGGGGAATCTGGGGTAATTAAGCCGGGGTAGGAACATAGAAATATGTCCGAACCGAAAGTTGGATTCTTGCAACTTCAACTTCAACTCTCTGTATACATTGTTAATATACAAGACATGTTACAAGGAGAGGACCAGTAAGCCACGATGTTGTTTGACAAGTTGTTTGATTACCTGGGCAATAGCTCGGCCATGGCTTCGCCAAGACTGGGTAATGATCTGGTCCATTACGCTGCTGGCGCTATCCTGCTGGCATTAGTTGGTCTTGTTATGGATTATGGGCATATGCTATGGCTACGATCAAAGTTGGTCAGTAATTCAGGCCTACAATGTACTGCTGTGCACGTGTTAACATCTAGCAGCCCCCGGGGCCTCGACCATGGCCCATCGTGGGCAATACGTTCATGCTGCCCGACACCAAGCCGTGGTTCTGGTTTGAAGAGCTGTCGAAGAAGTACGACGCTCCGCTGATCACGATATGGGTCGGGAGGTAAGTGGCAAAGCGGACACCCCGAGCAGATCCGGTGTCAGGGGCTGACCTTCACTAGGAACCCCACCATCTGGATCTGCGACGCCTGGGCCGCCTCGGACCTGTTCGAGAAGAAGGCGGGCATCTACTCGTCGCGGCCGCGGATGATCGTGTTCGCAGAGCTCGGCGCCGGTCAGAGCAACTTCCTGAACATGTACACGACGACACCCGCGCAGCGTGAGCGGTGGCGCGCCCATCGCAAGCTGATGCACCAGGGCGTGGGCGTGCAGTCGGTGCGGCGGTACCGCGCGTTCCAGAACGACGAGAGCCGGCTTGTGGCGTACGACATGCTTCGCAAACCCGAGGACTACGTCAAACACTTTGAGCGGTACGCCACGAGCGTCGTATCCATCATCGCCTTCGGCCGCCGCGTCGAGACCAGCGAGGACCCCATCATCACCGAGGTCATCCGCGCCATGCACGTCGCCGCCGACCTCAACGTGCCGGGCAAGACATTCCCCATGTTGATGGAGACGTTCCCGGTTCTGGCGCGATTCCCTAACGCCATCGCGCCCTGGAAGCACGGACTGGGAAGGAAACGCGGCCGGCACTTCTTCTACGCCCTCGCGGCTGAGGCGCGCGCGCAGGAGGGGCACGAGGACTCGTTCGTGAAACACATCTTTTCCGAGAGCGAGAAGCTTAGCCTCGGAATCGAGGAGATCTCGTCGCTCACCGGCAACCTGTTCGGCGCGGGCTCGGATACGAGCAGCAGCACGCTCATCACCTTTATCCTTGCGTGCTGCGCTTTCCCCGATACGCTGGCACCTGCCTGGGAGGAATTGGACCGCATTGTTGGCCCCTACCGCAGCCCGGCCTGGGAGGATGAGGAACAGTTGCCGTACATAAAGGCGTTCGTGAAGGAGGTCTTTCGGTGGCGCTCAGTTGCCATAATCGGAGGACAGCCCCATGCGCCCACGCAAGATGACTACTACAAGGGATGGCTGATTCCCAAGGGCTCGTGGATCCAGGGCAATGTGTGGGCCATCCACCACAACGAGCGCGAGTTCCCCGAACCGGATCGCTTCAACCCCAAGAGGTTTCTGGCCGACAGCCCTGACAGCCGCCCCTTTCCCGGTGAGAGGGGCTATATGACTTTCGGATGGGGCCGCCGAGTCTGCTCGGGACAGGCCCTGGCCGAGCAGGGGACCTGGATCACCATTGCACGCATTCTCTGGGGATTCAGGATTCAGAAAGCGAAGCGTCCGGACGGGGGCGTAGTTGAGGTGGACATCAACGATTATACGTAAGTTGGCTAGACGATCGACCATTCAATGCTACTCCTCGTGACAAGATGACTACTTACTGACAAATACTTGCTATCCACAACAGAAATGGACTCAACTGGCGCCCACAACCATTTGAATGCAGCATCACGCCCCGCTCTGCAGAGATCGGCGAGACGATCAAACGTGAGGGCAGACAAGCCCTAGAGGAACTTGAGCGGTATAGGGGCGAAACGAAGTACCGCATGTCGACATTTTATAAGTGATAGGGATGAGAAACAGAGCCTGGGAGATACGAGCCTGGATCTCACGCTGGTGTAGCTTACGAGAATGTAGTTGGTGCCGGGCGCTGAGCATGCTGGGTACAGATTTCAGGGGCACCGCCCTTATACATATCGGAAGCATGATAATGCCCTCGGAAAGCTTCAGCTTAGATAAAGTAATTGGCCTTTTCTAGTAATCTTATGGAAACGTATATTCACGATAATAGAAATAAGCGCAATGTGAGTTCAGATCCCCATTGTGTAATCTTACGTACGACCAGGTATTAGACCTCTGGAATACTCGAGACAATGCTGGATACAATAGCTCGAGTCGTTTGCTGTTAGCCCCTTACCTGGCAACTTCGGGGCTGGCCGACCGGCCTTATTTATACACGCGTAGAACTTCTATAAATAACGTGCCCGGCAAAAGCCTCTGGCCTAGTCAATAAACCTGATACGACTTTTGGTGTCTATCAACGGAATGGGGAAAATCGCATCAATCCCGGGCAGATCTGAGTCTTATAGATTGCCTCGCGATATCACACGGTACGAGTGCATCTATCACGATGCAAGAAAGGTGGCGGTACTTCGAGCTCCAGGAATAGTTGGCCCGTCGACCAACTTCAAGAGGGTTCTATGATCATGTTGTTGCTGAGGCGGGATTCCTAATTGTTTTAGCCAACAGAAGCGTTACTTGCCCGGGACCCCGGTCCTTGAACTGTCAACTTTGTTCCATGATGAAGCTTTCAGAACCCTACTAGGCAGCCGGTGGAGCCGAGGAAACTGTCAGTCTAGTAGTAGTTGGTATATAGCGTCAGGCGTTTACCGGGTGGGCCGAGCGAGGCATACGAGATTTTCACGAATGCCCATTATCGTGGTGGGCAGATGATGTCACTGACGGGAAGCAACACAGCCCTCGATTGCCTTCTTGCGGCTGCCAGGCCAGAGTCGAGTAGACAGGCATTGTTCAATATGCGAAGCTCTTCGAGTAGTCGAGATGGCTGACTGATGTTGTCATTGTAATCACAACGTGGTGTTGGAGATTGGCCAGGAAGTGTTCATTATATCGCAGGTCGTAGTCACTGCCAAGCGAGTTCACTAATGAGTCTGGCAAAGAAAGCTAATGCCAGGAACCACGCAGTCGGAGCTTGGCCGGTCCACGGTCCACAAAGAGTCTCGCATCGCGCAGACTGGCACCAGGGGTTGTTTATGGTCTATGTAAGTGAGTGATGTTTGAACCAATCAAGAGATTTCTGAAGCAGATTGCGCTTACACACATGCATACAATCTCTTGTGATTCGCATAGTCGATAGATGCCATGCATGGAACGCATCGAAATTCGGAAATCTCCCATGCTGCACTGAAAAGGGACGCACTGAGCCCGCCATGTTGTGACGATTGCGGGTCAAGACTCGTCGGAAATACATGTATTCTCCTCTGTGATGGCAAGTAAGGCAACATTGCTTGACTGCTTCCTTAAGAGAAACCCCAGGTGATATCGTACCACCACTGTCAACTGCTACCGCACTGCACTCCCCACTGGTTGCAACAGCAGCAGTCGTGGGCACAGTCTGGCTGTCTGACTACACAACCTTCCTAATTGAGGGGCCTCCTTCCGGCACGGCGGCACAGCAACGTCGTGTCGCGAGAAAGACGTTGTGGGTTGAGAAGTTGGGCGGGTTGAGCGCGATCAGTTCACCTGGCGGTCTTTCCTTCTCTTTTCCCTCCTCTCACGCTCACGCGACGGGGGGATTATTTTAAATAGAACGTGGGTCTGGGGTTCAAATACGAGGCCACTTAGCGGCCAAACGGTTAGGGCCAACCAGGACGACTGCTTCTTCGGTTCATATCAACCCATTTCTTTTTCCAGTGCGAAAACGGTAAACAACCCGAGATCGACAAAAGAACAGTGTTAAGGCGACTGGCGGAGGGTTTGCGATCGGGCGGGTTGTGGACCAGCAGATATGGTCGGGATTGGCTGGTCGACTCGTTGGACACCAGTCAACGATTGTCCCGCGTTGCGATGTCTCCGGCGGCCATATGTCCGCATCCGACCTTGAACACCGTCGACTTAGCATGCACCGGGAAGGGTGGCATAAACCGGGGGTTGTTAACAAAACGGGTCTTCTCTTCACGGATCCCCACTGATGTGCAGTTCTCGACGACGTGACAGAAATGAGAAGACGAGAGCGGTCCACTCCCGTGCAGCCATGACCCCTGACGCACTATGCTACCTTGACCCCGTCAGGCCGTGTGTTACTGGCCCTGTTGCTGGTCCTGTCAACACCGAGCGTGATGAAAAGGGCCGTGTTCCTCGGGGGGACGTTCTGACGATCTTCTGTTACTCCAGCAGCAGTATCTTGTTCTGTTCTGTCGAGTTAATACGAGTGTCACTAGCTTCTATACTATCTAATACTGTGTTTATTCTCTCTTCGACTCCTTCATCATACGATCCAACATCCACATTCGCTTAATCCAACAGCACCGGTTCACATACTTATATACCCGCGTTGGCCAGCCGTATTCGAGCAAACCACACTCGCTACTTCCACTAACAACTTATACCTACTTACTTAATAATCAACCTACTCCTAATAATGCCTTCCACCGCATCTGTCCTGCGCGCCGCCGTCATGGCTGGTGTCGCCAGCGCCGCGAGCCTGCCCCTGGCCACCCGCCAGCAGACTACCACCACCTGTTCCGAGACGCACATCTTCCTCGGCAAGGGCAACAACGAGCCCTACCCGGGACGCCAGGGCAAGTTGGTGTCGGCCATCTGCGAGGGCCTGTCATCGTGTGACTACGAGGACATCCAGATGCAGAACATGTTGCAGGACGAGTACTGCGGCGCCGTCCAGGAAGGTTCTTCCAACGGCGTGAAGCAGATAATCGCCTACAACAAACGCTGCCCCAGCACCAAGCTCGTCGTCAGCGGCTTTTCCCAGGGCGCCCACGTCGTCGGCGACATCTTCGGCGGCGGCGGTGGCACCTACTTCAACGGCTGCGTTGAGGAGCCCACGCCCAACCTAGACATCAACAGCCCCGCCGGCAAGCAGGTCGCCGCCATCCTGACCTTCGGCGACGTCCGCCACACGGCCTTCCAGCCCTACAACTACCTTGACGGTGCCGATAAGTGGGGTCTCTTCCCGCGCAACAGCCAGCAGCTGGCCAACGCCGCCAACTACGCCACAGTCTGGCGCGACTACTGCGCCGGTGACGAGCCCATCTGCGCCGGCGGCAACAACGTCGAGACCCACCTGAACTACTTCGACCTCTACACCGAAGAGGCCGCCAAGTATGTTCAGGCCAAGATCCGGGACCACCAGGGCAGCAGCAGCAGCCCTAGCTCCAGCGTCGCCAGCACCAGCACCGCCGCAACCTCAACGGCTGCCCCCAGCTCCACCGTCAAGTCCGTCGTCACGACCGTGACCAGCGGCACCTCGACCACGGTCGTCACCACCTCATCGACCGTCGTGGAGGCCGCCTCCTCCACTGCGGCCAGCGTGACCGGTAGCGCCGCCAACTCCGTCGGCACCGCCTACCCGGCCTCGTCTTACGTCGCTAACCCGACGACTGTCACCAAGCCCGCCGACTACCACACCAACTCGCACTACCACACGGCGCCCCTGCCCGAGGCCACCGCTCCCACCACCGAGGTTCTGTCCTCTGTCCCCCACAACACAGCCACCGCCACCATCCCTGCTTCCGCTTCGGTCACGCCTTCGGGGCCTGCCGCGCCCAGCAACCCTAGCGCTACTGCCGTGACCGGTGCTGGCAACGCCGCTGGCGCCAAGCTCGGCCTTGTCATTGCTCTCTTCGCCGTCATGTTTTAAGCTCCATTTTGGGGAGACGAGGGAGAGGAAGACGAAAAGATAGGCAGTGTTATGATGAATAATGGGATCAGTCATGTTTTATGTGTATATATTATTCCCCCGCCTGTGTAGACTAGAATAAATGGCATACCAGACGCAAAACCAATTTTTTGAAACACTTCATGCATGCAGCAGTGACAAACTGGTGAGTATGATTTCTCAGCCCATTTCTGAGCCCAAACCATGCTCGAGGCTGGTGAACGACTATTCTGAACATACGAGGCGGGTTCTCGAAGGACAAGACTGACGTGTTTCCGCCCTGGTTGCATGTTGTGCATACCGGAAGAGCGCCAGTATGGGGGTGTTTGAACGGCCATCAATCAGATCACAGACAGGCGGTCTACCAGGTGTGAGGTAAGTTGGGCAATCAGCTCGTAACCAATTCCGCCTGTTGCAGATTGTAAAGTCGACTCTGTGCTCTGTCTGATATGGGAGCAACAGGGTTCAGGGACCAGGATCCGTGTTTAATTGAGGCCCCCCTGGCCAGAACTTGGGGCTGATGCAACCTCCAGGCGAGCACGTGCAACCGACCCATCAAAGATACATCCACCGCGGAAGAAAAGTTTCTCTGTTACATTTCTCCTTCTCTTTCTTTCGACCAGCATGCGAACAAGGCGTAAGGGCACAGACAGTTTGTAGAAAAATGCGGGATGAGCGAAACCTTCAGGAGGACCCCGAATTCGGCAACAACCCGGGTTTCGTTCCCAACGCCTCGTCTCTGGGACAGATGCGCGAGTCAGGTTTACCCCAGAGAAAAAACATATGGCCAATTCGTAGTTCCCGTTGAATAGAATGCTGAGCTGAGCTTCGAGAACATGGTAGGGGGCGGGTCATGATGGCTCGTATTAATCATTCCGCTCTTCGTTTCCCTTCAAGCCCCTGAGCCTCTTGCGTCTAAATCCTGACATGGTATCAGATAACAACCCTGATGGCCCCATTGGCGGGCTCTTGTCAGTGGTTTTCGAGGGGGGATAAATTAGAACGGGCCCATGTCAAGTAAGAGAATTAAAGATATCTTCTGAAAAGTCCATTGATAACAGGTCCCCGAACATGTCCCCGAAAACACCTGGGTTCCCTGGAATTGCAAGAGCCTCGAGCCCTGCCTCCTCTCCCGTCACGTAGGCGGAGAAGTAAGGTGCCAAACCCGAGCCCTGTGCCGCTAGTTGCCTCGAGTCCACCGCCGGAAGAACATCAGAGTTCGTCGCTGTCGCTACTACCGGTGCAGTGTTAAAATATGCCCAGTTGCCTTGGCCTCGCTGGCTCGGCTCCGTCTGCTGCATCTCCCGCACATACCGGGCTTTGGCCATCATCCTCCTGATGGGCCGCCAGAGCGTGCCCCTTTGCGCACGTTGGTTGAGCTGCCAGATGTCGTAGACTTTCTGCACATATTCCCACGCCCGATCGCAGTCAGCAGAAGGAGGCCGCACACAGAGCTCGGAGAGCACCAATGCGACGGCTGACCATTGGATGTAAGTGTGGGAATGCCAATGCCATGGTGACAGAAGTGGATCTAGCAGCAACCGGCTCGATAGCTCTAGGATCTCGATTGATGTATGGAATAGTTGGTCTCGAATGGTTGCATTATATGGCTTCGAGTTCTGAGGCTGGTCACTTTTCCCTTTGGTGCTGCGTGGCACGTGTATCAACAGCCAGTAACGCTTGAGGATCAGTTGCGGAGGCAGCAGTACGATCAGCTGGGAGGGGATAGTGGGATCGCAGTGGCCCAAAAACTTGTTTTGGATTTTCTCCTCGAGCTTCTTCAACATCATCTCGCGTTGCTCGAGCGATAACACTTCTTCTGTTACTTGCCCCTTGCTTTCCGATGCGGCGGTAGGTTTCCGAAATATTTTCCACGCCGCCACCAGTGACTCGATTCGGATCAGGCAGAACGTCATTTCGGTGAAGCCTTCTCGCTCTGCGGGGAGCTCTGTCATATTTGGCTCGATATCGCTGTCGTTAATATTTAAAGGTGGTTTCGTGTCGAACGCCAAGTCATTCACAAATGGCTCGAAACCGTGATACTCCGACGATCTGTTGTCTAACAAACATATGTGCCACTATGATGACCAACATTAGATCCGCCTAGGACCTTTATCAAATCAACTTGAGGAGCGACTTACCCATAATCGGCGGCGCATTTCGGTCTCGAACGGCTTAAGCCCAAAATGTGTACCATCACGTTGCAGGCCCATTGTTTGCGCGGTGTGGTATATGAGCGATGCTAATGACCACGGCGTGCGAGAATCGTCTTCGTTGCGTAACGCCAGTACGAAGCATGTCGCCGCTTGAAGCAAAGTCATGCTCTGTGTATTGAGCAGGTCGGCCCGGGCCAGGGACTGCTCGACAGCGAACCGAAAGTGTGCGAGGGCCTGTTCCCTTGGGATGCTCAAGACCTCCATGCAACTCTGAGGGGTTAAGCTTATGACAGCCGTGTAGTAAACGGTGAAGAGGACAGCCTCAGTGTCCTTGCCAATGGAGTCGAGAGAGGCGAGGGCATCCCAGTAATCCCTTGAGAGGGTTGGCAGATGGAAGATGAGAACCATGGGCGCTACTCTCTCCGTGAAGACCCTGAACAGCGCCACTGCCTGGGCCAGCGAAGGGTGTAGTGAGTGTAAAGAATGTGCAAGTGAGCGGTACCCGAAGATTGCCGCATTCATTCCGGACGATGAAGACGTCAAGCTCGAGCCCCCTACTGTGGATGGGTTTAAGCTTTCATCGTCAGAACTTGGATCTAGCAGCATTTCGCGGAGCTCTTCGACCTACGTGCAGTACCAGCTATGATTAGTACTCGGTGTATAGTTGTATTACAGTCATCCACACCGGGAAGACACACCTCATCGGCTAGATTGCCCCACAGATCATTGTCATTAACGTAATAACTCGTTTGCTCGCGAACCATGAGCCGACTAAACCTTTCGTCGGCGGTCTGATCATGCTCTGACTGACTTTGGCCTGAGTCTGCTGATGCTGAGGTTTCTGGTTTAACAGGACTCTGACCCTCATCGACCGGGCCATTGGATCGGGAGCGGCTGTCTAATTCCCGAATGACAGCCTCTAGGCGCGATAATCTATCGGCCACGTAGTTCTCTGTCGCCTTTCGTGGTCTTTTTGGCGCTCTGCCTCGACCCGAAGGATAAACACAGTCTGCGTTGGCTCTTGCACAACTTGTGCATGGTTGTCGACGATCACACTTAATTTTACGTGCTCGACATGATTGGCAACTGCGAAGACTCCGAGTGGCAGAGACGTTTGTTGATACTGATAGTGCATTACTACCAATGGGTAGACCAGGCGTTGCCATCGTCAAAAACAATGTGATTATGCGAAGACGAGAGAAATGAGAAGGAGTTGAGCGAACGACGTAGTTAGAGGGTAGTCAATACTGACAATTCAAAGCACAACCATCTTCGTAGATGAGACGTGCCACGATTGATTAAGTAGAGACATGCTCCTGTCAGTTGTGGATTAGTCAGACGATAATAAAGGACTGTCTCCTAAACAGGACGACGTCCACCAACGTCATTGGCGGACTTCTCGCCGGATAAGCTTATGCGAGGCCGAGGGGCGGCATGCCACCACATCCGACACGACGAATAGCATGGGCCCAAAACTGGCCATATCGGTGAGAATGCCAGGCGTATTGAATCAACGCGAAGGAAAAAAAAACAAGAGCAATCATCACTTATCCTATGTATTCTGTATGATGTCGAATAAAAGAGCTTAGCAGGCGAAAAAGGCAAAAACATAGGGTCTTGCCGGGGATCGAACCCGGGACCTCTCGCATGATAGCTTCAGGGTGAACCCTAAGCGAGAATTATACCACTAAACCACAAGACCGAAACCCCATATCATTAGATGATTTGATGATAATCGGGCCGTTACCAGTAAATATATCGGGTAATCAGCAGCAGCTAGGGTGAAGCCGCTTTGGTGGGGGCCATCAACTTGAGAGCAATCGTACGACATGACTGTTTTGTTGTTGACGATCGTGATATTAACATAGTGTACAATAACAGCCCGTCAGCAGCTCGATTAGGTCTTTCCCATTTGCCTGCCCGCGAGGAATTGGGCTCGAAGGAAGGCTAGTAATTTGATTCATGTGAGAAAGGCCCCTAAGATAAACAGAAAAGACGTTCTTCCGACCAAGAAACCCCAAGTAATGAATGCATACAGGATGCGTGCACCTCGTAACCTCCGAGTAATGATGGTTGCACTCTCCATAACCTGCGGCAGCATAGCTATGCTGGCAGAATAGCAACCAAATGCAATTAGGTATACCAAGCGCCTTCAGCATCGACGGCGCATCGCGAGTTTCAGTTTGTCATTGCTTCTCCAAACCCAACTCTAACACGAGGTGTGTTGCGATTCTCGCCTTGGCCGGCGTTGGATCCGGGCGGAGTCTGGTGTCTGATCCGTTTGGTTCCCTTGCCGCTGCCTGACAGCCCAATGTCGCCAATGTCGCCCATACTAGCAGGCGTGCTGACATCCCGATTAGTTTGGACGAAACTATTGGGATTGTTCAGCTTCTTGGCGATGTCACTACCCGAGGCAGACCGATGACTGAAGACTCCCGAGAAGGTACGTGAACTTAGCTGAGGTGATACACCGGAACTTGCCTCACGGCTGCTGTTCTCGCCGTTCTCAAAGTTCTGACTATGGGCAAAGCTGTCCGACGAGTCTCCAAAGGCAGCTCGAGAGACCTTACGCATGTCCAGATGGTCTAAAAGAGACGAGGGATTGTAAGTTGGATGGTTAGCACCCAGCCGGGTTTCTTTCCGGGATTTGATCTCAGAAGCTGGCGCCGTCACCGTAGTGCCAGCTTGAGCCGAAAGTGGAGAAGGTTGGTTCAATAAGGACTGCGTCAGAGATGTCGCCAGTTCCGATGGGAAGCGACTTGTCTTGGTAGACTTGATGAATAGATCATTGGTAGGCAAGGTAGCTGTAATCATCTGTCAGTCACTGGTTAAAGCTATACGCACGCTCCTAGGAAGGGTGCCGTTGTTTATAAATATCGTTATCCGGGAGTGGAAGGCAACATACCTCCGGGTGTACACTTGTTTGATACCCCCGCGATCAGATCTTCGACCAAGATCTGCCCAGGTAAGGAATTCGGCATATTGTTTGGCGCCTTTGGATGGCGAAAACCATTCTCGAGGACCCCATTGACGAAGTTGCTATTTGAGTGATGGGCGTGAGATCCTGTCTGCCGCAGCTCTGCCATATGCTGGGAACTGCTGCTTGGGTTGCTTATATAGTCAGGCATGCTCTCGTCTGAGCTCGTCAACTTTCGAGCCTTTCTGAACGCCTTCTGTTCTGCGGCCTGCTGGGGGTACAGCGTCGATTGTTGAGTGCTTGGAGATAAGCCCATCGGGCCAAAGCTCGGGAAGGACCAATCGCTAAGGTGTGATGAGGAGTCTAAATAGGGGTGATAGAAAGCATCCATAGAGTTGATACTGCTGTTGATTCCTCCTTTGGATCCATGTTGTAGCAATGACTGTGTGTGAGGCATGTTCCCAAGAAAGCTGCTTGTCTGTGCAACTGTCCATCCAGCCGTGCCCGCGTCGTGACCCGAAGATGTCGACTTGCATATACCGTGTTCACTGCCACGGCGTGGGGAATGGATATGGGCTTCCGAACCATCCTTGTGGACTTGTGTTGGGACAGGCATTGATTGGGTTTGAGCAGGGCTCCGGTACCACATGCGTGGATTCGGCCAGGCAATACCTGAGGACTCGAGGATATCTATTGAAGTGATCGGTTAGTACAAAGTTCCCGATAGCTCAATCTTGGTATGGACACAACTTACCCATGGGGGCGTGTTGGAAGGAGAAAGTAATGAGGTTCTTCACACGTTCAACCGGGACCGTCAGTGAGTCGCGTGGAAACCCTTCACTGATGATGATCTTGACGCGTCCAAGTTCATCGGAAGGGCTCCAGTAGTTTTGCTGGAGGAGTTCCTCCTTGAAGTGAGGGAACTGAAGAGGTAAGAGCTCTCCGTTCTTGGTGAATTCTGGGACAATCTGTGTATCAGTATCGCGGCAGCATAACAGGGAGGAATGGCCCTACCGAAGCTCCGACTCAACAACTGGGGCCATGTTGCATCTTGAGAGAACGAAGAGGATCTAAACAAAGCATACTAGTCAGTCGAAATTCCCGTTGCTATTTGCACAAAACACGGAAATTGTGGCAAACTGACGCGACCAGTCGCCCGTCGATGATTACACGAGCCTCCCATTTGACGAGATCCTGATGCTGACTGTAACTCCTCGTGTATTGGCTGATTTCGGGCTTTCGCCAATTGTGGAGAGATATGTTAAAAGGAGTACCGCCAGCGAGGCCAGGCACGAAGCAGGTTAGGGTGGGCAAACCATACGACCCTGAAGTGAATGCGAACTCTGGATCATGAACGACATGGCATTGTGTCTTGAATTCCTGCAGAGGAATCTTGGAGTCTTGGGGAAAGATAAGTAGATCCCAATCCTCGTAACGCATCGTGATGGGCAGGCCAAGCTGTGTATCGTAATGCAATGAGAAGCAAGCAGAATAAGAAGTAAGCAGGATGATAAACGAGGGTTTTATAACCCAAAAAGCCTGAATAGAACGTCTTCAAAGAGTCCTGATATTGCACATCGGGCTGTGGCAGATGGATATATTGAGAACATTGAAAGGAGGGGGTTCTGACTGATGTGCAAAGCACTATGGTACATGTTGGATCGAATCTCTCGACCAAGTCCATCTCTTCCACGAAATACGCAACACGGAAGGTTCCTGATGGCAGTCACGGACTTTCTAGGTTCCGCCGCTTGCTCGCAATCTGCGAGTGCTCCAAGCGAGTTGACAAGAAGGTCGTGGCTGCCTTTTCAAAAATTGCCAGTACCATACAATCGTGTCTCTTTCCGAAATTGATATACCTCGTACATGTGTATATACATATGTGATCATCAGGCACTTTTAAGAAACCGATCCACTGCTGCCATCGCGGGAGGCTTCTGGATGCCCATGGTTCATCAGGCAAGTTGATGTCCGATACAAGCACAAATGGGCATGGGCATAAGTGGAATTCAAGAAAAGCACTCACTTCCTGCCTCGTCAAAAGGAAGAACGATGCCTAGCACGAATACGAATCCCAGGTCCAGCCCCGAAGCCTCTTGTCTCATTGGTTCATTTGATTTGATGTGACTGGGCTATCAGTCATTTGAATGTTCTTCATACTGGATCATGATACCAATGGAGCCCCCAGATGAGTACGAATCTCTATATTTCACATAAGCAAAGACTGGAACGACTCTAGACGTGTACTAAGATCATATGTGACTCGGGTCATCAATTGCTTCAATGTTCCCCTGAGCAAGGCTCCTTCTACTTAGACGGCTCAACAGCCTAATGTTGAGGTTTTCAATGTCTAGTTCCGTTGTGAATGCACCAAACTCGGTGATATGTACAATTTAGGCTTCCTCAGTAACCTGGTAGGGCTCAGGGTCGCCCGGAGCTCTCGCCTATGTCCTGCAGTTAGCTTAATGAATTCAAAGATTAGTTCGTTGTCGGCCTTACCCTGACAGCGCCCTTGCCACCCAGCTCTCGCTCCAAGCCTCCCTCGTACTCCCGAGGGTATGACTGCTTATCGGGATAGACTTGTGCAATTACGTAGCAGACGCCCAAGAAGACGGCGACGAAGGCACCGAACTGGGCAGCACCCTTCGCGGGCGAGACCCAAGTGTATTCGTAAGGGCTGAACATGCCGAGCACATCGTGGTCCTCATGTACGGGCTCGCCAAAGTTTCGTCGCTCCTGCTTGTCCCACCAGTCGCCGTGAGGGTCGCGGAATTGCCTCTTGATCCGAGGAGGGTTGATGTAGCCGCCGTTCTGCCCACTCCAGTTAGTGTCCGGCCGACCAGCGATCGAGCGCGCATTGGACTGCATCACTGACCATGTTCGGATCCTCCACGCCAGTCAGCTGCGGTGGGTCGGGGTATTTCTCCTCGATGATGGACTTGTCGTTTATCGAGTTGGGGAGGAAGCATCGTCGCTGGATAACGGGTAGTCGTCGGGCAGCCTGGGCCGCAGATCGCAGGGCCGGAGCCTGCGCAATTCGACGAGGGAGCATCTGTTCGACGTAGGGTTAGTAGATGAGACAGCCGGCGAGGCCAATTGGAACGTACCGTGGCCATTTGCGAGCCTCAATGCCTGCCAAGTTGCGATGGGGTTGTTTATGCTGTTCGACAGGCTGCGGTCATTCAATTGAGTGTGGTTCAAGCTTTGGTTGCGAGCTCTCCTTGTGGCCTGAGGCATCTACCTATCAATCTGAGCATCCTAGGCTAAGTTCATCTTTAGTCTCTGCTGACTGTCGGGCTCTCCCCCAGCATGCATATAATTTAGTGGACCGCACTCATCTTGGCCCCCAAACCCGATAGGTATTCCCATATGTAGGCCCAAGCTTCTTCAATCAATTCGGTTTCTGTTCGGTTTGCAGTTGGCAGCCACTGATTGAATGTACTGAGCAGTACTGACCACTAGTAGATGGAGCCCAGCGGCCCAGAGTTCAGTGTGTCTGGTGTCTGTCACTGTAGTGGCGGTACAAGCGATACCTGACCTTAGATATTAGCTCCAAGCTCCAAGCACCGGGCAAGCACCCAAGCACCCAAGCACCCAAGACGTGTCTGGTCACTTTGCTGCCTTTTCTTTGCTCTTCTAAACCGCGCGACAAGGCAGCAAGCGCAAAATTTCTAGAGCAACGGGGGTCACTCATCAAAACTTTTAGCTGGAGAGTAGCATTTTCAACACATTTTCCATCGTAACCACCGGCACGGTTCCTTGAGCATGTCCAGACTTTGCAGTGATAATCTCTCGGCTCTTCTCTATTCGTAGACCTATTTTTTGACTCGCCAAATGCCACATTCGTCGAGTTCGAGACCCTCTTGTCCCTCCAAGACCCTGGGCACCACCGCGTCATGGCCGATGCTTCTCCAACTGCTGCAAATGCGCCTGCTCCCGCACACGATCTCGATGCAACTTCGAATTCCAACCACCACGACACCGAACCTGCTGTGCTAAAGGACGAGAAACTGCACATCGACACGTCCAACATACCCCCCAGGGTTCAAACCCCATCCGGCGATAGCAGTGATTCTGATTTGACTCCTATAAAGTCGGACGATGAATTCGAAGAAAATCCTTTCGCGGAGCCGTCATTATCACAGGCCACAACGAACGGTCTGAACCACACAACGAATACGGAGACTGAGGAAGACGAAAGACCAGCTAAGCGCCGTAGAGTGTCGACACCACCTCCGGATTCCCAACAGCGCAAACCCAATCCCGTGTCGCCGCCCTGGAAGAAGTTCGAGGCTGAGGGCCCGACTACCATCATTGACAATGGCAAACGCAGATCTGGCCGCGTCAACATAGGACCTCCAGGCCCTCCACCGCCGCCATCAGCAGCCAAATCGCGACTTACTAGGGGTGCTTTGCAGGATCACAAGGCCACACCACCAGCCAAGACCAAGCAAGCAAACACTCCTAGAGCGAATGGCCATGTGAATGGGTCCCTAAGATCCGCTTCCGGCAGCAGAGCGGCACCCTCTAAACCACCGCTTTCTGCCAACAGAAGTGCTTCGAAGAAGCCCATAACGAACGGCTCCCGGTCTGTGCCAAAAACCACGAGCCGTAGGAGATTATCCCCGTCGCCACCGCCTCAAACCACATCCAGACGTACGTCGGCCAGGACGCGACGGAGCTCCCGCAACCGACGCGACAGCCCAGAAGCTCCTCTCAACGACGATGAAGACAACCCGAACGCACGCCCGACTAAGATTCGGCTACGGGTCAAGTCCGCCTTTATCCCCATTGTCCACCCCGCTCAAGTCAATGTGCTACCAGGTCAGACTGTAGCTCGACCCAAACTCGGTGAGAATTTTGCCGACTTTCTGCAGAAGGCGCCAACCATAGATGTTCAAGAAGGCGGATGGCAGGACTTGGGCGACGACGGTCCGCCTTACACCAATGAGCAAGCCGAAAGAGATGCCAAGTTACTTGCGCGCGTGGAGGAGGAGGCTAGACCTGGTGGGCTGCTTGACGAAGACACATGCGCTGCATTTGTTCCGGAAGCGGTTGAGGAACCACCACGACAATGGGCACATAGGGATCATATGCTCAAGGCGTCGATCAACTTCCGAAAGCTCATGCTCATTGAACACCATAGGCATAGGACAACGGCGCGGAAACTAGCGGAGGCTTGTCGAGATGAATGGCTCCGGAGACAACCCAAAACAGTCGAACAGATCGAAGCCGAGGCAAGGGAGGCCTGGATAGCGCGGTACAGGACTGTGGTAAAAGTGGTCTCTGGTACTTGGGAAAATGTGCGGGCTGAGATCAACCGCAGGCGCTTAGACGAGTGGGAGGCTGCCGAACAAAAACGCGTGAAGGCGGCGCTGAACGAAGCTGTCAATATGTCAGAGCTCAAGCTTCAAGCTCGCCGTGCTCATTTCGACTCTGAGATCGTATCCGAGGAGGAGGATGACGATGCGGAGGACGATGGTACAGACGATGAAGTGGAGGAGGAAGAAGAGTTCGAGGACGAAGATGATGCAGCAGCCGTTGGTCTTGGCAGCGACTTGCAATCGGATAATGAACTTGAATCTCATGCGGCGCTCGGCGGAGATGAAGACAATATGACCTCATCTGACGATGAGGACGACGCCAAGTCGGACTTGTCAGATGCTGAGTTGACTCAAGAGCAGCTAAGAGCAAAGTATGCTAATGTCCCTGATCTACCACGTGATGAGGTGGACGCAGACGACGACACTGATAACGACGAGATGCGCGCTGAAGTGGTCGGCGAGGACGAAACAAGTGATGAATCTGTCGACATGGACGACGATATGGGTTCAAGCGACGATAATCCAGAAAGCGATGTTGATGATGGGTCGGAGGACGAGGAGGATGAGGAAGACGGGGAGGAGGAACCTTCAGGCCTTCTCGGGCTGCTATTCGGCAAGTCTGAGTTGAAGAAATTAAAGACCGACACCAATATAGAGCCATTGGATCCTTCTGCCAGCGATGTCGAGATGGGTGACGCATCGCCGCCGGATAGCATTGAGGTCGTGGAGCAGACCAACGGAATTAAGCACGTCGATGAGGCGTTGGACGGCACATCTCCGGCACTGCCGCCAAACCATGACGACGCGACAGTCGAACAGGAAAACACCCAGCCGATTTCTCAGCAACCCGCGGAAGCCGAGATACCACAGCTACAGCCGATGGAGGTCGACCCTCCTCATGATCCATATCAAGCCAATGTTCCAAATGCTATGGCTACAGTACCAGGTCCTCTCAGTGCCCAAACTGTCGGCAATGGGATCGCTGATGCGGTCAAGCACGGACAACTGGAGAGTGATATTGATCTGACTATAATCGAAGCAAGTGAAGAGCCGCCAGTTATCCCCAGCGTCGAAGCTACCGCGGCTCCTGTCGCTACGAATGTCAGCCCCGGCACAGATGCGGCAACCAACACCGGGAGTCGGGATCCGAGCCAGTCACCTAGGACATCCGAGACGAAGGTCACTGATGCCGATACGGCTTCGTCGGTGGTCAAATCTGGAGTCAGCAGGTCGACATCGCCGGCAGGCCGCACACCCAAGACGGAACTACCTTTTTTGCTCCGAGGGACACTGCGTGAGTATCAACATTACGGCCTTGACTGGCTCGCTGGTCTTTATCGTAACAAGACAAACGGCATTCTGGCTGATGAAATGGGCCTCGGCAAGACGATCCAGACCATTGCATTGCTGGCACACTTGGCTTGCCATCACGAAGTTTGGGGTCCTCACTTAGTCATTGTCCCAACAAGTGTAATGCTCAACTGGGAAATGGAATTCAAGAAATGGTGCCCCGGCTTCAAGGTTCTCTCATATTACGGTAGCATAGAGGAGCGGAAAAGGAAGCGTCAGGGCTGGAAGACAGATGACATGTGGAATGTCTGCATCACATCGTACCAGATTGTCCTCCAGGATCAGCAAGTCTTCAAACGTCGAAGATGGCACTACATGATCCTCGACGAAGCTCACAACATCAAAAATTTCAAGTCCAAACGATGGCAAACGTTGCTGACATTCAACACGCAAGCCCGTCTTTTACTGACCGGAACCCCTTTGCAAAACAACCTGACGGAACTTTGGTCCTTGCTATTCTTCTTGATGCCCTCGGAGAATGGAGTCGGTGGTTTTGCCGATCTTGCCGAGTTTCAAGACTGGTTCCATAAACCAGAATCCCAGATTCTGGAGAGTGGAAGGGAGCAAATGGACGATGAAGCTCGAGCCATTATTGCTAAACTTCACAAAGTCCTTCGGCCTTATCTGCTTCGTCGCCTGAAGGCCGATGTTGAAAAGCAGATGCCTGCAAAATATGAACATGTCGAGTTCTGTCGGCTGTCGCGAAGACAGCGCGAGCTCTATGATGGGTTTCTTGCCCGTACGGATACACGGGACGCGCTGGCATCAGGCAACTACATATCCGTCATCAATTGTCTCATGCAACTCCGCAAAGTCTGCAACCACCCTGATCTGTTTGTTGAACGACCAATCATGACGTCCTTCCGTCAGCGAGGCTCTGTGGCTGGTGACTATGAGTTTACAAATCGTCTGCTGAAGGACAAGCTCTTAGCCGAAAAGCCAATGAGTCTCGTGAGCCTGAGCTTCCTCAACCTACTACCGACCACCTACGAGGATCTGTCTGGTGCTGTTTGCGATCGAGTTTCTCAGCTAAGCTCTCACCGCTCGCTTATGGATCTAAGGGAGGCGCAAAAGACACGAGCTCAGTCTGCTTATTCAAACCTTGACCCTTCTGCTGTCGAGTCCAACATTGTCTATCTCGAGAGTGCAGCTCGCTGGGGTAGGTTCGAAGAATTGCAACACTGCGTCTATATCAATGCTCTTCGCCGGCAACAGAGACCGGTCTATGGCAAAAACCTGCGGAACTTTTTAACGATTGGCACCGATAAGCGACCACACAAATCACGTCCGAAAGTGCCAGCCAAGATCATGAGCTGGTTTGAGGAAGAGTCACCCATCCTACGCTCCATGGTGTTGGACCTTGATCAGCGTGCAGCAAGCATGAAGAAAACTATCTCTAGATTCGCTTGTATCACGCCCGCCGTCATCACACGAGATGCCGATCAATTTGTCTTGGGGTCTAAGGGTGTTCAGGTATTCGACGAAGAGAACCTGCGGCTCGCGGCTCCTGTTCGGCATGCCCCGTTTATGCCCAAGGTGTCGCCGATCGATCCGTGGCACGAGGCTCGCATGCGGTTAAGCATCCAGTTCCCCGACAAGCGGTTGCTGCAATACGACTGCGGCAAATTACAAGCACTGGACCGTCTTTTGCGCAAATTGCAGTCCGGTGGGCATCGGGCTCTCATCTTCACACAGATGACAAAAGTGCTGGATATCCTAGAGCAGTTTCTCAATATACACGGCCACAAGTACCTTCGCCTGGACGGCTCCACCAAGGTCGAGCAACGCCAGATCTTGACCGATCGCTTCAATAACGACAACCGCATTCTTGCTTTTATCCTGTCTACTCGATCGGGAGGACTGGGCATCAACTTGACTGGGGCCGATACAGTTATTTTCTACGATCAAGACTGGAACCCAGCCATGGACAAGCAGTGCCAGGATCGATGCCATCGTATTGGCCAAACCCGCGACGTGCACATCTATCGTCTGATTTCCGAGCACACTATCGAAGCCAACATCCTACGCAAGGCCTCCCAGAAGCAAATGTTGGACGATGTGGTCATCCAAGAAGGAGGATTTACTACCGATTATTTTAACAAAATGACGGTTCAAGACGTCATGAAAGATGTAGTCGACGATGCTGTTGAGGACGTCGTTGGAGATGCCATGGACCGCGTGCTGGGAGGCGCTGAATCGGGAGGTGAACGTGCTGTTGGCCGAGTCCTCGAGCAAGCCGAAGACCGCGAAGATGTCGCAGCTGCTCACGAAGCAGAGAAGGAAATCCAAGAAGACGAGGCCGACTTCGACGACAAAGCTCCTACTACGAGCGCCTCGGGCAACTCGAGCACGCGGCAAGGCACGCCAACTACCAGGGACGCGTCGACTGCTCCGGGCATCGGTCGGTCGAACCTTGGATTGTACGAGCAATCTGCCGACGCGATTGAAGTGGAGCTCAACGCCTTCGGGGAGCAGATGCGAAATATCGACGATTTCATGCTTGGGGCAATGGGACGCATGCTAGAAGGCACACCTCTGGAGCTGCCGAAGGACAAGAAAAAGGGGAAGACCAAAAAGGGGAAAGACACGAGAAAACGCTAGTAGCGGCGAGCTGAGGTATTACGATAATTGTGTATTATACGGGATTGACGAGAGCGTGTTTTCTTTCGGAGCTACTGATCTGCCATACCAACCGGAGCGATGAAGCTTTTGCTCGTCTTAGAATGGCGGAATTTCCTTGGGGAAAAGCGAAAGGACGGGCTTCCTTCGAAAAAAGGCCAGGGGGGATTGAACCCTAGACTAAACAGCATTGGGAAACAGGTGTTTGGGGGGCTTGTGTTCGGCATTGCCTGTACCATCCATGGGCGCATAACGAAAAGGAGAAATTATACTGTACATACCACCAATAATGACAATAAAGCAGCTCATGCGACTATCTACTCACAGTTGGATGCTCAGCTTCGCTGGCTTGTTCGGAAGTCTTTCGTCCTGTATATGTTCAGCAAGCGTAATCAGTTGGTTGCTGGCTTACCCTTCCATTCTCCATTACAGACGCCCCAGGGGCAATATGACGCAGTAGGCAAGCAAACGGCGAATGGTACGATCGGTTCGATTTACAGGGCCCTAGGGATCTGCAGGATCCCGCCCACATTCCTCGTTTCAAACGAAACCACCCTCCTCTGGCATCTCCACGAAGAGGCATGGCGCTGAGCTATCTAACCTCTCACAATGTTCTGGAAGCTACTTCTTACTCGTTTTTAACAGTGACATATAACACTATCAACCACACAAGCCAGTAGCACGATGGATGCAGCCAAGGCTTCTAAGAGAAAGCGTAGTCATGACAGGGATGGCGACGATGGCAACACCCAAGAGCACGAGGAGCCATCCCAGAAACGCACTTGTCGAGTGGTCAAAGACGAACCAAACGACGATAATATTATCTCACTACAGTCCCTTCCAGCACATCCTGTAGATGGCGTTTCCCCAAAGAGAGAAGAAGATGAGGAAGAAGAAAGAGAAAAAGAAAAAGAAAAGATCGAAGTATCTGAAGCCGGCCGCGAAACCCTCCCAACACCCCCTCCAACGCAACCGGAGGCCCCAGCATCGCCGCCACCGCCGCCATCACCGCCGCCGCGATACTGGCACCCTGCATTTCCCGACCAGGCCGTGCGGTGCAGAGGTTGTCAGAAGACCGACACAGTGAGCCGCGTGCCGGCGGCCCGATCCAACCCATTCAACGCCGGACGCTTCCAATTCACGTGCACCGGGTGCGGGATGGCGAACCGCTTCAAGGGCTTCATCTGCTGGGCCGATGCGAGAGGCATCTACGAGGACAACACTGACTGCGATTGCGGTTTAAAGTCGAGAGCGGACCTGACGACGCGGGCCGGGCCGCCGGGCAGGATCTTCTTCACCTGCGGGCTGGGCAAGTGCCGCTTCCACTTGACGACGAACCATTTTGTAACGGACAAAGCTGATCTTGAGCACGAAGTAAACATTTGGGTGAGCAAGAATGAGAGGATTACCCTCCGGCTTATCTCGATATATAATGCACTACCTACTGACTGTTAATCGCATCAATTGGGGCGATGTTAGAATAGGGAGCAATTGAGAAGCCGGGCCCAAACCTATGGCCGACAGCGGCAGTCGTTTCCGCCACGACGAACGCTTGGGGGACTACTTCACCATATCGCATTTGGGCGTGGGTATGTCGCTGACTGTGGCTCACCATAGCAGGGAGGGAATTATCGATACTACATACCTAAGTACATAAGTATTTAGATACAGACGACTGTAAAATCCTTTGGTGGGCAATTGGCGATTCATTAGGTTATGTACAGAGTATGTAGCCTGTAGTGGGGGGTAGCCATCGAAGGGACTGTGACTATGGGGAAGTGGCAGAAAGATTGAGGAGGCCCACCTCAGACGATCTCCGAAGAATCTCCCAAGATTCCATGACCCCGCCATCCGCCATGCCGAAGGAGATAGCCGTGATCGAACCACCGTCTCGGAGCCGGGAGTAATATCGAAGCAGGTCGGTATAAATCAATAAAACCCCTTCATTGACGTTAATAGTGAACAACAGTGTCGATTTGACCCCATTATTCATTTTACTGAACTACTCCTGACAAACAGGGTAGTAATTGGCTAGGCATCATCATCGTCATCATGGCATCTGAGCAAGAAGTCGTTGCAGAGTCACAAACTTTCCGGGAATACCTTCCAGACCTCGCAAATCCCCGGTTCACCCGCATAGCCGAGTGCGACGCTTACTCTCATGCCGCCGAACTCGTGCATCACCAGCGACCCCCATGGCTCTATGCGTTGTATCAGCACTGGCTGAAGCTGCTCAAGGAGCCATTCCGCGGCGTGACCAATGATGGTATGTTCAATGACCTCTCCTCCTTAGCGACAATGATGTTGAACAATGCGAAACAGGCAACGTCCGTCCTGGGCTGTTTCAACCCCGCGACGAAGGTGTCCCCATTGGAGACATCGTCAAGGCCACGAACAAGGTACTGGGGCAACTGACAGACGCCCAGCGGGAAAAGACGCTGTTCCACATCGACTCGCCGCAGTGGCGCACCTGGTCGAACCCGGAGTTCCTGCTGTCGGACAAGGGCGTGCGCCTGGACCAGCTGTCTTCCGGCCTGCGAGACGATGTTCTCTCCGTGCTCGAGTCTGCCCTGAGCCCGGAGGGCTACGCCAAGGCCGTGGCCGCCATGCGCGTGAACCACTTCCTTGGCGCCCTGGTAGGCGCCCCCGCCGTCATGAACGAGTTCTCCTACAACTTCTGCGTCTTCGGCGAGCCCGACGCCCAAGAGCCCTGGGGCTTCAGCTTCTACGGCCACCACCTGTGCCTGTCGGTTTTCCTGCGCGGGACGCAGATCGTCGTAAGCCCCTGGTTCACGGGCGCCGAGCCCAACCTCATCGACGACGGTCCCTACAAGGGCACGCGCATCCTGCACGAGGAGGAGCGATTCGGCCTGCAGCTCATGCAGAGCCTGTCGCCGGAGCAGCAGGCCACAGCCCGCATCTACGAGCACATGAAGGACGACAAGATGCCCAAGGGCCGCTGGAACCACGACGACCAGCGCCACCTGCTCGGCGCCTATCGCGACAACCGCGTCGTGCCCTACGAGGGGATCGTCGTCGCCTCGCTCCCCGAAGAGCAGCAGGATACCGTGTCCCAGATCCTGGAGCAGTACCTTCTGTACCTGCCGGCCCGCGCGCGTCGGCTCAAGCTCGACGACTGCCGCGCCTGGTACAAAGAGACGTACTTCTCGTGGATCGGCGGCTACGGCGCCGGGGACCCCTTCTACTTCCGCATCCAGAGCCCCGTCGTCGTCGTCGAGTTCGACCACCATTCCGGCGTCTTCCTCACCAACCAGGAGCCCAAACGCTTCCACATCCACACCCTGCTGCGCACGCCCAACGCCGGCGACTACGGCTTCGCGCTCCGGAATCTGAAGAGAGAGGGCGAGGTCAAGCAAGACTTTGTCTGGGAAGGTTGAGGTTCGGATGTATTGTTACTGGGAAAGTCAAATTATTAATAAATAAGGTTGGAGATAGTTCCATCTTCTACATAGGGTTGCTTGGGATCAAATGCAAATCTCTCATGACCTTCGCAGAGCGTTACCACCCTGCAACTCCAGCACCCAGGAGTAAGTGGTCTAGAACCTCATCACCTCGTGTAACCAAAGTAAGACTAATGGATCCCGTAACCCGTTGCTGCATATCATACGACCCCTTCCATAATTGGAACCCGAGTTTTGTATCTTCTGTCATCGTTGCAGTTATGTTCACATCCCCAGTCACGATTCTGGGAGCTAACGTCAGGGGTTGCGCCACAGGAGCGGCTACTCGCACCACCAAGTCCTCCGTGACGGCGCTGGCGACCGTGAAGGAGACTGAATTCTCCACCGCGGCCGACATACTGGGCACGAAGAAGGGTTGCCCCTGGCGACCGATTTGAAATGTCTGCGCTGACAACTTGTCCCCGGACACCGTGAACGACGTGGCGTCGCCAACCTTGCTGCTAGGGATCGTGAATGGGTAGAAGTGCAAATCGCTCTTCCCATAGGCGGTGGAGCCTGTCTCAGGCTCTGGGTAGAGGAGCGTGGCAAAACGTCCTGCCGAAAACGTGAGGGTACTCGTGTTCGCGGGCGTATCTGAAAGGATCTGAAGAGGATCAAACAAGAGGTGTTGGGATGCGTTACAAGCCATCTAGAGAGAGATGCTGAAACCAAAGCTGGAAGAACACTTACCCTAATGTTGCCAGATAGCACGAGCGCGTCCTTGTTCTCCCCATCGAAGTCCCACGTCACATTGATGGGCTTCACAACCATTGGCATGATGGTGTCCCGGAGCTGGACACTCGAAGGCACGGTGTCGATCATTCGGCCCAAGAGCTTGGTGCAGGTATCCTGGAAGTCGTCGGTGGTCATGCCGTACAGTCCCCGCATGGTCTGGTTGCCGTCACTCGCGTACAGCCTCAGATCGGAGCGCGAGGTCTCGTTGAAGCTCGTGACAAGGGGCCCGCCCCGGCTGCCGGTTGAGTCGATGTACTCGTGCACCACGAGCGGGTCGAAGGCCGCCCGCGTGCTGTCGAAGTTGGATCCGCCGTTCGTGTTGTTCGGCGTGACCGTTTCTGGGCCTACTACCTGTTTGAAGCGAAGTCAATGCGATATGAACAAAAGTGGGTAACGCACTCCCCCCCTTTTACATAGCACCTGGTGGACAAACTTCATTGTCTACTAAAAAAGGGGTTCAGGGGCCAACACGTACCTCGGGGAACCCGCCATGATGCACAGAGCCCAAGGTGTGCCCGCACGCTGTTAGTGCTATGGCATCCTGTTTATCAAACCCAGCTCTGCCGAGCTCCCCCAGCGTCTCCTCGACACCCGTCTCAGGCTCTGGCACGCCGGTCGTCGGATCTGCCTGTAGAGCATCAACGCGCCCGGGCCGGTATGGAATAGCCTTTCCGCCACACAGGTGGACCGACATGACGGTTCCCAGCGCGACGAGATCCGACACTGGGTTCAAGAGAAGTGACATAAGCGTTATACATAGACATTGAGTACACAAGATGAAAAGAGAGTAGCCATTACTATGCATCTTCTACATTTTCCCCAAAATAAACGAGAACTCGGCGTCACTCACTCGAAACGTACTCGTTCACAAAAGGCCGCCAGAACGTGAAACTGTCGTTGAAGGCACTACCCTTATTCTCGGCGCGGCTCGTCTCAAAACCGATAGAAGAATCAATACCGCCTGTGACGGTTCCAGCTCCCCCTGATGTAGTGTCGGCGGTGACGAAGTCGTGGAACGCGACGCGGAGCCATTGGGCGGCCGTGGTGCGGCCCGAGGTCCGGGAAGGCTCGCCGACCTCGGTCACGTAGTTGTCACAAGGAGTGATGGCGGCTGAAAAGTTGGAGGCGTGGGCGCCCCAGTGGTCGACGAGGAGGTGCTCGAGCAGCGAGACCTGAGGGTTCGGGTAGAAGAACATGGCCGCCGCCCCGCCGTTGCTGGCGACTAGCACGAGGAGGAGGAATATGATAGTGCACCGGTGGTATGAGCGACTCATTTTGACTTCTCTTTGAACATTTGTTCGGTGAATCAGGTAAGTGTACAGATGCACTTATATCTACAAGAATACCTCAGTTCTGTATAAGCTGACCTATGTTCGCTCCTCTATTGCTGCGGGGCTCTTAGACTTGTCCAGACTCGAAATTTTGGAGAGGTATTCGAGTAGTATTCGCCTAACCTACATGCGAGTTACTGCGAACCAGAATCTTGTGGCTAAAGATGAAATGGCCATGAGTAAGCGATGCTGCCCGGCCAGAAGAAGCACCTTCCGGATCAAGCTCCAGAGGATGCAGAGTGCTGATGATGTTACACTGCTGCATATGCTGACCACCGCTTCGATGCTCGCTTATCGGCGCAGCGTGCCAAGACCCTGCCTGGCCAATGCTAATTGGACCTCAGTAACCGAATATCGATATCGCAAGAAATCTGCACATTAACACATTGGGGCCAATATCATCCAACTGTCTCGCGAGATGAACGTCAAGTTCATGACAAGCAGACCTGGTGAGTAGTCGCTCGATATTCAAAAATCTACAAGACGTGCTACACCATGACCCTATCGGGCCAAAAAGGAGAAAACATACAACATCTGGGATTCCCAGGTCGTCACCGACCCTAGTACTAATCAGACGCTTTCAAGTTTATATATGGGAGAGCGGACGGGATCCCTAGTATTCTAGAAGCTGTGGTCGTATGTGATGGTTCAGGCGTGTAAGTCAATTCATAACAATGTTGCTGTCAGACTCGTGACCGTTGATGAAGATGTTAAGTGGTGGCACATTCAGGGACGTGGTAATCGGCAAGAAGACAACGTATGAGTCCATGTAGAAGAGTGAAGCCTATGATGTAGGATAACTTGCGTTCAGATGATTGAAGTAACCAATGTGGCCTGTTATTTACCAGTAAATAACGCCGCCATCATCTTGTAGAAGATCCACGAAAGAACCTTGGTAGTCCGAAGTGAGCAGTTCAAATTTCAATGGTAACATACAAAGTGCCTTCCCCATCCCCTTTTTGAGTCTCATGTCGTGCTGTTTCAAAGCTGTCGGCTCCTGCTCCAACATCCTCCTCGGCGATTTCCGGAATGCTCTCCGACTGACCGTCCTTCTCCCCACAATCCAATATAAGTTCTTCAATCCTCATATGTTGCCGGACGACGCGGATGGTTCGTTCTGAGGAAGGGTGATGCTGCCTCTCTGCTAGATCGAGCGCGGTATTTCCATCCCGCCTTGATCAGCTTCAGAGCCGAATTCTCGGCGTCGTGGTTAATCTGCTTCACCACAGCAACAGGCTCTTTGCGTGAATCGTACGGACCAGCTGCTCTAATGAATGACTTGGCTAGAGCATCTGGGTTGTCGTACCCGTTGTCCAGTAGATTGGCCGCGAGTTCTTTATTCTTGAGCGCCGTTGCGCGGAAAAGGGGCCATGGCGCAGACAAAGGGCTTCCCCCTCGCAAAGCTTGGGTAGAAGGCTCGCTGGCAACTTTGCGCGGCAATCAATCATAGTCTGAACTAGCCTTTCGTGTCCTGATGTTACTGCGTACAGGAATGGGGTCATGGTCAATTCTTCACCCTTGAGCGAATACATCGTGGCATGTTCAATACGTTGGCAATTTTCCATTTCTGGATAATTCGCTTCATAAATATCCGCGACAAATTCTGGCCAATTGTGCATACAGGCTACCCAGAGTGGGTTTGGAGGCTTTTGGGCTGATAGACTCGCGGACTGAGAGGTGTGCAAAGTGGGATGAGTTGCTGCGGCTTACGACCAAGTTTGCGCATACGTCCAGAATCTCGTCACTGCTATACACTACATCTGGATCGTCGGATAGTGTCAGAGAAGCAAACCTGGAAAAGTAGTCGATTTCTATCGTCTCCTGTGCATAAAGGAGCCACTGGAATGTAAAAATTGCAAGCTTGGCCGCATTCTCCCCAGATGCTAAAATCTGCTGGTAGGCTTCCCAGTATGCGCCCTCCAGATCTGCCTTGGACTTTGCGGCACTCTTGAATAGTCGAATCGCAGTTCCAGTGCGATAGTAGCGCAGGACTCCTGCTAGGTACTGCAGAATGGTAGCGTAAAGTCTGGACACTGAAGCAGAAAGCTGATGATACACAGACCCTGGACTTGTCACCCTATACAACTAAGATTAGCTAACTATTCGGTATTCGCAATGATTTATTTACCTTGGTCGGCTTAGATATAGTTGTTCGAGCAACTGGGAGCGACCAATCACGTTGGTGATCTTTTCCAAAGCAGCCAGTATATACGCAAAGATCTCAACATCGTTGACCTAAGCCTGCATAATCAGTTTTATCGCAGCCCAGGGTAAAGCAGCACCTGTCGGGTCGTATTGAAGTGCTAGGTTTCCGATGGCCACGAACTTGTTGATCCAGACGATGATAGTACGGCCCTGGGCTGTGACTTTCCACCGCTTGTCTAGGCATTCTGCTTTCTTCGCCTCTGTGGCTGCGAAGATATCTTCAACTGGTCATGACCCTCTCCGTATACTTGATGACTGAGCTATGCCAAATTGCTCGCGATCATCATCGCTAAGGGTTCGAATAGCCTGAGCCCATTTGCTGTCGCTGGTGCACCGCGACCTAGCTGATCAGGAGCCCGAGCCGCCTCAATACTGCTTCCAGGCTCTGTTGCAACAGCCATGGTCGACATGTGGTCAATTCGAGAGTATTGTAATATTGTAAGATCACGTTGAGCAGTTGCACGGGAACAGAGCTGGCAATGGCTGCGGGGTTCTGCTGTCGCTTCCCATTCGCTTTGGATCACCAAGTAGAAGAGATGCAACGTGCTGATGAAAAATAAACCCGAGCCCCTTAACTAATGAGAGAAATTGCCGTGCCGTGCCGCTATCCTGTTGGCTATTACGCTTCTGAAATCATATGGTCGATGAAGTTGTTGAGTTGATTATCCGACATGATCGAGGATACTCCTAAAGATCGTTGCCTGAATCATGATTACCCTAATAATTATTATTGCTTTAACCACCACCAAAACCTTTGGTTCACTCCCTCAGGTGTGTTATACATACTCATTGGACGTACGCACAACTGATGGTGGTGCTTGTGTGGCTTTCATCCCCTAATCTGATTCAAAAAGATGGAACAACTAAACATGCATAGGCAACTTCAAGAACCCAGTCATTGCCGAGCCTCGGGGTGTTGGCGGTGCAGGCCAGCAAGTCCAAATAGGGCTTCGCGCCTCCTGTCATGGAAGCAAAGAGTTGCCATCGAGATAGCACATCTCTTTGAGTCATCCAGATCAGCAAAGAGCAAAAATACTCGAACCTCGTGTTGACATTTTCGCTGTTATGAACCGAGAACAAGAACCTACCTTGTCGATTCCTAGGGCTGTAGGTCGTTCATTTCCGTATGACCAGGGCGGTACATGGACGGTAGCAGACGACACTCGAGGTTAGTAGTACCATTGATACATGAAAAAGGCGAACCGATAATCACAATGCTGCTTGCCACTACCGCGTAATCTCAAATACATCCAGACCACTTCGATATCTATGGTAAGAGGCAACTAATGTTTTAGTTCAAGCCAAGGCAAAAACAGAAAAATAAGAAATGAAAGCTATGGAAGACATTAGTTGAGGGCTGGTCGTTCATGTAAACTATTTCCTGGCGTTGCATCTCTCTCTCTCTTTCTCTCTCGGCATGTTTCAGACCCATTGTGGCCATTATTTCGTAATTCGGTAGGTAACATAATAAAACAAAATTCGATCGACTGCCCCAGGCGGATTGTGTTTTTTTGCCACTGAAAAATCCCCAGGTGCCTCGTTGACATTGTGAATTCGTCCCCAAACGTTTTGGTCTAATCCTTTAAATCGGCTCATCTCGTGGCTCAATAAGAACTTCGTTAACAGAAACATGCTCCGGCTGTGTCAATGCAAACACGATTGAGTTGGCCACATTTTCGGGTTCAAGAACCTTGGCGCCAGTGGGTTCACCGAATTGCTTCAGAGCTTCCGCGTCAGTTGACATGCCCAAGAGGTCTGTCGCGACGTTACCGGGCTGGATGCTGGTGACTCGAAGCCCAGTTCCCGCAGTCTCCACCCGAAGACTTTGGAGTGTTGCTTCCACAAAGAACTTGCTAGCAGAATAGACGCCGAGGCCAGGGAAGACTTTTCGGCCTGCGTCTGACGAAATTGCAACAATGTGGCCTTTGCCCCTTGATAGCATGTCCGGTACAGTGGAAGACAGGCAGTTAAGAAGGCCCTTGCAGTTGACATCAACTGTGCGGTCCCATTCATCAGTCTGAACGTTCTTCATCATTGTGAAGTACATGACGCCAGCACAGCTGACAAGAATATCGACTGGGCCTAAACTCTCTGCAGCGGTACGCATAAGCGACTCGACCTGTGACTTGTCTGTCACGTCAGTCTTATGGACTAGGACTTTGCCACCTGAAGCAGTGAGTTTGGACTTCAAGGTCTCCAATGCATCGGTGCGCCGTGCTGCGATAGCGACATGTGCCCCCGCATTAACCAAAGCGGTTGCAACTGCAGCTCCAATGCCTGAACTAGCACCAGTCACAACAGCAACGCGGCCAGCAAGAGGGCCCTTGGGTTTTGCTTGGACCAGTCCGTCGCTCCGTCGAGGGGCATGAGATAGCCAGCCGCGAGCATACCAGTCACGGCAATAGGTTCCGAGAAGGGCGCTGTCAATCTTTGGCCGCTGGAGTCCATAGATATCAAGGACCTTCTGGGTCTTTGCATCGTTCAGAACAGTAACAGCCTCCAAGAAGTCGACGCTCGGCATACCTCGCCGTAAAATGCCCGCCGTAAACGAGTCGTCGCCGCTTGTGCCAGGAGCACCTCTCTTTTCATTCCAGAGTGCAAGCCACTCATCCCATCCAACCAGATCGGTTGGATATCCAAGGCTACCAAGGTCGCCAAGGAGGGCAGTGGCTGTCACGGGCTTGGGGTCTCCAATATGGAAGATGCGCTGATCTGTATCGACATGATTGGCCAGCGTCACGACTGCCTGCGTGACAAAGTCGACAGGCGTCATCTCCACCAACCAGCCAGGAATCTCAGGTGCGTAGCCAACATGAATCGACTCGACGAACAAAGCAGTGAGCAGATCATAGGTATTCGTGGAACCCAAGACACTGTGGCCACTGATGGTGCCCGGCCTGTAGATTCTGACAGGCAACCCACGCTGGCCTGCCTCTAGAACTAGTTGTTCGGCTACCCACTTTGTCTGACCATAACCATCAACAAGCTTCTCAGGCACAGAGTCTGCGTCAATGATTGTGTCCTCGGTCCAACCTTCGGATGATGGAGGCAGGACGCCGTTGGTAGAGATATAGTGCACAGTTGCGCCACTTCGGCTAGCCAGACGAAGTATTTCCTTAGTTCCACCAACGTTGGCGCCACGCATGGCAGCATAAGGATAGACAAGATTGACTGTAGCGCCAGAATGGACAATAACATCGAGGTGCGAAGTCAATCCCTCAAATTCCTCCTCCGACAGACCTAGTCGCTTCCTACCGAGGTTTCCAGGCACGACGTCGATACGATCCAGAATAGACGGTTCCCATATCCCCAGGTCCAAAAGGTTCTTGCGAATACGTGCCATGCCGGCAGAACGAGAAGTAGACTGTGCCGGCTGGGTAAAGCGCACCAGGCAAAGAATACGCGCCGAGGTTGACTTCAGCAGCTCTGTTAACAGGAAGGCACCGAGGTAGCCGGTGACACCCGTAAGTAAAATCGTCTTGGCATCCTTCAACGAACACATTGATGTATTCGTGGGTTTGATGTCCTCAGGAAGTGCAGAGTCTGCCCGCAGTACGGCTGGAAGATCAGCTTGTACCTTCGCTGTGTGGCCGTCACGTGCGTTGCGTACGACTTCCAGATGGCCTTCAAGAGTCGGGTTCCCAGCTAAACGTGCCAAGGGCACTGGGAAGCCAAAGTTGACGGTCAGCCGGCGGGCCAGATCAGCAAGGGCCAGAGAGTGACCTCCAAGATCAAAGAAGTCATGCTCCTGCGTGATAACGTTCATCGGAAGACTCAAGGAAGTAGCCCAAGCCTTAGTGATGGCCTCTATCTTGATCTCTCTGTCTTTTTCTGTCTGTTGGCCGTTTCCGTTAGGTGACCTGGTGCCGGTAGGACCAGGTAACCTCTTCAAGTCGACCTTGCCCGAGACCTCGTGAGTAGGCAGCTCACTAAGCTCGACCCACAAAGCTGGAATCATGTAGTGCGCCAGGTACGCTGACAGTGTCTTACGAGCTACGGGGCTGTAGCCAGACTCTTCCACCACAGGGATGACTCGATCTCCTGGCTCCTCCTTGTCTCGGACGAAGTAGGCCACGAGCTGACGGCGTAAGCCTTCACCATACGAGATAACTGCACAGTGCCTAACCGCCAGCTGTCTCATAATGATACTTTCGACAGCGCCTGGTTGTACGCTGTAGCCGCGGACCTTGATCATGGCTCCAACACGTCCAGTGATCTCCATAAGACCAGATGGAAGCATTCTAGCTAGATCACCAGTTCTGTACATACGTGCACCAGGCGTTTTGTCGAAGGTATCAGCAATGAAAGATTTAGCCGTCGTCTCGGGGAGGTTGAGATATTCGCGAGCTAGTAGATCACCCCCAAGGAACAACTCGCCACTGGAGCCGTCCTCAATCTTGTTGAAGTTCTCGTCAAGGATGTATGTATGCTCGGGGTCCATAGGAGGACCCACTGGGCAGATTGTTGCCTCATCAGTAAGCATCTCCTTGATATCGCCACAGGCAATTTCATGTGTCTCACTCGCGCTGTAACAATTGAGCAATCGAGTGTTTGGAAGTGCGTTGAGAGCTCTCTTGGCAAGGTCGGCGGTAACGACCTCGCCGTTTAGCCAGAGTCTGCGCAATTCCGGTAATCGATCACCAAGTTTTGAATGTCTCGACAAGACCGTGGCCAAGAGTGTTGGGGTCATGAGAGTCTCGGTAATCTTTCGAGAGGCGAGCAGGTCAACAAGAGCCTCCGGGTCGTAGCTGGTCTCGTCAGGGACAGCAACAACTGTAGCACCTCTGAGAAGCGGGCGCAAGATCTCCCAAATAAAGAACACATTGCACGCCACACGATCTCCAGGCTGTAGATCACTCAAGTGAAACCGCTGGTCATAGGATAAGACTGAAGCTCTATGGGGATTTGCGATTCCCTTGGGACGGCCCGTAGTACCTGAAGTGTAACAAACGAAGGAAAGTCGATCAAGGTCATCTTCAGCAGGCAGCGGCGGAAGCTCCTTCGTGTGTCCCTCGGTCTCTGAAGTGCCATTTGTGTGGGCCTTGGCCTCATCAAGGAGAATAAGAGGAATCTCGGGTTTGATAGAGCCAGCATAGGCTCGATGAGTGACCACGACAGAAGGATTGGCATCGTCAATTACGTCAGCCAGGAGTCCAGGAGGGTAGGCGAGCTCCAAAACAAGGAAGGCTCCGCCAGCACGCAAGGCGGCAAGGCAGGCGATGATATAGTCGGCACTGCGGCCAAGGAGCACACCAACAAGGTCATCGCGGCCAACTCCAAGATGGCGTAGGCGATCGGCTAGAAGACTTGTCTCACGCTCCAGCTCGGCATAGGTCCATTTTGTGGACTCATCCTCCAGTGCGAGGGCGTCAGGGGTCGCAGCTGCCTGTTGGCGAAACAGCGCCGACAGGTCTTTGGTGATGTCGAGGATAGGCATGGTCCCGTCTAAAGAAAGAATGAGGAAAGAAGGTTCCGGGGTAGGGAACAGGAAGGCTAAGAGAAGGATTAGGCTCTCTTATTGCATGGGGCAGTTTTGTTGGCCGTACTAGAATCCCACGATATCCCACGTGGCTTGCTTAAGTTATGGTGCACGCCCAAAAGCCTTGACAAATCGTAGAACAGTAAGTAGGGCTAACAACGGCGAATGGGTAACCAGGTCGATAGATGTTTCTCCGAGTTTGAATATCTAAGTAGGTACCTCACACTGAGATAGTCAAAAGGGACAACAAAAGAGGAAGACAGACAACGGTCACGCCGTGTGGCCGGCCATGTGCAGGAGATTCTTCGAGATTCTTTGCTCGCCGCTAGTACGACTTGGGAAATCGATCTCTCCACCAAGCTGGAGGCTCAACTTCCCAGGCACAACGCAGGGCAGGGTACGGAGTAGATAGCAACTGAAGGCGCGTCAAATAATTTCTAGTGCTGGGAATTTGACGTCAGTGATCGGACTTTTATAAGTATTCTGTGTTTGTTGGCAAGCATGACTCGAATTTGGGCAGTCAAAAGTTATCGTGTTGCTGCATGTAAGGAGGTATCACTGCACTCACCAACTGAGAAATGGCCAGTGCAGTTATGGATGTCCTTGTCCTGTCTAACCTAGTGACGTTGACAGTACAATCTGGGGAAACTTGCACCTTCCTACCTTCCTTCCCCCGTTCTGCCCTGGGGGGGCGCGACATTCCAAAGTGTCCCTCGCTCCCTCCCATGCTGTGTGGGCTAGGGCAGTGGGCAGCGGGCAGTGGGCAGTGGGCAGCTCCATTGCATTGCCGCTCCATTCATTGGTGCAACCTGCTGCCTGCCAACCTGCCTTCTTGCCTTGTCTAAGCGAAAACCCACGATCAACTAGTAGTATCCGTTGTCCAACAATTGGATCCGCCGACGGCCGGAGCGGGTTGGGTTCCATTAGTGGGTGCCGCAAACGTCAGCGAACCCCTTGGCATGGTTCGTAGGGCAGTCAAGTACTGGCTGCGTGTGCCTGCATCGGAATCTAGATAATGGCCATCCCTCCGTCCTTGTGTCATCATGCTGGCAGAGGGTGCGAAAGCCGATTCGCGACGTTGTGATTGGAAGATAGGGCAAGTTGATGTACGTAAAGAACAAGAAATTGCAAGAATTTCACAGCACAAGAGGCTGGTTTCCGACGTCCTTCATTGGTCCCAATCAGACTGTAAGTTTGTACTATCGACTGGTGGGCAGATCGGATCTTTTTAACCCCTCGACCCCTCCCACCCAACTACCCAAAATGCCACCACCTCCAGAATCGTCCCCACGTTGGTGGACAAACAGGTGGACATCGAGTGGCCTTATCTCTACATGTATGACATAGCACCACTCTCGACTGCTCGGCTTTATGTACATGTATAACGACCAAGTCTCGCAGGTGTCATCGTAGAATGTAATATCAACCCGGAATAAAAGCAGCGTTCCGTGTTCCGTTGGGGAATCAACCTCAACCAATAGGTATTCTCATCGCCTCAGAGAGCTTTCAGGTACACCCAGTCAATCTGGTGACATGTCCCCAGCCAGAACCCTGTCTCGCCCGCTTTCCGATATCCGAGGCGCTCATACAGCTTCTGTGCTTTGGAATTCTCTTCCCACACAGTTAGCCATATATCCTTGAATTTCTCGGCGCGGGCTGTTACTTCGAGGGCGTCGATGAGTTGGGTGCCAACGCCCTTTCCTTGTACAGAAGGGTCGACATAGAGCTTTTGCAAACAGCACTTCTCTGCTGCATCGCCTTGAAGGCAGCCGTCCGTCTCCCCGCGCACGAGCTGTACTATACCAACAACGGCATTCTCGTCATGTGTTCGGGCGACTAGGGTAAGCTTCTCGGGGCATTTGAGTTCTGCGGCCATGGCGGCGGCCGAGTAGTTTGCCGCCATGAAGACCTCCAGGTCACCTTCAGGCACTGATTCACCAGTCATGGCGTTGAAGGATCGCGCGCCCACATCAGCCATAGCGACTACGTCCTTGATTGACGCCATCTCTACCCTTATGCCGTGTTGCGACTTCTCGGTAGTAGTGTATGATTGTGCGAGCATCGCTGTGGCTGTGAGGCGACCTATGTCGGCAACTTCGTCTGAGGATACTGTCATGGCGATTGATGGGAACTAAATGAAGTAGAATGGATGAAATAACAGGAATTGCTTCCTATTGAACTCTCTTGAGACTTATGCGCAGGCTCCAGGACACCTGCTAAAGTGCCAGCGTACTCTATGTCTTGGAGATAGGGTAGCACAAAGTAAATGGCTATAGCAATACAGAAGAAAACGAGACTACCCTGCAAAGGACTAACTCATAACCCAAAATGGGAGGACGATGTATTTCTAGAATATTGGAACGCGCCTCCATAAACGCCCTGTCGCGCCCTACGCATGTCGAAATTCTACCTAGTCTAGTCTAACTTGACTTCGCCCATGCGACCGAATCTTCAAAACGATGAGATTACGCCCACCACGCTTATGAAAATGGCCTTATCATATCGTGAGACCAGCTTGTGATTATCGGATCAAATCAAAGATCAAAAGGTCAGGCAGGGTCTGCATCGACTTAGCTATATTGCTCGACATACAATTACATCGAGCCATTGTGAGTGCTCTGGTGGAAACACTCAAGCTGAACTGACTTTCAATCAACTGTCGGCAAGATATATCGCATGATGTATTGACTAGAGGCGCTTTCACTCAGGCGCACATATTCCCACTTGGCTGCAATGAGTATTTGGTTCACATCCTTCCATCACGGGTCAGCAAGTAGTAGAAAACAGCAGCGCAAATCGCAAACGATTACAATCCTGCATCTTCCGATGACCCCTCCACCCCAACATTCATCAAGGCACACTTCAATGGCGGTTACAAACACTGGGATGAACACCATGAGCACAGCAACAGTCGGGCAAGCCACGAGGTGGTACATCGCTTGCCAGGCCAGAGTCACGAACAGCCACGACCAGCCAAGGGCCTAATTGAAGTCTGTTAGCCGAGAACTGCAAGCAATGCCATGACAATACTTACAATCGTAGTCCTCGCACATCTTCATGGCAAGGATGTCCCACTTTCGTGACGAGATCTCCTCCTTGGCAATCAGGTCATCGGTGTTGGCAGTGCAATCTCTCAAGATCATGGCATCCCAAGGGTGGTCGTCGCAGGTGTCAGCAGGACCACGAAAAATGCGCACGTTCTCTGCGCTGGTTGACAGGAAGCCCCAACCAAATCCATGCCCAGGTGTGGCAACGATAAGGACATTGACTGCGCATTGTTCATCAGAAACTACGTATAAGGCGGTTTGCAGTCATCAATGCACTTACCCAGAGTGTAGGTCAAGTCATTGACAGCACCGGTTGCCAAGCCAGACTCGAAACCGACGACGGTGCCACCCATTTTGATAACAGTCTCCATGCAGTTCTTGTTGTTCTCGACGGTCCAGTCCAACTAAATTTAAGTTAGAACGACCGATTGAACATGATGCTGGGTAAGCGGCAGATTTGGGCCAAGTTTACATCGTGGAACGCCAGACTTCCAATCTTTCTGTAATACTATAGAAGGCAGTGGTCAGCTTTGGAACCGCAGCAAAACATGCCGTGATACGTACCAGCTTCCGAACAAAGCTCGAGCTGCCGTACTTGACGAATGGGGCGGCGTCAGCATTGATAAGTGCCAGGTCTCGCATTTCAATAGGGCCATGGCGAAGCCAATCCAACGGCTGGGCTTGTATCATGGTGAGTGCAGCCTCCTGCTTAGTGGTGAGCTTGCTTCCGGCAGACATCTCGACTGTAGGCAATTCAGTCTTGAGGTCAACGAGAGATGTTTGGTCTCTTGTTTGATGTGTGTCTTGGGAGGTGTGTGGGTTTCTTTGGGTCAAAAGTCGAGTTTGCACAATGAGAAGTAATTAGATGGGAGAGATTATATGTGCGGTTTCAAGCTAGGACCAGAGGTCGGTTGCCTGCAGAAACTTGGTGCCGGTTGCCCTTCTTGCCGTTTGCATGTTGTTTTTGGTTTGCACTTAGGCTGTTCCTTCCTGCCTTATTTGGCACTCATGAGGTTCTATGAGTCACCTAATCTGCCACGATGCCCAAGCATGTATGTACATAGTGATGGCTCTTTCCCCTGAGGATTATATTGATAGAATCTATTTCCATCTGCGTCTTGTGCCTACCTACGATGATGCGTCATACTCAGAAGTTTGGCGAGTTAGGCTGAGGAGGAATTTACGATCTTGAGCGCCATGTGCGTGTGATTATTTCCAACCCGTCTACTAGCCTTCTCAACATAACGTTTGGAACGGTGACTTACTTGGTCTTATTCAGAAAGAAGGGATATCCTGGCCCAGCTCGGTCACAAATCACGGGACGTTATCCACGTTCGGTCTGTTTGATAACAATATATTAATTAAATCTATTTGTAGGCAGTGACAACATGGATGTACATAGTAAAGGTTGATTTATCGTTGTCATGTGTACCTATGTACCGTGGATAGTATGCAACATACCTAAGAGTGCGTCCAAGGGGGGGTTGATTACGAGAGTGATGCCCAACGGACTTCGAATCCTTCATCGTTTAATGAAATCCATCTGACTTTAGACTAAGCAAGTTGCCGTTCAAAACCAGATGTAGATACATGAATAGATCCTGGAGTCAACAATTATCCAAAGCTAACGCCTAAGACCAAATATACCAGGGCGTAACAGCCTGAATTTCTGGGCGAACAACGCAGTCACCCTTTTGGGGGCGTGATGTACTGAGCCTGAGTATGCCCTTCTCAGCTTGCACTGCGAGATATGGCCGACCCATCCGCTCCTGGCGGTGTAGAATATCAGCACCCTTCAGAGGTATGTATGTATATATGTATGTATGTATGTATGTTGATGAGGGAATCAGGTCCACAAACGCATATATGTAGTATATCAATGCATGGGCCGGCTTATGATACGACACTGAAGCTAGGCATCCGGCCCGAATTTTCGGGTGGTTGTGAGACAACCCGTTTTGTGTGAAGCCGGACCGGTTGTACCAAATGCGATATCGGACGCGGCTTCTACTCAATATATCAAGCAACCGATACTCTTCGACAATCTAGGTGGTTGTGATTGGGTAGCGAATCGGCTATGCACCCCATCTCCACTCGTCTCACTAGGAGCAAGAAGCGGAGATGTTTCGACGACCCTAACCAGTCCCCAGATACTTCTTCCTAGTACGATTGATGTCAACAATACATCGATCCATGTTAGCCACAAATAAATCAAGTAATCATACAACGACTGCACATACAATGCAACAGGTTCAAAAGGCGTACGATTCTTTGGCCCGTGAGTATGCTGCGAGCAACCCCAAGAGCAGAGCCGCATACGAGACCGCGACCAAGAGCCTCCCTGGAGGCAACACTCGCACAGTCCTTTTCTACGAGCCGTTCCCGCTCTATACCGAGAGAGCAGAGAGCTGCCACCTATGGGATGTCGACGGACACAAATACATCGATCTGCTAGGAGAGTACACGGCAGGATTGTACGGACACTCCAACCCGGCGATCCTGGAGGCGATCCAGACAGCTTTAAAGCGCGGCCTCAGTTTTGGAAGCCATCATGCCGACGAGGTACGTCTCGCCCAGCTGATTCGGGATCGCTTCTCGAGCATAGAGCTGGTGCGCTTCACCAACTCGGGCACAGAGGCAAGCCTAATGGCCTTGGCCGCCGCCAAAATCTACACGGACAGGTCAAAGATTATGGTGTTCGAAGGCGGCTATCATGGCGGAGGCTTCTTGTTCAAATCCGGCCCACATCCCGTCAATGTCCCCCATGAGTACTTGATGGCGCGGTACAACGACACGCACTCTGTCGATGAATTGATAGCAGCAAATGGAAAGGACATAGCTGCTATTATTGTCGAGCCCATGATTGGATCGGCGGGTTGCATTCCCGGAGCCCCTGAGTTCCTGGACCATCTGCGATTGAAGGCCACTGAGATAGGGGCTGTCCTCATTTTCGATGAAGTTATGACTTCACGGCTGTACTCTGGTGGCGGTATTCAGTCTGAGCTTGGCATTACCCCTGACATCACGACCCTGGGCAAGTACATCGGTGGAGGCATGTCCTTTGGGGCATTTGGCGGGAAAGCCGAGATCATGTCAATATACGACCCCCGGACGACCAACACTGCGAGAAAGGGGGCTTCCGTACCCCACGCCGGCACATTCAACAACAACGTTCTCACCATGGCTGCCGGCTCAGCAGGGTTGGAGAAGGTGTTCTCCCCCGACGTGGCACGAGCCCTGCATGCTCGTGGTGACGAGTTACGAAACAAGCTCAATGCTGCCGCCGAAGGCACGATTTTGAGGGTCACGGGTTGCGGCTCTATTATGGCTCTCCATTTTATTGCAACGCCTTCTGGAAAAATCCACAGTATTCGAGATCTTGAGGGCCACAACACTTCCCTGCTTGACACTCTGCATCTATATATGCTAAGCCAAGGGTTTTACATAGCTCGACGTGGATTCATTGCTCTGTCATTGGAACTGACTGCTGCAGAGCTTGACAGCTTTATTGAGGCTATACAACGGTTTCTCGGCAAGTATAGCAGCCTGGTATCTGAGTAGGATAGGCAATTAGTTTTGATGTAGGCTTTATTAAGCACACAAGAGGCCAGCCTCCTAATTAGTACATATTGAACCTATTGTGTGCTTTGTAGCCTGTGATGTATTCAGCATATCACTACCTCTGAATACCAGAGATTGAATTTGGAAGTTTAGTTTGGAAGTCATGAGATAATAAAACGTGAACGACGAAACCAACTAAAGGACCAATTTCTTCTCCGTGGTATTCACTTAGTTGTTTATAATAATCGAGTGAAGGGATGGAAGCAGACGCAGCTCCATGGAAATGCCAGAAAAGTAGAATGATAGGGGTAATTAGGGCGTGGGTATCTGTTTGTTGTACATTGAAATTAATAGCCAAGTAGTTCTACAGTCTTCAAGTCACACATACTTCCTCTGAGATGCAACCATCTAAAACTAAAGCCATTATCCTCCCCCGAGCGACCCAAGCACCGCATATCCCCCAATTAACGTCCACCACATCGCCCCGTGCCACCAGCCGAGTCCTTGTATTTTCAGGCTCTCACCGCCACTAGACACCGAAGTCGCAGTCGGGCCCGGCTGGCGCGCAAACTCGGGACAAGCGAACTGTACGCTGGCGATGCTCTGGCCCTTGAACTGGGTGCAGACCCCTGACGTGTTCACCCCGGCGAATCCCTGCGCAGCAGCATGCACGACAGCAGCATGGGACCCTCCCTGAGTGAAAGTAGTAGAGGGGGTTGGCCATAGTGAACTGGTACTCTCGCTGCCATGTCCACTTCCATTGCTGCTTCCACTTCCACCCGTACCGCCACTGGTACTACTCGAACTATTCCGGCCGCCAGATGCGGCCCCAGTGCCACCGCTGTAAGTGCCACCGCCGCCGTCACCACCACCACCACTGCTGCCTTGACTACCACCTTCGCTTCCGCTGCCGCTACCGCCGCTGCTACCCGAAGTCGTCTCGGTAGGGAAGGCACACCCCGGGTTGGATGATAAGAAAAGGGTAGGTAGTCCACTGTTAGGGCACCCGGGCAGTGTGCCCACCTGGATGGAGCCTGTCCCTGGCGGCAAATCTAGGCATGTCCCTGGTCGTTGTTAGCAAACCGTATCCCCTATGGGACTAAACGTGTGAAAAGTTAAGGCGGCACAGGGATAGTGTCACCTACCTAGTGGAAGATATGTTGGCTGGTTGGCCGAAGGACGGGCACATTCTGTGTCGCGAAAGATAATAAAAGACATTATAACCGGTATATGATCATGGTGAGAGTTTCCTCCAACTCACCTCCATGTATTTAATATATAAGATTTGCTATTAGTTATAATATACGAGGTTTGCAATTATTTACAAATCTGTTTCCGTTTCTGGGGTGATGAGGCAGTCCGACCGTCTGGTTAGATCAGAAGCAGTGCGGCCTGGTTGTTGAGCAGTTTGAGTTTACCATGCGTGTGAGCGTTGAAACTACCCGTGGTAAAGAGTTGGGAATGTCTTTGTAATCTCGAAATCATTCGATGTGTTTTACGTGCCGCGGAGTACCTACTTGATTGGGCTGTTTCTAAAGATAATCCTCGAAGCTCATCGTTTTGCTGCTATATCACCTTGGCTAGAGCACTATACAAACAAATAAACAAAAGGCCAACCACACAGTCTATATTCTTTGTGTCGTTAGGCTAGCTCACGTGAAAATCTTAAATAGCCACGTTCTTATATTGTACGTTGTACTACGGGCCGTGCCGACTGAGACATTGTCTCACTCACTTATGGCCATATGCGAACACTCAGGCATTGCGTCAGCGGTACTTTCAGTAGGGCTTTGGTGTTATTAAATATACTACCAAATGTCTAGCCTAGCATGAATCGAGGGTACAACGATATGACCACATATTGAAGGAACTCTCAGTTTATAAAATTGTAATATTAACCACTATGAGCTATGCCGGGTATTTCTTTCACTATAGTGGTATAATTATGACACATGGGAAGGCGCCGTTAGCATGACTTTATTATATAGACAATACTGATGCTTCATACTACTATGTCACCAAGTTCATAACCGAAGTTTGCATTTTGAAAGAAAATGTGGCACGTTTATCCGTGGATTTGTGCAAGCTAGGTCTCTTGTTTGCTCCCCCTTTTGCTATCCCTCTGTGATCTGTCACTGTTGGAACCACTATTTAGCCAATGCTCTAAAGGGTTTCTGTGGACTTCTGCCACATTGGACTTGGATTAGAAGTCTTTATATTACACGCAAATGCCCAGGAAACTCATTAGGGGGGCCTGTCTCGCCGTTAGAATGCACAAAGCAAAGATCAGGAAACAACAAAGCAGCAGACCTGATCCCCCAACATGAAACTCGCCAACTTCCTTCTTCCCATGGTAGCAGCAGCATCCAACATATCAGATGTAGGCTATTCGTGGTGCTGGATTAATTACGCCGGGCTTCCATTTTTTGTGGAATACAACCTACAAGGCGGTTCAGTCCCCGACATTGCCGACAGATGCAACCGTCTGTGGGCAGCCCTGGATCTTGGTACGTGACGTAATGATACCCCAAGAGTCATTTGTTGGAGCTGTGGCCCGGGGGAAACATACAGCAAGGCTAACATCGGAGTACAACGTACCAGGGCTATGCCCCCCCTCGGGGACCTACTGCGGCGGCATACAACCTACTGGTATCCTTGGCTGGAATTTCCGTACAGAAATATTCTGCAAGGACTCAGAGGTGCCGGATGCTTGGAATTCTGTCATGGGGGACGTGACGAGGAACCTCAGTTGTGAATCGGGTTGGCCGCCGGGTCAATAGTGGGATATCCAGCTTGGAAACAGGATCGTGGATCGACTATTGCGAATATAGGATTACGTTCAAGTGTTTATCTTGAAGCAGGGAGTTAACTCAAGACCCCAATGTGTTTGGATATCTCTGCAAAGTGCCTTATGCGTCTCCTGAAAATTACGGGATGTAATGTCCGTGACTCACGAGACGCTTCATTAGACTTGTCTAGAAAGTCGACGCCGGTTGATGACATGGGGTGCACCGGGGAGGTCTGTCTTCTGCACGAATATGTACAATTGGCCCGGCCGATTAGCAGGGAGCCCGAACTGTGGCAGTCGAAATGGTAGTTTCACGAGCCATCGATGATAGTCATATATGTACAAGCATTTCACGCTGATCAAGCTGAAAGGAGAGCATGTGGTCGACTGGGGTTCGAGAGACAAGAGATTTCTACTTGGGTGTGGGAGTTTATCATTACATGTCGTTTTGTTCTTGATGTTATTGATACAGGTCTTCGACCACCTCTATTTTGTTTTCTCAAAGCCTTCGAGGTTTTTGGCATCTTCGAAATGGACCTTCCCATCTTGGCCAACACTCGCAACATTAACCTTGAGGGCGGGTTCCTCCACCTTGATGGGTGCCGTAGTATCCGGCTTCGGCTTGGTGGCAAGCTCGACGGCAGCAGGAAGCGAACCCGCCGGGGTATCGGCGATCTCATTCACGTCATCCTTGGTAAGCACATCGCTGATTCTGGCGCCTCGGCTTGACATAAGGATGGTCATGGGTCCCTTAAACTGCAGGAACAGCCGATCGCCCCAGATGGTTCTTCGCGCCGTCGTACGCAGACTGAAGAATACCCGAGACATCAGCTTGTACCAGTCCGTCTGTCGCATGGTGCGGAAGAACTTGATATTGCCCAGCCAGTTGGTAACAGAGGGTATCTGGAACGTGATGCCGGTGCTCTTGAATCGGAATGGCAGGGGAGGGTTTCGGGTGATCGTATATGCCACCACGTTCGAAGGGTGCGCAACGAATTCCTCCCCCTCACCCAGGGTGAGCTGGTAGGTGTGGCCCGGCGCTGACAGCGCCGCCAGACCTCGACCTGACAATTCCGACGAGCCCCAGTTTGCGAGCGGGAGCCTGTGTTGGATGCGCGGCGTAACTGTCAGGGTGTGACCAGTCCATGCCAACAGCGCTGATCGCTGCGCAACCATCCAGTCCGTCGTTCCATCGAGGTGTAAAACGGTGAAAGTCGTCGTGGGCGATTTTGTAGAGATCAGGGCCGTTATTGGCGACGTAGAGGTAATGCGTTGGTATAGAAAGGGCACACCTGTCGCAGCGCGGCTTAAAGGCGAGAGAAGGGACAGTGTCGATTGAGCCTGGGACAGTCAAAAAGGTCAGCCAGTCCTGAGGAGTAAGCAATACACTGCTTTTCAATGGTTGCCCTACATTTTGTGCCTTGCCCGAGACGGCCACCAGAGTGCCCCTTCTCGTGTACAGTCGCTGCGAGGCGGCTAAGGAAACGGATAAAAGAGAGTATGGCGAGCCGAGGACCTCGAAGCGGGCGTCGGCGACGTCTCGAGAGGTGTCGAGCGATGTGCCGAAGGCATCGCCGCCAAGACGCGGCGAGTCGGTCGTGGGCGATGAGCTGATCTGGATTGCCCTACATTGCCGGCAGATGTGACTGCTCTGACCGGCCAATTGGCTTGCCCGACCTCTTCTGATCAAAGCAGAGGCAGTGCGCATGGCGGTAGTTGGCAGTGTCGAGGGCGCAAATGGCCGCTGTGTTTGGATGAAGTCGGGAAAACTAGAATTGGAGCTTGAATTCCAATAAGTATTTGGATGAGGTCAGTTTGTCTGGCCCAAGCTCCCGCCTTCAGGTTCTGGGTCACTTCACTGGCACTTACTACTAAAATCGCATCATCACCGGGCTAAACCTCGGGAGCATCCGGAATGTCCATAAACACCAACAAGAAATATACTTGGTGATGGGTTCAGGCTGAGTTTACATTCACATGAACAAGAAACACACTCGAATGTTTTACTTGTTTTATTATTTAACGAATTCGGCTTGACCTGGACTGTCAAGCTTGGGCGTTATGTTGTTACATATGGAGGAGGAGCCGCAATTATGGGCGACGACCCCCTGCTGATGTCTTCCAACCTGGCCATTGACAACGCTTCATTCCCAGCAACCTCGAGGTACACCACTGCCCTTTCCATGCGCAAGTTCTCTCTCGATTTTCTCAGGGCCTCACCAGACACCTCTACTGCCAGCTCGGCATCCGCATACCGTTCCCTGGCCACGTCCAGTTTCTGTTTGAGCACTGCATGACACATCTCAAGCTCTCTCCTTGATACACGAATCCTGCCACGCCAGATGATTGCGCTGTATGGCCCATCCCATTGGCCCCCTTTTTCGGATCGAGAAGCTATACGTAAACTCGCGATGGCCCCTACGGACTCTTCGTCGCACTTCGCCTGGCTCACGAGACATTGTGCTGAGTTCACCTGACTTTGGGCCTCTCGCAAGAACTTGGTCTCTGATCCATCGCCGCCTATCTGCCCTTGGACGAGCGCCTTTTTCACCTCGTCAAAGGCCGCTTTGATTCGGCTCAACGCGCCTGCCAGCGCATCTACCATGTTGCTCAACTCTTTGCATCGCTCTAGCGTCTGGTTGTGGGATGCTTGTGCTGTGTCCACCTTTTGCTGTAGCGCTCTTTCGTGCTGGTACTTGGAATCGGAGCGTGAGAAAACATCTTCCCAGAGACAGTCGAGTTCTTGCTGGGCGTGGTTGTGCTGAGAGGCGACATGGTCGAGGTCTTGGAGTAAAACCACGGCGTCTTCGCACCGTCTCTCGAGCACGCCCTTCTTCTCCTTGGCTCTGTGTTCTTGCTGAAGGACCTCGTAGTATTCTTCTGTCACCAATGCAACCTTGGCTTGGTATCTGTTATGCTGCCTTGCGGCCCGGTAGGCGAGCCGTCGGACAGTGCTGTCTCGGTATTTCTGGTGGCTCGTCAAAGCGATGCCCCTATCTTTGTCGAGTGACTCGATTTGTGCATTCAACTTGTGCAATGCCTCGTTTAGCTCGACGACTCGGCATTTCTGTTGTTCGAGAGCTGACGGTGCATAGTCAGTTTGAGCAATCTGTACCCAGAGCTCGCTGGTGCGGGCGGCGGTGTCCCGAATCGTCTGGTGTATCGATGTCATGGTGATTTGGAGCTGGGTGTAATGTCGCTACCGTTATGAGGTCCATCAATAACGGCCCACCTGGGCAATTGCCACTTATTATATATAAACTGTACTGATGAACGCTGACTGCCGCAATACTCCGAGTCATCAGTGCCGAGTCACTTAGGCAGCAGACGGCTGCGTGACGCTTATTGGCTATTGGCTGCAAGCCACGGCTGCCAAGATATGTGAGCTTTGCCGGATGACTCAACTATAGCAAAGCCATTGCGGCCGGCGACACTGCTCATGACAAAATCGGCTTGCTGGCTAACAACGCGATTGGCAGACAGCACAGTATCTTCGAGTGCTTTCCCCTAGCCCTGCATCCCGACAAAACCGTGACCTGGGCGTTATTACCCACGTCGCCCGCTTATCCTTTGACGAGCAGTGGTCCTTCCCGTATCTTCCCGATGACATGGTTTGCTTCAATGATCATGGTTTCCGAGGTTGATAATTAGATGTCATTTCCAGTTTGGGCTGATCTTGTGGCGGAGACGAAGTCGATTCTTGACGACTTGCTAGTATCAGTTCACACTACCTACTCCGTGCATATCATGCCACATAGTCTCCGTTCGACAACGGGTCTTTTCGCCAGCTTGATATTGATCTCAACATGGGTTCTAGGAGATATGGCCACGTGCGGGATGTCCGCCTTCACCGATAGGCAGTCACTGAGGTTTCAATTTGAGTTAGTTGTTAGGAGCGGTCCGACATACCCTAAGCAACCTAGGTGCGGCTCATATACTCCTAAAGACTGGAGATTCAAGTGAGATGCCGGCGATGACCCAGCGCTATGGTACGATGGAATTGGTCCTTTTCTGCCTGGTGTGGGTGCTGCAAATTGAACCTCACACACTGGTGACTGGGGAGCCCACTGAGAGCCCGCCCACTGCCGGGCCCCCATGTGAGTCTGGAATCTGAGATGAGCGTTAGCGCAACTTGCTGCAAGGACTGCAAGGGGCACTGCGAGAAATCCAACCAATTTTGCTTTCGCATGATGTCGACAAAGGCGGCGCTAACAACAAGACAACGCCAGCGCTACGGCACGGGTTGCAGAAAACCTTCAGCTAATCTATAATCTAGCAGCTGGGAAATGAAGGGAGCCAAGAGGGACCTTTTCTGTTTTCTGATTTACTTAATCATTCTTAAGTAGTCTACGCCGTCCATCATCTTGGATATCTTCATTCCCAACCAGTCTCTCGTTAACGCCGCCGCTCACACTCGTTTTTTGAATTGATATTATCAGCAACTATTATTCCCGTTCTTCAGCTAGACCACCTATCCAGCTCCAAAAGCCTGAAAGTATAAGAAGCAGAAGAAGAAGAAACAATCCACAATGTCTCCCATCACCACCCTCGTGCTTCTGTCGGCCGCCGGTCTCGCAGCGGCCCAGACCACCGTCTTGGACATGTTCCTCCCCGGCGTCGAGGGCAACAACCTACAAGCCTCCGTCATCGCCGCCACCTCCAGGCCCCCCTCGGCCCAGTACTTCGTCCAGTGCGCTCCGGGGAGTGATGAGTGCGGGCTCGGCCCCGGCGTCACCGTCAGCATGGCGCCCGGCTCCTACGCCTTTGGGCTGAACGAGCCGCCTGCATTGTAAGAACCTGCCTCTCTCCTAACTTCCTTCCTTTCCTTGTTACTCTCTATCCCTCCTAGTTTCGCAGTTCTATTTACAGGTGCAGAGGTTCTCATCACACCTGTTCTGTTCTCTGTTCGTGCCAAGCTAGCTCTCCTTCCTACCCCTGACAGGAGTTACTTGTCTATCTTCCCATAGCTCGGTGTAAGGAAGGGGCAATCCATCCCCGTTCGTGGGTATAACTTGGTATATAGATATAGCAAAACGGTGTCGTCACTTCTCAACACATGAATACACTCACCCCTGGCCTATTTCTTATTAGCCTTCCCCCCCCCCCTTTACTAGTACGCCTAACCCAACGCTAACACCCCCCGTCTCAGCACCATGAGCATTAACTGCGAGGTCGAGCACCAAACGGCCGTCTGCACCAGCATGGGCGCCGGATCCGAGGCCAACGACCCGGGCACGATGACGGAGACCATGACCGACTTCTCGTCGGAAAACTTATTCATGCCCGTCACCGTCACGGCCGGCCTGGAGAAGCTCGCCGTCATGACCGGGGGCGCTGCCTCTTCGAAGCCCACCCAGGCGGCCTCCTCCTCTTCCGGCTTCGGCCCCGGCTCCTCCGGGACGGGCGCTGCTTCGGCGGCAGCATCGCCCAGCAGCGGCGGTGCTACCCCTACGAGCACCACCAGCGCGGGCGGCGCTGCCATGCCGCATATCACGCAGCACACTGTGCTTGCAGGAGTTGCTGCGCTGGTCGGAGGTGCCATGGTCCTCTAAGTGGACTCCGAGTTGGCCTGAAATGCTAGCCAGCAGAGATGTGTACTCATAATGCTCATAAATACCTCACGTAGCGACGCCAGGCGGTTCACCACTTGTCAACGGTCAGGTGTTTACATAATATCAAATCATAATATAGATAACAATACTCCAAATAATTTTTTTCTCTCCAACTCCTATACAATCTTACATACAGTGCTGTCTAGGTTGGTATGATACAGGGATCAATGGCAATTGCTTGCTTCCAAATCAGTGGGCTTCCATAGGGGATAACACCAAAATAATGAGAACCATTGCAAGGAACTTTCAATCTAGCACAAGGAGTATGCTTTTCCCAAGAACTCCGTATGCATATCACGTAAGTGAAAAAAGGAAATGCATTCGGAGCCGCCACCTACGCCATGTCAAGCAAATGGAAGTCAAGGCGCTCCCTCCACCCGAAGGCAATGCAGAATCCACAAGAACACCAAACCAGGCCCCTCTATCGCGTTTTTCGCCGGCTCCAAACTCAAAGCGAGATGTGGATGAAATCGCCTTGCATGAAATGAACAAAAAACAAAAGGTATGGGGCGCCGACGTATGAAAAGAAAGCGACGTCTTCGCATGAATGAATGAAGTAAAAGACACCCTAGACGCCAATGTTGGATATTGTGTCCTCAAGAGTCTTCAAGCGGACAGGTTTCGTCATGAACACATCGATGCCGCTCGCATAGGCCTCGCGCTGTACATCCTCACTTGCTAAGCCTGTCAGCGCAATGACAGTGGCGGGACGGTGTGCTTTAGTTTGCTCGAACTCCCTGATGCGGCGAGTCGATTCCAGGCCATCCATGATTGGCATTGATATATCTATCCAGATAGATGAGTTAGAGGATCTTGGTTTTTTGCGAAATTTGATGTGGAGGGGAAAGAAGTACTTACCCATCAATACGCAACGATAATCGCCAGGGCTGGCCATGTATTTTTGTAACGCCTCCAGACCGTTGTTGGCAGTCGCATATGGCTTTTTGAGCTTTTTCAAGAATGAGACCAAAATCTAGACTCAGGGGTCAGTAGGGGTGAAATTGCGGGATTCGAATACCGGAGATGAACTGACTTGTAAGTTTATCTTGTTGTCGTCAACCAGTAGGTATTTTGCGTCGCGCATGCCATTCTGCGGATTATTTTGCTCATTTGTCGGGGATACATTCCGAGACGTGCGACAAATTTCGAGCTCGGTGAGGACTTCGAGTTGCTGCGGTCCCCTGCAGAAGCGACGTTCCTCGGAAAAAGACGCCGTTCGCGATAGCTGGGATGAAGGGGAATTATGCAGGAGGCTACCACGACGACTTCCCAGCTCAGACCAAGAGGCAGAATCTGGTGGGGTAATGGGCATGTCGTTCCGTGAAGGCGAAGTGGCATTCCATCTACTCAAAGCAAGAACAAGTGCTTGGGCTACTTTACGAGGGCCCGCTCTGCAGTAGGTCAGAATCAGATCATTGGGACGTTCTAAGAGAACAAGGAGACTTACGGTTGTGAGATGAACTCTAATACGTTCTTTTCCTTTCCCCTTCTTTGGATTATTGCATGCCGGTGGGCAGCTAGTGAGTCGCGACAGACAACTACCACAGGAGGCAAAGTGGCACCAGCGCCCTCGATGGCAAGTTCTCCGAGGGACTGATCGGTGCACAGAATGATATCTGGTCGGATATCTCGAGACTCCGACTGCAAGATGTCCAGATGCAACCAATGGCGACATAATCCTTCCATCAAAGACATCTCCGAAGGCGGCGTCCTTCCCGGCAGTCCAGCAGCTTCCGCAATCTTTTTAAACCCACGGAGGCTGACCCGAAGACCCCTCAGCTTCTCAACTCGTTCCCTGAACACCGAGTCCTTCTCTACTGCCCCATAAGGCGAGGGTAGGGGCAGGGTAACAGAGACAGTAGTACCTCGGGATACTTGGCTCTCGACATGGATGGAGCCACCCAGGACTTTGGTAATCTGTTGCACCAGCTTCAGGCCCAAGCCTGTGCCTGGGTTCAACGTGTCTTCTTGCGAAAACGCGCTGAACAGGTGATGATGGAGAAAGTCGTCGCTAATCCCCTTTCCTGAGTCGGAGACGACCAGCAATACGTTGTTCGAATCTTGCTTCTTCAGGGAAACATAGATGTAACCACGAGTGGTATATTTCAGAGAGTTTCCGAGCAGATTCATGATAATCCGCCGAAGCGCGCCTGCCTCAGTGCGACACGAGATCTCGTGTAACGGGTCGACATCAAGATACACGGATGGTGTGTCATTGCCGATGTCTATCGGACTAACCAGTTTGGAATGCTGCCCAAACGCCTCGATGTTGCTAGTCCCAACCGGGATAGACATTTTCTGGAAGTTATGGCCCGACATGATACTTTCGATAGTCTGCTCCGTGAGAAGGCTGAGGTCGATGTCTGTAGACAAGTTGGTCATCTTGGAGCTGAACGACAAGCTCTTCTTCCGGCTCATCGACTCAAACGATTCTTGGATTTCATTTCGCCTCTTCGGTATTTGAGAGCCCTTCTTGTACTGGTCCTTGGCGTCCTTCATAAACTTGTTGATTTTACTGTAGTCGAGCAGATGGTCCATGACATCAAGCAAGGTGCGCCCGCAACATTCCATGGAGTGTAAGACTTCACCCTGGAAGGCATCGAGGTCGGTGCCGTCCAACAACTCAACCGCCGCAACAATTCCATGGAGCGGAGACCTTAGTTCGTGGCTCAGGGAATTGAGAACGTCAGACTTGGTTTTCTCAGCTATCATGGTGTCGACACGTGCAAGACCTGACATGATGGTCATCCCGCAAGCACGTAGATAACTGAGCTCAGCATCCACCGTGAAGACCCGAGCAGGGTTTTTGGTCCAGACGAAACAGCCTGAAGACCATCTCTCTCTACCAGAATCCCAAAGTGGAATGAATGCAACGCTCCTAGCCCCTGTGAATATATTCGAGAGGGCTTTGCCTTCATACTGCTGCGAATGGGCGCCGTGTGATGACCGTTCTATGGGAGAGGGGAAGGGTACTGAGTCGCGCCTGGCGTACCAGGTCCATTCTCCTTCGGACGAATCGCCAACGTGTACTGAGCCGTCTTCTTCAAGGTTAAATATCTTGCCGCTGGCGTATCTCTTCAAAAGGGTCTTGAGGAATCTTTCGGGTATGTTGATCCGATGAATACCGGCTGATACTTTGTCGCCAGTGCGGTCCTCTGAAGTTGAAGAGCCCAAGATATTACAAGATTGGCCTTCGTAGTTCTCCAGTATTTTCCAAAAGCCTTCTTCGCTGCCAGGGGTGGTGACTGTCGAGTCGATAGAAGAGTTTGCAGAGTGCTGCTTCCCACTTGGTACAAGACCGGCAAATGACCCAATCACTGCATCTAGGAAAACCACACCTTCGACTTCAAGGGCTTCCCGTATCGTCGATGCAGCCTCGGCAAAAACATCTTTAACTTCGAGAGTGTGGCCCTCATCAGTTGGTGCCTTGCCCATTGGACTCGACACGAGGACGTTGGACTTTGTCTTGGTAATCGTGGCAGTGGCGCCTGAAGATATGCTGGATTTAATCGAGTCATCGGATTTGTTCAAATCGAATGGTGCGCCTACAAAGCTTGGTTGCAACGGCGATGGGTGCGGCCGTGATGGTGCAGTTTCGCGAGTATGGGGGCTGACATCGCTGCCTCGTCGCATCTCGCGGTGCCGAGCTGTGACGGGAGGGGCGCCGTTGTCAGGGGTAGGTCCAGTGTTCGCCCCCAACCACCACCTTGAAATCGTGGACTTGCCATCGACAAAACTGCCGATCCCTCGCACCATTCGATCACTGCGCCTCAGGTTCTCATCAGACCTTCTCGATTCGAGGTATCCGGAGATTGTTTGTGACACCTCTCGCAGAAATTGGGCCTGCGCATCGTCTAATAGGGCTCGAGGATGGTTGCTGAAGACGCAGTAGACGCCTATATTGATATTATTTGGTGATTTGATCGGCACTCCAGCATAGAATCGATTATATGGAGCACTCTCAACATGTGGGAGGTTCTCGAATCGAGGATCGGCGTTCAGATCAGGCACACATAATATGGGCAGGTCGCTGCTGGTCTCCGTGGCATCGGAGTCTGGTACTAACACATGTTCGCACACCCCTTCCGCCCTCGGAATCGCAGTGCCCCCTAACCACAAATTTTGGCCCTTGGCTCCAGGCGCGAGAACAGAGTTGGACGTAGCCTCAGCAACAATGTGTTGGTGAGTCCTGTCGAAGATTGATATCAAACAGCGGCTGGCGTCTAACCGGAGAGCGCCAAGCTGAGAGAGGCTTGTCAAGACTGGATCTGTACAGGTAGTCGGGAATGGTTCACAAGGAGGTTCAGTTGCCAGCTGTTGTTTATGTGCGATCTCATAGCTTTTTGACAGTTAGTTGTGCAACATAGGATATTCAAAGGGAGGGGGCGGTGTGTCAAGCAGCTAACACTCCATGTCACAAACGTCCCTCGACGACGAAAAGGGAACGCCTGTCGAGAGAACAAGAAACAAATTATACGTACAGATGCGAGGCATATCTGACCACCTCCCGCTCGCGGGCCACCTCGGATAGTCTGCCCATGCTCTGAGGCAAATCGCCAGCGGCTCAGAGGGCAGAACAGGCGGGCCACTCGTACCAGTGGAAAGGGTTTGGGGCAGGTCTAGAGAAGGAAATCTAGGTCGGAAGGGTGAGGATTACTAGCTCGGAGCAGTTGACGAAATATGGTCCATGACACCGATGCCTATACCCCAAGTAAGAGGCAGATCAAGATAGGCAATGGCACAGATTCTCATGGGGACGAGAACCAGGTGTAGGGGAAAGATATGATTATGAAGCATTGTGCGGTAACGTAGCATAAGGATATTTCGAGAGTCGACCAGGACCAGGGCAGGGACATGGGCGATTCAGAGCAAGATAGTATACCTAGCAGGCAGATAGCGTCTTTCTGTCACCGGGTAGGGAGAAGAAGGCGGATTCGCTCCGAAATTCCGTGATCAAGTGATGGCGTGTAAGAAGAACATGGACAGTCGCTCACATATAGACAAGTGGGTTCAGTGGTGGGGTGGAGAGGCCGCGATGGACTGCGATCGTGGGTTTGGGCGGCCAAGCGAGCGCTAGAGAGGACCCCTCCTTGAATCAAGTGGCCTAGAATAGGGCCCCCGTAGACCCCCCATAGAGGGGCAGTCCTGGGCAAGAATACTGTACCCAGAATACCCGCACGCCAGCCACTAATCCCTCTGTTCCAGTTATCCTAGAGGCTCCCCTAGAGGCTCCCCTCGAGGCCCGCTCCCAGGACTAGCCTGCACTGGCCAGTGTTTAAAAGTCCACTATCCGCCGCCATCAGCCCCCAATACTGTCCCAAGGCCATTTCAGCCTCTAACTAGAGCCAAAGTATGGAAGCATGCATGGAAACTAAGGCATCTGAGCATTCCTCCTCCCAAGGCCCAAGGTCCTAAAGGCTAAGGTCGTACCCAACTTCAGGGCTCACCTAACCCAAATCAACCAGCCCAATACGCGTCCAATACTTACTTACCTAGGTTGCATGCACCTTTCGATAATGGCCCTGCTAAAATCCGAAGCCTCTGTTCTTTGCTCGGATGGATCAATGCGACGAGTATAGTATTCCGCGTTTCTGTTTGTTTTTGGGGTAACAAAATAATGGTATTCGTAAGCAGAGAGGGGAATAATATGCTGCAAATTAGCACTCTTCAACTCCAGACATACAGTCGGTCAACAGCCAACAACGGGCATCGTCCCGTTCCCACTGACACGGCAGCTTGGCGAAACAATCTATCTGCGGCTCAATGTCATACACAGCCATTTTGCTGTCGTCTCATCCACAGCCCACTTTGTTATTCCCATTCTATTTGCTATCAAAAATATGCATCGACACTAGGATTATGGCTCCAAGACTGCAAGTGACCAAGTCCCTCGTCCCCAACGGGCGCATTAGACAGACAGGCTGCAGCCCAGATGGCCTGGCCTAGAACCCACGGAGCTGTTCGTGGCTTTGCCCTGCATCCAACCCCATCTCAACACCCGACTGCCTGCGGCCGCGCGCGGGCAAAACTCAAAAAAGAAAAAGGCCAGCTGATAACCGGGACAGAGGAAACAACACTCTGACGCGGCACGACACCCAGCAGCTTCGAGATATCGCCACTGTTTCTTCGGTCGCCGGCCCGTAGCGATGAAGGGTGACTGGGTGGCGCCTTCCGCTACAGTACGCCATGACAAGAAACGGAAGGAATACACACAAATGACGGGAGGGTGGAGTTAGCTCGCCATAGCCCTCGTGATGGCTTGTCGGCAGCCATGATCCCAGTCGGCTCCGACTTCCCAAGGCCTTTGCACGGCTTGGGACTGAAGTCTGGTGAATTTAACCCCCTCAAGTCGGTTGCAAGACAGCGGCAATGAAGTCTTCGTAGCCCTATGGCCCCCCTAACAGCATACGGAAGAAGGACTTCAAACCGGTCCAATACGTGGTCTGTGTCAATTTCTCACTAAGCACGACGAAAACCTCACAGTTGTACTATCCTGGCTTTCAAGGTAGAAAGCCGTGCATGGCACCATATTCCCATTTGGGTCTTATTCGGGAAGACGCGGCAGTCCGCGGGGACGTCTGCCAGTCATTCGCACTTTGGTTGTCTGAGTAAGGTGCCATCCAAAGAAACGTAAACATCCTAGTCACCTCGTTCAACTCTAATCCTGCCGTTTCAGGGGCCATCGTCAATTCCCCAAAACATTCAGATCCGTATAAACTCCGAATCAAAGCCTAGGAAACGCTGATCCTTAAATTCGCGGTCGCTGATACTCTGATACTAGGCATCCAAGTCACCAAGGTCTGAATTATTAGGTAGGCATTCGGTATAACCGCAGTTCCAATTCAAGGGCAAACCTCATCTAAAAACGGTCATGAAACCTCACCCCCCCTTTTGGACGACTCAGGCTTGGCGCAAACACTAAATCCGCGCCAGGATCCATTCGCAATGACAAACGCTGACTTATCGTCTCGAAAAAGCCTCCCTCCTATCACCGGAGTATTTATTGGGTCTCGATCAAAACCTCGGGGGATCGGTGCCTCGTACCGAACCGAGTACACACACGTGTACAATGATGGCTTTGCTGGAGCAAGACGTATCAGCTCTCGACTGGGCCTCCATGAGCCTGAACCTCTCTCTCTCCCTCTCACTGAGCTATATCCCTTATCGAGTTCGTACCATGGACATCCCTGATCACAGAAGCCATAGATGATATGAGGTCCATCTACTCGGTATGCACTCGAAACGTGCTCCCATGGTATCGGGAATTTGGGTCTTGTTTGTGACGGGCCATGGCGGTCCCATGGCTGACAAGACCGAGATTCTGATATAGCCCGCAGGTCGCTTCGAAGTTTCCCTTCTACTTGAGATGAAGTTCCTTCTCCGAACCCATGATCATTGTGCCAAACCATCAACGTGTCACAACGGAGCCAGTGGCTATCGACAATATTGTGGCAACTGGTACTATCCCTTGGCTTCTGATACATTGAGCAAATATCTATGGCCTACTCCGACGCAAGGTAGGTTGCAAACATGCCGCAGTTGGACTAATCATGTTCATCAAGTGATGAGTTAGTAGTAGCTAGCTCAGGCGGGAAGGTAGCACAACTCCTCCATCTCGGTGGAATCATTCAGATAACAGAGTTCTGCGGTGCAGCACGATCCACCGCAAATGTTACACTACGTATCTAAAATATGGATTCTCTTTGTCCGTCAGGTCCTGGAACGCGAGCTTGGCTCTCTCGCCAATGTCATCCTCGCACTTCATCTCCTTGCTGCGGTTTTCCCGCAGCAGTACGACATACAGCGCGATGGCAGCCACGATTGTTATGCAGTAGCTGGAGAAGCGTCAGTAAGGGGGGCCGTTTCAGAAAAACGCATTGTTAGCAGCCTACCAAATGATGAGACCGAGCCAGAGCTCCGGATAATGGGCAGGCTTCGTCTGTGACTTGATCAATTGCGGCCCAATGATGTTTCCTGGGAGGCAAGTAAGCTAAACGTCTGACCTCGCTTTTCCCAGGGGCTGGTACTGACCGACGCAGTAAGCAACAAAGATAGTCGCGGCTGTGAAGCTCTTCTTCGTGTGGCCAGCCACGTTTGACATACCCAGGGTAATGATCAGACTGACTACCGCCCCAAAGGTTCCCGTGATGGAATAACCAATCACGGGTGCGGCAGCGTGGTGGCTCCATTCACTCCGCCAAATCAATGCGCAACCGGCAATCACCGGCAGGCAGCACACAATCAGCATCAGTATTCTGATGTTGGGGTATCGCGAACCAAGCCAACCGGTCAGGAGAATGGTAATGAGGCAGAGGCCACCTAGAGGGAATTGGAAGAGGATGGATTCGAGGGTGCTCCATCCGAATGTCGACACGATTAGGGGGCCGAAACCACTTACCGCACCATTGACGGTGTAGGCAGATGCCATCATGATGGCAATCAACCATATCTTCACGTCGAGAAATGCCTCCTTGAGTTGAGACCACTTGAACTTGGTGCATCGCACCCCGGTCTGTCCAAAACGCAGTCTTTCTACGGCTGCAATTCTCTCGTCCCTTGAGAGGAACCAAGCCGAGACTGGCGAGCTGGGTACGGCGAAGCAGCACAGGCCAAAGAGCAAGGTCAGAGAGCCCGCGAGGAGGTAGATGTACTGCCACCTCTGGAGCCCACCGCCAGTAATCTGGGCGAAGCCGTAGTTGAGCCCGCCGCCGATGATGGTCCAGAGCCCCGTCGAGGAGAACCACCAGCTCTGCCGCAGCGACTGCTCCTGCTGGGTGTAAAAGCCGGTCACAATGGTCATGAAGGCGGTCGGTATGACGCTCTCGATGAAGCCGAGGCAGAAGCGCTGCGCGTAGAGACCCTCGTACGTCGTCACGGCGGCCGTGAGCATGCAGATCAGCGCCCAAAGGCACACGATGATACCGAGGACCCTGCCGACGTCGAACCGCTGCAGCGCGAACGACATGGGGTACAGGCCGGCCAGCATGCCAAAGTAGAAGAGCGAAGTGGCCCAAGAGAGGCGACTAGTATCAACGACGGAGGGTCTATGCGGATCCGGGACGCTGAGCTTCAAATCCGAAGTCATGCCAAACAAGGCTGCTGAACCAAGGATGGCCTTGTCCCCCTTTTTGTTAGTCTCTTCGGTACGCCACCCAACTGCTAGGCGGACGGGTTCGTACCTTATCATAATAAACCAGGCCATACTGCAAAGTCGTGTTAGTGAAGATTGACTCGTACGCAAAATGTGAATACTTACACCGACGGTCATGGCCGGGATGAGGAACCAGTCAATCTTGCGAACGGCTTTGGCTGCCACGGTGGGGTCGATTGGGCAGACCTGTTCGCCGACCATATCAATGGCTACATCCTTCTCGGCAGAAGCTTCTGCTGCTGGTGTCGCCATCGTTGCGCTATCGGGAAGGGCGGGCTAAACGGGCCGCAAAAGATCAGACTATATCAACAATGGCTGAAATTACGTTGCCGACCAAAACAGAGAACAAGAAAGGAGACAGATAGAGACAGGGAGGAAACACTTTCTCATTTACTTGTCGTCAAAACCGATGTCGTCTTCAGCAAAAAGCTCGATGATACGCTGCTAAATAAATAGGAGCTAGCCACTTTACCTTGCCAGCTCGTCCCTAGCACTAATAAACACTTCCCCTACCCAGTAGCCCTACCACTCGGTGTGAACAGTAGTAATAAGTCTAGCTTCTTTGCAACCGCCCATCATGATACGGCGCTTTTCGCGGCTTCGCGACGAGCTGCAGCGATTTGCTCCACTATTGCAAGGCTAACCTAAGCGACAGCCGGGCTAGGGTTGGCGATCATCGCTACAAGTGATGGGAAAATCGCGCCAGGGGGTCGACTGATTCGGACCAGTCGCTGTGTTCTGGACTTTTTTCAGATCAAGATAGGAATAGATTGAGATGGGCTACCATACTCATAATATTGGCTTAAGACGAAAATATTGGTATTACCGATTATAACCGCGATTATCAGGCCGAGTCTGGCTGAACCTAGGTTAGAGTAGAGTCATACTTTCTATTCATCATCCAAGATCCAAGTGGGGCTTTCCTTATTGTATGTAATCTTATGCATCCTGTATGCGACTTTTTGTTTCTACCACTATTTCTTGGGTCATGTACGCACCACGCACCTAACAGGCTGGTGGCGCTCACTCAGGACTGCTAATTAGCGCACCCGCCGTCATGACAGCAAGTCGCGCTCACGGCTTCCCAGCCCCGGCAGTGGGGCCCCCCGGGCTCACGAGTAGATAGCCGGCAAGATCCAGCGGCTCGCCGATCCGGTGCTCCTGGGTATCGGGCTCCGTCCATTCGTGGAAGCGCCGGAACCCCAGCTTCTCCAGCACCCTGCAGCTGCCCACGTTGCCGGGTTCGGAATTCGCATACACGTGCTCCTTAGCGGCCACCTCCACCACGGCTTCGTCGTGGCCATTGCCGTTACCGCCACCTACTCCATCACCATCACCATTCGCAGCCACCACCACCGCTACTGCTCGCCTGTTCACGCGCATCTCCACCGCGTTGCGCGGCAGCCCCCACCACGCCCCCAGCACGGCGCCTAGGAACTCGGTTGCGTATCCGCGGCCCCAGTGCTCCTTACGGAACTTGTACCCGATCTCGGGCCAACCCGAGACCGCGTCGTCCGAGGCCAGCGTGTGCACGCCGCCCTCGCCGATCAGCTCGCCCGTCGACCGCAGGAACGCACCCCAGAGGTACGTCGAGGGGTTATCGTCTCCTTCCCCCTCCCCCTCCCCCTTCCTGTTCTTGCCAAGGAAAAAGTCCAGCTCCGTCTGCGTCTCGGCAAGATCCCGGTCCGGGCGGCCCAGCCGCGTCCCCGTCATGGCCTCGGGCTGCGTCCGCAGCGCGTGCAGGCCCGCGAGGTCCGACTGCCGCAGCGGGCGTAGCAACAGGCGCGCTGTGTGGATGTGGGGCCGTGCATCGTTGGCCTGGAGCGGGAGACTGGGGAAGGTGGTGCTGATGAGCACGGTTCCATCGCCGTCGTGGCCATCGCCGGGGGCAGGCGTGGAGTTCGTGTTGTCTGCTGCTGCTGCCATGACTATTTTTTTGGAGCCGACACGTTGTTTGAACGAGAGTGAGGACTCGAAAGTGTTGTAAGATGTATATGAATTGCTTCTTCTGTGTCTGATTCCAATACGCTCAATGATTTACAACAAAATGACTGGTTTTATACTAATGGACTTGAGGTTTTGTGATAGCTTCAGTCTCCACGGTCGGCAAGTGACTCATTCCGGGAAGGGGGGCGCTAGTGCAGTCGATCAATGAAATCTTCAGCTGCTCAGCTTCTATGACTGCATCTGCTATTCGGTTTAGTGAGAGCTGAAAACATCACTCACAATGCTATAGAATGCAGCGTTGTTCATATCAGCAAACAGGCTTTAGCCCCTTGTTTATTCAAAATAGTCCACCTACGGGCTCGCCTACAGATCTAACACTACCCGATCACGACCTCAGATATGCACAGACACTCTTTCCCCAGCGTACACCGCCTTTCTGTATTGTGTGGACCGTATCAGTCAAAGCAAACTATCAAACGGTAACGAATGAAAACGTATAGATGCAGTGGCGGAGAGAGATGACTTACGTATTTCCACATCCCGGGCGCGTTCCCCTTTGGCAGTCCTTCCATGGCGTCGGCAACCTCGGGCCCCAACCCTTCGGCTTTGATGTCGGTTATGGGATACAGGTATGTCTTGAACGAGAAGAGGATCGCCTGCGTCTTGGGGAGTCGAGTCAAGGTTTGGAGCTCCACGCGGATATGAGCCTGTCGTTATCAACCCAGTGTCAGTGATATTCTATTGTTTCCCTTCTTTTGTACCAAATCGCAGGAGCTATCGAGGTTTAGGGGGGTCGCGAATGCTGCGCGCATGCTGACCTTTGATATGTCAACGTCCATATCCTCCTTGTAGGCGTCCCCCTCGAGCACATGGTTACCCGAGACATTGTAAAGCTCTGATGTCATATTGACAGACCACTGGAAAAGCAGTCTTCCGATCAGCAAACATCCTAGAAGCAATCCAGATGGTAGTCAGAAGAATGCACAGCGCACTGGACGACTCACGTTATTACGGGTCACGCTCTTGCCGACCTCGAGGCGGCTGAAGAAACGCTCCATGCTCGGGCCAATCTTGTCGTACGACGGCACCGGCCCGTGGATGTCCTTCAGCAACTTGCCAATCTTCTCGGCCGGGTCGAAGCCCGACGGGAAGCAGCACAGGAACGCCACGCACAGGTGGCCCTCGGGCGTCGCGTGCAGCAGGAACAGGTCGTCCTCGACCGCGCCGCCCAGCAACTTGAGCGTATCGACCGGGTCTTGGTCAACGGGTGGCTCCAAGGGCAGAGACCCCTCCGTGACGTGGTTGCGGAACAGCCCCTTCTCGTCGTCCCGCGAGAAGAGCGTCGGGTAGCGCGCCAGCAGGAAGTTCTGGAGGTATGAGTACGTCTCGCGCACGGCTTCCACGCCCGACGGCAGGCAGCCCACGACGTGGTCGGCGTGGTCGCGGATGAGCCCCTGGCGCAGCTGGATCCGCGACAGGTAGTTGCTATCGATGGCGATCAAGTCGGAGGGCGCACTTGACCGCACAGCTGGCAGCGGAGGTACGCGTACCGTCAGTCATGTTGTTCTAGTACACATGGGGGCTCAACTGTGAAGTGTTACCCATGGTGATGTGGTAAATGGGCTTGAACAGCCGGTACTTGTGAGGTTCGGTCGTTTCCCACTTAAAGTCATCCGCAACGGGGTTGACTATCGGCGCCTTCTCCTCGACTGCGCCATGCTGCTTCTCAGAGTCATTGCCTCGAAACTACAAGCGTTATGATTAGATCCTGACGTCGAGGTATAGTAACGGAGCGCACCCACCGAGGTGCTTCGTTTCTTGCTCCGAAGGACAGCATGCAGTGCCCATCCTACACCAAACAATAGAATGAGAGCCAATAGTGATATAGAGGGAATCATCTTGAGAAAGCCTATTGCGAGAAATGAATAATGAGCTCCTCCGGGTTGTAGCGATGGTTTCAACGTACTTTATATCAGTTTTCTTGGTCGCAATACGTATATATGCCTTGTGACTTCATGTTGTTAGCCTAAAGGCGGGCCCCAGGTGACGATACCGATTGCGGGTTGCTGTAGCGTTGCGATCTAGCTGGCTACCATTACCCCGATAGGCAAGTCGTCGCAGTAGTACGGGTTCATTACACACTACTACCACCTCTCTCATATCAGCGTCTCCTGATTCGCTATGCTACTCCAATACGCGACTCTTCACTTTGGAGCCGTCGTTTGCTTTCAATATGAGAGGTTCAACGATGAATCCATTCATTCACAGTTACACAGAAGAAGATGATGACGTCTGTGGTATATATGTCATTTTAAGCCCGAGCAACAAACTACAACATCTGTTTGCACTTTGGACATGTTGATACAATATTTCGTCTTAGAGCTCGACATTATGCGGTTGAGACGGCCAGATGGTCTCGGTTCTGCGATCCAAGAACGCGCAAGGTCCTTCTCTCGTGCTCGACAACCAACACCTCACTAGCAGCGCGCCGGCCTCCCTCTGGTGGCCGACGGACTCGTGGCCAGCATCATCCAAGGTCACGAGAGCCAGCTTGTCGGCCGCTTTGAAGTCGCCCCCTTTGTGGATTACCCCGGACTTGTCGGGCCACTCCCAGTCGACATACTTCTCCAAACGGAACGAGGCCTGGTGAGACCACACGAGCTCATCGTAGACTCTCTTCGTCCCCTCCGTAGTCCTGACAGCAATCTTATTAGCCAATGGCTCTTCGAGTCATAGTCATCATAGGGGATGATGTGTACATAGGTAATACGTACACAGAAATGTCGTTGTTGCCGTTAATGGCCAGTACCTTGGTATCCATCTCGTCAAGGATATAGCTCATCTCGCGGGTCGATGGCGTGAAGCTGTCCCCTCTCGCCTCCCAGCGCATATTGAGGTCCATGTTGACCGAAGTGAAGTTCCAGTCCTGCAGTCCCAACGCCGCTTGGAGGTGTGGCTCATTCAGGTAGTCGGCATAGGAGTCGGCGCCGCACAGGGGCAGCGTCCCGTTCTCGCACAGGACGCGGTCATCGTACGGGACGCGCCCGCCCACGCGCACGTCGAGGTACGCTGTGATGTGCTCGTCGCAGAATGTGATGGCCGCCCGGCAGAGGTCGAGGTTATATGTCTCCACGCACTGGTGAACAAGACTGGCACATCGCGGTACGGCCTCTTCGACGGCACGGCAGGTCGTCACGTTGAAGCCGAGCTTCAACTTGTTCTTCCCGTCCGGGCCAAACTTGCACATGTGGTCGTACACTCCGATGTATGTCGAGCTGCCCATGTCAATGACGGCATTCACGAGGACGATGGATGCAATAGGTGTCTGGAACACACCGGGGACTCCCAATTTCTGCCTTTGGTTGATGTGCTTCACGAAAAAGGGGACGTATATCCCGCCAAAGGATTCGCCAGTGATATGAAACGGGAGGTGCGAATACTGCGGGAATACGTCGGTGAAGAAAGTCGACAAGAACTTGTCAAAGTCCTCTGATGCCTCTGAAATGCTGTCCGGTCCTCCTTCTGTCCCACCATTAACCGATGAGAAACCTACACCAGCAGGTTGACTAGCGGCTCATGTTAACATCATCTTTCCGGGGAGCAGGCGAAAGCCAACTTACTCTATGAAAAGGATATTGGCGAAGTTGCTCCAGCTGTGTTCGTTACGAATCGTCCCATTGCCTCCCTTAGACGCCAGACACTGACTAACCCCTTAGTTATCTGGCGTATTTGAGAGTACGAACTTATCAGTTCTGATCACTTACCGGTCCAATCTCTGCAAAAAGGCCCATCATGGAAGGGCCACCAGGGCCGCTTGGGTGAGCTGTTAGTATCCGAATGTTCCTATTGAATAAGAATTGTATACCCATTCAACCAGACCATAACCGGGTCGTCCCGTGGAGCAGACCGGCTCTCAAAAAACCCTTACCGAGGAGCCACTGAACTCAGTTCTGTTCCAATGCACGATCCGTTCGGTTGTGATCACTTACAGAAGAAAAGCTTCTTCTCTTCGGAAACGTTGATCCACCCAGTCCATTGTCGACTCCCAGCGTCGCAGACCTGATCGTTCTGCTCTCGCAGGGTATACGGCAGGCCCCTTTTCGCCTCGGCGGGGAGGAGAGGCACTGAAACCGCGTCATGGCCCGGGACTGGCGACGCGAGCGCCGTTGGTACAAGGCCGCACATGGTAGCCGCAACGGAAAATGCGCTGTATAACCGCATGTCGAGGACGATTCAATGAAGACGATTCGTGGGCTGAGAAGGGGATGATGTTTCAAGCCCTCTTCATATGGTATGTGTGTAGTCAATGCAATCTACGGTTGAGAGGGCATGATGCTGCTATTCGGCGCGGATAATAAGAGGCCAGCCACCCCCGCAGCTTACAGGGGTTGCAAGTTGCTTCCCAGCACATCATTCCGATCCCGAATTCCGATTTCACATTGAATTGGACATCAAATCTTTCCTACATAACGCTGGCATGCTTTCGGAAAAGCTATTGCTGGATTTGGTTATTGGCGTTTCGAAGATACTGGTCAATCACGCGGCCTGCTGCGAGAAGCTCCTCGTCCTGGGAGCACCATCGATCACGTCGCTTCGATCTAACCCCCTAACGTCAGTCAGTATTTCAACAACTCGATGGCAATAGCGTTATATATTTTATAGAATAAAGCTTGGTATTTTAAACGCTCGCTTGAATCCGAGTTTTATAGGGGCGACGTATAAGGGGTTTGGTCCAGGATCCAATACCAGTCAGGGGGCTTGACTGCTTACTCGGTCGACTACAAACCAAACTTTCTCAAAGAGAATCCCAGATAAATGTTTAAGCAGGAAGAAGATACAATGACCGCAATTGACAGCGTGAAACCCGTTTCACTCATTTAAAAAAGCCCCAATTGATTGATTACTTATTCAGCCTGCTGTTGCGTTTGATTCGGATGCACCCCTCCGACATCGGGCTTAACCCCGGAATTTACTGGTCGTCCCGAAACCATCTCCAAACCTTCACATTTGCTTCCTTAGAGAGACCATTGTCATCGCCATTCATTCATTCAGTCAGTCAGTCAGTCAGTTCAAAGGGAAAACCAACATCACAAAATAATCAACTCCAACTATTTCCTACGGAAGAACGCAACAGATAAGTAGCCATGTCCAAAGAACAGGCAACCTATTCCCACGGCCACCACCAGTCCGTGGTCAGCAATCACGCCCGGCGCACCGTCCATGACTCGGCGGCCTTCCTAACCCCGCACATCAAGCCCACCGACCACATCCTCGACGTGGGCTGCGGCCCGGGCTCCATCACGGTGGGCTTCGCGGACCTGGTCCCCGCGGGCCGTGTCGTGGGCGTGGACGCCGTCGCGTCGGTGCTGGAGCAGGCGCGGGCGCATGCGGGCGACCGGAAGAACATCGAGTTCGCCGTCGTCGACGCCAACGCCCTGCCCTACCCCGACGCCACCTTCGACGTCGTCTACTGCCACCAGGTGCTGCAGCACGTCCGGGACCCCGTCGGCATCCTGCGGGAGATGCGGCGCGTCGCCAAGCCCGGCGCCGGCTTGGTCGCGGCCCGCGAGGCCGACTACCGCGCCTTTGCCTGGCACCCGACCAACGCCGGGCTCGACCGCTGGGGCGAGCTGTACCAGGCCCAGGCCCAGGCGAGCGGGGGCGAGCCCAACGCCGGACGATACCTGCATGGGTGGGCTCGGCAGGCGGGCTTTGAGGCCGAGGACTTGGAGACGACTGTGGCCTCGTGGTGCTACACCGGCGAGAGGGCGAAGCAGTGGGGTAACATGTGGGCTGATCGCGCCGTGCAGTCCGGCTTCGCGAAGGTGGTCAAGGACAAGGGCTTGGGCACCGAGGAAGACTTGCAAGCGATTTCGCGGGCCTGGGCCGACTGGGCCACGAAAGACGACCTATTCTTCAGTGTCCCCAGTACAGAGATACTGTATCGAGTTACCACGGCTTCTGCAAACCCAACTTGAGCAGTGGGTTGTGCAGAGGTGGCAGCATATTCCTGCGTTTGGGAATCCACTGATACGGCAAACCTGGAAGTAAATATAATTTACGACGAAAATTTCAGCTTGAGATACGAGGTGCCATACAAGTGCGTCCAATTACCTACGCAATGTAACGCGTTTCTCGCTTGTGACGTGAGATGGATTGTAACAGGTCATAACCGCAACCACAGTGTAAACAAATAATAATTCTAATTTCTCATGTCTTTTTGTGTCAGACTTGGCATGACTACGGTTTCAAGGACTGTAATTGGCGACTCACATTACCCAGAGAAGAGGGATGGAAAAAGGAATAGGGGGTGGTTCGAAATATGGCATATAGGGTGAAAGTCCTACTTGTCACTCGTTACTTGCCAGCAATTGAATTCCATGGCCTCGCCTCGTCTCGTGTTCAGAATTTGGGCATGCTGTTAACATGTTTGGTTGTCAACCAGCCTCAAGACCGCCCAAGCTGGCTGCCGTACATGAGAAACCAAACCGAGTTCTTTCGTTTGTTCAAGCTTGAGCGTATCTCACTGGGGGTCGTTCGCCAAATGCTGGACCATCGCCGCATCAGTTACGTATAGCAGGGTCAACGACCGAATTTGAGATACATATTGGCACAGAGGACGTGGCAGAGTGGTGTTTCATGATTCGCATATACACTCGCTCGAATTCTATATGTACAGAGTGTAGACATGCTTCCTCGCACTCGGTGCTCATCGCTTGCTAGCACCGAAAGAATGAAAATGACACTAGAAAAGTATTGTTGTACGCCAACCCGGGTATCATTAACACATATGAATCCTCTGTCTGATGTCTGAGATAGGATGACAAAAAAGAAGACCGATGTGTGTGTCGTGTCTGGACGCTTCACGTCCTGTCCTTCCCCCCTCTACTCCATTTAAACCCACGCAAACCCTTTTTCCAAGAAGAACATGACGAGTAGCAAAGGCTACGTGAAAATAATAATGGCGTAATGATTACACCAATGCCCCATAGTGGCAGTAGTTTTATTCGCCTTGGAGCGGCATATCTCCTTGATCATCGTCCTCAGAGTCGGATATCTCATCTCCTCGTGCTGCGCGTTGTGCAATCTGGCGTTCATCGTAGATCTCCTTCCGTCTTTGCTCGGCGTACTGAAGGCAGTCGACGTAAGTTCTGAACTTGACGATTTCACGGAGCAGATAACTGCTCTTGCGCTCCCAGTTGTTCATAGCTTTCGTCGCATTCGACCCCCTAGGTGTGAAGGCCAGCAGCATGGGCGAGCGCAGTTGGTTATGCTTCTGTAGCTCTTCTTCAATTCCGTTTACGTATGCCAACAGTGTCTCATACTGCTCTGACTCCGTGCAGGTGGAAGCACGCAAGCTTTGTGCAGGTGGCGTCCACTCGGCAATGTGGATGCGGTCACCGGGCAGTTTCGGCCGACCACTGGACGAGTTGCCTAGATCAAAACTAGACCGCAGACTACTTTGATGACTACCCTTCCGGCTATGCATAGACTGGCGTCCTGTCCCTGCAGTTGCCGAGCCGGGGCGAGGCGGCAATGCGTTATCGTTGATGGCGGAAACGAGAGCATTGTTGATGCAGGCATCACTCCATCCATATTCAATATTCGAAATTCCACCGACCAACGGATGTGTCGAAAGCCGGGCAGACCAGTAGTTCACCGTGAGCACAAACTCCTTACAGATCTCTGGGGTTCCCACCTGGAAGAGATGGACGGCCCCGGTAGGCAGACTGAGGGCCCAGACATGTGGGCGGGTTCTAGAATATCCGGGGGACGGGAGTGCCGAGGCAAGAGTTTGACGTAGGGAGAAACTACCAAGACTGGTAGCATTCTCTTGCCAGTTTCCTCCTCCAACAACGCCTCCTGGGGCTGGCTTGCGGTTGCCACGTGCCTTCTGGCGCATGGACTTCGTAGAGAAAGAGAAGATGCTCATTTGGCCCTTCTGAACGACCGCAAAGACTTCGCTCCAGTTTCGATCTTTGGCCTTCTTATCGACGCCGTCAAGATGGTGTTTGTGTATCACGAGGCCCTCCTTGGCCCACGGCGGACCTGTAAGCTCAAGGGATTCGTCTTCTAGCAGGGCAGCACCATTGACTTCGTCACTCATGATGGATTGAGAGCTTGTGGCAGGGCCATCCTCACGAATGATAGCATGTGCAAGGGCGTTGGCAAACCCGATCGACTGCTGATAATCGCCGCGCAGGAATGATGAGCCCAATGAATCAACCGAAGGAGTAGTCTGCGTTCGACCAAGCGAATATCGACTCCAAGTGGCCGAAGATACAGTGGGGCTCCAAAGGGAATTCCCATCGTCGAAGCTGGTGCGACTTGATGAGAACCCATTGTTGATCCGAGGCCGAGACCGACTCTTGGAACTCCACCGACCGTTGTTGGGCCGATTGGGCCCATCCATTCGCCCCCTTGAGGAGGGAGTCTCCGACGGCGCCTTGCTAAGAACGCTGGGAGTACGCATCAGCATGCTCACCACCGAGAGGCCGCCGCTCTGTGAGCTCTGCACTGGCTCCGGCCCTCCGCTGAACAAGGGGAGCTTTTCATCGCGGATAGAAACATAGATATCTTTCAGCACGATCTCCATTAGGTTTTCCCAAGCCCGCATTGAGCCGGTAAATGGTGTCTTAACCAACGGGCCACAACCTTCACTCTCCTCGTGGTCACCAAACCTCGACTCGGACCTCGGGGGGATGAATGATGATCTCCAGTCCCTTTTCTGCTCGGGCTCAGGGGCAGCCCGCATTTCGGATTCGGTGGGACTCAGCAGCGTATTTCTCCCGGGTAGAATACTTGGTCGTTCAAAAGCGTCAGGTGCTGAGTCCTCTACAGCTTGTTTGATGGTAGTCATGGTGTTCTTCACGAACTGAGAGCGAGTCATTTTCGACTCGATATCGGCCATGTGAAGATCGGTGTTTAACAGCATGATAGAATAACACATTGTGTGAATTACGTCTGTAGATAATGTTAGTGAGGGCTTGGTCGTGATGATAGGGTAAAGCTTACCCATGGTCTTAAAGCCGTGGTTGGGGTTGCAATCACACCAACGGTTGGAAAAGCAAACCAGAATCCGGTCTACCTGTTGTGTCTCTGCTCGTAGTATGAGTCGGCCGCAGACCTCTCGTAATGCCGTGAGGACGCTCTTGTCAGCAAAGTCATACAGCTCCATGTAGGCTCGGAGCGTCCGTTGACGGACAAGTCCTTCTTCGCCCATCCAGGAGGCGGCCCGGTCTTTTTGGATGAAGTCTTCTCTGCCATCGAAGATGCGCTGGGCTTTCAACCGGTCGTCCTCGGTCGGCTCTCCCACCATTACTTCCGGCTCGTCCAGCGGTGAACCGACGGGCTTGGAGCTCGCGTCCGCGCCCTCAACTTGCAGGCTCGGTACACTGCCATTCGACTGGTCAGGGCCGCTTCTGCTTAAGGCCGATACTCTGCCGGAGCTCGGCTGGTCTTGAATCGGCAGGCCCAGGCTATCCGGCCTGTGCTTCTCCTTCTCCAAAGCACCGAGGTAAGGCGACCCACTCGCAGACGAATTCTCCCTGTATGAACCATCTTCGTCGTTCGGAGCTAGCTGACGTGTCCTTTGCGCGACATCGTTGTCTCTATACGTGCCCGCGGGAGGGCTGGAGGATCTGCGAGGTCGGTTTCGTTTCGTTTGGCTGGATCGATGGCCCTTGTCTCCTTCGGTGTCGCTGCTATCCTCGAAGAATGTGGTGTCGCGCGTAAGCTTCGGCCTTTGTGTCGGCATCGGAGGGCTTGCCATGGGTGTACGATTCGAGCTAGAAGTGGGAGAATCGCGGCTGCGAGTGACCAACGCTGATTGGGACTTTACAGTCCGTATTGTCGCCTTGGGGCTAGGTTCGTAGTCCGGTGAGAAGCCTCTGCTCTTGCGTCTCCGGTCGTCTTCGGGATCTTCAACATTGTAGTGAGGCGAGACAGATTCACGCTTGCCCCGAGGCGGTAGAAGGCCCAGAGGGGAAGCAGAACTGCTCTCTTTCAGGTAGGGGCTCATGACTTGGCGCAGACTACTAACAGGGCTCGGGTCTGGCATGTAATCAGACGGGTCCATGTGTTTGGCCCTCTGGGCGGGATGCTCCGCAAACTTGGACATATGAGCGGCGGGTGCCTGGGGGACAGGTGGAGGTGGCTCTGTCATGGACTTCTTGCGTCTTCGGAAGAATGAAGACTTCTTCTGTACGACATGGTGCCCCGTGAAAGAATTGGCATGTTGCGATTCGCGGGATGGAGGAGCCGATGGGCTATACTGTGGCTGCTGCACTTGCTGTGGTTGCTGCGTCTGCGGACGAGAGCTGGGTGGTCGCGACTGCGTTTCAACCGGCGCTGGCGAAACGTGGGGCGGGTTGGAGCTTGTCGAGGCCGAGTCAAAAGCACTTGCCAAAGCCTTGGAAGAGCCACCGAACATCCGTTTGAAAAACCCTGGCCGCGGCTCCTTTGGCTGTGTTGTGGTGTTCGCGCCTGCTTGCCCGATATCCTTGTCCTTGGCCTTTTCGTAACCAACGTGGGGGGCGGGTGCTGAGTCCATGTCTTCTTCGGTTGGTGGTGGTGGTGGTGGTGGTGGTAGTGGCAGTGGTGGTAAATCATTATACTTGGACGAAGGTGCTCCTCTTCCTGTCGTGCCGGTCCTGTTGGAGCGCATGCTCATCTTTCGATCAGACGCCGACACACTCCTGCGGTCTGGGTCTTGTTCCTGCTGTTGGGGAATTGGGGGCGGCTGCGGGATGGCGGTCGGGGCGTTTGTTAAGGTTGGCCGGCGCGGACCTCCAGGCACGGTAGGTGTGGGTGCGGCCTCATAATCTTCTGTCCACAGCGTGTTGGAGAACTCTAAATTCCAAGAGCTGCCTGCAATTTTGTTGGGTGCCGGTGCTGCGGGTGCAAAGGTCGGGGATAGAGGAGGAGGATGTTTTTGACCCATGTCGAAACTGGATGAGCGACCCCCAATTCCGTGCGCCCATCGCTGACTGCCCAGCACTTGTGCATAGCCCCCATCGAAACTATTGGTGCTACTGCTCTTGCTCGTCTTACCACCCCGTGAGTGAAGAACGCGACTGTTTGCCATCTGGTTTCCTCTTTGTTGCGTCGGGGACTCGCGCATGCTATTAATCCGTCCTAGACCCGATTGAAAGCCCGAGCTGCTATTGCTCCGTCGTCCGCGGTATGGACTCGATATCCGGCTGGCGGCATCGTCTGTGCCTTCGAAGTCGGAGCTGTAGGTGTAGTTGTGACCACGATCGTTGTACGAGCTGTGCATCCGTTGGTTCGGTCGCGGGATGCTCGAGATAGTTCGTGCCGGATCCTCCCCGCCGAGGGACATGGACCTGTAGTTGCTAGGCGGCTCGTCGAAGGGCGACTGTGGAGTGGCCGGCGTGTGGATCTGGCCGAGACTGAACTGGTCGAGGGAGGCGAGCATGTTGGAAACCAGCGAGTCTCTGGTGACTTGTCGGGAGGGCAGGGAGAGGTCGTGGGAGTCTCGGTAATTGGTCTTCCTCAGGCGGTCGCCGACGAAATCTGGCACGGTGTTTTCCTTGTTGTCCGTCATGTCCACGGGACTGTTGTAGGAAATGTCGAGGAAGGATTCTTCGTAGTCTCGGTCGCGGCTCGAAGTTGTGCTGTCCATGGAGGGAGGCTGCTGCATCCTAAGCGCCCTGCCGGACACTGGTGGCTTGCCCTTGGGAGGCACAGGCGGTCTTCGCAGGGAAGGCGGCGTCGAAGGTCTCGTGTCGCGGATCTGTGGCGGAGATGATGACAAGGTATCGATATTCAGATCAGGCCGGCGCCTGCTGGAGCGGCGGCTGCTCTCTGAGGGATACATGGCTTAGCCCGACGATCCGGCTCGTGCTGGACTGTCCAACCGTGGAACGAATTGTAGCCAAGGTCCAATAGTTCGAGAGATGGTCAGGAACACTAATGCCGAGAACATGCGCCGCCGTACAAGTCCCAAATCCAATAGGAGAATATTGGCGACTCTAATTTGCACATGTACATATGTAAAGTACTGGAGAGAGGTATGCGATTATGATTACTTTCCTTTGCACTTCCCTCCCACCATTGATTAGTAAGGAAGTATGGATGTACGGAGTATGTAGGTATATGTGAGTAGATATGGTGGTCGTTCGTGGTCGAACGGTGCGTGCCGAGGTGTCGCACCCAACCTGGAGTCGAGAAAAGGGAAGGGGTATTATTATTCTCACTACTTGTCGGGACTGGCAAGAGGCTGAGAGAGAGGCAGGCGGCTCGCAGTACTAAAAACTAAAAAAGGGCCATGCCAACGCGAATGCGCATGAACAAGACGTGTTTCCACAGAATTCTTGACCATCAACGCATGTAGTAATTATTAGTAGCAGGCAGTAAGCCGGTGCTGCGGGTACCTGCTTGGGGAGTCTCAAATCGAGGTTGTACGGGACTAGAGTCTGTAACGTCGGGGCTTGCTCGAATTGGGCCGCTAAAGTGCAGGTGGAAGATAAGTATCCATATCGACTACTTACTTAGCATATGAAAGTATGTATGTAAGTAGGGCTAGAGAGTATGGCAGACTGGGTTGGCTGCCCATGATATGAGCGCCTGGTAGAGTGTGTAAAACCCCCCCTTCAACAGGGTTGGGTAGTATGCAATTCGAATTCATACTTACATACATACATGTAGGTACGTGCCCTTGATAACATCCATCAAATCATAGGGTCATGTCGTCTACCGCCGCCATGTGCTGACAGAGGCTGGCTTGTACACGTCAAATCCTGAACGCCACGTATAGTCGGGGTTTGTTGTTTAGTTAGTTAGGGGCTGACATGATGATTGATTGAACCCTGGCCAGCACCGGCTCCAGGAACGATTGCTCAGCTGCAGATGAACAACTGTCTCAGGGTCCGGGCGGGCTTCTCTGTGCTGCAAGTGTGCAGCTCCACACTCAAGAACATTCCTGAAACGCCACCTGATGTGAAGGCAACGCAGGTCTCGAGGCAGCAGACGGTAAAAGCATCCAATGCAATGTACGGATACATACCTACATACATCAAGTGTGTGCGTGTCTGCGTGTCTGCGTGTCTGCGTGTCTGCGTGTCTGCGTGTCTGCGTGTCTGCGTGTCTGCGTGTCTGCGTGTCTGCGTGTCTGCGTGTGTGCGTGTGCCGCGGTCAAGCTGCTTGTATTACATACCAAATACCCAGCACCCAGCCAGCCCATAATAAAAAAGCCCTGCTGCTCTAGTCTGCTAACCTAGTGGTACTCCGTAGAGGCCGGACTGCCTGCTGCATATCGTATCGACCTGAACCCGTCACAGTCCGCCGCACCGTTCCAAAAGCTATCGTAGTCGGTCGGGGGGCCCATCGGCTTGGGAAGTAGTGCGTCCGATCTTAATTGAGATCCCTACTGGGAAATAAGAAAAAAAATGGTCTGCAGGTACCAGAGGAGCAGGGGGCGGAGGCGGCAAATTATGTACATACTTAGCCTAATTGGATTCCATCAAAGATCGTCCAAAGCAATTCGTTCTCGTCCGAAAGAAAATTAGTCGCCGTTGGAGCAAGTTTGATTGATACCCCTTATTGTACACGCAAATCCGTAGATAGCAGATACCCAGAATGAACTCAACCTCTTTGGCCATTCAATACATAAAGTACATAATGTAGGTAGGTACCTACTTAGATATGCAGCCAGTTTCTGCATGACTTGTACATGATATGAAGGGTTTATTTGTCAGCTAGCTACCTGTCCTCTTACAGGAATGCATGTTTGGGTTTTTGTTTTTGTCAATGGCGCTCGACTATTGGACCAGCATTGTCACTATCGATATTCGCATCTCGAAATTTTACCGGACGATTGCAACGGACGCCATATATCATCTGAGATATACACACACACTGCAGCGACCGTTGGCCGTCATACCTACATACCCTGTACCACCCTTTATGAATGGTTCAACGGCGGCCGTTCACCCTAACTCGCTGGACGAAAATGCCGGGATCTTCCTAACATAGGCTCACATACAAGCAGGAATGGAGACACACACGACAGGTCGGATGCGTCCAAAAAAAATAGGCAGTGTTGGTCCTGTAGGAATGCGATAACGGCTTACCTCTGCCTCCTGCGTTACTGAGCTGGACCCTCGTTCCCTCACATGTCGGACAGTATTGCTTCTATAGCCTATAAGCCACTTACATATCAAAACAACCAGCGGGAATATCGCCCAGCAGCGCCCCCGTTCTGCCGTCTCTTGCCTGATCTCATGTCTCGTTCGACAATCTCCCATCGCATACACACAAACGCCTTAATGGCCACCTTTTGCGACAAGTGCTGCAGCACTGCAACCATCAACTCATCACAGTTTGACCACGCCCAGGCGCCAATCTTGTCGACAATGCAGATGACAGGTCAAAACGGCCACAATCGAAAAACAGACATATCTCCTTTGCGGTGATTGGTGCTTACATCATGACCCGTGGCACCCTTTCACGAATTACGTAGATGGGATTAAGTGCGAAGATCTCACGGCACTGCTCGCATCGTAGTTCATTCTCCATAACAGACGGTTTGGATGTGTTGTTCATTCGCTTCAGACGGACTATCTAAGCCGAATCAAACATGGATGTATCAACAATCCGAAGTCTTACAAGTTACAACTGTCAGACGATCCGGGGTTGCGCATCTGATGTGTATTGTACTTGTGAACTCCCTTGAGAAAACAATCCGGGCAGTCTCGGAACAAGCACTCGGTTCAACGTATCAACGATCTCTGGATACATGTACTTACTAGCTTATCCCATACTTAAGGTAGCCGGCAGGCCGGGAAGAGTTCCCAGATGTTCTGACTAGATCTCGGACGACAACTTAGTCAAAATCTTATCTTGTGAGATCGCCCCCTCCAAGGCCTCAATTTCGTAAGAGGCGGCCCATCGGGCTTTGCGGTCAATACTAGCCAGCCCAGCTACAAGTGACACTGGTGGTGCTTGGCGTCCGCCACTTCTCACGGCAACATTTGTCTTGATTGCACGAGACGTTCTCGAACAGACCCCTTTCGCCACGGGCATTTCATCCATTCAGCGCATCAGGGAATGGCTCGCTCACCATCGTGGCCCACACAGGAAGCAACAACAGGGGCCGCAGAGCCGCTGGGCTGCTTCTGCGAGACTTCTGCGAGACCTCTGCTGCTTCTGGTTGGTTTTGCAGGTGCTTGACCCTGGAAACCACCCCGCGCTTTGGGATCTGTGGGGGTGATGAGCCCTCCAGTAGGCTCCGTCCCTCGGGCACCACCATGACGGCCCCCTTTACAGTACAGGACAGACAACCTGCCTGCAGCGAACATTGAACCGTGAGACATTCTCTATTCAGAAGTTAATTCGCCGTTCTGCAGCAGGGAGAGTGCGGATACTGATTGCCGTCAAACATGTGAAAGCTTGATAATTATAGAAACAGATTGTCAACCACATGCATCTTGTTTACATGGCAATACTTTTGTGTGACCGTATTTTGAGCAGATTTCCCATCACGGTAGTGGGCAGGCAGCGCAACACACTCATCTTGCGCCCACCTCCTTTTAAGTTGATAGCGCCTATTCATTACCTACCTAAACACCAACGGCAGTACTGCAGATATGTATGTGTCTCATATTAGTCGATCATCACCTCTCTGGGCAGATACTTGCGTGCAATATATCTCCTTCTCCCGCGCGGCTAATTCCCGAGCCGTCCCTCCCCCAGACACGTTTTGTTTATCAATAACAATATGCAGCTTGCCCAGTAGGAATGCATGAGTTTCCCCTCATTCTTGCATCCAAAACTTCTCAACGGTTGTGTACCTTAGTAGACGGGTCTTCCGCCCAACTTCCGGCACGGGTCTATGGTGAACCAACAACTCACATGTCTGAGACCGTATACACACTATGGTGCTGGGCCAACGTTGATCGGCACATTCAGGTAAGCATCATGGGCAAAGGGGCTATGGGTTTTCAAAAAATACAACCGATATAAACCGACATGCAATTAGTACTCCCTGTCTAGATAGTGTCGACCGAGTAATATCAAATGAAGTCAATTGCGATTAGAGATCGGACCTAACGCATCGTAGCAGACTCGTGAGAGTAGCGTCAAGGAACACCATGCGTAGATTCAAGCTATTACCGCTACTTCCAGTCTCGATGCAGCGTGTATTCTCAATACTATTCATTAACAATGTTGGGTATCTTAGACCGATCATACAATTTCACAAGGCTTCCTCCCCTTACCAATGTCCTTAGGTCCTGAACATTCCGTGTCATTTTCCGATCCTGCATTCGTGACGTATCGTACACACTCTCCGCCGGATGTTGATGGAAGATGGGGTGGGCCAGTGAGATCAAGAACCAGACGCCGCTTCGGGCCCCGTCGCCTCAGCTCCCTCGAAATTCCACATCCGCCCATCGACTTCGATCATGTCGAGGCACATTTTCATGAACCGTTGCCGGTACTCGTCGGCCTCGGCCGTGACGCTCATGGGGCCCTGCTCGTCGACCAGGTTGTACGTGTTGATGAGGCCAGTCATGGCCTTGGCGTGAACCGTGTGCTTGGCCCAGAAGAAGTCGAGCACGGCGGCGCGATAGATCTCCTTCCCGTTGCCTGACGTGATGCCGGTGCACCAGCTCGGCGGGCCTGGCGGTGCGAAGGGGGGTTGCGAGGGTGGGAGGACAGTAGTCTCGCTGTCGGCCTGCGCTAGAGAGCGGATGTCCGCGGGGTCGGCACCGTCGTCGGCGTCCACCGAGATTCGTACGAGGAAGAGGGAGTAGTCCACCGCATTACAGTCAGCCAAGAACTTGGTGTCCTTCTGGAGCTGTGCCTTGTAATCCTCGGCTTGGTCGAGGGTCAGGTACAACTTGCCCTCGAACTCGTCGGCGAGCTTTGACTTGGTGGCCTCCGACGTCAGCTTACCACCGGCAATATCTCGTTCCGGAAAAAAATAAGAGGAGGGTTTGAGGTCCCAAGATTCCCACTTCTTCTTGGGCTGCCCTTCCTCCATGTTGTCGCCGTTTCCTGAAGAGCCTCCCGGCGTCGACGAAGAAGCCGTCTTGTCGTCTTGGCCATACAGGATGTTCTCCATCACGATGTGGTGGCTGGGCGCTAGGCCGAATATTGTACCCAAGCTGCCCCGGGCGCATTCCAGGAAATCTGTGATGCGCACGAGCAGACTTCCGGGGTTGGCGCGCATGTGATCCGCGTACGGCAGCAGCATGTCGTTCTTGAAGAACTTGTTCTCGAAGGAGCGCGGTACCGACTTGACCAGGTAGGCACCGTCATCTGTGCGGAAGAAGGTCGACCCGCTGTAGCCCATGTCCCCCAACGGCTTCAGCAGCGGCGCCTTTTGGCTGTTTCTACTGGCCGCAGACGCGGGCGTGAAGCTGTCCTTGTAGTCGGAAGACTTGATAGCCCAAAACTCGCGCAGATTCCGGAATAAATCCTCGCGTACCAGCTGGAAAGTTAACCAGTAGAGATTGAAGATGCTGAAGATGCGGCCCAGAACCGTTTGGCGCTGGATAGGATGGCCATTTTCATCCGTGTTGATTATGACGTAGACGATGGATTTGGCAATCTGCTCCTCGCGTTGACCCATCTCTGCAATACTTGGACCTTTTGGTCAATGTGTAGGTATCTTGACTTCTCACAAACAGAGGTTGCAGGTGGTGAGAATGGTGCTACATTGTTCATGTGAAAGTCGATTGTTGTTAATATGGCATGTGTAAGCCAAGGTTAAGGATGGAGCATTCACTCCGGGCAGTCACACATGACGTCACATCGCATTCACTCGCACTCAATGCTGCTTCTCAATGCGATACATGGATATAAAACGACTGGAGTCAACTCATGTATTTCAGCAAGGCGGAGTAAACAATTATGTCCTGTATAAATGGGATTCTGCCTACGATTACGTGCTTCCGAAGAAATCACTCCAACAAGGCAACCAGGCCGAACTATACATTTCGAGTTTCAAGGGAGTACTTGAGTCAGTAGCGTATCACAGTCTGAGGTACATGAACCGAAACGTAGAATTATTATATAATAAAATGATCACACATTATCCAAGTCTTGTAAGCATTTCAAGCCTCATATAGACTTTGCTTTCTCCATAGTGCCGAGCAACAACAACGACATCATCGTCATGATCCGAACCACGGAACCACGAACGGGTCGTAGCTGTCGTTCCCGTACGCGCTGCCGCCGTAGTCGAGGTAGCCGCTGACGTAGGGCTCGGGCCCGATGGCGGTGAGCAGGTCGACGGCGTTCCCAAAGACCCAGACGGTCTGCATGCCCATGACCATGTGGCCGAGGATGTGGCAGTGCATCATCCAGGCGCCGACGTTGCGCTCCGTAACGCGAATGCGCCACGCGCGCCATCCAGCCGTCTGTTGCGCGCTGCCCTTGGCGGCGTACCGATAGAGCTGCGTCGTGTCGCGCAGCGCGGGGATGTAGCCCGTCCCCGTGAAATGGGCCCGCTCGTTGGCCGCCGCGTCGTAGGTCCCATTGCCGGACCCCAGGTCCCAGTAGTGCTCGCCGTGTGCGTGCATCGGGTGGACGTCCCACCCGCCCGATGGCCCAGAGTTGCTCTGCCATACAATGTCAAGCACCTCGCCCACCTTGGCCGGGAACGCCTTGGTCGCCGGGTCCCACCCGCCGTTGGCCATCGCAGCATCGTAGTTGGGTGTCTCGCCCGTCTTGTAGGCCTTCACGAGGTACGGCTGGTAATTCTGCGCCCCGAGCTTGGCTTCTTGCCAGGTCAGATTGTTCGAGCTGTGCAAAGAGAAAAACGGTTAGTGTCTCTGCCAGTGAGTGGCTGCAGGGTTGATAACTCACTCCCACTGCAAAGCTCCATTGAAGCTACCATTATAGAACCCATCAACGACGACTTGATTCATCGTAATCACCACTGTCCGCGTAACCTCCTTGAGCGTCGGGAATTTGCTCTGTGGGGTCAGAGCCTCCAAGGTGTATTCCAACCAAGTTGTATAGTCGGTCAAGTCCGTCGGTAATTTAATTGGCGACGTAACTGGCAAGTCGATTGGGAGATTGGCATGTTGATTGACCGTCTTGTATCCGGCCGACTCGGTTGTATACTGCAGGAGAGCGTAGCCACTGGGCATGGTCGGCCGATCTCGGGTTTCGTATCTGATCCAGTAAGATGATTTGCCCTCCGCCTTCAGTTGTTCCTCGCTCTTGGTTTTGAGGAGAACGCTGAACCGCTGGCCGCTGCCCATCTGGATACGGTCTGTCACGGCTGGTTTGGTGTACTGCCCGTCCGCTTCAATAACGGATAGTTCTGGGTGGTCTTCAATGCCCAGCATCACGAAAGACAGAGCGGTACCGCTGGTGAACCGCAGCCTGTACGTCTTGCCCGGCTCCACGGTGATGATGTAGGGCTTGCAGGAGTCGTCCGTCGCATTGCTGAACGAAGCGTTCCCTGAGCGACCGTTGAAGAGGACGGCATCCGGTTCACCCGACCACTGGAAGGGGTTCGCGACGAGGCCCTCTTCGATCACGTCATCCAGCTTCTTGTAGTAATCGCTGATCAAGACGGGAATGTCGCCGTCGTACTCGTACGGCATAGTATCGTTGGCGGAATCAACAATGAGGGCGCCGTGCGCCGTGACGGCCTGGAAGCCGACATGAGAGTGGTAGAAGTACGTCCCGGCATCTCCAACCTCGGGATGGATCTCGTAATCAAAGTACATCCCGGGGGCTATCGGCCATTGCGAGACGAGCGGTGTGCCGTCTGAGAACGGCGCTGTTCTTTGGCTGAGGCCATGCCAGTGCTAGCACACCAGTCAGTGATCGATCCACAGTGGTGTGCAAAGATGTCTGCAATATAAACGAGGTTAATATGCAACGTACCGTGGTGATGTTCTTGTCCACCATGTGGTTATAGACTCTCACCCACGTAGTCTTCCCTTCTTGGAGACGCAGAACAGGACCAGGCGACGTGCCGTTGAATACCACCGAGTACCGCGACTCACAGTTGATGGTGATGTTATGTGCTGTGGCGACGAGTACATACTCGGGCTCCCACGAGCCGCCGTGGGAAACCGGACCCTGAGCAGCAGCAGCACATGTTTGGAGCAGTCCGGTATAACAACCGGACAGCAGCAGTCCCGCTTTTAGCCAGCGCATACTATTAGCTTAAGCCGTGAAGCAAAACGTCGTCACCGGGGCAGCACTTGTATTTGGCACTGGTATTTGCTTTGCCGTGATCAACAACGCTTGCTTCACCTCCGCAACCGAGCGGTAAGTGAGAAAGACAGTGGAGGGGTTATAAGGGACAAGAGCGACGGCTTCCTTCTCCCTCCTCTCCTGGATCGAATGATGATGCCCGTATGCACTTGTTATATAGTCCTTAATGTCAGCCGCGCAGATCACTTCCCTACAGGTCCACTACCACGCAAGCAATACGTGCGATACGGATACGGGTCCTTGCAGGCCGAAAACCGCGGTCGCTGGTTGGACATAGTAAAACAGCAAACTACACGGAATTAATTGCAGGGCTGCGGAAGGAGTTTGTGTGGTTGTGTAATAGTGGAATAGATACACCGTCAGATCAGGTCGCATCCGGTAGTAGCCCAACATGTCATCCATAACGAAAACACCCTGCCATCTTGCCCTCCCTCCTCCTCATAGTAATCTGTCAACGTCAAATACCGCAGATGAGATATGCTCGATATGAGATGATAGTTTTGCCACGGGCGCTCTAGAACCTGATCTCAAGGCACTAGTGGTCCAGGATGCTTCATCTCATAGGTCCCTGCTGAACTTCCAGGAATGGGATAGGACGTTATGTACGATGCCTATATTTTGCGGCTCGTAGTACAGTGGCTGCAGGATGATGTCGATCCCTAGGCCATTCACACCATTCTTACTGACAGGCTAGGAAAGGCGCAGGCAAGCCACGCATTCCTTTGCATGCGTAGCCGCTCTCGTGCCATGACAACCCATCCGTTTAGAGAAAACAAAGGCAAAGAAAACTCCATCTATCCCGACCGCAGGAAAAGCCGTGTGCGTCTAGTGGAAGCAGGGAGTGTATGGCAAGCACGTTCAGCGCGGCCAGCTGCCGGGCCTCATCTCGTGTTCCGTGTCATGACGCACAGGAGGACCAAACCTTGAAAATCGTATCACTTCCGAGTCAAGCCAGGCCGACAGACCGCTTGAGAATGATGGGAAATTGGAATTCCGGAGTGGGCGAGCACATTGCTTTGATCTTCTAGATTGGGTTGGGTATGGTAGGATGGAAGATGAATTGATTTGATATTTCTCGTGAGCATTCAAACACACCCAGGTAAAGAAAGAAGTAGAAAGTACTGGACTGTTACCAGTTTAGGAAAAAGGTGCCCCCCACCCCACCGCAACGGCAGCCGTTCGGCGCCAGCTTTGCTTGAATATCCTCATCTTAACAGAGTTATTACCAACAAACCTTGGAACGGCGGGTTGGCATACCCGATGCGATGGTGCTAAGCTAAGCCTCGAATGAGAAGTTAGAAGGTGCAGCGTCTGAGTCAGCCATCCCTGTGCTGTGCTGTTCAGTCCTATCAATCAATTGATCAATCGTGGCCATTGGCTGTATTGTCACACTCTAACGAAGTTGTACACACCAAATATTCAAAATGATACAACTAGCAAGCAGCAGAGTAGCAAGAAGCCTGCGGTCGCAACCAAAAGCGACAGAAAGTCTGTTTCGAGATATGTAGTGGACGATTCACAAGAACACGGCAGTGCCAGCCACCAAGTTGAAGTAGGACTCCCGGGCATCGTAAATCCCGAGCGAGCCAGCCGTACGTTAGTTACATAGTACGTTATGTATGCACACGAACAGGAGGTGTTCAAAGATCGCTAGAGAGGAAAACTGTACCAAGTAGTCTCACCACCCAGCCCACGTGAGAAACGAAGCCAGTTCTGCCCGCCTACCGAGCGCCCCCTTGCGAGGGAACAGGTAAACAGGATGGCTAGCGTAAGCCAGGAGAGCATCAGGTCTATGGTGAAATAACCTCCTTTGTTCAGAGAACGCAAGAGGTGAGAGACCTTGGCGCGTGTCCGTCTAAAGAACGACGTCACCCCCATCCGTCCCTGGTCTATTGAGAAAAGGGAGGAAAGAGGTTGCGACACGTGGCAACGAAGGCCATTTAATATACCGCGTGGATTACAGAACATCAAGGAATGATCTCGCCTTGTGCTCCACCTTGCCGCGCGGATGGTGAATTTCGTGAAACTCGTGAGACTGCGTTGAAAAGCAGCGTTTGGGGAGCAAGTTGGGAATAACCAAGACTTTTTAGAGAAGCGGCAACGTGCAATCGGAGAAACAGCAGGTAGTCACTTTGAATGTTGGGCAAAGTTTGTAAAAGGATCAGGTAGGTGCAAACCTGGCGAAAGTTACTTCAGTGGCAACACAAGCGACAATAGCAGCGGCACGTCCTCACATTTTATTCGTTCGCGAAGCATCCCTATATGCTCCGGTGTTAGCATCAAATTTGTACATTAGTAGTGGCTGGGATATTCATCCGCCTTCTTATGAGATCGTGAGCACGATCAGGTATCTGACTGTCCTAGGAGTCGAAGACGACCTTCTTCCGACCCCTTCCCCTTCCGTCGCTCATGTCGTCCAATGACCGGTCAATTTCCATGAGGTCAAGCATCTCGACCTCGACATCTCGCTCTATCTCGTCTTCGTTCTGGGTGACATCGGCCGCCGCATTCAGGCTATCTGCAAAGGCAAAGCCGTTGGTGGACAAAGGCGCAGCTGTCATGTCATCCGTCTCCGTTGAAGGCAAGACTCGATCGGCCTTGCTCTTGCCTTCGGGTTCGCGTTGGGCCGAAGGGCTTAAGAATCTTCTCCTTGGGTTGATTGAGAGATTGTAGGCCTGGCTAGCAGGTTGCTCCGGCCGTGGGTGCACGACTATAGCACTGCTTTCTCTGGCACGTTCGCTCAGGCCCTTGCGGCGGCCCATTATACCACCAATTCGCGTGCCGACGACTGTCTCACTCTCACGTATCACGACAATCCGCGTCTCGCCACATACAGCGATATCGACGGGGAGACCTTCATTGGTCGTTGTTTGCGGTCCTCCAAACCGCGGGATGGCTGCCACATCAGTACATCGCTCGCCCATCAGCCCCACGGTGAGATCGCTCAGGCGGACCATTCGCGTCGGCTGTGCACCACTAAAGAGATTGACGCCACCACCGGCACCTTTCCGCAGTTGTGCGTCCCAGAATTTGAGGATGCCAGGTATCACAAGGACATGTTCGGAACCACCAATCCAAAGGACTGCACTCTCATCTGCGGTAGTCGTCGCTTGAGCAGGTATGGGCATAACGGCGATACCTCCTCTAACCGAAAAGAGTCGGTCAGGTCCCGAGAATGTGGACAAGGCGTCCCGTCGGGAATGGGGAGTCATGGGCACAAACTCGCCGCCTGCACCCGGTGTTCGTTGGGTTCCGGGATTGCGCAGAGGGCTCGTCCCTTCAACGAAGCCGGTGACGCTAAACGAAGTGAGAGCAGCACCGCGGATACCAGAATTATGTTTGGTGAGGGCAGGCCCTTGTGGCGAGACGCCATCAACGTCCCAGATGCCCCATTGTCCATCTGCTAATAAGGCCAGCACAGCCCGCCCATGGGCAATCCAAGAGGCTGCTATGATAGGTTTGCGTGATGACGAGGGGCGAGCGAAAGGGGGGTAGAGAGAGAGAAGCCACGAGCCTTGAGAGGGAAAGGGGGTATCTGAAAAATCGTCAAGTGGCATAGATGGCTGTGCGTAGTCATAGACCCTGACGGCCTGAGAAGTGTTACACAGAAGTTGGGTTGAGTGCGTGGAGTTGAAAGCTACCGACGACAGCGGGGACGGTAGGAATTCGGTCTGGAAAGGCTCGACTGGCCGGTCTTTCGTGGTCTTGTCGAGTGCGACATCCCAAAGACGAAGAGTGCCTGATGCCTCTTTTGAATGTGCTGCTATCACAGCTCGCGGCGCGGCTCTGCCAGTTGACCGTGAGCGCTCTGCGGACTTGCTGCGCTCTGTCGTAGGCTTTGGCTGAACCAGGGTCATGGCCAACCCATCACTATGCTTCTCCTGGCCCATCAATAGGGTGATGGACTCGCCCCATTTCCCGTTACCAGCCTTTCCGGCCAGCAAGTCCACACGGAGCTCTTCCCGTGACTTGCTCAAAGGCGAGGGGGGTGTCAGAGGCAAAGTAATCAAGTAGACCTCGCGCGTTGCACAAGACACAGAGAACACGATTTTCTCCTTAAGCAAATCGGCACCGTTCCAGGCAGCATCCTCGGCGGCACAAGGTGTCATGGGCAAAGTAGCAATATGGAAGACAGCCGTGCCCATAGATAGGTCCAGCGTTTGCGTGATATCGGTCTGAGGGAACTCGTCCATGCTTCCATCTTCAAACTGCGGCTTGTCTACGAAGGCCGCACCGCCTTGAGCCGTAGTGTCGTCGTCGTCGTCGGAATCAATGACCATGACGGAGTCTTCGGGTGCACCGCCATTTTGCTTGCCCTTTTTACCGTGGCCAGAGTCTTCGTAGACGGAGGCCTTGAATGGCCGCCCTCCGCGCCAGATTATTGAAACGCCATCCTCGTGGCCATAAAGGACGATCGTAGCTCCTTGGGGGGAGAGGACAGGGTAGGTTTGGATGGTATGCACTCGGCGCGTCAGATTGTATCTATATGAAGAAAGACCAGCAAGGGCGATTAGTACACGGTTCAAGGGCATTGAGTTTGATCTTCAATGACTTACGTGGTCTGGGTGTTTTGCGCAGTACGGCGCACTCGAGGTCCAACGCTGACTGCCATTGCAGCAGCTCTGGTTCGGCTCGAACCTTGACAAGCTGAGATGTTGTTGCAAAACAAACGATCAGCTGATGATGAAATCGGCGAATCGTAAACGTTAGTAGGTGGGAATAGAAATGTGATGATGTGTTGAGGTTCAAAGCGGGTAACGTCACGCTTGGCTTCTCTCGTCGCAAAGCATCACTTTACTGTAGGTAGGAAGTTCGTCTTCACCCAAACACGCGGAATGCAATGTGGAGCTGAACGCGATCCAAAAAGTCCCAGAACCAGCTGTGCTCCCTGCTTCACATCATGTGACCTGCGCAAGGGCCAACATGGGCGCTGCACGCTGTAACCCGCTGAGGCTAAGGCACCAAATCGTTCGACATTCACTGTTGGCTAGCCACCTAGCCTGTTAGGCGACGTCAGGTACCAACTCTTGACCTAACAATCATCGTCATTGCCATCAATATCAACGTCGGTCCCTATTTCTCTCCTCGGTGCTGGGCATCAATGCAACGGGACTTTTTTATTGAGTCGTAACCTCCCCCCGCCCCCCCAGACAATTCGATTGTCACGTGCTATATAATGATAAGTAGGCTAGATAAAGAATCAATTTACGGGATGCGCAGGACAAGGCAGAGCCCTTAGGTATCCTGTCTCATGTTTCAGACTAGTCGATCCTCACGTCATTTCTATAATGAGCCACGAGAGCGCTTCTCACTGGGCCACTCGTTGCTCTATCGGCCTGTACTCAGAGTCTAAGTCGCCAGGCTGCTTTCCCAAAAGTGGGCATATCCGGTATTCATAATTCCATTGTGCTGCATTTACATGTTACCTAGACGCTCCAGTAGACAAGGTCGTCAGCCGCAGCCATCAGAATGAATAACGATCGTCTGTCTTCCAATGTGGCCATTGTGTCACAATCTGGATCGCGAAACAACTCCTGAACCGTTGCTAGGGGAAAAGGCAACTAGTTTGGTCATATGGACTTGTCAAAGCCTAAGCCTAGCTGTCTCAATGCGAATCAAGATGAGCCTCCCATCGGAGAGAAACGTGTTCCAGTGGAGACACGTCGGTCAAGAAGAGGCTGATGTCCATGGCGGCAGTTGAAATAGAGTGAGCCCATTCACTGAATAGATGCTCGGAACAAGATAGCAATAACAAAGGCCTTGGCCGCCAAGTGTCGAGCTTGGTTCCAACTATTAGTATCGTGAAGACAGGAGATTGTATGCACAAGGGTATTAGTTTTGTGAACGTAGGTTCAGATATGTTGGGCTATCCAGATAAATATACAAAAAGTGCCTCAATGCCAGTGCCTTTTCACGCTGTCTATTGTCCTAGATCCCGGTTCAGGGCATACCCTTCGAACATCGCAGAATCCCCAGACAGCACAACTCGTCAGTGTATATATCACTGATACAAGACAACCATCCGTGTGGTTGACCTATCCCGGGGGACCCCCTATCTATGACATTTTGCTCGGAAGGCCACCACCGCCTTTCTTGTGGTTCTCGCTGTAAATAATTTAAAAAGTGTATGTGTTGGAATGATTCGCGCGCTGGTCGCAAGGCGCCTCTGCGCTTACGCTCGGGTCCGAGCAGAAGATAAGAGGTAAGGAGGGGACAGCATTGTGTGACCGGCGGAGTTGTGGTAGTAGTAGTAGTAGGTGGAGGGTGATGCGTCGAGAACCGTTTCGTGCGCCCAATATATTGCTGTTATCCAACAGCCTGTAAGACACTAAATAACGCCAAAGGATTGTCGGGTATGATCATGGATCATCCAATGACAAGAGACACCACACCAGAGAGAACGCCGTCAAATATGCCAATGTGGAACAAGTAGGTACAAGTCGAAGTCATTCGTTCGTCGTGAGTTGATGCTTCAAGACTGCTTCTTAATGAGTCGTTCATGCATTGGTGACCTATTGACGTGTTAGTAAAACGATAGTTACAACAAGCCTGACTCAGAGGGCTGTGGTGTTACGCACTCGAAGGATTCTGCGGGAGTAGTCTTCGTTGTCCGCAATGCTTCCGTTGCTGACTCGGCGCTGGGCCATGACGGGGTCAAGACGCTGGTCGGATAGGGACAGGCCTCCGCTGCTGGATGGGGGTTTGCCACCCGCGATGAAGGCGTTGACAGCGGCGTTTCGTCGATGCTCCTCCTCGATCTCGGCGTTCCTTCTGCGGCGGTAGAAGAAGAAGGCACCGCCACCAATGCCACACACAGCGATAAGGCCGACAACAACACCAACCGCGATGCCTACAGTGTTGGTCGATTTGCCAGAATCGGCTTCTTCAGAGGGGGTGGCAGAGGCCGCAGCTAGGTTATATTCGTTAGTAAATACTCTCTATCGACGTGGAGACCGCTGTACTCACCAGAAGACGTAACGGCCGCGGGAACGGTAGATGTGGCCGCAGAAGTTGCTACTGATGAAGATGTCTTTGGTTCCGGATCGTCCGGCAACTGTTTGCGAACACCCAGGTTGTAGACCGTCCAGGTATTCAGACCACCACAAGCATCTTCATCGAAGCCCGGGCATGGCTCGCCACAGTTATCGTCCTTTGTTAATGTAGACTTGGGCGGGTATGAATCACCGCAGAAGCACTGCTGTGATTGCGTAGCACCAACTGTCTTTCCCATCCCCTTGCAAGTTCTGGCGCACGCTCCTTGCGATTGGAACTCGCCAGTTTCAGCAAGTGTCATCTTGCCCTTTGAAGAGTAGCAGCCATGAACGGTATCGGGTCCTATCTGGGGTTCTTGTGCCGGCTTTTGCGTCCCCTTTCCAGCTGCTGAGACCAACGGCGCCGCCACAAACAAGGCCGTGATGGCGAAAGACTTGAACAACATATTGAAAGTGGTTGAACGGTGAGTTCGGTATAGATTTTTAGCGAATGTGGTAAGAAAAGCTCTCAGAACGCTCAGCGACGAGAACGATGAAAGATTGAAGTGACAAAATGTCAGCTCCGCTAGGGAGAAGATTGTTGAATAAAATTTGACAGATTTCTATGATACGTTAGTCGATTGGCCCGATGAGATCTAGCCAGGCAGGTATGGTCCGGTCGCATGAAATAGGATGGTATGTTGAGATGGAGTGTCCAGTCGACACTTCTTTGACAGTTTTCGAGGCATCAAAGAAGGAGTGATGTGAGTTGAAGGCGAGACTTTATCGTCGACGAGCCTTTGTGCGGAATGGACGATGTGATTCGAGTGAAAGAAGAGAGAAAATAACAATGCAACCATTCAACAACTCCTTGTCCTCACTCCCATCTCAGACGACCCTTCTGGCAGAAGGGATGTGGGCACTAACCTTTGCTTTCAACAACCTTCCTCTAACCTGATGGTGCAACGTCTGCTTTGGCGGGCCGTATATGGATGTTCGATGGCCGGGTTACGATATCATCGACTTGTTGAAGCCTGGGTGTGTTGACGACTTCGTTGATCGATAAATCCCTCGTTGATGGACGACGAGCAGATAGCAAGTCGAAGGGCGAGGAATAGTGTTGGACACAAGAAGCTTCTGTGTCTGGCGTGGAAATGGAGGCAAGATTGCTGACACACACGATAGATGTGAGGTGTTTCTGTCGGGTTTAGGAAAGGAAGGAGAGATCTTGAGTGGCCGAAACGAGAGACAGGCGAGTGAGATCAGACGAGAAGAGTGAGTGGATGCCCGGCAAAGCGCGAGAAGAGGGACTTGGGGGGAAGGGAGGGAAAGATGAGAGAGCGCACGGGGAGATTTGGGACATGGGAGGATGGGAGATGGGCCCAGGCCAGAGAGTAACGACAAGGGTATTGGGGGGGGGGCAGTGTGGTGAGAGGAAGAGGCGGCTTTGCTTCACTGCTCACTTGTCCTTCTCCCACTCCTCCCACCTCCCCACGCACTCACTACCATGTACAGGGCAATCCGTACCCTGCTGGCAAAGCACATAATACATTTTAATAGCACGCTCATCACTCCATGTCGCCAAACAGGACCAAGGCCCCGAGAGTACATGTGGGAACTCTGTGGAGGGCCGTCACGCCGTCTGGCACTGGTACTGGTCAAGAGAAGACAAGCGAAGTCGACGGGAAATTACACCGACCAGGGGCTTATCCTTTTGCTTTTCTTTTCTTTTTAGCCGGCTGTGAAGAATAAGCCAATCAATCGTAAGTACAGCCACACAGTACATATCGTGCTGCCCAGCCGTCGAGAGCGCCAAGTCTGCAGTTGGCAACCAACAGCATCGGGCAATGCAGTCTGTCGAGACCTTCAATGTTCTCCTCCAGCATCCCCAGGCACTGCGGTCTATTTTGGCGGAGGCATTTTGCGTGTACATACATAGAATGCCGCCCCTGCAGTAGTGGATACCCATATTTCCGTTTGTGGTTAACGGTTGAGACGGGCTTTGATAGTTTCAGCCAATTAGGAGAGAAGACATAAGATGGCCCTCCACCTGCTGGGGTTTGATTGGCCGTCTAATCAATCTCTTGTGAGACCTGGAAAAAGGGAGGCCCAAGAAAAAACAACTACCAAGCCCGCTGTACACAGTTGTCAGCACACTGTTGGTGGTGGTGTGCACCAATACATACGTACCTAACGTGCCTAACGTACAATACATCAATACGCACGCTGCTTGCACAACTCCACGCTGCCACGCTGCCACGCCCTCCTGCATATCGTTTCGACGGGCTCCGGGGAGACCTTGCACACGAGCGTGACAAGCAGAAAGCCCTTACGATCTTCAGGAACAATTGCCTTTCTGATGCTATTCCGCGAGCACAAACCAAGGCACAGGCGTTGCATTCGAGACATTCATAACCAAGATGGCCCCGGTCCGCTCAGACGTGCAAGTCGTGGTCCAACCTCGACATCCTCGACATCCTCGACTTCTACCTCATGGCACTTGACGTGACTTGACTTGATCATCGCCGTCCAGCCAATACTAATGTCAAATGTCTTCGAACCACTCCTTATCTCCCTCCAGAGGCTAACATTGAACCTAACGGAAGCCGTCGCCAACCAGAGCGGCGCGCACAAGGTGTCTGTCTGGTCTAGCTAACTTGTACGATGCCGGACGTAAAAACAAAGTTCGCCCAACCCAGTCGAAGGATGATGGCCTTTGAGGAACGTCGCGCGACATTACTCCAAGCCAAGCAGCAAGCCGCCAAATCGAGCCAACCGCGAAACGTGAAACCACAACCAGCCATACGCCAATCCGGGAGGGGTGAAGATCGCGTTTGACCTCGAGACCTCAATGTTTGGCGTAGACGCATCTCGTTTGTTTTGTTCTTCCCTCGGGCATCCCCCGGTCGCATGCATCACACGCGACCGGCGGACTGGCGGAATCATCAATTCTCTCTTTTTCGTTTGTTTTGTTAGTGGTGTATGCGACCTATTCGTGCCTAATCAATTGATAATGGTAAGTACTGAGGTATGTGCATATATGTATGCACGGCTTGCATAAAACCCAAGTTCACAGATACCTAGGTAGGTATTTGCCAACAATCCTTTTGGCAACCAGTTCACCAAGACTGAAGACGAACGACTCATGGTCATACAGCCAATCAATCAATTCCCTACAAGATCCTGCCACTTTCAGTCTAAGATCCTGTTTACCCAAATGAGGGTGTGATGGAGCCTGCCCCCATATCCAATGTTGGCGTCCGTGTTCTTTATGCGCGGCCGAGCAACTCGAGGCAGCACAGCCTCGATCACGTTACTACTGGTGACACCTCGAACAAGACTTTTCTCCAGGAATGCATTGAGGGATCCAATTAAAACCCAACCCCGGTGTTCATCGCGGCCATGCAAGATGGGAATTTATTGCCAATTGCCGACACGAGAAATAGAATTGAAAAGGGCCTCGAGCCTCGAGCATTTGCCAATAGCCTGTGCGATCATCAATTGCTACTTTGGGAGGCAGGTTCCGTAGCCACCGCCGTTGATCGACACGCCGGGCCTTCGGTCAAATGCTCCAGTGTGACGCTGACGACGCTGCCTGGTTGTTCATTCCTTGCTCTCCATCTCCGCCGCCCGGAATCCCCTCCCAATTACCACCAAACGTTGTGTGGTTCGTGTAGTTCCGGCGTCGTGAGAAGAGCTGAATGCCTGTGCTTGCACGACCAGGAAACCCTTCCCTCTCGAAAAGTCTTGTTTGATTACTTGCACTCCATTTCACCACCTGCCGCACCCAAGGTGCCAACATGCTCCTTTCGACGTACATGATTGATGCATGTCGTACGGAGTGCAGCGCACCGACATACTACCTATCATATTTAGCACAGCATCCTTGCTGACATCAATCAGTCAATCAATCGGAACTCAATCCTTCAAAAATAATTCTAAATTTGTCCCAGCAAACATGTACGGCACGAGCATCATGTTACCATCTCACGTTGGGGGTGAGAACAGTCTTCGTATTCCTCATCGCCCAGAACGAAAGAGATCTATCTAAGAAAGAAAGAGAGAAAAATGAGAGAAAAGTAAGACGAGAAAAAGATGCATCATGCCCATGTTCGGCTTACCACACAAGACAAGGACTTTTTTGTTTTTTGCTCTTCATTCTTGCAAGATGCAGTTGGCTATCAGAGGAAAGGGAAAAGGCATACATACATACCTACATAACAAGAAATCCAATCACAAATTGGCCCATTTCCTCGGGTCGAGGTCGAGGGGGGGCAGAAGGGGAGTCGTGACACGCGGCTGAGCCTCCACCCAAAAGCCACATGCTACTGCACCTATTGTATCCCCACTGAAGCTAATAAAGCTGGCACTGGCTTTTGAGATGCATACATTACGGAGTATTATGTATGTATTCGTCAAGTTCGTCTCCAGTATAAGTAACAACAGCTGAGTGAGTAATGCTCGCCATACTCGCCATACTGCTTACTATTTTTTTAAAGGGGTCTGCTGATCCGGCCCGTTCGAGGCCTCCGCATCTAATAAAGTAAGTGCTACTTACTAGCTAGCCAGCTTCGTCATGCTTCTCGGGAGACCATCGCATCCGCAAGAGGAGTGAGTTTCCGAACCAAGGGTCCTATTGATTGTACAGCACATCAGATGTCTCCATCTCCATCTACATCGCTTTAGGTCCGACTGTGCCACAGAGGGATATGAGGAGTATACCTAACGATATAAGGTTGCCGGTGCGAACGCCAAGCCGTTGAGGCTCGTCTGCCGCTGTTGCATTTGTCTCCTTGGCGTCTATTAGAGGCGCCTTTCCATCTACCGAGTAGAGTTGTTTGATCCGCCTCCCCCTGGGCGTTGGGCACGAAATATTGGAAACAGCCGCGGTGGCATATGCGGAAGCCTAGGGGAAACAAACACCTTTTAAGATTATTGGCGTGCAAGACAGGCCTTCGAGAAGTTGATCTGGCCAAGAGGATCGGCTCAGAAGCGCTCTTTCTGGTCCCAGTGCTTATCAGTAAGGGGCACGGCTGTCGTTCCTCCGACTCAACAATCGTATGTGTGAATATGGCCAGTCTTCTTGGGACCACTCCTTCAATCCTGTCATGCTGACCTTTTATTATACCATGCCACGTTCCAGCTCGCTAGGTAGACTCTGAGGTCAGCCTAACCTGCCCTTGTGGCGCGCTGGCGAAAGGGGCTGCATTCAGCCTCTCGTGCACTCCGGGATCTGTGGTATGGGGGCCCTCTGAAAAAGAAACGGCGGCATAACTTTCGCCCTACTTTTGAAATGACATTTTCCATATCCCTACGTTCGGGTATCGTGGAACACTGTGTGGCATGTGCTTGTCGTTCCCTTTTCGTAACAAGGCTTCCCACTGCACAGATCCTCTCCCTGGTGTCAATTGAACCTCGAATGCCCCGATAGAGACAGATACGCTGCTGTACTCTAGACACGGGACCACGTACACGGAGGACGTGATGCTCCTTTATTCAACATACCGGCTGAACGCTGTACCGTCTGGAGTTGCAGCATTCCATGAGGCCTATGTGGCTTATATGATCTCTCTTGAGTCACGTGCTTGCTGCGTTCTTCATCTCCCTGAGTACCTGGCCCTTATATCAACTCGAAGTGGAAAGTGCACTCAACTTGATCAGAAGCTAATTGGTCTCTGAGAGGCGTCTTGATCGCGAGCTCGGTATTAGTCTCCGCGTCTTGTCCCAGTGCGTCTGGTAGAAAGCCAGGGGTTTCAGTGCAACACATGTTCAGGGACTTGCTATGCTGCTTCTATTCGTAGAGAAGCCTCTTGCAAACCTTGCCAGCCCTGTCTGCCCTATCTTTGAGTGCGAGATTGTACATTTCTTAGCAATTAAGCTGTGGCAGAACTACGGGCTCAACAAGACTTGGGTTGATGTCCTCCGGCTTTCCAGGTCAGGCTGATGTGAGGATAAGCTTTTGGTTCACACTTGTCAGTGATATGATCCGCCGGTTGATGATATTTCAAACCCGGTCTATTTTGAACCAGAGGTAGACATTCCATAGCGCATGAAACCACTGCAGCTTGGGTATTGGGCAAGTTGTAAGTTCCCAGCATTTCAAACCCAATGCCAGTGTCTTTCCTTGAATATGAGGCTCTGCATGATAACGATGATGAATACATCTAATGGCAGTGCTTTGCTGGCTGTTCATCTACTAAAAACTGTTTATGCAGCCATAGTATCTTGTTATTGGGTTAATGTGAGTGTGTCCTTACTGGGCTCGTCTTACAGCACCGCAACATATACCTTTTTATGCCACCACCAGTGTGCTAAGATCTGGGAATTATGTCTACTGATTAGTTTGTGCTTTTGTCTTAGTTCTCTGCTGGGTATCATATATTAACTCGCCTTCGACGAAATTTAAAGCGGGTGTAGTGTTTTGCTACTGAAGTAGAGATCCAAGGGCAAATAGGAGACATCACAGCAGGCAGAAATTGCGCCCCTTTTCGCACTGCGGGAATCAAGAGTGTGTACAAACTGAGACCGTAGCCATTGACAGACAACGAGCTCCGTGTAGAGCAAGAGTATATGTAACTATGTAATATATATAGCCACGGCAATTGATTGTTGCGTCAAATCCCATGATGGTATGTTGTCTGGTTCAAAGCAGGACACACAGCTAGGCTGTTATATATTCCCAAAATGTGAAGGATGCAATACAAGCTGGGAATATGTGCCGGCAGTTAGCCAGACCAGCTCAGCAGTCTATTTCGTGTGTTCCTCTTCTCTTCCCCTCCCTCTTTACTCCCCCGCTACCCCACCTCTTAAGATAATACCGTAATTGTTCATTTTGTATAAATGAAAGACGTAACAAGCATAGCCACATACTTTCCTATATAAGACTACGGACTGCCGTGATATCTTCAATTTGCGACTCTTAATAGAATCAATGTGCCCGGGTTCGAAGCGCCACAGGCGCTACATGATACTCTGATTTATCACCCTCTCAGGACGTCATGGGTGATCATGATAAAGAAACCGAAGCCGTGAATATCAAGCTCTTATCCTGGTCTCGAGTAGGGACGAGGGCTTGCCCAGTCTCGATGAGATATACAAGAACGCTGTCCACTCCTTCATCCCATGCACACTCACTAGCAGCATACTGCTTGCAGCGAGCTCGACCTTGACCAGGACATCGATGCCTCTAACCGCAACTTTTGAAGAAGGTTGCTATCTTTCGGAAAGTTCGTTCATCTAGTGTTTTCTGCAGGTACGCATAGAGGGTGGAAACTAGCGTAATTGCCCTTGTGTCAATATTGGTGGAGCCTGGGGTTGCAAGGTTCGTTCGTCGGTAATCGTGGTAATCGTAGGTAATCGTGCAGTCCCGTACAATATCTCAATTTGGACCGTAAGAAGTCCAGGAAGAAGAATCTTGGCCATGTCCCGATGCTTCACACGCGGCCATCGTACTCGATCCTATGTATCCAGCATCAATACTACTACGTTTTCGTAGGCTCAACCGTTTTCGTAACCGTATTCGCTCGGTAAGGCATTGTCGGGGTTAAGCCCATGTCGTTCTTCCCGATGGCATTACGCTACGAGCCATCACTAACCTAGTCAAGTGGAGGTTTCCCCTATTATGCACGACCGTTTCCCAATAAAGCCCTTACTTAGCTTGACTCGGCCAGTTCAGCTTGGAAAAGATGTTACCACCGGCGTCATCATTCATTTCCGCACTGAGATAAATGCATGCTGCAGAACGAATCTGCGCCGTAGTCTAGGGGGGGCGGAATGGAGTCGACGGATAAAAGTTGTATCACGGAATCGTTGGAGCTGGTCCACCCTTCATAAAGTAGCCCTTTATATAGCGACATCATGGCTATGAAACCGCCGTGCTACCCCTGGTGATGTTGTTATTGTGCAAGATCGATAGAGACTGAGAATACGACCCAGAAGATGCCGTTCATCTCTGACTTGCCGTATGCGAGCATCATCCCCAAGGGATTGCCGCTCTCGTTGGTCGGCGTGATAGCCACTGTCGTTTTCGGCATCATCTACAGCATACTGGCCAAGGAAAGACCTCTGGCTGGGTTCCCCCTTGCTGCCATCCAAGGCCAGAGTCCCAAGAAGAGCTGGTTATTCCATGGCCACCAGACCATCGCCGAGGCGCTGGCCAAGGTATGTCCCCAAGATAGTTCTTGAGCTCAAGCACTCCACTGACACAGCCGATAGTACTCCGGCCCCTTCCAGGTTATGTCCGGAACTGGCCCGAAGATCGTCTTGCCCAACCGGTTCGCGGACGAGATTCGCAACAACCCGTCTCTCAACTTTCCAAAGGCTTTCTTGAAGGTGCGATGGTCTCCAATAGAGAGGCAATACATGTCTTCTTGTCGTGCCCTAAGATGCTCTCATGACTGACGCGCCGACCACAGGATTTCTTCACCGAGTATGAGGGCTTTTCCCCTCACCGTCAGGGATTGACAGGCGACAATCTGATTCAAGAGACCGTACGCGTGAAGCTCACGCAGTCCCTGGGGCTCGTGACCGATGACCTGATTGATGAAACCACGGCCTCGCTGCGAGACATCTATGGCGAGAGCCCGGAGTGGACCACAGCCGTCCTGAAGGAAGGCGTCACCGACCTCGTCGCGCGCCTGTCCTCGCGCGTCTTCCTCGGCAAGGACATCTGCCGGAACGAGCGCTGGCTGCAGATCTCCAAGTCGTACACGGTCGACTCGTTCATCGCGGCCTACATCATGCGCATGGCCCCGACGCTGCTGCGGCCCTTTGTGTACTGGTTCGTGCCGCACGGCCGGTCGATCCGCCGCGCCGTGCGCGACGCCCGCCAGATCATCGAGCCCGAGGTGGCGCGCCGCATCGCCGCCGTCGACAAGGCCCGCGCCGCGGGGCTCAAGCCGCCCAAGACGGCCGACAGCCTCGGCTGGATGTACGAGCTCGCCCGCGGCCGCAAGGTCGACTACCCGGCCTCCCAGCTCTCCCTGACCATGGCCGCCATTCACACCACGACCGAGACGACGAGCCAGGCCATGCTGGACATTTGCGAGCACCCCGAAGTGGCCCAGCAGCTGCGCGAGGAGATCATCCAGGTCATCGGCGAGCACGGTTGGTCCAAGAACAGCATCACCAAGCTCAAGCTCATGGACAGTTTCTTAAAGGAGTCCTCGCGTTTCCACCCTTTGAACCTGAGTAAGTCTTCTTCTTATTGCCCCTGACCTCTGGGTTCAGCCTTGGAAGGTAGAGCAAGAGAACCACAAAAGACTAACTCGCTTATCCGCATCGTACAGGCAGCATGAATCGCTACGTCGAGCATGAGGTCGTTCTCTCGGACGGCACGGTGTTGCCACAGGGCAGCCGAATCCTGGTGGCCACCAATTTCCAGGACCCGGTGGCGTTCCCGTCGCCGGAGGTGTTCGACGCTGCGCGATTCCAGCGGCGGCGCCAGGAGCCCGGCCAAGAGCATGCGTGGCAGTTCGTGACGACGACGCCCGAGCACATGCACTTCGGCCACGGCGAGCACGCCTGCCCGGGCCGCTTCTTCGCCGCCCATCTCGACAAGGTTGCCCTCTGCCACATGCTGCTCAAGTACGACTGGCGCTTTGTGCCAGGCGGTCCCGACTTCCCCGCCCCCGACCAGTTCGAGACTTCGTATAGCGGGAGCCGGGCTGGCCAGATCCAGTTCCGGAGGCGGCAGGAGGAGATTGTGCTGGATCTGGAGTAGACACGACAGAAGTACATGCTATATACACCTTAACAGATACATAAAGGAATTAAAATGTCCCCATATATCATAGAATATATGACATGTGTGATATGTCTTGTATGGCATGTAAAGTAGAATAATATCCCCTGTGATATTTCAAGAAAGAATCTTCACGAAGTGCCGCTCAGGCCAAACCGAGACCGCAAAATGGTCTCGTTGAAGGGTAATTTCACAGAATCGTGTGCATATACAATTACCGACGGTCTCAAGTTATGCCGAATGAAAAACAGATCTCTTAGTTATATGTAAATACCAAAGTATGTCTACCAGTCTACCTATATAGTACTCTCTCAATGCTATCTCATCACGTCAATCGGTCAGCCATTAATTACGCCACATAAACATTCCTCCTCCCTGACCACCAACCAAGCCCAGTCGAGGCCAGTTTGCTTTTCTCCCCCTTTTCCAACAATGAAGACTATCTGGTACTTCCTTGGGTATCTTGCCAATAAATAAAAACATATAATAAAATAAAGATAGCAGGGCCTTCTCGCCTCTTTCTCCTTATCGAATCCGACAACCAACCGCCCAACTCAAGTTTTCGTTTTCGTTTTCTTCATCTGCTTCGTCTTCTATCATTCTCTCCATTCTTCTTCTTCTTTGTTCTTTACATCGCAGACCCCACATCACTGTCGCGCCGGACGACGGCCTCCATGGCGTTGAGGTCGATGGCGTACTCGGGCTCGCCCTCGAGGGTCTCGCGGATGAGCTCGAGGGCCGAGTAGTGGCGCAGGGACTGGCTCTCGCCAGAGCCGGACTTGAGCTCGATGTGGGCGAAGGGGTCGGCGCCATGTTGCAGCAGAGCCTTAACCGCAGCGACCCAGCGCTCGCGGTTCTGCAGGAGCCGGTGGCTGGCGCTGGTCTCGAGCAGGTGCGTCACCTCGTTCTGGTGCGTGAAGAAGCGGCGCCCGGCCTTGAGCGCCTTGCTCCACACCTTGTTCGGCTCCCCTTCCTCCGAGGGGCGCGCTGTGGCCCCGGCCTCGAATAGCACCTCCAGCACCCGCGGGTCCGGCATGTCGTGGTGAAAGTCGACGTAGTCGCCCACAATGGTCCCGCAGGCCGATACACCATCGGGCTTGGGGTTGACCACGTGAACCAGGAGTTCTTCTGCCTTGCGCCGCCGCATGTCGCCTTTGAGCGTCTGGAGTTTCACCGACACGTAGGTAACGAGACTGGCCTGGATTGCCAAGGCTAGGAAATCCTTGCGCTTGGGGGGCTTCCCGGTCTCCATGGGCTCGTAGCCTGCCCAGTGTTTTCGGCATAGAGTCGGGCATTTTCTTTCATACCAATCGGGGTCCTCGTACATGGGCTTATGGGCCTGAAGTGACTTGACCCATGCTCGTTGGCAAGTGTTGTCGAGGTCGTCAAGCAGCTCGCGATAGGCGTCGAGATTTGTCACTTTACCATCGACACCCGCACAAAGACGTAGTGCGTTGGCAACCAGAAGCCACGCTTCAGGCCGGAAACGCACATCGGGCCACGCCGAGACCGGCGGTCGCAGCATATTAAAACACTTCAGGTGGCGAATGCATCCGCTCAGTAGTGAGAAGTCCATTTCAACCGGATCTGATGGCGGGACTCCGGGCACTTCTTGCCAGAAGTCCTTCCTGGATGCCCACTCCTTTCCGGTTTGATGGCAGAAGACAACCCGTTGCTCGGCCTCCGTTGATTGAGCTCCTTCCGCCTCGGCCTCCAAGAAGCCTGCATTGAAACTTTGTAGTCGTTCCCTGAGATTCCGGGTAACCACATTCAGCTCTTCGATGGTTGAAGGTTGCCGATCTGGCATAGTAGCAACCAACTTGCCCTCTGTTGAATCCCAGTAACCCTGTTCGGCGAAGGCTAGGGTTATTAGAGAAGGCGGTTGCCGTGATCTCAGTACAAGCTGCCATATCCTGAAACACTGCTGCAAGTCTCCTGGCGCTAGACTGCTAAGCATCTTCATGTAAAGGCCATCAGTGCCCCCGAGTCGCGGTGGCAGGGAGTCAAGTGTCGGTCGTAAGGTCCGCAGGGAGCCCTCAAGAACCAGTTTCATGGCCAGCTTCGCCCATAATACGTCGCCTCGTGACCGCCGTGCCAGTTCTTGGCATAGGTTGTGAGCGTCCGGAAGGCCCGGAACGTCGCGCTCTAAACAGTCCTGAAGATATGTGGTCATGGAATCCTCCGTGTGCTCCTGAACCCTAAGCCGGGGAATGCCCTTGAAATGCTTCTCGAATGCCGGCAATTCGCGACTGCTGGCAATGATTTTCATGGAGTCCTTGTTCGCATAACTCATGCAGATCTTCGCTATCTCACTGTAGGAGTCCCTAGCCCATTTGCTACTCCCCCACATCTCGTCCCCATGTTCACCTATGTCTGTTATTTCAGTGTCTTCATGCGAGTAGTGGTGCTCCCTGTTGACAATACGGAACTCCTACACATTGTGTTGTCAGTCTTACGCCATAACTCGATAGATTTGCGGCATCATGCCGAGATGGACTTACGTTAAGACCATCAACGAATACAACAAATTTCAACTTGGTGGAAAAGTTGGCGAAAAGATTATAAATCCCCTGGGTTAAGGATGTGGTTGTCAAAAGCGGTCTCTCTGGAGGCCACGGTCCGCCAAAGTAAGTAGGGAAAGCCATCCGAACAAGCTCTGGCCGGGGCGCACACATTTGATAGAGGTTGTTTCTCAACAACCCAAGTTCGGATTTCTGGAGCTGGTTGCCGCCCTCGTACAGGTAGAAGGAACAATAGATGAGATCAGCATCCTTGGCCCAGCCATTGGAAAGCTCGGCCCTGACCTGCTCGTTGTGCAATGCCCACTTCATGAGTGTCGATTTGCCGGAGCTTGCACATCCACTTAGCCAAAAGTTGGCGTCGTCTTTGCTGTTTAGGAAATCGCGGAAGGGTGAGCCTTTTGCCATCAGCCAGTCGCATGTTTTGTCGTCTGCATCCTCGATTCGGTTCTCTTTCTCGTGTATCTGATCAAAGTACAGCATTGCCAGGATTTCTGCACACAGAATGTAAGCATGGACCCAGTCAATACTACAATCGAGGACAATGTAATCTACCTCTAGTACGTGTATCGATCGCTTCCAATTCTGCAAACTGATTAGCAACGTGTCAATTTTTGTTGAACCCGTACATCCGTCTAATTACCTTCTGCCGAAGGACCAGCCGACAGCCTCGTCAAATGCGTAACCATTTGCTTGTAGCCCATGTCGTCGCTTTCACTGAACCGAGCAAGGCCCATATGGCTCGAGGCCATGTCGTCGCGTGTGACGCTAAATCCTTCATATGCGGACGAGTCCTTCGGTACCATGCGGGACGCGCCGGTAGTGAACTGTTCGCGCACACAGACGATCCGGATATCCCTGGATATCATTTGGAATGTCCCATGTTGGTTCTCGAAAAATCCCGAATTATCCGCCAGCGAACGCAGCAAGGGGTCGTTCGGCGACCGTAACGAAATCTGCGCTGTTAGAGCAACGCATTCTCCAAGACTTCTTTTCCCGGTGCGTTGATGAGGCGTGCCAAGGAATATGATGCCCTTGGTCTTGGGATATATGTCGCCCAGATCGTTGTGGCTCCCATAAATGCGCGACATGGCAGCTGTGGTCAGAGCCTCCTTAACGACGATGCCTCCAATTCCATGGGCCACGAAAAAGACAGGACGGGGGGTGGCTTCTCGGATCCGGGAGAGGTCAACCAGCAGGGATTCGGCCAGCTCCGCGAACATTTCGTTCCCCTCGCCTAGGATGCTGGCGTAGCCCCAGGTGATGATTCTTGCGTTCGGCAAATCACCGCCCAACATATCTCGTGGCCAGCAGATGGAATCTTTGGACCAAGACCCAACACGGTGGCCGTTGAGGCCGTGCACGAAAACAATGTCGATTCCTTCTTCACCCGGCTCAATGCCGTTGTAAAGCACCATTGGCCCTGCGCCTGATGCCGTCCCATCGCTGGTGAGGATTCGTCTGCTGCTGCTGGGGGCCCGGCCGACCTTGTCGGAGCTGAGCGATAAGGAGTCCCTCGAATCCGACATTTCCTCATGATGTCGCGGCCGGGAGGCGGTGGATGCCCCCCTCTTAAGCCTGGCCAAAGTATCTCTGACTCGCTTCATTTCGTAGTTGACGTCTCTTCTCTACCACGAGCGGCATGAGCAAGGTGAAGGATGTGAATGAGCATTTCATTCCACGACACGACACGACGGCGTTTTTCCTTAATTTTTTTTCTTGTTCTCATTTGGCCGAAGAATCCTCAATCACACGCCGCGCGGGGTGGTCGTGGGCCGATCCGTCATAAATCAGAATCCCTGCATTGAGTTGGGCCCGTACCCGTTTCAGGATACCACCCCTACCCAGGGTACTTCTAGGGGAGCCATCGGGCCATTCTTGTCACGCTTTGTATCGCCGGATTGGCTGCCAAGTTGAAACGAACCAGTCGCGGTTTGATATTTGACTTGAGATTCTCCACGCCGTTGTGCTGTCTGGCTGTCCGCGGAAGCGAGTCCTGTGTTGCCGGACGAACATCAAGTTCCCATACTGGGGCCGGGCGGAATAGGGTGGGTTCGAGGCATATGTAACTTTTTACCTACCTCTACATACAACAACAGTATCGCCAATCGAGACGGGCACACATCATGGCATGGGCGCAGTCGAGCGCAGTATCTACTAGAGCGGTGTGTGCGCTATCCTCCATTATGAACAATCCATGCAAGGAATATGACAAAGTTTTTTCTTTCTTTAATATTTTATTTCCCTCATTTGGGCGCGCAAGAGTTGTTGGTTCAACAGGAGACGGAGACCCTGCGTCTCGTGCCCGGGGAAGCCACCCGAGTGCGGACACTGCGAATTGGTCTAGCGAGAGAGTTGTCGAATCCGGCAAGTAATGGGGGCGATGGGGACCTTAACACGTCGTCCTAATCCAATCGATACGGGTTTGATGGAGGTCGTCGAGTGTCGGCTTTTGCTATGTATGTATGTACATGTAAAACTGGCGGGTACAATTGATTGCCAGTAGCTCGGTAGTCCTGTACTTACAGTAGGTATGTGTGGGGAAAGAGAATGAATTGACGTATCATTCTGTCCAATTTACGAGTTTAGGGAGTTTAGGGAGTCTAGGGAGCTTAGGGGTCGGACCTACCAGCCTAACAATAGCTACCAGGCAGAAAGAACCACCAACGTTGGATCGTCAAGTCCTGTTTGCTACGAGCGGTCATGTTCCATTCCCATGGTTGAAGAACCAAGGCTTGCTTCCATTTTCTCCAACAAGGCTTGTTTGCTGTCACAGTAGCAAGCAGTATAGCCCAATTCGTCGCTTGTTCAATCAATGATTGGCCTGGCCTGTTGGCGGCTAGGTTTTGCCGAAGCCGAAGCCCTGCCATGATCGGCTGGTCTCATTTCAACCCCCCACAACAGCAAAGTCTCAATACGACCTCGGGCCATGTCGTGTCGGAGTCGAGTCAAGCCCCTGGTCCTCTGGGCAGTACTCTGGATATATTTGTACCCAAGCGAATCCATTCTGACAGGAACAAATTCCGCCTGTTGGTGGTGGAGGTCGTCGTTTGTGGGTTGTGGTTTGTTCAGGAAGAAGTCTGTTCGTCAGGTGTCAGTTAACTTTCAAGTCGTCCACAGCACTCCAAAGAACCCAAACTTGGAGAATGGAACATACACGTACTTACAGGTATGTTGGACATCAATTGGTCATCGCGGACTTTCTTTTCAAAGACTGGCAGACAGCAGAATGGAAGAATTATTCCTGCTCCGTCCCAAGTACATTCATACGTCAGTGGTAGTATGATGATAGTTTCATAATGTTCCATCGCTGCCGATTCGAATGCCCATTCAGCACATCTTCCGAGAGCCCCCATCAGGATCCCCATCTCGCACTCTTCCCTGTCCACCTGCCAGCATGCCAACCTGCAAAGAGCAAAACCTTAAAGCGCGTGTCACATGCCCCTCGTAAAGTGGAAGCTTCAGAACATTCCACTATTGAAGTCTCGAAAGGTACAACTTACTTGACCTTACCCTACCAGCCTACTTATGTATGCCTGTGGCCTCTTAGCCCTATCCCGTTAGTTAGGTCGTCCCGTCGTCCCACCTCCATGTTGGTTGACCTGCTGCTGGCCGACTAAGCCTCAAAATATGTACAACACGCTGCCAAGCTCCCGAGCACATCTCGCTTGTCAGAGGGCAGATTATGGAGCACCGGTAATCAGCCAGAGGAGTGCCGGTAGCGGAAGTCTTATTATTAATAAATCCGTCACCAGACCATCCTAGACGTTGGTCCTAGACATGTAGCCACATATCGAATTGGAGCTGCGCTTAAAAACGGCGTCTCTTTTTGCAGATACAATCCGGACTGGTATGGAAACAAACCCCTGACGGTTGATACGACACTCTGTAGACTCAATTTGCCGATGCGGAACCGGTAAGCAAGCCCCTTTCCGGGCGTCATAATGACCACGATCCCCATGATGAATTGCGGTGCATTAGGTATCAACACCACACATCTAAACGATATGTGCGTTGTATATGCCACTCATTGTGTCGTTTATGGGGAAATGGGCATGAGGACGCTGCCTGTCGGATCTGTTGGCAACTTGCGGCTCGAGGAATTAGGCTCTGTTGCGTATCGCAATGCTGATATGTGTAGTTGAAACATACGAACCGTGGCGGTGTTCTAGACTTCTAGTAACCTTAGCTACCATCGTGCTGGTGAGAATTCCACGAATAGCTCACGAGTTCTCGGCAATGGTAGCGCGCCGCTTTGTACGCAACGGGCTGGTATCTGTGATGTTCGGGCTAGGGATCTCTGAACATGGCGACGACGATAATTATTAAGTATATACCCTTCAAAATATGCAAACTGGCCTAGTATGACACTCACTGTAATATATAGAGAGGCTGGACAAAATGCACACATGGGTATATCGACCTGTTCGGTAAAGAAGAAGCTGTCATCGCCGTGACCATTTGACATAGACTCTTGGTCCATCTCTTTGTACACTGCCTTTTCAGTGGCCCCTTGCTTTTCTGGAGTCCAATGAAGCAGCTGCGAAGCGATGCTGATTTCTCTCTCTGTCGCCCGCTGTCTCCTTCTGTTCTTTTCCCTCGGCCTCTCTTTTCCATTTTCCACCAGCTACCCACGGTGTACCAGAGATATTATGGCCAATCAATATGAACGCGCAAAAGAAACAGCAGATTACGATCAGTTATGTAAAGGAGACACCATAAGAGGGAGCTTGCGCTTGGATCTGGTAAGAAAAAAGAAGGAAAAAGATTGCCTACCTACTCATACTCGCAACATAGCCCAACACAGGGCTTCGGCCAGACGGTAGAGACCAGGTTGACTGATGCGACCCCCGAGCTCGAAGTTAGCCCTACCGGCCCCTCTCCATCGCATTGGTCAAGGCTCAAGCGTGGCGGTTTGGCGGTATATGTAATAGAGAAGCTGTAACAACCACGACTTATGGCACTCGGAAATGGATTGGAGGGATATATTGTTACTTCTTTTCGATCGGTCTATATAATATCGTGCAACCGTTTGTGTTGGCAGCCGCTGCAGTGTCCCCATTGCTCCCATTGCGGAAATGGTCTGCCATCCTGCCAGAGTGGCAGACATGTTTGAACATGCAAGGAAGAGTCTGTCAACTGTCAACTGGCAATACGTGATGGTTTGAAGGAAGTCGGCTGCATAATTACCTAAACTCGGCAGCTACGGCGAGCTTTTATGCGTGCATGAGATAAGACCAAATTATGAATAGCGACGAATTAGATAAGGTCCGGCCTGTGTGCCACAATTGCCTGCCCCTCCAAAAAGTGAGCTTCAGCCTGCGCTGATCCATCCATTGAGTCACCCAGCTCCCACTTCGCTTCGTCAAACGTCACCGAGGTTGCGCGCCGACATTAATTTCTCCCTTTCCGCAATCCATCGCCATCGCACTTAATAGGAAAAAGATGTCAAGCAAAGGCGCCAAGGCCGGTGCTTCGGGCAAGGCGAAGAAGCCTGCCAAGTCAGGTACTGAGGACAAGCGAGAGGATGTGTTGCAGGCGGTTGTAAGTCTCGATCGCGGGGCAACTTATTTGCATTTGCATTTGCTTGACTTGACTGACCATGATGATTGCACCACCTATAGATCATAGCCGATTCATTCCAGACACGCTTCCGGCCCTTTACCCTAGAGAAACCAAGAGTGAGCATATTAGTGTTTCTCGACTCGATGGCTTTCATCGGAGCTAACTGACGTGGCAGTGTCTCCTTCCGCTCGCCAACACTCCGTTGCTCGAGTACACACTCGAATTCCTCGCCATGAACGGCGTCCAGGAGGTCTTCATCTACGCATCTTCCTTCCAAGAACAGATCGAGAGCTACATAAGACAGTCGCGATGGACACCGATATCCAGATCCTGCCCCTTCTCCGCTATCGATTTCATTCGAGTCGCTGATGCCCGATCAGTCGGCGATTTCCTGCGCGATCTTGACAAGCGTGGCTTGATCGAAGGCGACTTTATTCTAGTACATGGCGATTTAGTGTCCAACATCTCCCTGGATGGCGCACTCTCGGCGCATCGGGCACGGAAAGAGGCCAACCGTGACTCCATAATGACCATGGTGCTGAGAGAAGGCGGCGAGGACGAGCACCGGTCTAAAGTCAATGGCATCTCCCCTGTATTTGCCATCGACCCACAAGCAAAGCGCTGCTTACACTACGAGGAGATGAACCCGTTTCAATCGGATCACCATATCGAACTAGATACCGATCTACTGAAGGAGCCCGAGCTGGAGATCAGATCGGATTTGATCGATGCCCAGATTGACATATGTACCCCCGATGTACTCGCCCTGTGGTCTGAAAGCTTCGATTATGAGTTGCCCCGCGCAAACTATCTACACGGTGTCCTCAAAGACTACGAGCTCAATGGCAAGATGATTCACACCGAAATCGTATCCGACGGTTACGCTGCGCGAGCGACGAATTTCCAAATGTATGAGGCAATCGGCCGCGATGTGCTAGATGGCTGGACGCATCCTTACGTCCCGGACAGCAATCTGGTGAAGAGACACACGTATCAGTTGCGGGAGAACAACGTATACCGCGAGGATGAAGTGACAGTCAACGATGGTTGCGACATCTCCAATGCTGTTATTGGCCAAGACACCGTGGTTGGCTCTGAGAGTAGCATAGAGAACAGCATAATTGGTCGCAACTGCAAAATTGGCAAGGGTGTACGCATCAAGAACAGCGTCATCTGGGAAGACGTCACCATAGACGATAATGTTGTTGTCGAGCACTCAATCGTCGCCGAATTCACCACTATCGGGAAGGATTCATGTCTGAGCTCAGGCTGCCTGTTAGGCTCAGGGGTTGTTGTGGGAGAGGGCATCACTGTTCCTAGCTCCAGTATCGTATCTGTTCTCTCCGCCAAAGGCACTTCTGTGACGCCCAACACCGAGCTTCTTGGTCCTCAGGGCAAAGGTACTCAGTTTATCGATCCAGACATGGAAGACATGGAAGACGACGATCCTCAGCGACTTCAGTTGTCGCTGGGTTACTCTCTTGAGGGTTACGAATTGTATGCTTCCTCCGTATCGACATTAGCCTCAGACGACGACGAAGATTTGTCGGATTACGAGGTACGAGACACAGTCAGGAGCGGCCGCACCACGTCATTCGCCTCGGACGATTCGTCCACTGCGGGCGCTTCCAACTTCGTGACAGAAGCGGTGGCTGGCCTGCTGGAGGTACTTCGAGCTGAGCGCGGTGATTTCGATTCCGAGAAACTCGAGTTTACGTCGCTTCGATTGGCCAATGACGCGTCCGATAACGCCGTGCGTAGGGCAGTTGCGACGGCACTCGTACGCCGGGCAGTTGAGCTGATCAATGCCGAAAGCGGCGGAATGGAGACGAGCAAAGCTGCCAAGTGCGTTTTGACCGAACGTATTGGTGCCAAAGAATTTGTTTCTGAGGTTGGCGTCGGAGGGGACAGCGTTCCGGAGCAAGTCGACTTTATCCTTGCTGTCCAGAGAGCTTGCGTTAGTATCTCCCGGGTCATCGAGGTTCAGAAAGCAGGTGCACTATGCTCGGCTTTGTTCCAACAGATGTACAGCGAAGACATCCTGGAGGAAGAGGGAATCCTCAAGTGGTGGGAAGATTCCCGAGCCAAGGAGGGCGGTGAAGCGATGGAGCAAGTCCGAGAAAAATGCAAGGCCCTCGTCGATTGGTTGGATGAGGCCGAGGAGGAGGATAGCGACGAGGAAAGTGATGAAGACTAAGCACATCATATACCCGAGAATTTACAAAAAAGAAAAAGAATACCGTCAGCTGCGGAAATGATCTGGTCAGTGTAACTGCTTTGCATCTCGTAAAAGTGAAACGATGGCCCTCCGTCTATCCTTATGGAAGGACTCGAGCCGCAAGTGCCCCCTTTTCTAGATATATGCCGTGTTTACCATAACGGTATCAGGTGATGGTAGCCAACACTGTCAGAGAACCATCCCTTCGTTCAGCGTTCAAGAGGTCGAGAGAACGGACTCTTAAGATATCAGATCTACTTCTTGCCCTAAGTGATACTCGAGGAGGTTTACTTCTGCGGCGGCCGAGCACAAGAGCAAGTCTGGGATATACCCCTGTTAAGTCAGTGAGCAGAGAAATCCCTCGAGCAGAGCACCCGGGGGCACTGACGAACGCGCATCCGCTATGCTTTTCTGGCCACTTCTTACTCAAACCTGTCTCATGTGTTTCTTATACAGACATAACAGACTGCGAAGTGACAAGCTCTCACCTTGTCTGTCTTCATCTACTCCCACGCCCAGCTTCATCAGAAGCTCGCCGTGTATGATCACGCGCACAAAACGTACCCGAGACAGCATGCGTCTACATGACCAAACGATGGCGGCCTAGCCAGCCCGCGTCATATCTAGGCTATCGGATACCTCGCTGACCAGCAATACCGCGCTCGATGTGCCCTAAACAGCCCCGGCTGGAGCCAAGTCTTCGGTGCAAAGACCAAGTTGGCTGGCGATATCAAAAATATTGCCCGCCTTTCCAGCCGGTTATTTGTACCTGCATGACCGTCATGTTTTAGCGGCATTCTACGCTGGGTCTGTTGACCTGTAACCATTGGCAAATATCCTCGTAATGTTTCCCTTTTCACATATATCGCACGGCTTAGTAGCACTTTTCACACTTTCTCCTATATACGATTGGCGAGTCTCAAAAAGGGGCATGGTAACTAGAAAGTGGATTGGCGGCATGATATATGAGCCGATAACCGCTGAAGCCTTGCTTTTTGCTATTAATATACATGCATTCTGAACGAAGTAGAGCCTCCGCCAAGAAACAGCCCGAGATGAGGCGATATCGGAAGACCAGCTCACACCCACACCAGCCAACGGGACAGAAGCTGATCTCATCAGGCCTGCTACGGAAACTTGTCATGGAAGTGAACCGTATCTGAAGGTTTCTAGCCAGGGTACAAGAATCGACAGGGTCTGTAAGCCCTTTATTCATATATTGAACGGTCTGGTTCCGGTGGGACCCGGGCCAGAAACCAACAGTATCTGTCAGCTCCCGCTGGTCCTTGGGGAAGGGCAACCTGAAAACACGCCTGTCTTCACTTGTCTGTTGGCAGATGATATGAGTTATGACGTACTGAGACCGGCAGTTTATAAGCTGAGCGTTTAGTCCGGGTTTCGCTCACTCGATTATAGCAGGCCTAAGTGAGCGATCCGGTCAGTACGCTAGCCCAGTAATCGGTAGCAGGGCGATTAATAGAAGATGCGTCGGTTGTGATATGAGTAAATCCCCACAATATGACGGCGTTAGAGTGCTGTGGTGATGACGCGATCCACTTTTGAGGTACTGTCGCTGGATTGCTTACAGCTTACAGCTTGCAGCTTGCAGCATTTACTTGGACCCCCATAGATGCAATTGATACGACGTTGATGAGTGAGTGACCTAAGGCTAATTAGTAACAGACGGGACATTACAATACCGGCTGGATTCCTATACAATTGATATATTTCATTGTACGACGTAGCGGTCAAATTGAGAATTCAGGCCGCTATACCGGAGGTCCTAAATTCTTACGTTATGTGAGCACGGCATAATGGAATGTGGCTATTTGTATGACAACCAATGGTGTGTTGTATAATTGCCGACATTGACAATAAGCATATAATCAGTTTTGCTGCTTACTGCTTACTATGCAGCTTCATATTTGGACGGGTACGCGGGGTCCGAACCAGCTCCGATATATTTGTTTACGATGGGTGAAAGTTGCACCTGAAGCCTGAAGTCGGCGTTGAGTGAGTCAATATCCTGGCAAGCCTACCTGCAGCCCGGGGTTTACGTACCTACAGGCTACAGCAACCAGCAGCTCATAGCGAATTCTACAGTAGGCAGTGGGGTCTAAGTAATGCATTGCCGGCTTAGACAATTGACGTTACTGGACGTCACTGTGGATTGGGAATCTGGTAATTGCTCACGGCTTACAGCCAATGTTACAGCACATAAAGGTGTACATTAGGTGTACTATGCACTACCCCGCCTTTACCATCCAGCTCGCCCAGCAGCCACAGAGCAAACCCCACCACCCACATCTTTTCCCACGTCCTTCCGCATGCCGCTTGTGGTGACTCAATTGACACCAAAGACAGTCAGCAAAAAAAAAAGTATTAAAAAAATTGGTACACCTTATAATCCAAGCTGATTGATTGATCCTCACCATCGACCAACCGACTACTGTTGATATATCCTCACCAACACAAAGTCCACTATTCACAATGTGTCCTACTCCAGATGCTGCTCCCGCCGCCAACGGCTCCAATCCCTCCAATGATCCATGTTCGTCATTGCCTATGCCTATGATCTGCCCCTCGTCTCGTCCGCCTGCAGAAACTTCGTGCTAACTGATGTGCCTGTCTCAGCTCACCCGGGCTTCACTGGCATTGCTGTGGGTTTATTTATACCTTAAATTGACCCGGGCGAGAGCCCGCGTCTCTTGGCCGCTAAGTGTGTATTCTAATCGCAATCACTATAGACCCAGCGTACGCAGCGCTCCAGCCCCTACCAGCCCGTTGGCGATTTCCTGAGCAACGTCTCCAGGTTCAAGATCAGTGAGTTGACCCGAGCAACGCGATGACCTCTCTTTCCGGAAAGGGTCATCCGCCCACCAATACTACGGCTATTGGCAAGCTGAACACTCGCTAACTGGATTACCCAACCATAGTCGAGTCTACCCTCCGTGAGGGCGAGCAGTTTGCCAATGCCTTCTTCGATACCGATACCAAGATTCAGATTGCCCGGGCTCTCGATGACTTTGGCGTCGATTACATCGAGCTTACCTCCCCGGCTGCCTCGGAGCAGTCCCGAAAGGATTGCGTGGCCATCTGCAAGCTCGGCCTCAAGGCCAAGATCCTGACCCATGTCCGCTGCCATATGGACGATGCTCGCATGGCTGTAGAGACTGGAGTTGACGGTCTCGATGTCGTCATCGGTACCTCGTCGTACCTTCGCGAGCACTCACACGGCAAGGACATGACCTACATCATCAACGTGAGTGCAATGGTCTTTCGACGAAGCGGGGACTTTTTCGGCCGATATCGGACACAATTTCTGACAGTAACAGACTGCGATTGAGGTTATCGAATTCGTCAAATCCAAGGGTCTTGAGATTCGCTTCTCCAGCGAGGACTCTTTCCGATCCAACCTCGTCGATCTCCTCTCGGTATACAGCGCTGTCGACAAGGTGGGAGTTACGCGCGTTGGTATTGCCGACACCGTCGGATGCGCCTCGCCCAGACAAGTCTACGATCTTGTCAGGAGTAAGTCTTCGCATGCAAGGGTCACCATCACTCGATCCTTGCTTTAGCCCAAACAAGCCAAACGGGATAACCAACGGCTAATCTGTTTGGATTTTTACAGCTCTGCGTGGTGTCGTGAACTGCGACATTGAGACCCATTTCGTAAGTTTCACTTCCATGCGCCGTTGGGCTGGGCTGCCAACTATATATGGCCCCAGATGTATTGACTCATTGGTTATTCCAGCACGACGACACAAGCTGTGCCGTGGCGAATGCCTACTGCGCTCTTGAAGCCGGTGCCACACATGGTAAGTTGAATCATTGTTCTGTATTTTAAGGGATTATCATATTAACACTTCATTAGTCGACACCTCGGTCCTGGGTATGTTCCCTTTGCGCACGGTTAAGTAGCTCGCGGTCGCCTTTGCTGATCCAAGTCTACAGGTATTGGTGAGCGCAATGGTATTACCACGCTGGGTGGCCTGATGGCGGTATGTCCCCCAGGACACACTTGGATTTCTTTCGGCATACTGACGACTCCTATGTAGAGAATGATGGTTGCCGATCGCGACTACGTCATGAGCAAGTACGTTACAACATGCCGTCTTCGTTGATCCTCGGTTTCGCTAACGAGTCACAGGTATAAGCTCCACAAGCTCAAGGACCTCGAGAACCTTGTGGCCGATGCCGGTATGTCACCCCTTTCCACTATCTTCCAAGTCGGCTTTGGCGCATGCTGGGTTCAACATGTTGAATCTGGGTTGTTTTCTGTCTTGTTCCAACTTGTCAGCGTAAAATCTGCTTTTTGCTTTCAAGTATTGAATACAAGCGACTCGAGGACGCAGAAATTCAGTTCCAGTCCCGATGCCGGATTATTCCGCTCCAATGACCATCATACAATGGAGATTGGGTGGAATCCCCGGGTGACCCCTAGACCCACGATGTTGAACCCCAGCATACCCCGGACCGACCCCTCCAAACTCCCACTTTTATCACGTTGATCAATTTGGACATGGATAGAAAGCTAACAACTGCAGTGCAAATCAACATCCCATTCAACAACCCCATCACTGGCTTCGTACGTATCTTGCCTCTTTGCCTTAGATGGCTGTCATACCTGGACAACAACTAACGTTGCATAAAGTGCGCCTTCACCCACAAGGCCGGTATTCACGCTAAGGCTATTCTGAACAACCCGAGTACATATGAGATTCTCAAGCCCGAAGACTACGGTCTGTCCCGCTATGGTATGTCCCCTGATATTCAAGTCGTCGATGGATATCAATGCTGACATGATATTCCCCCACTCAGTCCACTTTGCCTCGAGATTGACTGGCTGGAACGCCATCAAGAGTCGTGTCGAGCAGCTCGGCCTCACCATGACTGACGCCCAGGTCAAGCTCTGCACCCAGAAGGTCAAGGCCATGGCCGACGTGAGGCCGCTTGCCATTGACGATGCGGACTCTGTCATCCGTACTTTCCACCTGAACCTCACCGCGAATGAGGAGAAGCCACTGCTTCCCAACATGACGTCCGAGGAGAAGGCCAAGTTCGAGAAGGCCGAGAGAGAGCTTGCCGCTGAGCTTGAGCAGAAGTCATTAGACAAGACCGCGGCCCAGGAAACAAGTGGCAGTGTCCAGGCGTAAGATACAGCCTGCAGGGTCCGGAGTTAAAATAGAGAATTGAGTGCAACATATGTTGCATATGTACATATCAAAAGGCAAAATGTATTTCAGGTCTAAACCAGCGTGTTCTTCAATAAACGACTTACCTATTTGGAGAATCATTCATAGAGTAATATGTCTAATTGCAATACACAATGCAAACGATCGACCATGGTACCTATCTCGCGATAAACATCCATTTTTACTTTTACATGAACCCTTCCAGCTGCTTTTCTGTATATTTCCAAAGCTGGCCGGCATACTTTTCGTCTTTGGCCTTGACCCCTTTTTCGGAAGACAGCACACCGACTGGCTCATAGAAACCACCCTGCTCGATAGACTCGCGAGGAGCGCTGACAGCCCAAAGGTGGTTGAAAGCGCCCTGCTCCGGCGTGATTATCTTCCCGAAATTTGTCATTTGGATGAAGAGGCGGTCACTAAGCTTGAGGTCGGTGACCAGACCAGTCGACACGACGCCTGGGTGGATGCTGAAGCAGAGCAGCTTCGGGTGCTGCCGGCCCAGCTCGCGGGCGTAGAGCATGTTGGCCAGCTTACTGTTGCAGTAGCGCACCCAGCGCCCCAGCAAAGCGGACTCCTGCGTGGTCCGGAGACTGCCCGCGAAGTCGAGATTTCCACCCTTCCAACCCAGGCTGGTCGTGTAGATGACGCGCGGGGGTTCCGTGTCGCCGCCGGGGAGGTCGGCCGTCCGCTCCAACAGTGGCAGCAGCTTTTGGGTTAACAAGGCATGGCCCAGGTGGTTCGTGGCGAAGTGTACCTCGTAGCCGTCGGGCGAGAGCCCCGCGGGCTTGGCCATGATGCCCGCGTTGGCCAGGAACAGGTCCAAGCGGTCGCCGCCGCACTGGGCCAGGATCGCGTCGGCCGCGGCCCGGACGGACTCGAGGCTCGCCAGGTCGCAGGGGACGAAGGTTATTATCTTTTCTGCACCGGGCGCGACGCCCCTGATGCGCTCGAGGGTCTTCTCGGCGGACTTGGTGCTGCGGCCGGTGAAGAGGAGGCGGGCCGGGTTCTTCTTGGCGAGCTCGACTGTGATCTCGGCACCGATCCCGCCGGTACCTGGGGTAGCTCGAGGTTAGATTGGGTTGGATGCTTTAGTATAGCCAGGCGCGAACTGAATCGTCCTTCGCGAAACATCTTCATACCCTCCTTGGCACGTACCTCCGGTGATGAGCACCACCCGACCGCTTAGGTCTGGTATTGTCGACTTGTCAAACTTGATGTCAGACATGGCTCTTATTCGTAGGCGTCCAATAAAAACAGCCTTCTGTGTAATGTGATAACGGCGGCGGCTGTTCTTGGCTTCAGGGGTTATGTAAGTGTGTGTATGTTTCTAAACGGGATTCTGATGCTCTCGACATTGAAATTCCCGAAAATAAAATAAAAGAGAGGCAGTTCAACTTATCTTATGAGAAACTCTCGCCGGGTTCACGGGCTTATGAGGGGCCCGAGACTTATGTGAATATCTCCGGCACGGAGCATCCTTTGCATCTCATCATTGCAGCGTTGCGTTGCTAGGCAGGTATAACAGCTGCGCCACCCACAAACCAAACACGCAGCTATGCATCAAACGTAAGCGAGTCGCGCCTGATTGGAGGCGCGGTGCAATGGTAGCCTAAACCGACGACGCACATTCCCGGACGCTTCTCCCGGTATGAATGCGCTCCCAGGTAGCATCGCCTCGTCGCTTAAGGGGGCCATGTTGATACGGTTTCCCCGATTACCAGAGTCAGCGAAAGTACATGCCATAAACTGATCTGCATCGGCCAATATTATGACATAAGGTGATTTCTGATATGGCACGCGAAACATGTAAATTGAATTTTATGTCAAGAGAATCAACTACCATGACAGATAAAAGAAAACATGCCTAGAAATCCTTCGACGACCATTTTCCAACATAATGATTACACCTTCCCGGCAGATCTTGCTGCAAAACCGCCTTTCCCATACTATGTCTCTCACCCTACTATGGTTCTTGTGGGAGATGCATAGCCTAGCGTGTCAGATAGCTGGTCGCCAGCGTTGTAGCACTGGCCAAAGGCTGGTCAGACGGTGCTGCAGACGTCTGGTAGCCCGTAGAAGTGCCGTACCCGGTTGAAGTACCATACCCAGTAGAGGTTCCATATTCCGTGGAGGTTCCGAATCCACTCCCGGTGCTGAATCCCGATGTTGTAAAGGCCGAAGACAAGGTGAAGCCTCCGGTCGAAGTGGGCGCGCCGCCCTCGGAGAACGTGGCTGTGTTGGTCGTGGTGAAAGACGGCGCGCCCCCCTCGGAGAACGTTGGCAGAGCGCTCTCGGTGGCGTAGGTGGCCGTGGTCTCCGCAATGGTGAAAGTGGGAGCGCCACCTTCCGAAAGCGTGAACGTAGGGTATTCGGTGGAGGTCGTAGCCGTAGTAGTCTCCCCGTATGTGCAGGTGGTGGTGGTAGACGTGGCAGAGTCCGCCTCATGGTGATGGGCGCCACCGTGGGAGCCGCCGTGAGCAGCTGCAGTGGTGGTGGTGGAGGTGTGGTCGCCGTGGGAGGACTCGCCGCCATGCGAGTCGCCGTGGCTATTGCCTGTATTCCAATCGTGAGGGCTGCTGCTGCTGCTGCTACCACCTAAGTCGTCGTCGCCGCCGCCCCATCCGCTCAGGGCTCCTCCGCCCTGGGAGTTGCCGCCGCCCCAGCCTCCGGACGCACCACCGCCGCTGCCGAAATCTCGTGCATGTAGCTGGATCCGGGCAGCGGCTCCGGCTCCGACAAGTGCCAAGATAAGGGTCTTCTGACACACCATCGTGATAGACTGAGAGAGTAATATGGAAAGTAACGATTCTCTGTTAATCAAGGGAAATATTCTTCGGAGCAAGGAAACCCAAAGTTATGCGAATGTATTGAGGCTGGAAGTGATCAGATGGCAAAGCTTGGTGTTTAGTTCAAGTGATGAGCCAGACATAACAGCGAATGGTGATGGACTCTTGCCTGTTTAAATAACTAGGCCGTCGCGATATCAGCATACGAACATACTCTTACCGGATCTAATGTTCCGTATGGCTCACTGCATCTCATCTGATTGACATGGCTAACAAAACAAAACATCCCTCGATTAGGTCTATCCACGGTAGGAGCGAATAGAGAGGCTTTGTCGATGGATCGTGAGTCAAGAATAAACCTCCCACACAACCCGCCCGCTATATTAAATCGGATTGGATCTTAGCAAATGTCTAAATATAATGGGTTCCGATTTCCTGGTTGACGAGAGCCGCTGCTACGTTGATGTCTTACACACAGATTGTCTCGGACTTTTGTCAGCGACAGAAGCTTAGAGGGGCAACAACTAGGTATGCCATCTGCGAACGACTCCAATGTCTCAAGATGACGGGCCATAATGTTTATTCTGATTGGGCTTCGTCATGCGAGGATGTGGATATGAGGGGGAGGAACCATGTTGACCTCAACATTGCATATGACTTTTACATGCCAAATGTTACGAAGAAGCAGTGGAAAGAATCATGAGTGGTGTGAGCCCGCCAGAGGAATAACATCATGATTTACGTCAGGAATATTCCTTCGATGACAAGGAGCGAGAAATTTTGAGGCTTCATAGCAGCCACACTGTTGAGCGACAGAACATAAAACTAGGGTCAACAAACTCTACTCATCTCAGGCAGTTGACAGTCGATCCTATTGATTAGAGTCTTGCTGGATGACCACGCAAGGTCGAGACCACAGGGGGGAAGTACCGTTGAGCGAATGTCCCGGAAACGAACGGAACACTGTCTTGTCAGTTCCTATACAGGGTTATTTGATCTCATCCACAGGTAATACCATCCTGCTATGGTCCACCTAGTGGCAGTAGCAATGGAAGTGGCAGTGGTAGCGATACCATGCCGCGTCCGAAGGCTCGCTGATGATACATCCCAGTTCACAATTTCTCTTGTTCGAGTTGGTGGTGATATGTATCCCATGCGATGACCCAGCTGGTTTCGTGGATCTAGGTACAATTATAGCTATAAGGATTGCGAGATTACATGGGGAAAGTCCCCAATAAGGACCCAATAGCTTTCAGAAGTCAAGGAAAATGGCGGAAACGGCGCATGATTCCATGGCCTAAAAGTTCACCCAAATACACACATTTTCGATCGGAAATAGGCCACCCGCCGGCTCCTCTGTTTCTTGAAAGGGGGCTTGTCGCTTCCAGAGCCGAACATTTCTCGAAGTGAGCGGACTTAAACAGAAAATTGCTCAGGATTGTGTAGTAGTGGCCCATATCTATCACAATAGAATAACACAGGATAATGCCACATGTATACTCTGGCCAATCGGCCCCAGTAGCTCTAGAATCGCTCTTATAGAACCGGGCCTATATTATTCCATGAGTGCCAAGTCTAAGATATTCTTTTGCTAATAGCTAATACTACCAGTACTCGATAATAGTTGCGAGGTTTCCCGGGTGTAAAGCTAGACGACGCGCGTAACGATCTGGCTAAGTCTGCGTCGAGGGGTGCCTCGAAGTACGCAGTGGTGCTTCACATACAACATATCATGTGCGAATTTGCCAACGCCATGCCCCTTGTTATTGGATATTTCCGTTGCAATACGGCGATACGATGTGTTGGTTGAAACATTGCTTGTATAACTCCGGTGGCGCTCGGAGTTCCACGATCAACCACCTCAGCATGTGCGTGCCGAAGTTTCGCGTTTACAGGCACGCATGTGGTATAAATACAGCTTGTCTTCTTCTAGAGTCAGCTCAGAGTATTTCCATGAGCACTGATATCTGGCATCAACACCGGTTATCAATTCTAAGCACCCTACTACACTTCAACCCTTCTTACGTATGCACATGACCTTTCTACACAGGAATTCACCTTACAAGATGCCTTCATCAATCAATCTATCTAACCCTAACCGCCGCATTGAGGTCGGTGTTTTGTTGATGAACGGGTTGGTACTGCCCGAGTCCGGGGAACAGATCAAGACCTAGACTTACGCAGTATTTGTAGCATAACTGAGGTCCTTGACGTTGCGCCGATCGACCTAATCCATGGCATGACAAAGGGCCTCCTCGACGAAGTCGCGGACGAGTTCCTCTCTGCTGATCTGAGGGCTAAAGGTCTTGATATCAAATTTCATTGGGTATCCGAGAGTGGTCAAGGCACCAACCGCTTGACCAGCGGCATGTCCATCGTACCAACGGTATGTATTCCAACTTTGCACTTTACGTGTGCGCCTGACACCTATACCTAGAGTTACTACATGTACTTGGCTAACCAGGGTCCCCACTGGGGGAAAAGGACTCTTTCGCGACTTGCCCACCTTTGGACATCGTCCTGATGGGGGCGGTTCTCCAGGAGGAATACAAGCCTACCGAGGCTGAGCTGGCGTTCATTCGCAAGAGCTACGAGGATTGTGCCGCCTTCTTGACCATATGCGGCGGCATGATGCAGCCGCTCCAGGCCGGCATCCTGAAGGGCCTCACGTGCACGGCGCCGCAGCAGATGATCCCCATGCTGCGCCAGATGGCTCCCGATACGAACTGGGTCGAGAAGCGCTGGGTGCGCGACGGCAAGGTCTGGACCAGCGGCGTCTTGCTCAACGGCCAGGACCTCATGGTCGCCTTTGTGCGAGAGTACTGGGGAGGCGAGGGAAGTTTGGGCGAGGCACTGATCCAGATGGGCTGCTGGCCCCTGAGAAGTGCCAACTACGACGAGTGAGTGGGTGACTACAGGTTGTCATGATTGTCATGTTTCAGCTCGAGAATATATCACCTCAGATATGTTCTTCCCCTTTGATGGTCGGGCATATGGAAACTCTACCCCTGAATGTTTTAGAGAAATAGAGTTAGGTCGCATGTAAGGGTCAAATGCAAGCCACAGTTCGCTTGCACCATTGATGACCAAATGGTCTTGTGGGCTTTGACATGCGGAGTGTACTTGCGAAACGACCTAGAAGAGGCTGCGGCTTCCCATAATCGAATACGAGGAGGCTTCTTGTGCCTTTACAATGCGCAGTTCGATACAGTATGGGCTGTTGCTCGATCCAAGTGCGTCACGATCGAACCAAAGAAATAAGCTTGGCAAGGAACTGAGCTGAAATACGTCATCGTGATGAACTGCAAAGCCGACTATTTATAATAAGCAGACTCAGCTCACAGGGCAGCATTTGGTCACTGATAATATTCAGCGTACTAACCTAATAACCTATACGCATTTCTTTCCCTTCAATACAATATTGCAGAGACAATCACTCGACAAAGCCACCCAATTCTGCCAGTAATCCATCATCAACATGCTCCTACAAGTTCTCCACATCGCGCAAGCCGCCCTGGCCGGCTACGGCGGACAGCAGTCCTTCAACGCCATCCAGAACCTGCAGAAGTACGAGGAGACGGCGCAAAAGATGGCCAAGTACTCGAACGAGGCCGAGCGGCAGCTGAAGAAGACGCGGACCACGCAGGCCGCGGGCGTCGTCGCGCTCGTCCTGTCGCTGGTGGCATCGGTGCTCCTTGCCTTCCGGGGCCGGTCGATGGGCTTCCTGGTGCGCACGCTGGCGTCGCCCTTCATGACGGGCTGCCTCTTCCTCGCTCAACAGTACATGAAGGACTACTGGGGCGGCAGCAAGCGGGTGCCGCTGCCCAAGATGGGCAGCTACAATGACGCGCAGAAGCAGACGGAGGACTTGCTGCAGGTGCTGGAGTGGTTGATGTTCTCGTGGTTCGCAACGAGCGTGTTGTGTGTGTTGGCGGGGTACTAGTTGAGGGGAGAGTGATATGTTCATACGGAAGCAGATTCACACATCACATTATTGCTGTACTGATGGGCTCAATTCGAGGCAGAGGGATATACGAATTCATTATCAAACCAACATGGTCATCTTGCCTCTCCAAGGTTTCGATTTTGAGACGTCAAGTGCTAAGCGTCTGCATCTAATAAAAGGTATGTGGGTAGTGTGTGTAAAGGGCCTTATATTAGAAGCCGGAATTGGTGAGATCAATTTGGAGATAGTGACTGGATCTATAATTCAATCTGGATCAGTCTGCAATTTCGTCACACAATTGGGCTTATATAATAAGGATCAGGCGTTCTTGATACTTAGCTTCTTTACATGTATAGGTTAGGAGGTTCTAGGTAGTAGGTAGTACGAAGAAGGCAGTAGGCAGTAGGGGGGGTGGGTGTCCCTGGAAGGGGCCACCATGGAATTTCCAGTGGAAGGAGCTCGGGCCATAAACGATGATGCTCCTGCAACTTTCTGATCGACATGTATGGAGTAGTCACCTAATCCTTACTTATTAATGCCTGTCAAAAAGTGAAGGGTCGAGCTCGAACCGCGATTCGTCTTCAGCAAAGCAAGCCAATCCAACACACTGAACGGAGGACATACATTTGCCAACAAATCACTGCCACTCCGACCCAATATCCTTTCAATTTCAATTTCAACCTGGATCCTTCACCATGTCCATGTAATTGAATGCAATTGAATGCATGCGTGTAGCTATCGACTTTCGTTCGCGCGTGATCTTTGGCAACGCCTGATTATGGCGTCAAGACACCCCAACGGGTCCCAGAATGGCCCTGCTACCAACACGCATACTGTCACTGCTTTGAGCAGATGGTCCATTCTGGACAAGAAGTTGCCTCGTAAGTTTGAATCAACCCAAATTCCGACTGCCTGTCGCGCACCAGCTAACCCCCCTGTCTCTACCTCCAGCCGTTGAGCAGATCAAGGCCATCCACGTCTACGACTTTGACAACACCTTGTTCAAGACGCCTCTACCGAACCAGAAACTCTGGAATGGCCGAACTACTGGCGCTTTGGGTTCCCCTGACATCTTCATCAATGGCGGCTGGTGGCACGACTCGCGCATCCTAGCGGCTACGGGCGAAGGTGTTGAACGCGAAGAGAAACGAGGATGGAAAGGGTGGTGGAACGAGAAAATCGTTGAGCTGGTGCACCTAAGTGTGAAACAAGAAGATGCAGTGAGCGTCATGTTGACTGGAAGATCTGAACGTGGCTTCTCGGAATTGATGAAGCGCATACTTGCGAGCAAGGGATTGGACTTCGACATAGCAGGTTTGAAGCCCGCCATCGGACCGAACAACGAGCGCTTCTCTAGCACCATGAAGTTCAAGCAGATATTCCTCGAGTCGCTCATGGAAACCTACAAGAACGCCGAAGAGATCCGCATATACGAAGACCGTGTGAAGCATGTCCAGGGCTTCCGCGATTTCATGGCCGACTTCAACAGGCGCCAGGAAGGATACAACGGCCAGAGAACCCGCGGTCCCATTCACGCCGAAATCATCCAGGTCGCCGACATCTCTACCAATCTAGACCCCGTTGTCGAGGTTGCCGAGATTCAGCATCTGATAAACACCCACAATGCCATGCTTGACCAGCCAGGTCCCAAGCCTGGAGGCAAGCGGCACGAGCGTCTGATGGTAAAGAAGACTGTCTTTTTCACTAGTTATATGATTGGCAAGTCGGACACCAAGCGGCTGCTCAAGCTCGTACACCTGCCCAAGCTCTCGCACACCGAGCTCAAATTCCATGCTAACAACATCATGATCTGTCCTCGCCCGTGCCCCGAGAGCGTCTTGGAGAAGGTGGGTGGTATGGGCACCAAGATGAAGTGGAAGGTAACCGGCACGGCATGCTTTGAAAATAGTATATGGGCAGCCTCGGTCGCACCTGTGCCACCAACCGCCAAATACCACACCGACAACCCGAGCCCGCTGGTTGTCCTCGCCCTGCGCAAGGGCGCGCGTCCCATGGATGCCGGCAAGATTCAGAATTGGCAACCCGTCTCACCAGATAAAGCCTTCGAGTTTGAGACGACGGTGGGCGAGAAGGTTCTCCTGCGAATTGAATCGGAAGACTCGAACGAGAATGATTACGAAAACTCATTTGGGAACAAATCGTCTAACAAGCGGAAGCACAGTGAGACAGACGGCCATCATGGTGGTAACTCGCATGGAGACCGCAACAGTTTCCATCCGGGAGGCTACGGCGGCCGAGGCCGTGGCGGGTATCGAGGCGGCGCTAGAAGCGGCACGCCTAACCGTGGACCTCGCAATGGACCTCGAGGCGGTGGTCACCGTGGTGGCCGTGGGGGCAGGGGTGGCGGTCATGGCTACCGGTCGCTGGATGACCTTGGTGGCCGCGACTTCTCCACTGGAGGAGGATACGGCCAAGGACAGGCTGTCTCGTATGACGACCAATTCCCTACTCTTCCGCAGGGCGGCCAACCCGGATTCCAGGCTCAAGCCCCTTCTGCTCCGTATAACTCAGCTTACCAACCACCAAGTTGGGCACCAACTGGTCCTTCACAGGGTCGACCTACGGGAGCTGGACCCGGTGGATTTGGAGGCCCCGATATGCAGAATCTCTACTGATCGGTCCTTCCTTGAACCTTTCCGTCTTGCAGCGGAATTAGTGAGCAGTGCCTTGCACATGCTGAAGCATTAGTTTGCCAGCGATCGTGTTTATATTTACTTGTGGGTATTCTTACATCTGATCGGCTTCCAATCGAAAATGATGGAAGATACCGAAAGACAGTGGCAAACATGGACTATGTGTACGATAGATTGAACGACATACCCAGTGCGCATCCGACGCACATGTACGCGAGGCGTTATTTTGGCCGGAAGAAAAGTAGTACGGACGACCTTGCTTTTTATCTTGGGACCCTCAGGGGTCCTAAATACGAGATGCCGATTTGTTCACGGCTTATAGCTAGCAGTTTGAGTGTACAAGTGCTTTCAATCAGTCTCGGATATGGCAAAGAATGACACCTGATAATTTTCGCTGACCATCCATGTTCTCAGTGCAATGTTGACTGCTGTGGGTATGACTGCAATTGTCACGCATGTTTTCCGACTATGACTTCATCAATATTGGTCAACGTTGGGCCACTTTAGACATACAGGCTTCGTAGTGAATTTGTAGTTCTGATTATGTGCCCATGAATAGTTTCGTGAATCGTCCCCATCCTGCCCTGCCGTCTAGAAGTCCATTCCGCCGGCTTCCTCCCTTTCCCGCTTGACTTTAGCATCGCGTTCATCCTTCATAAGTGTCAGGACAAAACTCCTGAAGTACTCGACATAGGGCTTCAAGCTCGTTTTTTCCCAATCCTGGATGTTCGCCCTCTTAGCGGCGGGGACCCCACCATCTTTCTCGTCTTCTTTTTTGATTTCCGCACCCTCCTCCTTGACAGCAGCGCCGTCTTCGTCGCCGCCCTCCTCCTTCCACTCGTCGATCTCGGCCAGGAGCTCCTGGACGGTGGGCACGGCGAGTGGGTCGAAATCGTCGAGGCGGCGGGGGTCGATGGGGACACAGACGCGCCCGGTGCCCGGGTGGATGACGAAGGGGCTCTTGAGCAGATGGTTGAGCTTCTTGGAGACCTCGATATCCAGGCGCGGGTACGTGTACTCGAGCACGATGTCCTGCTTGGCCTCGAGCAGCTGGCGCGCGTCGAGCGACTTGGAGGCGCCCGACTTGGCCACGGCGTCGATGTCGGCCCACTTGGAGGTCGAAGACCGCCCCGGCGACGCGTCCCACTTGTTCTGCAACGCCGTCGTCAGGGGCCGGTCCGGCAGCAGCGTCAGGAGGTGCGCCGCGCGGTCCGCATCGAGCCAGGGGTCCTGGGTCGCCAGGACGTCGCTCTGGAAGTAGGGGGCTAGGATCTCTAGAGAACGGCTATTTGTGTGTGTATAGGTTAGTCACCCGAACAGTTTATCATCCAAGGCTGGTAAGGGGTCGGTCATACCTAATGTGAGGGTGTAGCGGCCTCCTCAAATTCACCTTCTTGCCGCCCTGTGAGCCACCCTTGATCACCTCCAGATAGTTTGCCACCGCCCTTCGCTTCTGGTCGTCCATGGTTCGCACCTTCTTGTCGCACACCCAGGCGTGAATACCACGCCGTCCCGAGTAGACCCACATGATGTGCTTGAAGCCAAAATCCTCGCGCAGGGCGGCGTCGACGACCTTGACGGCCATGACCATGAAGCGCCAGCACTTTTGGCAGATGTTGGCCTTGTCGCAGCAGGTACGGATCTCGTCGTAGTCCGTCAGATCGATGTCGAAGCACAGCTCCTTGGCGATGGGCTTGAAGGCGCTCGCGTTGCGCACCGTCTTGCGGTCGCGCGGGTTCGTCGTGTAGACGGGGCCGATCTCGATACGCGAGGGCAGCAGGTTCAGCATCTCCTTGCGCATCAGGTCCGACGTTGGGTACGACATGTATCGGCGCCACACGTCGTTCTGCAGCGTCAGGGCGAACTCGCGGTGGGCGAAGTCGTTGGTGGGCGTCGGGCTGTGGTTCAGCCATTGGAAGAGGTGCCGCCAGGGGAAGAGGCGCTGGTAGAAGGAGCGGAGGATTTCAGGGTCGGAGGCTTTCAGTGATATTCTCCCGGCATCTCTGTTTTGAAATCATGTCAGCATTTCCCAAAAACGTTATAGCGAGCAGCGGGACGGCGTGGGTGCGCACAATGGGGACGACGGTGCCGCGTCGGGTGAACTTGATGGCTGGGTTTGTTGTGGCCTCGAGCTGGGGAACTCTTCATCGTCGGACTCTACATCAAACAGATCTTCAAGTTTGACCTCCTTCTTCTCCTCGCCACCGGCACCGTTTGATGCGCTTGGCAAAACTTCTGGCTCGGCCATGGTGATGTCGTCGTTGGAGACCTGGCTATCGCCATTTTGTATGGATGCGTCGGCCATAATTTCTTGAGTTTGACCTGGAGTAGTTTCGGTTATCAACGATACTGCATGGGGCATTCTTGAAGACCAGGTGGTGTATAGTCTATCAGTTTGGAGATGGCATCAACATAACATGCACTGATCTATTTCATAGTGGGGGTGTGGTATCCGGGAAATTGAGACGCGCCCGGCATTGGAGAGACGCGTCTCGCGTTAATGGGCACTTCTAGGGTACGTACTGTACTTGTACTGGATCTTCAATTGGCTCACATGCACTCCCAACTTGCACCAACCGCCAACATCACACTGTACAATCCGGCAATGTATTATTTATCTGAAGCAAACCTGTCATCATGACAAGGATCGTATTGTGTCCTTCATCTTTCTCTATCCGAATATCAAGTCCAGCAAAATGTTGCGTTGCCATATGACATGACGGATGCGACAGCGGTACAGCATGTGACACCCACGACAACATGGGGCTCTTTTGCGCAGCCTTCAGTGCAAACCATTCCAAGACATCCGATGTGGCCCAGTCCTTCACCCTTCTTCTGTACATCATACCTCATAACCTCGTGCAAAAGTCTGAGGGCACGCCTCGCTGTGCAACATATAGTGTCCTTCAACATTATCAACCGGGCCTATACCCGGACTGACGAGTACCGAGATAGTTTGGGCGTTCGATATGATTTCTTGAAAGCTCGTTACACCAGGAACCTCTATGGCGCCTGTCTCTCTCGACTGCATATCGTAAAGAAACCTCGGGAACTTGTTAAACAGCTGCTGGTAAGCTGTGAGCAGATTGTGTTCGACTCCCTTGAAGTAGGCATAGTCTGCCATGAAATGAAGTGTTGGCGAGAATTCAGAGACAGGCTCACCACGTCCTACGAAAGAGTATGCCAAGTCGATGTGGTCCGGTTGTGGGGAAGCACGGGCAAGCAGTCTTTCGCCATCACAATAGTTGCCAAGGGCATCGTTGAAGCATCCATACCATCCTGCCTGCTCCGCGAGTAGCACAAGCTTGAGGAGTACGGTTTGGATGTGTTCTGACGTCTCTTCGGCTGTTGGCGTTGCAACGGGAGATGCGACAGCTTCTTCGTGTTCGATCATGGCGCTCTGCTGTACCATGCCGATGGGTGAATTTGACATTTGAAGTGTGTCTGCGAGGCGAATCTCTTCTGGCGAGAACTTGACGTATGAGGGATGCGTCAGGATGTGGTTGGGCTTATCTTCAAGCTGAATGCCTTGATAGAGATGTGTATCCATAATATTGAATGCAAGAGCACCAGATATCGCGAGGTGCTCAGGATATGGTACGTCCTCGAACGTGGTGTCATTCATCTGCACCAGAGGAAGATCTAAACCATACAACCATTGTGCGAAGAGGTTGAATGCTTCAGGGTCAACATCTTTCAGCCAAAGTTCATCCGTATATGTTCCGGAATTTCCAAGGAGAGAATCCAGGCTAACACAGTTTTTGTCGAGGAGTACGCCATGGAGCAAGAACTCGCGACGATGCGGGCCGACATAGACGGTGAACGACTGCACGGGATTGTTGCTGTAGAGTGTTAGCTGGATGGGTCTGAGGCCTTATATGGGAGCAGGAGAACTTGCGGTCCAATTGACATGTCCAAAATGCCTTCGATGGCATCAGATCGAGGACTGGCCATGACGGCGCTCGAAGCATCCATTTTACAAGAAATGCCGAATAGTTGCGATGCGGTGTCGAGAAAGGGTTGTATTTGGAGTGCCAGCCAGTGTTGTAAACCGTAGCTGGAGAAGGGAATGTCTTGCCCACTGCTGTTGGTCTGTATTGTACCAAGTGAACTTTGTGTGGTTGTCAAGTTGTCCTTACCATAGATGGTGAATAACCTTGGAAGTTTGAAGGTCTGTAGGCATCTCCAGTGATCAAATTTGCAACCTCAGTAGCTTCTGCAAGAATTGCTGCCTGCCGAAGCTGAAGATGATACGTTGTGAGAAACAGGTATCGGCAGTGGTTTATTTCACCAATACATGTAACATGGAATGGCTTGAATAATCGAGCTGACCTCCCATAATCACTTCGTGATTGATTCTAAATATCATGTTTCCAGTAACTTCGGCTTTATATCCAAATCAGCCCTGAAAAGCTGCCTCGACACGCATGGTGGGACTGGTCACTACAGGCAATTGCATTGTACCTAAGGTGAACGATGTATAGGTTGTTTGAATGTTTCTAGGGGGTCGTAGAGGGACAGAGGGACAGAGGGACAACCATCTTATCTGGACGTTTGTGGTTCTTGCGGGTGGACCCAACCATTAATTAGACCACCCTACCTGCTACAACATCAACAGCAATGGCAACCCGTGCACCTCTTCCCGCTCTCTCTCTTATCAAGGGTAAACGAAACGCCCCTTCTTCATTGCACATTCGGTGCCATGTCAAGCCTGGCGCCGACAAGGTTCGCGAAGGTATCCTGGCCGTGTCGGAAGACGCCGTGGAACTGTGCGTCGCGGCGGCCCCACGCAACGGCGAGTCCAACAAAGCCGTCGTGCAAGTTTTGAGCGATGTAAGTTGGTCGACCAATTGATAGATCCCTCCCTACCCAAGTAGCACCGCTCATCCTTATTTGGATTTGGTGTAATTACGGTCCTACGCGCTGTGTGTGTGTGGAATGCCTCAAGCTTACTTACATGTACCTTTCACAGGCACTCAAGATTCCCAAAATGGATCTCCGCATCGTCCAGGGCTTGAAGTCGAGGGACAAAACCATCGAGCTCTCTTCTCAGTTGCTGCAGACGACCGATGAGGACAAATTGCAGGAGGCCATTTCGGCCATCTGGAAGCGTCTCAAGGAGGAATCGGATCCCTGATCAGTACAATTCTGCTGTGCCGTGCCGCACGAGGTTATCCCGAAACTCCCCGCTCTGGTTGCACTGCTCCGCCACTTCAAACCTCACGTCCAACAACGTTCGTGTTTTGGGGGAGTTACTTGCGATACCTTAATTTCAGTCCTTGCCTTTATTATCATCACTTGTTCATTTATCTCACCACTCTCTTCGCCCAAGACAATACACCCAAAGCCGTTCCAATGGAAAACAACAGTCAATCCAAGGGAAAAGAAGATGGGTTTGGGTCAGCCAAAGATGGACCTGAGAATCACCAGTCGTCAGAGCCTTCCGTCACTCATCCGTACAACAGACTCTGTCTCTTATTGGAGTTCATTTTCTCCTGTCCCTACTATCCACTAGTTTTTATCATGGTTGGCTTGCTATCTTATGCCCGTGATCTTTCATTTGCTTCAAGGCCCGGCTTTAATCCCTGGACGGACTGGATGAACAACATCACGCATGATCCTGTCTTTCTGGTCTATTTCGGCTGTCATAGAACCATTACCGCCATTCTTGTTGGTATCTGGGAGCGATACGAATTGCTCTCGCTGCGGGCCATAACGATTCGGCCTCCACCCATAATCATCGGCTCTGTAGCGTTGCACGCCGCGCACATCAAGGTGGCAAGCCAAGGCAAACGGATTGGCATTATGTGTTGCAAGATACTCGTCTTCGCTATCAGCCTGTTCGGGCTCTACAACTGCCTACAGGCTCCTCGCTACTACTGGAGCGATCTGGTACTGAATGCAAAATGGGCCACGGCGCCCGGCACTTCGAGGGTCATGATCACCGTACCGCTGGCTTTACTATGCTACGACGCGTACTGCCTGATGTGGGTCTGCGTGGCGACGCCGGCTATGGTCTGGACAAGCATCATGAACTTTTTCTTTTGTTTCTCATGGTTCATGCCGGGCCCAGAGACGGAGACGTGGAATACTTCCACCGGGAGCTGGACACGACGTACAAAAAGCCTGCGCCATTCGTTCGCTGTCGCGACATGGATACGGATGGGGACCATTTCTCTGGTAGGCCTTGACAAATCTGCAGACATGTTGAAAGCTGTGGCACGGGTTTACTGTAGAGGCCGGCAAGTCATGGAAGCGGCGGGGTTCACAAGAAGATGATGAGGTGTGGCTCACCGCACAAAGTCAAGAGGCTTTACATACTTATACGGTATTACAGCCAAAGGCATGAGGAGAAAAGTGTCTGACTGGTTACGGTTGGAGAGTTTTGGGCTACATATCGACGACCCGCGTCTCGGGTATGATCAAATGTGCTAGAGTCTAACGGATCCAATAAAATTTGATTTGTATGTACCGTACCAGAAGTATGTACAATAATAAATGTCTTGCCTGCTCTTGAAGCATATGCCTACCATATGCCTACCCTCCATTAAGGGTTGTAGTCGGTGACTTGAACATTGCGAATCTGGAACGTCGTCCCCGCGCTGGGACCAGGGCTGCCTGATGAGCCCTCCATTTGCAGATCAATAATCTAAGAAGAATGGTTAGGACATGAACGAAGAAAACAAAAGGGTGGGATCATCTAGGTGACTCACGAGATAGAAGGCGCTGTTGACGTAGTTCTTGCCATACTGGGTGGTAATCTCGCCACCGTCCATGAAGAACTTGACCCATACGTCGGTCGCCGAGGCGGTTCGGATCTGTGCGCGGATGGTGTGCCACTTAAGAGAGGAAGATGGAGTCAGTAATTCAGTCCAGCCGCTCGCTAATGGGAGTGGATGTCCGAGGGGACTGCTATCAAGACTCACGTTCTCGGGGCTGGGGTAGGTGACGTCGTGGGCGGCGACCTGGCTGCTCGTGTTGAAGGTGTTGAAGGAGATCTTGCCCGAGCCCTTCCACTCGGCGACGTCGATCTCCGGCGGCCAGCCCTTGACGGCGGTGAGCCAGAAGGCGGGCCAGGTGCCCTTGGCCACGGGCGCCTTGAAGTCGGCCTCGAAGTCGTAGCCGCCGCCCGGCTTCACCGTGAACTGCTGCTTGGCGAAGACGGTGCCCGACAGGTAGTGCACGGGGTACTGCTGGCCGCCGTTGGTGGCAGGGGGCTCGCCGCTCGCGGGCGAGGCGGTCAGGGTCAGTATGTCGTTGGCCGTCGACACCTTCTGCTTGTTCATGCGCGCGCCGCCGTTGTGGTCTGTCCCCCACGGGTAGTTGTAGCTCCAGTGCGTGTCGAACGAGTTGAACGAGTCCTTGGGGATCACCGTCTTGCCGGCGGCCTGCGGGGCAGGGCCGTCGACTCGGGGGTACGCGGTGGCCAGGCCGGCGAGCGGCAGCGCCGAGGCGAACATGGAAACGCAGCGCATGGTATCAACAGTCGGTGACGGTCAAGATGGTGTTGGGTGGAAAGAGAAGCGGGAAAAGATGACAATCACGTCCAACGAAGCGAAAGGCAAGAAGAGCGAAAACCCTTGAGAGAAGGGCAAGAAGGCACGGGACGATGATGATGGGCTGCATTATATATAATAGATTGACTCTCCGTCACACTCGGCTAATTGGATGCATTACTACTACTACAACACCATCGAGAATGGTGTCCCAATGGGAATGGGTAATGTTTCGGCGTGTGGGTGGTGGGAAATTGATAGGACCATGGATGGCATGGTGACGAGGAGAAACAACAAAGCACGATGCGACTCTGGGCCAGGGGTGATGCCAACTGCCGCATACTGTTGGTTTGTTTGACATCCGCAAGCCTAGCGGCTGATGATGGGTCGAGGGGAGGATCCCCCGGCCTGTTCCCACCGCACAAGACAAGACGAACTTCCCATCAAGGCGCGCATCGCCATGCATCGCCATGCTTCGTTCTCTTTCTACTTGCCTAAAGCGGATGCAGATACCGACCGGATCGGCACAGGGCTAGGACGCCATTGCAGAGCGGTTTCCTAAGTAGGTAGATTGGCAGACTTTTGATTGGCGGATTTATCGAGGTGAAGACGCGAGAGGCATGGAAAGGGTCCATGTGCCGGCAACTTGGACGTCATCTGCCATCTATTTGGCGGGGTGTGGAAACAGGCAAACAAAGGGGTCTGTGTTGCCTTTTCCATGCAGATGCTCAATGTGCGACGGCAAAAAGGGGATCCTCCTAACCTTATCACGTACGAGGAGATCGTGATGTTGTGTATTTTCAAACTGAAGGAAGGTATTTGTTGTCCAGCCCATTTGATGACGGCAACTGCTGGGCTTGTGCTTCCCGGGTATGTCCGCTTACCCCCGAGCGCATTAGGGCGCTAAATCCCGGGGGCATGCCGCCTGGGGACGCTAAGAAAGACGTCACACTCAGCAACACAACATGGTATCGGACACAAAGCGAGAATTCACCACCCATCTTATCACAGTCATCACAGCCACTTTTAGGTGATGAGATCTGAGGTAGCTGGGCTTCACGGATTGCATAGGCCAAGTTCTGGTGATATTGCCATCAGCCTGCCACATAACATTCTCTAAAATTAGGTATACAACACTGGACCGTACCCCCCCTTCGTGGCCAGAGATGTACTTGTTACATTGTTCCAATGCGTGCCTCTTATCTAGGATGTAATCACTGGCTAAATGTCTCGGTATGGAATGAATGAACTACTGGGGTTTGTATGAAGCCAAAGCAAAATCAACCATGAACTCGTAAGTTCAATATCTCGTTGATGAGCGTGAACAACGTCCCTATGTTCCAACGCTACCTCTGAAAGGGGCCTAAATTGGAGCTTCTTAAAAAGAAATCATATTGTTCTAATAGAATATCCTGGTCTAGATATAGATCTTGTATTCGTCATCTTATCCGGGATAGGGATGTGATAATATATGATATAGTCAATGTTAAAGGTGACTAGTTGCCACAAGATATCAGGGAGTCGTCATGGTTAATATCCACTTGTAGGTGCTATGGATGAGTAGGAGTGGCTTGTGTCTCATGTGATATCTTCCTTCTAATCAGACTCTTTCCTACTGGTGGCCGTCTGGGTCGTCGAAGTCATATGCTTCCACATCCATTTGAGGAGCACCTGGGCTCGTTTTATTGTTTGTTTGTCTCTTACAATCCTCAACGTTGAATCATATTATCTGTTCTAGCAAAATACAAAAGCAAATTTCGTAAATTTGATAGGTGACTGGATGTGGACCAGCAACCAAACTGCAAGCAGTATGTTTCTCTCGAAAACATGCCAACCAAAGAGTCAACAGCAAAAATCCCAGTCAACTTTGTGTGGACAAACTGTGAGATCCAGTCAGTCATCCAACGATATCCGCATCCCATAAATTCCACCGAAATACAACGATAGCTACCACTTGTCAACAACCCCAGATCCTCAATATGGTCGTTTCCTTACCCGCCATATCCGCGATGTCGGCGGAGTCAACTCCCACCAAAACGAGGCCAAAGAGCACAGCCGTGACCCGCAACGGAGATACCGACAATAACGTTATACACGTCGACAGCTACACCTATCGTTCCGTTATAGTTCACATATCGGCATGTTTCAACCAGAACCTCTCAGCGTTCCGCATGCCCATGCCGAGCCTGAACATGCTGAATCCAGGGGTTACTAAACCACTCGAGGTATCGGCGATTATTTTCAACGCGCAACGAGACAAGGTCCTCCTTCTGCAACGAATCCACGCCCCGAACACGTGGGAGGTACCCAGCTGCGCCATCATGGACGCGGAGGAAAACGCGCTTCACGCCGTCATCCGCTCAGTGCACCAATGCTCGTACGTCACACCTTCCAACATAATCTCCAAACAGCATCAGAATAGGCAATGCTTGATGTATGGAGAGAACTTCAGCTGATAGACAAACTCCGGTGCGTTGTGTGATACTATAGTGGACAAATCGTGCGGAACATTACTCGGAACTTCGGCTTTTACGATTACGAATCCAGCCCTTCATTGCCGCCCTGTCGACGCTACTGTTTTGTCGTCGAGGTTGACCACCCTGAAGAAGAAGAAGTCGCGCTATGGTTGGAGCTGTACCAGTCCTTTGCATGGGTCACCGAGGAGGAGGTCAACGAAGAGATGCACGGAGGCGTTGCGCTCGACTTCCACTCCCAACCGCTGCAGTGGATCATCCAGAAAGCTTTCCGTGCTATGAGGGAAGAAGAGCGGCAGGGGGTGGAATCGGGCGAAGAAGATGAAACGAGTGCCCGTAGTCCGATCAGCGTCTGATCTGCCGGCGGCCCTCATCCAAGTATTGGGTATCTTGTTTGTTTGCCCTTGGAGTAAGGAGGGAAAGGGTTCATTGGGATCATCTTGCAGTTGCCTTGAGCTTGGGTCTCTCTGTAGACTATGCGAGTGACCAGGCGAAGCCTCGGTGGTATTCTGAATAGTTCACCAACTGCAATGCCCCAGGACCTTCCCGAGTAGCTACACAGCGTAAATGAAAACTTCAAGCTATGTATCTGGGTTTCTATCCAATGTACTCCGTGACTATTTATAGTGTGAGACCCTACCCCCTATCTTTCCAAATCACAATTTGTAAGTGGTTGTTCAGCCTGCAGGTCACTCATCTAGCTTTAACCATACTATCGAGTGCAGAAAACACAACTATATTCAAACGTTCTTAGGGGCCACTGAATTTGTTTGATTTCTTCATTATATTCAAGAGTGTCTTTCGATCACTGTCCTTCCCTGATAGTATTATTCAATTGTGCCTTAGTAGGTTGTCGGGAGCCATTGACCCTACACTAACCCTGTTCCTATTACAACAGTGTTTGCGTGTAGTGCTACAGTAATCGTTTATAGTACGGGTTGAACAACCCATCTGGCTGTGTTCATACAGGATTATCCCATCTTCTCACTTCACCTCCCAGAATGGAGATCTCCCCTCCTTCCCCCCAGACTACATTATACAGCCCAGTCGTACTCTCCTGTGTACTCCTGCAACCAGTAGCGGAAGGTGCCGCACTGGCTGTCGACCGCGGAGCAGTCCGAGTCCACGCCGCCCTTGCCCTGGGCGTCGAGGCACGGGTTCAGCAGCGTCGACTCTATGGTGTTGGCGATCTGGTCGGCCTTGCCCATGTAGGGGACCGATACGGCGCAGACCTTGACCAGGCAGGTGCCCTCCCACCAGTTTTGGCACAGGTTGGCCGCAACTTTGATGTTGCCCGGGTAGCCGCGGATGTCGCGGATGGCGGCGGCGCAGTCGTCGTACTTGGCATTGGTGGGCTGCCGGCGTGTGTTAGCTCATTCCAAAGTTCTCCGGCTTGAGAGGGATGGGAGGAGGGGCGCTGGCTGTGAGACTTACCGCGAGGCATTCGCCCACAAAGTCGGATACGATGGGCTCAGGTGTAGAAGATGAGCTGCTGATCTTCATCGCCTTGGCTGGGAGGGAGCGGTGGCTATCGTCCATGGTGACGAAACCCAGAGGGCCGGAACCAGAAGCCGATCGCCGGGTCACGCGTGATGTCGGCTCTGAGTTGGACGCCATACTGGGTGCGGCGGACACAACTGGGAGCAAAAGGCCGGCGGCGGCAACGAATGCGGTTGATGTTCTCATTTTGTGATGGTAGCGAGGGAGCAACGAGTTTTATGTAATATATAAACGCACGTAGTATTGATGTATCAAATAATACTGCTGTGCTCGTAGCGATTGAATCCAGGTGTCGAGGTTGATGGTGGAAGAATGTAGGTGAGAGAACTGTGAGAGTAGTTTCCTGGTAAACGCCTCCAAATATCAAAAAGGCAAGAAGAAAAGGTCGTGACAGGTCGTGACAGGTCGTAGCTTCATATTTGTTAAGTGGTTCTTTATGGTCTTTAGGTCACGGCCTGGTCGCTCTTGTGCCTGTAGTATTACCAATACCAACCTGCCGCCCCCACGATGATGTTAGTGCGCGGGACAGGGACAGGCGTTGAGCTCCATCATGGGAATGCAATTTCTTGTATCGAAAATTTATGGAATTAGAAGTAGCCATGAAGCAATGAGACCTTGCAAGTTCAGGCACTACTGCAATCGTCACGATATGCCCCTGCAGAGTCCGTATAGAAATTGCGCCAAGCACGACCTAGCCTACCGACTTCTCTACGTAATTACCTTGCACATACTTGCAAAACGTTGTCAGATTTTAGTGAGGTCCCTTTAATCAATCAAGCACCACATTCAGTAACCTATTGCGCCCCATGCCTACACGCACTGATGATCGTGCCATGTTCGTTTTCTGGGGAGTTCGGGTGCAGGAGAGTGTAGACTAATAGTACGTCAATAGATGGCTGAACATGCTGCTATGGGAGTAACTCTGGCTGCCGGACGGGGATACACGAGGAGATATATTCCCATGATCACTGTAGCCAACCAAAGAAATATGTGCTAGTATCTCACCAAAGAGCACAAGAGCCTGATAGTGCTGAGCCAACCTCGAACTTCACATAAATAAAATGCAGCAAGCGATTAGGTGATATGCGGCCTGAAAGTATGTGGATATCGTGGAAACTTCCTGGGACTGGGTTGATTGCCTATGAAGCTGCTATAATTTCGTGGCCAGTCGATCGATTCGGCAGTCACTGGACTCGTGCCGGCCTTATCAACTCCGAGGTCACCAAGCTGCGCAGATAATCTAAATCATGAGCCTAGAACATCTATTTTCGGAACTCTATGGCAGACAACCAGAGTGGACTCTCTGGGGAAGTCGGGTAGAAAGTCAAAAGGTGAACTTTCACCCGAATTACCCCTGAATCTGCAGGCCAGCCCGTGCCGTGTCCGTCGCGACGTAATGATTTATGGAATGAGAGAGATATGTATAGGACGTGGCCTTTTCCGAAGTCAATTAGCACATGAATGGGTAAAGTGTGATATCACTCATCTTGTATATATTTCTATACAGAGTTGTAGATAGCTCAAGGTCCGTAATAAGGAACATGTTTCTGGCTTTTTCTGGCACGCACGAGTAAGTTTCAGTTGATAAAGCAACCATATAAACCTCGTTGTATCTGTTAGTATCTATGCATGTGGTAATCAATAAAATCACTTATGTATGAGACCAAGGATGGCGCAAGTCATTATGATTGGAGCTGGCTTTATTTACTCTGCCCTAGGGAAAGACCCAAGACCAAGCGTTCATCCCGACCTTGACCCCAGACTTGATTGGCAGCCCCTGATGTAGGGTCTTCTCGTATTTGGGCCCGTCTTCCCGCAGATTCTCCCAGTAGATGGCATTGCCCGGGATGAGCTTCAAGACCACCCCGTCCATCGCCTCTGTACCCTCCACCGTTGTGCCACACTCGATGAACTCGCACCAGGCCGGGTTCTGTGGCCGTGGCAGGAGCGGGAAGTGGGTCCCCCGCCCGTGCAGTTGGCCTCGAGGTAGACGTTGAGCGTCGAGGCCCGATCCGGCTTCCCCGGCTGCACAAAATAGTCGTCGTGGAGCGTGAAGAAGCCGCCCGCCTGGTACCTCTGGGCGCTCAGGGTCTCCAGCTTCTGTTTCTGGCCGTGTGGGCTCCACGGCTGGATGTTGCGGATACGCTGCTCGATGCACCGGACTGTCTCGGAGCGTCGGGACTCCTGGTCCTGCACGACCTTGCCGCCGTTTTCCACGTAAGCGGAACCGAAACCGGGTTCGCTACAAAACGCGTCAGGGGAGAAAATAGGAGGCGCTCGTTAGAATGGAAGGTTCTCTTTGTGCGAGACTTAGTCAGGATTCAGGATTTATGCGTACCTTATTCCTATGATATGTGCGGCCTCGGACGGTTTGACGAACGAGGGGATGTACATGACGAGGGGTTCTTTGTGCAGGACGTAGCCAAGTAAAGGGTAATCTTCACACTGGAGGTCCAAGTCGATGTCAACGAACTCGATTGCATCCTCCTGGTTTCTCTGCGGCTCTACTGTCGACCCATCGTTGGCCCCAGAGTAATCCACGTCTGGCCGGGCTTCGTGGGCCCGGCTACTGAACCCCCCGAGGGCCCCCTCCCAGCCAGACGATAAGATCTGAAGGATATCATGGTCAACTGACAGACCAAAAATGTTCCAACTGTTCGCTTGGTCAACGTTCTACTCAACTAAGGCGAAGGCGGGCAGGATAGCGTGTGTCATGGTTGTAGGTACATGTAAGCAATGCTGCAAGCCGAGTTGTCGCGAGAGAATAATTGGAACCTCGATTCAGCCACGAGCCTCCAAGGACAAAATGGTTTCTGCGTCAAGAAAGTTATTGGCAGGATAAATTTATCTTTTTCAAAAAGAGCAGAAGAACGCGGGGGTTGGCAAAGTGTTGTTATTATTAGGGTTGCAATTTCAGGGGTTTCCCACCCCCCTTTAGACTTTGCTTCCGCAACACGCGAGATGTAACCTTCTTTCCTCATCACAAGCACACATAGAAATGAGGTCCTTATACCTGCCCTCGTGTTCCAGAAGGATTCTGTTTCTTGCGTAATTGGGTTCTCGATTGCTTAAGAAATAGAAACGACATGTATGCTGAAAGAGGAGTGCATCAGTTTATTAACCTTTCTTCTACTAATGCCATCTACTCTCCGTTTCCAACCAAGTATGCGTTGGAGATGACCTTGAAGCCGCGGCCATCCTCCACGTTCTTGTAGACCAGCCCCTCCCGGGGCTTCCCAAACATGCCGACCCCCTCGGCTCGCTGGAGGAGCTCCTCCCGGCTCGCGGCGATGTCGTGGAGCCGGTAGTAGCCGTTGACCGGGACGTGCTTGAGGCCCAGCTGCTGGGCTCTCTCCTCCGTCTCGCGCGGGCACAGCGCCGCCTGCGCATCGATGTCGTAGATGCGGTAGACGAAGAAATCGTGCTTTCCCGCCGCGAAGCCCTCGCGGTTCTGGCCGATGCTGGCCCCGCAAAGCTCGCCCGAGATGGCGAGGTTCTTGCCCAGGGCCGAGAGTTTCTGGGGCAGCCGGTAGTGCAGGGCGGCCTTCCAGAAGAGGCAGTCCGGCTTGTCCGCAAGGTCGACGTTGCGGCTGCAGACGCCGAAGCGGCCCTGAGGCATATCGGCGCGGCCGTCCAAGGCGGGGAGCGAGTTGTACCAGGTCGTGTCGCGGCAGACGAAGTAGATTGTTGCAGCGCAACCGTCCAGCTTGACGGACTCTTGGAAGACGACATCCTTATGCTTCTCCGTGAATAGGTTGGGGCAGTTCTGGATCCGCTTGAGGTCGGTCTTTGGAAAAAAACACGGGGCGCTTCCGAGGGAGTTATCTGTCTTTGTACCCTTGACGGCAGCGGCGGTGCTGTTCTCCCACTTCAGCACCTTGAGCTGGGTTTCGAAAGGGGTGCCCATGACCTTCCGCATGGCTTCCTCGGGAGTATTGGTCTCTTCGAGCTCAGCAATCACCTTGGTGACCTCGGGGAATAAGTTGAGCGGCATGATCAAGCCTTGTGAGACGGTGTTGAGTTTCCTGGTCGATTTGACATGGAAGCCGAATTGTCCGTTCCAAGTGATCAGGTTTCCATTCTGGGCGTTGGATCTGCCAAGCGAAGCAAATCGAGCGTCTTTGGCAGGCAGGAATGAGTCGATTTCGAAGTACAGGATATAGTCACCGACCTTGGCAGTACCTTGTTTCATCGCGCACATCCAGCCATCGACATGGGCAAGAAGGAAGGCTTTGTTTGGCAGAGGCTGCAGGCGAGAGATTTGTCGAACACTGACTAGATTGCGTGCCATGATGAAGTCGTGTAGACAGTTGGTGGGTAGCGTTGAGTATAGGGCAAAGGGGCTGACACAACACTTCACTCGGGCAAGGGACAACAAAGGTTGGGAAAGTTGGAGATGTTAAACCAGAGGTGTCTTTAGATTCACAATACTAGAGGGGCTCTGGTAAAAGCAGAATAAGCAAGTAGTTGAATTGGAAGGAAGGATGAGTCGCGACCTGTCGCCCTATTGCCCTATCGCCCTGACGATGTGTGTTAGGGTGGGTCTGACTTTTCCAAGAAGGGAACAACAGACTTGGCTCGTGGAACTCGAATCTGTTCACTGCCAACCGAGGGAGTAGCAGAGGAGAATCAACCTGATCATTGTAGAGGCCGCATGTCAAGGATTCCCGTCAAGGAGGTTGAAA